>CM053038.1:131036109-133486109 GCA_028564925.1 Lithobates sylvaticus
AGAAGGGGAAAGACCAGAAGCAGAGGAGGAGGAGGAGGAAGGAGAGATCATAGAAATTGGAGAACTTGTCACACAGCTACTGGTAAGCTAATCAATGTATGCCTGCCTCATTTCCAAAACACATTTGTGTTTTTTTTGGTTGTTTTTAGGTGATGTGGATGTTGTGGAAGAAAAATCGCACTTTACCACAGAGAGTGCCCACGTACTCATCGGGGAGATAATGGTCTGCAATCGAGATCTAGATGACATAAAGCAAAACATCAATGATGTTCAACAAAAATTGAAGAACATCATTGATGTTTTAGTAAAAATCTGAAAACGCACCAAGTAATTAACACACATTTGTGGCTGCTTCTGAACACATTTGCAACTTAAGAACTGTGTGAAATTTGGAACATGCACACATTGTGTCCACATGTGCTAGCTCCCATCATGGTGGATGAATGACAACGTTTTTTTGGGGGTGCAACCACTTTACGAACTACTAAAGTGGTTGTGGTGAAGGGGTTGCACCCCAAAAAAACGTCCATTCATCCCCATGATGGAAAATGGCACGTTTGAAGATTCTAGGCATGTGTTTTACCATCTAATGACCATTTTCAGACCCAAATTGTGTGCATGTTCTGAATTTCCAGTTTCCAGGGGTGACCCCCCATGTGATGAAGGCAAGATCAAACACACTTTGAACATATAGTCATGACTGATCTTGTCTTCACTTTAGAAAGTTGAACTTTCCGAGTTCCTAGGTTCTGTTTTGCTCCATGCCTGGTTTTACCAAAAGCGGAATGTTTGTAAACAATGTTGTAAAGAACCAAGATCTTGTCAGTTTTGGCAAGAAGTTTGTAAACGCACTTGTGAATGTGTTGCAAGTAAACTTTTTTAATTTTCTAAATGTGTGTCTTCCTTATTTAAAAACAAAAAAGCATTATGTATGTCAAATGTAAAGGATTTGGGGGGCAATGGGTGTTATTTACTAAAGGCAAGTCCAGTTTGCACTGCAAGTTTCTTTTCCAGGGCACTTTTGCACTGCACTTGTAGAGCATAGTGGATTTGACTTATGTAAATGACACCCACAGTGATTTGTTTGAAAACACGTAGCACACCATTTTTGGTAATACACACATTTCTGTCATGGTGATGAAAAGGAGTATTTTGGGTGTCAGTTATGCACTACAAACCTTCTCTAGACCAAAGATTAGGTATCAAACACACAACATGAGAAGAATCTTTTTGGGAAGAAGAGACTGTTACCTCCTTTTGCCCAGAAAGTGCATTCCCACTGTTGAAGCTAAAGGGAAAACATTTCAAGGTCAAATAAGCAATAATACGGAAATGACAAGAAATCATAGGTTGATTTAAAAAATATATTTATTAAAAAATGCCTCTCACACATCGTCAGGCAGAGCAATGGCCCCCCTACCCACAAAGTAGTCCATATATTGCTCGCGGACCGCGCGGGCATTTAGAGGGGGCAAGCCTGGACGTGCCGCTTGAAGGGCTGTGAGGTCAGCATTGGAAGGGCCCTCCACATCTGGGCCAACGGGCACCACATAGTTGCTGTTGTGTCGTTTTAAAAAGTTGTGCAATATGCAACAGGCAAGAACTATGTGGTTCAGTTTGTATTCCGCCAAGTTAATAGCCGTCAAAAACAGGCGGAAGCGGCTGGCCAGGATTCCGAAGGTGTTCTCCACCACTCTGCGGGCTCTGGACAGCCTGTAATTGAAGACCCTCTGGTCTGGGGTGAGGGTCCTCATCGGGAAGGGCCTCATCAGATGGGGAGTCAACGCAAACGCTTCATCTGCGACAAAGACGAAGGGGAGTCCTTCAGCATTCTCCTCTGGAGGTGGCAAGCACAGACTGCCACTTTGGAGACGCCAGTAGAACTCCGTGTGCGCAATGGCACCATCATCTGAGATCCGGCCGTTCATCCCCACGTCCACATACAAAAAATCGTATGTCGCCGACACCACCGCCAACATCACTACACTATTAAACCCCTTATAATTATAATAGTAGGACCCCGAGTTGGGCGGTAGGACGATGCGGACGTGTTTCCCATCAATTGCACCTCCGCAGTTAGGAAAGTCCAAACGGCTGGCAAAGTGGGAGGCCACAGTCTGCCATTCCTGTGGCGTGGAAGGGAACTGTGGAGTGAAACAAGAAAAAAAAAATTAGTCACTTTGCACATAAACATTGCAAGCAGATTAGACATTAAACATCTTGGAACAAGATCATACTTTTACATTTTAGGCTGGAAAGTATTTATATTCAATCTTATTTTATTGTACATTAATTATACAAACTGAAACATATTTAACCGTTACATAATCGCTCAAAAGTTACGTTGAGTAAATAGTCCAACATGTTTTCTTTTAAATTTCTTTACACATACTTAACCATACTACATATAACTAACATTACTACACTAAACATAACAATACAGATAATAAACCAACACACACACACCAGAACAAAACAAAACAAACAAAAAAAGAAAGAAAAAAAAAAAAAGGGGAAAGAAAAAAAACAAACAGAAAAAAAAAGAAAGAGTCCCCCCCGGTCGCCCCCCCCTCCCCCACTACTGCCTCGATCCACATCATATAATTTAATTTCTTTGTATTTCTCTATGAGTCCTCCAGGGGGCCCATATCCGCATACATTCCTCCTGTGTGTCTAGTTCATATGCTAAAAGTTTTTCTAATCTTTCTATATTATCCATTTCTATAGCCCATTCCGTTATAAGCGGGGATTGAGTTGAACTGGAAAGTATTTGCACAGAAAAGTAGAGGGTCCCCTTAGCAGATTACTCACCCCCTATCAATCCCCCCACTTCTGATGGGCCATTGGCAATAACTAAGGGTTTGGGGGGGGGTTTGGATAGGCAACCCTCTGCACTTCATTGATTGCCAAATGGCTCAATAATGTGTGCTAGTTTGGCCAGACCCTCCTTACTTAACACTATTGGCAGCCCACAGGAAAGATAAAATAACATTCAAAATCCCCCCCCCCCCAAAAAAAAAAGGAACGCACATTTGGACATTATGAAATTACCTAGCAAGCTAATAGGAGGGAAAGAACACAAAAAAAGAGGAAATGGAAAGTATGGAGCCAGCCCCTTGCACTACATGCTTTGCTGAATTCATCCCTAAAGATGCCCACTATAAAGAGGTAGGTATATAGTGTCTATTGACCTTTGGAAAGCCAGCAGATAGAGGATTGGTACCATCTGACAGAGCAGTTGGGGGAGGGGGTTCAGAATGAATTGGGCACCCCCCCCCCCCCCCCCCACCAACCCCCCCCCCCACCAAAAGGGAAAAAAAGGGGCTCTACATGAAGTAAACCACACAGCAAACATTTGTGCATATTTTAGGGGGTGTTTGGGGGGAAAACAATACTATGCAGCAGACAAAATACATTGCTTAAGTGACTAGGCCATAGGTGTCTATTGGGGCAGAAGAGCATGCTGGGGAGGTAAGTGAAGAGAAAAATGTATGAAGGAGAAAAGGGGCACAGCATATTAGAGCATATTGCAATCATGGTAATTCGGGAAGGAGGTCAAAAATACAAGACATTAGCAAACAGAGCATACATAGAAGGGAATAGTAAAGGAGAAATGTTACCTTAGTATAGTCCTCCTGCAGGACCTGGATGATGGCAGAACAGGTCTCTGGAATAATGATTCCCAGGGCCTGGGGAGAGATACCTGAAGAGAACTTCAAATCCTGAAGGCTTCTCCCTGTCGCCAAGTACCTCAATGTAGCAACAAGCCTCTGCTCCGGAGTGATGGCTTGTCTCATGCAGGTATCCTGCCGGCTGATAAAAGGGGTCAGCAAAGCCAAAAGACGGTGAAAAACGGGGTCCGTCATCCGGAGAAAGTTCCTGAAATCATCAGGATTATTCTCCCGGATCTCACGAAGCAAAGGCATGTGCGAGAACTGATCACGCTGAAGCAACCAATTCTTGGTCCACATACTCCTCGTCACTCTGTTCATGGACGGGTCTTGGCTCAAAGATATAGGCCGCAATGACTAACAAATGCGAACTGACTACACGCACTAATAAACAGATACGCACGACAAGCACAAACTGAAGAGCAGTAACGATCTGAGTCACAAAACTGAGAAGCGCGAATCTTAAGTCCCTAAACTTCGACTAACTCGCGATAAACACGGGATCAGCAGAAGGAGCCCAACGGGTGCCTGACGTGGTGCTGAACTTCCCTTTTCTAGGCTCGTGGAAGACGACTTACGTCACGACGTTCTTGCAGACCAGAAATTCCGACAACGTTGTCCGACCGTGTGTACGCAACATCGGACAAAGTACGACGGACAGGATCCGACGGACCTGGTCCTCGGATAATCCGCGTGTGTGTATGGGGCTTTACTATTGCTAGGACCTGGAGTATTGCACATGGAAATAATGTTTAGAGCATGATATGATCGCCTAAATGGTACTGAAGTATGTGGTATATTGTTTAACCTGTAGCCGACCGCCCACTGTCTATTGACGGCAGACCGGTGCGGCTCTTGTGGCGGGACGCCATCATATGACGGCGTCTACATTTTGGCCACTAGGGGGCGCGCGCGCGTGCGCGCCCCGGGAGGTGCGCGCGCGTGCCCACCGCGTCGCTGGGGACCCGATGCGCATGCCTGGCGGCCGCGATGGCCGCCGGGCACCTGCGATTGCCCAGTAACTGAGCAGGACGTGGATCTGTGTATGTAAACACACAGATCCACGTCCTGTCACTGGAGAGGAGACCGATGGTGTGTCCCTTGTACATAGGGACACCGATCGGTCCCCTCCTCCAGTCAGTCCCCTCCCCCCACAGTTAGAATCACTAACATAGGGAACACATTAACCCCTGCAGCTCCCCCTAGTTTTAACCCCTTCCCTGCCAGTCACATTTATACAGTAATCAATGCATTTTTATAGCACGGATCGCTGTATAAATGTGAATGGTCCCAAAAAATGTGTCAAAAGTGTCCGATATGTCCGCCGCAATGTCGCAGTCATGATAAAAATCGCAGATTGCCGCCATTACTAGTAAAAAAAAAATAATAATAAAAATGCTATAAATCTATCCCCTATTTTGTAGACGCTATAACTTTTGCACAAACCAATCAATATACGCTTATTGCAATTTTTTTTACCAAAAATATGTAGAAGAATACGTATCGGCCTAAACTGAGGAAAAAATTTGTTTAAAAAAAAAAAAAATTGGATATTTATTATAATAAAAAGTAAAAAATATTATGTTTTTTTTTCAAACTTGTCGCTCTTCTTTTGTTTATAGTGCAAAATTTTATTTGGGTACAGCGTTGCATGACCACGCAATTGTCATTCAAAATGCGATAGTGCTGAAAGCTGAAAAATGGCTTGGTCAGGAAGGAGGTGTTCGTGCCTGGTAGGCAAGTGGTTAAAGATAACCTGCTTTTAAACTGTGTTAAAAAGTGTTATATACACTGAAATATCTTTAAAAGTCTGAGACTAGATAAATTCCCTGTCTCTTTATAATTAGGTGCCAGCACAACTGAGCATGCTCAGACCTGCAAACAGCTCTCATTTTAACTCCCATGCCTTTTTTACCAAGAGTTATAGTAAATACCAAAATGAGTACTGGGTTAAAAAGCGTTTTTTGATAGTGAAAATTAGAGTTATGTAGCCCAATGCAAGTTTCAGCCATTGATTCTAATGGTACAATTGTAACTTCCCCAAATAAATCCTTTTCATGTTGAGATGAAATGTATCTTTCCTGGTGCATCATGGCAGCATACATATGGGTTGTGACTCCGCCCCCACAACCTGATAGGACTGGTTAACTATAAATCAAGGACAGACCCGGCTCACAGCATTCTCCTTTTTTTCCTCACCTGATCAAGACTGGAGTCGTGAGGTATCCCTTACCGTTTGTCGCCCCAGCCAGGTTCAGCCTCTCCTGGGTGGAAGTCCTTTCTGTACAGCCTCTAAACAAGCCATATGGTTGGAGCCCCATTCTGGTGGTCTGGGGGGTATATTTCAGCCTCTCCTGGGTGTAAGTCCTTCCTGTACAGCCTCTAAATGAGCTATATGGTTGGAGCCCCATTCTGGTGGTGCAGGCTTCTCAAAGAAAGCTTTAAACAAGCTTTGATGTAAGTGACAGTGTTTCCTTTTGCTTTCCATATGCTTTTTACTTCTTTTCTCTGTGTTATGGGCATTTGCCATTTCCAAGATGGCTGCAGCAGTGCAAGTACACTCTGAGCATGAGAGGCAGGAAGTGATGTGGCCTCTGTGTTTCCTGGCTAGAGCTTTTCCAGGGTGGTGATCTGAACATGCTCAGGCACTGATATCATCACTAATGGCAAATGTGAGTTCTAAAAGTTTTTTATGGCATTTTTGGACAACAAATGGTGGAGCTCTCTACTCATGCATGCTGGATGCTTATGTGGTTATTGTTTGCAGGTATGTTTCCCCTTTTTATGGCATTCACCTGTGTTTTTCCCATTTCCTTCTCAGTGTTGCTCTAGGATCATTGTGCTCTTTATGGCATTCACCTGGGCTCTTCCTATCCCCTTTTCTATGTTTCCACTAGTGCGACTTGTCACTGCAAAAGGTAAATGGAGGTAAATGTCAGTTTTGCATGTGTATGCTGTAATATGTTTGTTTTGTCACTGCAAAGTCGCATGTCAAGCTGTACCCCATGATTTCCTATGAGTACCGTTCATATCTGTGTTTATAGACCTTAAGAATACACAGGCATTGCTTCAAGTCGCATCAAATTTGCAGCAAAATCATGCGACTTTCAGGTCGCAGTAGTGGAGACTTAGCTTATGCTGTTTTTCATTTCAGGCTGCTGCACCTGCAGGACTCTGAAGAAAGTGGCAGGGTCTGCATCCCTTTAGACGTGATTCCCTTTTGGGAGTATCTTATCAAAAATGAAATTTTTATTGCAGTGGATGCCAAAAAATCAGACTTTTATCTTGGTGCAGACTTCTGGGAAATTATGTTTAGGGGGGTGTTCTGTACACATTCTGGGTGCAAAGCACCTCCAGATAGTTATGTTTCATTGCATTTTACAGAAAATTGCAGCCCTGGAAAAAAAAAAGTGGAGTAACCCTTTAAGCCCATCTGGAAGAAGTGAAGAGACGAGTTGGTAACAGCTTTGTAAGAGCTTAAATTGGCGGCATACTCTGTGGTGGATGTGTCAGACGTTAATTGATGTTTTTCAAGAGCAGTGTTCCCCGCAGTCATGGCAAGAAGTACATTATGGCTGAAGCCATGGTTGGTGGATCCTGTCAAAAAAAAAAAAATGGTGCAAGACACCAGAACACAGATCCAATCTATTTGGGAGTAGACAGGATACAGCCATCTCAAGGGTGACCATTAGTAGGTCAGGGCGAATATAATCTGACAAGAAACAGAAAATTCAAACGTCCAGCATACAGGTGGCGACTCCCAAGTAGACACCAGGAGGCAAAATCCTACGGACCGGGAAAAAGATTAGTAAACTAACTGGAGAAGTACCCAATCTTCTCTTGTCTTAGAACAACACCTTTTTAAGGGTGCACTAATCCAGGGGGTGCCTGTGCACACACGCACACACCTGGAGGGAAAACCTTCAGGATCAGTGGGCCATATCAGCTATATTGGCGTGACATTGGCAGAAGTTTAAGGGAGGTCCGCCTTTCTGGTACAATTTTTATTGAAAAAGTATAACATGACAAACTCAACCATGCAGGGGCATAATTCAATGAGCATACCAATCATATAACATTGACAGGTGGGAAGTCCACCTTTCAATCTCTTTCAGTTAGCCAGGCTACCAGAGTTGGGAAAAGTAAAAAATTCTGTTCCAGTTTGTAGATGGATAGAAAAAAAAATAGCAATCGTGAAGGTTCTAGTTACCCAGAGGAGGTGAGGATTCGGTTCACCTCTGTTCCTAGCAAAGAAACAATAAAAATAAAAACCAGGTAATCTGTGCCCTGTGCTAAAGTTAAAAAAAAAAAATTGACAAGCAGCACAGGAAGTTAGAGTCATGCAAGATGGAAAACCTCCAATCAATTATTATTCATAAATCTGGAAGACTGGATTCTCCTGTAAGTTTAACAGAAACCTACTTGTCCCAATTCATCCTCAATTTCTCTACCAGTTAAGTTCCTCCCCTTCGGTCTGTACATCTCTCCGAGAGCATTCACAAAGGTCTTCCTGTCTGCAATAGCGACGGGAAAAATTCAGTAGAACTTACACAAGGGAATTTCCATCCTCTGATAGAGAAAGCCAAAGTTGCTTTGGGAGTGAAGTCTCTTCCAGCAGAATAGTACCAGAGTATCCTTGGTTCTTCGTAACTGACCAATTGTTCTAAGATGGAACATTATCACATCAGACCCCAGCTAGAAAGGTTGGGGGACTAATTTCAAAGACCAGGCTGCTTAAGGTCATGGGATGCTAAGCTTATGAGGAATAGTATTGCATTTTCTTGAACCAAGTAATGTTCAAAGCACTTCTGTCATTCACTCCTTTTAGCAAGAGGAGCAAGATGTGTACTGTGCCTAGGCAGCAGTGGAAGAGTAGAATTCTTGTCAGTGGAGCTTCCTGTATCAATAATTGCAAATGTATCATTTTTGGCTAAGGAGGCTCTAGTGTCTCTCTCTCCTACTCTTAAGCATTGAATCACCGCTGCCCCTTCCAGTGATGACGGATTCGCTCTCTCATGGACAGTTTTGCCATCCAGCTCCAAGAGACTGCTTTTGATGGCATGGAAGTTGAGAGGCAGTGGCTACCAAGTCAAGTATGCTCAGTGCAGGTAGTGCCTACTTGTGTCAAACCAGAGAGGTCTTCATGAATAAGATTTACCTAAAGAATATGGGAAAATGATGCAGATCTCACACAGCAAAAGCCTGGAGTCCTTTATCACCTAAACCAGCCAAGGTTCCACAGTTCTTACAACTGGGGCTGAACAGGGTCCTAGGTTCAAATATGTTTAAAGCTCAAAGTTCCGCCTTGTCTGCACTTGCAGGGGTTTAAGGAGTCCTTAACCCATAGTGATGCATTTCTCAAAAGGCTTGCATGAAGTTATAGGCCTCCCAGGATTCCTCCCCGGGTTCGGTTCGCACCAGAACCCGCGAACGGACCTAAAGTCCGTGCGAACATAAGAACCCTTTTAGTTACAATGGATGCGAACGTTCGAAATCAAAAGTGCTAATTTTAAAGGCTAATATGCATGTTATTGTCATTAAAAAGTGTTTGGGTACCTGGGTCCTGCCCCAGGGGACATGTATCAATGCAAAGCAGAGCAGTGATTTTAATAATGCTTAAAGTGAAACAATAAAAGTGTAATATTCCTTTAAATTTTGTACCTGGGGGGTGTCTATAGTATGCCTGTGAAGGGGCGCATGTTTCCTGTGCTTAGAACTGTCCCTGCACAAAGTGTCATTTTTGCAGGAAAAAAAGCTATTTAAAATCACTCGCGGCTAATGAATTGACGGCTCCCGTAACACAGAGAACAGTCATTCATTGAAAGTCATTGATAAAAAAAAGTCATTGATAAAAAAAAAAAAAAAAAAAAGCGTGGCGGTCCCCCCAAATTCAAAAACCAGGCCCTTCAGGTCTGCTATGGATATTAAGGGGAACCCCAGCCAAAAAAAAATGGCGTGGGGCCCCCCTCAAAATTCATACCAGACCCTTGAGTTCTGGGATGGATTTTAAGGGGAACCCCGGCCAAAAAAAAAATGGCGTGGGGTCCCCCTCAAAATCCATACCAGACCCTTATCTGTAAGGAAAGCCCTGCTGGGCCTAGTAGTTCCTCACCGCTGCGATCGCGTGTGCGGGTTCGAGCGGGTGTGCGAGCTACTGCGCATGCGCGGAATCGAGCGGGTGCGCGTGCGCGGGCACGGACGGGCGCGCGCACGGTCACTGGCGCCGGGCGGGCTATTTAAACCAGCCATCTCCATACAGCCCTTGCTGCCTGATCTACAGCGTTCCGCTTGCTAAGCCCTGAACTTCTCTGTCTCTGCACCTGTGACACGGCTTGTCTGTTTACCTGCTCTGCTGTCTGCCTGCCCCGATCCCGGCTTGCCCACGACCATCCTCTTGCTTATCCCCTTGGCTTATCCGCAGTGTGCTCCACAGTTACCGAACCCGGCTTGTCTGACCATTCTGTGCACCTGTCCTGAAGCGTTCCTGTTGTCTGCTGGTTCCTGTTGTCCGCTGCATGCTGGTTCCTGTAGTCCGCTGCCTGCCAGTTCCTGTGACCACTTACCTGCCAGTTCCTGCTGTCTGCTGGTTCCTGCTGTCTGCTGGTTCCTGTTGTCTGCTGGTTCCTGTTGTCCGCTGCATGCTGGTTCCTGTAGTCCGCTGCCTGCCAGTTCCTGTGACCACTTACCTGCCAGTTCCTGTTGTCTGCTGGTTCCTGTTGTCCGCTGCATGCTGGTTCCTGTAGTCCGCTGCCTGCCAGTTCCTGTGACCACTTACCTGCCAGTTCCTGTTGTCTGCTGGTTCCTGTTGTCCGCTGCATGCTGGTTCCTGTAGTCCGCTGCCTGCCAGTTCCTGTGACCACTTACCTGCCAGTTCCTGTTGTCTGCTAGTTCCTGTTGTCTGCTGGTTCCTGTCACCTGCTGTCTGCTGGTTCCTGTCACCTGCTGTCTGCTGGTTCCTGTCATCCCTTGTCAAGTCCTGCTCATCCATCCGCAACCGGTTGATCCTGCCAGACACTCGTGCCTCCTTTGACTTTGGCGCCCCCTGTCTCCACTATCAGGGGCTGCAAGTCTGGGACGTAAGAGAGGTCTCCCACTGCAAGCCAGACTCGCCACTAGGTACGTGACAGTATCAGGCAGCCATGACCGAGTCTGGGCAGGGAGCCTCTCCTATGGAAGAACTCTGCCTACACCTAGCAGGCTTGGCCCAAGCGGTCAATAACCTCCAGGAAGGCTACACACGCCTTGAGAAGCATGTTCTTGCACAAGGATCTCCAGGTGCTCCAGCCAGCCAGCCTACTCCACCGGCAGTCGTGATGCTACCCCCGGAACCTCGAGTACCCACACCTGAAAGGTTCTCCGGTGAGCATAGCAAGTTCAGGACTTTCCGTAATGCCTGTGAGCTGTTCTTTGCCCTGCAACCCCGAACATTCTCTTTGGAGGCCACCAAAGTAGGCTTTGTGATTTCCCTGCTCCAAAATGACCCCCAGCTCTGGGCCCACCGTCTGCTTAAACAGGAAGCCGCCGAACTCGCCCACCTAAGCACCTTCTTCGACGCAATGGCCCGAATGTATGAGGACCCACAGCTCTGTGCCACGGCAGAGACTGCCCTCCATGCCCTACTCCAGGGGCGTAGGCCCGCAGAGGACTATGTTGCGGAATTCAGAAGATGGAGTGCTGACACTAGCTGGAATGATGCGGCTCTCCGCTACCAGTTCCGGTTGGGGTTATCGGACCCCCTGAAGGATGAACTTGCTAGGGTTGGGGTCCCTCCAACCCTTGAGGAGCTCATTAACCAGGCCATACAAATTGACAGGCGCTTACGTGAGCGACGGTCCGAGAAGGCCTCGGCTCCGCCTCGCCCCTCTTGGATGTTGCCAAAGGTGCCCTACTTCCCCAGAGGTCCACCGTCGGCTCGACCTTCTGCCTCCACCGAAGGGACTGAACCCATGCAGTTGGGTATGCTTCGCCCTACTCTCACCCCTGAGGAACGGCAGAGACGCCGTCGGGACAATCTGTGTCTGTATTGCGGGGAGCCAGGACACTACGTGCGATCCTGTCCAGCTAAGACCCGTAAGTGGCGCCTTCCTTCAGTTGACCAGATTATGGCTGTTACTGACACCTCTTCTCACCTCGCCCTCTCTATTCTGTTGCAGCTCCCTGGAAGGAACATTTCGGTCCCCGCCATTATTGACTCAGGAGCCTGCAGTTGTTTCATGGACTTGGCCTTTGCTATGCTCATTGCATCCCCTTGCAAACCAAGACCCAAGGACTGCGGATACACCTGGCCGATGGCTCTGCCATTCGGTCTGGGCCGGTTACCCAAGAAACCCAGCCTATCTCGGCATGCATAAACCAACTCCACCAGGAACTTCTGTGTCTGGACATTATTTCTTCCCCACTGTTCCCAGTCATTCTGGGCATGCCTTGGCTCCGCGCCCATAACCCCTGCATTGACTGGTCTACCAAGGAGATTACCTTTTCTTCCCACTACTGCTCCCAGTACTGCCTTCCTAGGACTGATGCTCAGCCAACCACCTTAATGTGTCTGGACAGCGAAACCCGTCAGTTAGTCCCCAGGGCCTATCACTCTTTTATGGACGTTTTCAGCAAGAAAGGGGCAGAGACCCTTCCTCCTCATCGGGTTTACGATTGCCCCATCGAGCTTCTCCCCGGAGCGGAAGTACCCTTTGGGAGGATCTTTCCCCTGTCCGAACTGGAGCTCTCCGCCCTTAAGGACTACATTGATGACAATCTTCGAAAAGGCTTCATCCGTTCATCCACATCTCCTGCCGGAGCTGGCATCTTCTTCGTAGAGAAAAAGGACCATACCCTCCGGCCATGTATCGATTACAGGGAGTTGAACAAGGTGACCATTAAAAATCGCTACCCCCTACCGTTAGTCCCAGAACTGTTCCAGAGGCTAGGGGCAGCAGTCATCTTCACCAAGTTGGACCTCCGCGGGGCGTATAACCTAGTGCGCATCCGGAAGGGCGACGAATGGAAGACCGCCTTCCGTACGCGATTCGGACACTTCGAATATCTTGTGATGCCTTTCGGACTCTGCAACGCCCCCGCCACGTTCCAACATTTCATTAATGACATTTTTCGAGACTACCTGGACTTGTTCGTGATCATCTACCTAGATGACATCTTGATCTTCTCCTCTTCCATTGACAGTCACCGTCAACACGTCAAATGCGTGTTGGGGCGACTGCGGCAACATGGTCTGTATGCTAAACCCGAAAAATGCGAGTTTGAGCAACAGAGCATACAGTTTCTGGGGCTCATCATTTCCATCGAAGGCATCAAGATGGACCCCCAGAAAATCTCCGCTATCCTTGACTGGCCCGCACCGGTGGATAAAAAAGGGGTACAGCGGTTCGTGGGATTTTCCAATTTCTATCGGAAATTTATCAAGGGCTTCTCGGCCATCATTTCCCCCATCACACAACTAACCCGACAGGGGACTCGGTTCCAGTGGACGACCGAGGCCCAGGCCGCCTTTGTCGCCCTCAAGAAGCTCTTCACTTCTGCCTCTGTCCTGAAGCACCCCGACCCGGCTCTCCCGTTTGTCTTGGAGGTAGACGCATCGGAAATCGCTGTCGGGGCAATACTGTCTCAGAGACAAGGCCCCAAGGCCCTTCTGTTCCCTGTTGGGTTCTTCTCTCGTAAGCTGATGCCCCCCGAGCAGAATTACGACGTAGGCGATCGAGAACTGTTAGCAATCAAGGCGGCATTGGAGGAATGGCGGTACCTGTTGGAAGGTGCGGCCCACCCAATTCTCATATATACAGACCACAAGAACCTGGAGTACCTGAAGGCCGCAAAGAGGCTAAAACCACGTCAAGCCAGGTGGGCGCTGTTCTTCTCCAGGTTCGCTTTTCATGTCACCTATAGGCCGGGCTCCAAGAATACCAAACCCGATGCCCTGTCACGGATGTTTATCGACCCTAAGGAGCCTAACCCACCTGACACCATCCTAAATGCGGAGAATTTCCTTCTTCTTCAGGAAGACTTATTAAGCCGGATCAAGCAGGCGTCCAGAGAGGACCCGCCACCTGCCAAGTCGGGAGTTTCAGCCAAAGATGGTCTATTCTGGTCCAATGGTAAAATTTTCATTCCAGAAAGTCTCCGGGTCACTATACTTGGGCTCTGCCATGACCATGTACTGGCGGGACACTTTGGCATTGCCAAAACTACAGACCTGGTCCAGCGTACATTCTGGTGGCCCCAACTGGCAAAGGACTGTCAAAAATATGTGGAGTCATGTACTATTTGCACCCGCAACAAGAGCTGCAGAACCAAGTCTTGGGGGTTACTCAAACCCCTACCTGCTCCGGAAAGGCCGTGGAAATTAATTACCATGGACTTCATTGTGGAACTTCCTCCCTCCGAAGGCCATACGGCCATCATCGTGGTAGTGGACCGGCTATCCAAAATGGCTCATTTCATCCCCATGAAAGGGACCCCCTCGGCACCAGAGACAGCCCAAGCTTTCATTAAAGGTATTGTTAGACTTCACGGGGTTCCAGCGAACATCATCTCGGACAGGGGTGTCCAATTTACATCCCGGTTCTGGAAGGCTCTCTGCAATTCTCTTGGCATCGAACTGTCCTTATCTTCCGCATACCACCCACAGACGAATGGGCAGACAGAAAGAACAAACCAGACTCTTGAGCAATACCTGCGTTGTTTTTCATCCTTCTCTCAACAGGACTGGCTCCCTCTGTTGCCATTGGCGGAATTCGCCTACAACAACTCTACCCATTCCACTACCAAGCAGACCCCGTTTTTTGCCAACTATGGTTACCATCCGTCATTCCTGCCTAACTCAGTACCCGAATGCTCCGTCCCTGCTGTTCTCGAGACTGTGGATTTCTTTTCTTCTAACAATAAGTTGTTGCAGGAAACTATGACCCGGGCACAAGACCTCAATAAGGAGGTCTTCGACAGGGGCAGACGGGGGCAACTGGTCCTGGAACCTGGAGACAAAGTATGGTTGTCCACAATCAATCTCCGGCTTGCTTGCCCTTCTAGGAAGCTAGGCCCCAGATTCTTGGGCCCCTTCGCAGTTAAGCGGAAGATCAACGAGGTGGCATACGAGCTGGAGTTGCCGGGATCACTTCGGGTACACCCGGTTTTTCATGTTTCGCTCCTGAAGCCAGCAGTTCCCAATTCCTTCCCTGGACAGATCCTCCAGCTCCTATAATGGTCAATGGGGAAGAGGAATTTGAGGTGGAAACAATTGTGGACTGCCGGAAAAGGAATAACCAGATACAGTACCTCATCAAGTGGAAGGGATACGGTTCAGAAGAAAACTCATGGGAACCCGAAGCCAACTTACATGCCAGACACCTGATCCAGGCCTTCAAGAGATCTCACCCTGAAAAGCTGTCCCAGTTGGGCATCCGGAGGCTGCCCCTTGGGGGGGGGGCAATGTAAGGAAAGCCCTGCTGGGCCTAGTAGTTCCTCACCGCTGCGATCGCGTGTGCGGGTTCGAGCGGGTGCGCGAGCTACTGCGCATGCGTGGAATTGAGCGGGTGCGCGGGCACGGACGGGCGCGCGCACGGTCACTGGCGCCGGGCGGGCTATTTAAACCAGCCATCTCCATACAGCCCTTGCTGCCTGATCTACAGCGTTCCGCTTGCTAAGCCCTGAACTTCTCTGTCTCTGCACCTGTGACCCGGCTTGTCTGTTTACCTGCTCTGCTGTCTGCCTGCCCCGATCCCGGCTTGCCCACGACCATCCTCTTGCTTATCCCTTGGCTTATCCGCAGTGTGCTCCACAGTTACCGAACCCGGCTTGTCTGACCATTCTGTGCACCTGTCCTGAAGCGTTCCTGTTGTCTGCTGGTTCCTGTTGTCCGCTGCATGCTGGTTCCTGTAGTCCGCTGCCTGCCAGTTCCTGTGACCACTTACCTGCCAGTTCCTGCTGTCTGCTGGTTCCTGCTGTCTGCTGGTTCCTGTTTGCTGGTTCCTGTTGTCCGCTGCATGCTGGTTCCTGTAGTCCGCTGCCTGCCAGTTCCTGTGACCACTTACCTGCCAGTTCCTGCTGTCTGCTGGTTCCTGTTGTCTGCTGGTTCCTGTTGTCCGCTGCATGCTGGTTCCTGTAGTCCGCTGCCTGCCAGTTCCTGTGACCACTTACCTGCCAGTTCCTGTTGTCTGCTGGTTCCTGTTGTCCGCTGCATGCTGGTTCCTGTAGTCCGCTGCCTGCCAGTTCCTGTGACCACTTACCTGCCAGTTCCTGTTGTCTGCTGGTTCCTGTTGTCCGCTGCATGCTGGTTCCTGTAGTCCGCTGCCTGCCAGTTCCTGTGACCACTTACCTGCCAGTTCCTGCTGTCTGCTGGTTCCTGCTGTCTGCTGGTTCCTGTTGTCTGCTGGTTCCTGTTGTCCGCTGCATGCTGGTTCCTGTAGTCCGCTGCCTGCCAGTTCCTGTGACCACTTACCTGCCAGTTCCTGCTGTCTGCTGGTTCCTGCTGTCTGCTGGTTCCTGTTGTCTGCTGGTTCCTGTTGTCCGCTGCATGCTGGTTCCTGTAGTCTGCTGCCTGCCAGTTCCTGTGACCACTTACCTGCCAGTTCCTGTTGTCTGCTGGTTCCTGTTGTCCGCTGCATGCTGGTTCCTGTAGTCCGCTGCCTGCCAGTTCCTGTGACCACTTACCTGCCAGTTCCTGTTGTCTGCTGGTTCCTGTTGTCCGCTACATGCTGGTTCCTGTAGTCCGCTGCCTGCCAGTTCCTGTGACCACTTACCTGCCAGTTCCTGTTGTCTGCTAGTTCCTGTTGTCTGCTGGTTCCTGTCACCTGCTGTCTGCTGGTTCCTGTCACCTGCTGTCTGCTGGTTCCTGTCATCCCTTGTCAAGTCCTGCTCATCCATCCGCAACCGGTTGATCCTGCCAGACACTCGTGCCTCCTTTGACTTTTGCGCCCCCTGTCTCCACTATCAGGGGCTGCAAGTCTGGGACGTAAGAGAGGTCTCCCACTGAAAGCCAGACTCGCCACTAGGTACGTGACATTATCCGAGCACGCAACCTGGCAGGCCTCAGGAAACAAGGGGGGTGGGAGCGGCCCCCCTCCCTCCTGAACTGTACCAGGCCACATGCCCTCAACATTGGGAGGGTGCTTTGGGGTCCCCCCAAAGCACCTTGTCCCCATGTTGATGAGGCCAAGGGCCTCTTCCCCACAACCCTGGCTATTGGTTGTGGGGGTCTGCGGGCGGGGGGGCTTATCGGAATCTGGAAGCCCCCTTTAACAAGGGGACCCCCAGATCCCAGCCCCCCCTTGTGTGAAATGGTAAGGGGGTACAAAAGTACCCCTACCATTTCACAAAAAAAGTGTAAAAAATTGTAAAAATGACAGGAGACGGTCTTTGACAATTCCTTTATTAAAATCTTCTTTCTTCTGGTCTTCCTTCTTCCTTTCTTCATCCTTCGGTTTCTTCATCTTCTCCTTCCGGCATCTTCTTCCATCTTCTTCTTCCATCATCTTCTTCCTCCGATCCGCTTCTTCTTGCTCTGGTCTTCTCGTCTGGCATCTTCTTCCATGGCGTCGGTGTCTCTTCTGGGCCGCTCCGCGCAATGGGAAGCTCCCGCTGTGTGAGGCTTCGCTGTGTCTGACAGGTCTTTTATAACGAAGGGCTGGGCCACCTGGTGACCCCGCCCCCTCTGACATCATGGGGAAAGCCATAGGGAATTCCCATGACGTCCCCGTGCATCAGAAGGGGCGGGGTTACCAGGGGGCCCCGCCCTCCGTTATAAAAGACCTGTCAGACGCAGCGAAGCCTCACACAGCGGGAGCCTCCCATTGCGCGGAGCGGCCCAGAAGAGACACCGACGCCGTGGAAGAAGATGCCGGACGAGAAGACCAGAGCAAGAAGAAGCGGATCGGAGGAAGAAGATGATGGAAGAAGATGCCGGAAGGAGAAGATAAAGAAACCGAAGGAGGAAGAAAGGAAGAAGGAAGACCAGAAGAAAGAAGAAAATAAAGGAATTGTCAAAGACCGTCTCCTGTCTTTTTTACCATTTTTGACACTTTTTTGGTGAAATGTTAGGGGTACATTTGTACCCCCTTACCATTTCCCACAGGGGGGGTGGGCGGAATATGGGGGTCCCCTTGTTAAAGGGGGCTTCCAGATTCCGATAAGCCCCCCACCCGCAGACCCCCACAACCAATGGCCAGGGTTGTGGGGAAGAGGCCCTTGTCCTCATCAACATGGGGACAAGGTGCTTTGGGGGGGACCCCAAAGCACCCTCCCAATGTTGAGGGCATGTGGCCTGGTACGGTTCAGGAGGGAGGGGGGCGCTCTCGTCCCCCCCCTCTTTTCCTGCGGCCTGCTAGGTTGCATGCTCGGATAAGGGTCTGGTATGGATTTTGAGGGGGACCCCACGCCATTTTTTTTTTTTTTGGCCGGGGGTTCCCCTTAAAATCCATCCCAGACCTTAAGGGTCTGGTATGGATTTTGAAGGGGACCCCACGCCATTTTTTTTTTTTGGCCGGGGTTCCCCTTAAAATCCATAGCAGACCTGAAGGGCCTGGTTATTGAATTTGGGGGGACCCCCACGCTTTTTTTTTTGTTTTTTATCAAAGACTTTTTTTTATCAATGACTTTCAATGAATGACTGTTCTCTGTGTACTAAACCGTGTACTAAACCCCCTGAGCTATAATTGGCCACAGGCATCCTGCCTGTGGCCAATTATTGCTCTCCTCGCCGCTGGCTCTATCATTGGCCAAGCATGCGGGTCAGAGTGCATGCTTGGCCAATCATCAGCCAGCAATGCACTGCGACTGGCGCAGTGCGGCCCGTTCGCATCACACGAATTTGATGCGAACGGCCCAAATAGTTCTGGGCTTGCCGAACGGGCAAACGCCCGATGTTCGATTCGAACATGGGTTCGAATCGAACACCGGGCCCATCCCTATTCCCTATGTGGAACTTGCTTATGGTCCCCATTTCTATCAAAGACTCATTTCTATCCTACAGAATTGACTACACTCTGAAAACCCTAAAGATCGTATTTCTGGTTGCTACAACCTCTGTGTAGAAGGATGTCAGAACTGCAGGCTTTGCACTCAAGGAGCCTCACTTAACATTATACCCGGACAGAACAGAATAGTCCTAAAACTCCAGACTGCTTTAATCCATGGGGTGTCTTTCTCCTTCCAATTTAACCAGGAAGTCAATTTCCTATCTTTCTTGGTTGAGTGGGGGAACCACATCCCCTGTAGGTTGAGCTAACGCTGGTGACCTGCTTGGCAGCCACCCTTTCATTCAGGAAAGCTGAAATATGTTCTTGGTTCCAGCATGGCTTAAGGCAGGGTCAGTCAGCATCAACACATTCAGTCACCTCCTAGATTGTTAAGACAATTAAAAGAGTCTACTCTTCAAGGCCTTCCTGTTTTGGAGGCCTTAAGAAGGCAGTGCCAGCTCTGTGGACAGCTCAGCGCTGAGTGTCTCCTGAGGTTATTTGCAAGTCATCAATATGGTCCTCCCAGGACACCTTCATTACAATGTTATAGGTGAACCCAGCTTGCGACAGTAAAATCTGGGAAAATTCATGGTGCATTCTTGCGCTACTGATGATTACAAAATGTTTCTTGCACCCTCCCTTATGGCGAGTTAGTCCCCATATGTATGCTGCCATGATGCACCAGGAAAATAGAAAATTGTATAATCACCTTTCCGTAATTTTCCTTTCCTGGTGCATCTTCATGCCCACCCAAATGGTGAGAGTTACAGAGAATACTGTGAGCCGGGTCTGTCCTTGATTTATAGTTAACCAGTCCTATCAGGTTGTGGGGGCGGAGTCACAACCCATCTGTATGCTGCCATGAAGATGCACCAGGTAAGGAAAATTACGGAAAGGTGAGTATACAATTTTCCATTTTCTT
Source organism: Lithobates sylvaticus (assembly GCA_028564925.1). Classification (NCBI taxonomy): domain Eukaryota; kingdom Metazoa; phylum Chordata; class Amphibia; order Anura; family Ranidae; genus Lithobates; species Lithobates sylvaticus. The sequence goes on from CM053038.1 coordinate 131,055,663, forward strand.
GCAAAGAAATTGTCCTTGCAACAATGTTGCTTCTTCTTCATCTATTTTGTTTTTAAGAATGCTAGAATGTTGAATGTTTTCATGTTTTGGTTAAATATATTTTTCTCTGTATCTCTCACTTGTTGCTCTCCATCTCACAAAAACCTTAACCAAACTCACACAGGTGTATTTACAAACCACAAACAATACCATTGCTGATGCAAATTTAAAATGAGTCACAATTTTGTGTGTTTTTTTATTATTTCCAAATGATCATAATTTGAGCCCAAAATATGTGATATGTGTGCCAACAGCAGAATCAGAGGGTGACATACAGGTATTAGGTATTCTACACTCACACACCAAGAATCACCAAATATCACAGAATAAATCAAGAAGAATAACTCCTGACTAATGTAATTCCATCACCTATATGTCCAAAGAAATGCAGTATTTATGTGTAGGAGGGTTTTGCATGTGGCAGCACAGTGGCTAGCAGGTTAGCACTTCTGCTTAGCAGCGCTGGGGTTGCTGGTTCGAATCCCAAACATGCCACTTCATGTAGAGAAGTTGCCTGTTCTTCCTATGTTGTTAAACATAACCCCTGACTCAGGTCCTTACATAAATTATGTCTAAATGTAGTATTCATGTGTAGGAGAGTTCCACCACCATTCCAAATCATGTCAAATGTTTTCGATGGGCAAGGACTATAATCACTGAAAAAGAAAAAGAAAAAAATGTGCTCTTAAGCTATAGGTATATAAACAACAACATAGACTGCATTGTGAAATGGTGACCTAAAGTCGCAAAAAAAATTGAAAAGTCCCAATAAAGTGCTGGTGCTCAAACTCAGATGACTTAAATCATTGAACAGCGAAGATTCTAAGTCCCAGATTAAGTGCTCGTGCTAAAAAATAGATGCGGGATTCCGTACTTGATATGTGCTCAGACAAGGTGCCCCCACATTGATGTAAACTCACCCCTCAAAATGGACCAACTATAACTAGTATGATCAAACGCACATGCAGGGCAGCCCCTGTAGATCTTCTTTAGACTGGCATTGCCTGGGATAAATATTTCTCATGTGGATAGATATGACAAGAAAAGACTCATTGCGCAAATATCGTTTAAAATGTATTAAAAGATGAAACATTTTAGTCAACTCACATGTAGTGGTGCCTTAAGCCTGGCACCCGGTGTGAATAGCAGGTAAGTAATCCAGGAAATCTGCCCATAGGCAATGGTGGACCACTACCGCTGTTGTGGTTTGATTTCCAGAAATTAACGTTGGGGCGGAAGTTGTCACAATGACGCAAATTACCTTGGCGCTTTTCAGCCTATCAAATTGGCCGTCTATAGGAAGTTGTGGTTCCGCCGTTTTGGTTGAGGGCATAAATACCCTCGCTTCGAATCACATGTTTTATTCTATCCAATCAATATTGGTTACCTGCTACTGTATTTACTCGGGATTGCTCACAATCTACTTAATAGCGCCTTTATTAAAACAAATACATTACATGTCAGTATTGAACTTAAAAGCCAACATGTAAAAATGATATAATATTACACTTGTTACTAGTGGTATGAATATTTGCAAAACCAGGTTTAGCGATGTTACATAACTATAATAGGGGAAATCCACGGGCCCTCTAGTGGTGGAAACTGGTCTCTGGTTATTTGAACCAAGTGGACACTCTGGAGCAGGGGTGCCCAACCAGTGGCCCAGGGGCCACAAGTGGCCCGCGGAGCCCTCTGATGTGGCCCTCGACCTCCTGTTCTAAGATGGCAGGTTGGCAAGCCCAGATCACGGGGTGCCGACCCGCCATCCCAGAGCAGCAGTTTTTTGAATGAAGCCACTGGTAGTGGAAGCAAGTGGCTGTAGAGCAGAGCCACATAAGCCAATGCTTCCTGTATAGCGCCCACTCCTGTCACAGGCGGAGTGATACCAAATGTACTCTGCCTGGGACAGCAACAGCCAGCAATACCAGAATGGAAGACGATTATTAAAAGGTAAGTTTACTACTAAATTCACAGTATATATGGATATATCTGTTTTGCAGTGGTTACTGGGCTGCTTTCAAACTTATCCGCAGGTGAAGTGCAGCTGCGGGTTACCATAATTGAGCCATAGACTTCTGTTATTACCTGCGGGTTTGTTGTGCCTTCAGAAAGTGCGCCACACCTGCAGGATATAATAGAAGTTTACGGCAAAGTGCAGCTAACCCGCAGAAAATCCACAGGTTCACTGCGCTGCACCCGCGGTTTGGGAAAATTGGTTATGGGACACACAGAAAAGCATGTAATGCGTTTTTGCAGAAATTTGTGTTTTTTAATCTGCACAACAACTAATTGGCCAAAAAAAAGTATATTTCTTCTCTCTGTTATTCTCAAAGTGGATTAAATATTTTGCTCCCTAACCATATAGTTGGTTATTTATATTTACCACTGCATATAGATATTTAATAATAAATTGCCTTTTTTTTAAACTTTACATATTAACTAAATTATACACCACACTGTGTGGGATATTTTTGTAAGATTGGCCAGTATTTTTTAAAGATTTTTTCTAGATGTTTATACTTCTTGTTGAAGTCTGTAATAAAAGCTGATGTTTTGAGTTCTTTGTTGTTTTTGTTTGGTTTCCAGAAGAGTATCTCTATTTATTCTCCCTACTTGGTCTCTTACTTCCAGTAACCTAGCATGGGTGTAATCTTTGTCCAAGAATCTTTGTATTAGGACATTGGTCTGGTCTATATACAGTGGTGTGAAAAAGTGTTTGCCCCCTTCCTCATTTCCTGTTCCTTTGCATGTTTGTCACACTTAAGTGTTTCGGAACATCAAACCAATTTAAACAATAGTCAAGGACAACACAAGTAAACACAAAATGCAATTTGTAAATGAAGGTGTTTATTATTAAAGGTGAAAAAAAATCCAAACCATCATGGCCCTGTGTGAAAAAGTGATTGCCCCCTAAACCTAATAACTGGTTGGGCCACCCTTAGCAGCAACAACTGCAACCAAGCGTTTGCGATAACGTGCAATGAGGCTTTTACAGCGTCCTGGAGGAATTTTGGCCCACTCATCTTTGCAGAATTGTCCTAATTCAGTTACATTAGAGGGTTTTCGAGCATGAACGGCCTTTTTAAGGTCATACCACAACATCTCGATAGGATTCAGGTCAGGACTTTGGCTAGGCCACTCCAAAGTCTTCATTTTGTTTTTCTTCAGCCATTCGGTGGTGGACTTGCTGGTGTGTTTAGGATCATTGTCCTGCTGCAGAACCCAAGTTCGTTTCAGCTTGAGTACACGAACAGATGGTCGGACATTCTCCTTCAGGATCTCTTGGTAGACAGCTGAATTCATAGTTCCTTTTATCACGGCAAGTCTTCCAGGTCCTGAAGCAGCAAAACAGCCCCAGACCATCACACTACCACCACCATATTTTACTGTTGGTATAATGTTCTTTTTCTGAAAGTGGAGGTATCCGCGCTTAGGAATTTGGAACTGCTGCCCCCCTAGGGAACTACACCTAAATGTAGCAGGGATAAATTAGAATAAACAAAAGGGGTGTTGGCGCTGTTCAAACAAAGAATCTTCGTCATAGGACGTCGTCTGAGGCTCGGCCATCTTGGTACACCATACGTCTTAAATGCAAAAAGGTGTAGCCGCGCCGGCCAATCAGGGAGGAACGAGTACACAAGGGGGTGACGCCCATAAGGGAAGGTTAATAACCGTACCACGGGACAGGCCATGGGCATACACTCTACCCTCCCCTCTAGTGGCTAGAAAGAAAATGACATGGCGCGGCAACTAATACATAAACATATTAATACGTTCATAATGAAAACCAAGTAGAAAAACACACAGAAAGCCCTAATGGGAAAAGAATTATAATCAGGCACAAAGGGAAGTGTACCAAAAACAGATCCAAATACTGATTATTGGGAGTGCCAGTAAGGTGAGCAAGTGAGAAGAATAAAGGCTAAATAATTTAGAATAAGAAAAAATGTTTGAGCGCGCAAGTGAATATATTAAAATAATATTAAAATACTATATGTGGGATTCCGTGGGTGCTGGACGAATAAATAAATAAGCACATATTATGAGTAGTGCAAGGAGGAGTGCGACTCATAAAAATATTGATGTGATTGATTGGAAAAAACAAGAAGTGAGGATAATAGGGTGTATTGGAGAATAAGGTAACAAATATAATATAGATGGTGGGTAAGTATCCACTATTAAGAAGGGGATATAAATCAGGGGGTATGGTGGATATATAAAACTATATAAAAATCTTTTATATAGATAAAAATATATATATGTAGCAATGTATACCACAATTCCGTATAAAAACTATAATCAATGTCAAAAGGTGGTATATGGGTTTCTATATATAGAACATTTTTTATAAGAATGTGTACATATGTATGTATATAAAATCTGAAGATAAAACATGTAAAAAATGGATTGGATGTTGAAGGTCTTTGAGTTTTAAAATTATATATGTGGCGTTCTTCCAAGGTAATAGTGGCTAAAAAATAGTTATAAAATGAATGGTCGGGAGGTATAGTCCAATGACGTGAAGGAAGGTTCTAAAAATTGGTATAATGTTCTTTTTCTGAAATGCAGTGTTCCTTCTACGCCAGATATACTTGGACACACACCTTCCAAAGAGTTCCACTTTTGTCTCATCGGTCCACAGAATGTTGTCCCAAAAGTCTTGGGGATCATCAAGATGTGTTGTGGAGAAATTGAGACGAGCTTTGATGTTCTTTTTGCTCAGCAGTGGTTTTCTCCTTGGAACTCTGCCATGCAGGCCATTTTTGCCCAGTCTTTTCCTGATGGTGGAGGCATGAACGCTGACCTTAACTGAGGCAAGTGAGGCCTGCAGTTCCTTGGATGTTGTTGTGGGGTCTTTTGTGACCTCTTGGATGAGTCGTCGCGCTGCGCTCTTGGGGTAATTTTGGGCGGCCGGCCACTCCTGGGAAGGTTCACCACTGTTCCATGTCTTCGCCGTTTGTGGATAATGGCTCTCACTGTGGTTCGCTGGATTCCCAAAGCTTTGGAAATGGCTTTATAACCCTTTCCAGACTGATAGATCTCAATTACTTTCTTTCTCAATTGTTCCTGAATTTCTTTGGGTCTCGGCATGATGTGTAGCTTTTAAGGATCTTCTGGTGGACCTTACTGTGTCAAGCAGCTCCTATTTAAGTGATGCCTTGATTGTGAACAGGTGTGGCAATAATCAGGCCTGGGTGTGGCTAGAGAAATTGAACTCAGGTGTGGACAACCACAGTTATAGTATGTTTTAACAAGGGGGGCAATCACTTTTTCACACAGGGCCATGATGGTTTGGATTTTTTTTCACCTTTAATAATAAACACCTTCATTTACAAATTGCATTTTGTGTTTACTTGTGTTGTCCTTGACTATTGTTTAAATTGGTTTGATGTTCCGAAACACTTAAGTGTGACAAACATGCAAAGGAACAGGAAATGAGGAGGGGCAAACACTTTTTCACACCACTGTAGTCTCTAAACACTGAACAATTCCTATGTATTCGGATAAATTGACCTTTGGGGATTGCAGGCTTCCATTGTGGGTGGTGACAGCTACCGATAGGAATGTATCCATTACTATCGGTGCTCTTAAAGTGGGTTTTAGTTTTAAGCATTTCCCCATCTCTAAATATATGCAGATCTAAAAAATCTGCATGTTTGTCATGTATATTGACTGTGAATTTCATACCATACTTGTTATTGTTAATGTATTCAATGAACTCATTTAAAGTTGCCATCGTTCCCTGCCACACATGTTCTGCATATATTTAGAGATGGGGAAAAGCTTAAAACTAAAACTCTTCAAGATTCTGATAAGCCCCCACCCGCAGACCCAGACAAACACCGGGCAGGGTTGTCGGGAAGAGGCTCTTGTCCCCATCAACATGGGGACAAGGTGCTTTGGGGAAGCACTTTAACCGCTTCCCGACCGCCTCATGTAGATATACGTCTACAGAATGGCACGGGCAGGCAAAAGCACGTACGGGCACGTCCCCTTTAATTTGCCTGCCCGGGGGGCGCGCGCGCGCGCCACCAGCGGCGCGCTCGCGACCCGGTCGGGAGCTCCGTGACCACGGCCGCGGGACCAGCGGACCCGATCGCCGCTGGTATCCCGCGATCGGGTTACGGAGCTGAAGAACGGGGAGAGGTTTGTGAAACAAACCTCTCCCCGCGCTTTCTACAGTGACTGTCAGTGATCGGCGGTTCCCTGTCATCGGGAACGCCGATCAATGACGTCAGACGTACAGCCACGCCCCCCTACTGTAAAAAAAACACAACACGTCACTGACTCCTCCCCGCCCCCTCGTGGTTAACCCCTTCACTACAACTGTCATTTACATAGGAATCAGTGCTATTTAAATAGCACTGATTTCTGTATAAATGACAAATGTCCCAAAAATGTGTCAAAAATGTCCGATGTGTCCGCCATAATGTCGCAGTCACAATAAAAATCGCTGATCGCCGCCATTACTAATAAAAAAAAAAATATTAATAAAAATGCTATAAAACTATCCCCTATTTTGTAAACGCTATAACTTTTGCGCAAACTAATCAATAATCGCTAATTGCGATTTTTTTTACCAAAAATATGTAGAAGAATACGTATCGGCCTAAACTGAGGAAAAAAAATGTTTTTTTATATATTTTTTGGGGATATTTATTATAGCAAAAAGTAAAAAATATTGCATTTTTTTCAAAATTGTCGCTCTATTTTTGTTTATAGCGCAAAAAATAAAAACCGCAGGGGCGATCAAATACCACCAAAAGAAAGCTCTAATTGTGGGAAAAAAAGGACGCCAATTTTGTTTGGGAGCCACGTCGCACGACCGCGCAATTGTCAGTTAAAGCGACGCAGTGCCGAATCGCAAAAAGGGGCCTGGTCCTTTGGCTGCCAATTGGTCCGGGGCTGAAGTGGTTAAGCATCATTAAAATCACTGCTCCTTTAACCACTTCAGCTTGGAAGGATTTTCCCCCTTCCTGACCAGGCCATTTTTTGCGATACTGCACTGCATCGCTTTAACTGACGTTGTACCCAAACAAAATGTATGTCCTTTGTTCCCCACAAATAGAGCTTTCTTTTGGTGGTATTTGATCACCTTTGCGTTTTTTATTTTTTGCGCTATAAACAAAAAAGGGCAACAATTTTGAAAAAAAACACAATATTTTGTACTTTTTGCTATAATAAATATCCCAAAAGAAAAAGTTTAGGCCGATATGTATTCTTCTACATATTTTTGGTAAAAAAGAAAAAATCGCAATAAGCAAATATTGATTGGTTTGCACAAAAGTTATAGCGTCTACTAAATAGGGGATAGATTTATGGCATTTTTATTATTATTATTTTTGTTTACTAGTAATGATGGTGATCTGTGATTTTTATCGTGACTGCAACATTGCGACGGAAACATCGGACACTTTTGACACTTTTTTGGGACCATTGACATTTGTACAGCGATCATAGCTAAAAATAGCCACTAATTACAGTTAACACTAGGGGGAGATCAAGGGGTTACCTGTGTTACCTATGTGTGTTTCTAACTGTGGGGGGAATGTGCCTGACTAGAGGAGGAGAGAGATTGTTGTTCTTACTTAGTAGGAACACACAATCTCTCTCCTATCCCCTGACAGAACTGGGATTTGTGTGTTTACACACACAGATCCCAGTTCTCGCTCTGTCTCGAGTGATCGCGGGTGCCCGGCGGTCATCGCGCCCGCGGGGCGCATGCATTGGCTCTGGGGACATGCTGCATGCGTGCCTGCTACAGAGTCTTAAAGAGCCGAAGTACTGCTATGTGCCAACCTGCCGCAGTATAACTGTGGTGGCTGGTCGGAAAGGGGTTAAAAACAATTGTTTTAAAAACTTTTTTTTTGCATTGATACATGTGCCCCCAGGGCAGTACCTGGGTCCCCATACACTTTTTTATGGCCAATATTTTGCATTAAAGCCTTCAATGAGGACTTTTGATTTTGCAGGTTCGAGCCCCATTGACTTCAACAATTCCGCATATATCGATTAGACAGGCATGTTCGCGGGCAATCGCACTCTATCCATTTACATGTCCGCCCAGTTGAAGTCTTAATTTACTTTAATTGGGCAATATTACATGTAGAGCGTCCAGTACTTCCTGGGAATCTTAGTAATTCAGCCCCATAGTAACAAAAAAATATATACAAATACTTGGTAGAGACTAGCACAAAAATTGCATACACAGCAGTAAGATTATGGCCAAAAAAAAAACCATAAGGAGTATTCAAAATGCCAGGCATGAGCCAGTGAGACTAGAAAGGTTCTCTTGCTCAGCAAAGGAAGCAGATCCTGCAGAACAGAAGAAAATGTCAAGACAGCCAGTAACTACAGTAAGTATGACCTTTTAAATCCATACCACTGATTTAAAAAATACATCCCATTTTTAAAGCACAGCGGTTTGCTTTAGTATGTGCATCATGGTTTATTTGCTTCAGGACCCTTAAGCAATTGAAGCTGCATTCATTTTAAGTGCCAGAGCCCAGTCACATGACCTATCAATCACTTTGACGGCCTGCATAAGTGAATCATAAAATGCAGGTGCAGTGTGGTGTAAACAGAGCGCAATCTGTCTAATAGTGAGTATTGGTATCCACTCTCCATCATAAATAGAGTGAGTGACACATAAGGAGAATTCAGAGTACCAAAGGACCTTGCTAAACAAGTTTTATGAGATCATATATTATTATATCACTATAAATAAATTATATACATTACTTGGCTTGTTCCTATGGTTATATGTTATAGCGTGATGCATATTTGGTCATGATATTACTATTTTAATAGAGGAGTCAATCAATAGAGATTAAATCTGTTCAGGGTGGCTGTTGTATGTATTTTTGCCAATCCATACTCATTTAGTTACAGAGGAGCTCCAGTCTCACAGCCAGCTAGGGACTGCGCATGTGTAGGCCGCACTGTACTTTGTGAACGGTGATGTGATGTTTCCCAGAAGGCTAAGGGGGAGGGAGGGGGGGCGAACTTCCATTCGGACTAAATCAGGGTAATATATAGCTACATACCATTCTATTCAGTATAACAGTAGAGAACACAGCTACTTGTGATTATCCTCATAGACAGAATTCCTCACAGTAATGTCCAAGGCAGCTTTGGTAACACAAATAAACAGCTGAAAAAATACAATGCCCTTGGATGAAGACCCACCTCACTGAAACTGCAGTACTCTGGTGGCAGTTTGGGAGAGGCTCCCCACAGCAACTGGGTTTTCTGGAGAAACTAGGTGCTATTAGGCTCCAGCCTAGCTGTCTGCATTTAAGTTCTGACAGTGGAGATCTTCCCACCTGGCTGCAGATCACTTATGCAGCTATTTCTGCTTCATCGTGTGTGGCCTCTCTGAGCTGCTGAGGGAGGAAAGTAGAGAAGCCTATCTTTTCTGGATGTGTCCAGGAACCCAGGGAATTGTTGGAAAATTAGTTTAAAAAGTTTCTGCATCTGCATCTGAGCTTGATGAGTGAATGGGCACTGCAATACGCTTCACATACTAGAACTTTCTTCTACTGGCAAGTCTGCAAATTATTCATATTCATCCTGATAAACATGAACAGGGGTCATCCAAAGTTATATCTCTGGCAGTGCCTCTGGGGTTGAATCTCAGTTCCATTCAGGACATTCAACACTCGGTTCTGTCTGAGACAAGAGGCAACATGGCTTTGTCTTCAGGCACATAAGTGGATGATGGTTCAGAAGACTCCTCAGTGGGAGAAATGAACTGAAATAGGTTAACATTGGGCTGTGTAATATTTTTAGGATCCGTGGCTTTTTCTGGGGACCTTGGAGACAGTAGTAGATGAGTGGTGGACAGCTACCATTGAACGTATAAGAAAAAGATGGAGATGTGGGATTTTACCGGTACCTTATGAAAACATTTTATTTTTTAGAGCAAAATACTCTAATACAAAAGTTTAAATGTGAAAAAGATATTTTATTAAGACAAATAAGAAAAGATATTTATAAAAAAAATTAACAAACATGCAAAGATCTATTGTCTAAGGTTTATACACCTATTCCTATTATCGACATAGAGTTTACAGAGTTCATTGGTGCGTGGTCACGTATTCAACAAGCTTCAAAGCTACCATTGAACCTCTAATGGCAGATATGTTTGTGGCTCACAAATCTGGACTGGTTCTTTTAAAACCTCCTTATGGGTCTCTCTGTAGATCTCCAGGGACTCCTTCTCATGGTGTTTGCAATTTTCCTTACTGGTGTGTGCTTTTACTTTGGACTAGCAGTCTGTCTCCAGATTGAAGATCAATGTTTGATGCTTCCAAGAGATCCCAATCATATTCTCATAGTTTAACAAATAACTGAATCTAAGTTAATAATTTTAAATATGAACTCTTTGTTAACATATATCTAATGCATTTATTTGTACCAAGTTATATACGACAACTTATTGTATAACAATGTTTGCTTCCAAATCACCTTGTTCCATGTATGATCAGTCTTTAAAGAACTGTTGGGCTTCAAACAGGCATGATTTCCACTTCCTGAATCTTGGAAATCGGAGTGTGTTCTGTGAAGTTCTTTTGTGGACACTGACCAATAGGTCAGCGTGCTTCCCGAGAGTACGGCCAAACATATCATGGTAAGGTAAGCAGCCTGTTGATGATTGCACTGCATGATTGTAATTCCAGACCACTTTGGCTAAGTAACGGGCCCATTGCCTTTATTTCTCAGGAGCTCAACTTCTTAGCAGTTGTCAGTTTCTCACATCCCCCATTACCATGTGGGTTGGTACGGCATGAAAGGCACCATTCTTGGAGGAACTTGCTCTCGAAACAGGGTTCCTGGTCTTTTAAACAGGCATAAGGAAGGCAGAAGTGCTTACACATTATCTGTCTTTGCAATCTGGTTGCTGGTCAGTTCTGCTATCACAAATTTGGTAATGTGGTCCACCATGACTAGAGGATAATGGTATCCATCTTCTAACATGTCGAGTGTAATAAAGATGATGGTTAGTACTTCCAGTGGGACAGATATTTGCCAAGTGAGATGTGGAATTCTTGGCTCAGCACAATCTGACAATGAACAGATCACACGGTGTTTGCAGACTTATTCAACCAAATGGAACAGAGCCACACACATGGCTTGTCTCTTAAACCAAGTGAACATTTTGTGGACACCTCACTGTCCCGCTTGTATGTAGATTTTCTTTGCTATAGATAGGGCTCAAACCCTTGATAATATGACTTGCCAGGTCCCTGTTGAGCATCAGAGAACTTTATTCTGCAGTACACATACCTTCCCTCTAGGCAAGACAGGACTAGTCTCTCAGTGGCTTGTTGGCTCTGGCAGTAGCTTACATCTTTATCTAGGACTGGATCCCCAGACCAGAGGATTCAGTTATACTCTCCAAATCCTTGAATAAGGTTCACTCTAGACCAACTCTTAGGCCTTCCTCTAGTCAAGTCAAGGATTTCTATCTCTTTAGCTTTTTCATCCTCAGTTCTTAAATAGTTGTTCCACTTTGCCTTCCCACTGCTGACAATGGGGTATTCTAGTTTAACCTCTTTCACTTTTGGGACAGTCACTCTGGAGATTGCTTAACTTGACAGCCCTGGAGTTGAGCAATCTCTTTTGTCAGTTGTCAGATGGCCACCTCACATGGAGCCATCTGTTTGGCTGGTTTGGCTGGTCTGGTTGGTCTACCGATTTCTTTCCTATCTGGCCATAAGTGCATTTGAGCCTGCTGAAAACGGTTCCTGAAACACTAGGCTGCTTCTATCTTTCTTTTGCAAGGTTTCTCTGATCTTGTAGGACAGCAGTCCATCTCCAAAATGTTATTCAGCCACCTGTCTGCATCACCCCAGCCATACTATCCTACTCGGCCCCTTTTCCTACAGTGTTATCTCTGCTGCTACGTCTTATAGTTCCAGTGCATATTGTGAAACAAATTTTCCCTCTGCTTTCTGTTGAGAAAGTGAACCATAAGGTTCCTTTTTGTTGCCACTTGTCTGTACACACTAAGCAGTTAACTATCTTGTTTAGAGAATCCTAATCACTTCCCTGAGAGATCCATATAACTAAATCAGACCCTGCAACCTCTTGGCCTATTCACCCAAGTTTTAACTTGGCTTTATGGACAATTTTTGTGACAGGAATTCTGCCAGTGGGACATCATCACAGGGGTGGTAGGTTGCCTCCTGCCCTCTGGGGTAGTACTACCTGACAAAGTTGTTGCATCATTCCTAACAATATTATCTGAAATGCCCAATCCTGGTCATATACACACTAATTTTAACAGAATGGGTAATCGGTTGAATGATCAGAAAGTGAGTAACTGTAGCTTGCAGTTTACTAAACAGATGCAAAGGTAAAATCAATAAAGCATAACCACTTCATGATGCATACACCACAGAATAATAAAAGCTGCACAAACATTTAAAAGCTGCACAAACATGGACTCTTCATGGCAACGTCTCTGTGATTCAGCCAGGGTAACATATGACTGCATAGCATTGTGTCTATAAAACTCTGTAACAACAGAGAGTCAAACTGAGAATCACTTCTTCAATAACACAGGCAACACAGGTGAACAGTTGGAAGGATCCAAGGCCCAAGGGCAAGGTATCACACCACTGGAACTGAAATACTTTGGTAGCAATCAGTGATGAACTCTTCACAATAGCTTGGTGTTGCAGAGAAACTGCATGCTATTAGGTTCCAGCCCAGCTACCTCTGCCTGATCAGGTGTGGCCTCTCTTAGCTGCCGAGGGAGGGACTCTTGAATAAGAGTTAAAGCGGTCTGTGCCTGCATCTGAGCATGGTAAGTAAATGGGTACTCTACTACAAAAATAATCACCTAAATGCTGAAATCTTTTTGTAAATTAAATAGGTGTGGCCTACAATTGTTGTAAATGTGTCTCTTTAACCACTTGACATCCGGCCATAGCCGAATGACGGCATCAGCGTGGATGTCAATTCCCAGGAGGACGTCATATGTCGTCCTCCCCTTTCCTCGCTCCCTGTGCGTGCTCACGAGCGCGCAGCAGGGAAATTCTGTGTTGGCCGTGTCCCTTGGACACAGCCAATCACAGATCGCTGTAAACGGCCAATCACAGCGGCCGTTTACAGTGCGATCGGTGTGTCCAATGGGAGATGATCTCATATGTAAACATATGAGATCATCTCTCATTGCCGCTCTCCCTCCTCACACAGAGACAGTGTGTGAGGAGGGAGAGATGAACGGCTGCAGCGGCCGTAAGTGCAAAAAAAACAAAAAAAACAAAATTTATGTGCCATCTGTCCCCACTGCCATCTGTCACCAGTGCCATCTGTCCCCACTGCCACCACTGCCATCTGTCCCCAGTGCCATCTGCCAGTGCCATCTGTCCCCAGTGCCATCTGCCAGTGCCATCTGTCCCCAGTGCCATCTGTCAGTGCCATCTGTCAGTGCCATCTGTCAGTGCCACCTGTCCCCAGTGTCATTTGTCCCCAGTGCCACCTGTCCCCAGTGCCATGTATAAGTGCCATCTGTCATCAGTGCCACATTAGTGCCACGTGTCATCAGTGCCACATAGTGCCATCTGTCATCAGTGCCATATCAGTGTCACGTGTCATCAGTGCCACATATTAGTGCCATCTGTCATCAGTGTCACCTATTAGTGCCATCTGTCATCAGTGCCACCTGTCAGTGTCACGTGCCATGTCTTATCAGTGTCACCTGTCATCAATGCCACGTATCAGTGCCATCTGTCATCAGTGTCACGTGTCATCAGTGCCATGTATTAGTGCCGTCTGTCATCAGTGCCACGTATTAGTGGCATCTCTCATCAGTGCCACATATTAGTGCCACTTGATATCAGTGCCACGTATAAGTGCCATCTGTCATCAGTGCCACATATTAGTGCCATCTGTCATCAGTGTCATGTGTCATCAGTGCCATCTGTCATCAGTGCCACATCAGTGTCACATGTCATCAGTGCCACGTATCAGTGCCATCTGTCATCAGTGCCACGTCAGTGTCACGTGTCATTGTCTCCAGGGCCTTCAAAAGTGTAATAGGTAGTCAACAAGTTAGATGTGTAATTTATGCTCCTAGAACACGTGATGTCGCTCCCTGCGTGTTGGCCTCTCTAAGTGGCCAGGCTGTGAAAAAGTCCCACACATGTGGTATCGTAATACTCAGGAGGAGTAGCAGAATTTATTTTGGGGTGTCATTTTTTGGTATACACATGCCATGTGAGAGAAATAACCTATTACATTGACAATTTTGTAGGAAAAAAAAATAAAAAATAAATAATTTTGCAAAGAATTGTGGGAAAAAATGACAACATCAAAAACCTCACCATGCCTCTTACTAAATACCTTGGAATGTCTACTTTAAAAAAAGGGGTAATTTGGGGGGTATTTGTACTTTCCTGGCTTGTTCGGGTCACAAGAAATGAGGCCACCAGTACATCAGATGTGATCAATTTTGTATGATTTGCACCACAGCTTGTAGACTCTCTAACTTTCACAAAGACCAAATAATATCCACTAATTTGGGTTATTTTTACCAAAGATATGTGGCAGTATAAATTTTGGCCAAAATTTATGAAGAAAAATGTATAATTTCCTAAATTTTATCACAGAAACAAAGAAAAATTCATTTTTTTTCAAAATTTTCGGTCTTTTTTCATTTATAGCGCAAAAAATAAAAAAAACAGAGGTGATCAAATACCACCAAAAGAAAGCTCTATTTGTGGGAAAAAAAGGACAAAAAAATCATTTGGGTACAGTGTTGCATGACTGAGTAATTGTCATTCAAAGTGTGAGAGCACCAAAAGCTGAAAATTGGTCTGGATAGGAGGGGGGTTTAAGTGCCCGGTAAGCAAGTGGTTAAAGAATTATCAATCATCATCCAGCCTATTGACATTTCCTTTCACTTTGTTATGTCTGGTCTATATGATTCAATAAGAACCCAAAATGATTCTGAGTTGATTTACTAGTGCATTGTGCAGTAAATATACTCATTATATGCTTTGAAAACATAGAGAAACGCTATTTTACTAATTGCTTTTTCTAATTTACCTAATTTAAATACATATCTGGGAGGAGGAAGTGTTGATTGACACAGCTTTAGGCAGCAGGATTTATGTGCCTATAGGCTCCTAGGAAATAAATTGGGCCCCCGAAAACATAGTTTCATTATCTGGGAGAAGATTATTATTTTGGCCACCTTGTGCAGTATGTCGCATAGACCCAACAGCATTGCACCCTGTTAAGCAATTTGGAGAAGAAATAATGAATACTATTATTTATGCAATGTCTCCTATTTCTTCACATTTCCTACCTGTAACATATTTGCTGTGCATTCTTTATTTTCTTTCTTATTACTTCATCATCACTTCAGGTCATGCAAAGGAAATATCACAATAGCCTAAAGAGAGAAGCAGTACGTGTGGTGAATGTTGAGAACAATTTCCTTATGTAGCCCATCATCATGCTACCAGAATCTGAGGAAATTGTAGACATTGAATAATAAACACCTGAAGTTATTTTAAATTGAGTTATTCATCTACATAAAATGTATCAGCACATAGAAGCATACATGATTATTTTTTTCTTAAAGGGAATGTGTAGCCCTTTCAATCCTTTTTTGGATATAAAAGAGATCAGCCTCAAACAATCTTAATGATGTGTGCTCAAAATGTATTTTCTGTGTATGATATGTAATTATATATTACTTATTGGGTAAGACATATTTGCTGACTTATGGAAATCAATGTACTATTTATATGGCTAATATATTGTTTCAGCAGTTGTTAAAGTATATGTCAACCTTAACTAAAGGCCATTTTGTTTGCTAAATAATAAATAATGCGTATAATAAAAAAATTATAAAAAGCCTGCTTGCAGACATGAATAGCTCAAACTGAAATGTATACACACACTATTGAATGGCTCATTGCAGCTATTCATCCCTTATCAGAATGCTCTGTTCAAAGTTTCAGTCAGACAGGGCCAGCCTAAAAGGAAGCTACATTTGCTCATCCTTTCCCATTTACAATTGTATCTGATGTTTATTCATAATCATAAAACATAATTTTACATTTTTAAACATAAAAAAAAAAAAAAATCACAATAAGATTGGCATGCAAGCATTTTCATAATTTTTCAAGGCCTCTTTACAGCAACATAAATGCTATTTAATTTTGGACATAATGAAATTGTGCGAGGGATTTTGTCAAGTTTGTATTGCCATTTGTGTCCCTATTGGGGAATCATACCTTAACTTTTTTGTTTACAAACCTTTTTATTAGGGTATAACATAAAAACAGGGTGTGCAGGCATTGAGAGGACAATAGGTACATTTGTGGGGAAGGATAAAACAGCTAATATGTACATCTCTCAAGTTGCCTATGAACAGAGTATTGAAATAAGTCATTCAAATATTTGGGGATAAAAAGAAACATAGAAAAAAAATTACGAAGAAAACTAAAAACAGTGATAGTGCCATAATACAAATGTAGGGGTTGTAATACCATGCAACCAGAAAACAGATCACAGCAGCGTAATGTGACCGTCAAGGTAAATATCATAAATGTCTACTGTAGAAGTTATTTCAAACAATCTTATTTATCTGGGCAGCAGGAGCAGGGACCAAGGGATCTTCGAGTCCTGTACTAAGTAGGTGGGCTGTCCACATGCCCCATTTGCGATCAAAGATGTGCATGGAGTCCAGGAGAGTATGGTGTATCCTTTCCATCAATCTAATGGACTCCATGCGAAGGAGCACCTGCGACCATGACACAGAGGAGCGCCTCCAGTTCAGCTCAACTGCCCATTGAATGGCACTAAAGAGCGTGTGAACAAATTTTTGCTGTGGAGGGAGTTTTGCATACAATATACACATTTGGTAAGTCATACCTTACTTTTTTGACAGGACAGAGCTGTTGGGAAAATGTATCCAACAGGGACATAATACAAGCACTTTTTTTTAACAGACTGTGGAAGGGTTAGAACTTCTGACAATTTTCTACAAACTCGTACCTCCATTTCCTCTATGGACATTACAGACCATCAAACTGCCTATGTTGATGTTCTTTTGTTCACATCAGATGGGTTTTGCAGCTTGAAGCAGATCAGAAGTAGGTCAGGTGGTTAGCTGTAGGTTAAATGTACCTGTCAATGAATCCTGAATGAATTGTTTTTAACTGATGTCAAATTGACACCATTGACACAAGCCCAAAGCCCATTGGCATAGGCCCTAAAGGACACTTGAGTGATTAAGAACACAGGAAATTTACAATGCTAGGAGCAACCAAAATCTGGAGCAGGTGCAAATGGCAACTAATCCACTTATAGCTTTCTTTTTTGAAGTTTACCTGAACGAGCTGAAAATAGAAGCTGATTGGTTGCTATGCACAGCTGCTCCAGATTCTGTCTGCTCCAGTTTTAGTACATTGCTGCCAGTATTATATATATATATATATATATATATTTTTTAAATAGCTTTCTCAGTGTATGAGTGTGGATTGAAACCTTGCTAAACAATTGCTATTACAATAACATCAATACTATATATACAAGAATAAAAAAATAATATAAAATGGTGCAACAAAAATTTGTAAATCAAGCAAGTTCACAGTGAAAAAAAATTCTTCCATTGAATACACTGTGTCCAAAAAACACAACAGTGTCCTCAGTCATTTTCAAATCCTCAGATGTTAAAGTGCATGCGTGCAATAATATTCCAAAAACTGACTTTTGTGAAGAAAAAAACTGTTCAGTAAGAGAATGACTTTACACACGTACTTCCCTCCCCCATGTGGCTGCACCCACCTCAAGCTGTGTGACCTCATAACTAAGTTTGGTCTACATAAGCTGTTGAACCACTCCTGAGATCTGAGTTAAGAAGTTTCAGCAGGATCCCACGGTTATATCCACAGAGGATATCCTCAATGTTAAAATATAAAAAAAGAGGCTGGCAAGTGTATTATCATTTGTTTGTAAGTTCTATGTGTGCCAGTAGTCTGCTCAAGCAAGCAGACTGTCTCCTCCACCATCCTGGCCCCTCCCTTTGGGGAGAGTCTCATGCTTGTCTGAGCAGACTACTGGCACACATAGGATTTGAAGCTACCTGGAAGAGGATTTTTACTACCTTATGTATTTTATAGTCTGGTGCACTGTAAGCACAATCAAAATGTGAGTACTATGATGTTCATTTTTCTAATTAAACTTACAAACAAACAATAATACACTATCGAGCCTCTTTTTTATATTTTAACATTTGAAAATTACTGCACAGCGCTGCATTTTTTCTGTTATTGTTATACTGTTTTTTTACACATTATGGGATTGTGATTGATGCATAGCAGCGGTACACAGGCACTTGATTTTCCTTCACACAGGTTGTTTTTTTTTTTCGTTTGTTTTAAATAGTTTTTATTGAAAGTATGCCAAGATACAAAAAGAGAAAAGGACCCGCAACATGGTCCAGGGCAAAATTGAGAACAAAAGACACTGAACAATGATAGGTAATCTTACGTTATATTCTTCTATGGCCTATGGGCTGGGGGTTTCCTTCTCCTTCACCTCCTACACCCCTTCTGGGAACAAGCTGTGCAGGAGGTATCCAGGTCCGGTCACCTGAGGAATGTACAAAGTGCTATATTCCAAAGGCAAACAAAGAACAAAAACAGATATGAGATAAAAGAGCCATAAAGAGGAGCAAACATTTTGCGGAGTTGCGGTAAGTGTGTCGGGGGCCTAACAAGTTAGGCTCCGGACCATCTAGATTAAAGCTAACTGTCAAGTTAAATTGTGAGCCCAGTATGGGTGGATAACGTGGTCCCGACCTGGCTCAGTTAGGCAATTTTAGGGTGTAAACCATGAAACCCTGTCTGAGAGGTAGCGTGATAAACGCTTGTGGGGGTTAGTGTCTGCACAGGGTGCTGGAGGACCTAAAAGTGAGACGAGAGAAGGAAAGTGAGAGAAAAAAAGGGGGAAAGTACTGAAAAGAAGGAAGAAGGTGGGAGAGGAGGAAGTGCACGGAATGCTAATGAGGAAGGGGGCTAGTGCCTTGCCTTGGGAGGGTATGTGCCCTGTGGCATCCAAGTCAGCTTCTGTATTCAGAGAATAACTCCGATATGTGTAGCCCAGGGTTCCCAGATGAGTTTAAATTTTTCCACTGTGTCGAGGATGCTGTTGGAAATCTTTTCCTGGGACATTATCCATGAGCTCTTTTGTTTAGTTAATCAATTTGAAACTGTTGGAGATTTCCAGGATCGGGTAATAGTCATTTTGGCACCTAGAAGGATGAAGCGAATCAGAGTCTGAGTTGGTTTGGAGATATTTGGGATCAGGCAATTGAGCAACGCAATTGTCGGATTTTGTTTGATCGCAAAGCCAGTGGTTTTGCGGATAAGGTTGAAAATGTTGTTCCAGTAAGCTCTGATTCTGTGGTACTCCCACATTATATGAAGGAGAGAGCCCAAGTGTCCACATCCTCTAAAGCATAGGGGAGAAGATTGCGGATAAAATTTGGTAAGGCGGGTGGGTACTAGGTACCAGCGGGATATGACCTTAAGGCTGGCTTCAATCAGGGAAGTGTTTAAGATGCCCTTGTATGAGCAGGCGAAGTTAGAATGCCAGGAGTCTAGATCCCAGTTAAGTTCAAGATCACGCTCCCAGCTCATCATGTAGGTCGCTTTCTCCACAGGCTCGGCTAGTGCAGAGTATATCAGGGAGATGCCCCCTCTCGTATCCATGGCTGATGAGCACCACTGTTTGTAGGGAGTTACTGAGAGTGGGATTTCGCTACTTTTCCAGATCTGGTTGAGGAAGTGTGTTAGTTGGTAGAATCAAAATTTTTCGGAAAGGGGCATTTCGAGTTTAGAAGTGCAGTAGCTTAAAGGGGCAGTTTGAGTTAAAGAAGTGACCAATTCTATATAGGCCTTTGTCCAGCCACCACTTAAAGGCATTAATGTCTAGCCCTGGAGGGAACCTGGGGTTATGGAAAATGTGGGCCAGCGGGCGCCAGGGAGAAATTAGGGATTTCAGTTTGTGTAGGGAGTCGCATAATGCTATTGAGTGGGATAATGTTGGGGCCATTATAGGGGGCCGTTATTTGGGTGAACACCAGAGCAAGAAGTCCAAGGTATAATTAGGGGTTGCTTCTCGTTTCATGTACACCCAATCTGGTTTGGGTCCTTTTAAATAAATAGTTGAGAGCTGGCTAAGTTGGGCAGCTTGGACGTACCACCAAAGGTTGGGTAGGCCTAGGCCTCCTTTCGTTCTGGGCCTGAAAAGGACCTTCTTAGAGAGACGGTGCCCTTTTTTATCCCAGATGAAGCGTATGATTGCTGATTGTAGTTTGCTGATGTGTAGTTTGGTGACTGGAATCGGGAGGGAGCGGAAGAGGTATAATATTCTGGGCAGGAGTGTCATCTTGACCACATTTACTCTGCCTAGCCAGGATATATTGTAGAGGGACCATTGGGAAAGGTCTTCCAATAGCTTTTTTAATATGGGGGGGTAATTATGTCTATAAATTTGGTCAATTCTAGATGTGAGGTTGATGCCTAAATAGGGAATAAATGTTTGGTTTAAGGAAAAGGGGAAGTGAACTTTCAGTCTTTCTACTAGGTTTTGGGGAGAGGAGATATTGAGGGCAACCAATTTAGTCATGTTTACTTTCAGGCCCGAGACTCGCCCAAAATCATTGAGAAGTTAGGAAATATTGGGTGTTGAGATAAGGGGGACGTCACAAAGAGGAGGACATCGTCCGTGAATAGTGCGCATTTGTGGTATGATTGTCCGCAGCGGACCCCATGAATGTCCGGGTGAAGTCTAATTGCTATAGCCAGGGTTTCTATAGCGACCGCAAAGAGGAGGAGGGAGAGGGGACACCCCTGTCTAGTGCCCTTCTTGATGGGGAACTGTTCCGAGAGGTGACCTTGGAGTCTAACCTGTGCCTTTGGTTGGGAGTAGAGGGATTCCAGTATCTTAATGAAGTCAGGACCAAAGCCCCATTTTTGCAGCGTTGTAAAGAGGTATGGCCAGGCGACTGTGTCGAACGCCTTTTGGAGGTCTATAGAGAGGAGGTAACCCTCCTGGGGGGACCCCCCGTCCCATCCCGACTTCATAAGGGAAATTATGTCCACTGCTCTCCGAATATGTTCCGATCCCTGCCTCCCCGGGATAAAACCCACTTGGTCCTTATGTATATATGAGCCAATAAACGATGTAAGTCTATTTGATAAAATCTTCGTCATTATTTTTAAATCGTTGTTGATGAGCGAGATTGGTCTATAATTGCTCACTTCGCTAGGGTCCTTGCCCGGTTTGGGAATGACCGAAATATAGGCTAAGTTGGCCGCAGGTCTTTGCTTAAAGAATTGAAGAAGCGGGCCAGATAGGGAGAGAGCACATCCGTGAAGGTTTTATAGTAAGGGATAGAAAAGCCATCAGGGCCTGGGGCGGAGTCTTTTTTAAGGTCTTTAATAACTGCACTGATCTCAGATTCCTGAATCGGTGAATCCAAGATTGATCGGTGAGAGTCTGAGAGTTTTGGGAGGGGGACTTTCTCTAGGAAGGCTTCAAGGTGATTGTGGATGATAGGGTTTCATGTCAGAGTAGAGGTTAGAGTAGAAGGACTGAAAGGCATCCAGGATTTTTTTGGGGTTCTGGGTCAGGGAACCAGTTAAAGATTTGGCTTTGGGGAGGGTAAATATCCTATGTTTGGGGGTGTGTTTAGTCGCTAACTGTGGACCAAATTTATCTACCCGCATATACTGTCTCCCGCTGGTCCAGTGGAGGTGTTTGTCCGCACTGGAGTTGAGGGCCAAGTTGAGAGCTACCCTAGCAGATACTAGTTTGGCAAGAGTATAGGGTGTGGGATTCTGTTTGTGGGATGCAGTAAGTGCTTTGAATTATTTTTCTAGGTTCATAACATCCACTTTTCGTTCACGTTTTAGTTTGGAGGAAAGTTGGATAATCTTCCCTCTGATTACCGCTTTGTGAGCCCCCCAGAGAACGCTAGGGGAAATGTCTGCAGAGTCATTCGTCATGAAGTATTCACAAATATCCTTTTCTAATATAGTGCAATGCACTTGATTGGAGAGGATTGTTTCGTTCAGGCGCCAGTGGCAAGGCCCAGGGCGAGTTAAAGAGTTTGCGAGTTTCAGGGTTACTAGGGAGTGGTCAGACCATAGGACATCATGTATGTTAGCTTGGACGGCTGTGTTTATTTCAGAAATGGGTATAAAAATGTGGTTGATTCTGGCGTAGGACTTATGTGGTGCTGAGTAATGTGTGTAGTCTTTTGCGAAGGGGTTGAGTTCCCTCCAGGTATCAACAAGGCCTAGTGAATGGAGTAGTCGGGCTATGCGGAGGCTCTGTTTAGGTGGTCTTTTTAGGCGAGGGATCCCCTGGCCTGATTTGTCTAGCAGGTGATCAAAGGTGATGTTAGAGTCACCACCCATGATCACTCTGCCCTCAAGATGTGGGGAAAGGTATGTGAGCATTGAGGAAAAGAAATTAGCTTGGCCTCGGTTGGGTGCATAATAGGATATGATGGTGTACATGATGCCTGCTATTGTGCCCTTGACCAGGATGTAACGCCCTTCTTTGATCGTTAGGGAATGTGCGAAAGAGGTCTTCTTAGAGAAGAGTATGGCCACCCCCCTTTTTTTGTCATCTGCATTGGCCAAAAAAAAGGTGGGATAGCTGTTATGGAGGAAGGAGGGATTATAATTATTGGGGAAGTGGGTTTCTTGGAGGAGGATTATATCAATGCCCCTGGAGTTGTAGCTTTGGAGGGCTTTGCGTCTTTTAGAAGGGGAGTGTTTTCTGGTTGAAAATAGCCTTTCATGCAGGTTCCTGTGGGGAATAAGACGAGAGAGTAAGTGAAAGGGATAAGAGCATAGAAAGGAGAAGGTGGAGGACAAGTGAGAGAGTAGAGATAGTATTGCAACCTAGTCAAGAGTAACTAGGGTAGGGTAGGTGAAGGACTGGCCAGCCAAGTCCTGGTCCAAGGCCCAGGGTAGAGCCGGGCTTGGAGAAGTAACAACCTCTATGGAGGTTGCTGTCCTGATGTCACCAGAGGAGCGAACCCCTCTTGGTCACAGCAGATGGAGTGGCATGCATATCCGCTCCGACCACTGGGTCCCCAGAAGAACATATAGGAATTCAGTATGGGACCTCGAGGCATGGGAGCTTAACAGCAAGTAATTGATAAACCAAGATGACAGACAAGTAGACAATCAAGTGAGCAACCAATACATTAAACAACTTTCCCGGACGGTGTAGTAAGGGTAGTGTTAGGTACCTGGTAGTGCTGAGCCTGACTTGGTGGTTAGAGACCTCTCTTACAACTCTGGTTCAGGGCCTGCTGGATTGGGAACAGCGTAGCCGTGAACACAGCGGGTAGGAGTGTCCGTATGGATGCAGGTGGCCGATGCTGGGTAGATGCAGGTCTTTGGCCGGGTGGTAAGTCTGCAGATGAAGGTTCGGCAGAAGACCAGGAGGCAGGAGGTAGACCGGCAGCAGGAGCAGCAGCAGACGGCAGAAGTGGCAGACAGCAGCGGCAGTAGATCAGCAGAGGACGGCAGCAGCGAAGGACCTGTGCAGGGACACTGGAAGCAGGGATGGTCAGGCGAGCCGGGTCACAATAGGTAAGGCAGACAGGTAGAGATGGCAGGCAGAGGGATGGTCAGGAGGCAAGCCAGGGGTTCAGCAACAGTAACACAGTCCAAAGCAGGGTCAAACAAGCCGGGGTCAAGGAACGGAGAAGGCAGCAGAGTCAGGCAGGCCGGGTCACAGGTAGGATACTCAGACAGGTTCAGGTTGGGGTCACAGGTGGGAGCTGAGACGGACAGCGCCGCATGCAGGCAGCTGTCCCCTTTAAATAGGGCCACTGGCACCAAAGCGGCGCCGATTGCGCACGTGCACGCGCACGGGGGCGCGCGCGCCCGCTAATCGCGCACGGGAGCGCGCGCACATGTCCGGCGGGCGCGTGCACGTGCCCGCGGTGCGCGCTGACGCGCGCGCTGGCGCTCAGAGGGGCCAGGGCTGCCCAGGTGCCCGCGCACCCTCCGGCTAGTGTGCCCAGGGCGGCTAGAGCCCTGACATTGCCCCCTCACAAGGGGCAACCTCCGGGTGCCCATTAGGCGTTGTCTTTCTGGATGGGAAGAAAGGAAGGTACGGATTAGTCTCTTGGCATGAAGGTTACATTCTGGTTCCCATGAATTACTCTCGGCCCCATACCCCTTCCACTTAATCAGGAACTGCCTCTCCCCCCTACGTCTCCTGCAATCAAGGATGGCCTCCACCTCGTATTCTTCATTGCCTTGGACCAGGACAGGTCCGGGCGGGTTTGTACCCCTATCTGGGAAGGGATCGGGCGGGTTTTAGGAGGGAGACATGGAAGACTGGGTGGACTCTCATAGAGTCGGGCAGGGACAGCTCGTAGGAAACCTCATTGATCCTCCTCTTCACAGGGAAAGGTCCTAAGAACTTGGGAGCAAGCTTCTTAGAGGGACAAGCAAGTCTAAGGTTAGTTGTAGCTAGCCATACCTGGTCGCCCACCTGCAAGTTCAACTCTCCCCTTCTCTTCCGATCAAAGAACTTCTTACTGTCCTCCTGTGCCTTGGTGATCGCTTCCTGAAGTATCCTGTTGTTGCGGCTGAGGAACGAAGCTGTATCCTGGACTGCCGGGACTGAAGATTCTGGGAGAAAGTCAGGGAGAAAAGACAAGTGAAAACCGTAATTGGCAAAAAATGGGGATTGTCCCGTGGCAGAATGGCTGGCATTATTGTAGGAGAATTCTGCTAGGGGTAATAGGGACACCCAATCGTCCTGCACAAAGGACGTGAAGCACCTTATGTATTGCTCCAAAGTCTGGTTGGTGCGTTCCGTCTGCCCATTAGTTTGGGGGTGATATGCAGAGGAGAGGGCCAGCTCAATCTTAAGGATCTCACAAAGGGCCCTCCAGAAACGGGACGTGAACTGGACCCCCCTATCCGAGACTATATTGGCCGGGACCCCGTGTAGCCTGACTATCTCTTTAATGAAAAGGTGGGCAGTCTCTGTGGCAGATGGTGTTCCCCTTAAAGGCAGAAAGTGGGCCATTTTGGACAACCGGTCCACCACTACAAAGATGGCAGAGCACCCCTCTGAGCAAGGAAGCTCGACTATAAAGTCCATTGTCAACATTCGCCAAGGTCGATCAGGTGCAGGGAGAGGCTTCAAAAGTCCCCAAGTTCGGTTCCTTGACGTCTTGCTGCGGTTACAAACAGGGCAGGAGTCAACATAAGACTTGCAGAATTCCTTCAGCTTGGGCCACCAAAAGGTGCGTTGCACCAGCTCCAAAGTTTTGCGGCTCCCGAAGTGTCCTGCCAGTGGGTGGTCGTGCAGTAGGGTCAGGACCTTCACTCTTACAGATTCGGGGACGAAGACCTGACTCCCCCTCCAGAGAAGTCCATCACTGGAAGTTAGGGTGACCCCATGGGGTCCCTGGGAACTGGCGGATGCCTCCCGGATTTGTGATAGCAGATCTGGCTGTAAAAGTAGAAAGTTTCCGGTAGATAGGATGGTGTCTGGGGTGGTGGAGTCCTTGGGACTGTCGAACATCCGAGAGAGGGCGTCAGGTTTAACATTCTTGGAACCGGGACGATACGTGATATGAAAGCAGAACCTTGAGAAAAACAGAGCCCAGCGGGCCTGTCGGGGTTTGAGTCGCTTGGCAGTTCGTAAGTACTACATAAGTACTGGATGATTAGCTCCCTCCAAGAGGTACCTCCATTCCTCTAGTGCTGACTTGATAGCCAAGAGTTCCCGGTCCCCGACATCATAATTCCTCTCGGCTGGAGAAAGTTTCCGGGAGAAAAACCCCACCGGGTGCATGGCGTCCTTATTGCCCTGTCGTTGTGACACAACTGCCCCAACTGCCACTTCTGATGCATCGACTTCTAAGATGTAAGGGAGGGCAGGGTCGGGGTGACTGAGGATGGGGGCGGAGGTAAACAGTCTTTTAAGCTGGTCGAAGGCCCCTTGAGCCTCCGGGCCCCAGTGGAAACGTGTGCCCTGCTTGGTCAGCTGGGTGATGGGGGTGATGATAGCAGAGAACCCCTTAATAAATTTCCTGTAGAAATTTGCAAATCCAACGAACCGTTGGATTCCTTTCCTGTCTACAGGTGCTGGCCAGTCAAGGACGGCGGACACCTTTTGAGGGTCCATTCTAATGCCTGCCGGGGAGATTTCAAGTCCCAAGAACTGGATCTCCTGCTGCTCAAATTCGCACTTCTCGGCCTTTGCATACAGGCCGTGCCGTCGGAGTCGAAGGAGTACCTTGCCCACATGCCCTCGATGTTGTTCTAGGGTTTGAGAGAAAATCAAGATGTCGTCCAGATAGACGATCACAAAAATGTCCAAAAAGTCTCTGAGTACATCGTTGATGAAATGCTGGAAAGTGGCCGGGGCATTACAGAGCCCGAAGGGCATGACCAGGTACTCGTAGTGGCCAAAGCGGGTCCGGAAGACCGTCTTCCACTCATCTTCGGCCCGAATGCGGACCAGGTTGTATGCACCCCTTAGGTCCAACTTGGTGAAAATTGTTGCCGATCTTAGCTTTTGAAAGAGCTCGGGGATTAAGGGCAGAGGGTACCGATTCTTGACCGTAACCTTATTGAGCTCCCGGTAGTCCACACAGGGCCTCAAGGACTGATCTTTTTTGGTGACGAAGAATATGCCTGCGCCAGCAGGAGAAGTGGAATGGCGGATGAACCCCTTCTTTAAGTTTTCGGAAATATAGGTCTTCAAGGCCTCCTGTTCCTTCTCGGAGAGAGGGAATATGCGACCGAAGGGGATTTCAGCCCCAGGGAGGAGCTCAATGGGGCAGTCATAGGGACGGTGGGGCAGAAGGGAGTCTGCCCCCCGCTTGCTGAAAACGTCCAGGAAATCATGGTAAGGTTGGGGTACAGACTGGCACAGATCTTGGTCAGCGTCTAGGCAAAGCAAGGTAGGAGGTGTCCTGGGGGTTGTAGGTAGGCAGTGTTCCTGGCAGTAATGAGATTGAAATTCTACCTCCCCGGTGGACCAATGGATCAGCGGGTTGTGGGCCTGGAGCCATGGCATACCCAGGATGACTGGGAACAGGGGAGAGGAGATCACGTCCATGGTTAGAAGCTCCTGATGTTGAGGGAAAATTGTAGCGGGTAAAGGCAGAGTCTCTTGAGTCACCTGGCCAGACTTAATACGGGACCCATCCGCTAGGAACACAGAAAGTCCTTGGGTCTTCTTCTGGAGAGGCAGAGCGTGAGTGTTGGCGAAGGTGGCATCCACGAAACAGCTGCACGCCCGGAGTCAATGATGGCGCTGGTGAGTATTGTCCTTCCCTGGCACTGCAATGACAGAGGAAGGGTAAGGTGAATAGTACTGGCTGGACAGGGTGCAGAGAGAGGAGAAACGGATGACAAGCACTTACGTGTCTTGACAGGACAACTATTCACGAAATGTCCGGAGCCCCCACAGTACAGGCACAGATTCAACTGGCGACGTCGGGCCCGTTCCTCGGGCGTCAAGGGGGCACGTAGGAGACCGATCTGCATCGGTTCGGAGTCATCTGGAGCAGGTCCCATGGGAGGTGTAGAGGGAGCAGGTAGGTAACGGGTAGCAGGAACAGGAGCCCTTGCGACCATCCAAGCTGG
Organism: Lithobates sylvaticus; assembly: GCA_028564925.1. Lineage (NCBI taxonomy): Eukaryota > Metazoa > Chordata > Amphibia > Anura > Ranidae > Lithobates > Lithobates sylvaticus. Next base: position 131,083,382 of record CM053038.1, read on the forward strand.
GCGATTGGGTAATGCAGAGCGTTCAGCTCGGCGCTCTCGCAGGCGACGGTCCAACTGAATTGTCAGAGTGACGAGGTCCTCAAGATCCTCTGGGACTCCTACATGGGCCAGTTCATCTTTCAACCCCTCCGAGAGGCCCATGCGGAACTGGTGTCTGAGGGCCGCATTATTCCATTGGGTATCCGCGCTCCAACGCCTGAAGTCCGTGATATAGTCCTCGGCCGTCCTGCGGCCCTGCTGGAGCGCGGATAGGGCGGATTCAGCTGTAGCCGTGCGTTGAGGGTCATCGTACAGCTGTGCCATTGCCTGGAAGAAGGCGGCTAAGGACTGGGTCATGATACTGTTGGCACCCAGAAGACGGTGGGCCCAGGACTGGGGTTCTCCTTGTAGAAGGGACACCACGAATCCCACTTTGGTGACCTCCAGGGAGAAGGTCCGGGGTTGCAGGGCAAAGTATAGCTGGCAGGCATCCCGGAAAGCCTGAAACTTGGACCGGTCGCCTGAGAACCTTTCTGGGACAGGTACTCTAGGCTCGGGAGGAAGCATCACCACTGTCGGTTGGGAGGCAGGTTGCACTGGTGGTGGAGGAGGTGCAGCAGCCATGGGGCTGGCAAGTTGTTGAACTTGGCCTTCCAGCTTGGTATATCCCTCCTGCAGGGATTTCACTGCCTGTGTAAGGGCTGCCAGGTGAGAGCAAAACTCCTGCATGGTAGAGGCTCCTTCCGCAGGCTCAGTCATATTGGCTGTCCGTACTGTTAGGTACCTGGTAGTGCTGAGCCTGACTTGGTGGTTGGAGACCTCTCTTACAACTCTGGTTCAGGGCCTGCTGGATTGGGAACAGCGTAGCCGTGAACACAGCGGGTAGGAGTGTCCGTATGGATGCAGGTGGCCGATGCTGGGTAGATGCAGGTCTTTGGCCGGGTGGTAAGTCTGCAGATGAAGGTTCGGCAGAAGACCAGGAGGCAGGAGGTAGACCGGCAGCAGGAGCAGCAGCAGACGGCGGAAGTGGCAGACAGCAGCGGCAGTAGATCAGCAGAGGACGGCAGCAGCGAAGGACCTGTGCAGGGACACTGGAAGCAGGGATGGTCAGGCGAGCCGGGTCACAACAGGTAAGGCAGACAGGTAGAGACGGCAGGCAGAGGGATGGTCAGGAGGCAAGCCAGGGGTTCAGCAACAGTAACACAGTCCAAAGCAGGGTCAAACAAGCCGGGGTCAAGGAACGGAGAAGGCAGCAGAGTCAGGCAGGCCGGGTCACAGGTAGGATACTCAGACAGGTTCAGGTTGGGGACAGAGGTGGGAGCTGAGACGGACAGCGCCGCATGCAGGCAGCTGTCCCCTTTAAATAGGGCCACTGGCGCCAAAGCGGCGCCGATTGCGCACGTGCACGCGCACGGGGGTGCGCGCGCCCGCTAATCGCGCACGGGAGCGCGCGCACATGTCCGGCGAGCGCGTGCACGCGCGCGCTGGCGCTCAGAGGGGCCAGGGCTGCCCAGGTGCCCGCGCACCCTCCGGCTAGTGTGCCCAGGGCGGCTAGAGCCCTGACAGGTAGGGTGGGGAGGGGGAAGGGGTAGTGGAGGGGGGGTGAGGTGGGGGGTAGCATCAAGTCCAGGACATCTAAGAGAGACAAACTGGGAGTCATGGGTGAAATCGGGTAAACTCAAACATGGAGGGGTGGGGGGTTAGTCTACCCAGGGGGTAACTCTTTTACCGTTTCGTCCCTTCCCCCCACCCCCCCTTAAACTAGAAACTCCCCTCCAAATGTTCAAGAGGTGGTGACATCAAAGTTTCCAAAAAGGAGAACTTCCATTCCAACGAATGAAGTGGAAGAAAAAAAAAATGACACAGTGGGTGTAGATCAAACCACTACACCTGCGGGGGTACTTATACCCAAAAAGAGAGACCACAATCCTAGGAGGATATATGGGGTGGAAAGTCATCTCGGAGGGCGAGAGTCTCGGTGCCTCTTCAGTTGCTGTTTGTTCCACAGCGGCGTGATGGGGCTGCCTGGTGGGGGCCTCTTAGAGGAACTTGGTCGCTGGCCGGACTCCTGAGGAGGCAATACTTGGGTGATCAATCCTAGGCGTAAAAGCAGACGTTTACCTTCTTGGAAGCTAGAGAAGCTGAGTGATTTGTCCTCCTTGTATTGAAATTGAAGGCGGAAAGGGAAGGACCATCGGTACTTTATGGAATTCCTTGTTAAGATTTCCAGGAGAGGTTTTAAGGATCTCCGTTTCTGGATCGTGGTCTGGGAGATGTCTGCGAAGATTTGTATTTTGCTTCCTTGAATGGTGATGTCATCAAGATTGCGGGTCCTTCTCATGATTTCCTCTTTAACTCCATAGTAGTAGGGTTTAACCACTACATCTCTGGGAAGCGCATCTTGGCAGGGGGTTTGTAAAGCTCTGTGAGCCCTATCAAGCTCAAGTTTATGACTCGGGATATCCGGAATGATGTCTTTTATGAAGATTTTTACTGTCTCTGGGATATTTGTGACTGATTCGGGGATACCTCTAAATTCGGAAATTGTATCTCCTACTTCTATTTTCCAAATCGTCAATCTTAGCGAGTGCGATTTCGAGTTGGTCTTGCAGCGTCTGAATACAGGTTGTGTTTTGATTAGTGCGTGCGGCTGCATTGTCTACTGCTTGTTCAGTAACATCTATGCGGGCCCCCAGGCTCTGCAGGTCTGCTTTAATGGATGTGGTAATTTGTGATGCATTCAGAGCTAAGCCTGTTGCCAGCATGTCAGAGAAGCATTTTAGCAATTGGGTCATGTCAGGCTGACAGGCTGATTGCTGAGGGAATGGCTGCTGAGAGTCTGAGTGGCTGAGGGGGGATTGCATCATGGGTGTATGCATGATGCCTGTCAGTGTCCTGCTGCGGAGCGATTCTGTGGAGGCTGGGGAGACCAAATGTGGGGACAGATTACTTGCTGGAGTTGCCAGCAGAGGATCGGTATGCTGGATATATGTTGGGGGGTCCGCTATGGACTCCTGGTCTCCTGTGTGTTCACTTGGTGTGGTCGCTGCCGCCATCTTGGGGTCTGTGAGGGCAGTTAGGCCAAAGTCAAGTTTCCGGCAGACCTCCTTCCTGGATGTGTTACCGGACATAAAGGCCGGTGCTGGGGGTCTTCCGCAGGCTAGGGGGGCTCGCTTCGAGTGGTCCCGCTGTATAAGGCTGCTGCGGGGGATGTCGGAGGGCCAGAGCGGGTCGGAGCTCCCGGTCAGTGCGTCTTCACAGAAGTCCCGCACATGCGCACTCTGCACACGGATTGTTTTTAACCACTCATGCCAATTGTAGCTTAGGGCTTATTTCGATTTTTTTATTTATATTTTCTGCAAATGTATTGTATTCAGTTAAATAAATGTCCATATATCTTCACTGCAAAAATGAAATCCAGAAATAAACGGAATAGCAGTATATTATTTACTATATTATACAGTTGGAGATATTATAGGCAGATGTCTTTTATCAGAAGGAAATCAGCAAAGGTGGCCTACATATTTCTTTCATAACAGTTTTACTTTAAAAGGGAATGAATAGTGGTGTTTTTGCAGATTTTGTAGTATTCTGTCCAGCCAGCAGGTGGGGTGCCAGGCACCCTTTTACATGTTTACTTGTTTATCCTTACTGCTTGTTGTAAAAAGCCTCTTTAGAGAGTCTAATAGCTGAAGCTGCTCACATAAGTGAATGCATGCAAGGTTTTGTTCAAAGATTTCCTGAGATACATCACTCCTAAAGGAAGGGACCTTGACTGTGTTGTTTCTTTGTCATTAATTAATTTATACAATAAAAAAATTATACTGTATATACAAATGATGATTTTTTTGTGGGATTATTTGGGATGCATGACATTTTATTCAGGTTATCACATGTTTTTGTTCTGCCTCCAGTCTTTTTCATGTTAGCCTCCAGCACAGATACCCAGTGAGGAGGCACTGGGTCTAGATGATGTGACATGTTAATTTTAGTAATTTTCTTATGGAACGTGGAGAAATATATCCAGACTTTGGATGGAAATCTTTAACAAACTATCTAGCCTGTATGTTTGAATTGCCTTGTTGTCAGCTAATTTTAGCTTAGCATTTTTCACAGACTGTTTTGCAGTTCCTTTAATTTTTTTTGTTGCTCAGCCACAAAAGCAGTTTTATTGGTTTATAATATGCAGGAAGCTTAGGCTGCAGTATGCGATGGGTACACTTGGCAATTTGTACAAGGCTTTGCCATGGTGGAATCGATGTGCTTTCTGCGGAGGCTACTTTCATTTTACAGACTTTGAGGTTTATGTCTTGTAGATTACCTTCTAATGCATCCTGAGGATTGAATCTTCTGTAAATTGGGTGACTTTTTGAAGGCTGTTTTAAGTGTTTTGTCCAGCTGGATTTTCTGCTAATAGTAATCAAATCAAAGGGTAAATATAACTTTGGAGCAGACATTGCATTGTATCCAAATCTGTGTCCTGCATAGGTTTTATCCCTTTAAAGCAACTGGATAATTATTTTAAGTTTCTCGAACACCCAGTTAATTTGATGGTTAGATGGATTTTCTTTCTTTATTGCTGACATATCTACTAATATTATCTTTCTAGTTTGTTAATATCAATTTTTCCTGACCTTGGCTGAACTTATCCAGTTTTTTTACTATCAGGAATTGTATGCCCAGATTATATATTTTTCTTTGTAGAGCAAGATCTGGGCATCTTTTGAAGATACAGTGACATTGGCTTTTTAAACAAAATTGCATTTAATACCCTTCTTTATATTTTAAATGTATTTAAATATGCTTTATTAAATGAGGATCCATACTGTCTCCCAGATTGACACTCATTGTTTGGCTTTTTTGTCCCTGGTCTCAGTGTCTCTGGTGCATTGTTTACTGGCTTCTTGGTCTCTGTTTTTTAGCATTTCTTCTTCAAGGCCAATATAATAAACCTGCCTGGTTATATTTGGTAATTATCACAGAGACAGAAGAGTTCTTCATTGTCCATGATTGGATGTCCAACACACTGATAACCTGTGTTTTTTTTAAATAAAGGATTCTAAATGCTGTTTTTTTCAATCTTCTGGCATATTTAAACATTTGTCCATCAGGAGCATACATAAAACAAGTCAGTTTTTTCACTGTGGCAGGAAATCGGCTGGTAGATGAATACATTTTTATGTCAAAGTTCAGGATGCCTTCATCTCTCTCTGTGATACCCTTATCTAGTTGAAATATGATCTTTCTAATATTTTTCAATGACATGTGGACAACCTTATAATTCAGTATCTCTCTGAGGAGACAGAAGGAAAATGTAAACACATATTAAGTTGCTTGATATTTTAGCAAAAATACCCAATTTATCTAGTAAGCCAACTGTTTGGTTTACCCAAAACTTGTCTTTTAACTAACTAAAGGGTTCTAGATATGATTTGAATTTCAGCCAATTAAGCATAAAATGCAAGCCATTGGTGCCCCTGTCAGCACCACCCCGCCCAACAAAGGTCAATTAAATAATAGACTTTTGTTGAAGGAGCTGGATGGAGAATTGTCGACTGAACATGGTCTGTATTCAATTAGATGCAAGCACTGTGCAGGTATTTTGACAGCCGCTGGAACCAGTTGTCAGAATAGAAAAGCTGGAGGAGAAATACATCCATCCAAACTGTTTAGACTGCCATCTAATTGAAAAAATGAATTAGTGTATGGCCAGCTTAACTAACTATAAAAGTAAATAGGTGCCAGTATGTGGACTCGGGTTGGCTTCTACATCTACACTCAGTTCAGCAACAGCAGTATAGGTCCTTGAGGTCTCTGTAATCCTAAGTAGAAATTGAACAAGGAAACTGAGACTCCCGCATAATGATAATCGCAGCTAAGTGAACATGGGAGCAGCATAAAGATCCTACCACTGTCTCAAAAAATCAAGTTTTCTGGCACCCATAATCTAAAATGGTAAACAAACAGCAAATATGTATTTATCTCCTAAATAGTGCAGTGCTTCCATACAATTCAAATCAATAATAATAAATATATGCATATATAGTAAACAACTCTGAGTAATACAGTATCTCACAAAAGTGAGTACACCCCTCACATTTTTGTTAAATACTTTATTATATCTTTTCATGTGACAACACTGAAGAAATTACACTTTGCTACAATGTAAAGTAGTGAGTGTACAGCTTGTATAACAGTGTAAATTTGCTGTCCCCTCAAAAAAACTCAAACAGCCATTAATGTCTAAACCGCTGGCAACAAAAGTGAGTACACCCCTAAGTGAAAATGTCCAAATTGGGCACAATTAGCCATTTTCCCTCCCTGGTGTCATGTGACTTGTTAGTGTTACAATGTCTCAGGTGTGAATCGGGAGCAGGTGTGTTAAATTTGGTGTTATCACTCTCACTCCCTCATACTGGTCACTGTAAGTTCAACATGGCACCTCATGGCAAAAAAAACATCTGAGAAACTAAAAAAAGAATTGTTGCTCTACATAAAGATGGCCGTGGCTATAAGAAGATTGCCAAGACCCTGAAACTGAGCTACAGCACGGTGGCCAAGACCATACAGTGGTTTAACAGGACAGGTTCCACTCCAAAGTAGTTGAGCACACGTCATAGCCAGAGGTTGTCTATGGGAAATAGACGTATGAGTGCTGCCAGCATTACTGCAGAGGTTAAAGGGGTGGGGGGTCAGCCTATCAGTGCTCAGACCATACGCTCCACACTGCTTTAAATTGGTCTGCATGGCTGTTGTCCCAGACGGAAGCCTCTTCTTAAGATGATGCACAAGAAAGCCTGCAAACAGTTTGCTGAAGACAAGCAGACTAAGGACATAGATTACTGGAACCATGTCCTGTGGTCTAAGGAGACCAAGATAAACTTATTTGGTTCAGATGGTGTCAAGCGTGTGTGGTGGCAACCAGGTGAGGAGTACAAAGATAAGTGTGTCTTGCCTTCAGTCAAGCATGGTGGTAGGGGTTTCATGGTCTGGGGCTGCATGAGTGCTGCTGGCACTGGGTTGCTACAGTTCATTCAGGGAACCATAAATGTCAACATGTTCTGTGATATACTGAAGCAGAAAATTATCCCCTCCCTTCGGAGCCTGGGCCGCAGGGCAGTATTCCAACATGATAATGACCCCAAACACACCTCCAAGATGACCATTGCCTTGCTAAAGAAGCTGAGGTTAAAGGTGATGGACTGGCCAAGCATGTCTCCAGACCTAAACCGTATTGAGCATCTGTGGGGCATCCTCAAATGGAAGGTGGAGGAGCGCAAGGTCTCTAACTTCCACCAGCTCAGTGATGTCAACATAGAGGACTGGAAGAGGACTCCAGTGGCAACCTGTGCAGCTCTGGTGAACTCCATGCCCAAGAGAGTTAAGGCAGTTCTGGAAAATAATGGTGGCCACACAAAATATTGACACTTTGGGCCTAATTTGGACATTTTCACTTAGGGGTGTACTCACATTTGTTACCAGCGGTTTAGACATTAATGGCTGTGTGTTGAGTTATTTTGAGTGCACAGCAAATTTACACTGTTATACAAGCTGTACACTCATTACTTTACATTGTAGGAAAGTGTAATTTCTTAAGTGTTGTCACATGAAAAGATATAATAAAATATTTACAAAAATGTGAGGGGTGTACTTACTTTTGTGAGAAACTGTATATACTAAATATGTACTAGCAGTCCCTATCCCTGCTGCCACCTCCCTAGCCCCTTTCAGGATGCCGGACGCATGTACTCCTATGACGGGGCGGGAGGGGGTGTATTTTTGTGAAGCACCTGATTAGAGCCAGAGGCTCTAATAGGCTTTGAAATAGGGTGGGCCCTGATCCCACCCAATTGTGTGACTATAGCGAATTAATATTTGCTATTTTCACACCACAGTGCCTCCCCGCCAATCAGGAGGCAGGTCAGTGACCTGTTTCCAGATTGGCCAAAGTGCCAGGCATCCCTATTGGAGGCCCAGTGCTTTGGCAGAAGTGGGACAGAACGCAGGAAGCTGCCTGGAGGAGACACAGGAGAGGACACTCGTTAAGTTCCGTACCTCCTGCGTGGGGGGGAGAAACACTACTAAGTGCCGCGACCCACCCAGGTGGAATGCTGTGAGTTTGCCACGAGCCACCTGCGTGGTGCCATGAGTGTGCCGCGAGCCACCTCCGGGGGGGTGGGAAACTTTTCCAAGTGCCACGAGCCACCCACGGGGGGGGGGCTGAGTGTGCCACAAGCCACCGGCAGGGGGGGATACTTTACTAGGTGCCGCGAGCCACCACCCGGGGGTGGGGGATTTGGGTGCTGTGAGTGTACTGTCAGTGTCTGTGATGCTGATCTATATACTATCTGTGATGCTGATCTATATACCCTATCTGTAATGCTGAGCTGTATGCCCTATCTTTGAGGCTAAGGTGTATACTCTGTCCTGTGATTCTGGGGCTGTATACTCTGTCCTGTGATGCTGAGCTGTATACTCCTGACACTATGGGTGGAACAAGTGGAATAAAGGGGACAGAGTGGGTGGATTATATAAGGGGTGGGGCTTATTATAAATGGGAGTGGGCAAAAAGGAAGGGCGGGGTCTGGCGCCCCCCATTGCAAAACGCCACCAGCCGCTACTGTATACTAGTGTATAATGGCATTCAGTTATTACACGTATAAATAAAAAATTGTGATAGAAAGTCCATATAATAAAAAAGTTCATATAGAAGTCCCATGCACCATTCAAAAAACATGCAATCTGAAATGAATATGCAAATCTCTTTTCAAAAAATTATCTTCACCCTAAACACACCATAGTGCCTTCCACCCCACCTTGTTAGTGTCCTCTCCCCTTCTCTGCAGGACCTCATTGTGATAAAGGAGGTCAAATGCACTTTGTTAACACAGAGACACTGCTCCATTTGATATCTCCACACACCCCGATCATCAAATCCTCAGTTCCAAGGGTAACTTAAAGTGTTACTAAACCCAGGACCCTATATTCATTACAGTGGTGTGAAAAAGTGTTTGCCCCCTTCCTCATTTCCTGTTCCTTTGCATGTTTGGCACACTTAAGTGTTTTGGAACATCAAACCAATTTAAACAATAGTCAAGGACAACACAAGTAAACACAAAATGCAATTTGTAAATGAAGGTGTTTATTATTAAAGGTGAAAAAAATCCAAACCATCATGGCCCTGTGTGAAAAAAGTGATTGCCCCCTAAACCTAATAACTGGTTGGGAAACCCTTAGCAGCAACAACTGCAACCAAGCGTTTGCGATAACGTGCAATGAGGCTTTTACAGCGTCCTGGAGGAATTTTGGCCCACTCATCTTTGCAGAATTGTCCTAATTCAGTTACATTAGAGGGTTTTCGAGCATGAACGGCCTTTTTAAGGTCATACCACAACATCTCAATAGGATTCAGGTCAGGACTTTGGCTAGGCCACTCCAAAGTCTTCATTTTGTTTTTCTTCAGCCATTCGGTGGTGGACTTGCTGGTGTGTTTAGGATCATTGTCCTGCTGCAGAACCCAAGTTCGTTTCAGCTTGAGTACACGAACAGATGGTCGGACATTCTCCTTCAGGATCTCTTGGTAGACAGCAGAATTCATAGTTCCTTTTATCACGTCAAGTCTTCCAGGTCCTGAAGCAGCAAAACAGCCCCAGACCATCACACTACCACCACCATATTTTACTGTTGGTATAATGTTCTTTTTCTGAAATGCAGTGTTCCTTCTACGCCAGATATACTTGGACACACACCTTCCAAAGAGTTCCACTTTTGTCTCATCGGTCCACAGAATGTTGTCCCAAAAGTCTTGGGGATCATCAAGATGTGTTGTGGAGAAATTGAGACGAGCTTTGATGTTCTTTTTGCTCAGCAGTGGTTTTCTCCTTGGGACTCTGCCATGCAGGCCATTTTTGCCCAGTCTTTTCCTGATGGTGGAGGCATGAACGCTGACCTTAACTGAGGCAAGTGAGGCCTGCAGTTCCTTGGACGTTGTTGTGGGGTCTTTTGTGACCTCTTGGATGAGTCGCCGCTGCGCTCTTGGGGTAATTTTGGGCGGCCGGCCACTCCTGGGAAGGTTCACCACTGTTCCATGTCTTCGCCATTTGTGGATAATGGCTCTCACTGTGGTTCGCTGGATTCCCAAAGCTTTGGAAATGGCTTTATAACCCTTTCCAGACATGATAGATCTCAATTACTTTCTTTCTCAATTGTTCCTGAATTTCTTTGGGTCTCGGCATGATGTGTAGCTTTTAAAGATCTTCTGGTGGACCTTACTGTGTCAAGCAGCTCCTATTTAAGTGATGCCTTGATTGTGAACAGGTGTGGCAATAATCAGGCCTGGGTGTGGCTAGAGAAATTGAACTCAGGTGTGGACAACCACAGTTATAGTATGTTTTAACAAGGGGGGCAATCACTTTTTCCCACAGGGCCATGATGGTTTGGATTTTTTTTCACCTTTAATAATAAACACCTTCATTTACAAATTGCATTTTGTGTTTACTTGTGTTGTCCTTGACTATTGTTTAAATTGGTTTGATGTTCCGAAACACTTAAGTGTGACAAACATGCAAAGGAACAGGAAATGAGGAAGGGGGCAAACACTTTTTCACACCACTGTATGTCTGGTCTCCTACAGTACACAGAACATGGAAATGCAATTATTTTTGTAAATTAAACAGCTAAATACCTTTTCTCATCAGCAGTATATAGCAGTCTTGTGATTTCTATCAGTTCCTGGTGAAGCTTGTAGGAGGAGTTTTCATACTGCACCGAGCTGTAGGACTCCTGACCCTCTGTCTGAACATGTCTGGAGAATGCTCATTGGCCCTGTGCTGATCCCATGCACTCTCCCAAGAAACAAAAAACCTCTCTAGCAATACACACCAAACTGAGCATGTGCAGCTTGACTTCAAAGGCCAGTGGCGGAATTACCAGGGTCGCAACAGTCGCACTTGCGACGGGGCCCTGGCACTCCACCACTGTCAGGAGCCCCAGTCAGGTTGCTAGTCACACGGCTCTGAGCTGACAGTGTCTATCTCATGGAACAGCACGCATTGACAGTTCTATCTTCCCCTCTGTCCTCTCTCGCTTGGGATGAGGCAGGACACAGCCGACTTGCTGCCCCTTCTCCCCCTCACCTCTCCTGTGTATGCTCCGTGGCAAATGTGGGCTTGTTAGCTTTGCATTAGACTGCCCGCGGAGCACATACAGGAGGGGGAGAGGGAGAAGGGGGAGCAGATTGTCTGTGTCCTGTCTCATCCCGTGCGTTAGAGGATGGAGGGGGAGATAGAACTGTCAATGCCGGCTGTGTGCTGTTCCATGAGATAGATGCTGTCAGCTCAGAGTCATGCTGAGAAGGCAGACGGCACTGAAGGACACTGATAGGAGGCATTGATGAGCTCTGATAGGAGGCACTGATAGGAGGCATTCATGAGCACTGATAGGAGGCATAGATGGGCACTGACAGGAGGCACTAATGTGCACTGATAGGCTGCACTAATGAGCACAGATCGGTGGCACCGATGGGCACTGATAGGTGGCACTGTGGGGCATTGATGAGCACTGATAGGCAGAACTCATAGGCTGCACTGATGAACACTGATAGGCAGAACTCAGGCAGCATTGATGAGCTCTGATAGGTGGCATTGGTGAGCACTGATAGGCAGAACTCATAAGCAGCACGGGAATCAGGGTTCTGGGAGGATGTCCATGGACACCCTCACAAAATTGGCAGGGGGGCCCATCATGGTTTCTTGCACCGGGGCCTTGAAGGCTCTAGTTACGCCTCTGCCAAAGGCTCTGTCTTATCCCAACTTGTCCAGGGGGGCAATGCAGGGAGGGGAGGATCTGTGCATACAGGATCAAACAGCCTTTTTACACAATGCAGAGGATTAACCCCTTAGGTTTCACTGAGTATAGCAAGCATGCGTTACTGCATATACAGACTGATTTTACTGTTGTGGGTTTAGTAACACTTTAGGGGAATCAAGAAGTAGACCAAATAGTACAGATCACAGGTTCTCTGCAGAGATCATGAGAGGCACAGGTGGGGTAAAGGGCACTGTGGTGTGTTTAAGGTGAAGATCATTTTTTAAGAAGAGAGTTGTATATTGATCGGGGATCGCGCATTTATTGGATGGTGTATGGGACTTCTATATGAACTTTTTTTTTTATATGGACTTTTTGATCACTATTTTTTATTTATATGTGTGATAACTGAATATCATTATACACTAGTATATATTACTTGGAGCTGTTTACTATTTATGTACTGTATATATATTACTATTGATTTGAATTGTATGAAAGCGCTGCACTATTTAGGAGATACATATATTTATTAATGCATTTTTGCACAGTTTGGTGAGTGCATTTTCAGGTTATAGCTGCTTCCTTTACCACTTGATTGAGTATCAATATATATTTTGCTTTGAATTATTATTTGGTTGGATAAGCGCTGGGGGGGTTTTCACCTTAGTTGATCTTTTCAAAAAGCATGGATGAACACAGAATCAGAGAAGACTTTTGAAGAAATATAGAAACTGCCATTGCAGATTCAGAATATTTATTAATTACTTTATTAATCCTGAGGGAAATTATTAAGATACGGTTACATTCAACTAAGACAAAAAATTACATTAACAAACGGAAACAAGACACAATAACAAACAATAAAATTAAACTCTATTGCTTTGCTGTCTCTAGTATCTAAATAAATGACTAAGTAAATTACTTATGCCGTGTACACACAAGTGGAATTTCCATCCGAAAAATCTTGGATGTTTTTTCTGACGGAATTCTGCTCAAGCTTGCCTTGCATACACACAGTCACACAAAAGTTCTCTGAACTTTTGACCGTCAAGAACGCGGTGACGTACAACACTACGACGAGCCAAGAAAACAAAGTTCAATGCTTCCGAGCATGCGTCAAATTGTTTGATTTTTTGCACGTCCGAATTGCATACAGACGATCACATTTTTGTATAGGAATTTTTCCTGACCGAAAAATAGAGAACATGCTCTCAATCTTTTGCTGGCTGGAATTCCACCAGCAAAAGACTGATGGAGCATACACACGGTGACATTTTCCGACAAAAATCTCTCATCAGAGTTTTGCTGGTGGCATTTCCGATCGTGTGTAAGAAGAAACATGCAGCAGTTAAAGGTAATGTAAAATCAGAATGCCTTACTTAAGGCCCGTACACACGATCTGACTTTTTGACAACAAACATGCAAATTAGCTGTTTTGGACCAACATCTGACCGTGTGTACGCTCCATCGGATCAACTTTTTCAGTTTTCATCAGACTTTTTTTGGCTGTGCGAACGGACAAACTTTCTGCCAACAAAAGTTTGATGGAGCAAAGTCCGACCGTGTGTACACAAAACCATCAGACTTTTGTACAAAGTACAAACACGCATGCTCAGAACCAATGCAAAAGATCAGACAACAATACAGAAGTTGACCAAAGGTGGCGCTGGAGTATTTGAATGTCCTCTTCTAAAGTGTCGTCAGTACGTTGAAACGTCACTACGTTCATGTTTGTTGCCTAAAAAGTCCTGCTGTGTGTATGCCATACAAAATCCACGGGAAAGTTTGTACAAAGTCCGCTCGTGTGTATGAGGCTTTACTTACTTGCTCTGGGTCCTTGCATTTTTAGAAGAGGTCAGCAATAACAGTCCATGTATTTGTTTCAGGGCAGTTTCTTTTGCATATATCACATCAAAAACACACAGAAGAAACAAGTACAGTGTTTATCTTCCTTGTCCTACTCCACGGCACACAGCTTACTACTGAAGTCTCCTCAATCATTAATTCCTGCTTCCCTCTTCACTTTATTAGCAATACTTTAAGCCCTGGTTCACACAAGTGTGGCAGATCAGTGCGATTTAAACCTCAAATCAATTTTATTGCGGCTTGCGACTTCATTTAACAGAAGTCAATGCAAGTCGAAATCAAATCTCAAAAAGTAGTGCAATAACCTTTTTCAAAGTCAATCACTGCGACTTGAGTTGCAAAAATTTGAATAGTTCCATTGCTGGCAATGGGTGCAACTTGTCATGCGATTCTGAACTGTCAGATCGCATGACAAATATTACTGGTGTGACAACCAGAGCTAAAGGTTTTTTTTTTTTATTTGTTTGATTTTTTTTTTACCACTTCAAAACTTGACTTCTGCTGTCTCTCTTTCCCGGACACATCTTTGCACTTCTGGTCGGGGAGTTCACACTGTACACATCCCATAGTCATCACTTGATCTAAAGCAAATGGTCTAAATATCCCACAATACCTTGTGCTCTTCTTGTGATGTGTACTCAATTTTCCCTACCTGCTGTTCATGCCTTCAACTTCCAGCATTGGAGGACTCTTTTTCACATTTTTATTCAATAGCTTTTATTTCCCAACGGTTCCCTTGCTGCTGATCCTTCATCTCTCAGCCTCCTGCATTGGAGGGGAAAAATTTGTGTGTTATTTTAACTTGTCCTTAAATCAGTTGTATACCCATTCTGAACAGTTTCAGTTTCCTTTAAATGAATTAGTGCAGACCATAGTATTGTATGCTATTTTTGAATTGCTTCTTACCCACTTGCTTTCGGAGTAGTCCTTCATTTTCTTTTAAATTAGGTCACCAGCATATCCGCCGTTAGCCCTATTTTTCCGGCAAGCTTATGCTGCCGGAAAAATGCTGTAAAAAAAAAGACAAAAAAGTCACGTATCCATTGATGGCACCTTCACCATGTAAATAAACTAATACAGACTAGGTGCCATTCACCCATGGGAGGTGTTGCTGCCGTAGCCTGGCATACTGAGCAAAAAAGGAGGGTAGGACAAACCAACAGTTGGAGGGAAGTCCCGGGGAGAAAAGCGGCTACAGGGGCAGCAAAAAGGCACTACTGTAATCTGAAATGAGTATACAAAAATATATTTATTAAATATACAGATAAAAATATGTTAAGTGAACTGAAAGTTAATTGACATACACACTGATTAAACGTTTGTTAAGTTCCACACTGCAAGAAGAGTAGTGGAACTGTCACAATGGACAAATAAACAAATGGGGATATAAACAAAACCTGTAACAAGGTCCGGACACCGAAAAAAACATACACACAGAGGCCGCCAGTGGAGAAGACCACATGAGGGATGGTGCAAAAAATGCACTCGGGAAAAATTCCTATTAAGACGGACTGTGTGTGTATGGTCCCCGGGGGCTGCAGAAGAGCAAAAAAATGTAATAGGGCTGCTAATTACTAAATGGAGACTAGTAATTAGTATAAATGGCTGTAGAGGATCTCAGGCCATAGTGCCAAACATGATGCTGCAGGAGATGACACCTCAAAATAATGCACCGGACCGACACAGGGAATGAATAGAAAAGATGGCAACTGTCACATTGGGGAATCACGTGAGGTGAACAGATATATTCCTGTAGTTGTTGACATCAAGTACATGAGTCCCAGGAGGCTGTGAGTATACAGGCATACCCCACTTTTAAGTACACAATGGGGTTTATTTACTAAAGCTGGAAAGTGCAAAATAAGGCTCACTTCTGCATAGAAACCAATGAGCTTCCAGGTTTTATTACCAAAGCTTAATTGAACAAGCTGGGGTTAGAAGCTCATTGGTTTCTATGCAGCAGTGAGCTTGATTTTGCACTTTCCAGCTTTAGTAAAAAAAAAAAAAAACATTGTGTACTTAAAAGTGGGGTATGCCTGTACTCTACACTGATGCTGGTATATGTCCCCAACTGTTGGTTCGTCCTAACCTCCTTTTTTGCTTGGAAAAATGCTGTGTCAATGCCGGGGCTGCGTCATTTCCTACATGAGCCTCGAGATCCCACAACACTCCCTCCCCATTGAAAGCTGAGCCTGGACCCCTTGTGACCCGCAACAGGATCGGCTCCTTTTCGCAGGATATGGTTTCTGTAGTAACCGGAAATTAAAACGAGGCTTCAATCAACAATGTCAATGTGCGGGATTATGGCCTAGGATACATACTGAGGGCATAAATAAAGTATGTACAGATGTGGAAGACAGGAGCTGTAATGGTGTCGGCAAACAAAATGAAGCGTTCACAAATTTTTTATTACTGCAAGTACGTTTTTGGAGCATACTATTTGCAGCGTTTTGATTACAAACAACTAGATTAATTGATATATTGCCGAAATGTTGTCACATTGTGAGAGTTTACTACTGCTTTAATCCTCAACTGTTCCATTTCTGTTGGTCCTTTCTCTTTCAGCTTCTTGCAGTGGAGGACCAGCATGTTTTATTTCAATAAACTGTATTTTCCAGCTTTTTTTTTCCGAAATAATTGTAATCAGGTGCAGCTGTAGTTTAGGCAAGGAAGGTGCATGGTAGATAGTGTGGCTATGCTGAAGCTCTAGAAGCCAGAGGCGCCCCCCTGAAGATTGAAGGGTTCTTGATAAGCAGTTCTAGACTTTCTTTTCAAAACAAGTGGACAGAGAGAATAAAACAAGCCAGCATTTCAGCAAGCTCATGATTGCACTAACATTTAAAATTACAGGTGTCATTCAAATGTTATTGTGTCTTGTACAAAGCTGAAAATGCTGATACTCGATGATCTCTTACTGTAACTAGCATCTACAATTTTAATCATGTTAAAATAATAATAATAATAATAATACAGAATATATAAATAGTTTGGTATGGATTAGATGCGATGTCTACTATTCCCTTTTAGTCTATTTTGCTCGTAGAACTCTCATCACATAATTTAGCTTTTAATTTCTGTACTCACTGCTCAGTCATGAACTGTGCATAACGAGAATGCTATTTATGTTATAGATAAGACTATATTCGATTTTTTACTATATTCATTACTGTAAGAGCCAAAGATGGGATCACATTAAATTTTGAATCACTTTTTTTTTTCCAGAGTTCATTTTCATGGCCTCTGTTAGCAAATAGCTGCTTATGATTTGAAGGTGGTTTTCTCATTTGTGTCTTATGCTAGAGCTCCCGATTGCCCAGCCATGATTTAATAGGCACTGAAGAGCAGTTTATGACTGGCACCATGGCACGGGGCTAGACAGATGGGTCTGAGGAGCGATAGGGTCGTGTAGCAGCAGTGCTCACTTCTCATCCTGATGGAAAGTAAAACCAATCATTTTAATTTTTAATACATCCCATTCATATTGTGACACCAGCAGCAGCAGCGTAGGCAGAATGACAGATTGTTTTACTTAAACTGGAAGAATTTGATTAAAATGCATCAGCAGGGACATAGCCAGAGTGGAAACACAGCCCGAATTGTACTATTTCCACTCATAAAGTGCTAGTCATGGACGATTTGTCACAGACTTTATGCTTGAAATTGCATTGGATATCACATAGGGAGAGGGAACATGGTCATCCAGCACCTTAAAGGTAACATTTTGTGCATAGGGCTTAATTCAACTTTTCTATAACTGTTGTGTAAATAAACTGTGCATATAAGCTGCTTCCTCAACATATTTGTGTGTGTATATATACAGTATACAGTATATATCTGAACACTACACCTTTATAGCACCCCTACTTGTGAGTTGTTTGCAAAGTGTAGTAGAAAGATAAAATTATTCTAACCAATTTTAGTGGAGCAGTGATAATTTTCTGTTCTGGATTAGGATGCTTCTTCATAAAATTAGGTGCTGCTTTAGTTCAAATATGGCAATGTATGAGACTATATAGGCACTCTTTGATTCAGGAAAGGTTTAATATTATGGGGCAAGGTTCAATATTTTTATACTAAGGCACATTTTGTAAGAAATTGCTATATATAAGTGAGAATTAATGTGACACCTTTAAGTGTACTACCTGTAAAAGTTAAAGTATATCTAAAGGTTCACATGTGGCAGTCTAAATTGGTAACGCAGTTACTATATGATGCAAGAGCCATAGAAAAAAAGTATTTTACTTTCCTTTATTTGTGTATCACATGCTCCCTTTCCCAGACACTGCAGCCTACTGTGGGAGGGTTAAAGCAGCACAGTTCTGCGAAACCAGAAACCAGTTGACAGGGAAAGACAGTGGTGTAGCATGGGTTTTCAGCGCCCGGGCAATGCAAGTAATTTGCACCCCGTAACCCACAGACTTTTAGCATTCCCTAAGTCCCTTCCACTAATACATTAAACCCTTTATGATATATTTTATGGTGTTCAACTCTTTCTCTTTGTTCTCCTTGTTATAATGTTTAACATATATGCATAGTGCTACAACCTATACTATACCCCTTATCATTATCTATTAAATAAAAACCCATACAACTTCTGGAGTAAAATAGGCCGTAGCAGCCATTAACTTTTATTAACAAAACTGTATAAATATCAAAATAAATAACTCTTTTAAATAACATAAACAAATAACGTAACCAAATAACATCCAACATTCCTGACGACTATCAGCTCCTCCTAGTGTTGGTCCACCAATCAGAAACCATCTGTTAACCAAAATAGACACTGCGGTCCCTCTGACGTGGGTTATTAGGCCTCAAGCCGACATGCTGACTCAAAGACACCAACCTGCCGCAGTGCCCCCATACCCAATTTCCAGCTAACCTTAGTTAACTAGGTTACCACCCTCAGGACCCATACCACCGCCAGATCCTGACTCTGCATTCCAACCTCTTTTCCTTCACCCGCAAAGACCAAACACCAGCCACTGCCACAACATTTTCCGTTCATGACCTGTAACAAAACAAAAACAGACACACAACACACAAAGAAAGAACAACCTGCACTTGCTAATACCTCAAATTAGGGAGGGAGGGCGGGAACTTTTCTGGCACTCTGCTTACTAGGGGAGGGCGGGGTCACAGTTACTTGTATCAAAACCCCTCCCTGCATTAACTTCCAGCCAATACCCAACCCTTTTACAAATAATAAACTGCAAACACCACTGACCGCAATGTTACAGTCATGCCAGCCCTCTGCCTATGTGTTGTTAACCCTACCGGCGCTGGGTTTCTCTTTCTTTCTCTTTTAGCTCTCTCTATCCTTATTTCTTGTTTATATTTCCATCTCTCTATCCTTCTTGTTTTTTTTTTATCTTTTATTCTTTCTCTCCCCTTTTCTTTGCCCCCCCCCCACTCTCTTTTTCTCTATCTTTCATGAATTCTCTTTTCATTCCTTCACTTAGGCTGGGTTCACATATATGCAGCTGTAGTTTGCAGTCCAGTGCGTTTCTGTTCACCGGTTTCCGGTGCAATTCAGGTGTAAATTTTCCCCCTGAATTTGCACCTTAACTGGACCCAAAAACCCACAGAACCCTTTTCAAAACCGCACTGTGGTCACCCCGCACATGTGTGAACCGGCTCTATTGAAAGCCGGTCACATTCACATTTTATGCAAATTGGATGTGGTTAAACACACATTCAATTCACATATTTGTGACACAAGCCTTAGTGGAGGTGTGCTGTGCAGTGTAGTGGGATGTCCAGGATGGAATAACTGTGAATGGAGAAATGGATCCCTCTATGACAGCCGATTCGGTGGGGGGAGGGGGTTGGTGTGTGTGGAAATCCTGCAGATCTCACTCATGGTCCACAGAACACACAGTAAGTATCCATGCCCCCACCCTGTTATCCTCCTGTCACTTTGTATGTACAGCACAGCTCAGACCTGTTCGGTGCCAGTGCCAGTGCCGCATGTAGCACAATGGCCGATATCTCCTCCGGACCTCTGCTGCTAGAGCTCATGATAACATCTGCCCCCTGTTCACTGCATCACTGCCACCACCATCGCCTTTTTCTGAGCTGTGCTGTCCAAGGCATTGCCTGTGTCAATGACAAGAGCCTGGGGAAATATATGGCCAACTGCTGACTGACAAGCTACAGACCTGTGAATTAGCAGTGACAACATTGATAGCCACTCTGCCTGCCACATTTTGTCATTCTACTGTAGTGAAAGCAGAATCAGCCTGCTTTGTATTCAGAAACATTGCAGCAGTGCTTGGGTTGCCACCTGTCTCAGGACTAAGCCCAGATTCATGGGATGCTGGGATTGTGTTAAAATGTATTTGTATTAGAAGGGGGAAAAGTATGTCTGGGGGGGGGGTGTACTGGGTGGGAGGATTTGTGATGGAACTTGGGAGAGGATTGTTTGGGTGGGGGGGGGGGGACTTTGGGTCTGGAAAAAGATTTGTGCTGGGAAGGGGGTGTTTTGGGAAGATGGTTTGTGCTGGAAGTGGGATGGGGGGGATTTGTACTAGAAGAGGGATTGAGGGGGGTTTTGGAGAGGGGAATTGGGTGGGGGGGGGATTTGTACTGGAATGGGGGGCTGTGCTGGGAGGGAGGATTTGGGGAGTGTGAGAGGATTTATTCTGAGAGGGGTATTTGGGAAAGGAGGATTTGTACTGGTAGGGGAAGAGGATTTGTGTTAGGAAGGGGAATTGAGGGGGTGGGGATAAGTTCTGGAATGGGAAGAAAGAGGGGGTTGTGTTAGGACTGGGAATTTCAGGAGTGTAGAGGAGGACTTGTGCTGAGGAAGGGGGAAGAAGATTTGTTTTGGGGGGGTACATTGTTCTGGGAGGAGGAGAGATATTTTTTTCTAAGGGGTGGGTTGGGGAGCATAATGATTAGTGCTGGATTTTGCGGGGGGAGTGAAGGGAGTGGGGATTTTGGGTAAAGTGGGGGAGATTATTGCTTGTGGGGAGAAATTTTGCACTCTCCTTACACTGAGCGTTACACACCCCTGACTCATCCACTCTTTTTTTTGTACTTCTGACTCCTACTTTGCATTACACACTCCTGTACCCTGCATTCTGTGCATACCATTCTTGTTCCCTGCATTCTGCACAATATGTTCTCCTGGATTCTGCTCTCTGTGCATCAGGTACTCCTAAGCTGCTTAGCAACCAGCAGTCCTTGACTCTTTTAATGAAGGTCTTAATTAAGGTAGGCTCAGATAAAATGTTAGCTCTTTAACGATTTTCAGTGTATGCAAAATTATATGTAACAAAAAAGTTTTATTTAAAAAATATTTTATTGTGCTGAAGTTTACACATCTGTGAGATTCTTACTTGTGGCAAAGAAATCTAAGCATAGTTTATGGGTTCAAGAATGCTTTTGTTTTATTTAGCCATGCCCATTTAAGTTCCCACTGTTAACACAATTTGGCCACACCCACTGTTTGCCACATTATTGTTCTCCCCAGGGCACCCAAAAGGTGTCCCAGGTCTTTCACAATCCTATATAATGTTTACCACAAAAATAATGACATGCACCACTAAAGTGTTTGGGTTTGGCTTGAAGAAAAGATGGCAGCCCTAAGCAAAGCGGTCTGCCCTTTAGGAGATGATACGATATATCTCTTTGTCCCTTGCCTCGCATGCTGTGGCTCCCTGGGTGACCGTGCATGCGTGCCGGTGGGAGCGCAACGTATGCTGTCACTCATTTCGCATCGCCATCTTGAATGTGGGTAGGGGGTGACGTCATGCGCAGCGCACTCAGGGGACCGTGATTATTATCACTCACACCTGTTATGCCCCGTACACACGGTCGGATTTTCCGACGTAAAATGTCCTATCGCACCATGTTGTCGGAAATTCCGACCGTGTGTGGGCTCCATCGGACTTTTTCTGTTGTAATTTCCGTCTGAAAAAGTTTGAGATCCTGCTCTCAAATTTTCCGACAACAAAGTCCTATCAGACTTTTTCCGATCGTGTGTAGCGAATTCCGACGGACAAAATGCCACGCATGCTCAGATCACATTGCAAGACCAAAGCTTTTGGTAACTAGCCTCTACGTAGTCCAGTCGTACGCAATGAAAGTCACCACGTTCAGAATGATCGGATTTTCCGACAACTTTGTCCGACCGTGTGTATGCAACACCAGTGTCAGACAAAATCCGTAGAAAAAAATCCGACGGATTTTGTGGTCGGAATTTCCGACCGTGTGTATGGGGCATTGGGAGGGTGATGAATGTTGGTTAGCTCCTATATATAGAGATTCAGCAAGGGTGTAATTAGTGTTGTGGCGTTTGATAAGGCAGCATACCAGCTGTTCGGATCGGTTCAGGTAAAAGCTTTTTCTAACACACTTTTCTACATCTGCAGCCGCTTAAACTATGTTTTGTTTAGTAGATATTATCCTTACTATATCCACTATTCCTGTTATTCATAGATTGTGACATTTTTTGGATGTGTCCTTCTGTGGGTCGTTCAGGTTTCTTTTTAGATCCTTTCAAGCTACCGAATATGTCTCCTATACGGGCCATTGGTGCTAATTTATCCATTAATACCACACCACATGGTATCAAGGATTGAACCATCAAAATCTTTTTGACTCAGTTTTATCATAGTCTGCCCTCATTTATATACACACAACATTTCCTTGAGGTGTATATTTAATTATTGCTTTTTTCTTATTTATTTATAAGCATTTTTCTGTTGATTCCCATGCCAACCTCTTTTTGTGAGGATATATTGGCAAAAGATTGGGGTATTAGAAATTAAAAAATATAAGCTGTAGATTCTGATAGCTGTTTTTCCTTACATTCCCAGTCTCCTGCTGATGCGGTCCCCACATCGACCAGGAAGCCTCTCTCTCTTTTTTTTTATTGTTCTTGCTGCACGCGTTTTTCATCTTTTGGCCTATCCGACCATTTTCCACTATTCTATTTTTTGGACTCTGATGTTCTATTGGACATGTAAGTATATGAGTAACACATATATTTTTGTCTTTGCCTTAATCCATCTGTTGCCATTGGGTGGACAATGATGCGTATTTAATGTATGTTGTTATTGAAAATGTGTATCTTTTATATTTTAGATTGCTACATATAATACAAATTGCATGTTGGATTATCCCTGGAGAAGGAGTGTATGATACTCTGTAATGCTTAGGAAACACAAATGCATATAACCTTATTGTATGTTTACAATTTGAGTGCATGTATGCTTGGAACTTTCCAGGAAATATATGCATTCTAAAGCGATTTGTACAGACTATCCAATTATATGTTTTTACAAACATTTTGTCACTGTTTTTAATAATTGTTAAATCAAACTACTTTAGACTTTTTTACTAAATTGAGTGTCTCCCAGTCTATGCCTAAAAAGTCCCACCCTTAGGGGGAAACCTTTGTACTACATTCAAATTTGGGATGTTGGCTAGTGTATAGCAGATTTATTTCAGAACCTTCCGATAAGCCCCCCGGCCCGCATACCCCCACAACCACCGGGCAAAGGGTTGTGGGGATAAGGCCTATCAACATGGGGACAAGATGCTTTGGGGTCAGACCCAAAAGCACCCTCCCCATGTTGAGGGCATGGAGGGGTGTGCTCTCTCATCCCCCCTCTTTTCCTGTTGCCTGCCAGGTTGGGGGCTCGGATAAGAGTCTGGTATGGATTTTGGGGTGACCCCTACGCCATTTTTTTTATTTGGCGAAGGGTTCCCCTTAATTTCGATATCAGACCTGCAGGGCCTGGTATGGATTTTGGGGGGCCCCCCACGCAATTTAAAAAAAAATTGGTTTGGGGTTCCCCTTAATATTCATACCAGACCCAAAGGGCCTAGTAATGGACTGGGGTTTTATCTATATTGCCGAGACCCGACAATTCCTTACAGCCGCAATCAGTTTTAAATGACAATTTTTCCTTTAGAAATTTAATTTTGCTGTGGTACTGTTCTAAACACGGGAGAAATGTGCCACTTTACAGACATACTATAGACACCCCCCAGGCATGATATTTAACCACTTCCCGACTGCCTCATGTACATATACGTGAGCAGAATGGCACGGGCAGGCAAAATCCCGTACCTGTACGGGATTTTTTAAATGCCTGCCCGTGGGTCGCGTGCGCGCCGCCAGCGGCGCGCGCGCGACCCGGTCGGGAGCTCCGCGACCGCGGCCGCGGGACCAGCGGACCCGATCGCCGCTGGTGTCCCGCGATCGGGTCACGGAGCTGAAGAACCGGGAAAGGTATGTGTAAACAAACCTCTCCCCGTGCTTCCTACTCTGCCTGTCATTGATTGGCTGTTTCCGGTCATCGGGAAAGCCGATCAATGACGTCAGACATCAGCCCCGCCCCCTAATGTAAAAAAAAACACACACGTCCCAGCCCATAACCCCTCCCCCTAGTGGTTAACCCCTTCACTACAACTGTCATTTATACAGGAATCAATGCATTTAAATAGCATTGATTGCTGTATAAATGACAATGGTCCCAAAAATGTGTCAAAAATGTCTGATGTGTCCGCCATAATGTCGCAGTCACAATAAAAATCGCTGATCGCCGCCATTACTAGTAAAAAAAAAAATTAATAAAAATGCTATAAAACTATCCCCTATTTTGTAAACGCTATAACTTTTGCGCAAACCAATCAATAATCGCTAATTGCGATTTTTTTTACGTATTGGCCGAAACTGAGGAAAAAAAATGTTTTTTTATATATTTTTTGGGGATATTTATTATAGCAAAAAGCAAAAAATATTGCATTTTTTTCAAAATTGTCGCTCTATTTTTGTTTATAGCGCAAAGAATAAAAACCGCAGGGGCGATCAAATACCACCAAAAGAAAGCTCTATTTGTGGGAAAAAAAGGACGCCAATTTTGTTTTGGAGCCACGTCGCACAACCGCGCAATTGTCAGTTAAAGCAACGCAGTGCCGAATCGCAAAAAGGGGCCTGGTCCTTTGGCTGCCAATTGGTCCGGGGCTGAAGTGGTTAAAGGAATATTTAATTTTATTGTTTCACTTTAAGCACTAAAAAAATCACTGCTCCCGAAAAAACTTCAGTTTTTTTTTAAAAAAATTTGCATTGATACATGTCACCTAGGGCAGGACCCAGGTCCCCAAACACTTTTTATGACAATAACTTGCATATAAGCCTTTAAAGTTAGCACTTTTGATTTTTCATGTTAGCGTCCCATAGACTTTAACAGTGTTCCGGTGGCTTTCGAATTTGCCCTGAACACCGCATATTGTTCAGTGTTCGCGGAACATCTGAACAACCAAAGTTCGGCCCGAACTTATACTTGGGCCAAACCGTTTGCCCATCCCTAATGCTGAAGACCCTTTTGGAAGTAGGCCCACCATGACGAAAAAAGCCTGAACCTTTAATATGCGCAGCATCTTGGATATGGTAAGACAGGGATTTCCTATATATGGACTCATATTCCTGGCTGTTAACAACCCTATCCACAGGGCATAGCACACTATGCAGTTTAGTGGGCAGAGAATTCGTTTTTTTTCATCTTATTGTGGCAACCCCTGCCATTTTGTCTCTAACACTTCTCTGCATGAGCACTTTTAAATGTTTCCTCCAATATGGACTTAATCTCAAAATGATGAGGTAACCTTATCATGCCTTCCAGATAGATGCATTACTACTGCCATATTCTACAGAGAAACAGCCCCAATATATTGGTCAGCACTTATAAAGCTACAATAAACACATTACTGTTCCTATTAAGTTGTTTTCTCATTTAAGGATTCTGTTAATAGGTATTTTTGAAGCCCTTTTTTAAGACCCTGTTTGCACTTGCAGGTCCAGCCCTACAGCTGGTAATTGTTCCCATTTTTATTTTCCTCTTCCTAAACCACAAGAAAACGCTTAAGTATTCTACTTCTAATGCTTCTACCCCTACATGAAGAAAGGAATCTTTCCATTTTCCCCAGGCATCAACCTCAAAACCAACACTTCTCTTTGTAGAAAGCTCTTGCCCACCAAGGCCACCAAGCCTTCCCAGAAGCTCTCTTCACAATGACAGGGTGCTTCCACTCCTCAGAGTGGGAGTTGACTGTTGATGTTTGCACCATTCTGTATCTGAGACAAAATAGAATTTCTATCCTTGCCCTCTCCTCGCTTTCTACATTAGAAATCTGACAGACTAAGGTAAAGCAGATTTAATGATCACCTTGCACTAACTTCAGACACAAGTCTCTTCAAAAGAATGGTTTCACGATTTCTATTCAAACCTATTTAAAGTCCAAAAAAGAAAATATAGGCTTCATCCCAATACTGGATTTAAAACCACTACAACAGTTTTCTTTGTGTACTCAAATGTTAAATGGAGTTTATAAGCTCTCATTGCTTCACTCAGACAAGGGGAATTTTTGGAATCAGTAGACATACAAGATGCCTATCTCTATGTTCCCATTTTCCAATTACACTGATACTTTCTATATTTGCTGTGAAAGACCAGCACTTCCAGTTTATGGCACTGCCATTTAGGCTCTCCTATGCACCCAAAGTGTTCATAAAAGTGCTTGCCCCAATTCTGGCTCTTCTACAAACCCAGGGCATTCATAACAAAAATTTAACCTGGATGACATCCTGTTGTAGAAGTCTTCAGCCAGTACCTGGCCTGTCATTTTTCAAAGGACCACCAAGTTCCTTTAAACTTTTTTTGGGTTGGACATCAACTTTTCAAAGTCTCCTCTGCACTCCGTGTTCATAAAAGTGCTTGCCCCACTTCTGGCTCTGCTACAAACCCAGGGGGGCATTTATATCAAATTTTACCTGGATGACCTCCTGTTGTAGAAGTCCTCAGACAGTATCTGGCCTGACAATTTGCAGTTCAACAACCCTAGCTATTCAGGTGTTGCAATTGCGTAGCAAGAAAATAAATTCAATATTCAATGCTGCAAGGCCTCTCTTAACTTTAGGATACTGAAGAAGTTCTTGCCTGATTTTAGATTTTCTTTTTATAGATAAGATCTCTAAAAGTACCATTAAGCAATTCAAAATTTAAGACACAGAATGTGACCTACAATCAAAATCAGTGGCATAAGATTTAGGGTAATAAAGCCAGATATATTAGAATACATTTTAATGCCCAAATATTTACACTGAGATACAATCTTAATATGAGGAAATTAAGCTGCTAAAGGTACCGAAAGGGCAAAGAAATTTCCCTCTACTGTTTGGATGTGCACTGGCTAGGGATGCCAGAGTCTACTTACCAGGCACAGTAAGACTTTTTTTAAGACTAAGTCCCTTTTTGTTCTGCTTGGGGATTCCTCCCCTCTGTATCTTGGTCACTTTTTTTTTTTGCTTGCTAAAAAACTGGAGTTACATAAAGTGAAGTGGAGTTATATGGTAACATTCTTGGGGCAAAGCCAACAAAAAATATTTGCCAGCATCCAATAATCCCAAAGGTAGCAGCATATAACCTAGAGATCATAAATACAAGTCCTATGTCCTGTATTGTACTTCAACATAAGGAATTTACTGGTAGGCCAAAACTCAATTTTTTTTTCTATAAAGAACTGTGAGAAATGTATTATTGAAAACTGTAATATGGAAAATTGTGACAACCATCATTGTTTGTAGTGCAGGTAAAGGATAGGTGCAGCTTGCTTAGCCTATACAACTCTGCCCCCAGATGCATACTTAACTGAATCTAAAAGCCCTGGTTAGGGATGAGCCGAACACCCCCCCCCCAGTTCGGTTTGCATCAGAACAATCGAACAGACTGAAAATTTGCGCGAACTTTAGAACCCCATTAAAGTCTATGAGACTCAAACGTTCAAAATCAAAAGTGATAATTTTAAAGGCTAATATGCAAGATATTGTCCTAAAAAGGGTTTGGGGACCCGTCTCCTGCCCCAGATGGATCAATGCAATTTTTTTTTAAACTGACGTTTTTTCGGGAGCACTGTGAAAAAAAGTGAAATATTCCTTTACATATCGTGCCTGGGGGGTGTCTATAGTATGCCTGTGAAGTGGCACGTGTTTCCCGTGTTTAGAACAGTCCCTGCACAAAATGACATTTAATGAAAAAAAAGTAATTTAAAAAACTGCCCATTACCAGCCCCTTTGGGTCTTGTACGGATATTAAGGGGAACCCCTTCCCTTAATTAAAAAAAAGGAAAGGCGTGGGGCCCCTAGGCCCTATATACTCAGAACAGCAGTATACAGGCAGTGCAAAAAAGACAGGGACTGTGTAGGTTTGTTGTGTTAAGTAGAATCTGTTTGTAATTTTGAACTGGTACATTTTTAAAGTGTAGCTCCAGTCAAAAAAATCTATTTTTAAGCTTTATTCTATATGCTCTGCAGAAATTTGGCCCTAAGGTGTTGGTGTTGCCACAAGTTAACACTGTAAGCCCTCAAAGTGACTCTTGGTGGGCGCTGGAGCACCCTGCTGTGAACTATTATATCAAGAATTGTAATTATATGCCATTGTTAAAACAGGGGGTGAAAAATTGGGCCTTAGGCACTGGTGCCACAACACTCACAGATACTCTAGTTGGAGCACAGGAATGAGCCCTGCTGCAAAGTATTGCATCAAAAATTGTAATTACACGCCCCTGTTAATTGGGGGCTGAAAAACTGGGCCTTAGGCACTGGTGCTGGTGCCACGACACTGCAACCTTTACCAGATACTCTAGTTGGAGTGCAGAAAGGAGCCCTGCTGCAAAGCATTGCATCAAAAATTGTAATGACATGCCCCTGTTAAACAGGGGCTGAAAAATTGAACCTTAGGCACTGGTGCTGGTGCCACGACACTGCAACCTCTACCAGATGCTCTAGATGGAGTGCAGGAATGAGCCCTGCTGCACAGCATTGCATCAAAAATTGTAATTACATGCCCCTGTTAAACAGGGGCTGAAAATTGAACCTTAGGCACTGGTGCTGGTGCCACAACACTGCAACCTCTCCCAGATACTCTAGTTGGAGTGCAGGAATGAGCCCTGCTGCAAAGTGAAATGATAATTATGAACCCGCGCTATGAAAATTGTAAACGAAATAGTGTACAATATATACTGTATCTCCTAGGGCTGCTGCTGAGGTGTGAGGTAAATACCTCAAAGTAGTGACAGTGAAATTTAGAAATCAGCGCTGCTCCTACATCTATATACGTTTGTATCCCACATAAATGAATTCAAGTGCTATACACAATAACAATATGGCCAATTAAAGTGCTGTGTGCCAAACTACAACATAGTGCATTCAAAAATCATAAAAAAATATTTTCATAAATAATACATATAAATTCCATGTATAAGTGTCCTATATTGTCAGAGGAAATTCATCAGAATATATCCTCTGTGTGAAATAATTAGTACTGATGGAAGCATTTATCACTGGTGTGCTTGGAATAGTTCATCAAACATGCGGTTTGAGTTGGACACAAAAATCAGGTGTAATTCCGGTGTTTTTCTTGTGCTCCCCTCCTGGTTCCCCACTCACCAGATGAAGCAGACAAAAAAGCCTGTATAACAGATGGCCTCCGTCCACCGGATAGGTCGGTATCCTCCTGGGTAGGTTGGTGTGTTGATGTATCTTTCTCCGGAAAGGTATCCTCCCTCCTTCTCCACTATATTGTAGGTCCTACACACACTTTACTCGGTCATAGACCATACAGGTAAAGTTTGGACAAAGATGGAGGAAAGGGTTATATAGTGTAATATTGCAGAATTTATTTAAAAAAAGGGTTTAAAATCATTACACTTACATCAATGCATAAAAACGTTCAAAATTGCCTCTTTGGCATCCAAACAGTCCTCACAGATACTCTCTCGCTTGACTAGTTTCGCCCCTCCCTCTGGGCATCATCAGAAGCTTATGGAGTCTGTGATAGGCTGCCTTATGTACCTTAGGGTCCTCCCACTACACCCTGTGCCTCCCCCTACTCCTTTTGATGGTGCAGTACGAAATTAGCAGCACTTCCGGTTTCGGCCGGAACCGGACGTGACATGTATGCCGAAACCGGAAGTCATCATTAGCATAATAATAGACTCTGACCT
The DNA here is from genome assembly GCA_028564925.1 of Lithobates sylvaticus. NCBI lineage: Eukaryota > Metazoa > Chordata > Amphibia > Anura > Ranidae > Lithobates > Lithobates sylvaticus. The sequence goes on from CM053038.1 coordinate 131,113,052, forward strand.
GTATAACAGGGAACAGGGATGGCTGGTTGCCATCTTGTGGCAATAAATAGATACTGCTTACCATCCCAATACATACAATCCCATTAGTAAATAGGCCATAGTAATATACAAACACATACATATTAGTCATCTTTAACAATGATCAAATATCAAATTATTATAACTGAGATAATCTATATATCTAAACCATAAACCCCAGTGGTGATTATTATCCTCCCTTTTACTTGTAATAACAGGTAATGGCCTAATGCCATCTAGAGTAAATGGGAGGGTACTATACTAAACATTAGAGGAACTGACTATAACATCCAATTATATAAACAACCGAAGAATAAAAATAAGTTCAAAATTAAAACTCAAAAATAAATAAAAATGTAAAAAAAATAAAAAAAAAAAAAATAAATATAAATAATAAAATAAAAAAATAAATAAAACAAAATAAAAGTAAAATAAAAAAAAATAAACAATAATAAAAATATAAAAAAAAAAAAATAAAAATAAAAAAATAAAAATAAAAATAAAATTAGTAAAAATGAAAATAAAAATAACAATAAAATAAAAATAAAAATGAATAAAAATTAAAATGAATAAAAATAAAAATGAATAAAAATAAAATTAAAGTAAATTAGTAGTTGCTAAGAAAACAATTTATATCTAAATCCACGTTCAATCCTTTCGGTGTGGAAGACTGTAATTTATAAATCCATTGGGTCTCGTTTTGTGAAATGGCTTGTTTAAGGTTGGTGCCCCTCCAATGTCTTTCCACCCTATCAATGCCACAGAAGGTAAGTTTTGATGGATCTCTATTATGAAATCTCCTGAAGTGGTATGATAGGCTGTGTTTGCGGAAGCCTTCCTTTATGTTAGAAATGTGTTCTCTTAGTCTGACATTAAGTTCCCTTGTGCTTCTACCCACATATTGGAGGCCACATTCACACTCCAAAAGATAAGTGACATGTGTATTACCACAAGTTATGAATTTGTCGATTTCATATGTCTGTCCTGTTGTTCTAGATTTAAAATGGGTGATTTTTTTCCTACCCCCTTTACAAGTTCTACAGACCAAACATCTTCCACATTTAAAGAAACCTGTTTGGTCAAGAAATGTTACGAACTTCTTAGGGGGGGTCAGGAACACTTTTTACTATTTTGTCTTTTAATATGGGAGGGCGTGTATTGATAAATTTTGGACGTGAGGGTAATGTTTTGGACAGGACTGGGTCCTTAAGTAAAATGGGCCAGTGTTTTTTTATAATTTTCTCTATTTGTTTATATTGACGGTTATATTAAGTGCATCAAAAATTGTAATTACATGACCCTGTTAAACAGGGGCTGAAAAATTGGGCCTTATCCACTAGTGGCGGCACCCAGAACCAAAAATGTTCTTCCAAGCTATCAGCAGGATCATTGAGGAGGAAGAGGATAGTCATTCAACATAATGGGACAGTCACTCAGCATCAGAATAGGCAGTCTTAAAGGGATGTGACATTTCAAAAAAAATTCTTCTGTTACATCAGCTTCAGGTGCTCGGTAGCTGGTGGTGATCCAAGACTGATTCATCTTTATGAAGGTCAGTCGATCAACCGAGTCGGTGGACAGGTGCACCCTGTGATCGGTTACAAAGCCTCCAGCAGCACTGAATGTGCGTTCCGAAAGAACGCTGGATGCAGGACAGGCCAGTAGCTCAATTGCATACTGTGCAAGCTCTGGTCAGTGATCCATCCTCAAGACCCAGTAAGCCAGAGGATTTTCTGTGGAAAAGGTGTCCAAGTCTGACCTTGCCCCTAGGTATTCCTGCACCATGTAAATCAGACGCTGGCGATGGTTGCTGGAACCGATCATACCTTGGGGCTGTGGACAAAAAAATTGAAGCCTCAGCAACTCGTTGTCCAGGACCAGAAGTTTGTAACCTCCCAGTCTCTGGGAACACATTGCACAGACCTTTCTGCAAGGCCTCCCGGAGATGTCTCATCCTCTGCTCCCTCTACGAGGGCAAGATAAGGTCCGCAACCTTACCCTTGTACCGTGGATCAAGGAGAGTGGCCAGCCAGTAATGGCCCTCTCCTTGATCCGAAGAATACGAGGATCCTTCCGCAAGCTTTGCAGGATCAGGGAGGCCATGCAGCGTAGGTTAGCTGAGGCATTCGGTCCACCTCCTTCCAGCCACGTACAAGTCCATGGGTTTCTTGGGACTGTAAATCATCCCTAAAAGACTGCTGCTGCTGATGCTGAGTGCCAGGCTCCACTTCCATGCTGACACAATCCTCCTCCTCCTCTTCCTGTGTGATGGGTGGGACAGAAGGAACACTGTCTGGATAAAGGGGGCCTTGAGAGGCAAGGAAGTCCTCCTCTGTTCTGCCTCAAGTGCCCTGTCCATTATTCCACGCAGCGTATGCTCCAACAGGTGGACAAGAGGTACAGTGTCACTGATGCATGCACTGTCACTGCTCACCATCCTCGTGGCCTCCTCAAATGGTGACAGGACAGTGCATGCATCCCTGATCATGCCCCACTGGCCTGGTGAAAAAAAAACTGAGCTCCCCTGACCCTGTCCTGGTGCCGTAGTCGCACAGGTACTCATTGATGGCCCTCTGCTGCGTGTACAGCCGCTGCAGCATGGCCAAAGTTGAGTTCCACCTGGTGAGCATGTCACATATAAGGCGGTTCTTGGAAAGGTTCAACTTATTTAAAGCAGCTCAGCCAGCCGAGCACTGCCATTATATGATCGGCGGAAATGCACACAGACTTTCCTGGCCTGCCTCAGGGCAAACTGTAAGCCCGGGTACCTGCCCAAGAACCGCTGCACCACCAGGATAAGGATGTGAGCCACACAGGGCACATGGGTCAGTTGTCCCTGTCGGAGGGCGGAGAGGAGGTTGGTGCCATTGTCCCAAACCACCATTCCTGGCTTAATCTGGCGTGGCGTGACCTCTTGGCCTGCCCCTGCAGAGCTGACGGAACCTCTGCCCCAGTGTGGCTCCTGTCCCCCAAACACACCAGCGCAAGCACGGCATGGCCATGGCATCTTTTTGCCTGCGTACTTGCGTAGCCCCTTGGACGCCTACGGAGCACCGCTGGTTCCGAGGACAGAGCACTCAAAGAGGCCATGGAGGAAGAAGAAGAGGAGGGGGTGGAGAAGAGAGGTGTGTCACAACCAGTAGTAGCATTTTGGAGGCGTAGTGGCGGAACAACCTCCAACACTACTGCACCTTGTCCTGCATCCTTCCCAGTTGCCAAAAGAGTGACCCAATGGGCCGTGAAAGATAGGTAACGTCCCTGTCCATGCCTGCTGGACCATGAGTCAGCGGTAGTATTCACCTTACCGCTGACCGCCCTGTCCAGTGAGGCCAAGACATTGCCTTCCACATGCGGGTAGAGAGCCGGAATCGCCTTCTGTGAGAAAAAGTGGCGTTTGGGAACCTGCCACTGAGGAACCGCACATTGCACAAACTCACGGAAGGGGGCCGAGTCTACCAACTGAAAAGGCAGCAGTTGAAGTGCTAGCAATTTAGCCAAGCTAGCATTCAACCGCTGGGCATGTGGATGGCTGGGAGTGAACTTCTTTTGACGGTCCAGTAGCTGGGGCAGGGAAATTTGCCTGCTACAATCGGACGTCGGTGTACTGCTAGCAGAGTGCCCGCAAGTACTTGGCTGTGACACACCTAATTCTACACCTTCATTCCTCTCAGTGCAGCTTTCAGAGAGGACTGAAGCTATAGTGGGGTTGGAGATCCCAGCTGATGAGGAGCAAGGAGAGGTCCGCTTTGTTCTTTGGTGTGGGTCTTTAAGGTACGCTTGCCAATGAGCTGCATGTCTGGTCAAGCATGTGGTGCCCAATAGGATGTTTTGGCCACGCGAGATATGCTTGAGACATATGTTGCAAATAGCAGTGGTGCGATCTGATGCACTCACCCAAAGAACTTTTGCAATAACACGCAGAGGCAGCGCCCTGCACAAGCGGAGCTCTGCGGTGTGATTCAGTCGGTGTGCTGCCCTTAAGCTGGTCCCCGGAGGGCATCCTGCCTCGTTGGAGATGTGCCTCCTCCTCCTCTCTCATATCAGGCACCCACATGGAGTCAGTGACCTCATCATCCCCTCCCTCTTCATCACTGGAGCAAACCTGGCAGTATGCTGCAGCTGGTGGAACATGACTGCCAGATTGCTTTCCTTCTTAAGCATCCCCTCTCTCTGCACTCACGCTACTGCCTTCCTCTAGCTGGGTATCATCATCAGAGCTTTCAAAACGCTGGGCATCCTCTTGGAGCGTGTACCCAACACTGTGGTCAAACAGTTCGGGGGACTCCTCAGGAGGACATGATGGGTCTAGGGAAGGAGTGACTGATGACATTGAGATGAGGGAAGAGGACGCGTTGGCAGCTACTTTTCCAGTACCCTGAGCCTGGGTGAGAGAGGATGAGGAGGGCTTGGTCATCCACTCTACCAAGTCTTCGGCATGATGCAACTCAACACGTCCAGCTGCTGAAGGTCAAGCGTGTCCCATGGCCACGTGCTGATGACGATGCACCACGTCCATGACCAGCACTGTTGCCTCTAGACACAGAGCCTGCTTGCCCTCTTTTATTGGTTCATGACTGTCTGTCTCTCCTTGTTGGCCTTCCAGACATACTAATGGCCTGCAGGGAGATGGCAAAACCAGCAATGAGGGGTAGCTTCAGGTGTATACTGTGCATGAGGCACCTACACCCACTGTAACTGCTGCAGATGCCTGTGTTACACTAACAGAACAACACCAGCAATAAGAGGTAGCTTCAGGTGTATACTGTGCAGGAGGCACCTACACCCACTGTAACTGCTGCAGATGCCTGTGTTACACAACAGAACAACACCAGCAATAAGGAGTAGCTTCAGGTGTATACTGTGCAGGAGGCACCTACACCCACTGTAACTGCTGCAGATGCCTGTGTTACACAACAGAGCAACACCAGCAATAAGGAGTAGCTTCAGGTGTATACTGTGCAGGAGGCACCTACACCCACTGTAAATGCTGCAGATGCCTGTGTTACACAACAGAACAACACCAGCAATAAGGGGTAGCTTCAGGTGTAAACTGTGCAGGAGGCACACTACACCCACTGTAACTGCGCTAGGTTAACAAGCAAAGATGACACTGTCCCTGCCTATCCTGCTCTCTCCCTGCACACCAACACACTACACAAGGCCGCCGCACTGGCGGCCTTATATAGTGTGGGGCGTGTACTAAGCCCCCCTGAGCTATAATTGTAATTATGGCTCTCCTCGCTGCTGCCGCTGTGATTGGCCAAGCATGCGGGGTCGCAGTGCATGCTTGGCCAATCATCAGCCAGCAATGCACTGCGATGGCGCAGTGCATTGTGGGCCGTTTGCACAACACGAATATGGCGCGAACGGCCAACAAAGTTCTGTATTCGCCGAACAGTCGAACGGCCAATGTTCGAGTCGACTCGAACACCGAGCTCATCCCTAGCCCTGGCCAGCAGTAAAAAAAAAAAAAGCGACAATTTTGAAAAAAAATCTCATTATTTTTTACTTTTTGCTATAATAAATATATCCCCTATACGTATTCTTCTACATATTTTTGGTAAAAAAAATCGCAATAAGCGTTTATTGATTGGTTTGCGCAAAAGTTATAGCATCTACAAAATAGGGGATAGTTTTATGATATTTTTATTAATAATTTATTTTTTACTAGTAATGGCGGCGATCAGCGATTTTTATCGTGACTGCGACATTATGGCGGACACATCGGACAATTTTGACACATTTTTGAGACCATTGGCATTAATACAGCGATCGATGCTATAAAATTGCATTGATTACTATAAAAATGTCACTGGCAGTGAAGGGGTTAACCACTAGGGGCGGGGAGGGGTTAATTGTATCCTAGGGGCGTGTTTCTAACTGTCTGGGGGCATGGCTGTGTGTGACACCACACTGATCGCTGCTCCCGATGAAGGGAGCAGACTATCAGTGTGCTGTCATTAGGCAGAACGGGGAAATATTGTTTACATCGGCATCTCCCCTTTCTTGAGCTCCGTGACACGATCGCGGGTATCCCCACGGCGATCGAGTCAGCGGGACCCACGGGTGTGTTCACGGAGCTTGCGGCAGGCTTGTGTGCGCGGGCACGGCGGGAAATTCAAAGTAACGTACGGGTACGTTACTTTGCCCAGCCGTGCCATTCTGCGTGCCGGCAGCGGTCGGCAAGTGGTTAACATATTCCAAATTGAAAACATGTAATACCTTGGACAGCAGCCATATTGTATACTTTGTCAAGCTTCTCAAGGGCAAGGTAGCTATGACAGGACAAAGTAAAAAATAGATACATATTTCCAAATATGTTTTTAATTTTAAAGTTTATTTTTGAGGGTTATTATTATTTGCTTCCAGTACTATTTAAGCTATGTTTCTTGTACCGTGATAGCTTTCCTCACACTTTTTAAGCTGTCCCATGTACATAACAGATTGTAAGAGTCCAGGGCTTACTACGCATGCACCAATGGCTCGTTGCCGCAAGTGAAAATCCGTGCCAACTGAGCATTCGCCAAAGACACCTCAGTATGCCAACCCACACCTGCGCAGAAGACCTGATAGAAAAAGGCAGGAAAATCCACAGGAGGCACACAGGAAGTGACCTCATACTTCCCTATATAAGCCCAGCCCAGACACTGCCAAATTGCTGGATTATCTTCAGTCCCCCCTTGTTCCTGTGCTAGTGTCTGATCTGTCTGAACTTGTTGTGACCTGGAAACCTATTTGACTACTCTTGATTGCTGCTTGCCATTGACCTCGGATTGGTACCTTGACAATTCTACTTCTTTGTCCCTTTTTGTACTGCCAGATTGGAACCGACCCCGGCTTGGAACTCGACCATTCTTCTTCTGATTAACCCTTTTATAATTGCCAAATAGTTGCCAAACTGGACTTGACCTCGGCTCGGATACTGGACGGTGCTCCACACCCCTGGCCCCCGTGCTACTCTGTGTCCACCAAGTCTCTGTCTCCATCTCCAGAGGCTTCAAGGACCTGCACGTGGCCCTCGTGACACAGATATAAACATTTTTAAATATTTGTGTTTATTTTTTAAAGAATCATTTTGAGATTCTAAGTGATGGTTGTGCACCGGCCCAGATTGGGACATAAAATAGGCCCGGGCATTTCAGACTAAGCAGCCAATTTTTCCAGGGACGGTGGGGGGGGGGGTAGGTGTTCGCCAGGGTTATTAGTGACTGTGATAGGGGGCTGTGATTGCTAGGGGCACTGTAATAAAACGGGACACTGTGATATAAGGGGGACTGCACTGTAAAGGGGTACTGTGATATAAAGGGGACTGCATGGCACAAAGCTGCACGGATGCAGGAGATAAGAGCTCTGTGAGCGACGAAGACAAACACCAGTTCCCCATGGCCAATTAGCAGCGTTTCTTGCTCAATTTCACCCCGTACCCCTGGTGGAACATTCAGCACATGCCGGGCTCCAAGAATTGCCTCAATAAACCGTCACAACGATCCTTGACAACCTATTTTCTCCAAGTGAGGGAGCAGAGCAAGATGGCCCAAGATGGCACCCAGCCGGGAAGTGCACACAGGCCGCAGACTCTTCACCAGTGCACTCCATGGGGGGCAGTGAGTATTCACTGCAGCTCACTAAAGCTGACTTAGATGAAAGCCTCACGGCCATGTATGACAAGATTGCTAAAAAAATTCAACCTGAACTGCATAAATCCACATATACACTGTCCCTGGAGATTGCTACACTGGGCAATAGGACTGACTTGCTTGAAACCAAGCATGATGAGCTCAGTCAGGCATACTCTGACCTTAGAAAGAAACACAAATCCCTTTCTGAGTCAGTGCTGCAACTTCAAGTCCACCTGGAAGACCTGGATAATAGGAACAGGCGTAATAATCTTAGAGTGCGTGGGATCCCTGAGACAGTGACCGACCTGCTCCCTGCTATGCAAAAGCTATTTTAGTCGCTTCTCCCTGACTCTCCCATCTCAGCCTTCACCTGTGACAGGATTCACAGAGCTTTATACCCCAAACCTCCTCCAGAAAGACCCCCTGAGAGATATTGTGATGTGCCTCAAAGATTTCATAATGAAAGAGGAGATCCTCCGTGCTTCACGCAATATCCCACATATCCAGCTAGAGCTAGATGGCACTCAGGTTCAAATATACCCGAATATTGCACCTACTACCCTGGATAAATGCAGGAAGATGAAGGAAATAACCACTGTGCTCCAATCGGCTAGGATCCACTACTGCTGGGGATTCCCCTTCAAATTGCAAGCCCCCCACAATGGCACCTCCTACACGGTTACCACAATTCCTGAAGGCAAAGATCTTCTGGTGAAGCTGGGTCTCCTCGATGCTGCAGATCACCCAAGTATACCATCCACTCCACGTCCCTCTGCTATATGGGCTACACCTTCCCCCAGGAGAGATTGTCGTGGTCAATGTTAATCATGGCCTTCTGCTATATCTCAAGCAACAATCAAGTTTGTCACTGATTTATCATTGCCGACATGCTCAGTAGTTCTTAGTTCGTCTTCAAACTGGGCTGAAGTTCTGTTGCGCCCGTTTGACTGTCTCCCTACTCTAATTCAGTTGGTATCTGATATTTGATACCCTAAAGTTGGATTGCAAGGGGCTGACCCCTTCCAGGTACTGGTCACACAATAGTAAAATGACTAACCTGACCGACGGTTCCAGTCCATTGGAGTATTGGACCTTATGATCCGTGTTAAGAAGGTTTCTTTGGTCAGGAGGATGACTACTCTACTCCCCTGACCTCTTTAGATAATATGCCAAGTCTTGGCATATTCTGCAATATTTCTGTTTTACATGTTATTCTGCATGTTATTTTGTTTTTTTCTTCTCTTTTTTTTCTTGCTCTGCATATCAACTTTTCTGACTCTTATACTAAAGTATTTGAGATGCATGATAGATGGCACTGTGCATCCCTTCGATGCCTATTATTACTGCTAACTGTCAACGATATGTTTAACCGCAGGGACCCTACGCACACCTCAAGGCTTGACTCCTTCTTACCCCTTTGCTGTATTACCTTAATTTAAAATGTGTCTTAAGGTGATCACTCATAACCTTAAAAGTTTTAACTCACCGCATAAACAAAGAAAAGCCTTTCGCTACTATAAATTATTAGGAGCGGATGTTCTTCTACTACAAGAGATACATTTCTCCTCACAAAATCGCCCATAAAGCTTTTCAGCAATGTTATTACACCACTTATGAGACCAAAATCGCAAAGCGTAGCTATACTCATAAAAAACTCAGTTATGTTTGATGTTCAACATACATATAGAGACCCTGGCAGTCACTTTGTAATTGTTAAAGACTCAATACAGGGCAAGGGAATGACCATGGCCTATGTGTACGCTCAAAAATAATCCCAGGCTTCTTGTTTTAAAACTTTTTTCAAGTGTTAGATAAATATTACTCACCCCACCTGATGATAGGTGGTGACTTTAACCTTTAATTACTTGGAGCTTGACAGAAGTCGCATGATGACCTCAGCTAACGCCTTTCCAAAGTCACTCCAACACCTACTTAGGTCACACCAATTGCTGGACACCTGGTGAGCACATTATGTAGGTGCCCGAGAATATACTTTTTACTCTGACCCCAATGATAGCTATTCTCGATTAGATTACATTTACTGCTCCCCTGTCTTGGTCGCAAACTCTACCTCAGCCAAGATTCATGCCTGTCCTTGGTTTGATCATCAGATAGTATCCTGCAATTTTTCCCACATTGGCCTTTCTCTGGCTCTGGAAACCTGGCGTCTTAACGACTCCCTGCTCACAGACCCAGTAGTGCTTACCCAAATATCAGACCACATCACAGATTATTTCACTCATAATTAAATAGAGGGGATCTCTCCTGCTTCCTTGTGGGCAGCTCAAACGGCTGTGTTGAGGGGCCACCTCATGGCAATAGCTACCACTAGGAAGCGCCAAAAATTGAAAGACATACGTTCCCTTATGATGGACCTAGTTAAGCTTCACCACCAGCATAGCCAAACACCAACTCAGGATTTGCTGAATCAAATCAACCAAAAACAAAGTGCTCTGGATAGCCTGCTCTCAGAGAAAATGGAAAAATCCCTCTGCTAGTCCAGGGCTCGTTTCCTTAGTAATTCGGCTTTGGCTATGTTTGCAAGAAAGTTAAAACAATCAATCCAACCATCACATTCATATAAACGATGAGACTCCAATGGTAATCTCACATCTCACCCCAATGAGTTTTTGAAATTGTTCTCCTCATACTATCAAAAACTTCTTACTGACCCACCTGGCATGACAGGTTCCACCCCCCAGACCTGGCTTGATACCCTCTCATTGCCTGTGCTCACAGACAAACAACTAGAATCCCTAAATGCACCCGTAAAGAGGAAGAGATAGCCTCTATTATCTCCTCCTTGAAACCCTCCAAAGCCCCAGACCCTGGCGACTTTACAGCACTGTATTATAAAACATTTGCAGGATTGCTAATCTCTAAAATGACAAAATCATTTTAAGTGGAGTTCCACCCAAAAATGGAACTTCTGCTTTAAGTGCAGGTGACCCCATGCCATGCTACATTTGGCTGCTATCCTCAGAGTTTAGCCAGCTCTATAGAAATGACAGAAAAACAAGAGGGGGGAAGCGCCACCTAAGTGCAGCATCTCAATGGAGTTTAAAACACTTACAATATGTAAGAAATAGAAAGCGTATCATGTGTTGCAAGGTTCACCAAAAGTCTTCAATCCTGCATGGGCCGCCAGGTTCCAATGTGTGGAAGCAGGGATGGAGGAATGGACGTTCTGCGGTGTACTGGAAGTCCACGCCAACCAGAGTGAAACTCTCAGGCAGACGTGACATCACCAGGAGAGGAGGATGTGTTGTGAGATGCAGGCAGGCTACGCACTTGGAGCTCTCTGCTTCTTCTGAGAGACCTTCAGAAGGAGCAGAGACCTTTGAGCACTACTCCGCATTGGAAGGATTGCAGAATTGAGGACTTTTGGTGGACCTTGCAACACATGATAAGCTTGCTATTTCTTACATATTGTAAGTGTTTTAAACTCCATTGAGATACTTCACTTAGGTGGTGCTCCCCCCCTCTTATTTTTCTGTCATTTCTACAGAGCTGGACGTCCATTCCTCCATCAACGCTTCCCCACATTGGAACCTGGCAGTCCATGCAGAATTAAGGACTTTTGGTGGACCTTGCAACACACAATAAGCTTGCTATTTCTTGCATATTGTAAGTGTTTTTAACCATTTGCCCATTAAACTCTATTGTGATACTGCACTTAGGTGGCACTCCCCCCACTCTTCTTTTTCTCTATACTAGCAACGGCCATCAAAATCCCCTTAAGAAGCATTGATAGGCGAAACATGTCAGGAATATGACTGTGATACCGCTGTATATGTGAACACTCTATGATAGTATAACCAAGATATGTATTTATTGCCAATTTTGTATTCAATATTCAATTTGAATCTTGTATACCAATAAACTATATCATTTTAATTTTCCTTTCAAAATCCCATATTACCATAATCATTTTCCACTATATCTTATTTTGTTTTTCGATTTTTTAGATTCTCTTTCAAAATGAGACAGTTCCTCAAGACTGACATACAGCAGATGTCTTACTATTGTTGTTCAAGCTTCAAGCTACTATGTAGTGCTGCACCAGATTTTGCACTCTCCAGTTTTAGTAAATCAACCTCAAAGTATATTTATACCTAGCTTTTGAGTAATATAGAACTACTGAATGTTGTTGTGCCTGCTTTAATTTGTTCTTATTTTAAATCTTATAAAAACCATACTCCTTATAGGGCAGTCACAGTGTTTAGCGTGCAGATATTTGCACTAGAAATCTGTACAATTTAATAATTGACAGACCAAACACATGAAGGACATTTGGCTGCTTAATCCACTTACTTCCCTAAGTTATTTAGCATTTATATAATGCCAAAACAAGCAAATTATATTCAGCATTTTAGAGAAATTGATTTACTGAGAATTACAGCAATGTGAATGGGGAGACATAGGCTAAGCATAAAATGACAATACATCTGCCATGAAAGTATGTTGGCTGTCTACTAGTCGGAAAAGAAGAGGTTGCAGCCAGCTCACATAGAGTAAAAAATCTCAGGCAATCTTGAGCATTATGTTATGTGCCAATGGTGTAAAATACATTTTCATTAAAATATAATCCTGAACAGACTTGTTTTATATTCCATCACAAACATATATAGATGTAGTTTTGCAGGTGGTATGCAGCCAAGGACACATTAAAGACCATTGATAAATAAAACACAAGGAAAAATATCACATATTTCCAGTATGTAAGAGGTATTCATAAATATATTACATCTCCCATTGTACCCAAATAGCAAAAAAATCTGAAATTGTCACAATACAGAACTCAGCTGTTTATTTATCCCCATTCCCTTTACTAGTTTGGCTGTTCTATTTTTTACATGGGATATGTTGAAGGGCATGAGGTTGACTGCACCCCTAAAACACTGAATGAAAAGTGCCCCCCCCCCCCCCCCCCAAGTGTAGTCCACCTGGTGAAATACATACCCTTCTCCTCATTTCATTGAGCTTTATTGTGCAACCCTTTCTAGTAACAGCACAGTTGTCTTAAAATGTTTGTAAACCCCTAATTTAATTACTTTAGTTTACTAAAGCAATGTGTATCATAAATAATAGTTTATATTTTTTCTAAATAATGTCTTTACCAAAAAATTTGAACTTTAATTTAAAGTCTTGAAGGCGAGTCTTGAAAATCAATTTTGGCTGTTTTCAAGTCGAATAGGCAGGAAATTGTCAAAGGACATAGGTAGTTGGGCGTTGGCATTAAGGACATGTACTGATGCAAATACGTTTTTTTTTTTTTCTAAATGCCATACAGTGGGTAGAAGGTCCACCTTTAAATATGAATTCAGGGGGGACATGAAAAAAATAACCAATCTTTTCAAATACATGCTTGGAAAATGCCTTTAAGCTCTATGTGGTGTTTTGGAAATGTACAATTCTCATTGGAAAAAATCAGCAACAACATATGTTGCGCTCACATATTTAGTACTTGAGTACTTGATTTGTTGGCTTTTACATAAAGCTTGGCTTAAAGTGGAAACCCAGCTTACATCTGACTAGCCCTACAGCCATCCACTCCCACTCCTAACACCTATGCTAAGTAATCTTTGTAATGTCACCCATAGGCTTCAATAGCCCATCCATTGTTGGCGCTGCCTCTTTACTGCAGCCTCGCTGGATTGCAAGATTGTAGGGGATCTGGATCATGTGACCAGAGCAGCCTAAAACTAGTTAAGTATGTACATCTTTCTTTTACAGGTTAGCATAGGTGTTAGGAGGGGGGAGGAGACAGTTTTAAGGCTAGACATGTGCAATTCGTTTTTTTACGTTTTTCATTTTTTTTCGTTTTTTTCGTTCGTTCGTTTTCGTACGAATGAACAAAACGTTCGAATCGAACGAATCCGAATAACGAATCGTTCGTATCGTACGAATCCGATTAACGAATCGTTCGAATCGAACGAATCCGAAAAGCAACGAAAATCCGAAAAAACAAACAACAAAAATCTGAAAAACTAAAAAAGGAAAATGAATGAAAAAATTCATACATTCGTAACTTTTTTTTTTGTTGAATTGGTAATTTTCCGTGTCCCTTACAATGGTGCTGCTTAACGTGCTTCGAATGGATTGAAAAAAAAAATTCGTACATTCGTAACTTTTTTTTTCGATTCATAACTTTTTTTTTCGATTCGTAATTTTTTTTTTTTCGATTCGTAATGAATGGATTGAACCAAAAAAATCGTACATTCGTAACTTTTTTTTCGATTCGTAACTTTTTTTTTTTGATTCGTAATTTTTTTTTTTTTTCGATTCGTAATGAATGGATTGAACCAAAAAAATTGTACATTCGTAACTTTTTTTTCGATTCGTAACTTTTTTTTTTGATTCGTAAATTATTAAAATGTAATAATACACATTACATAAAATTATGAATTATGCTCCGATTACGAATCTACGAATGTTACGAATGTACGAATAACTACGAATGCGTCCGAATTTCGAATAAACGAATGAACGAAAATTAAACTAACGAAAAAACGAATCAACGAAAAATAACTCTTACAAATGTACGAATCGTTACGAATATGAACAACGACGACTTATGAATGTACGAATCGTTACGAATACGAACAACGACGACTTACGAATGTACGAATCGTTACGAATCAACGGAAACGAAAAAAACGAAACGAAAAAAAAACGAAATTTTTTCAGAAATGAAAAAAACGAAACGAAAATAAACAAATTTTTTTGTTGTGCACATGTCTATTTAAGGCTAGTTAGGTGTAAGCTGTTTTGAATTTCACTTTAAGTATAGCACCCTAATCTGATTCATTACACCTTTTTTTAGTTAGTTAGTGGATGGAATGATGAAAGTAAGAGCCAGAGCAGATGTTAAAGCTACAGTGGCTTGAAAAAGTATTCACACCCCTTGACATTTTTCATTTCACAATTTTGTCATGGTACAAACAAAAACGTAAAAGTATTTTATTGGGATTTTATATTATAGACCAACACAAAGTGGCACATAATTATAAAGTGGAAGGAAAATAATAAATGGTTTTCCATTTTTTTTTTTACAAATAAATATGCGAAGAGTGTGGCATGCATTTGTATTCATCCACCTTTACTCTGATACCCCTAACTAAAATCTAGTAGAACCAATTGCCTTCAGAAGTCCCCTAATTAGTAAATAGAGTCCACCTGTGTTTAACTTAATCTCATTATGAATATAGCTGTTCTGTGAAGCCCTCAGAGGTCTGTTAGAGAACCTTAGTGAACAAACAGCATCATGAAGGCCAAGGAATACACCAGACGGGTCAGTGATAAAGTTGTGGGGAAGTTTAAAGCAGAGTTAGGTTATACAAAAATATCCCAAGCTTTGAACATCTCACAGAGCACTGTTCAATCCATCATCCGAAAATGGAAAGAGTATGGCACAACTGCAAACCTGCCAAGACATGGCCGTCCACCTAAACTGACAGGCTGGGCAAGGAGAGCATTAATGACTTGCCAACCAGCTCACGCCGATATACGTTGGCAAAGTGACATGGGTGCGCAAAACCACGTACTCGTATGTCACTCCGTCATCGGCAGCTAGCGGGTGCGCATCGTGGGAGTGTGCGCGCGGGCCCTGCTGACTCGATGACTGCTGGTGGCCCACGATCATGGCACGGAGAGGCAGAACGGAGAGATGCCTATGTAAACAAGGCATTTCCCTGTTCTGCCTAGCAACATGACAGGGATCTACTGCTCCCAGTGATTGGAAACAGTGATCTCTCTCATGTTCTAGTGAGCCCACCCCCCCTACAATTAGAACACGCTGAGGGAACACAGTTAACTCCTTGATCGCCCCTAGTGTTTTAACCCCTTCACTGTCAGTGACAATCAGTGCATTGTTATAGCACTGATTGCTGTATAAATATCAATGGTCCAAAAATGGTGTCAAAATATAAACATCCCTTGTAATAGAAAAAAACATGACAGGCTGGTGGGTTTTTAATTTGGGGGGGCGGCACTGCCAGCACCCCCCCACGCAGGGCACCTGACAGAGCGGCAATGACAGCTTCCCCCCCCCCCCGCAGCCCTGTCACTTACCTGATCGTGGCTGTGACCTCCTCTCCTCCTTCTCCCGGAGGTGCGGGGAGCGGCAGCCCGGAGAGCGGCCCGGAGGTGCAGGGAGCGGCGGCCATAGGTGCGGGCAGTGGCACAAAGGAGCAGGGAGCGATGGCCCCGGTGTATGCTCTTCCTCACAGTGTACTGTAGGTCCGGGCTGTGATCTCCTCTCCTCCTTCTCCCGGAGGTGTGGGGAGCGGCGGCTTCCTCTGATCCCCCCCACCTAGTTTAAAAGGTCTTCTAACTTATTGGCCATTCTTTCCCCCAACAAAGCTGCACTCTCCCCATTTAGATGCAGTCCGTCCCTACTATAGAGCCCATAACCAACTGAAAAGTCAGCCCAGTTCTCCAGGAACCCAATAACCTCCTGCCTACAGTTCTTCAGCCACTTGTTAAGTTCCCTAAGCTCCTGTTGACTCACTGAAGTGGCTCAAGGTACAGGCAGTATTTCTAAGAATACCACTCTAGAGATCCCTTTCTTTAATATAGCTCCTAAGTGCTGTAATATTTTTTTAGGACACTCCGTCTTCCTCTAACTTTGTCACCAATATGCACCATAACAGCCGTGTCCTCCCCAGCCCCACCCAAAAATCTGTCTATCCGGTCCACGGTATGCCAAGTCGAAGCACCCAGTAAACAACTTTCCGATTGGCAATCATGGTATTTGTGACAGATTGCCCTATCTGTCCTTCTACTACCAATAACTGCCTAACTTTGCCAGTCTAACCTAATCAGTCTAAACAGATTACAGTATCTCACAAAAGTGAGTACACCCCTCACATTTTTGTAAATATTTTAGTATATCTTTTTATATGACAACACTGAACAAATGACACTTTGCTACAATGTAGTAGTGAGTGTACAGCTTGTATAACAGTGTGGGCACCATTCTTTTCAGAGCTGCCTTAACCCTCTTGGGCATGGAGATCACCAGAGGTTCACAGGTTGCCACTGGATTCCTCTTTCACTCCTCCATGATGACATCACAGAGCTGGGGGATGTTAGAGACCTTGTGCTCCTCCACCTTCCTTTTGAGGATGCCCTACAGATGCTCAATAGGGTTTAGGTCTGGAGACATGCTTAGCCAGTCCATCACCTTTACCCTCAGCTTCTTTAGCAAGGCAGTGGTCATCTAGGAGGCGTGTTGAACTTCTAGTGACCAGTATGTGAGTGAGAGTGATAACACCAAATTGAACATACCTGCTCCACATTCACACCTGAGACCTTGTAACACTAACGAGTCACATGACACCAGGGAGGGAAAATGGCTACCTGGGCCAATTTGGACATATTCCCTTAGGGGTGTACACACTTTTGTTTCCAGCGGTTTAGACATTAATGGCTGTGTGTTGAACTTTTTTGAAGGGACAGCAAATTTACACTGTTATACAAGCTGTACTTTACACTGTAGCAAAGTGTAATTTCTTCAGTGTTGTCACATTAAAAACATAGAATAAAATATTTACAAAAATGTGAGGGGTGTACTTTTGTGAGATACTGTAATTTGTGGGCAAGGGGACTGGTAACATTTGAAAAAGAAATAAAAACTGTGGTAAGAAATTAATCTTAAAGCAGAGCTCACCCAGTGGGTACCCGGTTTTCACAGGTGGCGATAAATGGCTTAAATTGGCAAAATCCTGCGTAAAGAAGGAACTAAAGTGGGGAGAACAAGTATTTGATACACTGCGGAGGGGATATAATTTCAATGTACAAATACTGTACTGGTGACCCCACAATAGGGTCAAAACTTTTCCACCTTAAGGGAATTGCAGTTTAACCTTATTCTCTTCCACAGGCAGTGGTTTAAGCAGGGAGCATTGATAATTTAAAAAAGCTATTCGATAGGCACCTGAACGACAACAACATACAGGAATATACTACTCTATACTGACACACTATAAACACATTACACTCACACTATACTAACACTACACTCACACTCTACACTCAGAGTCACAATATTGCCGCGTACACACGAACAGACTTTCCCGCGGGATTGTCCGCCGGACAATCCCCCTGTGTGTGGGCGGACTAGGTTTTAAGTTTTGTTTTAAAATTATCCGCTGGACTTGGCAGTCCGGCGGACAATCCCGCCGTTAGTATTCGAAGGCAGTGAATGCCGCCGCGCTAGCCTCGTCACCTGTCATGGATTTAAAGGGAATCCCCACACCGAAAAAAAAAAACCCCCCCAAATCCATCTCAGACCCTTATCCGAGCACGCAGCCCGGCCGGCCATCTCAGACCCTTATCCGAGCGCCCCCCCTCCTGAGTTGTACCAGGCCGCGTGCCCTCAACATGGGGGGTGCCCTGGGAAAAGGGGGGCCGTGCAGCCCCCCCACCCCAAAGCACCTTGACCCTATGTTGATGAGGACATGGGCCTCTTCTCGACAACCCTGGCCGTTGGTTGTCGGGTCTGCGGATGGGGGCTTATCGGAATCCGGGAGCCCCCTTTAATAAGGGCGCCCCCAGATCCCGGCCCCCCACCCTATGTGAATGAGTATGGGGTACGATGTACCCCTACCCATTCACCTAAGGTGTAAAGTGTAAATAAAAAAAACACACAATTTTTTAAAAATATTTTATTGCACTGCTCCGGGGGGTCTTCTTCCGTCTTGGGGGGTCTTCTCGCCGGACTCCTCCGCTCATTTACTTAGCTCTTTTACCGAGCAGAGGAGCCCAGCTACCTTCTTCGTCGTCGACGCCGTCGTCTGGGGGTCTCGATCCGCCTTCGGGGGTCTTCCGGGGTCTCTTCTGTTCTTGCCGCTGTCGTCGTTTTCTGCGCCGCCGCCTTCTTCTTCTTCCCTCTTCTTCTTCCGATGTTGACACGTCGCTCTGTCTGGCCGGAATGCCAGAGCCGCGCTGTGCTGGGACTTATATAGGGACAAGAGGACAGGGTCACATGCTCATGTCACATGGTGACCCCGCCCCCTTGTGATGTCACAGTCCCGGAGGATGCTGGGACTGTGACATCACAGGGGGCGGGGTCACCATGTGACATGAGCATGTGACCCTGTCCCCTTGTCCCTATATAAGTCCCAGCACAGCGCGGCTCTGGCATTCCGGCCAGACAGAGCGACGAGTCAACATCGGAAAAAGAAGAAGAAGAGGAGGAGGAAGAAGAAGAAGGCGGCGGCGGCGGCGGCGCAGAAAACGACGACAGCGGCAAGAACAGAAGAGACCCCGGAAGACCCCGAAAGACCCCCGAAGGCGGATCGAGACCCCCAGACGATGGCGTCGACGACGAAGAAGGTAGCTGGGCTCCTCTGCTCGGTAAAAGAGCTAGGTAAATGAGCGGAGGAGTCTGGCGAGAAGACCCCCCAAGACGGAAGAAGACCCCCGGAGCAGTGCAATAAAATATTTTTAAAAAATGGTGTGTTTTTTTTATTTACACTTTACACCTTAGGTGAATGGGTAGGGGTACATCGTACCCCACACTCATTCACATAGGGTGGGGGGCCGGGATCTGGGGGCCCCCTTATTAAAGGGGGCTCCCGGATTCTGATAAGCCCCTGCCCGCAGACCCCGACAACCAACAGCCAGGGTTGTCGGGAAGAGGCCCTTGTCCTCATCAACATGGGGACAAGGTGCTTTGGGGTGGGGGGGGCGCACGGCCCCCCTTTCCCCAGGGCACCCCCCATGTTGAGGGCACGCAGCCTGGTACGGCTCAGGAGGGGGGGCGCTCGCTCGTCCCCACCCCTTTCCTGGCCTGCCGGGCTGCGTGCTCGGATAAGGGTCTGAGATGGATTTGGGGGGGACCCCCACACCGTTTTTTCGGCGTGGGGATTCCCTTTAAATCCATGGCAGGTGACGGGGCTAGCGCGGCGGCATTCACTGCCTTCGCTAGCCCTGTCTACCTGCAGTTACGTTCTAAATGAACGGACTGCTCCGTGTGTTGGCAAGTCCGTTCATTTTCAAAAGTCCCACGGACTTTTTCCCGCGGATTGTCCACCGGAGAAGTCCGGGCGTGTGTGGGCAAGTCAAACGCTCGGAAGTCCGGGCGTGTGTGGGCAAGTCACACGCTCGGAAAGTCCGGCGGTTTGTCCGCTGGACTAGGTCCGGTGGACAAAGTCCAAACGTGTGTACGGGGCATAAGTGAACACACTAACTCGCTAGCTGCAAACTGAGCCCTGCTTTATCTATCTTCAGTACAACACACTGTGAAAGCTTCCTGTGGGAATGAATCTTTTATAGTGTGGGGTGGGACAAGGAGCACTGAGCCATGACTGGACAAAGTGTTCATTACTTTGTCCAATCAGGGCTTGACAGTGCTCTGTGCCCTAATTGACAAAGCCTTGCACCTGAAATTTGGATGTTCGCCAAACGGGTGAACAGGTGATGATGTTTTGGCTGAACTTTTGCTCAGCCAAACTGTTCACCCAACTCTACGGGCATATAGGAGACATCTTCCATGGATTTTCTTACTGTGTGTTTTCTGCAAGTACAAAACAGACAAACTCCTTGTCATCTACAGTCAAATTAGAAAGCAGCGACCCCAATCTGAACCTTGTAGGACATCACTAGACATTAATCTTAGATTGTTCTGTTTGAATCACTGATCACAGCTCTTGAGATGGGGTCTTTAAGCCAGTTTTCTATCCATTTACAAACTGTATTTTCTAAACCAGCAGGCTTTCATTTACACATTGGGCATTGGTGTGGAACTGTGTCAGATGCTTTAGCAAAGTCCAAATAAACAACATGCACAGCCAACTTTTAATTAATGTATCTACTCACTTCTTCATCAAATGAAAGTAGATTTGTTGGAAAACATTAGTCTTTCATCCATCTATCCTGGCTATCACTTTACAGCACATATTCTTGTATGTGATTTCTTAAAAACAACTCAATACCTTTCTAACAATCTAACTAAGTAAAAGTCAGTGTTTACTGGGCAAAAACCTTGATCCCTTCTTAAATATAGGTATTATATTTACTTTCAAAATGATATTCAGGCCAAGGACTTTCTTCTTGCCTAAGAAGAGTGCACAATTTGCTTGCATTGCCATCCCTGCCTCTGTTTGCTTAACCAGGATAAGGATGGGCTTATGAGGAAAATTAAAAAAGTAGAAGTAAAAATTTAAAAAGTTTAAAAAATGACATTGTAAATGAAACAAAAAAAAAAAGCATAAAAATGAACGATGTTGGGTGGGAAACTGGCTGGGTCTGGACCAGCCTTTGGTTCTCAGGTCTCTCTGTAGTTCAGAAACAGCCCTTTTGACTCATCAAAGACATTCTTCTCTGTACTACCACCTACAAAGTGTTATCTATTGTAGCCATCACCTTTGCAAGACAAGTGTTTGAGCAGTCAGCCTTATCATGCAAGGAACCCATTTAATTTTTCCATAGGGACAAAGCAATTTGCCCCTGCCTATGTTTGCTTGACAAGAGCAAGGATGGTCTTACAAGCAAAAAATAAAAAAAATTATAAAAAATTATATATATATATATATATATATATATATATATATATATATATACACATACACATATATATATATATATATATATATATATATATATATATATATATATATATATATATATATATATATATATATATATATATATATATACACATATATATATATATATATATATATATATATATATATATATATATATATGTGTAAATCTGTAAATCATGTTTTAAAAATATAAGCAAAATATTGCATGCACAGCCTCTGCCTTTCACTTTAGAGCTGACTTTTTTTTTTTAATTACAGGTAAAGGGCAGGCATCATATGGTCATATAACTAATTCTTAGTTGCTATCTGCCATTTCCCCTGGCAGTAAGATTTCCTCTCTCTATTTGCTGGGCCTCCACTGTGGGGGATCCTGCCACCATCAGAAAAAGAAGCAATGTGCAGCATTTTGAGCTCATTCTGGGATGGTGGCAGTAGATCCCCCAACTTTATCCTTGTATTGAGGAGGGGTGAAACCCCCCCCCCCCCCCACATAATTTCCTAATTTCCTACTCCTACCAGCACCACCCCCCCCCCCCCCCCCTTCTCCTCATAATCACTAGCACCCTGACCCTCCTCCTCTTCATATTCCAATGTAGTTAGCAATCATGTGTATCTAGTAGCATTTATTCTCATGCAACTGGACTCAAGTCATTCAACTGGACTTGTTATGTAATTTTATTTTAATGGGTGACAGGAAAATACCTCACCATTTGATCACTTGAAGGAAATAGGACCAATTCATAAGCTCAGGTATGTGGATTCTGCATAGGTCAAGATTAGAACTTTGGAAAATACAAGTTTTGAGTGAACACACAAACTCAATGTACAAAAACATCAAGTTTTCATGGGAATAGACACAACATACCAAATTGCTATTTTTGGACTGTGTGCTCCATGTCAAGGAGGAGAGTTGAACTGGAAATCAAGCTCTACAGGACACCCACCCACACAAACCAGCATCAGATTTTTAACTCTAAAGGGTTTTTAACAAACATTTCATCCCTGTTTCTTTCAAGCACAGCAGTACTTTTACATCCAAAAGACCCAACTAGAGTTTAGAAAAAACAATAGGCAGCACTTAAACCTCCTAACTCTGATGTTCCACCCTAGTGCCTGGCTCTCAGACTCTGAACGTCAAACAAAAATCCAGCTCACAAAAGAGCTAACGTGTTTCGGTCCACAGGGGCTTTACACATAGCTATCAAAAAAGATTCATCTACATTGTTATATATCCCCACCCTCCACACCCAGAGGGGAGGGCACAACTATTGACTCTTAAGAACAACTAGAAACAAAAAATAATAATAAACAATGCTACAAATAAAAACCATTACATTATCATATCAAACAGATCAGGCAAACAGCAGAATGTGCCAATAAATATACTGTATACTAGAGAGAAAGACAAATGTGAAACATGCAAGCAGAGTAGGCAGAGGGTGAAAACAGAATGGTGACATACCAGTTCAGTGAAGGTACAGATCAAAGTCCAACCACAGGTTCAGACTATGTGGGACTTGAGTCTAAAAGACCCAAAACCCAAACACAAATGAAGTAACTTGGAATAAGCAATGCATGCGGTCCCCTACTTACAAACATCTGACTTACAAACAACTCCTACTTACAAACAGAGGGAGACAACAGGAAGTGAAAGGGAAATCTACCCGTAGGAAGGGAAATTCACTTCTATAAAAGTTAATATGGGAAAAAGGTGTCTCCACTGAGGCTTTATCACCAGTTCATGTTTCTCTAACAGGCCAAAATTTTCAAAATCCAAATTGTCATTGGGACAGAAAGTGAGGTGAAATCTGAACAGGGGCACAGGCAGAAAAACAAACATTACGGGGTTATAACCCTTCCCTATGCTATCCAAAAACATAAAAATAGATTTTTTGGCTGGAGCTACACTTAAAAAATGGACCTGTTCCGACTTACAAACAGATTCAACTTAAGTACAAACCTACAGTCCCTATCTTGTTTGTAACCCGGGGACTGCCTGTACAGAGTAGTTAGAAATGCAAAGAACTTTACATTGGGGAGACAAAGCAAGCTCTCAACAAATGAATGGTCCATCATAACAAGTAGCATTCTACAGGTCAAAACTCAGCAGTTTTTCTACACCTTAAAGAAAATGGACATTGAGGACAGCGGGGGGCATATTTTGGACACAGAAAACAACTGGTTCACAAGAGGTGTGAAAGAGGCCATCTACACCAAACTGGAAAAACCATCATTAAACAGGGATAGAGACTCAACATTATCTGTTTCCCACATACAATGCTGTTTTACCATCTCTACCTTTGTGTTCTGACAACAATTCACACCTTCAGCCCTGTAAATCAAAGTATTAACACCTATGAAGCCTTCCTGATAACAAGGATGGGGTAAAGTAACTCAAATAGGTGGTTCCACAATATTCACATGTCCTGTTCTTGGAAAATAACGTCTGCATTTCCATGGTGACTGGATCAAAGTGTCTGTGCTACCTGTGTTGGTATAAAATACTGTGATATATTTACCTGACACTGCACAGAACTAAAGAAGTAGCTTTGAAAAGCTACAAAACATCTTCAGCATTACAGAACAAATCTAGTTGAAGGTGACTAACTACTACTAGATACTGTATATGACCTGGATGATTGAGAACCTTCACAGATATAAAAGCAATCAAGTCGTCCAGGAGCTGCATGTGAGTGCTGCTAGCAGTCGGGCCTGGCCACTGCTGTGTAAAAAAAAACCTCCTTTTAGGGATCACGGGATTAGAGGCATATTGGTCATCAGAGGGGATCCTTCCCCATGGGAAAATGTAGCATAAAATGTGTTCGCAACACATTCCCAAAGTGCTGCATTTTGGGCTCGCATTGGGATGGTGACAGTAGATTCCTTAATTTTACCTTTTTATCAGGGATATGTTAAACACCCCTCTTGACACACCTCCACATTTTCTCCTTCTCCTCCCCACCATCAGCAACCCAACCCTCTCCCTCACCGCCAGCACCCTGAAACTCCTGCTCCTTCTCACTGTCAGCACCCCAACCCTTTTCCCTGAATTCTTACTCCTGCTGAGTAGGTTTAAATGGTACCGTTGGGGTTATTTACTACAGGCAAACCTACTGTGCACTTCCAAGTGCACTTGGAATTGCAGTCACTGTAGATCTGAGGGGGCATGCAAGGAAAATAAAAAACAGCTATTTAGCTTGCACATTGGATGATAAAATCAGCAGAGATTCCCCTCCTTTCAGATCTCCCTCTCAGATCTATAGTGACTGCACTTCCAAGTGCACTTGTAGTGCACAGTAGATTTGCCTTTAGTAAATGAACCCCAGGGTCTCCATGGTGTTTATTATTGTGAAGAGGCAATCATTTTTGTTTAGTTTATAGACAGGAATACATGATACATGATACAGTGTTTCCAAATGGCTTATCATCCTGAAGAGGTACTAGGATTACACATATACACATTGTATGAAACAACCAGTAAGGGAATTCTAATGAAAGAAGTACAAAAAATATAAAAATACGTGAGCGTCTGTAGGTCACAGCAACTAGCACACAGAGTGACTCCACAAACCCTATGTATATAGCCAACAGCAAATTTAAATGTAGCGCTTTAAGTGAAAACAGTATAAAATCAATACAGTGTATATCAAAACATAGATGTCCATAAAAATTCAGTCCAATCTACCTGCAAGAATTCTCCTCAGGAGAAATAATTAGGGTGCATGGGTGCCGCCCCCTCTCTCCAACCACCCCTCTATCACCAATAGATAGATTCATGCATTGCATGAATCTATCTATGGCCGCCACTGCCACCCCCTATTCAGGTGCCCGGCTCCTTTTCAGGCGATGAGCGCCTGATTAGCTCTAACAGGCGTCAAAAAAGGTAACCTGCGAGCGGCATGCTGTGTTAGAAAAGCAAATGAATATTTGTTTTCCTAACAATAAACTGCCTCTCCGCCAATCAGGTGCTCGGATCTGTTACCCGTCACCTGATTGACAGGCGCTGTGATTGGATGCCTATCAGGCATCCAATCATAGCAGAGGATGGGAAGAGAGGACGGGAGAATACATCGAGGAGCTGTCCCACCGCCCACCGAGAGTAAGTACAGACGGCAGGCGGGGGGCACATTGGCAGCGTTTGATGTGGCATAGTGGGAGCATTTGATGGGCACAGTGAGGCTGCATTTGATGGGCACAGAGAGGCTGCATTTGATGGGGCACAGTGAGGCTGCATTTTGATGGGGCACAGTGGCTGCATATGATGTCACTGTGGCTGCATTCAATGCTGCACAGTGGCTGCATAGGAGGGACACAGTGGCTGCATTTGATGGGGCACAGTGGCTGCATAGGATGGGCACAGTGGCTGCATTTGATGGGACACAGTGGCAGCATTTGATGGCACAGTGGGAGCATTTTTTTTATATGACACAGTGGCTGTGTTTGATGGGCACAGTGGCTACATTTGATGGCAGAGTGGCTGCATTTGATGGCACAGTGGCTGCGTTTCGTGGCACAGTGGCTGCGTTTCATGGTACAGTGGTGCCAATTGATGGGCACAGTGGCTGCGTTTGATAGCACAGTGGCTGCAATTGATGAGTTTTTTTTCAGAATTTTTCAGTTTGTTTGGGCCCCCCAAAAAATGTTGAGCTACATCCACCACTGGCCACCATTATTTTCCAGCACTGCCTTAACCCTCCTGGACATGGAGTTCACCAGAGCTTCACAGGATGCCACTAGAGTCCTCTTCCACTCCTCCATGATGACATCATGGAGCTGGTGGATGTTAGAGACGTTGCGCTCCTCCACCTTCCGTTTGAGGATGCCCCACAGATGCTCAATAGGGTTTAGGTCTGGAGACAAGCTTGGCCAGTCCATCACCTTTACCCTCAGCTTCTTTAGCAAGGCAGTGGCCATCTTGGAGGTGTGTTTGTGGTTGTTATCATGTTGGAATACTGCCCTGTGGCCCAGTCTTTGAAGGGAGGGGATCATGCTCTGCTTCAATATGTCACAGTACATGTTGGCGTTCATGGTTCCATAAATGAACTGTAGCTCCCCAGTGCCAGCAGCACTCATGCAGCCCCAGACCATGACACTCCCACCACCATGCTTGACTGTAGGCAAGACAAATTTGTCTTTGTACTACTCACCTGGTTGCCGCCATACACGCTTGACACCATCTGAACCAAATACGTTTATCTTGGTCTCATCAGACCACAGGACATGGTTCCAGTAATCCATGTCCTTAGTCTGCTTGTCTTCAGCAAACAGTTTGCTGGCTTTCTTGTGCATCATCTTTAGAAGAGGCTTCCTTCTGGGACAACAGCCATGCAGACCAATTTGATGCAGTGTGCGGCGTATTGGTCTGAGCACTGACAGGCTGACCCCCACCACTTCAACTTCTGCAGCAATGCTGGCAGAACTCATATGTCTATTTCCCAAAGACAATCTCTGCATATGACACTGAGCATGTGCACTCAACTTCTTTGCTCGACCATGGCGAGGCCTGTTCTGAGTGGAAGCTGTCCTGTTAAACCGCTGTATGGTCTTGGCCACCGTGCTGCAGCTCAGGTTCAGGATCTTGGCAATCTTTTTATAGCCTACGCCATCTTTATGTAGAGCAACAATTATTTTTTTCAGATCCTCAGAGAGTTCTTTGCCTTGCAAAAAGATCTGAGCAAATTAATGGGGTGGACAACTACATGGCAGATGAGGTTCAATGTAGAAATATTTAAAATAATGCATTTTGGTGGCAAAAATATAAATGAAATCTATACACTGGGGGGAGAACCTCTGGGGGAATCTAGGATGGAAAAGGACCTAGTCCTAGTAGATGATAGGCTCAAAAATGGCATGCAATGCCAAGCTGCTGCTAACAAAGCAAACTAAATATTGGCATGCATTAAAAAGGGGATTAATTCCAGAGATAAAATGATAATTCTCCTGCTCTACAGGACTCTGGTCTGGCCACACCTAGAGTATGCTGTCCAGTTCTGGGCACCAGTCCTAGGGAAGGATGTACTGGAAATGGAGCGAGTACAAAGAAGGGCAACAAAGCTAATAAAGGGTCTGGAGGATGTTATTTATGAGGAAAGGTTGCAAGCACTGAACTTATTCTCTCTGGAGAAGAGACGCTTGAGAGGGGATATAATTTCAATATACAAATACCGTACTGGTGACTAGGGATGAGCTGAAAACCCCCCCCGTTCGGCTCACACCAGAACCCGCGAACGGGGGCAGGGTCACCAGGTGCCCTCCATTATAAAAGACCTGTCAGAGGCAGCGAAGCCTCACACAGCGGGAGCCTCCCATTGCGAAGAGTGGCCCAATAAGAGACACCGACACCGCCGCCGACGCCATGGAAGAAGATGCCGGACGAGAAGGACAAGAAGACCAGCGCAAGAAGAAGCGGATCGGAGGAAGAAGAAAATGGAAGAAGATGGAAGAAGATGACAGAAGGAGAAGATGAAGAAACCGAAGGATGAAGAAAGAAGAAAGAAGATTTTAATAAAGGAATTGTCAAAGACCGTCTCCTGTCATTTTTACAATTTTTGATACTTTTTTGGTGAAATGGTAGGGGTACTTTTGTACCCCCTTACCATTTCACACAGGGGGGGGGGGCGGGATATGGGGGTCCCCTTGTTAAAGGGGGCTTCCAGATTCCGATAAGCCCCCCGCCCGCAGACCCCCACAACCACCGGGCACGGTTGTGGGGACGAGGCCCTTGTCCTCATCAACATGGGGACAAGGTGCTTTGGGGGTCTCAGACCCCCAAAGCATCCTCCCAATGTTGAGGGCATGTGGCCTGGTACGGTTCAGGTGGGAGGGGGGGCCGCATCCTGCCTGTAGCCAATTATGGCTCTCCTCGCTGCCGGCGCTGTGATTGGCCAAGCATGCGGGGTCACAGTGCATGCTTGGCCAATCATCAGCCAGCATTGCACTGCGACTGGTGCAATGCATTGTGGGCCACTCGCATCACACGAATTTGATGCGAGCGGCCCAAATAGTTCTGGGCTCGCCGAACGGGCGAACGCCCGATGTTCGATTCGAACATGGGTTCGAATCGAACACCGGGCCCATCCCTACTGGTGACCCCATTCACACCTGAGACCCTGTAACACTAACGAGTCACATGACACCGGGGAGGGGAAATGGCTAATTGGGCCCAGTTTGGACATTTTCACTTAAGGGTGTACTCACTTTTGTTGCCAGCAGTTTAGACATTAATGGCGTGTTGTGTTGAGTTATTTTGAGGGGACAACAAATGTATACTGTTATACACTATGTACACTCACTACTTTACATTGTAGCAAAGTGTAATTTCTTCAGTGTTGTCACATGAAGATATAATAAAATATTTACAAAAATGTGAGGGGTGTAGTCACTTTTGTGAGATACTGTAGTTATCCAGAATATGGTGTTGCTGATGCTGTCAAAAACTCTACAGTTCTGTAACACTACATACAGCTTAAAGGTATCGCTCAAGCATGTAATTTAAAGGATTTGAGGGGTTTTGTTTCACACCTGAAGTCACATTAAGGGTATGTTTATACCAAGTGTGCTGAGCTGCATTTAACTACATTAATCAATGCAGGCTCAGTGCAGGGACACCTAGAAAGCAGTTCTACTGACTGCCTTTATAGCAAAGTTACAACCCCTGTCCTGCCCAGACCTGACCACTTTTGTCTAAGACAACTGACTCACATTTTCCCTGGACACACTTGCGTCTCTCTCCACACTTTCCACAACCAGGCCTTGTCTGCTACAACCCTAGCAAACAGACTTCATCAGAAGTCTCAAGAGACACATTCTTGAGCCAGTGTAGCGTAAAACGAAATCCCTGCAAGACTTCACCCTCTACAAATCTATAATTCTCATATACAACTCCTGACTCCACGCTGCTACAAACAAACCTACTACACCACTCCCATTAAAACCCTCCCATCCAATCCTCTTCAACTCTTTTCCACCCTTATTCTCTATTTCACCCCTACTAGTTCCACCTATTAACTTTCTTACTGCCCAGGAGATTGTAAATCATTTAAAAACAAGATCGATACAATTATTAGTGAGATCCCCAGTGTCCTGCTTTCTCTTCCAACTGACACATCCAACACTATGCTCAAGTTGCAACCTCAATGATAACAACCTTCCCAACCTCTACAGTCTGGCTTTCCTCTAACAACATGGTGAAACTTCCCTACTAAAACTCAATAATAACCTACTACCTGCTAAAACCAATGACTTTTCCATACTCATGCTCTTAGACCTTTCCGCTTCTTTCGAAACAATAGAACGCCTACTCCTCCTTGGCCTTCACGACTCTGCTTTTTTCTGATTCTTCTACGTATCTCAAGGCACCTTCAGTGTCATATATACTTCTATGTCCTCCGCTCCTCTTTCTCTTTCTGTTAGGGTACCCCAAGGATCTGTCCTTGGGCCCCTCTTATCCTCTCTCTAAACCTTTTCCCTGGGCCAGTTGAAAACCTCCCATGGCTTCCAATACTACCTCTACACCAACGACACTCAGATCTATCTTTCTACTCCACAGCTCACCCCCCCCCCCCCCCCCGATCTCTCTACATATCACAAATTTACTGAACGACATATCAGCATGTATATCACACCATTTTCTCTAACTCAATCTGAGATAAAACTGAGCTTGTAATATTTATGCTCTCCTGATCCCCCCACATTACTTTACCATTGAAATCAAATAGCACAATTATTGGTCCCTTCACACACATCAGGATGCTAGGTGTAATCCTAGATTCTGACCTTTCCTTTGGGCCCAACATCCAATCACTGGCTAAATATTTCCCTTTTAAACTCTGCAACATTTCTTCCCCCCTGATCCCCCCTCATGACTTTACCATTGAGATCAATAGCACAATTATTGGTCCCTCCAAACACGCTAAGGTGCTAGGTGTAATTCTGACTGCTCCTTTGGGACCAACATCCAATCGCTGGCTAAATCTCTCCACCTTGACCTCTGCAACATTGCCAAAATTCACCCCTTCTTCACAAACAACACCACAAAACGTATTCTCTCCCTAGTTATATGCTGCCTTGATTACTGCAACTCCCTTCCCACAGGTCTACCTTTACACAATCTCCCCTTCAGTCTATTATGAATGCTACTGCTTGACTTATGCACCTTACTAACAAATCCATGGCTGCTGCCAGTCCCTTCACTGGCTTCCACTAGCCAAAAGTTTAACATTCAGAATACTAACCACAACATTCAAGGCAATCCACAACACTGCCTCCAGCTACATCACCAACCTTATCGCCCAAAAAGTACTCTCTCTTCCTCCCAAGATAACTTACTATCTAGCCCCCTTGTTACCGCCTCTCATACTCACCTCCAAGACTTCTCAAGAACCTCTCCCATCCTCTGGAACCCCAGTATGTTCAGTTAGCTCCCACCCTGTCTGCCTTTAGGTGATCCTTAAAAATGAATTTACTCTGGAAAGCCTACCCCACCCCCACCTAAAAAACATACTTCAACCACCTCCATCATATTATCTGCTGAAGCTGTTACCTTTTGTACCATCACCCCCTCCCTTTTGATTGTAAACTCCATGAGTAGAGCCCCCAATTCCATCTGCATTGAACTGTATTGTAATCGTACTGTCTCCATTATATTGCAAAGTGCTGTACAAACTGTTGAAGCTATATACATCCTGTATATAAATAATTATATTTGTCCTGTGCATGCCATTTAAGTACATTGGTGTGTGTGTTGCATAAAACTACTCCATGTCTGCATTCACTTGAATTTTTTATGTGCTCAAATTATAGTTTTAGGGCAATGAAAAGAACAATGATGAGATATTAAGCGCATAATCGATGATGAGTAAAGTACTTTAACCTAAGCAACCAATCAAATTTCAGTTAACTCTAGCCTGCCTATTTGGAAGATATATGTATTCTGCTTGATTGCTATGGGTGACTGCATTTTTGCACATTTACTTATTACGTGTCTAGATAATGACAATATTCGTTGACATTCAAACAGCTACACATCTCCTAACTGTGTAAGCCTTCAGATTTACAGTGGCATGAAACATATCACACAGAGAACCTTCCTAGAGAAAAAGCACAAAAATGTCAATTAACATCACACAGATGTAGAGGCATGGAGTCGGAAAGAAATGAAAGGCAGTGTGGTGGTAATGCAGTTTGCCTGATAATGGAACCCTAGTGTTCTCCAAGATCAACGTAATGGGCAATGCTTTGACCTAGCATCTGATCGTTGAATAGAAAATACACTTATGAAGAAGCAAAATGAAAACACAAGTATTAATTACTGTCTCTGTGTGCGGCATTGTACCTAATCCAATCATACAGAGGCCACCAAAACAATGCAGTACGAGTAAAGAAGAAAAAAGAAGGCAAGGAACAAAAGAAGTTATTAGCAGACTAATAACTGCCATTATTTGTGGAATGTTAGTTAAAATCCATAAAACAAGCTTTAAGTAAAGCACGTTGCAACAAGATTTAACAGAGGGCACTAATAGATCAATAAAAAAAATGTATAAAGGGTTTTATTGTTTCCATAGGAGATTGTAAGAAGAGTGAATAATGTGTTTAATACCATGTAATCCAGGCTGAATAAAACACGATTATGGATTATAATCATGTAGCCAAACATGGCATATCTAATTTGATGAAGAATTGCTGCCCAATCTTCTCAAAGTGATCACCCACAAAAAGTAAATCCTTGTGACCTTTAAATCTATATCCGAGTACAACTGTTCCCATAGACTCCAAGTCCTTATGGTCCGACTCTGAAGAGATGAACACAGCTGTGCATATACTGTAGTTGTTATATCTAGAACTGGTGCAACATACAAATGTTCAATTTGTTTGATCAATTAAGCTCACTCATAACCAAATCTTTAATAAGGTTGAAAAAAGGTTTCAGTTTCTCCCAATTTCTGGAGCTTTAGTGCAATTTTGCCTTTCTAGAGGAAAATATTTCCCTCAATACCACCATGGTTGGATAGTTTAATATTTAATATTTCTTCCAAGAAAATGATCAAGCAATTTTTAAAAATGTCATTATTGTTTTCTCTAACGCTGGCCATACATGGATTGAAATACAGCAGGTACAGCAGGGATTGGCCAAATTTCAACCCAACCTACTGATTGACTTTTGTGCAACGAGCCTGTTGGGTTTTTCTCGATCAATCCTACCTATAGCCAGCGGCACTGTTCTGACGTGTCAGAGAAAAAGTTTCAGGGAATAGGGCGTGGAAGTACTGGCAATCTTGCCAGTAGAAGAAATGGGAGCCATAGGCACATCATGTGACAGATGGTTCCCCCTGCTTTTACTAAGTGTACGGAATACTCCTTATCGTCTTCTCAAGCAAAGTCTCCAAGTGATCATCAGCTCAAGCCTTCTAAACCTGCTGGCAACCCATGCTTCTTTGAGCCCTATACCTCCTGTACCACCTTCAGGGGTATACTGCGCTTAGCCGCAAGGGGAGCCTCTCTCAGCATCTTGGCCTTGGAAAAAGTACCTGACATGAGGGAGGGGAAGTGTTCCCTTCGTCAGAACACAATATCACAGTGGGGAGGATTCCCCAATCCACCTCAAATGTGTAGAATTGAATTGAAATAAAATGAAATGAAATGAATTGGCTTATTTTAAATGCTGTGTGAAAAAAAAATATATATTAATGCATGGGCAGCATAATACTATCTCATTTGGGAAAACATACCTCATCTTAACCATTCTTACTATAAAGAATCCTTTTCTAAACTGATAGTGAAATGTTTTTTTCTGCAATGCAGAACCAATGTCACCTTGTCCACTGTCCATATAGTTTTGTTAAATCTTTTTTTTTTTTTTTTTTTTTGCTAAATCTTAACATTTGATAAATCTTGGCTTCGGACGTACTGAACATGATGGTGTCTTTTGAGGTGTCTTTTTCTCTAAACTGAACATTCAGTACAGCAATTATGTCATCAAAGCAAAAAGAACACTAAGCCAAAGTTTATAAAACCCTATCCTGCATTATACTGAACCTTTACTGCATCTGAACCACATCTACCTTGCTGTGTCAAGACTATACCATACTATACTATACATATACTGCATGCAGGTTAACTGGGACTGTTGTTAAGTTTAAAGTCTTAAAGGGCCCCAATGATAGTTGGCAGAAAAACATCTCAAAGGCATGTTGCTCCTGTAATAATTATTCTACAAGCCCCCCCCCCCCCCCTTTGTTCTTCCAGCCCTCTGTTACATTATTCCTTTTCTTTTACACAGTGCTACCCAGCTAGGTCTAGAAATAGCATTGCCTCCATAAATGCACCCTGGCAGTATAGTTCCAGTATACAGTATATTAAACGTTACTACTGCTCACTGTTTTTTGCCTTGCAACTGTTTATTCTGATCTGGAAGCCAAATGTCATCTTATGCCTAGTCCCTACTGGTAATCACTTTGTATGCTAAATTGTGTTATTACCATTGCTAATCCATTTTATGCTTGCCTAGTAACCAACCATTTTGAGTGACAACATATTACGTTTGCCTTTACTACCTGGTTTGGTGCCACTGCCTGTTTCTTTGATATACTGTAGCACTACTATTGGGTACTAAGTATTACTTTCAGTGATTTCCTGAAATATTGTATGTTTGAACACTTACCTTGGTGGGTCAGAGGGCCTAAGGTTCTTGAGGCAAATAACAGAGGACCCATCCTATCTAGCAGGTCCTACAGGGGTAGCGCTACGTTTTGTAATTTTTGTTAAGCTCAGGGAACATTTACATAGTAAGAAGAACTTTTTCTTTGCTACGTAAACAGTTTGTACTCCTACTCTTCTCCTTTGTAAATACGGTAAAGCACCAAAGTAAATCTTGTACTATAAAAATAATAATAATTTACTAGGCTTGAACAACATTTACACTCTATGTCTAGTGAATTAGCCCCAGTAATATAATTGATCAAAAATGGTCCTTTTCAATTATCTGTCATCTGCATACCCATAGATCAGTATAAATTTGGATCAATATTTCACTGTATTGACAAAAAAAAAAAAAAAGGATCAGTGGTATTGCAGTGGAGCAGAACAAGTGAGAAAAACAGGTAAAAAGGCTCTAGGTTTTTTTTTGTGATGTGATGAAAAGTACAATTATTTCTCTTAATTCCATGTAATCAGAGCTGCATTAAAACTATGTTTATGGCTTATAATTAATTACCTATCTTGGTTTGCTGGATCTTGACATCTGCACATTCATTTTATCCCAAAGATATTCTCGCCGCTGACTGCGGGGTGGATCGTAAGTGTAATTAGAAAATGTCTTGTTTTTCTTGTTAAGAGTGTGTTAATGTATTATATCAGGAGATTGCAGAGACGGAGTGCCTGCAGCGTATATGTCACTGATTGCAAAGACTAAAAAACCCTGACTAACTCAAAATTAACAAGGTTTGTACTAGGAGATCAAAAGTACATTGATTCAATTTCAGCGTGGTCAAAGATGATTTTTTACAATATTAGAATCATACGCTTTATCAAAAAAACATGTTGAAAACAGAATAATAATGTCATACTAGAGGCAAAACACGTATTGCTAGTTATGGATATATATTATAAAAGTGAAATCCTAACCTGGCCGGTAATGCCATGGGTATTTCTATTTAGAATGTGAATATTTACAAGACAATATTATCAATATGTTTGCTACATAAAACATTTGCCCTTTCCACTGCCCTGTAAATAATACATTTTTTTATTTAAAAAAAAAAAAAAAATATCCACCTAAAGTTAGGTTCACACAGCGGTTGAGAGTGAAGTAAATAAAAACACATTTAGATGTGTTTTGGTAGTGTTTCAAAGGAAGTATCACAATTCTAAAGATTTGCATTGTGGTGTATGGCAGGTGATTCAAATCAGAGAGAAGCATCACAACCATAACATTTTTAATTTAAAGAGGTACATAAAACCAACACATTAGCACTAGGGATGAGCCGAACACCCCCAGGTTCGGTTCGCACCAGAACCCGCAAACGGACCTAAAGTCTGTGCGAGCATTCGAACCCTATTAGTTACAATGGATGCGAACGTTCAAAATCAAAAGTGCTAATTTTAAAGGCTAATATGCATGTTATTGTCCAAAAAAGTGTTTGGGGAACTGGGTCCTGCCCCAGGGGACATGTATCAATGCCAATTTTTTTTTTAAAAAACGGCCGTTTTTTTTCAGGAGCAGTGATTTTAATAATGCTTAAAGTGAAACAATAAAAGTGTAATATTCCTTTAAATTTTGTACCTGGGGGGGGGGGGGGGGGGGGGGGGGTGTCTATAGTATGCCTGGGAAGGGGCGCATGTTTCCTGTGCTTAGAACTGTCCCTGCGCAAAGTGTCATTTTTGCAGGAAAAAAAGCTATTTAAAATCACTAGCGGCTAATGAATTGACGGCTCCCGTAACACACAGAACAGTCATTCATTGAAAGCCATTCATAAAAAAAAAGTCATTGATAAAGAAAAAAAAAAAAAACCTGGGGGGGTCCCCCAAATTCAATAACCAGGCCCTTCAGGTCTGCTATGGATATTAAAGGGGACCCCAGCCAAAAAAAATAAATAAATGGCGTGGGGTCCCCCTCAAAATCCATACCAGACCCTTGAGGTCTGGGATGAATTTTAAGGGGAACCCCGGCCCAAAAAAATGGCGTGGGGTCCCCCTCAAAATCCATATCAGACCCTTATCCGAGCACGCAACCTGGCAGGCCACAGGAAAAGATGGGGGGATGAGAGCGGCCCCCCTCCCTCCTGAACCGTACCAGGCCACATGCCCTCAACATTGGGAGGGTGCTTAAGGGGTCTGAGACCCCCAAAGCACCTTGTCCCCATGTTGATGAGGACAAGGGCCTCTTCCCCACAACCCTGGCCATTGGTTGTGGGGGTCTGCGGGCGGGGGGCTTATCGGAATCTGGAAGCCCCCTTTAACAAGGGGACCCCCAAATCCCGGCCCCCCCTGTGTGAAATGGTAAGGGGTACCCCTACCATTTCACCAAAAAAGTGTCAAAAATGGTAAAAATTACAGGAGACGGTCTTTGACAATTCCTTTATTAAAATCTTCTTTCTTCTGGTCTTCCTTCTTCCTCTCTTCATCCTTCGGTTTCTTCATCTTCTCCTTGGACCCCACGCCATTTTTTTTTGGGCCGGGGTTCCCCTTAAAATTCATCCCAGACCTCAAGGGTCTGGTATGGATTTTGAGGGGGACCCCACGCCATTTTTTTTTATGGCTGGGGTCCCCCTTAATATCCATAGCAGACCTGAAGGGCCTGGTTATTGAATTTGGGGGGACCCCCACGCTTTTTTTTAAAAAAAATTTAATTTTTTATCAATGACTTTTTTTATGAATGGCTTTCAATGAATGACTGTTCTCTGTGTTACGGGATCCGTCAATTCATTAGCCGCAAGTGATTTTAAATAGCTTTTTTTCCTGCAAAAATGACACTTTGTGCAGGGACAGTTCTAAGCACAGGAAACATGCGCCCCTTCACAGGCATACTATAGACACCCCCCAGATGTGATACTGCAATGCTGTACTAACAGCACGCACACACTAATCCCCAGAATCATAGCACATAATGTCAGCAGTCAGCAGCACATAACACTGACACTGACGCTGGAACACAACACAATATGCAAGGCCACTGGCGCGGCAGCCTTTTATACTGTGGGGCATGTAGTAAACCCCCTGAGCTATAATTGGCCACAGGCATCCTGCCTGTGGCCAATTATTGCTCTCCTCGCCGCTGGCTCTTTGATTGGCCAAGCATGCGGGTCACAGTGCATGCTTGGCCAATCATCAGCCAGCAATGCACTGCAACTGGCGCAGTGCATTGCGGGCCGCTCGCATCACACGAATTTCATGCGATCGGCCCAAATAGTTCTGGGCTCACCGAACGGGCGAACGCCCGATGTTCGATTCGAACATGGGTTCGAATCGAACACCGGGCCCATCCCTAATTAGCACTAAAGTGACGTAAAAAAAGGAGGCTACCTTGAGACAAAGGGTTTAGTTGTCAGGGACTTCAGTGTGATACCATGCTATGCTTCAAGCTATGCAGTCGTCTTTCAATTGGGGATATCTTTAATTCTAAATGGCAAAATAGTCTTTCTTGCAGTCTTTCTTGCTGTTTTGTCATATACAGTGTTTGCTGTGCACTAGACAATTCACTATTGATGTAAAATTATGACTCTGTTTTGCAAAACATCTAGAAAGTTTACTTAACATAAATAAAAGCCCAAATTA
This sequence comes from Lithobates sylvaticus, assembly GCA_028564925.1. Classification (NCBI taxonomy): domain Eukaryota; kingdom Metazoa; phylum Chordata; class Amphibia; order Anura; family Ranidae; genus Lithobates; species Lithobates sylvaticus. The sequence goes on from CM053038.1 coordinate 131,150,514, forward strand.
CTTATCTAAAACTCCAGTCACTTGACAGGCTAGGCCCAAGGTTATATAGCAGTGGCGGCCCGTCCATAGGGGGCACATGGGCGCCGCCCCCCCACCCAGCAGTCACAAAAAAAGGCCCCTTTTTGACCTGCTTTGCAGCACATTCCAAAGCGCCGAACAGCTTCCGCCCATAGTATTACTATGGGCGGGAGCTTTGTTGTTCAAGTTAAGAGGTTACGTCAGCAGCTCAGTGGAATGCACGGCCCGAGCGGAGCTGCCTGTAAGGTAAGTAAATGAGGCTGCATTTGATGGGGCACAGTGAGGCTGCATATGATGGGGCACAGTGAGGCTGCATATGATGGGGCACAGTGAGGCTGCATATGATGGGGCACAGTGAGGCTGCATATGATGGGGCACAGTGAAGCTGCATTTGATGGGGCACAGTGAGGCTGCATATGATGGGCACAGTGGCTGCATTTGATGCTGCACAGTGGCTGCATTTGATGGGGCACAGAGGCTGCATAAGATGGGCACAGTGGCTGCATAAGATGGGCACAGTGGCAGCATTTGAGGGCACAGTGGCACCCTTTGATATGGCACAGTGGCTGTGTTTGATGGGCACAGTAGCTGTGTTTGATGGGCACAGTGGCTGCGTTTGATGGGCACAGTGGTGGCAATTGATAGGCACAGTGGCGGCAATTGATGGGCACAGTGGCTGCGTTTGATGGTACAGTGTTTGCGCCCTCACAAAAATTTTGAGCACCAGCCACCACTGTTATATAATTACAAAATTACATAGTTAATCTGGTTAAAAAAAGTCCATCTAGTTTAATCAATAAAAAGGGAAAAAAAAAATCATACAATCCTATACACAATCCTATACCCCCAGTTGATCCAGAGGCAGGCATGATCCAATTTTCTACAGCAGGGGAAAAAATTCCTTCCTGATCCCCCGAGAGGAAGTCGGATATTCCTTGGATTTACTTTATCTATGTAGCACCTACCCCACATTTCCGGGGGTCTAATGGTGATCTCCAGAGACAGGGAGGGCCGACATTCCTCCTCATGGTGCAGGTTACTAGGCATAGTGGGTGTTGTACAAGATAGAAAATAGGGCCCCAGTCACTTTTATGCGTGAGCAAAGAGAAGTTTATTTCTCACAAACAGGAAAATGTGGGAGAGGGGATGGGGCACAGGACACCTATAGTCAAAAATAGTAATGATCAGATAAGGCAGACAGCCAGCACATCTGTACTTTGTAGAATAGGCTGTCTCCTTTAGCAACTAAACTTAACACAGCACCATACGCAGATTTCTTTGGAAGAGTTCTTTATTAAAGTCCTCCCAGCCGATTCGTAGTCCCCAGCTCATGAAGAGTCACCTCTGCTGCTTTCTTAGAACTCCATCCCTCTCAGCATTGCATTCCAGTATTGAGCAGGCTCTCCCTTGCAGAGCCTTGAGCACATGGTTAAGCCTCAGGCTTCAGGCCTACCCAGCAGGAGCTGTTCCTCATACACACATCCAGACCGCAGTCTGGGCGGAGAAGACCTAGATCACCTGACTCTCCAAATAAATACCTCCTCCCAGCATTCATAGCAGCCAGTCTGATTGGCTGAGAAAGGTATGTTTATTCATAACCTGAATTCACTGTAGCTCATCATACTAATGCCGAAGTATTACATGGGTGACAAGGCATACTGACAATCCAGAGCAACAGGCCAGTATGTCACTTTTTAGGGCACCCCCTGCAAATGCTGGTATTAGAGAAACAGTCCAGCAGCAAACAGTACAGGCAGAAGTGTCCCCACAACAACACTTTTTTCCATATGAAGTCCTACTTGTTCCATGCTGACTTGAGAACAAGAACGGCTTGCGACATCACCAGTAATGATGTGGATCAGGTAGTTGAATTGGCTTACCAGATGATCCAGTGGTGGTGATGTAATGCCGTAAGTCAGCTTTATTTGGCCTTCTGATAATAACACAGTCCCAAGTTTGCAAGATAGTAGTATGCTTTCAGCATACCCGGGAAGTAATTCCTGATGCAGTATGATAGGAGTAAGCACAGCAGCACTGACTCCCAGTAATACCAGTAATAGTGACAATATGCTTCTCAGCCCCTGCCATGGGCTGCAAGCAAAGACTGAACATGTAGGAGAGAGGGGATGAGGCACAGGACACCCTTAGTCAAAAATAGTAACAATCAGCAGACAGGCAGACTCCTTAGACAAAAAGGTGAGATACGGCAGACAGCAGTACAGGAAAATAGCCTTTAAGCTGAACCAACACATTTGTACTTTGTGGAATAGGCTGTCTACTTTAGCAACTAAACTTAAAGAGGAGGTCCGCCCACCCCTGCAAAAATTAAAAGCCAGCAGCTACACATACTGCAACTGCTGACTTTTAATATTAAGACACTTACCTGTCCTGGAGTCCAGCAATGTCGGCACCACAGCTGATGTTTCTATCAGCTGTCGGGTGCTGCCGCCATAATTGCGGGTAAGGGAACCAGGCAGTGTAGCATTACGACTTCACGCCCGGTCCCTACTGCACATGCGCGAGGCGCCGCTGCGCTCTCCTACTGCCCGAGCGACGGGGAAGGAGGAGGAGGGAGCCAAGCTGTGACGTAAATTTGCCACAGCCATGGACTCCAAGAAGTGGGGACCGCATACCTGTCAAAGACAGGTATCGCCCCCCCCAAAAGGTGCAAAATGTGGCACCAGAGGGGGGAGGAGACAAATGAGTGAAAGTTTCACTTTCAGGGGGAACTTCACTTTAACTCATGGCACCATAGGTAGATTTCTTTGGATGAGTTCTTTATTGAAGTCCTCCCAGCCACTTCATAGTCCCCAGCTCATGAAGAGTCACCTCTGGTTCTTCCTTAGAACTCCATCCCTCTCAGCATTGCATCCTGGTAGTAAGCAGGCTCTCCCTTGCAGAGCCTTGAGTACATGGTTAGGCCCTTAGGCTTCAGGCCTTCCCAGCAGGAGCTGTTCCTCATATACCCACCCAGATAGCAGTCTGGATTGAGAAGACCTAGATAACTTGACTCTCTCCAAATAAATACCTCCTCCCAGCATCCATAGCAGCCAGTCTGATTGGCTGAGAAAGGTTTATTCATAACCTGAATTCACTGTAGCTCATCACACTAATGCCAAAGGCAACAGTGCTAGCTACCACCCAGCATGCTAAATTTACCTGTAGACAAAAAACACAGGTTGAGGGCAAGTGACTATTAGTCAATAGAGAGTAATGCCCTAAGCAAACACCACTTACATATTAGGGTAGTGTCACTTTAGTCTCTATACTGCATATAAACAAAGAATATCCCCACTAAAGGTTGTAGAGAAGAAAGCTGACCATATGAGTGACACAGCGTACAGTGTTGGGGTTTATAAATATATATATATATATATTAATTAACTTCTTGCTGACCGCCCACCGTCAAATGACGGTGGGACGGTGCAGCTCTTGTGGCGGGCCGCCGTCATATGACGGCGCTCGCTTTTTGGCCACTAGGGGGCCTCCCGCGGCGCGCGCGCGTGCCCGCCGCGTAGCTGGGAAGCAGATGCGCGTGCCCAGCGGTCGCGATGACCGACAGGCACCCGCGATTGCCCGGTAATCGAGCAGGACGTGGATCTGTGTGTGTAAACACACAGATCCACGTCCTGTCAGAGGAGAGGAGACCGATGGTGTGTCCCTTGTACATAGGGACACCGATCGGTACCCTCCTCCAGTCAGTCCCCTCCCCCCACAGTTAGAATCACTGATATAGGGAACATATTAACCCCTGCAGCGCCCCCTAGTGTTAACCCCTTCCCTGCCAGTCACATTTATACAGTAATCAATGCATTTTTATAGCACGGATCGCTGTATAAATGTGAATGGTCCCAAAAATTTGTCAAAAGTGTCCAATATGTCCGCCCCAATGTCGCAGTCACGATAAAAATCGCAAATCGCCGCCATTACTAGTAAAAAAAAAAAAATAATAAAAATGCTATAAATCTTTCCCCTATTTTGTAGACGCAATAACTTTTGCGCAAACCAATCAATAGACGCTTATTGCAATTTTTTTTTACCAAAAATATGTAGAAGAATACGTATCAGCCTAAACCGAGGAAAAAAATTGTTTTAAAAAAAAAAAAATTGGATATTTATTATAATAAAAAGTAAAAAATATTATGTTTTTTCAAACTTGTCTCTCTTAATTTGTTTATAGCGCAAGAAATAAAAAACGCAGAGGTGATCAAATACCACCAAAATAAAGCTCTATTTGTGGGGAAAAAAATGATAAAAATGTTATTTGGGTACAGCGTTGCATGACCGCGCAATTGTCATTCAAAATGCGACAGCGCTGAAAGCTGAAAAATGGCTTGGTCTGGAAGCGGGTGTTTGTACCTGGTAGGCAAGTGGTTAATTGATTAAAAGGTCATATTGAATTACCTAGAAATGGAAAAGAGTCATATAACAAGCTTGGTGTATGCCGGATGGTCACTGAGATAGCATGGCCAATGTGTATGGCAACAAAAAAAAAGACAATAACACATAACATGTACAACAATCGTCCAGACGACAGATAATCAATGCACAGGTGGCCAAGCCATGGCAAACTGCCGTATGACCAGTTAATAATCAAAAATTGTATATGGCTTAATCACCTGTGCAGAGGTCCATTGGTGCTCGAGCCACTGGAGGGTGGGAAGATGGAAGGTAAGGACTAGGGATGGGCCCGGTGTTCGATTCGAACCCATGTTCGAATCGAACATCGGCCGTTCATCTGCTCGTCGAGTCCAGAACTCTGCGGGCCGTTCGCATCAAATTCGTGTGATGCGAACGGCCCACAATGCACTGTGCCAGTCGCACTGCATTGCTGGCTGATGATTGGCCAAGCATGCACTGTGACACTGCATGCTTGGCCAATCATAGCGCCAGCAGCGAGGAGAGCAATAATTGGCCCCAGGCAGGATGCCTGTGGCCAATTATAGCTCAGGGGGTTTAGTACACGCCCCACACTATATAAGGCCGTGTGTTCTGGCGTTCAGGGAAAGAGGATTGATAGGCAGGGACAGTGTGAACTATTGATCATTAATTTCCGTGTGGGGAAAGGGCAGGGAAAGAGGAATGATAGGCAGAGATAGTGTATTCTTCTCAGGCTTTTGCATGTGGGCAAAGTGCTGTTCTCTATAAATACAGCCATCTGCATGAGTTAGTGTGTGTGCTGTGTGAGTCCAGCACAGCACAGTATAAACCTGCACCTGTATCTACCATTTTGTGCAGTTCTCCATTAATCCATCCATCTGCAGGAGTTAGTGTGTGTGTTGTGTAAGTCTAGCACAGCACAGTATACAACCTGCACCTGTATCTGCCCTTCTGCCCTGGTGTCATCTACTACAGCCATCTGCAGGAGTTAGTGTGTGTGTTGTGTGAGTCTAGCACAGCACAGTATACAACCTGCACCTGTATCTGCCCTGGTGTCATCTAATCCAACCATCTGCAGGAGTTATTGTGTGTGTTGTGTGAATCTAGCACAGCACAGTATACAACCTGCACCTATATCTGCCCTTCTGCCCTGGTGTCATCTAATCCAGCCACCTGCAGGAGTTAGTGTGTGTGTTGTGTGAGTCCAGCACAGTATACAACCAGCACCTGTATCTGCCCTTCTGCCCTGGTGTCATCTAATCCAGCCACCTGCAAGAGTTAGTGTGTGTGTTGTGTGAGTCCAGCACAGCACAGTATACAACCTGCACCTGTATCTGCCCTTCTGCCTTGGTGTCATCTAAACCAGTCATCTGCAGGAGTTAGTGTGTGTGTTGTGTGAGTCTAGCACAGCACAGTATACAACCTGCACCTGTATCTGCCCTTCTGCCCTGGTGTCATCTAATCCAGCCATCTGCAGGAGTTAGTGTGTGTGTTGTGTGAGTCTAGCACAGCACAGTATACAACCTGCACCTGTATCTGCCCTTCTGCCCTGGTGTCATCTAATCCAGCCATCTGCAGGAGTTAGTGTGTGTGTTGTGTGACTCCAGCACAATATACACTACCCAATTGCTGTTTTTCCCATCTCCCTGCAGGCCATTACAATGTCTGGAAGGCCAACAAGGAGAGGCAGACAGTCATGAGCCAAGAAAAGAGGGCAAGCAGGCTCTGTGTCTAGGGACATCGCCATCAGCACGTGGCCATGGGACACGCTTGTCCTTATTTTCGGCAGCTAGACATGTTGAGCCGCATCATGCCGAAGGCTTGGTAGAGAGGATAACCAAGCCCTCCTCATCCTCTCTCACCCAGGCTCATGGTACTGGCAAAGCAGCTGCCAACGCGTACTCAATGTCATCAGTCACCCCTTCCCTAGACCCACCATGTCCTCCTGATGAGTCCCCCGAACTGTTTGAGCACAGTGTTGGGTACATGCTCCAGGAGGATGCCCAGCGTTTTGAAGGCTCTGAGGATGATACCCAGCTAGAGGAAGGCAGTAGCGTGAGTGCAGAGAGAGGGAATGCTCAAGGACAGCAATCTGGCAGTCATGTTCCACCAGCTGCAGCATACTGCCAGGTTTGCTCCAGTGGTAAAGAGGGAGGGGATGATGAGGTCACTGACTCCATGTGGGTGCCTGAATGGAGAGAGGAGGAGGAGGAGGCGGAACATCTCCAACAAGGCAGGATGCCCTCCGGGGGCCAGCTTGAGGGCAGGACACCAACTGAATCACACCGCAGAGCTCCGTTTGTGCAGGGCGCTGCCTCTGCACGTTATTACAAAAGTTCTTTGGTGTTGGCCTTTTTTGAGACGAGTGCGTCAGATTGCACCGCTGCTATTTGCAACATATGTCTCAATCGTATCTCCCGTGGCCAAAACATCAGCCACTTGGGCACCACAAGCATGACCAGACATATGTTGATCTGCCATGTAGTTTGTTGGCAAGCGTACCTTAAAGACCCACATCAAAGAACAAAGTGGACCTCTCCTTGCTCCTCATCAGCTGGGATCTCCAACCCCACTATACCTTTAGTCCTCTCTGAAAGGTGCACTGAGAGGAATGAAGGTGTAGAATTAGGTGTGTCACAGCCAAGTACTTGCGGGCACTCTGTTAGCAGTACACCAACGTCCGATTGTACCAGGCAAATTTCCCTGCCCCAGCTGCTGGACTGTTGAAAGCAGTTCACTCCCAGCCATCCACATGCCCAGCGGTTGAATGCTAGCTTGGCTAAATTGCTAGCACTTCAACTGCTGCCTTTTCAGTTGGTAGACTCGGCCCCCTTCTGTGAGTTTGTGCAATGTGCGGTTCCTCAGTGGCAGGTTCCCAAACGCCACTTTTTCTCACGGAAGGCGATTCCGGCTCTCTACCGGCATGTGGAAGGTAATGTCTTGGCCTCGCTGGACCGGGCGGTCAGCGATAAGGTGCATATTAACGCCGACTCATGGTCCAGCAGGCATGGACAGGGACATTACCTATCTTTCACGGCCCATTGGGTGACTCTTTTGGCAGCTGGGAAGGATGCAGGACAAGGTGCAGTAGTGTTGGAGGTTGTTCCGTCACCACGCCTCCAAAATGCTACTACTGGTTGTGACACACCTCTCTCCTCCACCCCCTCCTCTTCTTCTTCCTCCATGGCCTCTTCGAGTGCTCTGACCTCGGAACCAGCGGTGCTCTGTAGGCGTTCAAGGGGCTACGCAAGTACGCAGGCAAAAAGATGCCATGCCGTGCTTGCGCTGGTGTGTTTGGGGGACAGGAGCCACACTGGGGCAGAGGTTCTGTCAGCTCTGCAGGGGCAGGCCGAGAGGTGGTTGACGCCACGCCAGCTTAAGCCAGGAATGGTGGTTTGTAAAAATGGCACCAACCTCCTCTCTGCCCTGCCACAGGGACAACTGACCCATGTGCCCTGTATGGCTCACGTCCTTAACTTGATGGTGCAGCAGTTCTTGGGCAGGTACCCATGCTTAAAGGATGTCCTGAGGCAGGCCAGGGAAGTCTGTGTGCATTTCCTCCGATCATATAATGCCAGTGCTTGGCTGGCTGAGCTGCAAAAGGAGTTGAACCTGCCCAAGAACCGCCTTATATGTGTCATGCCCACCAGGTGGAACTCAACGTTGGCCATGATGCAGCGACTGCACACGCAGCAGAGGGCCATCAATGAGTACCTGTGCGACTACGGCACCAGGACAGGGTCAGGGGAGCTCGGATTTTTTTCACCACGCCAGTGGAGCATGATCAGGGATGCATGCACTGTCCTGTCACCATTTGAGGAGGCCACGAGGATGGTGAGCGGTGACAGTGCATGCATCAGTGACACTGTATCTCTTTTACACCTGTTGGAGCATACGCTGCATGGAATAATGGACAGGGCACTTGAGGCAGAACAGAGGCAGGAAGAGGAGGACTTCCTTGCCTCTCAAGGCCCCCTTTATCCAGACAGTGTTCCTTCTCTCCCACCCATCACACAGGAAGAGGATGAGGAGGAGGAGGATTGTGTCAGCATGGAGGTGATCGGTTCCAGCAACCATCGCCAGCGTCTGATATACATGGTGCAGGAATACCTAGGGGCAAGGTCAGACTTGGAAACCTTTCCCATCGAAAATCCTCTGGCTTACTGGGTCTTGAGGATGGATCACTGGCCAGAGCTTGCACAGTATGCAATTGAGCTACTGGCCTGTCCTGCTTCCAGTGTTCTTTCGGAACGCACATTCAGTGCTGCTGGAGGCTTTGTCACCGATCACAGGGTGCGCGCCTGTTCACCGACTCGGTTGATCGACTGACCTTCATAAAGATGAATCAGTCTTGGATAACCACCAGCTACCAGGCACCTGAAGCTGATATAACTGAATCATTTATTTTGAAATGTCACATCCCTTCAAGACTGCCTATGCTGATGCTGAGTGACTGTCCTGTTATGTTGACTGACTATCCTCTTCCTCCTCAATGATCCTGATGATAGCTTGGAAGAACATTTTTTTTTCACCAGCACCATTGACACCAGCACCAGTGCCTAAGGCACAATTTTTCACCCCCTGTTTAACAGGGGCATGCAATTACAATTTTTTATGCAATGCTTTGCAACAGGTCTCATTGCTGTGCTCCAAGTACAGTATCTGTGAGGGGTTGCAGTGTTGTGGCACCAGCACCAGTGCCTAAGGCACAATTTTTCACCCCCTGTTTAACAGGGGCATGCAATTACAATTTTTTTATGCAATGCTGTGCAACAGGTCTCATTGCTGTGCTCCTAGTACAGTATCTGTGAGGGGTTGCAGTGTTGTGGCACCATCACCAGTGCCTAAGGCACAATTTTTCACCCCCTGTTTAACAGGGGCGTGTAATTATAATTTTTTATGCAATGCTTTGCAACAGGTCTCATTGCTGTGCTCCAAGTACAGTATCTGTGAGGGGTTGCAGTGTTGTGGCACCAGCACCAGTGCCTAAGGCAAAAATTTTCACCCCCTGTTTAACAGGGGCGTGTAATTACAATTTTTTTATGCAATGCTTTGCAACAGGTCTCATTGCTGTGCTCCAAGTACAGTATCTGTGAGGGGTTGCAGTGTTGTGGCACCAGCACCACTGCCTAAGGCACAATTTTTCAGCCCCTTTTTAACAGGGTTATGCAATTACAAATCTTGATCTAATAATTCACAGCAGGGCCCATTCCTACACTCACCAAGAGTAACTGTGAGGGCTTACAGTGTGGTGGCAACACCGTCCACCACCAAAGGCCCAATTTTTCTGCCCCTGTTCGACAGGGGCATGCAATTACAATTCTTGATCTAATAATTCACAACAGGGCCCATTCCTGCTCCCACCAAGAGTAACTGTGAGGGCTTACAGTGTTGTAGCACCAGCACCACCACCAAAGGCCCAATTTTTCCTACCACTGTTCAACAATGGCATGTAATTACAATTCCTTATATAATAGTACACAGCAGGGCGTTCCAGCGCCCACCAAGAGTAGCTGTGAGGGCTTACAGTGTTGTGGCAACACCGTCCACCACCACCACCACCAAAGGCCCAATTTTTCTGCCCCTGTTCAACAGGGGCATGCAATTACAATTCTTGATCTAATAATTCACAGCAGGGCCCATTCCTGTGCCCACCAAGTGTAACTGTGAGGGCTTACAGTGTTGTAGCACCAGCACCATCACCAAAGGCGCAATTTTTCCTACCACTGTTCAACAATGGCATGTAATTACAATTCCGTATATAATAGTTCACAGCAGGGCGTTCCAGCGCCCACCAAGAGTAGCTGTGAGGGCTTACAAGTGTTGTGGCAACACCAACATCTAATGGGGCAGATTTCTGCAGAGTATATACGGCAGGCCCCTACTTTCAAACATCCAACTTACAAACGACTCCTACTTGCAAATGGAAGGAGAAAACAGGAACTGAGAGGAAATCTACCCCTAGGAAGGGAAATTCTATACTGTTAGATTTAATTTGGGAAAAAGGTATCTCCTCTCTACTGATGCTTTATCACCAATCCTTGTTTCAATAAAAAACCCACTTTTCCAAAAACATTTGTCATTGGGATGGAAAGTGAGGTGAAATGTTCTGAACAGGTGCACAGACAGCAAAACAAATGTTACAGGGGTGATAACCCTTCCCTATGTTCTCCAAAAAGCTTAAAAATAGATTTTTTGGCTGGAGCTACACTTAAAAATTTACCTGTTCAAAATTACAAACAAATTCTACTTAAGAACAAACCTACAGTCCTTGTCTTGTTTGCACCGCCTGTATACTGCTGTTCAGAGTATATAGGGTTTTAGGTATAGAGTTTTATTTTGGGTGCAGGGATCCCCTTAATATCCATACAAGACCCAAAGGGGCTGGTAATGGGCTGGGGTGGGGGGGGGGTGATGGGGTAGCCATGCCATTTTTCTCTAAGATTTTCATCCATATTGCCAGGACAAGACATGACATTAAAGCCGCAAGCAGTTTTAAATGGCTTTTTTTCCTTTACAAATGTCATTTTGTGCAGGGACAGTTCTAAACACGGGAAACACATGCCACTTCACAGGCATACTTTAGACACCCCCCAGGTACCATATTTAAAGGAATATTTCACTTTTTTTTCACTTTATGCATCATTAAAATGACTGCTCCAGAAAAAACTTCAGTTTTTAAAACTTCTTTTTGCCTTGATACATGTCCCCTTGGGCAGGACCCAGGTCCCCAAACCTTTTTTATGACAATAACATGCATATTGGCCATTATAATTAGCACTTTAGATGTTGAACGTTCGCGTCGATTGTAACTAATAGGGTTCTAACGTTTGCGCAAACTTTCGGTCCGTTCGCAGGTTCTGGTGCGAACCGAACCTGGGGGTGTTCGGCTCATCCCTAGTAAGGACGATAATTCTCCCACTCTACAAGACTCTGGTCTGGCCACACCTGGAGTATGCTTTCCAGTTCTGGGCACCGGTCCTCAGGAAGGATGTGCTGGAACTGGAGAGTCAAGAGAAGGGCGACAAAACTAATAAAGGGACTGGAGGACCTTAGTTATGAGGAAAGGTTACAAGGTTATGAACTTGTTCTCACAATAGGGATAAAGCTTTTCCATAAAAGGGACTTTAATAAGACACACGGCCATTCACCAAAATTTGAAGAAAAGCGGTTTAACCTTAAACTGCGTAGAGGGCTCTTTACTGTAAAAGCGGTTAGGATGTGGAATTCTCTTCCACAGGCAGTGGTTTCCGCGGGGAGCCTCGATAATTAAAAAAAAATATTAGAAAGGCACCTAAACGACCACAGCATACAGGGATATACAATGCAATACTGACATAAAATCACATACACAAGTTGGACTTGATGGACTTGTGTCTTTTTTCAACCTTGCCTACTATGTAATTAAGGAGAGTGGGGTGAGATGGGGGGTCACTTAAGCTACATAAATGGGGGAAAAAGCGAGAGAGCGTATTGCTGAAATATATTCTGGGCCTGATGAATAGTTAAAACCCACAAATGGATGAGTATTACAATCCTGCGGTGTTTGATCATGCTTATAATAGAGGAACATGTAGAGGATCACTAAAATGGCTCTTACTGTGAACACAAAGTAACACAGTCACTGGTTTCAATAGGGGAGTGTATCTAATGAGCTGATACTGCAGACAAAGCCAATGTATTTCACAATCACCATATATCGGCTAAACTGCCATATAAATGCGATGAATAGACAGCCTGTTCAGTCTATGGTGTTGGGATAATGAGCCATATCTCTTGTCCATTTAATTTATGGGTTAACTGTATCCATGTGGCAGTCCGGTGTATTAGGACAGTGAATGGCTGTACATTACCCTTTGTTGATTTATGTAGTTAGACGATTCACTCCTCTAAGCTCTTAACTCTGTAGGTGGATCAACATTTAACATCCATTGGAAGTGGTCATTCCTTCAGGTCTGCCAATGTATTGCAGTTTATACATTTCCCGATCTCCATGGCCACTTTACCTTCCCTGGCTCACACTGGCCCCCTTCTGGGACATGCTGAGGGTGGCGTCCCATGACACTGATGATGTCAACACGTTTCACATTCAAATCGCGTAGCTTTGTCTGGACGTTGGAACGGATCGCCGACTGTTCCTTATCACGGCATCAGCGTCAAGGTTAGTATCCAATCAAAAATCAAAATCATTAAAGGAACATTAAAATTTTAGTTTTTTGTATTTGTACCTAGAACTCTCCATTTGTATTTATAAAAAAACTCAAATATCAGTCTTCTACAATGGCTGGTGGTACGATTGTACACCTGGTGGTACGATCTTACACTGCAGGATTGCAGTACTCATCCATCCGTGCGTTTGAACTATTCATCAGGCCAGGAATATATTTCAGCAATACGCTCTCGCTTTTTCCCCCCATGAGTGCAGCTCAAGTGACTGTCCATTCCTTCCCCTGCCATCTATCCCCACTCTCCTTACCTTCTATCTCCCCACCCTCCAGTGTCTCGAGCACCCAGGGACCTCTGCACAGGTGATTAAGCCATATATCATTTTTGATTATTAACTGGCCATACGGCGGTTCGCCGGGGCTTGGCCACCTGTGCATTGATTATCTGGCGTGCAAGCGATTATTGTACATGTTATGTGTTATTTTCTTGTTTCTGTTTTTTGTTTGTGGAAATTGTTTTATGTCTGAGTTGCCATACACATTGGTCACGCTGTTTCAGTGAACATCTGGCTTACACCAAGCTTGTTGTTATATGACTCTTTTCCATTTGGAGGTAATTCAATATGACCTTTTAATCAATTAATTGTTATATATATATATTTCTATAAACCCCAACACTGTACGCTGTGTCACTCATATGGTCAGCTTTCTTCTCCACAACTTTTAGTGGGGATATTCTTTGTTTAAATATGCCTGTAGCCCTGTTTTGGGACAAGGGTGCTACACCTATAAATATTAGTATCCAGTAGGGATTGGCCGAACAACCCCCGTTCGGTTTGCACCAGAACTTTCGAACATCGCAAAAGTTCCCAACCGAATAACGAACCCCATGGAAGTCTATGGGACCTGAACTGAATAAATTCAAAGTGTCCATTTTGAAAGCTTATATGCAAGTAATTTTTTTATTTTTTTTATTTAAGGTACTTATTTCAGGTAATTATTTAGCACCGTCCATTTACGCAGCGCTTTACATATACATTGTACAGTCACATCAGTCCCTACCCTCAAGGAGCTTACAACCTAAGGTCCCTCCCTAACACACATTCATACATATACTAGGGCCAATTTAAACAGGAGTCAATTAGGCCAATTTAGACAGGAGTCAATTAACTTACCAGCATGTCTTTAGAGTGTGGGAGTAAACCGGAGTACCCAGAGGAAACCCACACAGGCACAGCGAGAACATACAAACTCCAGGAAAATTGGGCATTCAATGGTTATGGGGGTTCAGGTACTGCCCTAGGGGACATGCATCATGAAAAGTTTGTACAAAAATGAAAAAAAAAACGAGTTAGACTTACCGGTAACTCTGTTTCATGGAGTCTTCCAGGACAGCCCATGAGAGAAGCCCCTCCTCTGATAGGAACAGGAAACACATCACCAATACACTTTAAAAGGCAGTCCCTCTGCTGAACTGGTCAGTTTTAAACAAGAACTGAAGGACAAAACCTTAAAGCATATACAAACATAACAACCATTAACATATGAGCGGGAACCTGGCTGTACTGGAAGACTCCTGGAAACAGAGTTACTGGTAAGTCTAACTCTGGTTTTCCCCAGTCGTCTTCCAGGACAGCCCATGAGAGGATTAGCAAGAACTTACTATGTTAGGGATGGTCATTAAAAGTCCAAAGACCTTTACCATCCTTGGAAATACCACAATTTTCATAGATATGGTGGGTCTAGTTATCTCAAATTCTCAATAGAGACTAGCCCCAACTACGATGGAGATCTAAAAAAACACCATCCTATATAGAATATAAACATAAGGATCTGCTACAAAGTCATACAGTACGTCTTGTGACTTTCCCCCCATCTACATCCTTATACAGTATATGAAATTTGACAAAGCTCGTGTCTTGAGACATACATTATCCCAACAACATGTTATGCACAGCAGCTTTGTCATATGGAGACAGCGCTGATACTCGAGACAGTGCTGATACTTCAAGCTACGGTGCACCCACTGCCACCTGAAAAGACTAAGCAGTAAAGGGGGGGAGGTTTGCCTAAAATGCCGACCTGACTACCGTACTTTACAGATTATGGGATGCCAAAAATCCACTAGAACAAGCCTCCAAATGCATCACTCTTTCTGCAAATTTGGAGCGCATACACGCCTAATTGCACATGCGCGTATTTATTCGTGCCTGCAACCACCTCACTTATTGAAATCATTGCTGAAGATGAGAAAGTGCTGCTGCTGGCTGTGTTTGTCAGAGCCTTATGTGAAGTGGCAGAAGGTAAGCAACCAAGTTGCTGCCCTTATGTTCTGCCTTTGCCAGCCATGGCTTTTAGCGCCACATGCATACTTGGAAAACATGCAGGACTCTGATGGCATGGTTGGATTTGTACCGATAACCCCAGGGCCGCCTGGCAGAAGCACCAACCCCCAAGCCACTGTGCTGCCCATGCAAAATATGGTTATACCTATTTTGTTGCAGGGGGTCCATTGTTGCTGGGGGAGGTCTGTCGTTGTGTGTGGGGAGATCTATTGTCACTGGGGATCTATTTTTTTGTGGGGGTCTATTGTTGCTGGGGTGGTATTTTGTTGTGGGGGTCCATTGTTGCTGGGGGGAGGTCTGTTGTTGTGTGTGGGGGCTCTATTGTTTCTGTGGTGGGGTCTGTTGCTGCTTAGGTGGGGTCTATCAATATCCATACAATTTAGTAGCACAAAATTATACTTGGTTCTGTACTAAAAGGAGCAGTACTGGGAGGTGGGTAGGGGGTGGAGCCAAGAGAGAGTGCTCTGAGGTGGGTAGGGGGGCAGAGACGAAGGGTGACTCATAAGGGGGGAGTTCCTGCACCTATTCTCTGAGAAAAAAGCCCTGAATGCAGCAATATAATATCCTCTACAAATGAGGCCATGGAAGAGGTATAACATTGATACAGGATAAACACCACCCCAAAATGCATAATTACAACGCATGACCTACAGACTAAAGACTTAGGGTTGCAAATGTGTTGCAACACTCCACACTAAGTGAAGCAAAACAAAGTCATTCCATTCCATAAATGCCTTAAAACATAGGAGAAACAGAGTTTCTAACCATTTGGTACAAGATAGATAATCCCAGTACTCATAAGTAAAGCACATGTAAAAATCTGTAGCGTTAATGGTTCTAGCAGTACACTAGTGCCGCAGCCCATTCTCTATATGTTTAACCACTTCCCAACCAGCAGCCAAAGTTATACTGCGACAGGATTGCTCCCCTGGGCGAGCCATCATAGCTGTACGTCAGGTCTTTAAGACGCTGTAGCAGCATGTCCCCAGAGCCGGCGCGCATGCCCGGTGGGCGCAATCACCACCAGGCACCCGCGATCGCTCATGACAGAGCGAGAACCGGGATCTGTGTGTGTAAACACACAAATCCCAGTTCTGTCAGGGAAGAGGAGACAGATTGTATGTTCCTACTATGTAGGAACAACAATCTCTCTCTCTCCTCTAGTCAGCCACATTCCCCCATAGTTAAAACACATATAGGGAACACATTTAACCCCTTGAACGTCCCCTAGTGTTAACCCCTTCCCTGCCAGTGACATTTATACAGTAATCAGTGGCTATTTTTAGCTCTGATCACTGTATAAATGTCACTGGTCCCAAAAAAGTGGAAAAAGTGTCCGATGTGTCCGTCGCAATGTTGCAGTCCCGATAAAAAAATCGCAGATCACCGCCCTTATGAGTAAAAAAAATAATAATAATAAAAATGCCATAAATCTATCCCATATTTTGTAGACGCTGTAACTTTTGCGCAAACCAATCAATATACACTTACTGCAATTTTTTTAACCAAAAATATGTAGAAGAATACATATCGGCCTAAACTGATGAAGAAATCATTTTTTTACATTTTTTTGGGATATTTATTATGGCAAAAAGTACAAAATATTGTGTTTTTTTCAAAATTGTTGCTCTTTTTTGTAATAACGCAAAAAATAAAAACCTAAGAGGTGATCAAATACCACCGAAAGAAAGCTATATTCGTGGGGAAACAAAGGACATTTTGTTTGGGTACAAAATAGCACAACCGCGCAATTGTCAGTTAAAGTGATGCAGGGCCATATCGCAAAAAATGGCCTGGTCAGGAAGGTGGTAAATTCTTCCGGGGCTGAAGTGGTTAAATAGAGGACACATTCACTACAAGAAAGTCATGCAGAGGTCTAAAACTGTTACCTAGGATGGATAACACCAAAAGAGCACAAGAATCACACCTGTCCTGTCAGTCCTAGTTAGGGATGAGCCGAACACCCCCGGGTTCGGTTCGCACCAGAACCTGCGAACGGGCCGAAAGTTTGTGTGAACGTTAGAACCCTATTAGTTACAATGGACGCGAACGTTCAAAATCTAAAGTGCTAATTATAACGGCCAATATGCATGTTATTGTCATAAAAAAGTTTTGGGGACCCGGGTCCTGCCCCAGGGGACGTGTATCAATGCAAAAAGAAGTTTTAAAAACTGAAGTTTTTTCTGGAGCAGTCATTTTAATGCTGCATAAAGTGAAAAAAAAAAAGTGAAATATTCCTTTAAATATGGTACCTGGGGGGTGTCTAAAGTATGCCTGTGAAGTAGCATGTGTTTCCCGTGTTTAGAACTGTCCCTGCGCAAAATGACATTTGTAAAGGAAAAAAAAGAAGCCATTTAAAACTGCTTTCAGCTTTAATGTCATGTCTTGTCCTGGCAATATGGATGAAAATCCTTGAGAAAAATGGCATGGCTACCCCATCACCCCCCCCCCCCCCTACCCCAGCCCATTACCAGCCCCTTTGGGTCTTGTATGGATATTAAGGGGAACCCCCCACCCAAAATAAAACCCTATACCTACAACCCTATATACTCTGAGCAGCAGTATGCAGGCGGTGCAAACAAGACAGGGACTGTAGGTTTGTTCTTAAGTAGAATCTGTTTGTAATTTTGAACAGGTACATTTTTAAGTGTAGCTCCATCCAAAAAAAATCTATTTTTACGCTTTTTGGAGAACATAGGGAAGGGTTATCACCCCTGTAACATTTGTTTTGCTGTCTGTGGACCCGTTCAGAACATTTCACCTCACTTTCCGTCCCAATGACAAATGTTTTTGGAAAAGTGGGTTTTTTATTGAAACAAGGATTGGTGATAAAGGATCAGTAGAGAGGAGATACCTTTTTCCCAAATGAAATCTAACAGGATAGAATTTTCCTTCCTAGGTGTAGATTTCCTCTCACTTTCTGTTTTCTCCTTCCGTTTGCAAGTAGGAGTCGTTTGTAAGTTGGATGTTTGAAAGTAGGGGCCTGCCGTATATACTCTGCAGAAATTTGCCCCATTAGATGTTGGTGTTGCCACAACACTGTAAGCCCTCACAGCTACTCTTGGCGGGCGCTGGAACGCCCTGCTGTGAACTATTATATCAGGAATTGTAATTACAAGCCATTGTTGAACGGTGTTAGGAAAAATTGGGCCTTTGGTGGTGGTGCTGGTGCTACAACACTGTAACCCCTCACAGTTACACTTGGTGGGCACAGGAATGGAACCTGCTGTGAATTATTAGATCAAGAATTGTGATTGCATGCCCCTGTTGAACAGGGGCAGGAAAATTGGGCCTTTGGTGGTGGTGGTGGTGGACGGTGTTGCCATAACACTGTAAGCACTCACAGTTACTCTTGGTGGGCACAGGAATGGGCCCTGCTGTGAATTATTAGATCAATAATTGTAATTGCATGCACCTGTTGAACAGGGGCAGAAAAATTGGGCCTTTGGTGGTGGTTTTGGTGGTGGTGGACGGTGTTGCCACAACACTGTAAGCCCTCACAGTTACTCTTGGTGGGCGCAGGAATGGGCCCTGCTGTGAATTATTAGATCAAGATTTGTAATTACACGCCCCTGTTAAACAGGGGCTGAAAAATTGGGCCTTAGGCACTGGTACTGGTGCCACAACACTGCAACCCCTCACAGATACTGTACTTGGAGCACAGCAATGAGACCTGTTGCAAAGCATTGCATAAAAAAAATTAATTACACGCCCCTGTTAAACAGGGGCTGACAAATTGGGCCTTAGGCACTGGTGCTGGTGCCACAACACTGCAACCCCTCACATATACTGTACTTGGAGCACAGCAATGAGACTGTTGCAAAGCATTGCATACAAAATTGTAATTACACGCCCCTGTTAAACAGCTCAATTGCATACTGTGCAAGCTCTGGCCAGTGATCCATCCTCAAGACCCAGTAGGATTTTCGGTGGGAAAGGTGTCCAAGTCTGACCTTGCCCCTAGGTATTCCTGCACCATGTATATCAGACGCTGGCAATGGTTGTTGGAACCGATCATACCTTGGGGCTGAGGACTAAAAAATTGTCTGAACGCATCGGTCAGACATCCACCTTCCCCACCACTCCTTCTGCTACTGACCAAAGCCTTAGCAACTCGTCGTCCAGGACCAGGAGTTTGTAACCTCCCAGTCTCTGGGAAAGCGTTGCACAGACTTTTCTGCAAGGCCTCCCGGAGATGTCTCATCCTCTGCTCCCTCTGCGATGGCAAGATAAGGTCCCAACCTTACCCTTGTGCCGTGGATCAAGGAGAGTGGCCAGCCAGTAATGGTCCCTCTCCTTGATCCGAAGAATACGAGGATCCTTCCGCAGGCTTTGCAGGATCAGGGAGGCCATGCAACGTAGGTTAGCTGAGGCATTCGGTCCGGAGTCTTCTGGGTCACTGAGGATGACATGATCCGCAGCCACCTCCTCCCAGCCACGTACAAGTCCACCGGCTTCTTGGGACTGTAAATCATCCCTAAAAGACTGCAGCTGCTGATGCTGAGTGCCAGGCTCCACCTCCATGCTGACACAATCCTCCTCCTCCTCATCCTGTGTGATGGGTGGGAAAGAAGGAACACCGTCTGGATAAAGGGGGCCTTGAGAGGCAAGGAAGTCCTCCTCTTCCTGCCTCTGTTCTGCCTCAAGTGCCCTGCCCATTATTCCACACAGCGTATGCTCCAACAGGTGGACAAGAGGTACAGTGTCACAGACTTTCCTGGCCTGCCTCAGGACATCCTGTAAGCCTGGGTACCTGCCCAAGAACCGCTGCACCACCAGGTTAAGGACGTGAGCCATACAGGGCACATGGGTCAGTTGTCCCTGTCGCAGGGCAGAGAGGAGGTTAGTGCCATTGTCACAAACCACCATTCCTGGCTTAAGCTGGCTTGACGTCAACCCCCTTTCGGCCTGCCCCTGCAGAGCTGACAGAACCTCTGCCCCAGTGTGGCTCCTGTCCCCCACCACACCAGCGCAAGCACGGCATGGCATCTTTTTGCCTGCGTAGCCCCTTGGACGCCTACGGAGCACCGCTGGTTCCGAGGACAGAGCACTCGAAGAGGCCATGGAGGAAGAAGAAGAGGAGGGGCTGGAGGAGAGAGGTGTGTCACAACCAGTAGTAGAATTTTGGAGGCGTGGTGGCGGAACAACCTCCAACACTACTGCACCTTGTCCTGCATCCTTCCCAGCTGCCAAAAGAGTGACCCAATGGGCTGTGCAAGGTAGGTAATGTCCCTGTCCATGCCTGCTGGACCATGAGTCGGTGGTAATATGCACCTTACCGCTGACCGCCCTGTCCAGCAAGGCCAAGACATTGCCTTCCACATGCCGGTAGAGAGCCGGAATCGCCTTCCGTGAGAAAAAGTGGCGTTTGGGAACCTGCCACTATGGACCGCACATTGCACAAACTCACGGAAGGGGGCCGAGTCTACCAACTGAAAAGGCAGCAGTTGAAGTGCTAGCAATTTAGCCAAGCTGGCATTCAACCGCTGGGCATGTGGA
Source organism: Lithobates sylvaticus (assembly GCA_028564925.1). Lineage (NCBI taxonomy): Eukaryota > Metazoa > Chordata > Amphibia > Anura > Ranidae > Lithobates > Lithobates sylvaticus. Next base: position 131,170,921 of record CM053038.1, read on the forward strand.
TGGCTGGGAGTGAACTTCTTTTGAGGAGCAAGGAGAGGTCCGCTTTGTTCTTTGGTGAGGGTCTTTAAGGTGCGCTTGTCAACGAGCTGCATGGCAGGTCAACATATATCTGGTCATGCTTGTGGTGCCCAATCGGCTGATGTTTTGGCCACGCGAGATACGCTTGAGACATTTGTTGCAAATAGAAGCGGTGCGATCTGATGCACTCGTCTCAAAAAAGGCCCACACCAAAGAACTTTTGTAATAACGCGCAGAGGCAGCACCCTGCACAGGCGGAGCTCTGCAGTGTGATTCAGTTGGTGTGCTGCCCTCAAGCTGGCCCCCGGAGGGCATCCTGCCTCGTCGGAGATGTGCCGCTTCCTCCTCCTCCTCCTCCTCCTCCTCCTCTCTCTGTTCAGGCACCCAAGTGGAGTCAGTGACCTCATCATCCCCTCCCTCTTCACCACTGGAGCAAACCTGGCAGTATGCTGCAGCTGGTGGAACATGACTGCCAGATTGCTGTCCTTGAGCATCCCCTCTCTCTGCGCTCACATTACTGCTTTCCTCTAGCTGGGTATCATCATCGGAGCCTTCAAAACGCTGGGCATCCTCCTGGAGCATGTACCCAACACTGTGCTCAACAGTTCGGGGGACTCCTCAGGAGGACCTGGTGGGTCTAGGGAAGGGGTGACTGATGACATTGAGTACGCATTGGTAGCTGCTTTGCCAGTACCCTGAGCCTGGGTGAGAGAGGATGAGGAGGATGAGGAGAGCTTGGTCATCCACTCTACCAAGCCTTCGGCATGATGCTGCTCAACATGTCCAGCTGCCGAAAATAAGGACAAGCGTGTCCGATGGCCACATGCTGATATAGATGCACCGCGTCCACGACCAGCACTGTTGTCTCTAGACACAGAGCCTGCTTGCCCTGTTTTCTTGGCTCGTGACTGTCTGCCTCTCCTTGTTGGCCTTCCAGACATTGTAATGGCCTGCAGGGAGATGGAAAAAACAGCTATTGGGTAGTGTATATTGTGCTGGAGTCACACAACACACACACACTAACTCCTGCAGATGGCTGGATTAGATGACACCAGGGCAGAAGGGCAGATACAGGTGCAGGTTGTATACTGTGCTGTGCTGCACTCACACAACACAAACACTAACTCCTGCAGATGGCTGGATTAGATGACACCAGGGCAGAAGGGCAGATACAGGTGCAGGCTGTATACTGTGCTGCACTCACACGACACAATTACTAACTCCTGCAGATGGCTGGATTAGATGACACCAGGGCAGAAGGGCATCCTCCTGGAGCATGTACCCAACACTGTGCTCAAACAGTTCGGGGGACTCATCAGGAGGACATGGTGGGTCTAGGGAAGGGGCGACTGATGACATTGAGTACGCGTTGGCAGCTGCTTTGCCAGTACCCTGAGCCTGGGTGAGAGAGGATGGCTTGGTCATCCACTCTACCAAGCCTTCGGCATGATGCGGCTCAACATGTCCAGCTGCCGAAAATAAGGACAAGCGTGTCCCATGGCCACGTGCTGATGGCGATGTCCCTAGACACAGAGCCTGCTTGCCCTCTTTTCTTGGCTCATGACTGTCTGCCTCTCCTTGTTGGCCTTCCAGACATTGTAATGGCCTGCAGGGACATGGGAAAAAACACAATTACTAACTCCTGCAGATGGCTGGATTAGATGACACCAGGGCAGAAGGGCAGATACAGGTGCAGGTTGTATACTGTGCTGTGCTGCACTCACACAACACACACACTAACTCCTGCAGATGGCTGGATTAGATGACACCAGGGCAGAAGGGCAGATACAGGTGCAGGTTGTATACGGTGCTGTGCTGCACTCACAGAACACACACAATAACTCCTGCAGATGGCTGGATTAGATGACACCAGGGCAGAAGGGCAGATACAGGTGCAGGATGTATACTGTGCTGCACTCACACGACACAATTACTAACTCCTGCAGATGGCTGGATTAGATGACACCAGGGCAGAAGGGCAGATACAGGTGCAGGTTGTATACTGTGCTGTGCTGCACTCACACAACACACACACTAACTCCTGCAGATGGCTGGATTAGATGACACCAGGGCAGAAGGGCAGATACAGGTGCAGGTTGTATACGGTGCTGTGCTGCACTCACACAGCACACACACTAACTTCTGCAGATGGCTGGATTAGATGACACCAGGGCAGAAAGGCAGATACAGGTGCAGGTTGTATACTGTGCTGTGCTGCACTCACACAACACAATTACTAACTCCTGCAGATGGCTGGATTAGATGACACCAGGGCAGAAGGGCAGATACAGGTGCAGGTTGTATACTGTGCTGTGCTGCACTCACACAACACACACACTAACTCCTGCAGATGGCTGGATTAGATGACACCAGGGCAGAAGGGCAGATACAGGTGCAGGTTGTATACTGTGCTGTGCTGTGCTGCACTCACAGAACACACACAATAACTCCTGCAGATGGCTGGATTAGATGACACCAGGGCAGAAGGGCAGATACAGGTGCAGGATGTATACTGTGCTGCACTCACACGACACAATTACTAACTCCTGCAGATGGCTGGATTAGATGACACCAGGGCAGAAGGGCATCATCCTGGAGCATGTACCCAACACTGTGCTCAAACAGTTCGGGGGACTCATCAGGAGGACATGGTGGGTCTAGGGAAGGGGTGACTGATGACATTGAGTACGCGTTGGCAGCTGCTTTGCCGGTACCCTGAGCCTGGGTGAGAGAGGATGAGGAGGGCTTGGTCATCCACTCTACCAAGCCTTCGGCATGATGCGGCTCAACATGTCCAGCTGCCGAAAAAAAGGACAAGCGTGTCCCATGGCCACGTGCTGATGGCGATGTCCCTAGACACAGAGCCTGCTTGCCCTCTTTTCTTGGCTCATGACTGTCTGCCTCTCCTTGTTGGCCTTCCAGACATTGTAATGGCCTGCAGGGAGATGGGAAAAACAGCAATTGGGTAGTGTATATTGTGCTGGAGTCACACAACACACACAGTAACTCCTGCAGATGGCTGGATTAGATGACACCAGGGCAGAAGGGCAGATACAGGTGCAGGTTGTATACTGTGCTGTGCTGCACTCACACAACACACACACTAACTCCTGCAGATGGCTGGATTAGATGACACCAGGGCAGAAGGGCAGATACAGGTGCAGGTTGTATACGGTGCTGTGCTGCACTCACAGAACACACACAATAACTCCTGCAGATGGCTGTATTAGATGACACCAGGGCAGAAGGGCAGATACAGGTGCAGGATGTATACTGTGCTGCACTCACACGACACAATTACTAACTCCTGCAGATGGCTGGATTAGATGACACCAGGGCAGAAGGGCAGATACAGGTGCAGGTTGTATACTGTGCTGTGCTGCACTCACACAACACACACACTAACTCCTGCAGATGGCTGGATTAGATGACACCAGGGCAGAAGGGCAGATACAGGTGCAGGTTGTATACGGTGCTGTGCTGCACTCACACAGCACACACACTAACTTCTGCAGATGGCTGGATTAGATGACACCGGGGCAGAAAGGCAGATACAGGTGCAGGTTGTATACTGTGCTGTGCTGCACTCACACAACACAATTACTAACTCCTGCAGATGGCTGGATTAGATGACACCAGGGCAGAAGGGCAGATACAGGTGCAGGTTGTATACTGTGCTGTGCTGCACTCACACAACACACACACTAACTCCTGCAGATGGCTGGATTAGATGACACCAGGGCAGAAGGGCAGATACAGGTGCAGGTTGTATACTGTGCTGTGCTGTGCTGCACTCACAGAACACACACAATAACTCCTGCAGATGGCTGGATTAGATGACACCAGGGCAGAAGGGCAGATACAGGTGCAGGATGTATACTGTGCTGCACTCACACGACACAATTACTAACTCCTGCAGATGGCTGGATTAGATGACACCAGGGCAGAAGGGCATCCTCCTGGAGCATGTACCCAACACTGTGCTCAAACAGTTCGGGGGACTCATCAGGAGGACATGGTGGGTCTAGGGAAGGGGTGACTGATGACATTGAGTACGCGTTGGCAGCTGCTTTGCCAGTACCCTGAGCCTGGGTGAGAGAGGATGAGGAGGGCTTGGTCATCCACTCTACCAAGCCTTCGGCATGATGCGGCTCAACATGTCCAGCTGCCGAAAATAAGGACAAGCGTGTCCCATGGCCACGTGCTGATGGCGATGTCCCTAGACACAGAGCCTGCTTGCCCTCTTTTCTTGGCTCATGACTGTCTGCCTCTCCTTGTTGGCCTTCCAGACATTGTAATGGCCTGCAGGGAGATGGGAAAAACAGCAATTGGGTAGTGTATATTGTGCTGGAGTCACACAACACACACACTAATTCTTGCAGATGGCTGGATTAGATGACACCAGGGCAGAAGGGCAGATACAGGTGCAGGTTGTATACTGTGCTGTGCTGCACTCACACAACACACACACTAACTCCTGCAGATGGCTGGATTAGATGACACCAGGGCAGAAGGGCAGATACAGGTGCAGGTTGTATATGGTGCTGTGCTGCACTCACAGAACACACACAATAACTCCTGCAGATGGCTGGATTAGATGACACCAGGGCAGAAGGGCAGATACAGGTGCAGGATGTATACTGTGCTGCACTCACACGACACAATTACTAACTCCTGCAGATGGCTGGATTAGATGACACCAGGGCAGAAGGGCAGATACAGGTGCAGGTTGTATACTGTGCTGTGCTGCACTCACACAACACACACACTAACTCCTGCAGATGGCTGGATTAGATGACACCAGGGCAGAAGGGCAGATACAGGTGCAGGTTGTATACGGTGCTGTGCTGCACTCACACAGCACACACACTAACTTCTGCAGATGGCTGGATTAATGGAGAACTGCACAAAATGGTAGATACAGGTGCAGGTTTATACTGCGCTGTGCTGGACTCACACAGCACACACACTAACTCCTGCAGATGGCTGTATTGGTAGAGAACAGCACTTTCCCCACACGCAAATGCCTGAGAAGAACACACTATTCCTGCCTATTATTCCTCTTTCCCTACACTTTCCCCACAAGCAAATGCCTGAGAATAACACACTATCCCTGCCTATTTTTCCTCTTTCCCTACACTTTCCCCACACAGAAATGAATGAAAAATAGTTCACACTGTCCCTGCCTATCAATCATCTTTCCCTCAACGCCGGAACACACTACACAAGGCCGCCGGCGTGGCCGCCTTATATAGTGTGGGGCGTGTACTAAACCCCCTGAGCTATAATTGGCCACAGGCATCCTGCCTGTGGCCAATTATTGCTCTCCTCACTGCTGGCCCTATGATTGGCCAAGCATGCGGGGTCACAGTGCATGCTTGGCCAATCATCAGCCAGCAATGCACTGCGACTGGCGCAGTGCATTGGGGACCGTTCGCATCACACGAATTTGATGCGAACGGCCCTCAGAGTTCTGAACTCGACGAGCGGACGAACGGCCGATGTTTGATTCGAACACTAAATGGCTGCAGAACTCTGTTACCAAGCTGTATAAAACATTACCTAGATCAGTGATGGCGAACCTTGGCACCCCAGAAGTTTTGGAACTACATTTGCCATGATGCTCATGCACTCTGCCGTGTAGTTGAGCATCATGGGAAATGTAGTTCTAATACATCTGGGATGCCAAGTTTCGCCATCACTGACCTAGATGGTTAACACTTTGGAATGGGATGGACATCAGAAGTATATGAGTACAACACATATCCTGGCAAGGGCCTATAGTGTAAACGGCTGCAACACCAGACTAAACCAAGTGCTGACATGCAGTAGGAGACATTACATAAATGTATTATATCTATGTAATATATCAGCACACACACATATACAGAAACAGAGGTTAATATGGTGGTGAAAAGCAGTTAAATATCTACTGCTGACACTTAAAAGCCCTGCAGGAGACCCCTGCTGTGCCCCATTTAAGACAGAATGCTCTTCTGCAGCCTTAGCTACAACAGATTATTCAGAGAAACATCCAACCTTTGGAGTACCTCTAGAGGCTACATGTTGGCAGTAGGGATGAGCTCCGGCGCGTTCGTATGCTCCACGTGCAGAGCCCGCCAGAAAGTCGTTGCAGCGCTGCGCTAATCACTAGCAGTGAGACATTGCCTGATCTCTGCAGCCGCGCATTGGGGCAATGTCTCACTGCCTGTGATTAGCACAACGATGCGCCGACTTCCTGGCGGGCTCTTCACATGTAGCATGCGAACACGCCGGAGCTCATCCTTAGTTGGCAGTAAGCAGGGGTGAAATACAGCAGCCGGATGTATCAATAAACCCTGGACATGAACAACTTAGGGTCCTGGCCATAGTCTAAGCATAAGAATGTCATGTTAACATAATGTGACTCCACATACAAAACTGGTAGAACAAAAATGGTCACCACACATCAGGCCCATTATGTAGATAAAATAGAATAAAAAAATAAAATCTTAGGCCCAAAAGAGACTTGTGCTAAGGCTGTACATTTTCCCTGACACAGATTTCTATCACAGAGAATGCGTATGACAGGATAAACCCCACAGAACCACTGAGGCTTGTAAGGTCAAATCCCAATGAGTGAAGGCAAATTACACCAAGTGACAAGTCCTTCATCAAAAAAGCTCTGGAGTTTACACTTTCACCCTCCCACCCTCTGCACTAGTGGGAATGGAGGGCTCTGTAAGACAAATGGAGAATAAACTTCTGCCAGCTGAGTTGTTAATCGACTGCAGATTGCACCATATGTAGGAAGGCAAGCCAAAACACATGTGAGGCAGCCACACCCAGGTAACAGACAAAAATGCAACTCCATATGCAAACCCAGTATCACCAAAATGGTTACTACACATAACACCCAAGATGCAAAGTAAAACATTAAACCTCAGGCCTAAAAGACAGTCTTATGCTAAGGCTGTAAATTTACCATGAGATCGACCTCTCCACTGAGGCTTGTATAGTCAGATCCCAGGTGAGTGAAGACTCCTCCATCAAGAGCTTTAGGAGTTTACACTTCATCCTTCCCAGCTCTAATTGGAATGGAAAGCTCTGAGAGAGGTGGAGCAAAAAGGATTACTACTCAGACCCTTGTGAAGTAGAACATTAAACCTTAGGCTTAAAAGACTTGCGCCAAGGCTGTAAATTTACCATCAGACCGACCTCTCCACGGAGGATTGCATAGTCAGATCCCAGGTGAGTGAAGACAAATTATACCCGGTAACCAGTCCTCCATCAAGAGCTTAAGACCCCTTTCACACTGGGGCTCTTTGCAAGTGCTACAGCGCTAAAAATAGTGCCTGCAAAGTGCCCTGAAAGAGCCGCTTCTGTCTCTCCAATCTGAAAGCCGATGGCTTTCACACTGGAGCGGTGCGCTAGCAGGACGCTAAAATAAGTCCTGCTACCAGCATCTTTGGAGCAGTGAAGGAGCAGTCTGTATACCGCTCCTCCACCGCTCCTGCCCATTGAAATCAATGGGGCAGCGCGGCTATACCGCCGGGAAAGCGCTGCTGCAACAGCACCTTGTGGGTGGTTTTAACCCTTTCTCGGCTGCTTTTAATCCTTTCTTGGCCACTAGCAGGGGGTAAAAGCACCCCGATAGCAGCCAAATAGCGCCGCAAATTTGACGGTAAAGCGCCAAATTTGACGACGCACCCACCGCCCCAGTGTGAAAGGGGGCCTAAGCTCTCTAGTGGGAATGGGAGGTTTCTGGGAGACAGGTGGAGATTAAAAACTTCTGTCAGCTGAAATTAACAGACTGCAGATTGTACCATGTGTAGGGAGGTAAACCAAACACCTTTGAGGCAACCACACCCAGGTAACAGATAATAGAAACAATTAGGGCTAATTAATGTGCTCTGTGAGCCTAGAGAAGATTGGGAAAAAATTTTCTCTCTTAAGCTCTACACATGCTACTATGCAAACCAACTAGTATAACTAGCATGCAAAAACACTGACACTTTCAGCTGAGAAGGAGTAGGGGGGCCAGTAAAAACCCCACCCAATCTAGGGATCTAGGGATCCCCTACAGCCGCTACATGGGTAGAGGATCTGGGCACTAGTCAGGTTATTTTCCTCCCTGGTAAATAGGGGGTGCCCAGCAGTGTCCTGTCACATTAACCCCAACTCAAGGGGCCCCAGGTGACAAATGACAGTCTAGGTAAATCTAGGAGCAAACACAAGTGAAAGTCAGTAGGTACATCAGCCTCAATCTTGCCTCTGTCCTGCTGGTGCCAAGGGCGCCTGTATCCGCCTGACCTGTAGTCTGTATTGAGCACAAAATGCAGTTTAGCTCCTCCACCTGTAGCTTCCTGGCGGCATGTGCTTGAAGGAAATGCTATTTAAAGGCACCAGCTAGCCCTCCCCCTACTCCTGCACCAAAAAAGAGGCTTGGAACCAGAGCCTCCGATGCCTGGAAATGACTTTTCCCCTACCATGATTACTGCCCGTGGATCATCCGGTCACACAGGAACACAGACAGGCCACAACCCAAAATAGCTATTGCGTGAGCCCCTGCCCAAAAATGTCCTATAGTGCAGACAGTGCATGCACCCTGACACTTGGACTAGGAACCCACGCTGCCTGTGCCGGTTCCTGTCAAGAGGGTATGCCACTTCCAGTCATGGCCTTTCGCCAGGCACAGAAGGAGAAAGGGAACCAAGCTACCACCTTCCTCTCCGGAGTGGTCTTGGAGGGCCCTCTTGAAGAAAATCCTACTAGCTGCTCCCAGTGGAGCCAAGTAGGTAAAGATGTGGGTGGAACAAAAAGAAACCCAGAGAACAGAGGCCTCCTTCATCCAAGTTCCAGGTAATGCATCTCCTCCTTCCGGAGGAAACAAAAAAACTGACCAGTTCAGCAGAGGGACTGCCTTTTAAAGTGAATTGTTGATGTGTTTCCTGTTCCTGTCAGAGGACGGGCTTCTCTCATGAGCTATCCTGGAAGACGACTGGGGAAATTCCTTTCAATATACTGCCTGGGGGGTCTCCTTAGTCTACCTGTAAAGTGGCACATCTGTACTGTGTATAGAAGCTGCTGCAGCAATAATTGCATATAAACCACTGCTATAGAGGTACTCTTGATGAAAGCAAGAATTGGCCTTGCTGTAAAAAGTTTAAATGATATGCACCTGGTGCAGAAAAATTGGTCTTTGGGTGTTAATTGTGCCCATGAGACCTACACCAAAAAAAAAATTCCAGATGAAATCAGCATCCACAATGCTAGGCAGCCTAGAAGTCCTGCATAGATTCCACATCCCAAAAACACTTAATCAGTAATCCAGGACTGATTTATTTTGATAAATGTCAGATGGTGTCATGGAGTCTGTGGACAGGTGCATTCTATTATCAGTAACAAAACTTCCAGCAGCACTGAATGCCCGTAAACAGAGCACGCTGGATGCAGGGCAGCCAAGCAGCTCAATAGCATACTGGCCAAGTTCTGGCCAGTTGTCTATTCTCATGACCCAGAAAGTCAGTGGATCGTCGACTAGCTCTCCATCTCTGTTTTCGCCCCTAGAAAATCATCCACTATATGATGCAGATGCTGCTGATGGGATGTGGAAGTTGACAGCCCTAGGTGGCGAGGACTAAAAAAATTGTGAAATGCATTACTTAGGCAGCCACCTTCTCCACCGTTCCTCTCTTGACCAAAAGAAGCCTCAAAACTACGTGTTCCACGACACTGTAACCCACCAGTCTGGAAAAGCTTTAGAGAAACTCCTCTTTAAGGTGTTCTCAAGAGATTTCATCTTCTGCACTTGCTGTGGGGACAGGATGACTTCTGACACTTTCTCCTCGTAACGGCGTTCTTCTTTACGTCATGTATTTTTGGGTCCTTTCGCAGGCTTTGAAGCATGAGGGAGCCCATGCACCATATTATCCTGTGATTGATGCTATATGAACTATTTATAATTGAACCATGAGTAAGTTAGGTCAGAAAGCATGGTGACCATAAAGTGTGTGAATAATTTGGGTCAATACAAGAATAACAAATAAGACATTTAACCACTTGCCGACCAGCTCACGCTGATATACGTATATATATATATGGGACATATATATATGGGTCCCGCGGACTCTGTGTCCACCGGCGGCCCACAATCGCGGCGAGGAGAGGCAGAATGGGGAACTGCCTATGTAAACAAGGCATTTCCCCGTTCTGTCTAGTGACATGACAGGGATCTTCTGTTCCTAGTGATCAGGAGCAGTGATCTCTGTCATGTTTCAGTAAGCCCATCCCCCCTACAGTTAGAACACGCTGAGGGAATACACTTACCCCTTGATGGCCCCCTAGTGTTAACCCCCTTTCCTGCCAGTGTTATTTTTACATTGATCAGTGCATTTTTATAGCACTGATCAATGTAATAATGTCATTGGTCCCAAAAAAGTGTAATTTGAGGGTCAGATTTGTCCGCCACAATGTCGCAGTCCTGCAAAAAATCTCAGATCGCCACCATTACCAGTAAAAACAATAGAAAAAAAGTCCCTAAATCGATCCTGTAGTTTGTAGATGCAATAACTTTTCCGCAGACCAATCAATATACGCCTATTGCGATTTTCTTCACCAGAAATATGTATAAGAATATATATTGGCCTAAACTGAGGAATAAATTAGTTTTTATATATATATTTTTTGGATATGTATTATAGCAGGAAGTTTTTTTTCAAAATTGTCGCTCTTTTTTTTGTTTATAGCGCAATTTTGTTTGGGTACAGTGTGGCACGGCTGCGCAATTGTCTGTTAAAAGGATGCAGTGCCATATCGCAAAAAATGCTCTGGTCATTAAGGGGGTAAAACCTTCCAGGGCTGAAGTGGTTAAAGGAGACTGGGGAAAAGGCTTTTGACAATGCTAGTTGTCTAGCTGTCATGCTGATCTTACATACATTTCTCAGTAACTGACATGGAACAGATTATGTGGATCGGGAGTTTTGGATTGGAATGATAGGATTAATTTACTAAAAGAATAAAGTCCATTCATTTAAATGTTTGCAAATGACTGTATATTCAAAGTGAGTACAGCTTCACTTTATTTACTAAACTCAGTAAACACTTTTTTTGGTAAGTGAACAATTTTTAAATCTTTCAGTAAATCAATCCTACTGACTCAAGAAGTACCGAAGACAGTGATTTAGCCTTAAGCCCCATACACACGGTAGGATTTTCCGATGGATTCTGTCCTATCAGACAATGTTGTCGGAAAATCAGACCGTGTGTAGGCACCATCGGACAGTTTCCATCAGATTGTCTGACGGACAAAGTCCTATCTCCTGCTGGATAGATTTTTTGACAACAAAGTCCGATCACACCAAATCCGATCGTGTGTAGCGAATTCCGACCGGACAAAGTGCTACGCATGCTCAGATCACATTACCAGACCCAAGCTATTGGCTACTAGCCTCTACGTAGTCCCGTCGTAGGCAACAAACGTCACCACGTTCAGAATGATCGGATTTTCCGACAACTTTGTCCGACCGTGTGTACGCAAAACCAACATCAGACAAAGTATGACGGACATGGTCTGACGGACCTGGTCCTCGGATAATCCACGCGTGTGTATGGGGCTTTACTGTCAGTCATCCAGCATTTTCAGAAGCAGGGCAGTATTGGAATTCCATATTGGTTCAATGCAGGCTTCCTTTTCTTGAGAGCCTTTGAAATTCCTTGAAATCACTAGCGAATGAACATTTCATTTAAGCAGGTTGTAATAAATTATGATAAATAGACAGGGATGTTGTCAGAGACTTTATGTATACAGGTACCTACGAAAAAACAAATCAATTCACTTGGACTGGAACCTAGACCCCAGAACATATTTTTATTACAATGGCTAGGTTCTAGAAATACTGATAAATGTTGTGTTCCCCTGTACAACATACACTACATATTTTCAGCTAGGTCGTTTGGCCCCTTTCTGCTGCAGATTAAAGGGGTGTTTCACCTTACAAAATTTTTTTTTAAAAGTCAGCAGCTAAAAAAAAAGGAGCTGCTGACTTTTAATAAGTACACTTACCCTCCCAGGGCGCCCGCGATGTCGGTCGTGGAGGACGAGCTGTCCCTCGGCGATCCGGTTCCAGCGCCGCCATCCTCAGTAAGGGAAACGGCTTCACGTTTCCTACTGCACATGCGCAAGTCTAATTTGTGAATGGAGAACGCGATGTGTTGTGGGACATAGTTCCCATAACACACCGCGCCCCATTCACCAGAAGACGGAAGAAGAGAAGATCACCACGGCGCTGGAGGAGGCAGATTAGGACGATCTGCCTAGCAACAGCCATTTCTGGTAAGTAAATGGCATTTTAAATGGTTACTAACATTTTTTTAAGTTTTTGTTTTCAGGGTGTCCCACCACTTTAAAGTGTTACTAAACCCAGAACCTGAATTTACTATATCTGGTCTCCCGCAGTACACAGAACATGGAAATGCAATAGTTTTAGTAAAAAAAAAACTGCTAAATACTTTTTTCTCATCAGCATTAGGAGTATTGTGACTTGTATAACTGTCTGCTTAAGCTTGTAGGAGGAGTTTTTATTCTCCCCTGATGATCCTCTGTCTGGACAGTGCTGATTGGCACTGTGCTGATTACATGCACTCTCCCAAGAAAAGAAAAAAAACTCTCCAGCAATACAGACTAAACTGAGCATGTGCAGCCTGACTCCTAATGCTCTGTTCTATCGAGAGATGGGTTGGAGTCAGGTAAAGAGGAGGATCAGAGAGACAGGATCACATAGCCTTTATACACAATGCAGAGGATTAACCCCTTAGGTTCCACAGTGAGTATAACAAGCATGCTTTACTGCATATACACACTGATTTTACTGTTGTGGGTTTAGTAACACTTTAACTTCACATCTCCCAGGTGCTGCAGAGCTGGAAGTTGACATATGCAGAAATGATCCAAGATATGTCCACGTCCAGAGATAAACCCTATTATTCAGTATTGTTCTGAAGATGCCCTGAAGAGGAGGTTTTTGCAACCTATGACCCATCTGCAAATGTCACTGTCCTAAATCAGAACAAGGGTCTGGTGTCTGTTCAGCACACAGACAGATCAGAAACAGCATGCAAGCCCAAAAATTTGTTAAAACCAAATTGAATTTTCAGTCTATATGAGCAAAATCCACCCCAACTACATCACAACAAAGTCCTGTAGTTTGTTTCTTGAAAAATAAGCATTAGGCCAAGTAGAAAAACCTGTCCCCTACCAGCATACTGCAAAGTGGGACCCTTGCTTTCTGTAGGGAAGTAGTAATCGCTTCACTCAGCAGACAGCGTAAGCTTTACTGATTGTAGAGCTATAGGTCTGCTTAGTAGGGGATGTGTTGGGCCACTGCAGTAAGGCCATTGCTTCCACACAGTGTAAGGGTCCCACTAGGCAGCTCCTGGCAGGGAAAAGGCCATGGCTGCTTTAGAAAAAAATCCACCTATAAGACATTGAACACCTTTTGTTTTAATACTTTTGGATGTATGCAGCTGTCTACCAAGATACATTTATAAACATTCTGTTAGTCAAGCAAGCTCATGGCTGCTGCTGCTGTAGTGATGAGCTAGGCACTGACTTTTCAGCCAACTCTCAGACTTCATGTAAAAATGATCCAGATGGCTACAGAGCCACCTGATAATCTTCACAGCACAGTGAACGGCCTGCCCCACCTCCCCCATCCCCTCCATGTTGAGGCCTGCAGGACTTATTGGGCTCTTTCATGCTTCGGGGGGCCTTGGACTGTTCAGTAAGCTGAGTGGAAGAAGATCGTGGAACATCAATTCCCTCCAGCTAGGGGGATGTCTTTTTAGTACTTTTTGCTGAAGAAACCTGTAACAAGAGGAGGAAAATGGTGAATGGGATACACCAAAATGCTTAAACACAATTCTGCAGAGGACACTTCTCTCTCAAAGCAGTAGTAACACAGTACTTCACTCACAGCTGAGGAACATGAGACAAAGTTCAGCACAGACAATGATGGATTGAAACAGTCCGACTCCTTACAGATGGGGACCATAAGGTAAATTGGTAGCATAAATATGCAGACTGGAATAGTCCACGTCCTTACAGCTAGGGACCATAAGGTAATTCGTAGGACAAGTAGATAAACTGAGATAGTCCATACATCCACAGCTGAGGACTATCAATAGACTGTGGCATGGGCATTAGACTCTACTTAGAAATCCCAGAGCAGGACAAGTTAATAGGCCCTACCCATAGGAGCAGTCCAGCAGTCAGTCCAAAAGAGCTCCAGGGGCAAACAGCCCCCAGAAGCTCAAAGATCAGTTCCGTTTTGGTGGCAAAGACAATTCTGCACAGAATCCAGCCTATTTACCACCTCTCTGTCCATTTGATGAGCAAACCTCCCCAGATATTAGCCAAAGCATGATACATATTCATACTGGCCATTTGAATTCCCTGCCCTAAGTTCTGGAAGGTTCCATACAGAAGCAAGGGGAACAATCAAATCCACAGCCTGTGGAACCATAAACCAAAAACCTAGGCAATCCAGCTCGGCATCTCTAATTACAGAGCAAGCCAAACTAAAATTGCCTAGCATCCTATACAAGAATTGTGCTACAGAAGGTTCAATTGGGTTTATATAAAGCCAACATTTATTTTTTAGTTTTAAATAGAGTAGGGAAGGATTAAAGCCACCTGTAAGTGTTTTATTGTTATGTGTGACACATTGGGTGATTCCCCTACACCTCCTGTCCCATAGATAAAATAGAAAGAGAGAGGAAATCTATCCAAGGTGAAAAAAAACTCTTAAGCCCCATACACACGCGCGGATTATCCGAGGACCAGGTCCGTCGGATCATGTCCGTCGTACTTTGTCCGATGTTGGTTTTGCGTACACACGGTCGGACAAAGTTGTCGGAAAATCCGATCATTCTGAACGTGGTGACGTTTGTTGCCTACGACGGGACTACGTAGAGGCTAGTAGCCAATAGCTTTGGTCTTGTAATGTGATCTGAGCATGCGTAGCACTTTGTCCGTCGGACTACCATACACACGATCGGATTTGGTGTGATCGGACCTTGTTGTCCAAAAATCTATCCAGCAGGAGATAGGACTTTGTCCGTCGGACAATCCGACGTACACTGTCCGATGGTGCATACACACGGTCGGATTTTTCGACAACATTGTCCGATCGGACAGAATCCATGCGAAAATCCGACCATGTGTATTGGGCTTAAGATTGAATTGAAAGGCCCCTTCTCTATTCCTGTTTTAGTAACAACTTGAAGTTTTGAATTTTCCTTCGCTTTCAGTCCTGACAACAATGATTACTAGGATCAATTGAGAGGGTAAACCCTCTTAAGCCCCATACACACGGTCGGACTTTTTCATGGATTCTGTCCGATCGGACAATGTTGTTGAAAAATCAGACCGTGTGTATGCACCATCGGACAGTGTACGTCGGTTTGTCCGACGGACAAAGTCTTATCTCCTGCTGGAAAGATTTGCCGTCAACACGGTCCGATCACACCAAATCCGATCGTGTGTACGGTTGTCCGACGGACAAAGTGCTACGCATGCTCAGAAGAAATTCTGTGACGGAAGCGCTCGGTCAGGTAAAACTACCTTTCCTAATCGACACAGCACATTCGTCACGCTGCAATGTTAAAATGTCTTTAATGCAGCGCATTCTCTTTTTCTTTACAATGCAACAAGAATGACATGTTTTAGCTGCTCCTATTCACCCGCACTTCTCACAAACTTAGTTCTTTACAGTAAACCCCCGCTATATCGCGGTTCAGTTTTGCGGTCCCGGTATATCGCGGTATTTTAATTATGACCTGTTATTCTGATATTGTGGTAATATTTCGCCATTTTCGCAGTTATGTACTCTATTTTTTACTGTACTGTACAGTATACTGTACTGTTAAGACAATAATTTTGTGTTTTAAAAAATCCTCTTGATCTCTCTCTCTATCTTTAATGTGTTTCTATTGCATAAAAGTGTGTTTAAAGACCTTTAAATGCTATTAAAAAGTTAACAAAACAAGCCTAGGGTGTATTTAAATAGGGTCTTTCTATTTCGCGGTTTTTCACTTTTCGCGGGTGGGCCCGGAACATAACCCCAGCGATGGAGGGGGGTTTACTGTATTACTTTTCAGCATTTATACACTACATGTTTATTTTTACTCAGATCGTAAAAGAATCTTTGTTATATTTTTAGCATGCTTTGTCTTTTTTTTTTTTTTTTTTGGGAATACATATTTGAAGGTTTTTTTTTTTTTTTTTTTTGGAGGGGGGTTGTGTGTCTCAACTTAGCAAAACCACATTATTAACATTTGTATTTCTTGCTTAAATTTACTAGGAGTTTGTTGGTTGTTGGTGCCCCTTGTTAATTCTACTTTAGGATTAGTGAAATGTACCTGCCTACTCAAAGAAAAACTGTCATTGTAGAAAAGTAAAACACAATAGTCAATGATTATTTCAAATCCAAAAAACCTTTATTTAGGTCTCAGCAACAAACCAAAGAGGAACGCAGCCATGGTGAAACTTGGGGAATTTGCAAAGCCTTGGACCCCCACGGCAACCATCATTGTTCAAGCGTAGAAAATTGGGGGCCTGAGGAGTACGTATATTAAGGGGAGTGCAATCTGGTCCTGAAGTCCAAAGCATCCGGAACTGCAGCAGATGCCATCTAGGTCCCCAGGCTCTGGTACTACAAGAGGCTCCATCTTCTCTCCGACCAGACTGAATCCAGGTCGTCACTCTCAGGTCTTCCTTCCACGCTTCCTTGCACGCTGTGGCTGTCGTGCTGGTGGGGTGGCAGAAGGAGGAGGAGGAGGAGGAGGAGGCGGAGCATGGTAACTATGGCAAACATGTGTGACTGGGGTCATCTCCCCAGCCCTACCCTTATTTAGGACATGGAGGATGAGCCCCTCACACATGTTGCGTTGCCTCACCTCCATACCCATCATTTTAGTGACAACCACCGAGCCAAAGGTCTCCTCGTCGGCGGGTGTGGCATGTAGGGAGGCTGAAGCCTCTCTGATCATCCGGAGCGCTGACTCTCCCGCATCACCCCCCCCCTTCTCGCCCTTCTGTATGGAAGGCGGAGGAGAGGGATTTGGGAGTCAGTCAGGCTCCGAGGCCTAGCCCCCTCTTGGCTGCCACTACCCACCTCGTGGCTGCCACTAACCCCTGCCTCCTCCTGACTGCCACCTTCCACAGCCACCTCCTGGCTGAGGTCTTCCTGTGTATGAAAAAGGGACATAGTTTCAGTTATTTGTTCATCAAACACACACAATTTTCATCTAGTGACTGTTGCAAAATGTTTACAAATAGAAAACCATACAATTTTCAGCCCTGCAGTTTAGATTGTGGCCCCAACTGTCTCCAACACTACTGTCAGTTGATATGTCAAACACGTTAGGAACTAAGCAATTGGGGATCCTGAATTAAGTGAACATCATTCATTATTCACATAAATGGTAACAAAACTACTATACCTGGAACAAGCTGGGCTCCTCCACCTCTTCCAGACTGGAAGGCCCAGGTTGCTCCTCGGAAGCCTCATCAGGGGTGGCCTGCGCGCAAGGAAGCGTGGAAGGAGGAGTCGAGAGTGGCTCCGTGACATCAGCCTGGTCTTTGAGAAAATGGAGACTCTGATAGTACCAGAGCTTGGGGACATAGACCTCATCTGCTGCAGTTGCAGTTTCTTCCGACTTCCGGACCTTCTTGCGCTCCCTGATATACGCACTCCTCAGGCTGCCAATTTTCTTTCTTATATCATCAACAGTTGCCGCGGGGAACCTTGGCTTGACAAATTCCACAAGTTCCTCCAGGGCTGCGTGCCTCTTTGGTTTGTTGCTATAATGGGGGTGTTTACCCTGCCATAAAATGGGAAATTCCCTGTATTTGGCAATGAAGAGGGGGAGAAAACTCATGTCGTTGAATCCCTTCATAATCTCTGCAAGACACAACACCACACCAAACCCTATAAATTATGTCAGGCTAAACTCTCCTAATCTTCTCCATAAAGAGGCCTCAAGTTCGAATCAGTCTAGGCTAGTTATGTACCAACGTCAAATTGTACCTTCGTTTGTAGCGATCGTCTCGTGCGTGAGTTTTCTCTCCCCTCGTCTCCCAGATCGTGGCTACGACACAGGCGTGTGACGTTTTATATACAGTGCGCATGCGTCAAACTCCGCCCGCCCCTGACGATCTTTCTCGTCTATTCCCCACCCCTTCTCTTTACGGCGCAGTGGGGAGAGCACATGGCGTGGACACAGCAGGTGCGCCCCAAATATCCCACCAACGAGGAGGAGGACGAGGAAAGTCCGGAGGCAGAAACGTCCCGATCCCGGAGCCTGAAATTCAAGGCCTCCAATATGTCATTTGGAGAAATGTTGGAGATGGTGGACATATTAAAGAGGAGCGACTATGATGGGAAGTATGGGCCTTACCTCAACCCCAATGTCCGCAAGGCCAAGATCATGTCTAAAGTTGTGAGAAGGCTGTACAATCAGTTTGGGGTACAACGATCCAAGGAGCAACTGAGGAAACGCTGGTCAGACCTGAAACTGAGGGAGGCCGATCAGTACAGAAAGATCAAGCGAATTCTTCAAAAAAGTAAGTAGTTGGGTTTTGTGTTTTAGTTCTTGCTTGCATACTGCTCCATGTGGTTTGATTTTTACAAAGTTGTACATTCCAAAATGGCCACTTTCAGGTTCATCTGTGCATTCGATCGTACTCAGCCTCGATCTTTCTGCCACTGTCATGGTCGTGTGTGTGTCCATTCGATCGTACGCAACCTCGATCGTTCGGCCACTTATAATACGAGGTTTGATGTTTTTTTTGGGGAAAGGAAGTTTGTTCTCACTAGAAATGTCATCAAGAATGTAAAGCCAATTTATTCAATGTAAAGGAGAGGTCACCCAGTAGCTGTTTACCCATCTGGACTCTAGAGCACTAGTGCTGGGACACCCAAACCCCCTTTTTATTAGGCTTTTCCACACATGTGCTCCAGTGGATACTAGAGGGGGGTCTCCATCACACAAACTTCTACCAAAAAGCTAGTCAGTTTAGCACCTTTACAAAGTGACTACATTCATGTAGTTGGCATTTGTAACTGGCCAAACAAAAATAGTGTCCGTCACTTTCAAGCAATGTTTGTCATTTCCTATTTCTGCCCTCAATAGATTGTGTTGCTAAATCTTCCTTTTGTACATTCTCATAGGGGAGCGAAAACTTGGGCCGTCTGAGGAAACCCCCAAACCAACACCTCCCGAAAAAGGGGAAAGAGCAGAAGCAGAGGAGGAGGAGGAGGAAGGAGAGATCATCGAACTTGGAGAAATTGTCACCACAACAGGTGAGTGTGGGAGAACACAGCTACTGGTAAGCTAATCAATGTATGGCTGCCTCATTTCCAACACCCCATTTTTGTTTGTTTGTGGTTTTTAGGTGATGTGGATGTTGTGGAAGAAAAATCGCACTTTACCACAGAGAGTGCCCACGTACTCATCGGGGAGATAATGGTCTGCAATAGAGATCTAGATTACATAAAGCAAAACATCAATGATGTTCAACAAAAATTGAAGAACATCATTGATGTTTTAGGAAAAATATGAAAACGCACCAAGTAATTAACACACATTTGTGCCAGCTTCTGAACACATTTGCAACTTAAAAACTGTGTGAAATTTGGAACATGCACACATTGTGTCCACATGTGCTAGCTCCCATCATAGTGGATGAATGGCAACGTTTTTTTGGGGGTGCAAACACTTTACGAACTACGAAAGTGGTTGTGGTGAAGGGGTTGCACCCCCAAAAAACGTCCATTCATCCCCATGATGGAAAATGGCACTTTTGAAGCTTCTAGGCATGTGTTTTACCATCTAATGACCATTTTCAGACCCAAATTGTGTGCATGTTCTAAATTTCCACTTTCCAGGGGTGACCCCCCCATGTGATGAAGGCAAGATCAAACACACTTTGAACATATAGTCATGTCTGATCTTGTCTTCACTTTACAAAGTTGAACTTTCCAAGTTCCTAGGTTCTGTTTTGCTCCATGCCTGGTTTTACCAATTGCGCAATGTTTGTAAACAATGTTGTAAATAACCAAGATGTTGTCAGTTTGGGCATGAAGATTGTAAACGCACTTGTGAATGTTTTCCAAGTAAACTTTTTTATTTTTCCAAATGTGTGGCTTCCTTATTTCAAAAACACAATGCATTATGTATGTCAAATGTAAAGGATATGGGGGGCAATTGGTGTTATTTACTAAAGGCAAGTCCACTTTGCACTGCAAGTTTCTTTTCCAGGGCACTTTTTCACTGCACTTGTAGAGCATAGTGGATTGGACTTATGTAAATGACACCCACAGTGCTTTGTACGAAAACACGGAGCACAGCATTTTGAGAATACACACATGTCTGACCTGGTGATGAAAAGGAGTATTTTGGGTGTCAGTTATGCAGTACAAACCTTCTCTAGACCAAAGATTAGGTAGCAAACACACAACATGAGAATAATCTTTTTGGGAAGAAGATACTGTTACCTCCTTTTGCCCAGAAAGTGCATTCCCACTGTCGAAGGCAAAGGGAAAAAAATTCAAGGTAAAATAAGCTAAAAAGAATAGTGAAATGACAAGAAATCATAGGTTGGTTGAAATATCAGATTTATTAAAAAATGCCTCTCACACATCGTCAGGCAGAGCAATGGCCCCCCTACCCACAAAGTACTCCATATATTGCTCGCGGACCGCGCGGGCATTTAGAGGGGGCAAGCCTGGACGTGCCACTTGAAGGGCTGTGAGGTCCGCATTTGGAGGGCCCTCCACATCTGGGCCAACGGGCACCACATAGTTCCTGTTATGTCTTTTGAGGAAGTTGTGCAATATGCAACAGGCAAGAACTATGTGGTTCAGTTTGTATTCCGCCAAGTTAAATGCCGTCAAGAACAGGCGGAAGCGGCTGGCCAGGATGCCAAAAGTGTTCTCCACCACTCTTCTGGCTCTGGACAGCCTGTAGTTGAAGACCCTCTGGTCTGGGGTGAGGGTCCTCATCGGGAACGGCCTCATCACATGGGGAGTCAACGCAAACGCTTCATCTGCGACAAAGACGAAGGGGAGTCCTTCTGCATTCTCCTCTGGAGGTGGCAAGCACAGACTGCCACTTTGGAGACGCCAGTAGAACTCCGTGTGCGTATTGGCACCACCATCCGAGATCCGGCCGTTCATCCCCACGTCCACATACATAAACTCGTATGTTGCCGACACCACCGCCAACATCACTACACTATTAAACCCTTTATAATTATAATAGTAGGACCCCGAGTTGGGCGGTGGGACGATGCGGACGTTTTTCCCATCAATTGCCCCTCCGCAGTTAGGAAAGTCCCAACGGCTGGCAAAGTGGGAGGCCACAGTCTGCCATTCCTGTGGCGTGGAAGGGAACTGTGGAGTGAAACAAGAAAAAATAATTACTCACTTTGCACCTAAACATTGCAAGCAGATTAGACAATCAACATCTTGGAACAAGAGCATTTTTGAAAATTTACGGTTGGAAAGTATTTGCACAGAAAAGTAGAGGCTCCCCTTCACAGATTACTCACCCCCCATCAATCCCACCACTTCTGATGGGCCATTGGCAATAACTAGGGTTTTGGGGGGGGGGGGTGTTGGACAGGTAACCCTCTGCACTTCATTGATCGTCAAATGTCTCAATAATGTGTGCTAGTTTGGCCAGACCCTCTGTACTTAACACTATTGGCAGCCCCCAGGAAAGATAAAATAACATTTCAACACCCCCCCCCCCCCAAAATAAAAGGCAAACACATTGTGACATTATGAAATTACCAAGCAAGCTAATAGGAGGGAAAGAACACAAAAACATCGGAAATGGAAAGTATGGAGGCAGCCCCTTGCACTACATGCTTTGCTGAATTCATCCCTAAAGATGCCCACTATAAAGAGGTAGGTATATAGTGTGTATGGACCTTGGGAAAGCCAGCAGATAAAGGATTGGTACCATCTGACAGAGCAGTTGGGGGAGGGGGTTCCTAATGAGTTTGCCCCCCCCACCCAAAAAAAAAAAAAAAAAAGGGGCTCTACATGAAGTAAACCACACAGCAAACATTTGTGCATATTTTAGGGGGTGTTTGGGGGCAAACAATACTATGCAGCAGACAAAAGACATTGCTTAAGTGACTAGGCCATAGGTGTCTATTGGGGCAGAAGAGCATGCTGGGGAGTGAAGGGAAAAATGCATGAAGGAGAAAAGGGGCACAGCATATTAGAGCATATTGCAATCATGGTATTTAGGGAAGGAGGTCAAAAATACAAGTCATTAGCAAACAGAGCATACATAGAAGGGAATAGTAAAGGAGAAATGTTACCTTAATATAGTCCTCCTGCAGGACCTCGATGATGGCAGAACAGGTCTCTGGAATAATGATTCCCAGGGCCTGGGGAGAGATACCTGAAGAGAACTTCAAATCCTGAAGACTTCTCCCTGTCGCCAAGTACCTCAACGTGGCAACAAGCCTCTGCTCCGGAGTAATGGCTTGTCTCATGCAGGTATCCTGCCGGCTGATAAAGGGGGTCAGCAAAGCCAAAAGACGGTGAAAATCGGGGTCCGTCATCCGGAGAAAGTTCCTGAAATCATCAGGATTATTCTCCCGGATCTCACGAAGCAAAGGCATGTGCGAGAATTGGTCACGCTGAAGCAACCAATTCTTGGTCCACATACTCCTCGTCACTCTGTTCATGGACGGGTCTTGGGTCAAAGCTAAAAGCCCGACACCAATTCCGCGTACAGCACGAACTCGGCGACGAGTACGCACGGGAAACATCGCTCACAAGGTCACAAAAGGTCGGCTGGTCAGAACGGACAAACCGAAAGCACCGATAAACAGCAAGGCCTGAAAGAACGGAATGAATACCAGAAACGAGCAGACAATAAGCAGTGCAAATCAAAGCGTCCTATATCAAGATATAGGCCGCAATGACCAACAAATGCGAACTGACTACACGCACTAATAAACAGATACGCACGACAAGCACAAACTGAAGAGCAGTAACGATCTGAGTCAGAAAACTGAGAAGCGCGAATCTTAAGTCACCAAACTTCGACTAAATCTCGATAAACACGGGATCAGCAGAAGGAGCCCAACGGGTGCCTGACGTGGTGCTGAACTTCCCTTTTCTAATCTCGTGGACGACGACTTACGTCACGACGTTCTTGCAGACCGGATATTCCGACAACGTAGTCCGACCGTGTGTACGCAACACCAACATCGGACAAAGTACGACGGACAGGATCCGACCGACCTGGTCCGCGGATTGTCCGACCGTGTGTATGGGGCTTAAGTGGGAAGTTAGTCATTACATTTTTTTAATAATGTTCAGGTCTGAAACCAAAATAATTTGGCTGTTGTAACACTTTATTTGTCACATAATATGCTATTTGAAAATAAATGAAGCCTTTTACATTGTATTTTATTTGCGGCGGTGCCTCATTATTGTTTTTTATTCAATTTCAGCATTTCAATTTTTTGGGGTATTTCTTGCATTTGCAGCTGCAGAAGCACTTGTTGTTACTAAACTATTCCTTGAACCATAAAACTCCTGCCTCAGAACTTTTGGAGACCAGTGAATATTTAAAGTGTGACTTCACTCTCTTAATCAACATTGACAATTTTTAATCCTTATGCTGCTAGTATTAGTAAATAAATAGTAAGGTATATCATATTTAAATGTTTTCTTTATCTATTTGTTCAGTTATTTTCTAGTTTTTATGCCTAGGCAAATTATTTCATACATCCTAGGAGTTTCAGGAGGGGGGGGGGGGGCTTTCTCAGCTATGCACACTCTCCTACCTGCATGCCTGAGCTAAAGGCTGATGGATGATGTCATAGATCCCTTGATGTCATACATCCCAAGAGTCTTCAGGAGGGGAGGAGGGGCTTTCTCTTTCTTTTTCATGACTGTAATCCGGTAAAGGACACCATACAGCACCAGACGGCATCACGTCAGGTAGACTGCAGGGATAGCCAAGCAACGATTTGGGCATCCAGCCATGGACCACTGGCTGCAACATCCAAACCAGCAATTGGGTCTTGAAGACCAACAGCAATTATCAATAAGCTGAAAGCAAATAAAGCTGGAAATTGGCATGGACAGGAAGGGGGTGAAAGTGCTCAGTATTGAAGATGTTAAATGTCAATAAATTAGGATTTACAGCTATTTTAACATGCTTGAGTGGTGAGTGTATTTTATTTTATTCAGCTCAGAAAAAAAAAGTGGGAAAAGTTTGAATTTTTTTTGATTACTTGGATTTAAGAATTACCCAATTCTCCTTAAATCAGACAAATCTACATGTAAAAGTGTATCAAAAATGTACTGAAAAACGGTGATTTATCCAAATCTCAGATAAGTAAGTTAATCTCTGCTAAGAGTACCTATCATTTAAAGTAGAAAATACATATTTTTACAGTCCTAGCATGACTAGATAATAGCTGGCTAGCACCATGATGAAAAGTGCACTTTAGATGATGAGAATGTACTGCCTGAACTTTGGCTGATGACCACACTAGGGGGGTTCATTTCATGTGGCGCATTTACTCACTCTGCAAAACGAATACCAAGCAGAAGCCCACATTACAACTTGTACTAATACCAATGTGATAAAAATAGAAGGTAATTCCATTTGCCTTCACCTCTTCACTGCCACAGGGGCCTAATACATTAATGGATTCAACAAAGTACAAGAGAGAAGTATGGTTCATGGAGAGATGGAGAAGTATTAGTGGAAGATGTCACGCTGTGGAGCTGGATCGTAATTGAAATAATGAAGATATCTGGCGTACATTTCCAACAAGTAGATTGGAGAGGATATGGTCAGAATATGCTTTTATAATAAAAATCGTTTGTAAACAAAAAAAAAAGAATATGCTTTTATGTCAATGGAATTTTCACTTCTGTGAGCAGGTTTTACAGTGTTCTTAAAGTATTGTCTCATAAGCAGATCAAAGATGTGCAGGCTGCTGATAATTGCAAGCACACAGAAAATGTGTTTTTGTTAAAGTTACATAGAGCAAAAGATATAGAAGATTTTTTTTATATGTACTGTATAAATTATTTTTAAGTCCAACTGAAACCTCAATTGACACTTGAAAAGAGTTACATGTTTTGCCTATACATTACACCTTATTCAAATTAAAATATATAAGAAAGGTTGTCACTGTTTAAGCGATTATTGTTGCATATTACATGGCAGCACATTGTGTCTAGTGAGTTTGCACTGCATGTGGGGAGTTAAAGTGGAACACACATTTACATTACTTTCCCTGACATCGGTTCTTACTTTTATTATTTTGTTGCAACATTTTTATTAACCACATCAGCTGCGGAAGATTTTGCCCCCTTCCCGATCAGAGCACTTTTTGCGATTTGGCACTTCGTCACTTTAACTGACAATTGCGCGGTTGTGCGACGTTGCACCCAAAAAATTTTCCCACAAATAGAGCTTTCTTTTGGTGGTATTTGATCACCTCTGCGGTTTTTATTTTTTGCACTATAAACAAAAAAAAAAAAACGACAATTTTGAAAAAAAAACATTATTTTTTACTTTTTGCTATAATAAATATCCCCCAAAAATATATATAGCGTCTAGGGGGTAGTTTTATGGCATTATTATTATACTGGCACTGGCAGTGAAGGGGTTAACCACTAGGGGGGCAATGAAGGGGTTAAGTGTGTCTTAGGGAGTGATTTTAACTGTGGGGGGGCTACTAGTCACATGACAACGATCACTGCTCTCGATGACAGAGAGCAGTGATCTCTGTCATGACACAAGCCAGAACGGGGAAGTGCCTTGTTTACATAGTCACTTCCCCATTCTGAGGCTCCGTGACACGATCGGTGGGAGACCGGCGGAATCGATGTGGGCACGGCCACGCTGTACGCGGCGGGTGCACGCCTGCTATCCCCGGCTCTTAAAGGGGAAGTACAGGTACGCCCATTAGCCCACCGCTGCCTTTATGCTGACATATATCAGCGTGTGGCGGTCGGCAACTGGTTAATTACTACACTATGGGGGTTATTTATGAAAGGCAAATACACTTTTCACTACAAGTGCAAACTACAAGTGCAAAGTGCATTTGAAATTGCACTGAAAGGGCACTTGGAAGTGCAGTCGCTGTAAATCCGAGGGGTAGATCTGAAATGAGGGGAAGCTCTGCTGATTTCATTATCCAATCATGTGCAAGCTAAAATGCTGTTTTTTATTTTCCTTGCATGTCCCCCTCGGATCTACAGCGACTGCACTTCCAAGTGCACTTTCAGTGCAATTTCAAGTGCACTTTGCACTTGTAGTGCAAAGTGGATTTGCCTTTAGTAAATAACCCCCTATATGAGTATTTTTTCTTTGTATGGTTATACCACAATATTTTCAAGGAGACAACACCATCTGGCACCATAGGAGGAAAATCGCCAAGGAGTAATTACATAATCTGAATTTATGTGACAGCATCTTCATTTGGTGAGTTGCCACTTTTACTGGTTAGCACTTCAAAAGCAGCTTACTGCGTTGCTTATAAGGACTTTTTCACGAAAAACCTTGGGAGCACTGCTATCATTTATATATTTTTTTCCTGCTCTGCAAGTACTGAGTTAAATGTAAAAATATGCCATTGAATGGCATATAGTAAGATTGCCAAGTTCAAAATGACCATGAGGCATTATCATTCACTCTGCAATAGACACACCCCTGACACATTGAGCGTTCTGATGAATAATGGTGCATGAAGTGTTTTTTCAAAAATAGAAATTCAGGATTGATGATCTCATCCTCCACACAAGATAAGGGTTTGACTCCACAAGATAAGGGTTTCCATTCACAGTGGTGGCCAGTCCATTAGGAGCGCCCGAGCGCCCCCGCTATCAACGGCCACCACGCCGCCCCCTCTATCCACAGCTGCCACCCCCCATGCATGTGTCTGGCCCCTTTCAGGATGGCAGGCGCATGAATTACAGCAGCGTTTTTTTTTTTGAAGGACCTGATTACAGCCAGAGGCTCTAATAGGCTTCAAAATAGGGTGGGCTCCAGGCGCAGAGCATTGCGCTACAAGCCCACCCAGGTGTTACAACAGTGAAGGAATATTCACTATTGAAACACTGATCCTTAATCCGACCAATCAGAAGTGGGACTGAAACCCTGTTTTCCGATTGGCTGAAAAGAGAAGAGTCCCGAATGGCCACTGAAGAGGAGGGAGGAAACGGAAGCCGCCACCACTTTGATGCTCGTGATGAGCAGGCGAAGGGGAAGCTGCCGCCGCCGAGCGGGGAAAGCCTCTAGTGAAGCCGCCGGTGGGAAGCCCAGGAGAAGCACTACCCACCATAGATGGGGTAAGTGCTCCAGTCCCGACTGACCCCCCTAAAAAAACTACCACCATCCGCCGCCACTGCACCAGAGCATTATACAGTATAACTTACCCTAATTGTTGTATTATATACAGCAGGCCATTTTTTAACATTGGAATTTATTTAATTAATATATATAACATTTTAACACAAGCACTAAACATAAACACATAATAGGCTGGTTGTATACTAAAATAGTATATGTTCTGTTGCATGAAAAATGTGTCTTTGTAACATAAAAGTTGCTTTAACAACCAAAAATGATAAACTACTGTCAGTGCTCAATTCAATAGCAATAGAATCTACAAGTCTATGTCTGTCAAAGTTCAAATCTTTGGGATACAGTCTCTCCAGACCTGGAAATCTTTAGAAAAACTGTAAATGAAACAAAGAGTGTGCTGGCATAGTGTAGGATCCTCAGGAAAAAAAAACTTTAATTTGTTAAAATAAATATATTGTATTTACAAAAGTGTTAAAAAGACACGCTTCATTTCCATAAGGAAATCCAAGTTGGGAGTTGGCTCTTATGAAGAGGAGCTGCCTTGCAATGCATTAGCCAGAATATTATGACGCGTACACACGATCTGAATTCTTGTCGGAAAAGCCTTAAGCCCCATACACACGGTCAGAAAATCCGACCACCAAATCCATCGGATTTGGTCCGACGGATTTAGTCCGACACTGGTGTTGCATACACACGGTCGGACAAAGTTGTCGGAAAATCCGATCATTCTGAACGTGGTGACGTTTGATGCCTACGACGGGACTACGTAGAGGCTAGTAGCCAATAGCTTTGGTCTTGTAATGTGATCTGAGCATGCGTGGCACTTTGTCTGTCGGAATTCGCTACACACGATAGGAATTGGTGTGATCGGACTTTGTTGTCGGAAAATCTTTAGAGCAGGAGATAGAACTTTGTCCGTCAGACAATCCGATGGAAACTGTCCGATGGTGCCTACACACGGTCGGAATTTCCGACAACATTGTCCGATAGGACAGAATCCATCGGAAAATCTGACCGCGTGTATGGGGCTTTAGATGTTTTTTCCTACGGAATTCCGCTCAAGCTTGTGTTGCCTACACACGGTCACACCAAAATCCGACTGCCAAGAACGCAGTGACGTACAACACTACGACGAGCCCCAAAATGAAGTTCAATGCTTCTGAGCATGCGTTGAATTGTTTCCGAGCATGCGTCAGAATTTTGCGTGTCGGAAATTGCCACAGACGATCGGAATTTCCGATAGAAACTTTTTCCGTCGGAAAAATTGAGAACATGCTCTCAATCTTTTGCTGGCTGAAATTCCACATTTTCCGACCAAAAGCTCACATCGGTATTTTGCTGGCGGAACTTCCGATCGTGTGTACGTGGCATTAGAGTTTGGTATCTAATGAAGCACTAATAGACATATGAATACTTTTGTTGCTTAATGAGATGTTTATTTATGAAAATGAGAGAAGCAGGTCTTTTTATCACTTTTGTGAGTACAAAAAAAAAAAAAAAATATATATATATATATATATATATATATATATATATTTTTTTATATACATATATACTGTATATAGATAGATAGATATACACTATGGGGGTTATTTACTAAATGAAAATCCACTTTGCACTGCAAGTGCACTTGAAAAAAGAGTCGTTGTAGATCCGAGGGGGCCATGCAAGGGAAATAAAAAACAGCATTTTAGCTTGCACATGATTGGATGATAAAATCAGCAGAGCTGGGGCGTGGCCTAGCCGGGATCCGAGATGGCAGCTTGAGGTGAAAGCTCCCGCACAGAGAGGACTCAAAAAGCCGTTTTAGTGGGAATATTTCGCCCCTTCAACGATGGGCAGAACCAACCGAAGCACCTCGACCCCCAGAGCGGTGACCGATCCCGGAACCCAGACCGGAAAAAACATACCAGACCTATTCCGCTCTCAGAAGGCAGGAAAGCACGAGGCTTCACAAGCGCCCCTGCTGACACAGGCCTCACAGGCCTCATCCCCACTCTTTAGCAACAGCAGCGGACCGGCAGAAGCGATGGAGGGTTCCGACAACCCGCTACATCCCCCAAGCCTCTCGGATCTACAACACGACCTACAAAAAGTGGCCCTAGACATAAGACACACAATTACAGCTGCAATATCCGACCTGAAGGCTGACATTCACAGCATGGCCCACAGGATAACGGACATCGAACAAACAACGCACGCACAGGCCGCGGCTATCAGGCAAGTCCAGCATGTCTACGATGCCCAGCTCCCACACATCTATGAGCTCCACCGACAAGTCGAAGACCTCGACAATAGGGGTCGCCGCCACAATGTGAGGGTGAGAGGGGTCCCGGAAAGCATCGAGACGCCGGGCCTACTACAAGCGGTATGTGCCATTTTTAATGATTTATTAGAGCGCCCGCCTGACACCCCTATTGAGATGGAACGTTGCCACCGTGCACTGAGACCCCAACCCCGTGATGCAGAACCACCCAGGGATATAGTGTGCTGCATTGTGAACTTTCCCTTGAAGGAGGAAATCCTACGAAAAGCCAGGCTAAGAGGCCGCATTCTATTCAACGGAACAGAAATTAAACTGTTCCAGGATCTCTCTCAAATAACTCTGCAAAACAGAAGATCCATGCGCCCTCTGCTGCATGTGCTCCGCTCCCGCAACATACCTTACAGATGGAAATTCCCGTTTTGCCTGTCAGCCACCGCCAGGGGACGCACTGCCTTGCTCCGATCTCCAGATGACCTTCCTATCTTCTGCGATCAACTTGACATCCCGCGGATGGAACTTCCGGATTGGTGCGCATTCTACTTCCCGTCTGAACCCTGGAAGCAAGTGACCCTCAACGCATCCCCGAAATCCCAGAGACAGAGATCCAGAAGACGCCGCCTGGACACATCGCCGCCGGAGGACCGTCTCTCACGTCGCGACCAGCCGTCGCGCAGCCCGAACTACGCCACACCGAGACGAGATCGCCAGGATGCATAACGGCCGACGCGCAAAGTGAAATCCACACTTCCCACAAATGCATGTAAGTGACCTACCATACCGACCCCCCCCATTGCCCGTCCACCATATCCCACAAAGGCCCAACCAGGCGGACCCCGGGCACCCCTCTGAACTCAAACTGTTTAGCACCACCCATACCAAATTCCCCTCCGTGTAACTCCACAAGCACCGTACAAGGAATGTTCACCTCGCGTTGCCCCATTTCTTGCGACCACGATTAGGCATCGAGACACTGTAGATGGGTCTGTGACTCTGTGCACGGGGGGAAAGAAGATTCAACTTGAAACCCCCTCTTTTTTGCTTGCTGCTTCCTTCCTCACACGACAGGAGAACGCTACCCTGGAATCAAGCGTATATCAGTTATACTCGGATAAGGATGCCAGGGCCGGGACCCTCGAAGGCTCCCACCACTCCCACGCACTGTGCTCTCAACAATCCTGCATCCTCCCCCACATGGCTCAAGACCACCGAACCCCTAAACAGGGCCTTCCCCCTTAAAGGCGGGCTTTGTTAAAAAGGGCACAGGGACACATTACTTTTGGTTTGCCTATGTATTTGGTACTTAACCTTATGTTTTCTAGCCCTCCACAGGACCACCGTAACATGCCCACGAACCACCCACCCTGACGTTACCCGCTCAACTCCGACCCAGCCCACTGGGAAACCAGGTCCCGCAATCCATGAACCGACGCTGACCTGACCGGTATGTAAACTGAGGTTGTGAACAAGGACCTCAGCCGGGCCCCCACAGAACGCAACTGCTTGCCTGCCCTCCCCCCCTTGACCTCCTCTATACACCCGATATACCCCCACTTGTCCCCCCTGTACTCCGGTACAGGACCCCCAAAGCCCAAAAACCCACTCACCCCCGGCAAGTTATCGACTGGACTTACGCTGTTTATTTAAATATGAGACGTGCCAGACTAAAAATGATCTCACAGCCCCCCAATAGGGACGAGTATAACCCAACTATGGTAAATAACTCTAACCGACCTAAGGGAAGCCATGACCTAAGGGAACTCCCAACATAGACCCTCCCACATAGAAACAAATGGCCCACGAACGTCCATGCAGGGAAGGGATATCCTTATGTTGTCTTAAATTAAGGTTCATATATTAGGGTGTTTTTCCCTTCTTTTTTTTTTTTTTTTTTGATTGTGTGATCTTATCCTGAAATGTATGTTTGCCTAAGACCTGACTCTCTGTCCCAAATTTTGCTTTTTCATCCCCCGACCCCTCACCTGGTCTCCCCCCAACTAGGAGTCTTAGACTCTATATGAGTATGCTCCCTCCCAACGGTGGGTCATACTGAGAAAACATGGTACTGTATAAGCCTGCATTGTTCTCTTAAATGATATATGACCGTATGGTTTCTAGTTCTCCACAGTTCCAACAAGTCATATCTGCGGACAACCCGTCCTGACGATACCATCCCAGAGGCGACCTACTGTATCAGGAGACCAGGAACCACTCGACAGCAACGGTCGCACGCCCTACCGGGCAGCAACCCAAGGTAGACAGTAACGCACCAGACATGACCCCTGTGGTGCACCCCCCCCGGGCACGACCACGGGGACCTCAGACCCCATACCTGTACCCATCTACGTGATACTCTCGACTTAACCTACACTACCTAAGGAAACGCAAGACGTATCTAACCGAACTGATTCACACAGTCCCGAACAGACGTGACCGCTACCTTAACACCGAAAGCAGCCGCAACCTACATGTGGCAGCATACGTACCAAGAGTATTCCCATACTTCTACCCTCCCACGTAGAACGCGACCCACACATGGGAACTTAGACCAAAAGGGGTGCCCATGAGTACGTCAAACTTTAACTTACTATGTTTATGGTTTATGGTTTTTTTTTGATATAAATGTTTTCGTTCAGAGACCAGGGTCTCGCTTACATCTTTTTGTCTTAAATTGTGTTTAGAAATTCTCTCTCTGGTCCTAGGCCACCCACTTTAACTAGATTGCATAGCTATGTCAATCCTGGAGACAGTTTAGTCTCCTGACTCAGCTCCTCCGGTCTACAAGACCTAGCCTTCAGATACTCATACTATCCCCCCAGCGCCCGAACCCCTCACCCTCCAAACCGTCTTGAATTGCTAGACAATCTCTCCTTATTCCATGCTACTCAAACTACCTACACCCCACTTAGTCCTCCTTATGCGCCCAGAGTCCTCTCTGATGCCGTGCCACCTAGATCCCCAATAGTACCCGTTACCCCACACAGCATCCCCTTGGGATACTAGCTGACCAACCAGTTGTATATTTGCAGGTGGAACAAACCCCCTCCTTTTCCTAGGTTTGGATCCACCTCTGGTTGTTTCTCTCACACAGTCTGTGTACAACTTCCCCCACCCCCCTTCCCTGGTTCTCTCCCTCTCTCTCTCACATCTCTCTATTCTCTTCTCCCCCGCCCCCTCCCCTTACTCCCTCCCTTGCCTATTGCCTCCCCTTCTCCCTACTCCCCTCTCCCTACATTTAACCCCGCATCTCCAAAATCTAACCGGAAACCCATCTTGCCTCACTCCTAATAAGGCAAGCTTCCCCCCTATCTCCTCACCCCCCTCCCTTTTGACCCCCTTACCTCACCCCTCTCTAACTCTCCCCCCCCCCCTCCACCCCCCACCCCTAGGCACTCTCTCTGGCACACCCGGGGGCCGCCCCCAGTCCCTGACC
Organism: Lithobates sylvaticus; assembly: GCA_028564925.1. Lineage (NCBI taxonomy): Eukaryota > Metazoa > Chordata > Amphibia > Anura > Ranidae > Lithobates > Lithobates sylvaticus. Next base: position 131,204,040 of record CM053038.1, read on the forward strand.
AACCGCATAACCCCAATCAGTAACGCCTAATATCCCCTACATCTCCCCAGAATGCAGTCAGTTCGAAACACCAAACAATCCCCCTCCTTGAGGTGCGTATCCCTAAACGTAAAGGGTTTAAACATCCCCGAGAAGAGATCCCAGATCCTTACTGAACTGACCAAACACAAAGCCCACTTCCTCTTCCTACAAGAGACCCATTTTAGATCGGACTCCATTCCCACCCTCAGGAACCAAATTTATAGAAATGCAATACACGCCACTAACCCCCAAGCAAAAACCAAAGGAGTGTCGATCCTAATATCTAAACACGCCAACTTCAAACTGAAGGATTCTTTAATAGACCCAGAGGGCAGGTACATTTTTATCAAAGGCCTCTTCGAAACCAAACCAGTCACACTTGCAAATATATACTACCCCAATGAACACCAAGTCTCTTACTTTAGGAAAATATGTGACCTCCTATCCACCTTTCAAGAGGGCATGACCTTACTAGGCGGAGATTTCAATGTCCCACTTAACCCCACCCTAGACACCTCTTCTGGTTCCTCGGCCCTCCCATTCAGAGCGCTGAGACAGATTAAACTACAACTACAAAACCTTACTCTGCACGACACCTGGCGTACTATGCACCCCGATACCAAAGATTACACCTTTTACTCCCCTCCCCATCTAAAGTACTCTCGAATAGACTACTTCTTTCTCTCTCAATCAGACCTGACCCTTGTAACCAATGCTTCGATAGAACCGATGTTCCTATCCGATCACCACCCTATCAAAATCGACCTCACCTTCCCTGATTCCCCAACTAGGACGAAAACCTGGCGGCTGAACCCCTCGCTTTTAAAAGACCCCGAAACACTTAACCAAATTAGAGACACCATACAAAACTACTTCAATGAGAACTCCACCCCTGACATCACACCCACAACCCTATGGGAAGCCCATAAATGTGTAGTAAGAGGGAAACTCATTGAGATAGCAACACTAGCAAAAAAGAGTCAGCAGGCACTTATCAATTCCCTAGTTGCCAAAATCAGACATTTAGAATCCCTACACAAGAGATCTATGGCGATAGAGACACTCCAAGAGCTCACGTCATCACGAACCCTTCTCCTAGATGAGCTGGGAAAACGCACTAGAAGGCGCTATGTATTACAACAACGCGTCTTCTACGAACATGGAAATAAAAGCGGGAGACTTCTGGCCCGTACTGTCCACTCTGCCAAATCTTCCTCTATTGTCCATCACATCAGAGACAATAAAGGCACAACCCATTCCAAAAACGAAGACATCGCCATGCAATTTGAAGCATTTTATTCTAAATTATATAATTTAACCGAAGGAAACTCTCCCTCAAACCCACATGACAGACATACCTCCAAAATTAGGGAATACATTAGCTCCTTCTCTCCTAAACCCATCACCCCCCAACAAGCAGAGTCCATAGACATTGACATCTCAGCCGAGGAACTTGCTCTGGCGGTGAAACAAATGAAGCCTGGTAGGAGCCCTGGTCCAGATGGCCTACCCCTCATATACTACAAAACTTTCCTGGATCTGCTTTCCCCTAAAATGCTCACGATCTTCAACCACCTAGCCGACCCTCATTCTCAGACAGGCAGACTATTGGAAGCTCATATAACAGTCATCCCCAAAGAAGGTAAAGACCCCTCCCAAGTAGCCAACTATAGACCGATATCCCTCCTAAACGTCGATATAAAATTGTACGCCAAAATTCTTGCGAATAGAATAATCCCCTTCCTTCCCACTCTTATCTCCCCCGATCAAGTCGGCTTTATCCCGGGCCGCGAAGCCCGAGATAATACCACTAGAACGCTCAACCTCCATCACTGGCTCACCTCCTCGAAATCTCAGGGTTTCTTGCTTTCCCTTGATGCGGAGAAGGCGTTCGACAGAGTGGCCTGGGACTACATGCGAGAAGCTCTGAGGGGGGTTGGCCTCCCACCTCGCATGTGTTCATACATAGAAGCTCTATACCGCTCCCCCTCAGCAAGAGTTAGAGTCAACGGTCACCTGTCGGACGCCTTCTCCATATCTAACGGAACCAGACAGGGCTGCCCCCTTTCCCCCCTCATCTTTGTCCTCTCACTCGAACCCCTTCTCAATAGATTGCGCTCAAATCCCGACATTAATGGAATCCGAGTTGCGAACAGGGAATTCAAAATCTCGGCCTTTGCCGACGACATCCTACTGTCTCTTAGAAATCCCCGCATTTCCCTACCCAACCTGCTAGAAGATATGAAAATATACGGTTCGCTGTCAAACCTCAAAATAAATCATTCTAAATCACACGCCCTCAATATATCCCTACCCACAGGAGAGGTCGCTCACTGTAAAGCCTCCTTCCCCTTCATTTGGAAGGACGATGAGATAACGTATCTAGGCATCCAAATCACTAAAAACCTAAAGGACCTCTACGCGCGAAACTTCCAGTCGACCCTAGTTAAAATCCAAGCTGATCTAAAGGAGTGGGCGAATCTTAACGTCTCATGGTTCGGACGGTCTGCCCTCATTAAAATGGTGATACTACCTAAGCTGCTATACCTGATGCAGACCATCCCTATATATCTCCCACCCTCCTTCTTCAAGTCATATAAAAAAGACTGTTCAATATTTGTTTGGAGAAACCGACCCCCACGCATAAAATACACCCGCCTTACGAGATCCAAGACAAGGGGAGGCATCGGTTTACCAGACATCCACCAATACTACTTAGCTTGCCAGTTAGCAAGAGTGGTCGACTGGAAGGTTCATAAACGGGAGAAAACCTGGGTCCCCCTCGAGAATTCCTTCTCTAGTATTCCATTACATGTCCTGCCATGGGTCTCACCCACCCACTGGCCTCCAAACCTCAGAACGCACCCCCTCATTTCCCCCACCCTAACATCTTTCAAGAACCTGACAAACCCGGCTAATCTAACCTCACACCCGGGACCTATAACGCCCCTACGAGAGAACCCAGAATTCCCCCCGGGGGAATCGCGCCTCTTCCTACTAGACGAATGGCCACATGAAGACATTCTAGTGCACCAACTATTCAAAAGAGGCCGAATCCGCCCTCTTGAGGACCTAGCTGCTAAATCTCAGACCCAATCATTCCCTTTCTGGTCCTACAGACAGATAAGGAAATTCCTCACTACACGAAACCCCCCGACCGCTTGCCTGAGGAATCTCACACAATTCGAAACCCTCTGCACTCAGACCTCCCCACAGAGACACGTTATCTCTTTTCTCTACTCACTGCTGCAAGAAGCACCAACCCTTAAACATGCCACTGATATCGCCCGCTCGTCATGGGAGAAGGACTTACAACTGTCCTTGTCTGACGATGAATGGACAGCAATCTACACGTACGCGCACAAAGGCTCGCTTAATGTAGCACTCCAAGAGAATAGCTATAAAATCATCACTAAATGGTATAGGACCCCTGAACTCCTACACAAATTCTCTCCCTCAGTTACAAATAAATGCTGGAGGTGCAACTCAGCGGTTGGCTCGATGCTACACATTTGGTGGGAATGCGCAATCATTCAACCATTCTGGACAGAGGTACACTCCCTAATAGAAAAAGTTACAACCTACACCTTAGACTTCGGTCCTGCACAATTTTTACTTCACCACTCTTCCCTCTCCAAACGTTCATATTACAAATCACTAGCAATGCACATGGTCAGTGCAGCCAGACTCTGCATTCCAGCACACTGGCGATCCACTACCACCCCTCCCATTAGAGAATGGCTGCACAGAATCTCTAAGATAGAAGAAATGGAGGAACTGATCCACATTTCGCAAGAGAGAGTAGAGAAATTCACCACAACATGGGCGTGTTGGATACACTTCAAATCAACAGAACACTACAAATCCATAATTCCCACGGGACAGAACGGATCCCATGAACCGCTCCCCTGAGACCGTAGCTACCCCCCCACGCACTAGGGGGAACCCTGGAAACTGGTGACGGCCCCCCAACGTGCCCTAACCCCACTCCTGCCCCTCACCCACCCCCCCCCCCCTCCCAGACTCCTCCCCCCCCTCTCCTTCTTTCTCCTCCTCTCTACTTTGATCCCCTCCCCCTTCCTTCCCTTCCCAGAAGACCGGAAATGTCTTGGTCATTTTCGGCCTTCCTGAATCACATTTTGTAGGAGATCTCCTGACCACAGCCTGTATAAGGTTAAAACCCCGCTGGCGCCAGGGCGGGGCCCGTTGAAGATGGCCCCACTGGCGTAAATCCTCTTCCAGATGCAATGAAATACCCAAGAATGCATAGGTTCCACACACCCCTTTTCTTATCCCTTGCTCCATCCTTGCCCTCACTAAATATAACCGCAATCGGATATACTACAAGATCCAATTGGAGGTACCGTTGAATCCATGGTCATGCTTATATGATGTTTGTAATAACCCTTGAGATCCCCATGTACCTGCGCATCTATGTACATTTTCATTGCATGTAAAGTTTCTGTTACCTGTTTATCTTACCATTTTCTCAATAAAAACGTTATGGAAAAAAAAAAAAAAATCAGCAGAGCTTCCACTCATTTCAGATCTACACCTTAGATTTAGAGTGACTGCACTTCTTTCAAGTGCACTTGCACTGCAAAGTGGAATCGTTTTCGTAAATAATCCCCAGTATCTCACAAAAGTGAGTACACCCCTTACATTTTTGTAAATATTTTATTATATCTTTTCATGTGAAATTACACTTTGCTACAATGTAAATTAGTGAGTGTACAGCTTGTAGAACAGTGTAAATTTGCTGTCCCCTCAAAATAACTCAACACACAGCCATTAATGTCTAAACTGCTGGCAACAAAAGTGAGTACACCCACAAGTGAAAATGTCCTAATTGGGCCCATATAAACATTTTCCCTCCCCGGTGTCATGTGACTCGTTAGTGTTACAAGGTCTCAGGTGTGAATGAGGAGCAGGTGTGTTAAATTTGGTGTTATCACTCTCACTCTATCATACTGGTCACTGGAAGTTCAACATGGTGTCAAGCGTGCGTGGCAGCAACCAGTTGAGGAGTACAGAGACAAGTGTGTCTTGCCTAGAGTCAAGCATGGTGGTGAGAGTGTCATGGTCTGGGGCTGCATGAGTACTGCCAGCACTGGGGAGCTACAGTTCATTGAGGGAACCATGAATGCCAACATGTACTGTGACATACTGAAGCAGAGCGTGATCTCCTCCCTTCGGAGACTGGGCCGCCGGCTGACCCCCCACCCCTTCAACCTCCGTGGTTTAACAGGACAGGTTCCACTCAGAACAGGCCTCGCCATATTTAACCAAAGAAGTTGAGTGCACTTGCTCAGCATCATATCCAGAGATTGTCTTTGGGAAATAGACATCTGTGTGCTCTCAGCATTGCTGCAGAGGTTTAGGGGAGTGGAGTCAGCCTGTCAGTGCTCAAGCCATACACCGCACACTGCATCAAATTGGTCTTCATGGCTGTCATCCTAGATGGAAGCTTCTTCTAAAGATGATAACAACCCCAAACACACCTCCAAGACGACCACTGCCTTGCTAAAGAAGCTGAGGGTAAAGGTTATGGACTGCCCAAGCATGTCTCCAGACCTAAACCCTATTGAGCATCTATGGGGCATCCTCAAACGGAAGGTGGAGGAGCTCAAGGTCTCTAAAATCCACCAGCTCCGTGATGTCGTCATGGAGGAGTGGAAGAGGACTCCAGTGGCAACCTGTGAAGCTCTGGTGAACTCCATGCCCATGAGGGTTAAGGCAGTGCTGGATAATAATGGTGGCCACACAAAATATTGACACTTTGAGCCACTTGACACTTTGGGCCCAATTTGGACATTTTTACTTAGGGTGTACTCACTTTTTTTTCCAGCGGTTTAGATATTAATGGCTGTGTGTTGAGTTATTTTGAGGGGGCAGCAGATTTTCACTATTATACAAGCTGTACACTCACTACTTTACATTATAGCAAAGTGTAATTTCTTCAGTGCTGTCGCATGAAAATATATAATAAAATATTTACAAAAATGTGGAGGGGTGTACTCACTTTTGTGAGATACTGTATTTATAGATATAGATATTGTAACCAATTAAAGATTGTTTTGATTGCCAGTGTGTTCTCTGTTTCATTTACAAAAAAATAAAAATAAAAAATAAATACTTTGGTTAAAAAGCAGCAATAAGCCTTTGGCCAGGGGATAGTAGTTCAATAAAAAGCAAAACTAAGGACAACAGTTGATTATTTTCAAGGTTTCATGAAACCCTAATGTTCCTCCAGAGGCTGCTAAAGGTTCCTTGAGAACTGGACAATGTCTGTCTCTTAGATTAGTAACCACTGATACCAATCATCTTTTTAGCTATATGTAAGGAATATATAAAACTTAAATAATATGGCCACCTAATGCAAAGTGAGGACTCATTGGAAAAGACCCTGATGCTGGAAAACATGGAAGAAAAAAGAAGAAGAGGATGACAAAAAAAAAGATGGATGGATAGCATCATCGAAACAATGAACATGAAGTTAAGCACGCTCCGGGAGGCAGTGGAGGACAGAAAAGCCTAATGCGCTCTGGTCCATGAGGTCACGAAGAGTCGGACATGACTAAATGACTGAACAACAAAGGAAGGGATGCTTCCCACTGTCCATCAATCTAAGGTAAGTGTTCTTCTATGTGATCACCAATATAAGGGGAAACTAGATTGTCCACCATTGTAAGGGGGCATTCTTCCTATTGATCATAAATATAAGGGGCACTGCTTTGTCCACCAATGTAAGGGGGTACTTTTCCACTGACCATCAATTTAAGGGGGCATTTCTACACCAATGTGAGGGAACATTTCAAGTTTCACACTCTGCATTTTCTTTTCAGGTCATTATGATTTGTTTTGTTTCATTTTAATTGTATTATTGTCATATAAAGCAGCCCTGGGTGAACATAAGTATGCTAAATTCCTTACCCTTTAACTTTTTCTTATATCTCACTCGAATGCCTATAGTTACTGTAAATGAATTCATAGCTGGGGTTCCCTAAGACCTGTAAATTAATTTAAGTGTTCCTCCGTTGTTGAGAAAGACTAGTATAAACAATGTCTAATCATAATAAACTTGAATGTTTATTTAAATTTTGATACATAAAAGAAAGCTTTGATTTTAACATTACTATTGGAAATCCCTACTTCTTCAAGAAAACTGGGACATATGGGAGCCCAAAGTTAAGGCGTTGTAAAACCATCATTTTCTTATATAATAATACAAAGAATATAATCCTGCCTTCATAAACCACAATCAGTGAGCCATTTTCTTTTTAATGTGTACTTTGTAAAATTAGAATAATACCCTTAGAATGCATATTTTGGTCCAGATAACACCTGTTTCTGTTGACATTGACAGCTGTGCAGAGATCTAATCCTGTGGCTGCTCTCGCTTTGACTGACATTGGAAGAGGCAAGCACTCCTTCATTGCCAGAATAACACAGAAGGCTTTCCAATGAAGGAAATAAATATTTCCTCGGAGAATGCTAGTTCACTTCTTTTAGTATTTTGTACCATCTACAAAGGTCAGCCTTTTACAAGAAAGGACCAGAAAGTGGTAAAGAAATGGAAGTACGCAATTGGAAAAAGCACAATTCCTTCAATGCCGTAAATACCAATTTATTTAAGTGATCAAAATCTGTACAAAGAGGAATGCTGTATAAGGATATATAGTGACTGCAGTCCTCTTCCTCTATGTACAAGAGCATAGATAGTGAAATAAGCAAGATAAAAGATATTGTAAAGGGTCACATGGACCTCTGTATTATTGCAACCCTCTCATAAAGCATAGCCCATATCCATTCATTTCAAGGTCACAGGGTGACAGTCACTATAAAAAAGAACAAGCTATGGATAATCGATGGCGTGTTCCAAGAAGAACACTAAATGCCAGGAGCAAGGGATGGAAGCTATAGACGAGGAGCTGCATAGTTTTGTTTTACCTGACAGACTCAATAATCACGGGAAAAGCTTAACTGATGACACTTCATTAGCATAATGAGTGGAAACTGGGAAGAGGGGAGTCGGATACTCTATCATCAAGCAGATCACGTACAAGCGCACATCTAGCGTTCTGCTTTACTATTACAAGCACTGTTTGTGTTCAGTATGAACATTCATTTTCTTTAGAGCTGTCTCCTACAGTAACTAGGAATATGTCTGCAGACATTACACAGTAATAGCCCAAAGAAAGGCTGTTTAGGTATGGTTCAGTTTTCTTCATCTGCATTCGCTCATGGGCAGAATTTTATACATGGATGGAATAAGAGGAGAGATGGAAGATCATCAATCAGAAAAACAATGCACAAAGACCAATAATATAGTTCTGATGTATAAAACTGTTAGTGCTGCATAAAAAAAGGGTCTGTTTATGCAGCACTAACAAAAATGCACAAATAACATATTAATAGGCACTGCAGCATACAGCACTTTTTTCATATTTAAAATGTCCTAATGAGAAGATTAGTGTGGATGTGGATTTGACTAGCAGATATGCATGACAGACAGTTAGGAACAGACATGAGGTCATGGTTGTCCTTGGAGTTTTCAGTCCCTCGGTATAAGCCAGTCACAGAACAGTCTGCAGCATGCACAGTAGTACCTTCCCCTCTCTCTTCAATACCTTAAGCAGGAGTACTTGTGGACCAAGCATTTCTGTTTGTGATTTGAAAGTGTGTCAGCAGACATTATGCTTGTACATGTTACTAGTTTTAATCAGGCCGCATTATGCCCCGTACACATGGTCGGATACTCCGATGGAAAAAAGTCTGATCGGATTATGTTGTCGGAAAATCCGATCGTGTGTGGGCTCTAGCGGGCTTTTTTAGTTTCCGACGGAAAAAATTTGAGAGCATGATCTAAAATTTTTGTCGACAACAAAATCCGATCAGACTTTTTCCGATCGTGTGTAGAGAATTCCGACGCACAAAGTGCCACGGATGCTCAGAAGAAATTTGGAGACAAAAGCTATTGGCTACTGGCCTCTACGTAGTCCCATCGTACGTTTTATACGTCACCTCGTTCGGAACGATCGGATTTTCCGGCAACGATCGGATTTTGTGATCGAATGTCCGACCGTGTGTACGGGGCATTATAGGTTTCATTGAGCCCTACTAATAATAGTATTACTGTGTGAATTTGTGCTTGAATTTTTTGCTAGGTGTACTACAAAGCATCACCGCAAGATCCTGAAGATGCTTTGCTCTGTGCTCTGCAAAATTGAAAAGCCCTGCTGGCTATATCAGATAACACACTTTATTAATTATGATACTATTGTGGGTGTCCATATGCACCACATTATTAATCACAAATATTTGACAACTGGAAGATGAAGATATGGAAGAGATTGGATAACATTTGAGAAATAGTTTAACCGGCCAGGCTGTCTAGAAAAAGGGTCAGTTACAGGGGTTTGACAAGCTATATAACTCTTTTAGGGGTACTTACAATGGTTACCTTTTAATTGTATAAAGTACATGTTCATTTTTACGTGCCCTACAACACTTTTTACAGTGTGATGTTTTAATCACCTTACTTACCATTGCAATAATCCTCATTGACCAACACCACTAAGTGTCTCTAACAAAAATATCCCTCATTGCCCTTTCATTCTTATCGGTGAACTGGTTCCCAGGCATCCAGCATAATACCCTTTCTTCCCAAAATGCAGACCAAAGCAAGCACAATCTCAGTAGTTTGTATGGCTGTAAAAAAAGTAATGACCTGACCAAGCTTTCTTGGCTCCATGGGGCACCAGAGCCAGCATCATCACAAGATGCATTAACAAATAAAGTTATGAATTAAGCTGTATTATACAGTAGGTATAGAAAAGAATCACCCTCTTAAAAATAATAATTTTTTTTTGCTTTGCAGCCTGAAATGTAGACAGTCTCAGTTTTTGTTTTATCCAGTTGTATTTACAACCTATAACATCCAAGTGAAAGATATAACACCAACGTGTCAGGAAAAAAAAAAAGTAAAAAAATAGAATCACTGAGTTGGAAAAAGGATCACCCCCTTGTGTCAGTATTATGTTTAATTATCTTTTGCTTTAATTACAGTCTTTAGTCTGTTGGGATAAGTCTCTACTAACTTTACACATCTAGACTTTGCAATGTTTGCTCACTCGTCTTTGCACAATTTAAATTTGATGGTGACCATTTGTGTACTGCGGTCTTCAAGTCATTCCACAGATTTTCAATGGAGTGTAAGTCTGGGCTCTGACTAGGCCATGCAAGGACATTCACCTTTTTTTCCCTTCAATTACTGTGTGGTCATGTTTGCTGTGTGCCTTGGGTCATTGTCATGTTGGAGGCTAAACCTTCTTCCCATTAACAACTTTAAAAGTTAAAGATACTTACCTTATCCTTGGCTTTTTACAATTTCACCAAGGTAAGGGTGACATTACTATGACGGATCCTAGAAAAGCTGAGGATTCCAAATATTTGGAAAAGGCTGCCACAAGCACTGTGTTCCTAAGTTAGCCTTTCTCAATCTTTTTACCACGTAGAAACCCTCTAAATAACTGCCCATTGGTGGTCAGTAGAAAAATGCTTTCTTACATTGGTGATCAGTGGGAAAATATCTCCTTGGTGGTTATTGGAAAAATGCCCCTTTACATTGGTGGTCAGTGTATAAGTGCCCCTTTACATTGGTGGTGAGTGTAGTGCCCCCTTTATTTAGTGGTTCATGTAATGCCTCCTTAAAGAGGAAGTAAACCCTAATGGGTTTTATTCCTTTTTTTCCCCGTGCAGAGTAAAAGCATAATGGGCTAGAATGCACACATACTAGTCCAATATGTGGAACCAGGTAGCAAATGAAGCCTGCGCTGTCCCCGCTGGTGGCTGCATCCATCTTCGTCCCTCTTCCTTATGGGCCGTGGACTCCGGTTCTGTGACTGGCTAGAGCCGCGTGATGTCACTCCTGTGCATGAGCGTGAGTTCTGCCTTGCATGGATGGTCAGTGGAAATGTGCCCTCTTATGCAGTTCCCCCATACATTGATGTTTTTTTTTTAACCCCCCTTATATTGGTGACTAGTGGGAAGAATGTCTTTCTTACAGATACAGTGCCTTGAAAAAGATATTCATACCCCTTGAAATGTTTCACATTTCGTCGTTACAACTAAAAACGTAAATGTATTTTATTGGGATTTTATGTGATAGACCAACACAAAGTGGCACATAATTGTGAAGTGGAAGGAAAGTGATAAATGTTTTTCAAAATTGTTTACAAATAAATATGTAAGAGCCGGTTCACACAGGGGAAACTTGGGATCCGACTTCAGGTCGCCCCAAGTCACGCTGTTGAGAAAATCAATGTTAGTTAATGGAGCCGTCTTAATGTACATTTCAGCAGTCACTCCGACTTCAAAAAAGGTTCCTGTATGACTTCAATCAGACTTCTAGGCGACTTGTACCCATTGATCTCAATGGAAGTGGCCTCCAAGTCGGATCCCCATCTATATTGAAGCGACAAGGGCTTCTTCCCGACAACCCTGGTTGTCGGGGTCTGCGGACGGGGGGCTTATCGGAATCCGGGAGTCCCCTTTAATAAGGGGGCCCCCAGATCCCGGCCCCTACACTATGTGAATGAGTATGGGGTACCCCTACCCATTCACCTGGGGAAAAGTCAATAAAAGAAACACACTACACATGTTTTTTTTAAGTAATTTATTAGACAGCTCCGGTGGTCTTCTTCTGACTTTGGGGGTCTCTTCCGACTCCTGCTCTCTCCGGCCTCTTCTCCCGCTCTCCGGCCTCTTCTCCCACTCTCCCCTTCTTCTTCCAGGCTTCTCCGCTATCTTCTTGCAGCTCTTTTACTAGCGGAGGAGCCCGGTCTCCTCCGTCCTTCTTCCCTCTTCTTCCGATGTTGACACGACACTCTCTCCCGCTTTAATGGCTTGTGCGACTTATATAGGTATGGGGCATGGTCACCGGGTGACCCCAACCCTTATGATGTCAAGTCCCGGGGCATGCTGGGACTGTGGCGTCATAAGGGGCGGGGTCACCGTGCGACATCACCCGTGACCACGCTCCATGCCTATATAAGTCGCCACGCATGTTGCACAAGCCATTACAACAATAAGCCATCTTTCAACAATAGCTTTCTTCTTGCCACTCATCCATAAAGGCCAGATTTGTGGAGTGCACAACTAATAGTTATCCTGTGGACAGATTCTCCCACCTGAGCTGTGAATCTCTGCAGCTCCTCCAGAGTTACCTCTTGACTGCGTCTCTGATTAATGCTCTCCTTGCCCAGCCTGTCAGTTTAGGTGGATAGCCATGTCTTGGTAGGTTTACAGTTGTGCCATACTCTTTCCATTTTTGGATGATGGGTTGAACAGTGCTTCATGAGATGTTAAAAAAAAAAAAAAACAGTGGTGTAAGTGGTTACTTATCTAATTAGCAAAAATTGCCCATTGCTCAAGGAACCCCTAGCAAACGCTAAAGGAACCCTAGAGGATCAATTATTAGTTCTGAAGCTTGAGCAAATCATCACTAAACAGGAGCAATAAGACAGATTGTACAACAGATTTTTACAAAGTTACAGATTGAGCCAGGAATTCTTTCCTCATCTGTTCAAGGTGCATGAAGTCATATTAGTGCACTGTCATTAACACAGTTAAGTACTGTCTGTGATACCTTCTCTTTGCAATAACAGGTACATTTTCAGGACACACTTTCTGAAATGTCTACGGTCTACCCTCTTCTTATCGGTTCAAGCAAAACTTTGAAACCTGACCCTGACCACTTCCCCATTTTTTTCTCAATTTTTTCTCTATTTACAGTGAAAATCTGTCTCATCTACAGAAATAAAACTTTGCAAACTGTAGCATTTGGCTGTTATGAAATATGGGGAAATAGGTCACATATTCCCATAAAAACCTTTGCAAAGGCTTTGCTGAATGAGTGCCAGGCTGATGTGCCATGTATTATGCAGCTAATTTGCTTAATAAATATCTTTCTGCATTGCCAAGATATGTGTGAAAAATCTGCAAACCCCAGATGTGTTAAAGCGGTTCTGCACTCTGTAAAAAAAAAATTTTTTTAAGGACGTAATATAAAGTATGCTTACCTTTATTAGGGGACTCACCTGTTCCATCTTCCATCTCGATCGCCGCCGGTTTTCGTCCGCTGAAGTTCCTCGTCTTCTTCTTTAGTGCTGGGGGCCATCTTGCCTGTGGGCATGTGAAACCCCACAGGCACTGTTGATGGCCCAGCATGCACCGCCGTTACTCGCGCGTGCGCAGTAACGGCACATCTGCCGACATCTCATGAGATTTCGGCAGATGCGGCCGAAATCTCGGGAGATTTCGGAAGATGTGGCCGAAATCTCGCGAGATTTCGGAAGATGCCCGCACTGACTCCTGGGATCAATGACACCAGATCCCAGGACACAGTGCGGCGTGACGACGATCGACGCAGAGACCCCGCCCGCCGCCGCAGAGGGAGAAGACCGGAAGTCTTCAATTACAAGGTAATTAAAAAAAAAAAAAAAAAAAACATTTCATTTAGTACTCTTTGCCTGATTTGGAAGGCAAAGAGATTTACTAAATGAAATGAGTGCAGAACCACTTTAAGTTCCTTTTAAACTTTAAACTTTTTAACTTTTAAATGGGTAGATTAAAAAGAATGTGATTGTTATGACTGGTAAAGCAGGTAGATTTTAATGTTATATTAGAGCTGTCAGTTTTGAATTTATTTACAGTGTTTGCATAGGGACCCCTAGCAAAACCAGATCTTTGTTTTGTTTTAAAAACACATTGTGGCACATATGTGGTACATATTTTTATATGGCAGGCATTATATGTATTAGATGTGAGCTGCTAATAAAATCAGTAGTTTATTAGTTTAGTAGTGTATTAGTTTTAAGCTATTTTTAAAATGAAAGTCCAGCAGCACCTCTAAAAATGATTAAAATCAGCTTGTGCTGCTACAGTATATTCACCTCCTCTCTGGCATAATCCCCCAAAGAAGGTCCTCTGTAAGGTCCATGCATGCTCATCTTCAAGACTGAATGACACCAGGCATCTATGAACCTAAGCAGTGCATGGCAGTGTAGGTCCACAGAAAGGGGATTTTCGCAGTACTCCTGTTCTCATTTAACTCTCTTCTCTCTTAATTTTCTTTACCCTCAGCTAGTTTTTCTTTATATTTTTTTTTTTTTTGACGCAAAACATAATATTTCTCACTACGTTCAAATTTAACTATGTATAAGGTGATCCTGTTTAAGGTAATTAGAAAATGACAGTAGGATCATACAGCTGACAAAATAACCTGTCAGTACAAAAGTGTACAGACATGTGTCCCTCCAGCACTGCCTAGAGAGAAGGTAATATGCATATAGTGAATTTCATTCTGCCAGCATTGTCATGTAAAATGGGTCCTGGGGACAGTAGTCTCCTCTATTAGGCAGTAGAGAAACATAGCGATGCTCTAGTTGACACTTAGTAGATGTAAAAGGTACCAGTATTTCCTGACAGCTTATAATGGATTATCCTAAAATCTTTTTTTTATTTACCCTCTGTAATAAATATCTATCTGCTACAGTCACACATATGATCCCTGACAACTATACAATAAATCAACCTTCTACTTTTCGCTTCTCTCTTCTCATGATGTAATTGACCAAATATAGTCATGTCCATATTTGGACAATGGCATCACCTAGGAGACCCCGCCCCTTTGTTTATACTTAGCTGACAACCATGAGAGTTGTCATTCAAAGGCAAGTAGTCATCAGGAACAGATTGTGTTGACAGGTTCTACTTTTCCAGATTAAGATAAGCCCCATATGCACAGACCCCCACAACCACCGTGACAGGGTTGTGGGGAAGAGTCCCTTATCCTCATCAACACATGGGTACAGGGTACTTTGCCAGAGGGGACCCCTGTTGAGGGCATGTGGTCTGGTATGGTTCAGGAGGGGGGTGAATGCTTGCGCCCTCTTTCCTGGTGAGACAGGCTTCATGTTTGGATAAGATTCTGGCATGGTTTTTTTTCTTGATTTTTGTGTTGGATTTACCCTTTTTTTTGGCATGATGTCCCCAATTTACAATTTGCTGCAATAGGTTGTATGCATTGCATAGATATGCCACTTCAGCAGGCAGGTTAAGAGCATCCTCCGGACATGTTTTTTTTTTTGCTTTGGTACATGTTCTCCAGGGCAGGAGCCATCATTTGTTATTTGTCAGGAGTGTCATTTGTTTGACAATGTCTTGCATATTAGCCTAGAAAATGTCTAGAAATGATTTTTAACATTCAGCCCCTATTGACGTTTGGATTCGGCACCTGAACTTCTGTAATGTTCACCAAACCCAGGTACGTTCAGCTCATTCCTACTGACTAGCAGGTCACAGCTCTGAAAATGCACCTTAGACTTCACACTGCTATAAGAATGAAGTTTACACTGTGTGCCTTTCCTGCTTTCCCTTTTCACCTTAGTTCAATATTTCCATAGACTTTATTTTTACTTTTTTACTTCCTTGTTTCAATAACTGAACAGTGATCTTATTGTGGACTGCCTCCTGAAAATTAAATACTTCAAATGTCTGTCCTCAGCTTCACCTAGCTTGCAAGTCAACATCTTTTTGCCTCTCATCTCCATAGGCTCTTCTCACATATTGTCTTTGACAGGGGAGTGGAGTTCACTTTCAACTTTTGATAAACTCTGCATCATTTTCCGTATATAAAGTTAAACTTTCTCAAGCCTATTTTTCCTAGTCTACTTAGCAAACAGAAAAAGTCAATCAAATTCTGGAAGAGTTCCTACAACCATATGTCTCCACCTGTCAGGATAATGGAGCTGACCTGCTTCCTAAAGTTGAATTAGCCCACAATAATAAAGCCTATGGGCTTATATTCATTTTTTTGTAACATATGACATTCATCCTAATGAACAGAGATTAGATATGACTTTCTACCAGTGATTTTAACGTTGTTTTTTTTTGTCCTGTGTCAGTCCATACACAATCCCATATGCCATACAAACTCAAATAGCTTTTTTCATTCTTGATCCTAAATTGGTATTCCTATAAATCCACCAACTACAGTCGAAGTTGAACACATTTTTAGATTCTAGAATTTCTGGGGCAAACTGCAGTATCCCATTATTTACATGCATTCTCAAACATAATATAGGCCTAAACAAAATCATGGGGTAGTTGAGGAAAATGTAAATATCCTCCCTATGGGATAAGAAAATGCACTAACATGTTCATGGAAAGCCAAGAGCAGGGACAGTGTAGAAAGAGGCCATACAAGGCTGTCCCAAATCTTTGCCAGTGTAAAAAAACCTCCTGTCGACTTTTGCCAGTTCTGGTGTGCTTAATTATTCTACCTGGCTTTTCCTTTGATTTGTTTTGTTTGCCTGCCTGTTGTTTGTTCTAACTTTGCACATAGTTCCTGGCTATGCTTTTCTGACAACCTACAGTAGATGGTAGCTTAGGTTGACTAAACCTTAAGCTGTAGATTTGGTGTTTCTTCCTATATTCCAAATTCTGGCCCTCATCAACCAGTCACCTTACTGTCATTAGACACCAATGGGGAAAACTTGACAGCTGCACCTTTGGGGGCTGGGGGTAGTACAGGTGAGGAATGGACTAGGCAATCTATAGAGTCTATTTCTCTCAGTTAGTCTATGTCTACTGCTGGTAACACACAAGATCCACTAACACCTGTGACAAAGATGATGGACATGCTGGTGAAAGGCTACAACTCTTATATGGCACTGTGTCTTTAAGGAAGCATGGGGTAGCTATGCACCAAGTTTATTTATTGCTGTATATATTCCTGCACAGCTATTGGGGTCCACTAAGGATAAGTGCACTTATAGCACTTGTAAAAATGGCATCACTTATAATAATGTTCTGAAATGCTGAATAACAGCTGAGTTGTCATATAACTCTCTCTTAGCCTAATCTGCTAGTGTTACTATGGAAACAACAAGGAGACTCAAGGCTAATAGGTCTTAACCATAATACTTCCAAACAAAACTCAAACATTAAAGCAGACATACAGTATGCCTAACAGTGCAGGTATTATTTAAAAATTGTGTTTACCAAATGTATTTTTAGTCATGGGTAGAGCATGGAAGGGTTAGACCTCACCTTTGTGCTGTGACTCCTTTGGGGACACACTCCTTGAAATGTACCAACATGGACACAGAAAATACAAATCTGACAGATATGCTAACATTTCTTCGCTACAAGAAACACTTTTGGCTGAAGTTTTTCTTCAAAAGGATGACTTTACCTTTATATACTCCACCAGTGACTCCCAAAGTCTTATTCTCACCTGTTCACAGTACTAACAAATTCCAGCTGTGCAGGCTATAGGAAGCTGCAAAGCCAACACTGCAAATCTCCCATGCAGCCCCTCGCTTCTTCTGTTCATGTGCAGTAAAATCACATTCAGTCTTATGAAGAGCCTGCCTATCATGCATGCCAGTAATTGACAGTCTATCCATTAAAAACACATTTCCTGCACATGCACAGTAGAGTTATGGGACTGACACAGAAAGTTCAGAGCAATGGCTGGACATGCCCCCATGGGCCATGCTGCATAAAATGGTGGAGTGTGAACAGGTGACTTTAAGACTTTGGGAGGGTAGGGGAATGCTGGGGATCCAGTGCTAATGACAAACGCTGGAGAACTGATGTCAGGAAATGTTTCCATGCAGAACCTCTGACTGTCCTGCACAACTATCACCCAAGACTTTTTGGCAGATATCACAGTATCGATACTTTTATTTTGATAATTGTAATGTGCATGTGAGGTGGGGTTAGACTTTGCTGGTGGTGGTCTTTGACAACTCGACTAGTGGAAAGTAGGGATGGGCCGAACACCCCCCCCCCCCCCCGGTTCGGTTTGTACTAGAACACCTCGAACAGGCAAAAAGTTCTAGCGCGTATACAAACCCTATTAAAGTCTATGGGACATGAACATGAAAAATCAAAAGTGCTAATTTTAAAGGCTTATGTGCAAGTTATTTCCATAAAAGGGGTATGGGGACCTGGGTACTACCCTAGGGGACATGTATCAATGCAAAACAACGTTTTTAAAATAATCATTTAAAGGAGCATTTATTTTAATGAATTGTTCAGTGTTTAGTGAAACAATAAAAATAAAATATTCCTTTAAATATCATGCCTGGGGGATCCCCTTAGTCTGCCTGTAAAGTGGCGCATCTGTACAATGTATATAACATGCCGCAGCAATAATGACATTTCTAAAGGAAAAAATGTTATTTAAACTTGCTCGCAGCTGTAATGTATTGCCAGCTCCTGGCAATATAGATGAAAGTGTCCCACAATGTAAATCCTCCATCAATCAAACCGCCCGACGGACCAAAACAATAGCAAAAAATGAAAACTCTGCACCTCCATGGGAGGCTTCCTGTCGACTGCTCTCTTTTCGCTTTGACAGTTCTTATAGCAGTGGGGGGCCTCCCATGGAGGCGTGGAATTTAATTTTTTGATATTTTCCAGGTCCGTCGGGTGGTGTGATTGTCGGTGGATTTACATAGCGGGACACTTGTTTTTCTTTTTTAATAAAGGACTCGTCAAAAACTATCTCTTGTGGTTTTTACTTTTTTGACACTTGTTCTGTGAATGGGTAGGAGTACGATGTACCCAATACCTATTCACATGGGGGGGTCAGGATCTTGGGGCCATATTGTTAAAGGAGGCTTCCAGATTCCCCCCTGCCCGCAGACCCCAACAACCACTGGCCAGGGATGTCGGGAAGAGGCTTTGGGGGAACCCCAAAGCACCCACCCCATGTGGAGGGCAAGCGGCCTGGTATGGTTCAGGAGGGGAGGCGCTTGCTTGTCCCCCCCTTTCCTGGCCTGCTAGGCTGCTTGCTCGAGTTAGGGTCTGGTATGGATTTTGGGGGGACCCAAATACATTTTTAGTTCCCCTTAAAAGCTATACCAGACCCAAAGGGCCTGGTATAGATTTGGGGGGGGGGCATGCCATTTTTTTTCTTAATTCTGTCATAGGGTTCCCATTAATCACTTCAATACACTTTATTATATACTCTGCACTGCACTGTATTATATACTGCAGTATATACTCTGCACTGCTTTATATACACTACACTGATGGCACTATATACTCTGCACTGCGTTATATACACTACACTGACTGCACTATATTCTCTGCACTGCGTTATATACACTACACTGACTACACTATATTCTCTGCACTGTGTTATATACACTACGCTGACTGCATTATATACTCTGCACTGCGTTATATACACTACACTGACTGTACTATATACTCTGAACTGTGTTATATACACTACACTGACTGCACTATATACTCTGCACTATATACAGTGCCTTGAAAAAGTATTCACACCCCTTGACATTTTGCACATTTTGTCCTTTTTACAACCAAAAACGTAAATGTATTTTATTAGAATTTAATGTGATAGACCAACACAAAATGGCACATACTTGTGAAGTGGAAGAAAAATGATAAATGGTTTTCAATTTTTTTTACAAATAAATATCTGAAATGTGTGGCGTGCATTTGTATTCAGCACCTTTGGGTCAATACTTTGTAGAACCACCTTTCGCTGCATTTACACCTGCAAGTCTTTTTTGGGCTGTCTCTACCAGCTTTGCACATCTAAAGAGGGCCATTTTTGCCCATTCTTCTTTGCAAAATAGCTCAAGCTCTGTCAGATTGAATAGAGAGCATATGTGAACAGCAATTTTCAAGTCTTGCCACAGATTTTCAATTGGATTTAGGTCTGGATTTTGACACATACAGTGATTATGCGTTGATCGAAGCCATTTCATTGTAGCTCTGGCTGTATATTTAGGGCCATTGTCCTGCTGGAAGGTGAACCTCCTCCTCAGTCTCAGGTCTTTTGCAGACTCAGGTCTTTTGCAGTTAACAGGTTTTCTTCTAAGATTGCCCTGTATTTGTCTCCATCCATCTTCCCATCAACTCTGATTAGCTTCCCTGTCCCTGCTGAAGAAAAACATCCCCACAACATGCTACTGCCACCATGTTTCACGATGGGGATGGTGTATTCAGGGTGACTTGCAGTGTTAGTTTTCCACCAAACATAGCATTTTGCTTTTAAGCCAAAAAGTAAAATTTTGATCTCATCTGACCCGAACACCTTCTTCCACATGTTTGTTGTGTCCACCACATGGCTTCTAGCAAAATGCAAATAGGACTCCTTATGTAAATGTGTAAATGACACTGGCAAGGAAGGGGTAAAACACTAGGGGGCAATCAAGGGGTTAAGTGTGTCCTAGGGAGTGATTCTAACTGTGGGGGGATGGGCTCACTACAACATGACAGAGATCACTGCTCCTGATGACAGCATCCCTGTCATGTTGCTAGGCAGAACAGGGAAATGTCTTTTTTACTTAGGCATCTCCCCGCTCTGCTGCTCCGTGTCACGATCGCGGGCCCCCGGCAGTCATCGAGTCCACGGGACCCACGGGCGCGCTTGCATCTTAAAGGGGACCTACAGGTACGCCCATTTGCGCAGCCGTGCCATTGTGCTGACGTACATCATCGTGCGCTGGTCGGCAAGCAGTTAAACTTCTCCACAGCTTTATCCCTAAGCTGTCTTGTGTGTTCCTTGGCCTTCATGATGCTGTTTGTTCACTAAGGTTCTCTAAAAAAACCTCTTCACAAAAGACTTCACAGAACAGCTATATTTATACTGAGATTAAATTACACACAGGTGGACTCTATTTACTAATTAGGTGACTTCTGAAGACAATTGGTTCCACTATTAGTTAGGGGTATCAGAGTAAAGGGGACTGAATACAAATGCACGCCACACTTTTCAGATATTTATTTGTAAAAAGTTTTAAAAATCATTTTCTTTCGACTTCAGAATTATGTGCCACTTTGTGTTGGTCAATCACATAAAATCTGCATAAAATACATTTATGTTTTTGGTTGTAACATGACAAAATGTGGAAAATGTTAAGGGCTATGAATACTTTTTCAAGGCACTGTACTCTGCACTGCGTTATATACACTACACTGACTGCACTATATACTCTGTACTGTATTATATACACTACACTGACTTGCAAGCTCAATCCACTAACTAACCTGCCTAATCTCTCTCCATTCATAAACACTATACATGGCTGTCATCTAAGCAGCCTTATATAGTGTGGGGAATGCACCCTGCTTTTGGCCAATGTTTCACTTGCGTCTATCTAGCAAGGTTACTTTGTGGTATAAGCAAGGAAGCTGAGACCTCTGCAGTGTGTAAATGTGCTTTTTCTATACAAAGATGCTGTACATACAAAACTATTACAATATTAGGAATACAATACAAGATTGAAAGATATCTATAAGAAGCAAAATGCCTAGCAAATAAACAGCCTATGGTCTGTAACAGTAGAAATACACTTAAATGTTACTTAACTATGCTTACTGTGTAATCATGATCTCTGTTGCTCCTGAAGACCAGGCACATTCTTATTTGCTTATTACAGATTCTTCCTCCTGCTCTGGTGTTAAATAATGATGAGTGGGCTCATCATTCTCTACTGCTCCTTTTATTTGGGCTTTTGTTTTCCAGTTTGTTGACAATGGTTACAAACTCATTTGACTTAACAACCAAACTGCCAACTGTCAACAGTTCCCATTGTTACCAAGGCATTCATTTGAGGAACATCCTCAGACAAACCTGATCTCTGATTATTCTATCACAGTCTTATAGAAAAATCGTATATATTTTATATAAAACGCAACACAGCCAATTATGGCTCTCACTGTACATCGCGCTGTGATAGGCTAAAGCATACAGGTCAGGTGCATGCTTTGTCCAATAAGCAGCCTTCAATGCATTGCAATCTCGCAGTGCATTATGGGGCACCTCATCGACGGGCAAACGTCCCACGAGCGCCCCATATGTTCATATGTTCCACGAACAAATGGACACCCGATGTTCAAGTCAAACTTATCTTCGACTCGAACATCGGGCCCATTTCTAGTGGACAGTCTTGAGAACACCATTATCAAACTAAGAAACACACTCCAGTGCATACAACCCGCAGATCTAACACCACCAAAATCCTGAGGAAGGAAACCCAATCCCCGAATTGTTTTTGCTATGTTAAATGCTATGTCATATACTAATAAAGTGATCATTGTTTTCCAACAGCCTGGAGTTCCCAAGACTTTTTTATTAACTTATGTCACTCATCCTCACCTACTACAATCTTCACACACAAGTGTGTGAGGGAACCCCAATGCAATTTGGGGATTGGGGTTCTCTCCTCAGGATTTTGGTGGTGTTAGATCTGTGGGTTGTACGCACTGTAGTGTGTGTCTCAGTTTGATAATGGTGTTCTGAGGTGCCTGTAGTGCACAAAAGTCACCCTAGAACACTGTGTACAGGATCACTTTTGCAGAGTGTCAATTTCACCCACCCTCTTCCTTTAATATTATACTGCAAGCGCAAATATGTTTTGACAGTGACCCTTACGAACCGGAAATGAGAACAAAATACTGAGAGTATATAGGCTTCCATTATTAAATTTCATCTTAATATTTGTGTTACCTGGTTGTTTCTGGCCCCAATACTTTTTCAGTCACTCATCTGAAATAAATATGCAGCAAGCAAAGTCAGAGAAAAAACACACTTGCTGAATGGAAACAATGGTTCTACATGAAAGCCAAGCACCTAGAATTTTTGAAGTGGGGATGTCAGCAGTGGCAACTTGAATTTTAGCATGGGTTTGCTTTTATACTCAGGGTAGGAATTAGATCTAGTTTAAGGCTATTAGGCTGATCCAAACACAGGTACAGTGTTATATCCTACATAAATTGACAATACATTTGCCATCTTTTCTTAACCACTTCAATACCAGACACTTAGACACCTTCCCGCCCAAGCCAATTTTCAGCTTTCAGCGATGTCGCAATTTGAATGACAATTGCGCGGTCATGCTACTCTGTACCCAAACAAATTTTTTATCATTTTGTTCCAACAAATAGAGCTTTCTTTTGGTGGTATTTGATCACCTCTGCGATTTTTATTTTTTGCGCAACAAACAAAAAAAGACCGAAAATTTTGCAAAAAAACAGGTTTTTCTTTGTCACTGTTAATTTTTTTTGTAAATAAGTGTGTTTTCTTCTTCAATGACGGGCACTGATAAGGCGGCACTAATGGGCACTGATAAGGCGGCACTGATGGGCACCGATGAGGTGGCACCAATTAGGGGGCACCGATGAGGTGGCACTAATGATGGGCACTGATAGGCGGCACTGATGGGCACTGATAGGTGGCACTGATGGGCATTGATAGGTGGCACTGGTATGCGGCACTGATGGGCACTCAGGTGGCACTGATGGGCACTCATAGGCGGCACTGACGGGCACTCATAGGCGGCACTGACGGGCACTCATAGGCGGCACTGATGCACACATATAGTTGGCACTGATAGGTGGCATGGATGGGCACTGATAGGTGGGCATGGGTGGGCACGGATGGGCACTGATAGGTGGCACTGATGGACGCTGATAAGTGGCACTGATGACACTGATGGGTGGCATTGCTGGGCATCCCTTTTTTAACTTTTTTTTTTATTAAATATGATGTGCCAATCAGTGCCCATCTGTGGGCACTGATTGGCATATTTTTGGCATTTTTTTAACATGTGGATGGCCATGGGGGATGTACCTGGCCATCCACATGCTGGGGGCTTCCCTGGTGGTATTGGGGGCTTCCCTGGTGGTCCTGGGGGCTTCCCTGGTGGTCTAGTGTGGGCATCTGAGGGGGGGCTGCGCTGATAAACAATCAGCGCATACCCCCCCTGTCAGGAGAGCCACCGATCGGCTCTCCTCTACTCGCGTCTATCAGACGCGAGTGAGGAAAAGCCGATCAACGGCTCTTCCTGTGTACATCGTGATCAGCCGTGATTGGACACGGCTGATCACGTGGTAAAGAGCCTCCGCCGGAGGCTCTTTACCGAGATCAGTGTAGCGGTGTGTCAGACTGACACACCGCTCCACCGATCGCCGCGATGCGCGCCCCCACGGGCACGCGGCGGCTGTTATCCTGAAGGACGTCATATGACGCCCAGTCAGGATAACGAAACCACTTCCCGGACGTCAATTTGCTATTGACCGGGCGGGAAGTGGTTAAACAAGTAGCAGAAGCAGCATGGCCTTGTTTAACCACTTAAGGATCGCCCCACGTACATATACTGTGGCAGGGCAGCCCTTAAGCATGAAATCACTTACCTGTATGATATTTCTTTCTTCAGGTCTGGGGCGCGCATTCTGTCAGAGGGGAAGATAGAGATCTTGTGTTCCAGCTATGCAGGAACACAGATCTCTGTCTTCCCCCAGTCAAAGCATCCCAAACTCAATTAGCAAGCACTCCCAAGGTACACATTTAACCGTTTGATTGCCACCGCTGTTAACCACTCCCCTGCCAGTGCATTTTTTTAACACTGATCACCAGTGTTAATTTCATCAACTAAAATGACTAAAACATTTTAGTCGACTAAATGAATATTATTTTAGTCGACTAAAATATGACTAAAACTAAAACAACTGAGATGACCAAAATACGACTAAAACTAAAATGGCACTTTAGTCAAAAGACTAAGACTAAGACTAAACAGAAATTTGACTTCAAAATGAACACTGGTCTGTAGTACATGTTCATACCTCAATACCATAATAAATAATATATTCAATATTTCACTCCAGCAGTATATAATGAGTTTGGAAATTGTAGAGAAATGTTAACTAATGTATTACAATTTAATTACACCAATTGGGTTTTAGACAATGTACTGGGGATTTTAGTCGACTAAAAACGTAGGACATTTTAGTCAACTAAAATGTACTGGAGATTTAGTCAACTAAATATGACTTAAACTAAAACAACTGCAGAAGACTAAAATGGGACTAAAACTAAAATGCCATTTTAGTCTTAATGCCGCATACACACGATCGGAATTCTCGTCGGAAAAAGCTCTGATGGTTTTCCCGTCGGAAATTCCGATGGAATTCCGCTCAAACTGTCTTGCCTACACACGGTCACACCAAATTCCGACCGCCAAGAACGCAGTGATGTACAACACTACGACAAGCCGAAAAAAAAGTTCAATGCTTCTGAGCATACGTCGAATTGTTTCCTAACTTTGTTTGCGTAGGAATTTTTGCCTGGCGGAATTGCTACAGACGATCGGAATTTCCGATAGAAACCTTTTCCGTCAGAAAAATTGAGAACGGTCGCATTTTCCGATGAATTTTCTCATCTGTCTTTTGCTGGCCGAAATTCCGATCGTGTGTAAGCGGCATTAGACTAAGAATGAAACTAAATTGAAATTTGCTGCCAAAATTAACACTGCTGATCACTGTATTGGTGTCACTGGACCCCAAAAAGTTTCACTTAGTGTCAGATTTGTCCGCCGCAATGTTGCAGTCTCGTTAAAACTTGCTGATCGCCACCATTACTAGTAAAAAAAAATGAAAAAAATGAAAAGTCCATAAATCTATCCCATAGATTGTAGACGCTATAACTTTTGTGCAAACCAATTAATGTATGCTTATTGGGATATTTTTTACTAAAAATTTGTAGTTGAGTACATATTGGCCTAAATTGATAAAGAAAATTTTTTTTTTTTATAATGTATTTGATGTGTTTTATAGCAGAAAGTAAAAAATGTTTTTTTTTTTTTTTTTTTAATTGTCTGTCTTTATTTGGTTATAGCACAAAAAATAAAAAACGCAGAGGTGATCAAATACCACCAAAAGAAAGCTCTATTTATGGGAAAAAAGGACATCAATTGTATTTGGGTACAGCGTCGCACGACCGCACAATTGTCAGTTACAGCAACGCAGTGTTGTATCGTAAAAAAATGGCCTGGTC
Source organism: Lithobates sylvaticus (assembly GCA_028564925.1). Classification (NCBI taxonomy): domain Eukaryota; kingdom Metazoa; phylum Chordata; class Amphibia; order Anura; family Ranidae; genus Lithobates; species Lithobates sylvaticus. Next base: position 131,229,952 of record CM053038.1, read on the forward strand.
ATGAGCTGAAGGGGTTAAAAGAACTATTTGGGCTTGAAATACCGCTTTAACATGCACCACTAACCGTTTATTTTTCTCTGATGCAAAGCTACAGGATAACATTTACAGGTCCAAAGTTAAGATAAGTCAAAAACTTGATGATGTTTGGGAAAGAAATGTCTAAGGTTATCAGAGAGGGGAGGCATCATCAGCAAAAGCTAATGGACTGTATCCACAACAATGGTGAGTCAGTTAGAAGTGAAAGTCTGAACAGGCAAAAAAGCAATGATTAGATTGCAGCACGATATTAACAGTTCAAGAAAAGATTGTTGCACTTCTTCCATTAAGTAGCTAGCGCCATGGCATTGTGCAGCTAGGGTCCCAAATTCAGTTTCTTATCAAAAGGACCATCTCAGACATCCCAACCTGCCAAAACTAATTTCAGGGAGGTGGCAAACTCATTTCAGCCCCCCCCTTTTAACACAACTAGAGGATGATCGAATGAAATGGAATCAGTATACACAGGTTTATTTATAGATATTAAAGGAACACTCTAACCACCATGACCACTTCAATGATTTGAGGTGGTCCAGGTGGTAGGAGTCAGTATGTGGGATGGCATGAATATACTAAGGTGGTCTGATGATCAGCTTCTGTCTAACAGGGAGGGCTACACAGAGATCAAAATTTGGCTGATCCCTGCTAAACTGAATTTTAACCACTTGCCGCCCGCCATATAGCGAACTGACGGCGGCAAAGTGGTTTAAATATCCTGACCGGACGTCATATGATGTCCGTCAGGATATCAAGCCGATGACACCCTGCAACACTGATCTGACGGAGACTCTTTACCACGTGATCAGCCATGTCCAATCGCGGCTGATCACAGTGTAAACAGGAAGAGCCAGTGATCGGCTTTTCCTCACTCGTGTCTGTCAGACGAGAGTAGAGGAGAGACGATCGGTTGCTCCTCTGACAGGGGGGTCTGTGCTGATCGATTATCAGTACAGCCCCCCGAGGATACCCACACTGGACCACCAGGGACGCCACTAGGACCACCAGGGATGCCACCACTAGTCACCACCAGGTATGCCACCCTAGACCACCAGGGATGCCAATCAGTGCCCACAATGGATGCCAATCAGTGCCCAAAATGGATGCCAATCAGTGCCTACAATGGGCATCACTGATTGGCAGGCATTATTGTTTGGCACTTATTGGCATCCATCAGTAAAATTTATTAGTGTACAGTGCCACCTATCAGTGCCCATCCATGCCCATCCGTGCCACCTATCAGTGCCCATCTGTGCTGCCTAATGGTGCCCATCTGTGCCGCCTATCAGTGCCCATCCATGCCGCCTATCAGTGCCCATCAGTGCTGCATATCAGTGCCACCTATCAGTGCCCATCAGTGCTGCATATTAGTGCCCATCATCAGTGCCCATCAGTGCCACCTTATCGGTGCCCATCAGTGCCGCCTTATCAGTGCCTGTCAGTGCAGCCCCATCAGTGGCCATTGGTGAAGGAGAAAAATGGCTTATTTACAAAGTTTTGTAACAGAAACAAAAGAAAACATTTTTTTTTTAATTTTCAGTCTTTTTTTATTGTTTTAGCAGAAAATAAAAATCCCAGAGGTGATCAAATACCACCAAAAATTTTGTTTGGGTACAGTGTTGTATGACCACGCAATTGTCAATTGTCATTTAAACAGCAACAGTGCTGAAAGCTGAAAATTGGTCTGGGCAGGAAGGTGTATAAGTGGCCCAGTATTGAAGTGGTTAATCTGTGTGTACCCAGCTTTACCTAATTCCTTGCTTCAGCTGGCTTCTTCCAGCACTGACTGGTTTCCCACAGTGCCTGTGTATGTTTTACTGACTATGGTCACACCCCGGCCCCCTTATCATACAATACAGGGTGAATGTTCCTGGAAACAGGTAAGTGAAGGAGTCTATCCCCCCCCCCCCCCCCCTTTACACACACACACACACGCTTCAAGATTGGATTTTTTTTTTATTTATTGGAGTTGGGCATCACATATATTCTGTTATTGCTCAAATTTATGAATATGCTAGGAATATACTGGGACTTTTCAGGTGCTACAGAGATATTTTACATACACATACAGACATCCCAACCTGCAAAAACGAATTTCAAGGAGGTGGCAAACTCATTTCAGGGAGGTGGCGTTTCACGCCTGCAACCCTCCTTGGCAAAATATTATCTAAATCACGCTTAATATTTTTTTACAGTCCTTCTGGGGAATGGGGGTGGGTGGTATGTGGCAGTGGACTTTTCATTTTTTAGAATTTTGTTACAATTTTTTCTTATATATTTTTTGGGGGGCTTTGGTGAGATGTCAGGGGTCTTAACAGACAGAGGCATCTCCCCTTTGAGACAGACAGAGGGACTGAGGACACATTCCCCAGTCCCTTTGTCAGCACTAAAGATGAATGAACATGAGACAGAGGCTCCTGCTCATTCATAAACTGAGCAGAGTATACACAGTTTACTCTGCTCAGTTATTACAGGACACAGGAGTGATCTCGCTCACTGTATCCAATTTCTGACAGTTCCCCCCGCAACCGGAAGAGGAGAGGAGGGGAGCCGGATGTAGGGGAGGAGGGGGGGGACAGGTGGAGTGGAGGAGAACACGGGCCCAGAGGAGAACAGGGAGGGGGCGGAGAAGGACACAGAGGGGGCTGGGGGAGGAGCACACAGCTGGCAATGATCGGTGCAGCTGGAGGGACAGATGTGAACACTGATATCCCTGTATAGGTTTTTAGCTGACAGCCATGGGAGGGAGGGAAGGAGACGCGGCGGTCAGCTAAAAATCAATACAAAGGAGATTGGTGTTCACAGCTATTCCCCGCCACACTGATCATTCCCGGGAGACTGCGAGGCGCTTTCGGGTGTGCAGTAGCCACCGAAGAAATGTGGGAGACTCCCATACCTCGCGGGAGACTTGGGATGTCTACACATACATTAAAAAGAATGATTTTATGAAATGCATCCACCTGAAAAGTCCCACTATATTCCTAACATATTCAGGAAATTTACTTTCACTTTCACCATACCTGTCCTGCTGAGGTACAGGACAAGTTTCCAGCACACATTTGTACAGTGTGGGAGGCAGAAGAATTGGGACTCACATGAGAAGAATGCAGTCTGTCATCCAGCGTGTTATCTTGCCTTGAGGAGAGCTCCAGTGACTGTGTTGTCCTGCTTGCTCTGTCCTTCCTGGGGAGGGGATCAGGTGCTAACAGGAACACAAGACAGGCAGAGATCGAGCTTCTCCTTTCTGGACATTCCACATGGCTCAAAAGCTGCTCCTCCTTATCCATGGACCCTAAGGGGAAGGAGCGTTTTATCTGAACAGTGGCATGTCCAGGCTCCTAGGGTGACACTCTCCTCCTCCCTCGCTCTCTCAGCCCTGTGACAGCTCAGTGTCCAGTCTGCACCAGTTGTCAGCAGTGATGTAAGTAACTGAGTTAAAATAAACTGAGTTACCTAACGCAGTTACTTTAGAGGGTAACGAGTAATCTAACTGATTACTTTTCCCCTCATGGTAACTCAGTTCCCATTACTTTGGCTTAGTTACCCCAATTACATCTACCGCCACTAGATGGCAGTAGTGTAATTCTGGTGTCCTGCCGAAAAAGTTCCCCTGCCGAATAAGGACCCCCTGTACTGCGCAGGCGCAGGGCTTGCGCAGTACGAAGGACTACTTCTGAGTGAACTCTACACCGCGCAGGTGCAGTTAACATGTAATTGTACGAGGCAATGCCGCACGCTCCTGATGCTCGTGCTACTCTGCAAGGGGCGTCTATCATGTAAGTAAGGGGCGGTCTAGTATTACTGTAACCAAGGGGCGCATTCATTATTATTGTTATATATCGAGCTCTGCCCATTAATTTAACATTCGCCCTCTTCTGTAGCCATCCGCCCCCTTACACAATATAATAATAATAGACCCGCCACTTGCTTACACGCTATAACAGATCTGCCCCTTGGTTAGAGTAATGATAGAGCAGCCCCTTGGTTACACGATATATAACAATAATAATTAATGCGCCCCTTGCTTACAGTAATACTAGACCCGCCCCTTAGTTACACGTATAGAATATTTAAAAAAAAGGCAGTTACTTAGCTGCGTAACTAATTACTTTTCCAATGTAGTAACTGAGTTACTACCGCAATTACTTTTTGGGAGAAGTAATTTGTAACTTAACTAATTACTTTTTTAAAGTAAGATGACCAACACTGGTTGTCAGTGCTGACATTTCACATCCTCCCTCCAGTCAGCTCCTCTCCTCTCTCCGAGCCAACAATTCAGAGCTTCTCCAGATCCAATGAGAGAGGAGGGGTGTGGATTGAAGGCAGAGGAACTAACCAGGATCAGAACATTTCACCACAGCAGATGGCCTGACAACGCCCCCACCCTGTACACTTGCTCAGGATCAGCCCTTCCATACCAGAAGGCACTCTCGGGTGTAGGGATGGGCCCGGTGTTCGATCCGAACCCATGTTCGAATTGAGCACCGGGCGTTCGCTCGCTTTGTGAGCCCAGAACTATTGGGGCCGCTTGCATCAAATTCGTGTGATGCAAGCGGCCCGCAATGCATTGCGCTAGTCGCAGTGCAATGCTGGCTGATGATTGGCCAAGCATGCACTGTGACCCCGCATGCTTGGCCAATCACAGCGCCGGCAGCGAGGAGAGACATAATTGGCTACAGGCAGGATGCCTGTAGCCAATTATAGCTCAGGGGCTTTAGTACACGCCCCACGTACACGCCCCACGGTCGGCGTCGGTGTCGGTGTCTCTTCTTGGGCCGCTCCGCGCAATGGGAGGCTCCCGCTATGTGAGGCTCCGCTCCGTCTGACAGGTCTTTTATAATGGAGGGCACCTGGTGACCCCGCCCCCTCCCACGAGGGATGTCATGGGGAATTCCCTATGGCTTTCCCCATGACGTCAGAGGGGGGCGGGGTCACCAGGTGCCCTCCGTTATAAAAGACCTGTCAGACGGAGCGGAGCCTCACACAGCGGGAGCCTCCCATTGCGCGGAGCGGCCCAAGAAGAGACACTGACGCCGATGGAAGAAGATGCCGGACGAGAAGGACGAGAAGACCAGCGCAAGAAGAAGCGGATCGGAGGAAGAAGAAGATGGAAGAAGATGGAAGAAGATGACGGAAGGAGAAGATGAAGAAACCGAAGGATGAAGAAAGAAGAAAGAAGATTTTAATAAAGGAATTGTCAAAGACCGTCTCCTGTCATTTTTACCATTTTTGACACTTTTTTGGTGAAATGGTAGGGGTACCATTTCACACAGGGGGGGGCGGGATCTGGGGGTCCCCTTGTTAAAGGGGGCTTCCAGATTCCGATAAGCCCCCCGCCCGCAGACCCCCACAACCAATGGCCAGGGTTGTGGGGAAGAGGCCCTTGTCCTCATCAACATGGGGACAAGGTGCTTTGGGGGGGACCCCAAAGCATCCCCCCAATGTTGAGGGCATGTGGCCTGGTACGGTTCAGGCGGGAGGGGGGCCGCTCTCGTCCCCCCTCTTTTCCTGCGGCCTGCCAGGTTGCGTGCTCGGATAAGGGTCTGGTATGGATTTTGAGGGGGACCCCACGCCATTTTTTTTGGCTAGGGTTCCCCTTAAAATCCATCCCAGACCTCAAGATACTGGTATGGATTTTGAGGGGGACCCTACGCCATTTTTTTTTGGGCTGGGGTTCCCCTTAATATCCATCCCAGACCTGAAGGGCCTGGTTATTGAATTTGGGGGGACCCCCACGCTTTTTTTTTTTTTTTCATTTTTTTCATTTTTTATCAATGACTTTTTTTTTATGAATGACCTTCATTTTTTAATGAATGACTGTTCTCTGTATTACGGGAGCCGTCAATACACATTAGCCGGGAGTGATTTTAAATAGCTTTTTTACTTGCAAAAATGACACTTTTTGCAGAGAGTTCTAAACACGGGAAACATGCGCCCCTTCACATGCATACTATAGACACCCCCCAGGTACGAAATTTTAAGGAATATTACACTTTTATTGTTTCAATTTAAGCATTATTAAAATCACTGCTCCTGAAAAAACGTCAGTTTTAAAAAAAAAAAATTGCATTGATACATGTCCCCTGGGGCAGGACCCAGGTCCCCAAACACTTTTTATGACATTAACATGCATATTAGCCTTTAAAATTAGCACTTTTAATTTTGAGCGTTCGCATCCATTAAAACTAATAGGGTTCTAAAGCTCGCACGGACTTTAGGTCCGTTCACGGGTTCTGGTGCGAGCCGAACGGGGGGGTGTTCGGCTCATCCCTACTCGGGTGTCCGGGAGCCACTCCTGAAATGCGGGAGTCTCCCGAACCCCACGGGAAACTTGGGATGTCTACCATCTGCACGAGGTTTGTATTTTTTTTTTTCCATGTTTTGGTGGGTTTTTACTTTTGTTCCCTGATTTCTTCCCACAATCTAATACATAGTGTTAGGTTCAAGAAATCTGCCATGTGAAAATTACATAGGCTGCCATTTTTGTCTGCCTTCTCAAAATGCTACTTGACCCATAAAATGTATGCAGCGAGTGACATTTGTGTAACAGGAAAACTGTCTATTACGTACTTGTTCTGGGTCAGTGACTCAGAAAGAGTGAAGCCACTGCGTGACAGCCTGCATGACAGTGCCTGTGTGCGCACATGTGCACTGTGAGTACATGTGTATGTGCTGTGGCATGGGCATTACTTTGTAAAGCATGTTCATAGAGAATAAAATAATTATTTCATGTACTGTGTAAAGCAGTGATGAATTTATTAAAATGTAAAAAATATTAAAAATAAATTACGACAAAACTCCTACAGTGTCAGATACTCAAATGAACAATCATCGTTATTTCAGATACGCAATGGTTTTTGGCTCCTAAAAGCATATAGGTTTTAGCTGTCCTCAGTAACGCAAAGACTTTAGTGAAAGCACATCTTAAGTCAATGCATATCTGTCAGGCTTTGGTGGCAAAGTTATGGCTGTGACTAGCCAAGCTTCTGCATGGACAAACGTGTGCGCACAATGGAAAGCAGAAATAGATTGTTGGGTTTTTAAATGCTTAATCAGTTAACCACTTCAGCCCTGAGCCTCTTTTTGAGGTTTGTTGTTTACAAGTTAAAATCAATTTTTTTTGCTAGAAAACATTATATATATTTTTTTCACCCTGGAGATTAAAATGTCGGTCATTGCAATACTTTATGTCACACCGTATTTGCGCAGTGGTCTTACAAGCTAAATTTGTTTGGAAAAAATACACTTTTTTTTGTTAAAAAATAAGACAGCAGTAAAGTTATCCCAATTTTTTTATATATTGTGAAAGATAATGTTACGCCGAGTAAATTGATACCCAACATGTCACACTTCCAAATTGCGTCCGCTCGTGGAATGGCGACAAACTTTGGCACAGATCTCCATTGGCAAATTTTCTACAGGTTGCAGTTACAGAGGAGCTTTAACGATTGTGGCGATACCTCACATATGTGGTTTGAACATTGTTTTCATATGCAGGCATGACTTACGTATGCGTTCGCTTCTGCGTGCGGGCTCGGTGGGACGGGGCGCTTTAAAAAAAAAATTTTTTTCTTATTTATTTTATCTTTTAATTTTTAAACTGTCCTTTTAAAAAAAAATGATTTGGGTCACTTTTATTTCTATTACAAGGAATGTAAACATGTAAACATTGAAAAAAAGCATGACAGGACCTCTTAAATGTGAGATCTGGGGTCAAAAAGACCTCATATCTCATATTTACACTAAAATGCAATAAAAAAATAAAAAAATGAAATGTCATTAAACACAAAAATTACCCTTTAAGAGCATTGGAGCAGAGCGGGGGCCATCTTTCCCTTACTTGCCATCCTGGCAGCTCCGGTAAGCGGCAGAGACGACCGGAGCGCAGCGTGGGCCCTCTCCCGATACCGATAAAAGTGATCTTGCGGTGAATCTGCCGCAAAGACCACTTTTATCCAAAAGAAAAACGCACAACGTTCCTGATAAAACAGGGCTGATGGCAGCTGCCATAACAACGGTATTTAGTGTAAAAGTACCGACGTACAGGTATGGCGATTTGCGTTAAGTGGTTAAGCTTTAAAATTTAAAGCTGAAATCTGATTGGTTGCCATGCACAACTGCTTCAGATTCTGGATACTCTGGTCTTAGTAAATTCCCCTGAATTATTTTAGGTAAGGCTGCTCTTATATACCAATAAGCACTTTAAAGGCAACTTGAGATTGACACGTGAAGGTGTGGAAGGAAACAGGTACCAAACCAGTTTTTGGGTCTAAATAAAGTGTGTTCAAATAGCATGTTAGGGGGCAAGCATACCGAACATTCACCCTCTGGAAGTGGTTTTAAATCCACATAGCCTCCCCACATCCAGCAAATAGGGAACACCATTAGCAACTGATTTTCATAGGAAGCACTGTAAAAATAACTGCATAAATATTAGATTTTCCTTCAGGGGTGACGTGAATTTAGTTTTTTGGCTCTCAGCAGAGCCTGGGTTAGATATAGGTGTAGTGCCCTGCTCCTGATGGGCAGATGCTATAAATAGAAACTTAAATTGTCTGAGCTGTAGTTTAGCTCAGACTGATTATGTTGTAAATTCTGGTTCTGTTCCAGTTTAGCTGGTTGTGTGGTTTTCCCCTTGGCCGAGGGGTGGCGCCCTTATAGTTTGGCCAAGGTTGGAAATTGCAACAAGCTGGGTGTATTGAGTGCCTCTTTGCCCGGAAACAGTCAGTGGGTGTGGTCTACCCACTGTGCTTCTGGGAGAGGGTACTTAAGGGACAGACCCCATGACAGGGTGTGTTCCGACCTGATGGCCCTCCTGGCCTAAGGTGTGCTGCTGCCTTATAAATTGTCAGCTGGCCAGAGGCTTCACTACTGAAAGGCAGGCCCAGAAGTCCTGGGGCCTACTGATCCAGGGGTGGTCCTGTGCTGTCTTGCCTGCGGGAAGCAACCAAGCGACTTGAGGGTCCAGGGGAGATCTTTTCAGAGAGAGGACTGAGCAACAAGGCCGGTACCTCTAGAAGAGCCTGGAGACTCAGTTGGAGGACATATCCCGGGTCATCTAACTGGTACTGTGTGATTGTTCTTTGATATGGCAAAAAGTTGCTGGTTACACAGTTCTGTGGCAGAGGATTGTGTAATGGTTCTGCTAAATCTTCAAGTCTGTGGCAGAGACTATGACCGAGCATCACATCGGCTGTTAGGTCAGTGAGAGAGGCCTATCCGGTGGTTGCTGGATCAAATTGTGGAGCTGTTGTCCTCTGGATCAAGAAGTACCCCTGACCCGCAATTAAAAGGTACCTGAATTCCCCTAAACCCTCCATCCCTCTATTGGAATGTCTTTTTGTCAATAAAGCATTGGAAAAAAAGACTAATGCCGCGTACACATGGTCGGAATTTCCGATGGAAACAGTCCGATGGGAGCTTTTCATCGGATTTTCCGACCGTGTGTATGCCCATCGGTCTTTTTCTGTCGGAATTTCCGACGGACTTTGGATTGAGAACCTGTTCTTAATTTTTCCGACGGAAACCTTTCTATCGGATTTTCCAAAATTCCGACGCATGCTCGGAAACCTTTCTATCGGATTTTCCGATCTTGTGTATGCAATTACGACGTGTGTAGGCCAGACAGTTTGAGGGGAATTCCGTCGGAATTCGGACAGGAAAACCATTAGAGCTTTTTCCGACGATAATTCCGACCGTGTGTACGCGGCATTAGTGTCGGAGCTGAAATCTATGGGAAAAATCATTAATGGGACCTCTATGACGGACACGGTGGAACGGTGAAGGAACGGTAAGCCTAATCAAATATCAGCAGCTTCTTCGGGGGTAAGTGCTACATAGGGCTAAACCTCAGAGGGTCTCATGACCTGTGATGATGCACCAGCATTTTTAGACCCTCTTACAAGACCCATGCAGAGCAGAGTGGAGCTGTCATTCAACCATCTAATCCACCTCACAAGCATTGTTGCCTGCAAAATGGTTCAGATTCTTGCCTAGCAGCTTCACCAGGATATATGACAAGCTGTGGCTTAGTCTCGCTCCCGACCCAGGCAGTGCAGGCATAGGAAGACGTAGAGCATGTGTTTTGCGGTGGCAATGTTGCAGAGGCTCTATGAGCCTGCCGATCGATGCCATCATTGACAAGGAAGGCTAAATGACTGGAAGAATCAGCAGGCCATTGTATTATATAAGGGAAATTTGTATACATAAAAAAAGTCACAAAGGCATTTAAAAATATTAAGATTTTACTTTATGGGATTTAAGAACGCTTAAAAAAGGCTGTGTGTGGGGGGGCGTGGCCTGCAGCGGAACCGAATGGAAGCCTGATTCCTGAGCTCCAGCTTCCCCGCTCAGCAAACGGCACACAGCGGCTAAAAGGACCCCGTTTTCGGTCCCTACACCTGGCGTTCCGGTCGGGGCACACCACCGGAACATGATGGGCAAGAGAAAAGGCTTTTCTAAGCCCCAACGGATGACGGACTTCTTCTTACAACCGCATCATAGAGGTAGGCAAGATGGCGCCGGCCCGCCGCCCACACTACCCAATGCAGGGAAGCCTAAACACCATAATGTCACCTCATCCCCAGCAAATAATACCTCCTATAATGGCCAAACCTCCCCCCCATTACCCTCCCCATCAGGGAGCCCAGCAAAAGCCAAAATGAAGCTGGATGGCAACGGATGCAGCCTAGCACTGAGCCCTGTGTTAGACTCAGAGGATGACACCAGAGAGCTCCATGACTCCATTACTAACTACCCACCACTAATCAGCCTGTACTGGACACTGTACTTAAGGACATGTTGGTTTCTTTGAGGAGCACACTTCAGGCTGACATGAGGAGCTGTATGCATAGATTCAGTGGGGAATTGAATGCAGTAGAATCCAGAGTTGATCATATAGAAGGCAAGATGGGAGAGTTTGCCTCCACCATAAATGACTTGGTGGATGCGCATGAAGAGAAAGATGAGGAGTCAGCCTGGGTGAGGAACAAGCTGGCAGACATTGAGGACAGATCCAGGAGGAACAACCTCAAAATTAGGGGGATCCCCGAGTCAGTCCTGCCACAAGACCTGCGTTCATACACGACTGACCTTTTTACATCCCTCCTGCCTGATCTCTCCGCCATGGAAATCACCATTGACAGGATACACCGCCTGCCCAAACCCACGCATCTGCCAGAAAAAATCCCCAGAGATGTGATTCTCCATATGCATTTCTACCACGCAAAAGAGCAGCTCATGCAGCAAATGAGAAAACAGGAGCACATCCCACCCCAATATCAGCACCTACAGTTCTATGCTGATCTCTCTCAGCACACTTTACAAAAGAGAAGAAATTTAAACACCATAACGAAGGTTCTTAGGAACCACAGTATTTCCTACAGGTGGGGTTACCCCACCAAAATCACGATCACTAAACAGGACCGAACATATGTTGTGGAGTCCCTGGAAAAAGGTATGTCCCTACTGAAAGAATGGAAAATTCTCCCAGACACTGACGATGACAACACAGGGAACAACAACCGACGCTCAATCAGCCCAGACTGGCAGAGAGCAACATAAGGGAACGCCAGTCCACACATGTGAAAATAATGTCACGAGGTCATTAAATATCCTCAGCGGGGAGCTGGAACACCCGCTAGGCCTGAACTTTTCACCCCCAGATTCCTGAGCAGCAGATGGTGCACACGGGTACTACCCACCCTAACCCTATGGTTTGTTATACCAAGTTGAAATGGTATTGTACAAGTTTTGTTTCTGACTTTTGGCTTTCTTTTCTTTTTCTACTTTTGTTTTTGTTCTCGGAGTCTCAAGCTTATCGTCTACGTCCGAAATACGAGGCATCATCGAACTCTCATCCTCATGACACTCTACAAGAAGGGTCATTCAACCGATACACCTTACCCAACGGTAACAGTGAGTACGCATTCTATGCATCAATCACACCACTCCCTTTGATCTCCATGAGACTAAACTATCTCATGCATTACATATGTGTCACGTGTAAAAACATCACCACTTTTACCTTTTTCCATGGCGATACACTTTTTGTCAATTAACACTAAAGGGCTTAACCACCCCGTTAAAAAAAAATCGCTATGGAAAGAAGCACTCACAAACGGATCTGATATCCTATGCGCCCAAGAAACCCACTTCTGCCAAGCAGCAGCACCAGTATGTAAACACAAAAACTTTCCTCACGTCTTTGTTGCCAATGCAAGCTAAAAATCGAGAGTTGTCATGACAGCTATTAAAGACACAGTAGCATTTACCCTACACTTGGAAATTGCTGACCCCCAGGGACGCTACTTAATTCTAATCTGCGACATCAATCAAGTCACTTATACAATAGTGAATGTATATGCACCTAACAAACACCAGATCCGTTTCCTCCACAAGCTCCTGAAAAAAATAAATGCACACAAAAAGGGATCACTAGTGCTATGCGGGGACTTCAATATAGCACCCGACCCGTCCATTGACACCACCTCTAAAGCAACTCGACTATCTACCCCCCTCTGCAACACCCTGCACCACGAAGGCCTTTTTGATGTATGGAGATGCTTGCATGCAGGGGAAAGAGACTTTACCTTTTTCTCCACTCCACACCATACATATACGAGGATTGACTTATCTCTGGTTGACCGACAAACTCTATCCAAATCTGTATCATCCTCCATCAATACGATAACGTGGTCAGACCATGCTTCGATCACCCTCTCCTTGAAGGACACATCTGTGGTTCAATCAATCCCTCTTTGGAGAGTCAACACATACCTCATGCAGCAACCTGAAAACAGGAAACTCATAGAGGAACAAATGGAGGAATTTTTCTCCATTAACAGTCCCTCAGTGCACAATCGGTTCACGCTCTGGAATGCTCACAAAGCATTTATTAGAGGAATTTTTATTAAAATCGGGGCAAGGGCGAGGAGGCAGCGACAGAAAAAAATACGCAAAATCACAAACGAAATATATGACCTAGAATCCAAAAACAAACAAACGACATCCCCAACACTGACCTCCAGACTACATAAACTACGACATGAGCTCAGGGTCCTCCTACTCGACTCATTTGAAAAACAGACTAAGAGACTCAAAATGACGTATTACGCACAGGGTAATAGGGCTGGGAAGCTATTAGCACACCAACTTAAAGGACATAGGAGCAAGACGAAAATCCCCTATATACTACACCCCACAAGTAAAGTCAAAATGCAACACCCCCAGGACATTGCAAACGCTTTTAGTGATTACTACAGCGCCCTTTATAACTTGAAAGATGACGCCGACACTACTCAGCCCTCCCCCACACTAATAAACGACTTCCTACAACGTGTGTCCCTGCCTACACTCTCCCAAAAACACATTGACAATCTTTGTGCACCCTTTACAAATGACGAAATACTCAAGACAATTAACTCCTTACCCAACTCTAAATCTCCCGGACCGGATGGTTTCTCAGGAGAATACTATCAAACATTTAAACTAACATTGCTACCCTATCTGACTGAAGTATTTAACGCAGCCGCGGCCTCCTCCTCCTTCCCACCAGAAATGCTAAATGCAATAATAGTGACGTTGCCGAAGCCAGGAAAAAGCCCAGATGCCCCAGCCAACTTCCGACCCATATCACTGTTGAATACAGACCTAAAAATATACGCCAAAACATTAGCAAATTGCCTAATTGACATCCTTCCCTATTTAATCCATCCAGATCAAGCAGGTTTTACAAAAGGGCGCCAAACCTCTGATGCTACAAGAAGATTAACAAATATTATCCACCTTGCCGGTGCCAGTCGGAGGCCTTCTCTGCTCCTGGCTTTGGACGCGGAGAAGGCCTTTGATAGGGTCCATTGGGGTTATCTGAGCTCAGTACTAGGCAAATTTGGATTCTCTGGAAAAATTCTACAGGCCATAAGGGCATTATACTCAAAACCCTCGGCTAGGGTCTACACCTCCGGAGTACTTTCCAGCCCCTTTAACATAACTAATGGAACCCGTCAAGGGTGCCCTCTGTCCCCTCTAATTTTTAATCTAATTTTAGAACCTTTGGCAGTCTATATTAGATCCCACCCTAACATACAAGGCTTCAAAACCCACAACTCTGAACATGTGATCAGTCTATTTGCTGACGACATTATATTAATGCTTACAAACCCAGCGAATTCCATGGCTTCGGTACACGACACCCTGTTAATGTTTAATAAATTGTCTTACTACAAAGTGAATGCGGGGAAATCCTATATACTAGGAATGGGAGTGGACGCTCTATTGAAAAACGATCTCAGCTCACGGTTTCCATATAAGTGGAGTGATGATGGCATAAAATATTTAGGTATTACATTGACAGCTTCGACCAAAAACCTGTACTCAAGCAATTACATCTCTTTCCTATCTTCTCTACCCGCGAAACTCCAGGAAATAAACAAGGTAGAACTGCTCTGGTCAGGTCGACTGGCAGCAGTTAAAATGATGATACTCCCTCAACTGATCTATCTTTTTAGATCACTCCCCATTCCAGTCCCCAAGAATTATTTTTCCAAAGTCCAATCCATACTGAACAACTTCTTGTGGAGAGGAAAAAAAGCCAGGTGGGCCTTCAACAAACTCGATAGCAACTAGGTCAGCGGGAGGGGTAGGTAACATCCAAATCAGAGACTATTACATCGCTTGTGTATTAGCACAACTGAAAACATGGTTCCCCGGGTCACCCACAACTAGATGGCAGGAATTGGAGGAGAGTCAGATCCCTAGCCACAATCTATACAACTACCTACTAACCAGCACCTCCAACCCCGCTCGAAAAGCGATCTTAGCACCTTCCATAGAAGCTTCCCTACAGGCCTGGAAAATACTGATAAATCAAACGGCTACAACACCATCTTCCCCTTTGCCGCTTCCAATTACATGTCTATGTGAACTCATTCCTAACTTACAATTATCACACTGGATAGTAAAAGGTATCAAAACCCTGGACGACATAATGATAGAACCAGCAATTAAATCATTTCGAGCACTACAAATTGAATACGGCTTGGAGGAGCCTGATCGTTACAGGTACCTCCAAATCGTACATCTTCTTCACTCTGATCCCCCCCAGCCCATTCAGCTCCCCTGGAGGATCATTCTATACCTCACTAAACCCTCCACAAACATAAAGGGCATCGCCTTGTTTTACACCTCCCTAAATGAAAAAACAAAATTCATTAAGAATTCAAATATTGAAGCCTGGGAAAGGGACTTGGGGAAAAACTTTTCCCCAGATCAATGGAGCAGAGCACTCCGGATAACTTACACTTCCACCAAGTGCATAAACTTGTGGGAACTAACACAAAAAATCATACTAAGATGGTATCTTACCCCACATAGGATCTCCAAATTTGACCCTAACACCTCTCCACTATGTTGGAGGGGATGCAATAACTCAGGCACCTTATTCCATATACTTTGGGATTGCCCGAAGTTACGTACACTTTGGGAACAAATATTTCGCTTAATTTCGCAAATTACCAATATGCACATAGCTGCCACGCCAGAACTAGCGATCCTTTCACTGGGCATAGAATTAGTCCCATATCTTACTGAGCACTAGACTAGTTATAACAAGACACTGGAAGAACCACACAACCCCCCCATTGAGAGAAATCCTAATGACAATTGATACACATGCCACATACGAAACTATGTTCGCCTCAACTCAGGGTAAACTTCTCACTGCACAAGACATATGGAAACCGTGGGCTGACTGGTACACTACAACCAAACTACTTGATTAATGCTGATATTACAGAGCAATATGTATAGAGGACATGAGTAACTCCGACGCTATTTATGGTTTATTATCTATTATTTATCCTTCTTTTTCTTTCTTCTCTTATTCTTTTACTTTGTATGTTACTTTTCACCACTTAGCTACTTCTCCTAGCGCTTTACTTAAAAATGCTAGAGGTAAAACAAAGTTTACACCGCCCAAAGCGGACATATTTGAACACCATTGGTGAGTACCTTCTGAATAACAACGTAGGGAGTCCCTTTTACTTTCTCACAGGGGCGGGGACCTCCCCCAGGGCACAGCTAGATCCCGAGAGGGGTGCCAGGGGGGAGACTAACCGCTCCTAGCAACGTTCCCACCAACTAAAAGGGACACCGGCGTGAAAAAATTATATACGTGAAAAATCATTTACGTGCAGGATTTTACGCGTAAAAGCAGAATAACATTTCAAGGTTCGCTGATACATGTTAAATGTACGCCTCATTATGTTGTGTTTTAATATATTTGATACAAGCACTGTTTATTTGCATTACTTATTTTGCTATGTTACTTTGTTAAAAACAATAAAAATTTATTGAAACAAAAAAGGCTGTGTGTTTGCTTATCTTCAGCTGTAACTGTTCTGTTCTAACATGACTTGTGGGCCTTTCTTCTTTCTGGACCAACTACCCTGAAGGTTTTGCCTAATTCTTGGTGGCTGTTCAACATACACCTGACTTTCATTCCTGATTAGCACCCGATTCCCAAGCACTGTTTTGCGATGGACATTTACATCTCTGTGACTAACCCAGAATTCTAGTCTACATACACACACTGTTTCCTGGCACGTTGTTCTATGCTCCAAGTGCTACACCTCATCTGTCTGAGGTTACTCAATTCTGTTCCAAGGTCTCCTCCAGTCTAAAAGAGCAAAATGAGAACCACCTTATTCTCTGCACTGTGCCATCAAGGGTATGTAACAGCCTTTGACTAGGAAAGGAATGCAGCCCCCAAACAACCATACCTCAAATACACACAAGACAGACTTTGAATGATTCCTGCATTTTATTGGTTGTTTTATATTATGTCAATGACAAAGCTTAGTAAAATCATTGCATTTTAAGGTGTAAAATACCTGAAGGTCTTATGATATTCTACCACTGCATGAAGTAAGTAAGGTCAATTTGTAAATGTAAATCCCTAAATGCTTCTCAGCATTGACTTTATACAGCCATAGAACTCAATTAATTTTGATAAATTTGTAATTAAAACTAGCAGTTTCTTTATGCCTATGTTAATGGAATTTGGAATTGTGTTATTAAGAGCATGATGCCCTCTAGTAAGCTGAAGAGTTTCTTAGAAAAATAAGAGTACACATTTATAATTAACAGCGCTATGTAATTTCAGCAGAGTCAGACTTATTTTGCCATAGTAGTGTTTCTACACACACACGCTACAAAATTCTACAAGGCAGAAGAGATGAAAACTGACTAACCATCTGCACAATAGTGTTGAAGCCATAAGGGCCCTCTGGGATTTAGGGGTCCATTTATACCAGATGTGGGTCTAGTAGGTTCTGGACCTTTGTTACTGTTACCTAGACCTTAACTCTGCCTACCTATAGGGCAGTTGAGAAGTGTGGGGTGAAGTTGGGGGGGGGGGGGGGGGGGAATAAGCACTGAGACATGTAGAATTATTCTACCATTTCCTGTTGACTTCAGTTGAACTGGAATTAAATGCGTGTTCCCTGTCTGACTACAGTTGTGTATTATGAATCATTAGAGCTTTCAGGGCACCATGTATATCTATCTATCTATCTATCTATCTATCCCTTATGCCCTGTACACATGATCGGAAATTCCGCCAGCAAAAGTCCAATGTGAGCTTTTGGTCGGAAATTCCGTCCGTGTGTATGCTCCATCAGACTTTCGCTGGCGGAATTTCCGCCAGCAAAAGATTGAGAGCAGGTTCTCTATTTTTCCAACGGAAAAAGTTATGATCGGAAATTCCGATTGTCTGTAGCAATTCCGTCGCGCAAAATTCCTACGCATGCTCGGAAACAATTCGATGCATGCTCGGAAGCATTGAACTTCATTTTCTCAGCTCATCGTAGCATTATACGTCGCCGCGTTCTTGGCGGTCGAAAGTTCAGAGGACTTTTGTGTGACCATGTGTATGCAAGCCAAGCTTGAGTGGAAATTCCATTGGAAATTCCACTTGTGTGTACGGGGCATTATAATAAGAGTTTGTTGATAACTAAATGGGTGGGATGAAAATTATTCTGCATAGGGGATTTTTTGTGACTTTGCTTTGTTCAGAAAACACATTTGGTAATAACAGAAAGTAGTTGTGAATGCATGATTTTGGCATACTGGAGAGTAAAGCAGAAGTGGTATGGGTAGAAAATTGTACCAGCAGCTCACAGTGGCTACCCTATGATGATTGTCAACGATCAAATGATTCTTCCCTCAGCTCATAATTGGTCAGATCAACCTATGTGAATACATTTACCCCTGTAAGTTTGCAACTTAGCTCACAAGTGCTGTATAGACAGATAGAGAACATAAGAACGTACCATGTACTTCCTGGAAGGATTAATACTCAGAGGCTTATAGAGCAGAATAGGTTTGGCTTTAAACATCTGCTATTCCCATCCTTAGAGAGTATTTTAGGTACAGAGACAGCCATGGACTAACATTTTAAAGTAAACCCCATTTAATCTTTCAAAAATGAAGGTCTACTGGATAGAAGACACTATATGTGCCTGCTACTTTTGTACCCAAAAGCTGTTCTATAACCCTCCGATTTGGCTTTGCTTTTTTACAGGGGCCTGACCTTCCCTTTGACCTACTGGCTAAGTGCTCACTAACAAATGAAGCAGTCTAACTGGATAGTCAAATGGCAATGGGTGGAGCTTAGCCATAAGTGAGGGCCAAGTGAAACTAAATTAGAGACAGGCACAATAAGCTTTTGGCCAATAAAGGTAATAACAGACATCTCTTGGCTTCTGCTCTTAGATGAGACATTTACTTTCAAAAGTTTAAAATAGTGACAGGTTCACTAAAATGTTAAAGGAGTATTCCCTACAATCCAAAGTTTGATGATTGTAACAACATTGGAAACTGCTCTGTGCCGTAATATAAGCAGTGCTTAAAATGAAAGCCCAAAAATTGGCAGCCTTTTCCCTCTGAGAAACGCCAGAGCAGGTCATAATTATTGGCTGAGGAGGACATGCTGACCTTAAGGACTCATTCACACTAGCAGACACGTGTTAAGGCAAGCATAATATGTGCACACAGCAGTTCTGTATGTGCACTACGATGCATTGCTAAAACATATAACAGTGTCTGTTTTTTTTTTTTTTTTTTTTGTTAAGTTAAAGTGATTGTTTAAAAAAATTAATAAAAAACATGTCATACTGTGGCCCCAAACAACCTCTTCTGTGGTCCCCGGCGGCTCTCGCGGCTCCTCCCTGCATCAGATAACCCCCCTGGGAGAAACGCTCTCCCGAGGGGGTTACCTTGCGGGCGTGCTCCCGAGTCCAGCATTTGCGTCCATAGACACAAATGCCGCACTTTGGATTTGATTGACAGCAGCGGGAGCCAATGGCTGCGCTGCTATCAATCTAGCCAATCAGGACACAAGACCGTGTCTAGAACTGGTGTGCTCGTCCCTGGCGCGAGAAAGATAGGGTTCAGGTAAGTAAAACGGGGGCACTGGGGGGTTGCTGCACTGCAAGAGGTTTTTCACCTCAATGCATAGAATACATTGATGTGAAAAACCACGAGGGTTTACAACCCCTTTAAACTTTATTTAACTTTTTCCTTTAACTTACGGTACTTACTTTTAACTATTTGTCTGACAGCATTTTATATTGTGCTATAGCATATTGTAGTGCGGTGCACTACAGAAAAATTCAGCATGTCCTGTTTCATGCTACCTTTGCATGAATGGCAAACTTAATTGTTAAAATCCCTTTTACACCCAGAGTTCTGCTGTGCTGCAGATATTTTTGTGGTGTTTGTAGAGATGTCCAGCAAACTCCCATATGCCGGACAGCTGTCATGTGTTGCTACTAAACTAGATATAGTGCAACAGGGATGGATATATCTGGATTCAAGAGTATCATCAATGTGTCATGAGGCCATAAACCCTTCCTGTATAGAACTTCAAAACATCTCTCTGATGACTACCTTGCCCTTGTTTCTCTTTCTTGATTACTGCCGAGTGTATTAATCAAGAGGTCATTCTCGTTTCAGGTTGTATTTCTGTCATATCCACCATTCTCACTTGATACTCAGTTGTCTCTTGTCTTCAAACATGGTAATTGTAACGCTATAAGGACATATGATACGGGGAAAATAAGCATATCCTTTAGAGCTCTTCCAAGCACAAATCAGCTAGGCCTTTCAGTCTTTTCACAACTACCAGCCTGTCCACTTGATCCTGGATGGCAGACAAAGCTGCAGCTGGTACTAACTCTGTGCATCATGTCCCCAAAGATATTCCCTTAGGAGAAAGTGAGGTTTTGTGGAATGTCAATTACAGAGCCAGGACTGGTTTATGTCACCAGAGGAGCTATGATTAATTGTACACTTGGTGCTCTTCAGTTTAAGGAAGATTCCCGGCCTCTTGTTATCAAGGGCAGTTTTAGGTCACTCACAGAATCTCTACAGAAGCATTTCTTTATATAACTGTACAAAACAATATTTCTCATAGAAGGTTTAATTCAGTGTTTATATTCTGGACATACATCATTTTTAGAGCAGACTGTTCTATTAAGCTTTTTTAGGAATAGGTTTTAAGTAGATCTCTAGTTTATTGTTTTAACCACTTCAGGCCCGGAAGAATTTACCCCCTTCCTGACTGGGCCATTTTTTTCGATACGGCACCTCATTGCTTTAACTGACAATTGTGTGGTCGTACGACGTTGTACCCAAACAAAATCGATGTCTCTTTTTCCCCACAAATAGAGCTTTCTTTTGGTGGTATTTGTTCACCGATGCGGTTTTTATTTTTTGTGCTATAAACAAAAAAAAAATCTCTTCCTCAGCTTAGGCCGGTAAATCACAATAAGCGTATATTGATTGGTTTGCGCAAAAGTTATAGCGTCTACAAAACATGGTATAGATTTATGACATTTTTATTATTATAATTTTGTTACTATTAATGGCGGCAATCTGCAATTTTTATTGCGACATTGCGGCGGACAGATCGGACACTTTTCACACTATTTTGGGACCATTGACATGAGTTATAAATAGCCATTGATTACTGTGTAAATGTCACTGGAAGGGAAGGGGTTAACACTAGGGGCGTCAAGGGGTTAACTGTGTGTTCTAGGGAGTGATTATAACTGTGGGCTGATGGGACTGCCTGGGGGAGGAGACCGATTGTTATTCCTAAGCAGTAGTAACAACAGATTGCTCTCCTCACTCCTGGCAGAACGGAGATCGGTCTGTTTACATTAACAGATCTCCGTTCTCTCCTTCTCAGGAGAAATCACGGGTAGCCGACGGCGATTGCGCCTGCTGGCCACACGCACAGACTCCTACGTCACGTGGCGGGCACACGCGCCCTATACTTCTTAAAGCGCCTGCCGTACAGCTACGGCGATTCGCGCAGGAGTGCAATTCTGCGGTGGTCGGCAATCGGTTAAAATACCAAGCTACTGAAATCATTAAAGTGTTTCTAAACCTAAACACTTAAATCAAATATGCTGTTGCACATGTTCCCATAACGTGAAAAAAGTAAATTTTTTTTATATGCCCTGCTTTCATTAAAATCATACAAGCAACGTGTAGCTACAGGCACTTTTTTTCCTAGGGTGACAACCTTTGTTCAGTTCAGCTACAGTATTGTCACCCTTTCCAGCGCAATTTAGAGTTGGACTACAAGCAGTCATGCCAATGAACAGTCCAATGTCACATTTATCCACAGTCAAACTTAAACTGATGTTCAGCTACAGTGCTGTCCACAGAAATTTCCTAGAGTCTACAGAATATGCACAGCACAGTCCTGTTTTACTCAAATTGTTCTGAAAAGCTATCTTTAGACATCTTTAACCACAGTCATATAACAGTTTTCTTTATCCTTGCTATGACATAGCAGCCTTCAAAATAACATCTGTAGTACCTGCCCTCCTTACCCATATCGTTCCGAATAGTGTTGTTTCTGATATCCTTAAAGGGTAAGTTCACATTTACAGAAAATCTGTAAGGTGAACTTACACTGGACCCGCTTCCCGGTCCTGCTATACAGAAGTCCTGCGACGCATTCTGTTGCCACTTCACTGGTCTGGGGATTTTAAATCCCCACAGCTTAATCTCCTAAACGTACCTCATAAAAGGTACGTATAGGAGGCATTCTAATAGGATGGTGCCAATCAATCAGAATCCGTCTAGCTCATCCTGTCAGCGCTGGAGAAAAGGAGAGAAAGCCACAGGGATTTCAAATGCCTGGACCAGTAAAGCGGCAACTCGATGTCTCACAGCAAGTGATCGTGGGACTCAGGTACAGTGGGACCAGGGAGGATGGGAAGGGGGTCCGGTGTAAGTTCATCTTACAGAATTTCTGTAAAGGTGAACTTACACTTTAAAGTGGAAGTCCAGTCAAATCCTAACTATACTTGAACCTCTCCCACCCGCGTTCTAAGCCTATTCCAGTACAGTCACATGATTGGCTCCCAGCCCTGACTTCAGTGTAGAGGAGAGACAGCTGACAACAGATGCAATCCAATGCCATTAGTAGGTATATTCCTTTAGACCTACAGGGCATTGTATGGACCGGTGAACACTGAACCAGAACACTGAACATTTTAGCACCACCCAGCTTGCTAGTTAGATCATCATATACAGGCAAATAGGGCTTTTGTATTTTGGTCATATTGGGGCTCTGGAGACCAGGCAAGTCCATAGTTCACCGGTGTGTGGTTTTAAAGCTATGACCATTAAATTTACTAATTTCATTAACTATTCAGAGTTGAAAACCACTTCTAGTTCTTCCACAGAATTAAGCACATGTTGTAAATATTTCATTTAGATCTACTGGGATCTTGTTGGGAGTAAGCTAGCTAATAATTGATGTATCTACTGGAATTTGCTATTGCTAAGGAAATTGTCCTAGTTCATGAAAGTCGTCTTTGAACTCATTAAAGTAGAAGTTCAGTGAGTTTACACTCAGAGACTGGACTTCCTCCATTGCTTCTGGTCCTGTCCTCTAGTTCAGGGGTTTTGGAGGTGGGCTCCTTTCTTTTCTCTGCATTGGGGATTCCTAATGCCCTCCATCCTAAAAACTGCATCTTGGGCATTTTTGGGGACCTGTCCCTTTCTAAATCTGCTAAACAACTTTTGCATATTCTGTTTTTCTATGCTTAAAAGGTAATTTTACTGTCTTGGAAAGGGTATACTCTACCGGCATTGACCCAATGGTTTACGATTACTAATGACTCTCTTCTAGTCCTCATACTTTAGCCTCTCTAGATCCGGGATCTTGAAAAAAAAGTGATTTCTATTCTGTATGTATCATTTAATTTTTTTTCCCTTTTCTTGCACTGGAGTGAACTGTCCTATTACTGAAGTCATTATTTTGGATTTCTGCATACCAATTTTTTACTTCTTGTGAAACCTGAAACCCTGTGAGGTTCATTGTTAAAAAAAATTCTCTTTTCTTTTTGTTATACTGTGTATTATTATTGTGAAAAACCTAATAAATATATCTTTTCTCCCTAAGTTTGGCCTTGTTGTACTTTTCTCTTCTACCAATAGGTGGCCGGGCACTTGGGGGTACTAGATATGAGAAGGACAACTCAAGGTCAGGTTATGGGTATATGGGGTATCTCAGCAAATGGGCAGGGGTTTTCTTGAATCTCTTGGCCTTCTAGGAGAACCTATATATACGGAAGAGGTCAGGTGATCTGTGTTCTGTGCCACCCGGACTGCTATCTGGGTGGACATGTGTCGTCTGCCCCAGGCTGTGTGAGGGCCTATCCAGAAGTAAGAGGGCAGCGGCTTGCAGTCCAGCCAAAAGTGATGGTTATGCCGGCCGGAGAACCTGTCGTGGTCGGAGGTAGAAGGGAAGCTGTTGCCACTAAGGGACCACAGTTGGTAACTAAAGCAAGTACCAGGGCAGTATTCTCACCGAATGTGCGCGGTGGAGAATCTGGAAACTTCAGGCGGTGATCAAGTCATGGACCCAACCAGTGCAGGTGATGCTTGCGGAGCAGCCTTGTGTGCCAAGCTAGGGACTGAGCTGGTCAGGAGGGTTGAAGCTTGAAGGTATCCAAAGTGCCAACCTAGGGACCCAGCAGGCAAGCGTAGGTGACGCTTGAGGGAGATACCACTGCAAAAGCCTTGAGGAGCTCACAGGATTCAGAGTTAGTGAATCAGAGGGTCCAGTGAGAGACCAAGAGCTTAAGAGGCTGAAGAACTACAAGTAGAAGTTGTAGTAAAGCTAAAAGAACTGTTACATTTGAATTAGAAACTGTTAAGTACTGTAGCCATAGGGGACAGCAAACCTGCACGTGCAGAAGTGGCACCTTGCTGGGGCCTTTTCCTGTACGGCTGTCCTCCTATTGAAGTCTCTGAGTCTGCCTATTGAAATTGCAACTACTTAAGGGTGTCCTGGCCCCAACCCTCTTTCCCTTGCAAAATATAAAAGGACTGTTAAAGAAATAAAACCTCTTTTGCATCCAAGAAATGTCTGACCCCCAATGACTTTTACCACCTTTGCACCCACTATGCCTCACAACCCATTCCATATTGAAGGATGTCAACGGTCTGTGGCCTCAAAGGTTCTCATTAGACTGGAAGGCGATGTGCATGGGAATTTAAAATACAGCATTTGCCTTGTACATGACAAAACTAGTCATGTACACATTACATTGCTTTATTCTCTTTTCTAAATGAACATTACGTTTCCTAAATGAGCAGTCAAGGAAATTGTCATGCTTATGTTAAACATATGCAGGGGCTTTCATGACTAAAACATATTTTTTTTAAAATTCACCTGATCTTTAACCACTTTCAGACCGGACCATTTTGCTGGCTTAAGACCAGACCACTTTTTGCGATTTGGCACTGCGTTGCTTTAACTGATAATTGCGTGGTCGTGCAACGTGGCTCCCAAACAAAATTGACGTCCATTTTTCCCACAAATAGAGCTTTCTTTTGGTGGTATTTGATCGCCCCTGCGGTTTTTATTTTTTGCGCTATAAACAAAAAAAGAGCGACAATTTTGAAAAAAACACATTATTTTTACTTTTTGCTATAATAAATATACCCCAAAAATATATAAAAAACATTTTTTTTTTCCTCAGTTTAGGCCGATACGTATTCTTCTACATATTTTAGGTAAAAAAAATCTCAATAAGTGATTATTGATTGGTTTGCGCAGAAGTTATAGCGTTTACAAAATAGGGGATAGTTTTATAGCATTTTTATAAATAATTTTTTTTTTACTAGTAATGGCGGAGATCAGCGATTTTATTGTGACTGCGAGATTATGGTGGATACATCGGACATTTTTGACACATTTTTGGGACCATTGTCATTTATACAGCAATCAGTGCTATTTAAATGCACTGATTCCTGTGTAAATGACACTGGCAGTGAAGGGGTTAACCACTAGGTGGCAGTGTAGGGGTTATATGTTCCTAGAGGCGTGTTTCTAACTGGGGGGGGCGTGGCTGTGAGCTAGTGAATGCTGATCTCTGCTTCAATTACAGGGAGCAGAGATCGGTGTCACTAGTTGCTAGGCAGAACGGGGAGATGCTGTTTATTTCCGCATCTCCCCGTTCAGCCTTCCCGTGGGATGATTGCGGGTATCCCTGCATCTCCCCAGATGATGCTTATTCAAGCGAAATGCATCGGGACTGTATGCTGACTTACTCAACACCGCTGTTTATGTCCTAACAAGCACTTGTAACTTTGGAAGCATGTACAGTGGTGTGAAAAAGTGTTTGCCCCCTTCTTCATTTCCTGTTCCTTTGCATGTTTGTCACACTTAAGTATTTCGGAACATCAAACCAATTTAAACAATAGTCAAGGACAACACAAGTAAACACAAAATGCAATTTGTAAATGAAGGTGTTTATTATTAAAGGTGAAAAAAAAAAGTGATTGCCCCCTAAACCTAATAACTGGTTGGGCCACCCTTAGCAGCAACAACTGCAACCAAGCGTTTGCGATAACGTGCACTGAGGCTTTTACAGCGTCCTAGAGGAATTTTGGCCCACTCATCTTTGCAGAATTGTCCTAATTCAGTTACATTAGAGGGTTTTCGAGCATGAACGGCCTTTTTAAGGTCATACCACAACATCTCAATAGGATTCAGGTCAGGACTTTGGCTAGGCCACTCCAAAGTCTTCATTTTGTTTTTCTTCAGCCATTCGGTGGTGGACTTGCTGGTGTGTTTAGGATCATTGTCCTGCTGCAGAACCCAAGTTCGTTTCAGCTTGAGTACACGAACAGATGGTCGGACATTCTCCTTCAGGATCTCTTGGTAGACAGCAGAATTCATAGTTCCTTTTATCACGGCAAGTCTTCCAGGTCCTGAAGCAGCAAAACAGCCCCAGACCATCACACTACCACCACCATATTTTACTGTTGGTATAATGTTCTTTTTCTGAAATGCAGTGTTCCTTCTACGCCAGATATACTTGGACACACACCTTCCAAAGAGTTCCACTTTTGTCTCATCGGTCCAAAGAATGTTGTCCCAAAAGTCTTGGGGATCATCAAGATGTGTTGTGGAGAAATTGAGACGAGCTTTGATGTTCTTTTTGCTCAGCAGTGGTTTTCTCCTTGGAATTCTGCCATGCAGGCCATTTTTGCCCAGTCTTTTCCTGATGGTGGAGGCATGAACGCTGACCTTAACTGAGGCAAGTGAGGCCTGCAGTTCCTTGGACGTTGTTGTGGGGTCTTTTGTGACCTCTTGGATGAGTCGTCTCTGCGCTCTTGGGGTAATTTTGGGCGGCCGGCCACTCCTGGGAAGGTTCACCACTGTTCCATGTCTTCGCCATTTGTGGATAATGGCTCTCACTGTGGTTCGCTGGATTCCCAAAGCTTTGGAAATGGCTTTATAACCCTTTCCAGACTGATAGATCTCAATTACTTTCTTTCTCAATTGTTCCTGAATTTCTTTGGGTCTCGGCATGATGTGTAGCTTTTAAGCATCTTCTGGTGGACCTTACTGTGTCAAGCAGGGCAATCACTTTTTCACACAGGGCCATGATGGTTTGGATTTTTTTTCACCTTTAATAATAAACACCTTCATTTACAAATTGCATTTTGTGTTTACTTGTGTTGTCCTTGACTATTTTTTAAATTGGTTTGATGTTCCGAAACACTTAAGTGTGACAAACATGCAAAGGAACAGGAAATGAGGGAGGGGGCAAACACTTTTTCACACCACTGTAAGTGCATTTCCTACCATTAATTTTATTAAATACCTTTTTATACGGAATTACACTATGTTCCTCCCTCTCTTTTCATTTATGGCCTGTTTGGCGAGCTTTGTCATTCTCTGATCCTATTATCTGTGAAAGATTGCTGGAAAGATTTGATCTGTTAAACAATCGCTGGAAAGATTCAATTTGATTACTGTTAACCGGGGATCCCTGGAATTATACTACTAAGCCTGTTTGACCGACCAAGTGTATGCTTGTGTGCGTCGTAGCTTTCTGGTAAGCAGTTTGTGCTGTCAGTGGTGGTTCACTTTTGTCACTTGCTGGATTGGACACATATGGACATATTTCTTTTTCAGCCACTTATATTTGGACTGCACTTTTTTGGATACTTATCTGGACTTTTGTTAGATTTGATTCAGTTCTAATCAGTCACCTATTACTCACTTTTTTGTATATCACTTATATCACTATATGTTCATGTATGGTATATAGTTTGATGTGGTTATCTTTTGTTGTTTATATATTACATTTATAGTGCTGCACTTATCCTCCACATATTTACTTTCTCATTACACCTTCAGTGCTGGCCGCTCTTTATAGCGATAGAGCTGTTAGATGCACATTAGCACCATACAGAAGAAATTCACCACATGAAATTAGCAGATTTAGAGGATCGTTTGAGGCCCCATTTTAGAGGAATTCCAGAATTGATCAAACCAAATGAAATAACTTCCTATCTACAGCAAATCATTTCAACATTGGTCCCTCGCCTCAATGCTCGTGATACACTGATCAACCGGGCCCATAGAATCGAAAAACCATCAGACTTACCAGATGACATCCCCAGGGATGTTTTAGCCCAGATTCACTTCTTTCACGTCAAGGAGCAAATCCTCTCCTCCGCCAGAGCCTCGAAACCCCTACCGCCGCCATATACCAATGTCAAGCTGTTCACTGACCTATCTCCTGCCACAATAAAAATGCGTTCAGCTTTTACACCCATCACATCTATTCTCCAGCAGAAAAAAATAATTTACAGATGGGGCTTCCCAACAAAATTGCTGGTCTCACACCAACATCAAATTGTCCCCATCCCCAGATTCAGAGGACCGTTTGAGGCCCCGTTTTAGAGGAATTACAGAATTGATCAAACCAAATGAAATAACTTCCTATCTATAGCAACTCATTTCAACATTGCTCCCTCGCTTCAATGCTCTTGATACACTGATCAACCGGGCCCATAGAATCGAAAAACCATCAGAGACTTACCGGATGACATCCCCAGGGATGTTTTAGCCCGAATTCACGTCAAGGAGCAAATCCTCTCCTCCGCCAGAGCCTCGAAACCCCTACCGCCTCCATATACCAATGTCAAGCTGTTCACTGACCTATCTCCTGCCACAATAAAAATGCGTACAAAAAATGTATTAAAAAAAAAAAAATGCGTACAGCTTTTACACCCATCACATCTATTCTCCAGCAGAAAAAAAGAATTTACTGATGGGGCTTCCTAACAAAATTGCTGGTCTCACACCAACATCAAATTGTCCCCATCCTCACTCCAAAAGATGGATACAAGAAGCTAAAAAACTGGGGTCTCCTCCATATCGCTTCTGGTGACACAGGACAAAGAAGTCCCCCTTGCACATCATCCGACACCAGAAACCCGGCATTCAAAATGACCGGAAAGTACTCAATTATGGCTAAGCCCAGTCCTCCTATCTACTAGGATCCAGCCTAGATGATACCCATTTCCCTTCTTTTCTCCACCCTTCAGGTTATAGTGTGCTAAGCACACAAGATTGTACTACTTGTTTCTTGTACGGTTCATTCAAGCACTGTTTATCACTTGTTACTACTACATTTACTGTGTTTTAAAAATTGTACTGTATACCGCATATATTTTACTATTGCAAGAACTGCATCAGCTTTCTTTATTTTACATCTATTGGATACCGCCAGAGGGTATAGTCTCTTTTGCTCCGCTCACATCTCCAGATTTATCCCACCACCATGGCCCTTACGCTCACCTACATAAATGCCAAAGGCCTAAACTCACCTTTGAAACGTAATCTCCTTTGTAAAGAAGCCTTAGCTCAACATGCAGATGTCCTTTGCGTACAAGAGACCCACTTCTCAAAACTTAAGCAACCCTTATGAAACCATAAACTATACCCGCACTGCTTTTTTGCAAATGCCCCCCCCCCCCCCCAAAAAAAAGAGATGTGATGATTGCCATAAGAGCAGCAGTAAATTTTTCACTACACCACAGTGAAGCTGATGAAGATGGCAGATATCTAATACTTTCAACTACAATTGACAATCGCCCCCTCACCATAGCCAACATATTTGCCCTTAACACAGCCCAGAAAAAGTTCTACACAACCCTTTTTACAAAACTGGCCCCATACAGATCCTCACCTCAAATAATATGTGGAGACTTCAATGACGTTATTGACCCCACGCTAGATGCTTCCAATGCAAAGGCATAGGCCCTCGGCATTATCTGCCCTACTCAAAAGAGAAGACCTCTATGACTCATGGAGATTGCATGATCTGGAAAGAGACTATACCTTTTTCTCCCCCCCACATGAATCTTACTCTCGGGTTGATCTATTCATTACAGATAAACACCTACTTCAATTCATTACTGAATCCCACATAGGAACAATATCTTGGTCTGATCACGCACCGGTCACAATCAAATTATACCCCCTTTCCCAATCACCCAGACACACAATTTGGAGGCTAAACACTTCCCTTCTTAACAACACTGCATTTGCGACACAAATACAATCCGAGATTGAGATTTACTTCCTAAATAATGTAAATTCTGATTCTAGATCATGCTATAACATGGAATGCCCACAAAGCTTGCCTACGAGTTTTTTTTTTTAAAACTCAGAGCCCGCTCCAAAAAAATTCAGTCCTCCATCACAGAGTCATTCCTAAAACAGATTTGCACTCTGGAACTCATGAATAAACAATATTTCCTCGGAACTTAAAAACCTTAGATACCGACTCAGTGACCATCTTCGAAAAAACTTTGATTATTACATTAAACGGCTCAGACTGTAAACCTACACCTAAGCCAATAAACCAGGAGCCTTTACGGCTAAACAATTTAAAAGACAACTCTCCAACAAAAAAATCTCATTCCTCACTAACTCCCAAGGCAATTGCATAACTAACCCACTTGATATCACCAAGGAGTTTAGCAACTTTTCTGCAAAACTTTACAACCTTACAGAAGCAGACCCGCTGCCCCCTCCTAACCAAAAAAACATTTAAAACTTTTTATCTTCTATTTCCCTTCCCTCCATTTCCCCAGAGCAGCTTGATCTTCTTGCAGCGCCTTTCTCACCCACTGAAATTCATAAACTGATTAAACAATTACCCCTACACAAAGACCCGGGCCCTGAAGGTCTTCCCAATGAATACTATAAACCCTTTCGCTGTGCCTCTAGTCCCCTATCTATGCAACACATATAACCAGTGGGCAACCACAGGCAACATCCTCAAAGAATCCCTCAAAGCATTAGTAGTTACCATTCCAAAGCCAGGAAAAAACACCAGACAACCCCGCCAACTATCAACCAATCTCACTCCTCAACACAGACACGAAATTATATGCTAAACTCCTGGCACAACGCCTCTCAACGGTCATCCCCCAAATTATCCATCCAGACCAAGTTGGCTTGGTGCCAGGCATGCAAGCCTCAGACGGTACCAGAAGTTTTATAGACCTAATACAATGGGCAGAGCATAATTGAACACCTTCTCTCTTCCTGTCTTTGGATGCAGAGAAGGCTTCGACAGAGCCTATTGGCCTTACATGGAGGTGGTACTCCATAAATTTTGAGTGTCGGGAACCTTCTTATCAGCCATACTGGGCCTATACACTCAGCCAAGCGCTCACGTATGGACCTCTGGCATTGTGTCCAGCCCCTATAAAATCACCAACGGCACCAGACAAGGCTGCCCGCTGCCCCCCTGATATTTGCCATGATAATAAAACCGTTAGTGCAGGCCATAAAAGCTGATCCATTGATATCAGGAATAAAGATTGGGGATACAGACCATAAAATTGGCCTCTATGGCAATTATGTCATTATAGCCCTGACAAATCCCAAAGTATGCTTTCCTGCAGTCCAACAAGTCTAAAGCCCCATACACACGGTCGGATAGATTTTCCAACACGGTCCGATCACACCAAATCCGATCGTGTGTACGGTTGTCCGACGGACAAAGTGCTATGCTTTTCTACACTGCAGAAAAATTGGGGGCCTGAGGAGTACGTATATTAAGGGGAGTGCAATCTGGTCCTGAAGTCCAAAGCATCCGGAACTGCAGCAGATGCCATCTAGGTCCCCAGGCTCTGGTACTACGAGAGGCTCCATCTTCTCTCAGACCAGACTGAATCCAGGTCGTCACTCTCAGGTCTTCCTTCCACGCTTCCTTGCACGCTGTGGCTGTCGTGCTGGTGGGGTGGCAGAAGGAGGAGGAGGAGGAGGAGCATGGTAACTATGGCAAAACCATAGTAAATTTCTCATGCTCAATCTAGGCCAAGACCACCAAACTACTAATACCATCGCAACCAAATCTCCCTTCGCATGGGCTCCCAATTCCTTCCTCCGCTACTTAGGAATTCAATTAACATTCCCAAGCCATATTTTACTAAGAACTAACTTGGAGGACCTTGTAGGCAGGCTCATGCGGCTATCTAAAGAACTGAGCCATATACCTGCCTCCTGGGCTGGGCTATTTCATACAATCCCACTTGTGCAAGCTCAAATAAAAAAACTTAAAGGAATTTTCAATAACTTTATCTGGCTACAAAAATCGTAAAAATGACTACACGCACTAATAAACAGATACGCACGACAAGCACAAACTGAAGAGCAGTAACGATCTGACACATACCTGTATCTAATTTCATACAATCCCAACACCAACATCGGACAAAGTGTGACCGTGTGTATGGGGCTTTAGACTCAAAATAATAAAAACTCAATAAAGGAATTTTCAATAACTTTATCTGGCTATCAAAAACACACACATTCTATCTGCTACCTGGCTTAATTCTTTGGGTGTACCGGACATCCAAGCGTACTACCACAATTTTAGACCAACTAAAAATATGGTGGTCAGCTGACTACCACTCAACTTGGAAACAAATAGAAGCTACTGTAGTCCTTGCAGACCCCAAACACATTCTATCTGCTACCTGGCTTAATCTCGAACCAAGGTGCCACCTACTAGGCACTATCACTGCCTCCCTAAGGGTGTGGGCAGCAATTTCACATCGTACACCTTCTCATTACTTACTACTGAATCCATGTGTCTTTTAGCACCAGATCTACCCTTCACAGACTGGATAAAAGTCGGTATCACCAACATAGGACTGCTTTTCTCACTTGCAACATCAGTTTGGCCTATCTCCTAAAACTTTCTTTCTTTACCTCTGGATAAGATCCCTTTTATCCAAACTGTGTTGGTCAAAAACAGACTCTTTCTCACACTCCCTGCTAAAGTACTACAACTCCAGCGACAATAAAGCTAAAGTAATCTCCTTAACATACAAGATGCTCACTATGCCAACTTTTGATCTAATCTCCTCATCCATATAATACTGGGCCTCATACATAGACCACCCACCTCCAATTGAAGAATGGCAAAAATCCCTCATAATCCCCCTATGTCTATCTCATTGCATCACCCATTGGGAATCTTTACAGAAGCTGTTCCATAAATGGTACTTCACACCAGACAGACTGGCAAGGATATACACCTCCACTTCACCTAAATTTTGGAGAGGCTGCAACAATATTGGCTCTCTAACACACATCTGGTGGGACTGCCCACCCATCAAAAGTTACTGAAAAAAAAGTGATGAAATTAATCTTCTACTTGTGTGACATAACCATCCCAATCTGCTCCTGGGACTATCAATTCCCACTTGTCCTAGACATCTGCAATCCTTAGTGACACACATCCTAATAGCAGCTCGTCTGGCAATTGCAAAAACATGGAAATCAAGCCACCTTCCCCTCCTAAAAGACGCCATTTGGTTACTCAACTTGCATTTCCTAATGGAATTCTCATGAGTCAAAGCCAATATATCTACAAAACCCTTTGCCATAACCTGGGAAAAATGGATTTCTGACTACATGCTCTTGTATTAAATAACACATATTGAACCCACCCGCCCCCCCCCCCACTCCCCAGCTATTACCTAAAAATGAAATATTTTTCCTCTATCAGCTTCCCAAACCGGCCCAACTTTTCACCCTCTCCCACTAAGGTACTTTTACAACCCCAGCCCCTCCAATCTGACTACCCTCATAAGGATCCCATGTGGTACTCAAAATTTCTCATAATATTAACAAATCTCTTCTTTGTTACCCTTTGTAGACCTTCACTTATTGTTAACGTACTCAATATAGTGCTATTTTCTATCTATATGCATACTTAATTTCTGTTGTTTTAACATCTCAAGTCCTTGAACATTTTGAAAAGCAATCTTTTATTTTTTATTTTTTTTTATTTTTAATGTACGTACATCAAGCCAGAGTATGCCCAATTGGTTTTGAAATAAAACCTTTTTTTGAATATAACAAAAAACTTTAAATTAAAAAAAAAAAGCTCTCCCAATTTTAGCAATCCTATTAGCTCCTCTTTCACCGTGAATTCAGATAGGTAGATATCACTACATATGTGAAAAGTGCAAACTCACCAAATGTTTTTGACTCCTGTTTACAGGAAGGTCAAAAAGCACTTTGTGGGTATATACCCCATGGATTTTTCAATTGGAGAGGATTGGAGGTATTCCCGGAGAGCAGTGAGCCTAAGCAATTGGACAATCCATGGGGGTATAGACCCACCTTCCTGTAAAAAGGGGTCAAAACCTTTTGGTCCGTTTGAACTCTTCACATATGTAGTGATATCTTCCTATCTGCATTCACAGTGTAAGAGGCGTGAAGAGAATTACTGAAATTGGGGAAAACTTTTTTTGATGCTGTGGAGACACAAATTTAAATGGACTCACTATAGCATGGACTAATCGAAATAGTGCACGATGGTTTGTTAAATGTGCAGTGCCTTACTTTTATCTTGCATTTTTTTCCTCACATAATGGTGCTCTGATTTGAAAAGCAAATATACTTTGGAAATTGACAATTCACTGCACTAAATGAACATCCTCTACTTCTTTAGGAAATTAACCCTACCATCACATCACGTACAACAATAGGAGTGTAATGTTCTGCTGTTTCATATTTATTGCAGATGACTTGCAATAAGAGCTAACAATTTTACACTTTCCCATAGCAAACTCTGTTATGGAGGAAAACAGGCTGTTGTGAGCTTAGAAATTGGATAATTGCCCAATATGTAGAGGGTTAAAATTCCAGATTTGTAATACATAATGACATTCAGTACCAGGACTACTGTGGGATGAATGTGTAATATGACTATGATGTGCATTAGTCAAGAAGTTGTATACTTTAATATATACAGTAAATAATATGTTTTTTTTTTTCAAAAATGTCTCTTAAAGAAAGAGTTAATATCAATTTTGCTGAGCCATGTACTCCATCAAATGTTTAACATGCAAAGTGAACATAAACTTATCACCTGAATTCTTCAACAGTGAAACATCAAAGCACAATACACTGGATGAAGACAGCTATTCTCGGCTCATTCTGCTGTAAAACTTCACACCCTGTCTCTTTATTGATTTTCCTGAATGCTTTGTGTATAATACAAATCCCACCACATCTGCTTACAGAACGTTCATACATACATCACTCCTTTAAAAAAAAAAACACAATTTTTTAATGCATACAAGCTAGTTTATAAAAAAAAAGCCCATTAACCTTTTCACTGATATGGACATATTAAATATATCATGGCTGTCATTCTCCTAGACAGCCTTGGATGGATTTATTATATTTCAACAGTGGAAGAGTTGTTTTTGAACCCATATAAAACAGAAGAAAAATTACAGATGTGTTAGATACAGGAGTGGAAGAAAGTACACATATTTCTTCCTGCAGTAAGGTAACCTGAATGTAGTCACATAAAATGTGTCCCTGAGTCATGAGATGGGTGCCATTATTTTCTCTACCCCCTCTGTAGTACACAAGAAATGGTGCTAGTATCATAAAAGACCCAGGGCATCCTTGGGCACCTAGAATGAAACATTGTGTTTGACATTGTGCTTTTGACTCATTTGAAAATTCACTACATTATCTACCTAACATAATTCTAGTTAACTAAGAGAATAATTACTAGTCACTAGTGGAGGTTGGAATAGATGTGCCAGATACAAAAAGAAAAAAACATCTCATAACTAAAATTCAGTAAAGATGAAATTTGTCCACAGAATAATTCTAATAACTGCATAAATTACAAAAAAGAAGGGCCAGGGCACTCAATAGAAGGCCTGAGGCACGTGCTCTATGTGCCAGGGTCTAGCAGCTACACTGGGGTCTTTTTAGGCCCCAAGTTCTAAGTAATTAAAGCCTGTTTCCACTTATGGGCTAGCAGAGAGGTGCATGAATGACATAGATGGAATCACTCCCTGATAGTAAAAGGACGATATGATTGTCATCTGATCGCTCCATGGGCCTTCAAAAAACCACAATGCCCTTGGACAGGCACCCTACACTATTGCCAAGGGTGTATATGCACCTCCTTGTGACAGAGGAGTTAAATAAAAATAAAAACAAAATTAAAATAAACAATAAAATCATACACATTTAGGTTACATGCAAATACATAACATGCACATAAACACAACTAAGACCCAGAGATGTGCATAAGGGGATTTATTTAGGGAGATATTTTTAGTTTGATGTAGAACAAGTTAAGCAAAAAACTTTTAAAGTAATTGACAAGTCTGCGTGTGTTAATTGTTCGTTGTTATGCAGTCACATATGCTTTTTAAGTCTAGATGTATTTGTCATTTAGTGACAAGCATAGATACATCTTTTACATTTAATTTTGATTCTGGAGATTACTTTAACAAGTTAATGATTTTATTTTATTATTATTTCATTTTTTTAATAAAATACAGTTTTCAAAATAAATTTAAGTTTTATAAAAAATCTTTTTTTATGATCTATTCTCATGATTCCTATGATCTATTATGCCTCTGAGACAGGATGCAAAGGGAAATCTCCTGTATGGGACACATACAGAAAAAAAAAATCATTCTATACATTCTGAAACTGAAAAAACCCTATAAAATTTTAGTGCTAATTCATAAGGTTTGTGGAATATTGCAAACAAAATATATTTTTTCTGAATTTTTCGTGTGATTAAATGTTGAATAGTTGCAGTTAGGATTTTTTTTCAATAAACAATTATTAGCAATTTTTTAAACAGAATAAGATAGATCTCAAGCACACTACAATTACCAAGAGATTTGACCACCAAATTAATTTATAAAAAGTACAGGCAGCTTAGATATGGAATCAATCTTCCTCTTTTCTACAACTACTCTTTGGATAGTAAATAAGTAAGTCATTCTCTCTAGAATCTCCATATTAAGAATACATAATTTTCCCTTTAAGACATGGGCAGGAATACATCACTTTAATTTCATGAAGCTTAACAATAGATTAGAAAGTGGCAGATCTTTTATTGTGCCATGCATGTAGGCTGATTTACTAAAGGAGTGGAAAATCTTCACTTGAAGAGGATTTTCTTGGGTTTCCAAATTGAATTTATTGAGTAAATATCTTCAATTAATTTAGTAAATCAGCCTCTCTCTCTGAGTTGTCTGGCCTGGATGACAAACACCCACCCCCTAATTCAGAAACTGCACTTGAACTTTTAATTTTCTGTTTACTACTAAGTATAGACAATCTAGCCTCTGGTTGCAAATTTTTCTTCCTCTGCAATATGAATTTTTAAAAGGTAGGCTTATTAGAACAACATAGGTAAATATTTTTATCCAAACTGAACTAGAATAAAGCTCCAATTAAAATGAAAATAAAATGAACATTAAAGTCTTTATTGCCACTATGAAAAAAAAACATAAAATTGTATTTTCTTTTTTTCCCCTGTCTTTCTTATGTTAGTGCTGTACTATTCTCTGAATGCTATGTAAAAATTACTTGTGTCAGTTAAGAATGCCATAAGTTATATATTTTACTTTCTCTTAAATGAAATAACACTTTCTTTAAAACTTCAAATTTTTTCCTTTTGGCTCTTTGTGCCTGAAACTGTTTCTTTGTCAGTGATAATTTAATATACCATTCTCTATGCAGCCCCGGCTACATTGAATACATTGTCTTGTTTTAGACATCTGCATGAATACCAAGGAGATTTATTTCCAGCATAACCATGAAATGGTGGCAGTATAATATATGGTACACTTGTCTAAAGAACAAAAACACTGTACCTGATTTCTGATTCTGTGTTTTTTTTTTTTTTTTTTGTTATGGAGAGAGGGAGACGAGTGAGCGTAGAGAAAAGAAATTAAATTTAGGTGGTGAAATTTCAATAGATTTTTTTTCTGCCTTTAAAAGATCACATTCATTTAGGTGTAGAAAGGTAGGAAAATGTGTAGCACACAAAGAAATGAAACAATTGTAAAATAAAAAAGACACCTGAAATGGAATGGGCATTACAAAACGAACCCCAAAATTATAGTTCAAAATGCCCATTGCTTTTTAAAGTAAAGCAGTCATAATCTATGATTCTGTGATCAAAATAATTATGTCCATATGAAGTAATAGCTAAAAAAAATAATAATTACGTCTTGGTATAAATTGTGGGACTCCGTATAGCGTTACTCCCTTTATTCACTGGTTATCTGACCAGCAATAAGAGATTGTAAAAGATCAAGTTTATCACACTGGAAATCAATTTTTGTACCTTATTTCCCCCTCGTTTTTTTCTTAAGATTTTTAGCTATGTTTCAGTAGTCGTGGGCTTTATATTTTGCAGGCATTACTCTGAAATGAATTTGCCAATGCAGACATTGCAGATTTAATTATCTCCAGTAGATGTTCTGTTTATTACCTAAGAAATGTAGCAGTGGTGTAACTAATATCTGCTACTGTTCGACTATTGTACACCTTAAATATCAGAATTCTTTGTTACTGCCATTTACCAATTTTTTTATGTATTTGGGACAAGAACAATAGGGCAAATTGATGGTAAATTGCAAAATTTGTTCCTTCAAATCTGATTGAACATTTGTAGAAAATACACATGCTTGGAAGGCATTATAAATATTACTTCTTTAGCCAATCACATTTAATGTTTTTTTTTTGAATTCTTCAAATTTGGCGAGAAGAAAACTAACCTGTATGAACCAAAGTCATGTAAAATAGGCAATTCTGTAATGCATCAATACGCCCACATTTGTTGTAACAGTTGTATTAATAATAACGTCTATAAATCAGCAGTGCTCCTTGCTCTCTTTTTCATCATGGACTTTACCATGAATACATCACATACATCACTTAGGTCATTTACTTACTGCTCTCAGAGTTGGTGCTGTATTTCTTTGCAAAATTGTTCTGTGGAAACCAAGCCTCATTTTCTTTTGCCCATAGTGCTTGGATCTTCAACTTTCTACCTATTGCTTGGCAACCACAACCGGTTGGGACATGGAGACAGTATCATCTGTGGGCACTGTGGGCAAATGGAAGTGAGAATATTTTTTTCTCAACAAAGTCTGATGCAGTGAGTTTAATAGGCTGCTCCTATGGCGGTAAGCAGGTTACATAAAGTATATTATTCAAATAGTTGTGTTAGGCCACAGACATTAGATTCTGATTGTATCTCTGCTACCCTATTTAGATTTACTCACAATTATGTTGTACAAGGTCATACCTAAAAAATCTTATCAATTTGTAAGCAGTTGGGCAGGCCCTCACTCTACTCATGTGGTGGAAAGTCTAAAGGTCAGGGCTTTTTTTCATCGGGAACGCAGGGGAATGCATTTCCGGCACCTCCAGCACTGAATGTATTTAATAGCATGGGGTGTGGGGTGTGTTGGAGGGTCTATTGATGTTGCCTGCTGGGGAATCTATTGTCACTGGTAGGGATCTGATTTTGTGTGAGGGTCTATTATTGCTGATGGGGAATCTATTGTTGCTGGGGGGGTCTTATGTTGCTGGGGGGTCTTATGTTGCTGGAAGAGATCTACTGTTGAGGGAGAATCTATTGATGCTGGCTGCTGGGAGATCTGTTGTTGCTGCTGGGGGGGTATAATGTTGCTTGGGTGGATATTTTGTTACTGGGTGTGATATTTTGTTGTAGGTAGTTTACTGTTGCTGCAGGGAATCTATTGTTGTTGGGGTGGAGTCCATTGTTGCTGGGGAGTCTATTGTTGTGTGGGGATCTATTGCTGGGATTCTATTGTTGCTGACTGCAGGGGATCTATTTTACTGCATCTTTGTATCATCAACATGTTCCATATAATTGATTTAGCACCACAAAACGATACTTGGTTCTGTATTCTCTAAAAGGGCAGTACTGGTAGGTGGGTAGGGAGTGGAATCAAGGAACGATGGTCAGAGGTGGGTAGGGGGCAGAGACAAGGGGTGACTCAGACAGGGGGGGTTCCTGCACCTATTCCCTGAGATAAAAAGCCCTGCTAAAGGTGATTGTAAAATCACTAAAGTGAATTTTGTCTTTCTTCCTAATGGGCAGTTCTGCAGGATGAGATTTATCTATTTTGTTTGCAGAGTAAGGAAGTGCAAAATAGCAGTGTGAACAACCCTGAAACAAATTTACTATATCACTGCAGCTTAATTCATAATTCCTTTTTCTCTGTTGTTTAAAAATAGCAATACCCTAATATAAAGCATTCATTGAACTATTGTTCTGTTTTGTTTTCTCCAGCCTAAACTCCTTCTACATTTTTACTTAGAATACAGAAGAATTAGAACCTCTGTTCAATTCTAAATGCTGTCTCCATTCAGGATATTTACCTAATTTCTTATACTCAGAACAATCACCAGAAGTAGAAATCTACTCAAGGGGAACACAGACAGCAATGATGCATGTGTTGACTTGTGATGACTTAAACAGCTTGTTAAAAATTAATGGCAGAGGTGTTGTATATTGATCAGTAGCAAGCTTGTGGCCAAGCTTTGCTTTTTTTTTGTATTTTAACCTAAACCTAAAATCATGGCCATGTGACAAGTAGATTGCAACCCTGCTGTTCTACCAGGTCCTGAAAAAATGAAAACCTCTGAAGGGTGGGATTTTTAAGGCAACAAATAGAAAAAAGTTTTTTATAGAAAAAATATAATTATTTATACAAAACGTTTGATATTGTGATTGTATACCATATGGCAATAATACAATGAATTCTACATCAATCTAAAAACAATAGTGTTGAATACAAGAACGATACTATTTGCTTAAGGGTCCTGAGACCTCCAAGGAGTTGGTGGCACTGGACCCAGCGAATCATCCAACGCGTTTCGATATTTGCAACAAAATAATCTTCTTCAGGGATGAAATATTAGTAACATTCTCTATAATAAATTTGAAAGAGAGAATCCATTATATCTATATCAGAAATATTTTACAGACATATAATTAAACTTCCAAAGATGCACATAACTTACTTTATAACACTAATTTGTCCCAGCACATGCATTTCCCCCACGATCCAGAGAGGGTCTCCGCCACATTCATACAGGTACACACATAGTTCTCCTACTATCTCTAACAGGGAGACTGGATAAACAAAATCCAAAAAATGTCGTTTCAAAGACGTGTGTAACCAGGGGCACTGCAAAACAAGGGGGAACATTGTTTGTACCTAGATTCCTATATTGTAGAAATAACACAGAAGATCCCCAAGGATGACAAAACTCTTACCCAAACAGCAAAAGACTTCAAATATGGGGATTCCAGAAAGTTGTTTTGCCCAGTCATGCTCTCCTGGAGCACTATAGGGAAAAAAATAAAAAAAAACAAAAGTCATTCATGGAGGAAAAAAAAGAAAAAATATTTTTTTATTTTTTTATGGGAAGTTTATCTTACCTTATAGTCCAGTAAAGGATTAGAGGAGAAAGTCCCAATGTCCCGCCGTGCAGTGTCCTTCTGTGACCTCTCAGGGAGAGGACTGTGAATGACGCCGTATGCCTCCCTTGGCGTCCTTTTATCGTGGTATATGCCCGCCGTGCGCATGCGCGTGCTAATGCGCATGAGCAGGCGCACCGCGCGTGCGCTGCGCATAGGCGCACTGTGCATGCGCACGAATGAGTGCGATAGACACTCCGGGCAACACAGCGCACACTGATGATCAAGGCGCACAGATGCCCTGCGCATGCCCACAGATATTCGCGGCTAATACTCCCGATGACGTGGCACACAATTAGGCATCACAGAGCTACAAACTGCGCAGATATTCGCGGCCAATACTCCCGATGACGTGGCGCACAATTAGGCATCACAAAGCTGCAAACTGCGCATATCAGTGAGATGCCAGATTCTAATCTGGCGCATATGGCCATGAAAATATCAATGTATTTTGGCGTCCCCTATGCCGCACATCCCACTTATGGTACCAGTTGTTGCATTGCAAATGTACGATCAAAAAAGGGTACCAACTTAAATAAAAAATTAGTATTAATATAAAAATCACTAAATAACCAAAACGCCAATACGATATATTATTATACCGCTCACGAAATCCCCACCAGGGACAGTGCATAAAAAATGCCTCATCAGCCCTGGTATAATGCAGCACATATTTAAAACCACTAATGAACTGCAGAAGCAGTGAAAAAGAACCACCAATATACAGAGCTAGAGTGCAAGATGGTGGGTCAATTATGGACTAATAACCACTGGCAAGGCAACTGTCATAGCTTCCCAGAGGTGTAGATGAGACCCCAACATTGGGAGTTTCCCAGGATATATGGGGGCCTCCAAAGTGGTTGAAAACCACCAAAAGACCCCCCCCCCCCCCTTTTGCCGGGTAGAGATGTAGGACAAGTGTGAGAAATTACCTGTAATGCTCTCCTGGCTCCTAAATAAGGAGACCACGAGAGAGAGAGAATGGGCGAGAGCCCCCATCAAGGAAAAACTCAAGGGGAGCACACGTGTCTCGGGATCAAATATACGCATCATGCAAGCCATGCATCTTAAGGAATCAAGAAAAAAAACAATAAAGAAAAAAAAAAAATACATAAAAAAAATAATATAAATATATACAATAATATTAATACCACTAAATTCAAAGGTTAAACCCTGATGCTATCAAGGGGACATCCTCCGCCTAGATCCCCAGTCGGGGACGCTGCAGCGGAGAGGATCATATCGATGAAAGTGATATATATGGCCCGAAGGAACACCTACCCAGGGTCCAAATCAGGGGGGAACAGAAGAATCAATCTGTCTTTCCTGAACTGAACCCTTCCAAAAATGATCTGAAGCTTTCAGCTTCGTTAAGTCCTGGGGGGGTTGTGGCCCTCAAATGTCTGATCCAGCGCATTTCGCACTGGAGCAGTCACTTGTTCCAGTCCCCCCCTCTGATAGATATATGCAATCTGTCAAGCACTGTACAGTTGACCTGTGGAAGTCTATAGTTGTGTTGTCTAGCAACATGTCTGCCCAAAGGTACATATAAGTTGCATATGCGCATACTGTGCATGTGTTTTTCTACGCGCTTCCCCAGCTCCTGTTTGGTTTTGCCCATGTAGAAGGCACCACACTGGCACTGTTCTACCAGGTCCTAACCCCACCTGCCACCTCTCAAACCTCAGACCAGAGTGGCAGTAG
Organism: Lithobates sylvaticus; assembly: GCA_028564925.1. Classification (NCBI taxonomy): domain Eukaryota; kingdom Metazoa; phylum Chordata; class Amphibia; order Anura; family Ranidae; genus Lithobates; species Lithobates sylvaticus. The sequence goes on from CM053038.1 coordinate 131,272,911, forward strand.
GCATTGCAGACCTAGCGGAAGTCTTAAGCCCCATACACACGGTCGGACTTTTTCATCAATTTGGTCCGATCGGACAAGGTTGTTGAAAAATCAGACCGTGTGTATGCACCATCGGACAGTGTTCGTCGGTTTGTCCGTCGGACAAAGTCTTATCTCCTGCTGGAAAGATTTCCCGTCAACCCGGTCCGATCACACCAAATCCGATCGTGTGTACGGTTGTCCGACCGGACAAAGTGCTACGCATGCTCAGATCACATTACAAGACCAAAGCTATTGGCTACTAGCCTCTACGTAGTCCCGTCGTAGGCAACAAACGTCACCACGTTCAGAATGATCGGATTTTCCGACAACTTTGTCCGATCGTGTGTACGCAAAACCAACATCAGACAAAGTATGACGGACATGGTCCGACGGACCTGGTCCACGGATTGTCCGCGCGTGTGTATGGGGCTTTAGGCTTCATGTACATGGGATTTTTTTCCAAAATCTCCTGAACAATTTAACTTGACAGATAGTAACCCACATTTAAAACGTCTGTTTTGTCGCATTTATATGCTGCGTTTATCGGCATTTTGCTGAATTCACATTTAGAAGTGTTTTTAAAAAAATAGCCAAAAATGAAAAACACCTGTAAACGAAACACGGCTAAACGCAAATTACAGCATTTAGCTACGTTTAGAAGCATTTGGTGCTTGAAATGCCTGTAAACTCAGCTTCTGAATGCATTTTTTTGCGCTCCAAAAAATGCCTTTAAACTCAACTGCCTAGAAACTACTGTAAACAACCCTGTGTACATGGACAGATAAGATAACATAGAGGAGAGTTCAGGGACAGTTGAAAAAAACTCCCAACTGCTCCTAAACGTCCATTTACCAGCAGCAGTGTACATGAGACCTTAGGCTACTCAGCTCTGATATGTCATATGACAAAGCCAAGGGGAGACCTGAGAGGACTTCCCTCACTCTACCAGTTGTCACTGCACCTGATGTCTGGTGGGAAGGTTTTACATAGGGAAAGATACATTTGTGCTGTGGGTGATTTTAGCTGGGAGGTAGATGTTTGTACAGGAGGGGAGGTATTTTTGCTTGTGGGGGGATATGTGTTAGCTGCTACTGACCTCTGCACTGTGCAGTACATACTACTGTATTAAACAATATTAAACAATAAATGCAGCGCTGAAAATAGACTAATATGCGGGTGTGAATCAACATATATAAGTGACAGATCAATGGAAAAAGAAAAAATGTGACAAAAAAGAAAAAAGAAAACTAAAGCAAAACAAAAACATTTTTAAAATAAAATGTGATAAATCTGAGAAAAAAATCACATAAATCAAACACATGTCCAATTCAAATAAAGTGTCCACATCAATCAAGTAAAGGAATAATCGTGACATCCATGTTATAATCTCCAAAGTGATATAAAGTGCATCCACGTCCCCATCAGAAGTGTGCAGATTGCCTGCTTACCAGAAGGTGATGACTGCCACAGCAGTCTCACCCAGCCTTGGGAAGTAAGGTCTCCCTCAACCCTATGGATACTCCTATTGGCACTCCGGAACTCCCGTATGTTAGGGACAATGTTTAAAGATATAAAACAAAAAAAGCTTCCATAGTGTAACATGTAAAAGTATGGTTTTAATAAAAAAAAGTAAAGTTACACTTACAAAAAGAATATCATCAAATAGTGAAAAGATGCAGCAAGATGAATGAGCATCAGATGCGGTATCTCCGTGGTGCCTCGTTCTACTTCCTGGATTGCACGCCCATCCACCGTCTCGGAACGAATGTGATGACGTCACCATCAAGGCCCACCCTATGCGTTTGGTCAGCAATTGGACGTCGTCTGGGGATTGGCCAGTGACGCTGTCATCACGATAAATACCCATCGCTGACATTTTAACTAATAAAAGGATGGGAAACGGCTATGCCTAATTAGCAGGCCATGAAAAGAAGACAAAGCTAAATAAAGGAAGTAGAGACATAGCCCAATGCGCTATCTAGTTGACGATTAGGATATATATTTGTAAAAAGTAAAAAAAGAGAGACGATAGAGGAAGGTTCAACAGACATGTGAAGTCTGAAGATAGAAAATTACAGAGACTTCAGAGAGAAAGCAACATGATGCTCAACCACCAAAGAATTAACAAGATGGCCACAAACACTTATATATGTTGATTCACACCCGCATATTAGTCTATTTTCAGCGCTGCATTTATTGTTTAATATGTTTATTTAGAAGTTTTCCAGTACTGGACTTTTTTGATGCCAGCTGCTTATCATTTATCACATTGTCTATTATCAATTTTTGTGCACAAGTTATTGCGCAGCGTTTGCCTTAGGGCTCTAAATTTTTTTCAGTGCATACTACTGACCTTTGCACTGTGCATTACATTCTACTGACCCCTGAACCCTGTTTTACTTATTACTGACTCATGAATTCTGTGTCACGTACTCCTGACCTCTGAACTCTGCGTTACTATTTACCTTTGTATTTTGCTTTCATATTACTGACCCCCTGAACTCTGCAGTGTTTACTTCTGACCCCTGCACTCTGTGTTATATACTACTGACCTCTGGCGCTCCGTGTTACATCTGATCCTTGCACTCTACACACTAATGACCATGGCACTCTACATTACATACTATGTCATACTGACCTATTAATTCGACACCATTTGCTACGGACCCCTGCACTTTGCCTCACTTAATCTGGACCCTTTAACTGTGTTATATACTTCTTAGTTTTGTACACTGAGTTATTTACTACTTAAATGTGCATTACTTAATACTGATCCCAGAACTACTCAAACCTTCCTTACTTTTCTATTGTTATTTCCTTTAAGCACTTCTGCCCTGGAAGATTTGGCTGCTCAATGACCAGGCCATTTTTTGCGATACGGCACTGTGTCATTTTAACAGACAATTGCGCACTCGTGCGACGCTGTACCCAAACAAAATTTTGAAAAAAACACAATGTGGGTTATTTACGAAAGGGAACTCCACTTTGCACTGTGAGTGCACTGAAAGTGCACTTGGAAGTAAAGTCACTGTAGATCCGAGGGGGACATGCAAGGAAAATAAAAAACAGCATTTTAGCTTGCACACGATTGGATGATAAAATCAGCAGAGCTTCCACTCATTTCAGATCTATCCCTTAGATTTAGAGTGACTGCACTTCCAAGTGCACTTTCAAGTGCACTTTCAAATGCACTTGAAGTGCAAAGTGCATTTGCCTTTCGTAAATAATCCCCAATGGGGGTTATTTACGAAAGACAAATACACTTTGCACTGCAAGTGCACTTGGAAGTGCAGACGTGGTAGATCTGAGGGGGACATGCAAGGAAAATAAAAAACAGCATTTTTGCTTGTACATGATTGGATGATAAAATCAGCAGAGCTTCCCCTCATTTCAGAGCTTCCCCTCAGATCTACAGCGATCTACAGTGACTGCACTTTAGTAAATTAACCCCAATATCTTTTACTTTTTGCTATAATAAATATCCCAAATAATAAAAAAATAATTCCTTAGTTCCGGCCGATATGTATTCTTCTACATATTTTTGTTAAAAAAATTGCAATAAGCATATATTGATTGGTTGGCGCAAAAGTTATAGCGTCTACAAAATAGGGGATAGATTTAAGGCATTTTCTTTTTGTTTCATAAAGTTTTATTGAAAGAGTATGAAAACATAATACAATGCCATGTCGGTAGGAAAACGTGTGCATATTACATTGTATAATAAGTAGAAATAAGTTTCAGCAATATCAAAACATATTAACAATAAGCTATTAACACTTGTCTGGACATATATTTAAAGACATATATTATTCAATATAATTTTTTTTTTTACTAGTAATGGCAGTGATCTGCAATGTTTATCGGGCCTGCTATATTGTGCCGGACAAATTGGACACTTTTGACACATTTTTGAGACCATTGACAATTATATAGCGATCAGTGTAATAAAAAGCACTGATTACTGTATAAATGTCACTGGCAGGGAAGGGGTTAACACCAAGCGGCGATCAAGAGGTTAACTGTGTTCCCTAGCTGTGTTCTAACTGTAGGGGGGGTGGGACTGACTAGGGGAGGCAGCTGGCCTACACTGACCTCCACAAAGACCACGAGACACTTTTAGATAAAGTTACCGAGCTCCAAGCCCATGTAGAAGATCTAGATAATAGAAATAGGTGCAACAATCTGAGACTGTTTTAGTCACTACTACCATAGACCCCAGCCACTGCCTTCACCTGTGACAGGATTCATAGGGCATTGCTCCCAAGCCACCTGATGAAGTCACCTAGGGACATTGTACTTTGTCTCAAAGACTATCTTATTAGAGAGGAGATATCATGTCTCCAACTAATCTTCTACCACTTCCATCAGCTCATTCCCCACAGTTACAACCTTTTGTATCACCTCCCCCACCCTATTAGATTGTAAGCTCTTCCGAGCAGGGCCCTTTTAATCTTCTTGTATTTTATTGTATTATAACTGTATTGTCTCCCTTTTTATATTGTAAAGCGCTGTGTAAACTGTTGGCGCTATATAAATCCTGTAATAAATAAATAAAAAATAAAATATTACGATCTTCTCACAACACTCCCAATATACAACTGGATGGAACCAGGATACAGTTATACCTGGACCTGTCCCCCATCTACCCTTGACAAATGTCACAGGATGAAAGAACTGTGACCACAGTGCTGTAGTCAGCGAGAATCCGGTACAGATGGGGATTTCCCTTCAAATTACAGGTACCTCACAATGGCACTACCTATACTGTCACTACTTTACCAGAAGAAAAAAAGATCTACTTGTCAATCTGGGCCTTTTGGCCCTGGAAAACTTGCCCAAGATGCCTTCCACCCCACACCCGTCAGCTATTTGGGCGACCCCTTCTCCACAAAGAGATTGCAGGCAAAAATGTCAAGAATTCAAGGATTTATCTGCCTGACATGGGAACTCCTTGCTCTGACCAGCTCCAGGGTCCATCCCCTTACTGAGTATCCTATTATGTCACCAGAAAGGTTAAGTTGTTCAAGTTAACTTTGCTGCAACCAAGTCTAGCTGCGCCCGACTGGTTAATCCCCTACTCTTCATACAAGGAAGCCTAGGGGCTAGGCCTTACTCTATCGCTTAGACCCCTTTATCAGGCACTATTAGTCACTTAACCTCCCTGGCGGTATGATTATGTCTGGAATTTTGTACCAAAAGCGGTACAATTATTTTGCATGGAAATTTGGCGTTTTTATATTGTAGACATGCAATTCTTATGACTCACTTAAATCTGTCCAAACCAGAGTCTAGTAGACATCCCGGGTATGATAAAGTTTGAAAGACAAAATCATAAATTATAATATAATAAAAATATATATAAAAATTATTCAATAATGTAATCAAATCAAAAACACTGAAATTTGCTCAGTTGCAGAATAGTCGCTGTAATTAAATTTAGTGTTTGATGATGAATTGTGATTCTAATTTATTATCGCTGTTTTTTTTCTGGTCTAAAACCACTTTTGACATAAAGAGACACTTTTTGGTTGCTATGGACAATCTCCAGTTTCCAGGCAGAAAAAAATGTATTTATTATATAAAATGACATGCAGGGCACTGGACAGACCACTAGGGACAAAGGGGATGTGCATTTTTTTTATACAGTACTGTAATCTGTAAGATTACAGTACTGTATGTGTATTGTGTTTCGTTAACTTTTTTGAATTTGGCGCCGATCTCCGCTCCCGTGCGTCGTAACGTCGCAGGGAACGGAGATCAGCGGCACTCGGCACTGTGTGAATCGAGCGAGCAGACAGCTCGCTCACACAGAGGGGAGACATCGCAGGATCCAGGGGACAAGGTAAGTAACATCACCCTGTATCCTGCAATGCGAGCCCGAGTCTGGCTCGGGGTTACCGCTTTTGGTACTGAAGTTCCCGCCCCGAGCCAGACTCGGGAATAGCTCCAGGGGGGTTAACCTTATTATCTGGTTTTGTTACAAACCATAGAATGTGAGTAAGCGTTTTGGACTTAATAGTCCTTTTTGAGAGCTATTTCTTCTAGATGGAGGGTGGTTTATTCCCCCCCCCCCCGATTCCATTTGACTCTGGACTCATGTCCTTTTTTTTTTGTTTTTTTATTGTTAAGCCTCATACACACGATCGGATTTTCCGCCAACAAAACCATGGAATTTTGTCCGAAGGGCGTTGGCTCAAATTTGTCTTGCATACACACGGCCACACAATTGTTGGCCAACAAATACGAATGTAGTGACGTACTACGTTGTTTTTCAGCTCTTTAGCGCCGCGCTTTGGACTCCTTTTTCTAATTTCGGGTTAGTAGAAGTTTGATGAGTGTTGGTTTGCGCTTTTCATTTAGCACTTTTCAGTTAGCACTTTTCAGTTCGCGTTTTTCATTTCGTGCTTTTCAGTTTGTTTCTGAATGGCCATTTGTCAACCAGCCATGTTGCGCAATAGGAGGAGATAACATGTTATTTATTATTGGCCTTGGAGTTATTGCTTTGACATTATTTTTTTGGTTAAATAATGATTTGATTTGGTATATTATCTATATTTTTGGATGCAAAGAATGCACTTTTTGGTTAGGTTGTATTGGCAGATAACACAAAGAGAGGGGCGCCTCTGGGTGCAGACGTTTTAACAAAACAGTTTTAGTTTAAACATGTGTACAAGCAACTCACATTTTGTAAGATTATCGTAGGCATGTAAATTTAAAATCATCCATCTGGGGTTCTCAGATCGGTCTCATGTTCTCATCCTGAATGCTGCACTCCTGTGCCGTTCGTCTATGTACACCGCACGATGAAAGAGCAAGCTTCCCATTGATTCATCTCTCTATGCCTGGAACTCACTGCTGACCAATCCTCGTTCTGAGATTTCTCTCCACCGCAGCCGGCCTCTTTCATCGTGCGGTGCAGCATTCAGGATGAGAACATGAGACCGATCTGAGGACCCCAGATGGATGATTTTAAATTTACATGCCTACGATAATCTTACAAAATGTGAGTTGCTTGTAAACATGTTTAAAATAAAACTGTTTTGTTAAAACGTCTGCACCCAGAGGCACCCCTCTCTTTGTGTTTTCTCCCCAGCAACTTGGAACTTGGTTTCGGTTCCCCCTTGGAGGCAGCCCTGTTCTGTGGACTTTACCTTGTCAAAAAAAAACCTTCACCCCCCCTTCCCCCCCTCCCCCTATAGACTTTTTTAAGGTATTTTCCATGGACTTTCTGTGCTGCATTGTATATATATGATAATATATCATGTCTGCAAGTACTAGTTCTTTTCTAAAGTGATTTTTCACTATCCATACATCCAGAATTTTGCGCATTTACTTGTGTATTGGCAGATAGCATGTCTAATTTTATTTATTTTCTTTTTTAATGCACAATAAAAAATTGTGTAGAATAATACTTGGCTATGTGTTTTACTTCAAATGACAGTTTGGGAGTAGGCAGTTACATTTAAAAAAATACAATGTAAAATTGACAAGAGACACCAACATAGTTTTATCTTTGATCTTAAAAACTACGGGATAATGGTGTTGTGGTAATTTGCCCAAAAAATAAAAAAAGCATAATAATATTATTCTTGATATCACTAGAAAAAAAAAGCCTTTGGAAATTTGTTTACAATAACTCAATCAGTATCACCAGCAAAGCAGCTTCATTATTATCCCATTAAAGAAGAAAAGAATATGCGCTGTATTTCAATATTTCATAATTTGCCATGTCACGAATATTAATTTTCCATTACGTATGCAAGTTTACAAGACCGACCACTTCTGGCTAGTCCTTGCTTCCGAGCATGCATGTTTGTACTTTGGACCCGACAACAGATATTTGTCCACGGAAAATTTGAAAGCCTGCCATACATCATTTGTCATGGAGCGTACAAACGGTTGGATTTTCCACCAACAGCCTGTCATCACACATTTCCCGTCTGAAAATCTGATCGTGTGTCCTGGATAGATTCCCTCTCCCACCCGACACTGTCAGAAGATCAGATGCAGACCCTGAATGCCCCTTGCACTGAAGTTGAGAATCAAAAGATCATTGCCTCTCTAAAACCTTCTAAAGCCCCCAGCCCGGATGGTTTTTCAGCCTCATATTATAAAAAATTCTCCAGCCACTTAGTCCCCAACATGAAAATTTATTTAATTTCATCCTTAAAGGTCACACTTTCCCTGATGATATGCTTATGGCTAATATGTTCCTGATTCCTAAACCAAATAAAGATCATACCCTCCCACAAAATGAACATTCTATCTCGGTAATCGACAACATTTCCGCAGATCAAATTGGATTTATCCCCTCCAGACAGATCACGGATAATATCCATTTGCCCTCTAACACTATACAAGATGCAGACCTTTTTTCCTGTAAGGAATTTTTATTGAGTCTTGACATCCATAAGACTTTTGACAGTGTATTATGGCCCTACTTGGAAATTGTTCTTAAGAAATGTGGATTTCAGGGAACTTTTGTGCAAGGCTTTAGGGCTCTGTATCACAGTCCACGCACGTGCATAAAACTCCCAGTTTGCAATTCAGATTATTTCACTCTTGGGCCGTGGATAGAGGCAGGGATGTCCCCTCTCCCCTCTCCTATTTGCATTGGCTACTGAACCCCTGCCCCGTTCTATCTGCCTGAACCCTAACATTAGAGGATATGTGAAGGGTAACCAAGAGTTCAAGCTGAGTATCTACACAGATAACGTCCTATTATTTTTATCGGATCCAGGGGTCTCTTAACCTAACTTGGTCTCTACACTGATTCCCAGACCCAACAAGTCATGGAAGGTATGTAATCTTTCCAAATGTTCCGCACTTCCAATTCATTTCTCCCAGTCCTCAATTTTGGGCATTCAAGCTAAATTTGATTTGCCTGGAGTGGGGAAACACTCTCAAGTCTGGGTATAAAACTAGCCCCATCCCTCTGCAAGATGTACTACTCTAATTACCTACAGGTGTTCTCCGGCATCAGGCAACTATTACATATATGGACTCCGTACCGCATTTCATAGGCAGGGTCCAGGCAGTGAAGATGTCTACTCCCAAAGCTACTTTTTTATTTTAGGTTTTTATTTTAGGTAAAGGTAACTCAAAGAGAGGTTAATACATGAATATGGTCTTCTAAGAAACTTCGCCTGGGTAGGCAGTTGGTGTACAGACTACAGGCCCTGGGCGGACTAGGGTTACCAAATTTATGGCTGTATTACCTTTCCGCCAGACGCGTTGGCGCAGTGGCATGCTTTGCCATCTACTATCCCGTGGCTTTGCTTTGAAAGAACCTCCATTGTTCCATACTACCTTCTCTGCCTTGCTATTGTCAGGCTCTGCTCGCCCTAAAGACCTATCCCCTCTAAATGCGGTGGTTGGTCAATCGCTCCAATATGGTCACTGTATAAACAAAATTCTCCATGCTGCCTAGACTAGCTTCCTTTTTAGGAAACTGTAGATTCTTTATTCCCTGCACTTGGATAAACCTGATTTATCCCCTTTGTGTTGAACTATTACAGCACCGGAGCTACTGGTTCCCCTGTCCCTGCTGTGTGTGTGTAGCTTGGCGACTGTGTGTGTATGTCCTGAGCTCAGCTGTGTACAATTTAACTTGTGACAATATTGTCCCACTTTTTATTGGTGATCTTGAAGGTTGTGGGTCTAGCACTGGCAAACCACCACTTCGTTCAGTGTGCATTTGTTCATATTAATAAAGCTTTTTTCTATTTTTCATTATACCACTGTTGGTTCTTACATACCTTCTTTATTGAGTGGCCATTTCTTTGAACCTAGGTTAGCCTTTTTATCTTGACTGATTACCTACTGGTATACGACCCCACCCACTCTATTAAGGTGAGACGGGTTTACTATCCGCGATATTGCGGAGGAGATAAAGCTTTATTGTCAAATGCCACGGATCTCCTGACGGGTTTTTATAATTTCATTCATTTTTAGGGGACCTTAATTTCCCCCCAGCCTTTATTTCTCCCGGGAGTTCTCCAAATGGGCTGAAAATGACTTAGTCACCATGGACTCTCTGACTAGAGAGCTTCCATTTTGCTCCTTCTCCTCCCTCCAACAAATGTATGCTCTCCCCAGAACAGAGTTCTATAAATACCTACAGATTAGACACTTTTTCTTTACCCACTTCCAAATGGAGACGGTTGGCACGGGCTCCAGTTTTGAGAGTATGTGCATGTCCTCCTCCAGGGATAAGGGCACAATCTCTAAAATCTACAAATACCTCAATGAAGGGGATCTTCCCGCTAAATCATCAGCAATGCTGGGTTGGGAGAAGGAGACAGACCAATACATTTCCCCTGAGGATTGGTGGGATATGCTTGCTAATATGCATAGATGCACAAAGTCTATGGCAATTAAAGAGACAATGGTTAAGCTTCATACCAGAAACTACATAGGCTTTTCCCCTTAGTCCCAGAGACTTGCTTCAGAGATTACCCAGATAGGATTACACACCTACACATTTTATGGAGCTGTAGGGCAATTAAATCTGTATGGCAGAGGGTGTCTGCTAAAATCACACTAATCACGAGAATGCAACTGACCCTAACACATGAGATGTGTTTATTTTTTGCAGATCTTCCAGCGGCCACCCTCCCAATCAAACATTGTCCCACACCCTATTCAGTGCAGTGCACTCTGCAATTGCATTACATTGTCGCACCCCTAAGGTTCTTTGGGAACAGGTTCTGAGACGAATGGAGGCCATTCAACTTTTGGAGAGGGTGTACCACACCATTATGGATACTGGTGGGAGTCTTGGCCCACTTTGGATTTGTAGGTACTTAAACCTCTGGTCAGCAACATACCTGCACTACTATGTAGTTTTACTAGATATCCCTGTAAAATTCCTGTTATGTCTTAATTTAGGGTATTTTAATTTTGTTTTGTTTTTTCTTGTTTCAATATTGTATTGTTTACGGTCGGCTACCATGGCCAATGTTAAGAAGAATATGGATTGCTTAGTTCGCTAAATCCCAAAAGGGATGAGGGCCAAAAATGTTGTATGTGTTTTCAACACTTCAGAAATATGTATGTGAGACTGTTACATGATCTATGCAACATCTGGATGTAGAGTATGTTTGTCTTAAAAAGAAATATATAATAAAAGCGCCAAAGATATGAAAAAATAAAATAAATAAATTGAATATACAACTGCAGTGAAAATTTGCTGTGCAAATGAACCAGTATATAAATCAATACACTGTGCTAAAATACTAAATATAAATCAATAAACAGATGACATATTATAGCACTGTAGTGTATGTTTGTCTTGTCTTTATATAATACAATAAAAACATTGGGAAACAAAAGAATATCAACAATCATCCAAACATCAGCAACACAGATCCTCCATGTGTTGAAAAAAGTCCAAAAGCACCCGAACACAGGAATAAGTGACAATCCCTCCACCTCTGAGATGCTTGTAAGCTCACCTTATCTTAACAGGTAGTCAAAAGTGTCTCCTTTAAGGGTGAAAATGGCCAGACAGCAGGTGACGATCTCCAAGCAATCCCTTGGTACATATAAATGAAAAGGGGATCTAAGTGCTCACTGCTTGCAAGAATAACTGACTTTGTTGAGTAAAATCCTACTCACATGTAGAAGGTTTAAAAACAGCATAAAAACAGACAGACGGAGCATTGAGAAACATCCGTCTCACAGGATGGCAGTGGGTTTGCATTCCGTTCAATTAGACTTCATCAGCGGGGTGGAGCTATGGCATCACCCAAACTCTTATGCTAATACCATTGCCATGGCAATACCTAACGCCGGGAAACACGCGGCTGGAAGGGGGGGGGGACTAGTAGTGCTGAGTAAAGCCTTTTATAAAGGCAGGATGGATCGACTATTGGGAGACAGGAAGACTTACCAACTGTTGAGGGGTGACTCAATTTTTGAAAGGATGAACTTCAGTGTTTAGTTAAGAAAGGTCTTAAGCGGAAGCTTTTGTCTAAGAGGTAGGAATTTTTCTTGGATCCCAGTGCGTGCAGGACACCAATTATTTACTTTTTGCCAAAAATATGCATAAATGTCTCCTCCCGGACTAATTTATAATGGCATAGGATCGGTGTCCGCACGGCTGGGACAATATATATATTTATTTCTCAAACTGTTAGTTTCTGAGATCAAGGCCTATCTCAGAGATACGAAGCACATTATTCAAATTCTGGAGGATCTTCCTTGTGGTAGTAGTAGTATATTGGTGACAGCTGATGTCAGCTCCCTATATACTATTATAGGTCACCGGGAAGATATAGCTTCAGTGAGAAGGGCTTTGGGTAAGTCTGATCTCATGAGTAGACATAAAAGGTTTCTGCTACAATGCCTTGAATTTTGTCTCACTTGGAATTTCTGGTGCGATAAACAGTTCTTCCTCCAGATTTTGGGCATTTCAATGGGGGCTAGGTTTGCCCCTAGTGTGGCGGATTTATTCATGGCACTCTGGAAAGAAGAATTTGTATTTCAAGATAGTCCTAGTCAACTGGTATGTTACAAGCGCTACATCGATGATCTTCTTATGATCTGGGATGGTGATTTAAAAAGTCTTGAATTATGTATGCATACGTTGAATGACAATGATAAAAATATCTCCCTGTCTTGGAATGTTGATACCCAACGTATTGTATTGCTGGACTTGGAAGTGTTCAAAGAAGGAATCCACTTCAGGACAATTATTTCAAACCCATGGATAGGACCAGATATATTGCCTTGTGGCTGTGTAATATTCAGAGGGGTCAGTTTATTCGCCTCAGGCGCAACTGCTCCTCGGAATCTGACTATCAGGCCCAATCTCAGGTTTTAGCAGAGAGATTTTTACAATAGGGCTACCAAAATTAAGGTACCATAGCATTTCCAAACATTTTAGATTATGTCATAACATGAATCCTAGAGGGCTCAGATTTGGGGGATCAAAAGGCTTAATAGACATTAGAGGGGGGATTTTATCCAACATTTAAGCCAAAGGGAATCCTTTTGGATTTTTGAAATGAAGGTTTTGACGCCTGAAGGTTTAAACGTTGATTTTGATTTAAATCGTTTCAGACAGATAATTTTTTAGTTAAATTTTTTAGTATGGTTTTGGTTAATATATATGTCCCTTTAAGGGAGATATTTCTATTTATGTATTATGGGATTATATCAGATCTTTATGATGGATGGCAGCGGGTGTGATTGTTTCAGTGTAAAGAGGTACATTTGTGCCCTGTTTTTAGGATTATTTTTCCTCTTTGCCAGTGGAGTTTTTTTAATAAATTGGCTTTGAAGGGGTTAATAACCCACAGGGTGGTTGAGGTTCCTTTTGAGCCCCCACCAACATGGTTTAAATAATTCTGGTTGTTTTTTCCTTATTAAATATATATAGACGTCAGTTGCTTGTAGCGCTGACAGTTTAAATCAGTGAGCAGGCTTGCAGTTGCTCTCTGGAGCCGTGGTTTTTGTATCTTCCAGCCCTGTGTTTCCGGCATTAGGTATCGCCATGGTAACAGTATTAGCATAAGAGAGGTCAGGTGACGCCACAGCTCCATCTCGCTGACAAAGTCTAATTGGACATAACGCATATGGAGGAGGAGTAAAGTTCGGATGACACAAAACAATATAGCGTTAAACTGGCAGTAAGTTTTGTGTGCTTTACTGCCAGTTTAACGCCATATAGTTTTTGCGTGCGTTACTGCCAGTTTAACGCCATATAGTTTTGCGTGTGCTACTGCCAGTTTAACGCCATATTGTTTTGCGTGCGTTATTGCCAGTTTAATGCCATATCCTTTTGTGCGTGTTACTGCCAGTTTAACGCCATATAGTTGTTTGTGTGTAACTGCCAGTTTAACGCCATATAGTTTTGTGCGTTACTGCCAGTTTAACGCCATTTACTTCTGTGTGCGTTACTGCCAGTTTAACGCCATAACGTCTTGTGTGCGTTACTGTCAGTTTAACAACATATATTTTTGTGCGTTACTGCCAGTTTAACGCCATTTACGTCTGTGTGCGTTACTGACAGTTTAACGCCATATCATTTTTTGTGTGCGTTACTGCCATTTTAATGCCATATCATTTTGTGTGTGTTACTGTCAGTTTAACGCCATATCGTTTTGCGTGTGTTACTGCCAGTTTAACGCCAAATAGTTCTGTGCGTCACTGTACGTTTGGCGCATTATATTGCAGTATATTATAGTGTATTCGTAAAGTGAGTTTTTGTAGCTTGAGTACTCAAATTAAAGTGCACCAAACACCTCTTTACATTGATTAAAGTGCATATACATACAGATTTCAACTTCTTCTTTACATTTGCTTATAAGCACCGCCCTCTCCATCCCAATAATGTCTGGGAGGACAACAAATGTTCCCTTGGCACTCCAATGCGGCATACACACGGTCGGAATTTCCGATGGAAACAGTCCGATGGGAGCTTTTCATTGGATTTTCCGACCGTGTGTACGCCCAGCGGTCTTTTTCTGTCGGAATTTCCGATGGACTTTGAATTGAGAACCTGTTCTCAATTTCTCCGACGGAAAACCTTTCTATCGGATTTTCCGATCGTGTGTATGCAATTCCGACATGCAAAATTCCCGACGCATGCTCGGAAACAATTTGACGCATGCTCGGAAGCATTAAACTTCCCTTTTATAGTGCTGTCGAACGTGTTTTATGCCGCTGTGTTATTGACCGTCGGAATTCGGTGTGAGCGTGTGTAGGCAACATAGCTTGAGCGGATTTCCATCTGAGTTTTTTCCGACGAGAATTCTGATCGTGTGTACGCGGCATAAGGGGGTCAGCAACAAATGTGTCCACAGGTAAAGTGGACGTGGTGGTCACTCCTCAGGCAGGGCATCATTTTCTCTGTTTAGTGAGTTTGTCTATGCTATCCAGCCACAGCATGAAGAGGAGATAGTGGACTTACTAAACCTTCCTCATCATCCTCATCCTCTGTCAGCAAGCAGAGACAAGTGTGCAGTCCCCTGCAGTTGCCAGAGTGGCTAAACCTGCCTCCTTGCCCACATCTATTCCTGTCATAGCCCCAGCATAAGTCAGCTGAGTTATTTGACTACAGTATCAGCCACTTGCTCCTTGATGATGCCCAGCCATTACTGGATTCAGGTAAGGTTGAAGATGACAGGAACATGAGCCTAGAGAGAGGGAGGAACACTGGTAGACAAATTGGCATTCATGTTGCCCAAGCCACAGCGTATATTGCCAAGCTGTCTCCAGTGGTAATGATGAAGATGGAGGAGATGGAGATGATGATGTCACTGATGTGACTTGGCAAATAAATACTAGAGTATAAATAGTGCGCAATATCAACCTTAGTCTATTTAGATCAGCAGGTGAGGTTAAAAGACAAATGTCATGGTATAATAAAATATATAAGTGCTTGCGTGACAATCCCAGGTGCACAAAAATATATATATAAACTTCAAGTTACAATGAGGTTGTAACCAATTTAATAAATAAATAAATACACAATGTGTTAAAAATAAATACAATGTGTTTTAAATAAATAAAGTGCTTCAAAATGTGAGTAAAAACAAGTATGTGTTATAATGTGTCAAAGAAAGGAAATATCCAGTTTATGCCAGTGATGCATATGGGGATATATAAATTCCAAAAGCCAATACAGGCTTGACCTGATGGATTAGCTAATTAATTGATGAATTAATGGGTAAACGGCCACCAGTTAAATATTATATTAATCCCATAGGTGATAGCAGTCCATTAAATGAGTTAGATAATTAATGAAATAACTCTTCACATCCACTAATGATATCCGGGACACAATTAGAAATGCTAGAGAAAAAAAAAAAAAGAGAGAAAAAAAGAAACTTCCCTTTATGCTGGGAATGTAGGGCTTTTTTCCTTTTGGTTCCTCCTAATATCTTGCTCCGGTATGATATAAAAGAGAAAAAGACACAAACAAAAAACCATTGCGCAGCGCTCTATTCAACCATCAAACAAAGAAGATCTTTTAGGTGGTTGCCTACAGCTATACAACTCACATGTACCCAGTAGGTGTTTGCGCGTTCAAATCCTGCTAATGGTCAGGCTCAGATAGGGGGCTGTCAGCCCTTTCCTCCTCACTGTGCTGTGCTGTGCTTAGCACTGTCACTTGGGCTCCTCACTTGGAGCCCAAGTGACAGTGCTAAGCACAGCACAGCACAGTGAGGAGGAAAGGGCTGACAGCCCCCTATCTGAGCCTGACCATTAGCAGGATTTGAACGCGCAAACACCTACTGGGTACATGTGAGTTGTATAGCTGTAGGCAACCACCTAAAAGATCTTCTTTGTTTGATGGTTGAATAGAGCGCTGCGCAATGGTTTTTTGTTTGTGTCTTTTTCTCTTTTATATCATACCGAAGCAAGATATCAGGAGGAACCAAAATGAAAAAAGCCCTACATTCCCAGCATAAAGGGAAGTTTCTTTTTTTCTCTCTTTTTTTTTTTCTCTAGCATTTCTAATTGTGTCCCGGATATAATTAGTGGATGTGAAGAGTTATTTCATTAATTATCTAACTCATTTAATGGACTGCTATCACCTATGGGATTAATATAATATTTAACTGGCGGCCGTTTACCCATTAATTCATCAATTAATTAGCTAATCCATCAGGTCAAGCCTGTATTGGCTTTTGGAATTTATATATCCCCATATGCATCACTGGCATAAACTGGATATTTCCTTTCTTTGACACATTATAACACATACTTGTTTTTACTCACATTTTGAAGCACTTTATTTATTTAAAACACATCGTATTTTTTTTTAACACATTGTGTATTTATTTATTTATTAAATTGGTTACAACCTCATTGTAACTTGAAGTTTATATATATATTTTTGTGCACCTGGGATTGTCACGCAAGCACTTATATATTTTATTATACCATGACATTTGTCTTTTAACCTCACCTGCTGATCTAAATAGACTAAGGTTGATATTGCGCACTATTTATACTCTAGTATTTATTTGCTTATTCTTTTAAGTGTAGGACACACTTTAATGGTGCAGCATATCATTTGGTCATCTTATCTATTTTATTTGGTTTTCTAAAACATTTTTAATATTTTTATTCTCCTATCAGCGCTTTAGTACTCACTTTGCACTGATGTGACTTGGGTGCCAGATAGAGCAGAGGAGGAAACTGAAAGTGAGGTGGCACAACCCCAAGGAGGCCGACATCAAGAAATAGTAGAGAGCAGCCACCCTATTCCATCACATTCTGCAGCTGTTATCTCCCGGCCCACTCCCCAAAGCTCAGCTGTCTGGGCCTTTTTCAGCACAGCTGCAGCAGATCTCACTGTTGCTATCTGCAAACTGTGTCTCAGGCACATCAAATGTGGCAAAAACACCAACCATTTGGGTACCACATGCCTAATAAGGCATTTAATGTCCAACCTCTCAGCCCGTTGGCAAGAGCACCTAAAAGCTACAGAAAAGGGGCACAAATATGTCCCTCCTCCTCCTCCTTGCCCACTTCAGTCTGCCTCTGCTATACTGAGTCATTACCTTTCAGCAGCCTCCACTGACAGGGATGATGGTATAGCACAGGGTGTCCCAGCTCCCAGCAGCACACCACTAGCTGTAGACTGTAGCTGGCAAATTTCTCTGCCCTATCTGCTGCAGCGGAAAAAAAAATACAGTCCCTGCCACCCACATGCCCAGCATCTTGTCAAAGCTGTTGGCTCTCCAACTTCTGCCTTTCAGCCTGGTGGATTCTGCCCCCTTCCATAAATTCACTACTACTACTTTTCACGTAAGGCTGTTCCATCTTTCTATCATCACGTGGAAGGGAATGTTCTGGCATCTTGGGCAAGGCAGTCAGCCATAAAATCCCCCTTACTGCTGACACGTGGTCCAGCAAGCATGGGCAGGAACTATATATTTCATTCACAGCACACTGGGTAATGCTGGTTGCAACTCGAAAGGATGCAGGACAGGGCTCGGTGCTGCAGCTTGTTGTGCCCCCACGTCTCCATACAGCTGGTAGTGATGATGCCAGACCTGTGAGCTCTACCCCCTCCTCCACCACCTCCATGCCCTCCTCTGCAGAATTGTCCTATGAACATCAGGCACCCCAGGGCTATTCCATGAGTCAGGCTAAAAGGTGCCATGCAGTGCTTCAGCTGGTGTGCTTAGGTGACAGGAACCACACCAGAGCAGAGATTCTTGCAGCTCTGCAGTGACTCTGCAGGTTCACACCATGCCAGCTGGAGCCAGGAATGGTGGTGTCCGATAATGGCTCAAACCTTCTGTCAGCCCTTAGACAGGGAAAGTTGACACATGTGCCATGCCTGGCACATGTCCTCAATTTGGTGGTGCAGCATTTCCTAAGTACACACCCAGGGTTACAAGATGTACTAAAACAGGCCAGAAGAGTCTGTAGCCATTTTGGGCAGTCATACACAGCCAGTGCTCGGTTAGCTGAAATTCAGCGGGAATTCCACCTGCCCATAAACAGCCTGATTTGTGACATGCCCAACAGGTGGAACTCGACTTAGGCAATGCTGCAGCGGCTATACATGCAGCAGAGGGCTGTCAACGAGTACCTGTGCCAGTACGGCATGACAACGGGCTCAGGCCGCCTCTGCTTTTTTTCCCCACGCCGATGGCTGATCATTAAGGATGCATGCACTGTATTGTCACCATTTGAGGAGGCCACAAGGATGATGTGCAGTGACAGTGCATGCATCAGTGACACAATCCCTGTTGTGTTCCTGCTGGAGCAGACTCTGCGTGGCATTATGGACAGGACACTGGAGGCAGAGCAGCAGGAGGAAGAGGAGGACTTCCTTTCCTCTCAAGGCCCACTTTATCCAGACACCATTATTCCTATGTCACAGAACACATAGGAGGAGAGAGCGGAGGAGGATGAGGAGGCAGATTCTGGCACTTTCATAGGCTTTGAAGAAGAGGAAGACATGGGTCATTCTATAAGCAATGGCTTTCCAGCCCCAGGACCCTTGGGCGTAGTACGTGGCTGGGAGGAGGAAGTTCCAGATAATGTCATCCTGAGTGACCCAGAGGAGTCTGCTTCTCAAGCCTCTGCAAATTTGAGGTGCATGGGCAACCTCATGCTTCAAAGCCTGCGAAAGGACCCAAGAATACGTGGCATAAAGGAGAAGGACGATTACTGTCAAGGAGGGTGCAACCTCCTTGACCACCATTATAAGGGTAAGGTCTCAGAATTCATCCCATCTCCACAGAGAGTGCAGAAGATAAACTCTCTTGAGGACTAGGGATGAGCTTCGAGTTCAAGTCAAACTCATGTTCGACTCGAACATTGCCTGTTCGCCCGTTGGCCGAATAGCGAACAATTTGAGGTGTTCGCAGCAAAAAGCCACGAACACCCTGTAAAAGTCTATGGGAGAAATCTAAAGTGCTAATTTTAAAGGCTTATATGCAAGTTATTGTCATAAAAAGTGTTTGGGGACCTTGGTCCTGCCCCAGCGGAGTTTTTCGGGAGCAGTGATTTTAATAATGCTTAAAGTGAAACAATAAAAGTGTAATATTCCTTTAAATTTTGTACCTAGGGGGTGTGTATAGTATGCCTGTAAAGGGGCGCATGTTTACCGTGCTTAGAACTGTCCCTGCACAAAGTGTAATTTCCGAAGGAAAAAAAGCCATTTAAAAGCACTCGCGGCTATAATGAATTGTCGGCTCCCCATAATACAGAGAACAGTCATTGAAAGTCATTGATAAAAAAAAGGCGTGGGGGTCCCCCCAAATTCAATTACCAGGCCCTTCAGGTCTGGTATGGATATTAAGGGGAACCCCGTGTCAAATAAAAAAAAAATGACGTGGGGTTCCCCCAAATATCCATACCAGACCCTTCAGGTTTGGTATGGATTTTAAGGGTAACTCCACGCCAAATAAAAAAAAAAATGTCGTGGAGTTCCCCCCAAAAATCCATACCAGACCCTTTATCCGAGCACGCAACCTGGCAGGCTGCAGGAAAAGGGGGGGACGAGAGAGCGCCCCCCACCTCCTGAACCGTACCAGGGCACATGCCCTCAACATTGGGAGGGTGTTTTGGGGGTAGCCCCCCAAAGCACCTTGTCCCCATGTTGATGGGGACAAGGGCCTCATCCCCGCAACCCTTGCCTGGTGGTTTTGGGGGTCTGCGGGCGAGGGGCTTATCGAAATCTGGAAGCCCCCTTTAACAAAGAGGACACCCAGATCCCGCCCCCCCCTGTTTGAAATGGTAGTGGGTACATTGTACCCCAACCATTTCGCAAAGAAAGTGTAAACAATTGTAAAAAAACACACAGACACCATTGGGATAAGTCCTTTATTAAAAAAAAAAAAAGATTCTAGCGGTGGTAATCCACTCTTGGTATCCTGCGATGGGTGATCTCCTCTCCAGGGTCCAGCGATGGATGATCTCTCTCGATGATGTCCAGCGCAGCGCATCCTCTCTCCACCGGAGACCCCGCGGGAATCCCGGCAGCCTGGTCTCTTAGCTGAGGTGGACGGGCCCACCCATCACGTGACCCCGCCTCCCTCTGACGCAAGAGGAAACCCGGGCTTCCCCAGTGATGTATGGGTGATCCTGCCCCCTCTGATGTAACGCAGGTTTCCATTACATCAGAGGGGGAGGGGTCACGCTGCGCTCGACATCATCGGGAGAGATTATCGATCACTGGACCCCGGAGAGGAGATCACCCATCGCAGGATACCAAGAGTGGATTACCACCACTGGAATCTTTTTTTATTTTTTTATAGTTTTAACCACTTCCCGACCAGGGCACGACAATGTACGTCGGCAGAATGGCACGGACAGGCAAAAGGGCATACAGGTACGTCCCTTTAAGATTGCCGCCGTGCCACCGCGTGCGCGCCGCCGGCGGTGTGCACGTACGCCGTGCGCATTTATATAGCACTGATTGCTGTATAAATGACAATGGTCCCAAAAATGTGTCAAAAATGTCCGATGTGTCCGCCATAATGTCGCAGTCACAAAAAAAATCGCTGATCACCACCATTACTAGTAAAAAAAAAACATATTAATAAAAATGCTATAAAACTATCCCATATTTTGCAAACGCTATAACTTTTGCGCAAACCAATCAATAATCGCTTATTAAGTAGAAGAATATGTATTGGCCTAAACTGAGGAAAAAAATTTTTTTTATATATTTTTGGGGGATATTTATTATAGCAAAAAGTAAAAAATAATGTGTTTTTTTTCAAAATTGACACTCTTTTTTTGTTTATAGCGCAAAAAAATTTAAACCGCAGGGGTGATCAAATACCACCGAAAGAAAGCTCTATTTGTGGGAAAAAAAGGACGTCAATTTTGTTTGGGAGCCACGTTGCAGTGTTGGTAGATATATTTGACCAAATCTTTTTTACTGTTTTATTCCCCTCTATATGGAGTGTAGTTTACTATTTTTGCACCTTTTACAGCATCTGCTCCTGATGAGTGGAGACACATCCACGAAACGCGTCGAGCTACAATGGATGCCACAGTGACATTTATTACGATTTCACAACTTTACTTATATCATATAATTAAATACATAGGTACCGGGCATGCCACCTGAGGCATTGCAGGCTACTTTATTGCTTTATATACTCTATATTTACCCATGTATGCATTCTGTATTGATGCGATTTTATATATAGTTATGCTATTATTATGTATATACTCTGTGCCAAATAGATGTACATGTTTGTATATACAATGCCTTTATCTATATTTACTCTACACTGCCATGACCTAAATAAATACCTTTTTACTTTTATTTGCGCACTCCAGCCACTTCATTTAAAGTCCCAACTTCCTTTTCTTTGTACCAAATCCCGGGATGGAAGCGCTTCCCCACGCCTCATTTAAAGTCCCAAATTGCTTCTCTTTTTAATTATGCTTTGCCTTTGCAGGGAAACAAAGAGGAAGTACGGTAAACCCATCAGAGTTTACTTCCTCTTTAATAGGGTCGAGGCCTGGAGACATGCTTGGCCAGTCCATCACCTTTACCCTCAGCTTCTTTAGCAAGGCAGTGGTCATCTTGGAGGTGTGTTTGGGGTTGTTATGCTAGAATACTGCCCTGCAGCCCAGTCTCCAAAGGGAGGGGATCATGCTCTGCTTCAGTATGTCACAATACATGTTGGCATTCATGGCATGGTTCATTCAATGAACTGTAGCTCCCCAGCACTCATGAAGCCCCAGACCATGACACTCCCATTACCATGCTTGACTGTAGGCAAGACACACTTGTCTCTGTACTCCTCACCTGGTTACCACCACACATGCTTGACACCATCTGAACCAAATAAATTTATCTTGGTCTCATTAGGCCACAGGACATGGTACCAGCAATCCATGTCCTTAGTCTGCTTGTCTTCAGCCAACCGTTTGCGTGCTTTCTTGTGCATCATCTTTAGAAGAGGCTTTCTTCTGGGACGACAGCGATGCAGACCAATTTGATGCAGTGTGCAGCGTTTTCTCTGCAGAAATGCTGGCAGCATTCATATGTCTATTTCACAAAGACAAACTCTGAATATGACACTGAGCACGTGCACTCAACATCTTTGGTTGACCATGGCGAGGCCTGTTCTGAGTGGGACCTGTCCTGTTAAACCGCTGTATGGTCTTGGCCACCATGTTGCAGCTCAGTTTCAGGGTCTTGGCAATCTTCTTATAGCCTAGGCCATCTTTATGTAGAGCAAAAATTCCTTTTTTCAGATTCTCAGAGAGTTCTTTGCCATGAGGTGGCATGTTGAACTTCTAGTGTCCAGTATGAGAGAGTGAGAGCAATAACACCAATTTTAACAAACTTGCTCCCTCACACCTTGTAACACTAGCAAGTCACATGACTCCGGGGAGGGAAATGGCTAATTGGGCCCAATTTGGACATTTTCACTTAGGGATGTAATCACTTTTCTTGCCAGTGGTTTAGACATTAATGGCTGTGTTGAGTTTTTTTGAAGGTACAGCAAATTTACACTGTTATATAAGCTGTACAGTTAGTACTTTACATTGTAGCAAAAAGTAATTTCTTCAGTGTTGTCACATGAAAAGATATAATAAAATATTTACAAAAATGTGAGGGGTGCACTCACTTTTGTGAGATACAGTACATGGCAAATGAGGTTTAATGTTGAAAAATTTAAAGTAATGCACTTGTGGGCTAAAAATATCAACACAACTTACTCACTAGGCGCGAACCTCTGGGGGAATCCAGGATGAATGGAGAAAGATCTGGGGGTCCTAGTAGAAGACAGAGCAATAGCATGCAATGTCAAGCCACAGCAAACAAAACTAGCAGACTACTAGCAGACTACTCTGGTTCGGCCACATCTCGAGTAAGTTGTCCAGTTCCAGTAATAAGGGGGCTGGAGGACCTCAAATATGAGGAACGACTACAAGCACTAAACATATTCTCCCTGGAGAAGGTACGCTTGATAGCAGATATGATAGCGAAATATTTTAATGGTGGTTCCAGCGTAGGTAGGAAACTATTCAGTCTCAGGGAGTGTAAGAAGACACGGGGTCACACAATGAGATGGGAGGAGAAGCGATTTAACCATAAAGTGAATGTAAACCCCCCAAAAATATTTTAATTAAGGCTTTCACCTTCTATAGGATTTCATGTAATCTGTGCCCAGTCTTGCCATGAAGAGTTAATCCAGTCCTGAGCGATCCTTTTATTTTTCAGTAAGATAAAAACTGACACACAGAGAAATAGGAGTCTGTTTCTCCCCCTTGCTGTGACTGACAGGTGATTTACATATCTCATGCACAAGCCTGAGAGACATTCTGTGTACTTCAGATCCCCTCCTCCTTTCTTCTCCAGCTCTCCCAGGATTGGCTGCTCTACACCTCAGCATGATTTGGCATGCTGAAGTCATGTGGTGACTTTTCTGGGTTTTGACTGGATGTTAGTGATCATAGCAGAAGTTCATTGTAAGAAATACACAGGAGAAAATGCATGTTGACAAGGGGAATGTAGAAGTGGGCGGGGAGTCTACTGACATCACGACTCCACCCACCAAGCTCCGGACAACAAACCCACCTTCAGAATCTGCAGTTTTTCGGGTCTCATGACAGACAGAGGGGAGACATTTGACAGGTAAGGATACATGAAGGAGGCATGTATATCCTTATAGATAACCACTATGGCAGTAGTTTGGAAAGGATGAGAGTGGGTTAACATCCACTTTAAGTTGCGTAGGAGGTTTTGCCATGTCAGAGCAGTAAGGGTGTGGAACATTCTTTCCACAATCGGTGGTGTCAGTGATAGTTTTCAAAGACTCTTGGATGTGCATCTTAGTGAACACAATATACAGGGATATGGAAATGATTATCAACATGAACACACATGCACTAGTTGAACTGGATGGATTAGTGTCTTTATTCATCCTTAGCAACTATGTAACTAAGTAAGTCCTTATAATTAAAGAACAGCTCTTTTCTTCTCTGTAGGTTTTTTTGCTTTCTGTATCCCCACTATGTATCTTGGTGAGCATTATCCCAAAGACAGAAAGTGATGATAAATCCAACATTTCATAGGAACAGGAGAAGAGGGAAAATCTTTTGTTGGGGACACCTGTTCAGTGATGACTTTCTTTATGAACCAAATTAAAAAAAATCATAATGGGCAATTTCCAGTTGTATCCTAAACTCCACAGACCATAAAACTGAAAAATAAAAAGGATTGTAATGAACATAGAATTTGTACACCTAAATATAACATTGGGTGGATGCTGGTGGTTTGATTCAGCTGCTGGTTATTTGAATCTGAAAATTACAGTAATGGTATCCAAGTGTGCCCTCTTCCACCACACATTCTCACTTTTCCTGTGGTAATCTGCATAATATATGTTAGAAAAATAATCCACCTGGGAGAATGAGACCCCTTATAATGGGGGCAGCAGATGTGCACACTGGGAACACAGCTGCAAAGATCTCTGCTTTCAGAGTCTCAGAAGACACATCTCAAACCAGAGTCTCAATCCAAATGTGCAATACCATTTTTTTGCGGTCATGCAAAACACATATCGTTTTAGAAGCTAATGGAGTAGCGTGAATGCTCACTTTACAAAGAAAATGTTAGTAAATAGGATGAACCTGCATTTGCTTGGAAAACCCAATCATTATCTAGCAAAAAATATGTTATTTTTTTTCAATTTCCATAAAAAACGATTGGGTATCAAATATAATAATCATATTACTTAACATTCACTATATAAAGTAAGCATTCACTTAGCTGAAAGAACTGCCTCTAATCTTTAGTAAATAAACCCCATATATCTTGTTCTCTCTTACCAAATTTTTTTACAGATATTAGGAAGTAATGCTATTCAGTTTGTGTAAAATAAATAACTTTTGTTTAGGTTTACATAAAATTATCCTATATCCAAAAGCACAAAAGATCTGGTATGTAATCCAGTACATGTCTTTCTATCAAACTATTACACATCAACAATAGATATGTCTGCCTTTTCCAACCAACTCACACACATATTTTGTCTGTTATATTTTCCAGATAGATTTTAGACCTAATTTTTCCCCATGGATTATTCACATTGTACAGTAAAAATTATTATTTCAGCTTCTAATCCAGCTGCTCATTGCACACAATGCATATTTGATTTATATTTCATCGCAAAGTATACATAACAGGACACAAATTGATAAAGGCCTCTTTAATAAGGCAGTGCAAACAGTAATACTAATATGCACGATGACCAGTATTTGTAACAACCAATTAGATTTTAGATAACATAAGTAATTTCAATGGGAGGAGAATGAGAACAAATGAGGTTATACTAAGAACTTTAACTCACCCACATTTTGAACAATCTTTTAATGTCTGCTAATCACATATGATCTATCAATACTGCTTATGATATTTTTTCCAAAAATATAAGACTGGGGGGCGCGGCCGGCGGTGGAGCTGAATGGCCGTCTATTGCTAGAGCTCCTGCTCTCCCTATCTCCCTAAGCGGCTAGCGGGGACTAAAAACGAGCCCGAGGACTAAGTGGTCTAACTAATTTAACCCCTTTGACAATAAGCTGGACTCCTTCCCAACTACAGGGAAAGCTTTAATTGACTCTGACATGAAAGAAATGTTGAAATCACTAAGAGGAGCAATTCAACATGACATGAAATCATTTATGCAAAAATCCAAACAGGAAATAGATGACTTAGGGGAACGTGTGGATTACATTGAGAACAAATTGACTGATTTCACTGATGCCCATAATGAGCTAGTAGACGACCACTTTGTACTTGAAGATGAAGTCAGACAGCTAAAACTTAAAGTCGCAGACCTCGAAGATAGGTCCAGAAGGAATAATATCAAATTCCGCGGTATACCGGAAAATGTCAAAAATATTGACCTGAGAAAATCTATACAAAAAATGTTCACAGATCTTATCCCCTCACTACAAAACCAAGATTTAGTGATTGACAGAGCCCACAGACTACCCAAACCATCGCATATCCCGGAAAAACTCCCAAGAGATGTGATCGCCAAAATCCACTTTTTCCAGACAAAAGATATCGTGATGCAATTCGCAAGACATCATGCTCCATTGCCAGACCCATATGCAGGAATCACCCTGTACTCCGACCTATCCCAAGCTACTATCCTGGCGCGAAAAAATCTAAATTCGATCACTAAAATGTTACGCAATCATAAAATAATTTACAAATGGGGTTTTCCGACCAAATTGATTGTAGAGAGAAACAATGTGTCACATTCGATCCACACACTGGAAGAAGGACTCAAAACACTAGGAAAATGGGGCCTGCTTATAAATGAAGAAACCACCTCGACTATTAAGGCCACAGTAGAGAAATTGACATCTCCATGGAATGTCAGTCATGGTTGACGTGTCCGCTGGCTAAACATTAATGGAGTGAGACTCTCTTCTCTCTCCTATCCTGCAATTTACCAATGCCTAAGTGCCTCAGGTTTATGGTACACAGGGAGAATATGTCTTACTCTCTCCTTTGACTTCTAGTCCCTATGTCAAAAGTGCAAGTTAAAATGCACACAAGAGTTGCGCACCAACTCACTAGTTCTTATGTGTTCCTTTATATTTGTGAGTCTAAATCCCCCCTCTCCCCTTACCCCTCCTCCTCATCTCAAATCTAACAACCCCCATTATGTATGGAAGTACCACAGTCGCAAGACACCTATTCCCACCATGACTAATTTGAACTTGCTATCACTAAATGTGAAGGGCCTCATCAGCCCATTCAAAAGGAAAGCCCTATGGACTGATGCCTTGAAATTTGGAAGCGACATCTTGTGCATTCAAGAATCACACTTTGCAAAAGACAACCCCCTCATTTTGCCCACCCGAAATTTCCACATATCTTTGCATCCTACAACAGCAAAAAGAAAAAAGGAGTTCTGACGATCATCAAAGACTCAATCTCTTTTCAACTCCTTGACTCCAAAATTGATCGTCAAGGAAGATATGTTATTTTAGTTGCAAAGATTGAAAACTTAGTACTAACGATTGCCAACATCTACGCACCGAACAAAAATCCCCATCAGTTCCTCCAAAAAGTAATCAAGTAGTGAAGAAGATTCAGAAGGGTAATGTCATCTACTGTGGAGACTTTAATGCAACGATGGATCCACTTCTGGACTCCACCAAAGGAACTCTATCCAAAAGGAAAGGTATAAAAGACATCTTCTCACACAAAGACCTCCATGATCCATGGAGATGTCTCCACGCAACAGAAAAGGACTTCACTTTTTTCTCAAATGTGCATAGATCCTACTCTAGGATCGATTTTTTCATCACTGACAGAGTCCTCCTCCAAAAAATATCAGATGCCCGTATTTTTAACATAACATGGTCCGACCATGCCCCAATATCATTAAGCATAAATTTAGGACAACTAAATTCAAATCATACACTCTGGAGAAACAACACCTATATTTTGTCTCAAAAGGAGGCTCTGGCAGTGATGAAAGAAAGATTGGAAGAATTCTTCAAGGTAAACGATGATGACAAGGTATCTATCTCTAGTATATGGTGTGCCCATAAGGCGTTTATGAGAGGAATATTGATCCAACTAGCCTCGAGGGAAAAAAAAAGATGCACACAGTCAATATCCAAACTACTAATTAAAATAACTGAGCTTGAAAAAGAACACAAAACATCCCCTAATAACCCCATTCTTTCTCAATGATTAAACGAGACCAGAAATGAGCTTAGAGCAATACTGACCTCCAACCATGAAAAATATCTAAAAAAACTAAAACTAAGCTATTACTCACAGGGAAATAAAGCGGGCAAACTACTGGCCTCCCAATTACGTCATAAACAAAACAAACAGAAAATAGATAAAATAATTCACCATAAATCAGGGAAAGTCCTATATAACCCACAAAGTATAGCTGATGCATTTGCTGATTATTATGAAAGCTTATACAATTTAAAAGATGATCATAATACTATCAAACCAAAACCAATAGAAATAGCCCAATTCCTAAGTAAGATTAATGTCCCTGCTGTAGATCATAGTGCCCTAGAAAAACTAAACGACCCAATAACTACTGAAGAAATTAAGAAAGTCATTCAAAAGCTGCCATCACATAAAACTCCCGGAGCAGACGGTTTGTCCAGTGAGTACTATAAGGCGTTTGACACAACACTCACCCCATATTTAGCTAAAATATTCAACCATGCAGTTATCAATCACTCATTCCCCAAGGAACTGCTTGAAGCAATTATTGTCACTATTCTGAAACAAGGAAAAGACCCGACCTCACCAACTAACTATAGACCCATATCACTACTCAATTTGGATTTGAAAATCTTTGCTAAGGTTATTGCCAACCGTTTATTAGAAATCACACCCTATCTAATTGAACCAGAACAGGTTGGATTTGTTAGGGGTAGGCAAGGCCCGGATAGCACTAGACGCATGATTGATCTGCTTAATCTTATAGAGCGCGGTCGAATGCCTTCCCTGCTTCTTGGTTTGGATGCAGAGAAGGCATTCGACAGGGTGCATTGGGGTTATATAGCAGAAACTCTTAAGAAATTTTTTTTTTCTGGATTTATTTTTGAAGCCATAATGTCACTCTACACTACTCCTTCTGCCAGAGTATACACAGCAGGAAATATATCTAAACAATTTAATCTAACGAATGGAACCAGACAGGGGTGCCCCTTATCGCCCATCATATTTTCGTTAGCAATTGAACCCCTCGCAATATCTTTTAGAACCAACCCCAACGTCACAGGGATTAAAATAGATCAGGTAGAACATAAATTAGATTTATTTGCAGATGATGTCCTTCTTTCCTTATCTGCGACAGACAATGTACTAAGAGAAGTGACTAACACTCTAGAAGCATTTGCATCTATTTCTTATTATAAGGTCAATCCCAACAAATGTTATGTCTTACCTATGAACATCCCACCAGATCAAGTTGTTAAACTAAGACAACAGTCTAATTACAACTGGGACAACCCCTCTATTACCTACTTAGGCATTCAACTTGCCTACCCTCCAACTAGACTGTATGAAGCCAATTACCCTTCCCTACTAACCCAAATAAATCAAGATATACAATCAATTAAAAAAACGCAACTATCCTGGATAGGGAGAATAGCAGCATTTAAAATGAAGACCCTGCCTAAGATCCTATATTATTTCCGTTCCCTCCCAATTCCATTACCAGCGAAGCTCTTCACCCAAATCAACTCAAAGCTTAACAACTTGATCTGGCTGGGGAAAAAACCTAGGATCGCACTATCTATTATGTCAACACCGAAAACTAAAGGGGGACTGAATCTCCCCGATATACACCTATATTATTATGCCACGCTCCTAGACCAAATGAAATTCTGGTTCAAACACTCTAATGATAAGTTGTGGTTGAATATTGAAAGGAAAATAACTAAAGGAAATTACCTTTTCTCCCTATCAGTGGCCAGTCACATTTTAGGAAAAATAAATGTACCAAACTTCTTGACAATTAAATCCACTTTGACAGCCTGGAAGTTTGCTTTAACAAAATTACAACCAATGAACGCCCCAGCCCTTGTACCAATACCTTTAAGAGTAATTGATTATTGCAAAGCACGTATAAACACATCATCCTGGTCCGAACAGGGATTCAACTTCTTTATACACTTGCCGAATATTCACAAACATAGGATAACAAATAAACTTTCCACCAAATCTTTTACCAAGAATTTTAACCCAGGTAAAAGCATAGGAATCCCTAGCGCACTATGGGAATTTTTTCTCTCCCACGAGAGCATTGGAAAAAGGGGCATATCTTATATATATAAAATATTTTCATCCTTCCCACCCCATACCAAGACTACAGATATGCTTAAATGGGAAAAAGATCTTTCTCAAACCTTCTCATGGGAAAAGTGGCAGAAGGCCATACAGGTTAATAGCACCTCAACAGCATGTATTGAACATTGGGAAAATGCCCAAAAAATCCTGAACCGTTGGTATTTGACTCCATACAGACTTAGTAAAATATTCCCCACTGCATCCCCTATATGTTGGAGATGCGATACTCATACAGGTAATCTATTACACACATTATGGAGTTGTAAAACTCTTTCTAGCTTTTGGAAATCTGTCTCCTCTTTCATAGCGTCTCTCACTGGTAATCTAAAGAGACTCACACCCGAAATGGCTTTGTTAGGTATAAACCTTGACATCTATCCTCCACAGCATAGAACCATAGTCGCTAATATCCTCATAGCAGCAAGGCTCACCATAACTAAACTATGGAAATCTACCCTAGCACCTAACCTATCTGATGTTATATTGAGACTGAATAATCAGGCGCACTACGAAATAATGTTAGCACATAAAAAAGGATTCACAAGTAATTTCCTAAAAAATTAGAACGATTGGATACGACACCCTAGGGCTTCCAATTTTCTGAAGGACCCTAAGAACTACTATACTAAATAG
Source organism: Lithobates sylvaticus (assembly GCA_028564925.1). Classification (NCBI taxonomy): domain Eukaryota; kingdom Metazoa; phylum Chordata; class Amphibia; order Anura; family Ranidae; genus Lithobates; species Lithobates sylvaticus. The sequence continues at coordinate 131,303,866 of CM053038.1, forward strand.
GTCCCTGAAAGATGATTCTCTTTTTTCCCATGTTTTACTAAAGATAGTCGGATGTATATGACAACTTCCATACAACCATCCCCTCCTCTCCCCCCTTCCTTGTCTCCCTCCTTCTGATCCTCCCTACTTGTACGAACTACACTGAACCATTATCCCAGGTTTACAGCATGATCCCGTTAGGGGTAAACAGGGAATTATTTATCTTCTTATTTTGTTGCTTTTTTTTTTTTTTGTTCCTATGAGTTTATCCACTTGTATAAGTATTTAAACTATCATTGTTTCTTAATAATAACAATATATGTTAAAGAATTAATTCAGTTGAAACTGATCCAGTCATCCTGGAGATGAAGAAGCTAGACTATGTACCTGTATAATTCTTGTTTATGTTTGGAAAATTAATAAAAATCTTTAAAAAGTAAAAAATATAAGACTATCAATATAGAACAGCTTTGCTAATTATTATTTCCATCATCATCTTATACTACATTCCTCCTTCATTATGCAGCACAATAATGAATTACATAAAACTGAACATACAGTACACATAAACAATGCATTGGAATACGTAAAGTATTTATTGGATAATTAGGCCCCGATATCCATTCAGGCCTGTCCCTGCAGTTGCTTTGCCTTGGGCTATCCAGCCCCGAGACTCGGAATTGTATGGATCCGCACCCCAGGCCAGGAGGGCCATGAGGGCTGATCAGGAGGACCAGAACCAAACAGACAGAAGATATCTTCTGGACTGGACCAGAACATCAAAACACGTGATCTCAGTACCTTAAATACCTTCTCCCAGAAATCACAGCAGGATGACACTCCCACTGGGCTGGTTCCCGAGAGAAAGGTATCCAATACACCCAACCAAACTGCGTTCCCATACTTGCTGGCGGTGACAGCGACACCTGCGGCCAAGTAGGACTCAGTGCAGTCCAGCCAGACTGGTACTGAAAACATAATTTGGCATTATTAGCCCTAAAACCAAACTGTGGTTTAGGAATGTTTACTTTTGAAAAATACATAGCACTGCAAGGAAAAAAAACAGCAGTTTTGCTTGCACATGAGTGGATAATAGAAGTCAGCAGAGCTTCTGTTCATTTACTAAGCTCTAGAGCAACTGCTCTTGCAAAGTTCAGAGTCTATTTCACTTTAGTAAATCAACCCCCAAAATGTTTATCATTTATCACCAAAAGTAAAAAGAAAATCCCAAATTTTGGGTTGTCCCCAGAAAAGTAATAGAGGGGAAAGGAAGTGGAGGTGGGAGATGGCCTCACAAATGGCACACATAAAAAACAAACCGATAGTGGTTATCTGACAGGAGATACTCATGTCTGGGGAGTAATTGGTGACCCTCACAAAGCTGGTGCCGGAGTTCATGAGAGCAAAACATCTGGTACTGCAGGCTGATTTGTTCGACTAGTTTCAGGCCTGGCTATCTGCCCTGATTTCTGACCAGTGTAAGTAGTATGTAGGGCAGTGTACAGGTGTCAGTAGGTATGTAGGGCAGTGTACAGGGGTCTGTAGGTACAGGGGCGGACTGACAACTCATGGGGCCCCCGGGCAATAGAAGATCATGGGGCCCCCTTGGTCCCCACACTCAAGCCACACCTGCACAGGGAGACACAGGGGAGGGAGAGCACACAGGGAGACACTGTGTTTGTGGGGGGGGGAAATCACACAGGTGGACACTGGAGGGGGGGTAGCACACACACAGGGGGACACTGGGGAGGGAGAGCACACAGTGGGACACTGTGGGGGGAGAGCACAAACAGGGGGACACTGGAGGGAGAACACACACACGGACACTGGAGGGAGAATACACACAGGGGGACACTGGAGGGAGAACGCACACACACACACACACACAGGGACACTGGAGGTAGAATACACACACAGGGGGACACTGGAGGGAGAACGCACACAGAGGGGGACACTGGAGGGAGAGCACACAGAGGGGGACACTGGAGGGAGAACACACACAGGGGGACACTGGAGGGAGAACACACACACAGGGGGACACTGGAGGGAGAGCACACACACAGGGGGACACTGGAGGGAGAGCACACACACAGGGGGACACTGGAGGGAGAGCACACACACAGGGGGACACTGGAGGGATAGCACACACAGGGGGACACTGGAGGGAGAACGCACACACACAGGGGGACACTGGAGGGAAAACGCACACACACAGGGGGACACTGGAGGGAAAACGCACACACACAGGGGGACACTGGAGGGAGAACGCACACACACAGGGGGACACTGGAGGGAGAATGCACACACACAGGGGGACACTGGAGGGAGAGCGCACACACACACAGGGGGACACTGGAGGGGGAGCACACACACACAGGGGGACACTGGAGGGAGAATGCACACACACAGGGGGACACTGGAGGGAGAACCCACACACACAGGGGGACACTGGAGGGAGAATGCACACACACAGGGGGACACTTGAGGGAGAACGCACACACACAGGGGGACACTGGAGGGAGAATGCACACACACAGGGGGACACTGTAGGGAGAACGCACACACACAGGGGGACACTGGAGGGAGAATGCACACACACAGGGGGACACTGGAGGGAGAGCGCACACACACAGGGGGACACTGGAGGGAGAGTGCACACACACAGGGGGACACTGGAGGGGGAGCACACACACACACAGGGGGACACTGGAGGGAGAGTGCACACACACAGGGGGACACTGGAGGGGGAGCACACACACACACAGGGGGACACTGGAGGGAGAATGCACACACAGGAGGACACACACACACACAGGGGGACACTGGAGGGAGAATGCACACACAGGAGGACACACAAACACAGGGGGACACACACACAGGGGGACACACACACACACACAGGGGGACACTCACAAAGGGGGGAACTCACACACACACACAGGAGTGGACACTCCCACCACGCTTGTTGTGAATTGTTACTGGATCACTTCAATACAAGTTTTACACCTCACCTGGCTATGTAAATCATTGCTGCCGCACACACTTCACCCCATCTACAAACTTATAGCTGTCTCCTTTTCTCTTCTCCTACACAACATTTCTGTCCATCATCTAGCAGTTTCTCATTAAATTAAACGAATGTCAAATAAATGTGCGCCGAGGCTTGTATCTGGCACTGGTGTCACCAAAACTTCACAAAAAAATACAATAACTACAAAACATAAAGCGCACTATATTAGGCAGCAGAACTCTATGGGCAGGAGGAATGGGCACTGATCCAACCAAATTCACTCACCGATGCCTATGAATCGGCTGTATTACATGCGGCGATGCCAGTAATAATACTTCTAACGGCGCGGCGCGCGCTGCTCCCCGCCGGCCCCTCTGCTCTTTTTGTCCATCCCAGGTGACGTCACGGCGCATACATTACAAGCACCTGGGACAGACGGGAGAGAAGGAGGGGACGGTGGGGAGCAGCACGCCCCGCGCCATTAGCAGTATTTTTATCGGCATCGCGGCATGTAATACAGCCGCTTCAAGTGGCCTCTCATGTGGCCGAGTCCGGGCCCCTAATGGCCTCGGGCCGACTGGTCAGTCTGCCCCTGTGTAGGTATGTAGGGCAGTGTACAGAGGTCAGAAGTAGGTAGGGCAGTGCACAGAGGTCAACAGGATAAAGAGAAGTGTACAGAGGTCAGCTGTATGAAAATAAGTGCATAGGGATCAGTAGGGCAGAGGACAAGGGAGTGCAGGCCAGAGGTTGGCAGGGCAGAGAACAGGGAGTTTAGGAGGGCCCAGTACAGGTATGTCAGGAGGGTATGGTGCAGGGGGGCTAGGAGGGTACAGTAGTGGTGGGGTCAGGAGGCGATGGTGTAGGGAGGTCAGGAGGGTAGAATACTGGGGGGGGCAGGAGCACATGGTGCAGGAAGGTGCTCCTGCCCCCCCAATGGCGTGTTGCTAACAATGGCATGTTGCTAAAGGATTCAAAAGGGTACGGTGGTGGTGCAGAGGGTTTAGGAGGGCATGGTACTGAGGGTCAGGAGGGTATAGTATTGGGGGGATCAGAAGGCTATGGGACTGGGGGTACAGAAGGGTATTGTACTGGGGGTCAGGAGGGTATGGTATTAGGGGGGGTCAGCAGCACTCAGTACAGAGGGGTATGGAGGGGTGGGGTGTCAGTAGGGCAAAGTACTAAAGGGTCAGGAAGGCACAGAAGTTCTTTCCTTATGCAGAGTGGTGCAAAGAAGCTGCTATGGTAGAGCTGCAATTTCTGGCACTAATCATCACTGGCCATCCTCTCACATGCTATAATTTAAAAGCACCTTGGATGGTTCAGAGAGGAGGGTTGAAGGGGAAGCACATACTATAGTCAGTGTTATCTACGTCTTTTTTTCCTCTCTTCCTCTACTGAGATATTGATGTTATGCTGCACCATTCTCCTCTGTTTAGCAGGGGCAGAGCTAAACCAAGCAAGCCCATAGACTGCAGTTCAGAGTGCTGAGACTCCTGGGAGTTGTGGTTTCAGACAGCAGTCATATAATGGGATGATTATATTCCATACACTACAGATCCCAATAGGAACTGTGCAGTAGGAGTGTAACGATAATTTATATTAAAATGCCCAGGAAAAATCATCCTTTTGGCATCGAGGGAGTTAGAAAGAGAGCACCTCTGTCTGGAATTTCACCTGCCAGCGGGAGAGCATACCGGCAGATATCTGAGCCTAAGACTGGGACACACGGGGACAACACAGCACCACCCACATCACAGCACCTGCACTGCTGCTATAGGGAGACTGGAGACTGGAGCGTCAGGCCCAAGTGGTTACACTTGGGCCTGCCGCTGGACTACAATCCCTGACGTCCCTGGAAGCGGCCCGTCCTGGCTTGCCCCCCCCAAAGCGCCCGTGAAGTGCGTGAAAATTATTCACAATATTTTTCGGGGAGGGGGGCCATTGCTTTGCCAGCAGTTTTTGAATAAATTTGACCTTTTTTTATCTTTAAAAATCTTGCTTTGAATTTCCTGCTTGTGTTTCTTTTTTGGGTCTCCTAGTGCACTTGTAGTGCCAAGTGGTTTGTACATTATTATCTAAACACCCATTGTCACTGTAAACACCAATTTCAACACAAAAAAATGGTATTGATCATTGAAAGAAGAAGCCACACATTGTTGAGCAAAAAATAACAAGTTCTGCATTTTCACCACCAAAAAATTGGGGTTATGGTACATAAACAGCCATGTTTCCAAACATAAAATACACAACTCTGGAGCATAACAAAGTTCTACGTAGAAAAACTTTTAAAGCCAAGATCACACATTACATTGTCCAAAATGTGTGGATCTTGCCTTCATCAGATGGGGTGCAGTCACCCCTGTAAAAGCCTAATTTTGAAGATGCACACAAATTGTGCGGCAAACTGGGGATTTACATCCTGATCCCATGCCTAATGTCAACATGTGCTATCTCCCATCATGTGGGATCAATGTCTGTGTTTTGGGGGTGCAACCCCTTCCTCTCACTGACTTGAGTTTTGAGGAAGGGGTAGCAGGCACAAAACGCGTACATTGATATCCCCTGATGGCAGATAGCACATGTTGACATACTGTGTGCATCTTCAAAATTAGGTTTTTTAAAATGTACAATTTTAAATAGCAAAAAAAAAAAGTTGTACATTTTGTCAAAAATGTGATTCTTCCAAGGACATCAATCATGTTTTTAAGTTTAACTTCAATATCCCTAGTTTTTTTTGCGAATCATTTCTAAATCCTGACTACACCACATGATGTCCTGGATTAGCTTTTGGGCACTGTCAGTGGTGAAATGATCTGACTGTGACTGTTCTTCCACAACCTGTACTTCACCTAAAAATAAAAAAAACACACCATGTATTATAAATAGGCAGGCATACATGTCTTATTACCTGAATCTGGGGTGTCAGACACTCACCTGTTGTGGTCTCAATCTCGACCACCTCTCCTTCCTCACATTCTCATCTGGTGGTGACCTCGGTTCCCTTTGTTCAGGAGATGGGTGGTCCCTGGGGACATGATATTTCCAGATTCTTTGCTCCCCTATGAGAATAAAAGAAAAGGTATACTTAGCACACAGATATTTGAGCCAACAAATATGAATGATAAACATTGCTTGGAAGTGGGGGACAATTGTCTGTTTGGGCAGAATTCCAAGCTGAACACATGATTTATTCCCTTAATTCCTCAGGCTGGAATACTTACCTTTTTTGGATAATTTTCCCACCTGGAGACACCCCAAAGTATCCACTGGAGTACCTGTGTTTGACACCCTAAAATGTGCACCTGAGTCCAGATGTGTAAACAGCTGCAGAGTGTCCTCTACATACATTACAATGAATGAAGATTGATATTCCTTCTAGGTTCAAACACATCTAGACAACAATGTCCTAAAAACTCTTTTGGATAAATGTCAAAAATTGAAGCCACAAAAGTATTTAATCATTTATCTGTGAAAGCATCGTATTTTGGATAACGAACGAGGTTTACAACGAACGATTACTGCGTATGACCATGAAAGTAGCCATTTTGGAGTGTACAAGACCTTATTAGGGGAAAACACATGGCGCAGCATGCAATATTAATAATAATAGGTACACACGACATAATATACTTACTTTTTCGAAGAACTTTCTTGATCTTTCTATACTGATCGTGCTCCCTTAATTTGAGGTCCGACCATCGTTTCCTCAGTTGATCCTTGGTTCGTCGTACCCCAAAATTACTGTACAGACTCTTCACAACTTTATTCATGATCTTGGCCTTTCTCATATTTGGGTTGGGGTACGGACCATAATTCCCATCATAGTCGTTGCTCCTCAAGATGTCCACCATCTCCAACATCTCCACAAAGGCCATATTTGAGGCCTTAAATCTCCTCCTCGATCATGACGTTTCAGGCTCCGGGCTATCCTCCTCCTCGTTACTGCTCTTATTATGCAACTGCTGTGTCTCCGCCATGTTCCGCTCCCACTGCAACGAAAGAGACTGGGCGGCGAATATTCTAGAAAGAACGTCAGGGGCGGGCAACGCGGGCGGAGATTCACGCATGCGCAGTGTATATAAAGCTTCAAACACGTGTGTGTGTCGTAACTACGTTCTGTGTGCACAGGAAGGAGGAACGGACGCCACGAACAACGGCAAACAACGACGAACGTTACAACAAAGGTAAGATTTTAATTTTTTTGGAGTCATGTGCGGCCTATACTGAATCTAGATTGATGCCTATATTGTGTTGAAAGATTATCCTGAGATGTTTATTTTTGTATTTTGTTTGGTCTTGCAGACATAATGCTGCCATTTAAGGACCCAGAATTCCTTGGTGAATTCATTGACAAATATCATGAGATGAAAAATCTGTGGGAGGTTAAAAACCCCCTGTATCATAATAAACCAGCTAGGAGGGCAACGCTGGAGAAATTGCTTCAATTTGTGAAGACCCGGGTCCCCGATGCAAACATCAAATTTGTTGAAGCAAAAATTGGTAGCTTGAGAAGCACCTATAAGAAGGAGTACCAGAAGGTCCAGAAGTCCCTGAGGTCCGGAGTAGCAGCAGATAAGGTGTATGTACCCAGTCTGTGGTACTACAGCAGGATGAGGTTTATAGATGACCAGATGGAGGGCAGGGAATCCCTTTCTACTCTTCCGGCACCCCTTCCCTCCAGCCTTCCAACCAGCCTTCCATCCAGCCTTCCCTCAACCCAAGCTGAGGCATCCATACAGGAGGAGATTGAGGAGCCCAGATGGAGCCAGGTATAGGTTTTTTATACATAATTTTTCTGTGCAAAAAAAAGATTGTTGGTAAGTAGATGTTATTATTGCTAATAAATGAATGAAGTAACAAAAAGGGTTTAACATATTTATAGACAGAAGTGGCCAAAAAAGATTAGGACAAGAAGGAAAAATGCTGGGCTCACAATGATAGTCTTTTCTATTTCTTTAACATTAAATTTGCCACAGTCATGAGCTGAAAATTGTGTGTGTTTGATGAACAAAAAACTAAAACTATGTCCCTTTTTCATACACAGGATGACCTCAGCCAGGACGAGGCTCTGGCTAGTGGCACACAGGAGGAGGCAGGGGGAAGTGTCACCCAGGAGGTGGCAGGGCCCAGTAACACGCAATCCAGGGTGCCTCCCCTCATCCTTCCCTACAAAAGACAGAGGAAGGTCACGAAAGCAGAGGAGGCAGCACTGGCCCTGATCAAGGAGGCTAATGACGCCCTCAGATCCCCCCTCGATGCTACAGAGGCCTATGGCATCTATATAGCCTCAAATTTGCAACAGATGGAGGAGGGCCAACGGCGGAAATGTGAACAAATAATTTTTGATACTATTCACAAGGGGTTGAGTGGGGAAATGTGTGACAACGAACACCTATGTTCTCTCCCCCATCCTCCTCCTCCTCCTCCTCCTTCTCCTGCCACAATGCCACCGCCAGAGCCACAGCCTCCAGGGAAGGCTGCAGGGAAGGCTGCAGGGAAGGCTGCACGGAAGACCAGGAAGTGATCCCCTGCCTTCAGGTCTCAAAGAACACACAGCCTGTTGTAGTACCACAGCCTGGGTACATATACCATCTGCTGCTGCTCCTGTTCTCTGGGACTCCTGGACCACATTGACCTCCTTTTTATATGGACTTCTCAAGCTACCAATTTTTTTTATGTCTGCCTTGGGGGCCAAAGGCTGCACAAATTCAAGCAATTTCTCCTGCGCTGCCTTTATCTTTATTTTGTTATTCTGATGTGAAATACATTTTGATTTTGTTTTCAGAAAATACTGTTTGTTTTTCTAAAAATAGCAAATCAATTTATTTTGGGTGAGTAGGCAGGTACATTTCAAAAATACAATGTCAAAATTAACAAGGGACACCAACAACAAACAGGTTTACAAATAATACATAATAATGGTGTTGTGGAAACATAACATAAAAAATAAAAAGGAGAGGACAATAAAATAATACAATAATACAAATATTCTTATTAAAGAAAAAAAAAAAACACTTTAAAAAATGATATATATTTTATGCAGATCTGGCTTAAATTCTAATATAAAGATTATTCTGGAGAGACCTAGAAATAATAAAGAAATACGTTTGTAAAAACTCTGTGTGAATATGAACAGCAAAACAACTTCATTCTTCTAGCATTATAAAGAAGAGAATGAGCAGGGCATTGAACAATTAAAAAAATTCCAGTGTGAAGAATCTGCTAGCTCCGATACGAACGCTAGTTTTACCAGACCGAGCGGTTCCGTCTCGCAGTGGATTCTGAGCATGCGTGATTCTTGGCGTGTCGGAATTGCCTACACACGATCGGAAAATCCGATAGAGAGGTTTTTACGTCGGAAAAATTGAGAACAGGTTCTCAATTCAAAGTCCGTTGGAAATTCCGACAGAAAAAGACCGTTGAAAATCCAATGAAAAGCTCCCATCGGACTGTTTCCATCGGAAATTCCGACTGTGTGTACGCCGCATTAGACTGCACTTATACAAACCCTATACCACACTATACCAAACCTTTACTCCATCTGAACCACCTGTGGTGAGGCTAAACAGTACTGTTACTGTACCTATACTGCATGCAGTTTAACTGGGACTGTTGATAAGTGCACCATTGCTCTTAAAGGGCCCTAATGATAGCCCCAAAGATAGCCAGCAGAAGATTCACCCTCCCATATTGGACAGTACATACCTATTCCGTCTAGGACTAGCATCACCATCATAAATGCACTCTGGCAGTAAAGTTCCAGCACTTGATAGATTAAACTTTACTACTGCTCACTGGTGCATTTTGAGGTGGCCTTTCTACACCCTATGCTGATCTGGGCACTCAATGTCATCTTAAGCCTAGTCCCTACTGTTAATCATTTTGTATGCTAATTTGTGTTATTACCATTGCTAATCCATATTTTATGCTTGCCTAACTACCAACCATATTGGGTGACAAAAAATAAGTTTGCGTATACTACTTGGCTTACTGTCTGTTTCTTTGATATGATACTACTATTGGTTACTAAGTATTACTTTTAGTGATTTCTTGTGATATTGCATGTTTGTACACTCAACCTGGTGTGTCAGAGGGGCTGAGGCTCTTTAAAAAGTTGAGACAAAGAACAGCGGACCCATCTTTTCCAAGGGTTCCTACGGGGGTAGCACTGGACTTTCCTCTGTAGCAAGTCAGCAATCTTATGATGAAATAAGTACCTCATAGCCAGTTTTCAGGGCTATGGCAGGATTTAGAGGAAGAGGGTGTATTAGCAGCACTTGCAGACAACTGGCTGCTCTATGCCTGGGAGAAAGAAGATGGTAAAGACTTTGTCAGCCACGCAACTACCTTAGGCATGTATAGAGACTGTGTAGCATGGCCACGTTGAGGCTCGGTTCACATCTATGCGGTTCGTGATTGGTGCGTTCTACAGTGCATTTTGCTGTGTATTTTGCATTTTTGTAGACACAATTTTACGATGGTTTTTCTGCTTATTATTTGGGCCAATTTTTTGTTGGGCAGATTAAACACTTGCCGACCAGCCGCCGCAGTTGTACTGAGGCAGAATGGCTTGGCTGGGCGAAACAACGTTATGTAACGTTGCTTGGCCCCCGGGGGCCACTAGGGGTTGCGTGCGCGCCGCCTGCTCGTCCACAGAGCCGATGTAAGTGCCCGGCGTGCTCCCGCGATCGCTCGGGGCACACGGAGAACCGGCATCCCCCCTTCAGTTAGAACTCACTCTAGGTAACACATTAACCCCTTGATCACCCATAGTGTGAACCCCTTCCCTGCCAGTGACATTTTTACAGTAATCAATGCATTTTTATAGCACTGATCACTGTAAAGATGCCAGTGGTCCCAAAAATGTGTCCAAATTGTCTGATGTATCTGCCATAATGTCTCAGTCCCAATAAAAACCGCAGATAGTCGCCATTAATAATTAAAAAAAATGACATAAAACTGTCCCCTATTTGTAGACGCTATAACTTTTGCGCAAACCAATCAATATATGCTTATTGCGATTTTTTTTACCAAACATATGTAGAAGAATACATATCAGCCTAAACTGAGGAAAACCTTTTTTTTTATATATATTTCGGGGGGACATTTATTATAGCAAAGAGTAAAAAATATTGAGTTTTTTTCAAAATTGTTACTCTTTTTTTTGTTTATAGCGCAAAAAATAAAAACCGCAGAGGTGATCAAATACCACCAAAAGAAAGCTATATTTGTGGGAAAAAAAGGACACTAATTTTGTTTGGATGCAACGTTGCACGACCGCGCAACTGTCAGTTAAATCGACGCAGTGCCGAATTGCAAAAAGTGCTCTGGTCAGGAAGGGGGTAAAATCTTCCGGGGCTGAAGCGATTAAAGGACGCAAATTACAGCACAATCATGTCAAAAAAATAAATGCACTACATGCTTTTCTGCAGCTTCTCCATTGAAGTCTATGGAACAAAAAAAAGCAAAATAAGCACCGTTTTGCGTTTAAAAAAAGTCCCTGACCCTTTCCAAAAACGCAATGGTGGAAAAAAGCACCCCATAGGAAACCATGTTAAATGGACTGTAGTGCGTTTCTGCAAAAAGCACCAAAAAATGCATAGCTGTGAACCAGGCCTGAGAGAGAAAAGGCAGACATGATTCAAAAGATCAGTTGAAGATTTATCATGCTCCAGCCAATCTCTGGAAGGTGGCACCCTAAAGGTAGCCTGGGATGTGATAAATGTGCAGGAGTCCTGAACAGATTTTTCTTTTGCCTCAAGGGAGGGTTCCAGTTCTCCTGGGAGGCTGTTGGACCTGGGAGTTAGCTATAGAGACACAAAGCTGCAGTCTGGGCTGAGGGTCTGTGGAAGATAGTCTGAGGATTACATTTGCTGGAGGGCACTGCACTAAAATCCTGGGTCTGGAGAGGGAGCTTGTTATCTCCCTCACTCGGATCTATCTGCGGATGCTGGAAGGCAGAAAGCTCCTGCGACACTATGGGGTTTATTTACTAAAACTGGAGAATGTAAAATCACACTTCTCCCTGCCTCCTTGTTGGTGCTGGTGACTCCACCTCCCCTCACCTGCACTCTGTGGCCCAGGGGCATACTGACCAATCGGGGGCTGCCCTGTGAGAGCATGGAGAGTCAGGTGGCAGCAGATGCGGGGAGTAGAACAGCACCCGGCTCCAAGAGGCGCGCAGGGACGAAAAGCAATGAGGGTGGCCAGGACCAATTGCCCTGGAGGGAGACCAGCTCAGAAGACCTTCCAGGACAGATGGACAGGCTGACCCGTGCCGGAGAATGTTGGATGGGTGGGCAGGAGATGCAGGCAGCCAGGGACAGCAGCAAACAGATCCTCTATATGGAGCAGCTCCGTGACCTCCTGTGACCACCCAGCTATGAGAATGGGCTCTGCCCACTGCATGGAAGGTACTGTACTGTGTCACATGCACCTTACCACAGACAGGAACTGAAGACTGGGGCATGGGGGCACAGGAGAGATAGCAGACAGGGTTGTGGTCTCTCTCACTTTCCTCTCCCCTCCTCTGCCCTTCCTATCCCCCCTCCTCCCCCTACCAAAAAAAACAAGATTAGTTAAACCCACAAGTGCATTTAATACCACTGCTATTCCTTTATACTGGCAGAAATTTACAAATGCAGCAATTTAGAAATTGGATGAAAGGTTTAGCACTGCAAAATACTTTTTAAAAGCTAAAAAGTGCATTTTATATAGAACTATGTAGATCAGACCAAAACGAGGGACAAATGAGGAGGAAAGAGGGACAGGAGGACTTTGTTCCAAATCAAGGACAGTCCCTCAAAATCAGGGACAGTTGGGAGCTATGCATTCTCAGTGGCCCCCTCAGGGGTAAGCGCTACATATATATAGTAATGCAGAGAGCAGGCTCACTTGGAGGCAGCCATTCTCTCATAAAAGTGGGCCAGGGCCAGGGCCATTTGCATTATCTTTGTGTGCCAAAGTTCACACACACATGTGATATTGCATACACTGGTGCTTGGAATGGAGATTCCAGTTATTAATACCTACACATACACTGTAATGGTGTATGCGTTTTTTTAGACCAGCTGATTTGCTTGACCAATGCACATTTCAGAGTTTAATGATTTTATGCATTTTCAGGTAAAATATTGAGACATTCTTGTCCTAATAAACTTTATTGGAACAGAAGGCACAAAAGTATCATTATTTGGATGTTAAAAGTTTACAGCAAACTAGAACTGCACCATATGCATTGAACATCGGTGTATGGTCAGCTAGATCTTTGTTTGTACACACAACATGTGCACATGTGTGTCCACGATAAAAGTGCCACTTTATCTTGTACCTATCCTTAGAAAATCAACTCTGTTATTTCAACAGTTGTCAAAGTTCAAGTCTAGTTTACTTAAAAAATAGTCCAAGCATCTCTAAACATAAAAATATACAGCTTTTCCTTCAAAGCTCACCTTTACAAGTTAAAAACTGTTTTTTTTTGCTAGAAAATTACTTAGAACCCCAAACATTATATATATATAATATATAATATAATATATTTTTTTTTCTAACACCCTAGAGATTAAAATGGTGGTTGTTGCAAAACGTTTTGTTGTCACACCGTATTTGTGCAGCCGTCTTGCAAGCGCACTTTTTTTTTGAAAAATTTTAATTTTTTTAATTAAAAAAATAAGACAACAGTAAAGTTAGCCCAATTTTTTTTATATAGTGAAAGATAATGTTACGCCGAGTAAATTGATACCCGACATGTCACGCATCAAGGTTGCGCCCGCACGTGAAATGGCGACAAACTTTTACCCTTAAAAATCTCCATAGGCGACGTTTAAAAAATTCTATAGGTTGCATGTTTTGAGTTACAGATCTAGGGCTAGAATTATTGCTCTCGCTAACGATCGCGATGATACCTCACATGTGTGGTTTGAACTAGACATGTGCACACTGAAATATTTAGTTTCGGAATTTCGTTTTCGTCCGAAATATCAATTTATTTAGTTACTCCCGAAATTCGTTTTTATTTATTTCGTTTTTAGTTAAAAATTGCTTTCTTCCGAAAATCTAAATTAATTAAGGTCGAATCTGTCATTGAAGGCTTATGGGGTCTGTCGAATGTTCAAAGAAGATTCAACGGATCAGCTAAACTGTATGACTCAATATAGTTTAGCTGCTCCGTCGAATCTTCTTAGAACTTTTGACAGACACCATAAGCCAAAGATTCAACGTTTGTATGTTTTTTGCTGCTTTGTCGAATCTTTGTCGTTCATGTTGAATGTATATAGTTCAAACAGAAAATGGACTGGTGACAGTGATCACTGATCAGACAGGTAATCAATCTATAATATAGAATCTATAATAATAAATCCCCCCCCCCCACAACACTATCAACACTAACACAATAACAGCATATTATTATGAAATAGTTAAGTTGAACTGTAGCTTGCTTCACTATTGTTCTACTGCTGTGCTTATGCTTAATTGCTAAATAATTCAGGTTCTCTGACAAACGGATCAGCTAAGATTGACTGTCTTCTGAAATGATTGTGTGTGTCTCTCTCTCTGCTAGCAATCGTAAGTGAAAGTAGGTTGGCTGTATGTGTGTACTTAGTTCTAACTATTTTTCTGCTCCTCCTCTTTGGTTATAATCAGCCAATAACATTGAATAAGTCAAATCTTTTCTCTCTATGTCAAATCTTTTCTCTCTATGTCGAATCTTTTCTCTCTATGTCGAATAATCCTGGACTAATAGAGTTAAGGTTAGGCACATTTTGATAGTTTGATAGACACAGATTGTTATTGTCAGCATCATGTCAAATCTCCTATCTATATCGAACTGTTGTCACAACGAAAACGAAAATAAAACATTTGTTTATGTCGGATCTTTTGTTTTTCAGATTATGAAACAATGTTAAGATGTTAAAACAAAACGAAAATACCTGAAATTCAGGCGAAAATGCATTCGGATGAAAATGAATGCACATGTCTGAACACCGTTTTCATATGCGGGCGCTACTCACGTATGTGTTTGCTTCTGCATGCAAGCTCGGCGGGACAGGGCGCATTTAACACTTTTTTTTAAAATTTATTTTACCTTTTATTTTAAATTTTTACACTGTTCTTTTAAAAAATAAAAATTGGGTCACTTTTATTCCTATTACAAGGTGGATGTAATAGCGGTGGATGTCAATGGAGAGCGCCAAGGCGAATCCACCACAGAGACCACTTTTATCTTAAAGCTGACCGCCCACTCTTGAATAGGATACCAGGGTTATGGTAGCTATCTGCTACCATGACAACGGTATACCTCTTAAAATTAGCAACATAAAACGACGGCAGGCGGTCCGGAAGTGGTTAAAAGAGAAGTGCGGGGAGCCGAGGGGAGCCGAGAGGAGCCGAGAGGAGCCAAGTACACAGGACATCCTGCTCTGTCTATCTCAGTGGCGGTAACATTTAAAATTGATCATGCTGCAATTTTGGGCAAGCCTGCAGATGGACACTGTTGGGCAAGGTTGCAGATGGACACTGTAGGGCAAGGCTGCAGATGGACACTGTTGGGCAAGGCTGAAGATGGACACTGTTGGGCAAGGCTGAAGATGGACACTGATCATTCTGCAATGATGGGAAAGGCTGCAGATGGACAATGATCATTCTGCAATGATGGGCAAGGCTGCAGATGGACACTGTTGGGCAAGGCTGAAGATGGACACTGATCATTCTGCAATGATGGGCAAGGCTGCAGATGGACACTGATCAGTCTGCAATGATGGGCAAGGCTGTAGATGGACAATGATCATTCTGCAATAATGGGCAAGGCTGCAGATGGACACTGATCATTCTGCAATAATGGGCAAGGCTGCAGATGGACAATGATCACTCTGCAATGATGGGCAAGGCTGCAGATGGACACTGATCATTCTGCAATGATGGGCAAGGCTGCAGATGGACAATGATCACTCTGCAATGATGGGCAAGGCTGCAGATGGACACTGATCATTCTGCAATGATGGGCAAGGCTGCAAATGGACACTGATAAGGCTACATTGATGGGCATTTAAAATGTAAGTTTTTTCCCTTAAACTTCCCTCCTAAACTTGGGGCGTGTGTTATACGCCGATAAATACGGTAATTTTTTTTATTGGTAATGATGGCGATCTGCCATTTTTATCTTGACTGCGGACACATCGGACACTTTTCACATATTTTGGGATCATTGTCATTTATACAGCACCATTGTCATTTATACAGCGATCAGTGCTATAAAATAAAAATGCACTGATTACTGTGTAAATGACACTGGCGCACGTCCGATAGGCGGCAAATGTAAAGGGACGTACACGTATGCCCATTTGCCTGCCTGTGCCATTCTGCCGACGTACATCTGTGTGTGGCGGTCGGCAAGCGGTTGATGTCCCTAGTTTGCCTTGTGGAACACCAAAATGCATGAAACATCTAGGATAGGTTTGAAAAGTTAAAAACTTAGGATGTGCAAAGTTTCAGGTCAATTGATTGAAGTTTAGGCACTTTATTACACGTTAAGCTACATTAAGCAATTTTTAAACATTAAATGTTTTAGTATGTCCCAAAAAAAGGTACATTTATTGTTTGTCATACCAAAAAGACAAACATGTTGCTAGACAGATACATTCTACAAAGATTTTAGCTCATAACAAAGCAAAATGATTCCCTTTTTCATGTCAAAGTTTTCAATTATAATTGGGACGAATGAGAGGATTATGTTTTATATAACATTATTGCTTAATCCTTCCCCTTAATCCTAGAATGAACTGTCACCATATGTTAGATAGAGCTGGGTGAGCCTATGACCTCTCATCTGTAACGGTCAGTTATTCATAGGTTTTGGCCTGTATAGTTCCATGAATTGTGTCAGATGAACAGGACATGTATCACAGGATTGTTCTATTTTGGTTTGGGAATATCAATGTAGCCTGGGCTTCCGATATAACCTCTCAGATGTCCACTCTCACTCTCCCCTGTCTAAAAGAATCTGTAAGGGACCACACTGTACTAGTGCTGAAATCTGACACAGTGCTCCAGGTTCCAGACCCCCCCCCCCCCCTTCTACAGAGTGTGCCATCCAACATTACTATGAAGCTGCAAGCTGCCCACAATGTATGATATCTAGATCATTTATACACAATGTATATGTTATATTTATAACACACATAACATTTATTAGAGACTTAACTTATATGTATTACAGATGATGACTCGTTTGGAGTTACTACTATATTATTCAATTGTAGTTATTAAAGTTTAGACAAATATACAAAGATCATCATGTAAGCGCATTCACAGGAACTTTGATTTTTTTGTTATATAATTGTATACTTATTGAAGGTAATCAAGGAATTACAGGAAATGAAAAAACAAAGAGCAAAGGTTGAGAACCATAATCAACAGATTTGGAGTCAACAAATTTGAAATAAGTCACATACACAGTGTAAGAAATCAGACATATAATTGAACATGTGAAGAAGCATCATAGAACAGGCAGATAAACATCACAAAACATGAATTATAGCTCTCTGGATCCACTATCGATAAGATTTCAGGAGTACTTAAAACTGACTGAAGCACCCTACGGAGGCTGAACTAGAGGAGGGGTGGGGGGGGGGGTGGATAGCACCATGGAAAATAGGATGATAAGGTTAGAAATCAAAAAGGCATAAATAAAAGTATAAAATATAAAGGGGAGAAGTTGGTCATATAGATATCCTTGATTTAATTTCAGAGCATTTTTACTCCTGATGATTGGCATGCGCCATGAAACGTGCATATATACAACTGATGCCCAGACAAGTTTGGTTTACCATGAGCTATCGCTTATGTTTATTGGTTTTATGAATGGATGAGTGTGTCTATGCATTTTCATTGTTAACCATGTTGTATTTTATTCTGTATAATAACTGTATATTTAAAGAAGTATATTTAAAGAAGTGTATCATAGTAAATTGTGTCCTGTATCCCAGATTGACACTTTTTATGATGTGATGTGTACTTAATAAATGAATTTAATCAAAGTATCCACCCAGTGACATGCATCATTCAAAGTCCCATGTCCCTCTCTTTTCAAATGTTGGTCATATAGAGGTTAAAGGTATGGCATTAGGGTTATGCTCAGAACGGTCCCATAGGTCCCAAATTTTGGAAAAATAAGGCAGAGAATCATGTACCATTGCCGTAAGATGTTCCATACTACGAATCTGTGCCAGCACCTGCAATACCTGGGGCAGTGTGGGTGGGGAGGTAGATAACCATCCTAAGGGAATAGCCCTCTTGGCTGCAAGGAGGATGAAAGCAGCTAATTTCTGGCTGTGCTTGAAGATGCCAGGGAGAGGCAAGCCCAATAGGTAATGAATTGGGTCCAGGGGGAGAGTTATTATTATTATACCAGAAGAGTAGTTACTTATAAGCCGTCTCTCTGCTCCACACATCTGGATGATTTGGATACAGAATCCCAGATCTTCTGCCATTGTGGGAGAGTGATAGGCCGTTGGATGATCCGGGACCATTTCTGCATGTAAAGATGGTGTTTGTCAGTTAGTGGAAGGGCATTGTGAAGGAATTTACAAATATCCGAGATGAGGTGGGTCTGATATGGGCCCTGGGCACATAGGAGTTCAAACGAGGTGGGCTTGTCTAAGGACAGAGACTGATTTGGAATCTGGTGTTTGTGTTGCAATTCCGCAATGGATAGAAGTTTGCGAATGAGGGGGTTACCATGTTTTCCAGCCAAAATTCCAGCCCAGGACCATGGGTACATTTGAGTATATGATAAACTATAAGGCAGTGGTCATCAACCCTGTCCTCAGGGCCCACTAACAGGCCAGGTTTTATGTATTACCTTGGGGAGATGCAGACTAGAATACTGCAATCACTGAGCAGCAAATGATATCACCTGTGATGTATTTCAGTTATCTTGCAAACCTGGCCTGTTAGTGGGCCCTGAGGACCGGGTTGATGTCACATACCTAGGGATGGAGCCCAGAATGCAGGGAGCGGCCTCTCGTATGCCTCTGGCTCGTGAACCCCCGAAGGTGGAGACAGGGGCTCGCGAGTGCAGGGGAGCACAAGTGCCTGGCAGATGGCAGATGTGGGCCTTGACTGGAACAGTGCAGGGATCTGGAACACAGGAACTGCAGACAGCACGGAAGGTTCTGAGACTTGCAGGAACTTCAGGAACAGCTGGCAGCAGGGAGGTGTTCTGTAGTCCCACAGGAACACTGGCCAGCAGACGTGCTTTGAACACAGGAATGCTGGACATAGTCAGGCAGGCCGGGTCAACACTGGCAGACAGAGCAGGTTCAGGCAGAGGCAGGCGGATAGTCAGGGTACAGGCAGGGTTGGCAACAGGCGGGCAACAAACAGGACCAGAGGAGCAGGCAAAGGGTAGTCAGACAAGCCGGGGTCGGAGGCAGGCAGCAGGCAGGTGAAGTCAGGAACAAGCCGGGTATCAGGAATCAAGCAGGTATTCAGTAGGTAGCAAGGGTCTCATGAAACGCTGTAGACCGGACAGCAAGAGGCCTCAGTCACAGGCTTCCTTTTAAAGGCCTTTGGGCGGCAATTGGTGAACGACGGCGCGTCAGCGCACACCCGCGCGCGCGCCCACCGACGCCAATGCGCGCCGGCAAGCGCTGATTGGTTCTGAAGGAAGTTCTGTGGGCCGGTCCTCCTGGGTCACTGGGATGTCTTCCTTGACAGTTGATGACCACTGCTATAAGGAATATCAGGGTTGAAAAGTACATTCAATAGGGGTGGACATTGAGAAGAGAGAGTTGGGAGAATTTTTTCCATATAGAGAGCGTAAATAGCATCGGATGTAAACTTTGGCCTCGTAATTGGACAATAGATGTACAATAGATGTGACCAGATCATAGAGCAGGGATGAACCGGGCACATAATACTAATTTCTATCTCTTACCACCAACTAGATGGAATTCTGGAGGACCATGTAATAACTGTCCTGAGGTGAGTGGCAACGTAATATTTGAGGAGATCCAGGGCTCCCTGACCGCCTCGAGAGTGAGGAGCCAAAACTACTGATTTAGCTATGCGGTGAGCCTTATTATGCCATATAAAATTAAGAAATAGTCGTTGTGTAGCTTTCAGCTTTGACATTTGAATGGGGATCGGTAATGTTTCGAACAGATATAAGAGCCTCGGCATGATAGACATCTTAAGGACATTGATCCAACCTAGGAGGAAATGTCTCGAAAGAGTGGAGGGAAATTGCCCTGGTAAAGGGTTGTCAGGGCTTGGCTCAGCCCTTCCTTCTCTGAGCTAGCCACTCAACTGTTGGCCAATTTCCAGCTCCCATCTATCTTCACAGTTACTCAAGTTACTTAAGCTGTCCAGTCCAGAGGGTCTCTGCCTTCGCCTTGGTCAGCATCACTAGAAACATCTCTTGCGTTCCTGTTTAAAGACTGTCTTTGCTGACATCCCTTCTGGCTCCAGATCCACTACTTTGATCCCTGACCTCTGGCTTGGCTGACTATACATTCCGGTTACTGAACTCTGGCTATGTTTTCACTACGTTTGTTCTTTTTACTTTTATTATTAAACAAGTGTTTAACTGTACTTCTGTCTCGGTCTGATTTCATGGTTTCTGACAAGGGTGGAGTATGAGGAGGTTATTTTTATCCCCAGATATTTAAGGGCATGAGTAGGAGAAATTCTACTGTAGTGTGGCATGGGCAGATGGAGGGATGCAAAGGGGCAGAGCTTCTGTCTTGCTTGTATTTGTCTTGTACCTGGAGAGTAAGCCAAATGTTTGCAACAGATTATGCAGATTTGGAAGGGAGATATGGGGGTTGATCAATGTCAGGAGAATGTCGCCTGCAAACAAAGAGAGTTTATACTCCTTCCGTCGCAACATAACCCCACAGATGTCAGGATGAGTGCGAACTGCTTCAGCTAGAGGTTCCAGACACAGAATAAAGAGCAAGGGAGACAGGGGGCATCCCTGTCTCATACCGTTACTCAAGGGGAATGTTGGTGACAGAAAGGAGGATAACTGTACCTGGGAGGATGGTCGGGAGTATAAAGCTTGCAGAGCTGCCATAAATGGACCACTAAATCCATATTTGGAGAGGTTGGCTAACATAAAGGGCCAGCCTTGCCGATCAAAGGCTTTTTGTGCATCAAGGCTTAAAATAAGGGCTGGGCGGGATGTTTTATTGAGCAGGTCCATGAGGTTGATGGTGCATCTCGTATTATCCCCAGCATGTCTGGTTGGTACAAAGCCTACTCGGTCATTATGTATAGGGAGTATGTGGTAAAGTCAATTAGCCAGAATTTTTGTAATAATCTTGTAATCAGAATTAAATAAAGCTATGGCTTGATAATTGTCAGAAAGGGAGGGATCTTTTCCAGGTTTTGGGTCCACGGTGATATGGGCATGAAGAAATTAGGGATGATCCCTTTTAACGGTGAATAGGGATAATAAATGTAGGCTTAAAATCGAGAGGAAGGTTTTGTAGTAAGAATATGGCAGACCATCGGGGCCAGGGGATTTGTGGATTGGGAGATTTTTGACAACCTCAGATAATTCTTCAGAAGTAGTCGTAGCATTTAAGGATGAAAGGTGGGCTGAGTTGAGATTCAAAAAAGGAGTCAAACTTGGCCTGTGTGAATTGGGGGGGAGGGGTCGGTTTTTAAAAAATTATACAGATCGTGGTAAAATTCCCCAAAAACTTTGGACAAGGTATAAGGGCAGTAAGTGGGAGACCCATTCGTTGGAATGAGGGATTACGGGGATGAATGGAAAGAGTGATGTTTCAATTGGTTTACAAGCATTCTATGAGGTTTATTAGAGTACTCATAGAATTTTTGTTTAGACCACAGGAGAAATTTGGCAATTTTCTTCATATCCAGGGACCTGAGCTGGTTCCGAAGAAAAGTGATGGTCCAGAGACGAACCACCATGGGGGAAGACAGCAATAGTTTCTTAGCTTTATGTAGTTTAGATAGAATTGAAGAGCATTGAAATGCTGTGTCTCTCTTCATGCGGGAGCCAGCAGAAATACACTGACCCCGGAAGAAGGCTTTATGTGCCTCCCACAGGGTGGAGGCCTCTGAGATCGTATTTTCATTGATATGAAAAAATTTGGCCAGATCCATGGATAGATGTTCTATGGTCTCTGGGACATGAAGAAGCTATTCGTTAAGACGCCAATGGCAGGTTCTTGGGGAGGCGGAAGACAAGGCAATGTCTAGATGGACAGAGGAGTGATCGGACCAAGTTATGGGGTTGATTTCTGAATAAACCGCCAAAGTCAATGGGGGGGGGGTCACAAAGAAGTGGTTTAGTCTAGAGTTAAGCTTATGGGGAGGGGAATAGAATGTGTATTGCTTGTGTGTGGGATGTTTAATTATCCAGATGTCTAGAAGGTTAAGGGCTCTAATAAGTTTATGAAAAGGAAGTCAAGAGGCGGTTTACTTTAGTGGCTGTGGTGAGGGGAAGAGCAATCGCCTGTCTTTGCAAGGTGACATGTTAAAATCCCTGCCCAAAACCATAAAAGGTTGTGAGAACTTTGCCAGCTTTTCAAACATGGTAGAAAAGAATTGAATTTGAATATATATAAACAAAACCATAGTAAATCCCTCATTCTCAACCTAGGCTTAGACCACCAAACTACTAATACCATCTCGGCCGATTCCCCCTTCGCATTGGGCTCCCAACTCCTTCCTCCCCTACTTAGGAATTAAATTAACATTCCCGAGTCATATCTTACTAAGAACTAACTTTGAGGACCTCGTAGCCAAGCTCATGAGGTTGTCTAAAGAACTGAGCCATATACCTGCCTTCTGGGCTGGAAGGATTGCTCAAGTGAAAATTGATTTACTCCCACACATCCTGTATCTATTTCGTACAATTCCTCTCCCCATTGTGCAAACTCAAATAAGAAAACTTCAAGGGATTGTCAATAACTTTATCTGGCAACAAAAACGCCCCGGGGTGAAAAAGACTATACTCCTGACCCCTGTCCAACAAGGACGTTTGGGAGCACCTGACATACAAGCATACTACCGTGCAACAATTTTAGACCAGCTAAAAATTTGGTGGTCAGCAGACTACCACTCAACTTGGAAACAAATAGAAGCTACCGCACTCCTTGCAGACCCCAAACTCATTCTATCTGCCACCTGGCTCAATCTCAAACCAACATGCCACCCACTTGGCACTATCACTGCTTCTCTAAGGGTGTGGGTGGAAATTTCCCAACCCAACACAGGACTGTCATCTGACACACTCTCATTACTACCTACTGACTCCATACAACTTCTAGCACCAGATCTACCCCTCTCAGACTGGATAAAGGCTGGTATAAACAACATAGGAATGCTTATTTCATCATTAGGACTACATTTCTTTTCCTACCTGCAACAATGATTTGGCTTTTCTCCTAAAATATTCTTCCTTTACCTCCGGATAAGATCACTTTTATCTAAATTGTGTTGGTCAAAAACAGACTCTTTCTCACATGCTCTGCTAAAATTTTACAACTCCAACAACACTAAAGCCAAATGAATCTCCCTAGCATACAAGATACTCGCCATGCCAACTTCTGATCTACTCTCTTCATTCATCAGATACTGGACCTCTTACATAGACCACCCACCTCCAATTGAAAAATGGCAAAGAGCCTTTATAACCCCCCTACGCCTTTCTCATTGCATCACCCATTGGGAATCACTACAAAAATTGTTCCATAAATGGTACTACACACCAGACAGTCTGGCAAAGATCTACCCTTCTGCTTCACCTAAATGTTGGAGAGGCTGCAACTATATTGGATCTTTACTAGGGTTGAGCGAACCCGAACTGTAAAGTTTGGGTCCGTACCGGACTTTTGGGTGTTCGGGTCCCGGTCCCGAACCCGAACAATTGACTGTATGTTCGGGTTCGGGTCCGGTGTTCGGCGATGCAATTGTGCTTTTTAAAATGTCTTTTAAAAGCACTCGTGGCTATATGAATTGTCGGCTCCCATCCCCCTTAATACAGAGAACAGTCATTGAAGTCATTTTTTTTTTTTAATCAAGAAAAGGTTTTTTTTTTTTTGTTTTGCACAATTTACATGGTAAGAATCAAATTGTACAGTTATAATTTCAACATAACAGAGACTATGTAGTCTAAAATTAAGCTTTACAAGGCTCCTGAAACAATATAACAAAAACTAAGTCTTGTCTTTATTAAATACTGTGCAAAACATTCTTCCCATGACCTTGTCATGCTTTAGTGCACTATTGGTATACCTGTGTTACTATGTGTAAGCATTCACAACAACCATCTTGTGGACCCTGTCTCTGTCCGATCTATTAGTATACTCTGTCTTTTTAAGTTAGCCAGCTCCTCCCCTTCTTCATGTTGGATGAAAGGTGTGTGTCTGTCCTCCATTGTTTTCCCCCCTAGAATCATCCTGCTAGCAGCCTATCCTGAATTAGCTGGTGTGGGGCTAGCCCAGGGGTGTCTAGCCATGGTGACCACATTGCCTGAAACTTTCGTGGAGCATTTCTATGTTGGTAGGTTATTTTTTCCCTGATCAGTAGTTTGTTTACATTCTCTACCCATTTCTTCCTGTAGGGAATTCTAGGAGTGATCCAGACTTGAGCTATCATTTTTCGTGCTATGTATAGGAGGCGTAGTATTGCCGTATAAGTGGGTGTACCCAGTGTTTCCTCATCTAGCGCCCCTAGTAGGCATATAGTCGGGTTTTGAGGTATTGTTACATTGAAGGTTGATGATATCGTATCCGTTATTTCCTTCCAGTACCTGAAAAGCTTCGGGCACCCCAGAGCATATGGAGAAGATCTCCGTTGTCCCTTTCACATTTTGGACATATGGGCGAGTCCCTGAGGCCCCACTTGTGCAGTTGTACCGGTGTTCTGTATGCTCTGTGTAGTAAGTACAAATGCGATAGTTTCTGTGAGGCTGAGACTGACACAAGTGGTGCAGCAGAAAGGCACATATTCCACATTTCCCCGTCTATAGGCCCTATATCTTCCTCCCAGCCCTTCCTGCATGATAGGTTGGAAGAGTCTTGGATTTTACCCAGGAGGATGCCATAGCATCTGGATATCATACCCTTTTTTTCCCCCTCCATAAGGATATTTTGGATGATTGTGTGGTCTGTTTTTCGTAGTGTATTTGTTCTAGCTTGGGTTTGTATTGCATGCCTCAACTGCAGGTATTTATAAAAGTTGGTGCGTGGGATTTGAAATTCCTCCTGAAGTTCCATAAAGGATTTGAAAGTGGGGCCATTGAACAGTTGAGCCATATAGATTATGCCTGCCTCTTCCCATTTCCTGAATCCTTTCAGTTTCTGGATTTCTCTATATTGTCTATTCTGCCATATGGGCGTATATGTCAGAAATCCCTGTATTCCTAGCAATCTCTTAATATATGCCCATAATGTATTTAAAAGTTTCACCGTTGGTGCTTTGGAATTCAGATGACAGTATCCCGCCTCTAGCCTGGTAAGCGCTGGTGCAGTTTCGCCTGGCACACTAAGTAGCTTGCGGATAGGGTCTTCGGTGTCTGGTATTCCCCAGCCTCCCAGCTGTTGCAGCTGTGACGCAAGGTAATACGTTCTGGGGTGTGGGACTGCCAGCCCACCTTCTTCCTTACTATACTGTAACGTAGACAATTTTATTCTGGCATTCTTTTTCCGCCATATAAGCTCCCGGAATTGAGTCTCTATTTTGTCGAACCATTTCCTGTGTATCCATATTGGAGAGTTGTTAAATACATAGAGCAGCTGTGGTGCCCAAACCATTTTTATCAGATTTACCCTCCCCACCACCGATAGAGGAAGTTTGCACCAAGCTGTGCATTTTTCCCGGAATTTGCTCAGTAAGGGGACAAGGTTTTGTTCTATGTATTCCGAGGTGTCTGATGTCACCTGGATTCCCAGATATCTAAATGACTGGACTATCTGGATCATCTCTGCCTCTGCTGGGAGTGGTGTCTTTATAGGGTCTATGGGTAGGAGCACCGATTTGCTCCAGTTAATGGAGAAGCCGGATAGTTGTCTGAATTCTTTAATAAGTGACATGGCCTTCTGTAGTGTGCCCTGTGTGTCCCCTAGATACAGGAGAGTGGCATCGGCGTACATGGACACTTTGTCTGTCCCTGTCCGCCTTTGGAAACCCTCTATGTTATCGTCTGCTCGGATCCTCGCTGCCAGCGGTTCCAGGGCCAAAGCGAACAGCAGGGGCGACAGGGGGCACCCCTGCCTAGTACCACGAAACAACTGAAATGAGTCTGACAGCTCCCCATTAACTCTAATTTTGGCCGATGGTTCAGCATAGAGGAGTTTTACCCACTTAATAAAATTATTCCCCAGGCCCATATTTTCCAGCACAGCCCACAGATAAGGCCACTCGACGCTGTCGAAGGCCTTAGCTGCGTCCAGCGAGAAAATTGCCCTATTACCGGGGTTGTCAACTGGGAGTTGGAGGTTCAGAAAAAGTCTCCTAATGTTTTGGGCTGTTGACCTCGTGGGAATGAACCCTGACTGGTCCCTATGTACTAACTTGTGGATCACTGTTGCTAATCTATTCGCCAATATCCTTGCTAGTAGTTTAATATCCGCCGTTAGCAACGATATTGGTCTATAAGAGTCAGGTGAGTTAGCGTCTTTGCCCGGCTTCAGCAGAACAACAATAATCGCCTTGTTCATGGAATCCGGCAAAGACCCCTTCTCATATGCATCATTATAAACCTTTAGTAGTAAAGGTGTTAGCGTGTCTGCATATCTCTTGTATACTTCGGAGGGGAGACCATCTAACCCAGGTTGTTTTTTGATTGCGCAAGAGCTAAAGATATCTCCTCCTCCGTCAGGGGGGCATTGAGCATATCTGTATCTCCATTAGACAGTTTGGGTAGAGCGCATGCCTCTAAAAAGTCCGTTATTTCCTGGGTGGTGGGGTGTACCTTAGAAGCATACAAGTTTTCGTAAAAGTTCCTAAAAACCTGCACTATGTCTGTCGTTTGCGTTTGTGCTTTGCCTTGTGTGTCTGTAATGGTGGAGATAAGAGAGGAGGACCTCTGCGCACGCGCCATTACTGCTAGCATGTGCCCAGTTGCCTCACCCTCCTCAAAGTGCGACTGCTGTAAGAAGAAACATTTGTTTTCAGCCAATTGCAATGGCAGTTGATTGGACATAGTCTGCGCGCTTAGCCAAGCTCGCTTCGTATCTTCCGTGGGGTCAGCAATGTATCTGTCCTCTGTTGCCGTGACTACCCCCCGAACCGTGCATTCCCATGCCTTTGTATCAGTTTTAATACGTGTAATAGATCTAATAAATTGCCCTCTTAGGTAGGCTTTGGTCGCATCCCATACTACTCCCATTCTAGCTGAATTAAGGTTCTCCTGAATAAACGCATTTAAATCATTGCGGATTGGGTCTGGGTCTGGGAATAATGAGAGCCAAAATGGGTTCAGCCTCCAAACTGGTCTTATGCTGTTTATTGGTAACGAGATGGATATCCAGTAAGAGGAGTGATCCGACACCAGTCTGTCTGCATAACCCGCCTCCTGGGCCTTAAGCAACATTGCCTCATTCCCTGGACCCAAATCTATTCTAGAGAGACCCCCGTGCGAGGCCGAATGGCATGAATATTTATTTTTTGTTGGGTTTTTTTCCCGCCATATGTCAGTCAGTCCCATTTCTCTTAGTACCCTGGCAAAGGGTGTGTGTCCCTCTGCGCCTGGCTTAACAGTGGTGGGGATAGGAAGTTTATCTAGCAAATGGTTCAGGTAGTTATTATAGTCCCCAACAGCCAGAAGTGGAACATCCGGGTACTGTGCCATAAATCCCGCCAAACATTTCAGGACTTCTGATGAGTACGGGGGGGGGGGGGGGGTATATATATGTTTGCCAGTATGCAGGTCATACCGTGAATCTTGCAGAGCAGGAATATATATCTCCCTCCTGTGTCTATGTCATCTCTAATACATTTAAATTGCACATTTTTCTTTACTAGGATGCTTACTCCCCTAGAATATGTGGAGTAAGTGGAGTGAAATTGTGTCTCGTACATTCAGGGACTCAGACTGGGGGGTGGGTCCGAGGGGAAATGTGTCTCTTGCAGACATACAATATCTGCTCCCATAGATTTAAGATGCCTAAGCACTGCCATTCGTTTTATCGGGGCCCCTAATCCTCTGACATTCCATGAAACTATTTTTACACTAGCCGCCATAAGTGCGATTTACTGTCATGGACCCTTGCAGATATTTCAAATGCCATATCACAGTTAATCGTACCACCTTTTTACACATGCTGATAAAATTATGCAGACATCTATTAACCATAATGTATGTGAGCATCCCCTGGGGAAGCATTATCATGACCATAGCTTGGCTATGTGCTGTTAACTTAAACCAATAGACGAGGGTCATACCATAGTGACATATTTCCTGAGAAAAAAAACTGGTTGTTGTGGTGCAACGTGTAACTTTGCGAGCCAACTGGGCTCTTGGCCAAACAGGCCGAAAAAGAAATAGTTCCCATGCCTCCGCAATGGGGGGGGGGGGAGGCTGTGGAAACACCCAGCAAACCCTAGGGTTAAGTGGAACAGGGGTTTCACGCCTGCAGCGTGTGTGGAACTCCACACCATTCAAAAACTTATTTTTTTACAAGAAAAAAGAAAGGTGTTCCTCTTCATCCGCCTGGAAAATGGGTGACGGTGCATCTTCTTACATTGTTCTCCTCCCTTTGTAGCCGATGGCTACTGCTCAGCGGTTTAATAACTGTATAAGTTTGGCTGTGATCATGTAGTTTAGTTAGTGAGCGTGTCAACTGGTAACGGATACTGCTGGATGTCAGGCCTTGTATAGTTCCCGGTTAGTCCTGTGCGTTGTTTCTCGCTGCTTTGAGGGCTCTGTCCTCCCGGTCCAGCCACTGTGCGGCCATGGCAGGGCGATCAAAAAAGTGAACTTCTCCTAGTGCGACAACCCTCAGCCGGGCTGGGTACATCATGGCATATTTCAAATTCAATTCTCTCATCCTTTTCTTCACATCTAGAAATTTTGCTCTCTGCTTCTGTAGCTCGGCCGAGAAGTCTGGGTACAGAGAGACCTTAGAGTTCTCTATTTTAATTTCCCCTCCTGAGGTTCTGGCCTTATGCAGGATAGCGTCTCTGTCTTTGCAAATTAATAGTTTGAAAAGGAAGGCTCGTGGATGATTGCCAGGTGGGAGCGGGCGGGATGGTACTCTGTGCGCCCTTTCCACTGCAAACAATGGGGAGAAAGTGTCCTTTCCAAAAGTGTCGATCAACCATTTTTCAATGAATTCGACAGGGTTCTTGCCCTCAGCCCTCTCTGGTATTCCCAGTGCCCGCACATTGTTTCGTCTCATGCGATTTTCGAGGTCATCTAATCGGGCCGCATGCTGATCGACTAAATGACAGTTGTATTGTACATCTCTCTGCATGGGTTCTATGTCATCCTCCATTGCACTGATCCTTCCCTCAATGGCTGCAGTTCTTTCACGCAGCTTCTGCATGTCCTGTCTCACATAAGAGATTTCTGCCTTCACTCCTTTAACCTCAGTAGTTAGTGTGGAAGCAGACATATTGCAGGCTGTAATTGCAGAGAATATGTCCCTCAATGTGGGTTCTGTGCTATCTGATGTGGGGGATACAGAGGGAGGCCCTGTGAACAAGTCTCTTGGGGTACTCACTGTGTGCCAGTCTGGGTTCAATCCCTCGGAATCCTCCAGTGGGACCGTGTCATCTGCCTCAGATTGTCCCCCTTTAGCTTCCTCTGAAATGTGGGGAGCCGATCGGTGGTCTTTGGGGGGTTTATTGCCATATAGTAGCTTCTGGGCAGCTTCTTTGTACTGGTCCCTTTGGGAGCGCTGTGACCCGGCGCCATCTTGGCTGGATTCCTCCTGTGCGGCTTTATGTCTCCTGGACATCGTTCCGGTCCGTTTGGGTGCCACTGAGCCGATCCGGAATGGTCCTGGGATCGTGGTGGGTAAGTGGGAGTCTTTCCCTGTAAAGGATGGGGTGCCTGCAGGATAATATCCAGGATTTTCGGCGGAGAGAAGAGCCGGTGCGACCGTCTACATGTGCCGCTAAGCCACGCCCCCGAGGTCAAGTCATTTATTTTTAAAAAGTTAGTCATAAAAAGTGTTTGGGGACCCGGGTCCTGGCCCAGGGGACATGTATCAATGCAAAAAAAACTTTTAAAAACTGCATTTTTTTCGGGAGCAGTGATTTTAATAATGCTTAAAGTGAAACAATAAAAGTGTAATATTCCTTTAAATTTCGTACCTAGGGGGTGTCTATAGTATGCATGTGAAGGGGCGCATGTTTCCAGTGCTTAGAACTGTCTCTGCAAAAAGTGTAATTTTTGCCGGAAAAAAAGCTATTTAAAATCACTCGCGGCTATATGAATTGTCGGCTCCCGTAACACAGAGAACAGTCATTCATTGAAAGCCATTCATAAAAAAAAAGTCATTGATAAAAAAAAAAAAAAAAAAAGCGTGGGGGTCACCCCAAATTCAATAACCAGGCCCTTCAGGTCTGGGATGGATATTAAGGGGGACCCCAGGCAAAAAAAAAATGGCGTAGGGTCCCCCTCAAAATCCATACCAGACTCTTGAGGTCTGGGATGGATTTTAAGGGGAAACCCAGCCAAAAAAAATGGCGTGGGGTCCCCCTCAAAATCCATACCAGACCCTTATCCAAGCACGCAACCTGGCAGGCTGCAGGAAAAGAGGGGGGACGAGAGCGCCCCCCCCTCCCACCTGAACCGTACCAGGCCACATGCCCTTAACATTGGGAGGGTGCTTTGGGGGTCTGAGACCCCCAAAGCACCTTGTCCCCATGTTGATGAGGACAAGGGCCTCGTCCCCACAACCGTGCCCAGTGGTTGTGGGGGTCTGCGGGCGGGGGGCTTATCAAAATCTGGAAGCCCCCTTTAACAAGGGGACCCCCAGATCCTGCCCCCCCCCTGTGTGAAATGGTAAGGGGGTACAAAAGTACCCCTACCATTTCACCAAAAAAGTGTCAAAAATTTTAAAAATGACATGAGACGGTCTTTGACAACTCCTTTATTAAAATCTTCTTTCTTCTTTCTTCTGGTCTTCCTTTCTTCATCCTTCGGTTTCTTCATCTTCTCCTTCCGGCATCTTCTTCCATCTTCTTCTTCCTCCGATCCGCTTCTTCTTGGCCTTCTCGTCCAGCATCGGTGTCTCTTCTGGGCCGATCCGCGCAATGGGAGGCTCCCGCTGTGTGAGGCTTCTCTCCGGTATCTTCTTCCACGGCGTCGGTCTCTGAGGCTTCTCTCCGGTATCTTCTTCCAGGGCGTCGGTCTCTTCTTGGGCCACTCCTCGCAATGGGAGGCTCCTGGTGTGTGAGGCTTCGCTGGATGAAGAAAGGAAGACCAGAAGAAAGAAGAAAGAAGATTTTAATAAAGGAATTGTCAAAGACCGTCTCCTGTCATTTTTACCATTTTTGACACTTTTTTGGTGAAATGGTAGGGGTACTTTTGTACCCCCTTACCATTTCACACAGGGGGGGGGGGGGATCTGGGGGTCCCCTTGTTAAAGGGGGCTTCCAGATTCCGATAAGCATTTTTTTTTTTTTTTTTTTTTAGCTGGGGTCCCCCTTAATATCCATCCCAGACCTGAAGGGCCTGGTTATTGAATTTGGGGGGACCCCCACGCTTTTTTTTGTTGTTTTTTTTTATTTTTTATCAATGACTTTTTATTTATGAATGGCTTTCAATGAATGACTGTTCTCTGTGTTACGGGAGCCGACAATTCATATAGCCGCGAGTGATTTTAAATAGCTTTTTTTCCGGCAAAAATGACACTTTTTGCAGAGACAATTCTAAGCACAGGAAACATGCGCCCCTTCACATGCATACTATAGACACCCCCCAGGTACGAAATTTAAAGGAATATTACACTTTTATTGTTTCACTTTAAGCATTATTAAAATCACTGCTCCCGAAAAAAAGGCAGTTTTTAAAAGTTTTTTTTGCATTGATACATGTCCCCTGGGGCAGGACCCGGGTCTCAAAACACTTTTTATGAATAACTTTTTAAAAATAAATGACTTCCATGACTGTTCTCTGTATTAAGGGGGACGGGAGCCGACACTTTATTATAGCCGTTCGGGTCCCCATTGACTTCAATGGGGTTCGGTGTTCGGGGTCAAGTTTGGGTCAAGTTCGGTCCCGAACCCGAACTTTTTTCTGAAGTTCGGCCGAACCTGCCGAACCCGAACATCCAGGTGTCCGCTCAACTCTAATCTTTACTAGAGTTGAGCGGACACCTGGATGTTCGACGGGTTTGGCCGAACTTCGCAAAAAAGTTTGAGTTCGGGACCCGAACTTGACCCGAACTTGACCCGAACCCGAACCCCATTGAAGTCAATGGGGACCTGAACTTTTGAGGACTAAAATGGCTCTAAAAAAGTAATGGAAAGGGCTAAAGGGCTGCAAATGGCAGCAAAATGTTGTTAAGAGCATGGTAAATGCTCTGCAAACAAATGTGGATAGGGAAACAACTTAAAATAACATAAAATACATCAAAATAAAAAATAATAATCTTGACCTAGGAGGATGAGGTCCAAATTGAGTAGGAGGTTGAGGTGGATGTGGTGGTGTAGGTGGAAGTGGCGGTGGAGGAGGACGAGGTAGCCAACACTGTTTTCAAAAATACAACAATGGCTGGGTAAGGCCGGTATACATGTCTATTCTGCACAAGGTAAGGACAAGTCCTGTGGGATCCATGCCTGGTTCATTTTAATGAACGTGAGCTTGTCCACATTGGCTCTGGACAGGCGTCTGCGCTTGTCTGTGATAATGCCCCCTGCCGTGCTAAATACACGTTCAGATAATACACTGGCTGCAGGGCAGGCCAGCACCTCCAAGGCGTGAAGGGCAAGCTCAGGCCATGTGCCCAATTTGGAGACCCAGAAGTTGAAGGGGGCAGACCCGTCATTCAGTACGTGTAGTCATGTGCACACATACTGCTCCACCATGTTGGTGAAATGCTGCCTCCTGCTAAGACTTTCCATATCAGCTGTTGGTGCTGGTTGTTGTGGCGTGCTGACAAAGCATTTCAGCCATGCTAACCCTGCCTTCTGAGGTGCCCCGGCTGTTGCGTTGGCGACCTCTTCCTCCTCCTCTTCCTTCGCCGTGTGCTTCCACTATGCCCCCGCTGTCAGGTAGGAATGCCACCAGCAGCGTGTCTACCAGCGTGCGCTTGTACTTGCGCATCTTACGATCACGCGCCAGTGAGGGAATTAAGGACAGAACGTTGTCCTTGTAACGGGGATCCAGCAGCGTGGTCACCCAGTAATCAGCACCAGTTAGAATGAGGGCAACTCGGCAGTCGTTGCGGAGACACTGCAGCATGTAATCGCTCATGTGTGCCAGGCTGCCCAGAGGCAACAAAAAGCTGTCCTCTGTGGGAGGTGTATCGTCTGTGTCCTCTGTATCCCCCCAGCCACGCACCAGTGATGGCCATGAGCTGGTTTGGGTGCCACCCTGCTGTGAACATGGTTCCTCCTCCTCCATGTCCTCCATCTTATCCTCCACCTCGTCATCCTCCAGAACTGTACCCTTGCTGGACAATTGTGTACCTGGCGTTTGTTGGTGAAGGAACCCACCCTCGGAGCCACTTGTGAATGACTGCCTGGAAAGCCTTGGAAATGATCCCTCTTCCTCCTCCTCCTCCTCCTGTGCCACATCCTCTTCCATCATTGCCCGAAGTGTTTTTTCAAGGAGGCATAGAACTGGCATAGTAACGCTGAGAGCGGCATCGTCGGCACTGGCCATGTTGGTGGAGTACTCAAAACAGCGCAACAAGGCGCACAGGTCTCGCACGGAGGCCCAGTTATTGGTGGTGAAGTGGTGCTGTTCCGCAGAGTGACTCACGCGTGCGTGCTGCAGCTGAGACTCCACTATCACCTGCTG
Source organism: Lithobates sylvaticus (assembly GCA_028564925.1). Taxonomy (NCBI): domain Eukaryota; kingdom Metazoa; phylum Chordata; class Amphibia; order Anura; family Ranidae; genus Lithobates; species Lithobates sylvaticus. The sequence goes on from CM053038.1 coordinate 131,337,810, forward strand.
CTGCTCGCACAGTCTGGCCAGCATGTGCAAGGTGGAGTCCCACCTTGTGGGCACGTCACATATGAGGCGGTGAGCTGGAAGGCCGAAGTTACGCTGCAGCGCTGACAGGCGAGCAGCAGCAGGGTGAGACCGCCGAAAGTGCGCACAGACGGCCCGTACTTTCTGCAGCAGCTTTGGCATATCGGGGTAATTTTTAAGGAAACTCTGCACCACCAAATTCAGCACATGCGCCAGACAAAGGATGTGCGTCAAACCGGCTAGGCCCAAAACTGCTACGAGATTTCGCCCATTATTGCACACCACCAGGCTGGGCTTGAGGCTCACTGCCACCAACCACTCATCGGTCTGTTGTTCCATGTCCCTCCACAACTCCTGCACGGTGTGGTTTTTTTTCCCCCAAACAGGAAAGTTTGAAAACTGCCTGCTGTCGTTTACCCCTGGCTGTGCTGAAGTTGGTGGTGAAGGTGTTACGCTGACCGGATGAGGAGGCGGTAGAGGATGAGGAAGCGGAATAGGAGGAGTTAGCAACAGGAGGCAAACTGAAGCCCTGCAATCCTCGGTGGTGGAAGGACATGCGCCAAACTGCTATCCGCCTCAGGCCCAGCCGCCACTGCATTTACCCAGTGTGCTGTTAGGGAGATAATGATATAACGTCCCTGACCGTGCTTACTGGTCCACGTATCCATAGTTAGGTGGACCTTGCCACAGATGGTGTTGCGCAGTGCACACCTGATTTTGTCCCCCACCTGGTTGTGCAGGGAATTGATGGCTCGCCTGGAAAAGTAGTGGCAGCTGGGCACGACGTACTATGGGACAGCCAATGCCATCCGGCTTTTAAAACTCTGCGTCTCCACCAGACGGAATGACAGCATTTCAAAGGCCAGGAATTTTGAAATGCTGGTATTCAGGGCCAGGGATCGTGGGTGGCTAGGGGGGTACTTCCTCTTCCGCTCCAGCGTTTGGGAGATAGAGAGCTGAACGCTTCCATGGGACATTGTGGAGATGGTTGGTGACCCAGGTGGTAGTGTTGCTGGCAGATCCTCTGTTTGTGGGGTGGCAGGTGCCACTGTCACTACAGAGGTGGATGAAGAGGTCGAGACTGCAGCAGAAGAGAAAGCAGGAGGAGCCAGAGACCTTTCTTGGTTTTTGCAGGTGTCTACTCCACTGCAGCTCATGCTTTGCACTTAGAGGCCTGGTCATGCAGGTTGTGTTCAGGTTGAGAACGTTTATGCCTCGCTTCAGGCTTTGATTACACAGCGTGCAAACCACTAATTTCTTGTCATCAGCACATTGTCTGAGGACCTGCCACGCTAGGGAACTCCTTGGACCTGGCTTTGGTGTGCTCGGTCTCTTGCTGCGTTGGGCAGTAGCAGGCGTACTGTTTAGGGGACGGACGCTCCGCTTTTGCACCCTGCTCCCTCTTCTGCTGTGCTGGTGGCTCTGTGCGACCACCACCTCTTCCTCTGAACTACACAGGTCACCTGCATTACGTTGATTCCATGTGAGGTCCAGGACCTCATCGTCCTCCACATCATCTTCCACCCAGTCTTCACCCCTACCCTCCTTGTTGGTCTGCACAATTGCGAAAGCAGCAGCAGTTGGCACCTGTGTTTCTTCATCATCCGAGACATGCTGCGATTGTCCTCCCATGTACTCATCTTGAAACATAAGTGGTTGGGCATCAGTGCACTCAATCTCTTCCACTTCTGGGGGAAGGGCTAGGTGGATGGCCCTGCTAACAGAGTCATCAAAAATCACGATTTGGGGCTCAGACTGCTTTGCTGATTTGCAAGGGGGTGAAGTGAAAAGACTGATGGACATCGGCTGCAGGTGCCAACTCTGATCTTTCAGCAGGAGACTGGGTGGGAGACAATGTGAAGGAACTGGAGGCACTGTCAGCAACCCAATCTACTATCGCATGTACTTGTCCTGGCCTCAACATTCGTAGAGCCGCATTAGGCCTGACCAAATACCACTGCAGGCTCTGTCGCCTACTCGCGCCTGAGGAAGGTGTTTCACTTGTGTGTGTAGCTGGCACAGATCGACCACATCCTCTCCCTGCAACAGGAGCTCCACCAGCAGCACCACGACCGCAGCCATGTCCCTTAATTGACGTTCTCCTTATATTTCTCAAATTTAGGATCTTGCCCTATTAGCAGAATAGAACAACAGTATCTAAAGGGTGTATCTCACATGTACAGGTATGCAGAAAACGCTGCAAAAAATATTTTTTTTTGCCCTAAATGGGTGTTTTTAGAATAGCAGAACAGAACAACAGTATCCAAAGGGTGTATCTCACACGTACAGATATGCAGAAAACACACCAAAAACATTTTTTTGCCCTAAATTATAATTTTTTTGAATAGCAGAATAGAAGAACAGTATCTAAAGTGTGTATCTCACACGTACAGATATGCAGGAAACACTGCAAAATATTATTTTTTGCCCTAAATGGGTGTTTTTAGAATAGCAGAATAGACCAACAGTAAAGTAAAGGGTGTATCTCACAGTAACATATGCAGTGCTGATGCACTGAGCTTGCATAAAATGCCCGCCGACGCCAACATAACTAACAGACAGATACAAGTTATCTTTTCTCTGGCACTGGGCTCAGGGCAGTGTAAAAAGATTGTGCACTGCACCCACACAACAAAATCAAGGTAGATTGCTGAGTAATTTGATTTCTGAATCAGGACTCCTATCTAATTCTCTCCCTCAAAGCAGCAGCAGCAACCCTTCCCTACACTATCTAAAGCAGAGTGACGTGCTGTGCTATGTGCCTCTAGCTTATATAGTGGCTGGGTCACATGCTGCACTGGCCAATCACAGCCATGCCATTAGTAGGCATGGCTGTGATTGCTTCTAAGGGCACACGAGTTAAAAGAATGTTGATTGGCTTCCCTGCAGCTTTTTAAAATGCGCCATTACGCTGCCTAACCCTGAATTGTAAATTGTTCGGGTTCAGGTCCGGGTACCAAAAACCCAAAAGTCCGGTACAAACCCGAACTTTACAGTTCGAGTTCGCTCAACCCTAATCTTTACAACACATCTGGTGGGACTGCCCACCCATCAAAATCTACTGGAAAAATGTAGCGAGATTGATCTCCTCTTTGTGTGACATATCCATCCCAATGTCACCATTGGATTTGCTCCTTGGACTGCCACTTCCCTCTTGGCCTAGACACCTGCAAATGTTAGTGACACACATCCTGATAGCAGCTCGCCTGGCAGGAGCAAAAAAAATCAAGTAGCAAAAAAATCAAGCCATCCTTCCCTCCTAAAAGACGCTATTCAGTTGCTCAACAAGCATTTCCAAATGGAATTCTCATTTGCCAAAGCTAACCTATTTACAAAACCCTTCGCCACAACCTGGAAAAAATGGATCGCTGACCGCAGAAGTGTGTCCTTGTCTTAAATAACACATATTGGACCAACCTCCATATATCATCAAAAGATGAAATATTATCCCTTTATCAGCTTCACAAATCGGACCTTCTCACCCTTTCCCACTCAGTTGCTTTCACAAATCCAGCTCCCCTAACCCAAATAACCTCATAAGGATCCTACACGGTACTCAAAATCTCTAACGATAACAACAAATCTCTTGTTTGTTACCTTCTGAAGACCTCCAGTTATTGTTAACCTGGTCAAAATAGTGATTTTCTCTATATTTCTATGTATACTTGATTTATCTTGTTATAATATCTCATCCGCTTAACAAAATTTTAAGTTTTATCATTTTTTTTCATGCATCAAGCCAGGGTATGCCCAACTGTAATAAAACTTTTGAATATAATAAAAATGTTAATCAAAAAATATATAAGGCTGCCTCTGTCTGACCTAAGTTGCTGGATTGTCTTCAGTTGTTCCTGTGTTCCTGAAACCTGAACTGCTTCCTGTTGTTCTTGTTGTGACCCGAGTTACCCTGTGACCTGCTTTGATCTTCTCCTACCTCCGACCCCAGCTTGTCTTAAGGATCTCGCTTCTGCTTTACCTGCCTGACCACCTGTGAATGACCTCGGCTTGTCTTAAGGATCTTGCTTCTGCTTTACCTGCCTGACCACCTGTGAATGACCTTGGCTTGTCTTAAGGACTTTGCTATCTCTCATGTACCATACTTAACCCCGGCTTGCCATACGCATCCCACTTGCAGCAGCTGCAGCCTGATCCACCGTGCTTCTGACAGGCTTTTACCAAGCTTCTTGGATTCTCAAGCCCACTGCACTCAGCACGGTTCTCTAAAGACTTACTCCTGCACCAGTCTCAAGTGGCTTTCAGGAATCACCTGTTCCAGTCTTCTTCACCCTGCTGGCAACCCGTGCTTCTTCAAGCATTATACCTTCTGTTCCACCACCAGGGGTATACTGCGCTCAGCCGCAAGGGGAGCCTCTCTCAGCATCTTGGCCTCGTATAAGGTACGTGACAACTAATGAAAATAACCAAAACAGAAAATAACAAACACCACTGTGCTGGAGTTACTACTGAAAATGCAATTGAATTTTCTTTTTTTATGTGATCTTACACGTTTACTTGCTAGTTGTGGCCTATTTGCACAATCATATTCTTCTTCCTTCTGTCCTGCTACAGAGTGCTCCATAAGAGCATAAGTGAAACACAATGCTTTGGTGTTGTGTTTAACCACTTGCCTACCAGGCACGAACACCCCCTTCCTGCCAAAGCCATTTTTCAGCTTTCAGCGCTGTCGCAATTTGAATGACAATTGCGCGGTCATGCAAAGCTGTACCCAAATAAAATGTTTGTAATTTTTTTCCCCACAAATAGAGCTTTATTTTGGTGGTATTGATCACCTCTGCGTTTTTTATTTCTTGCGTTATAAACAAAAGAAGAGTGACACAATATTTTTTACTTTTTGCTATAATAAATATCCAATTTTTTTTTTTTTTTTTAAACAATTTTTTTCCTCAGTTTAGGCTGATATGTATTATTCTACATATTTTTGGTAAAAAAAAAAGCAATAAGCGTATATTGATTGGTTTGTGCAAAAGTTATAGTGTCTACAAAATAGGGGATAGATTTATAGCATTTTTATTTATTTATTTATTTTTTACTAGTAATGGCAGTGATTTTTATCATGAGTGCGATATTGCAGCGGACAGATCGGACACTTTTGACACATTTTTGGGACCATTCATATTTATACAGTGATCCATGCTATAAAAAAGCATTGATTACTGTATAAATGTGACTGGCAGGGAAGGGGTTAACACTAGGTGATCAAGGGGTTAAATGTGTGTCCTGGGAGTGAATCTAACTGTGGGGGGAGTGGACTGACTAGGGAAGGTGACTGATAGGTGTCCCTATGTACAAGGGACACACCATCGGTCTTCTCTCCTCTGACTGGCGTGGATCTGTGTGTTTACACACACAGATCCATGGTCCTGCTCAGTTACTGGGCAATTGCGGGTGCTCGGTGGACATTGCGGCCGCCAGGCAGCGCATCGGGTGCCCAGCTCGTGCGCCCCCTAGTGGCCGTGAAGGAAATCACATCACATGATGGCGGCCCAGAACAACAGCTGCATCATCCTGCTGTCATATGACAGTGGGCAGGCAACAGGTGGTTAAAGGGAAAGTGCAGTGATGTCATCTGTGACACCATTGGCACTTCCTGTCACTCACTCCAGCATTACTGTTAATCACTTCCGGACCGCCTTCCACACATTTACTGCGGCCACGCGGCCCAGCTGTGTGAAATTATGTACCTGTATGTAGCTTTGTGCAGTAGTCTCTGGGGGCGTGCTCTGACTGGACAGAGGGGGAGACAATCAGTGGGTCAGGCAGATGCGAAGTCCGCTGGCCACCCACGATTGTTTCCGGAAGAGGCAGAATGGTGATCTGCCTATGTAAACAAGGTAGATTGTGTTCTGACATGGGAGAACATAGAGATCTTGTGTTCCTGCTAAGCAGAAACATGGATCTCGCTGTTCTCCCAGCCAGAGCAATCCCCACACAGTTAGTAAGCACCCCCTGGGGACAACCTTAACACTTTGATCACCCCTAGTGTTAACCCCTTCTCTGTCAGTGTCATTAGTACAGTGTCAGTGCATATTTTTAGCACTGGTCCCAAAAAAAGTTTTAAAAGTGTCAGTCCCGCTAAAAATCACTGATCGCTGCCATTACTAGTAAACAAAAAAAAATGCAAACCAATCAATATACACTTATTATGAGAAGACACCCATCCCTCCCTGGGCATACCTATTGATTGCCTACTACATTAAAACCTTGGACAAAAACCTACACTGCTCAAGGCAACTCTGCCCCTTCGCAATTCTTTGCACTAAGACAACACCTCAATCCCACCTTATTTCGTATATACACAATCATACCTTCGCAGACCTCAAGGCCAATGAAAACTTAGCCTGTAAAAAATGGGAGGTAGATCTCTCCATCTCACTCACTGAAGAAAACTGGGAGAAAATATTTCTGAACATACACAAAGGGTCAACAAATGTTACCACCGTGGATTCAAAATTCAATCCAGGTGGTACCGCACTCCAGCACTCCTACATGAATTTAAACCCGAAATTCCAGAGACCTGCTGGAGGTGCCACCAAGAAAGGGGTACCCTATTACATATTTGGTGGTCATGCTCCCCCCCCAAAACTTTTCGGCAGAAGTCTGTCGCATAACCACCCAGGTAACCTCATACAATCTAGACTCCCCCCCCCCCCAATTTCTTCTTCATCATTCGCCCCTTGCCACACACCTCTTACCACAAGTCTCTTACAATGCATATGATCAATGCAGCTAAACAATGCATCCCCATACACTGGAACTCAAAACTGGTACCTTCTCTCAAAGAATGGCTTATGAGAATTCAACAAGTTGCTGAAATGGAAAAAAATCACTCACCTCTCATGAGACACCCTGATAAAATTTTGCCAAAAGTGGGCCTGTTGGCTACACTACCAGACGACGCATGAATACTCTGATATTATAAACCCACCCACCCACCCACTTACAGATCTCTTACAGTACTAGAACCCATTCAGCTCATCTTACAATCCTTTCATTATTTATCTTAACCCCCTGTTTATTATCTTCACCCCTAACAGGAAATCATCCTCCAAAAACTACCCAAACCACACCTAGTCTTTCCACATTCATATAATAAAGCAGAGGGAAGCCAGAGACGTCCTACCCCCCCCCCCCCCCTCCCCTCAGCCCTCCTCTCCCACCACCCCATTCCCCCCCTAAGTATCTCATTTCGATACCCATTTATTTGAGCAACCTCCCCACTTCATACGATCATAAAATACCTGCCCCGGAGACCAAACACAGGACCACTACAAAGATACTCTTTTATCATCAGACCACACCCAATGTCGACTAAAACTACATACTACACTACCCTCCACAGTCATGTCCTCCCCTCATTTTGCAAGACCCACAAACCCGCACTACTACCATACATATACTAACCACTCTTCTGAATTGTTCTCCGCCAATGCTGGACCCATTTGGAATTACAGGCTGGGTCACCATCCTCTACCATGAATAACTCAATGTTGAAGTGATTGTTGAATGCAAATTCGATTTTTTTAATTTTTTTTATTTATTGGATACAGTGGCGGCCCGTCCATAGGGGGCGCCCGGGCGCCGCCCCCCCCCCCCCCCCTCCTTGCAGTTAAAAAAAAAAAAAAAAAGAAAAAAAAAAAAAGAAAAAAAAAATTTTTTTTATTTAAACATGTCCCTTTAAGGGCGCCGGGCACAGTGCAGTATGCACCGCTCTATCACCAATAGATAGATTCATGCATTGCATGAATCTATCTATTGTCACCGCTGCCGCCCCCTATTCAGGTGTCCAGCCCCTGATCGGGCGCCGGGCATCTGAATTACAGTGGGGGGGTGTTGCGGGAAGCGCCCCTATTAGAGCTGTAAGCTCTAATAGGGGACCCTATTAGAGCGGTGTGCTCTAATAGGCTTCCCTAAGTGTAAACAGCGGGCGCACGGCCGTGCGTTCGCTGATTACACAGTATTGTGTTAGGGAAGCGAATACATCGCTTCCCTAACACAGACCCGCCTCTCAGCCAATCAGGTTGCCAGGTCTGTTACCTGTAACCTGATTGGCTGAAGTCACAGGCGCTGTGATTGGACGCTAGGCGTCCAATCATAGCAAAAGACAGGCGCGGGAGAAGAAGACCTCGGACGGACGATAGCAGAAGACAGGAGGAGCGCGGGAGAAGAAGACCTCGGATGATGAGACACCGCTCGCCGCCTGACGCCATCACCAGCTGCACATCGAGGCAAGGTAAGTGCAGAGGGCAGGCAGGGGGCACAGTGGCAGCACTTGGAGGGGCACTTAAAGGGGCACTCTGGCAGCACTTAAAGGGGCACTCTGGCAGCACTTGAGGGGCACTCTGGCAGCACTTAAAGGGGCACTCTGGCAGCACTTGAGGGGCACTCTGGCAGCACTTGAGGGGCACTCTGGCAGCACTTAGAGGGGCACTCTGGCAGCACTTGAGGGGCACTCTGGCAGCACTTGAGGGGCACTCTGGCAGCACTTAAAGGGGCACTCTGGCAGCACTTAAAGGGGCACTCTGGCAGCACTTAAAGGGGCACTCTGGCAGCACTTGAGGGGCACTCTGGCAGCACTTAAAGGGGCACTCTGGCAGCACTTAAAGGGGCACTCTGGCAGCACTTAAAGGGGCACTCTGGCAGCACTTGAGGGGCACTCTGGCAGCACTTGAGGGGCACTCTGGCAGCACTTGAGGGGCACTCTGGCAGCACTTAAGGGGCACTCTGGCAGCACTTAAAGGGGCACTCTGGCAGCACTTAAAGGGGCACTCTGGCAGCACTTAAGGGGCACTCTGGCAGCACTTGAGGGGCACTCTGGCAGCACTTGAGGGGCACTCTGGCAGCACTTGAGGGGCACTCTGGCAGCACTTGAGGGGCACTCTGGCAGCACTTGAGGGGCACTCTGGCAGCACTTAAGGGGCACTCTGGCAGCACTTAAAGGGGCACTCTGGCAGCACTTGAGGGGCACTCTGGCAGCACTTGAGGGGCACTCTGGCAGCACTTGAGGGGCACTCTGGCAGCACTTAAAGGGGCACTCTGGCAGCACTTGGAGGGGCACTCTGGCAGCACTTGGAGGGGCACTCTGGCAGCACTTGGAGGGGCACTCTGGCAGCACTTGGAGGGGCACAGTGGCAGCGTTTGAGGGGCACAGTGGCAGCGTTTGATGGGCACAGTGGCAGCATTTAATGGGCACAGTGGCAGCGTTTGATGGCACAGTGAGGCTGTTTGTTTGCGCCCCCCCCAAAAAATTTTGAGCACCAGCCGCCACTGATTGGATATGTATTAAAGCAGAAAGGAAAAAATATTGTTTTTTTTTTCTTCAAAATCGTTGCTCTTTTTTTGTTTATAGGGCAAAAAATAAAAACTACAGAGGTGATCAAATACCACCACAAGAAAGCTCTATTTATGGGAAGAAAAGGACATCAATTTTATTTGGGTACAGCGTTGCACAACCGCACAAATGTCAGTTAAAGTAACGCAGTGCAGTATCGCAAAAAATGGCCTGGTCATGAAGGGGGTAAAACCTTCCGGGGCTAAAGTGGTTAAACACAGTCATGTGTGTTGCGGGGGGAAGGGCAAGTCTTTTTTCTCCATTTCTGTTGCTGTTTTAAAAATGAGACTCCTGCTGTGAACCCTGTCAATCAATACAGTGAGGTTAGGGATGGCTTGTTTCCTCTCTTCATTTGTGCTGCTGTTTAATTAGTAAGGCTTCTGCTGGGAGCCCTGTGAATTTATATAGTTGGGCTGGCCAATGAACAGGCACATACAGGGATGGATGAAGAGCTTCTACTGGTGGAAAACATCAACAGGAAGCAGTGTAAAATGATCTAGGAATAGCTAACTCAGGGTTTACTGATGGCGGCACAACAAGACCTGTATCCATCCTTTTTGTGCCTGTCCATTGACACAGATAGAAGGACACCACCTGCTTCTTGAGTCATGCCTTTGCCTTTAGGCTTGTTTCACACTGCTGCAAATGCGACTTTGCCCTGCGACTTCCTTCCAACTTGATTCAACTTGGGTGTTATTTGGGAGCCTTACAAGGGCTGAAATTGCACCCAAGTCAGACCAAAGTAGTGCAGGAGCCTTTTCTAAAGTCGGAGTGACTGGTAAAGCATCAGTAATGACGGCTCTCAAACATTGCATTTGACATGTCATGTGACTTAGGGTATCACAAGTCGGATCGATCCCATGTCACAGCAGTGTGAACTGAGCCTTACTTATTACTTGTGAGTGATTTAGTGTTTGTTTCCTATTTTATCAGTTTCTAAAAAATACTACTGAGATGAGAATGATGTGCTCTCTCCTTGTTTTGTATTTTACTTTGATCATCCTGCACTGTTCTTGTTTTTCCAGGAATCCACCAGTAGAAGCCTTCTATTCATACACCCTGTACTTCCCATTGGCAACCAACAGGAGGATGCCATCTACTGGATGCCTGTGTCATATCTACTACATGTGAGTGCACTATATACTGTACATCCCTTTTTTCATTAGTTTTTATTAATACTAAACTAAGTATTAATGTGTAGTGTAAATCTTTACACTTTTTTTTTTTTTTTAATTTTGACTTTTACTTTGTACTGTTTTGTTTTTTACAGAAAGATCCTACAGAGGGCTCTTAGACATACAGTATTAAAGTAAACATACATTAAAATCTACATTTATTTTTTTCAGTGCAAACCATTTGGCATATATCATTCATATGTAGACTCACATCCTTTGCTTTATACATATTCTAAGGGCACTAAATATCCTGTTCAGCTTTAGTGACACAAATAGTCTGCAGCTAGTATGCAATGTACTCTGGAGGTAATGTAAAGAAAATCATTCATGAGAGAACTACCTGTGCGTCATTATGTAGGATTAGTCATGACATTACTAACAATGTTTATGGATGAACACAAACTACTTTTGCTTACTCATAAGAACATAATATATAGAGAGGCCTAGAAATAGCTTTTCATAAGAGCTCAACTAAAGGTTAAGCACTTTAGTCCTAGAGCTATTCCTCCTGGTTGGGGCTTTGGAGGAACTTGGGTAAATGGTTACTTTAACATTTAGATATAATTGAATTGGGTTTAATAGACAGGATTTAATGCAGCAATCACATTTTCACATCTTTAAAGTTGCAAAGACACATTGGTATTGCTATTATAGTATTCAATGGCCATGCAATATGTGCATGAACATCAAATAGCATTCATAAAATCCAACATACTTGTTGGTACATGAAAGTTTAATGAGGATATTTTTTTTAAATATATTTTTTATTCTAATTCTCATGGGCAGCTGAATCAGATTGAGCTAATGTGATCCAGCACCCTCCATTTGCTACTTATATTCACAGAGGGCATCAGAAATATTGGTGGGCTTTGCTTTTCTCAAAGATACTTACATAGCTAGGCTGGGGAAAAAGTCCATCTAGTTCAACCAATAGAAAAATAAATAAATGAAAGCCCTCTATATACAGAATCCTATACTCATAGTTAAATTAGAGGAAAAAACACCCTATAAAGCATGGGGCAATTAGTTCCAGCAGGGGAAAAAATTCCAACACGTAGTAAGATCCCAAGAGTAATGCTTTTAATGGATGCCGAAAAGGCATTTGACAGAGTGAATTGGATATTTTTGATGGATGTATTAAGAGGAATAGGTCTGGGAGAACGGATGATGGGGTGGGTAACAGCACTGTATGCAGGACCAAGAGCAAAGATCAAGGTTAATGGGACCCTGTCAGGATGTTTGGATATACAGAATGGAACAATCAGGGACGGCCTGTCCATAGGGGGCGCCTGGACCCCCCCCCCCCCCCTACAGACAGTCAAAAAAAAAAATGTAAAAAAAAATATATATATATATTTTTTTAAGGCTGACCCAACGCCGGACACATTGCACCTATGGGAAGCGCCACATCTATGCAAGAAATTGCAGACGTGTCGCTTCATTTGCGGGCATTTAGCACGCCTTGTGGTGCTTTGTGAAGCGCCGAGTAGCTTTCGCCCGTTCTTAGTATATATTACTACGGCCGGGCGGTTTGATTGACATCTGAGATGATGTCACTTCCTGTTTTCTCTCTCCAATTGCGCCCAGGAGAGAGGAACCAGGAAGTATTAGGAGACATCGCTGGAGAGGACAACACACTGCAAGATAAGTAAGGGGGGGGGGGGTTTGATGTGAGGCTGCTGCAACTTTGTGACACATTCTGCTGCAACTTGGTGACACATTCTGCTGCAACTTGGTGACACATTCTGCTGCTCTAACTTGGGAACACATGCTGCTCTAACTTGGGGACACATGCTGCTCTAACTTGGTGACACATTCTGCTGCAACTTGGTGACACATGCTGCTCTAACTTGGTGACACATTCTGCTGCAACTTGGTGACCCATGCTGCTGCAACTTGGTGACCCATGCTGCTGCAACTTGGTGACACATGCTACTGCAACTTGGTGACACATTCTGCTGCAACTTGGTGACACATTCTGCTGCAACTTGGTGACACATTCTGCTGCAACTTGGTGGGAAACATGCTGCTGCAACTTAGTGGGACACATGCTGCTGCGACTTGGTGGGACACATGCTGCTGCAACTTGGTGGGACACATGCTGCTGCAACTTGGTGACACATGCTGCTGCAACTTGGTGACACATTCTGATGCAACTTGGTGACACATTCTGCTGCAACTTGGTGGGACACATGCTGCTGCAATTTCGTGGGACGCATGCTGCTGCAATTGGTGTTGATACATGCTTCTGCAACTTGGTGGGACACATACTGCTGCAATTTGGTGGGATGCGTGCTGCTGCAATTTGGTGGGATGCGTGCTGCTGCAACTTGGTGGGACGCATGCTGCTGCAATTTGGTGGGACGCATGCTGCTGCAATTTGATGGGGACACATGCTGCTGCAATTAATGGTGACACATGCTGCTGCAATTTGGTGGTGACAAATGCTGCTGCAATTTGGTAGTGACACATGCTGCTGCAATTTGGTGGTGACACATGCTGCTGCAATTTGGTGGTGACACATGCTGCTGCAATTTGATGGGGACACATGCTGCTGCAATTTGATGGGGACACATGCTGCTGCAATTGATGGTGACACATACTGCTGCAATTTGGTGATGACACATACTGCTGCAATTGATGGTGACACAGGCTGCATTTGGTGGGAAACAGGCTGCAAGTAAGGAGGGACTCCGCTGGGGACACCTGATGGCATCTGGTGGCAGGCGACATGGCTAGTGACACACTCAGGGCTCCCACTGATTCTGCATTATGGTGAGTTGAAAATTTTATATTACAATGTTATAATAGAAATAATGTGCTTCAATCATCCTGACACCATAACAACCATGGTGCCGGGATGATTGACGTGCTAACACCAGGTGTTTGAAATATATTTATCTGCTGATTGTTAAACTTTCTAGAATACACATATTTCTATTGTTGTGTAGGATCTGTCCCTGCTGTCCCTCCATCCCTCTCTCCCTCCGTCCCTCGTTCATCTCAGACACTAACACACCACCTTAGAGCCACGCCCATTTTCACCAAGTGGAAGGGGTCAAAAAGGAAGGGCGGGGTCTGGCGCCCCCCCATCCTAAAACTTCACCAGCTGCCACTGGGCACAAGGCAGGGGTGCCCATTATCCCCAGTATTATTTGCCCTCGTCCTGGAGCCATTCCTATGTAGAATAAGAGAAAATAAAGGTATAATGGGAGTGGAAATTGAGAGAACATAAATTGTCCGCATATGCGGACAATTTTTTTATTTTTTTGTCAAGACCATTAAAATCCATACAAGTACTTATGCAGGAAGTGAAAAGATATGGAAAGTTAGCAAATTTTCAAATAAATCTAGGAAAATCAGTAATATTACCTAGCCATGTGCCACCATTATTGGCCACATCCTTGCAAAATAGCTATCTGTTTATATGGAATAAAGAATCGTTATACTATCTAGGAGTTCATATCACGGCAGATGCAAAACTAATATATGAATTAAATTACAGCTCCCTGATTGAGGAAATAACAGAGGATTTAAACAGATGGAAAGGACATACAATAAGATGGTTCGGTAGAATTAACACCCTTAAGATGAATGTAATACCCAGGTTAATTTATATCCTGTATACAGTACCCATATTACTCCCCCAAATATTTTTTAAAAAGATACGTAAATCCGCTTCCCTCCGGATTTTTGAAATGAACGGACTTGCCCACACACGGAGTAAAGTCTGTTTGTTTTGAATGTGACTCCAGGTAGACGGGACTAGCGAAGGAAGCCAATGTCGCCGCCTCCATCAGCAAGATTGACACCTTGCTAGCCCCATCACCTGGTATGGATTTAAAGGGGAAAAATGGCGTGGGGGTCCCCCAAAAGTCCATAGCAGGCCCTTATCCGAGCATGCGGCCCGGCCGGTTAGGAAAGGGGGTGGGGAGGAGAAGGCACCCCCCTCCTGAGCCGTACCAGGCCGCGTGCCCTCAACATGGGGGGATGCTTTGGGGAAGGGGGGGCCCTGCGGCCCCCCCACCCCAAAGCACCTTGTTCCATGTTGATGAGGACAAGGGCCTCTTCCCGACAACCCTGGCCGTTGGTTGTCGGGGTCTGCGGGCGGGGGGCTTATTAGAATCCGGGAGCCCCCTTTAACCACCTGATTACTGGGCACTTAAACCCCCCTCGTGACCAGACCAATTTTCAGCTTTCGGCGCTGACGCACTTGGAATGACAATTGCGCAATCATACAACACTGTACCCAAATGAAATTTTTACCATTTTTTTCCCACAAATAGAGCTTTCTTTTGGTGGTATTTAATCACAGCTGGGGTTTTTATTTTTTTGCTAAACAAATAAAAAAAGATGGAAAATTAAAAAAATAAATAAAATCATGTTTAATAGTTTGTTATAAAATTTTGCAAACAGGTAATTTTTCTGCTTCATTGATATGCGCTGATGAGGCGGCACTGATAGGCTGCACTGGTGGGCACTGATAAGCTGCACTGGTGGGCACTGATAGGCTGCACTGGTCGGGACAGATCAGTCGGTACTGATGGGCACAGCAAAGATGGCACTGATGGGCACGGATGGGTGGCACGGATGGGTGGCACCGATGGGCACTGATGGATGGCACTGATAGATGGCACTGATAGATGGCACTGATGGGCACTGGTAGGGGACACTGATGAGCACTGGTAGGTGACACTGATGTGCAGCACTGGCACTGTGGGCACTGACATATGGCACTGTGGGCACTGACAGATGGCACTGTGGGCACTGACAGGTGGAGCTAGTGGGCACTTTTATTAGCCAAAGGTGGGCACCATGGACCCTGGGCATATTGCAGTGAGAGGGACTGATGTCCCTCTCACTGCCGCCGGTGATTGGCTTTTTTTTTTCTCCTCGCGCTGTCAGCGCGAGCAGGAAAAAAAGCCGATTACCGGCTCGGTTATTATCACATGATCAGCTGTCACTGGCTGACAGCTGATCATGTGGTAAGGGGTCGGGATCGACCCCTTACTCAGATCTGTGATCCTTCAGGGGGCGTGCAGGCAGCTCGTTGCCGGGACGACGTCAATAGATGTCGTCCCGGCATATCAGATCGGCTCTGTAGCCGTCATTCAGCAATAGCGCGGATCTCAGGTGGTTAATAAGGGGGCCCCCAGATCCCGGCCCCCTACCCTATGCGAATGAGTATGGGGTACATTGTACCCCTACCCATTCACCTGAGGGGAAAAAGTGTTATTAAAAAACACAAAACACAGGTTTTAAAAGTAGTTTATTAGACAGCTCCGGGGGTCTTTTTCCGACTTTGGATGTCTTCTCGCTCTTTTACTAGTGGAGGAGCCCAGCTTTCTCCATCGACTCTGCCGTCTTCCGGGGGTCTTCTTCCGACTTCGGGGGTCTTGTCCCGCTCTTCGTTTCTTCTGCTGGGCCTCCGCTATCTTCTTGTAGCTCTTTTACTAGCATTGGCCGGTCTTCTGGTTTGTCGCTGTTGCCGCCGCGTCACAGCGATATCACAGTCCCAGCATCCCCGGGACTGTGACATCATAAGGGGCGGGGTACCATGTGACATCAAACCAGTGACCCCGCCCCTTATACCTATATAAGTCGCCACGCAACGCGTCCCAGCCATTACAGGTGGAGAGAGCGTCGTGTCAACATCGGAAGAAGAGAAGAAGAAAGAAGAACAAGAACAAGCCGGTGGTGACAGCAACAGCGACGAACCAGAAGACCGGGCCAAAGCTAGTAAAAGAGCTGCAAGAAGATAGCGGAGGCCCGGCAGAAGAAACGAAGAGCGGGACAAGACCCCCGAAGTTGGAAGAAGACCCTTGGACGGCGGCAGTGACGAAGGAGAAAGCCGGGCTCCTCCGCCCGCAGACCCGGACAACCAACGGCCAGTGTTGTCGGCAAGAGGCCCTTGCCTTAATCAAGATGGGGACAAGGTGCTTTGGGGTGGGGGGGGCCGCAGGGACCCCCTTTCCCCAAAGCACCCCCCATGTTGAGGGCACGTGGCCTGGTACCGCTCAGGAGGGGGGCGCTCGCTTGTCCCCACCCCCTTTCCTGACCGGCCAGGCTGCATTCGCGGATAAGGGTCTGCTATGGACTTTGGGGTGACCCCAAGCATTTTTCTTGGCGTAGGGGTTCCCCTTTAAATCCATAGCAGGTGATGGGGCTAGCAAGTTGTCAATATCACCAATGGAGGCGGTGACATTGGCTTCCTTCGCTAGTCCCGTCTACCTGGAGTCACATTCAAAATGAACGGACTTTACTCTGTGTGTGGGCAAGTCCGTTCATTTCAAAAGTCCAGCGGATCTAGTCCACTGGAAAAGTCAGGTCGTATGTGGGCGTGTGTGGGCAAGTCCGCTCGTTCGGAAAGTCCGGCAGACCTCCGCTGGAAAGGGACTAAGTCCGCAGATAGTCCGATCGTGTGTACGCGGCATTATTAGAGAACACAGTATAAAAAGGAAGGGGAAAAAAAGAGAAAGAGAAAATGGAATTAAATATTTTTTTTTTTTCCAGGCACTTTTTAAAAATAATAAGTAGTACATAAAGTAGCAACACTGGAAGATTGTATGTAGTTCAAAGTCACCCATTTCACTTTTTCTAGTTTTTCTATATATAGAATGGTATAAATAAATATATCACACAGGTCACGAACACTAGAAGAATTCTTTTTTGATAAGTCTAATGAAAGGAGGTATTTTGTAAGGTAATGAGAGGGGGTGGGGGAGGAGAAGAAGGAAAATAACAGGGGAGCAACTCTACATTACTGGTAATGTTTTTGTTCTGTTTGATAAATGTTATTTGTAAGTAAAAAACGTGTTAATAAAAGATAAATTATAAAAAAAAAACATGATCCCCAAAGGCAATCAGGTATTCTCTGGATCAAACATCTCTGACATTATTACCTGTAATTGTCAATATCCAATTATTTTTTTTAACATTTAGAAATGCATCTACTGAGATGGCCAGAACTAGTTCCATAAGGAGTTTATTCCATATATGAGAGGTGAAGAGGTGAAGTGTGGTGCGGCAGCAGTAAACACACAGAGTCCGGTTACAGAGAACAGAACCTGTATTAATGCAGAATCCAGTAATTCACAGCAAACATGGTGGGAAAGCTCCTGACCGGGAACACTCACGTTATGTAACAGCAATGTGTAGCAGAGCAGGTCTCAGATGTGCCGACAGCATCTGTCTTGAGGGGCGAAATGTGGTCTGGCCTATCCGAACCCCAATGGGAGGCTATCCAGAAGGATATTGTGTCCCTATCCTTTGACTACTCTGCTGGAACCTCTCCCTGCCACTAATAATTGTCCATGTCAGATGGGTGACCTGTTCCTATACTACTCACACACAAAATGCCTGCCAAACCTGGGAGCTAGGTCTTTAGTAGGGATGAGCCCGATGTTCGAGTTGAACGTAAGTTCGACTTGAACAATGGGTGTTTGCCTGTTCGCCGAATAGCGAACAATTTGGGGTGTTCTCTGCAAATTCGAAAGCCACGGAACACCCTTTAAAAGTCTATGGGAGAAATCAAAAGTGCTAATTTTAAAGGCTTGTATGCATGGTATTGTCAAAAAAGTGTTTGGGGACCTGGGTCCTGCCCCAGAGGACATGTATCAATTCAAAAAAAAGTTTTAAAAACGTCAGTTTTTTCAGGAGCAGTGATTTTAATAATGCTTAAAGTGAAACAATAAAAGTTAAATATTCCTATAAATTTCATACCTGGGGGGTGTCTATAGTATGCCTGTAAAGTGGCGCATGTTTTCCGTGTTTACAACAGTCCCTGCGCAAAAAATTACATTTCTAAAAGGAAAAAAAGTCATTTAAAAGTACTCGCGGCTATAATGAATTGTCGGTCCTGGCAATACACATAAAAGTCATTGAAAAAAACGGCATGGGATTCCCCCACAGTCCATTACCAGGCCCTTTGGGTCTGGTATGAATATTAAGGGGAACCCCGAACCAAAATAAAAATAAAATAAATTGCTTGGGGGTCCCCCCAAATTCCATACCAGGCCCAGGTCTGTATGGATATTAAAGGGAACCCCGTGCCAAAATAAAAAAAATGGAGTAAGGGTCCCCCCAAAAATCCATACCAGACCCTTATCCTAGCGTGCAACCTGGTAGGCCGCAGGAAAAGAGGGGGGAGCGCCCCCTCCTGACCTGTACCAGGCCACATGCCCTCAACATGGGGAGGGTGCTTTGGGGTAGATACACTTTCAGGAACTCACTTAACCTGAAAAAGATAACTTGTAAACAAAAGTTATTACTCTATCCTTTTTTTTTTGTAACCTATTTAAAGCAAACAATACATTCCCACTTTGCTCTAGTAAAAACTAAAATGCCATAGACCTCTAAAACAACTTATATATTGTATTTCATCCCCGGTTTTACTGTACCCGTTTGGTTCCCGATTGACAAGTTACTCACTGTATTTTTCCATTTCAAGGATTCAATAACGTTTTTTTTAAAGGACTGGAACTCTTTCACAAACTCATCCTATTCCTGTTTCATTTGCCTAATCTCGACTGTAAAGCCTCATTCTCGGCCTTAATAGTTGAGGAAGGGATGTACGATCTATTATTTTCATATGTATTACCCCTAGGCCCTGCTCCCCAGCGTGGTGAGTACGCTTCCATGTCACGCAATTTTGTTTCAATATCTTTTCACCAGAAGACAAACAAAATTGTGCAATGTGACAGCATAATCCACAGGTGTAGCATTTTATCTTTTGTAAAGTATTAAAGCGTCTCTTAACAACTGGTGTGGTTTTAGGCTGAGAATATTCAATGGCTAAATCCTGATTAACAACTTTTTCTGTCTTCATACAAGATATAGGGGCACTTTCAAAGGAGCTCCCACCTTTCAATGAGTTGTTGAAACTAGCACATACGCCAGATGGAGATAATAGTCTGTTGCACCTAGAAATAATCAAACCCATTGCATTACAATCTATGGTATGTGGAGATTGCACAAGCTGCCCTGGCCTGGAAGATGTAGACAATTGTTTACATTTACTCTCTGCCTCCTTCAGCCCACGTGCCAGCTGATCAACCTCTCCCTACTCGTTTTGGTTGTGTATTGTTGGTTGCTGGTGGCTAGCATTCAAATTTGCCATAGAAACTTTAAAGTCCCATACACACAGTCGGATTTTCTGATGGATTCTGTCCTATCGGACAATGTTGTCGGAAATTCCGACCGTGTGTAGGCACCATCGGACAGTTTCCATCGTATAGTCCGACGGACAAAGTTCTATCTCCTGCTCTATAAATTTTTCGACAACAAAGTCCGATCACACCAATTCCGATCGTGTGTAGCGTAGTCCGAAGGACAAAGTGCTACGCATGCTCAGAAGAAATTCTGTGACGGAAGCGCTCGGTCAGGTAAAACTACCGTTCCTAATCGACGATGCACATTCGTCACGCTGCAATGTTAAAATGTCTTTAATGCAGCGCATTCTCTTTTCCTTTACAATGCAAGAAGAATGACGTGTTTTAGCTGCTCCTATTCACCCTCACTTCTCACAAACGTATTGATTTATTCTTTTTCAGGATTTCTTGGCTAGATGTTTATTTTTCGTCAGATCGTAAAAGAATGTTTGTTATATTTTTGGGATGATTTGTCATTTTTTATTTTTGGTTTGTAATACATATTTTCAGGATAATTTATTTAGATTTTTGAGGGGGGTTGTGTGTCTCAACTTAGCAAAACAACATTCTTATCATTTGTATTTGTTGCTTAAATTCACTAGGAGGTTGTTTGTTGTTGGTGCACCTTGTTAATTATACTTTATGATTCGTGAAATGTACCTGCCTACTCACAAATAAACTGTCATTGTAGAAAAGTAAAACACATAGGCAATGATTTTTTTAACTCAAAAATACCTTTATTTAGGTCTCAGCAACAAACCAAAGAGGAACGCAGTGATGGAGAAACTTGGGGAATTTGTAGACATGGGAACTGTCAAAAAATTTGTTTCGTTTCGTCCCGTTTCGTATATAAAAAAATTCGTAATTCGTAATTCGTGTATGAAATTCCGTTCGAATTCGTACGAAATACGAAATTCGGATGAATCGTAATTTTTTTTACGAATCGTTAGTAAGTTACGAATCGTTACGAATCGCTACGAATCGTTAACGCGGCTAATGAATTGTTGGTTCTCATAACACAGAGAACAATTCGAATCCAACTACAAATATTGAATTTCAATTTCAAGTTACGAATTGTTACGAATCGTTATGAATAGTTACGAATCGTTACGAATCGTTATGAATAGTTACGAATCGTTAGTAAATCCAACTACCAATATCGAATTTCAACTAATTTGAACGAAATTATTATAGCAGATGTAACGAATGAATTCGAATGAATTCGAATGACAAAGTGTCATTTTTGCAGAAAAAAAAAAGCGTAGGGGTCCCCCCAAATTCAATAACCAGGCCCTTCAAGTCTGGTATGGATATTAAGGGGGACCCCAGCCAAAAAAAAAATAAAAATGGCGTGGGGTCCCCCCCAAATATCCATACCAGACCCTTCAGGTCTGGGATGGATTTTAAGGGGAACCCCGGCCAAAAAAAAAAAAAAAAAAATGGCGTGGGGTGACGAGGGGGGACGAGAGCGGCCCCCCCTCCCACCTGAACCGTACCAGGCCACATGCCCTCAACACAGGGAGGGTGCTTTGGGGTCCCCCCAAAGCACCTTGTCCCCATGTTGATGAGGACAAGGGCCTCATCCCCACAACCCTGGCCGGTGGTTGTGGGGGACTGCGGGCGGGGGGCTTATCGGAATCTGGAAGCCCCCTTTAACAAGGGGACCCCCAGATCCCGGCCCCCCCCTGTGTGAATTGGTAAGGGGGTACAAAAGTACCCCTACCATTTCACCAAAAAAGGTGACAAAATGGTAAAAATGACAGGAGACGGTCTTTGACAATTCCTTTATTAAAATCTTCTTTCTTCTTTCTTCTGGTCTTCCTTTCTTCATCTTCTCCTTCCGTCATCTTCTTCCATCTTCTTCTTCCTTCGATTCGCTTCTTCTTCCTCCGGTCTTCTCGTCCTTCTCGTCCGGCGACGTCCTTCTCGTCCGGCATCGTCGTCTCTTCTCGCAGGCCGCTCCTCGCAATGGGAGGCTCCCGCTCTGTGAGGCTTCGCTCCGGGTGACAGGTCTTTTATAACGAAGGCACCTGGTGACCCCGCCCCCTCTGACGCACGGGGACGTCATGTGGAATTCCCTATGGCTTTCCCCATGACGTCAGAGGGGGGGCGGGGTCACCAGGTGCCTTCGTTATAAAAGACCTGTCACCCGGAGCGGAGCCTCACAGAGCGGGAGCCTCCCATTGCGAGGAGCGGCCTGCGAGAAGAGACGACGATGCCGGACGAGAAGGACGACGCCGGACGAGAAGGACGAGAAGACCGGAGGAAGAAGAAGCGAATCGAAGGAAGAAGAAGATGGAAGAAGATGACGGAAGGAGAAGATGAAGAAAGGAAGACCAGAAGAAAGAAGATTTTAATAAAGGAATTGTCAAAGACCGTCTCCTGTCATTTTTACCATTTTTGCCACTTTTTTGGTGAAATGGTAGGGGTACTTTTGTACCCCCTTACCATTTCACACAGGGGGGGGCCGGGATCTGGGGGTCCCCTTGTTAAAGGGGGCTTCCAGATTCCGATAAGCCCCCCGCCCGCAGACCCCCACAACCAGGGTTGTGGGGATGAGGCCCTTGTCCTCATCAACATGGGGACAAGGTGCTTTGGGGGGGACCCCAAAGCACCCTCCCAATGTTGAGGGCATGTGGCCTGGTACGGTTCAGGCGGGAGGGGGGGCCGCTCTCGTCCCCCCCTCCTTTCCTGCGGCCTGCCAGGTTGCATGCTCGGATAAAGGGTCTGGTATGGATTTTGAGGGGGACCCCACGCCATTTTTTTATTTTTTTTTGGCCGGGGTTCCCCTTAAAATCCATCCCAGACCTGAAGGGTCTGGTATGGATATTTGGGGGGGACCCCACGCCATTTATTTTTTTTTTTTTGGCTGGAGTCCCCCTTAATATCCATACCAGACCAGAAGGGCCTGGTTATTGAATTTGGGGGGACCCCTACGCTTTTTTTTTTTTATATCAATGAATGACTGTTTTTTAAATAGCTTTTTTTTCTGCAAAAATTACACTTTGTCATTCGAATCATTCGAATTCATTCGAATGCATTCAAATTCATTCGAATGCATTCGAATTCATTCGTTATATCTGCTATAATAATTTTGTTTGAATTAGTTGAAATTTGATGTTGGTAGTTGGATTCGAATAATTTGGAGCTGAAATTCGTAAACAAAATTTTTCCTGCAAAAATGACACTTTGTCATTCGAATTCATTCGAATTCATTCGAATCATTCGGCGACGAAATTCGTAAACGGAATTTCGTATTCCGTACGGAATTCGTAAAAAAAAAAAATTCGTACTACAGATTCGTAAATTCGTACGAATTTCGAAAAATTCGTACGAATTACGAATTCGTACGAAAGGAATCGCACATGTCTAGGAATTTGCAAAGCCTTGGACACCCACGGCAAACATCATTTTTTAAGCTTCAAAACTTGGTGGCCTGAGGAGTACCTATCTTAAATAATAAGGGAGTGCTATCTGGTCCTGAAGTCCAAAACATCCGGAACTGCAGCAGATGCCATCTAGGTCCCCAGGCTCTGGTACTACGAGAGGCTCCATCTTCTCTCAGACCAGACTGAATCCAGGTTGTCACTCTCTTGTCTTCCTTGCACGCTTCCTTCCACGCTGTGGTGCTGGTGGGGTGGCAGAAGGAGGAGG
Organism: Lithobates sylvaticus; assembly: GCA_028564925.1. Classification (NCBI taxonomy): domain Eukaryota; kingdom Metazoa; phylum Chordata; class Amphibia; order Anura; family Ranidae; genus Lithobates; species Lithobates sylvaticus. The sequence continues at coordinate 131,361,155 of CM053038.1, forward strand.
AGGAGGAGGAGGCAGAGCATGGTCACTATCGCAAACATGTGTGAGTGTGGTCATCCCCCCAGCCATCCTCTTATTTAGGACCTTGAGGATGACATCCTCACACATGCTGCGTTGCCCCCGCCTCTATATCCTTCATTTTAGTGGCATCCAAGGAGCCAAAGGCCTCCTCGTAGGTGGGTGTGGCATGTAGGGAGGCTGAAGCCTCTCTGATCAGCCGGAGCGCTGACTCTCCCACCTCCCCCACCCTTCTCGCCCTTTTGTAGGGAAGGCAGAGGGGAGGGACTTGGGAGACAGTCAGGCTCCTAGGCCTACCCCCCTCTTGGCTGCCACTACCCACCTCTTGGCTGCCACTAACCCCTTCCTCCTCCTGGATGCCACATTCCACAGCCACCTCCTGGCTGAGGTCTTCCTGTGTATGAAAAAGGGACATAGTTTGAGTTATTTGTTCATCAAACACACACAATTTTCATCTAGTGACTGTTGCAAAATGTTGACAAATAGAAAACCATACAATTCTCAGCCCTGCAGTTTAGATTCTTGCCCCAAATGTCTCCAACAATACTGTCTGTTGATATGTCAAACACGTTAGGAACTAAGCAATTGGGGATCCTGAATTAAGTGAACATCATTCATTATTCACAAAAATGGTTCCAAAACTACTATACCTGGCTCAAGCTGGGCTCCTCCACATCTTCCAGACTGGAAAGCCCAGGTTGCTCCTCGGAAGCCTCATCAGGGGTGGCGTGCGTGGAAGGACGCGTGCAAGGAAGAGTCGAGAGTGACTCCCTGACATTAGCCTGGTCTTTGAGAAAATGGAGCCTGTCATAGTACCAGAGCGTGGGGACATGGACCTGATCTGCTGCAGCTCCAGATGCTTGGGACTTCAGGACCTTGTTCCGCTCTCTGAAATAGGTACTCCTCAGGCTGCCAATTTTGAGTCTTAACTTCTCCATGGTTGCCGTGGGCATCCTTGGCTTTACAAATTCCAGAAGTTTCTTCATGGCTGCGTACCTCTTTGGTTTGTTGCTGTAATCTCTGTGTTTAGCTTGCCATAATAGGGGCATTTCCCTATACTTATCAATGAAGAGGGGGAGAAAACTCACATGGTTAAAGCCCTCCATAATCTCTGCAAGACACAACACCACACAAAACACTATAAATAATGTCAGGCTAAACTCTCCTAATCTTCTCCATAAATAAGCCTCAAGGTCTAATCAGTCTAGGCTAGTTATGTACCAAGTTAAAATTGTACCTTCGTTCTAGCGATCATCTCGTGCGTGAGCTTTCTCTCCCCTCGTCACACAGATCGTCGCTACGACACATGCGTGTGACGTTTTATATACAGTGCGCATGCGTGAAACTCCGCCCGCCCCTGACGATCTTTCTCGTCTATTCCCCACCCTTTCTCTTAATGCGCAGTGTGGAGAGCACATGGCAGGGACACAGCAGGTGCACCCCAAATATTGCAGCAATGAGGAGGAGGACGAGGAAAGGCCGGAGGCAGAAACGTCCCGATCCCCGAAGGCTGAAATTCAAGGCCTCCAATATGTCATTTGGAGAAATGTTGGAGATGGTGGACATATTGAGTGACTATGATGGGAAGTATGGGCCTTACCTCAACCCAAATGTCAGAAAGGCCAAGATCATGTCTAAAGTTGTGAGGAGGCTGTACAATAATTTTGGGGTACAACGATCCAAGGAGCAACTGAGGAAACTCTGGTCAGACCTGAAACTGAGGGAGCCCGATCAGTACAGAAAGATCAAGCGAGTTCTTCAAAAAAGTAAGTAGTTGTGTTTTGTGTATGATTTCTTGCTTGCATACTGCTCCATGTGTTTTGATTTTTTCAATGTTGTACCTTTGAAAATGGCCACTTTCATGTTCGTCTGTGCATTCGATCGTACTCAACCTCGATCTTTCTGCCACTGTCATGTTCGTGTGTGTCCATTCGCTCGTACTCAACCTCGATCTTTCTGCCACTGTCATGTTCGTGAGTGTCCATTTGATCGTACTCAACCTCGATCGTTCGGCCACTTATAATACGAGGTTTGATTACGTTTTTAGTGAAAGGAAGTTTGTTCTCAATAGAGATGTCATCAAGAATGTAAAGCAAATTTATTCAATGTAAAGGAGAGGTCACTCAGTAGCTGTTTACCCATCTGGACTCTAGAGCACTAGTGCTGGGACACCCAAACGCCCTTTTTTTTATGCTGTTCCACACATGTGCTCCAGTGGATACTAGAGGCCTGTACCAAAAAGGTAGTAAGTTTAGCACCTTTACAAATGACTACATTCATGTTGTTGTCATTTGAAACTGGCCAACCAAAAATATTGTCCCTCACTTTCAAGCAATGTTTGACATTTCCTATTTCTGCCCTCAATAGATTGTTGTGCTAAATCTTCCTTTTGTACATTCTCATAGGGGAGCGAAGACTCGGGACGTCTGAGGAAACCAGAAAACCCACACCTCCCAAAGAAGGGGAAAGACCAGAAGCAGAGGAGAAGGAGGAGGAAGGAGAGATCATCGAACTTGGAGAACTTGTCACCACAACAGGTGAGTGTGGGAGAACACAGCTACTGGTAAGCTAATCAATGTATGCCTGCCTCATTTCCAGGAGACATTTTTTTGTTTTTTATGTGTTTTTAGGTGACGTGGATGTTGTGGAAGAAGAATCGCACTTTACCACTGAAAGTGCACACGTACTCATCGGGGAGATAATGGTCTGCAATCGAGATCTAGATGAGATAAAGAAAAACATCAATGATGTTCAACAAAAATTGAAGAACATCATTGATGTTTTAGGTAAAATCTGAAAACGCACCAAGTAATTAACACACATTTGTGGCTTTGTGACAACATTTGAAACTTAAGAACTGTGGCAAATTTGGAAGATGCACACATTGTGTCCACATGTGCTAGGTCCCATCATGGTGGATGAATGACAACGTTTTGGGGGTGCAACCACTTTACTAACTACTAAAGTGGGTGTGGTGAAGGGGTTGCACCCCAAAACACGTCCATTGATCCCCATGATGGGAAATTGCACTTTTGAACATTCTAGGCATGTGTTTTACCATCTAATGTCCATTTTGAGACCCAAATTGTGTGCATGTTCTAAATTTCCCTTTTCAAGGGGTGTCCCCTCATGTGATGAAGGCAAGATCAAACACACTTTCAACATATAGTCATGTCTGATCTTGTCTTCACTTTAGAAAGTTGAACTTTGCAAGTTCCTATGTTCAGTCTGTTCTGTTTTGCTCCATGCCTGGTTTTAACAAATGCGTAATGTTAGTAAACAATGTTCGAAAGAACCAAGGTCTTGTCAGTTTTGCCAAGAAGTTTAGAAAGGCACTTGTGAATGTGTTGTAAGTAAACTTTTTTAATCTAAAAAATGTGTGGCTTCCTTCTTTAAAAACACCAAAGCATTATTTCTGTCAAAAGTAAATGATTTGGGGGGCAATGGGTGTTATTTACTAAAGGCTTTTCCAGTTTGCACTGCAAGTGTATTTTCCAGGGCACTTTTGCAGTGCACTTGTAGTGCATAGTGGATTTGGCTTATGTAAATGACACCCACAGTGCTTTGTACGAAAACACGTAGCACAGCATTTTTGTGAATTTCTGTCATGGTGATGAAAAGGAGTATTTTGGGTGTCAGTTATGCACTACAAACCTTCTCTAGACAAAAGATTAGGTATCACACACACAACATGAGAAGATTCTTTTTGGGAAGAAGAGACTGTTACCTCCTTTTGCCCAGAAAGTGCATTCCCACTGTTGAAGCTAAAGGGCAAAAATTTCCAACACAAATAAGCTAGAATACACCGGCAAAAAACACAGGCAGGAAATGACAAGAAATCATAGGTATGTTTAAAATATATATTTATTAAAAAATGCCTCTCACACATCGTCAGGCAGAGCAATGGCCCCCCTACCCACAAAGTAGTCCATATATTGCTTGCGGACCTCGCGGGCATTTAGAGGGGGCAAGCCTGGACGTGCCACTTGAAGGGCTGTGAGGTCGGCATTGGAAGGCCCGTCCACATCTGGGCCAACGGGCACCACATAGTTGCTGTTGTGTCTTTTCAAAAAGTTGTGCAATATGCAGCAGGCAAGAATTATGTGGTTGAGTTTGTATTCCGCCAAGTTAATAGCCGTCAAAAACAGGCGGAAGCGGCTGGCCAGGATCCCAAAGGTGTTCTCCACCACTCTGCGGGCTCTCGACAGCCTGTAATTGAAGACCCTCTGGTCTGGGGTGAGGGTCCTCATCGGGAAGGGCCTCATCAGATGGGGAGTCAGCGCAAACGCTTCATCTGCGACAAAGACGAAGGGGAGTCCTTCAGCATTCTCCTCTGGAGGTGGCAAGCACAGACTGCCACTCTGGAGACACCAATAGAACTCCGTGTGTGCAATGGCACCACCATCCGAGATCCGGCCGTTCATCCCCACGTCCACATACAAAAACTCGTATGTCGCCGACACCACCGCCAACATCACTACACTATTAAACCCCTTGTAATTATAATAGTAGGACCCCGAGTTGGGGGGTGGGACGATGCGGAAGTGTTTCCCATCAATTGCACCTGCAAAGTGGGAGGCCACAGTCTGCCATTCTTGTGGCGTGGAAGGGAACTGTGGAGTGAAACAAGAAAAAAAAATAGTCCCTTTGCACATAAACATTGCAAGCAGATTAGACAATAACATCTTGGAACAAGATCAGACTTTTAAATTGTAAGCTGGAAAGTATTTGCACCCAAAAGTAGAGGGTCCCCCTAGCAGATTACTCACCCCCCATCAATCCCCCCACTTCTGATGGGCCATTGACAATAACTAGGGGTTTGGGGGGGGGGGCTGTGGACAGGTAACCCTCTGCACTTCATTGATTGCCAAATGGCTCAATAATGTGTGCTAGTTTGGCCAGACCCTCCTTAACAAAACACTATTGGCAGCCCACAGGAAACCTAAAAGAACATTCCAAATACCACCCCAAAAAAATATGGAAGCACATTTTGACATTCTGCAATTACCTAGCAAGCTAATAGGAGGGAAAGAACCCCAAAAAATAGGAAATGGAAAGTAGGGAGCCAGCCCCTTGCACTACATGCTTTGCTGAATTCATCCCTAAAGATGCCCACTATAAAGAGGTAGGTATATAGTGTGTATTGACCTTAGGAAAGCCAGCAGATAGAGGATTGGTAGCATCTGACAGAGCAGTAGGGGGAGGGGGTTCCTAATGAGTTTGGCACCCCCCCAAAAAAGGGAAACAAAAGGGGCTCTGCATGAAGTAAAACACACTGCAAACATTTATGCATATTTTAGGGGGTGTTTGGGGGAAAACAATACTATGCAGCAGACAAAATACATTGCTTAAGGGACTAGGCCATAGGTGTCTATTGGGCCAGAAGAGCATGCTGGGGAGGTAAGTGAAGGGAAAAATGCATGAAGGAGAAAAGGGGCACAGCATATTAGAGCATATTGCAATCATGGTAATTAGGGAAGGAGGTCAAAAATACAAGACATTAGCAAACAGAGCATACATAGAAGGGAATAGTAAAGTAGGAATGTTACCTTAATATAGTCCTCCTGCAGGACCTGGATGATGGCAGAACAGGTCTCTGGAATAATGATTCCCAGAGCCTGGGGAGAGATACCTGAGGAGAACTTCAAATCCTGAAGGCTTCTCCTTGTCGCCAAGTACCTCAACGTGGCAACAAGCCTCTGCTCCAGAGTGATGGCTTGTCTCATGCAGGTATCCTGCCAGCAAAGCCAAAAGACGGTGAAAAACGGGGTCCGTCATCCGGAGAAAGTTCCTGAAATCATCAGGATTATTCTCCCGGATCTCACGAAGCAAAGGCATGTGCGAGAACTGATCACGCTGAAGCAACCAATTCTTGGTCCACATACTCATCGTCACTCTGTTCATGGACGGGTCTTGGCTCAAAGCTAAAAGCCCGACACCAATTCCGCGTACAGCACGAACTCGGCGACGAGTACGTACGGGAAACATCGGTCGGCTGGTCAGAACGGACAAACAGAAAGCACCGATAAACAGCAAGGCCTGAAAGAACGAAATGAATACCAGAAACGAGCAGACAATAAGCAGTGAAAATCAAAGCGTCCTATATCAAGATATAGGCCGCAATGACCAACAAATGCGAACTGACTACACGCACTAATAAACAGATACGCACGACAAGCACAAACTGAAGAGCAGTAACGATCTGAGTCACAAAACTGAGAAGCGCGAATCGTAAGTCCCCAAACTTCAACTAACTCGCGATAAACACGGAATCAGCAGAAGGAGCCCAACGGGTGCAGGACATGGTGCTGAACTTCCCTTTTCTAGTCTCGTGGAAGACGACTTGCGTCACGACGTTCTTGAAGACCGGAAATTCCGACAACGTCGTCCGACCGTGTGTACGCAACACCAACATTGGACAAAGTCCGACGGAAATGATCCGACGGAACTGGTCATCGGAAAATCCGAGCGTGTGTACGGGCCATTAGAGTACTGATATTACTTTTTGGCTAGTTCCAGATCCTCATTGAGAGATATGTTTTGCAACAATAACTGTTCATAATTGTTAGCCAACCAGCAAGCAAAGAAAATCAGTACAGTCTTACCCTCACGTTTACTGTATTTTTTCTCTGTAACCTTTACATTTACATACTCTTATGCCTGCTGCCATGGGCTTTTAAATTCCTCCATTGCTCTTATTATTTCAGAGCTATTTTTATCTTTAACAATCCTGGCCATCAATTTCTCCATGATGTACAAGTTCAGTGACACTACAACAATACACAGCAGAACAGACTTTTGACACAGTAGTCTACCACCTAGAATATGCACAAGATTGGAGACACAATCATTAATATAACACTAGTATCATCAGAGAATAGAGTCTACACCCAAGAAACAAAAGATAGAGGAGACGCGCTGAACAATAGAGATGGAGATACAGTATGTATAGTATACACACAACAAACAATAGTGCTGAAATAAGCACACAAGGAACAATAGGGGTAACCCTCTAGGTAGACAATAGAAAGGTAAACACAGTCGTGTTTAGATCAATAACTACTACACCCACTTCTGTTTAACACAAAAAACAATCTACCACAAATCCAGCTTATCAAATTATTGGTATGGTTTATCCTTAACAAAATGTCAAGGTTATGATACAGAATGCTAAATTTACCTTATTTTACACTCTATAATCGTTATCTGATATTAGATTTAGTAACCAAACTTCCACAGTTTGGTACTTTAACCCCTTTCTGACCAGCCTCCGCAGTTATACTGCGGCAGGTTGGCTCCCCTGGGTGAGCCATTGTACATTGGCTCTTTAAGGTGCTGTAGCAGGCTCCGGGCACCCACGATCGCTCGTGACAGAGCAAGAACCGGGATCTGTGTGTGTAAACTACGTCCCCCTTCTACCTCCACTTGCTTTCCTTAGTGACAAACAAAGAAGGTTGCTGATGGAGATATAAAAGTTCAGGGTCGCTGTTTGGACCGTACCGTTGAAGCAAATTGTATCACCGTTTTGGGACTTAAACTGACCTAGTTACTGTTAGGGAAGTATGACCAGTAGGGTATTTAATAGTGAGTTCAATGTAGGATGTTTAATGTGCGCTCCGGATATGATCATATATATTCGTACACCTTGTGATACTGACTTTGTCTTTTGATGTATTCAGGGTCTTCCAAAAACGTATATTCCTTCCATCCTCGAGATGGCCACTCCGTTTCCAGGTGGTTCCCATGTTTTGTTCACTGCTGCCCCCTTTTAGGTCATGGCTTTAAAACAAATATTGTGGAACGTTCAGGGTCTTAATGACAAATTCAAGAGGGCACTAATGTTTAAGTATCTCAATCGTCACAGGCCACATGTACTGTTTCTCCAGGAAACTCACTTGGTGGGCAGCAAGCTTCTGGCACTACGCAGTCAGTGGGTCCAACAATCTTTCCATGCTACCTACTCAGGCTATGCCAGGGGGGTGGCGATCCTCCTGAACAAATCTCTAGCATACAAAGTTTTACATGTTATCACTGATCCCTTAGGGAGATATATTATTTTCTTATTAGAAATTCATGCACTGGTTATTGCTTTTTTTTTATTTGTGAATGTGTATATCCCTCCCAACAGGTCCTGTACACAATATATGTTAAATTAGCCCCTTTAAATTTTTCTCTGTTATACTTCCCTGGGGATTTCAATTCCATAATGGATCCCCAGATAGACTTCTCTAATCCTTTGTGAGCACATTCCTAAGATTTACTGCAATGGGCCAGAGCTCTTGAATATACAGAACTTTGGCGCTGCAAACAACATATTAATGTTTTTTACACATAAATCGGGATCTCGTATTGATCTGGCGTTTGATAATACACGTGCCATGACAGCACTCACTAATATTTCCTCTTACCCTCCGGCCTCTCGGATCATGCACCCCTAGAGATCTGCATCAATCTATGACATGCTAGACGGTCTAATTGCTGGCACCTAGCTCCTAAATGGGTACAGGACCTAAAGGTTGGGGAACTAATCTCTCCCAAGATGGTGCAATATTGGGAATCGAATGAAGGATCAGCCACCTCCCCAATGGTGTGAGACACCTTTAAAGCACGTATGCGTGGAGAATATATCTCCACCATAAAAGTGGCAAAGTCTGAGTTATCCTCGCTAGTTCAGCAGCTGGAGGGGGGCGGGGATTTTACCAACGGTGTCTGTGTGTTTTTAAACAATTTTTTACACTTTCTTTGTGAAATGGTAGGGGTACTTTTGTACCCCCTTACCATTTCAAACAGGGGGGGGGCAGGATCTGGGGGTCCCCTTGTTAAAGGGGGCTTCCAGATTCTGATAAGCCCCCCGCCCGCAGACCCCCACAACCACCGGCCAGGGTTGTGGGGATGAGGCCCTTCTCCTTATCAACATGGGGACATGGTCCCAAAGCATCCTCCCAATGTTGAGGGCATGTGGCCTGGTACAGTTCAAGAGGGGGGCGCTCTCTCGCCCCCCTCTTTTCCTGTGGCCTGCCAGGTTGTGTGCTTGGATAAGGGTCTGGTATGGATTTTGAGGGGGACCCCACGCCATTTTTTTTTAAAAACTTGGCGTGGAGTTCCCCTTAAAATCCATGCCAGACCTGAAGGGTCTGGTATACATATTTAGGGGGAACCCCCCTCATATTTTTTTTAATTTGACCCGGGGTTCCCCTTAAAATCCATACCAGACCTGAAGGGCCTGGTAATTGAATTTGGGGGGACCCCCACGCTTTTATCATTTATCAATGACTGTTCTCTGTATTACGGGAGCCGTCAATTCATTATAGCCGCGAGTAATTTTAAATAGCTTTTTTTCCTGCAAAAATTACACTTTGTGCGTGGACAGTTCTAAGCACGGGAAACATGTACCCCTTTACATGCATACTATACACAACCCCCAGGTACGAAATTTAAAGGAATATTATACTTTTATTGTTTCACTTTAAGCATTATTTAAATCACTGCTCCTGAAAAAACAGCAGTTTAAACAAAAAAAAAAAATTGCATTGATACATGTCCCCTGGGGAAGGACCAAGGTCCCCAAACACTTTTTATGACAATAACTTGCATATAGGCTTTTAAAATTAGCACTTGAGATTTCTCCCATAGACTTTTACAGGGTGCTTGCGGCTTTTCGAATTTGCCGCGAACACCCCAAATTGTTCGATGTTCGCTGAACAGGCGAACAGGCAATGTTCGAGTCGAACATGAGTTTGACTCGAACTCGAAGCTCATCCCTAGTTGGGGTTATCAAGCATTATAACACTTAGTGCCTTCAGGAGTGGAAGCAACGTTCAAAAGGTTAAGTCAACAAATTTATACAATAACCTAAATAGGGTAACAGTGCCCGACAAGGTTGGCAAGTGTCGGGTGAGCTAGTTACGAACGTCAGGGAGTCTCATAGATTATTTTTGTAGTTCAGGGTGAAAGGGACTCAGATGGGTCCAATGAGTTGGATAACCTAAGGATACCTAGAGAGTTTGTAAGGTCCTGTTTGAGGTACCAGTCTATGTATCGGAATGGCTGCATATCTTTTTATATCTCTTCTTGGGAAAACATATCCATAAATCTGCGCCACCTCATGAAAAATCTTGAGGTAGAATGGAAGTTTAATGAAATAGTGTCCAATCTTTCAAGGTAGAAAAGTGACACAAGGGCTTTTTTCACTGCCTGTAGATTTGGCAGTGTTTCCTTGATCCATTGTGCCATGATTATCCTATGTGCCACCAGGAGGCAAATATGTGCCCAGTGAGGAATCTATAATGTACTGTTTTCCGACGGTGTGGATATAGGTGGTATGTGTCCAAACAAGCATATGAGGTGATCCCTTGGGATCCCTACTTTAGCGATCTCGCATATGAAGTTCAGTATGGTGTCCCAGTACGTAATAATGGCCAGACAATCCCAGAGGCAATGCATCAGTGTGGGACATGGTGCGAAAGGAAAGGATAATTCCGGAAATGTTAATGCAGAAAGGATAATGCGCTCTATGTACAATCTTAAATTGTGTTTCTCTCCATGTTTCGGATACAGTAAGCTGGTGAACTCGTTTGTATTCTTCCAGTATTTTTCCCGGAAGGTCTTCTTCGTCAAATATGTTGGACCACTTTTGAAATGGTTTGAGATGATATTTGGCAGACTGGTGGGTAATGAGACGGTTATATAAGCTGGAAATGGAATAGTTATCACTGTTCAGTACGGTATTGATAAAAGACTTTTGGAGGGGGTCCGTATCAGGTCCATAGCAGGTCCTTAGATAACTGAGCAGCTGGTGATAGTAGAAGATGTGGGCTGCTGGTAAGGAAAATTCCCTAGATAATGTCTGAAAAGGTTTAAATTTACCCGGGCTGTTAAGGTAGACTTCAGTAATTCTAGTAAGACCTTTAGCATTCCACTGGTTAAAGGCTTTGTGCATAATGGACGGAGGAAACATAGGGTTGGCTTGGATTGGCAGGTGACACGAGATACTGGAGGGTAGTCCCAGTATTCTCTGCGTCTCTCTCCAGGCTATGACTGTATCGCTTATGAGGACACTCGATTTAAGGTGTTTCGGTAGCTTGTTAGGGCTTGAGTGGAGGATAGCTGGTAGGGTATATGGTAAGGTAGCAGCACCTTCTAGTATCCAATGATTTTAAGGTAATAGCACCTTCAACCACCAGGTGTCTCAAATGTGCTTGGTGTTTATCTCTTTAGGTTAATATATTTTATTTTTGTAATGTGTATTATTTGTATCTTAGTGAAATAAATATATATATTTAGTATTCAGGGATGCTAGTAACCGACATAACATAAAATACGCTTAGCATCATTTTGATTAATCCCTATTACATAAAATGGTTAAATATATAGATGTTTATATATACAGTGGTGTGAAAAAGTGTTTGCCCCCTTCCTCATTTCCTGTTCCTTTGCATGTTTGTCACACTTAAGTGTTTCGGAACATCAAACCAATTTAAACAATAGTCAAGGACAACACAAGTAAACACAAAATGCAATTTGTAAATGAAGGTGTTTATTATTAAAGGTGAAAAAAAATCCAAACCATCATGGCCCTGTGTGAAAAAGTGATTGCCCCCTAAACCTAATAACTGGTTGGGCCACCCTTAGCAGCAACAACTGCAACCAAGCGTTTGCGATAACGTGCAATGAGGCTTTTACAGTGTCCTGGAGGAATTTTGGCCCACTCATCTTTGCAGAATTGTCCTAATTCAGTTACATTAGAGGGTTTTCGAGCATGAACGGCCTTTTTAAGGTCATACCACAACATCTCAATAGGATTCAGGTCAGGACTTTGGCTAGGCCACTCCAAAGTCTTCATTTTGTTTTTCTTCAGCCATTCGGTGGTGGACTTGCTGGTGTGTTTAGGATCATTGTCCTGCTGCAGAACCCAAGTTCGTTTCAGCTTGAGTACACGAACAGATGGTCGGACATTCTCCTTCAGGATCTCTTGGTAGACAGCAGAATTCATAGTTCCTTTTATCATGGCAAGTCTTCCAGGTCCTGAAGCAGCAAAACAGCCCCAGACCATCACACTACCACCACCATATTTTACTGTTGGTATAATGTTCTTTTTCTGAAATGCAGTGTTCCTTCTACGCCAGATATACTTGGACACACACCTTCCAAAGAGTTCCACTTTTGTCTCATCGGTCCACAGAATGTTGTCCCAAAAGTCTTGGGGATCATCAAGATGTGTTGTGGAGAAATTGAGACGAGCTTTGATGTTCTTTTTGCTCAGCAGTGGTTTTCTCCTTGGAACTCTGCCATGCAGGCCATTTTTGCCCAGTCTTTTCCTGATGGTGGAGGCATGAACGCTGACCTTAACTGAGGCAAGTGAGGCCTGCAGTTCCTTGGATGTTGTTGTGGGGTCTTTTGTGACCTCTTGGATGAGTCGTCGCTGCGCTCTTGGGGTAATTTTGGGCGGCCGGCCACTCCTGGGAAGGTTCACCACTGTTCCATGTCTTCGCCATTTGTGGATAATGGCTCTCACTGTGGTTCGCTGGATTCCCAAAGCTTTGGAAATGGCTTTATAACCCTTTCCAGACTGATAGATCTCAATTACTTTCTTTCTCAATTGTTCCTGAATTTCTTTGGGTCTCGGCATGATGTGTAGCTTTTAAGGATCTTCTGGTGGACCTTACTGTGTCAAGCAGCTCCTATTTAAGTGATGCCTTGATTGTGAACAGGTGTGGCAATAATCAGGCCTGGGTGTGGCTAGAGAAATTGAACTCAGGTGTGGACAACCACAGTTATAGTATGTTTTAACAAGGGGGGCAATCACTTTTTCACACAGGGCCATGATGGTTTGGATTTTTTTTCACCTTTAATAATAAACACCTTCATTTACAAATTGCATTTTGTGTTTACTTGTGTTGTCCTTGACTATTGTTTAAATTGGTTTGATGTTCCGAAACACTTAAGTGTGACAAACATGCAAAGGAACAGGAAATGAGGAAGGGGGCAAACACTTTTTCACACCACTGTATATCTATATATGTATATCTATAAAAACTGGTCTATCTGTGAAAGACACATGTTGTTATATATATCAATCAATATCACACCGAATGATTATCTATATGGATACATGTGTAATTCTGTTATATCTGATTAATATTTGTTTATCTAAACATAGGTAAAATTCTTATATAGTTATAATCACGATTATATGTTTTTCATAATACTAATTTGTTTCTTAAAACACTTCTACTTATAAAATCACACTTTCATATATATTTTCTTCATAACAAATTTCTTATATCATCAGATACTAATTATAATAGCTCTGTGATCTAAAATATTACATATAATTCGAATGACTTATAATCACCATATAGGTATAATATTTCTGACTGCACAAAATCCACATCTTTCTAACATGTGTTGAGATGGACTTTGAGCAGTCCAATAAATGTTTAGATAGCTTAGCTGTGTCCACAAGTTCCTAAAATTTCACACAATGAGTTGTTAGCCAAGGTGTTAGCTATTTAAACACTTCCTTTCTCTAACACAATAGTTTAGGCCATGTGAGGTTTATTTTGATGTGAGAGTAGTCCAACAACCTTTTGTCTTCTTGGTTGTATATGTGGTTTTTGTTTATCCACTAAAACCAGGTAAATGTCTCCTTGTTTTGTGACGAGACCTACCATTGTTCCAGCGAGTCTCTGTCTCAACGCAGGCTTGTAAAAGTTTTCAATAGTTGACGTAGTAACAACTTGGAATACGTAAGATCATCTATTTTGCTTTAAAGGTCTCCAGGAGGTGAACAGTTCAACTATTGTAAACCACAGTTCATCTGCTTTTTGAGGCCTATTATAGTCTCACATCTCTGCCAGTAAATATTAAATGTATTATTATTATTTTTTTTCTTAATGAATTCACAACAATAGACAATAATACTAAAACACTGAAATGTATAATAAATATGTGAGTAAAAGAAGATAGCTAAATGATTTAAGCTGCAACCATTTTAAAAGTGTTCTATATTGGGCACCCAGGAGGGGTCCAGGAGTGACTGTCAATCTATTTTGGTTGCCTGTTAGGTGACAGATTGTCTATAGGAAATTTTTTGTGATTTTTTAGCCTCACTTATTACACTTATTACCTTTTTGGGCTTGTCAGCCCCAGATCACAGATTTTACTAGAAGGTTGATTATAGCGCACTATTATTATTATTTAAACATCTCGCTATTAGGGATGAGCTTCATGAGGTCATACCAGGAAGAGCTGTGTATGAGACGCCGGTTCTCACTTCACTGTATGAGCTTGCTAGCCCTTCGATTTTTTGGTCACACCACTTGGTGGTTGACTGTGTTGTTTAATTTACCAAATAAATTTCGTATTTTTAAATTATACGGAGTCACGCTATGAATCCATCCCTTCCCCATACTTTTTTCATCTGAGCACACCGGACAGTAGAGGAACGAGGATCCAGCTGGCACGAACCCCCCTAGAAAAGGAGGACACCCCTGACCCGGACGAGAGAAACCCACGTGGATCATCACTTCTATGCCCATTACCCCTGCAGGGGTTGGGCACTCCGGTGAGTGCAATTTCATTAGGGGCACGGTCGGAAGGAGGGGAGTACGGGACCCCCGCAGCTGCTTGTTACTCATCATACTGCCAAGAATAATTACACAATTCACTGAAAGTGTGCAGATTGCATCCATCTATTGACTTTTTTCCTACAATTTTACCGCACTCAGTATATGGCGGAGTGCCTAGTGCTTGGTTACTGCTGATTGGAACATATATAATCAACCACCATTTATTGATATTAATTAACCTTCTAATTTTTATCAGCATATAACACTACTGGATTTATTGGACTTTTACGTCACATATTTATTTAATTGTATATGCTATTGGAATCCATTTGACTATTCACATATTCATACACAACTACCTCAATTTAGCCATATTAGGCTCTTTCGTTTAGCATGTATGGAATACTTGCATCTAATTTATGATTTACTGTGCTGAGTCTTGCAGCAACATTCATTATATAATATTGCTATACAATACCTGTATATATTTATGCACGTGCACTTTTTCTATTTATATTGTTCTTTTATTCATTCATCGCTGCTCATATTCACTGAACACTTTGGTTTACTTTGGACACTTTTAATTAGTGTGATTTTATTGCAATATCATTGCTAACTCACTTATCCAGCCTTTGCCTTTTTGCACTTGTTTTTACGATTTTACAGAATTCTCAATACCTACACGTCTCCCACTTTATATAATTTTACCCCTTATATACTTTAAATTTTTGAACAGCGCCAATACCCCTTCCCCTTATTTTCATTTATTCCTGCTACATTTAGGTGTAGTTCTTTAGGGGGGCAGCAGTTCCTATATTCCTAAGCGCGGATATTTCTACTTTTATACCACTATGGGGATATATTGATCCCAGAATTATTAAAAACTTTAGAGGGTGCAATTGAGATGGGATATTTACCCACCTCAATGATGGAAGCAACCATTATAGTACTTCATAAGGAAGGTAAGGACCCTTTGGATGTCGCCCCATACAGGCCAATTTCCCTTTTATGTGCAGATAGAAAAATTTTAGCAAAAGTTATTGCAGCCAGAATAAATAAATTTATCCCGAAATTCATCCACCCTGATCAGGCGGGGTTCATATCTAACAGATCTACCAGCACAAATATTAGGAGAGCCTTTTTAAATCTACAAACGCCAACAGAAAATGAGGGTTCGAGAGCAATATTGTCACTAGATGTGACTAAAGCCTTTGATACTGTAGAGTGGGGGTATATTTGGCGAGGGCTGGGGAAATTTGGATTTGGCCCCCTACTGATTGGGTGGATTAAAATGCTCTATGATAGACCTACAGCAAGATTAAAAATCAACAATAAATTTTCAGACCAAATAAAACTAAAGAGGGGGACAAGACAGGGGTGCCCATTGTCTCCCCTGCTCTTCGCTCTTGCAATGGAGCCCCTGGCGGTGTCCATAAGAAAGAGCTCGGAAATCACAGGCTTCCGTAGGAGCTCGGGAGAAGACCAAATAGCATTATATGCAGACGATATTTTGCTTTTCCTGGGGGATGTGGACCACTCACTAGAGGAAGCAATGGATATCGTGGAGAGGTTTGGTAGATTTACCGGTTTAGAAATAAATTGTGCGAAGTCCGAGCTCTTTCCGGTAGACACGGCGAGGGAAGGGATAATATGGGACAGATCCCAACTGGCAGTGGTAGATTCTTTAAAATATTTAGGGATAAGGATAACAAGAGATCCCAATCAATTCATAAATATAAATTTAGTACCACTCTTGGTCAAGTTTAGGGAAAAAATTGATATTTGGAAACATCTGCCACTGTCGGGGGCAGGCAGATGTACCCTTATAAAAATGATCTGGCTGCCTCAATTGATGTATGTACTTCATAACTCTCCAATATGGATTCCAATAAAATGGTTTGATAAAATAGAGAGCCTTTTCAGGGAACTGATATGGAAAGGGGGACAAGCCAGGATACGGTTGCATACACTACAGCTCCCGGTGGGGGAAGGGGGACTTGCGCTGCCTAAACCCTGAGTGTTATTATTTAGCATCACAATTACAACAGTTATCGGGATGTGGCGACCAAGAGGGAGGCACACCCAATGTAAAAATTCTGTTGACAGGAGCTCTGCATGATACATTAATAGAGACCTTAGAGGCCGGTTCTTTTAGGTACAAATATCCAACAATAAAAATGATCAGTAAAATATGGAAAGCAGTTAAAAAAATTATGAAATATACAGAGTTTAATATATATACCCCTATCTGGAATAACAGTAACCTACAGGAAATAAGTTTAATAGGAAAGATTGGAGAGTGGGAAAAAAAGGGAATTAAAAGGCAGAGACCACTCTATGTGGGAAAAACTATTAAAGAATTTGAAGTATTGAAAAGGGAATTTAATACAATTACCTTCAGATAGGTCATGCCCTAGAAGCCCAATTGAAAACTCAACCTCTAGTATGGAAAGAGCTCCCCTTGTTACAATGTATACTAGGATCGGGTTCTACTAAAGGACTAATTTCAGAAATATACAGACAGATAAATAGGGAGATCAAGGGAGAGGTGAAATTAGATGTAGTAAAAGAAAAATGGGAATAGGATATAGGGGTAATACCCCAGGACCAGTGGAAGAAAATATTGGAGTTGAGCCCGATTGTATCAGTTTCTCCCTCACAGAAGTTCTCGCACTTAATGCTACTGAATAGAGTGTACTACACCCCAAGGCGATTATTTAAGTTTGGAAAAAGAGCAGACGATAGCTGCCCCAGGTGCCGAGGGTCGGGGGATTTACTCCACATGTTGTGGAGATATAGAAGAAATAAACTGCGCTAGACAGTGGAGATGCCCCAAACTTTTTCGGTACTGGGAAGGAGTGATTGAAACTTTGAACGAAACGTTTAAAATTAGGCTAAAAAAGGAAGCTAAGACATGCATATTGGGGTATAGGCAAGAGCAGGGAGAAACTAAGAGTACTACAGTAGCTATATTGAGGAGCATATTCCAAGCTAGGAAGATGATAACTGTGAGATGGCAATCAAAGGTACCGCCTATGGTAAAAAACTGGATAGATACAGTAAATGAAACCCTCCCTAAAGAGAGAGCCGCTTATGTAAAGAGACGTAACCTAAAGGAGTTCAATAAGATGTGAAGACCTTGGGTGGAAGGAATACATACAAATTAGATAAGTAAAATGAGGGTTGGGTGCTGGTGGGGTTGGGAGGGAGGGAGGGGAGGTGGGGGGGGGGGGGGTGGGATAAGGTAAAATCTTTTACCTTTGTTATGCTGCTTCATCTTTCCTAAGAGGCTCTCTCTTTCCCCGTATGGGGATATGTGTGGGGGTCTATATAAAACTAAGAATGATTAATAAATACTGTTTGTAAAAGTACCTCATATGTAACAAGAGGTCTTTTTTTTTTTTTGTTTTTACTATGTTGTTGAAATTTTTGGGAAAAATGAATAAAGAATAAATAAAAAAAAATAAATAGAAAAAAGTGAAACAATAAAAGTGTAATATTCCTTTAACTGGTTTCTGACCGCCGGCTGCCAATTGACGGCCAGGCGGCGCAGCTCTCGTGGCAGGAGGGTGTCATATGACGCCCTCACCTTTCGGCCAACCAGGGGGGGGGCGCGTACCCGCCGTGTTACTGGCGACTCGATGCGCATGCCCAGCCGCCACGATGTCTCCCGGGCACCCGTGATTACCCGGTAACACAGCAGGACCGTGGATCTGTATATGTGAACACACAGATCCACGGTCCTGTCAGAGGAGAGGAGACCGATGGTGTGTTCTCAGTACAAAGAAACACTGATCGGTCTCCTCCCCTTGTCAATCCCCTCCCCCTACAGTTAGAATCACTCCCAGGGAACATATTAACCCCTTCAGCGCCCCCTAGTGGTTAACCCCTTCCCTGCCAGTCACATTTATACAGTACTCAATGCTTTTTCATAGCACGGATCACTGTATTAATGTGAATGGACTCAAAAATGTGTCAAAAGTGTCCGATATGTCTGCCGCAATATCGCAGTCATGATAAAAATGGCACATCGGCCATTACTAGTAAAAAAAAATAATAATAAAAAAAATGCAATAAATCTATCCCCTATTTTGTAGGCACTATAACTTTTGCGCAAACCAATGTATATATGCTTATTGCTATTTTTTTACCAAAAATATGTAGAAGAATACGTATCGGCCTATACTGAGGAAAAAATTGGTTTAAAAAAAAAAAAAAAAAAGATTAGATATTTATTATAGCAAAAAGTAAAAAATACCACCAAAAGAAAGCTCTATTTGTGGGGACAAAATGATAACAATTTAATTTGGGTACAGTGTATCATGACTGCGCAATTGTCATCCAAAGTGTGACAGCGCTGAAAGCTGAAAAATGGCTTGGGCAGAAAGGGGGTGAAAATGCACTGTATTGAGATGGTTAAATTTCGTACCTGGGGGGTGTCTATAGTATGCCTGTAAAGGGGCGCATGTTTCCCATGTTTAGAACAGTCTGACAGCAAAATTACATTTCTAAAGGAAAAAAACGAATTTAAAACTACTCGCGGCTACAATGAATTGTCGGGCCCGACAATACACATAACAGTTCATTGATAAAAATGGCAAAACCGAACCAAAATTTTAAAAAAATGCGTGGGGGTCCCCCTAAATTCCATACCAGGCACTTCAGGTCTGGTGTGGATATTAAGGGGAACCCCACGCCAATTTTTTTTTTAAAATGGCGTGAGGGTCCCCCTAAAAATCCAGACCAGACCCTTCAGGTCTGGTCTGGATTTTAAGGGGAACCGCGCACCAAAATTTAAAAAAAACAATGGTGTGGGGTCCCCCCAAAAATCCATACCAGACCCTTATCCGAGCATGCAACCTGGCAGGCCGCAGGTAAAGAGGGGGGACAATAGCGCCCCCCCTCCTGAACCGTACCAGGCCACATGCCCTCAACATTGGGAGGGTGCTTTGAGGTAGCCCCTCAAAGCACCTTGTCCCCATGTTGATGAGGAGAAGGGCTTCATCCCCACAACCCTTGCCCAGTGGTTGTGGGGGTCTGAGGGTGGGGGGCTTATCGGAATCTGGAAGCCCCCCTTTAACAAGGGGACCCCCAGATCCCGCCCCCCCATGTGAATTGGTAATGGGGTACAAATGTACCCCTACCATTTCACAAAAAATGTTTTGGTCTTCTGGTCTTCTTTCTTCTGGTTATCCTTCGGTGTTCTACTTGTTCCTCCAACTTCTTTTTCTCCATCTTCTTCTTCATCTTCCTCCGCTCTTCTCGTCCCGCATCTTGCTCCGACTTCTTCTCCGCTCCGCCCACACAATCCGCCTCAGTGGGAGTCTTCAGCCGTGTGACGCTTCGATTCTTCTCACACTTCCTAAATAACGGAGGGCGGGCCACCCGGTGACCCTGCCCTGACCCCGCCCTCCTACATAAACGGGTAACCCGGGAAACATGCACCCCTTTACAGGCATACTATAGACACTACCCAGGTACGAAATTTAAAGGAATATTACACTTTTATTGTTTCACTTTAAGCATTATTAAAATCACTGCTCCCGAAAAAAATTACATTTTTAAAACATTTGTTTGCATTGATACATGTCCTCTGGGGCAGGACCCAGGTCCCCAAACACTTTTTATGACAATACCATGCATATTGATTTTTCATGTTTGTGTCCCATAGACTGTAAAGCCCCAGTCACACGGTCGGACAATCCGCGGACCAGGTCCGTCGGACCATGTCCGTCATACTTTGTCCGATGTTGGTTTTGCGTACACACGGTGGGACAAAGTTGTCGGAAAATCCGATCATTCTGAACGTGGTGACGTTTGTTGCCTACGACGGGATTACGTAGAGGCTAGTAGCCAATAGCTTTGGTCTTGTAATGTGATCTGAGCATGCGTAGCACTTGGTCCGGTCGGACAACCGTACACACGATCGGATTTGGTGTGATCGGACCGTGTTGACGGCAAATCTTTCCAGCAGGAGATAAGACTTTGTCCGTCGGTCAAACCGACGAACACTGTCCGATGGTGCATACACACGGTCTGATTTTTCAACAACCTTGTCCGATCGGACAGAATCCATGAAAAAGTCCGACCGTGTGTATGGGGCTTAACGGTGTTCATGTGTTCGAACAAATTTTTTGCCTATTCGCATGTTCTGGTGCGGTTCGGATTATCCCTACTCCCTATTAAACTATGATCTTAAAATATCTAGCAAAAAATCTGGCCACTAGACTAATGCAAATTCTCCCTAACCTGTTGAGCATTGACCAAACCAGCTTTATGCCCGGAAAATCGACTGATATTAATATACGCAGGGTATTTACCCATCTGCAATTGCCATCAGCGGACGCCACCTCCAGAATCATGGCTGCACTTGACATTAAGAAGGCCTTTGATTCTGTAGCATGGTCATACATGCATACAGTACTAGAGCTCATGGCCTTCGGGCCAGAGTTTGGGAATTTGGCTAAACTACTGAACTCCTCCCCATACTGCCCAGATTAAGCTGGGAGGAGAAAGCGCCTTCCCGGGTTGGGAGGGGCCCGCGCCAGGGATGCCTGCACTTCCCAGCGTTATTTGCTATAGTGATGGAGCCAGTGGCAATAGCTCTAAAGAAGGCTCCGGCAGTGGTTGGAATCCAGGTAAGAACATTAGCAGAAAAAATAGCCATGTACGCAGACGATCTCATATTATTTCTTAACGATCCCGGATCGTCTCTTAAAGAGGCCTTGCATATCCTCTCAAATTTCTCTCGGCCTAAAGATTAATTGGGACAAATCGCAAATTCTACCTTTTTGACCCCGCTGCGTGTCTTATGGCTGGTCCCACACTGCCCCTCCTCTAGACTGACAAGATTAGGTACCTGGGTATTGAAATTTCCCCAGACAGGAATTGAATTTGCTACCACTAATACTAAAGACAAATACATAAAATAAGAAAATACAAAACATGCAATCCAGATTGAAAGCATGGGCTAACCCCCCCCCCCCCCCCCCGGTCTCTGGTATCTCTGGTAGGACATATCAACCTATTCAAGATTAAATTGGTCCCGGGTTTTCTCTATGTGTTACACCACTCCCCGATTTTGATCCCTAAAAATTGAAAATTGTATACTCACCTTTCCGTAATTTTCCTTTCCTGACGCACCCCATGGCAGCACACACATTGGGTTGTGACTCCGCCTCCACAACCTGATAGGACTGGTTAGCTATAAGATTCGAAGAGGAGTCCCCTGCTGCATTCTCAGTAACTATTACCTTAGAGCGGTGGGTTCTGTGTGCTGCCATGGGGTGCGTCAGGAAAGGAAAATTACGGAAAGGTGAGTATACAATTTTCCATTTTCCTGACGCACCATGGCAGCACACACATTGGGAAATAACTCGCTACATGGGTGGGTGCTTGCAAAAAAGGATTTATTAACTCAAGTACAAGGTATGGATGTGTTCATTTGGATGATTGACTTTCCGAACTCGGCTGTGGTTAACTGAGCCGGGTCTATTCGGTAGTGAGCCATGAAGGTGGTTTTTGAGGTCCAGGTTGCTGCCCTGCAGATAGTCTCTGGAGAAACTTTACAATATGCTGCCCAGGAGGTCGCTACTGCTCTCGTCGAGTGGGCTCTCAATCCTTCTGGTATCGGGAGAAGTTGAATGGAGTATGCCTTCTTTATGATTTTTACTAACCAGGATGCTATCGTTCTTGAGGATGCTGCCTGGCCTCTTTTTGTGCCCTGTGGTATGATCAGGAGGCGCTCCGTTTTCCTAAATGTGTGGGTAATCTCCAGGTAGGCAGAGATGGCCGACTTAACGTCCAAGGGGTGAGGGTTCCCCTCACTGCTAAGTAGTACTGGAAGGCTAATTTCTGATCCAAAATGGAAGGTAGATGCCACCTTGGGCACAAATTGATCCGATGGTCTGAGGATGACTCTGTCTGGGTAAAGAATTAGGTGTGGTTCTTTAATTAAAAGTGCCTGTAATTCCGAGACCCTCTTGGCTGACGTTATTGCTAGTAAAAATGATAATTTTAGAGTTAGGTTCCAAAGGGATACTGAATTCAAAGGAAAGAAAGGTTCTTTTGAGAGTGCTTCCAATACGATTGGCAGATTCCAGGTCGGGAAGATTGGTTTTCTGGGAGGCTTGATCTTCAAGCATGCTTTCTGGAATTGGACTACTAGAGGGTTTGAAGCCCATTTGACTCCTGTCATTGCGGACAGGGCAGAGACTTGGACCTTTAAGGTGCTAGAGCTTAGCCCCTTTTCTAGGCCTAGTTGCAGGAACTCAAGGATCTGAGACACTGAAGGGGATGTTGGGTCCCAGGATTGTTGGTGAGAAAAGGTGGAGAATTTTTCCCAGATTTTGTTGTATATGTCGTTGGTTGATTTTTTCCTGGATTGCTGAAGTGTGGATACTACTCTAAGCGAGCACCCTTGATCCAACAACCTTTCCCTCTCAATTTCCATGCCGTCAGATGAAGGCGTTCTGGGGATGGATGTAAGAATTGACCCTGCGATAGTAGGTCCGGGAACAGAGGCAGCGGAAGTGGCTCTTCGGTGTTGAGTTGCAGCACAGTCGCGAACCAAGGCCTCCTCGGCCAGAACGGCAATACTGCCACCACTGTGGATGTCGAGCTCCTCAATCTGGCCAGGAACCTGGCTATTAGGGGAACTGGCGGGAATATGTATCCTAACTGGAAATCCCAAGGGTGATGTAGGCAGTCGATCCCTGTTGCTGTTGGGTATGCTGTTCTTGCTAGAAAGCGGGAACACTTGCTGTTCTCTGGCGTTGCTGCTAGGTCTAAGTCTGGCGTTCCCCATCGACGTGTAAGCAGAGTGAAGGCCCGGTGACTCAGGGACCATTCGTTGTTTGATACAAACACACGACTCAGGTCGCCCGCAAGTTGGTTGTGTGCCGCTGGTACATATATTGCCTTTAGATCCGCCAGATGGACCTGTGCCCATTCGAGTATGGGCCGGACCTCCTGCATGAGCGTATTGCTTCGGGTGCCTCCCTGTCTGTGGACGTAGTTCACTGCTACTGTGTTGTCCATTCGTAGAAGAACACTTTTCCCTGTGAGGAGATGTGCAAAGGTTCGCAGGGCTTGCCATGCGGCCCTGAGCTCTAGGACGTTTGAGACTGTGCCCTGCGGTCGGAAGGCCCAACGGCCTTGTGCCCCTTGGTGTTGATAGTGTGCTCCCCACCCATGGAGGCTGGCATCCGTTGTTACTATTTCTGGGAGTGGGGGTACAATATGACGGCAACGTGTCAAGTTGGAGGCTTGGGTCCACCACCGCGCAGAGTTCTTCACTGCTTGCGTAATCACTATTCGCTGGTTCATCGAATGTCCATTCCATTGTTTCAGGAACGAATTCTGGAGGGTCCTCGAATTCCACTGAGCCCACTGGATCATTAGGAAGGTGGATGACATCGACCCCAGAATACTCAGGCATGATCTCGCGGATAAGTGATCTGCCGCCAGAAGCCTGTTTACTTTGCAGATGAGCGGGAGTAGCTTCTCTTGAGGAAGGCCCACTGTGTTGGAACTGGTATCTAGTTCTGCTCCTAGAAAAATCATTCTTTGTGTTGGTACCAAGCTGCTTTTCTTCCAGTTTATTAGCCAACCGAACTGCTGGAGGGTGGAGATTAGCACGAATCGATGTTGCATAAGTGTTTCCAGACTGTCTGCTAGGAGAATGATGTCGTCTAAGTAGTGTAGGGCTCTGAGTCCCTTCTCCCTTAGGTGTGCTATGACTGGAAGTAATACCTTTGTGAAGGTTCTTGGCGCCGTTGAAATCCCGAATGGGAGACTTTGAAATTGAAAATGCTGTTTGCCGATAGCGAAACGCAGGTATTTTTGGAAGGTCTTGTGCACTGGTATGTGTAAATAGGCGTCGGACAAATCGACTGACAGCATCCAGTCTCCTACCCCCATTGCCAGTAGTATGGATTGAAGACTTTTCATCTTGAAAGATTCGACTTGTATTGATCGATTGAGACGCTTTAGGTCTAACACTGGTCTCAGATCGCCCGTCTTTTTTGTGACCAGGAAAAGAGGAGAGTAGAAGCCTACCCCCTTCTGTTCCCTTGGGATTTCTATGATTGCCTGCTTTTGTAGCAGTTCCGTAATGTACTTGACTAGAAGACTGCGTTTCTGAGTTGAAGATGGAAGTCTGGTAAACCTGTAGTAGTTTCGGGGAGGATTGTGTTTGAACCTCCACCTGTGGCCCTCTTGAATGGTAGTAATCGTCCAATGGTCTTGAATATGATCCATCCATACTTGAGCGAATAGCCTCAGCCTCGCCCCCACTATTGCGGGCTGGGCGAGCGTGGCATCAAAAGGACTTCGGTTGATCCCCAGGGGTCGTACCCTTAGCCTTCTGTAACCTGACAAAAGATGGCTGTGTGCTTCTCCAATTCCGCTTGAACTCTTTGCCCGGTTTATATGATCTTGCGTCCCGGTATCTTTCAGGTAAATGGCGTCTGAAAGGGGGGTTCTTCTGCTTGGGCCTCCTATCCGACGGAATAAGGCCCGATTTTCCTCCTGTGACTTTGGATATTGCTGCGTCCAATTTGGGGCCGAACAGGTTGACGCCGTCGTAGGGAATCCTACACCAGCTGGACTTAGAGGTTGTGTCTGCCACCCAGGGTTTTAGCCATAGTGCTCTACGTGCGGTCACGGAGGCCAACATTGCCCTTGCTGAGGACCTAATCACGTCAACTGCTGCTTCTGCAACAAATTCCCCCACCAAGTTAAGCTCCTGCAGGGCGGATAACATTTTTTCTTGATCTGCCGCTTCCGTCAGTAGCTTCTCTATATTGGCGGTCCAGCAGGAGATAGCTCTGCCTACTGCTGCCAAAGTGACCGCTGGCCTGCAAGCTCCTCCCGCCGCTGAATATGCCTTTTTGAGGTCAAGATCTATCTTGCAATCCATTACATCTTTAAATGTCACCGCGTCTTCTATTGGCAGGGTTACGTGGCGTGCTAGCCGCATGAGCGAAGAGTCTACCACCGGGGCCAGGATGAGGGGGTTAACCGTTGGTTCCCTCAGAGGGTAAAGCTTGCTTAGTCTATTGTTCAGCCCTGGCTTCTTATCCGGTTTCTGCCATTCGTCTCTTATGAGTTCGTCAAGCTCCTCGATAAACGGGAATGTTTCCGGATCCTTCTTGAGGTTTGGAAAATATTTTCTTAATTTTGGAGGGGATTCCGTCTGTTCCTCCCATCCAATCGCCTCCTTCACTGACTTCGCGAATGGCTCTATTAGCGCAAAGTCAAAGGCTGTGGGTGGTAGTATTTCGTCTTCCTCTGGTGATGCTGGGAATAGGAGAGGCTGAATTGGAAGGTACAACCGGGTCATAGGCTGCTACCTGCATGATCGACTCCTTCACCGATTCCCTTATTATATTCGATGCCTCTCTTGCATCGGATTCCTTATCACGGGTTGCCTCTTCTAAACAGGCTTGGCACGCTAATTTGCCCGGTAGGGCTTGAGCTCCACACACCCAGCATGTGTTGGGCGCCGGACGTGTATGCCCTCCCTCGTGATGTGGGTGGGCGGAAGACGAGCTTCTGTGGTGGTGAGAGGATCTTGAACGGCTCCTATGGGAGCGGGAATGTCTTGAGGGGGAGCGCTCTTTCCTTTTAGAGTGTGATGACCCCGATGACCTGCCAGAACTGCCAGAAAGAAAAAGAAAGGCTTTAGTGGCAATGCTCTCTTTTCTCCTCTTCTTACTTACCTAGCCAGGTGCCCCCTTACCTTGTGGTTCGTGGCTGGTCTGCTGAAGCAGCGGCCTCCATAGGAGAGTGTAAAAAATGTAAGATTTTTTTTTTTTTTGGGTGTCATTGCAGAGTATGAGCAGCAGGTGCTGGTATAGTAAGAAGAAGTCATTTGGGGCTTACCAGAGACTAGGGCAGCGGGGATTTTGGCAGGGCAGCGTTTAGCAGCAAACAAATCCAGGATGGAGAGTGTTATTTTGCAGCCTGCATCTGAAAAAAAGGCTCAGACCGCCTTTTAAATCTGCCGCCGTCGCGGGGGTGATGACGTCACCGCCGCGCATGCGCAATAGCGTTCCGCGGTGCTCGGCGCCATTTTGGAAGCTGGCAAACATAGGAATAGTGCCTATGTCACTTCCTGGGCGCTTGTGAGAGCATTGTACGGCCGCCATGGTGGGGGAGGTGAGCCGGCCGAGGAACTACAAGGCTCAGCGTGGCCGTGGAAGGGGGGTGAGGCGCAGGTAACAAATAGACAACTAAGTTGAAAAAAGAAAAGGAAGAATAGGAGGGCCGCTGCATACCGTTTAAAACCTGTTTAAGGCTTGTCAGGCATTTTCCATGTTTTATAGCCCCTGAGACCACCAGAGTGGGGCTTCCCTTCGTTTAGCTCATTTAGAGACTGTACAGATAGGGCTTCCAGCTAGGAGAGGCTGAACCTAGTGGGGCGAAGTGGTAAGGGGGTCCATGCTTTTTGTTCTAACCGATCTTTCTGGTCAAAACGATCGTCCTATTCAGGTGAGGAAAAAAAGGAGAATGCAGCAGGGGACTCCTCTTCGAATCTTATAGCTAACCACTCCTATCAGGTTGTGGAGGCGGAGTCACAACCCAATGTGTGTGCTGCCATGGTGCGTCAGGAAAATATTTTAAGATGATCCACTCAAGCCTTGTCTCCATTTTGTGGGGTTTGCAGCAGCCAGGATTCAAGTTGGCGGTGGTTCAGAGGCCGTGGGTGCAAGGGGGACTAGCATGTCCTGACCTCTATAAATATTTTTTGGCTGCCATGCTAACACACGCACATAACTGGCTAATAGAGGACAGCTCTAACGCAGCTGTGGCCCTAGAGGCTGCATGTGTGGGCTCTTATGAGTCATTAAAAAATCTGGTTTATAGAGGTCCAACCGCACCGCTTCCTCTGATGCCGGCAATGAAAGCAGTCCTGAAATCCTGGTCAATGGCTCGAGCAGAAAGACCCACTCCTTCCGGGCACTTATCACAAAATACTCTACTATGGTTTAATCCGCTGCTCCCTTAATTTGCCTCCATACCTGACTCACGAGTCTGGGTGGTGAAGGGCATCAAATACCTGGATCAAATTTGCTCAGGGGGGGCTTGAAGAAATTTGAGGTTCTGAAATCACAGTTTGACTTCTCTAATAAGTACTTTATAGAAAAAAGTCGCTTTAAAACTGCTCCCGGCTGTAATGAATAGTCGGATCCCGGCAATATAGAAAGAATCATTGAAAAAAAATGGCATGGGCCCCCTCCCAGTCCATTATCAGGCCCTTTGGGTCTGATATTAATTTTAAGGGAAGCCTTGCACCAAAATAAAAAAAAAATCCATACCAGGTCCTTCAGGTCTGGTATGGATATTAACGGTGTTCCGCGGCTTTCGAATTTGCCACAAACACCACATAATGTTCGCTGTTTGGCAAACAGGCGAGTCGAGTCGAACTTACTTTCGACTTGAACATCGGGCTAATTAGGAGTAGTTTCACTCCATTTTCTCATTTTAGAAGCATGGACCAAGCTTTATGCCTGTACCATTCTGTGTTATTTCCTGAAAAGCGCTTATAGTAGGCCAAAACACCAATATACCTTTTTGACAGCAAAGTAAATTGCGCCTGCTGAAACTCATTTCTCTCATCAATATTGCTATCATCTGTCAGAAAATCATCCTTTGCTGAGCTTGAAACACAGCATATGCAGAGAAGAGAAGACGGCATTTACTATACAGGCATACCCCACTTTTAGGTACACAATGGGACCAGAGCATGTATGTAAAACGAAAATGTACATAAAGTGAAGCAATACCTTTTTTCACTTCTAGGCTGTAGTGGGGGAGTCAGGGGCTGTAGTGGGGGTGCCAAGGGCTGTAGTGGGGCATCAGGGACTGTAGTGTGGACATCAAAAGCTGTAGTGTGGGCATCAGGGGCTGTAGTGGGGGTGTCAGGGGAACACTCACATGTAAATAGGCTCATCTGATGCAAGGGGGGCCACTCCAATCCATCCCATGGACATCAGAGGACAGTGTGGATGCTGTTGAGAGGCTGGATGGCATTCTGTGGCTGACAGGGAAGCCAGAAGAACTACCGAGCGGATTTGATGTCACCGGAGGTGGGGAGGCAGCCAAGATACAGGAAGAGCACACAGGAACAGGGCAGGCTACGTGCTCCGAGCTTCAGTTCCTTCTACTGCGGCTGCATGGCACAGGAATGTTTGTACATGTGATGCACTTTACGTACACTTGTGGGTATGTTCGTACTCACGAGTGTACTAAAAGTGAGTGTCCGTAAAGCCAAGTCCTTTAGTTCCCCCATGCCCTATGACTGTTTAAAAATGTAGATGCATAGGCACAAGAATAGTCAGCACTTCTAATGGTGGCTGTTTGAAAGAATTGTGTGTGATTTCTTAAAGTGTTACTATACCCATAACTGTAAAATCAGTGTGTATATGCAGTAAAGCATGCTTGTTAGACTCACTGTGGAACCTAAGGGGCTAATCTTCTGCATTGTGTACAAAAGGCTGTTTGATCCTGTATGCACAGATTCTCCTCTTCTTTCATTGACTCCAAAACATGCCCAGATAAGACAGAGTTACTGGAGTTACTGGAGCTCATGCTCAGTTTTGTGTGTATTGCTAGAGAGATTTTTTTCTCTTTCTCTTGATGGCTACAGGGTTGCTTAACTCTGGGAGGGCGTACTATGACGTCCTCCCAGAATTCCGCTCTCGTGCGCTCCCTGGGGCGCGCACCAGAGAACATCCGTAAACAAACCAGCATCATGTCATGACGCCGGTTCCTCTCTCCTCTCTGTGTACCAATCGGTACATTGTGAGAGGAGAGGGGGAGAGATTGGATGGCAGCAGCGCTGTGGGCTGGATCTGTAGCGCCCACAGCGCTGCTCTTTGACAATTGCAGTTACATCCAGCCATCCATCCATCCATGCTAAGCCATCCCTCCATGCTCAGCCATAACCTGCCATACTCTGCAAAACTCTGCAATACCCTGTCATACTCTGCAATACCCTGCCATACCCTGCAATACCCTGCCATACCCTGCAATACCCTGCCATACCCTGCAATACCCTGCCATACCCTGCCATACCCCGCAATACCCTGCAATACCCTGCGATACTCTGCAATACCCTGCCATACTCTGCAATAATCTGCAATACCCTGCCATATTCTGCAATAATCTGCAATACCCTGCCATACTCTGCAAAAATCTGCAATACCCTGCCATACTCTGCAATACCCTGCCATACCCTGCCATACTCTACAATACCCAGCCATACTCTGCAATACCCAGCCATACTCTGCAATACCCAGCCATACTCTGCAATACCCAGCCATACCCAACCATACTCTACAATACCCAGCCATACCCAACCATACTCTACAATACCCAGCCATACTCTGCAATACCCAGCCATACTCTGCAATACCCAGCCATACCCAACAATACTCTGCAATACCCAGCCATACTCTGCAATACCCAGCCATACTCTGCAATACCCAGCTGTACCCAGCCATACTCGGCGATACCCAGCCATACTCTGCAATACCCAGCTGTACCCAGCCATACTCGGCTGTACTCGGCCTCTGTATGTGGCCAGGCTGTGGAAGTCTCACACATGTGGTATCGCCGTACTCAGGAGGAGTTAGAGAATCAATTTTGGGGTGTCATTTTTGGTATGTACATGCTATGTGTTAGAAATATTGTATAAATGGACAACTTTGTGTTAAAAAAAAATGTGATTTACCACTTCCCGCCTGCCGGCCATCATATGACGTCCTTGAATTTGTGCGGGGATATCTGAATGATGCCTGCAGCTACAAGCATCATTCAGTTATCAGCTTTTTCAGCCGGCGATTCCCTACACCATAAGAACAATCATAACAGCTGTTCCACTGCTTGATTGTTCTTATGGGAGGAGAGAGAGAGCGCCCCCCCTCCCGCCACCCTCCGGTGCTTCTACCGACTCACCGCTACGATCAAAGCCAGGATCGTTTTTTTATTTTTTTTTATTTCAGGCTTTCCAGCCTAGAGGTGAGATGTGGGGTCTTATTGACCCCACATCTCACTGTAAAGAGGACCTGTCATGCCATATTCCTATTACAACGGATGTGTTTACATTCCTTGTATGTGTGGAATAAAAGTGATCAAAAAAATTTTTTGGGGGAAAAAAAAGTGTCAAACTAAAATAAATAAAGTAAAATTAACAATAATTATTTTTTTTTAAAGCGCTGTGACAGGAGTGACTTTGGGTCGGGGGTTTGTGGAACTCAGCTTGCCATGGGGAGTTCTGGAGGCTCCTTGTCCAGCTTCCCCGGACCCTCTTATGTGTAAATCACCCTGTGTCTCTAGGGCACAGGGTGAATAAGGACCCCAATATAATCTGTGCTAGTCAGATTCAATGCAGGATATATGTAAAGACTATTCTTAGTTTGTTGATGAACTCAAGATGTTAATTGAGAGAGCTGATCACATTGTCCTCTGTACAATGTAGGAGACGGGCCGACTCCTAATGGAGCTCCTGCTGTCTTGTGGTTGTTATTATGATAATTTATAATCAACTGTGTGAAGCTCAGTGACAACAAGTCTCACCTGTAGTGAGATCCTGATGGGCACAGAGTCACATCGCTGCTTAAAGGGATTAGTTAATTAGCTCATGTTAATTTGTTACAGGTGTATTGTTAGAGTAAAATAAGCAGGAGGGGGGTCTCCTCTTCTACTGTATATAAATACTTGTCAGTTTGGTTCTAAATAAACAGTCCATGCTAGCACTAAGCAAGTTTCGTCTCGTTTGGTGCTTGGGAGCGGTTGGAATATCTGAGATCTATATTCAGACTGGGAGGAAGTGGTATATGATGAACGCACTCAAGAGTGTGGGAGCATTTCGTCACATTGTTGGCAAGCAGTGGGATTGTGCTTCCTGCAGTCTGGGACATTCAAACCTCCACCTGGATCCAAGATCAGGATAGCAGACTTTGGTCACCCCAGCGAAGATATGGACCTGGCATCAGAGTTCCCGGGGCTGCTGCGGATCGTCCTTTCAGCATACACAAGGACTATGTCTGAGGATGAATACCTGGAGCTCAGGCAGCAGATTCGGGTGGAGCTCTGGATTGGAGCCCTCCAGCTCGCTGGTATAAAACAGGGCAAGTTCTTTCCAACCCAAGAGCAACGGACCAGTAACCAACGGGCATTGCGGATGGCATTCCTGGGAGAGCAACCCCAGGAGCAATGGGTGACTGAGTTGGACAGGCTGGTCCAGCAGGAGATAGAGCTGGACAATCATTATCGGGCTCTGTAATGGCACGCAGAGCAGGGATATTTAGGGGAGACAACAGAATGCTCTCTGGAAGGATATGACTTTGGAGGCCCTGGATTGCTGTGGGAGAGCCTTACAGATCGTTTTGTGTTTGGCGATGAAGGGGAACCTACCCTTGAGGACCTGCGAGAATATAGAGAGGCTATGCTCAGTCTTGCAGGGGTCTTAGAACTTAAACCTGATCTGGACCATTTGTTAAGGAAGGAACAGCATCTGGAAAGGGCATAAAGGAAACTGCTAGAACACGTTCAGCAGCATGCCAGAGAATCGGCAGTGGAAAATCTGGAGGTTGTAATCCCCAAAACTGAAGTGCTAACAACAGGACAGAGCTCTGCTAACCTCTGCCCAGCACCAATAGCATCTTCTGGGTTCCACGGACAGATGGTGAACCTCTATCCCCAGACACCAGTTGCAGAGACAGGGAATTTAATAGACTTTCCTTCTGAGGAAGAACAACCTGGTGAGCCTCCAGCAGAAGAGCTGGTATCAGGGCCAAACTTCACTGAGCTTTGCCCCGCACCAACAGCAGCATCTGTGGATTTACAAGAGACTCCTTCAGCTGAAGCGCTGGCTATTGTACAGAGGGTCCAAGACCTCTGCCCCACACATGTAGCATTTCCAGAGGCCCAGGGTGAGAAGGAGATG
This sequence comes from Lithobates sylvaticus, assembly GCA_028564925.1. Classification (NCBI taxonomy): domain Eukaryota; kingdom Metazoa; phylum Chordata; class Amphibia; order Anura; family Ranidae; genus Lithobates; species Lithobates sylvaticus. Next base: position 131,393,696 of record CM053038.1, read on the forward strand.
GTCACTCCCCAACAAGGATTCATGCACCTGGAAGACAGTGATAGAGAAATGTCACCCCAGCAGCCAGATGACGGAACAGAAAAGGAAGCAGCCAGCTCACCTCCCCAATGGCAGCGACACCATTTAGGAGTGGAGGAAGCCAGCCTCCTGCCACAATGGTTAACCGGAGCGGAGGATATGGAGCCCCCAGCAGAAGTGCTGGCAACAGGGCAGAGTGCTACCAACCTCTGCCCAGCACCGGCAACTGTGGAGTTAAAAGAGACTCCTCCAACTAAAGTGCTGGCCACCGGACAGAGGGTCCAAGACCTCTGCCCCACACCTGCAGTAGTTCTAGGGGCCCATGGTGAGAAGGTGACGGTCACTCCCCAACAGTTAGCCGGAGTGGATGATGTGGGGGTCCTCAGCTGAAGTGCTAACAGGGCAGAATGCTACTGGCCCCTACACACAACTGCAGCTTGAGCTGATGTCGGGGGATGGGACTGCAGTCCCCACTTGTATACTCCAGGGATGCTGGGCGGTCGGCCCAAATCCCCAACAGCATGACGGAGTGATCCCAGTCACCCTGTCTTCTCTCCAGCGGCTGAAAGGACTCCAGGGAGAAGGGCCAGTCCAGGCCTCTCCCCAGTGGCGGGTATGTTCTCTGAGAGAGGCAGAGGTTGGCTGGGTAAGTAATGCTATGTTTGGGACAATATATTTGGGGTACTGTGTGGATACCAGCAATGGGAGACTAGAACCACTGACTAACTTCGGAGTTACCCGGTCTGGGGTCTCCTCCTGTGTTAGCCTCCTGCCGAAAGGGGAGATGTGTGACAGGAGTGACTTTGAGTCGGGGGTTTGTGGAACTCAGCTTGCCATGGAGAGTTCTGGAGGCTCCTTGTCCAGCTTCCCCGGACCCTCTTATGTGTAAATCACCCTGTGTCTCTAGGGCACAGGGTGAATAAGGACCCCAATATAATCTGTGCTAGTCAGATTCAATGCAGGATATATGTAAAGACTATTCTTAGTTTGTTGATGAACTCAAGATGTTAATTGAGAGAGCTGATCACATTGTCCTCTGTACAATGTAGGAGATGGGCCGACTCCTAATGGAGCTCCTGCTGTCTTATGGTTGTTATTATGATAATTTATAATCAACTGTGTGACGCTCGGTGACAACAAGTCTGACCTGTAGTGAAATCCTGATGGGCACAGAGTCACATCGGCTGCTTAAAGGGATTAGTTAATTAGCTCATGTTAATTTGTTACAGGTGTATTGTTAGAGTAAAATGAGCAGAAGGGGGGGTCTCCTCTTCTACTGTATATAAATACTTGTCAGTTTGGTTCTAAATAAACAGTCCATGCTAGCACTAAGCAAGTTTTGTCTCGTTTGGTGCTTGGGAGCAGTTGGAATATCTGAGATCTATATTCAGACTGGGAGGAAGTGGTATATGACGAACGCACTCAAGCGCCCCTGTCTCCGTGTGCTCGCATGCAGAAGCGAACGCATATGTAAGTCCTGCCCACATATGAAAACGGTGTTCAAACCACACATGTGAGGTATTGCTGCGAACGTTAGAGCGAGAGCAATAAAGCAATAGACCTCCTCTGTAACTCAAACAATTTTTAAAGCATCACCTATGGGGATTTTTAAGTAGCCAAGTTTGGCGCCATTCCACAAGCGTGTACAATTTTGAATGGTGACATGTTAGGTATCCATTTACTCGGCGTAACTTCATCTTTCACATTATGCAAAAACATTGGGCTAACTTTACTGTTTTGTTTTCTGTAAAGCACAAAAAAAAAACACGTTCGAAAAATTGCTGCGCAAGTACCGTGCGAGATAAAAAGTTGCAATGACCGCCATTGTATTTTCTAGGGTCTTTTCTAAAAAAAACATATATAATATTTTGGGGTTCTATGTAATTTTCTAGCAAATAAATTATGATTTTTACATGTAGAAGAGAAATGTCAGAATTGGCCTGGGTGCTCCAGAACGCCTGAAGGTGCTCCCTGCATGTTGGGCCTCTATATGTGGCCACGCTGTGTAAAAGTCTCACACATGTGGTATTGCCATACTCAGGAGTAATAGCAGATTGTGTTTTGGGGTGTAATTTGTGGTATGCATATGCTGTGTGTGTGAGAAATAACCTGGTAATATGACAATTTTGTGAAAAAAATAAAGAAAAAAAAAAATCTTGATTTTGCAAAGAATTGTGGGAAAAATGACAACTTAAAAAACTCACCATGCCTCTTTATAAATACCTTGGAATGTCTTTTTTCCAAAAAGGGATCATTTGGGGGGTATTTGTACTTTTCTGGCATGTTAGGGTGTGATAAATTTTCAGCTATTGGCACCATAGCCTGTGAACTCTATAACTTTCACAAAGACCAAATAACATACACCAATTTGTACTTATTTTTACCAAAGATATGTAGCAGTATAAATTTTGGCCAAAATGTATCAAGAAAAATTACTAATTTGCTAAATTTTATAACAGAAACCAAGAAAAATTCATTTCTTACAGAATTTTCAGTCTTTTTTTTTATAGCGCAAAAAAAAAACCCAACGGTGATTAAATATCACCAAAAGAAAGCTCTATTTGTGTGAAAAAAAAGGACAAAAATGTCATATGGGTACAGTGTTGTATGACTGAGTATTTGTCATTCAAAATGTGAGAGCACTGAAAGCTGAAAATTGGCCTGGTTGTTAAGGGGGTTTAAGTGACCAGTGGTCAAGTGGTTAAGACAAATAATAGTTTCTCAATGTGGACTTTACAGTGCCAAACAAAACATAATTTGGTAGACCAAACCAATTCGTCTTATGCCCAAACCTAGACAATCTAACAATAATTTAGTCTTCTGTGACAATATTCACAATTAAACAGCACAGATGCACCAACAGCAGTTTGCTCCTGGAAGTTTTTTTTTATGTTTTAGAATTTTAAAATGTTGGAGATTATGCCTTTCTTTTATTGTATAGTTTTTTTTTTAGCATGGTTTCATTCTGGAGACGTGGCATCACATCACTAATATCCTAGCAATGTTGGCACTGGTAACATGGCTCTGAGCGTACGCAGAGCCGTATTGCATAGGGCCCCCTCTTGATTTTTGCCCAAGGCCCCATTTTTGCTAAAATGGGTCAGGGACATGGCTAAGCATATGTAGAGTTAGTGCTGGAGTGGCCCTTCTCCAACTGTATAGGCAGGGAAGCTTTTGCTTTCTGCCTCATTTGAAATTTAAACTGGTGTGAGATAGATGCAAGGATTAAAAATAAGATTAGCAACTACTAGTGGACAGTGTGGACAGATTTATTGCATAATATATATAAATGGAATGGAAATGGAATTTTTCAGCTTTCTGTAACTGCCAATTACTCGTTCATGCAGCACTGTACTGAAACTGTGTAACTTTTTTTAGGCAGATAGAACTTTTGTTTGGTGGTATTTACTAACCAATGTTTTTGTTCGTTACTATACAAAGAAAAGAATACCAAAATGTGGAGAAAAATAAACAGTTCCTTTAATTTTTGTTACAAAGAATGTAAAAAAAAAAAAAAAAAGTGTATATTATTTAGACTGCTTTCACACTGATCACTGCAAAAACGCAGAAAAAGCGCACATGCGGTTTTATCATGATTTTGGCGCGTTTGCGGTGTGGTTTTTAAAGGACATGTGACTCAAAAAGAGCACCAAGAACGCATCACATTTTTGTCACGTTTTTACTACATTTTTGCCACATTTTTATTGTATTTTCCATTGCTTTCAATTATTATTATTTTTTATTATTATTATTATAATACAGGATTTATATAGCGCCAACAGTTTACGCAGCGCTTTACAATATAAAAGAAGGCAATACAATTACAATACAATAAAATACAAGAGGATTAAGAGGGCCCTGCTCAGAAGAGCTTACAATCTAATAGGGTGGGGCAGGTGGTACAATGGGAAGGTGCAGTTTTTTTAGCTCCCCAAACATGCTCCAAAAATGCTGCAAGCAGGATTTTTTTTACCGCAATGGAATCACCCCACTGTGAACACATTAATTGATTTAAAGGGAGGAATTTTTCTTGAGCTTTTCAGGCGCATTTTTTTAAACACAAAAGCACTTGAAAAACTCCTCAGTGTGAAAGCAGCCTAAAGCCTCGTACACGCGATCGGCTTTTCCACAGACAAAACCTCTGACTTTTGTCCTTAGGCGTTTGCCTGGATTTTGTCTTGCATACAAACGGCAAGGAATTGGCCAAAAAACATGAACGTACTGACGTACTACGTGGTTTTTCAGCACCTTAGCGCCACCCTTTGGGCTCCTTCTGCTAATTTCGTGTGCTTTTCATTTTGCGCTTTTCATTTAGCACTTTTCAGTTTGTGGTTTTCCTTTCGTGCTTTTCAGTTTGTTTCTGAACGGCCGTTCGCCAACCAGACATGTTGCGGAATCGGAGGAGATAACGTGTTATTTATTTTTGGCCTTGGAGTTATTGCTTTGACCCAAGTCCAGTCTAGGAACAGAAGGAGGAGGAGTTCTTGGACCAAAAATTGGTTGCTTTATTAATAGTGACCAATTATGTCATATGCCTTTGCTGCGGGAGCTCCAGGAGAATAATCTGGATGATTTTCAGAATTATCTCTGGATGACAGACCCCTGCTTTCACCAACTCTTGGCATTGTTGACCCCCCTATATTAAGAAGCAGGACACATGCATGAGGCTTTTATTTACATTTTTGGTTGAATAATAATGATTTGATTTGTTATATTTTCTATATTTTTGGATGCATAGAATTCGCTTTTTGGTTAAGTTCTATTGGCAGATAGCATGTCTAATTTTATTTGTTTTCTTTTTTTAATGCACAATAAAAAAAAATTGTGGAGAATAATACTTGGCTATGTGTTTTACTTCACATGACAGTTTGGGAGTAGGCAGTTACATTTTAAAAAATACAATGTAAAATTAACACCAACATAGTTGTATCTTTGAACTTAAAAACTAAGTGATAATGGTGTTGTGATAACTTGCCCAATAAAAAACATAATAATATTATTCTTGATATCACTAGAAAAAAAAAGCCTTTGAAAATGAATTTGCAATAACTCCATCAGTATCACCAGCACAGCAGCTTCATTATTATCCCATTAAAGAAAAAGAGAATTATGTGCAAGATTTCATAATTTGACACGTCACAAATGTTAATTCTCCATTACGAATGCTAGTTTACAAGACTGACTGTTTCTGGCTCGTCCTTGCTTCCAAGCATGCGTGTTTGTACTTTGGACTTTTGTCCAATGGACTTGTGTAAACACGCTCGGAAAATCCGACACCAGACATTTGTCCCCTGAAAATTTTAAAACCTGCTATCCAACATTTGTCTGCAGAAAATCCGACAACAATTGTCCGATGGAGCGTACAAACAGTCATATTTTCCGCCAACAGCCTGTCATCACACATTTCCCATCGGAAAATCCGATCGTGTGTACGAGGCTTTAAGCTGGCCATATATTGTACTATTTTCCTATTCAATTTCCTTTAGATTTACCTTATGAACTTTGTTATGAACTTGCATTGCTGATCTTCATACTTTGACCTGTGCTGCTATCCATTGTTGTTTTTCTCCTAAGTATATATTAAACTATAGAAAATAGGTTTTATATCTGCTTTAACCGCTTTCCGACCAGCCGCTGTCATTTTACTGTGGCAGGTCGGCACGATCCCGTGAACTGTCGTAGCAATACGTCGGCTCAGTATATATAGCAGGCACACGCGTGCCGCCTCTACACAGCGGGGGTGCAGATGCTCTTAGCCGATTGTCGCGATGACCGACAGCCACGAGCGATCGTGAGCACGAGAGACAGAACAGGGACGAGTGTGTGTAAACACACACTTCCCTGTTCTGTTCTGAGTGGAGTGAGTTCCTATTAGCTAGGAACCACGATCCTTCACTTCCTCTAGTCACCCCCCTCCCCCTTCAGTTAGAAACACTTCCTAGGGAACACAGTTAACCTCTTGATCGCCCCCTAGTGTTAAATCCTTCCCTGCCAGTGACATTTTTACAATAATCAGTGCATATTTATAGCATGGTGCCAAAAATGTGTCAAAATTGTCTGATGTGTCTGCCATAATGTCGCAGGCCAAATAAAAATCGCAGATCGCCACCATTACTAGTAAAAAAAATTATAATAATAAAAAAATGCTATAAATATATCCCCTATTTTGTAGACGCTATAACTTTTGTGCAAACCAATCAATATACACTTTTTGCGATTTTTTTTTTTTTTTACCAAAAAAGAAGAAGAATACATATCGGCCTAAACTGAGAATAAAATTAGCTTTTTTTTAAAAAGAATGGGGCTATTTATTATAGCAAAAAGTACAGTATATTGTGTTTTTTATAAAAACCATAGGGACGATCAAATACCACCAAAAAAAAGCTCTATTTGTGGAGAAAAAAAGGATGTCAATTTTGTTTGGGCGCAGCATCGCACGACTGCGCAGTTGTTAGTTAAAACGACGCAGTGCCGAATCACAAAAAATGGCCTGGTCATTCAGCAGCCAGATCTTCCGGGGCTAAAGTGGTTATGTATAGATTTTTAATATTCTACCCTATACCCAGGACCTGCTTCCAACACAATACATTGGCTTTAAGTAGAGTAATTGGTGCTTTCCAGGTGTTGTCCTGTGTGAGCAACATATCAAGGTCCTCACTGGTTCAAAAAAAAAAATAGCACATGCTATTCCAGTTTTCTTTATCCCAGCAGGCATGTTTGAAGTCACATGTTTTTACAGAGTTTGAGAATCCCTGCAAGGCATTGCCTGCGGCCTGCATTCCACAGACCTCTACATAGTAGAAGATTTCAAAGCATCCTCACCCCTTTAATAATGCATCAGCCTGTCTGCTTTGGAACACTTTTTATTGAACAGCCAGTAAACAAAAGGCAACTCTGTCAAACCTTGTCTGCAGCTCTGGTCTCTAAGGCTGGCAAGATTTTTTAACTCATGCGCTTACTAAACACAGCTCTGGTTACCTTCATAGGAGCATATCATGCAAAAACCTTTGGTTTTGACATGCAAATGGCTTAAGATTTGCAAATCAACAATGTACTGAATAATTCCACTTGTCAAATCAAAATATAGAAATAAAACAACAGTTGTCTTGGTAAAAGGCAGTGGCCGCATACACAGTATGTCACAAAAGCGAGTACACCCCTCACATTTTTGTAAATATTATATTATATCTTTTCATGTGACAACCCTGAAGAAATGACACTTTGCTACAATGTAAAGTAGTGAGTGTACAGCTTGTATAACAGTGTAAATGTGCTGTCCCCTCAAAATAACTCAACACACAGCCATTAATGTCTGAACCACTGGCATCAAAAGTGAGTACTGTACACCCCTAAGTGAAAAATATCCAAATTGGGCCCAATTAGCCATTTTTCCCTCCCCGGTGTCATGTGACTCGTTAGTGTTACAAGGTCTCAGGTGTGAATGGGGAGCAGGTGTGCTACATTTGGTGTTATCGTTCTCACTCTCTCATACTGGTCACTGGAAGTTCAACATGGCACCTCATGGGAAAGAACTCTCTAAAGGATCTGAAAAAAAGAATGGTTGCTCTACATAAAGATGGCCTAGGCTATAAGATGATTGCCAAGACACCGAAACTGAGCTGCAGCATGGTGGCCAAGACCATACAGTGGTTTAACAGGACAGGTTACACCCAGCACAGGCCTCGCCATGGTCGACCAAAGAAGTTGAGTGCATGTGCTCAGCATCATATCCAGAGGTTGTCTTTGGGAAATAGACATATGAGTGCTGCCAGCATTGCTGCAGAAGTTGAAGGGGTGGGAGGGGTCAGCCTGTTAGTGCTCAGACCATACACCGCACACTGCATCAAATTGGTCTGCATGGCTTTCATCCCAGAAGGAAGCCTCTTCTAAGGATGATGCACAAGAAAGCCCACAAACAGTTTGCTGAAGACAAGCAGACTAAGGACATGGGTTACTGGAACCATGTCCTGTGGTCTGATGAGACCAAGATAAACTTATTTGGTTCAGATGGTGTCAAGCGTGTGTGGCGGCAACCAGGTGAGGAGTACAAAGACAAGTGTGTCTTGCCTATAGTCAAGCATGGTGATTAGAGTGTCATGGTCTGGGGCTGCATGAGTGCTGCCGATTCTGGGGAGCTACAGTTCATTGAGGGAATCATGAATGCCAACATGTAATGTGACATACTGAAGCAGAGCTTGATCCCCTCCCTTTGGAGACTGGGCCACAGGGCAGTATTCTAACATGATAACAACCCCAAACACACCTCCAAGATGACCACTGCCTTGCTAAAGAAGCTGAGGGTAAAGGTGACTGGCCAAGCATGTCTCCAGACCTAAACCCTATTGAGCATTTGTGGGGCATCCTCAAATGGAAGGTGGAGGAGCGCAAGGTCTCTAACATTCAACAGCTCCTTAATGTCGTTATGGAGGAGTGGAAGAGGACTCCACTGGCAACCTGTGAAGCTCTGGTGAACTCCATGCCCAAGAGGATTAAGGCAGTGCTGGAAAATAATGGTGGCCACACAAAATCTTGACACTTTGGGCCCAATTTGGACATTTTCACTTAGGGGTGATAGCGGTTTAGACATTAATGGCTGTGTGTTGAGTTATTTTGAGGGGACAGCAAATTCACACTGTTATACAAGCTGTACACTCACTACTTTACATTGTAGCAAAGTGTAATTTCTTCAGTGTTGTCACATTAAGAAGTATAATACAATATTTACAAAAATGTAAGGGGTGTACTCACTTTTGTGACATACTGTATATTGAAGGTCATGGGTAGAAAGAAAAGATCTAAGTGTTCACCGCTTAAGTATAGGATTTCATTTTTGTGTTTAAACACAAACTACTCACTTAAAGATGATAAAAACACAGCATGTAAAGCCGACAATTGTGTTAGTTCCATAGGGCAGCAGCGGGTGACGTCATGCGTAGCTCCTCCCCGTACGCGTTACGTTCAATCAGAACTTCGACGTCACCCCTTCACTTCGTTAGCAGACAGAGGCACTTGGGGAAGGGGGAGGAGTCCGGTGACATCGATGTCTGTGACATCACTGGATCTCCGACGGAACTCCCTGAAGACCCGGAAGCCGGCGGAGGGGTGAGTACCGATCAAAAGAATTTTGATCGATCAAAAAAATGTATTGATTAATCAGGGAATTAATCTTTAATTTCCACAGCCCTAATTAATATATATATATATATATATATATATATATATATATATATATATATATATATATATATATATATATACACAGTATGTGTAAATAAACAGATCACATGTTTGAAATGGTATTCCATTAAAATAAATACAATCCACCATCAATAATGTTTTCCAACAATGTAAATACACATATTGATTAACAATGCCCACTTGCCTGCCAAAAAAAAAAAAAAACACAACTCATCTACTCCTGATGACTGCTTGTTACAAATGACAGCTCCCAGCCCCTTAGCTAAATGCAAAGAAGGAGTGGGGTATCCTGGGCAAAGTAAATTACCAAGTATGGACACATCTCTATTTCATCATTGACATCTCACAGTCCCTCTGGCTAGGTTATATAGTTATATAGTTAATCAGGTTGAAAAAAGACACAAGTCCATTTAGTTCAACCAATAAAAGAGAAAACATCATACAATCCTATATACACAATCCTATACCACAGTTGATCCAGAGGAAGGTGAAAAACCCCAGGAAAGCATGATCCAATTTGCTAGAGAAGCAATCAGATTTTCCCTGGATCAACTTCACTTATAAATGTTAGTACCCAGTTATATTATGTGCATTTAGGAAAGAATCCAGGCCTTTTTTTAAAGCATTCTACTTAGCTGGCAGTGTTGGTCATCTTACTTCAAAGTAATTAGTTAAGTTACAAATAACTTCTCCCAAAAAGTAATTGCGTTAGTAACTCAGTTACTACATTGGAAAAGTAATTAGTTACGCAGCAAAGTAACTGACTTTTTTTAAAATATTCTATACGTGTAACTAAGGGGCGGTTCTAGTATTACTGTAAGCAAGGGGTGCATTTATTATTATTGTTATATATTGTGTAACCAAGGGGCTTCTCTATTATTACTCTAACCAAGGGGCAGATCTGTTATAGCGTCTAAGCAAGGGGCGGGTCTATTATAATTATATGGTGTAAGGGGCGGATGGCTACAGAAGAGGGTGATTGTTAAATTAATGGGCAGAGCTCGATCTATAACAATAATAATAAATGCGCCCCTTGGTTACAGTAATACTAGACCTGCCCCTTAGTTACACGATAGACGCCCCTTGCAGAGTAGCATGAGCATCAGGAGCGTGTGACATCGCCTTGTACAATTACATGTTAACTGCGCCTGCGCGGTGTATAGTTCACCCAGAGCTGTTTAGGTTCAGCATTTTTCGTAAGCTCCGTAGTCCTTCGTACTGCGCAAGCACTGCGCCTGCGCAGTACAGGGGTTCCTTATCCGGTGGGGGAACTTTTTCGGCAGGACACCGGAATTACACAACTGCCATCTAGTGGCGGTAGAAGTAATTGAGGTAACTCCGCCCAAGTAATGGGAACTGCATTACCATGAGGGGAAAAGTAATCAGTTAGATTACTCGTTACCCTCTAAAGTAACTGCGTTAAGTAACTCTGTTTATTTTAACTCAGTTACTTACATCACTGTTAGCTGGACAGAGCCAGCTCTTGAGGAAGGTTATCTATGCTAAGGGCATGTGACTTAGGGGGGATGCATGCCTTTTGTCACTCCCTTTACTGGCCAGCTTGGATAAAGGTCTGGTGTATATTTTGGAGGAACCCCATGGTTTTGTCTTGTTTTTTTTTTTTTTTTTGCATGGGGTCCCTTATCTATACCAAACTTTCATCATGGATTGTTATGGAGGACCTTGTGCATTTTTTTCCACCATTACAATTCACACCTGACCCTCATGATGGCTGCTTTGTTTACAAGCAGTTAAAGTCACTTAGCAGCTGACAATTCAACCACTTCCCGCCCTCCATATAACAGACTGGCGGCCTGCTGGGCATCATATGACGTACAGCAGGATGCGGAGCTAATGTGTGCCCCCGTTTTTGGCAAACCCGGCTTCTTCTCCTCACACACCGATCATGTGAATAGGAGAGCCAGTATCTGTGAATGACCTGCTTTTGTACTGTTATATTGTACATTAACTGGTTCCCGACCAGCCGCCACAGTTATACTGCGACAGGATGGCCCCCCTGGGCGAGCCGTCATAGCTGTACGTCAGCCCTTTAAGACGCTGTAATAGGCGTGTGCGGCAACAGCGTGTCCCCAGAGCCGATGCAAGTGCCCGGCGGTTATCACACCGCGATCGCTCGTGACAGAGCGAGAACCGGGATCTGTTCAGGGGAGAGGAGACAGATCGCGTGTTCATACTAAGTATGAACACCGATCAGTGTCCTCCACTAGTCAGTCCCCCCCCACAATTAGAACATACCTAGGGAACACAGTTAACCCCTTGATCGCACTCTAGTGTTAACCCCTTCCCTGCCAGCAACATTTATACAGTAATCAGTGCATTTTTAATAGCACTAATCACTGGATAAATGTCACTGGTCCCAAAAATGTGTCAAAAGCATACAATTTGTCCATCGCAATATTGCAGTAACGCTAAAAATTGCAGAGCGCCGCCATTACTAGTAAAAAAAATAATAATAAAAAAAATGCCATAAATCTATCCCCTATTTTGTATACGCTATAACTTTTGCACAAACCAATCAATATATGATTATTTGCGCTCTTCTTTTGTTTATAGTGCAAAAAATAAAAACCGCAGAGGTGATCAAATACCACCAAAATAAAGCTCTTTGTGGGGAAAAAAGGACATACACTTGTTTGGGTACAGCATCGCACAACCGTGCAATTGTCAGTTAAAGCGATGCAGTGACGTATCGCAAAAATTACACAGGCCATCAGTACCGCCATCAGTGACGTATCACACAGGCCTTCAGTACCGCCATCAATGAACTGTCACATTGGCCATTAGTACCGCCATCAGTACTGCAATCAGTGACCTATCACACAGGCCACCAGTATCAGCCGCCATGTCCAAAAGATTTTTTACATTTTGAGGAGGCATATACAATCCTTACTATGTCAGATGATCAGAGCAGTGGGGATCTCTCATCATCCAATTCTGGTTCGTAATTCGAGTCAGTAGAGAGTAGTGGATCAGGAAACGAAGCAGAGGAGGAAACAGTCCTTCCTAAAAGAATGAGAACAACAAGATCAGAAGTCCTGCCTACCACCAGCAGTGCCATACACCCCAACGACACAAACACAAATGGAGCTAGACCCCAGTAAGAGGAGCCCAGTACCAGCACTGGAATAACACACCAAACCAGAAGAACCTTGGCCCAAACCGACCTTAATGCCCTGGTAAACCCCTTATAGTTGCAGCCACCTCAGGGTCCGCTATAATCTCCTTTCCCCGCACAGCTAGGTGTGCACCCCAAAACTACAATTTTTTTGCAATTAGATTATTTTTATTTGTTTTTCCCACAAGATTTGCTATAGTATATGGTGGACCAAACAAATCCCTTTGCAGAGCAATTTATTGCCTCCAAGCTCAATTGGTCCTACGCCCATATTGTTTTTGGGCCTTACATTTAATATGGGGCTTACAAAGAAAAACTAACTGCATGCCTATTGGTCCACCAACCCCATCCACCATGTGCTGTCATTTCCAGGACATGCTATGACATGATTATGCGCTTTCTACATTTTAATGACAACTTGCAGTGCCCTCCCTGAGATCATCCCAAGCTCCAGCCCCCAGAGTGCCCAACATATATCGGAGCCAGTGGAAAAATTGTGTGGGACGTGGTACCCCCTGTTCAAAAAAGGCTATTATATATATGTGGACAATTATTACACCAGATTTCCCCTTTTTCATCTCCTGTACCATAAAAAACCCTGGCCTGCAATACCTCCAGAAAAAAACATGAAGGGCTTCCCACAAAATGTAGTCACAAAAAGGGTACAATGGCAGAAAACCGCATTTATTAGGAATGAGGAAGTGTGGCCATGAAGTTGAGGGACAAGAAAGATGTTTTGTCATGTCCACCATCCGCAATGACACCTTGGTGGAAATTCACAGAAGATGTGGCCCCATTGTAAAGCCTGAAGTGTCCACGATAATCAGTTCATGGCAGGGGGTGGATGTAAACAACCAGATGCTACAAACATATTTATCAACCCGAAAGTCCCGTTACTGGAAAAGGGGTTGCATTTCACCTCTTTCATATGTCTGCTATCAAAATCAACAGAAAGCCAACCCAGCACCTACCTCAAATATATTGAAGATATTGTCACTGCACTGATTTACCAGTAAGGGCCCGCCCCAGGAAACATTCGACTTCGACTTCGTCAGTAGAGTCGACTTCATGAGCAACATTTTCCCTATAACATTCCCCCCCCCCCAAAAGAATCAGGAAGAAGACGCCAAAAGAAATGCTGTGTATGCAGCAGAGGCTGAAGTTAGAAGAGACACTAGTTATTATTGTCCCCAATGTTTCTCCCAACCTGGCCTATGCAATGGAGAATGCTTCAGAAGTTATCACACATCCATAAGATATTAGTTCCCCCCTATTTTTAACAGACTGCCATTTCCCGATTTCAAATACCTGTGCAGATAATTTGCCTGCTACCACATTTCTACCTTCCACGTTAACTGACCCTGGCCTGTTTACAGACGATGCCTTTGCCTGCCATTTTAAACATTTCTGACTTCCACGTGCACCTCAGCCTGTTAATTGACCATGTTTTTTGCCTGCCACTTGGACCGATCTTTTGCCCCTTAGTACACACGGGTCTCACATATGTGAGAGGCTTCAGAATAGTGTTCTGAGTAGAGAAAAACTGTTTTTGGTGTTCTGTGTTCCCAGAACAGGGTCTGGAGTCCGGAGGCTTCAAAGAGATTTGGATGGGAGAAGCCTCTTCCCCCTGTCCCTATTCTTTCCTGACAGAGGCCCCTTAGCTTGATGGTCATTCCTGCTGCCTGGACCAATATTTTGTCTGTGCTGACCATATCGCTGCCTGTAATGACCCATGATACCCTTTATCGCAAGGATAGAGAGGGTAAAAAAGGGGGAGGGGTATGCCTATATATCAAGAATAATGTAAGTGAATGTGAGAGATGACATCACTAAGGGAGCTAGAGAGGAGGTGGAATCCTTATGGGTAGCGCTCCAAAGGGATGAAGCTAAGGGGAAAATAATATTGGGAGTATGCTATAGGCCCCCTAACCTGAGGGAGGAAGGGGAGACAGATCTCCTATCACAAATTGGATTAGCAGCAAGGATGGGAAGTGTTATCATAATGGGGGATTTTAACTATCCAGACATAGACTGGGCAGAGGGAACCATGCATTCATCTATGGCTTGCCAGTTCCTAATTGTCTTGCAGGACAATTTTATGGGTCAGATGGTAGACGCCCCAACTAGAAATAAAGCATTACGAGGCAGGGGGCGTGCCCGGAAGCGAAAGGAGAAAGACGTGCTGCTGTGGAGCTCCACCGAGACTGCTGTAATCCAGCACCATCCAGAGCCAGCACCCTCCTAAGAGCCCATCTAGACACACATCCTAACCCCTGGACATAGCCTGATCAGTCAGATACCAGTATTAGGTGTCCCGGATGGCTGATTATTCAGTTATCCGGCCTCCGGCCGGCTCCATCCAAGAGTGCACCGCCGCCATCTTGAGGCTTACTAGGCCTTCACATCCTCCGTGCACGGGTGCAGCACTCCAGGGGTCGAAACAGCCCTAACCAAGTACCCCTCCGACGTCTTCCTGGACCAGGGGGATCGGTACACAGGCAATCGGACGGCCGCTTGAGGGGGCCTGCAGTGATCAGAGTTCCAGGGAAGCAGGTGAGCGGCGGCCATATTGCTACATCTAGGATCCATCAGTAGCCTCTTCATCTCCCCCCAACGCTGATTTAAGTCCCACCGATCTCCTAAACCACCCTGACCACTGGGGGTGAGACCCGGTTTGCAGATTGGAGACACTCACTTACATGTAACAGCCCTAGTGACAGCCGAGGCCCTGTCCTCTCATCCACGAACGGCAGCCATCTTGCTACACCCGGCGGCAGTGTGGATAGGCCTGACCTGTATGCTTGGCTGCAGACATCTCTCCAGGGCACAGTGAGTACCTAAACGTATATACCTCACAGTCAAGTTCCCCAGAGGTAGCTGTCCCTCCAAGATCCTGTCCCTGCCCTAATCAGAACAGTTTCCTGGCTCCACTTAAGCAGAACTCACCCACCCAGCAGACATCCCTTAGGAAATCCGCGGCTGCGGCCTACCTGTGGAAGACGGCGGCCATCTTGCTACTCCAGGGACACCCTGCCTCATTCCCTGCCTCTTCCCAGGACACAAAGCTAATCCTATTCTTACAAAACTTGTGTACTACCTGAATAACCACACACTCCTCAAAGCTATCACACAAGGTAGTGGGGCCCTGCAACATACTCTTTGTGTCTTCTGCTCATGCTTTCAAAGAGCAAAACGCGGTGAGTCTCGCTATCTCTAAGACCCCCGCCGACTGACCTATAGCCTCAATTTACACGGGAGTCTCCTCTACAGCCTCCCACAAGGGTCGCACACCCCATGGGCTAAATTGGGGATCATAGACACATTTATGGGGCGCATGCGTGGCTTCTGGGGATGGTAGGCATGTGAGCCTGGAGCTCCGTCCCGCACCGCATCTCCGAATCTCCCGCTGCCACTTATACAGCTTCATTCTCCACGGGAGACACCCTACTTGACGCCCGGATCGGCTGTGCACCCCATGGGCAAGATTGGGGATCAGAGACAGACATACGCCGCAGTTCTGAAACCCAAGGCCCAAACCACGATGGACCGCTTTGTAAACCGGCCCACACCTGTGGCCTCAAATAGCCAAGACCCCACTCAGAACACAACGGAGCAATACGTCACCGACTCAGGTACTCTCTTTGATATACCCCCACACTTACACAGAGAGCATCATCACCCCTCCTGACAGAAGGGGTACTGGACATTAAACTACAATCCCTACTCCAAGCCCTCACTCACAATATCTCCCAAGAAGTTGGAAAGCTTGCAAAAGAGCTGAGGGGGAAAATAGGCCAGCTGGGAGAGCGCACAGACACGCTGGAGTCTAAATTTGATGAACTAGTGCAATATGTTCAAGTACTTGAGGAGGAAAACGCCACTATGAAACAAACAGTCTCCCAACTCCAAAACCAAGAGGAGGATCTGGAGAACAGGGAACGCAGGCAGAACCTAAGATTCAGAGGTATCCCTGAAACAGTCAATGACAAAAGCCTTAGACCTTACCTTTTGAGCCTGTTTAATGCGCTGGCCCCTAATATCCCTGACATAGATTGGCGGTTAGACAGAGCCCACAGATCGCTCGCTCCCAAGCCACCAGCAGGTGTCAACCCCAGAGACGTGACCGTAAGATTTCATTATTATGACAGCAAGGAGGCACTTACCATTGCTACCTGCAACCAAACCAGGGTAGACTTTAAAGGATCCAAAATCCAGATTTTTAGCGACCTTTCACCAATTACCCTGGCAAGAAGGAGGAACCTACGGCCGCTAACGCTTCACCTCCAAGCTCATAAAATTTTATATCGATGGGGATTCCCCTTCCATCTCTCGGTGTCCCGAGAGGGTACACAATACTCCCTCCGAGATCTACAGGAAAGTGACACCTTCCTTCGAAACTTGGGCCTACCACCTCTGCCAGATGAGGATCCTGTTCCACTCCCAACTACTCCAAAACCACCTAATATACTGAGTCGTCCAAGTTCAATTCTACACCCCAGAGACGTCATCCTTTCAGATACCCGACCTGATCAACGTTCAACCCACCACAACCCTGAGTATTATCTTGAATGGGCTATTTTTGATCAAAGTTTTACGTCTACTTATCTTTTTTCGTGGAAAAACACACACCCCCTGATGCCCATGGGGTGCACCGCCGGAAGGTTTACACAAGGTTTTCTTTTTTGTTTCGTTTCCTGGTTTCCTATTTTTATAATTGTGCAGTTTGAGACCTAACTTTCTCACGAGATGAAACCGGAAGCTCTCACCCATCGGAGAGCGGTGGGGGACAGCCCATCCTCATCCTTTGGAGATCTCCATGCTCCCCTTCTCAGTCCTAGGCTTTGACTTAGGTTTCCTGGGGGCCGTTGTGCCCTCAGGTTTGTTCTGGACGAGGTCACAGTAATGTTATTCCCTAGAGACAGGGGAGGTTTGGGAGCACCTGACCTCACCAAGTATTATCTTGCCACCCATCTCAAACCGGTCATTGCTTTGTCCTCTAAACAATCCTCTAGTATCTGGTCTGAAATTGAGATGAACATTACTAGTCCGGTACATCCCAGCTCCATGATTTGGGCGAAATTAGAATCCTCTATAAGCCAGTTAAGGAGTCTATGCTTACACCCAATGCTTTTCACCCTTTCAATCTGGAGGCAGTGCTCCAGCTGATACTCATTAACTTACCCTTGCCCATCTTTATTAAATGTGCTGTTCAACCCAGACATCCCAGACAGCCTATCCCAGGTTCGAATGCTTCCTTGGTCCCAAGCCGGAATTTTTCAACTCCGAAACTTGGTACACCCACGCACTCATACTCTTATGCCCTTTGTTGAACTTCAAGAGAAACATCAGATTCCAAAACAATCATACTACTCTTATCTCCAATTTAAACATTACTTTGCTTCTAAATCTCCGACCTTGACTCTAGATAAGCCTAACTCATTTGAACTTCTTTGTGCTCAAGGTCCATATCAGACCCCCTAATTTCGGATATTTATAAATTACTACACAGCGCCATCCCACTCACAGACACATCCCACTCTTACATGCTGAAATGGTCCCGGATCTGTGACCGACCCATCTCTATACATCAGTGGCAGAGGATCTGGGAAGCTGTCTCCAAATCATCTAGATGTGTGGAATGTTCTTTTGGTACAGAACCCCGGAACTCATTCACAGATATGACCCTAAGATCCCCCGGATATGCTGGAGACATTGGCTCCCAATACCACATCTTCTGGGACTGCTCCCTGATTCAACCATAGTGGCTTTCTATCCAGACTCTTTTGCAAGATTCTCCCACAGACACTGCAAATACTGGAACAAATCCATAGAATGGAACGCCTCACTGCAGTAGTTAATGACATGCTCCCTCAATTTTCAAAAATCTGGGACTTATGGGATCACTCAGACTGCAATCCAAATGCCATCCCCTTGATCCCTTAAATATACAATTTCCCCCTACCTTATATACACACCTTTAAGCTGTTAGCTTAGAATTGATGGCTAACCTACCCAATGTCTTCACGGTATCCCCAAAACCCCTCTACCCCTTTCCATGCACTTTAATGGTATTACGACAGAGTGCACCCTGGAAAAATTTGCCTCTACTACACCCAGTGAATTACTTTTTTTCTTTGCATATGACCTAAGTTTATTGATTGTACAGCACTCTCACTGGGTCCATCCCCCCCCCCCCTTTTTTTTTCCCTTACTTTCCCTTCTTCTTTCCTAACCCCCTTCTTACTATTCGACCCAACTCGTTTGCACTTTACAATTTTTACAATTTGAAGATGTTTGCTGGTAACACTGCAAGCATACCTAGATTACTTTGAAGTTTCTAACATGATACATGCAAGATTTAATGTAATGTACGTTATTTTACGACCACTTCTATTCTCATCCATGTTATTATTATCCCTCTGTTCTCATTGTTGTACATGTCTTTTTGTTCTTTACTCTAAATAAACATACAATTAAAAAAAAAAAAAGAAATAAATCATTACTGGATCTACTGATTACCAACAATACAGACCTGATCACAGATGTGGAAATATGGGGCAATTTAGGTAACAGCGATCACAGGTCAATTGGCTTCAGTATAAATCATACAAATAGGTAACATAAGGGGAATACAAAGACACTGAATTTCAAAAGAGCCAACTTCCCTAAACTACAAACTTTGCTAGAAGGCATGAATTGGGATACAATCTTAGAAACAAAGAACACAGAGCAGAGATGGGTTTGCTGAAGACACACTGATGGTTTGAGGAAGGACATCTGGTTACAAAGGATGGGGAGATGGTGAAGGTATTAAATTTATTCTTTTCAGTATTCACAAGGGAATCAGGGGCTTCAGTAACCAAAACTGCAGTGTTTATCCTCATGATACATCACAGGAAGTACCTCCATGGTTAACAGAGGACAGAATTAAAAATTATACTTGGGAAACTTGACATTAATAAATCACCGGGACCAGATGGCTTGA
Source organism: Lithobates sylvaticus (assembly GCA_028564925.1). NCBI lineage: Eukaryota > Metazoa > Chordata > Amphibia > Anura > Ranidae > Lithobates > Lithobates sylvaticus. The sequence continues at coordinate 131,413,033 of CM053038.1, forward strand.
ACCCAAGAGTACTTAGGGCACTCAGTCAAGTAATTGCCAGACCATTGTTCCTAATTTTTACTGACAGACTACTGACTGGAATGGTACCAGCTGATTGGAGAAAAGCCAATGTAGCACCAATATTTAAAAAGGGCCCAAAATACATCCCTGGGATTTACAGACCAGTTAGCCTAACATCAATAGTATGTAAACTCTTGGAGGGGAGGATAAGGGACTATATACAAGATTTTAGTAATGAGAACGGTATCATTAACAGTAATCAGCATGGATTCATGAAAAATCGTTCTTGCCAAACCAATCTATTAACCTTCTATGAGGAGGTGAGTTGCCATCTAGATAAAGGAAGGCCCGTAGATGTGGTGTATCTGGATTTTGCAAAAGCATTTGACACAGTTCCCCATAAACGTTTACTGTACAAAATAAGGTCCGTTGGCATGGACCATAGGGTGAGTACATGGATTGAAAACTGGCTACAAAGGACGAGTTCAGAAGGTGGTGATAAATGGGGAGTATTCTGAATGGTCAGGGGTCGGTAGTGGGGTCCCCCAGGGTTCTGTGCTGGGACCAATCCTGTTTAATTTGTTCATAAATGACCTGGAGGATGGGGAAAACAGTTACATTTCTAAGCAGGGCAATAACTTCCCTGCAGGATGTGGAAACCTTGCAAAAAGATCTGAACAAATTAATGGGGTGGGCAACTACATGACAAATGAGGTTCAATGTTGAAAAATGTAAAATAAGGCATTTGGGTGGCAAAAATATGATTGCAATCTATACACTGGGGGGAGAACCTCTGGGGGAATCTAGGAAAGGGACCTGGGGTCCTAGTAGATGATAGGCTCAGCAATGATATGCAATGCCAAGCTGCTGCTAACAAAGCAAACAGAATATTGGCCTGCATTAAAAAGGGGATTAATTCCAGAGATAAAACGATAATTCTCCCGCTCTACAAGACTATGGTCCGGCTGCACCTAGAGTATGCTGTCCAGTTCTGGGCACCAGTGCTCAGGAAGGATGTACTGGAAATGGAGTGAGTACAAAGCTAATAAAAGGTCTGGAGGATATTAGTTATGAGGAAAGGTTGCGAGCACTGAACTTATTCTCTCTGGAGAATAGACGCTTGAGAGGGGATATGATTTCAATTTACAAATTCCGTACTGGTGACCCCATAATAGGAATAATTTTTTTTTGTGAAAGGGAGTTTAACAAGACTCGTGGCCACTACGAGAGGGTTCTTTACTGTAAGAGCGGCAAGGATGTGGAATTCCGTTCCACATTCGGTTGTCTCAGCAGGGAGCATCGATAATTTCAAGAAACTAAGCACCTGAACGACCACAACATACGGGATATACAAGGTAATACTGACATATAATCACAGACATAGGTTGGACTTGATGGACTTGTGTCTTTTTTCGACCTCAGGTACTATGTAACTATGATTTTATGGACCATGTTTCTTCCTGCTGCCTGGACCAATACTTTGGCTGTATTGACCATATCTTTGCCTGCTGCCTCTACTGACTATGGACAGTATTTCTGCTGGATGATTGCTTTTGGTGCTGCTGACCACATCTCTGCCTGCTACCTGGACCAATGCTTTGACTGTGCTGCCTATACTGACTATGGACAGTATTCCTGCCTGCTGCCTGGACAACTGCTTTTGCTGTCGCTGACCACATCCCTGCCTGCTGCCTGGACCGATGCTCTCCTCTGTGGACCACTGCACTACTAAAACCACAGGTAATCTTGTGTTTACCCTTTGTTCAGCAGAATTTATTTTGGGGTGTAATTGGTATGTACATGCTATGTGTTAGAAATATGAAGGGCCTTCAAATATATAATAGGTTGTCAGGAAATTAGAAGTATAATTTATGCTTCTAGAACATCTGAAGGTGCTTCTAAATGTTGTGCCTCTGTAAGTGGCCAGGCGGTGTAAAAATCTCACACATGTGGTATCGCTATACTGAAAAATGGTAGCGGAATGTATTTTGGGGCGTCAATTTTGCTATGTATATGCTACGTGTTAGAAATATCTTATGAATTGATAACCTTGTCTAAAAAAAAATATGTTTTCATTTTCTTTCCACGTTTTCCAAAAACTTGTGGAAAAAAATGACATGTTCAAAAGACTCATAATGCCTCATAGAATATATGTTGGGGTATTTGCTTTCCAAAATGGGGTCATTTTGTGAGCGTTTCCATTGTCCTGGTGCTCCAGGGCCTTCAAAAGTGTGATAGCTAGGAATGAAATTAGATGTGTAATTTATGCTCCTAGAACGCCTGGAGGTGCTTCTTGGATGTTGGACCTCTGTATTTGGCCAGGCTGTGTAAAAGTCTCACACATGTGGTATCGTTATACTCAGGAGGAGTAGCAGAATGTATTTTGGGGTGTCATTGCAAGTATGCATATGCCGTGTGTGAGAAATAACTTCTTAATTTTCCCAAGAATTGTGGGAAAAAATTTGAACTTTAAAAAAACTCACCATGCCTCTTACTAAATACCTTGGAATGTCTACTTTCCAAAAATTGGTCATTTTGGGGGTATTTGTACTGCACTATTACATAATGTTGATGTCCACTCTGGGCTACGGATCAGCTGCTCCTACAAATTTCTGGAGGTATTCTCAACCAATCAGGCTAGCTTCCGAAACACTTTCCGATTGGTCCCCACAACGGACGGGCTGACAGCACTTTTTGACACTCCAGCTTGAAAGAAATACACCCTGGAAGGTATCCTCATGCCGGAAGACTCATCCCAGCCTTTGAGGGCACCCTGATGCTGGCTCCTCCTTGATGGTTCCTTGGCTCATCCCACTACCTCCTCACGGCTTTTCACACCATGCCGGATAGAGACTCCAGTCCCTGATTTACATTCTGACTTTCCCTTACGATTTCTCATCCCACCCGCTTGTGAATGCATATACATACTATGTTATACTTTTAACTTTTATTAAACTGTGCTACACTATGCCTGATTGGCGCTATCTTTCCCTGCCCTCTTGTTTTACAGATTGTGGATCCCCAGTCCACTTTTAAAAGGCAACCTGCAAGCATCCATTTGTGTTAGCCAGACTTCTAGATACTGATTCCCATACCTCTGGGAATACGTACTCTTTTATTGATCCAAATATTTCCAGTTTTGTTATATTTTATGATTATGGGATTAGCACAGAGCTAGCACTGTATGATATTGTGTTTTTTTGCTTATTTGTACTGTTCTGGCTTGTTAGTGTCTCAAGAAATGTCAGTACATCAGGTGTGATCAATTTTCAATGATTGGCACCACAGCTTGTAGACTCTATTATTTTCACACAGACTGGATAATATACACTAATTTGGGCTATTTTTATCAAAGATATGTAGCAGTATAAATTTTGGCACAAATTTATGAAGAAAAATTACTTATTTGCAAAATGTTATAATATAAACTACATTTTTTTTCAAAAATGTCCCTTTCGCTTATATCGCAAAAAAATTTAAACCCAGCAGTGATTAAATACCACCAAAAGAAAGCTCTATCTGTGTGAAAAAAACAAAAATATGTATTTTGGGTAAAGTGTACATGAGTAATTGTCATTCAAAGTGTGAGAGCACTGAAAGCTGAAAATTAGTCTGGGCAGGAAGGGGTTATAAGTGCCCTGTATTAAAAAAAAATTCTTTCCTAATGTCACTTTTGCCCATGTACATCCTCCAAAAGCATTCTCGCACAGGCAGGTTTAGGACAAGTATGTTATTTAAAGGAATTGTGAATTTTTGCTGTGGTCCTTTAGGCTCCATTCACACCATGGCGTTCTGTTTTTTGGGCGGAATCGCCGCAATTCTGCCCGCGATTCCGCCAGTGATTCTGAATTGCTGAAAGTCACAGGACACCCTCACCTGACAAATAGCGGTAAAATCGCACAAACAGAATCACGGAGTGTTTGTCACCCAAAAAAAGTTCCGGAATGTGAATGGAGCCTTAAAGTGGTGTTGCCACCAAAAAAAAAAATTTGCTTAAAAATCATAAAAAAAAAAAAAAAAAATAATTGGAATTTTTTTTTTTTTACTCACCTCTAAATGCCTGTTGCTAGGGGGTCCCTCGTAGTCTGCCACCTTCAGTGCCCGGGCACTGACATCACTTCCCCTCGGCGCCTCACAGTCATCTGGGACCTGTCACGTGTCCCAGATGACTGAGCGTCGTATCACGGCGCACAGCGCCGCTCGCACATGCGCAGTGGGTGCCCGGCTGTGAAGCCACAGCCGGGTGCCCACAGTAAGAATGCCGGCGCCGCGAATGGAGCAGGGAACGAGGGGGGGCTTCGTTCCCCCGCATCGCTGGACCCTGGGAGCAGTTGTAGCTGCTGACTTTTAAAAAAAAAAATTTAGGGGGCACTCCTCTTTAAGTTTTATTAAAATAGCTGTTTCTAAATGAATGGTAATTTTAAATATTTTAAATATATATAAATATATTAAATATTGTTTGCATTGCTGCATCCCCCATGGCAATGCACAGCTCCCTATACCCTTTGTTTTGTTTGGGGGGTTATCATGCTAATTTTTACAAAAATAAAACAAGCTGGCAGGGAAATGTCATTGACCATTCGATAATTTAAAATGATATATTTTTCCTTATTTTTGCTGTAGTATATCCTACAGATACACTATTTAAAGGCAGGTGGTAGGCATCCCCTAAGCATGTTATTTAAAGCTGAACTCCAGAAATTCAGAAATTTTGTAAAAAGTACAGGCATAATATGAGTTAAGTTCAATGAGGTGCATGCCACTTAGTGGACTTATCTCTTTGATTTACATCTGACAGGTTTATTGTGCTCCAGAAAGATGGAAGCTAGACGCCTTGGTCTCTGCTTCTTCAAGTGCAGAGTTGATGCAGCTGATATCCCTGCCCCTCTCCTTTGCCCAAACACAGAACTCATTCATTATGAACTTATTTACAAAATACAAAAACTTCTGTGAATGGGTAGCAGAGAAGGAGTGGGTTGGGCATAGGTGATATGTGTGCCTTTCTTCCCTAAGAGCCACTTGTTTCCTCCACAAGTGCAATAAACCTGCAAGATATAAATAAACAGCGATAAGTCCAGGAGGTGGCAGGCACCTTGTGGGACTTAACTCATAGTATGCTTGCACTTTCATCAAAGTGGCAGAATTCCTAAAATTTTGATTGAAAGGAATTGTGCCCAAGCCTTTAAAAAAAAACTTCTCCCTACCAAATGCTACATACTTGCCATGGCAGTGCATTGTAAAAAAAGTATCTTATATAATTCATCTTCTAAATACCTTATTCCTTCTCCCCGATCAGCGGTCACATGACCGCACATCACTCTCTTCCTCTGATGTATGTACTAGGGAGGGAGGGGCCGAGATCTCCCTCTGATGTTTGGCAGGCAGTCATGTGATCTCCCTCTGTAGTACATACATCGGAGGAATACAGCAACGGGCGGTCACGTGACCGCTGATTGGGGAGAAAGAAAGAAGTATTTAGAAGATTAATTTTACAAAACGGCATACAGTATATACTACATATTATCATAGCAGAGGGTCTGGCAGTAATTGTGTGCAGTAATGTTTGCACTGCTCATGGCGGTGCTAGAAGGGGTCAGGGCTCAGCAGCCATGATAAACTGTGGTCAGTTTACGGGGAGGGGCATAGCCAGGCAGGCTCGGCCAGGTATTTTAGGTGACACAGGGGGCCAAATTACACAGCATAAGCACTGTGCTGTTATTCATGCTTTAAGGGAACAGGATCATTTTTTTTTTTTTTTAAGGCTAACAAACGCTTTAATGGAACTGCAGATGAGCACTGTAGCTGAAAGAGGCTTTTTTTCAATGAAACCTCCAGCTTCACTATGCCAAAACTAACATGGAGTGCACATAATACTGACCAGACCTGAGCTGAGCTACCAGTAAAAGCCAGGATTGAGAGCCCCCAGCTGCACTAGGTGTCTACTTGTGGCTCTCAAATGGGAGAATGTTTATAATTGTATACCCTGCACAGGGCATTCTGCTGGGGAATTCTGCTGGGGAACATGTACCGTATTTATCGGCATATAACACGCACCGGCGTATAACACGCACCCCAAGTTTAGGAGGGCATTTTAAGGAAAAAAAGTTTTAGGAGGGAAGTTTAGGGAAAAAAAAAACTTACATTTAAGCGTCATTTGCAGCTTGCCCAGCGTCATTTGCAGCCTTGCCCAGCGTCATTGCAGCTTGCCCAGCGTCATTGCAGCCTTGCCCAGCGTCATTGCAGCCTTGCCCAGCGTCATTTGCAGCCTTGCCCAGTGTCATTGTACCTTGCTCAGTGTCATTGTACCTTGCCCAGCGTCATTGCAGCTTGCCCAGCGTCATTGCAGCTTGCTCAGCATCATTGCAAGCTGCCCAGGGTCATTGCAGCCATGCCCAGTTTCTTTGTAACTTGCCAGCGTCATTTAAAGTCCGGTCCGGGTTTAAATTTCCTGCCGCCGAGACTCTCTGTCGCGTGCACCGCCGAAAAAAACCGAAGGCGGGCGAAAAAGACCGAAGCGCCCCCGGAAAAGGCAGAGCCAACTGTTCAGCTCCGCTCGCGGTCCCGCCTCCCTGCTGTTTCCGGAGCGAGCGCAGGGAGGCGGGACTACGAGCAGAGCCGAACAGTCTGCTCGGTCTATTCCGTCGCCGCTTCGGGTTTTTTCGGCCGCGATTCGGTCTTTTTCGGCAGCGCTCGCTATTTTTCGGCGGCGCTTGCCATTTTTGTCACTTCTTTTGGGGGTATCGGAGTATAACACGCACCCACGACTTTCCCCCGATTTTAAGGGGGAAAAAAGTGCGTGTTATAAGCCGATAAATACGGTATATAAAGATGATGGTCTAAAAGGGGATAAAAAGGTAAACAGCAGGCAAGACTTTTTTTTGGCACATTGGCTCTATAGATAGCTGTACTCTTAAGTCTAATTTAGTTCAAAACCTTTTTTCTGCCTGTAATAACTACTGGTAGAAAAAAAGAAAACAGAGAACTGATAGAAATAATTGTATTTACAGAAGAGCAAAAATAGATGGCTTAACAAACTGCACTGACTTTTATTGTTTTTTTCTCTTTATAATAAATTTTCCTTCCAAAATAGTTTTGGCATCTGGTTGTCTCACAGAATGTCATGCAATATGAACAATATCCTAGTTTTTGTCATAATCTCAGATGCACTACTAATTGCATTTTCCTCTTTCCACTGAAAAAAAAACATCTGAAACCAGTTTTATTTAGCCCTATTGTGTAACCACTTCAATACCAGGCACTGTCACCCCCTTCCTGCCCATGCCATTTTTCAGTTTTGAGTACTGTCACACTTAACAAGTACTCAGTTGTGCAACACTGGAGCACGTTTTATCATTTTTGAGACATATAGAGCTGCTTTCTTTTGTTGATGCTATAAAAAACAAAAAAAAGAATGAAAATTTTGAAAAAAAAAAAAAAAAAAATGTATTTTATAAAATTTTGGAAATAAATATTCTTTCTTCATAAATGTAGGCCAAAATGTATTCTACTACTTTTATTTTTATTTTTTATAGTTTATATTTTTAATAGTTTATATTATTTAGTATATATATATATATATATATATATATATATATATATATATATATATATATATATATATATATATATACTGTAAATTTGCATTGATTAATGTACTGACTGTATATGTAAATTCGCGAGGCCATACAATGACAGGACAGTACAAATACCCCTCAAATGACCACTTTCTGGAAAGTAGACAATTCAAGGTATTTAGTAAGAAGCATGGTGAATTTATTTAAGTTGAATTTTTTTTGCCACAATTTTTTGGAGATTGTCATTTAACCACTTGCCAACTGCCCATGGTCGATTGACAGCAGCAGAATGCCACTCCTGCGCAAATCGCCTTAGCTGTAAGGCGGGCGCTTAAAGGAGTATAGGGGGCGGGCACGTGCGTCCACCGCGTTCCTAAGGAGCCAATGCGCGTGCCCGGCAGCCACGATGTCTGCCGGGCACCCGCGATCGCTCCTGACAGAGTAAACACACAAATACACATTCTGTCAGGGGTGAGGAGACAGATCTGTTGTTCCTAGTATATAGTATATATATCCAAGTCAGTCCCATCCCCCACAGTTAGAACACAATCAATATACGCTTATTGCAATCTTTTTACTAAAAATATGTAGAAGAATATATATCGGCCTAAACTGATGCAGAGATTTTTTTTTTTTTTTTTATTTGGGACATTTATTATAGCAAAAAGTAAAAAATGTTGTGTTTTTTTTCAAAAATTTTCTAGGGACATAAATTAGGTATCTCATTTCCTGACTACCTATCACATTTGTGGAGGCCTTAGAGCAACAGAACACCCCAATGTATTTGTAGGAGACATGGTTAGTCTTTTTAAGACTTCATTTTTTTGCCACAAGTTTTTTGGAAAATGTGGAAAGAAAATGAGAACTGATTTTTTTACACAAAGTTGTCAGTTTTATAAGTTATTTCTCACACACAACATAGGCATACTTAGAATTAGAAAGGGGAAGCTTGGTGGCATGGTTGGCAGTGTATCTATGCAATTATCCATCTATTTTTATGGACATTCCATTTTGAAGTCTGTTTCATAAATTCAGGGTAGTATACCCACCTATATATACAAATTTTCTGACTATTTAAAAAATAAGTCATCTATACCAGCTAGCAGGCCAGGAGTCCTTCATCAATCATGAGTGGAACATATTGAATCTATATGCATATGCTCAGCACATTTCTTTATTTCCCCCCATTTCCCCCTTTATCTGCCCCCCGCTCTTGATCTGCAGGCATCTATCTGTGCTTCTGCCGAAGAAGCAAGACTCCTCTCGCGAAATGCGTCAAGACCTAGCACAGCCATCCTAGACTACTGACAGACACATACAGGTCCTATGGAAATGTCTATGATATGAATGCAAAATTGACTAATATGTAGATATCTAATATGTTTTCTTTTTTCTGTATTACATGTTGTTTTTAAAAGTGTGTTAAATAATCATTTATACATTTTACCTGAGGTGTGCTCTTTAAAAGTCCCATGGGCAATTTTGTTTTTTGTTGTTTGCATACTATTGGGGACTGAGTATCACCTCCACCCATCTCATGCCAGCTCTACTTTTGCGGTAATATATTTACAATAAAGGACCTTTTGGGGGGGATATTTATTATTTTTAATAAAGGGCTTGCAAAGCTTTGATTATGTAAGGAAAGAAAGCAGTGGTCCAGCTATTCATTTAACCTATGTAAAACAAAAAAAACCTTGGATGAAAGAAAGTTGCAACATGTATTTACAGGCAAACTTTGGTTCCTTTATATATGCATTTTTTCTAACAGGCAAAGGATAATCCAGGAATTAATGCATTAGAATGATGGTTGCTTGCTTTTTAGCAGATGCTTTTTAAAGACTGATATCATCTATTTTAATGCATTTGCTTCCAGTAGAAAGCTTAGTGAAATAATCTTGCGTTTCCAATTTGTGACTTTTTGCTCTAGTGATATGAGCCAAGGTGAAGAGCAATCCAGTATGGGCAGCATTCCAAACGGCAGGATGTAGACAACCTGAATAGGCTCTTTATTCCAACCCACTGATGAGTATCACGTAAAGACATCACAAAACATTAATTCTGCATTACAGTTATCCTCACATTCCTTTTTATTCTATATTCTTCTCAGGCAATGATACAGAGGGAAATAGAAAGAGAAGAAGAAGCTGAGACCTAAAAAGAGACAGATAGTATGAGGTGTTTATAACAGGGATAGGACAAGGAATAGACCATAGATTGATGGCAGGCTTGTACTATAAGAATACGGATACAAATTACGCCTGATCAGATCGTTCTTTGTATGTATGTATGTGTCTATCTATCTATTTTTCTATATATTTATCTATCTATCTATCTATCTATCTATCTATCTATCTATCTATCTATCTATCTATCTATCTATCTATTTATCTTGAGGCAATGGATGTCAGGATTGGAGATGAAGTAGATGTGTCATCTAGATTTCTACATATGGTATATGGTTGTAGAGTTTGTGCCTGCTAAAGCTTCCAATCTTAGGTGCAAATTTTACCTTAAAGCCAAACTTTACTAATAAGTCAGCTGACCACAAATATTTTTATATTTAAGCTGACTTAGGATAGGAGCTCACTCTCTGCTATAAGAGTTGGCTGCTGGGTGAAAAGGCTGACTGCTGACAGAAAACTAAAACTCCATTCATACGGACGTTTGTATCTGACAGCAGCTAAATGCTGATTATCTGCACTTGAAAATGTTAAAATATTTCCTAACGATACTTGTGGTTTGTAAATGAGCTTAGCTGCATTTAGCCGCAGATAGCTGTATTTAGCTGCATCTATGTTTCTAGGTGTTTTTCTCTCAATACCCTATTCTTGGAGGGGTGTTATACTCCAGGCACCTCTTCCACATTGTTGGTATTTTTCTTAGCAAGGAGAGCTGTGTAATTGAAATGGAGTGCAGAACAAAGCTGGTGCTTACCACTTTGTGCCTGCTTGACAGGAGAAGATGACTGAGAGGCGGTTCACATGCATGGCACTACTTGTAAAAACATACCACACCAAACCCTGTGCCAAATTTAAAAAAAATGGCATAGGGGTCTCCCCCAAAATCCACACCAGACCCTTCAGGTCTGGTATGGATTTTAAGGGGAACTCTGCTCCAATTTTTTTTAAAAATGGCGTAGGGCCCTGCCCCAAAACCATACCAGGCACTCAATCCAAGCACTCAACCTGGCAGGCCGCAGGAAAAGAGGGGGAGATGAGAGAGCCCCCACCCTCCTGAACCGTACCAGGCCACATGCCCTCAACATGGGGAGGGTGCTTTGGAGTAGCCCCCAAAAGCACCTTCTCCTCATCTTGTTGATGGGGACAAGGGCCTCATCCCCACAACCTTTGCCCGGAGGGTAGGGGGGCTTATCGGAATCTGGAAGCCCCCTTTAACAAGGGGACCCCCAGATCCCGGCCTCCCTTCATGTGAATTGGTAATGGGTACATTGTACCCCTACCATTTCACAAAAAAAGTGAAAGTGAATAAATGTCCTGCAATGTAGATCCATCTCACGCCGCCTGACTAGCCAAAAAAAAAAAAACGACAACAGCTCCGCTTCCACGGGAGGCTCCCGCTAAGTGAAGCTTCTTCTCGATGACAGCTGTGATATAGCTGAGGGCGGGGCCACTCAGTGACGTAAATGGGTGACCCCGCCTTCCTCCAAGTCACGTGGTGGATGGATCTCCATCACAGGACATTTTTATTTTTTATAAAGGACTTGACCCAAAGTGTCTCCTGTCTTTTTTACTATTTTTGACACTTTTTTTTTGAAATGGTAGGGGTACAATGTACCTGATACCAATTCACATAGGGGGGAGGCCGGGGTCTTGGGGTCCCCTTGTTAAAAGGTGCTTCCAGATTCCGATAAGCCCCCCGCCCACAGACCCCCACAACCACCAGGCAAGGGTTGTGGGGGTGATGACTATGTCCCCATCAACATGGTGACAAGATGCTTTCGGGGGCTACTCCAAAGCACCCTCCACATGTTGAGGGAATGTGGCCTGGTACAGTTCAGGAGTGGGGGGGCTCTCTCTCAACCCCCCTCTTTTTCTGCGGCCTACCAGGTTGCATGCTTGGATAAGGGTCTGGTATGTATTTTGGGGGACCCCTATGCAATTTTTTTTAATTTTGGCGCAAGGTTCCCCTTAAAATCATACCAGACCTGAAGGGCCTGGTATGGATTTTGAGAGGACCCTAGCGCAGTGTTAAAAAAAAATTTGGTTTGGGTTTTCCCTTAATATTCATACCAGACCGAAAGGGCCTGGTAATGGACTGGTGGGGGACCCATGCCGATTTTCTTCAATGAGTTTTATCTATATTGTCGAAACCCAATAATTTATTACAGCCATGATCAGTTTTAAATGACTTTTTTTCCTTTAAAAATTTCATTTTGCTGTGGCACTGTTCTAAACATGGAAAACTGCGCCACTTTACAGGCATACTATAGGCACGATATTTAAAGGAATATTTCATGTTTATTGTTTCACTTTAACCACTTCAATACCAGACACTTATGCACCTTCCCGCCCAGACCAATTTTTAGCTTTCAGCGCTCTCACACTTTGAATGACAATTACTCTGTATCCAAACAAAATGTTTATCATTTTCTTCTCACAAATAGAGCTTTCTTTTGGTGGTATTTAATCACCACTGGGTTTTTTATTTTTTTATGATATAAGAGAAAAAAAATCGTAAATTTTGAAAAAAACACACTTTTTTTTTGTTTCTAGCATAAAATTTAGCAAATAAGTAATTTTTCTTCATAAATTTGTGCCCGAATTTATGCTGCTACATATCTTTGGTAAAAATAACCCAAATTAGTGTATATTATTTGATCTTTTTGAAAGTTATAGAGTCTACAAACTATGGTGCCAATCACTGAAAATTGATCACATCTGATCACACCTGATGTACGAAAGGCCTATCTCATTTCTTGAGACACTAACAAGCCAGGAAAGTACAAATACCCCCCAAATGACCCCTTTTTGGAAAGTAGACAGTCCACTGTATTTACTAAGAGGCATGATGAGTTTTTTGAAGTTGTAATTTTTTCATAATTACAACTACACCCCAAAATAGAATTCCTCTACTCCTCCTGAGTATGGCGATACCACACGTGTTAGACTTTTACACAGCCTGGCCACATACAAAGGCCCAACATTGAAGTAGCACTTTCAGTCATTCTACAAGCATAAATTGCACATATTTCTTTTGTCTTTCTCAACCACCTATTACACTTTTGAAGGCCCTGGAGCACCAGGACAATGGAATTATCCACAAAATGACCCCATTTTGGAAAGCACACACCCCAACGTATAATCTATGAGGCATAATAAGTCTTTTGAATGGTTCATTTTTTTCCAGAAGGTTTTGAAAAATGTGGAAAAAAAATGAAAATGCATTTTTTTTACACAAAGTTGTCCATTTATAAGATATTTCGAACACATAGCATGTACATAGCAAAAATTACAGCCCACAATACATTCCTCTACTCCTCCTGAGTATGGTGATACCACATGTTTGAGACTTTTACACAGCCTGGCCACATACAAAGGCCCAACATTGAAGTAGCACTTTCAGGCGTTCTACAAGCATAAATTGCACATATTCTTTCTCAACCACTTATTACATTTTTGAAGACCCTGGAGCACCAGAACAATGGAATTATCCACAAAATGACCCCATTTTGTAAAGAAAACACCCCAATGTATAATCTGAGGCATAATGTGTCTTTTGAACGGTTCATTTTTTTCCAGAAGGTTTTGAAAAATGTGGAAAAAAAATGAAAATGCATTTTTTTTACACAAAGTTGTCCCTTTATAAGATATTTATAACACATAGCATGTACATAGCAAAAATGACACCCCAACATACATTCTGCTACTCTTCTTGAGTATGGCGATACCACATGTTTGAGACTTTTACACAGCCTGGCCACATACAGAGGCCCAAAATCCAAGTAGCACCCTCAGGCATTCTAGCAGCATTAATTACACATATGATTTTCTGACTACCGATCACATTTTTGAAGGCCCTTTATATTTCTAACACATAGAAGGTACATGCCAAATAACAAAAGATTACCTGTGGTTTTAGAAGTGCAGTGGTCCACAAAGAAGAGCATCGGTCCAGGCAGCAGGCAGGAATGAGGCCAGTGACAGCAAAAGCAATCATCCAGGCAACAGGCAGGAATACTGTCCATAGTTCGTGCAGGCATAGATACTGTCAGCACAGCCAGAGCACAGCCAGAGCACAGCCAAAGCACAGGTCCAGGTAGCAGGCAGAGGTGTCCCGGCAGAAATACTGTCCAAAGTTAGTAGAGGCAGCAGGTAGATATATGGTCAACACAGCCAAAGTATTGGTGCAAACAGCAGGAAGAAACATGGTCCATAATGTCATGGGTCATTACAGGCAGCAATATGGCCAGCACAGCCAAAGTATTGGTCCAGGCAGCAGGAAGGATCATCAAGCTTAGGTCCAGGGGGACAGGGGTAGAGGCTTCTCCCACTCAAATCGCTTTGAAGCCTCCGGGCAACCAGACCCTGTTCTGGGAGCACAGAAAACAAAAAACTGTTTTTCTCTACTCAGAACGCTATTCTGAAGCCCCTCACATATGTGAGACCCCTGTGTATTAAAGTAGATGACCAAAAGATCAGTCCAAGTGGCAGGCAAAAACATAGTCGATGAACAGGCCAAGGTCGGTGCACGTGGAGGTCAGAAACGTGGTTTAAATTGGCAAGCAAAGACATTGTCGGTAAACAGGCTAGGGTCAGTTAATTAACATGGAAGGTAGTAACAGGGTAGCAGGCAAATGGAGAAATGGCAGTCTGTTGATAATAAGGGGAACTAATATTGGATGGATGTATGATAATTTTTGAAGCAATCGCCGATGCACAGGCCAGGTTGGGAGGGACATTCTGGACAATAATAGCTGGTATCTCTTCTTACTCCTCCTCTGCTGCATACACGGCATTTCTTTTGGCATCTTCTTCCAGATTCTGTGGGGGGGAGGCTAAAGGGATAGTGTTGCTCATGAAGTCGACGGACACTATCAGAGCGAATGCTTCCTGGGACGGGACCATCTTGGTAAATGAGGGCAGTGATGATATCTTCAATATACTTGAGATAGGTGATTTGTTGATTTTGAGTTGCTGTTTGGTAGCAGACAAACAAATTAAAAAGGGCCATGTGAAACTGTAGCATCTGATCATTTAAATCCACCCCCCCCCATGTACATATTGTAGTCGTGGACACATTCAGGCTTTACAATGGGGCCGCATCTTCTTTGGATCTCCACCATGGTGTCATTGGGGATGGTAGAGAGGATGTGGACATCTTTCTTGTCCCTCCACTTCATGGCCAACACCTCCTCATTCCTCATGAATGCCGATTCTCCATTTTACCATTTTTTTGTCAACAGATTTTGTGGGAATCACTTCTGTTTTTTTTTTTTTTAAGGTACCGCAGGCTGTTTTTTTTTTACTATAAAGATGACGAAAAAGGGGCAGACTAGTATAATAGTTGTCGAACATATACATGGTATCCTTTTTCAAACAGGGGGTATGCCAGCTCCCAGACAATTTTCCTACTGGTTCCAATATATGTGGGGCAATCACGGGGCTGGAGCTGGGAGTCTTTGCCTTCGTAGATCCGGAATGTGAAGACGTATCCAGTGGCTCGGTCACATAATTTATTTAATTTCAGCCCATACCTGGCTCTCTTGTTTGGTATATACTGCTTGAAGTGCAGTTGGCCAGTGAAATGTATGAGGGACTCGTCCACACAAGTTTTTTGGTCTGGGATGAAAACTTCTCTAAATTGCTGGGAAAAGGAATTGATTAGGGCGTGTATCTTGTATAATTTGTCATGGTTTTGATGATCTCGGGGAGGGCACTGTGAATTGTCATTGAAGTGGAGAAAACGCATAATCATGTCGTATCTTGTCCTGGACATGACAGAGGAATATATGGGCATGTGTTGGATGGGGTGGGTGGACCAATATGCATGGACTTCGTTCTTTTTTGTAAGCCCCATATTGAATGTAAGTCCCAAAAACTATTTAAATTCATCCAGTGCGACACATCGCTACTGGAACATGCGGGCGTAGGAAGAATTGGGGTTGGCAGCAATAAATTGGGATGCGTACAGATTTGTTTGATCCACTATATTCTGCAGAAAATCTTCAGGGAAAAATAAAGAAAAATAATCAAATTCAGAAAAATTTGTAGTGTCAGGCTGCACACCTGGCTGAAGCAGATCCTGAGTTGGCAGGCAACCATAAGGGGTTTGCCAGGGCATCAGGAAGGTAGGACTGGGGCTGGATTCTTTGGGCTGGGCGTGTATTTTCAGTACTTGTACTGGGCTCCTCTTTTTGGGGTCTGGCGCTGCTGGTGGTGGGTAGATCTCCTGATCTTGGTCCCGATCTTGGTCCCGATCTTGGTCCCGATCTTGGTCCTGATCTCATTCTTTTGGGAGGGACGGTTTCCTCTGTGGACTCGGACTCTGATCCACTACCCTCCACTGGCTTGTATTCCGAACCAGAATCGGATGGTGGGAGCTCCCCGCTGCTCTCATCATCCGACATGGCAAGAATCCTGTGTAATGGCCTGTGTAATGGTACAGCTGGTGGTAGTGGTACCGATGGAGGTATTAGTGGCAAGCCTGTGTGGTGGTACCAATGGCGGTATGGGTGGTGGTGGTACCAATGGCGGTACTGGTGGTGGTACGGGTGGTACAGGTGGTGGTACAGGTGGTGGTACGGGTGGCAGTGGTACTGATGGCGGTACAGATGGTGGTGTTACTGATGGCGGTATGGGTGGTTGTGGTGCCGGTACAGGTGGTGATGGCGGTACGGGTTGTGGTGGTACTGATGGCGGTACAGGTGGTGGTGGTACCCATGGCGGTACGGGTGCTGGTGGCAGCAGTACAGGTGGTGATGGCGGTACAGGTGGTGGTGGTACCGATGGTGGCACTAGTGGCGATACTGGTAGCGGCCTGTGTGGCAGTATAGATGGTGGGCCTGATGGCGGTACTAGTGGCGGTACTGGTGGTGGTACTGATAGCCTGTGTGGCAGTACAGATGGAGGTGGGCCTGTGACAGATGGGCTGATTGACAGATGGGCTGATTGGCTAGGCTGTGTGACAGTTGCTCTTTATTGGGGGGGGGCCTTGTTGTGCACAGTAAAACAGTAAAGACAAGACACTAATCTCACTTACTGATCCCTGCTCTCTCCTCACACGATCGGTGTGTGTGAGGAGAGAGCAGGGATCAGATAGTAACTGCTGCTTGTTTACATTTGTGACCGGCTGTGATTGGACACAGCCGGTCACGTGGTAAATAGCCAATTTCATTGGCCATTTACCCTGATCAAGGAAGCGCTGTGTCCAGGGGACACACGCCTTCCCCAATCTTCACTCTGCGCGCCCCTGGCGGCGCGCACGTAGCTCGTCGTCAAGAATACCGTTACCGGTGATCGGCTGTGACTTTGACACAGCCGATCGGGTGGTAAACAGCCAATTACTTTGGCTGTTTACCGTGATCGGGAAAGCGCTGTGTCCGAGGGTCCACGATCGACGCGATGCGTGCCCTCGCGGTCGTGCGCCGGCATGTAATCCTGAGGATGTCATATGACGCCCAGTCAGGATAACGCAACCACTTCCCGGACGTCAATATGCTATTGACCGCGCGGGAAGTGGTTAAGCATTATTAAAATCCCTGCTCCCGAAAAAACTGTAGTTTTTAAAACTTGTCTTGCATTGATACATGTCCCCTGAAACAGGACCCAGGTCCCCAAACCCTTTTTATAATAATAACTTGCATATAAGCCTTTAAAATGAGCACTTTTGATTTTCATGTTCGTGTCCCATAGACTTTAACGGTGTTCGTGTGTTCGTCCAAATTTTTTGCCTCTTTGCAAGTTCTGGTGCGATACGAACCGACAATGACAGGGGGGATGGGGCGCTCCATCCCAAGGGATCTCCTCAGGATCAGTACAATAGACAAACAAATACTTGGGGACACACCCTTTTTTAGGAGGAGTCCTATATTTCTCCCATATAGAGGGGTGTATTTCTCCCATGGTTCAGAGAAGCAGGATCTTTCATTCTATTAATAGAATAGGACCCACTAATAATGGGGTACTTTGACACAGTAAGTGGTCTTAATCACCATATAGCCATATGGCGTGACCAAATTCCCATATTTTTTTCAAACGTCAGGGGTTTTAAATAGCCTTGCAGAAGTTAAATGTCATTTTTTATGTGTGCGCTGTAATATTTTGTTCTGTTTGTATGGTCTTATGGCTGCACCATCTTTAATGCATTTTTTTCGAATGTGCCCCCCAAGTATTTATTTATTTATTCACAGTATTCCATGAATTAGAAATCTGCAAGTCCCGACAACCTTTGCGGTTGTCGGCTTGTGGTTTTCAATGAACAACCAGAGCCATGTTGACAGATAAACAGACAATCTGCAGGACTATGGCATTACACCCACCATCTGCTGATATGTTTCACAGGTCCCTAACAAAAAAATAGGTGAACTTATCCTTTAAGGCTTTTTGTAGAAACATGCTCTTACTAACTAAAGTGATTTCTTTATGTCCACTCAGATTCAAACATATAGAAAATGCTGATGTTGATTGGTGGCTTGGAAGGACTCCAGTACTTATTAAGAATACATTAGATTTAGACACCTAAGGCCCTTTTCACATGTGTGGACCGTTCTGATCCGCCTGTCAGTTTTTTCAGGCGGATCTGAACCGTCGCTCCATATAGCTCTATGGAGCACCAGATGTCAGCGGTGACATGTTCCTGACATCTGATCCGCCCCAATCCGCTCCGCAAAATCCAGACGGATGGATGTCCTATTCTCCATCTGTCTGGCGGATCGGATGAAAATAGACAGGTCCGTACTCATCCGATCCCCCATGGAGGAGAGCAGTCTCTCTGACATTTTCGTCCCTGCACAGAGTGCAGAGACGGACTTGTCATCTGCCGGCTCAGCGGGGATCAATGGAGGGATCCTCGCTGAGCAAGCGGAGGAGTAAAAAGGACAACCCTGTGTAAAAGGGGCCTAATAACAGCAAATGATTCCACCTAGTATTTAATTCTTACAGACTACAGTGGAAGTCTGATATATAGTCTGATATATACATTCTTTTAGCTAGTCCAGTCTCAATAACAAATCTAGCTGTCTCAAGAGGGTCCATGCCCCAAAACTCTCTGTGCCCTCCCAACCTGGCTTAGAACAGGGCTCTGACTCACCCATGACATTACTGCAGGCGGACTCTACCTAAAAGAGGCCTAGCACCTATGATCCTACTTATTGTAACAGACACTATTCTGGTACAGAGCCACCTAGTATGAAGGTAGGAAACTGCACCTGTCTACAAGCTGATACCAAAATCTGAAGTCTTTTTTCCACACTGCACCTAATGTTTGTGAGATATTCATTGCTGTCCCACTGAGTTCTCTCTACATAACAACTGTGTGTAAAATATTTTACTTTTCACAGTTCCTTAAAATTATATTCATTTAATGCAGATAAAAGTATTGCTGCGCTGTACAGATAATTGAAAATAAAGTGCTCCGTGAACAAATAACTTAACCGCACTGACAAGAGACAATAAAATCGCATATAGATATAAAGGTTGCAATCTATATAAACGGCGAGTGACGAAATGCGTCAGTGTCGTGACCTCGCAGGAAGTGACGTGTGCGCTCCAGAGTGTGCTCCAGCCGGGCCAAGCATACCAGGAAGTGTGGGAGATCTTTCTACACGGCGGTTTTGGCGCTAGTTTCCGGTGGACGGAATGCAAACAGGCAGAGTGCACTCAATTTTACTTTACAAGCTGTTTATCATATACATTTTGGTACGCATGTTTTTATTGGGGGGAATACTGGATGTTTAATAAATTTATATCAAACTGTACTACACTATCCGCACCATTTGTTTCTTTATATGCTGGGGTTTGGAGAGGATCTGCTCTGGTACCTGCAGGCGGTGGAGATGTGGACGTGCTGAGGAGATGGCTGGTAGCAGGGAATTTGATTGAAATGCCTATATTTATCATAATTCTGGTGAGTGCATCCCCAAAGGGGAGTGTGAACTACACGTGGTGTCAAAAGTGATTATCGGGGGGAAGTTTTATTACTGTATCATAATAAGGACTTTTCACTGCACTAATTCAGACTGTATTCTGGTTATCATGATGGGCTTTTATGAACTCTTTTAAAGAAATATAAAAGACTTTTAGCGCTGCTGCAATATTTAAAGGGGCAGTACCGTGTTTATGAAAGGGATACTTTTACCTAGATTTTAATATTGTCTTATCACCGATATAAAATATATATCTCCTTCTTCTAGTGCATAAAACAATAAAGTGAAAATATTATCAAATATTTTAAAGTGCTAATAAGTACAAGCATCTAATTAAATAAATCATTAAAAAGTTCATAAAGGAATACAGCATAAATATTTCTGAAAAACACTGACTGTACCGAACACGCATCGGGAAACGAGATACCGGAAGTGATGTACACAAGCTCACTGCTCGTTTTTTGTTGCCTGTTTACCATTGTCCAAAATGTGAGTACCTTTATTTATATGCTGTACCAATAAATAATTTAAAAAAAGTACTACACTATGGAGCATCCCTCTTGCCCTGTTTATGAGGTTCACCTGTCCCAGTGGTTATAAAAGAGAGAATTCATACCTGCTGCCAGTGAATTTAAAGGGATACTACATGACCAGATACCTGTGAGACCAGTCTGGGGACATACAAGGGTCCTGTAATAAAGCCAATTTCTATGCTGTAACCTTACAGCAGTAAGGTAAGGTGCCACCCATTTAATGGAGAAAAGGAAAAAAATACCCATCACCAGTATTGCACTAGAAGAAAAAACCTAATAGCACCGGCACTTTATTTGTGTTTTTTCTGACCACAAGTCAGAGTTGCATTGTCTGCATGGACGTATTGCTTGCTTGCACGGACATTTTTATTGCAACCACTAGCACCTGCACTTTATATTGGACCACTATCTGCTTGCACTCCATTGATTTTTTTTGCAGTGTTTTGCATGAATATTTTTGCTGTATTCCTTTATGAACTTTTTATGATTTATTTAATTAGATGCTTGTACTTATTAGCACTTTAAAATATTTGATAATATTTCCACTTTATTGTTTTATGCACTAGAAGAAGGAGATATATATTTTATATAGATTGCGACCTTTATATCTATATGCAATTTTATTGTCTCTTGTCAGTGCGGTTAAGTTATTTGTTCACGAAGCACTTCTGCACTTTATTTTCAATAATCTGTACAGCGCAGCACTACTTTTATTTGCAATCTATCTGGGTTCTGACATTTCCTTCAGTGTTTGCAGCAGTACGTAGTTTATTTCTATTTACTTGGTAGGCGCAGGGATACATATTCTATATATATTCATTTAATGGATTAAAAAATCTGGCATTTTATTTACCAAATTACCAGGTTTCTTAAACTCCTTAGCGGTATTCCCGAGTGTGGCTCGGGGTGAATTTTCAGTACCAAAAGCGGTAACCCCAAACGACTCTCGGGATTGCATTGCAGGATCCAGGCTAAGTTACTTACCTTGTCCCCAGGATCCTGCAATGTCCTACCGCTGTGTGTGTGAGCCGTGTCTCCGCTCGATCTATCACAGTGCCAATCTCTGTTCCCTGCGAGCGTTGCGACGCACAGGGACGGAGCACAGCGCCAAATTCAAAAAGTTAAAACACACAATACATACAGTACACTGTAATCTTACAGGTTACATTATTGTATCAAATTATTTAACATCCCTTTTGTCCCTAGTGGTTTGTCCAGTGCCCTGCATGCAGTTTTATATTATAAATACTGTTCTTTCTGCCTGGAAACTGGAGATTGTCCATAGCAACCAAAAAGTGTCCCTTCAAATCAAAAGCAGTTTTAGATCAGCTAGAAAACAGTGATAATAAATTAGAATCACTTGCAGAATTGAGCGATAGTGATTTGTGGGGCAATCCGTCCACAAACAATGAAAGTAATGACAACGACACTTCTGCAACTGAGCAAATTTCAGTGTTTTTGATTTGATTACATTATTGAATAATTTTATTATTATTATTTGTTATAATTATTTATAGTTATTTCTGATATTATAATTTATGATTTTGTGTTTCAAACGTTATCATACCCGGGATGTCTACTAGACTCTGGTTTGGACAAATTTAAGTGTGTTATTCATAAGAATTACAGGCCTACACTATAAAATGCCATATTTCCATGCAAAACATTGTACCGCTCAAAAATCGGACCTAATCATACCGCCAGGGAGGTTAAGCTAGGTACACACACGGGCCAAAAATCTGTCAAAAATGGTTGATTCAGCAGTTACTGGTCAACTTTTGGCCCATGTGTACAGCTACTTATCCATCAGAAGCTGGTCTCACAATTGGGTTCTGTTTAAGGAGCATACTGGAAAACCAGCATCCAATCGGCATCCAATCACTGCTTGCAGCCAAAGGCTGACCAGTGTGATCTGGTGGGGGGATGGTCCCCCTGTCAGAACACATTACCACAGTGGATAGATCGCTGTACTGTAATTTTTGTAGTTTTTCATTCAGCCTGCTGGGTTGAACGAAAAAAGAAACTTTATATGTGTACCAGGCATAAGTTTACCTGTGCTTCAAACTTTCAGCCAAGGGTCATAGAACAAACTGCTCAGTACTAAGGTAATTAGCTAGCAAAAGAGACCAAGGGAAAATGAATCAAGAAGAGATAATCTGATGACATAAAAATAGCCTCATCCATTCATAATTATGTTTTGGTCCAAGCCGAACAACATTTCAAACTAAGTGTCCCACATCTGTCAAATTTAGCACCTAAATCAGCAGATAATGATTCCAATACTTACCGGATTAGGTTGTTAGGGTAGCATTTGAAAGCTCAGTAGGCAGAAATATATTCAGAATTCTATCAACAGTAAGAATATGTGTTTCTTTTATTTATTGTTTGTAATTTTTATGAACAGAAAGAGAGTTTTATACAAAATTTTAAACACTGTCGGTTCACATCAATTATTTTTACTTTGCTTTTAGTACAATAGTGGAACTTTAATAGAAATAAAAGTTACTGTAGCTAATGAGCAAATTTTTCAGCTTTCATTTCTGAAAAAATTGGTAATTCTTCTTACAACAAATTAGAGTCATGTCTGCTATAGCTTATCTGTACATGAAGTATATCTAAAGCTCAACCAGATGATATTTAGTTTGCTAAAGTAAAATTATTTTGGATATCGTGTTCACCTTTCTTCATTCTTTTTTTGAATCCTCTGACAGCACAGGGATTTGTGTGTTAAACACACAAATCCCTGCGCTTGCTCTTGTGTGAAAGCAATCGTGCGGGGCCGGCGGGCGATCGCACCTGCCAACAACGTGCGTCGGGTCCTCCGCTGTGCAGCAGGTGTGCACGCGTACTCGCGCACCCTCTGGTGGCTCTCCTGGGCAAAACCGTATATTTACGGGATTTTGCATAGGAGAGTAATTCAGCCGCAATATATCTTAGTGAGCCAGTCGGGAACCGGTTAATTAGGCAATATGGTTAACTGGTCCAGTCAATCACTCATAACCTTCATAGCATGGAAAGCATTACTTTTAGAAAATGAAATATATTGATACTGTTGATCAACTGGAACGTGGGAAAAATTCCAGGATCCCATGCCCTGGTAATCTCTATGAGCTTTTTTAGCAGTATGAGTACATGGATACTGATACCATTATTCTTACAACCTGGAATTACATTTTTGTTTTCGACACATCTCATGAATTACTGTTTTAATAGTTTGGTTAAAGTAGATCTTTATTTTAAATAAATACATTTGTACATTTGTGACAGGACTGCAAACAAGTGTAGACAACTCTGATCACAGGGAGCTGGTATTTGGAAAAGGAGACCCAAGCTGGTTTTACCTTTTTCAAAAAAAGGTTTATGATCCTGTCTTGTGGAACGTTGGCATACAGAGGTATAGCATGGGTCTGTATATTATAGTAATGGTGATAGCAGCTTCAACGTCTTATGTATTAGCTACTATCTCTCAGGATGGTGGGGCAGATACAGGACATGATCTAGCCTGTTTGATTTGGGGGCACACTTTCATTTTATCCTTGTAGCTATGTGCACCATGGTGGTCTGGTGGGGCTTCAGTGCCTTATTATAGAGTCCACCCTGCTGATGACACTGTTCCTGGAGGGAGGCAAGACCAAAATCTGGGGTGGTAGGGCACAGCCTGCCCCAGCACCCCCCTTGATTCAGCCCTGGGGATGTTTTAGGTGTATAAATATTTAGTTTTAACCACTTTCTGACCAACCGCCATCATTATTCTGCGGCAAGGTGGCACAATCCTGGAAATCGCCGTAGGTGTACGTCGGCGCGGGATCTCGCTTTTGTGGGCGTGCGCACACTCCCATTGGCCAGTGGCAGAGCCAGTCACGATCGTTCCCCGCAGTGACAGAACGGGGATCTGCCTGTGTAAACAAGGCAAATCTCTGTTCTGACGGGAGATCACACAGATCCTGTCTTTCTGCTAAGCAGGAAGACCGATCTGTGTGTTTCCTTAGTCACACAGTCCCCCCTACAGTTAGAGCACACAGTAAGGGAACACATTGAACCCCTTGATCGCCCCTCGTGTTAACCCCTTCCCTGATAGTGTCATTAGTACAATAACATTGCATATTTTTAGCACTAATTACTGTAATAATGTCACTGGTTCCCAAAAAGTGTCAAAAATGTCAGTTAGGTATCCGATCTGTTTGCCGCAATGTCGCAGTCCCCCTAAAAATGACTGATCCCCACCATTACTGGTAAAAAAAAAAATGTATAATAATAAAAATGTCATAAATGTATTCCCCTTTTTGTAGACGCTATAGCTTTTGCGTAAACTAAACAATATACGCTTATTGCAATTTTTCTACCAAAAATATGTAGAAGAATACATATTGGCCTAAACTGATGAAGAAATGTGCTTTGTTTTTTTTGGGGGATATTTATTATAACAATAAGTATAGAATATATATTTTTTTTCAAAATTGACGCTCTTTTTTTTGTTTATAGCGCAAAAAATAAAAAACGAAGAGGTGATGAAATACTACAAAAGAAAGCTCTATTTGTGGGAAAAAAAGGATATAAATTTTGTTTGGGTACAACGCCGCACAATAGGGCAATTGTCAGTTAAAGCAACGCAGTGCCGTATTGCAAAGAATGGCCTGGTCAGTAAGTGGGTAAATCCTTCCTTAAGCGGTTAAAAAACAACATAACACAGAAAAATATGAATTCAGATCATATAAACAAACAGGATGAACACTGTTAAAATATCTCTACTTATTTTTAAGTCTGGTCCTTCCATAATACAGGCAATAAACCCTGATGCTGTATTATTACTGTTTGTAGCGTGTGCCACCCCATACCATTATACCTTTGATGTTTTTAATGAATAAAGTGCTAATTAACATGCAAAGCAGAGTGATATTTACAGCAGCCTTATGGCTCAGTTTATGGAAGCTAAGTGAAGCAAGAACAAAGATGGATAAATAATTAACTGATAAAAAGAAATGTTTAAAACAGAGTGGAAAATCACTGGACACAGGCTGGACCCCCCAAGCTGCATATAATTGTGGGGCAGATTTCTCAGTTAAGAAAAAAAGCAAAATTAAACCTTCATCAGTCACTTCTATGAGAACTTACATAAATTAATGATATTTTAAATTAAAGCTGAAATTTATTTTGCTCTTATTTTGCTTCCCCCGATTCCTTCTTTCACCCTCATTAGCATGCTAATAAAATATTTAAATAAAATATTTCTCATTACATACCTTATTTTAACCCCAGTGACCTAATTACTGAGTCACCATGTTTCTCTATGCAGTGCAAACAGGCTGTGGCCGGTGAGAGGGACCAATAGGGTGCTGTTCATATTTTTCTGAAAACATCACAGCAGCCTGCCTCGGTATTCCGTTTAAAGTGAAACTTTATTCAGGTAATTAAGTCCTGACAGATTACTTCATACTGGCTCCTTTTGCAGGTATAGCTATGTAAAACATCAAAAATAAGTGTCTATGCTTTTTAAAATTGAGTAAGGCCCTGGTTCATCCTGCTCTGCACAGCCTCAATTGCTCTCTCAAGTACTGCAGCCCTTCCTTTTAACTGAGCTATGACATACAATCAAGGCTGGAAATGCATGTATTATAATTACAGAAAGTGAAATTTAGTTTTTGAGAACATGGAGAGCGGCGGGGAGTTCTCAATAAGAAATTGACTGCTCTGGGCTTCAACAAAATGGTGGCCTCCAACAAGAAGAAACAGGAGCAATGCTGGAGGTAAATTACAGCACACGCTAATTTTGTTAGCATAAATAATAATATGCAATGTATGTTCCTTCGTTGTTCCTTTTTTATTTTTTATTGAGTTGTTATAGGTTAAGTTCTGCTTTAGGATCTCTCGACCCCAGATTGGACTGCCTATGTGCCTTCTTGGTGCATCAATTCCAGGGATTTTGCATTGGGAGAAGGGACTTATCCATACCATGTGTGTAGCTTTATATCACATGTATGATCCCTGTGATATAAAGCGCATACTGACTTCTCTTAAATCAGAGGGTCATAATATTCTGGTAAGTGTGTCAATTGGTCATAAGGTGGAGGATCACTGTGGTGTCTTCTGAGTGACAGGATCTGCACAGGATTCTAAAGGTAGAAGGTTTTTTACCTTAATGCAAACAAAAGTACAACTTTTGGAATCACAAGTTACATAGTAACATAGTTGGTAAGGTTGAATAAACATAACAGTCCATCCAGTTCAACCTGTGTAGGTGTGTGTGTGTAGAAAACCATTTCCCATATCCCCGTATATTTTTTTTAACTAAGATGCACGTCCAAGAGTCTTTTAAAACTATACATACTTCCTGCCAAGACAACTGATTGTGGAGAAAGTTCCACATCCTTACAGCCCTGAGTGAAAAAACTCCTAATCAGCTTAAGGTTAAACTGCTTCACTTGCGCTGGAATAACCTTTGAGATATTTGTATATCACTATCATATCTGCTCTCAAGAGTCTCTTCTCCAGGGAGAATAAATGTAGCGCTTGTAGTCATTCCTCATAATTGAGGTCCTCCAGTCCCCATATTAATGTAGTTGCCCTTCTCTGGACTCTCTCCAGCTCCAGCACATCCCTTCTGAGAATTAGTGACCAGAACTGGACGGAATATTCCAGATGCGGCCGAACCAGAGTTATTTAAAGCGTCAGGATTATCGTTTTCCCTCTGGAGTAAGTTCCCTTTTTAATGCATGCTAATATTCTGCTGGCTTTGGTAGCCACAGCTTGACACTGCATGCTATTGCTCAGTCTGTCTTCTACTATAGATCCTTCTCCGTCCTGGAATCCCCTAGGGCAGGGGTGCCCAACCATGTGGCCCGTGCCTCTGATGTGGCCCCTGACCTCCCGCTCTGGGATGGCTGGTTGGCAAGCCCAGATCACGGGTTCCCGACCCGGCATCCCAGAGCATCAGTGTTGTGAATGAATCCGGTGGTAGAGGAAGCAAGCGGCTGCGTAGCAGAGCCACATAAGACAATGCTTCCTGTATAGCGCCACCTCCTGTCACAGGTGGAGTGATAC
This sequence comes from Lithobates sylvaticus, assembly GCA_028564925.1. Lineage (NCBI taxonomy): Eukaryota > Metazoa > Chordata > Amphibia > Anura > Ranidae > Lithobates > Lithobates sylvaticus. The sequence continues at coordinate 131,440,281 of CM053038.1, forward strand.
CAAATGCACTCTGCCTGGAACAGCAACAGCTGGCGATACCCAAATTAAACACTGTTATTAAAGGTATGTTTAACACTATAATCACAGTGTATATATGGGCATATCTGTTCTGCAGTGGTTACTGGGCTGCTTTCAAACTGCACTGAGCCATAGACCTGTTATTACCTACAGGTTTGGTGCTCTTTCAGAAAGCGCACCACACCTGCAGGATATAATAGAATTCTATGGCAAAGTGCAGCTAACCCATAGGAAAGCCAGAGGTGCACTGCTCTGGGTAAACCACAACCTCAGTGTGAAAGCAGCCTTAGGCCCCTTTCACATGATCGGTCCGACCCAATCAGACCCTCCATTCACTTCTATGGAGCGGCAAACGTAAACAGACTTGTGTGCGTTTACACCTGCCTACCTTCAATCCGCTAAAAGAAAAAAAAAACAGGAGGGGATCTGTCCCCTTCCATCTGGGCAGATCGGAGGGCCCATAGAGTAGAGTGGGCTGTGCATATGCGGAGTGTACATGGACCTGTCATCCACCCACTCCACTCATTGTGGCCCGCAGCCGGTTATCAAGTTGCTTAAGTGGCCCTTGCTCTTCAAAAGGTTGGGCACCCCTGCCCTAGGGGTTCTCCCCCTAATGAGTAACTTGCTATTATATTTTTACTCTCTTGCACTGTTTATTTCCCTGTTTGATGGTGGACTTTACTGAACAGATTTGCAATTATCTATATCTATTGGTATGCTAGCAGCTATGTGTTTATATATATTTTTGAGCGCAAAATTTTTGTTATTAAATATGTAAACCCTCACCTTAAAAAAACAACACATTCAAGTTAAAAAAGAAATGCAAAGCAACACATTTGTGTATACATAGAAACATTTTTAAATACATTTTTCTTTTTAATAAATAAACATATGACCTTTGTTCTCAGCTGCACAAGGGGCTTAGAGAGGTGGGGATGTAGACTCCCTGTGATGATGGGGGGAGCCTGGCAGCAGCAGTCAGTCCAGTGAAAAATGCAGAGACAGAAATATACTTGCAGAGGGGCATGTCAGCAGGAGGCAGAGAAACAGCAGTAGACTGATTATACCAGTAATTAGCTGTGCAGGGGGGACGTCAGCAGGAGGTATTGTAGAGAAACAGCAGGAGACTGATCTTCCCAGAGAAGCACAAGTCTAACCACTGGAGTATAGGCAGGCTGTGCCCCCAAGTAAAATGCAAGGAAGAAAACTGACCACACTGAGATGAATGTGCTTCCATGCTTAGCAATGGTCAATTTGACATAGAAAAGCAGGGAACTGGCAGGATCACCAGTTACTGTATTTCAAACAAAGGAAGCAATGACAAGAGAGCAGGGCACAACAGACACATATCAGAATAATGAAATGTTGGGATAACATACACTTTAATCTCTGTGGTTAAAAATGTTTTAATTCAGTATGGAAAAAAAGAAAACGTTTTCAGCACCATGATAAAATATCAAGACAGCAGTGTTTAGAACTTCACATGTGGACACACTCGAAAGCCTAAATATACCAACATGTAATCTGGTTTTACTGTAATTTCAACAAATCTAAATTTAACATTTGCTGGAAATAAAAAAGATATAATAATTTCCCATCCAATGTTATGCTTTGGAACAAAGCATGATTTAACATGAGTTAAAAAAGTAGTTTTGATGTGATCAAGAGTATAACTAATCATATCTTACAAGCATTTGATTCTAACCTACAGTATAAATGACTGAAAGTTTAGAAACACCCACAATACATGATTCATTTAGACACTGAAGACAAATGAAAAAAACAAAACATTTCTTATAAAAGCCGAAACTCAGTCTAGGGTATCAGTATTTTCTTATAGATAGTTACATATGATATTGGAATTGAATCATCTAAGTCCTATATATTGCATGTCAAGAATTAGATGTAAGTTGGTTTGATATAATGTAATAGTTAGATTAAATGCTTTTGCCGGTGTCTGTAGACAGCCCTAGATAATACTGTTTAAAAGGCCTCATGCACACTGGATGTTTTTGCACGTTTTTACAGCTGCTGTTTTTGGCTTCAGATGTTTTTTTCTACAGTCAATAAACTCTCCAGCATGTTATTCTATGTGTCCATGCACACATAGGCTTTTATCAACTGTTTTTGACTGAGGCGTTTTTTGGCTGTAAAAAAAAAAACCCAAACTTGTTGCAAAAAATGCTGAAAACTTTGAAAAACTCACTGCAAATGTACTGACATTTTTATATTGTTATTATAACATCCAGTGTGCATGAAGCTTAAGAATTGGGTATGGTGGATCCAGGACAACAACTTCACCACTTCACTCTCACTCACCATACATTCCAATGCATCATGAATATATTATTATAATTATACAGGATTTATACAGCGCCAACAGTTTATGCAGTGCTTTACAGTTAAGGGGCAGACAGTACAATTACTATACAATTTATTACAGAGCTTTAATTTAATTTAGAGCTTACAATCTAAGAGGACGGGCCAAGAGATACAAAAGGTCATAACTGTGAAGAGTGAGCTGATGGAGAAACTGGAAATACAGTTGTTAACAGGGGGTAGGGTAGGCCTCTCAGAAGAGAATGGTTTTCAGGGATCATCTAAAAGTGGGCAGAGTATGAGATAGTCGGACAGATTGGGGTAGGGAGTTTCAGAGTCCTGAAGGTGAGCATTGGATAAGGTGACAAGGGAGCTATACAGCAGGAAGTCTTGGGAAAAACGAAGAGAACGATTAGGTAGGTATTTTGAGACTAGGTTAGTGATGCAGCTGGGGGCAGCATTGTGGCTGGCTTTGTAAGTTGTTGTTGGTATTTTGAATTGAATTAATTTGATGAACCGCAGCCAGTGGAGGGATTGGCAGAAAGGGGTAGCAGACACTAGCAGCTGGTAAGGTGGGTGAGTCTGGCAACAGCATTCATGATGCATATTTATAAGCTGATTGATTATAAGAAGAATCTAAAACAAAAAAAAGTTTGAACAGGATTGGTAGTGAATAAAGACTGAGGACAAAAATTAACATATTCTCTCTGCAGGTTGTAATGCTATGCAAGGACTCCAAAAGACGACCATTTGGGAAACATATACCAGATGATCTGAGTGATCAGTGCAGAATAGTAGCTCCTGGGGTTTTCTTACTCCCATTTTTTCTGGAACGAGTCAGCAAACAAAATCATTCAAATCTATGGCATGGCAAAGTAAAAAAAGAAAAAAACAAATGGGACCATGTACAACAAATGTGTTCTATGGAACACATTTCTGCATGTTTTGTCTTATTGACGTTGCCTATGGCACCTACAAGAAATCTTGTAAGCTGCTAACTACCTGCTTGAGCTTACAACACTGTCTCTGCTGTACTGCAATCCCAAGTAGCATTGTCATCCCAGCCTGAGCTCCTTTCTGCCAGACTACAGAACACTTCACCTTATTTTATGGAGATGACAAGAGGGGTAGATTTTCTTGAGCAAGCGAGAAAGGCTGACAACACTGCTTGGGATTTCCATGTAGGAAGGCACAATTGTCAGGTAGAACAAAATGTTGAGGAAAGATTAGATGAACCAAATGTATTCTCTCTTGAGAAGCGGCAATTATGGGGGGAAATTATCAACAGGGAAGTTTTTAAGGCAGGGCAAAAGGGGCAGCTGCCCTGGGCCCTGTCATTGTTGTGGGGCCTAAAACAGCTGCCTCATACTTGCCAACTATCCTGGTTTTAATTCCCTTATCCCTTGAGATTTTAGTCCCATGCTGTGTCCCAATATCTCAGTGTGAAGTGCTGCTACTAATGCTACAGATGACTCACCTGCAGAACCCGTGTTTGCATGTAAATTACCGACATTCATATGTAAATATCAATCTCTAGCAACCAATCAACAAGCAGAAATCATGTGCTGTACCTCTTGCAACTAATCAGTGAGCCGTAATGTGTGCTTTACCTTTGGCAACCAGTCAGTGAGTGGTAATGATACACTGTAACCTCTGGCAACCAATCGCAATAGCTGCCTGATCTGATTCAGTAAACTGATTTTGAGTCTAGCTGCTATTTATTGTATGTCTCAGAGAAGGTGGAGAGCAAAACTGCATGGGGGGGGGGGGGGGCAAGAAAATTTTTGCCCAGGGTCCAATCAATAAGATGGCCCTGTGTATAAATACATAAGTGGTCCATATAGTGAACTTTGTGAAGCTATATATGAATTGGAGCATGCTTTATATGTTTTTTTTTTTATTTGTGTAATCTTTTCAACATGACTAACAATGTAACTATATGCAAAAAAGAAAAATGAGAATTGGGAGAACCCACTCTCCCATAGGATATTCAGACTTTGTGCGTGCTTACCACAGTGAGAACCTCACACCCTTCAATTATAATGGTAAAAATAGTTTATTACAAATAACATAAAAATTACAAAATGCACTAAGCTGCATATGGATGTGACCATTAGCCATACTTTGATCCTGTTAAAACTTGAAGGATGCTGGTGCATGAAGCGTTCTCACACGTTTCGCAGAACCATGAGTCTGCTTCTTCTGGGCAATGCTACATGCATCTAGATTTGTCAATCAGATTCCAAAAAACATCCTTATAATCACATTTGCATAATATACAATTACTTTTTATACACATTTCTCAAAATACATATATATTATGCCAATATTAATATAAGTGCTCACCAATTACAAAATGCTAACTGTATGTGGCCCAAAGCATCGCAGGAAAAATTAGACCATCATCCGGTAAGCGGTCAGTAGTGTCAGAGCTACTGACCTAGTCTGGTGGACATCTAATCGCAACCAAGGCAAGAATGTAAACATCTCCCAGTGAAATGCCTACAATATCAAAGTTATGTACTAAGATGCAGAGTTTCATCTATTGGTTACCAGTAGATTAAGCCAAACATGCAACCAATACATATTCAGACAATCAACAGGCAACCAAAGCCCACAAGACAACTATGGAAGTGTACATACCAATATTTGCCATACATGGACATTAGGTGTACAGCCAATGTCCAAGGCAATCCATACGCACAAACATGTGTACATGGACATCCATACCAACATATATACGTATAAATAGCAGCATATCTCAAATAAGCTACAACCACCTCTTTACACAGACACATCAATTCATGACACCCCACTAATGAGGATAACAACTACACCACCCTATCACAATAGCAGCCAAACCATCCATTCAAGACACAGACCCACTAACAAAAAAGCTGATCCGCACCCAGCAACCTCAAATCCCACAGATGACAACACCCAATCCCACTGGCATCCACGTTCCACAAACCTAACATATGCACATAACCCCACCCCTGTGACATAATGCATACACCATTACATCCCCATATCTCTACACCACCAAGACAACCATCAGCCATACCCCTTCAACACTCTAATAACTCAAAATTTCCCAGTATACATACATTACATAAGATACAATACATAAGGGTCCTAATTGAATCCTCCCAAATCTGCACCCAATCTACCTTCGGAGAATCACCTATTGCAGGGAGAAGGTAGCATACACAAATGTGCGTCATACTTGGATAACGCCTCACCTCAGCTTCCACATTGTTCCTCTCCACCTCATGCAATTGGTGCATTGTGGTGTGTTGGTGTGGAAAAAATCCTAAAAGTCCAAAGGAATGTGTAGCCATTATCAAACACATATAGATCTATAAAAAAAAAAGACTAAAATCATATAAAAATCAAGAGTTACATTTCAAAATCCAATAAAGCAGAAGGAAAAGTTCAACTGTACCAATTCATTTAAGTAAAAATAATAATAAAAACAGATCTTATGTATACTATAGTTCAAGGGTGTCCAACTGTTTGACCTTCCTGGGTCACATTGGAAAAAGAAGAATTGTCTTGGGCCACACATAAAATACGCTTACAATAGGGATCGCTAATGAGCAGATCGCAAATTAATGATCACTGATATAGATAATGTACCTAACTGAGTAATAAAACTTAATTTTGTGTAATGTTTTCTATTATAAATGTAAAAGAGGGCAATATAAAATGAGTACAATGATTTGTTTTTGATCAACTAACACATCAATATCTAGTTCGATGGATGCTGTAGCAATTCTCAATGACTTCTCAAGGTGTTCATCAGATATTTTAATTCTAATTTTGTTCTTGGTGTGCTTCAGCCTTGAAAATAGTTGCTCACAAATATAGGTACTGTTGAAAACTGACGACATGAACAAGGTGTGATTGTGAAGAGTGGGATATTTTTCTTTGCGAAGATAAAACTTCCAATGAGTCCAATAAAGAGACACTGTCAAATATTTCTTTTGCTTGCATGTGTTTGCTAAGTGTAAATGTATTTTTGCAAAAAATATTTTTAAGTATGTTCACCATTTTGTGTTGGGCCACATTCATACTCGCCTTGGGCTGCAGATTGGACACCCATGCTATAGCTAATACAATTGCTTTGGAAGCTAAAACAATGAATGCATTGTACATATAAAGAAACAACAGGCATTAATGTACATATGTCTGAATCACATACTGAATGCTATGATAACATGATACTTGATACATGATTCAAATGAATGGGCTGCCATAATGCAACACACAATAACAGCAGCATAACCTGTGTTAATGTGTCTGTGCTAATGCAGCGCAATACTGTGAAACAGTTATCTGTATCTGTAATTGTCTTTATGCGGAAAAGCTTAAGAACACCAAGCATGATAGGGCACTGGATTACGAAAAAGGATGTCCCCAAGTTAGGTATCTTCCTGTGCCAAGGATAAACACATAAAAAGCAAAAGTGAATGGGCACCAAAGCCAGATCAAAGCCATGTCATATCCCATCACTTTCTGTTCCAGAGATACAGAAGGAAGTTTATGATAATCTTTCCACAATGAGGAGTAATGCCATCTTAGAACGCTGTCAGGTTTCCCCACTGGAAATCTTTCCTTCAACTCCTGCTTTGGTGACAGCTGTAAAAGTGTGAATTCCACATATGTTTATAATTTAGACAATAGTTACAGGACACAAATTGAAGGTGAATGTCTTCAGCTGGGTTAAAAACCATAATTAAACTTTACAGGGACTCTAAGTATATCCTGCTCTTTCCAAACATGTTTCAGATAGAGGTATAAATTAAATATACTGTAAAATTTTATTTTAGGATCTATTCACACATCCACTGCATATAGAAGGTCGATAAAGGAATTAGCAAAAAAAAATAAAAAATCTAGTAGGTATTAGTCTATTTTCTGCAAGCACAGTGACCCTCTTATTTAAGTTCTTTTTAGAATGATGGTGTCCCTACCATCTATGGTCTGTTCTAATCACCAAGTGAATGGGTCAAAAGGCACATTATCTACATTTATGAGGCTGTAAATGGCCTTATGAATGTACCGCATGCATCATGTTCATACTCTTATTTGAACTTTACAATGCAAAAATAAGCATATAGCAAAGACAAAATACAGATGCACATACAAGCTTCTTTTTTATTTATTTTTTGCAAAATCTTTATTTTTATTTTCCATATACAAGAAAAACAGGAATATGAAGACATAAACATTCCCAAGAAAAATAAACTTTTGAGATAGTCCACTATAGGATTTCAATAGGGTTTTGCAAACATGTTGTGAATATAACCATCAAATCTAAAATGGAAGACGATGCAGGGAACCCAACATTATATGGCTAGGATGACATGGGGAATGTTAAAAATGGGTAGAGAGCAGGATAGGAGGGAAACACAGAAAATGAAAATAAACATAATGTGTGGTCACCAGAAATGTGTTGACATGTGGGACAGGTGGGGGAAACAACCCCTCCAACTCCCACATAATTAAAGTAGATAATAAAGACAATAAAAATAACTAACAGAACAGAAATTTCCTGGTCAGAAAGCCTCAGTTAAAAATGTAAACATCAGAACATAACTCTACAGTACTCCATAATAGGGATGAGCCGAACACCCTCCGGTTTGGTTCACACCAGAACTTGCGAACAGACAAAAAATTTGTGCGAACAAGTGAACACAGTTAAAATCTATGGGACACAAATGTGAAAAATCAAAAGTGCTAATTTTAAAGGCTTAAATGCATGTTATTGCCATAAAAAGTGTTTGGGGACCGGTACTACCCCTTCTCATGATTGCAGTTGGTTCCACCCATTGGTAATTTCAGCACCCAATTTAAGATACAGCCGTGTGTGCAGGTACGTGTGCGTTGGGAGTATTGCATTGGGGGTCCTGCCCCCGAGGACATGTATCAATGCAAAAAAAACTTTTTTAAAACAGACGTTTTTTTAGGAGCAGTGATTTTAAGAATGCTTAAAGTGAAACAATAAAAATGAAATATTCCTTTAAATATCATGCCTGGGGGGTCCCCTTAGTCTGCCTGTACAGTAGTGCATTTTCCCATGTTTAGAAAAGTACCACAGCAAAATGACATTTCTAAGACCCCTTTCACACTGGGGGCGTTTTGCAGGCGCTATAGTGTTAAAAATAGCGCCTGCAAACCACCCTAAAATAGTTGCTCCATTCACTCCAGTGTGAAAGCCTGAGGGCTTTCACACTGGAGCGTTGCGCTGGCAGGGCGTCAGAAAAAGTCCTGCCAGCAGCTTCTTTGGAGCGGTGAACTTACCGCTCCTCCCCATTGAAATCAATGGGGCAGCGCTGCTATACCTCCAGCAAAACGCCGCTGTGGCAGCATTTTGCGGGCAGATTTAACCCCTTTTTGGCCATTAGTGGGGGGTTAAAACCGCCCCGCTAGCGGCCGAATAGCGCCGCTAAAACGACGGTAAAGCGCCTGAAAGGGGTCTAAAGGAAAAAATTTCATTCAAAATTGCTCACGGCTTTAATGTAATGTCAGATCCCAGCAATATACATAAAAAATCATTTTAAAAAACAGTGTGGGCTTCCCCCCCCCCCCCCCAGTATTAACCACTTCTGTACCCCCGCACGCGGTAGCGGAGCCGTCGGTAGCGGCGGAGGCGATCGGATCCTTCTCCTTCCAAGGTATGGAGATGAGTGGGGGAAGATGGCCCCCACCCGTCTCCATACCATTGCAGGGCGGAAGTGACGCCAAAAATGTAATTTCCGCCCATAGCTCTTAAAGGGACATTTTTTTTTTTTCAAATGACAATGTTTTTTTTTTTAATTGCATTTTGATGTAAATATGAGCTCTGAGGTCTTTTTGACCCCAGATCTCATATTTAAGACATCCTGTCATGTTTTTTTTTTTCAATTACAAGGGATGTTTACATTTCTTTTAATAGGAATACAAGTGACACATTTTTTTCTCTCAAAAGAACAGTGTAAAAATTTAAAATAAAACGAAAAATAAATAAGAAAAAAAAAGATTTTTAAACACGTCGCGTGAAGAAGTGTTCAAAGATCTTCTCTGTAGCTCAAAACATGCAACCTGTAGAATTTTTTAAACATCGCCTATGGATATTTTTAAGGGTAAAAGTTTGTCGCCATTCCACAAGCGGGCGCAATTTAGAAGCGTGACACTTTGGGTATCAATTTACTTGGCTTAACATTATCTTTCACAATATAAAAAAAATTGGGCTAACTTTACTGTTGTCTTATTTTTTTATTAGAAAAAGTGTATTTTTTCCCAAAAAAGTACACACAGTCTGATTTTCGGATGGAAAATGTTCGATGGGAGCTTTTTGTCGGAAATTCCGACTGTGTGTAGGCTCCATCGGACATTTTCCATTGGAATTTCTGACACACAAAATTTGAGATCTGGATCTTAAATTTTCCAACAACAAAACTTGGAAATTCCAATCGTGTTTACACAATTCCGACGCACAAAGTTCAATGCATGCTCGGAATCAAGCAGAAGAGCCGCACTGGCTATTAAACTTCAATTTTCTCTCTGTTTTACATTTTTTGCGATATAAGTGAAAAAAGAGCAGAAATTTGGAAAAAAAAAAAAATATATTTTCTTTCTATTTTAAAATAAATCCAATAAAATCGAATTTTGTCATAAATTTAAGCCAAAATGTATTCTGCTACATGTCTTTGGTAAAAAAAATCCCATTATGTGTATAATAATTGGTTTGTGTGATCACGGACAGATGTACGCAAATTATCATGTACAGATGTTCACAGGTGATCACGGTCATATGTGTGCAGATAATCATTGGGACATGTGATTTTACTGGGACATATGTGGGGGACAGGTGTTTTTGGGGACATGTGTGTGGGGACATGTTTTTGGGGACATATATGTAGCGCCATAACCCCTTGGGGGCGGCTAAGATTTTCTGGGCTTACCGATTACCTCCTCCACCTTGTAGCTCGTCGTTCTTGTCTAGGGGTTCCCAGGGTTAGTACCCAGTAACTGTGGAGACTGACACTCAAAGTCCGTTTGAGGATTTTTATTTGCAAAAAATGTTGAACAAAACACAGTCTCTCAGTTGGGAATAGAGGGTAAGGGTATAGAAGCTCAGGCACTTGGAACTTGCTGACACTTGAATAAATGTCTCTCTTTAGATGATCCAGGGAGTAGCCACTCGCAACTGGATAACTCACGGTTGGATAAACCCTTGTTTGTAGATCTAGTAGCCAACAAGTGTTCTTAGTTCAGCAAAGTCTCTGCCACAGATTTGGTTAGGAAACTTTAGAAGGAACACACTAAAGTCTCTCACAGAAACTTAATTGCAACTGAAGGATAGGTTAGGAACTTTTCCTATGGTATCAGTATCTTTCAGCTGAACCGGCGATACCGTAGGAAATGCGGATTTAACTAGTGTCCATACATCTTAGCTTTCAGGCTCTTACTGAACAGCCAGCCTCGTGCGTGGCCCTCCTCCGAAGAGTCCTCCCCTGGTCGCATGTAGAGTTGCTGGGCCTCTCCAATCCTGAGACAGCACCGGGACACTTCAGAATCCTCCTTCAGTTACTGTGCCCCGGAACATGTGACTTCAGCACCTTAAGTACCAACCCGGAATACACAGCGTGGCAGACGCGCCCACTTATTGGCTCCGGGGAAAGATTGGTACCCAATGCGTCCAACCAGACTGCGTTCTAAGACCTGTCACAAGTGCTCACCACACCTATGACCAGGCAGAACCTTAATAAAGTCCAGCCAAACTGATGCCAAAGTATAACCTAGAATAATTAACCCCAAAACCCAACTACAGTTCTGGGCAAAAACTAGATTTAGATATAGCGGGGCACTTTGAAAAAGTGTCGGCGCTACATGTATTTTGGGGACATGTGTTTTACACTGTGTTATTATGCTGTGATCAGTGTGTAAAAAGCTGTAAAAAACAGCTCATACACCCTGATCACCAGCCGGCTGCAGCGATCCACACTCCTCTCCTCACCGACTACTAATGTGTGAGGAGAGGAGAGCCGATCGCCTAGCAATAGGCTCTCTGTTTACATCACATGATGGCTGTGATTGGACACGGCCGTCATGTGATCAGGAGGGCCAATTACAGAGCCCTCCTGCCGATCTGAGATGTGCCGTGTCTGGGTGACACAAGCCCATCGTGATTGCGTGGCTGCGTGGGAACGTGCGCAGGATCCCCCTCCTTCTGAGGGACGTTACTGAACATCCACTCAGAAGAAGAGAGCGCTCACCTGGCCATACATATGCAGTGGCCGGGTGGGAAGTGGTTAAAAATGGCGTGGGTGTCCCCCCAAAATCCATACCAGAACCAAAGGGCCTGGTATGGACGGGGGGAACCCATGCTGTTTTTTTCTTAATTCTGTAATAGGGTTCCTTTTTAACCACTTCAATACACTATATTATATATTGTACACTGCACTATATACCCTGCACTCTATTGTATATACTACACCGAGTGCACTATATACTCTGAACTGCAGTACATATACTATACATACATTCTGTTGCCTCCCCTAAATATTCCTCCTCTGCATGCCATTGCAGAGCCCGATAAGCTCTATCTCTTGCTGGACCAGTCTGCCCAACTCAGTCACCAATTGATCCTGGGGCCGCTCTTCCAGGAATGCCATCCGCAACGCCCGCTGGTCACTTGCCCAGTGCTCTGGGGTTGGAAAGCACTTGCCCTGTTGCATACCAGCAACCTGAAGGGCTCCAATACAGAATCCTACCCGAATCTGCTGCCTGAGCTCCAGGTATTCATCCACAGACACAGTCCTGGAGTATGCTGAAAGGATGATCCGCAACAGTCCCGGAAACTCTGATGCCAGATCCATATCTCAGTTAGGGTGACCGAAGTCTGCTATCCTGATCTTGCTGCCCTCAGGGTCGGCTAAATGTGCTTCTGGGATAAAGGGGCAAGTCTTATGAAAAGCTATAGCTACATTGGCCCATTTAATGGGGGATGTGCTCTGAAACCAAGAGATATAATGGTAATTTAGAAATTGAACCAGACTGGAAATGGGTTTCTTATAACATCAAAACCCGAGGCTTGAGAGAATGGATCTCATGCCAAACTCTATTCCATTTAAATGGGGAACTGAGACCGCTAACATTATAGGAGAGCACTTTAAAGTCTGACATCATAAAGAAAAACCACCCCTGCCAAAGGCACAAAAACAACTGGCCAGGAAAATACAGCAAAGTAGATGACATTCTTTTGAAGGCATATAGCAAAAACAAAAACTAAGCGCAGACATCATTCCTCCGAGCTCCCAAAGACTGGAGCTCAGAAGATCACACACACAAAGTCCACAACCCTGTAGGGTGGATACCCTGGGAAAAGTTCCAGCGGGGTAAACCTATAGTGGGGAAACATGTAAGCCATGTCCAAGCTGGCAACTTCATCCGGAGCCACCGGCTGCCAGCAAAAAAGAAAAAAAATTGCAAAATGAACATCAGCCAAACATAAATTACATATTACAAGGATTTATCACTATGAGAAAAAACAATGGTATAAAAAAGGTATAGCTTAAGATTACCGATAACCTGCAGTTCAAATGGTCCTGGAGGGACCTCGTGTAATAGAACCTCTGGGGGAGGACACAAGTCTCCTGGAATCCCAGAGGGGTAATTCAGAAAAAGGTTTCAAGAAGTAGGGCGATGGTTGTAAGCCCATGAAGAAAACAAGGTGCCCGCATGACTGCAATTGAAGAGTGCTTCAAGTTTTCCCCTTGGCACTTGATGGACCTGGGGGGTTGCGAAACCTAATCCTCTTTCTACTTGGTTCTTGCCAGTTGCGTCTTGGAGTTGGCTGGGGGGAGGGTCCGCCTCCTCTCCAGTCAGAAAAGTCCACATCAGATAGATTAAGCGTCTCCATGAACTTAGGTAGGTCATATTTATCATGAAGAGTGGCTGAGATTCCTTCCTTAGTGGATGTGAGCCTGAAATGGAAGCCCCAGCGGTATGTAGCTCCCGCATTGCAAAGGGCATCCAATAAAGGGCGTAAGGTCTTACACAGTGCAAGCGTACAACGAGACAGGTCAGGGAAAAAGTATAACTTCGCCCCCTCGAATTCCAAGAAAGTTTTTTGCGCATTCCCCCCATGATAGCTTCCTTGTCCTGGTAGCGCAATAATTTACATATCACATCACGTGGTTTGTTTGCAGCAGGATTTGGTGGCCTCTGGGCTCTGTGAGTGCGTTCAATCCTGATATGAAGTTTGGGGCGTGCTCAAAATTTTTGAAAAAGTAGAAAGTAAAGTAGGGATCAGGGTAGCCGACTTTGTGGATTCAGGCAACCCACAAATCCGCAGATTTTTCCTGTGACTCCTGTTCTCATAGTCATCAAGCTGAGTAATCAGACCTTCAATCTTATGATCTTGTTGTTCTATTCTAGATTGCATAGTGAGGAGTGCAGCAAAAGACTCAGATTGCTGCAATTCCAGGGCCTCTACACGTGTGCCTATCTTTATAGTATTCAGCTTTAGGCTTCTGGAAACCAGCTCTGTAAGTGTCCTCCAGTTGTTTAAGAAAGGCTGCTAGATCTGCCTTGGTAGGGAGATCATCCAGATGCTGATTGAATGGAGGGGTGATAAGGGGCTGTGGCAAGCTGCCCTGAAGCATTAGGGAGGATGTGGATGCAGGGGACTCACCCTGTATTGTAGCTTCCATCTGCTGGTCCTCTTGCAGAAGCGCGGGCAGCTCTCTTGACAGTGAGGGGAGGGAGGCTCAGCCATGCTGGCGCTGCTCGAGTCTCCTGCCTGGAAGCCTGTGAGGTAGGGGACAATGCTGGCTTGTGAGCACCTAATGGAGGGAGGGGTGGATGGCACTTTATCCCCCTTCTTCCTGGTCATAACCTTAGCAGGAATCGGGTGGCTTCTAGGCTGACTGATGCTTTAGCAACAGCAGCAGGCAGCGAGAGCTCTGAGTTCAGCTGCCATCCTCCGCCATAGCTTAGCCGCGCCCCACACACATACAAGCTTCTAACTTCAGCTTGTTCAATAACAAAAAAACAGACTAAAAAGCCTAGAGAGCTGCACCAGATTTTGCACACTCCAGTTTTAGTAAATCAACCCCACAAAATGGATAAAAGGTTCAGATTTGCCCAGCCACCAGAGGAGCTTGTCTGACCAACTTTAGCCAGAATACAGTCTATTTTCCAATTTAAGTTAATAATTTTACCATTATTATCTCATGAGGTAAGGCAATTAAACGTCTTTACAAGCATGCCCCTGAATTTTGTTTGAGTTTAACAGCATCTCTCACTGCATTAGTAATGCTGCACGTGAAGCATTGGTTGACATTTTTCATCATGCAATCAGCAACTCCTAAATTGGAGATAAAATATGCATTTTTTTAGATTTCAGCTTAGCTTTGTCCTTTACAGTTTTTCATATGCTCAGGTTATCTTTTAGAGGTCCTCTATTATCAGATGTCTTTGTCTTAAAGTTTTATAATTGTAAAATCTTTTTTGATTTAATGTTATTAGCAATATCTTTTTCAGTTTCAATCTTTACTAACATCATTTCCTTTTTTTACAACTTTTATTACATTCTTTATATTTAATTAATGCAATTTTAGTGCCCTAAACCTTAGGGATCTGAATTCTTTCCTGTTAGGTCTTATCTTATCTAAAACATCCTATTAGGGCATATCAGTTAGTTTTTATTTTTACAAATTTGTTCCCATAGGGAACAAACCTTTTACATAGTTTTTTCTAAATGCCTTTTTTAGTTTCAGAGTCTTTTCTTAAACACATTCTAATCTTCAAGACCAAGTGCTTTTCTAAACAGTTTAAATTATCCTTTTCTAAGGCTCATAGTTTTTGCAAGCCTTGGAAAACAAGGATATTCACCAACACTTCTTGGTATAGTGATAATCTTGTCCCATCTTGTCAAATTAAACAACAGGCATCACAGGCCAACATTTTGGGATCTCACAGGATTCCTTTATCAAGACACAGTATATGCTGGTAAAGATCTCTGTTTTCCTATTATTGAAGAGTCGCTCTATCCACCAATGCACCCTATATAAACTGTGGGCAAATTTGTAAGAAATGTGACAAATACAATACAACTTTTTTGCAGTCCCCTTGTGAATACTTTCTTGAAAACCAACTCAAATGTTACCATATCCTAGTCAGTGTCAATTCATATAGTATATGGGCAATGATGTCCCCACTATCCCTACCACTAACCTTATTTAGCTGATGATAGCATAGGGAGCAGTCATTTAGTTAGTGGTACCATTGGGATTAGTTGAGTGCATTTTGAGTCTTTGGGTGGTGGGTATAAAGAGTGATGGACACACCCAGGAATAATATGTTTCTCTGTTTACCTCCCTCAGCAGCTCAGAGATGCTACCCCTGATGAGGTAGGGCGAGTGATCTTCAACCAGGTGAGAAGCGGTCCACTATCAGAACTGGCATGCGGGCAAACAGCAAGACCCTAAAAATGCATCTTTCATGAAGACCCAGCTTTTCTGGGGAATCCCTCTACAAATACTACTAGAATACTTCAGTTCCAGTGGGGAAGCCCTATGATCTTGGTGCAGATCCCTCCCAGGTGTTCACCTGTATTACCAGAGCTACCCTGGACTTCATTGAGAGGAATACTGTGTATGAGGTGTAGCGGTAACCTGGTAGGGGCTGCTAAGTGATTTGGCCCACCTGTCACCCTGCCAAACCCAGCATTCATTTCCAGACACTCCAAGACAATGAACAAGTCCATCAGCTTTGTTTTTGTATTTTATTGAGGGATTAAATTTGGATGGGGTTAGATAATTCATGGGATGCCCAGGGAACAAAGATTATTGCATGGTTTGGGACAATTTAGATACTGCTATAACCGCAGGCCCCTACGGTGTAGCAAAAAAGTTCTGGTGCTAGCTGCCCTCTTTGGTGGACTACTGATCTCAGTCAGCCCTTTGGAGACCCTGACAGTCCTCCCAACTCAGCGGCCAGACTTCACTGCCAGTAACATCACAATTTCCCCCGCTGGCTCTACATACATCTCGGACTGCCTCTCCCAGCTCTTCCGACTGTGCCTGTCACTCACCGAGTTGGGAGGACTGTCAAGGATTGGCAGAGGGGTAGCAGACACTGAGTGGTTTGTAAGGTTGATGAGTCTGGCAGCAGCATTCATGATGAACTTAATAGGAGATAGTCTATTTAAAGGTAAGTCAATGAGGAGGGAGTTGCAGTAGTCGAGGTGATAACCAGGGAGTAAATTAGGAGCTTTGTGGTGTCATTGGTTAGAAAGGGGCGTATTTTGAAATGTGGGCGGGGGAACAGAGACATGACATCATCTCTCACCGCCTGGTGCCTGCCCTGCATCCCTGCAGTGCTGTTCCCCCTCACTGTGCAGGCAGCTGGGAAGCAGAGAGATGACATTATCTCTCTGCTGCCTGACTGATAATCTGCTGCCTGAGTCCTGACTCAGTGACACAGCAAGTGACAATCCATAACGTGTGGCAGGCGACATGGCAAGTGACAACCCGTGACAATCTGTAATGTGGCAGGTGACGTGGTAAGTGACAACCCGTGACGTGGCAAGTGATAACCCGTGACGTGGCAAGTGACAATCCATAATGTGTGGCAGGCGACATGGCAAGTGACAACCCGTGATGTGACAATCTGTAATGTGGCAGGTGATGTGGCAAGTGACAACCCGTGACGTGGCAAGTGACAATCCGTAATGTGTGGCAGGCAACGTGGCAAGTGACAATCCGTGAGGTGACAATCTGTAATGTGGCAGGTGACGTGGCAAGTGACAACCCGGGACATGGCAAGTGACAATCCATAATGTGTGGCAGATGACATTCCGCAACATGTGACAAGTGACAATCTGCATCTGGTGGCAGGCGACGTAGCAAGTGGACAATTCACAACATGTGGCAGGTGATGTGGCAAGTGGACAATCCACAACGTGTGGCAGGTGATGTGGCAAGTGACAATCCGTAATGTGTGGCAAGTGACATTCCATAATGTGTGGCAAGTGACGTGGCAAGTGACAACCCGGGACGTGGTAAGTGACAATCCGTAATGTGTGGCAAGTGACATGGCAAGTGGCAACCTGGGACGTGGCAAGTGACAATACATACTGTGTGGCAAGTGACAACCCAGGACATGGCAACTGACAATCCATAAAGTGTGGCAAGTGACGTGGCAAGTGACAACCCGGGATGTGGCAAGTGACAATCCGTAATGTGTGGCAGGTGACGTGGCAAGTGACAATCCGTAATGTGTGGCAGGTGACGTGGCAAGTGAAAATCCATGACGTGGCAAGTGACAATCCGTAATGTGTGGCAGGTAACGTGGCAAGTGATAATCTGAGATGTGGCAAGTGACAATCCATAATGTGTGGCAGGTGACGTGGCAGGTGACATTCTGCAACGTGTGACAAGTGACAATCTGCATCTGGTGGCAGGTGACATGGCAAGTGGACAATCCGCAATGAGTGGCAGGTGACATTCTGCAATGTGTGACAAGTAACAATCTGCATTTGGTGGCAGGCGACATGGCAAGTGTACAATCTGCAATGTGTGGCAGGTGACATTCTGCAATGTGTGACAAGTGACAATCTGCATCTGGTGGCAGGCGACATGGCAAGTGTACAATCCGCAATGTGTGGCAGGTGACATTCTGCAATGTGTGACAAGTGACAATCTGCATCTGGTGGCAGGCGACGTGGCAAGTGGACAATCTGCAATGTGTGGCAGGTGATGTGGCAAGTGACAATCCGTAATGTGTGGCAAGTGACAATCCGGGACATGGCAAGTGGACATTCCGCAAAGTGTGACAAGTGGCAATCTGCATCTGGTGGTAGGCGATGGTGGCAAGTGACAGGCTCAGGGCTCCTACTGATTCTGCATTATGGTGAGTTGAACTATTTAATTTTATATAACAGAACAGAAATTGGTTAGAAGGCATGGAGGTCAGCAATGTGTGTCCTTCAGGGGCTGCATACAGTATATTGCATACTTTGTTGTTGAAAATTAATATAAGCTGTTGCCTGGGTACTGTGCCACATGAGTGTGGTAATCTGTTGTTCAATGGCATTAGTTCATTTTTTTTGTGGGGGGGGGGGGTGGGCTGTTTGCAGGGGGTGGGGGGCCCATACAACATTTTACTATGGGGCCCTGTGATTTCTAGTTATGCCCCTGTACAGGTAACACTTGCCTTTTTACCTTTTCACCCGGTTAGCAGAGGTCACTGAGAATGGGTCAGGGGCTCACACATGTATGAGATTCAGAAACAGAATAGCAAATGTCCAAGGATCCCTTCCATTAGTCCAATTATTGGTGACAAACTATTACAGATAATATGACCCATTAAGTGGAACGTAAGTTTAGATTTGCCAGGTCCAAAGTGGAGCTTATCTGACCAAATTATTTCCGCATTACCCTTCACCAATTTGCTACAATGGTAAAAAAAAGTTGAATCCCCCCCTTCCCGTTCTCCGAATGACTATTAGGTGGGTTCTCTAGATGAAAAAGTTATTTCCTTTTTTTCTTTTATTAGTTAGTATAATTGTTTTATATCATTAGCTGCTAAAATAATGATCCAGTCCACGTTTTATCATATACTTGCTACCAGCAACTCTTAAATATACATTCTAAGATTTTAGCTTTAGCTTTGTCCTATTACAGTTTTTCATGTTTCCATGTTATCTTTTAGAGGTCCTGTATTATCAGATGTCTTTGTCTTAGAGTTTTATCATTGTAAAACCTTTTGTGATTAAATATTTTTAGCAATTTCTTTTTTACTTTCAATCTTCACTAACATTATTTCCTTTTTTGCAACTTTTAATACATTCTTTATATTACATTAATGCAATTTTAGCGCCCTAAACTTTAGGGATCTAAATGCTTTTCTTTTAGGTCTTATCTTTTCTAAAACAACCTGTTAGGCCATATTGGTTTCTTTTTATTCCTACAAGTTTGTTCCCATAAGGAGCATACTTTCTATAGTATTTAAAATATTTTTTTTTAAATGCCCTTTTCAGTTCAAGTCTTTTTAGAACAGTACACTTTCCTTATCTTAAAGACTAAGTGATTTACTAAGCAGTTAAAATTTTACTTTTCCGAGGTTCATTGTTTTTTCATTACCCTTGTCAATACTTTCTTGAAAACTAACTCAAACATTAGCATATCCTAGTCACTGTCAATCAAAATGGTAATAAAAAAAAATACAAACATGCATAAAAGTAGATCTAAAAAAATCTTTAGCTGCTTCATTTCACAGGGTTCTTCAAGCTATGGGAATGCATGATATGGACTTATTTTAGTTCAGTGCTCCTTTAAATGTAACATTTTCTCAATTCTCTAGTTTCCTGGACATTCCCCGGGAATTTCCCAGCTTTCCTCCTTCTGCAGCTTAGAAAGGCCACACCTGATGAGGCAGAGGTAGCTGGTCAAGTGATCTACAGCCAGGTGAGGAGCCCTCCACTATCAGAACCAGTGTTCCGTTTACCTGTGTTACTCAAGCTAAACTAGACTTTACTGTGAGGGACGCTGTCTATGAGGCTAACTGCGAGTAGTTGTTTAAGTTCTGATTTGTTTTACTTAGGTAGTGATTCTCAGCTAAACTCTATGTTGTTATAGAGTCTTATAAAGACAATGGGGTTGATTTACTAAAGGCAAATCCACTTTGCACCACAAGTGCACTTGGCACTCGGAAGTGCAGTCGCTTTAGATCTGAGGGGGGCATGCAAGGAAAATAAAAAACAGCATTTTAGCTTGCATATGATGGGATGATAAAATCAGCAGAGCCTCCCCTCATTTCAGATCTTCCGCTCAGATCTACAGTGACTGCACTTCCAAGTGCACTTTCAGTGCACTTGTAGTGCAAAGTGGATTTGCCTTTAGTAAATCAACCACAATGTTATGCAGCTATATATTACCCTGACTTAGCCACACATTGCTGTGAAGAGCCCATGTTTGTGAAGCTTTCATTACGTGTTTTATACAGGGTGGATAAAAATAAGTTATTTTAATCAAAATTATTTTAATAAAATGCTTTTGGAGTAAACATCTATCTAAAGATAGTTTTCTATTTAAGACACATAATTTAGTTTATTCAACATGAAATGGAGCTTAGTTATGTAGCATGAGGCTGTATATTCTGCAATATTTTCATATTTGGTAAACTCATTCTGCAAGCTGAGATAACATGTACTACATTGATGCATTCATGCCGTACAGTGCCATCACATGCTGTACAGAGTCATTACATGCCGTACAGTGCCATTACATGCCGTACAGAGTCATCACATGCCGTACAGTGCCATCACATGCCGTACAGTGCCATCACATGCCGTACAGAGCCATCACATGCCGTACAGTGCCATCACATGCCGTACAGTGCCATCACATGCCGTACAGAGCCATCACATGCCGTACAGTGCCATCACATACCGTACAGAGCCATCACATGCCATACAGTGCAAACACATGTTGTACAGTGCCATCAAATGCCGTACAGTGCCATCACATGCCGTACAGTGCCATCACATGCCGTACAGAGCCATCACATGCCATACAATCATCACATGCCGTACAGTGCCATCACATGCCGTACAGTGCAATCACATGTTGTACAGTGCCATCACATGCCGTACAGAGTCATCACATGCCGTACAGTGCCATCACATGCCGTACAGAGCCATCACATGCCATACAATCATCACATGCCGTACAGTGTCATCACATGCCGTACAGTGTCATCACATGCCGTACAGTGTCATCACATGCCGTACAGTGCCATCACATGCCATACAGAGCCATCATATGCCGTACAGAGCCTTCACATGCCGTACAGCCATCACATGTTGTACAGTCATCACATGCCATACAGTGTCATCACATGCCGTACAGTGTCATCACATGCCGTACAGTGTCATCACATGCCGTACAGTGCCATCACATGCCATACAGAGCCATCACATGCCGTACAGAGCCATCACATGCGGTACAGCCATCATATGTTGTACAGTCATCACATGCCATACAGAGTCATCACATGTCATAGGGGGATGGGGATGATGGGATTGTATAAGAGTACAGGGGATGGGGATGATTGCACTGTATAGGAGTATAGGGGATGATGATGACAGGACTGTATAGGATTACCGGGGATGGGGATAATGGGATTGTATAGGCGTACAGGGGATGGGGATGATGGGACTGTATAGAAGTGCAGGGGATAGAGATGGCAGGACTGTATAGGTGTACATGGGATGGGGATGATGGGATTGTATAGGAGTACAGGGGATGGGGATGATGGGACTGTATAGGAGTAAAGGGGATGGAGATGATGGGATTGTATAGAAGTACAGGGGATGGGGATGATGGGATTGTATAGGAGTACAGGGGATGAGGATAATGGGATTGAATGGGAGTACAGGGGATGGGGATGATGGGAATGTATAAGAGTACAGGGGATGGGGGATAGGGATGACATCAGTGGCAGAAGGATGGTGGGGGGGGGATCAGTGACAGAGGGATTGTGGTGGGGGATGGGATCAGTGACAAAGAGATGATTTGTATGTACAATAAAGCAGACTCTGGGGACATATCGGGGATCAATTTAGATGCGGGGGAGTTGTCAGTCACCCTCTCCTATATACTGTACACAGGTATGCTCTCTACACATAGCAATGTGTACATTTCAGAGAACAGACACAGGGCACAGGTCACTATGCTCCTTACCATGTCTCCTCTTCTGATATATGACTCTCCCCCCTCCCCGCATTGGCTGGAGGAGAAGCTGAAATTAACCTTGAATGAGGGGGGAGGGAATTTGGAGGACACAGGAAGGAACATCAAAGCCTAGGGGAGAGGTGTTGGAGTCTTTCAGAGGAGGACTTGCAGAAAACAGCCAGAGAAAGGTGAGGACTTCACTTGTATCACACTGTCTCTCTGCTTCCGGGTTTTAGCTGGGGACACGCTGCCATAGAAACAGAGGAACGTGTGAACGTGTGAAGAACGTGCTCATTCTAGATAGCAGCCTGGGTGTGTACCTCTTCACCAGGCACACCCACATGTCCTCCAGAGGGAGGGAGTAAAGGAGGGGCTGGATTGTGGAGCTGTATCCACCCCCTGCAAACTTTTGAACTGAAAAAGAACCATTAGAGGCTGATTCTGGAAATTTCAAAAGACTATTCTGCAAAAACTAAAGGGCTGAGGAAAGAAAGAAATGCAATGCAGGTATGAGGGTAGCATGTACTACCTATTTTTGCATTCCCATACTTATCTTTTAAATAGCCACCTAATGGCTGAATGCAGGTGTGGCTGATTATTACAGCCTGCTGGCTTCTGGGAGACACCTGCTGGTGGACAAAAAGCAAACATAAAGCGATCAACCTGTGAGAAGCACATTAAATACTACATAAAACAGAAGCTGGCAATGCCAGTGACTTACTTCTGCTTTTAAGAGTGCTTTACTCTTCTTTACACTAGATCACTGAGCTTTTTTGTTCCTTTAAGTTCACTTCATCATAGCGTGTCCGGTTGCACTCTTTGGTCAAAAAGCTTACTCCATAGAACCCCATTTAGGTCACTGTAAGCCAATTGTTAAAAATCAGCAATAGTAATTTTTTATGCTAATAGGCAGGTGATTGTCAAACAAATGGCATAGGAGGTTGGGCACTACCCTGGGGATCATGTACCAAAGCAAAAAAATTAATAAAAAAAAATGTTTAGAGTTAGTTGGAGAAGCTAATAACACAGTGTACATAAAGTATAAAAGGATGCTGGAATTCTGGCAGGATTGACAGGTGCATTTTTCTGTGCTTGCTGCTGCAATATACAATAATATGAAATTGTTGTTAATGGGTTTACAGTGAATGTAACCACTTCAATACAGGGCACTTTTCCCCCTTCCTTCCCAGGCCAATTTTCAGCTTTCAGTGCTGTCGCACTTTGAATTCCAATTGCGCGGTCATGCAACACATTTGCACCCAAATGTAATTGTTAGCATTTTTTGTTAGATAGATAGAGCTTTCTTTTGGTGCTGTTTAATCACCACTAGGTTTTTTTTTTTTGCTAAACAAATGAACAGACAAAGAAAATTTTGAAAGTTAAATGTTTTTCTTAGTTTCTGTAAATTTTTTTGCAAATAAGAAATTTTTCTTGTTCACTGATGTGCGCTGATGAGGCTGCACTGATGGGCACTGCTGAGGCTGCACTGATGGGCACTGATGAGGCTGCAATGATAGGCACTGATGACTCTGCAATGGTGTGCATTGATGACCCTGCAATGGTGTGCACTGATCAGGCTGCACTGATGTGCACTGATGAGGTTGCACTGTTAAGGCAACACTGATGGGCAATGATGAGGCAGCACTGATAAGCTGCACTAATGGGCACTGATAAGGAGGCACTGATAGGCAGCACTGATTGTCACTGAGAAGCTGCACTGCTCGCACTGATAGCTACACTGATGGGCACTGTAAAACTGCACTGATCTGCACTGATGGACACTGATGGAGCTGCACTGATAATCAGGGCACTGATGCTCAGGGCCCTGATTATCAGTGTAAACAATGTGCTGACAGCTTTGCTTTCCTCACACAAAGACAGTATGTGAGGAAAGGACTGCCGTTAATCGGTAAGTCTGTTTACATGTGATCATCTGTAATTGGACATAGCTGATCACATGGTAAAAGGCTGTTGTGTTTGGCTCTTTACCATGATCTGTGATTACCTGTGTCCTAAGAATACAGCGGTCACAGACCTCGTGCAGGGAGGGTGGTTCTTGGAGGACAACCATGGACGCCCTCCTAGAATTAGAGAGCTGTGCTGTAGCCATCTTCGGCTATAGCGTGGTAATGAGATTGTTAAATAACAAGGGTTACTGAGCCAGACCTATGTGATTATACAGTCAGGCATAGGGCAATATGAAAATTGCTATAAACCTTAGAAATAGTAATTATATTTTCTTAGTCCTTTTAAACCACCTCTTGTGAGTCCTTTAAGTGAGCTTTATTGATCTGAGACAGCATGGTTTCTGTCACATGTGCCCACTGTGATTGGCTCTCACAATGGTCACACAATCTACGCCCTCACAAACTAGTTGCAGTATCCACCGCAATTTGGAATGCATGGACTTGTGTTCCGTGACCCCCTTGGCACATTGGTCCATTGTGCACAACCACCACGGGTTCCTCACTGGACCGACATGGACTTCAATAACTGAGTGTCTATGTACGGACTGTTGCAGCAGCCCTTGGTTCAGACCCCCAGGCTGCAGACAGGAGCACATCATGGAGCAGTTATTCAGCTTGGTGGATGAATGGGAGTGCATCTTAAACAATCTTTTTTAGGCCTCTTTCACACGGGCAGCTGTTCTGCCGCTGTTAAAAGCATGTTTTGTTATATTGAAATTCCAAGACTCCAGGCATAGTGGTCACTTGCAGTTGTACAATGCGATTAGCAGCATTTACATGCGTTTACGTGCAGCTGTGTTTATCTGCGATGGAACATTCTTGCCGTTTCTGATGTGCTTCCTGTTGTTTTTCTTTCCTTGTTGCCACTGCTATCCGCAGGAGAAATAGTACACTGCGATTACCTGCGGTTATGTGCAGATAGCTGCACTAAATGGGTCCTGTAGGCAGTCAAATTAATTTTTTCTAACCCCACAAAACCCCATGTAATGAAACCATTGCTAAATGCAGTGTGTGAATGGGGCAATAGGAAAACATTGAGTTTAGGCGTGGTAGATAACTTCATCTATCTGCATCTAAAAGCTGAATTCTATCTGCCTGTGTGAAAGGGGACTTATTGTGTCAAAATTAAAGGTGGTTTTGCACTAGGTGAGCGCTTCCCTTATTTTTTCCCCCTTCTTATGTCACCCAATCAGGAGCCTGTCCTTCTGGCTCCTGATCAGAAGCTGTGACCAAAAGTTGTTGGCAGCAGCTTGGTCAGAGTGCTGGGAACACATACTCAACACACAACCTCAGGCCACCATGGATGCATATGTGCAGTGGCTGGGCACTAAAGCCCCCACCTTGTATGCCACTGCATATATGCATTATGTGGTAAACTGTTGCTTGTTTGCTATGGGTTACTGCGGTTTGTGTATCCCCATTGCACTTAACATTCTCACTGATTAAGGTAGTTATTGTGAGAAATGTGTTTGGATGGAAAATTGTATTCAGCCTTCTGGCTAAACAGTATAAACCTGACTATTTATGGCCAGCTTTTATCCTTTATATAAGAAAGACACCTCACCAAACAAAGCACATGTTCACTGTACCTAAAATGTAATTATCTTTATAGGAAAACAATGGGATAATTCTGCTAGATAAATACATGAATATAAATATTATTTTCTAAATAAAAATGTTTCCTTTTGATTTTCTTTTTATCACTAAATGTCTACAGATCTGTTATATTACTTTTTAAATTCCTGCAACCCCATCAAGGTTTAGCATGTTTACAAAGTCAGTGGGATGCTAAAACCATGATCCCAGCATCAGGTGCATGTGTCACCTATTGGAACTGCTGCTAAAGCTGAGAAAATGATATAGAATCAGGAAGTACAAGCTGTGGCACAGATTGGACAGGAAATAGGTGCTAGTTGGATTATCTTTGTTTTGGAAGAACAGCTAGGTACATGAATTTAGGGATGGATACTGGACATACATTTGTTTTAAACATCTCAAGTCACACACATCTATATTTATTTCATAATAACCTGTTTAAAATGAATATGTGAGCTTAAAGTGACAATAAATGGTATCCTTATTCTAAAAAATAATCCACTACTTAATGGCCTGTAATTTAAATTTCATGAAATTTGTTTCTTACTGTGTTTTTTTTTCTCCTTCTAATGTCCTCTGTGAGCTTCTGGACTTCTTCTCACCCCCCCCCCCCCCTCGTATGTTTGGAACAAACAGTGCAAATTAGTTGAGGTCATGTGCGTCACCATATGCACAGTCCATAGACCATCCTTAAAGTGACCAAGAGAGGTTGACTACATTCCTACATATAATGGGACCATACAGAGCAAATGTAGCCACCTTCCAACAAGAAATTGGATCATAGCAGCAAAAATAAAAATAAATGAGTTTTGGAAGAGGTTGAGAGCAATAAAATGTACTTTTTGAGTTGTTGTAACAATTGAAAGGATAAGTTCACCTTTTGACAAAAAAATAATATATGTGCATTTACTATTTTTTGTTGCAGGAGCCTGTAAAGCAATGCACCAGTGATCAGCATATTGCTGATGCCACGCAGTACTCCTGCAGACCTGTCAGTGCATCTGTTTAATCGTACCTCATAAGGGCAAGCCAATTACACTCTGACAGGACGAATCAATGTACTACCACAACGCTCACAGTGCAGTGGTAGTTTATTGAGAACTACAATTCGACAGCCGATAAGGCTGTCGGTACTTGTAGTTTTCCATTCACAGAGGACTGTGAATGAGCAATGTGTCCAGGTGGAGCCCCGCACTGCTGCGTTTTAATAAAATGTTGACAGCTAGCAGGGGGAGAAGATCCACAGTGGGGGAGCGGGGTCTGATCCTTTCATGACATGGTACACCCTGAATATGGGTGTAACATGTAATATGTTATGAAAGGTGAATTAAAGCTGAGTTCCACCCAAAAGTGGAACTTCCGCTCATTTGTCTTCTCTCCCCTCTAGTGCCACATTTGGCACCTTTCCAGGGGGAGGGGGGAGCGGATACCTGTCTTTGACAGATATCCTTTCCCCATTTCCGGGAGTCCGGGCCATGGCAAATTACGTCTCCCTCCTCCTCTCTCCTCCTTCCCCCGCCGCCGGGTCAGTAGGAGAGCGCAGCAGTGCCTCACGCATGCGCAGTAGGGACCGGCAAGAAGCCATAATGCTACACTGCCGGGTTCCCTTGCCCACAATAGCAGCGGCAGCACTCAACAGCTGATGGAAACATCAGCCGTGGTGCCGACACCACTGGACTTCAGGAAAGGTAAGTGTCCTATTATTAAAAGTCAGCAGCTGAAGTTTATGTAGCTGCTGGCTTTTCATTTTTGCAGGGGTGGGCAGACCTTCTCTTTAAGTCACTATAATTTTCTTCAATATAATTGTCCACACAAAAGGCAGAGATACACTTTCATGATATTTAAATACAAACCCAAGCCAAAACTAACAAGAAAAATGAACAGTTCATTAACAGTAAAAATTCTGTTTTTATACAATACTAGTTTCATCTTTTTTCACTCTTTTTATAACTCGGTGCTATCAATTTCCTCCAGAAACTGTTAGCCCTTCCTTGTCTACATGCTATAGAGCCTCTGGGTATTTTTGGGACACAACAAATTTATATTCAAAGATTTTAGATTTATTATCCATACAATATTTAAAGGATATATGTTAGAAATACAGTACTTAAAAGTCCTGTTAGCTTACCAGTTATACATCCAAAATATAAGTCATTGCTTTTTCAAACCAGCTCCCTATTATCAAAAGGTCAGTTTGTGGTTTGGCCACTTTGCAGTTCACACGTTTTGATGATTTAAGCTTCTTCAGGAACCAACATGTTAATATGTATAGTTAGGACATTTAATGCAATGCATGTGGACATGACAGTGACAGACAGATCTAAAACCTCACCCAAGCATTGGGAAGGTGTCCCAGGGGGGCTAAAGGAGAGGGACAGGGGTGCCCAAAAAGGGGAACAGGAGATGGGTGGGAGGAAAGCAGGGAAGCCACATCTGAAGCTACCTGATGAAAGAAGCTCAAAAATAATGTGTTGATATTTCTCACTTCACAAAAGCCAAAAGTATTAACTGGTTCTACCTCACCTTCCATCTTTAATAACCCCCACCCAGCTTGTCTACACCCATCAGGGGGTAACAACACAGGAGAACAATCGGGGTACAGTTTGCACCCCATAACAGGATATACCTAAACAACTATCCACATAGCAACAATACTGAACTTGTTTATTTAAATGAAAGTTGCAGGTTAAAAAAGATTAAAAACAACTTTTGGAATTACATTGATATGTTAAAATTCATATAAGATTTTGGGTTTAGAGTTACAGTACTATAAAGGTAGAACTTCCTAATAGTTAGTTATATGCACTGCTTAGTTAATCGTTCAAGTTTCAGCAGCACGGTAGTTGGAATTTCGGAAATAATGAGGACAGATTCAGCCATAAGACAAAGATTACATAGCCACAGACCCTTAAACAGATTCTATCATGAATACTAATACTGGAGTTAGAAAGAGCTTCAAGCCTATGACAGCTGTGGACACTCTCAGACTCCCAGGCTGCACACTAGTTTTGGGACTGTTAAGTAACTCTTAAAGCGGGGTTCCACTGCCTAAATCGTTTTTGTTTTTTTTTTGGTACAATGACATCAATTACATAGTTACACAAATAAAAAAAAAAAAATAATATAATACAATCCCATATACCCCATTCTATACCCACAGTTGATCCAGAGGAAGGCAAAAAAAAAACAGCAGCGCATGCTCCAATTTGCTAAAGCAGTGGAAAAAATTCCTTCCTGATCCCCGAGAGGCAATCGGATTTTCCCCGGATCAACTTTACCTATAAATGTTGATACCCAGTTATATTATGTACATTTAGGAAAGTATCTAGGCTTTTCTTAAAGCAATCTACTGAGCTGGCCAGAACCACCTCTGCAGGGAGTCTATTCCACATTTTCACAGCTCTTACTGTGAAGAAACCTTTCCGTATTTTGAGATGAAATATCTTTTCCTCTAGACGTAAAGAGTGCCCCCTTGTACTCTTTGTTGACTGTAAAGTGAATAACTCAACACCAAGTTCACTATATGGACCCCTTATATATTTGTACATGTTGATCATATCCCCCCTTCATCTCCTCTTATCAAGGGTGAATAAATTCAGTTCCTCTAATCTTTCCTCATAGCTGAGCCCCTCCATGCCTCTTATCAGTTTGGTTGCCCTTCTCTGCACTTTCTCCAGTTCCCCAATATCCTTTTTGAGAACTGGTACCCAAAACTGAACTACATATTCCAGATGAGGTCTACTAATGATTTGAACAGGGCAAAATGATATCTCTCTCGTGGCATTGCATGCTATTATTGAGCTTATGATCTACCAAAACCCCCAGATCCTTCTCCACCACGGATTCCCCCAGTTGTACTCCCCCTAGTATGTATGATACATGCATATTCTTAGCACCCAAGTGCATAACTTTACACTTATCAACATTAAACCTCATCTGCCACATAGTCGCTCAATTAGACAGAGCATTGAGGTTGGCTTGTAAATTGGAGACATCCTGTAAGGACGTTATTCCACTGCATAGCTTGGTGTCATCTGCAAAGATGGAAATTTTACTTTTGATCCCAGACCCAATATCATTTATAAAGATATTAAAAAGTAAGGGTCCCAGCACTGAACCTTGGGGTACATCACTGATAACCTTAGACCATTCAGAAGAAGAATCATTAACCACTACTCTCTGAATTCTGTCTTTTAGCCAGTTTTCTATCCATTTACAAACCGATATTTCCAAACCTGTAGACCTTACCTTACACATGAGCCCTGTGTGCGGAACTGTATCGAACGATTTTGCAAAATCCAAGTATACCACGTCCACCCCTCTGTCCAAGGTTTTACTTACCTCCTCATAAAAAGAAATCAGGTTTGTCTGACAACTTCTGTCTTTCATGAATTCATGCTGTCTGTTGCTTAATATATTTTGTTTTCCTGCAAGAACTTGTCTAAGTGGTCTTTTATTAATCTCTCCAGTATATTCCCAACTATAGAAGTTAAACTAACAGGTCTATGGTTACTTGGTAAAAACTTTGCTCCCTTTTTAAATTAAGGCACCACATTGGCCCTGCGCCAATCCAATGGTACTATTCCTGTCATTAATGAGTCCCTAAAAATTAGATACAATGGCTTTGAAATTACAGAGCTCAATTCTTTTAGGATCCGTGGGTGGATGCCATCAGGTCCAGGTGCTTCATCCACCTTTATTCTGTCTACATATTTCTGGACCATATCACTTTTGAGCCATTGTGGATTTGGGGCTGTGTCACTACCACCCCCATTATGGACATGAGCTCCCCCATGCTCCTTTGTATACACAGAGCTGAAGAAAGTATTTAACAAATTAGCCTTCTCTTTGTCCCCAGTCACCCACTCTAGATTATTTTGTAAAGGCCCTACATGCTCAGACTTGACCTTTTTACTATTAATATATTTGAAGAATTTTTTGGTGTTTGTCCTACTATCTTTTGCAATCTGTCTTTCGTTTTTAATTTTTGCATCCTTGATTTCCTTTTTACATATTCTGTTATATTCGTTGTAACATTTAAATGACACTAGTGATCCTTCATTTTTATATTTTTTAAAAGCTCTTTTCTTATTGTTTATAGCTTTTTTAACTTTGGCCGTGAGACACATAGGTTTTATTTTAGCCTTTTAAACTTATTGCCCATGGGAATATACTTTGCAGTGAGTTCACAAACAGTCTTTTTAAAGAATTCCCATTTCTGTTCTGTGCCCATTGATGCCAATATTCTCTCCCAGTCTATGTCCTGGAGAGCAGCCCTCATCCTTGGAAAATTTGCTCTCTTGAAATTAAGTGTTTTTATCTTTCCCGTATGTGATTTTTTGCTTACAGCTAACATCAAATGAAATCATGTTATGGTCACTGCTACCCAGGTGTTCCTTTATCTGAACATTAGTAATAAGCTCTGCATGGTTTGAGATCACCAGATCCAGCGGAGCATCATTCCTAGTTGGGGCCTCAATAAACTGGACCATAAAATTGTCCTGTAATAGGTTCATAAATTTTTGCCCTTTAACTGTCAGTGCCATTACTCAATTTCTGGGTAGTTAAAATCCCCCATTATTATCACTGTCCCAGCCCTTGCAGCCCTTTCCATCTGTGCAAGGAGCTGAGTCTCCACCTCCTCATTAACATTGGGTGGTCTATAACAAACTCCAACGATTAACTTTGAACTACGCACATCTGTATGCAGTTGCACCCATAATGCTTCAGACTCTCCATCCACCAGGTCCTCTTTCACACTCGCTTTGAGATCACTTCTCACATACAGACAGACCCATCCACCTTTCCTTTTAACTCTGTCTTTCCGAAAGAGTGCATAGCCAGGAATATTAATAGCCAAGTAATGTGAGGAATGAAGCCAAGTTTCAGCAATACCGATTACATCATAGCTCTCCTGATGCACCAGAGCTTCCAATTAAGTTATTTAAAATTATAATTACCTTGGTCCAGTCTTTCTCTGTTTAAGATGTCATTTTTCTCTTTCAAAACAAACTTTGTTTTGAACTAAAAAAAACGAAATGTTTTTTTTGGCGGTTCTCATCTTGCCTGTGGGCATGTGAAGCCCACAGGCATCCTCTTCCGGGATACAGTGCCGCTGATCAACCAGCATGCACTGCGCATTGTATCCCTGATCTCGCGCATGTGCAGTAACTGGAATTAGGAGCACCGTCAACAGCTCAGGTTGCCATCGCAACAGGCGGCGTCGTCGGAAGTCCCACCCTGTTGTGATGGCAACGGAGCTGAGCAACGAACCTGACTGTCGTAATGACGGTATTGAAATCCCGTGATAACTCGCACCAGGCCGCCACACTGACTCCTGGGAACAATGACACAAGCTCCCAGGAGCCAGTGCGGCTCTCGGGAAATTACGAAATAGTCGCACTAGCCACGCCCATATCCGCACACTAGACATACAGGAAGTACAGAGGTTGCAATCACAAGTAAGGTAAATTATCAAAAAAAATAAAAAAAAACATTCAGTTTTTGCATTAGGAGATAGAGTTTATTGTATTGGTCTAATGTCTTATAATCGGGAGGGGCTCCGCTTTAAGGTTTATCTTTCTTGCCCTGAGACCAGTATCTATCCAAAGGTTGGAGTTACTTCAAAGGTTTCAAAACTTCTTGTCTTCATGGAACATTCCCTTTAAAATTCAAAACTACAGTTTTCTGAATGTTGAATATGTTTATCATAGGTAATCTTGATAGATGATGACTTTCAAAAAGCTGAATTTCTTTAAATGATTAGTTGTTGTCATGGAAGTGGTCATAAATATAACAATGTTTTTCAATTCATGGATACTAGAAGGCTGGTCATATAATTTGTGCATGATAGTTCCTATACAAAATTCTGACCCATCTATATATTTTGCAGGGTGGGGTTTTATATAGGCATTTGAAAGTACATATTTTATATTATTATATACCTATATACTGTAGCTTATACCAGTGGCGTAACTAGAACCTTCAGGGCCCCGATGCAAGAAACCATGAAGGGCCCCCCTGACCCCCAGATGGGGCACTTCCCTCCAAGCCTAGTGGCAGAATTCCAGGGCCCGGTTGCAAGTGCGAAGTTTGTGTGGTAGTTCTGCCACTGGTGTCAGTAGTTTTTTATTTTTATTTTATTTTTCTACCATTTGTTTTATTCATTTATTTTACAATATATTTTTTTTTAAATGTTTTTTTACAATATTTTTAGGAGCTTGGGGGGCTTGGTGAGATATCAGGAGTCTAAACAGACCTCTGATGTTGCATCTTTTAGACAGAGAAATGAGATGGAGGACACAGCCCTCCATCTCCTTTTCTGCAGCCTCAGTTGCACAGAATGGATGGACAAGAATAGCTGGGGGGGCTGGAGAGCACACAGGGGGGCAGCAGGAAAGCTGCATAGGAGGAGCTGTGGGGGGTGGCTGCATATAAGGGAACCAATCTCTTCATTACGCCCCCCACCCGCGCTTCTCCTTCTCTCCCTCCCAAAGGCATTCAGCGGCTGCAGGTAGAAATTGGAGAGATTGATTTCTCTATGCCAGTGTTTCTCAATCTTTTTCCAGTTAGGGCACCCTTGAAGTATACCCCTAGGTGAATAGGGCTGCACTGCAACCACTCTGCAACTGTGTGCATTGCATGGAGTGACGTCATCGCGGCTCCAGCCAATCACAGCATCGTGATGCCCCAGTAGATGACCAATAGGTCGAAACGCGTCGGGATTTGCTCATTTGGAGACCCCCACATTGCTTTTACTCTGTTTTACTTTATATTTTATATTTTTATGCTCTGTACTACATGGGTTATCTCCCTTTTGTACTAACGCTTATGCCCCACATTCAATAAAATTAGTGGCGGACTTACACTATTGGAGTCTTTTTTTCCTCCTTTTTCCTTTTGGGCCCTTTCTGGTGCCACATGCCATCGTGGACCACTTGGAGCACACGCCAGTGCCATCCGCAAGAATTACCTTAAGCCTTACTGACCCACTGCCGTACGGTAGGTGGGTCCAACATCGTCGGTAAGCGTATCCATTTCACTTTTGTTGGAAGGTTTCCATACATCCTCGTACATATACGAAGATCCTGTGGTCCCAGAGATTCCTTACTGTTCTATCATTCTATATGAACGGATGCTTCATTTCACATGCACAGTTCTTTGAGAAAAGACTTTATCACCATTACACAATATTGGATTTTTTTGGTGTATTTATTGATTTTAATCCTTTCACTGTGGATTTTATTGTTTCACTACCCATTTGTTTATTTTCTGTTAGCGATACACATTGTTTTTCACAATCACAGCATCGGAGCCCGTGATACCCGGAAGTAACTCTGGGAGCGATGTCGCCGGCCGGAGCGGTGTACAAGGACCGCTGTGGAGGCTTCAATCTCAGGTAAGTAATTCATAATGAGCTAGTATGCTATGCATACTAGCTCATTGGGGGTTATTTACTAAAGGCAAATCCAATTTGCACTACAAGTGCAAAGTGCACTTGAAATTGCACTGAAATTGCACTTGGAAGTGCAGTTGCTGTAGATCTGAGGGGGACATGCAAGGGAAATAAAAAAAACAGCATTTTAGCTTGCATATGATTGTATTAAAAAATCAGCAGAGCTTCCCCTCAGATTTACAGCGACTGCACTTCCGAGTGCATTTTCAGTGCAATTTCAAATGCACTCTGCACTTGTAGTTTGTACGTGCAGTGCAAAGTGGATTTGCCTTTCGTAAATAACCCCCACAATGCCTTTGTCTTGCATTTTTTTTTCTTGGGGGGGGGGGGGTTTACAACCACTTTAAGTATTCTTTTAATGAAAGTTGCAGATTGAAAAATATTGAAAATGATATTTGTATTTTTGTTAACATATTAAAATCTATATGAGATTTTAGTGCCTGGGTTCACATACAGTTTTGAAAAAGGAACATTGAATCCTAACATGCCATACATTTGTTTAATGTAAGTAAGCTCTCCTTCTGCATTATAATTTAACTAAACTGCTCTGGGAAAAAAATTCTTCAGCAAAAAATGCATTTCCTATTAATTTGCAGCCACACAGAAAATATGAGACACACCATATAGGATACGTATATGTTCTGCACCTCCTTATGCCCTTTCGATGCCCGTAATTCAAAAAAGGGTTTATTTAAACAAATTACAAGGAAGTGGGAAGGAAAGGCAATATTCTGGTCGGCTGCTTGAGGAGCTGTAATCATTTTCATGTCATTTAATAATAGCCTGTGGGACGCTTGAAATATATGTGAGTGCTCAGCGAGAATAAATGAAGCCTGGAAAGTTCTTTGGCATAAAACGGAGAGTATTTAAAGACCATATGCAATGTTACGTGACATTCTTGCAGTACCAGTCCTAACCATTTCACCACCAGGCACTGAAAGCTTCATCCTTGGGGAAGGCATCAGATATATGGTCCTTGTGTGTTTTCTGCTCATGAGAATTAGAAGAGAAGATTTTAAATCATGAACTGGCTGGAGGATGCAGGTAACCTGTGTGATATATCAGCACAATAGGAAGAAGTGCAATAAATAGTAAGGTTTTAATCATTTTACTGTTTTTCTGTATTTGATTATTTAAATATACATAGATTTTTGTTGGTAACATTTGGTTCTACTTTGTTTTGTTTTACTCTTTTTGGCCTTTTATTTTCTCCACTCTTTCCCTTATTTCACCCCTCTAAAATATGTCTGCTTTCTCCTTTCCATCTCCTTGTCGTTTCAGTGTCTCCATTCTGCAGATTAAGTCGATCTTCATCAGGTCCCTATATACGCTGTTTGATTTCAGCCCAGAGAGCCAATAGAACATCCTTTGTGGGAACCATAAATACAGAGGTTAATGACAGCTGCTCACAGAGCGAGCCATAGAGAGGCTGAAGGAGACGTCATAAAACAGAATGATGTCTGAGGATACAGCTCCCAAATTGTGCTGGCTCAGTGAAATTCAGAGAATTTCTTATGATTTTCTGAAGCTTTCAGAGGAGGAAACCCTTTCACTGCCTGTGGGTCGTATGATGTATTACTATGCTTCGACCAGTGCCATCTGGCACTCCTACAAAGCTTCCATAGCAAGCAGACTGTCCTATTTACTTACCCATGTGTAAAATAAGAATCTGACAAACTTTATGCTTATCTACAAACATTTCGCCCATACAGACATCTACTTTAGGACGTCTTTTGTCATCCTATGTGATTACCATCTTTTTTTTCCCCATTCTTATTCCTGTATCTGTATTTTAACTCCAAAAATACATACATTACAGTATGGAACGTCAACTCAAGACTTATATTTTTACCTGGTAGTTGCTAAAAGAATTGGGGACACGTTCAAGATATTTTACGACAAACTGATATGCTAAGATTAGGCAACTACCAATATTCATATTGACTTTTATAACAGTTACAGATTTACAAAAGGGACATTTATTTTACAGAAATAAAAAAGTTTGCACTTAGATTTAACAATACTGATAAAAGGATTTAACCACATGCATGAATATTAAATATACCCTCTGCAGAGTGTTATAGAGCTAACACATGCCTACCTAATTTTGTATTTAAAAGATAGGGGGGGGGGGGGTCTAAGATTCATGTACTGCAATACATGCTACGCTGGCTAACTGCTAATTTTAAAGAGACCTATGTGTTTACATGTTACATTGTAATGTTGAGTAGGTTGGTATTTGCAAACTGTTGCATGATAGTTATTTCTCCATTTTAAAAGATGACCATTAAACAAAGCTCTGCAAAAGACTGGAATATAAGAATGCTGTATTTTTGATAATGCTTACATGCAATGAAAAACATTTTCAAATTTTTTGAACAAATTAAATACATTACTGGACAGTCTAACATGGCAAGACTGGTTAAGCTTACACATCCCAAAAAGTAGTAGGAAAAAAAGGCATGCAGCTAGGTTAAAAATCATTGTCTATAGCTAAATATTTTCTTATTCGCTGTGACTGTTGGTCTGGTGTATAATGCTGCTTTCTGGGAATGAAAGGGTTTACCACAGAAACCGTTCATCAGATCAGCAGAAGAAATTTGTCAGCAATTCTGGTCTTACGCAGTGCTTAATGAAAGCATTATACACAAATAATGATTTAGGGAGTCTGTACATGTATATTTATATTGGATGAGTTTATAGGCATGTCACATGATGTAAAATCTTCATTTACGATTATACATGCATCAGACAAAAACGTCACACGACATTTATTTTTCACTTACAATTACATGCATGCACGCATTTTGGCAATCAAAATTCCACCTGTCTGTATTGTAACCAATGTGTCCTTACTGCATTAACATAGCTTCGTAGGCAAAGGAGGGGACCAAACCACATTTTTAACCTTTTTTTAAATAAATTCATAAATTTTAGGCTTGAAACTAAAAACTCATGCACATAATATCATTAAATAACAGTTAAGCACTCTTGTATCTATTACAATTTGCCATAATTTATATACATAAAGAGAGCAAGAAAGAATGAGAGAGTAAAGCAGAGAGAGAGACAGAGTATATGTACTCTATAAAATATATAGAGTAAAATATTACCTGTAGTATCTACTTTCTCATTTATTTTTTATTTATTTTTATTTGTCCTTTACTGTATTAAATGTAAAAAAAAGCTGTTTATTAGCAGATTTATATTTTTTTTTTAATTATTTAATTGCTGAAATCATACCCTTTGAGTAAGGGCAGATCTGTAAGAAACTCTAGCAATGAAACAGTACTTGGGGTGCCTAAACAGGGGCCAGCGGCAGACTTGGAGGAGCATGTGAAAATGAGAGTGAATCTAGAATCTTTCATATTCTTACAGTTTTTGAAGACATTGATATCATTAGCTACAATAAAGTCAATGCAGCACAGACTGTTTTTTGAATATACTGTTGTATGCTTATGGGATCTGATTCATATTTGTTTGCCATCCTAAAATACCAACTCAACAAACTAAAAAAAAAAAAAAAAAAACAATAATCAAAATGTTGTACCAAAAGATAAAATGATAGGCAGTTATGCTTGATCTCTAGTACTTTCAAAGCACCAAAAAATACCGATCTATATTAAATAAAGCAGTGCGATAATTACAAGCTAGTGAGAATGAAAGGGCAACTTGCTTCTAGTAGAAATATCTGCCACCGCAAATCCAAAGCTGTCAGCCACAGACTTCAATGATCATAAAGAAGCTTGTCTTTGCCAAGCAATAACATTTAAACAAAACATCCCGAGAGAGCAGTTTTGTTTAGCTAGATCCATTCAACAAAATAAATTTGTAACTTCCAAATGTCTGCGCATTGCACCCAGTCCCCGTACATTTACTAATATATACCAAACAATAATGAACAGGTGGGAAAGGAGATGCAGAATATGTGAACAAGGAGCAGTTAAGGATTTATAATGTGAGGGATAGCAAGAGAAACAATGCCTGCGCTTCAGCATACATGAAATGTATCTAATGATAACGCTGATAGTTTTCAGTCTTTACAGCCTGCAGGCCTGTATATGCTAGTTTTCAGAAACTATTACAGAGAGTACCTTCAAGTCAGTTATGAAAAACACTTAGCTATTTGTACATGATAAGTATGTAGTAGGATAAGGACAATCATAACCAATGACCTCTTGTAGCATAAATGACAGTTTATAAATGTCAGTTTAGTTAAAGCTGGCCAGCCTACACAGTCCTGAATCCTTAGAGGCTGTAGATCCATCCACTTGACTCCACCCATATTAGCATTATATATATGGAGGTTGTGTATAATATGCTGGCACTTAGTGAAAATGTAGAACATTCCGTCTCCCCATGGCCCAACAACATTATAATGGTGGTAAAACTGCTATCTAGTTGCTGAGTCTTAGGGGGTTATTTACTAAAGGCAAATTCACTTTCCAAGTGTACTTGGAAGTGCAGTCGCTTTAGATCCGAGGGGGACATGCAAGGAAAATAAAACACAACATTTTAGCTTGCACATAATTGGATGATAAAATCAGCAGAGCTTCCTCTCACCCCCATCTACCCCCAAGTGTACTTTCAGTGCACTTCCAAGTGTACTTGCAGTGCAAAGTGGATTTGCCTTTAGTAAATAACCCTCACAATCGTATAATCTTGGCAACTGCTTAGCACAGATCCTGAATACACTGCCCAACATACATGTATCCACTAGGAATAATTTATAAAATTGCTATATCAATAAAATCATACAAATACAGGGAAAGAAGCAAGCATAGCAAACTATAATTAAAAAGGTCTAATTAGACATGACTTTCAGTTACTTAATTTAAAATGTGTTCTCACTAAAATACCTTATAATCTTTATATACATTGCTGTTCATCTGATCACTTACTTACTATTGTCCATAGTGGATGTACTGTATATATCTACATTACTTGAAAACAAAGTAATGCTTTATAGGCATAGAACATTGAATCACAGTGGAAATTCAGTAAAACCTTGGATTGTGAGCATAATTCATTCCGGAAACATACTTGTAATCCAAAGCACTTGTATACTCGCCTTGAGGCGATTCAGTTCGCTTTGTAACGCTATACAAATCATTCATTAATTCATTCATATCAAAGCTAATTTCCCCATAAGATATAATGGAAACTCAGATGATTCGTCCCACAACCATTTATTTATATGTCTTTCAGTTTATAGTTCATGTAAAAAGATCATAGCAATGTGATGGGTTGTGATGGGGACAAGGTGCTCTGGGGTAGGGGGGGGGCATGTGGCCTGGTACGGTTCAGGAGGGGGCGCTCACTCGTCTCCACACCCTTTCCTGACTGGCTGGGCTGTGTGCTCGGATAAGGGTCTGGTATGGACTTTGGGGGACCCCCACTCCGTCTTTTCGGCATAGGGGGCTCCCCTTAAAATCCATACCAGGCGCCGGCTCCCACGACGGGGCTTGCAAGATGTCAATCTCGCCAATAAAAGTGGCGAGACTGACTTCCTTTTCTAGTCCCGTCGTACCTGGTGTCACATTCAAAATGAACAAAAGTCCGTTGGAAAGTCCGTTGGAACTCCGCCCAAAGTC
Organism: Lithobates sylvaticus; assembly: GCA_028564925.1. NCBI lineage: Eukaryota > Metazoa > Chordata > Amphibia > Anura > Ranidae > Lithobates > Lithobates sylvaticus. The sequence goes on from CM053038.1 coordinate 131,479,960, forward strand.
CGTCGGGAAGACCGTCGGACCTAATCTGCTGGAAAGTCCGGTCGTGTGTACGCGGCATTAGTCCCTGTGTCTGCTCATGAAAAGGGTTCTAGCAGTTTGGGCTCAATACATTTGGCTATTACTATGTACCACTTTACCACTGCTACCACTTCACCATTTGACATGTTGATATAGTACTAGAAATAAGTGATATATTTTTAGAAATAAGCAGATATCTGTGGCAACAATAATTATACAATATGTTAGGTCAATGGGAACCTGAAATCAGTGGTGGAACATCTGGATTTTCCCAGGAACAAGACCTGATGGTGGGCCCCTTTAAACATTTGTAATTGAAAGGTCTTGTAGAGTTATTTCTTGGGTGTGCTAAAAAAAAAAATGAGCATAAAATTATGGTTGACACAACACCTTTCATATCCAAAAGAGCAGTCAGTCTATAAAGCGGACAATTTATGTAGATGTGCAATATCAGTTGTTCATGAACGCATTGGACTTAGTTAGGAAAAAGGTGAAGCAATGCCCAGTTCACCCCGATAGAACCTGAATCAGCATTTAAGTTACTGCACTTAAACCAAGAGAGTGTGAAGTTCATGGGTTGCAAATTACAGTGCCTTGAAAAAGTATTCATACCCCTTGACATTTTCCACACTTTGTCATGTTACAAACAAAAACGTAAATGTATTTTATTGGGATTTTATGTGACAGACCAACACAAAGTGGCACAAAACTGTGAAGTGGAAGGGAAATGATAAATGTTTTGAAAAAAAAAAAAAATATCTGAGAAGTGTTGCGTACATATGTATTCAGCCTCCTTTACTCTGATACCCCTAACTAACATCTAGTGGAACCATTTGCCATCAAAAGTCACCTAATTAGTAAATAGAGTCCTAATTAGAAGTCACCTAATTAGTAAATAGAGCCTTCAGAATTCACCTAATTAGTAAATAGAATTTAATCTCAGTATAAATACAGCTATTCTGTGAAGCTCTCGGAGGTTTGTTAGAGAAACTTTGTGAACAAACAGGATCATGAAGGCCAAGAAACACATCAGACAGGTCAGGTATAAAGTTGTAGAGAAGTTTAAAGCAGTGTTAGGTTATTAAAAAAATATCCCAAGTTTTGAACACTCTCACATTGCACTGTTCAATCCATCATCCAAAAATAGAAAGAGTATGGCACAACTGCAAACCTACCAAGACATGGCCATCCACCTAAACTGACAGGCCGCTCAGGTGGGAGAATCTGTCCACAGGACAACTAATAGGCTCCATGCACACTGAAGCTCATAAACAGCCGTTTTTAGGACTTTGGGTGTTTTTTTTAACAGCCCATAAACTCCCCTCTTTGTTATCCTATGTGTCCATGCACACATGGACGTTTTTAGACGTTTATCAGCAGTGGAGTTTATGGGCTGTTTTCTGAGCGCCATAAAATCGTGTATAGGAGTCGTTTTTTTGACCACAAAAAATGACAAACGCTTATAAACGCTGATAGATGAAAAAAAAACATGTCTCACTAGCGTTTTTTAACATTTTTGATCCATTAAAAAAAACTGCTAAAAAACGCTGATGTGGAAAAAAACGCTATTGCAAAAACGTTATAAAAATTTGAAAGACTCTTCTGCAAAGCTACTGACATTTTTAATGTCCAGTGTGCATGGAGCCTCTCCTCTCGTGCACTCCACATATCTGGGCTTTATGGAAGAGTGGCAAGAATGAATCCGTTGTTAAAAGAATGCCATAAGAAGTCCCGTTTGCAGTTTGCGAGAAGCCATGTGTGGGGGACACAGCAAACATGTGGAAGAAGGTGCTCTGGTCAGATGAGACCAACAATGAACTTTTTGGCCTAAAAGCAAAACGGTATGAGTGGCAGAAAAGTAACACTGCACATTACCCTGAACACACCATCCCCACCGTGAAACATGGTGGTGGCAGCATCATGTTGTGGGAATGCTTTTCTTCAGCAGGGACAGGGAAGCTGGTCAGAGTTGATGGGAAGATGGATGAAGCCAAATACAGGGAAATCTTAGAAGAAAACCTGTTAGAGTCCTCAAAAAAATTGAGACAGGGGTGGAGGTTCACCTTCCAGCAGGACAATGACCCTAAACATACAGTCAGTCCTAAAATGTTTATTATATTATATTATTAATATATATTAATGTGTTAATATGGCCCAGTCAAAGTCTAGACCTAAATTCAATTGAAAATCTGTGGCAAGACTTGAAAATTGCTCTCCATCCAACATGGCAGAGCTTGAGCAATTTTGCAAAGAAGAATGAGCAAAAATGTCACTCTCTGGATGTGCAAAGCTGGTAGAGACATCCCCAAAAAGACTTGGAGCTGTAATTGTAGTGAAACGTGGTTCTACAAAGTATTGAATTCAAATGCACACCACACTTTTCACATATTTATTTGTAAAAAATTTTGAAAACCATTTATCATTTTCCTTCCACTTCACAATTATGTGCCACTTTGTGCTGGTCTATTACGTAAAATCCCAATAAAATACATTTTCGTTTTTGGCTGTAACATGACAAAATGGAAACTGTCAAGGAGTATGAATACTTTTTTCAAGGCACTGTACAGTAAATAGACAATTTTACATAGATATATGTCTGTCCATGGAATAGGTCGAGTTGCACATTACCTGGATTATTTTGTGCTTAAAGGGAGAAAATACAATGACAAGTGTGAGGTCCTGCAAACTCCAGAGCAGTCTGTATTTAAGGACTTTGGGGTTCTGATCTCACTCAAGAAAACAATACATCCAACTACCTGCTTGTCATACCTAGGCATTTAAATAGAGATTAGCTGGCCTACTATTTAAGATGAGGACAGTCAGTGGGACTTAGAAGGCTTCACTGAAGAAAATGCTGATTCTGTTGGGGTCACTCAGCCTTGCAGTTATGGTGATACCTATGGGAAAGGTTTTTATTTGCTGACTTGAGTTCAGCACTAGAAGGGTCACCAAACAGAGCAGGGTGACAAAATAATTGAAGGAAGACGCAAGGGTCTGGGAAGAGTTTCTCAGGGAGTTTAATAGATTTGCAGCGTAAAGCAAGGTAGCCACTTTAAATCAGAATCTGGTCAGGGGTTTTAGTGTCTTCTGGGGAAAATGGTGTGCTGAGGCAGGGAGACCCAGAGCATGGAAGGAGGGAGGTCTGATGACAAGCTTAACTTTTGCTGAAACTGTTCTATATTATAGTGGTGGTCAAGCTTTGAACGGATGAACTGAGGAAAATGAAGGTGGATGTTTTGACAGACAACAGAAATGTGATAAACAGCTTATCAACAGGATCAGAGGAAGTGGTATGACAGCTTAGATGCCTGGTCCTGAGATGCCTGTGGGCAAATATTTAATTCAAAGCTAAGCTAGTCACAGGGGTCAGTAAATTTATAGAAGATGCATTGTCCAGGGGTAGATGGGATATATTTTTTAAGTTAGTCCCCCATGAAGACAGGCATGGACTAAAATGTATGGAAAATGCTTGGCAGCTTGTAAGCCTGTCCTAGAAGATCTGATTGTGCAATTATGGCTCTGAGGACATGGATAGCATACAGGGGGAACAATAAAGTGGCTCACATTTGGAGGCACTCTGGGGAATTAATCTGTAAAAATGATGTACTAAGAAGAGAGAGGGATATCAAAAAGTAGAGTGACAGGGTTGGTGTGAGTTGGCCAGGGTATACGATCCCACAAGTTGCTTGATGGGTAGGATGGTGCTGAAAGGGTGGATGAAAGGTGCTGAACCTAGCAAAAGCAGAAGAGAGAGTATAGAGATGAGAAGTAGTTGGCGCTATTACTATATGCAGTGCAACAGGTTTATAGGAACAGTGACAAAGCAATACTATTTGAAGCTGCCTTTTTTGTGGAGGCATTCAAGGTTGAAGAACAGTTGGCTTGCAATAGGATTGGAAGCTTGGAATTGATGGATGATGAAGTGACTGTATCTGCCAAAGCAATCCCATGCCAAGTTAACAGGTTGAAAACAAACCAGCAAGGCAAAGGGTTTTGGGTGATCTTGAAAAAGAGGGATGGATGGTGGTCTATGCCCTGTTAGGGCCATGGAGAAATACCTGGCAATCAGGGGCAGGAAGAAGAGCAGTTTTTGAGACATAGGGATTGGATTGCCTTGCAAGTGTTTGAATTTTCTGCCATACTCTGAATGTGCCTAAAGAAGGTAGGCTTGGACTCAACTATTTTGGCACCTTTTCATTCAGGATTGAGGCAGCCACTGCATTGGTACCCAGTGACAACCCAGTGATGAAAATTAGGGCTTAAAGGCTTACTGTATATACACAGATTTAACAGTTTTTCTTATTTCAAGCTTGAAACAAAGTGTGTGGATTCTGAGTCACTCCTGTCTACTGGGTGTACCAGATGGACCCAATTATAAGTTATAATAGCCACTTGCGTTTAAGTCTGCGAATCTGATGGCACTGTAGAAAGGGTTTGAGATGGGAGCAGATGAGCAAGCTTATGGAGAAGGCTACAGTGAAGTGGGGCTCCCTATCTCCCTATCTGTGATTGTCTTTCTGGTAGGAGAAAATATCCGGACATGTTATTAGATATAAAAGCATATTTTTTCAGGACTTTGCTGTGGTGACGAGGCATCAAGATATTCTGGTCCACAATTGTCCACAGAAGGTTATTAATGGAAGCAGCATCACATGCAGCTAATGAGAGGGCTAGGAAGAAAGAGAATGGGGTGATAGGTTATTTATCAAAAGAGCGAATGGGGCCAAAATTGATCATGGGGTTATTGTGGGGAAATGTCAAGGTCTCTACAGAGGGGATAGTGTGCACCTATCTGATGTGGGTCTGGACATCCTGGACATTTTCAATAATGAGATACAGGAAGAGCTGAGGAAATGGTCAGCATGTGGTGAGTGAGTGAGATAAACAAAGTAGGGGTCAATTAAGGTTAAAGAGAAGTCCAGAGTGATACTTTGCTTTCAGTGGCAGATCAGGGTAAATTGCAAGGGGGAAGTTACAGTGTTACAGATGCAAGTTACAGTGTTAAAGTGGAAACAATCTCTGACCATTTGGAAAAGTTCTATTACTGCAAGCAGAAAATAGAGAGGGGATGTTGAGACATCGTCGGCACTGCATGATAGGTGTTACCCTCAACAGAGGGCATGCTCAAGTGAAGGGTGAGGTGCCACGATCTGCAGCTGGGTTCCGTAGTGTTCAATGTCCGAAATGTATCAGATAAACCTGGGTCTGCCAAAAAAAATTCCTTATATATATTTATTGCTATGTTAGGGGTAGATGAATCTCTCTTGGGGCGAGGCCCTTTAAGGCTAGAGTTCTGTATGAGCGCCAGCTCCCCAGACCATTGGTTGAGTTTTCATAGCAGCAGTAGAGGGGGTGCGGTGATCCACATGTGGGATGACCCATGTGCGGATGTCAAGATGGCGCCGGCTTACTTTCTGGTGGGTGGTGCCATAGACACAGGAGGATGAAGTGCAGGATTGCCTGAAAAAAATGAGCAGGACTGGGTGGCTGACTGGCATTAACATCAGTGCTGTGTGTGAGAGGGCAGGCCCTGTGTTTAAAGCGACAGGGGGTGAGGCTATTCATTAATTTATAATTTAAAGGTCTCCCACCTCCACCCTGATTGACAGCTGTTTCATTACAAAGGCTGTTTCATCTTGATGTAAGAGACTTTCAGGAGGATTGGAGCACTTTGCAAGGCAGATTTGGCACCCTCTCAATCCTGCAAATGGGGATGAGCTCTGATTGTGCAGCAAAGTTCTAATATTGCAAGTAGAAAATGGAAAGGGGAGACAGAGACATAGCAGGCACAGCACGATGGGTGTTATGCCCTGTGCCCCTCCCCCCCCAAGAAAATATTACTGACTTTGAGACACAGCCACCTTTCTAAACTAGATTGCCGGAACTGGTTGCTAGGGCCACCCTGCCTGGCATCTAGCAACCAGTGACATCACAGTCTCACTCAGAGAGAGGCCAATCGGAGAGAGGCCTGCGCCTAGTGCACTGCACAGCTGTCTTCACCCACCTCCTCCTTCTCCAGCACACAGCAGCATTAGAGGGAGTGGCTTGGCAGTAGGGAGGGACTGGTCATTGTATGTGTGATATTCTTCATGCCAGTGTCTCCACCATTCCGCTCCAGCGCTCATGGCCCAACGCTGCCGGTGGCATTGCATACAGAGAGGGTGACTTGCAGCAGCCCTTCTGACCTTTTCTGCCTGTGTGCTGCTGCTGCACTGCTGGCTGAACTGGCTCAGATCCACGGCTGCCCTAGTTCCTCCTCCTGCTCGTGGCCCGCTTGAGTGACCATCTGAGGGACCCGAGTGGACCACTCACCAGAGCCCAGCCCCAGAGAGGGGATAAGGTGAGGATTGGATGGAATAGTAGTATACATAATGAAGGAGAAGGTGAGTGACACAAGTGGGGGAGGGGGGCAGTAATGAAAGAGAAGATGAACAAGTGGGGGAGGGGGACAGTAATGAAGAAGAAAGAGACACAAGTGGGGGAGGGGGACAGTCATGAAGAAGAAGGAGACACAAGTGGGGGATGGGGACAGTAATGAAGAAGAAACATACACAAGTTGGGGAGGAAGACAGTAGGAGAAGGGGACACAAGTTGGGGACAGTAATGAAGAAGAAGGTGACACAAGCGGGGGACAGTAATGAAGAAGAAGGTGACACAAGTGGGGGACAGTAATGAAGGAGAAGGTGACACGAGTGGGGGACAGTAATGAAGGAGAAGGTGACACAAGCGGGTGACAGTAATGAAGAAAAAGAAGGTGACACAAGTGGGGGACGGTAATGAAGAAGAAGAAGGTGACACAAGTGGGGGACAGTAATGAAGGAGAAGATGACACAAGTGGGGGACAGTAATGAAGGAGAAGATGACACAAGTGGGGGACAGTAATGAAGGAGAAGGTGACACAAGTGGGGGACAGTAATGAAGAAAAAGAAGGTGACACAAGTGGGGGACGTAATGAAGAAGAAGAAGGTGACACAAGTGGGGGACAGTAATGAAGGAGAAGATGACACAAGTGGGGGACAGTAATGAAGGAGAAGGTGACACAAGTGGGGGACAGTAATGAAGAAGAAGAAGGTAACACAAGTGGGGGACAGTAATGAAGGAGAAGATGACACAAGTGGGGGACAGTAATGAAGGAGAAGGTGACACAAGCGGGGGACAGTAATGAAGAAAAAGAAGGTGACACAAGTGGGGGACGGTAATGAAGAAGAAGAAGGTGACACAAGTGGGGGACAGTAAAGAAGGAGAAGATGACACAAGTGGGGGACAGTAATGAAGGAGAAGGTGACACAAGTGGGGGACAGTAATGAAGAAGAAGAAGGTAACACAAGTGGGGGACAGTAATGAAGGAGAAGATGACACAAGTGGGGAACAGTAATGAAGAAGAAGGTGACACAATTTGGGGACAGCAATGAAGAAGAAGGTGACACAAGTGGGGGGGACAGTAATGAAGGAGAAGGTGACACAAGTGGGGGACATGATAAACATGTCACTGTTTCAAACAAGGTTAGGACTGTATGATACATTAAATACAGTTCTGTAAGCAACACCATTTTTTCTGGCTATGCCCCTCCCAAGACCAGACTCTGGATCCACCCCTGAGTGACATTGGTAAAAGATTAATTCTTATTGGTTGCTTCGGTTTCTGTATTTTTTACACTACTGTTTGTTATCTATTTATATTAAATAACGTATTTATCTTGTCCGTGTTCAAGCTTTACAGCAATGGTTTAGTATATTCAGTATATTCATACCACACAAATCATTGTGGATAATTTATATACAATCATGTGTTTTATATGGAACTAGTATTTACTGATTTTCTGACTTTCACTCCCTGAAATAACCTCAGAGTATGATCACACAGCTGGTGCCCTCGGTCACAGCTGCTTATATGTGTCACAAGGGTCAGGTCAGATCAACAGCAGCATGTCATTACTCAAGCCGCAGAGCTTAATGCTGGACTATCAACACACTTTAGTATTCAACTAGCTGTTTATTATTTTATGTGAATTCAAAACTGAAGACAGTCTTTTCATTTCATGGAAAGCAGAAGCAGAGCTATAATTTAATTCACAAGGGCGCTACTTAAGTTCTAAATCTTATCAAATAAATAGAACATTTTTCCTGGACTGTTCTCTGCTTACACACAGCAGAAAGAAATGAACATAGAACAGTATGCAAACATAACAGAATATAAAAGTGAAGCAAATATGCCTTATTCATGAAATCTTTGATAACGTGTGTAGATTTAAAGCAACTCTGTCATCACTCCAAATATTTAGAAAAGACATTTCCCTGTAAAATAAGACACGGTATGCTCACCTCTCTTGTGGCCCATGTATTATATACATCCTCTCCATTCTGCTACTTTTGGATATAGTGGCTTCATGTGTTCTCCTCCTTGGAAGTTCTCTTTCTCGGAAGTTCTCTTTCTCCTCCTTGGAAGTTCTAATGTCATGGGAGATTAAATCATAGTGGATTTAACCTCTTGCGCACCTTGGGTGTGTTATGTATACACCAAAAACATCAAAGTACAAAGAAGCATGCCTTGTCCCTCTTCCCCTGCTGCTGCTCCCCTCATCACTCTTGATGGCAAACAGTGGCTGCAGCCGCCCACTACTATGAAAAATAGATCTTCCAAAAAGCATTTTTAAACATGGTTAGGAGGCATACTTCAGAACTACAGTGTAACATAATTCTACATCGGGTGATTTTGCTATGTTTTTGCTGCGGCACATCTAGTTATGATTATTTTGCCATCCTTTGACCTACTTGGCATTTTCTGTTGTAGCGCTACCCCCAGTTAAGAGAGCCGCTGGTTTGTTTTGGGTCCCTGAGTACAGCTCCACCAACCCCCGGCAATTTGCTCTACCCGCTCTGGCACAGTTAGTCAAGGGGTATGAATCTATGCACATAAAAATATCTTATACTCTAAGCATAATGGGTATGAACTCACAAGCAGACTGCTGAGATAAGAATAACTGGCTTTACTTTGTCAGTAAGGAAAAGAAATAGTAACATGCATTTAAACATATGACTCACAATACTTTAGCAGGTCCCTGCAATATGCACTTTAACATGTACACATATATGTATCAACTAGCAATGGGGAAACGGAGCGCCAAGTGTGGCGACCGCATGCTATGCACCCCTGAGGTGCAATAAATCTATCTGCGCCTACCTAACGGACCAGGCCTGATCCCTAGCAATAGAGCTCAGTCCTTGTACAAGTACAGTGTTCTTCACCGGCAATAAATCTGTAGAGGTGGTGCACATGTAGCTTTAAATGGTGTATTTGTAATCCACAGAAAGTGACATTTGCTGCTCTGAGGTAAATTGTGCCTAGGCAGTTCAATAGGCATAAACGTGTGTATCAATGCAGGATGAGCCTTCCGGCTCTCTCACCAATCCTGGGGTACCGTCCTCAGCTCCGACCGACCGACTGTAGGGAAAAGTCTCCGCTCCGCTGCTGCAGACTCTGAGGGGTGAGAGTCTCTCTCCACCTGCTGCAAGGCCCAGGCTTCAGGCCTTCAGCAGTCCCGGTCCGCACAGGTGTCTCTCTCTCTCTCAGTGATGTCTGTGTCTGAGTCACCAGCCCAGTCAGAACAGGAAGAGGCGGTCTCTCCTCTTCCCTTTTATATCCTCCCCCAGCAGCCTCTCGGGCGGAAACAGACATCCTCCCGGGAGCCTGGGGAATTATGGGAATTGTAGTCTCTTCCCCTAAAAGGGGTACGACCCCGCTACACACTCCCCCCACTTTGAATCTTTGGTCCCCAAAGACATTGTTCAAACTACAAGCTTTCTTTGAGACAACACGTTCACATAATTCAGACAGAGGAGCTTCCCACCAATTAGCATAGGATGGGGAGCTGTCCTGTCTACAGGTCACTTCAGTGTGGGCGACCTGTTTAACTGTGCCAGAGAGTGAGCTGGGGTTGCCCTCCACCAAATGAACAGTGGATGGGTCAGGGCTTTCAGCACTTCTCCTTGCTGTGGTAACAGAGTCCTCTGAACTTTCTCCCATCTTGGGGTAAGTTAACTTCTTGGGAGGCTTCACAACTCTGCGAGCTCTCTGTTCTCTTGGGACTTCTTCAGGAACACATTCTGGCAACATCTCTGGTTTTGGAACATCTACTTCTTCTTCTTCTGAGTAGAGACCAGGGATATCTTCCCAGCACTCAGGCACAACACTGAATGGCACAAACTCTGTGGCTTCTGGGTTCAATGTGTTATCTTCCACATCTTCAGTAGGTGGAAGATCTATGGCAGAATTTCCTGGAGTTGAGGAAGGCCATAGCCATTCAAGTTCTCCTCTTTCTTCCTCTGGTTGGGGGTCCTGTCCACCCCTAACTTGGGATGTTTGAGACCTAGTGTTAGGCCTGGGGGTATCCAGAATGGAAACAGATTCAGGTAAGTCTCTTGCTGGAGGCATTCTGACTGCTTCAGTGAGTGGGAGCAAATGATTCCTATGCCAGGTCTTCAAAGGCCCCAACCTTCCTTCTTGTTTCAACTTGTAAACAGGCAATCCTGGAAGTTTTCTACAGATGATATATGGCTCTGATCTCCATCTATCCGCAATCTTGTGTTTTCCAGGGATCCCTAGATTTCGTAACAGTACACGGTCCCCAGGCTGTAGGTCCTGTACTCTAACTTTCAAATCAAAGTTCCTCTTATTTCGGGCCCCCCTCTGGTCAGAGGCCGCTTGAGCTTTCTCATAAGCTATCTTCAGACTGCGCCTCAGTCTGTCCACATATCCTTTGTGGGAGGCAGCAGAGGCATGGTCTAGGGAAATGCCAAAGGCCAAATCCACTGGCAATCTTGCTTCTCTCCCAAACATAAGTCGGTAAGGGGAAAAACCTGTCACATCACTTGTGGTGCAGTTATAAGCATGCACTAGAGCTGAAATGTGTTGACTCCAATGTTGCTTCTTCTCTGTTTCTAAAGTTCCCAACATGTTCAATAGTGTCCTGTTGAACCTTTCAGGCTGGGCATCACCTTGGGGGTGATATGGTGTAGTCCTAGTCTTCTCTACTCCCAGAGAATCTAGTAGCCTCCTGATCAGGCGACTCTCAAAGTCCCTTCCTTGGTCTGAATGGATTCTCTGTGGCAGTCCATAGTGAACAAAGTACTTCTCCAGAAGTACCTTGGCTACTGTAGAGGCCTTCTGGTCCTTGGTTGGGAAAGCCTGAGCATAACGAGTGAAATGGTCGGTTACCACCAGAACATTTCCCAATCCACTCAAATCGGGTTCAAGGCAGAGAAAATCAATGCATACCAGATCCATTGGGCCTTGACTTTGTAGATGGCCCATTGGGGCAGCTTGATGGGGTAAAGTCTTCCTCTGAATGCATCTTGCACAGGAATGGCAATACTCCTCCACTTCGGCCCTCATGCAGGGCCAATAAAACCGGTCTCTGACAAGCTGGAAGGTTCTCTCTGCTCCTAAGTGACCATGCTGGTCATGTAAGGCAATCAGCACAGTCTCTCGATGCTTCTCCGGGAGAAACAACTGCCACTTGTCTTCTGGGCCATCAGAGGGGCCCCTTCGGTAGACTACCCCCTGATGCACCTGTAACTTGTCCAACTCTCTCCTCAGTAGGCGAGCTTCTTTAGAAGGGTGAAGGCGAAGTCCCTCTGGACTCTGGTCTTCCAGGGCTTCCAGGACCAATTTCCCCATGGGGTCTTCCAATTGGTCACACCTTAACTCTTTCTTGGACAGCTTCGGTAGGCACTCTTCTGCTAGTTGAGTTACCCCACAGTAACACTTTGGGACTCCCACTGTGGTAACTCCTACCTCTTCAGCTCTGGATCCTCCTCTGGCTTGGAGTTCAGCCCCCTGGCAGAGGGCTCGCACTCCATCTGGTGCCACTTGGGTCCAGTCTTCCCAGTCATCGACCATGACATGGGATCTTCGGGACAGGGCATCTGCATCCCTATTTCCAGCCCCTGGTCTGTACTTGAGGCTGAAGTTGAATCCAGACAACGCCGCCAACCATCTGTGTCCAGTTGCATCCAGCTTGGCGGTGGTGAATAGATAGGTCAAGGGGTTGTTATCTGTTTTTACAGTAAACTCGGCCCCATACAAATAGTCTCTCAATTTGTCAACAACTGCCCATTTGAGGGCTAAGAACTCCAACTTGTGGGTGGGGTAGTTCTTCTCGGAGGGGGTCAGGCTCCGGCTCACATAGGCCACTGGTCGTAGCTGGTCTTCATACTCCTGGTAGAGTACTCCACCTAGGCCCTCATGGCTGGCATCAACATGTAGCTCATATGGTCTAGTGGGATCAGCGTAGGCCAAAACTGGGGCTGTAGTGAGACTTCTCTTCAAGGTTCTGAAAGCCTCTTCACACCTTGAGTTCCATTGGTCTTGGACTGACTCACCGGACCTCCTAGGCCCCAATCCATCTTCCTCTCCTTCTGTCTTGAGCAGCTCGTTGAGGGGTTTGGCAATGCGGGCAAACCCATCCACAAACCTGCGGTAGTAGGAGCAGAACCCCAAGAAAGACCGAAGTTCTGTAACTGTTGTGGGTCTTGGCCACGAAGTAACTGCCTCCAACTTCTCAGGGTCTGTAGCCACCCCTTTTTCAGACACTATGTGTCCCAGATAGTTCACAGAAGACTGATAGAACCGACACTTCTCGGGAGAAAGTTTGAGTCCCTCTTCGCTGAGCCTCTTCAGTACTTTCTCCAATCTGGCTTCATGTTCTTCCAAAGTCTTTCCAAAGACAATGACATCGTCCAGGTACACAAGGACTTCTATGAGGTTCATGTCTCCAACTGTCCTTTCCATTAGGCGTTGAAACGTAGCAGGAGCTCCAGATAGGCCCTGAGGCATCCTGTTGAACTCAAAGAATCCTACTGGGGTTATGAAGGCAGTCTTTTCTCTATCTTCTGGATGCATGGGGATTTGGTAATACCCACTCTTGAGGTCCATCACACTGAACCACTTAGCTCCAGATAAACTCTGTAAGGCATCTTCTATCCTTGGCGTGGTGTACTGGTCAGGAATGGTCCTCCTGTTGAGAGTTCTGTAGTCAATGCAGAGTCTCAATGACCCATTCTTCTTCCTGACTACCACAATTGGGGAGGCATAGGGGCTTCTGGACTCCCTAATCACTCCCGTCTTCTTCAGTTCCGCAAGCTGCTCCCTCAGATCCTCCAGATCTGCTAGCGGGACTCGCCTGACTCTTTCTCTGAATGGCTTGTCCTCTTGCATGCGGATTCTATGGGTGGCACTCCTCGCACACCCCACATCAAACTCATCTTTGGAGAAAATCTTCTCCCATCTGGTCAGCTGGGCCTTGGCTCTCTCTTTCCAAGCTCCAGGTAGGTTAGGGTTTTCCATGGAGAGTTTCTTCCAAACATCTTCTCCTTCACCCGTCCCCTTCACTTCTGACCAGCCAACTGGGACAGCAGGACTCACCTGTCCCAGAAGCATCCTGGCAGGGATCTCCACGGGCTGCTCCGTGGGGTTCCTTACACTGACAGGGACTCTTCCTCTAGCCTTCTTCAGGTCCTTTAATGAGATTACTTCTGGTATCACTTCCAGACCTGAGTGACCCTCCATTGGGTCGGGTTCCAACATTACAAATGGGCCAGGCTGCTCCCAAGTAAGTTTCACCGTGGCTCTCATGCAGGTCACCTCTCCAGGCTGTAACACTGCTCCTTCTTTTCCAAGCCTCCATACCCTTCCTATCCCCTCACTTGGGGTCTTCTGCTCTAGGACCAACCGCTGATAGGCTGCCTTCAGCATGGGATGGATCTTGGGAGGTGAAAGATTCTCTTTCTTCACCAGGGGGGTCAGAAGCCTTCTGACTAGATCCGTGTTCGTCCCTATAATCAGGGACGTCTTGCTGGTTCCTGGTGGGCGGGGACATACCACTGCTAAGGTGTCGAACACTTCAGACTTCCCAGCTACGGATGGGTCAAACGTCAATCGTATGGGTAAGTATCCATCATAGGGGAAACTCTGAGTTCCCAGTCCCCTTATCTCCAACTCCTCTATCTTCTGTATTGGCAGATGACTCAGGTATCTGTCATAGAAGTCCCTGTACAATAGGGTCACTTGGGCTCCAGTATCTAGGAGGGCCTTCGTGTACACTCCTTCCACTTGGATGGGTACAGTAGGAGATGGACCAACTAGCTCTTCTGGGTAAGGCCGAGTTGATGCTGTCCTCTTCTGCGGACTCTTTTCCTTTTTACTGGATTTGCGCTTGCTCCTTTCTTGAGCCTGGTATGCATTAATTTTCTCCCTCTTAGTGGGAGTGTGAACCCGTTGAGGGACATTGTTATCTCTCACTTTGAAGAGTTCACGTTTAGGAGTGCTGTGTCTCTTCGGAGGGGTCTTGCCCCCTTTCTCTGGAGTGCACCTTGGTTGAGGATCCCTGGGCCCCTTCTGAGGGGTTTGGTCTCCTCGCTTCCTTTTCCTGTTATGCTTCTTGGAGCTCACTGAAGGTGATGGGCACCCGGTTGACTCCTTCACCGGGGCCCTTTGGCGTTTCCCGCCGGCTGGCGGCTTTCTGCCTTCTTCTTCTTGGGACTGGAACATACAGCTGCAATATGACCAATTCCTCCACAATTAAAGCAAATCATCTCACCGTAGTCAGGTGGGGATGCTGGTGCTGGAACAGCTGGAAACAATTCCCTCCTGCTTGTTTCTTTCTTGGGACTGGGCGTCTCTTTCGCCACTAGAGATGTCAGTATCTCCATCATCTGGGACATCTGCAACTTCAGGGCATCTACCTCTGTGTCTCCTTCAGGGGTTAAGGCCGACCTGACCGTGGCCACTGGAAGTTTTGTAGACCCCATCACTTGCTTTTCCCGTTTCTCTTCCAACAGGGCCTCTTCTTCTCTGACCACTCGGATGAGATCGGGGTAGTCCAGGCTCTTCCCATCCTGCCGGGTGCGTAGAATTAGTGCGACAGGGTCTAGGGGTTGGGCTCCCCTGACCACCTGCTGGGCACGGGCTTCATCTACCTTCCCCGGATCTATCCCCTTCTTCAGGATAATCCTATGCAGGATCTTGTCTATGCGTCCCATATACTCTGACAGCTTCTCCCCTGTCTTCTGGTAACAGTGTTCCAGTTGATAGGTAAGTTCTGTGATTTTTTCTGTCCCACCAAACACACTTTCCAGGATGTCTATGTAGTCCTGGGCAGTGCAATCCTTTTTACTTGTCTTCAGATTGCGTATGGCCTCTAAGGCAGGTCCTTTTAGGCTCTCTACAATCCTTTGCTTCTTTCTGCCTTCTGAGACCTCCCATTCTTCTAAGGCCTGCGTGGCGCCATCTAACCACTCTTCAAATCCCTCTTCTCCCGAGGGCACAGGTGTCCTCCCTGAAAACATCCGGAGTTTCCTGTATCCCGACATTGGGTAATCCCCGGGGTCTCTTCTGCACTGAGTCACAATCTCCCCTATGACAGCACACAGTTCTGCACTAAGAGTAGTTTGTGCGGGTGCGGGACTTTCCGCGCCCTTCTGCTCTTCCTCCTTTGGGGATAGCATGGCTTCCATAGGAGAACAGTCTCCCTTGCGCGGCAGCGCATGCAGCACTTGATAGGCCTGACCATTCGGTGCTTGTATGCTTTGGCTCCTGAACTGCTCTGGAGTCTCTTCCTGCCATTCTATTAAGGCATATGTATGCCCGGCATCATTTCTCATGTCCATTATCCATGGCTTTTGGCATGGGGATAGGGACATTATAAGCTGCTTGACTGCCTCTCTCTGCCATATCCCTGGCAGTTCAATGACTGATGCTGCGGCTGGGTCAGTGGCCCATAGTGTGTACCACTGTCCCACTTCTATTGGGTCCATGCCGGTACCTTCTGGCGGCTTTTCCCGCTGACTCAGGATCCCGGATTACGAGCCCCCACGTGTAGCGCTACCCCCAGTTAAGAGAGCCGCTGGTTTGTTTTGGGTCCCTGAGTACAGCTCCACCAACCCCCGGCAATTTGCTCTACCCGCTCTGGCACAGTTAGTCAAGGGGTATGAATCTATGCACATAAAAATATCTTATACTCTAAGCATAATGGGTATGAACTCACAAGCAGACTGCTGAGATAAGAATAACTGGCTTTACTTTGTCAGTAAGGAAAAGAAATAGTAACATGCATTTAAACATATGACTCACAATACTTTAGCAGGTCCCTGCAATATGCACTTTAACATGTACACATATATGTATCAACTAGCAATGGGGAAACGGAGCGCCAAGTGTGGCGACCGCATGCTATGCACCCCTGAGGTGCAATAAATCTATCTGCGCCTACCTAACGGACCAGGCCTGATCCCTAGCAATAGAGCTCAGTCCTTGTACAAGTACAGTGTTCTTCACCGGCAATAAATCTGTAGAGGTGGTGCACATGTAGCTTTAAATGGTGTATTTGTAATCCACAGAAAGTGACATTTGCTGCTCTGAGGTAAATTGTGCCTAGGCAGTTCAATAGGCATAAACGTGTGTATCAATGCAGGATGAGCCTTCCGGCTCTCTCACCAATCCTGGGGTACCGTCCTCAGCTCCGACCGACCGACTGTAGGGAAAAGTCTCCGCTCCGCTGCTGCAGACTCTGAGGGGTGAGAGTCTCTCTCCACCTGCTGCAAGGCCCAGGCTTCAGGCCTTCAGCAGTCCCGGTCCGCACAGGTGTCTCTCTCTCTCTCAGTGATGTCTGTGTCTGAGTCACCAGCCCAGTCAGAACAGGAAGAGGCGGTCTCTCCTCTTCCCTTTTATATCCTCCCCCAGCAGCCTCTCGGGCGGAAACAGACATCCTCCCGGGAGCCTGGGGAATTATGGGAATTGTAGTCTCTTCCCCTAAAAGGGGTACGACCCCGCTACACTGTCATAGAGCTCTACCCTTTCATGGGATTTTCTGACCCCTCAGCAGCCACTCTGTAATTTGTCTACATCGCTTTTAGCTGTGAGCCTGTGTTTTATAGTTCATTGTAAGTACTGGGTGTATACCCAATTTATTTACTTTATGCACCAAAGTATATCTATACGCTATACATTATATATACATTATGTTTATGCTTATTATCATGTTATGCATGCCCCCATAGTTGTTTGGTTTGCCTTTATTGTCTGTGTGGTCGCCTTGTGGGCTATCCACCCCATGAGGGGATGGATGAAATGGAAGACTATATTAATTGTTAAATGTTTGTATTCATTATATGTTGCTTATGCATTTTCTTTCTTTATATTTAAAAAGTTACTCAAATGCTCCTGAAGAAGCGTAAGGCGCGTAACATGTAGAGCAAGATATTACTTCACTGCAGTATAACTGTACTCTTGGATTCACCGTTACTACACTAGCAAATTTATTGGTTGTCAGATTCCACGTATAGATAAGTCGGTTATATTTAGCTACACGGGCATAGCATAAGGGGTTGCAGGGGTCACAATCGCAACCCTGCCCCTAGCTTCAGGGGGCCTCTGTAGCCTCCCTGTCATATTATCATATCCTCCAAAATCCAGCTCCGATCTGCCCTAGGGCCCCACAGCCACGCTCCAGTACTGAGCTTCTACTTTGTCTTCCACAGTCCACACCCCTCTGTTCCCATTGGCTGGGCAGAAGCTGTGAGCCATTTCCTGAATGGAGAGGAGCATGATGTGAGAACAGCCCAGGGTGGGAAAGTGTCTGTTCTGTGTGCTGGCAACATGGAATGGTAACCGAGCTCAACGAGGCAAGAGGAGGAGAGTGCTGTCCTGTAGCCACGATGGGAACGATGTTACTGGTGAGGTATGACACTGCTCAGTGTCTCCTAGTCACCAACTGGGATTCTCTGCACCCCCGCACCCGCGGATACTTACCCCACTTTTCTGACAAACTGGGGAAAAGACACACACCTCCGGGAGGTGACCTTCCCCCAACACCTGCCAACACTGACAGATACACCTTCAGAAATTGCTAAAACAAATACCTTAACACCTCCTCGGGAGGCCCCTGAAGGGCTGCAGGCTCCAGATTTTGTGCCACATGGCTTTGCCATCACAGATCTAAGTTGCCCCCCCCCCCCCCCCCAAAAGCCCATCCTTCTTTTCTGTATGCCATTGTATATAGATAAAAATACTCATGTTCAACCATGTACCATATGTTTATTAGGTATGCTTTGTTCATATGTCAATTAAACAAATTTATAATTTCTCCTACCACGTGTCTTTTGCCTCACTCAAAGTCCCCAAAACACCTATCTTATTTTTTATTTTTTATTTTAAAAGCCGAACATTTAATACCACTTTAATGCTTTTTTCTCTATGGATAAAAAAAAAAGGACAGAAAACCCTACCAAGTCCTTGAGAAGATCTGCAATTAAAGTTAATTCTTACAAAGTACACAGTGCCTTGAAAAAGTATTCACACCCCTTGCAATGTTCCACATTTTGTCATGTTACAAAAAAAAAACGTAAATGTATTTTATTGGAATTTTATGTGATAGACCAACACAAAGTGGCACATATATTTGAAGGGGAAGGAAAATGATAAATGGTTTTCAACATTATTTACAAATAATGTGAAGTGTGGCGTGCATTTGTATTCAGTCCCCCTGAGTCAATACTTTGTAGAACCATCTTTCGCTGCAAGTCTTTTTGGGGATGTCTCTACCAGCTTTGCACATCTAGAGAGAAACATTTTTGCCCATTCTTCTTTGCAGAATAGCTCAAGCTCTGACAGATTGCATAAGGAGCGTCTGCGAACAGCCATTTTCAAATCTTGCCACAGATTCTCAATTGGATTTAGGTCTGGACTTTGACTGGGCCATTCAAACACATGAATATATGCTTTAATCTAAACCATTCCATTGTAGCTCTGGCTGTATGTTTAGGGCCGTTGTGCTGCTGGAAGGTGAACCTCCACCCCAGTCTCAAGTCTTTTGCAGACTCTTATGCCCCGTACACACGATCGGAAATTCTGCCAGCAAAAGTCCAAAGTGAGCTTTTGGTCGGAAATTCCGACCGTGTGTATGCTCCATCGGACTTTTGACGCATGCTCTGAAGCATTGAACTTAATTTTCTCGGCTCGTCGTAGTGTTGTACGTCACCGTGTTCTTGGCGGTCGAAAGTTCAGAGAACCTTTGTGTGACCGTGTGTATGCAAGCCAGGCTTGAGCGGAATTCCATCCAAGTTTTTTCTGATGGAAAATCCGCTTGTGTGTACGGGGCATAACAGGTTTTCTTCTAAGATTGCCCTGTATTTAGCTCCATCCATCTTCCCACCAACTCACTTGCTGAAGAAAAGCATCCCCACAACATGATGCTGCCAACACCACCTTTCACGGTGGGGATGGTGTGTTCAGGGTGATGTGCAGTGTTAGTTTCTCGCCACACATAGCGTTTTACTTTTAGGCCAAAAAGTAAAATTTCGGTCTTATCTGACCAGAGCACCTTCTTCCACATGTTGGCTGGCAGTGTCCCCCACATGGCTTATCGCAAACAGGACTTTTTAAGGCTTTCTCTCAACAATGACTTTCTTCTTGCCACTATTCCATAAAGGCCAGATATGTGGAGTGTTTTGTGGATAGATTCCCCCCCCTGAGCTGATCATTTCTGCAGCTCCTCCAGAGCTACCATGGGCCTCTTGGCTGCTTCTCTGTTTAATGATCTCCTTGCCTGGCCTGTCAGTTTAGGTGGTCAGCCATGTCTTGGTAGGCTTGCAGTTGTCCCATACTCTTTCCATTTTCAGATGATGGATTGAACAGTGCTCCGTGAGATGTTCAAAGCTTGGGATATTTTTTTATAACCTAACCCTGCTTTAAACTTCCCCACAACTTTATCCCTGACCTGTCTGGTGTGTTCATTGGCCTTCACAATGCTGTTTGTTTACTAAGGCTCTCCAACAAACCTCTGAGGGCTTCACAGAACAGCTGTATTTATGCTGATATTAAATATTAATATTAATTATTTACTAGTTAGTTGACTTCTGAAGGCAAATGGATTCACAAGATTTTAGTTATTTAGGCATATCAGAGTAAAGGGGTCTGAATACAAATGCACACCACACTTTTTACATATTTACAGTATTTGTAAAAAAAAATTGAAAACCATTTATCATTTTCCTTCCACTTCACAATCATGTGCAGCTTTGTGTTGATCTATCACATAAAATCCCAATGAAATACATTTACGTTTTTGATTGTACCATGACAAAATTTGGAAAATTTCAAGGAGAAGGAATACTTTTTCAAGGCACTGTATACACTATAATGTCAAAAGTATTGGGGCGCCTGCCTTTACACACACATGAACTTTAATGGCATCCCAGTCTTAGTCTGAAGGTTTAGGACTGGGTCTATAGGAATGTTTGACCATTCTTTTAGAAGCACAATTGTGAGGTCAGGCACTGATGTTGGACGAGAAGGCCTGGCTCGAAATCTCCCCTCTAATTCTTTCCAAAGGTGTTCCATAGGGTTGAGGCACAGGATTCTGTGCAAGCCAGTTAAGTTTCTCTACCCCAAACTCACTCATCCATATCTTTATGGACCTTGCTTTGTCTACTGGTTGAAATCATTTGGTGAAGGGGGGATTATGGTGTGGAGTTGTTTTTCCAGGGGTTGGGCTTGGTCCCTTAGTTCCAGTGGAGAGGACTCTTAAGGCGTCAGCATACCAAGACATTTTGGACAATTTCATGCTCCCAACTTTGTGAGAACAGTTTGGGGATGGCCCCTTCCTGTTCCAATATGACTGCGCACCAGTGCACAAAGCAAGGTCCATAAAGACATGGAAGAGTGAGTTTGGGGTGAAGGAACTTGACTGGCCTGCACAGAGTCCTCACTTCAACCCGATAGAACACCTTTGGGATGAATTAGAGTGGAGACTGTGAGCCAAACCTTCTTGTCCAACATCAGGGCCTGACCTCACAAATGTGCTTCTGGAAGAATAATCAAACATTCCCATAGACACACTCCTAAACCTTATGGACAGCCTACCCAGAAGAGTTGAAGTTGTTTTCAGTTTTTTCACTCATAGTTGTACTGCTAAGGGCATTATTATATTAACCAATGCACACCTAGAACATGTTTATATGTTGCAACTGGGGTAGGGAAATTTGCCTGCTAAAATCAGATGGTGGTGTACTGCAAGCAGATTGGTTGCAAGTACTTGGGACACCTATTGCTATACCTTCATTCCTCTCAGTGTAGGTTTTTGAGAGGACTGGAGGTTTAGAAGGGTTGGAGATCCCAGATGAGGAGCAAGGAGAAGTCTGCCTTTTTCTTTGATGTGGGTCTTTCAAGTGCTGTTGCCAACAGACTGCATGGCAAGTGGTCATATGTCTGGTCAAGCATATGGTGCTCAAGCAGCTGCTGTTCTGGCCACGCTTGATCCACTTCAGACATAGGTTGCAAAACAGCAACAGTGCGATCTTCTGCACATGTGTTGAAAATGGCCAACACCCAGGAACTTTTAAAAGTCAGCGGGGAGTCAGCAGCGCCCTACACCAGCAGAGCTCTGCGGTGTGATGCAATAGGGTGGCTGCCCTTAAGCCTCCCCCTAGAGGACATCATGCCTCTTTGGAGTTGTGCCTCCTCTCAGGCACCCAAGTACAGTCTGCGACCTCATCATCCCCTCCCTCCTTGTCACTGGAGCAAATTTGACAGTATGCTGCAGCTGGGGAAACATGACTGCCAGTTTCTTGTCCTTCTTGGGCACCCCCTCTCTCTCCAACATCGGAGCCTTCAAATCGCTGCCCATCCTCCAGAACCATGTACCTGACACTGTGGTTGAATAATTCTGGGGACTCCTCTGTGCATGATGGTGGGACTACGAAAGGAGTGACTGTGGACAAGGAGCTGGTGGAATAGGCCGCTTTGGCAGCTATGTTGGAAGGTAAACTACTCTGAGCCTGGGTGACAGAGGATGAGGAGGATGAGGACGGCTTTGTTATCCACTTCACCAACTCTTCTGCATGTTCTGGCTCAATAACACGGCCAGCAGCAGAAAAAAAGGACAAGCGTGCCCCGCAGCCACCTGCAGAGGATGCAACATGTCCATGACCAGCACTGTTGACTGTAGACACAGATGCTGCTTGCCCTCTTTTAGTGGCCTGTGAGCGTCTGCCTCTCCTTGGTGGCCTTCCGAACATAATGTATATATTTTTTTGCAACACCAAAATACACTGTATTAGAAACTGTGTACACCACCAGAAGTGTAGTAGAAACTGTACACACTGTATTAGATACTGTGTACACTGCCTGCACTGTATTAGAAACTGTACAACGGCTGCACTGTATTTTATACTGTGTACACCACCTGAAGTGTAGTAGACTGCCTGAATATAGATTAGACACTGAATATATAGTCTATGCTGAATTCAGAGTGTATATATATATATATATATATATATATATATATATATATATATATATATATATATATATACACACACACACACTAGACTGACTATATATATATCAAATACACTGCCGCTAACTAAATAACCTGCCTGCTTAATCTAAATCAAGATATCTCTCTGTCCACACCAACGACACTACACAAGGCCGCCGTGTAAGCAGCCTTATATAGTGTGGAGCGTGGACTTAGTCCCCCTGAGCCATGATTGGCCAAAGGCACCCTGCCTTTGGCCAATTATGTCTCTCTTAGCAGAGCGCGCTGTGATTGGCCAAAGCATGCAGGTCAGATGCATGCATTGGCCAATCATCATACAGCAATGCATTGCGATCTCGCAGTGCATTATGGGGCGTTCCGCGGCACTCAAATTTGCCGCAAACGCCCAATAATTTTCGCTCTTCGGAGAACGGGCGAACACCCGATGTTCGAGTCGAACATCCAGCTCATCCCTACTACAAACTAATGATGGCATCTAGCCCTTGCCATGTGTCAACCATGGCTAGAATGCAGTGACGGCTGGTGCTCAACATTTTTGGAGGGCGCAAACAAACTGAAAAATTCAAAAAAATGATAACTGTGCCCATCAAATGCAGCCACTGTGCCATCAATTGCAGCCACTGTGCCCATCAAATGCAGCCACTGTGCCATCAAATGCAGCCACTATGCCATCAATTGCAGCCACTGTTCCCATCAAATGCAACCACTGTGCCCATCAAATGTAGCCACTGTGCCATAAAATGCAGCCACTGTGCCCATCAATTGCAGCCACGGTGCCATCAAATGCAGTCTCTGTGCCCATCAATTGCAGCTACTGTGCCATCAATTGCAGCCACTGTGCCCATCAAATGCAGCCACTGTGCCCAGCAATTGCAACCACTGTGCCCATAAAATGCCGCCACTGTGCCATCAATTGCAGCCACTGTGCCATCAATTGCAGCCACTGTGCCCATCAAATGCAGCCACTGTGCCATCAATTGCAGCCACTGTGCCCATCAATTGCAGCCACGGTGCCATCAAATGCAGTCTCTGTGCCCTTCAATTGCATCCACTGTGCCCATCAAATGCAGCCTCTGTGCCCATCAATTGCAGCCACTGTGCCATCAAAGGCAGCCACTGTGCCATCAAATGCAGCCACTGTGCCCATCAATTGCAGCCACTGTGCCCATAAAATGCAATCTCTGTGCCATCAATTGCAGCCACTGTGCCCAAAAAATGCAGCCACTGTGCCCAAAAAATGCAGCCACTGTGCCATCAAATGTAGCCACTGTGCCCATCAATTGCAGCCACTGTGTCCATCAAATGCAGCCTCTGTGCCATCAATTGCAGCCACTGTGCCCAACAAATGCAGCCACTGTGCCATCAATTGCAGCCAATGTGCCCATCAATTGCAGCCACAGTGCCAATCAAATGCAGCCACTGTGCCATCAAATGCAGCCACTGTGCCATCAATTGCAGCCACTGTGCCCATCAAATGCAGCCACTGTGCCACCAATTTCAGCCACTGTGCCCATCAATTGCAGTCACTGTGCCCATCAATTGCAGCCACTGTGCTATTAATTGCACCCACTGTGCCCATCAAATGCAGCCACTGTGCCCATCAAATACAGCCACTGTGCCATCAATTGCAACCACTGTGCCCATCAAATGCAGCCACTGTGCCACCAATTTCAGCCACTGTGCCCATCAATTGCAGTCACTGTGCCCATCAATTGCAGCCACTGTGCTATTAATTGCACCCACTGTGCCCATCAAATGCAGCCACTGTGCCCATCAAATACAGCCACTGTGCCATCAATTGCAGCCGCTGTGCCATCAAATGCAGTCACTGTGCCACAGGCACTCATTAAACCGGAATTGATGTTGCGGCTCCGACGTAAAGCACCACCAATGTCTTACGGTGGTACCAATCAAAAAAACGCATCAACAAGAATGAAGGAGTGTTGCGGTGCAGCAAAAAACCCTGCAAATGAAGCGCCTTGTCTGCAATCATGTGCTTGCATTGACGTCACGCTTCCCAAAGTAATTAAAAAAGGTCTTTTAAGGGTCTTTTTTTTTGTGACTAGCTTTGGGGGAGCGGCACCCCTGCGCCACCTAGAATGGCCAAGAGCAGCACTGTACGTAAAACAAAAACCTAAAAGTGATTGACCTGTCATTGGCAATGATAGTCTTGATGGAGAAGTTACTCAACTTCATTGCAATTAACAATATTACGTTCTTGTGTTGACTACGGTATTTGCACTGTCATGTATGCCTACATCACCCTGAACAGAATGGTATTGATCGTATTACCTAATGGAAAGCTGTTTCAATTCTTGAATTCACTGTATCTGTTTTCTTGGTTGAACATGTTTTAGGGCCTGTACTTATTGCACTACTATAAAACCACTACTGAAAACATTACGGGAGTTTCTTACCAGTCGGGGTGTCTGGGGGTTCTGGACAATACTCTCCACCATGCAATCATTACTATACATTGAAACCAAGGTCATATATGCTTGTTGACTCTACTTTGTCAAAGTTCACATCTAAGAAATTTTCCTCACTATGTATTAAGATGTGACAGACTGTTCTTTTCTCTTATTTTCTTCTGTAATCATTATTTAAATATAAACAACAATTGCTGTGCTAAATACAAAAATAATAATATAACACGTGAAATGAAATAAAGTGACAGTAAGTCCATAAGATTTCCATATAAGTCCATACAGAAATAAAGTGATATATTGTTGCAACACGTGTCCAAATGATAGTGAGCAGCCGTACACCCAAGTGCGCCTTCCACCATATAGATACAAGATGTGCCCTTACAGGATAGCTAGACTCCACATTATAGGAGTCTAATCACGCATGGAATCATACATCATAAAGGATCCATCCACTGGAGGTAGAGAAGGGTAGAGTCACGGCCGTTGGTGTTGGTTAATCACTCTTTCTCATGGAGGTTTATGTAAAAAAGGCAAAAAGTCACCACATAGCATAAAACCAGGGTGGTTTTATTGAAAAAATTACATTAAAAGTGACCACAGGTCCAATACAATGTAACAAGTGGATAAAAAGGTTCTCACTTAAAAATCTGCAGATCAGAGTAGCGTGGTATCGCTGGACATAAACTCCACCCTACTAGTTTCATCATACATGATGTCATCAGGGACATGGGGCCCATGTCCAAAACCACGTTATTTATAGGTCCATAACGGAAAGAGCACAGCTGTTTAAAACAAAATAATTTGCTCAGAATGGCTGCCACATTATGAAAAACAAATGACCAAGCCTCATTCTGAGAACATTTGGACACGTGTTGCAACAATATATCACTTTATTTTCTGTATGGACTTATATGGAAATCTTATGGACTAACTTCTGTCACTTTATTTCATTTCACATGTTATATTATTGTAGCAGCCATAACCCTCGATGGGGCGGCCTTGACTTTTGGGCTTACCAGTTACCTCCGCTTGGCTTGTTAATCTGTGTCCAGGGGTTCCCAGGGTTAGTACCCAACAACTTTGGATGCTGACACCATAAAAGTCCTTTTAGAAGGTTTTTATTTGCAGGTCTAACATCCAACAAACACAGTCTCGTAAGGGAACAGAGGGCAAGAGTGAAGAAACTCAGGCACCTTGAACTGCTGACAATTGAGATGTCTCTAACAAAAACCCAGAGAGTAGCCACTCGCAGCTGGGTACTTCAATGCTGAACAAATCTCTAGCCAGAGATTATGGCAGTCAACACTTTGATCCGGAAACTTGTAAAGTCTCTGACACAGAATAAACTCTGAACCGAAAGTGAATAGGAACCTTTTCTCAGTACCTGGAACTTTCTCTGTCTCCTTGGCAGTACTGCGAAACTGTGGATTTGTTAGTGTCCATAACAACCCAGCAACCAGGCTCTTCTTGAGATGCCAGCTTGTTGGCCCTCCTCCGAAGAGTCCTCCCCCGGTCGCTTACACGAGCTGCGGTGCCCCTCCAAGAGTGAGAGCACACCCAGATGCCTTGAATCCTCCCTCAGTTACTGCGTCTCGGACCAGCCAGTGCCGAGACTCGGGAACAGATGGATCCTTGCCCCAGACCATGCAGGTCTGTGGGGCTAGTCAAACTGACCATGTTGCGGGATGGCAAACGCTCCCAGGCCCGGGACCCCTCGCAGGGCTACCCTGGTTCAGATTCAGGAAGAGGCAGCTACGACCGAACCCCGAACACATGACTTCAACACCTTAAATACCCTTCCCCAGACTACACAGCAGGGCCAGACGCACCCACCGATTGGCTCTGGGGAAGACTGATACCCAAAACGTCCAACCAGGCCTGATTCTGGGCCTGTCATGTGTACCTCAGTGTACCCATGACCAGGCAGAACCCTAGTACAGCTCAGCCAAACTGATGCCAAAGTTAACCTGATCAATTAACCCCTAAGAACCCCACTACTGTTCTGAGGAAAAAAACTAAATTTTCACATATAGCGGACACCTTGTAAAAGTGTCACCGCTACATTATTATTTTTATAATTAGCATGGCAATTGTTGTTTATATGTAATTTGACACATATTGTTCTATTGCAGCTTGCAGCATGCTTTTTGTTTTTCCACTTTCACGTGCGCAATCACAACCCCTTCCCGTTTATTACTACAATCATTATGTAAAACCTTAAAAAAAATATTGAAAGCAAAAAGAATAGAAAAGCTCAAAAAACTAATATTGAACAAAATTAACATAAATCCATTCTCTTTATTATTATTATTATATTATTATTATACAGGATTTATATAGCGCCAACAGTTTATGCAGCACTTTACAACTTAAGGGAAGACAGTACAAATACAATAAACTTTAATACGGTAGGAATCAGAGAGCCCTGCTCATTAGAGCTTACAATCTATGAGGGAGGGTGAAGAGATACAAGAGGTAATAACTGTGGGGGATATGCTGATGGAGAAAATAAATGTACAGTTGTTAGGTGGGGGTCAGATAGGTTTCTCTGAAGAGAGGGTTTTTTAGGGATCGTCTGAAAGTAGACAAAGTAGGAGATAGTCGGACAGATTGGGGTAAAGCATTCCAGAGGATGGGAGAGGCCCGGGAGAAGTCCTAGAGGCGTGCATGGGATGAGGTGACAAGGGAGCTAGAGTAGAGAGCAGGAGGTCTTGGGGGGGAGCAAAGCGGATGATATAGTTGGTATTTTGAGACCAAGCTAGTGATGTACAGTATGTGCCGCCGATATTGTGTTTCCAGCGTGATCCCGCCGCGGTGGTTCTCGGGGACAGGTTTCTCGTGCTGGCACACTGGTGCGGGAATCCGACTTGGATCCCTGCCAATACCAGGCACTGTGTTTGGTATGAATCTTGAGGGGGAACTCCACGCCAAATTTTAAATAAAAAAAGGCATGGGTTCCCCCTCCAAGAGCATACCAGGTCTGGTACGGATTTTAAGGGGAACCCCTACGCCAAAAAAAATGGCATGGTAAAGACCCTTATCTGAGCACGCAGCCCGGCCGGTCAGGAAAGGGGATGGGGCACCTAGTAGGACATATTGCATGCGAACACAGGAGGGCACATTTAAGAAAATAGCAGGGCACATGGGGGTAGGAGTGCACATTATGGGACACAGCAGGGCATATTACAGAGCACACAGCAGGACTTATTATGGTGTACACAACAGGGCACATTTTTAAGCACAGCATGGTGCATCACAGGGCACACGGAAGGGCACACAGTAGGGCACATCACTGGACACACAGTAGGGAACATCACATGGCACACAGCAGGGTACGAGGCACATCACAGGGCATGGGGCGCCTAGTGGGACACACAGCAAGGCACATCATGGGGCACAGGGCACATCAAGGAGTACACAGCAGGGCACGGGGCACAGGGCATGGGGCACATCAGGGGGTACACAGTAGAGCATGGGGCACATTGCAGGCCATGGGACTCACAGTAGGGTACATCAGGAAGTACATAGCAGGGCACACAACAAATCACAGGGCATAGGGGAACATTATGAAGCACACAGTAAGGCACATTACAGGGCATATCAAGGGGCACAGGGTACATTAGGCTGTACACAGTAGTGCATGGGGCACATCACAGGGCATGGGTCACATAGTAGGGCAGATTATGAGGCACACAGTAGGGCACATCAGGGGGTACACAGCAGGGCACAGGGCACATCACAGGGCATAGGGCACACAGTACGGCACATCATAGGGTACACCACAGGGCATGGGGCACACAGTAGGCAACATCAGGGAGTATACAGCAGGGCATGGAGCACATCACAGGGCATGGGGTACAATATGGGGGGCACACAGAAGGGCGCAGGGCACATCATAGGTCACATCACAGGGCACATGGCACATCAGGCGGTACACAGCAGAACATGGGGCTCATAGTAGGGCATATGGCAAGGCACACAGCAGAGTACATTGTTGCTGCAGTGTCCCAGCACTGGGATCATTCAGACTCAGCACTGTGTATCTCAGGGCAGCCATCAGACATTTTGGGGCCCCTTACACAGCTTTAGACCTGGCCCCCCCTGGGTCTGACAACCAACATTCCTCAGGGATGCCCATTGGACATCCCACCAAATCTGCCCACTGGCCAGGGGTGTACACATGTTGCAGCCGCAGCAGGAATTATACACCCTGTCACCAGGTGTAGCCTGCCAATCATGACCCATTCAAGTTTATGGGGCTGCTCTGCAAATACTGTGCAACTGTGCTAAGTGTGACAGGGTGTATAATTCTTGTTGCAACATGTGTACATCCCTGGCTACTGTACCACCCCCAAATTGTAAACAAGTCCTTACTGTCCTGAGCCCCATATCTAAGTTTCTTTTTAAGGGATGCTGTGGGAGAACAGAGAGGGACGTTGTATGACAAAGACAGAGGGGGATGCTGTGGGGTGGGGACACAGGGGATGCCGTGGGGGAGGACACAGGGGGACGCTGTGGGGGGAGGACACAGGGGGACGCCGTGGGGGGAGGGGCACAGGGGGATACTGTGGGTGGGGACACAGGGGGACACTGTGGGAGGGCAAAGGTCCTCTGTCGTAGGCAGCATCTCTTTAATTGGGGGGCTAAGAGAATTTGTGCTACGGGGGTGCTTTGGGATGGGAGAGGACTTGAAATCACCCACCCCACATCCTCTCCCCCCTTTCCCATCACTCCTCTATATGTGCTGTGCCCTCAGTACCTGTCCCCCTCCTCTGTATCCAGCAGTGCAATGTCCTCAGTAGCTTGGTGTGATGTGGTGTCCTCTTCTGGAGGAGCCTTTCTTGTTTCATTGAGGGATGTTTTTACATTTTTTTAAAGTTGCTTAGAGTCATAGACAGGTAGCAGTTTAATACATGGTTATTTAGAGTGGGGACAATAACAGGGACCGCTGCCCAGACAGCAAGGATAACTTGCTACACATTTGAATTGTAAGTCTATTAACTTGCTGCACATTTTTACTGGCAAGTTGTACACTTGCAGAGTACTTGGAGCACAAGTTCTAGTTTACACTTTTCCAATTTGTAGCAAATTTGAGTGGCAAGTCTCTAGCAAGAGCAAAATTGCAGTGGTGAGTCTACAGCATGAGCGCTGCAAGTCATAGTGACCCCTTGTGGTGGGATGACTATTGCACAACATAACTGAACCAGAACTTGCAGCAGACTTGCAGAATGTTTGCAAAAAAAGTTGATCTGGAGTCTGGCTGCAATTGTGCAGCAAACTTGTGAAGCCTGGCAAGTCTAGCAATAGCTTAGCAAGTCATTTTTAAACTTGCGGCTTAATTGCTTGCTATCTGGGTAGATGGGGTTTACCACCGGACATTGTTAAAAGGATAGGAAGGAATCCAAGTGTGTTAACTTTTTTCGACCCACATTTATTGTAAAAGAGGATTGTGGTTCAATTTTGTTCTGTTACTGACTTTATTGCTTAACTACCTCAAAACCGTGTCATAGCCAAAAGATGGCTACAGCGCAGCTCTCTTGTTCTGGGCGGGTGGTGACTAATATGTGTTCTGGGGCTGAAGCTAGGCAGGCAGAATTGCCTATATGATATTAGCTTTATTCTGACCCCAGGATGAAAAATTTACATATCCATGCAGCAGTGCACCTACCATTGAGTAATATGAACCAGCTGCCACAGGCTCTAAGGTTTATGGATAAAAAGAACGGAGCAGCAGAAAGGAAATAATAACATATTCTTATGGTGGCAGAGTGGCTAGAGCAGTACAAACATGCATGCTCACTGAATGTTCCATAGTACTGCTGGAATAATATTTTGTTTTCAAATGAGACAGTTTAATTTTTGTGGTAAATGTACAAAGCACTTTCGAAAAAGTAGTACCAAAACCTCATCCCTATTATGCAGAACAATGGGCATGTACAGTATAATGGTGTACAGCTGATTTACTGCCCCAGGGCATGGATGGCTTGCAGTTTTTATAGCTTAAAATTATGCAGCAGAATGTCTGGGCATCTGTCTGTGATCTGAAATTAAAAAAAGATGTTAAGCAATGCAACATAACTGGCATAACCCTGTATGCCAGGAAGCATATAAAAAAGGCATAAAAGAAAAAAAAAAAATATCAGAGATCATAAGGGCACAAAAATCTAATGCCAGAGAAAATACTAGCACAAACAATCTTTGCATGCCAAAAAGTAGATATGACATTACATTTGCATTACAGAAGAGCCTGGACTGCAGGAAGCGTATTGGAACAGATCACAGGATGCCACGGAAAACTTGGTACTAGGGAGTACAGAGAATGGCAATGAAAAAAAAAAATGAGTACCAGAGCACAAACCCCACCTACGTAAAAACAAAGCAGAGACAAAGGCACTTCTAAGTGCAGTAATTAAACACACTAATGACAAGAAAGGATTAAAAACACTTACAAGATGGAAGTGAAAAACAGAAATTTCAGTGAATTCATAACGTCCAGCAGGATGCATCCTGGGAGTTAAGACAGCTTCAGGTGGAAGTTCCAGCTGATTAGCGGTGGGAAACTCTGTATCTCTGATCCAAGATTGAGAGCTGTGCTGTTCGGACCAGCATGGAATCCAGGCAACTGGAAGAAGGAGCAACTAGGCATACTCCAAAACATATCCCACCCATTCTGACATCACATCGCTGACGTCACTTCCTTCTTGAAGAAGGAGCGACTGGGCATGCTCTGAAACATGCCCAGTCCACTCTGATGTCACTTCCGGTTGTCTGGATTCCATGCTGGTCCTGACAGCACGGCTGTCCCCTTAGCCCCTACAATGGTGATCCGAACTCTCTTAACCTTATTGTTCTATTATGCCAGAAAAAGCATTATTCTTTCTTGGAAGAAATGTAATGCTCCAACCATCATGGCTAAGAAGACTTTAATAAACAAAGCCCTATCGCTTTCTAAGGCTCGCATATGCCAGTAGAGGGGTACTGGCAAAATTTGACAAAGTGTGGGGAGGCTGGGTGAATGATGGATCTACTGCGTCAGAGTGAGAGCTGTATCTCTTTGAATTTGCGGTTCAGTTGTTTATCCACACCATAAAACTGCATATAGTGCTTCAAGTTTATAATTTGATGGGGGATACATACGTATCAGTCAGTATTGCATGTGGGATTTATCTGTGAAGAGTTTATTGTATATCTGGATGCCATAGTTTGTTGCATATTATGAAAGGAAATAATTATTTATGTTGAAAAATAGTTGGCTTTTCTCCTGAGATAGTCATCTACTGTTAGTCAGGGCCATGCTTGCTACTTGTGTTGTTGTATGACTCCTTTATGGTTTATTTAACTTTTTATTTATTTGTTTCTTATTTTTGTATAACTTTAAAAGTATCATGTTTGTATTATGTTGTTACGTACCTGGACGTAGAGCCTGACTTGGTAGGAGGAGACCTCTCTTACAGCGCTGGTTCACGTGCCACTGGAGATGGGGACAGTGGTGACGTGAGCACAGTGGGGTAGGAGTGCCTGGTTTGTAGAGGAAGGTGTTGGAACCAACAGGGAGGTCCTCCAGTAAGGTCCGTATGCGGATGGCAGGATGTAAGACTGCAGCTGAAGGTGGTAGAAGCAGGATACAAAAGAACCAGGCAACAGGTGGATCAACAAGTGGGAATCAGCAGAGCAAGGTCAGACAGTCCAGTTGGCAACAGCAGATCAATCAGATGATAGGAGCAGGCAATGGCAGAGTCGGTAGGCAGGCTGGAGTCGGTAACCAAAGACAGATGTAGCAAGGTCAGGCAGGCCGGGTCGGGTAGGAGAAGGTAGAGTAGTCCAAACAGAGCCGGGTCGGTAACGGGAGATCACAGGTTCAGGTTTAGGATCAGGTTTTCGGGTGGCTGACAAGCAGGAAGCTTAAAGACAACACAGCACTGGCTGAGTGTCACTGCTGGGCTTTTAAAGCCCGTTTTGGCGCCAATTGCGTTCCCGCGCATGCGCACATGCACGCGCACGCTAACGTGCACGCGCGCGCGCCCGCCGCGCACCTATGTGCGCACGGAAGGCCCGGAAATGCCTGGAACATTCTTGACATTGCCCCCCCACAAGGGGCAGCCTCCGGATGCCCAGGCGGCTTGCCTTCTCAGGGTGGGAAATCAGGTAAGTACGAACTAGCCGTTTTGCATGTAAGTTACTGTCTGGTTCCCAGGAATTACTTTCTGGACCGTACCCCTTCCATTTGACCAAAAATTGTACTTGCCCATGTCTTCTTCTACAATTGAGGATAGCCTCCACCTCATATTCCTGGTTACCATCTACCAAAACAGGTTCAGGC
The DNA here is from genome assembly GCA_028564925.1 of Lithobates sylvaticus. Classification (NCBI taxonomy): domain Eukaryota; kingdom Metazoa; phylum Chordata; class Amphibia; order Anura; family Ranidae; genus Lithobates; species Lithobates sylvaticus. Next base: position 131,513,061 of record CM053038.1, read on the forward strand.
GGGTCAGTTCCTCTGTCAGGGAAGGAATTAGGCACAGCAGGTTTTAACAACGACACGTGAAATACCGGGTGAACTTTAAGAGAATCAGGTAAAGACAGTTCATAGGCTACTTCATTAATTTTCTTCTTAACAGGAAAAGGTCCCATAAATTTAGGTGCAAGTTTTTTAGAAGGGCACATCAATTTGATATTGGATGTAGACAGCCATACCTGATCTCCTGGTTGCAGAACCAGCTCCCCCCTTCTCTTTTGGTCGAAGTTCCTCTTGCTATCTGCCTGGGCCTTGGACATAGCTTCTTGTAGGACCTGATTGTTGCGTTTGAGGAATTCCACTGTCTTCTGAACTGCCGGAACTGAGGATTCTGAAACAAAATCTGGTAAAAAAGTCAAGTGGAAGCCATAATTGGCAAAGAAGGGAGATTGGTTAGTGGTTGAGTGACTGGCATTATTGTATGCGAATTCCGCTAGAGGCAGCAGGGAAACCCAATTGTCCTGAGAAAAGGAAGTAAAACATCGGATATATTGCTCGAGGGTTTGGTTGGTTCTCTCTGTCTGCCCATTGGTCTGTGGATGATAGGCTGAGGAGAGAGAAAGCTCAATCTTCAAGATTTCACAGAGTGCCTTCCAGAAGCGTGAGGTAAATTGTACCCCTCTGTCGGAGACTATATTTGTAGGTACTCCGTGTAGTCTGACGATCTCCTTAATAAATACACGGGCTGTCTCTGTAGCAGATGGGGTTCCCTTCAGGGGCAAAAAATGGGCCATCTTAGATAGGCGATCTACAACCACAAAAATGGCTGTGCACCCCTCAGAACGGGGTAGTTCGACTATAAAGTCCATAGAAATCATTTTCCAAGGTCTGTCTGGTATAGGTAAAGGTTTAAGCAGTCCCCAGGCTCGGTTCTTTGAAGTCTTGTTCCGTGAGCAGATGGAGCAGGAATTGACGTATTTTTCACAAAACTCCCTTAAATTGGGCCACCAGAATGTACGCTGTACAAGTTCACGAGTTTTCCTTACCCCGAAATGTCCTGCTAAGGGATGATCATGAAGCAATGTTAGTACCTTAACTCGGATACCTTCAGGGACAAAGATTTGACTTCCCTTCCATAGCAAGCCATCTCGAGATGTCAAGGTGGTTCCTGGAGGTTTTGGAGAGTGAGAAGAGGCTTCCTTGATTAAAGATAAGAGATCTGTGTGTAAGAGCAAAAAACTGTTAGTGGGTAGAATTGTGTCAGGAGCAGGTGAGTCCTTAGGGTTATCATGCATGCGTGACAATGCGTCTGGTTTGACGTTTTTTGATCCTGGCCGATAAGTGATGTGGAAACAGAAGCGAGTGAAAAACAAGGCCCAACGAGCTTGTCGGGGTCTCAAACGTTTGGCAGATCTTAGATATTCTAAATTTTTATGGTCGGTATATATTAATACCGGGTGAGCTGCACCCTCTAACAGATACCTCCACTCCTCCAAGGCGGTTTTGATGGCAAGAAGCTCCCGATCCCCTACGTCGTAATTTCTTTCAGCTGGAGATAACTTTCGGGAGAAAAAGCCCACAGGGTGAATCAAGTCCTCCTTACCCTGTCTTTGCGAAATGACCGCTCCCACCGCTACTTCGGATGCATCAACTTCTAATAAAAAAGGTAAAGATGGGTTAGGGTGACTGAGAATTGGAGCTGATGTGAAAAGTCTTTTAAGTCTCTCGAATGCCTCTTGAGCCTCTGTACTCCAATGAAACCTGACATGTTGTTGTGTCAACCGTGTAATAGGGGCTATGATGGCAGAGAATCCTTTGATAAATTTCCTGTAAAAGTTTGCGAAACCAATGAAACGTTGAATACCTTTTTTATCGACGGGTGCAGGCCAATCCAGAACAGCAGACACTTTTTGGGGGTCCATCTTGATACCAGTCGCGGATATTATCAAACCCAAAAACTGGATCTCTTGTTGCTCGAACTCGCATTTTTCTGCTTTTGCGTATAGCCCATGTAAGCGAAGACGGTCCAAGACTCTGCAAACGTGTTCCCGGTGTTGGCTGAGGGATTCAGAAAAAAACAAAATATCATCCAAATAAACAATTACAAAAATATCTAAGAAGTCCTTGAATACATCGTTAATCAGATGTTGAAACGTGGCAGGTGCATTACATAAACCAAAGGGCATGACCAGATATTCATAATGCCCGAACCTTGTCCGGAATGCCGTCTTCCACTCATGCCCAGCCCGGATGCGGACCAGATTATATGCCCCTCTTAAATCGAGCTTCGTAAAAATAGTAGCAGACCTTAATTTTTGGAATAGTTCGGGTATTAAGGGCAACGGATAACGGTTCTTAACCGTAATTTTATTCAACTCCCGGTAATCTACACACGGGCGGAGAGTTTGATCCTTCTTAGTCACAAAAAATATTCCAGCCCCAGCTGGAGATGTAGATGGGCGGATGAATCCTTTTTCCAGGTTTTCGTTGATGTAAATTTTTAGTGCTTCCTGTTCTTTTTCTGACAGGGGAAAAATACGCCCAAAGGGAATCTCGGCCCCAGGTAAAAGTTCAATTGGGCAGTCATATGCCGATGAGGTGGAAGAGAGTCTGCTCCCTTTTTACTGAAAACATTGAGGAACCCATGATATGGTTCGGGTACTGATTGGCGTAGGTTTTGATCAATGTCCATGCAACATAAGGTGACAGAGGATTGAGTAGACTCATCTTGACAATGTTCTTGGCAGTAGGGGGACAAGAACCTGATCTCTCTGGTAGTCCAATTGATGGAGGGATTATGGGCCTGAAGCCAGGGGATGCCCAGGATGATTGGGAACAACGGGGAAGAGATCACATCAAGGATCAGCAGCTCCTTATGCTGGAAGGAGGTGATGGCAGGTACGGGAAAAGTCTCTTGGGTTACCTGTCCGGAGCTGATGCGGGAGCCATCGGCCAAGAAGACTGAAAGTCGATGGGTCTTATTCCGTAGGGGAATGTTGTGTTGGTTAGCGAAGGCAGAATCAATGAAACAACTGCATGCTCCGGAATCAATAATTGCTTTAACTGGAATTGTCCTTCCTTGGAGCTGCAATGAGAGAGGGAGAGCAATGTGGGTTGTGTTAGCAGAAAGTGCTGAAAGACTGGCAGGAACAGAGGAAAAGCACTTACGCATCTTGACCGGACAGTTGCGCACGTAATGTCCTGTTGTTCCACAGTACAGGCAGAGATTAAGTTGATGGCGGCGTGTGCGCTCTTCCGGGGTTAAGGTGGGTCGAATCAGTCCCAACTGCATCGGCTCGGAGGCGTCTGGTGCAGGGCGGATTGGCTGGAAGTTGGGTGGTGGTGAGTAGCGGGCAGCCGGAATTGGGGCTTTAGCAGTCATCCAAGTGGGGCGATTATGTTGGTAGGCCCGTTCAGTGCGACGTTCCCGAAGGCGGCGGTCAATCTGGATGGTTAGGGTGATTAAGGCCTCAAGAGTATCAGGTATGCCCACCCGGGCCAATTCATCTTTCAGTCCTTCTGATAAGCCCATGCGGAACTGATGCCGTAGAGCTGCATCATTCCATTGAGTGTCCGCACTCCAGCGTCTAAAATCCGAAATGTACTCCTCGGCCGCCCGGCGACCCTGCTGGAGTGTAGTTAAGGTGGCCTCTGCTGTGGCGACCCGTTCAGGGTCCTCATAAAGCTGGGACATAGCTTCAAAGAAGGCCGCCAGTGATTGAATCAAAACAGAGTCCTCTTCGAGAAGCCGGTGTGCCCAGATCTGTGGTTCTCCTAACAGTAGAGAGACCACAAACCCCACTTTAGTGGCTTCAAGTGAAAAAGTCCGGGGTTGCAGGGCGAAGTAAAGTCGACAAGCACTGCGGAAGGCCCGGAATTTAGTTCGGTCCCCTGAAAACTTCTCAGGTATGGGGACCCTTGGCTCAGGTGGAAGCATAACGACAGAAGGAGGGGAAGCAGCCTGAGCAGGGGCGGAAACGGACCCAGGAACCACGTGTATGGGGTTGATGATGTTCTGGACTTGTCCCTCCAATCTGGTGTAACCGTCTTGTAAGGATTTTACGGCTTGAGTGAGGGCTGACAGGTGTGAACAGATATCTGTCATAGGAGGGGTCTCTCCTGCAGGCTCAGTCATGGCTGTGTTGTACTGTTACGTACCTGGACGTAGAGCCTGACTTGGTAGGAGGAGACCTCTCATACAGCGCTGGTTCACGTGCCACTGGAGATGGGGACAGTGGTGACGTGAGCACAGTGGGGTAGGAGTGCCTGGTTTGTAGAGGAAGGTGTTGGAACCAACAGGGAGGTCCTCCAGTAAGGTCCGTATGCGGATGGCAGGATGTAAGACTGCAGCTGAAGGTGGTAGAAGCAGGATAAAAAAGAACCAGGCAACAGGTGGATCAACAAGTGGGAATCAGCAGAGCAAGGTCAGACAGTCCAGTTGGCAACAGCAGATCAATCAGATGATAGGAGCAGGCAATGGCAGAGTCGGTAGGCAGGCTGGAGTCGGTAACCAAAGACAGATGTAGCAAGGTCAGGCAGGCCGGGTCGGGTAGGAGAAGGTAGAGTAGTCCAAACAGAGCCGGGTCGGTAACGGGAGATCACGGGTTCAGGTTTCGGATCAGGTTTTCGGGTGGCTGACAAGCAGGAAGCTTAAAGACAACACAGCACTGGCTGAGTGTCACTGCTGGGCTTTTAAAGCCCGTTTTGGCGCCAATTGCGTTCCCGCGCATGCGCACATGCACGCGCGCGCCGCCGCGCGCGCTAACGCGCACGCTAACGTGCACGCGCGCGCGCCCGCCGCACACCTATGTGCGCACGGAAGGCCCGGAAATGCCTGGAACGTTCTTGACATATGTTTAAAACTTCAAGAAAAACAAAAACAAAACAAACAAAAAAAAATCAGGTACTTTTGTGATTAAGGTGGTTGTAAAGGCTGAAGGTTTTTTACCCTTATGCATTATATGCATGTTCAGTATCCCCCCAACCCAGACCCCTCCTAATACTTACCTGAGCCCCATCCTGATCCAGTGATGTGCGTGAGAGCAGCATCTCTGCCTGGTCTCTATCTCCTCATTGGCTGAGGAACGGCAGTGACTCCTGCTGCTCAGTGAGGTGGGAGCAGGGACGGACTGAATCGCACTCTGTTTGTCTTATGAACACAGAGGCAAATCAGGAGATAGCATGTATGAGTGCCCCCATAGCAAGTGGCTTACTATGGGGGCACTCGGCAAGGGGGAGGGGACCCGAAAAAAGGGGGATCGGGGCTGCTCTGTGGAAAACCATTGCACAGAGCAGGTAAGTATAACAGGCCTTTAATAACTTTGGCTTTGGTGGAGAGCAAGGAAAGGAGGCAATAGATATCCTGAGGTGCATTCCCTATCTGATGGGGGTATTACTGCACCTTAGGGATATCTTGATAGTTGCCCTCTCTTATCTTCCATGATTGTTTAATCTTTTTGACTTTTAGAATTTAAAGTCCCATTTATTGCCCTGTTCCTTCTTGAACATTTTATTATTGGGATGTGGCACCATCTATAAACAATATTTGGGCCTTATATATATTGAGCCTTTAATATCAATTTCATCTATTTTGCCAGAATGAAAAATAAGTACCAAATCAGCGCTAAAGTGATGTGAGGCAATATAAATATGTGCTGCAAGATCAGCTTGAAGCCTGACATATCAGGAGGACATGTTCAGGATTGTCTGATCTACACAGACATGCAGCGAAACATAAGCTGAGCAGAGTTGGAGGTTGTGAAAAGGGATCAGGTGAGTTCAGTCCACAGTCAATTCAAACCCAGTTTGGCAGAAATCATGTGAAATTAAATCAAATGATTGCATCTCCATCAGCTCATTCAGCTGCATCTGGAGCATTCCCTGCCCAGCAGCTTCACATACACAAAGGGATGTAGATGCTTGTTACATCATTGACCTAATATGGTGCCTAATCTGGTTACTATCATTTACATGATTTGAAAGAAAAAAAATAACTGCAAGAACAGTGTGCACACTAAACCACCTCACATTATGAACACTTATATTCACCACACCTTCTTATCCCCGTAGATAAAATACAAGTTAGACACACAGCAATTAAAGTGGAAGCTCTGCTTATTTGTCTCCCCCCCCCTCCGGTGCCACACTTGACACCTTTCAGGGGGGAGGAGTGGGTACCTGTTTTTGACATATACCGTCCCCACTTCTGTCGGACCTCACCGCGATGAGGCATGTCAGAAGTTCGGCCCCCCTTCTTCTTCCCTGCCACCAGGCCATTCAGAAAGCGCAGCAAACTTCGCCAATGCGCAGTAGGAAATTGGCTGTGAAGCCGCAAGGCTTTAATGCCGGTTTCCCTTAGAGGCTATGGCGGCGGCAGCAACCGAGAGCCGACGGAAACATCAGCTGGGGTGTCAACATTGCTGGATTCCAGGACAGGTAAGTTTCCTAATATTAAAAGTCAACAGCTGCAGTATGTGTAGCTGTTGACTTTAAATTTGTACGCGGAGGGGCTGGAGCACCGCTTTAAGCCCATACACAAGAGCTGAATGTCAACATTCGGCCCGTTTTGGCTGGTTTCTGTCGAAGGGGTATGATCAAAAAAGGTCTGCCGATCGGCTCCCAATCAGCACTCTCAGCCAATGGCTGTGAGCACTGACCAGAGTGTTCTGGTGGGGGGCTTCCCCCCCTGTCAGAACACAATAAAACAGCAGGGGCGATCGCTGTGAATTGTTAGTACAGTGGCTCTCACCTGCGCTGTCAGTTTTTTTCATTCAACCCACTGGATTGAATGAAAGAAAACTAGCAGTGTGTACTAGGCTTTATCACTAACTGATACTGTCCTGTCAGGAGCCTCTTGTTTGCGCAAGTAAGTATTCTTGGAATTTTGCTTCAAATGTGTATATAGATGTCTAAACCAAACACCCACTCCCCACATTAGCAAAGTATGTAGTGCCTTAACATTAGCATGGAGAAGGAAGACGTGGAAGGAGCTGGCAGTGATGCTAGGTACTCAAGTTTGGGAGACCCAGGCACCAGGGCCAAGATTACAGAGTAGTTGTGTGTACATTCCTAGTAGTGTAGGTGTCTGAAGGGCAAGCAGGTTGCAAGCAACAACAGACTGAGTAGGTAAGTATTTCCTTAATTTGACTAGTAACTTGACCATAACTCACTGTGTAGGGCCTTAGTCACTTGACCATCGTTCCCTTATTACTCGTTACTCTACTTACTAAGTCATGATCTTCCACAATGTACTATTGGCAGAATGAGTGCAGATATGTTGCATTGTTTGAAGGAACTTGAGCAAATCAAGAAGGCTGCCACTGCTTTACAGCGAAGAATAAGAGATGTTGTGCCAAATCATCTAGGTGCACCACCAGGTCCTGTTTTCTAGATTTTCCTCAGTCTATAAACTACTGTGCGAATTACACAGTGAAAATCACAACATCACCTGTGCCAATTTCAAGAAATCTAAAAAACATGACCTGGGTTTGCATCTTGAGGTGGAGAGTTGGGAAACACTGCCCTAACTAATGTGAATTGTAATGTTTATGTGTTTTTTAGAATCTAAAACACCAAATTTTAAGGTTCCCCAAATTGGGCCTTAACATTCTTTTTTTTTCCCACAAAGTAGTTTATTCAAAATAACACTGAGTATACAAGTCAGTAACAGAAACATATCAAATTTAAAAGTGCCACCATGACCTCTTATACTGCAGAAAACACAGAATGAGTTATAGTGGTATGGGTCATGGTAAGTAGAGTATTGCGGTACACATTTAGTCATATATTGCTAGCATATATGTAGAGTCAAACATATGGGTGTAACCAATATATTGAGTTTTTAAGGGGAAGACATCCGAGCTAGGTCAAGTAGCTTTATGAGATTGTGTGGTACCCGTGAGACCAATATCAGCAGGTCCAACCTGGGTACATGGGATAGTGTATGTCTTGACCATGATGGAGTGGCAGTTGTTCCAAGGTGTTAAATGGGGTGTCTCTGGATCATTGTTTGGTTAACTAATGTGCTCTAAAAAGCGGGGTATGACTATAGTATATAAGAATAGGGAGGGGAAAAGATAGGGGAAAGAAAAGAAGAAAAAAAGAAGGGGGTAGGTTAGGTTGGGGGAAAAGAAATAGGGGAGAGGGGAAAAGAGGAGGTGGGTGCCACCCCCTCCTGGTCCATTAATGTAGCAGACTTGTGTGTATTATCTAGATAGCTTTAGTTATTAGAGGTCAGTATGTGTTATATTTTTCTGTGGTCTGGAAGTGTTTCCAGCAGGCTCAAATGGTAGAATTTCTGCAAGCGTTCCTGGGAGGTATAGATCAATTTCTCCATCTCCTCTATTTTCGCAACCCTGGTCAACCACTCCCTTATGGAGGGGACGTCTGTAGATCGCCAGTGTCTTGGAATACACAGTCTGGCTGCATTGACCATGTGCATGGCCAGTGATTTGAAGTAGACTTTTTTAGAGAGGGTTGAGTGGTGTAGAAGGTATTGGGCTGGATTGTAGTTTTAGGTATAGTTGGTGACCTGTGATATAATTGAGTGGGCTTCCCTCCAGAACGGTTGGATTAGGGAGCATTCCCACCATATGTGGATCATTGATCCTATCTCCTTTTTGCATCTCCAGCAGATATTTGGGATTGAGGGTGAGCATTTGTGTAAGCAGGCAGGCGTCCTATACCATTTGGTTGCTATTTTATATCCATTTTCTTGTATTGCTAAATTCATTGAGCCTTTGTATGCAAATGTATAAATATTTTCCCAGTTATCCTCTGTGAGAGTTATATTTAAGTATTTTTTCCCATGAGCTGTGTGAGGGTTTGGTTGTCGTCTGGACGGGTTCGTCCTGGAGCAAAGTGTAGATGTAAGAGATCAGGTGTCTTTGGGGCGAGTTACGTGAGCATAGTAATTCAAATGGTAAGAGTTGCCTACACCATGTCGTGGCTGGGTCTTTGCTGCTGAAAAAGTGTCTTAGTTGCCTATATGTCCAGAAGGGAAATTCATTCATCTGGGAAGAAGAAACTAAGTCTCCATAGGAGCGTAGTTGCCCATTTTTGAAAAATTGGTGAGCTAGCACTTCTTCATGTGGCCACTCTTTTTTCAAAAACATAGTGGATTCCCCTGGGTGGAACTCTGGATTACCTCGTAAGGATGTCAAGGGGCCCGGTTGCAAAGATAATTTAAGGGCCTTACATCTATTTTTCAAAAACCCAAAAAAACACACAGTGTGTCCACATGTGCTATCTCCCATCACGGGGTATCAATGGACGCATTTTGGGGGTGCAACCCCTTCCTCATAATTAAAGTAGCTCTGAGAAAAGATAGAAAAAATAGATATTTGTAACTACACACATTTTAGGCATGGGATCACAAAGGCCATTTTATTGTTAGGCCTCTACGTGTACGTGGCTTCAAATTTTGGCTTTTAGAGAGGTGAGATCACCCCATCTGAGGAAGGCAACAACCACGTCTTGGGATAGTCTTGGGATACTAATGTCTCGTTTGGCATTCACTCTTGCCAAACTCAAGCTTTGTAAGTTGCTGAGTTTCGGATGTGTATCTAATGGTTTAGAATATGCCTGTTTAACCACAAAAAAGGAGAAATAATGCAAAACATACATGTTATACACCAAGATGTTGGTTTGTTTTAAAACCTTAAAACGCACATGTGAATGTGCTTTGAATAAAATGCTTTTTTACTAAACAATGTGTGGCTTATTATTTCATTGCTCAATACCAGTGTATTTCGTAAGTTGTTTTAGTTACAGTGACAATGTGCTCTAAAATGTGGACAACTCCTGCAATTTTGAGGCCTCCAAAAAATGAAAGGAGTTGTAAAGGCATAATGTTTTTGAACTTCATGTATTAGATCCATTAAGAACCAAAACATTGTGTTTGTGTAGCAGACCCACAGCACACCATAATGGTTAACTGAAGAAGATAATTTCATCTCATGTAGTAATTAAGGTACATTTGCACTATTGGAGCAAGTGGCCAAAATTAAGCCCATTTGGGAACATATTAGATATATAAGAAACACAGACAACAATAGTTCAAATGAAATAGGAGTTTATGATCTCCAAAAAATATTAGAAATGATCAGCTAAAATTAGCTGCCAAGCCACTGCCCCTCTACCCACAAAATATTCAAGGTATTTCTAGCGTAAATCTCTGGCAATTAGTGATGGCAATCCAGCACAGGCATTTTCAATAGCCATCAGCACACCCACAGACGGATGAGCTGCAGCCGCGTCAGGGTTCACGTCACTTGGGAGTGAGGTTAGGTAGCTGGTAGCATTCCTCCTTAAAAAAAGTATGTAGGATACAGCAGCACAGGACCACATGGTTTATCTTGTAGAGTGCCAGGTTGATTGGAGTCAAAAACAGCCTGAAAAGACTCGATAGGATGCCAAAGGCGTTTTCAACCACCCTTCTGGTACAAGAGAGCTTGTAATTGAAGATTCTCTACTCTGGGGTGAGGTTCCTCATAGGAAACGGCTTCATCAGATGTTCCCCTAAAGCAAAGGCCTTATCTGCCACAAGAACAAGATTGAGGCCCTCAACATTCTCCTCAGCAGGTGGCAAGTTTAAGGTGCCATTTTGGAGCCGCTTGTAGAACTCTGTCTGCATAATCACTCCTCTGTCAGAGTTGCGGCCGTTCTTCCCAACATCCAAATACAAGAACTCATAGTTGGCAGACACTACAATAGCACCACCACAGTTGGGGAAATCCCACTGCTGATGGAACTGGGCTGCAACGTCCTGCCATTGCTCTGGGTTGAAAGAAAACTGTGTATTAAAAAAAGAAAAAAGAAATGACTATGTCACGTACCTGAGGAGAGACTGAAATGACGAGGTCGCCCTCTCTTGTCTCTCCAGCCCAGGTCCCGCTGAGAGTGGAACAGAAGGAGCCAAGGGACAGGAGGCACACGAGTGTCTGCAGATAAAAGCCCGGAATCCTGAAGCAGGAAGTCGCAGCTAGTCGCAGGACTGTGGTTGCAGAGCTGGAAGTCGCAGATAATAGCAGGATTGTGGTTGCACAGCAGAAAGTCGCAGCTGGTAGCAGGACTGGTGGCAAACACTCGGGCAGTAACGCTGAGCTGAGCAGGGTGCCTAAGCAAGGTCACAGGAATAGCCGGGTTCGCCAACAGGCAGGCAGCAGGGTACCGGACCATCAAGCAGAGACTGGCCAGAGGGCAAGCCGGGTTCGTCCACAGGTGGGCAGCAGGGTACCGTAACATCAGGCAGAGACGGTTCAAATGGGAAGCCGGGATCAGGAACCAAAGATCAGGTATAGCAGAGTACAGAGCAGGGTCAACGGGAGCCAAGGTCAGCAACGGGTAATCAGACAGATAGTGCAGGTTTCAGGGTACAGGAACTAAGCTGAAAGACCAGGCAACACTGGTCTGTTGTTGGAGTCCCTCTTAAATAGGCTAACTGGCGCCAATTAGCGCTAACACGCGCACAGGCATCTGTGGTCCCCTGTGCGCGCGCGCACCAGCGTACGCTTGGCGATCTTTGCTGGCTCCTTTAGTCCCATGTGCGCGCGAATGTACTTCTGCACATAACATTGCAATCAGATTTGACACAAACATGCTTAGCCAACATAAGGATACACTTAAATGAGTATTTAAAGACAAGTAGAAGGTCAACTTATCTGATTTCTCCTCCCCTCTGGTGGCCCATTAGACAAATCTTAGGGGGGTAATGGGTATGTTTTGGACAGAAGATGAAGAAGAAAATGAAGAAGAAGAAGATGGAGAAGAACAACACCGAAGGAAGACCAGAAGAAAAAAGATGAAAGAAGAAGCTCAAAGAAGAAGAATTTATTAAAGGACTTGTCAAAAACTGTCGTTTGTCTTTTTTAACAGTAAAGAGGTTATTGGAGATTGGGGACTGTCTAAGGTACAAACGAAAAATAAATGATTTCATAAAGATACGATAAAATTGTTTGTTTTATTAACATAAAAGAGAAGAAAGCAAAAAGGGGGTTACATTGTTTGACTCCATGTACATCGGTATGTCAATCATAGGGTTCAAAGGCATTACATACAATTCCTAATAGAACACCTATATTATCATACATTCAAGATACACAGGTCATGATACTTGTCCGATCACTCGACATGTTTCGCCTAAATAGGCTTCATCAGGAGACAAGGATAAGATATATTTGTAGATGGATGAAGAGTTTTGAAATATTTCCGTATTCTAAGGTATGTATACAAAACAAGATATTTAGTTAATATGTACAGAACAATAAACAATCTTTAAAACATTATATATGCTGCATAGAATGTGCGGTAGCAGGAATGTTTGGTGAAGTCAATTTGCACATGCATGTTTTACTTTTATACATCTTTTGCCTTTTGACCTCTTCTTCCCCTTTTGTGTTTTTTCCTCTCTTCCTGTTTTTTCCCTTATCAGCTTTAGACTGGCCCCGGTGGATTTTGCACTGACGCAGGCCCCCGGGGGTTGGTGTATGGGCAGTGCCTTACAAAGCGATCGCCCCAGGGTATTGGGGGACTGTACGGACTGCTCCGGTCGCGTGGCGTGGTTGTTTGGGTCCACCCTAGGGTGGTCCCCCGCTCGCCACGCTTCCGGGCTGGGGATTGGCCGGAAGCTTTGATCCAGCCACCAAGTTCCAGCTTTCCACCTATGGGGACCCCTTCATGCCCTATGACTGACGGAACAGCGAGGCTGCTGTCAGCAGGGCATGTCAGGCTAGTCCCAGCTGAACTATGTACCGGAAGGAGTTCCTTACAGGAAACCTCCGGTCACCTGGTCTGGACGAGCGCCGGCCGGCCCCGTACTACGTCCGCGTGACGTCAGCACGGCGTGACGTCACACGCCGTGCGTTTTTGGCGCCACGGGGGGGGACTATGTCGAGTGATCGGACAAGTATCATGACCTGTGTATCTTGAATGTATGATAATATAGGTGTTCTATTAGGAATTGTATGTAATGCCTTTGAACCCTATGATTGACATACCGATGTACATGGAGTCAAACAATGTAACCCCCTTTTTGCTTTCTTCTCTTTTATGTTAATAAAACAAACAATTTTATCGTATCTTTATGAAATCATTTATTTTTCGTTTGTACCTTAGACAGTCCCCAATCTCCAATAACCTCTTTACTGTATATTAACATGGGATGATAGTACAATATTTATGTAAAGTCTTAGGAGAACATTCCAGTCTAGCGAGCTTCGAAAAATTGTCTTTTTTAACCTTTTTGTCACTTTTTTTGTGAAATGGTAGGGGTACATTTGTACCCCATTACCAAGTCACACAGGGGGGGCGGGATCCGGGGGGTCCCCTTTTTAAAGGGGGCTTCCAGATTGCGATAAGCCCCCCACCCGCAGACCCCCACAACCACCCGCAAAGGGTTGTGGGAATGAGGCCCTTCTCCCCATCAACATGGGGACAAGGTGCTTTGAGGGGTTACCTCAAAGCACCCTCCCATTGTTGAGGGCATGTGGCCTGGTACGGTTCAGGAGGGGGGGGGGGGGCGCTTTCTTGTCCCCCCTATTTTCCTGCGGCCTTTCAGGTTGCGTGCTCAGATAAGGGTCTTGTATGGATTTTTGGGGGGACCCCACGCCATTTTTTTTTCATTTTGGTGCGGGGTTCCCCTTAATATCCATACCAGACCTGAAGGGCCTGGTATGGAATTTAGGGGGACCCCCAAGCATTTTTTTTACATTTTGGTTTGGGGTTCCCCTGTGGGGAAATCCCCAAGCCGTTTTTATCAATTACAATTCATTCATTGTAGCCGCGAGTAGTTTTAAATTACTTTTCTTTCCTTTAGAAATGTAATTTTGCTGTCAGACTGTTCTAAACACGGGAAACATGCGGCCCTTTACAGGCATACTATAGACACCCCCAGGTACGAAATTTAAAGGAATATTACACTTTTATTGTTTCACTTTAAGCATTATTAAAATCACTGCTCCCGAAAAAAACACTGTTTTTAAAACTTTTTTTTGCATTGATACATGTCCCCTGGGGCAGGACCCAGGTCCCCAAACACTTTTTATGGCAATACCATGCATATAAGCCTTTAAAATGAGCACTTTTGATTTCTTCCATAGACTTTTAAAGGGTGTTCCGCGGATTTCGAATTTGCTGCGAACACCCAAAATTGTTTGCTGTTCGCCGAACTGGCGAACAGCCAATGTTCGACTCGAACATAAAGTTCATCCCTGCTCAGGTCTATGACATTACGAAAAGTGTCTCAACCCAGTCTTTAGATTTCACTCCAGCCCAACTACTACTCCATCACTCAACAATTCATAGGCACCCATACAAGTCTTTAGCAATTCACTTGCTAAATGCTACCAAACTCTTTATACCAACACACTGGGGATCACCTTGCACCCCTACCGTATCTGAATGACTCAAACGCATAAGCAAAATTGCAGAGATGGAGGAATTCATTAATATAGCAAAAGACACTCCTGACAAATTCTTATGTACTTGGGCCTGCCGGACCAATTTTAAGACCACCGACAGATACAAAACCTTACTAGAAATTGACCCTAACAGCTCACACCAAATTAAATGAGTTCACTGAACCACTAAACATAGTGCCACAACTCCCCCTAATCCATACATATGGACGACGGACCTCCCATCCCTACCAATGGGCTGTATCTGGGAGGCCCCCCCCCCCGTCAAAAAAGGCTACTACTCAAATTATCTGCAGCACGTACCCCGTTTGATACAGAAGACCATTTAAAGTAGGCATAACCCTGTCTTTAGCGAAGGCCGGGGAAGAGACTTCATTCTCCTCCCTACCTACCCACCCTCCTTACTCCTACCACCCCCACCCTTTCCTTTACCCTTTTTTCGTTATCCTTTTGTCCTTCACCTTTTCCAGGATTTACCTTTTACAGACTCCAAATACCTAGAAAGACACTGTATTCAATGCCCTCTTTATCCTTAGTGACATCTCATAAAACCCTGATAGTATCGCATCAAATCTTTGCCAGACGAATTCAGAACCATCACATAATAGAACCTTCTGACTATTCAATTAATCAGCATCACTATTTCCCTTTTCTCAAGTTTTTCATTATCACAGAAATGAGGCTCAAGTTGTATGTCAGTTTCAATACTTGATAACCTCCTCCTAGAAACCTTTCCATCTCATTCTGATGGCTACATCTGAAAATTGTTTGAGATGTTTACACATACAAAAAGGTTTATATGATGCACTAATATGTGCCTTTCAATGTAGACAAATGTATCTATGGTATGTCATTAACCATGTAATGTTCTTTTATTATAATTGTAGCGGGCACACTTTAACAAGTGTGCACTATACAAGGAAATGTAGTTTTTCCCTCAGAACAGTAATGGGGTTCTGAGGAATAATTGTACAGGTTTGCTTTGGCATCAGTTTGGCTGGGGTTCTGCCTGGTCATGGGTGCAGTGAGGTACCCATGACAGGCCTAGAATCAGGCCTGGTTGGACGTCTTAGGTATCAATCTTCCCCGGAGCCAATCAGTGGGTGCGCCTGTCCCCGCTGTGTAGTCTGGGGAAGGGTACTTAAGGTGCTGAAGTCACGTGTTTGGGGTTCGGCCGCAGTCCTGTTTCCTGGTACTGGACCGGGATAGCCCCGCGAGGGGTCCCGGGCCTGGTAGCGATTGCCGTCCCGCAAACATGGTCAGTTTGACTAGCCCCATAGACCCGCATGGTCTGGGGCAAGGATCCGTCTGTTTCAGAGTCTCTGAGCCAGTTAGCCCAAGGCCCAGTAACTGAAGGAGGATTCAAGGCGTCCCGGTGTGCTCTCAGTATTGGAGGGGCGCCACAGCTCATACAAGTGACCAAGGGAGGACTCTTCGGAGGAGGGCCATTAAGCTGGCATCTCAGTAAGAGCCTGGAAGCTGAGTTGTATGGACACTAAAGAATCCACACTTCCACAGTACTGCCAAGGAGACAGAGGAAGTTCCAGGTACTGTGAGAAAGGTTCCTATTCTCCTTCGGTTGCAAGTTTATTCTGTGTCAGAGACTTTTTCGCAAGTTTCCGGATCACATTGTTGGCTGCCATACCTCTGGCTAGAGGTTTGTGCAGCATTGAAGTGCTCAGCTGCGAGTGGCTACTCTCTGGGTTTTATTAGAGACATTCTGTGGATGTCAGCAGTTCAAGGTGCCTGAGTTTCTTCACCCCTGCCCTCTATTCTTATCTGAGACTGTGTTATGTTGGATGTTACCACTGCAGAAATAAAAACCTTCAAAAGGACTTTTATTGTGTCAGCATCCAAAGTTGGGTACAAACCATGGGAGCCCCTAAACATTCACCGACAAGCCAGGCGGAGGTAACCGGTAAGCCCAAAAGTTTAGGCCGCCCCTCTGTGGGTTATGACCACTACATAATAAAATGTTGGAAAAAAAAATGTTAAAAACCCTGTGATGGGACAAGCATGTGACAGTGGTGAGCCTAAAGCTTATTTCTATGTACCAAAAATATGGACTGCTTTGTTTACTTTTTCCATGCTTAAGCAGGCTGTTTTTGAAAAATATAGAGTGTTCTTTTTACCTACACAGCTGGCTGGTGATCCCAGGATTCCCCATATAACAAAGATAAAGTCTACATATCCACAGATTGGTGGTCCAGCAAGTGTGGGAAGGGATGTAACATCTTCTTCAGCAGCCAGGAAAGATGCAGGATGGGTCACACTGCTGGAGCGGGTGGTGCCATTTCATTTTGTGCAACTTGGTGATGGTGACAACCATCCTCCTCAATGGTGATTTTTCAGAGCCATCGGTCCACTCAAGTGACTAAGAGCCCACACAAGGCCCATGCAACACACTACAACTCTGTTTTGCTGCTGGTATGCCTAGGAGGACAGTAGCTACACTAGGGACAAGATTCTCTCAGCTTTTTAGGGGCAGACTGAGCGGTGGCTGACCCCATGCATTGCTGTGACATGTGTGATAATGGCACCAACCTGCTGTCCATCCTTTGGCAGGGAAAGTTCACACATATGCTCTGCCCGGTACACATCCTCAACTGGTCGTGCAGCAGTTCCTAATTAGGTACTTAGTCATACCTAGCCACTGCTCAACTGGCTGAAATACAGAAGCAACATCAGTTGCCTACCAACCGCCTAAATGCAATGTCCCCAACCTCTGTAACTTGAATTTGGCCATGTTTCAGCGGCTGCACATTTATCGGTGGGTCATAAATAACTATCTGTGTGAATAGGAGACAAGGACTGGCTCTAGTGATCTGAACATGGGACAGGCTTCAAGGGGGACATTTAACTCCTTACAAAAACAAGAAGATAATTGTGAGGAAGGTGTGATGGGGCCTATTGTTATCAAAGAGTTTGGTTGATCTGCTACCAGAGATTTGTGGAAGATGGGCTTATTTATACTGCAGTGCCTATGCAAGGACCCAAGGATTCAGACCATTAAGGTCGCCCTATTAGACCCACATTACAAGGAGAAAATACAGAGCTCATCCTGCCATTATAGAGGGAACAAAAATTGTGCCATCTGCAAGAGGTGCTGCAAAATAACATAGTAAAGGCTTTCTCACAGAGTGGCATGATCACTTTTCATGGTCCATGTGTTTCAAATATTCATGAATATGAATGGAGAAGGAGAGGTGGTGGTGGCTGCCTAAGCAAGGTTTTTGGGTCCTTCTTCATGCTGGCAGCAGTCACAGGCAGTACAAATACCCTATGATCAATAATTATATGGGGTCAAAGGTGGATGTGGACACCCTGTCATCAGACAACCCACTCCACTACTGGGTGCCTAGGCTAGATCATTGGCCCATGCTTGCCCAGTATGCAATCAGGCAGCTGGGCTGCCGTATGGTAACTGTACTTTCAGAACAGGCATTTAGTGGGTGGTTTTATGGCAGAGCAAAGAATCTGCTTACCCCTTGAACAGTTGGCTGGCTCCCCTTTATAACAATGAGCCAGTCCTGGACCAGCAATGAATATCAAATCCCTACAGGTGACAAAAAGAATATATTTTTTATTTGAATCTGGTACCAAAAGCATTATTATACATACCATAAAGCATTACTATCTCTGACTACTGCTTCTGGTCTGCCACTGTTATTTCCTGTCACCATAAGCAACTTGTCAGCATTACCATCTCCTGCCACTGCTAAAGGCCAGCCATCCATTACCATCTGCTGGCACTACACTGCCAGCCTTACCATCTCATGCTGCCTCTACAGTTATAGTCTAATATTTCGGCACTGTCAGGGCGTCACAGCAAATTTTTCCGCAGTTGCTCCTCAGCTGTCAAATTGATTACATTTTTATACAGGTTCATTGCTGTTTAGCACCTCTATAGCTACACTATATAGGTTTTTATGTACTATATACACTATATTGCCAAAAGTATTGAGACACCTGCCTTTACATGCACATGAACTTTAATGGCATCCCAGTCTTAGTCCGTAGGGTTCAATATTGAGTTGGCCCACCCTTTTCAGCTATAACATATTCAACTCTTCTGGGAAGGCTGTCCACAAGGTTTAGGAGTGTGTCTATGGGAATGTTTGACCAGACTTCCAGAAGCACATTTGTGAGTTCAGGCATTGATGTTGGACAAGAAGGCCTGGCTCGCAGTCTTCGCTTTAATTTATCCCAAAGGTGTTCTATTGGGTTGAGGTCAGGTGCAGGCCAGTCAAGTTCCTTCACCCCAAACTCGCTCATCCTTGTCTTTATGGACATTGCTTTGTGCACTGGTGCACAGTCATGTTGGAATAGGAAGGGGCCATTCCCAAACTGTTCCCACAAAGTTGGGAGCATGAAAATGTCTAAAATGTCTTGGTATGCTGACATCTTAAAAGTTCCCTTTACTGGAACTAAGGGGCCATGTCCAACCCCTGAAAAACAACCCCACACCAAAATCTCCCCTCCACCAAATGATTTGGACCAGTGCACAAAACAGTGTCCTGACCTCCACCTGATAGAACACCTTTGGGATGAATTAGAGTGGAGACTGTGAGACAGGCCTTCTCTTCCAACATCAGTGCCCGACCTCACAAATGTGCTTCTGAAAGAATGGTCAAACATTTCCATAGACATACTCTTAAACCTTGCGGTAGGCATCCCAATACGTTTGGCAATATAGTGTATAATAAGTGGCTAACTACATAGAGGGTATCTTTGCCTAAATATTTCTGGCTTGTGTTTCTGACTCAATCCAAGGTCTAAGTAAAAACATGACACGATATGCAGGGTGTCTGTAATATTTCTGTGTGTCTTGTGTCTATGACATAATACACTTTATTTTCTGGATAATTGGGTTGATTTACTAAAAATGGAGGGTACGAAATCTGGTGCAGCTGTGCATGGTAGCTAATCAGCATCTAAAATCAACTTGTTCAAAGCTTTGACAAAAAATATGGCCTAAAAAAAGCCTTAGATGATGTGCAGGGTGTCTCTGTAATATTTTTGCTTTGTGTCTCTGACATAAACCTCTGTCATTTTTGTTTTTGGATAGAGAATGCCTTGTCTTTCCCTCCTAAGATGCAGTGTTCTAAAAATGCTTACATCACGTGCAGCATATCTCTGTAATATTTTGGCTTTGTGTCTCGTACATAATTTACTTTAGTTTTTATTATGAATAAAAAATGCCTCTTATCTCCATCTTCAAAAGTGATATATTAAAAAGGTTTACATGATATGCATAATAAACTGTAATTTTTATTTGTATTTGTTTAAACCTTCCTTGTCTCACCCTCTAATATTGTTGCACAATTAAACTGCTTACATGCCCTCCAGCTACTGTGCTCTATGTCTGACTAGTCGATCACATGCTGTGAAACATGTTTTGGCACTGTTTGGTAATTATTATAAAATAGAGGGATTTAGCTGTATATAATTTTAAAGCGTAAACCTACAGGTAAAATTTAGATCTGTTCTGTCTACTACTTCAAATGCTCAATTGTGTTGTATTTTTGCTAGATAAAAAGCATGTGTCGCAGCACAAAACTAGCAAAAAATCGATTTTTTTCTCTACAGTTTCTGCTGCTTCTTTATTTGAGCCAAGAAATATTATGCAATTCAATAAAAGCTATTACACAAACAGATTAAGTTATACCAGAATACAGCATTGTTGATGCTGTCCCAAAATTGTGCCTACAGTTTAAAGGCATCTCCGAAGCATGTAAATTGAAGAAATGCTGTTTTTCCCATGTCACTCTTGAAGTTGCATAAAAGTTGCATAAAATGGAGGGTCCTTCCCTCACCACGTGGTATTTACAAAAAATGTTGTCACTGCCCAGCCCTCCATGTCCTTTGTTTGCTGATTCCTTGACTATTAGATTCAAAAACGGACAGAACTCATTTTCAGGATTAGCATTCCATTGACTTTGTTGGGGCTCACAATAAAGTTCATAATTTGCTTATTTTACAATGAACTCACTGAGCCTTCTCATGAATTGAATCTTATGAATAGGGATGGGCCCGGTGTTCGATTCAAACCCATGTTCGAATCGAGCACCGGGCGTTCGCTCGCTCGGCGAGCCCAGAACTATTGGGGCTGCTCGCATCAAATTCGTGTGTTGCGAGCGGCCCGCAATGCATTGCGCTAGTCGCAGTGCAATGCTGGCTGATGATTGGCCAAGCATGCACTGTGACCCCGCATGCTTGGCCAATCACAGCGCCGGCAGCGAGGAGAGCCATAATTGGCTACAGGCAGGATGCCTGTAGCCAATTATAGCTCAGGGGCTTTAGTACACGCCCCACGGTATAAGAGGCCGCCGCCGCGGCGGCCTCGCATAGTATGTTTCAGTCACAGTGTCAGCGTGTCAGTGTGTTGCTGACTGCTGACAAGATATGCTCTATTTCTGGGGATTTGTGTGTGTGTGCTGTTAGTACAGCATTGCAGTATCACATCTGGGGGGTGTCTATAGGTGGCCTGTGAAGGGGGGCAGGTTTCCTGTGCTTAGAACTTTCCCTGCAAAAAGTGTCATTTTTTGCAGGAAAAAAGCTATTTAAAAGCACTCGCGGCTAATGAATTGATGGCTCCTGTAACACAGAGAACTGTCATTCATTAATAAAAAAACAAAAAAAAAAGCGTGGGGGTCCCCCAAATTCAATAACCAGGCCCTTCAGGTCTGGGATGCATATTAAGGGGAACCCCAGCCAAAAAAAAATAAAAAATGGCGTAGGGTCCCCCTCAAAATCCATACCAGACCCTTGAGGTCTGGGATGGATTTTAAGGGGAACCCTAGCCAAAGAAAATGGTGTGGGGTCCCCCTCAAAATCCATACCAGACCCTTATCTGAGCACGCAACCTGGCAGGCCGCAGGAAAAAGGGGGGGACGAGAGCGCCCCCCCTCCTGCCTGAACCGTGCCAGGCCACATGCCCTCAACATTGGGAGGATGCTTTGGGGTCCCCCCAAAGCACCTTGTCCCCATGTTGATGAGGACAAGGGCCTCTTCCCCACAACCCTGTCCATTGGTTGTGGGGGTCTGCGGGCGGGGAGCTTATCGGAATCTGGAAGCCCCCTTTAACAAGGGGACCCCCAGATTCCCACCCCCCCCCCCCCCCCCCCTGTGTGAAATGGTAAGGGGGTACTTACCCCTACCATTTCACCAAAAAAGTGTCAAAAATGGTAAAAATGATAGGAGACGGTCTTTGACAATTCCTTTATTAACATTTTCTTTCTTCTTTCTTCATCCTTCGGTTTCTTCATCTTCTCCTTCCGTCATCTTCTTCCATCTTCTTCCATCTTCTTCTTCCTCCGATCCGCTTCTTCTTGCGCTGGTCTTCTCGTCCTTTTCGTCCGGCATCTTCTTCCGTCGGCGTCGGTGTCGGTGTCTCTTCTTGGGCTGCTTCGCGCAATGGGAGGCTCCCGCTGTGTGAGGCTCCGCTCCGTCTGACAGGTCTTTTATAATGGTAGGCACCTGGTGACCCCGCCCCCTCTGACGCACGGGGACGTCATGGGGAATTCCCTATGGCTTTCCCCATGACGTCAGAGGGGCGGGGTCACCAGGTGCCCTCCGTTATAAAAGACCTGTCAGACGGAGCGGAGCCTCACACAGCGGGAGCCTCCCATTGCGCAGAGCGGCCCAAGAAGAGACACCGACACCGACGCCGACGGAAGAAGATGCCAGACGAGAAGGACGAGATGACCAGAGCAAGAAGAAGCGGATCGGAGGAAGAAGAAGATGGAAGAAGATGGAAGAAGATGACGGAAGGAGAAGGTGAAGAAACCGAAGGATGAAGAAAGAAGAAAGAAGATTTTAATAAAGGAATTGTCAAAGACCGTCTCCTGTCATTTTTACCATTTTTGACACTTTTTTGGTGAAATGGTAGGGGTACTTTTGTACCCCCTTACCATTTCACACAGGGGGGGGGCGGGATCTGGGGGTCCCCTTGTTAAAGGGGGCTTCCAGATTCCGATAAGCCCCCCGCCCACTGACCCCCACAACCAATGGCCAGGGTTGTGGGGAAGAGGCCCTTGTCCTCATCAACATGGGGACAAGGTGCTTTGGGGGGGACCCCAAAGCATCCTCCCAATGTTGAGGGCATGTGGCCTGGTACGGTTCGGGTGGGAGGGGGTTCCGCTCTCGTCCCCCCCTCTTTTCCTGCGGCCTGCCAGGTTGCGTGCTCGGATAAGGGTCTGGTATGGATTTCGAGGGGGACCCCACGCCATTTTTTTTGCCTAGGGTTCCCCTTAACCTCCCTGGTGGTATGATTCTGGCTGGAATTTTGTGCTGAAAGTTGTACAATTATTTTGCATGGAAATTTGGCGTTTTTATATTGTAGGCATGCAATTCTTATGAATAACTCACTTAAATCTGTCCGAACCAGAGTCTAGTAGACATCCCGGGTATGATAAAGTTTGAAACACAAAATCATAAATTATAATATAATAAAAATATATATAAAAATGATTCAATAATGCAATCAAATCAAAAACAGTGAAATTTGCTCAGTTGCAGAATAGTCGCTGTCATAAAATTTATTGTTTGATGATAAATTGTGATTCTAATTTATTATCGGTGTTTTCTAGCTGGTCTAAAACCACTTTTGACATAAAGGGACACAGAAAAATATTTTATTATATAAAATGACATGCAGGGCACTGGGCAGACCACTAGGGACAAAGGGGATGTGTATTTTTTGTATACAGTACTGTAATCTGTAAGATTACAGTACTGTATGTGTTGTGTGTTTTTAAACTTTTTTAAATTTGGCGCCGATCTCCGCTCCCGTGCGTCGGAACGTCGCAGGGAACGGAGATCGGCGGCACTCGGCACTGTGTGAATCGAGCGAGCGGACGGCTCGCTCACACAGCGGGGAGACATCGCAGGATCCAGGGGAAAAGGTAAGTAACTTCCCCCCTGTATGCTGCAACGCAAGCCCAAGTCTGGCTCGGGGTTACCGCTCCTAGCAGAAAAAACTGGACCCGAGCCAGACTTGGGATTACCGCTAGGGAGGTTAAAATCCATCCCAGACCTCAAGGGTCTGGTATGGATTTTGAGGGGGACCCTACGCCATTTTTTTTTTGGCTGGGGTTTCCCTTAATATCCATCCCAGACCTGAAGGGCCTGGTTATTGAATTTGGGGGTCCCAATTCAGAATGACTGTTCTCTGTATTACGGGAGCCGTCAATTCAAATTAGCTTTTTTACTTGCAAAAATGACACTTTTTGCAGAGACAGTTCTAAACACTGGAAACATGCGCCCCTTCACAGGCATACTATGGCACCCCCCAGGTACGAAATTTAAAGGAATATTACACTTCTATTGTTTCAATTTAAGCATTATTAAAATCACTGCTCCTGAAAAAACGGCCATTTTTAAAAAAAAATTTGCATTGATACATGTACCCTGGGGCAGGACCCAGGTCCCCAAACACTTTTTATGACATTAACATGCATATTAGCCTTTAAAATTAGCACTTTTAATTTCGAACGTTCGCATCCATTAAAACTAATAGGGTTCTAAAGCTTGCACAGACTTTAGGTCCAATCGCGGGTTCTGGTGCGAGCCGAACGGGGGGGTGTTCGGCTCATCCCTACTTATGAACATTGATGAAGACTTTTTAATACTAGATTGCCCTAAAAATAAAAAAATGAGCTCATGACTAGGTGGATCAGACTTCAGCTACAATAAAAAAAAAAAAAAATTCCTTTTAGGTGGGATTATTATATGTTGACAGTTTACAGACAAAATAGGGACCTATGGTCATTTGTCAGTAAAATTTGGAACTTGTTGTAATAATCAGTCACACAGTGGAACACAATATAAGGTGGCCCACAAACTTGTAATACCTGCTGTACAGTTTGTCATTTTAATACCTCAGGTGTGCAAAGATAAAATGTTTTGCCTGCGGTAATGAAAAGTTGGCAGAAATATTAAACCAACCCTCCTCTAGAACACTTCCTCTAGCCCCCACTAATTTTACCTTTTTATGTGAAAGCTTCTAGAAGAATTTAAATTATAAAACAGATTTTACATCTATTGTAGAATGTCTTGTATAGCTGGGGGCATTTTATCAGTTGCAATTAACTTTTATTTATAAGGAACTGACATTTTCTACAACATTTCGGAGGTATGATATATACCAATAAAACATGTTTGGGAATTGCATGAATTGTGTACAGTAAACTTCATTTAAAAACCACAGTTATTACATAAATAATGGTGGTCCATTGGCCATACAATAACTTAACAGTCATCAATTATATTATTAAACAAAATCTCTAGTGTGCTGCAGTTTTAAGGCACTCCTGGTTCAGAAAAGGAGTCCTTCAGGATGCCCATTATTGTACTATATACAAATTGATAGTCTACTCTGCTTTCAATGTTGCTTCAGTAAGGATGAAAAGGGTAGCTTTAACGGTTTTGGATTATATATATATATATATATATATTTTTTATATTTATATATATATGTAGCGCCCTGCTCCTAATGGGCAGACGCTATAAGTGACAATTTCGATTTTTGTCTGAGCTGTAGTTTAACTCAGATTGGATTGTGTTAAATTTCTGGTTTCTGTTCCAGTTCAGCTGGGTTGTGTAGTTTTCCACTTGCCCGTGGGTGGCGCTCTCATCATTGGCCAGTGTTGGAAATTGCAACGGGCTGGATGTATTGAGTATCTCTTTGCCCGGAAACAGTCAGTGGGAGGGGTTTTACCCACTGTGCATTCTGGGAGAGGGTACTTAAGGGACAGACACCGTGGTCCGGGGTGGTGCTCCGACCTGATGGCCCTCCTGGCCTAAGGTGTACCATGGCCATTCAACTGTCTTGGCCCAAGGCTTTGTTACTGAAGGTAGGCCCAGAAGTTCTGGGGCTTACTGATCCAGGGGTGGTCCTGTGCTCTCTTGCCTGCGGGGAGAAGCCAAGCAATTGGAGAAACCAGGGGAGGACTTTTCTGAGAGAGGACCGAGCAACAAGGCTGGTATCTCAAGAAGGGCCTGGAGACTCAATTGGAGGAGGCATCCCGGATCATCTATCTCAAAGTATCGCCGGTTTGGCTGAAAGAACCTGGTACTGTGTGACTGTACTTTGACGAAGCAAAAGTTACTGGTTGCACAATCCTGTGGCAGAGGATTGTGTAATGGTTCTACTATATTTCTTCAAGTTTGTGGCAGAGACTATGACCGAGCATCGCATCGCCTGCGACTATGACCGAGCATCGCATCGGCTGCTAGGTCAGTGAGAGAGGCCTATCCGGTGGTTGCTAGATCCAGTTTGTGGAAGTTGTTTGTCCTCTGGATCAGTGAAATACCCATGACCCGCAATACAAGGTACCTGAATCTCCCTTAACCCTCCATCCCTCTATTTGATTCTCTTCTGTCAATAAAAGCATTCCTAAAAAGAAAGTGTTTGGAGCCGAAATCTGTAAGCCATTATTTAATGGGACCACTATGACGTACATGGTGGAACGTGAGGTAACGGTAAGCCCGATCAAATACCAGCAGCTCCTTCGGGGGTTAGTGCTACATATATATATATATATATATATATATATATATATATATATATACATATATATATATATATATATATATATATATATATATATATATATATATATATATATATATATATATGTAGCAGATACCTCTCTAGGCTGATTAAATCCACGAGGGAGAGAGCTGCCTGCTAGCTGCTTCCTCTCCTCTCACACACGTAGACACACAGAATTGTATACTTTGTAACCTCCATATTGGAAGAGGCTGGGAGACAATCATCAGGGAACAGCAGCAAAAAACTGTGGAATATGAAGTCCCAGCACAAAGCAGCCTGAATGACTGTGTGAGGGGTCAGGACTGAAAATCCCAGGCTACACTGCAAACTGAAGCGCCCTGAAATCCTCAGTGGTGGAAGGACATGTGCCAAACTTCTATCCGCCTCAGGCCCAGCTGCCACTGCATTTACCCAGTGTGCTGATAGGGAGATGTAATGTCCCTGACCGTGCTTACTGGTCCACGTATCTGTAGTTAGGTGGACCTTGCCACAGATGGCGTTGCGCAGTGCACACCTGATTTTTTTCCCCCCTTGGTTGTGCAGGGAAGGGATGGATTGCCTGGAAAAGTAGTGGCAGCTGGGCACGACGTACAGTGGGACTTACGTTAGACTCGAACATTGGGCTCATCCCTAGAGGCAATATATAACATGTGTATAACATGGGCGGAGGTGAGGAGGTGCTATTCGGAACAAACATGTGCATGTTACTGAAAAGGAGAAAGCAGAATAAAAATGTGCATTTGCTGAGGAAAAGACCTGGCATAGTTGCCAATACTTTACATGGCCTTGCTCATTTGCACAGAAATACGTGCTTGCTAGATGATGTTCAGCTACCAGTATGCCTTGCTCCTGTGTTTCCTGCATTCCTTGGATTACCTGTCACCGAACCGGCTTGCCTCTGGACTACCATGCTACCTAATCCCTGTTTTAGACCCCGGCTTACTCTAAGGATTCTGCTTCTCTTGTTCTACTGTGCATGACCCTGGCTTGCTCTTGACTATTCTTCTGCTTGTTCCACTGAATCACTGTGAATGACCTTGGCTCTATTCTTGACCACACACCTGCCTACTCCCTGGCTTACCTTCCTGTGTATGACTTCAGCTACCATCCTGGCTATGCTTCCTTAGTCCAGTCCAACCAGCCTGATCTTGGTTCTTCCTTGAGTGCCCCCTTGCCTGTGGTTGCTGCCTTGGTCCCACTACATCTCCAGGGGTGACGGAGGTCCTGCCAGACTAGCTGACAGCTATCCAGTTCAGTTGTGCTGCAAGAAGCTTCCAGCAGATCTACCTAAATGGCACCCGTGCTTCTTTGAGCCTAGCACTCCCTGTTCTTATCTTCAGGGGTGCTTGACACTTAGCCACAAGGGAAGACCTTTTGTCAAATCTGTCTCAGACCAGGTACATGACAGTATTATCCAGCCATCATGTCAGAGGCCGAAAGAGGTGCTTCCCCACTGGAGGTTCTGTGTTAACAAATAGCAGCACTCACTCAAGTCATGAAAAACCTGCAGGATGGCTATTTTTCAGTTAGCAGGCCGACTTCAAACTCTCTCTGCCACCCTCTCATCATCCAATAAAAGTCCACAAAGTGCTTCTGCAGCGACACCTTCAACCTCCACAGATTGTGCACTGGCAACTTATACAGTCCTGTTGCTGCTAGACATGTGCACTACCGAAAAATCTGTTTAGTTTTAGTTTCATTCAGGTTTCTTTTTTCGTTCATCAGAACATTCATTATGATCTGCAATTGTTACTTCGGATCATTCGTAACTTCAAAGGCATTCGTATTCATTCCCGTCCATTTGTTTAGATGCGACACTCGTTACTTTGGATAATTCCTAACTTCGGATGCATTCGTATTTGTTACATTCACTAACAGTTACTTTAGCCAAATTTGAAAGGAAATTCTAATAAAAATTTTAATCTAATCTATCCCAAATTAGCTGCTATAGCGCAGAGACCTAAATAGAAGAATTACTGACATTTATTTTACTTATAATTTAATAGTTTATAATAATAAATAATAATAATAACAAAAACTATAATAATAGTAAATAATTTAACCACTTCAACCACAGAAGAATTTACCCCCTTCCTGACCGGGCCATTTTTTGTGATACAGCACTGCATTGCTTTAACTGACAAGTGCGTGGTCGTGCGATGCTGTACCCAAACAAAATTTATGTCCTTTTTTCCCACAAATAGAGCTTTCTTTTGGTGGTATTTGGTCACCTCTGCGGTTTTTATTTTTTGTGCTATAAACAAAAAAGACAGACAATTTTGAAAAAAACACAATATTTTTTACTTTTTGCTAAAATAAATATCCCCAAATTAAAAAACAAATTTCTTCCTCCGTTTAGGTCGATATATATTCTTCTACATATTTTTAGTGCTAGAAATGGCGGCGATCTGCGATTTGGATCGGGACTGCAACATATCGGCCAACAGATCGGACACTTTTGACACTTTTTTGGGACCATTGACATTTATACAGCGATCAGAGCTAAAAATATCCACTCATTACTGTATAAATGTCACTGGCAGGGAAGAGGTTAACACTAGAGGGCGATCAAGGGGTTAAATGTGTTCCCTCAGTGTGTTCTAACTGTAGGGGGATGGGACTGCCTGGGGGAGGAGAATGATCATTTTTCCTATATACTAGGAACACACGATCTGTCTCCTCTCCCCTGCCTGTTCTTGCTCTGTCAGGAGCAATTGCAGGTGCTCGGCAGACATTGCGGCCACCGAGCGCGTGCATCAGCTCCTCAGTGACGTGGCGGGCACCCCCCTATACCCCTAAAGCGGCCGCCGTACAGCTACGGTGATTTGCGCAGGGGAGCCATTTTGCAGCCGTCAATCTTCATTTGAGGGGAAACCTATGCTAATCGGCCTCCTCCACCCAGCCTTAACTCCGGAGGAGAAGGTGAGACGATGTCAGGCCAACCTCTGCCTCTATTGTGGGGAAGCTGGCCATTTCTTCTGCAACTGCCCTATTAGGCTAAGTAAGTCTACCCCACAATATCATGTTTATTTCCCATTATCTAAAACTGCATCCACTCATATTACTCTTCCCATCTTGTTGCAGGTGGATGGAAGGGAAATCAAACTCCAGGCCATCGTTGACTCTGGGGCATGCAACTGCTTCCTAGACATTTCTCTTGCAAAAGAGCAGGAGGTCCCCCTCATTTTAAAGAAACAAAGACTCAATGTACACTTGGAAGATGGTACTACTCCAAGGTCAGGGCCCATCACACAAGAAACCCTTCCAATTCTGGCTACAAAAGACTCACGCCATTTTGAATTTCTTCGCTTTGATGTGTTGCGGTCATCTATGTTCCTGATCATCCTAGGAATTCCTTGGCTGCAAGTTCACAATCCACAATTTACTGGGTAATGGGAGAAATAACTAATGGTAATGGGAACGCATGGGAACGTCGTTCCTGTACTTTTTGCACAGCAGGAACGATGATCCCGTTAGCAGCAGGGCCCAGTCTGGCACGCAGAGTCCAGCCTAGATTTGGCCAGTATGAGGTGTGCGGCGGCTCCTCCTCCTCTCTCAGCGCACAGTCCAACTGCATGTGCAGCTCCACGCTATTTCTGGGTTTCCTCACACTGGGGTCGGCTAGGTACGGCAGTGGAGCAGGAGGCGGTGAGGAGGAAGCTGCTGGCGGCAGTGCTGCGAGACCTGGCTGCTCCGGAGGGATGCATGAGATGAGAGAACAGGAGGCTAAACTGGGAGAAGGCAGAGTGTGAGCTGTGTGAGGCATTGCTGCTGCTGCTGGGGGGAAAGTGAGGCTGGTGCATGTGATGTGGGTGAGCTGGGTGCTGCTGTGCACGGTGTGTGCTGTGTATTAAATGTTACTGGTCACACGGCTCCCCCCACCCGGTTACACTGCTCCCCCCCTCCCTGTCACACTGCTCCCCCCTCCTTATCACACTGCTCCCCCCCTCCCTGGCACACTGCCCCCCCCCCCTCCCTGTCACACTGCTCCCCCCTCCTTATCACACTGCTCCCCCCTCCCTGTCACACTGCCCCCCACCTGTCACGCTGCTCCCCCATCCCTGTCACACTGCTCCCCCTTCTTGTCACACTGCTCCCCCACCCCTGTCACACTGCTCCCCCCTTTCACACTGCTCCCCCACCCCTGTCACACTGCTCCCCCTTCTTGTCACATTGCTCCCCCCTCCCTGTCACACAGCTCCCCCCACCCTGTCACACTGCTCCCCCCTCCCTGTCACACTGCCCCCCACCTGTCACGCTGCTCCCCCTCCCTGTCACACTGGTCCCCCCTCCCTGTCACACTGCTCCCCCCTCCTTGTCACACAGCTCCCCGCTCCCTGTCACACTGCTCCCCCCCCCCTCCCTGTCAAACTGCTGCCCCCCACCTGTCACACTGCCCCCCACCTGTCACGCTGCTACCCCTCCCTGTCACACTGGTCTCCCCTCCCTGTCACCCTGCTTCCCCCTCCTTTTCACACTGTTCCCCCCCTCCTTGTCACACTGCTCCCCCCACCTGTCACGCTGCTCCCCCCTCCTTGTCACACTGCTCCCCCCCTCCCTGGCACACTGCCCCCCCCCCCCTGTCACACTGCTCCCCCTCCTTATCACACTGCTCCCCCCTCCCTGTCACACTGCCCCCCACCTGTCACGCTGCTCCCCCATCCCTGTCACACTGCTCCCCCTTCTTGTCACACTGCTCCCCCACCCCTGTCACACTGCTCCCCACTCCCTGTCACACAGCCCCCCCCTTTCACACTGCTCCCCCCCCCTGTCACACTGCTCCCCCTCCCTGTCACACAGCCCCCCCCCCTTTCACACTGCTCCCCCACCCCTGTCACACTGCTCCCCCTTCTTGTCACATTGCTCCCCCCTCCCTGTCACACAGCTCCCCCCACCCTGTCACACTGCTCCCCCCTCCCTGTCACACTGCCCCCATCTGTCACACTGCCCCCCACCTGTCACGCTGCTCCCCCCTCCCTGTCACACTGGTCCCCCCTCCCTGTCACACTGCTCCCCCCTCCTTATCACACAGCTCCCCCCTCCTTGTCACACAGCTCCCCCCTCCCTGTCACACTGCTCCCCCCCTCCCTGTCAAACTGCTGCCCCCCACCTGTCACACTGCCCCCCACCTGTCACGCTGCTACCCCTCCCTGTCACACTGGTCTCCCCTCCCTGTCACCCTGCTCCCCCCTCCTTTTCACACTGTTCCCCCCTCCTTGTCACACTGCTCCCCCCACCTGTCACGCTGCTCCCCCCTCCTTGTCACACTGCTCCCCCCTCCCTGTCACACTGCTCCCTCCACCTGTCACGCTGCTCCCTCCTCCCTGTCACACTGCTCCCCCCCACCCTGTCACATTGCTCCCCTCTCCCAAAAACTGCTCCCCCACCTGTCACACTGTTCCCCCTTCACTGTACAATGCTCCCCCACCTGCCACACTGTTCCCCCCTCACTGTACAATGCTCCCCCCACCTGTCACAATATATATTATATACACACACATTTTTTATTTTTAAGATGGCGGGGGATCTTAGGTGAGTTCCTACACTTCTTTTCCCAGGACTTGACCCCTGCTTCTCAGTCACCTTATTGCCATCAACACTGCCTGGTATCAGGCCCCACAACTCCTCCACTATGCCTGTGAGTCCAGACAGCATCCAGTGCTAGGCGGAACGTTCCTCCTGTGTACCATGATTTCTTGGACGTTTTTAATAAAAAGTGGACCCAATCGAATTTCTTTCTGGTGTTGAGATTCCTTTTGGCCAAATCTTCCCCTCGTCTGAATTAAAGCTGGATGCTCTTCGGCTATACATTGATGAGAATATGGAAAAGGGATTTAGTTATCTTCTTCATTGAAAAGAAAGATCACTAGTGCAGACCGTGCATTGACTATCCGGAACTCAACAAAATCACCATCAAGAACCGCTATCCACTTCCATTTACCCCAGAACCTTTCAAGAGGTTCTGCACAGCCCGAGCCTTTACCAAGTTGGATTTATGAGGTGCCAACAACTTGGTCCGTATCTGGGAAGGTGATGAGTGGAAAACTGCCTTCCAAATGCATTTTGGGCACTTTGAGTACCTCTGTAACGCTCCTGCCACCTTCCAACATTTCATATGTAGCACTTATCCCCGAAGGAGCTGCTGGTAATTTATTGGGCCTGTACTCTGCTCTTACAACCCCCAATGGTTTGACTCAACCCGCTTGACACAGCTGAGTAACAGTGTTGGTGTGAAACCCAATAATAAAAGGACAATTGAATAATAACAAATGACATGCACTTTACCTGTGTTGTCACCTGGGTATACACTGTTACACCTGTCTGGAGAATGAACAAGCCTCACAACAGATTGTATTAAACCAAAATATAAATTTAAGGGAACAGGTTCAAACATTAAACCCAAAAAACTTATTTGGCATACAAATCTGACATAGTACAAATAGTACTGACATAGTACAAATAGAGGCAAATAGTTGTGAATGGCTATCACATCAGGGTTACCTGAACGACCCCTACAGGCGTGTCTCCAAGTGGGACTAATGCTCAGGCAATAATATCTCAGCACTGGGCACCTTCCCACTTCCAGCAACAGCCGTGTGGACACTATAAGATCTGTAATATCCTACACAGTATTTAACAAGATGATATAATGCAGTATAATTACTCAAAGCTCCCCCTGCAGTTTCTTGTATATAATAGCAACACTGTAAGGCCTTACAGTAAAAGATACAGTCTTTTGTCTTCTTTTCTTCAGCTAGCCATTATACTGCAGTATTTGTATTCCACAGGATTTCCAAACAGTAATGTAGTGTAGAATAGTATACAACAGTAACTTTGATCGTGCAATACACTTGTGAACTCCTTTCCTGGGAATGTACTCCCAACGTCAGTCAATTATTAATGAAGTAAGGCTTTGAGGCCTATGTGAGTGCAATTCAACTGAAAAGAACTGTTCCGTGGGATTACAGGTCCCAGCAATGCCGTAAGATTAGTCTAATTGTGTGAAGTGCGGTATATAACTTCTGGGCAACAGCCCTCTCACCACACCAGGCCTGGATAAATGGATGCCTCCGCTCCGCTGATCTCAGTCCTGCTGCCAGTCAGCTCCATCATGCTGCACCACTCTGCTCCGCAAGATAACCGGGACCTCCGTCTGGCTCCATCAGGCACTCTGGATCCTCCGGTCGGATCGCACAGCTGCTCCAGCACACTGTGATGAGGCTCTCTCTGAAGTTGCTGCTCCGCTCCGCACAATGTAGGCCCTTCTAGACGCCCACACACAGATCCCTGTAGGCAGGCCACGTGTCCCAGCAGAAAGAGAGAGAAAATGGCCGCGTTGGGCATTTTATTACCTACCCAGCATGCAGTTCAGCCACTCAGTGTTCATGGGTAGGTGAGTCCTTTTACAAAGTAAACAATTAAGTCACTTCCTGCATAGTTATTATGTGGAAGTTAAACAAGTCTTTCTCTTATATGCAGCAGAGGAAACCAAATACCAATCTATTAACATAGTCCTATTAATAGCATTACATGGCAAAAATTCCAGCGCGACACATAAATTATATAATTATGGAATATTTGGATCTTTTTATGATCATGTATCTGGATTATATCTTAATCTTTTCAGCCACGCTAAAAATGCATGGTCTATACGCAAAAGCGGAAAAATGTGAGTTCGAAAAGCAATCCATCCAATTTCTGGGACTTATCAGAATCGCTATGGAACCCCAGAGGGCCTCTGCTATTCTTGGATGCCCTTAACCAACCGACAAGAAAGACATTCAAAGATTCATGGGCTTTGCCAACTTTTACCACGGATTCATTAACCACTTGCCTACCAGGCACCAACACCCCCCTCCCATCCAGACCAATTTTCAGCTTTCGGTGCTCTCACGCTTTGACTGACAATTACTCAGTCATGCAACACTGTACCCAAATGAATTTTTTGTCCTTTTTTTCCCACAAATAGAGCTTTCTTTTGGTGGTATTTGATCACCTCTGGGTTTTTTATTTTTTGCGCTATAATTGAAAAAAGACCGAATTTTTTTTAAAAAAACGCATTTTTCTTTGTTTCTGTGATACAATTTAGGAAATTATTAATTTTTCTTCATAAATTTTGGCCACAATTTATACTGCCACATATCTTTGGTAAAAATAACCCAAATTAGTGGAAATTATTTGGTCTTTGTGAAAGTTACAGACTCTACAATCTGTGGTGCGAATTATACAAAATTGATCACATCTGATGTACTGGTGGCCGATCTCATTTCTTGTGACCCGAACAAGCCAGGAAAGTACAAATACCCCCCAAATGACCCCTTTTTTGAAAGTAGACATTCCAAGGTATTTAGTAAGAGGCATGGTGAGCTTTTTGATGTTGTCATTTTTTCCCACAATTCTTTGCAAAATGAATTATTTTTTTATTTTTTATTTTTTTTCTACAAAATTGTCATTGTAATAGGTTATTTCTCTCACATGGCATGTGTTTACCACAAATGACACCCAAAAATAAATTCTGCTACTCCTCCTGATTATTACGATACCACATATGTGGGACTTTTCCACAGCCTGGCCACATAGAGAGGCCCAAAATGCAGGGAGCGCCATCACGTGTTCTAGGAGCATAAATTACACATCTACATTGTTGACTACCTATTACACTTTTGAAGGCCCTGGAGCACCAGGACAATGACACGTGACACTGACGTGGCACTGATGACACGTGACACTGACGTGGCACTGATGACACGTGACACTGACGTGGCACTGATGACACGTGACACTGACGTGGCACTGATGACAGATGGTACTAATACGGGGCACTGATGACACGTGACACTGATGACAGATGGCACTGAGAGATGGCACTCATACATGGCACTGATATCACGTGGCACTAATATGTGGCACTGATGCGAGATGGCACTAATACGTGGCACTGATGACAGACGGCACTAATACGTGGCACTGATGACACATGACACTGATGACAGATGGCACTGATACGTGGCATTGATGACAGGTGACACTGATAACAGATGGCACGTGACACTGACAGGTGGCACCGATGACAGATGGCACTAATATGTGGCACTGATGACAGATGGCACTGATGACAGATGGCACTGACTACAGATGGCACTGACTACAGATGGCACTGGCAGATGGCACTGGCAGATGGCACTGGGGATGGCACTGGCGGATGGCACTGGCAGATGGCACTGGGGATGGCACTGGGGATGGCACTGGCAGATGGCACTGGGGATGGCACTGGCGGATGGCACTGGGGATGGCACTGGCAGATGGCACTAGGGATGGCACTGGGGATGGCACTGGCAGATGGCACTGGGGATGGCACTGGGGATGGCACTAGGGATGGCACTGGGGATGGCACTGGGGATGGCACTGGCAGATGGCACTGGCAGATGGCACTGGGGATGGCACTGGCAGATGGCACTGGCGATGGCACTGGCGATGGCACTGGCGGATGGCACTGGGGATGGCACTGGCGGATGGCACTGGGGATGGCACTGGCAGATGGCACTAGGGATGGCACTGGGGATGGCACTGGGGATGGCACTGGGGATGGCACTGGCAGATGGCACTGGGGATGGCACTGGGGATGTCATTGGGCACAGATGACATTGGGGACAGATTGCAGTGGTGGCAGTGGGCACAGATTTTTTTTATTTATTTATTTTTTAAAACACTTACGGCGCTGCAGCCGTTCATCTCCCCCTCCTCACACGCTGTCTCTGTGTGAGGAGGAGGAGCGGCGCTGAGAGATGATCTCATATGTTTACATATGAGATCATCTCTCATTGGCCAGGGCAATCGCGCTGTAAACGGCCGCTGTTATTGGCCGTTTACAGCGATCTGTGATTGGCCATGTCCGAGGGACACGGCCAACACAGAATTTCCCTGCTGCGCGCTCGTGAGCGCGCACAGGGAACGAGGAAAGGGGAGGCCGTCATATGACGGCCTCCCGGGATTTGGCATCCGCGCTGTGGCCGTCATTCGGCTACGGCCGGATGCAAAGTGGTTAAAGGATTCTCTGCCATCATCTCCCCAGTCACTCAGCTTACCCGGAAATACACACATTTTCAGTGGAGTCAGGAAGCCCAGTTGGCCTTTGATTAAATCTTTGTTTACCACAGCTCCTGTTCTACAGCATTCAGACCCTGCCTTGTCTTTATGTTGTTGAAGAGGGTGCATCTGAAATTGCAACAGGAGCTATATTGTGAAAACACCAGGGTCCAAAAGCTTTCCTCCATTCTGTGGCTTTCTTTTCTCAAAAACTGAGCCAAGGGGAGAAAATCTATGTGGCGATCGAGAACTGTTAGCAAATAAATCCGCAGTTGAGAATTGGTGGTATCTGTTGGAAGGTTCAAGTCATCCAGTCATGGTCTGTACTGACCACAAGATCCTGGAGTAGCTTACGTATGCTAAACGCCTGAAGCCCCGGCAAGGCAGGGGGGACTTATTTTTCTCCAGATTCAATTTCCATAAAACCAATCTTCCAGGATCCAAGAATGGAAAGGCAAATGCCTTATCCAGTATGTTCCCAAAGATTCCCACATTATTGTCTCCAATTACAAATTTGTGATCTTAAAGTTTTTGTTAATTCAGCCTGACTTGATGATGTCCATTGAACAAGCTTCTCAGCGAACCAGCAGTTGATTCACTGAGAAAAGGAGAAGTATAAGTATGGTGGCATGATGGCGAGGTCTTCATGCCCCCCAAAGTCCACAAGTTCTTTGTGACACAAATAGAGGACCAAAGTCTCCTATGTGATACAATTATGTTGTGATAAGCTCTCTTTAAAAAGACATCAGTGTTTTATTAGACCCTTGATGTCTAACTTGCCCTGTATTGAAGCTAACAGAGTTCAGGTTGCACTTTAATATCTTCTTCCCTGGTCAAAGGGTCCATGGAAAGTTACAGCCGAACCCATAAGCGATATGATGCATGTTGCTATTGGGTTCTAACTAGGTTGGGGAGATTAGTGAATGGACATTCAATGGTCTCAATCCCCCCATACCTGGTGGCACCCACCATGGGGTTCCTGGGCACATGGGTGGAAGAGTGGAGCTAGGGAAACATAGCAGGGGTGTGCAGAGGGAGGCAAATGAACCAGGGGTGTGTGGAAGCGATTGGGTAGCTGAACAGCCATCGCTTTTACCTGACAGGCGACAGTATTCTATATATGAGATTTACATGCATTTCT
The DNA here is from genome assembly GCA_028564925.1 of Lithobates sylvaticus. NCBI lineage: Eukaryota > Metazoa > Chordata > Amphibia > Anura > Ranidae > Lithobates > Lithobates sylvaticus. The sequence continues at coordinate 131,550,229 of CM053038.1, forward strand.
GGCTGCTGTAGAAGCCAGGAATGTGTAATACTTCCCCACAACACAGCAGACAAATGACATCCAACAATGATAGTGTAAGGGTTAAATGTTTTCCCAACAATTTCACAGCCACAATGATGGGAGACAGTTACAGTAATGTAAAATTACGCAGAAAATCTGCTTGGACCCAGAAGGCTGCGCAAGATTCTTCAGACCATTTACCTTACAGTAAGTCCCATATCCACAAGATCTGCACCACTGTAAAGCTCAAGCACAGAGCTGGGTACCACTTTAATACAAACAAATGGCAACTACCCCAACCTATAACTGGCCTTAACATCAAGGAGCACATGGAACGGTGACACATATCAAACAACAACCAAAAAAATGCCCAATTCAACTTACCAGCCAGCCTGCAACAAACCAAATTGCCTGTCTATCACATTAAAAATAGTATTATCTGCAGTCCTAACTCTATATATTTGGAGAGCTTCTATAGTAGAGTACATACAGAATATAATAATAGCTAGATTGAGGGCCAACTCAACTTAACAGCCAGCCTACAACAAACCGAATAAATATATAAAGGTATGACTTATACTGGGGTGCCTTGTCGTGGTCTCTGCAGCTTACGCATGTATTTGAAAAATGAAATCCCTGTTTTTAACATGAACTGTTAGACAAGATGATTCGTTGTATTGCAGGCTGGCTGGTAAGTTGAGCTGGGAATTATTGTTTGTTGTTGTTTGACATGTGTCATCCTTCTATGTGCTCTCTACAGTTAAAGCGGAGTTCCGCCAAGAAAAAAAAAAGATTAAAAGTCAGCATCTACAAATACTGCAGCTGCTGACTTTTAAAATAAGGACACTTACCTGTCCAGGGCACCCGCAATGTCCTCACCCAACCCCTCCCTAGGCTCCGGGTGCAGGCGTCGACATCGTCAGTAAGGGAATCAGGAAGTGAAGCCTTGTGGCTTCACAGCCTGGTTCCCTACTGCGCATGCGCGAGTCGTGCTCCGTGTTCTGACTGGTCCCTGTTGTTTCTGGGACCTGTGTGTCTCCCAGAAGACAGCGGGGGCAATGGACGAGGGGCCCGGACATGGCGTAGATCGCCGCAGATTCTATGGCGATCTTTAGCCGGAAGTGGGAGCAAATACCTGGATTACACAGAAGTTCCATTTTTTTGTGGAACTCCGCTTTAAGGCCAGTTATAGGTTGGGGCAGTTGCCGTTTGTACTGTGGGTTATTTGGTGAGGGGGCGCACTGGACAGCTTTGCTGCCATTGTGCTATTTACTGGCTGTCTAGTGTGCCCCTGTGCCTTTAAGGAGGAGTGGGCTCCCTCCAGACATACCTGCCCTCAATCTATCTATTATTATAAATGTGCTCCTACTATGGAGGCTCTCAAAATGTATAGAATTAGGATTTCAGACAATACTGGGGTGCCTTGTTGCAGCCGCTGCAGCTTACACATGTATTTGTAAATGTATGCAAATTAAACCCCTGTTAATGTGAACTGATAGACAGGACAATTTGGTTGGTTGCAGACTGGCTGGTAAGTTGAGCTGGGAATTTTTCTTTGTTGTTGTTTGACATGTGTCGCCCTTCCATGTGCTCCTTGCTGTTAAGGCCAGTTATAGGTTGAAGCAGTTGCCGTTTGTTTGTACTGTTGGTTATTTGGTGAGGGGACGTACTGGACACTAGGGATGAGCCGAACACCCCCGGGTTCGGTTCGCACCAGAACCTTCGAACCGACCGAAAGTTCGCGCGAATTTTCGAACCCTATACGTTATAATGGGCGCGAACGTTCGAAATCAAAAGTGCTAATTACAACGGCCAATATGCATGTTAATGTCATAAAACAGGTTTGGGGACCCGGGTCCTGCCCCAGGGGACATATATCAATGCAAAAAGAACTTTTAAAAAACTAACGTTTTTTCGGGAGCAGTCATTTTAATGATGCATAAAGTGAAAAAAAAAAAAGTGAAATTTTCCTTTAAATATGGTACCTGGGGGTGTCTAAAGTATGCCTGTGAAGTGGCATGTGTTTCCCGTGTTTAGAACTGTCCTTGCACAAAATGACATTTGTAAAGGAAAAAAAGAAGCCATTTAAAACCACTTGCGGCTTTAGGTTTGTTCTTAAGTAGAATCTGAACAGGTACATTATGAAGTGTAGCTCCATCCCAAAAAAATCTATTTTTAAGCTTTTTGGAGAACATAGGGAGGGGTTATCACCCCTGTAACATTTGCTGTCTTTGCACATCTGTTCAGAACATGTCACCTCACTTTCCGTCCCAATGACAAATGTTTTTGGAAAAAGTGGGGTTTTAATTGAAACAAGGATTGGTGATAAAGTATCAGTAGAGAGGAGATACCTTTTTCCCAAATTAAATCTAACAGGATAGAATTTCCCTTCCTAGGGGTAGATTTCCTCTCACTTCCTGTTTTCTCTTTCCATTTGCAAGTAGGAGTCGTTTGTAAGTTGGATGTTTGAAAGTAGGGGCCTGGCGTATATACTCTGCAGAAATTTGCCCTATTAGATGTTGGTGTAGCCACAAGACTGGTGGGAACAGGAATGGGCCCTGCTGTGAGTTAATAGATCAAGATTTGTAATTGCATGCACCTGTTGAACAGGGCAGAAAAATTGGGGGTGGTGGTGGTGGTGGTGGACGGTTTTGCCACAAGACTGTAAGCTCTCACAGTTACTCTTGGTGGGCGCAGGAATGGGCCCTGCTGTGAGTTATTAGATCAAGATTTGTAATTGCAAGCACCTGATGAACAGGGCAGAAAAATTGGGCCTTTGGCGGTGGTGGTGGACGGTGTTGCCACAAGACTGTAGGCTCTCACAGTTACTCTTGGTGGGCGCAGGAATGGGCCCTGCTGTGAGTTATTAGATCAAGATTTGTAATTGCAAGCACCTGATGAACAGGGCAGAAAAATTGGGCCTTTGGCGGTGGTGGTGGACGGTGTTGCCACAAGACTGTAGGCCCTCATAGTTACTCTTGGTGGGCGCAGGAATGGGCCCTGCTGTGAGTTATTAGATCAAGATTTGTAATTGCAAGCACCTGATGAACAGGGCAGAAAAATTGGGCCTTTGGCGGTGGTGGTGGACGGTGTTGCCACAAGACTGCAGGCCCTCATAGTTACTCTTGGTGGGCGCAGGAATGGGCCCTGCTGTGAACTATTAGATCAAGATTTGTAATTACCCGCCCCTGTTAAACAGGGGCTGAAAAATTGTGCCTTAGGCACTGGTGCTGGTGCCACAACACTGCAACCCCTCACAGAGACTGTACTTGGAGCACAGCAGTCACACGTGTTGCGAAGCATTTTTTTAAAAAATTGTAAGTACACGCCCCTGTTAAACAGGGGCTGAAAAATTGTGCCTTAGGCACTGGTGCTGGTGCCACAACACTGCAACCCGGCCCTCACAGATACTGTACTTGGAGCACAGCAGTCACACGTGTTGCGAAGCATTTTTTTAAAAAATTGTAAGTACACGCCCCTGTTAAACAGGGGCTGAAAAATTGTGCCTTAGGCACTGGTGCTGGTGCCACAACACTGCAACCCCTCACAGATACTGTACTTGGAGCACAGCAGTCACACGTGTTGCGAAGCATTTTTTTAAAAAATTGTAAGTACACGCCCCTGTTAAACAGGGGCTGAAAAATTGTGCCTTAGGCACTGGTGCTGGTGCCACAACACTGCAACCCCTCACAGATACTGTACTTGGAGCACAGCAGTCACATGTGTTGCGAAGCATTTTTTTAAAAAATTGTAAGTACCCGCCCCTGTTAAACAGGGGCTGAAAAATTGTGCCTTAGGCACTGGTGTGGTGGCATGGATCATTGAGGAGGAGGAAGAGGATAGTCAGTGAACATAAGAGGACAGTCACTCAGCATCAGCATAGGCAGTCTTGAAGGGATGTGACATTAAAAATTATTCGGTTATATCCGCCTCAGGTGCCTGGTAGCTGGTGGTGATCCAAGACTGATTCATTTTGATGAAGGTCAGTCGATCAACCGAGGCGGTGGACAGGCGCACCCTATGATCAGTCACAAATCCTCCAGCAGCACTGAATGTGCGTTCGGAAAGAACGCTGGAGGCAGGACAGGCCAGTAGCTCAATTGCATACTGTGCAAGCTCTGGCCAGTGATCCATCCTCAGGACCCAGTAAGCCAGAGGATTTTCGGTGGGAAAGGTGTCCAAGTCTGACCTTGCCCCAAGGTATTCCTGCACCATGTATATCAGACGCTGGCGATGGTTGCTGGAACCGATCATACCTTGGGGCTGCGGACTAAAAAATTGTCTGAACGCATCGGTCAGACGTCCACCTTCCCCACCGCTCCTTCTGCCACTGACCGAAGCCTCAGCAACTCGTCGCCCAGGACCAGGAGTTTGTAGCCTCCCAGTTTCTGGGAACGCGTTGCACAGACCTTTCTGCAAGGCCTCCCTGAGATGTCTCATCCTCTGCTCCCTCTGCGACGGCAAGATAAGGTCCGCAACCTTACCCTTGTACCGCGGATCAAGGAGAGTGGCCAGCCAGTAATGGTCCCTCTCCTTGATCCGAAGAACACGAGGATCCTTCCGCAGGCTTTGCAGGATCAGGGAGGCCATGCAGCGTAGGTTAGCTGAGGCATTCGGTCCGGAGTCTTCTGGGTCACCGAGGATGACATGATCGCCAGCCACCTCCTCCCAGCCACGTACAAGTCCACTGGTTTGTTGGGACTGTAAATCATCCCTAAAAGACTGCTGCTGCTGATGCTGAGTGCCAGGCTCCACCTCCATGCTCACACAATCCTCCTCCTCCTCCTCCTCCTCCTCATCCTCTTCCTGTGTGATGGGTGGGACAGAAGGAACACTGTCCGGATAAAGGGGGCCTTGAGGAGTCCTCCTCTTCCTGCCTCTGTTCTGCCTCAAGTGCCCTGTCCATTATCCCACGCAGCGTATGCTCCAACAGGTGGACAAGAGGGACAGTGTCACTGATGCATGCACTGTCACTGCTCACCATCCTCGTGGCCTCCTCAAATGGTGAGAGGACAGTGCATGCATCCCTGATCATGCTCCACTGACGTGGGGAAAAAAAACCAAGCTCCCCTGACCCTGTCCTGGTGCCGTAGTCGCAAAGGTACTCATTGATGGCCCTCTGCTGCGTGTGCAGTCGCTGCAGCATGGCCAACGTTGAGTTCCACCTGGTGGGCATGTCACATATTAGGCGGTTCTTGGGCAGGTTCAGCTCCTTTTGCAGCTCAGTCAGCCGAGCACTGGCATTATAAGATCGGCGGAAATGCACACAGACTTTCCTGGCCTGCCTCAGGACATCCTGTAAGCCTGGGAACCTGCCCAAGAACCGCTGCACCACCAGGTTGAGGACGTGAGCCATGCAGGGCACATGGGTGAGCTGCCCCTGTCGCAGGGCGGAGAGGAGGTTGGTGCCATTGTCAGAAACGACCATTCCTGGCTTAAGCTGACGTGGCGTCAACCACCTCTCGGCCTGCCCCTGCAGAGCTGCCAGAACCTCTGGCCCAGTGTGGCTCCTGTCCACCAAACACACCAGCGCAAGCACGGCATGGCATCTTTTTGCCTGCGTACTTGCGTAGCCCCTTGTACGCCTACGGAGCACCGCTGGTTCCAAGGACAGAGCACTGGAGGAAGAAGAAGAGGGGGGGGTGGAGGAGAGAGGTGTGTCACAACCAGTAGCAGTAGTAGCGTTTTGGAGGCGTGGTGGCGGAACAACCTCCAACACTACTGTACCTTGTCCTGCATCCCTCCCAGCTGCCAATAGAGTGACCCAATGGGCCGTGAAAGAAAGGTACCGTCCCTGTCCATGCCTGCTGGACCATGAGTCAGCGGTAATATGCACCTTACCGCTGACCGCCCTGTCCAGCGAGGCATGGACATTGCCCTCCACATGCCGGTAGAGAGACGGAATCGCCTTCCGTGAGAAAAAGTGGCGTTTGGGAACCTGCCACTGAGGAACCGCACATTGAACAAACTCACGGAAGGGGCCGAGTCTACCAACTGAAAAGGCAGCAGTTGAAGTGCTAGCAATTTAGCCAGGCTAGCATTCAACCGCTGGGCATGTGGATGGCTGGGAGTGTACTTCTTTCTACGGTCCAGCAGCTGGGGCAGGGAAATTTGCCTGCTGCAATCGGACGTCGGTGTACTGCAAGTACTTGGTTGTGACACACCTAATTCTACACCTTCAGTCCTCTCAGAGCAGCTTTCAGAGAGGACTGAAGGTGTAGTGGGGATGGAGATCCCAGCTGAGGAGGAGCAAGGAGAGGTCCGCTTAGTTCTTTGGTGTGGGTCTTTTATGTGTACCTGCCAACGAGCTGCATGGCAGGTCGCCATATGTCTGGTCATGCTTGTGGTTCCCAAGCGGCTGATGTTTTGGCCACGCGAGATACGCTTGAGACAAATATTGCAAATAGCAGTGGTGCGATCTGCTGCACTCGTCTCAAAAAAGGCCCACACCAAAGAACTTTTCTGATAACGTGCAGAGGCAGCGCCCTGCACAGGCGGAGCTCTGCGGTGTTGTACAGTTGCTGTGCTGGCCTCTACCTGGCCTCCAGGGGGCATCCTGCCTCGTTGGACATGTGACGCCGCATCCTCCTCCTCCTCGTCCTCCTCCTCATCCTCTCTCCCTTCAGGCACCCACGTGGAGTCAGTGACCTCATCATCCCCTCCCTCTTCACCACTAGAGCAAACCTGGCAGTAAGCTGCAGCTGGTGGAACAGTACTGCCAGATTCCTCAAGCTGGGTATCATCATCCGAGCCTTCGAATCGTTGGGCATCCTCCTGGAGCATGTACCCAACACTGTGCTCAAAGAGTTCGGGGGACTCCTCAGGAGGACATGGTGGGTCTAGGGAAGGGGTGGCTGATGATGCTCTGTCAGTACCCTGAGCCTGGGTGAGAGAGGATGAGGAGGATGAGGAGGGCTTGGTCATCCATTCTACCAAGCCTTCAGCATGATGCGGCTCCACATGTCCAGCTGCCGAAAACAAAGACGCGCGTGTCCCATGGCCACGTGCTGATGACGATGCACGACCACGTCCACGTCCACGGCCACGTCCACTAGAAACAGAGCCTGCCTGCCCTGTGTTCTTGGCTCTGCACGCTCTGCCTCCCCTTGGCGGTCTTCCAGCCATTGTAGTCGGTAGTCCTGTGGGTGCTGCTGAGAAGAATATATAGGAGCTCTGTGTGATGCCACTAACACACTAGAAGTCCTGTGGGTGCTTCTGCAAAGAAAATAGAGGAGCTCTGTGTGATGCCACTAACACACTAGAAGTCCTGTGGGTGCTTCTGCAAAGAAAATAGAGGAGCTCTGTGTGATGCCACTAACACACTAGAAGTCCTGTGGGTGCTTCTGCAAAGAAAATAGAGGAGCTCTGTGTGATGCCACTAACACACTAGAAGTCCTGTGGGTGCTGCTGAGAAGAAAATATAGGAGCTCTGTGTGATGCCACTAACACACTAGAAGTCCTATGGGTGCTTCTGCAAAGAAAATAGAGGAGCTCTGTGTGATGCCACTAACACACTAGAAGTCCTGTGGGTGCTTCTGCAAAGAAAATAGAGGAGCTCTGTGTGATGCCACTAACACACTAGAAGTCCTGTGGGTGCTTCTGCAAAGAAAATAGAGGAGCTCTGTGTGATGCCACTAACACACTAGAAGTCCTGTGGGTGCTGCTGAGAACAAAATATAGGAGCTCTGTGTGATGCCACTAACACACTAGAAGTCCTATGGGTGCTTCTGCAAAGAAAATAGAGGAGCTCTGTGTGATGCCACTAACACACTAGAAGTCCTGTGGGTGCTTCTGCAAAGAAAATAGAGGAGCTCTGTGTGATGCCACTAACACACTAGAAGTCCTATGGGTGCTTCTGCAAAGAAAATAGAGGAGCTCTGTGTGATGCCACTAACACACTAGAAGTCCTGTGGGTGCTTCTGCAAAGAAAATAGAGGAGCTCTGTGTGATGCCACTAACACACTAGAAGTCCTGTGGGTGCTGCTGAGAAGAAAATATAGGAGCTCTGTGTGATGCCACTAACACACTAGAAGTCCTGTGGGTGCTTCTGCAAAGAAAATAGAGGAGCTCTGTGTGATGCCACTAACACACTAGAAGTCCTGTGGGTGCTGCTGAGAAGAAAATATAGGAGCTCTGTGTGATGCCACTAACACACTAGAAGTCCTATGGGTGCTTCTGCAAAGAAAATAGAGGAGCTCTGTGTGATGCCACTAACACACTAGAAGTCCTGTGGGTGCTTCTGCAAAGAAAATAGAGGAGCTCTGTGTGATGGGACTAACACACTTCAAGTCCTATGGGTGCTTCTGGGAAGAAAATAGAGGAGCTCTGTGTGATGCCACTAACACACTAGAAGTCCTGTGGGTGCTTCTGCAAAGAAAATAGAGGAGCTCTGTGTGATGCCACTAACACACTAGAAGTCCTGTGGGTGCTTCTGCAAAGAAAATAGAGGAGCTCTGTGTGATGGGACTAACACACTTCAAGTCCTATGGGTGCTTCTGGGAAGAAAATAGAGGAGCTCTGTGTGATGCCACTAACACACTAGAAGTCCTGTGGGTGCTTCTGCAAAGAAAATAGAGGAGCTCTGTGTGATGCCACTAACACACTAGAAGTCCTGTGGGTGCTTCTGCAAAGAAAATAGAGGAGCTCTGTGTGATGGGACTAACACACTTCAAGTCCTATGGGTGCTTCTGGGAAGAAAATATAGGTCTGTGTGATGGGACTAACACACTTCAAGTCCTATAGGTGCCTCTGGGAACAAAATATATGATCTCTGTGTGATGGGACTAACACACTTCAAGTCCTATAGGTGCTTCTGGGAAGAAAATATAGGTCTGTGTGATGGGACTAACACACTTCAAGTCCTATGGGTGCTTCTGGAAGAAAATGTAGGTCTGTGTGATGGGACTAACACACTTCAAGTCTTTTGGGTGCTTCTGGGAAGAAAATATAGGTCTGTGTGATGGGACTAACACACTTCAAGTCCTATAGGTGCTTCTGGGAACAAAATATAAGATCTCTGTGTGATGGGACTAACACACTTCAAGTCCTATGGGTGCTTCTGGGAAGAAAATGTAGGTCTGTGTGATGGGACTAACACACTTCAAGTCCTATAGGTGCTTCTGGGAACAAAATATATGATCTCTGTGTGATGGGACTAACACACTTCAAGTCCTATAGGTGCTTCTGGGAACAAAATATATGATCTCTGTGTGATGGGACTAACACACTTCAAGTCCTATAGGTGCTTCTGGGAAGGAAATATAGGTCTGTGTGATGGGACTAACACACTTCAAGTCCTATAGGTGCTTCTGGGAACAAAATATATGATCTCTGTGTGATGGGACTAACACACTACAAGTCCTATAGGTGCTTCTGGGAACAAAATATATGATCTCTGTGTGATGGGACTAACACACTTCAAGTCCTATAGGTGCTTCTGGGAAGAAAATATAGGTCTGTGTGATGGGACTAACACACTTCAAGTCCTATAGGTGCTTCTGGGAACTAAATATATGATCTCTGTGTGATGGGACTAACACACTTCAAGTCTTTTGGGTGCTTCTGGGAAGAAAATATAGGTCTGTGTGATGGGACTAACACACTTCAAGTCCTATAGGTGCTTCTGGGAACAAAATATATGATCTCTGTGTGATGGGACTAACACACTTCAAGTCCTATAGGTGCTTCTGGGAACAAAATATATGATCTCTGTGTGATGGGACTAACACACTTCAAGTCCTATAGGTGCTTCTGGGAACAAAATATATGATCTCTGTGTGATGGGACTAACACACTTCAAGTCCTATAGGTGCTTCTGGGAAGGAAATAAAGGTCTGTGTGATGGGACTAACACACTTCAAGTCCTATAGGTGCTTCTGGGAACAAAATATATGATCTCTGTGTGATGGGACTAACACACTTCAAGTCCTATAGGTGCTTCTGGGAACAAAATATATGATCTCTGTGTGATGGGACTAACACACTTCAAGTCCTATAGGTGCTTCTGGGAAGAAAATGTAGGTCTGTGTGATGGGACTAACACACTTCAAGTCCTATAGGTGCTTCTGGGAACAAAATATATGATCTCTGTGTGATGGGACTAACACACTTCAAGTCCTATAGGTGCTTCTGGGAAGGAAATATAGGTCTGTGTGATGGGACTAACACACTTCAAGTCCTATAGGTGCTTCTGGGAACAAAATATATGATCTCTGTGTGATGGGACTAACACACTTCAAGTCCTATAGGTGCTTCTGGGAAGAAAATGTAGGTCTGTGTGATGGGACTAACACACTTCAAGTCCTATAGGTGCTTCTGGGAAGAAAATGTAGGTCTGTGTGATGGGACTAACACACTTCAAGTCCTATAGGTGCTTCTGGGAACAAAATATAGGAGCTCTGCCTGCCTGCCACGAACACACTACAAGTCCTATAGGTGCTTCTGGGAACAAAATATAGGAGCTCTGCCTGCCTGCCACGAACACACTACAAGTCCTATAGGTGCTTCTGGGAACAAAATATAGGAGCTCTGCCTGCCTGCCACGAACACACTACAAGTCCTATAGGTGCTTCTGGGAACAAAATATAGGAGCTCTGCCTGCCTGCCACGAACACACTACAAGTCCTATAGGTGCTTCTGGGAACAAAATATAGGAGCTCTGCCTGCCTGCCACGAACACACTACAAGCCCCTCTTTCTAAATCAATCTAAATGAATGAATCTATCTAACTCAATCTCTCTAAGTAAATCTCTCTAACTAACTAAATCCAGCAGAGTGTCACAGATCTAGCCTGCTCTATCTGCGCCGGAACAGCATGTGACCGGCGCAGACGGCGTGGCGGCCTTTTATAGGGGGGGGTGTACTACAGCCCCTGAGCTGTAATTGGCTACAGGCGTCCTGCCTGTAGCCAATTATGGCTCTTCGAGTTTCCGGGCTGTGATTGGCCAAGCATGCGGGGTCACAGTGCATGCTTGGCCAATCATCAGCCAGCAATGCACTGCACCGGCCGCGCCGGCCGCAATGCATTGCGGGGCCGCTCGCATCACACGAACGTGATGCGAGCGGCCAAAATAGTTCTGGGCTTGCCGAGCGAGCGAACGCCCGGTGCTCGATGCGAACGTGGGTTCGCATCGAGCACCGGGCCCATCCCTACTGGACACCTTCACTGCCATTGTACTATTTGCTGGGTGTCCAGTGTGCCCCTGTGTCTTTATGGAGGAGTGGGCTCCCTTCAGACATGCCTACCCTCAATCTATCCATTATTATATGTGCTCATACTATGGAGGCTCTCAAAATGTGTAGAGTTAGGACAGCAGATAATACTGGGGTGCCTTGCTGTGGCCTCTGCAGCTTATGCATGTATTCACAAATGTGTGCAAACTAAACCCCTGTTTTTATTGTGAACTGTTAGACAGGGCAATTCAGTTTGTTGCAGGCTGGTTGGTGAGTTGAGCTGGGAATTTTTCTTTGTTGTTGGTTATAACTTCAAGCTTCCAACATACTTGACCATTGTAATCCTCCAATAAGGATAACCAAACCGAGAGACTTGCGTAGACATAATCATTTCAATGTAATGGAGATTTGACATTTAGATGGCCAAGCTATCTACCAAATGCTGTTAAATCTGAATAAACCTAAAGACAAAGTCTAAATGACCCAGCAGTGAATGAATCTGGCTTTTAGTTCTTTGGAAACTTTTTTTCTGAGTATTGCCTGTATGTTGTCTAATTTAAGGCAGATGGAAAACCATTGAAACTGTTTGTTTCAGTGCCAAAAAAATATTTAAATAGTGTGAGGCCTGCTACTGGAGAAACTGAAAATTCAGCACAAACTAATTAAGGAACAGATAATAAATGTTGACAAAGTGCCATATCTGGAGGACTGATGAAAGAAATTTTTGAGGTAGTGTACACATAGATAAAGAGCCAGCTATTTCTTGTACCATCCATTTAAGGAAACTACCAAACATCTCAAAACAGTAGTAAGATATAGAGCTGTCAATCGGAAGGCACATGTTAACATAAACTAATAAATGAAAGATATATGTTTGGACAGGGAGAAGGTGAAAAGCCAACTCTATATTGGCCTTAACATAGGGGTGCCCATTTCTGCTGCTCTGACTAGTGAAAAGACTTTGTCAAAAGATGCATATTGCTGTCTTGATTTCTCCTTCTTTATTCAATCATTAACCCCCAGGGGGGGAAAGATCACAAATAAAAAAAAATTCCAAAATATTTCTCTTTTTTAGATAATACCTCTAAACAACCTTGGCAGCCCGATGAATGGAGGAGATGAGCCACAAGGTGATATAAAAATTACTAAAGCCGACCTGTGAAAATGAAAGTAGGGGGAACGCATTAGCGCCGCTACCTATGGGAATAGGGACAAATCAATAGGGCAGTTTGCTGTAAATTAAAAAAAATTAAATATAACATACAAAAAGCAAGCACACTACTCCCTTGGGAGCTGCTGGGTAGTTCAGTAGTTCATTACAGTACTGCTGGTTTAACCCCTGCTTCTTCCACCCCGCTGTAGTAATCACAGACACAGTTCAACAGTTGAAACAGTAACTTTTATTTTTGATGCTGCAGTCCATGTTGTGTGAATAGTGCAGGAAAAGTATAAGTTGCCTCTTGATTATGCTGCACAAGTAGATAGAACCCTTTAATTTAACGAACTGGTCCATGCCCCTCTGAAAGACATGTGGTACTGATGAAATGCTGGAAGTCCCAGGCCTCACCTGGCCTTCTCACCTCCTGCGATTTCTTCCCAGACCAGCTCAGGAAAGTCCAGACGATCCCGGTCTACTCTACGGTCGGTTAGCAGCTACTTCCTGCATCTTGAATGGTGAAACCTTCCAGCTCTGGGGTCTCTGAACCCCAAGCCTTTCCGGCTGAGTTCCAATGGCTTTCCAGCACTGGGGTCTCTGAACCCCCAGGCCTTCCAGCCCTGTTCCTGAAGGTTACATCTTGCAGCCATTCTGGATTAAATCTTGTCCCATCTCCCCCAGAGAACATGTGACCCCAGTGTATATGTATGAACCCGCCCCTGCCCAAACAAATTAATGATTGGACTAGGGCCATACACACTGCCTGTCCTTCAAGCCCTGACCCGCCTCCTTTCCAGAACATTACTCTGGAGAAGCAAGGGAGGGTTTTCCAGGGTGATGAACAGGTGGTCACACTCCCCTCTAATCTACAACTCCACCCTAACCCAAACCAAACCTCCAGGCCTAAACAAAAAAACAGTAAGGCACTGTTAATTTCTCCTATCTTTACCTAGTAGCACCCACCTAAAGGTGGTGGGCGCTACATACAGTTATTAATTGGTCACTTACCTGTCAGCTGACATTTGACTTTAAGAAGATTCTACAGTTGGTCAGGTGATTCAACGAACCTATGAGACGAAAGAAGAGGTTATAAAAGAAATCAGACCAACGGTTTTCATCAGAACAACAGCTGCAGCAGAAGAAAAGGCACCCCTCCCTCCCCTTGTCGCGGTCCTTCCCCATTTTTGAAAATCCTTTCTGTTGAAAGGGATAGTGTTTTTTTGTTATTAATTGTTTGGTTTGAACTTTTATAGCTGAACCATTTGTATCTTAATCTATGTAAGGTTATAAAATGTTATATCGTCAAAAAATATATTGGTTATTATTGGTTATATATCGTCATACCAGTAATAAAGGGCCACGGCCATTCATACCACATTTTAATACTAATTGTTTTATTATATCTAATATATTTAAAGATTAAGATAATATTGAATTTGGTCTCTAGTCCCATACTTGTTTCTTAACTGTCACCAAACAAGCATGTAAGCAGTGAAGTCTGAGAAAGTCTGGACTACTTATTTGCATTTTATTACTTACCAATAACTCAGAAAAACTCAGAAAGTAAAGTAGTGAAGCCAATGACAGCCAAGTGTAGTATGTATAGGCTTCACATATTAGCATTTACATATTATTAAGATTTGTTATTCATTATTTTCTTTTCATTTCCCAATTTTAGTTCATAGTTTTCATCACATCAGATACAGTGGTGACCTTACTTTCAACTGTTCAACTGTCGACACAAGTAGATCATAGCATTGCGATCAGACATTTGCAGCTGTATTCTTTGATTACTTATTGAATAGGACTAGGAATTCTAGTGGAAATACCTAATTTCTGGAGACCCAGAAAAATATAAGAAACCAGAATGTAATTCACAGTGCCGATCCTGACCTCCCTGGGGCCCTAAGCAAAATTCTGCTAAGGGGCCCTCTACTTGACCCGTGATGCCGTGAGCTATGTAAACCATTTGCCATTGCCACACAGTCACACCTGACACTTCAGTGCTCCCAATACAATGCTCCCTCCTTTAAACAAAACAGTCAAAGAATAAGTACAACAATATAGAACAGAATGAGGTCCTCAGAGAGCCCCCTTTACATCAGGGTCCTCAGAGAGCCCCCCTTACATCAGGGTCCTCAGAGAGCCCCTCCTTACACCAAGGTCCCCAGAGAGCCCCCCTTACACAAGGGTCCCCAGAGAGCCCCCTTTAAATCAGTGTCCTCAGAGAGTCTCCCCCTACATCAGGGTCCCCAGAGAGCCTTCCCCTACATTAGGGTCCCCATAGAGCCTCCCCTTACATCAGGGTCCCCAGAGAGCCCCCCCTTTACATCAGGGTCCCCAGAGAGAGCCCCCTTTACATCAGGGTCCCCAGAGAGCCTCCCCCTACATTAGGGTCCCCAGACAGCCCCCCTTACATCAGGGTCCCTAGAGAGCCTCCTCCTACATTAGGGTCCCCAGAGAGCCTCCCCTTACATCAGGATCCCCAGAGAGCCTCCCCTTACATCAGGATCCCCAGAGAGCCTCCCCTTACATTAGGATCCCCAGAGAGCCTCCCCTTACATCAGGATTCCCAGAGAGCCCCCCTTACACAAGGGTCCCCAGAGAGCCCCCTTTAAATCAGTGTCCTCAGAGAGTCTCCCCCTACATCAGGGTCCCCAGAGAGCCTTCCCCTACATTAGGGTCCCCATAGAGCCTCCCCTTACATCAGGGTCCCCAGAGAGCCCCCCCTTTACATCAGGGTCCCCAGAGAGCCCCCCCTTTACATCAGGGTCCCCAGAGAGCCTCCCCCTACATTAGGGTCCCCAGACAGCCCCCCTTACATCAGGGTCCCTAGAGAGCCTCCTCCTACATTAGGGTCCCCAGAGAGCCTCCCCTTACATCAGGATCCCCAGAGAGCCTCCCCTTACATCAGGATCCCCAGAGAGCCTCCCCTTACATTAGGATCCCCAGAGAGCCTCCCCTTACATCAGGATTCCCAGAGAGCCTCCCCTCAAATCAGTGCCCTCAGAGAGTCTCCCCCTACATCAGGGTCCCCAGAGAGCCTCCCCCTACATTAGGTTTCCCAGAGAGCCTCCCCTTACATCAGGGTCCCCAGAAAGCCCCTCCTTACATCAGGGTCCCCAGAGGGTATCCCCCTACATCAGGGTCCTCAGAGAGCCTTCACTTACACCAGGGTCCCCAGAGAGCCCCTCCTTACATCAGGGTCCTCAGAGAGCCCCTTCTAACATCAGGGTCCCCAGAGAGCCCCCCGGGCACCAGGGTCCCCCGAGAGCCCCCCTTACACCAGGGTCCCCAGAGAGCCCCCCCCCTTACACCAGGGTCCCCAGAGAGCCCCCCCTTACACCGGGGTCCCCAGAGAGCCCCCCCCTCTTACACCATGGTCCCAAGAGAGCCTCCCCTTACATCAGTGTCCCAAGAGAGCCTTCCCTCTTACATTAGTGTCCCCAGAGAGCCCCCTCCTTACACAGGGTCCCCAGAGAGCCCCTCCTTACACAGGGTCCCCAGAGAGCCCCCCTCTGACATTAGTGTCCCCAGGGGGCCCCCTCTTACATCAGTGACCCCAGAGGGCCCCGTCTTTACATCAGTGACCCCAGAGGGCCCTGTCCTTACATCAGTGTCCCCAGAGGGCCCCGTCCTTACATTAGTGTCCCCAGAGAGCCCCCCTCTTACATTAGTGTCCCCAGAGGCCCCCTTCCTTACATTAGTGTCCCCAGAAACCTCCCCCCCTCTTACATTTGGGCCCCCAAACAGCTGACTCCCCCCCTTGCAGAGGTTCCCCTGCACCTGGCTGGTGGAGGTGGGAGGCGGCGATCGGCAGCTATATGGTGTTCACAGGCAGGGGGATTTCCCTGGGGCTAGTAGTTCTATCTCCGAATGTATACAGCAGAGAGGGGAGGGGCCTCTGACCCGGGCATCAGCAACAGTGTTCAAGCAGAGTGAAAGTGAAACTGATACCTGCCCGGGTCAGAGGCCCCTCCCATCTCCTCTCCACTGTATACACTGAGAGCACTACAAACCCCAGGGAGATCCCGCCACCCACTCAGGCACCATAGAGCTGCCGATCGCCGCCTTCCACCTCCTCCCACCTCTCCTCACTGCACTCTAAATGGCCAGCCAAAGGTGCAGGGGGGATGCTGGGTCTTGGGGGGCCCCCCCACAGAGGCGGGGCCCTAAGCAGCTTGCATAGTGTGCCTATAGGGCCGATCGGCTCTGGTAATTCATCTTGCCCACAATCACACACGACTTATTGTGGTGATCTTTATAGGGAATGCTATGGTTGCATTTAAAATACTGAATCATAAAAAATAAAACAAAGTGGTATTTAAAGGCATATGCTTTATTAAACAGTTTTTTTTTTTTTTTCCTTTTTTATGTTGTTAGACAAACTTGTGCTTATTCAATGCAGAGAAAAAAAACAGATTCACCTACTATTGGCGGCACAGTGGTGTAGGGGTTAGCACTCTCACCTAGCAGTAAGAGTCGCTGGTTCGGATCCCAACCACAACACTACCTGCCTGGAGTTTGCATGTTCTCCCTGTGCCTGCGTGGGTTTCCTCCGGGTACTCTGGTTTCCTCCCACAATCCAAAGACATGCAGGTAGGTTAATTGGCTTCTGTCCAAAAAATTGGCCCTAGTATATGAATGGGGACCTTGGATTGTGGGCTCCTTGATGGTAGGGACCGCTGTGAGTGTGCAATGTACAGGGATGGGGACAATTCTAGACACTCAGGTTGAACTGGATGGACTGCTGTCTTTATTCAACCTTGCTATCTATGAAACTACTATAACCCTCACCCCCAAACTGATAAAATTCCTCTTCCGGCTCAATGTTTAAGACTCTTTAGGAGAACAAGAGAATACACTCCAAAACACAAGACAATTATGGGTACATTGGACAAATACCTAACATAACAATAGCAGCACGAGGGTCAGCAAAGAACCTTATACAAAAATATGTATATTGTGGACTATTATTATCTTTGTATTGGATATCTCTTTCTTCAATTTTTGAATAAGGTTCTTTGCTGACCCTTGTGCTGTTATTGTATACAATGAATTGAGCCCTGTTTTATTTTAGACTATTTTATTCTGTTATTCAATATAATATATACTTTTTTATACATTTGTGCCTTATGCCTCGTACACACGGTCGGAAAATCAGACGGGAAAAGTCTGATCGGATTATGTTGTCTGAAAATCCGATCGTGTATGGGCTCTAGCGGGCTTTTTCTGTCAGAAAGTCAGACGGAAAAAATTTGAGAGCAGGATCTCAAATTTTCCGACAAAAAAATCCGATTGGACTTTTTCCGAACGTTTGCAGAGAATTCCGATTGGACAAAGTGCCACGCATGCTCAGATCAAATAAAGAGACCAAAGCTATTAGCTACTAGCCTGAACGTAGTCCCGTCTATACGAAAGAACGTCATCACGCTCTGAACGATCGGATTTTCCGACAACTTTGTCAGACCGTGTGTATGCAACACCAGTTTCGGACAAAATCCGTCTGAAAAAATCCAACGGATTTTGTGGTCGAAATATATTGTGCCTATAATAGTCCTGTGTTTTTGAGGGTATTCTCATGTTCTATGCAATTTGGGATGATGGTACTCTCACAGCTCCCCACCATTTACTTCCTAAATATATTCTTCAGAAGTAAAACCAGGTGGTTGGGCTGCAGTTTTACCACCCCCTGACCACCCATCTACAGACATCTAGCCGCTCACAACTGTACACATGTCATGGCCATAATGCTGTGCTTTGCAGCCAGAGTGAAAACGAAACAGCATGTCCCATTCGGCTACAACTGTAAATCTATGGGGCACAGTAGTATTGCATTTAAGCCTTTCTAATGCCCCTGAAAAGCAGTCTGAACACTGATGGCTCTTTAGAGTGCATAAAGCATGTAAATGAGCCCTAAATGTCATGAAAGTTGCATCAGCCTACATACTTGACAAGGGCAGTTACATTTTAAAATGACAGATTCGTACTTGCACAAAGTACTGTAAGCACACCTTATTTATACCACAGGTTTAAATAAAATTAAACTTCAGGAGTTAAAGAGCATCTGGGAACAGCGTATTGTGTAAGCAATACAACTCAACTCTTTGTATCACAATAAGAAATGCAGAAATTGATTTATTGACCCAACGTTTCTGCATGAGCACCTATCTTCATCAGACCAGCATGCGCCCACTGCAGATCAATAAATCCATTGCTTGAATTCATTACTACTTGCCTCTGTTTCTAAATGTACATCATGCATGCTTTGTGCTTCATAGACAAAGAGATTGGGGTTTGCTCTTTTCTTGTCTCACCCAATTTCATTTATAGCTGATGATGTATGTTGTATAAAACAGCTAGACATAAATATGTAGATATTTGGCAGATGTAGGCTTCTTTTGGAGCTCTCTCTATAAGAAGAGTAATGCTCCCTGTGCTGTTTCTTCCAGTAACTCTATTTGTGTCTGCCATGGGGAAAAAAATCAGGCTAAGCTCCATGGGGAGATAATACAATGCACAAAGTCAAATCTTCCTGGGAATACAAACTATTTTATTTTCACTGTTTTCCATAGATTTTAATCTGCTGCTTAACGAATCGGCTGCCTAATGCAATGCGCCTTAACACAAGAAAAAACATGCTTGGCAGTATACGAAATCATGGTGTGAATAGGCTCTACTGTTACTAGGCATATGAAAAACCCACTTTTAGATCATCTCTAATTTATTGTACTTGTAGCGGTACACCCGAATGGGCAGCTAGATGATGATTATAGTGTAACAGGAGCACAGTTACTACACACTCCTTGATAGCTGCAGCACATATAATGATGCTGACTGGAGTCCTCCCTCACTAGTTCAGAGGCTGCCAGCACACGCGAAGTACAGTTCAGGCACACTGACACAAAGAGCAGTCTGGAGGAAGTCTTTTTGTGATTTTTTTAATAAATTACTTGGAGTGGGTGCAGGGTAGCATGGGATACTGCAGAACAATAACAGGAAGACACACTTTTCTATGTTGCAAACTTAAAGAGAAGATCTTCTGCTACCCCTCAAAAGAGGAACTAGTTGACCCGAGTTCAGAGGAAGGTTCACCCACAAGAGACTAGGGAAGGCCAGGGGTATGAACCCCTCAGAAGAGAAACTACTTGGCCCAAGTTCAGAGTACAGTCTTTTCACGAGAGACTAGGGGAGGTCAGAGCCATGATCCCTTCAGAAGGGTAACTATTTGACCCAGCTATCCCAATAGTACACAGTCTCCAGGATCTTTGTACAAGAGTAGTACTCATGAGGTCAAGGGAGCAGCTGTGCTCATTCAGCTTCTTCCAGATGCTTGCTAGTGAGGCGGACTGGGTCCTTATGTGAAGTTTCAGGATGTCTGAGAAATCTTCAGGTGTACGTCCCCTGGCTCTACCACAGCCAGGACCTCGATGAACAACTGCTTGAATCAGCAGAATGGCTTGGGAGGGGGTTATCCGTCCCCAACCCTGAGAGGTGGAATCCGTTAAACAGGAAGGCACTGCTGTTCTGAATCTCAGACTATTTATGTCCCTTCAGCCATCTTCTTGACCCACCTCCCAGGGACTGAATGCAACACCATAAATATTCATGCTGTCTAAGACTTGCTCCACTCCCTATGTTCTAAAAAAAATACTGGAAGGCAGTGGTGAGCAATTTAACCTGCAGCCTGTGAAATCCAGAACAGCCAAAAGGAATCACCAACTGCTCCTCTGACAACAGAGGAGCCAAAAAGACTAAATATACCTAATAATCATAGCAACCCAACTAAGAGGGGGCTACATAAATTTTTCTAAAAATAAAGCAGTACTCCACACAAAAAAATATATATAAAATTGGACAGTCCAATAAAAGATAGCATAACAAAACCAGCTTTTGCTAAAATACAGTTTACACCTTCACCTTCGAGACAACACCTTCACCTTCGAGATTTCTCCAGCAATTTTTTACTGCCAAAAGATGTCCTCATTCTGATGACCAGCATCATTTAACCTACTTCTTTGAGCCCAGGTCATCCAGGACCTGCCCCAGCCTGGGACTGGACAGTGAAACAATAATGAGCTCATCTTTTTGGCACGTCTCTTCTATCAATGATGAGCTCATCTTTTTGGCACGTCTCTTCTATCATCATCCTGCATGTCAGCACATTAACTTATTAACTCATACATTTTCCAGCATTTTCCCCAAACCAAAGGTGGAGCACATACCGCATACAGCCTACTTTACAAGTAAATGGCTGTACATGGCCATACTCTTATAAATGCTTCTTCTTCTTTGAAATGGCATTTACCCATGCATCCTGTGAACTCTTTCACAAAAAAATTTTCACAAATTTTTTTTGCGTTTTAACATGTTTAAAGATTGCATTGAAGGCAGCTATAGGGAAAAATACTTTACATGCATTCTTTCTTTTTTTTTTTTTTTTTTTGTGAAAGGGAACACATATCCAGGACACACTTAGTGAGCCTTCTCTGCTTTAATGACTGCTCTAAATTTGAACTTGGAGAAAAAATAAGTTCTTTAGTGATGCCTCAGCTGCCGTTGATTGCTCTGAGCAATTTTGAAGCTATTCAAGAGAAAGAATAGCTAGCATCATTGTAGAAAGGGCAGCAGGGGTGGTGAGAGTGATACAGGATTACGAGAGACACCACCTGCGATAATAGCAGAAAGGAGCATGCTACCTATGACAGTGACAATAAAGACTCAGGCAACAGGGGAGAAAATCTCAATACCCAGGAATGGGTTGACTTGCAAATGAGATGTGGATTATTTTAAGAGTAACTGTTTAAGTCTGTGGGAGGCAACATTTCCATTGAACTCAGTGCTTGCTGACCAGTGCAGATTAACCTCTTTCGCTGGAAGAAGAATCCTATCAGTGGAAAGTGATGCAGCATCCCTGCTCTGCCTGTAAATCATTTTTTTTAAGTGAATGTTGAATTGGTCAGTTTCATGTTGAGTGAAGTAAGCTGGATTTTTTAAGATCTGCGCCAACTTTATATTGCTTTATTGTGGTTTTGTATAGCATTTCAAAATACAAAAAGATGTATATATACTGTGTATATATATATATATATATATATATATATATAAAAGAAATTCTGCAATTGCACATTGTAAGCGTCATTTATTGTTCAAAATATAACAGCTTTATATAATACAGTTCTAGTAATACATAATCAAATTACATTTTGAGCAAATAACAAAGGTCTTTGTGCTGTAACACCAGTATTTATTTTGTTTATCTTGGTTGCTGGGACTCCCCAGGTTGCTGAGCACATATTGCCACTTAGGGCTAGTTGATACATGGTTAGCTCTCTGAAGATCGATGGTGAGGAGGCATTATGTTTCCTCCTTAACAGCTCTTTTAACTCCTAAAAGCCTGCACCACATGCGGTTAAAGGGCAGTTGGAGCATAACCAAATTCAGCGGTGGTGGCGGGTGTCGTGATCGACGATGGATTTACATCTGGGGACACTCTTTATTTTTATTTTTTAATAAAGGAATTGTCTAAAACTGTCTCTGTGTTTTTATTACTTTTTGACACCTTTTTGGTGAATGGGTAGGGATACCATGTACCCCATACTCATTAACACGGGGGGGTCAGGATCTGGGGGCCCTTGTTAAAGGGGGCTTCTAGATTCCAATAAGCCCCCTGCCCACAGACCCCCCACATCCATAGCACAGAGTTGTGGGGAAGAGACCCTTGTCTGCATCAACATGGGGACAAGGCGCTTTGGGGACATGTGCCCCCCCCCCCCCACTTTTCTGTCCTGCCAGGCTGCATGCTCGGAAAAGGGTCTGGTAAGGATTTTGGGGGGGCCCGCACCGTTTTTTTTTTTGGCGGGGGTTCCCCTTAAAATCCATACCAGGCCCTAAGGGTCTGGGGTGGATGGGGGGACCCGTACGTCATCTTTTTTTGCTATTTTTACCGGCAAATTGTTTTTTTTTTATTCAGCTGATGACTCATTGGTTATTAAGGACGCCATGGCCGGCTTCCTGACCCTGCTCCTTAACCACTTCAGCTCCAGAGTATGTTCTTTTTTAATAGAGCTTTCTTTTAGTGGTATTTGATCATCTCTGCGGTTTTAATTTTTTGCGCTATAAACAAAAAAAGACAGACAATTTTGAAACAAAAAACTATATTTTTTACTTTCTGCTATAAAACAATAAAGAAAAAGAGTTTCTTCATCAGTTTAGGCCAATATGTATTTTGCTACATATTTCTGGTAAAGTTATAGCGTCTACAAAATATGGGATATTTTTATGGAATTTTTATATATTTTTTTTTTACTAGTAATGATGGCGATCAGCGACTTATAGAGGGACTGCGACATTGCGGCGAACAAATCAGACACTAATGAACCTTTTTGGGGACCAGTGACACCAATACAGTGATCAGTGCTAAAATCAGTGCTAAAAAGTATGCATTGTCAGTGTACTTATTGCAGGGAAGAGGTTAACATCAGGGGCAAGCAAAGGGTTAAATATGTCCCTAAGGTGTGCTTTCTAACTGTGTGGGGGGTTCTTTAACTGTGGGAAGACAGAGATACGTGTTCCTGCTTAGCAGAAACACAGGATCTCTGTCCCTACTACTAGCAGAATGGCGATCTGCCTTGTTTACATAGACAGACCGCTGTTCTGCCTCTCTTGTGAATGATCACCAGGTCCCAGCAGACATCAGGTCTACCAGACCCACTGATTGGCTCCCACTGTGTCCAATCACAGCAGGGGTTGGCCGCCGGCGGTGCACATGCGTGCCAAAAACTGGAAGAGGCAATCATTTACAGGTACATGATTTTGCCTGTAGGAGCGGCCGCCCCCCTCCCCCGCAATATATGTACGTGGGGCGGTCGGCAATCAGTTAACAACCAGTTTTTACTGCGCCCTGATTGGGCAAAGCTTTTCCCAATAAGGCCGCAGAATGTGCAGCGCACATTGCATTGCAGGGCGTTTGTCGGGGTGAACACCTTGCAAATTTGGGTGTTCCCCAAATGGAGCGAACAGCCACTGTTCGGCCCAAACTCATGCTCGGGCTGAACCGTTTGCCCAACACTACTCACAAGTAGAGATGACTTCCTCCAAAATCAACTGTATCCGAGCATCAAAATTGCACTTTTTTTACTCCTAGCAGCTGCAAGCCGAGCCATTTACCTCCCCACTGCACAAGTAAACAAAGGGGCGGGATGCTGTTGATGCCAGTGCACTTATGAACACATGTCCATATTTTGTCAATGTCATTGGCTGAATATGGACATGTGTCCATATAAGTGTATTGACATCACCAGCATTCCAACCCTTTGTTTACATGTGCTGCAGGGGAGAGAATTACCCGCCCACAGCTGATTGGAGTAAAAAAAAAGTGCAATTTTGATGTTTGGATATACTGTAGATATGAGTTTGGAGAACATCCAAGCTTATCTCTACTCACAAGCCAAATACATTTCTTCATGCACCCAAATCTTTTTTTTTTTTTGTAATAACTGCTGAAAATTGGAACAGAACAATGGCAGTTATCATGTAACACAATGGTTATATCTATTTCCCTGTCTGATTCTGCCATTTTGCTGCCAGGTTTGTGTGCAGAGAGGAAAGTGGAAAATATTCTTATACTGCAGCTCTGCAGGAGCCCTGCTGTGTTTAATGATAGTCATGTGCTGGGGACTCTGTGGTTGGCAGGTGACTGTCATTATACACTACAAGACCGTCACATAACAGCTGCAGTTTATTGATCATAGCCTATCCTACTCATGTTTGCACACTTGGTTGTCCTGAGGTATATAGCTGTTCTTTTTGGTTTGCATCTGAAAACATAGATTGGTGCTCCAAGCTAATCAGATGTGTATTGAATCGAACTCTGGGTTGTCTACAAGCAAATGAACTTTACTAATGCTTTGTATAACACAGGTATTAAGAAATAAGTACTTTATTTTTATTGAACTAGATTGTTCATTCACAGTCACACCATAATATTGGTTGCAGTAGCTGCCATGGGATCGTCTGGGGGGGGGGGGGGGATTATTTCTAATGATTGGAACAATGATTGTTTTTGCTTAAAACTGAACTGCAGGCTTATATAAAAACACAAATTAGTGCAGCACTATATTCATTAATACATCATTAAATGTTTTTTTTTTTTTTTTTTTAAATGCAAGCAGTGTAAGTGCCTGAAATTGACATGGTATAAGCCTCTTGTAATCCACTTACTGTACATTGGCAATTTTGTTTTGGGGGGGGCAGCAAACAGTAGCAAAACACCCCCCCGGTTGGTCGGTTGGTTGAGTCTGGTGCACTTACCCCATAGTATGGTAGGCAGCACTTCTCCCGCACTTCACTGGTGCCCGGTGGCTTCCCTTTCTCTGCAGTGGCTTTCCCTTCCCCTGCTCTCCATGGGCATCTCAGCTGCTTCCGTTTCCTCCCTCCTCCTCGGCAGCCAATTGGGACTCTTTTTGGCTAATCGGAAAATGGGTCTCAGACCTGCTTTTGATTGGCGGGATTGAGGATCAGTGTTTCAATAGAGAATATTCATAATACCTGGGTGGGCTCCTGGCACAATGCTCTGCGCCACGAGCCCACCCTATTTTGAAGCCTTATAGAGCCTCTGGCTCTAATCAAATGCTTCAAAAAAAACACCCCTGCCACTGTCTAGGATATGAGGCTATATCCATAGGGTCAGTAAATACATTTATAGTGTACATTATATTAAATACATTGTAAAACCTCTAACCACTTACCCCTGAACAAAGGGACAACCTTATTGCTCAAGACGTGTTGGGTATAACTCTGTCTTTGTGTGTACACTGAGGGGTTATGAATAAGCGTAGAAATTTGTGAAACGCGTCAACCATGCTCCCCTCTGTGCCATGTGTCATGAGACTGTAACCTCGATAGTTTTTCAAATTGGATGTTTTTATACTAATAAAGCAATTTTCCTTATCCTTGGAGTGCAGTCAATCTTTTTGTCTCCTGCATCAGTTACCACTGACAGAGAATTGTGGTTATTTGTTCTGTAACTACTATGTACAGTACATTGACTGTAATCGTATCAATGTATTGTTTTAATCCAGAACAGCCCGCAGCTTTAAACGAAGTGATCAGCGCAGGGCTGACATGACAAAAGTCTACATGCCTGGGTGCATGGCCGTTTAAGGGTTAGAGGGGGTGGAGCTGGGCAACAGGAAAGGGAGGAGCCATCCTCCCGGGAGCTCAGTCTGTGAGGAGAAAAGTTCCCGCCCTCCCTCCCTTGTTTAATGCTTTACAGGTGCTAATAATTTGTTTACAGGTACACCGGACGTCGTAGCATTGGCGGATGTTGTGTGACGTAGGCATAGAGAAGAAACCCCCTCCCCACAGGAAACTTGATGCGGGACCCATTGGAGATATGGGCCCATTTGGTATATTCCCTATAAGTGATGTAGGGTATATGGTGGATGACTGCACTGCGGGAATAGTTTTGTCTCTGAGCTAGTATGTCAGCTTGAGGCCTAGTTACAGTTGAGTTGACCGCAGTGCACGAGCTGTTGATTATGGTAATTTGGGTGGGGGGGGTAATGTACTACTATAGGCCTACGTCACGTTTTTTCTTGATGTTGTTTATCTGTTGTTATTTGTTGTTTATTGGTTATAAAGTTATTTATAAAGTTATTTATATATATATATTTTGTTATTTAATAAAGGAGCTGCTACGGCAGATTTTACACTCCAGCACGGTGTGGTCTCCATTACTGGGTAAGGTAAGGGTGGGAGTGTATAGCTGGGCAGCACTAATAGGTAGCTATGTTGTACTTGGTCATGCACCTGAATTCTCTGTTTTTAATATTTACTAATAAAAACTTTTTTTTTTTAATTCTACCCATCTGGAGTTCATGCCCTAAAAAATCCCATTAGAGGGTCTTTCCTGTAGATTTCATATATTTGAGGATGTGGGCATCCTCTCCTATTCCCTGTATTAGCAATTAGCACACCAAATTAATACAAGAGAAGAGGGAAAAGGAGGAAGAGGATTCTGGCAGTTTTGGAGGCATAGAAGCAGTGGAAGACATATGTCAAACCTTAAGGGGTGGTTTTCAGTCCCCAGAAACCTTTGGAGTAGTGTGTGGCTGGGAGGAGGCAGTTCTAGATACTGTAATCCTCAGTGACCCAGAGGACTCTGCTTCTCATGCCTCTGCAAACTTGCGGTGCATGGGCTCCCTTATTCTTCAAAGCCTACGGAAGGATTTGAGAATTCATGGCATCAAGTAGAAGGATCATTATTCGTTGGCAACCCTCGTTGACCACCGTTACAAGTGTAAAGTATTAGAACTCATCTCGCCTTTGCAGATGGAGCACAGAAGGAAATATCTTGAGGACACCTTAAAGTAGTTGTAAACTTCCACTGATTATTTGTACCGATAGGTAAGCCTATAGTAAGGCTTACCTATAGGTACTGTAAATATCTCCTAAACATGCATCCTTTAGGAGATATTTACTGTATTTGCAGCCAAGGACATCATCAGTGCATGCGCTCTGAAGGAACGGCCACCCGTGCTGTTTTTTTAGAGCCCTGTGCCGTGACTGGTGCCTCCCGTGCGCATGCATGGGAGTGACGTCACGTGGCTCCAGCCAGTCACACAGCCGGAGCCCACGGACCTGGAAGGAAGACAGGTGAAGATGGATGTGGCCTCCAGCGATGACAACGCATGGGCTTAATTTGCTGGTAAGTTTCACATAATGTGCTAGTATGCAATGCGATGCATACTAGCACATGATGCCTTAACTTTGCAGGTCAGAGAAAAAAAGAGGCAGTGGTTAACTTCCTCTTTAAAGAGGAGTTTATGTAATGCCTTACCACACTCGTGGAAAAGCTAGTTTTGAGGCTTCTGTTGGTCAAAGGAGGAGCGGCGGAGAAGTGGGCCGCCTCAGTGATGCATTTCAAAATTATTTTAGTCCTCGCCGCCCAGGGCTGTCAGCTTTAAGATCCCATCTGCAGTGTCTGCATCATATGGTGGAAGATTATCTAGGGATGAAAACAGACATGGAAAGCTTTCCAGTAGATGATCCACTGGGTTTCTGGGTCATGAGAATAGACCACTGGCCAGAACTTTCCCAGTATGCAATTGTGCTGCTGGGCTGCCCTGCATCCATAGTGTTTTCTGAATGGGCATTCAGTGCTGCCGACGGTTTTGTGACAGATAAAAGAGTGCCTCTGTCCTACCGGCTGACATTTTTCAAAATGAATTAGTTCTGGTTTAGCAGCAGCTATCAAGCCCCTTCTGGACCAAGCCTATTTCTGACACTTGTTGTCTACAAGTTAAAATCAGTATAAACATTATATATATATTTTTTAGCAAAGACTCTGGAGAATAAAATGGCGGTTGTTGCAATATTTAATGTCACACGGTATTTGTGCAGCGGTCTTTCAAATGCATTAATTTGCATAAGTACAGAACACAAACTAAAATTCTGTACTGTACTGTACAATACAATGATGTACAGCACGTTGTTCGGGTGGGGAGAGCTGGTTGTAAGTCTGAGCGGTCATAAAACAGGTAAGTCGTTAAACGAGGAGTATCTGTATTGTGAAAGGTGTTAGGCTGAGTAAATAGACACCTAACATGTTACGGTTTAAAATTGCACACACTTGTGGAATGGCAACAAACTACGGTACTTAAAAATCTCCATAGGCGACGCTTTAAATTTTTAACAGTTGCCAGTTTAGAGTTACATAGTTACATAGTTAGCTAGGCCGAAAAAAGACACAAGTCCATCCAGTTCAACCATAAAAAAAGAAGAAATAATAAATAAAAATAAAATATAAATAAAAATAAAATATAAATAAAAATAAAATATATGTAAAGGAGATTTTTTTCTAGAATTATGCATAGTTAGGTTTGCACAAAGTACATATGAAAACCCCTTATGGACTTTGGAGGCATAGAAACATGTTACAATGTGTATATAAAATGTACATTTTTTATTAAACAACTGGAATTAAAAAGAGAAAGTGATCCCCATAAAATCGCATTGCATAGAAAAAAACACATGTACAATTATGCATGTCTCATAGCAAAATATACAAAGATACTCTTGTACCATGTAAACTATCCATATGATGCCTATGAAGTTGAGGTCGGCCCAGGTCAGTACTAGTGGTCAATCCAGCATGTTACGGACAATTAGTTCTTCCTCAGGACATGAGGTATATTTGTTTATGAAAATAGATACAGTATATAACAATCAATTAAGTAGTCTACAAATCAATGCATCAACATATATGTAAATGTGTGGTATTTATAGCTTTACATGTAGTATAGTTAATGTTCATACTTACAACAAAGGATATCATCAAAAGAATAAAACTAAGACGTGTGTTTCCGTCTGAAGAGGAGCTACAGGGTATTGCCCCAGGAAGGAGAGAGGGTGGCGGGGGGCCCTGGTTGGGGCGGATCCAAAAAACACGACCTGCTTCGTACACAAGGAACCCATCCGAGGGTTTTTGTGGGGCGATACACCCCCAACAGAGGCACCAGTTGCAGTGTGGCTTTATTCGAGAAATAGGGACAACAAACCAGATAAGTCTTTTATAATGCACTAGCTATATAAAAACAGGCATACACCAAAAATCTAAGAAGCTTGTATAGGTTAGTTTAAAGGGGTTGTAAACCTTCCGTTTTTTTCACCTTAATGCATCCTATGCATTAAGGTGAAAAAACATCTGATGGTTACAGGCCCCCCAGCCCCCTGGTTTACTTACCTGAGCCCTCTAAAGTCCCACGTTGAGAACGTGCTGGCTTCTTGGCTCTTCTCGGGCCGGTCTTCTCGGCTCGCGCTGCTGTCAATCAAATCCAAATGATGCGGCCGCCGAATTTTGTCCGAAACTTGTCTTGCATACACACGGTCGCACAAAGTTGTCAGAAAATCTAATAGTTCGCAACGAGGTGACGATTATCTTGTCTGATTATCTAATAAATTATTCTTAATTTATAGTAATTATATATACAGTACCTGTTAAAAGTCTCCTGAAGAAGAAATTGTATTGGCAAAACATGTAGAGCTGGAGTTAGTGCATCTTTTCACAATCATATGGACACTGTATGCTGATAGTTATGCTGATTTTAACCAATGTTCCAATAACATTTTGATATTTTTTATATATATGTGCTATGTTTTGGCACCTTTAAAATCCCATATTTTTCTTTCTTATCAATATTTTAATTTTTATTGTTTATCTTTAAGCATCATTAAAATCACTGCTAAGTTTTCTTTGCATTGATACATGTCTCTAGGGCAGTAGCCAGGTCTCCATACCCTTTTTATGGCCAATAATTTACATATATGCCTTCAAAACAGGGTTCGGGTCCTATAGACTTCAATGGGGTTCGTTGTTCGGGTCCAAACTTTTGCGATATTTGAGAGTTCAGGCTCAAACTGAATTGGGGCTTGTTCAGGTCATCTCTATTCCTTTAAATATAGTGCCTAGGGGCCCTTTTAGTCTGCCTGTAAAGTGGCGCATTTGTACAGTGTATAGAATCTGCTGCAGCAAAACTGAAATTTCTAAATAAAAAATGCATTCAAATGTACTTCACGGCTGCAAGTTATTTCCGGCACCCAGTGATGAAAAAAAAAATTGAATAACGGTGTGGGCCCCCCCAGTACAAATCATACCCTTTGGGTCTGGTATGGAATATTAAGGGAAATCCCACACCCCCTTGTGACATCACTGACCGTTGCATGCTGAGTTGGTGACATCACAAGGGGGGGCACCAGGTGACGTCACCAGGTGGCCCCACTCCTTACCTATTTAAGAACTGTCACCTGGCAGAGCAGGGTGGCCAGCCTTTCTTGCGGGGGGAGCATGTTTTTTTTTTTCTTTTTCAGGTCTGGTGGTGGTGGTGGGCGTCTACATCAAGGGACATTATTTTTTTTTTAATAAAGGAATTGTCAAAAACTGTGTTTGTGTTTTTTTATTGACACTTATTTTGGTGAATGAGTAGGGCTACAATGCACCCCATACTCTTTTACATGGAGGGGGGAATCTGGGGGCCCCCTTGTTAAAGGGGAGCCTCCACATTTCCAATAAGCCCCCTGCCCACAGACCCCCACAACAACCGGCCAGGGTTGTTGGGAAGAGGCCCTTGTCCCCATGGGGACAAGGTGCTTTGGGGCAGACACCCCTGCCCTAAAGCTCCCCCCATGTTGAGAGCAAGTGGCCTGGTATGGTTCAGGAAGGGGGCACTCACTCACCCCCCCCCCCCTTCCTGGCCTGCCAGGCTGCATGCTTAGATAAGGGTCTGGTATAGATTTTGGGGGGACCCCACCAGTGTTGCCAACCTACCAGATTGAAATTGGCTGACACAACACAGAACTTACTGGCAAAGCCAAGTTTTTACTGGCATTTCCAAAAGTTACAAAATGACAGTTTTAACTTCAGTGCAAACTAGAGTATTTAGACTACAAACAAGTACAATATGCAATTAGCAATATGATTTAAGGTAGAGAATAAGGCAAAAAACATATTTATTATTTTATTTTTGATATAGTAAGTAAGTAGCTCAGGGACTGGCCTCAGGAGGGCAAGAAATTAGAATGGGTGGCACACACACATGAAACTGACTCTCACAGTGACACTGACAGCAGTGTGCAGCAGCACAGATGATGATGACACCTCACTGACACAACACGTCCCCTCCTGAGTCACAGTGATAGTCTCTCTGGAAGCCAAGTGGTCCCTCCAGTCCACTCCAGTCTAAACATTACTGATGGTCCTGGTCCCAGCCTGCCTTGCTCCCATACTGCAGACCCGCACATGAGGCTCTGGCTGCTCTGCTTGGCTCCATTGCACCATGATATCACACAAAATGCTCAGGCACCACCTCCACCATAGCCAACCAATCACACTGTAGCAGGCACTCGAATGGTCCCAGCCGGCTCCGGACAAAGCGGAGTGTCACAGCCATATTTTTTACTGGCAACCTTTTACTTTTACTGGCAGGAGAAAATGACCTGTTTTTTACTGGCTGCCAGTAAAAATAGTGGCGGTTGGCAACACTGGACCCCACACCATTTTTTAAAATCCATACCAGACCCAATGGACCTGGTATGGATTGGGGGGGCCACGCAGTTTTTTTTTTTTTTTATATTGCAGGTAATATTTTTTTTATTATTCAGCTGTCAGCGGGGAAGCCTTCCTGGTCCTGCTCCTTAACAACCAGCTTTTACTGTGCCCTGATTTCCCAATCAGGGCTTAGAATGCACAATGCATCACACAGTGTATTGTGGGCGTGTGAACATCCTGCCGAGCACCCTGCAAATTTGGGTGTTTGGGCCGAACTTTTGCTTGGCCAGAACTGTTTATCCAACACTACTTAACTAATTCAATACACAGATCTTCAATCCCTACAGGGGAGTGGGAATTAGTAGATTCATTTGTTTAAATGATGTGCTCTACTAGGTACCTCTCACATGTCCTCATAAGGTATTTCAGGATACCCAAGATTTCCACTTCAACAGCCAATGGAGCTTTCTTCTGTCTGACAACCTGACTACTCACAGGGGGTTCTATTGACAGTGACTGAACCTTTGTGTCCTCCATCCATTTCAACTGAAACTGAGGTGATGAGAATTCCCGTGACTCTCCATATGCAAGATGTCCCTACCTAGCTCTTCCCTATACAGGGCCTCCTAAAGATGCAGGAAAAGATATATATACAGTATCTCACAAAAGAGAGTACACCCCACTCACATTTTTGTAAATATTTTATTCTATCTTTTCATGTGACAACACTGAAGAAATTACACTTTGCTACAATGTGAAGTAGTGAGAGTGCAGCTTGTCTAACAGTATAAATTTGCTGTTCCCTCAAAATAACTCAACACACAGCCATTAATGCCTAAACCGCTGGCAACAAATGTGAGTACACCCCTAAGTGAAAATGTCCAAATTGGGCCCAAAGTGTCAATAATTTTCACTTTTGTGAGATACTGTATATATACGTGTGAAAAAATTGTGTAAATTAGGAATGCTTTCATAAATAGAAGTGTTAATGGTTTATTTTTCTCAATTAAAAAAATGGAAAGTAAATGCACAGAAGAGAAATCCAAATCAAATCTATATTTGGTGTGACCACCCTTTGTCTTCAAAACTGCATCAATTCTTCTAGGTACACTTGCACAAAGTTTTTGAGGGAACTCAGCAGGTATTGTAGGGTGTTTCAAACATTTTGGAGAACTAACTTACCGGCTGCTACTAAAGTAAATATCTCCTAAACGGTGCACGATATTTACTGTACAGATAAGCCTTATTATAGGCTTACTTGTAGGTATAAATAAACAAGCGGACTTTACTACCGCTTAAAAAAAAGAGAAAGCTATAGCAGCTGAAAGTGACTGCTTACCTAAAATCAACCTTTTCTTTGTAAACTTGAATATGCTTTCAATAAAAACCTTTGATTGTGAAAAAAAAAAAATCAACCAAAAAATAAAAAGGAAAGACAAAGCTACCAACAATAAAAACAAAAAGAAGCAACAAAGGGGTCGGTTTCCCAAAGAGCTAGCGATCAGAATTAAAGGAGAAGTATAGCTAAAGCTATTTTGGCTGAACAACTCCTATAGATAACAGGAGTGCAGTTCGTTCTGCACTACTGCGATCTGTTTTCAGCCAGCAGCTGGCTGAAGCCTGCTGTCAGCTGATATTAAAGAGCCGGTCCAGGCTCTGAAAATATCCCAACCATATTGCCGGCATCTGCCCAGATGCCCGGACTGACAGCTGGCTCGGCCTCTCTGTGATCTGCAGAGAGCCTGAGCCAGCTCCCCCCACCCCCTCCACAGCTCAGCACTCCAGTGAGCGCATGGAGGGGGAGGTCAGAGCAGAGATCCAGGGATTGACAGTCCCCGACTCTCTGCCCACAGAATGCTGAGATGCTAAAACATTTATAATGACCTAGATGGATGCAGCATCAGTCCGATGATGCATCTGTCCCCCACTGGCTCTACACTGAGAACTGAGCAATCAGGGACCACTGATCGCTCAGTTCTCAGCAGGGGACAGATGCAGCAGTGGATAGATGCTACATCCACCTAGGTGAGTGATTTATTTTTTTTTTTTCATCCTATTTCTATTTCCACACTTGTCTTTTAAAGTCATGTTTCCAAACTGATCCTAATCTCTATCTAAACAGTCTATCAACTTTAACTGAAACACCTTTCAATTTATTGACACTATGGCTGCTCTCCCCCCCCCCCCCCAAACAAAAATGACTAACCTAAATACACAGGAAAACTGGATTATACCAGTTCAAAAATACAATAATAAACACATTGTAGTTACACTGGATGCCACTAGATGTCAGCACAAAGATATTACACATTACATAATATATCTAATGCAACAGTGAGGGATACACAAGAATTGTTCCAGAACAATGATTTTCACCGTAGATACCGTTTAAAAGTGACAGTACACTAAATTAAAAAAAACTAAGCTAATAAAAATACACCTTTTTGCCTAAAAAACACACCCTTTAAACAAAGAAAAAAAAGAGTAGATCTTCTTTTAAAAATTAGATCCTAAAATTTGTGTGGAATCTACATTTTTATTATATACCAATTCCTCAAGAGTACCATCCAATTACATACCAAAACAGAAAGAAAAGGAGCACCATAGAAACAAGGATTTTAAATGAACCAATGAGGGAAATTATTGCATAGACGTACATGTGTAGCCTACATTTTTTTTAGTGCGTATGTATGCAACCTATTCAAATGATTTGTATAGATGTACAGAATGTTATTTGATGCATATTTATTATTTTCCAGTATATGTTTATTACAGACAGGATTTGTCCGTTAACATGCAAAGTATTGACTACCTTGTAAGGGGGTCTATGATTGGTTATGTGTTGGCGCCAAAATGTGCAAGTCCTTCTCATATAGGACAGTGACCTGCTGTTGTTAGTTAGAAGCCTTTGCCATATTGCACCTAACTCCTTGCTAGAGGCATACTGAGGACACCCCCGGCCATGAGCCATTTTATTCATAAGAAAGGAATGTTCACACGAAAAGTATATTTTTGGTCTTCAAATATGTCAATGACATGTAACATTATGTTGACATACTGACAGAACTCTTCGGCACACATTGCATACATAAGAGCCTTCTGTAGAAGTCCCTCGTGCGTGGAATTCCAGTATATAAATAATAGTCTTCCTGGTACTCTCCTCTCTCCTCTCCTTGGGAGCACCACGGTGTTGGGACCCATCTCCTTATATACTAGACTCCACAGCATCTCTCTTCTGTCAACCGAGATAAACAAGGTGCTTTTCTGTTGTATACCAGTCTTTCTTATCAGTCCCATACTATAGCTCTGCCCAGCTGGGC
The DNA here is from genome assembly GCA_028564925.1 of Lithobates sylvaticus. NCBI lineage: Eukaryota > Metazoa > Chordata > Amphibia > Anura > Ranidae > Lithobates > Lithobates sylvaticus. The sequence goes on from CM053038.1 coordinate 131,584,925, forward strand.
ACACTCCCAGATGTTACTCTCCCCCCTAGATGAACCTGTACTCACATCAGAGAACACTTAGCCTGGCCTAAAAGGCCTTTTGCATCCTGTTCACAGTCCACTTAGACCATAATTTGAGCCAAAGTGACTATAGCTGGTTCATCTGGGTGTTAAACTACTACCTCACCCTGAGTTCAGCCCTGTTAAGAGCCTTTGGCAATAGATGACTACATCCACATGGCTGTTGGGTGTTTGGCTCCCATGCTTCGACTCTATATAATTTCTCCCATCCTGGCATTTACATGGGCACCAGCTCCAACCATTACGTCTTTACAGGAAGGCTTTATCTAAAAGAGACCTAATACCCACTTACATAGTTTACTATTACTACACTATTTTGGGACAGAACCACCTAGTGACAGACTAGCTAACTGCACCTGCCAAACCTAGCCTTGAAGAAGCAGGTGAATACTGCAAAGCACTTTAAAAAAATAAAGGTGATGACCATGAGGATATTTGTGAAATCAATATTCTACAAAAACTTATGTATGCGGTATACTTTATCTTTTTATATTTTATATATGGTGCTTTTATGAACATGTGAGCATTGTGTTTTATTTAGTATGCCAAAATAAAGGAGAAGATTTTATGGGAAAAGATTTTGTTTTATATATATATATATATATATATATATATATATATATATATATATATATATATGTTTTTTTCTACATGAACATCTACTGTATGCAATCATTTCCTCATTGGTACATTTAACGTTCTTGGTGCTATGGTGCCCATTTTTTTTCCAGATTTGTTTATTTTTTTGCTTGTTTGTTAGTTTTTTCTGTTTTTTAAATGTCATCTGTCCAGCTTATTCCAACAAAGGAGCGGAATGGAAAGGTTTTTGCAGGTCCTCTTTCGAAACTTTGGGCTCCATGTCATTTTAGTTGCTATGGCCAAAATCCCCTCAATGTTGTTATAATATACTTAAAAAAAAATGAAAAGGAGATACAATCTTGTAGAACAAAAGACTAAAGAGATAAACAGGCAGCATCTAACTGTGAAACGTACCTACGCATCCTAGACATTTGGCAAAGAAGTCCCACACAAGTAAAATATTTATACATGGTTAAACTAATGTTGACCCATGGAAAGAAAACAGTAACAAGAAAGTGCATCTTTTAAAAAACATTTTACCATTCTAAAACACACACACATATATATACACACACACACACTATATTACCAAAAGTATTGTGACACCTGCCTTTACATGCACATTAAGTTTAATGGCATCCCAGTCCTAGTCCGTAAGGTTTAATATTAACTTTGCGCATACGATTTAAGTTCCTCCATCCCAAACTCGCTCATCCATGTCTTTATGAACCTTGTTTATGCACCGATGCACAGTCATGTTGGAACAGGAAGGAGCAATCCCCAAACTGTTGCTACAAAGTTGGGAGCATGAAATTGTCCAAAATGTCTTGGTATGCTGACGCCTTAAGAGTTCCATTCACTGGAACTAAGGGACCAAGCCCAACCCTTGAAAAACAACCCCACACCATAATCCCCCCCTCCACCAAATGAGTTGGACCAGTGAACAAAGCAAGGCCCATAAAGCATGGATGAGCAAGTTTGAGATGGAGGAACTTGACTGGCCTGCACAGAGTCCTGACCTCAACCCGATAGAATACCTTTGGGATGAATTAGAGTGGAGACTGAGAGCCAGGGCTTCTCGTCCAACATCAGTGGCTGACCTCACACATGCGCTTCTAGAAGAATTGTCAAACGTTCCCATAGACACACTCCTAAACCTTGTGGATAGCCTTCCCATAAGAGTTGAAGCTGTTATAGCTGCAAAGGGTGGGCCAACTCAATATTTTACCCTACGGACTAAGACTGGAATGTCATTAAAGTTCATGTAGGTGTAAACGAAGGCATCCCAATACTTGTGGCAATATAGTGTGTATATATATATATATATATATATATATACAGTATATATATATATATATATATATATATATATATATATATATATATATATATATATATACACACACATATATGTAACACACATTTAGTGATTGTGTTTTCTTATACTTGAACAATGAACAATTAATATTAAACATTTCTTATGTATCGTACTAAACATAGGGTTCCATTAACCGCAGCATGCTGTGTCTGCAGACGATAAAGTCACTCACACTGTGACATTACACGTAACTTAAGCTTTGTCATTGTGGCACTGTCCATTTGTGAACATGTTCATGCACTTAAGAACCGTTCTATTTCAGTATCAGATCTTTCCAGTGATCAATTTATCTTTATGTGTGTCATAGTGGTATGTACAGTAGTCCCAACACATGTTTACTAAGGACATCATTACTTACTAGAGCTCATCTCACCCCCCCCCCCCCCCCCCCAAGTTAATGCTGCAGCTTATTTTTCTGTGGCTGGGAAAATGTTTTTTGTGAAAAGCAGGCTGAAATAAGCAGGTAACATAAAGGCAAAAATACCTGTTGTTGGCTAAATAAAGGGATTCGAGCAAGAGAACTTTGGTGCCTTTGGCATAAAAGATGCATTAACCTAAACTCCTACAAATCCATTATCTTAAGGTAGTCAATAAAAGTACAACTGCAGCTCCAATTTTTTGGCATCTAATTTGGCGACAGTATACAGTATTTAGGGAAATACAATTTAACCACTTCAGGTCATAATATACAAGGCCATCCACCACTTAGCCCCCAGCTACATCACCAACCTCATCTGCAGTAGACATGTGCACAACAAAAAAATTAGTTTTTTTTCGTTTCGTTTTTTTAGTTTCCGTTGATTCGTAACGATTCGTACATTCGTAAGTCGTCGGTGTTCGTATTCGTAACGATTCGTACATTCGTAAGAGTTATTTTTTCGTTGATTCGTTTTTTCGTTAGTTTAATTTTCAGACGCATTAGTATTTATTCGTACATTCGTAACATTCGTAGATTTGTAATCGGAGCATAATTTATAATTGTATGTAATGTGTATGCTATTATTACATTTTAATAATTTACGAATCGAAAAACAAAGTTACGAATCGAAAAAAAAAAGTTACGAATAGAAAAAAAAGTTACGAATGTACGAATTTTTTGGTTCAATAGACACGGAAAATTACAAATTGAAAAAAAAAAAAAAAGTTACGAATCGAAAAAAAAAAAAAAGTTACGAATCGAAAAAAAAAGTTACGAATCAAAAAAAAGTTACGAATGTACGAATTTTTTTGTTCAATAGACACGGGAAATTACAAATTGAAAAAAAAAAAAAAAGTTACGAATGGAAAAAAAAAAGTTACGAATCGAAAAAAAAAGTTACGAATCGAAAAAAAAGTTACGAATGTACAAATTTTTTTGTTCAATAGACACGGAAAATTACAAATTAAAAAAAAAAAAAAAAGTTACGAATCGAAAAAAAAAGTTACGAATCGAAAAAAAGTTACGAATATTACAAATTGAAAAAAAAAAAAAAAAAAAGTTACGAATCGAAAAGAAAAGTTACGAATCGAAAAAAAAGTTACGAATATTACAAATTGAAAAAATCTTTTTTTTCGGATTTTCGTTGTTTTTCGGATTCGTTCGATTCGAATGATTCGTTAATCGGATTCGTACGATTCGAACGATTCGTTACAATTCGTTATTCGGATTCGTACGATTCGAATGATTCGTTCATTCGTACGAAAACGAACGAACGAAAATAACGAAAAAAAACAAAAAAAAAACTAAACGAATTGCACATGTCTAATCTGCAGATATCGCCCTAATCGGCCCCTCTGCTCCTCCCAAGACCTCCTGCTTTTTAGCTCCCTTGTTACCTCCTCTCATGCTCGCTTCAGGACTTCTCCAGAGTCTCTCCTATCCTCTGGAACTCCCTGCCCCGGTATATCCTATCAGCCCCTAACCTGTCCACATTTAGGAGATCCCTGAAAACTCACTTATTCAGGGAAGCCTATCCGACACCCACCTAACAACTGTCCCCGAGGCACCCCCATCAAATCATTCCCCGCATCTATTACCTTTTGTACCACCACCCCGTCCCTTTAGAATGTAAGCTCTACAAGCAGGGCCCTCCTGTCCCTTCTGTATTGAACTATACTTTAATTGTGCTGTCCCCCCTCTACATTGTAAAATGCTGCGTAAACTGTTGGCGCTATATAAATCGCGTATAATAATAATGTTAAAATCAGTTTTTCTATATTGTACAACAGTTGATAAAAGCCTGTGTGCATGGACACAGGATAACATGGTGGGGAGTTTATTGACTGTAGAAAAAAAATGTCTGAAGCCAAAAACAGCAGCTGTAAAAATGTCTAGAAACATCCAGTGCGCATGAGGCCTAAAGAAGAACTAAGCTGTATCTGACCACCACTAGCTGAAAATGCTATTTAATTCATTTTTAATATTCACAGCAAATGCACCTATCCATCCATGTCTCCAGGCTTTATTTTGTTAAGAAATCACTTTAAAAAACATCCCCCTAGCACTTCTAGTCACAGCCATCTTTAGTAAGGGTAGATGATTCATGTAGCATTTACTTCCTGGAATCCATCTGCCCTTAGCACAGCAATGTAGGAAGGAAGACAAGCCCAGCTGAGAATTGAATATACATTATTTGTGTTTACTAATGATAGCAGCATAAGGATAAAAAATAGTTAAAGTGTCATTAAACCCAGACTATCAAAAATGATCATGACTGCTAAGAAGTAAGGATGGGCCCGGTGCTCGATGCGAACCCACGTTCGCATCGAGCACCGGGCGTTCGCTCGCTCGGCGAGCCCAGAACTATTTTGGCCGCTCGCATCACGTTCGTGTGATGCGAGCGGCCCCGCAATGCATTGCGGCCGGCGCGGCCGACGCAGTGCATTGCTGGCTGATGATTGGCCAAGCATGCACTGTGACCCCGCATGCTTGGCCAATCACAGCCCCGGAAACTCGAAGAGCCATAATTGGCTACAGGCAGGACGCCTGTAGCCAATTACAGCTCAGGGGCTGTAGTACACGCCCCCCCTATAAAACGCCGCCACGCCGTCTGCGCCGGTCACATGCTGTTCCGGCGCAGATTGAGCAGGCTGTTTCTGTGACACTCTGCTGCATTTAGATAGATAGAGAGATTCATTTGCAGAGATTGAGTTAGATAGATTCAGTTACAAAGATTGATTGACAAAGAGGGGCTTGTAGTGTGCTCGTGGCAGGCAGGCAGAGCTCCTATATTTTGTTACCAGAAGCACCTATAGGACTTGTAGTGTGTTCGTGGCAGGCAGGCAGAGCTCCTATATTTTGTTACCAGAAGCACCTATAGAACTTGTAGTGTGTTCGTGGCAGGCAGGCAGAGCTCCTATATTTTGTTACCAGAAGCACCTAGGACTTGTAGTGTGTTCGTGGCAGGCAGGCAGAGCTCCTATATTTTGTAGTGTGTTAGTGGCAGGCAGGCAGAGCTCCTATATTTTGTTACCAGAAGCACCTATAGGACTTGTAGTGTGTTCGTGGCAGGCAGGCAGAGCTCCTATATTTTGTTACCAGAAGCACCTATAGGACTTGTAGTGTGTTAGTGGCAGGCAGGCAGAGCTCCTATATTTTGTTACCAGAAGCACCTATAGGACTTGTAGTGTGTTCGTGGCAGGCAGGCAGAGCTCCTATATTTTGTTCCCAGAGGCACCTATAGGACTTGAAGTGTGTTAGTCCCATTACACACACAGAGCTATATTTTCTTCCCAGAAGCACCTATAGGACTTGAAGTGTGTTAGTCCCATTACACACACAGAGCTATATTTTCTTCCCAGAAGCACCTATAGGACTTGAAGTGTGTTAGTCCCATCACACACACAGAGCTATATTTTGTTCCCAGAAGCACCTATAGGACTTGAAGTGTGTTAGTCCCATTACACACACAGAGCTATATTTTCTTCCCAGAAGCACCTATAGGACTTGAAGTGTGTTAGTCCCATCACACACACAGAGCTATATTTTGTTCCCAGAAGCACCTATAGGACTTGAAGTGTGTTAGTCCCATCACACACACAGAGCTATATTTTGTTCCCAGAAGCACCTATAGGACTTGAAGTGTGTTAGTCCCATTACACACACAGAGCTATATTTTGTTCCCAGAAGCACCTATAGGACTTGAAGTGTGTTAGTCCCATCACACACACAGAGCTATATTTTCTTCCCAGAAGCACCTATAGGACTTGAAGTGTGTTAGTCCCATTACACACACAGAGCTATATTTTGTTCCCAGAAGCACCTATAGGACTTGAAGTGTGTTAGTCCCATTACACACACAGAGCTATATTTTCTTCCCAGAAGCACCTATAGGACTTGAAGTGTGTTAGTCCCATCACACACACAGAGCTATATTTTGTTCCCAGAAGCACCTATAGGACTTGAAGTGTGTTAGTCCCATTACACACACAGAGCTATATTTTCTTCCCAGAAGCACCTATAGGACTTGAAGTGTGTTAGTCCCATCACACACACAGAGCTATATTTTGTTCCCAGAAGCACCTATAGGACTTGAAGTGTGTTAGTCCCATTACACACACAGAGCTATATTTTGTTCCCAGAAGCACCTATAGGACTTGAAGTGTGTTAGTCCCATTACACACACAGAGCTATATTTTCTTCCCAGAAGCACCTATAGGACTTGAAGTGTGTTAGTCCCATCACACACAAAGAGCTATACTTTGTTCCCAGAAGCACCTATAGGACTTGAAGTGTGTTAGTCCCATCACACACACAGAGCTATATTTTGTTCCCAGAAGCACCTATAGGACTTGAAGTGTGTTAGTCCCATCACACACACAGAGCTATATTTTCTTCCCAGAAGCACCTATAGGACTTGAAGTGTGTTAGTCCCATCACACACACAGAGCTATATTTTGTTCCCAGAAGCACCTATAGGACTTGAAGTGTGTTAGTCCCATTACACACACAGAGCTATATTTTCTTCCCAGAAGCACCTATAGGACTTGAAGTGTGTTAGTCCCATCACACACACAGAGCTATATTTTCTTCCCAGAAGCACCTATAGGACTTGAAGTGTGTTAGTCCCATCACACAGAGCTCCTCTATTTTCTTTGCATAAGCACCCACAGGACTTCTAGTGTGTTAGTGGCATCACACAGAGCTCCTATATATTCTTCTCAGCAGCACCCACAGGACTTCTAGTGTGTTAGTGGCATCACACAGAGCTCCTCTATTTTCTTTGCAGAAGCACCCATAGGACTTCTAGTGTGTTAGTGGCATCACACAGAGCTCCTATATATTCTTCTCAGCAGCACCCACAGGACTTCTAGTGTGTTAGTGGCATCACACAGAGCTCCTCTATTTTCTTTGCAGAAGCACCCACAGGACTTCTAGTGTGTTAGTGGCATCACACAGAGCTCCTATATATTCTTCTCAGCAGCACCCACAGGACTTCTAGTGTGTTAGTGGCATCACACAGAGCTCCTCTATTTTCTTTGCATAAGCACCCACAGGACTTCTAGTGTGTTAGTGGCATCACACAGAGCTCCTCTATTTTCTTTGCAGAAGCACCCACAGGACTTCTAGTGTGTTAGTGGCATCACACAGAGCTCCTCTATTTTCTTTGCAGAAGCACCCACAGGACTTCTAGTGTGTTAGTGGCATCACACAGAGCTCCTATATATTCTTCTCAGCAGCACCCACAGGACTTCTAGTGTGTTAGTGGCATCACACAGAGCTCCTCTATTTTCTTTGCATAAGCACCCACAGGACTTCTAGTGTGTTAGTGGCATCACACAGAGCTCCTCTATTTTCTTTGCATAAGCACCCACAGGACTTCTAGTGTGTTAGTGGCATCACACAGAGCTCCTCTATTTTCTTTGCATAAGCACCCACAGGACTTCTAGTGTGTTAGTGGCATCACACAGAGCTCCTCTATTTTCTTTGCAGAAGCACCCATAGGACTTCTAGTGTGTTAGTGGCATCACACAGAGCTCCTATATATTCTTCTCAGCAGCACCCACAGGACTTCTAGTGTGTTAGTGGCATCACACAGAGCTCCTCTATTTTCTTTGCATAAGCACCCACAGGACTTCTAGTGTGTTAGTGGCATCACACAGAGCTCCTCTATTTTCTTTGCATAAGCACCCACAGGACTTCTAGTGTGTTAGTGGCATCACACAGAGCTCCTCTATTTTCTTTGCAGAAGCACCCACAGGACTTCTAGTGTGTTAGTGGCATCACACAGAGCTCCTCTATTTTCTTTGCAGAAGCACCCATAGGACTTCTAGTGTGTTAGTGGCATCACACAGAGCTCCTATATATTCTTCTCAGCAGCACCCACAGGACTTCTAGTGTGTTAGTGGCATCACACAGAGCTCCTCTATTTTCTTTGCATAAGCACCCACAGGACTTCTAGTGTGTTAGTGGCATCACACAGAGCTCCTCTATTTTCTTTGCATAAGCACCCACAGGACTTCTAGTGTGTTAGTGGCATCACACAGAGCTCCTCTATTTTCTTTGCAGAAGCACCCATAGGACTTCTAGTGTGTTAGTGGCATCACACAGAGCTCCTCTATTTTCTTTGCAGAAGCACCCATAGGACTTCTAGTGTGTTAGTGGCATCACACAGAGCTCCTATATTTTCTTCTCAGCAGCACCCACAGGACTACCGACTACAATGGCTGGAAGACCGCCAAGGGGAGGCAGAGCGTGCAGAGCCAAGAACACAGGGCAGGCAGGCTCTGTTTCTAGTGGACGTGGCCGTGGACGTGGACGTGGTCGTGCTTCGTCATCAGCACGTGGCCATGGGACACGCGCGTCTTTGTTTTCGGCAGCTGGACATGTGGAGCCGCATCATGCTGAAGGCTTGGTAGAATGGATGACCAAGCCCTCCTCATCCTCCTCATCCTCTCTCACCCAGGCTCAGGGTACTGACAGAGCATCATCAGCCACCCCTTCCCTAGACCCACCATGTCCTCCTGAGGAGTCCCCCGAACTCTTTGAGCACAGTGTTGGGTACATGCTCCAGGAGGATGCCCAACGATTCGAAGGCTCGGATGACGATACCCAGCTTGAGGAATCTGGCAGTACAGTTCCACCAGCTGCAGCTTACTGCCAGGTTTGCTCTAGTGGTGAAGAGGGAGGGGATGATGAGGTCACTGACTCCACGTGGGTGCCTCAAGGGAGAGAGGATGAGGAGGAGGACGAGGAGGAGGAGGATGCGGCGTCACATGTCCAACGAGGCAGGATGCCCCCTGGAGGCCAGTAGAGGCCAGCACAGCAACTGTACAACACCGCAGAGCTCCGCCTGTGCAGGGCGCTGCCTCTGCACGTTATCAGAAAAGTTCTTTGGTGTGGGCCTTTTTTGAGACGAGTGCAGCAGATCGCACCACTGCTATTTGCAATATTTGTCTCAAGCGTATCTCGCGTGGCCAAAACATCAGCCGCTTGGGCACGACAAGCATGACCAGACATATGGCGACCTGCCATGCAGCTCGTTGGCAGGCACACATAAAAGACCCACACCAAAGAACTAAGCGGACCTCTCCTTGCTCCTCCTCAGCTGGGATCTCCATCCCCACTACACCTTCAGTCCTCTCTGAAAGCTGCTCTGAGAGGACTGAAGGTGTAGAATTCGGTGTGTCACAACCAAGTACTTGCAGTACACCGACGTCCGAATGCAGCAGGCAAATTTCCCTGCCCCAGCTGCTGGACCGTAGAAAGAAGTACACTCCCAGCCATCCACATGCCCAGCGGTTGAATGCTAGCCTTGCTAAATTGCTAGCACTTCAACTGCTGCCTTTTCAGTTGGTAGACTCGGCCCCCTTCCGTGAGTTTGTTCAATGTGCGGTTCCTCAGTGGCAGGTTCCCAAACGCCACTTTTTCTTGCGGAAGGCGATTCCGTCTCTCTACCGGCATGTGGAGGGCAATGTCCATGCCTCGCTGGACAGGGCGGTCAGCGTAAGGTGCATATTACCGCTGACTCATGGTCCAGCAGGCATGGACAGGGACGGTACCTTTCTTTCACGGCCCATTGGGTCACTCTATTGGCAGCTGGGAGGGATGCAGGACAAGGTGCAGTAGTGTTGGAGGTTGTTCCGCCACCACGCCTCCAAAACGCGACTACTGCTACTGGTTGTGACACACCTCTCTCCTCCACCCCCTCCTCTTCTTCTTCCTCCAGTGCTCTGTCCTTGGAACCAGCGGTGCTCCGTAGGCGTACAAGGGGCTACGCAAGTACGCAGGCAAAAAGATGCCATGCCGTGCTTGCGCTGGTGTGTTTGGGGGACAGGAGCCACACTGGGCCAGAGGTTCTGGCAGCTCTGCAGGGGCAGGCCGAGAGGTGGTTGACGCCACGTCAGCTTAAGCCAGGAATGGTCGTTTCTGACAATGGCACCAACCTCCTCTCCGCCCTGCGACAGGGGCAGCTCACCCATGTGCCCTGCATGGCTCACGTCCTCAACCTGGTGGTGCAGCGGTTCTTGGGCAGGTTCCCAGGCTTACAGGATGTCCTGAGGCAGGCCAGGAAAGTCTGTGTGCATTTCCGCCGATCTTATAATGCCAGTGCTCGGCTGACTGAGCTGCAAAAGGAGCTGAACCTGCCCAAGAACCGCCTAATATCTGACATGCCCACCAGTGGAACTCAACGTTGGCCATGCTGCAGCGACTGCACACGCAGCAGAGGGCCATCAATGAGTACCTTTGCGACTACGGCACCAGGACAGGGTCAGGGGAGCTTGGTTTTTTTTCCCCACGTCAGTGGAGCATGATCAGGATGCATGCACTGTCCTCTCACCATTTGAGGAGGCCACGAGGATGGTGAGCAGTGACAGTGCATGCATCAGTGACACTGTCCCTCTTGTCCACCTGTTGGAGCATACGCTGCGTGGGATAATGGACAGGGCACTTGAGGCAGAACAGAGGCAGGAAGAGGAGGACTTCCTTGCCTCTCAAGGCCCCCTTTATCCGGACAGTGTTCCTTCTGTCCCACCCATCACACAGGAAGAGGATGAGGAGGAGGAGGAGGAGGAGGAGGAGGAGGATTGTGTGAGCATGGAGGTGGAGCCTGGCACTCAGCATCAGCAGCAGCAGTCTTTTAGGGATGATGTACAGTCCCAACAAGCCAGTGGACTTGTACGTGGCTGGGAGGAGGTGGCTGGCGATCATGTCATCCTCAGTGACCCAGAAGACTCCGGACCGAATGCCTCAGCTAACCTACGCTGCATGGCCTCCCTGATCCTGCAAAGCCTGCGGAAGGATCCTCGTGTTCTTCGGATCAAGGAGAGGGACCATTACTGGCTGGCCACTCTCCTTGATCCGCGGTACAAGGGTAAGGTTGCGGACCTTATCTTGCCGTCGCAGAGGGAGCAGAGGATGAGACATCTCAGGGAGGCCTTGCAGAAAGGTCTGTGCAACGCGTTCCCAGAAACTGGGAGGCTACAAACTCCTGGTCCTGGGCGACGAGTTGCTGAGGCTTCGGTCAGTGGCAGAAGGAGCGGTGGGGAAGGTGGACGTCTGACCGATGCGTTCAGACAATTTTTTAGTCCGCAGCCCCAAGGTATGATCGGTTCCAGCAACCATCGCCAGCGTCTGATATACATGGTGCAGGAATACCTTGGGGCAAGGTCAGACTTGGACACCTTTCCCACCGAAAATCCTCTGGCTTACTGGGTCCTGAGGATGGATCACTGGCCAGAGCTTGCACAGTATGCAATTGAGCTACTGGCCTGTCCTGCCTCCAGCGTTCTTTCCGAACGCACATTCAGTGCTGCTGGAGGATTTGTGACTGATCATAGGGTGCGCCTGTCCACCGCCTCGGTTGATCGACTGACATTCATCAAAATGAATCAGTCTTGGATCACCACCAGCTACCAGGCACCTGAGGCGGATATAACCGAATAATTTTTAATGTCACATCCCTTCAAGACTGCCTATGCTGATGCTGAGTGACTGTTCTCTTATGTTCACTGACTATCCTCTTCCTCCTCCTCAATGATCCATGCCACAGCACCAGTGCCTAAGGCACAATTTTTCAGCCCCTGTTTAACAGGGGCGTGTACTTACAATTTTTAAAAAAAAATGCTTCGCAACACGTGTGACTGCTGTGCTCCAAGTACAGTCTCTGTGAGGGCCGTGTTGCAGTGTTGTGGCACCAGCACCAGTGCCTAAGGCACAATTTTTCAGCCCCTGTTTAACAGGGGCGTGTACTTACAATTTTTTTAAAAAAAATGCTTCGCAACACGTGTGACTGCTGTGCTCCAAGTACAGTCTCTGTGAGGGCCGTGTTGCAGTGTTGTGGCACCAGCACCAGTGCCTAAGGCACAATTTTTCAGCCCCTGTTTAACAGGGGCGTGTACTTACAATTTTTTAAAAAAATGCTTCGCAACACGTGTGACTGCTGTGCTCCAAGTACAGTCTCTGTGAGGGCCGTGTTGCAGTGTTGTGGCACCAGCACCAGTGCCTAAGGCACAATTTTTCAGCCCCTGTTTAACAGGGGCGTGTACTTACAATTTTTTAAAAAAATGCTTCGCAACACGTGTGACTGCTGTGCTCCAAGTACAGTCTCTGTGAGGGCCGTGTTGCAGTGTTGTGGCACCAGCACCAGTGCCTAAGGCACAATTTTTCAGCCCCTGTTTAACAGGGGCGTGTACTTACAATTTTTTAAAAAAATGCTTCGCAACACGTGTGACTGCTGTGCTCCAAGTACAGTCTCTGTGAGGGCCGTGTTGCAGTGTTGTGGCACCAGCACCAGTGCCTAAGGCACAATTTTTCAGCCCCTGTTTAACAGGGGCGTGTACTTACAATTTTTAAAAAAAATGCTTCGCAACACGTGTGACTGCTGTGCTCCAAGTACAGTCTCTGTGAGGGCCGTGTTGCAGTGTTGTGGCACCAGCACCAGTGCCTAAGGCACAATTTTTCAGCCCCTGTTTAACAGGGGCGTGTACTTACAATTTTTTAAAAAAATGCTTCGCAACACGTGTGACTGCTGTGCTCCAAGTACAGTCTCTGTGAGGGCCGTGTTGCAGTGTTGTGGCACCAGCACCAGTGCCTAAGGCACAATTTTTCAGCCCCTGTTTAACAGGGGCGTGTACTTACAATTTTTTAAAAAAATGCTTCGCAACACGTGTGACTGCTGTGCTCCAAGTACAGTATCTGTGAGGGCCGGGTTGCAGTGTTGTGGCACCAGCACCAGTGCCTAAGGCACAATTTTTCAGCCCCTGTTTAACAGGGGCGTGTACTTACAATTTTTTAAAAAAATGCTTCGCAACACGTGTGACTGCTGTGCTCCAAGTACAGTCTCTGTGAGGGGTTGCAGTGTTGTGGCACCAGCACCAGTGCCTAAGGCACAATTTTTCAGCCCCTGTTTAACAGGGCGGGTAATTACAAATCTTGATCTAATAGTTCACAGCAGGGCCCATTCCTGCGCCCACCAAGAGTAACTATGAGGGCCTGCAGTCTTGTGGCAACACCGTCCACCACCACCGCCAAAGGCCCAATTTTTCTGCCCTGTTCATCAGGTGCTTGCAATTACAAATCTTGATCTAATAACTCACAGCAGGGCCCATTCCTGCGCCCACCAAGAGTAACTATGAGGGCCTACAGTCTTGTGGCAACACCGTCCACCACCACCGCCAAAGGCCCAATTTTTCTGCCCTGTTCATCAGGTGCTTGCAATTACAAATCTTGATCTAATAACTCACAGCAGGGCCCATTCCTGCGCCCACCAAGAGTAACTGTGAGAGCTTACAGTCTTGTGGCAAAACCGTCCACCACCACCACCACCACCACCCCCAATTTTTCTGCCCTGTTCAACAGGTGCATGCAATTACAAATCTTGATCTATTAACTCACAGCAGGGCCCATTCCTGTGCCCACCAGTCTTGTGGCTACACCAACATCTAATAGGGCAAATTTCTGCAGAGTATATACGCCAGGCCCCTACTTTCAAACATCCAACTTACAAACGACTCCTACTTGCAAATGGAAAGAGAAAACAGGAAGTGAGAGGAAATCTACCCCTAGGAAGGGAAATTCTATCCTGTTAGATTTAATTTGGGAAAAAGGTATCTCCTCTCTACTGATACTTTATCACCAATCCTTGTTTCAATTAAAACCCCACTTTTCCAAAAACATTTGTCATTGGGACGGAAAGTGAGGTGACATGTTCTGAACAGATGTGCAAAGACAGCAAATGTTACAGGGGTGATAACCCCTCCCTATGTTCTCCAAAAAGCTTAAAAATAGATTTTTTTGGGATGGAGCTACACTTCATAATGTACCTGTTCAGATTCTACTTAAGATCAAACCTAAAGCCGCAAGTGGTTTTAAATGGCTTCTTTTTTTCCTTTACAAATGTCATTTTGTGCAAGGACAGTTCTAAACACGGGAAACACATGCCACTTCACAGGCATACTTTGGACACCCCCCCAGGTACCATATTTAAAGGAAAATGTCACTTTTTTTTTTTTCACTTTATGCATCATTAAAATGACTGCTCCCGAAAAAACGTTAGTTTTTAAAAGTTCTTTTTGCATTGATATATGTCCCCTGGGGCAGGACCCGGGTCCCCAAACCTGTTTTATGACATTAACATGCATATTGGCCGTTGTAATTAGCACTTTTGATTTCGAACGTTCGCGTCCATTATAACGTATAGGGTTCGAAAATTCGCGCGAACTTTCGGTCCGTTCGAAGGTTCTGGTTCGAACCGAACCCGGGGTGTTCGGCTCATCCCTACTAAGAAGCATAGGCTAATTTATGACCAACTAATAAACAAATACCTGATTAAGTTGGAAATAGGGCAAGGCCACAGCTTTATTGTACTTTTCCAAAGTACAACATTCCAAATGTACCAAACAACAATGCCAGTCACAGTATACCATAAGCACCCATAAAACATAAACTCAAATAGTCTAAGAGGCCTGTCCTTGCCATTAGTGCCAGACAGGCACTGACAGACAGACAGACTGACCCCAGAATTTACCAAACAACAATGCCATAGAAATGTGTGCCTGAGGTCACCTCAGAAGTGCCCCTGGAAAAAGGGAGAAAAGTTTGGACTATCTCGGTACCGCAAGGACGTAGACAAGGATATGTATAATTTTATATAAAAGAAATGTAATAATGTATAGAATATAAAAACATTGGGGAACAAAACCACACTTTAACAAACTAGTTAGATACAGTTGATAGTTACAGCTTTGTATGCTGCTTTGAACAGTTATACAAGAGATGAAAGTGATCCCCAGTATTGAAGTGGGGTGGCGAAAGTGATGCGTCTTGGCGATTGTCCTTTAATAGTTTCGCAGAAATTGCTGCTTCTTCAGAAGGAGCTAATCGTAAGCATCTATTGAAATAAATAATAATCATAGTTTCATGTTTAGACCATTATTTATGACATTGAGAAATATTTCAAAACATGAAAGTTATTTTCTTTGATATCATATAAATTTAATGTGAGTTCTGAAAAATATGCATAGGCACTGCTTCCAGTAGTCAAGGCTCCCTTTCCCTAAAGGCGGTTCAAGGGGCATTCATTGTATGTTATATAACAGAGTGTGCAAACCACTAAAGCATTCATTTTGATTGAAATATACCTGGTTGATCCTGCTGTCTCTCCCTTTCGTATTTCTGATTCGTACGAATGTACAAATTTCGGGAAATTCGTACGAATTTTCGATTCGTACGAAACTAATCGCACATGAGGGGGTTTATATCAGCCAGGACTGCCCAATAGGCAGTGGTGAGTTTCTGCCTAGTGTCCTACTCCTGTAGGTGGCGATATAACCCTATAGTCGAGAATATCAGACTCTGTGTTCATTGAACGTAAGAGAAACAAAAATGCAAGCTCAAGCAGCTTGCCAGTCCTTAGATGTAATAGTTGCATTCGTTTTCTTTTTTCAGACTTCTTCACTTTCTGCCTAGTACCGGTAATTCTGTAAATAATACACTTCCTGTCCCTAGATGGCTATGCTACCTCTTCAACTGTATCTATGGAGGAAACCATGGTTGTCACCTAGGCTGGACTTTAAACATGTTTAATTTTGTTTATCTTCATTACATGGGAAAGGGCAAGGAAAGGGAAAGGAAGATAGCATTGTTTTATGCTTCTATATTTCACAGGAACAGACAAGGACATGGAATTTCTGACATGGTCAACAGGTTATTCCTGTACTGGCAAAAAATGTTTTTAGTCTAAAAAAAAGAAAATTATTGCAGCCACCACATCTAAAAACTAAGGATGGGGGGGCGTGGCCTGACGCATCATGTGAGCAGACGTTTCTCTCTGCAGCTCCTGGATCCCTCTGCACAATCCTTTGCAATCCTGCTAACCTGTCAAGCCAATCGGCCCAAAACTTTTTCCAGACACCCAAGAGAGACCCTGCTACCCATCCACGGAAGATTTTTGGTGGATGGGAGGAAGAAAAGGGAGAAAACAGCCCCCGGTCAGGATGAACATTAACACACGTTCCTCCCAAGATGGCCGCCGCTCCACCATGCTACAAACACCTCTCTCCTCTACACCGGAGCTCTTTGGTGACGATCCGGACCCCTCACTACCACCATCCCCTGGGACTTCAGCCCCATCAGCACCATCAGCCCCATCTCAAGAAAGGGCCGGAACCGGAGCCTACCCTGCTTGATGTTCTCAAAATCCTGAAGGTAAACCATTCTGATATTATGGGGAAGGTGGAGGAACTAAAGCTGGACATTACCATAATGCGCCAGGACATGCATAAGGTCAGGGACCGGGTCGCTGAGACAGAACGCCACATTAGTGACATGGAAGACACTGTAGGCCCGGCCCTGCCTGTACTGAAAACCCATGGCACCAGAATTCAATCGTTGGCAGATAAGTTCGACGATTTGGAAAATCTTCTACGCAGGAACAACCTGCGCCTGGTGGGCCTCCCAGAACGGGTCAAGGGTGCGGACCCGGTATCCTTCTTAAAATGCTGGTTTACCCAGGAATTTGGCAAAGACTGCCTGTCCCCATGCTTTGTGATTGAACGGGTCCACAGGGTCCCTGGGAGACCGCTCCCTGCTGGCAACCACCCTCGCACCATGGTTATCCGTCTCCTAAATTATAGGGACAGGGACGCTATCCTGAGGGCTGCCCGCATTAAGGGAAGCCTGAAAATCAACAACGCATCGGTCTCCCTCTTCCCAGATTACTCCCCAGCAGTCCGTGCTGCAAGAGCCAAGTATCAGCATGTTAAACAGAAGTTGAGAGGACAGACCATACTGCACTTTCCTGGTATGAATCCCTGTACCAACCAGGCCGCGCATCTGACCGACCACCTGCAACCTGATCGGGGTATCCCTCCGCACTGGCTACAATGCCACTTCACTCTCTTTTCCTCGCCCCAATCGGGGGTTCTTTGTGCCTATGGCAGGTACCTTATTCTACAGCTCGACAAGAGGCTACGGATCTTCATGTGGAAGATTGAGTTGCTGCAGTTTTTTGTTCCCCGATCGTTGACTGATCGAAGTTGTTTGCTGACTTGCCTGTATTGGCCATGTTCCTAGTGTCTACTAGAAGTTTCGGGACAAAGCCGACCCCTTGTTCTTGGGGCACGGCAGGGGTAGTAACGAAATCAATGTGGATTTCAACTGGTAATGTATGTGTAATGGTATGTGTGTCTGAATGGATGGTGGTTGTGTGTTTGTGTGCATGGGTACTTTTTTTCTCCTGCTCCCCCCAGTGTTGGATTGCAGCCGTGCCGGTGACAAGGGTCTGATTTGTGCCATCATATATGGGCCCCTTTTTAACCCCCCCCCCCATGTCTATGATCACATGCATCTCCTGGAATGTCCGGGGGTTAAACTCTAAATTTAAAAGAGCATCCTTATTTGAATTTCTCAAACCGCATAAGCCACAGATACTATGCCTGCAGGAGACACATCTCCTAGGCTCCAAAATACTTGCTTTGAAAAAACACTGGGTGTCACAAGGGTATCATTCCACGTACTCTAAATATGCTAGGGGAGTTTTTGTCCTCATAAGGAAGGGACTCCCTTTCTCCTGTGACCAGGTAGTTATTGACCCAAAGGGTCGGTATGTTTTTTTACTGTGTAAAGTCCACGCCACCCCATTGCTTTTAGTGGTAGTATACGCCCCCCCCCCCTGTCACGGCTGCAGTCTTTACTGATTTAAGTTTACAGTTTTCTAAGTTGCCGGGTCTGCCTACCCTTGTGTTGGGGGATTTCAACTCTGTACTGGACCCTGGTCTGGACGGATTGAGGCCCCTCCAATATGAATCCAAGCTATTTAGCCAATGGTGTGCCTCCTTTGGTTACGTTGACCTTTGGCGGCGTGGCCATCCACTGACAAAAGAATACTCCTGTCAATCCAGAACGTATGGTACTCTTTCTAGGCTGGATTATGCCCTGGGAACCTCTGATATGGTCCCCTATGTTAAGTCGGTCGCATACCTTTCACAGACAATCTCAGACCATTCAGCCCTTAGGATAGATTTAGTGGTGGGCCATCGACCCTCATTTCGGCAGTGGAGACTCAGCCCCTGCTGGATCTCCACCCCTGAAGTACAGGACCCGGTTGGACAGGACATGTCCCACTTTTGGGCGGATAATGAAGGATCTGCCTCCCCTGGCCCCACATGGGACGCCTTTAAGGTGACTGTGAGGGGGTCATACATCTCTAACACTACCAGTCATAAAAAAAATCTCCAGGCCACTCTTTTAGCCCTAGAGTCCTCCTTGGAGACTGCTAGGGCCCAGTACTCTGCGTCCCCCACCCCGGACTCCCATGGGGTCCTGGTGGGGGCGCATAGGGCCCTGGATCTCCACAGGGTGGATGTAACGCAGAAACAACAGAGATATCTGACGGCCAAGCTGCTTGAACACAGTGGGAAAAATGGTAAGATGTTAGCATATCTCTCCCGCATGGACTATGTTGATAGGACTATTCCGCAAATCCAGGTGTGGGCGGATAATGAAGGATCTGCCTCCCCTGGCCCCACATGGGACGCCTTTAAGGTGACTGTGAGGGGGTCATACATCTCTCCCGCATGGACTATGTTGATAGGACTATTCCGCAAATCCAGGTGCCGGACGGCTCCATCGCTTCAGACCCTATGACCATTAATCATAGTGCGAGCAAAAGTGGATCCACAGATTGTGTGCCACAGTCCCCCCCGGACTCAATGAGTCCATTTCCTTTGCCCCTTTCCTTAAGGGCTTCACGTCCGGGAAGACGCAGTAATATAATATAACACCTCTGGTTTTCGAGTTTTTGCGTTTGAGTAGACGTGCTTGGACGTCCCAAATCCTGTTGGTGAACCACTGCCTCTAGTTTCGGGCCAATACTTATGCTTTATTCTATCCTCTGTCCAGGATTCTTTACTTTATACACATTGTTTGGCGCGATCTTCGCGCTCTCTTCTTACACGTAATCCTTATTTCCCGCATGTTATTATCATTATTTTTCTCATGTAATGATTCAGTTTGTCATGTGTGGCTTGGGGACCTATCCATTCAGGTCACCCGACACCTATGGTTATAGGTGGGCCCTTGCTTCCTGGTGTATGCTTTTTCTTCTTTTAAGTTTGCCAAATTGTTCTCCTTTGCTCCCTGGGTATATGCACACAGCTACACGGCCATACACATACTGTGTACTATTAAGACACAGGGCCGTAGCATGTTCATATGATAAACTCCGAGCTAAACTCGAACAATACTGGCAATATATTATTTGAAACACACTTACAATGTAATCACATATTTGTGGATAATGTCATCTGAAGAGATCCCATGTCCCCTGTTCTCTCAATAGGTTCAATATGTTCCTTCTGTATGTTAATATGCCTACAATCTTATGGTATGACCTACATAACTAATGGGAATGTGATAATAATAGAGATAACCATGAAGACATGTTTTTCCCACCTGCCATACCATATAGGCAGTAAATCTATGATAAAACTTTGTCTTCTCTATTTTAGGGTTCCCCCTGTGGTTCGAGTGGGCTCCGGATCTCCTGGATGGCGCTCCTGCTTTTCGCCCCATCCCGGTGGATACGTGCGGCGGCGGGGTGTCCCCCATACGCAACCTCACAGCAAGGGTAAGGAGGAGCGCCCACCATCTAAGCTCCTCCAATCATGTTCCCTCCAGGCGGCCTGGACGGGCCCGGGCTCCCTGACAGGGAACCACTCCCCTTGCTGGCGGCGTCCTGGAACGCAATCGGACCTCTCCCGATCACTGCGCATGCGCGTGGCCACGTGCGTGCGCGTGATGCGGGACGTCACGCCGATGCGACGATTGCGTAGCAGACGCGACCCCGGAAGGACCTCCTGGACGCCGGGGAGGCCACTCCAGATGGCGTATGATGCCGTCATGGCTCCCGTGGACGGGCGGGCCATGCGGGCACAGGAACGACAGATGGAGGGTGACGCCCCTCTACGTTCCTTGTCCTCCCCTGTTCTCTCCCTCCCCTTTCATACCTATTTCTCCCAGCTTTCTCCGCCCTTCTCCCTTTTCTCCTCCCCTCCTCCCCTCCCCTCCCTGAGGATGCCCTGATTTGACACCATATGTGTCCTAATATACACACCTGTTGCTATTGGGTACAACCCATAAATACCACATGGGAAGGCTAAACAAACCTATCTCCATGTGATGATCCAAGCACCACGCCACACAAACGCAGTGAGTAGAACCTCTCTCAGCTCCATGCCTCCCCTCTTGGGACCAACATTAGATGCAATATATGACCCTGTCTCTATCCCCAGACCGGGTACTCTACCTTTGGAATTTGCGATCAGTACAACACACTCTGGTTCGCAATATATGGGCCTTCACAAGCACCTCGCAACCTGAGCAAGATATACCAACTCCACTAGGTAACGCTATACTGTTTGTTGGTATCTGACATACTGGTATACCTTTTTCATCCTTGTTTTCCCCTGTCTCCACACACACACACATTCCCTCACGGTTTTAATTCCCAACTCTTCACTCCATATCCCATATTCCATTACATTAATCGCACCTTTTCGCTCACATACATCCCCACCCCAGCACCCCCTCACTCCAGTGACCTATAGCATCACCAGCACAGCACCTAATTGAACATTAACGTTCTGACTGACATCACACCCATACCCCCTCCCCCCCCCCCTTTTCTTCTGGCACTCCCTCCCACTCACCCCTTCACTCCCCCCCCCCCTTTCCCCCTCCTCCCCCCTCCCCTTTTTTTTTTTTTTCCCCTCCCTCACAGTTACCTTCCCCCTCCCCTTCTTTCTTCACACCCCCCCCCCCTGTTTCTTCTCCAACCACCCTCCCCTCTTCCTTCCCCTTTCTTCCTCCCCTCTCCCCTTTTATCCTTTTCCATTTTCCCCCCCTTCTCCCTTTCCCCTCCCCACTCCCCCCCCTCCCCCTATCCTTTCTTCCTTCCCACTTTCGTACAACACTGTCTCCCCACTGTCTCATCTCCCTCCTCTTCATTCTACTCTTGTGGATGCTGCAGCATCCCAACGCCCATCTATACATGTGCATGCCATGTACTGACTTTTCTCTCCTCCCCCCCCCCCTTTTTCCCCCCTCCCCTCCCCCCCTCACTACCTTCCCCCCCCTTTTTTCCCCCTCCCCTCTCCCTTCCCCCCTCCCCTTTTTCCCCTCCCTCCCCCTCCTTCCCCCCCTTTCCCCCCCCTCCCCCCCCCCGTCCACCCTCCCTTCCAGTCACCACCACTCCCCTTGCCCTTCCCTCCCTTCACCTCCTCAATCCTCTCCCTTCTTACCCCACCTGCTTCCCTTTCCCCTCCATTCCCTTCCGACCTCCATCACTAGTCCAGATATAGTAACATACCAATTGGCACCATGTGTAAAACACACTAATGACATAACCACCCTTCACTAAAAAACCCCATTCCTTTTCACCACTGTTCCGAGTATACCAGACATTGTTAATTGTTATGGCAACCCACTATGATATACAACTAAGTATATGATCTTGGATCTCACGACAGGTGTGCAGAACAGGGGACCCCAAGGAACCCCATCTTCATCCCCCCTTCCTCCTTTTTTTCCCCCTTTCCTATTCCCCTCCCCCCCCCCATCCCCCTTCCCCTGCCTGTTTGGCCCACGCACGGACCCGTGGGTAGCCTATTCATTGGATGTGACCCCTCGCAGGTCCCGTTTTGGATCACCTTGCCTGCCGCGCGCCCGCTGGGGGGTGCTATAGCGGGACGCTATCTAGGACCTGGAGCACACCAACCTAGAGGGAACCCTATCATACACAAGGAGTAAATTATGAGAAAAATTTACACACTAGGTAAATATTTCACAGTACAATGTGATATTATGCTATGCGATGTGAAAGGACAATTGGAGACAAATATATGTAAATGAAATATTGTTACAATATGTTGTTCTCACCCTGTTTCTTTTCAAACAGACAAAACTACCTTTGAGGAAGACCCCTACTAAAACGGGTCGAAACGCGTCAGGTTTACTTTTACCCCCAATATTTGGCTATGTAAACTACATTGTTGTAAAGGCTTTTTTGTCTGCTAGTGTAAATCTGTTTTTAAAATTTCTGTATTGTTTTATCCATTTGGGACCCATGCCTCAGATTTTTACCTCTATTCATATGTCACATGCGACATCCTTTCAATAAAGATTCATTTTTTGAATATAACAACACTTTTCAGAGAACTTATTTTCCAAACGCTGCCTAAAAACCCCACCAATCCCTCCTGGGGGGACTCCTTCTTCTTTGTTTTTACATCCCAGGGGTGAGCAGCCAAACATCATCTCCCGTTAGTGTCTTTTTTTCTTTTTTAGTTTATATTCGGGTGGTTAAACACCCTTCCCCCCGTGACACTTTGGGGTTGAGACATGGGCCTCTAAATGTAAATCTTTTCAGTGTTTAGCCACAGTTCAGTGAATGTTTTTCTTTTACTGCATGTACACTTACATACTGTAACTAATATGAGCAACTTTCAGGGTGATGAATGGGCTAGCCTCATGTCCACATATGAAACAGACTTTGAAAAGAAGGAACAGGTCGACACTCAGATACTGTCTTTCACAAACAAATTGAGTAAAATTTTAGAAAAAAAGTCGGCCCTTTTCTGGCACATCAGGTCATTTGAGAGATATAAAAGAGATAAAATAAACCCACTAGGGCTCAGAATCCAAATTTTTCCCAACCTAGACAAAATAAGCATTGACTGCAAACAAGAATGGGAGGCTAATCTAAATTCATGCTCTCAAGAAATGATGACCATACTTACCAAGGAATACAACAGACAAATTGTTCTGTTGGATATTGAAATTGCCACCATTGAAACCAATATTAAAACAACATAACATAATAGCATACAATAGCAACATAAACAATATCTAGATCTACAAATCAAAATAAAGGATGATCTTTCCACTTACAATAAGAATATTTTGCAGAAAAAAGAACAAAAATTCTGGAGGGACAAAATGGCCTTCGCAGAAGGGCGATCCTATAAATGGCACACAAACACACAAAATAATAGGAACTATATGATAAAACCATCATTTCCTAATTTCTTCAATGCACCCAAAACCAAAAATATTCCAGATCCTAGCACGAACTTTAACACTGTTCAAAAGGGTAGAGGAAAATACAAACGAAATCGTAATAATAAAGGTTCTCCCCAACAGGAAAGAAAGAAACGCACCGTTGACACAGATAGGCAGGGTGAAGGGCCATATGGGTCGAGTAACATGCCACGGGACTCTCAAATTGAGCCCCGTGATATGAATGTGGAGAACGGTGATCCCACATCCACACATTCCTCGACCAACGTGACACATACAAATCACACTATAGAACAACTAAAACAAACTATTAAGAGTCCTTTATACCTCATACGGGGACCCTCCCCACCCCAAATAAACAGGGGAGTGGGAAACTTAGACAACTTTGTGACAAGGATCCCATTAAATCCTTAAGTGTGATCAACCTGTCATCACATCCTCTATCAACGGCCGAGGAAAATGTCCTTGCTCGGGGACTAACCTTCTGCCCAGAAGAAAACTTTGACACCTTTGAGGTGGTGACCGATCTGCAGCTCTTTGCACGCAGGCTCCTATTAAGGAGCCTGCATGCAAAGACCGACACGATCGACACCACAGACTGGTCTACTTTTAGTATGAGGGAATACAAAGCCTTACGGGACTTAACCCTTTTATATCAGGAGAATAATACAGTGGATCTAATAGATCAAATTGATCCTGAAATTCTATTAGAAAATGCCGGAAAACCATCACGGCCCTCTGCGGCACATTTTAGAAAACCATCGGCCAGATTCCCCCCTTTAAACCTTAACCCTAGTATTGATATCTTCATTAAACAAACTAGTAGAGATCTACTCAAACTACCCAAAAAGAAGATATCTCCAACTAACTTAACTCCCAAAGAGTTTCAGGCTATAAATTCCCTACGCAGCAACGCCAACATCACCGTGAAACCGTCTGATAAGGGGGGAAACATAGTCCTGATGGACAATCAGGACTATGTATCTATGTGCACGGATATACTTAACAATAAAACATGGTACCGCAAGGTTACCATAAAGACCATACAAACCTCTTATGTTAAATTCGAGGATCTAATTGATTCAGCCCTTTTGGAAGGTACCATCACCAAGGACCAACATGAATATATCAGGGTTAAATATACACGCCTTGCCACGTTTTACAGCCTGCCCAAAATCCACAAAAGTCTCAGTAGACCCCCCGGACGACCTATCGTCTCGGGTAACGGAAATATATCCGAAAACCTGAGCAAAATCATTGACGCCTTTCTACAACCTTTTGTTTTGGAATTACCTTCTTTTTTAAAAGATACCATACATTTACTCCAAAAAATTGAAAATATGTCGCTGACCGATAACTCACTACTGGTGGCCATCGACGTAGAGGCGCTATATAGCTCGATCCCCCATAACCAGGGGATCGCAGCTATATGCAATATATTGTGGACAAGCTGTAAATACGATGGCGCCCTGAACAACTTTATTACGGATGGATTGGAATACATCCTAAACAATAATTTCTTTTCCTTTGACAATTCCCACTACCTCCAGGTGCAAGGCGTGGCCGTGGGCACATGCTGTGCCCCGGCCTACGCCAACTTGTACCTGGAGGAGTGGGAAAAGTCACTCCTAGACGACGAGGACCTCCGTATGTATACTAGCCACATCAAAACGTGGCTACGATACATAGATGATGTCCTCGTCGTCTGGGAGGGATCGGCAGAACTCTTACAAGAGTTCCATGATCGCATCAACACCAATACTTGGAACCTTAAGTTCACTTTGACATCTAATAAAGAGAGTATTACCTTTCTTGATGTCGAACTTAAGCGGAAACCTGAGAACAAAATCTCTACCACACTATACCGCAAAAATACCGCGGGCAACACAATACTCCATGCCCAGAGTGCACCCTTACGGGCAATATTTGAGAATACGGAGAAATTGTTCGGATGAGCCCATGTTTAAAATAGAAGCCAAAAACCTCCAAAATCGTTTACTCGATCGAGGATATAGTCGCTCATGCCTCCGAAAAGCCTATAATCGAGTAACAGCTCGTTCACGCTTGGACCTGTTGTCCAAGAAAAAGGCACCCGATGACCAAAAAGATAATGTATCGCGAATTGTTCTGCGGTTTACTCGACAGCACAGAAAAATCCGCGATATAATTCAAAAACATTGGAATATACTCACAGACGATCCTAGAATAAATCAATTTATTTCCGGTCACCCTTCAATTACATATAGAAGAGCTACATCACTAAGAGACCATCTTGTCCAGAGTGAATTTAGGGATGAGCACAGACGCCTCAAACACTGCTCAGCCCGGGGATCATTCCCCTGTGGCCATTGCAGTTGTTGCCAATACATTCAACGCCAAAGGCATTTTCTCCTTCCGAATGGGCTACCCCACAAGTCTGCCCACTTTGTTAACTGCCAGACAAAGGGCGTTGTATATATAATGTCCTGCGAATGCGGGGCATTCTATATTGGCAAAACGAAGCAGGAGTTTCACCGCGGGATGTCCAAGCACGTCTACTCCATGCAAATCGGAAACCATTACTTGCCCCTGGGCCGTCATGTTGTTCTGATACATGACTATAAAATGCCCAGGATCACATTTACGGCCTTGGATAGAATCCATATCCCTGACAGAGGAGGAGATTGGAACAAAATCTTGCTACAGTGCGAGCAAAAGTGGATCCACAGATTGTGTGCCACTGTCCCCCCCGGACTCAATGAGTCCATTTCCTTTGCCCCTTTCCTTAAGGGCTTCACGTCCGGGAAGACGCAGTAATATAATATAACACCTCTGGTTTTCGAGTTTTTGCGTTTGAGTAGACGTGCTTGGATGTCCCAAATCCTGTTGGTGAACCACTGCCTCTAGTTTCGGGCCAA
This sequence comes from Lithobates sylvaticus, assembly GCA_028564925.1. Taxonomy (NCBI): domain Eukaryota; kingdom Metazoa; phylum Chordata; class Amphibia; order Anura; family Ranidae; genus Lithobates; species Lithobates sylvaticus. The sequence continues at coordinate 131,611,335 of CM053038.1, forward strand.
TACTTATGCTTTATTCTATCCTCTGTCCAGGATTCTTTACTTTTTACACATTGTTTGGCGCGATCTTCGCGCTCTCTTCTTACACGTAATCCTTATTTCCCGCATGTTATTATCATTATTTTTCTCATGTAATGATTCAGTTTGTCATGTGTGGCTTGGGGACCTATCCATTCAGGTCACCCGACACCTATGGTTATAGGTGGGCCCTTGCTTCCTGGTGTATGCTTTTTCTTCTTTTAAATTTGCCAAATTGTTCTCCTTTGCTCCCTGGGTATATGCACACAGCTACACGGCCATACACATACTGTGTACTATTAAGACACAGGGCCGTAGCATGTTCATATGATAAACTCCGAGCTAAACTCGAACAATACTGGCAATATATTATTTGAAACACACTTACAATGTAATCACATATTTGTGGATAATGTCATCTGAAGAGATCCCATGTCCCCTGTTCTCTCAATAGGTTCAATATGTTCCTTCTGTATGTTAATATGCCTACAATCTTATGGTATGACCTACATAACTAATGGGAATGTGATAATAATAGAGATAACCATGAAGACACGTTTTTCCCACCTGCCATACCATATAGGCAGTGAATCTATGATAAAACTTTGTCTTCTCTATTTTAGGGTTCCCCCTGTGGTTCGAGTGGGCTCCGGATCTCCTGGATGGCGCTCCTGCTTTTTCGCCCCATCCCGGTGGATACGTGCGGCGGCGGGGTGTCCCCCATACGCGACCTCACAGCAAGGGTAAGGAGGAGCGCCCACCATCTAAGCTCCTCCAATCATGTTCCCTGCAGGCGGCCTGGGCGGGCCCGGGCTCCCTGACAGGGAACCACTCCCCTTGCTGGCGGCGTCCTGGAACGCAATCGGACCTCTCCCGATCACTGCGCATGCGCGTGGCCACGTGCGTGCGCTGATGCGGGACGTCACGCCGATGCGACGATTGCGTAGCAGACGCGACCCCGGAAGGACCTCCCGGACGCCGGGGAGGCCACTCCAGATGGCGTATGATGCCGTCATGGCTCCCGTGGACGGGCGGGCCATGCGGGCACAGGAACGACAGATGGAGGGTGACGCCCCTCTACGTTCCTTGTCCTCCCCTGTTGTCATGAGGGCTCCATCCGTGGCCGGCGACCTGATGATCCTGCCAGTAATCGGCGCCTCAGCATCCCTGGTTCCCGTTCTCGGCTGCCATTGCGCATGCGCGAGCGCGCGCGTGCACGCGCGCGCCCGCAGACGGGGGCGAGCGTGCGCAGACGGGTGCGCGCCTCCATTGGCGCCAATGAGGCTATTTAAACCCTTCTGTGACTGACGGTCCCTGCTGTCTGCTCTACAACGTTCTGTGTTTGAAACCTGATCTGAAGTCTGTTTACCTGTATCTGACCCGGCTATCCTTGACCATCCGCTCTGTCCCTGTGTATCGACCTTGGCTTGTCTTTGACCATCCTCTTGTCTGCTCCATCTGTACCGTGCTGCCAGCCTGTTATCTGACCCGGCCTGCCTGACCATTCCAGAGCCAGCTTACCTGTTATACCAGTCTGCATACAGATCCAAGTCTGCCTGTTGTTCCAGTCTGCATACAGATCCGAGTCTGCCTGTTGTTCCAGTCTGCACACAGATCCAAGTCTGCCTGTTGTTCCAGTCTGCACACAGATACAAGTCTGCCTGTTGTTCCAGTCTGCATACAGATCCAAGTCTGCCTGTTGTTCCAGTCTGCACACAGATCCAGCTTACCTGTTGTTCCAGTCTGCACACAGATCCAAGTCTACCTGTTGTTCCAGTCTGCATACAGATCCAGCTTACCTGTTGTTCCAGTCTGCACACAGATCCAAGTCTGCCTGTTGTTCCAGTCTGCACACAGATCCAGCTTACCTGTTGTTCCAGTCTGCATACAGATCCAAGTCTGCCTGTTGTTCCAGTCTGCACACAGATCCAGCTTACCTGTTGTTCCAGTCTGCATACAGATCCAAGTCTGCCTGTTGTTCCAGTCTGCCTACAGCTACCTACTTACCTCATCCGCTGAGCTTATCCAGGAAGCTCTTGTACCGGTCTGACCATTCCTGCCAGGCACCTGTGTCCCTCCTGACTCCTGGTCCTACTGTCCCATCATCAGGGGACCGGCGAGTGGGAGCCGCAAGGGAGGCCCTTCTCTGCTAATCAGACTCACCACTACCAGGGAGCGTGACAGTAGCAGACAGCCATGTCTGAGTCTGAGCAGGGGGCCTCTCCTATGGAAGGACTGTGCCAACACCTGGCAGGACTGACCGAGGCGGTAAAGAATCTCCAGCAGGGATACACCCGGTTGGAAGAACGGGTGCTGGCTCTACCACCAACAGCCCCATCTGGGGGAAGTCCAGGACCATCGGTGATAATGCTCCCTCCAGAGCCCCGGGTACCAATCCCTGAGAGATTCTCGGGTGCCCGCAACCTCTTTCGGGACTTCCGTAACTCCTGTGAACTGTTCTTTGCACTACAGCCACGTACTTTTTCCCTGGAAGCCACCAAGGTGGGCTTTGTGATCTCCTTACTCTCCGGAGACCCGCGGACCTGGGCCCACCGCCTCCTAGAGCAGAAGGACCCCGCACTGGCCGGTCTTAATTCATTTTTTGACACTATGGCCCAACTCTATGAAGACCCCCAACTCGCTGCCACCGCAGAGACCACTCTGCGCGCCCTCCAGCAGGGGCGAAGGCCTGTGGAAGACTATGTCGCAGACTTTAGGCGCTGGGGTGCGGATACCCAGTGGAACGACGCGGCTCTGCGTCACCAGTTCCGCCTAGGACTTTCTGAGGCACTAAAAGATGAGCTGGCGAGAGTTGGGGTACCCTAGACCCTGGACACTCTGATCAACCTGGTCATCCAGATTGACCGACGACTAAGGGAGCGCAGGTCGGAACGTGCATCCGGTTTCCCTCGTCCTACCTGGATGCTCCCCAAGGCCCCAAGTCACCTGCAGACTGGCTCGGTCCAGCGGTCTGTAACCCTCCCTGATTCCTCCGAGCCCATGCAGTTAGGGCTCTTGAGGCCTTCTCTAACTTCTGAGGAACGGCAACGTCGTCGGGTCAACAACTTGTGCCTCTACTGTGGTGAGCCTGGGCACTACGTAAGGAACTGTCCGGCCAAGGCTCGTAAGTGCCCTCTCATGCCTGCTTGCTCTATGGACTCCTCAACCCAGGTCTCCTCTCACCTTGCCCTTTCTGTCTTGTTACAGCTTCCGGGAAGAATCCTCCAGGTACCCGCCATTATTGATTCCGGGGCATGCAGCTGTTTCATGGACTCGTCCTTCGCTGCCCAACACCGGATCTCTCTCCAGTCTAAATCCCAGGGACTGTCAGTTTACCTGGCGGATGGCCCCTCCATCCGTTCAGGCCCGGTTACGCAAGAGACCATCCCACTGCCCATGACCATCTCGGACAATCACCAGGAACTTCTTTGCATGGACATTATTTCCTCTCCATTATCCCCTATAATCCTGGGCATGCCGTGGCTGAAGGCCCACAACCCAGTCATCGACTGGACCACTGGGATGGTTTCCTTCTCCTCTCAGTACTGTCAGACGTCTTGCAGACCTCCTAATTCCTCCCAGCTGGCTACTCTGCTAAGTGGGGACTCTGAGATGGACCTCCGTCGGGCTATTCCCCAGGCCTACCACGACTATCTAGATGTCTTCAGCAAACAGGCAGCAGAGGTGCTCCCTCCTCACAGGGCTTATGATTGCCCAATTGAACTTTTCCCTGGAGCAGAGATCCCCTTTGGAAGGGTCTTCCCCCTGACAGAAGTGGAGCAAGGCAAGTTGAAGGAGTACATTGAGGAGAACCTTCGAAAAGGCTTCATCCGCCCATCTACCTCTCCTGCGGGCGCGGGCATATTTTTCGTGGAGAAAAAAGATCACACCCTTCGGCCCTGTGTGGACTATAGGGAGCTGAACAACATTACGGTCAAGAACCGTTACCCTCTCCCGTTGGTCCCTGAACTCTTCCAGAGGCTTGGCACGGCCACCATCTTCACGAAACTTGACCTACGGGGGGCTTATAATCTGGTCCGGATTAAAGACGGGGATGAGTGGAAGACGGCCTTTCGGACACGGTATGGGCATTACGAGTATCTCGTGATGCCCTTCGGCCTGTGCAATGCCCCCGCAACCTTTCAATACTTCATTAACGACGTACTTCGGGACTTCCTGGACTTGTTTGCCGTGGTATATCTGGACGATATCTTGATTTTCTCCCCCTCTTTAGAGACCCACCGCAGACACGTCAAGGAGGTCCTGGGACGACTCCGTATCCACGGCCTGTATGCCAAGGCAGAGAAATGCCAGTTTGAACAGGAGAGTATCCCCTTCCTTGGGCTAATCATCTCAAGTACAGGCATCAAGATGGACCCCCAGAAGATTTCTGCCATCTTGGAATGGCCCACTCCGGCAGACAAAAAGGGCATCCAACGGTTCATTGGCTTTGCCAATTTTTACCGTAAGTTTATCAGGGGGTTCTCCGCCATTGTGGCGCCTATCACCCAACTGACCAAACAAGGGACCCGGTTCCGGTGGTCTTCCGAGGCCCAGGAGGCCTTTGATGCCCTTAAAACTCTGTTTACCTCGGCACCCATCCTCAGGCACCCGGACTCCTCTCTACCCTTCACCTTGGAGGTCGATGACTCCGAGATCGCGGTGGGTGCCATTCTGTCCCAGAGACAGGGGGACAAGTCCCTGCTGCACCCGGTCGCCTTCTTCTCCCGCAAGTTGTCCTCGGCCGAGAGGAACTATGATGTGGGCGACCGAGAACTACTGGCGATCAAGGCTGCCCTGGAAGAATGGTGATACCTCCTGGAGGGGGCCTCTCACCCCATTCTAATATTCACCGACCATAAGAATCTGGAATACTTGAAGTCAGCTAAGAGATTGAAACCCAGACAAGCCAGATGGGCACTTTTCTTTTCCCGCTTTACTTTTCATGTGACATACCGGCCCGGATCCAAGAATGTCAAACCCGATGCCCTGTCTAGGATGTACCACAAGCACCAGGAAGAAGATCCCCCTGACACTATTCTGGCCCCAGGAAACTTTCTCCTTCTTCAAGAGGACTTGCTGTCCAAATTCAACCGTGCCTCAGCAGGGCAAAGGCCCACTTCCGAAACCCAGCTACAGGAGAAGGATGGCCTATTCTGGTACGGGGACAAGATCTACACCCCGGAACAGCTCCGGGTAACAACTATGGAGCTGTGCCATGACCACGCCTTGGCCGGTCACTTCGGTGTCGCTAAGACCACCGACTTGGTACAGCGTACCTTCTGGTGGCCTCAACTACGGGCTGACTGTAAAAGATTTGTGGACACTTGCCCCACCTGCATCCGGAACAAGAATCCCAAAACCAGGGCCTGGGGTCTCCTTAAACCCCTGTCTGTCCCAGATCGTCCCTGGAGGATGATCTCCCTAGATTTCATTGTGGAGTTGCCCCCAGCAGAAGGCCACACGACGATCTTTGTGATCGTCGATCGGTTGTCCAAGATGGCTCACTTCATCCCCATGAAGGGCACCCCCTCGGCTCCAGAGACGGCACGGGCCTTTATTAGGGAAATTGTCCGCCTTCACGGGGTCCCGGCTAACATCGTCTCGGATCGAGGGGTACAATTCACCTCTCGATTCTGGAGGTCCCTGTGCCAGTCCTTGGATATCGAACTCTCTCTCTCCTCTGCGTACCATCATCAGTCTAATGGGCAGACGGAGCGGACCAATCAGACCCTAGAGCAGTACCTGCGCTGCTTCTCCTCCTTCGCCCAAGATGACTGGATCTCCCTTCTGCCCCTGGCCGAGTTCGCATATAACAACGCCACCCACTCCGCCACCAAACAGACCCCCTTTTTCGCCAACTATGGGTACCACCCGGCATTTCTGCCTAACTCACTTCCTGACTGCACTGTGCCAGCAGTCCAAGAGCGAATTCAGTTCTTTTCCACCAACAACCAACTTCTTCAGGAGACCATGACTAGGACCCAGGAGTACAACAAAACCGTATTTGACAAAAAGAGACGGGGGGAACTGGTGCTTGTCCCGGGCGAAACTGTATGGCTATCCACCTCTAACCTAAAACTGGCTTGCCCTTCACGGAAACTGGGCCCCAAGTTCTTGGGCCCCTTCCCGGTCAAGAGGAGGATCAACGAGGTGGCTTGAATTGGAATTGGATGAATGGATGAATTGGAACTTCCAGATTCTTTGAAGATTCACCCGGTCTTCCATGTGTCCTTACTGAAGCCCTCGGTTAGTAACCCTTTCCCCAACCGGAGGGCCATTCCTCCTGATCCGGTCATAGTGGACGGGGAGGAGGAGTTCGAGGTGGAAGCCATCCTTAATGTCAGAAGAAGGCAGAACCAGAACCAGTTCCTAATCAAGTGGAAGGGGTACGGCCCCGAGGAGAACTCCTGGGAGCCCGAGGAGAACATCCACGCTAAGAGTCTAGTCCAATCTTTTAAGAGAGCCCATCCTGAGAAATTTGCCCCGAGGGGCATCCGGAGGCTGCCCCTTAGGGGGGGGCAATGTCATGAGGGCTCCATCCGTGGCCGGCGACCTGATGATCCTGCCAGTAATCGGCGCCTCAGCATCCCTGGTTCCCGTTCTCGGCTGCCATTGCGCATGCGCGAGCGCGCGCGTGCACGCGCGCGCCCGCAGACGGGGGCGAGCATGCGCGGACGGGTGCGCGCCTCCATTGGCGCCAATGAGGCTATTTAAACCCTCCTGTGACTGACGGTCCCCGCTGTCTGCTCTACAACGTTCTGTGTTTGAAACCTGATCTGAAGTCTGTTTACCTGTATCTGACCCGGCTATCCTTGACCATCCGCTCTGTCCCTGTGTATCGACCTTGGCTTGTCTTTGACCATCCTCTTGTCTGCTCCATCTGTACCGTGCTGCCAGCCTGTTATCTGACCCGGCCTGCCTGACCATTCCAGAGCCAGCTTACCTGTTATACCAGTCTGCATACAGATCCAAGTCTGCCTGTTGTTCCAGTCTGCATACAGATCCGAGTCTGCCTGTTGTTCCAGTCTGCACACAGATCCAAGTCTGCCTGTTGTTCCAGTCTGCACACAGATACAAGTCTGCCTGTTGTTCCAGTCTGCACACAGATACAAGTCTGCCTGTTGTTCCAGTCTGCATACAGATCCAAGTCTGCCTGTTGTTCCAGTCTGCACACAGATCCAGCTTACCTGTTGTTCCAGTCTGCACACAGATCCAAGTCTACCTGTTGTTCCAGTCTGCATACAGATCCAGCTTACCTGTTGTTCCAGTCTGCACACAGATCCAAGTCTGCCTGTTGTTCCAGTCTGCACACAGATCCAGCTTACCTGTTGTTCCAGTCTGCATACAGATCCAAGTCTGCCTGTTGTTCCAGTCTGCACACAGATCCAGCTTACCTGTTGTTCCAGTCTGCATACAGATCCAAGTCTGCCTGTTGTTCCAGTCTGCCTACAGCTACCTACTTACCTCATCCGCTGAGCTTATCCAGGAAGCTCTTGTACCGGTCTGACCATTCCTGCCAGGCACCTGTGCCCCTCCTGACTCCTGGTCCTACTGTCCCATCATCAGGGGACCGGCGAGTGGGAGCCGCAAGGGAGGCCCTTCTCTGCTAATCAGACTCACCACTACCAGGGAGCGTGACACCTGTTCTCTCCCTCCCCTTTCATACCTATTTCTCCCAGCTTTCTCCGCCCTTCTCCCTTTTCTCCTCCCCTCCTCCCCTCCCCTCCCTGGGGATGCCCTGATTTGACACCATATGTGTCCTAATATACACACCTGTTGCTAATTGGGTACAACCCATAAATACCACATGGGAAGGCTAAACAAACCTATCTCCATGTGATGATCCAAGCACCACGCCACACAAACGCAGTGAGTAGAACCTCTCTCAGCTCCATGCCTCCCCTCTTGGGACCAACATTAGATGCAATATATGACCCTGTCTCTATCCCCAGACCGGGTACTCTACCTTTGGAATTTGCGATCAGTACAACACACTCTGGTTCACAATATATGGGCCTTCACAAGCACCTCGCAACCTGAGCAAGATATACCAACTCCACTAGGTAACGCTATACTGTTTGTTGGTATCTGACATACTGGTATACCTTTTTCATCCTTGTTTTCCCCTGTCTCCACACTCACACACATTCCCTCACGGTTTTAATTCCCAACTCTTCACTCCATATCCCATATTCCATTACATTAATCGCACCTTTTCGCTCACATACATCCCCACCCCAGCACCCCCTCACTCCAGTGACCTATAGCATCACCAGCACAGCACCTAATTGAACATTAACGTTCTGACTGACATCACACCCATACCCCCTCCCCCCCTTTTCTTCTGGCACTCCCTCCCACTCACCCCTTCACTCCCCCCCCTTTCCCCCTCCTCCCTCCCCCCCTCCCCTTTTTTTTTTTTCCCCTCCCTCACAGTTACCTTCCCCCTCCCCTTCTTTCTTCACACCCCCCCCCTGTTTCTTCTCCAACCACCCTGCCCTCTTCCTTCCCCTTTCTTCCTCCCCTCTCCCCTTTTATCCTTTTCCATTCCCCCCCCTTCTCCCTTTCCCCTCCCCACTCCCCCCCTCCCCCTATCCTTTCTTCCTTCCCACGTTCGTACAACACTGTCTCCCCACTGTCTCATCTCCCTCCTCTTCATTCTACTCTTGTGGATGCTGCAGCATCCCAACGCCCATCTATACATGTGCATGCCATGTACTGACTTTTCTCCCCCCCCCCCTTTTTCCCCCCTCCCCCCCCCCCCCCCACTACCTTCCCCCCCCCCTTTTTTTTCCCCTCCCCTCTCCCTTCCCCCCCCCTCCCCTCTTTCCCCTCCCTCCCCCTCCTTCCCCCCCACTTCCCCCCCCCCCCCCCCCCCCCCCCGTCCACCCTCCCTTCCAGTCACCACCACTCCCCTTGCCCTTCCCTCCCTTCACCTCCTCAATCCTCCCCCTTTTTACCCCACCTGCTTCCCTTTCCCCTCCATTCCCTTCCGACCTCCATCACTAGTCCAGATATAGTAACATACCAATTGGCACCATGTGTAAAACACACTAATGACATAACCACCCTTCACTAAAAAACCCCATTCCTTTTCACCACTGTTCCGAGTATACCAGACATTGTTAATTGTTATGGCAACCCACTATGATATACAACTAAGTATATGATCTTGGATCTCACGACAGGTGTGCAGAACAGGGGACCCCAAGGAACCCCATCTTCATCCCCCCCTTCCTCCTTTTTTCCCCCTTTCCTATTCCCCTTCCCCCCCCCCCATCCCCCTTCCCCTGCCTGTTTGGCCCACGCACGGACCCGTGGGTAGCCTATTCATTGGATGTGACCCCTCGCAGGTCTCGTTTTGGATCACCTTGCCTGCCGCGCGCCCGCTGGGGGGTGCTATAGCGGGACGCTATCTAGGACCTGGAGCACACCGACCTAGAGGGAACCCTATCATACACAAGGAGTAAATTATGAGAAAAATTTACACACTAGGTAAATATTTCACAGTACAATGTGATATTATGCTATGCGATGTGAAAGGACAATTGGAGACAAATATATGTAAATGAAATATTGTTACAATATGTTGTTCTCACCCTGTTTCTTTTCAAACAGACAAAACTACCTTTGAGGAAGACCCCTACTAAAACGGGTCGAAACGCGTCAGGTTTACTTTTACCCCCAATATTTAAACTAAACTACATTGTTGTAAAAGCTTTTTTGTCTGCTAGTGTAAATCTGTTTTTAAAATTTCTGTATTGTTTTATCCATTTGGGACCCATGCCTCAGATTTTTACCTCTATTCATATGTCACATGCGACATCCTTTCAATAAAGATTCATTTTTTGAATATAACAACACTTTTCAGAGAACTTATTTTCCAAACGCTGCCTAAAAACCCCACCAATCCCTCCTGGGGGGACTCCTTCTTCTTTGTTATGACCATTAATCTAACTTTTAAATCCTTCTATGAGGATCTATATTCATCCCAGCCCTCTCCACCTGAATGGGAAACTCTGGGTTTCTTTGAATCTCTCCAGCTCCCTGTACTGGAGGACTCACATAAATCTATTTTAAATGAACCTTTGACAGTAGACGAAATTACCACTGCCATATACTCACTCCCCCCGAACAAAACTCCTGGATTGGACGGCTTGCCCGCTGAATGGTACAAACACTATGCTAAAGACTTGGCACAGAAATTACACTCTCAGTTCAAGCAGGCAATGGAGGAGGGCGCTCTCCCCTCCTCCATGTGCGAGGCCCTGATTGTGGTAATTCCCAAGCCTGACAAAGATCCATTGCAATGTGGCTCATACCGTCCAATCTCCTTACTCAATAGCGATGTTAAGATATTGGCCAAAGTACTGTCAGTCAGACTGCAAAAGGTTATCCTACATCTTATCCATAGGGACCAGACTGGATTCATGCCTGGAAAGAGTACATACAGCAACATTAGACGATTGTTCATACATATCCATAGAGCTGACACTGAGCATAAAAGTGACCTAGTGGTATCACTTGACGTAATGAAGGCCTTTGATACTGTGAATTGGACCTTTTTGTCGGAAGTCACGCACCAAATGGGCTTTAGTCACCAATTTATTAAATGGGTTTGCCTGCTGTACACCAATCCCAGGGCAAGAATATGTACTAACAAAGATGTGTTGGATGTCTTCTCTTTACACAGGGGAACACGGCAGGGCTGCCCACTCTCGCCACTCCTGTTCGCACTTGCCATAGAGCCTTAGGCTCTGGCAGTGCGGCAGACGGTGTCGGTGGGCGGCATCTGTTATGGTAATCTTACAGAGAAGATATCACTATATGCTGATGACGCGCTAATATATCTTGATGGCACAGAACAGTCCTTTAAATCTTTAATGGAAGTGGTGGAGGAGTTCGGGAAGGTCTCGGGACTAAAGGTGGGCTGGGAGAAGTCTGTTGCTTTTCCCATAGGCCCCAAACAGGATTATATTTACTTATCTCACTCTAAACTGTCAGTCAGATCCACGTTTAAATATTTGGGCATTTACATTAATGCAGACTTGTCCCTTTTTGAATCTCTTAACATTGCCCCAATTGTTACACACATGGAGACCAGGTTGCAAACTTGGGCCTCATTACCTTTGAATTTGATAGGGCGGGTGAACATATTTAAAATGATATACCTACCTAAATTTTTATATGCCTTTAGGGCATCCCCTATTTTTCTCTACAAAAAACTCTTCAAAAGAATAAACTCGTTATTATCCTCCTTCCTCTGGCAGAGGACTAACCCCAGAATAGCGAAGGCTTCCCTCCAGGGCCCTAAGGGGGATGGGGGACTGGCCTGCCCGAACTTGAGACACTATTTTATAGCAGCCCAACAAACCTATGTCTATGAATGGTTCCAGGAGGCCTCTACATCCTGCTCTACCTACCTACTGCAGGCACTCGCTGGCCTAGGGACCCCACTTGTAGATATTGTGCATAGATCTTTACCAAAACGAAGCTCCCGCGGTTCCCCGATAGAAGTAAGTTGGTTGGCCTGGCATGAAGGGAACAAGACAATTTCAGAAATGGGGGGGGGGGGGGGGTCTCACCGAAAACCCCCCTATGGCATAACCCCAATCTTCTGGAGCATTGTGGTGGACACGGCTGGGCATTACCCACGCCGCCCACATTTTTCTCAATAATGAATTTATCTCTTTTGAAGTCCTAAAAGCTAACAGTGGATTATCAAATAAATTCTATTTCAAATATCTTCTCATACGACACGCTGTCCGTGCGCAATTTCATGGTCTGACCCTTGAGCTCGCTGAATCCCCGCTCGAGGCATTGATGTCGTGTTCTGACATTACGAAATTAGTCACGACCATCTACTCCCGACTGCAGACGGGAGGGAGTTCTCCCTTCCGTGCTGCACAGCGGAAGTGGATGGTCGACATCACTGGGCTTTCAGAGGAGGGGTGGGAAGAAGCCTCTGAGGCCTGTTTTTTGGATATTGTTGGGTCTAACGACCAATATGTACAGTTCAAATTTATTCATCAACTCCATTACATGCCGGCTCGTCTGGCTCGCATGGGTTATGATTCAGGGGCCTCCTGCCCTAGATGTAATTGCACTAATGCTGGTTATGTACACATCTTTTGGTCCTGCCCGGCCCTCTCAGGGTTCTGGGTGGACCTATTTTCTTTTTTTGAAAACAAGCTACGCCTAGTGACCCCCCGCACTGCTGAGGTGGGGCTCCTGGGCATCCTTAATGACCACATACCCAGAACCCACAAACGGACCCTAGTCCGCTAGATACTCTCTTATGCTAGAAAACTGATATTACTACAATGGAAGAGTGTATCTGCTCCCAATATCCAACTGTTGTATTGCATGATAAACAAAGTCATACCAATCTTTAAACTAATCTATAAAGGAAGGGCCTGTATAAAGAAATTCTACAAGATCTGGCAGCCTTGGCTGGATATAGACAGCTCCTTTTGGAAGGATACCCCTCTGTCTCAGCAGTAGTGGGTCCTAATTCATCCCCTCTTGTTTTGCCGGGGGGGGCTACCTACTATCCTAAATGAAGAAGCTGGGGACACAAAATATATCACAAGTAAATGTAGGGGGGAGTGGGAGGAGTACCCCCCAGCTGTAGTTTCGGCTGGGGAAATGGATGGTGACGGGTGAATGTTTATGAGTGTTGTGTGAGTGAATGCAAGCACCTAGGTATTACTGAGTATTGATAACCGAATGAGTCCTGTGAAAATCAAAGTCAAATACTCTCGATACACTTTTGGTATTAGTTTTTTCCTCCGTTGAGGAACTGGGACACTTATGTGGCCATAAGCTGTAAGCCTTATTAGGCTTGAATGTTTTTTCGGCATTATATTGTTTATACTGCCGCTTCACGGTGTAATACTGGTAATTTGTTACTGAATAGAAGACTATAATGTGTAAGCGTGTATGTTGATATGTTCTGTAATTTTTTTTCTCTGTTTAATGGAAAACCAATAAACATAAATAAAAAAAAAAAAAAAAAACTAAGGATGAGCTTTAAGCTCCCGTCTTTTAACCATTTTTTGTGATAAAAGTGCCCCTGTGATTCTTAGTACTTGTACTATACTATTTGGATATTGGCATACACTGTCCTCATACTTGTGACTTGCAAATCTGTAATCTCTTATTTGATCTCAGAAGCAGGCAGCAGTTGTGTATTTCTGGCATTCGGTGCAGCTGGCTACCCAGCATGCACCTCCCCACCACACGCCTGTGCAGTAACAAAATACAAAGAATCACCGCTCCGCTGTGCAGTAACAAAACTAGGCCCACTTTTTTGATTACAGGTTGCCATAGCAATGGCGGCATCTACAGAAGTTCCCGCCCCATTGTTATGGCATCTCATGATTGTACCCACATTAGATGCCCGACGACTCTTGGAATCAATGATATAGCTAAAGTCCACACAAGACCCAAAGGGCCAAGTATAAATTGAGAGGTTCGCCCACACAATTTTTTTGTGTGGGTGTCCCCCACTAACATCGATAGCAAACTCTCATCTAGGATAGTGTTTGATTTACTGTAGATGAATTGAATCTCCAGACGCTGCAGAACAAAGTGGCAAGGAACTGTAATTTTTGTGACAATTTAAACACATATTTTTCTTTGTAAGTCACGTATGCTGTATACATCACACAGATGCATTATTTCACAGGCAGGCTCAAGGCACCCCCCACCCAGGCATGTTATTTAATAGGGTTTTGCATTTTAACCAGTTCCTGCCCAGCCGTCATTTGACTCTAGGTGTCCATTTGACTATACAAAGTCCGAAGTCCTCCACAGAACGCACCTCACGGGCCCCCCCCCCCCCCCCAGACAACAGTGATCACATGGTACAGATAGGGCAAATCACAACCCATCTGTACCATGTGATTAGCTATGACCAATCAGAGCTAATCACGATAGTTAACACTGAATTAATTTATTTCATTCATCAAAAAAATGGTGGTTTATAACAGTGATATTCACTGTTATAAGCAACCATAGTGTGCAAAACAAAAAATCCTGATGACCTTCGCAGGGTAGTACAATGTTAATAAATGTATTATATTTTAAAATTTTAAGTACAGCAATACTTTGTTTTTCTTTTCTATATATTGCCTACAGGAAGGCTTGATTGCATTGCACTGTGACTAATTACCAGAGCATGCTTCACCTTAATCATTGGATTATATATATATTAGTGGTGCAACGGATCGTCACCAACCCGTGATCCGAACAGGTCAACCTGTTCGGATTGGCACACCACGTGATCCGCGGAGTGCTTCGCTGCCTCGGCCTTAGGAAAGGCCTAGCCCCGGAGCAGTGGCCATCTTGGTACACCCGGCGGAGGCAGTGAGCTGTGCGCTGACGTCATCACCCCTCTGGCCGGCTTCTATTCTGGTAAGGTAAAACTAAACACTAGTCTTCCTATACTGTATACAGTGGGGAGATGTCTGTGGATATTAGAGTGGGGGAGATGTCTGTGGATATTAGAGTGGGGAGATGTCTGTGGATATACAGTGTGGGAGATGTCTGTGGCTATTACAGTGAGTGGGGGAGATGTCTATTACAGTGGGAGAGATTGTGGATATTACAGTGAGTGGAGGAGGTGTCTATTACAGTGGGGGAGATGTCAATTACAGTGGGGAACATGTCCATTACAGTGGGGGAGATGACGTGGATAGTACAGTGGGGAGATGACATGGATATTACAGTGGGGAGATGACGTGGATATTACAGCATTTTTTACGTCATTTTTTTGCTGATCCGAAAAATGATCCGATCCGTGACTCTGATCCGAGGAACGATCTGAACCGTGAGTTTTTTGATCCGTTGAACCCCTAATATATATATATATATATATATATCTATATATATACAGTATCTCACAAAAGTGAGTACACCCCTCCTCAAATTTTTTAAAATATTTTATTATAGCTTTTCATGTGACAACATTGAATAAATTACACTTAGCTACAATGTAAAGTAGTGAGTGTACTGCTTGTATAACAGTGTAAATTTACAGTTCTCTCAAAATAACTCAACACACAGGAATTAATTTCTAAACCACTGGCAACAAAAGTGAGTACACCCCTAAGTGAAAATGTCCCAATTGCTCCCAAAGTGTCAATATTGTGTGCGGCCACCAATTTTTTTCCAGCACTGCCTTAACACGCTTGGGCATGAAGTTCACCAGAGCTTCACAGGTTGCCACTAGAGTCCTCTTCCATCTGCATGAGGACATCACGGAGATGGTTGATGTTAGAGACCTTGTGCTCCTCCACCTTCTGTTTGAGGATGCCCCACAGATGCTCAATAGGGCTTAGGTCTAGAGACATTCTTGGCCAGCCCATCACCTTTACCCTCAGCTTCTTTAGCAAGGCAGTGGTTGTCTTGGAGGTGTGTTTGGGGTCATTATCATGTTGGAATACTGCCCTGCGGCCCAGTCTCTGAAGGGAGGGGATCATGCTCTGCTTCAGTATGTCACAGTACATGTTGGCATTCATGGTTCTCTCAATGAACTGTAGCTCCCAGTGGCTGCAGCACTCATGCAGCCCCAGACCATGACACTCCCACCACCATGCTTGACTGTAGGCAAGACACACTTGTCTTTGTACTCCTCACCTGTTTGCCACCACACACGCTTGAACCAAATAATTTTATCTTGGTCTCATCAGACCACAGGACATGGTTCCAGTAATCCATGTCCTTGTCTGCTAGTCTTCAGAAAACTGTTTGCAGGCTTTCTTGTGCATCATCTTTAGAAGAGGCTCTCTTCTGGGACGACCATGAAGACCAATTTAATGCAGCATGCGGCGTATGGTTTCATGCTCCCAACTTTTTGGGAACAGTTTGGGGATGGCTCCTTCCTGTTCAAAAATTACTGAGCACCAGTGCACAAAGCAAGGTCCATAAAGACGTGGGTGAGTGAGTTTAGGTTAGAGGAACTTGAGTGGCCTGCACAGAGTCCTTGCCTCAACCCGATAGAACACCTTTGGGATGAATTAGATCGGAGACTGCAAGCCAGGCCTTCTCGTCCACATCAGTGCCTGACCTCATAAATGCGCTTCTGGAAGAGTGGTCAAAAATTCCCATAGACACACTCCTACACCTTGTAGACAACCTTGCCGCCACTCACTCTTGACACCATCTGAACCAAATAAGTTTATCTTGGTCTCATCAGACCATAGGAAATGATTCCAGTAATCCATGTCCTAGTCTGCTTGTCTTCAACAAACTGTGGGTGCTCTTGTGCATCATCTTTGGAAGAGGCTGCCTTCTGGGATAACAGCCATGCAGACCAATTTGATGCAGTGTTGAGTGTATGGTCTGAGCACTGACAGGCTGACCCCCCACCCCTTCAACCTATGCAGCAATGCTGGCAGCGCTCATACGCCAAATACAACCTCTGAATATGACGCGGCTTCTTTGGTTGACCATGGCAAGGTCTGTTCTGAGTGGAACCTGTCCTGTTAAACCACTGTATGGTCTTGGCCACTGACCTGCAGCTCAGTTTCAGGGTCTTTGCAATCTTCTTATAGCCTAGGCCATCTTTATGTAGAGTGCCAATTCTTTTTTTCAGACCCTCAGAGAGTTCTTTGCCATGAGGTGCCATGTTGAACTTCCAGTGATCAGTATGAGAGAGTGAGAGCTATAACACCAAATTTGACAGACCTGCTTCCCATTCACACCTGAGACCTCGTAACACTAACTAGTCACATGACACCGGGGAGGGAAAATTGCTAATTTGGACATTTTCACTTAGGGGTGTACTCACTTTTGTTGCCAGCAGTTTAGACATTAATGGCTGTGTGTTGAGTTATTTTGAGGGGACATCAAATTTACACTGTTATACAAGCTGTACACCCACTACTTTACATTGTAGCAAAGTGTAATTTCTTCAGTGATGTCACATGAAAAAGATATAATAAAATATTTCCAAAAATGTGAGGGGTGTACTCACTTTTGTGAGATACTGTATATATATATATATATATATATATATATATATATATATATATATAGTAACAAAAAAGACTGCGCTAGACATAAAAAAAACCTAGAAGAAAGCTGCAACACAGTGAAATACACACAATAACAAATTAAAAACAAATAGGTTGCGCTCTATACCCTATACCTCATAAATGTAATAAAAAGTGATCAATTAATAATAACTTAAATAGTCCCACAAACAAATTATATGATTCTGTAAGTGTTTGTTCAGTGACGGCATATCAGAATTCCAATAATCACTCAATCAAAATTCCAATCGAAAAATCAATAGCAATTTGTTTTTTATATATATAGTATCTACACTCACTTTCGCTCTCTCTAGTTTTACTTTTTTTTGTATGCAATATTTTCCATTTGATTACAATGCTTTGCATTTTGAATGGAAGTATACTAGTTGATACGAATTTATATACACACTGCAATATTTGAATTAGGTGATGTGAGGTAATTCACTGATTCATTAGCAATTACCTTTCATTGTCCTACTCATACTAAACTGTAGGAAAGGTAAATGCTGGTTGGTGACTATTGTTTAGCAAATTCTGTTAAACATCATTGTTCTGTGCACTCTTAATAAATTATAATTGCAAGCTTAAAAATAACATAAATAAAAGGCAAATGTTTTAATTAGCATGTAGACAAAAGGGATTCTACTACAGTAATGTAATTGATCTTCAATGAAAACAAGATGGACTCAATTCATGGAGTTTATAACAGACTTAAAAAATAAAGAACAATTATGTTCTAGGGTTTGTATACTGATCATCTGCCACTAGGAAAGTTTGCATTAGGGTATATTTGCATTATCAAGCTGAAATTTAGCAGTTGTTTAAAAATTAGGAAAATATGCTCTATAGTCCAACCTTGTATATTGGTTGTGGGCAATTTCTTCATATTTTGACAAATGTGAAAAAAATGTGAGGGTGTTTATAGCCAATGCATTTGTTTAGGTATGAAATTTGGTAAAACAGAACCCCGGTCAAATCTTATTGATGTTTGTCCCCATTGGTGAGTACTGAGGCAGAAATTGATGGGACATGCAAACATTTATGGCTGTGACAACAACAGAAGGTGAAGGAGAATATTTCCCTCACTTCCTTGCACTTTCTGTTTTGTCCCCTGGACAATAATTGTAGAAAACCTCCCCATATGTTCCCAGCTAGACACAGACAGCTATAAAACCTAACAGTTTTTTTCACCTTTTAACCATGTCCTACCCCATACATAAAGTGACCCTGTCATCTCATAAGAAAAAAATCTATGGATTAACTATGGATTAATCAGCTTAACTTATGCTTTTGAGCATCTCATATACGGTCAGTGTGTAGTGGTTTGTTGGTTGCTCTTTCCCACTGGCTGAGTGGGCTTTACCGTTGACCATCCTCCTATAGATTCCTGAGTGGTGATCGCTACTTTTTGAAGGTGAACAATTTTGTTCAGTAAAAGTACCCCATACATGTATACATACAGCATATGGTTGTACAGATATACATACGTATTTTTATATACCGTATATATATATATATATTTTTTTTTTTTTTTGTTTGCTCTTCCTTTCCTCCTTTGATTCCAAAGTAGGTGTAGGATGAAAATGCAGAAAATTTTTTTTGTATATTGTTTTTTTTTTGTATATGTGATCTTATATGAAATTTAATAATAACAATCTTTTATTTATATATATATACATCTTGTTTCAACACTGTTATATTTGGGATCCCAGGTCTTGATGAAGTGGGGGATCTCGCAAAACGCATTGACCTTTACATGCTGATCTCAAGGCCGCATACATATTAACATCAGTTGGCTGATATAAACGACTGTTTTTAAAATGATTTTACCTTACGTGTTTTTCATATGTTGAAATGAAGTGGAATATTTGACTCTATAGTTACTCTATAGGTTCTGGCTATAAATGTTTAAACTAGGGCTTCTCAAGCTTTTTACCTTAGAGGAACCCTTGGAAAAAATGTGAGATCTCAAGGAACCACTGAAATAATTTTCCTATCTACAGCTTACGGAACATAGGTTTGATCAGCTAGCTGTTGATATGCCTACAATTAATCTTAGAAACAGACTATCAAAATATTGAAAGTGTGAACAACTTCGAACAGTAGCTTTGCTCTAATCTAAATAAAAAATACAATTTGTTAATGTGTATTAATCATAACAAATGTGGCAATATCTATAAACAAAAAAAAGGAAAAATATTCCTCATAAAAAACAAAATAAGAAGAAAATTAAGAAAATTTTAATAAACTCGAAAAATAGTCCACCAAAAAAGTGTGAAAAGTTGTGTTCAAATCTTCTATTATGAATTCCACCACACACCTCCTCACATGTCATAGTGATCCCTTTTCCCAGCAGATTACACACCACAATCTATTGCCTTCCAGTCTCATAGTTGGCATAAATAGCATAAAAAGATGTTCTGCTGTCTAAGTCAGAGGTTGTTCTTATGTATCTTCATACAAATGAATGACGTCCAATAGCGTATAGGAAACAGAAATAGACTCCAATGGTACAGTAACCAAAACTACCGAAATGTATTAAAAACACAATTCAGAACTACTCACAAAATACAAGATCAGCTTGCATATGATATAAAACTGCACTGTGGCATCAGGTGTATGATAGTCGTGTGATAGACTACATTGTCTCACCACCTCCAAGCACTGTGGACTTTGATAGCACGCATCCATGTTCCCATCCGTTCTCCTTCCTTAGTTCCCGATGTCCTCAGCTGTTGCTGTGTAACCATGACCGATGCGTTTTGTCACTTGCAACTTCGTCACAGGGGACCTGTGACGAGGTTGGAAGTGATGAAACGCATCAAGGCGTGGTTACGCTGCAACAGCTGAGGGCATCAGAAAGTAAGGAAGGAGGAGGGATGAGAACATGGTGATGTGCTATCACAGTACAGGGGGTGTCAGAAGGAGAGTACAATACAGGGGGTGTCAGGAGAGCACAGTACAGGGGGTGTCAGGGTACCACAGTACAGGGGGTTTAGGAGGACACAGTACAGGGGAGCAGAAAGGCAAAGTACAAGGGGGTAGGAGGGCATAGTAAAAGGAGGTCAGGAGAGCACAGTGCAGGGGGTCAAAAGAGTACAGTAGGGGGGGGTCAGGAAAGCACAGTATAGTAGGGGGGCAGGAGGGCACAGAACAGGGGGTTAGGAGGGAACAGTATGGGGGGGTCAGGAGGGCACAGTATATGGGGGCAGGGATAGCACAGAAAAGGGAGGCCAAAAGAGCACATTATGGAAGGGGAAAGAGAGCACAATACCAGGGGGCAGGAGGGCATAATACTGGGGGGGGGGGTTCAGGAGAGCACTTTAGAGGTGGAACATATGAAAAAAAGAAAGTGGCTGCTTTTGACAGCTGTTATGGAAGCATGATGTTCCTGGCTGGCATACTGGTGTTTAATATGTGAAGGGTTTGCGGACATATTTTTATAGCATACTAGCAAAAAACTGGCATGGAAAGGTTATTGCTGGAGAGGGTGGGGTGTTGGCGATACTGCTTTGAGTTTTAAGGATTTACTGTGGGGAAGGGTGGAAAGCCTATGTATTATAATGAATTATAATGAATTGAGTCTTACTCCAAATGGCAAAAACAAGTATAGTGTAGCGCTACCACAAAAGAACAAGATCTCATACAATCAAAAAGTGAATGTTACAATATATCACTTTCTTTAATATAGGCACATGACTCTGCCCCCTATACACGTTGCATCCAGTCAATGGGACTTCCTTAGTAGGTCTACCTAATGTGTATAGAGATCTGTACGAGAATTGATCTTACATACTGGAGATCATTTTGTGATTGGCAATCTATTGTATGACCCTTGTGAGTGTTTTTATTCCCTGGATTTCTATTTGATAAAAAGAAGTGAGCACTACCAGTTCTCTTTCATTGTATATGTTATGTGTGTGATATGAGCTATGCATGTTGGAGTAGCATGAGAGATTTGCTTTCACTTTTAATACCAGCCCGGTTTGGGTAACAAGAGCTGTTTGACCTCGGTTCACTATTTGAGGTCAACTGTGGAGGTGAGCAGAGCTGAGTTCTCACTGGGTGGAGTGCACATTTAAATGTACAGGTGGGGTGAAATTACCTATTGGGTGTTAGCGTGCAACTCAGTTTGAGTTTATGTTGTCTACAGTAGTTATTGAGGTAATTGGGTCAATAGAGTTAATTTTTGATCTAGCATTTTTCTTCCACCAAATGTGTCAGCCTCACATATTCCAGTTAGGTCCCCCTTCCCAGCTGCCATTGTTTTTTACCCAGTTTTCATTTCTGTCCCTGGCTGTGTTTACTTGATCAGGGCAGAAACTGCTTTACAGGTAAATAGAATAAGAATTAAAAAATAGAATAAGAATTTAAAAATAAAGGAAAATCTGTCAAATTTTGTTTACAAAAATGAAAACACAAAATGAACTGCGATGAAGGATAGAAATATGTTAATGCAGGACTTACCAAACAGTGAACTAGAAGGAGGGGTTTGTTTTCACCAGTTCTTTGCCATGTGTGATTTAGGAAGTACTTTTCTCCCCATATACCATATCCCCACCTCCCCAGAGCCTCTCCATGTGCCTTAGTCACAAAGAAGAGGGAGGATATAGAGAAGGGTGCAAAAGGAAAATAAGATGGAGAAGAAGAAAGAAGTGAAGGAAGAATAAGAGGAGGGTTAGAGTGGGGGAGTAAGTAGAAGAGTGGAGGGAGGAGGAAGAGTTCACATTATCAAGGCTTGCTACTTTCTACCTCTGTGTGGTGGCACCTCTTCCTCTTCTTTTTAGGTTTGCCTGTTCTTTTTTCTTTTAGACGGTCCTGATTTGGGAAGAGCAGGCAGCCGGAGGCCATAGGATTATGTGCTTAATTTTTGCTGCTGCTTGCCCTTCCCTTCTTGTCCCTGGGGAAAAAATGACTGGTAGGAGCCAACAAGGACTGAGGGGGCATTGAGATGGGTCTCCAACTAATTGTGGCAGCCCCAAAAAATTCAGTTGGTTCCCCTTTGCATCAACTTTCCTAGATGTCAATACCCAGTTTTCATTGCCATCCCTGATCAATGCAGGCTCAATGTAAGCACATAGTTGTAAGAAAACAGTTGTTCTGTATGTGCGCTATTCGCATCATACATGATCTTTGGTGTGTGCATTTTTACACAGCACAATAAAAAGAATTGTGCATATATCTTTATTGTAGTGTAATTTTGAGACATATCAATAAAGTTAAAATAAAGGTAAAGATAGTACACACTGATGTTTTGTACCAACATATTACACTGCCCCTACAGAGCTCACACCAGCATGCATTTTTATAGGAACCATCATTTTAACCTGCGAACAGGCAGTAGATATAACATATTCGCCATGTCAGTGCCTATAATTAAATGCCCCTTTTTTGACAAAAGCTTACCTTTTAGCCTTAAAAATTACCAGAATTTTGTTTCAAAATGTACATCTTATAGACTTCAATGGGGTTTGCAGCTAAGTTCGGTTTTAATGGATTTTAAGCAGGATTTGATGACCCCCTGCAAATCCAACCAATATACTTTAGATTCACTCATTCCTGGTTTGGACCCTGTAGTGACAGTTTTACTTTAATATTTAACCAACACTATCAGCCTATGAGCCCTACAATCTGTATTTATCATACAACAATTATGAGTCAGTGCCCATGGTGTCAAATTTAGAGAGATAAGCACGGAGGTTTATATAACTTTTCCTTATCTTGTTTCCATCAGCTGTCTACCTCTAACCATTGGTAGCTTATAGCAATAGAACTGAAATTAGCACAAGGCACAGGGGGCAAGGTTTGTACAAAAGTCTTTATTTACAGTAGGTGTTCTTAGGGCAGCATGATTTCTAATATGGCTTTGGTCCATTTACTTGCACTTTGCAGGGACAGATTAAGAACATCATGGGCCTGGTGCTGAGGATTTTGGTCGGGCCTTTTATAAATAAAAATGCAAACAATTTTTTGTTATAACAAATTAAATTAAAGAGAGAGAGGGAGGATGAGAGAGAGAGAAAAAGCGGATGAAAGAGGTGTGAGAGGTAAGGGAGGGAGGGAGGTTGAGAGAGAAAGGGGGGATGAGAGAAAGAGGATGCACATGAGCATGCGTGGGGAATGACATCAACGCAGCCCAGCCAAGGCAAGTGACTGAAGGCACAGAACCCGGAAGGAAGACCGGGTGAAGATGGAAGCAACCGGGCCCGCCGGATTGATCACAGCACTGGAGGGCTCAGTCTGACAATTTAAGTGTACCCTAATGTGCTAATATGCTGTGCATACTTGTACATTATGGCATAACCTACCTCAGGGCCTCTAAAAAGTAGTAATGTTAGAAAAGTTTACTACCGCTTTGATATCACAGGAGCCTCTCAAAAATATTTTCAGGGACACTTTTTTTACAAGTGCTATATTTAGAGTAGCTGACATCCCCTATGTTCATCTATACATCACAATAGTAATTACAAAATTAAATGAGTACTAATAATGGGGCAGAACAAATATGAGGACTGAGATTTCCTTTAGTTGAACTTACAAAAGTGTGCCCATTCTAGAGCATTGAGGATATTTAGTATCATTTTAAAGAACTTTTTTTGTGGGTAAGAGGCATAGGGGATAAAAGTGGGAAGTATGTGCAGGTGAGGGATAGGAATGTGGAGGGTCTAACAGTGGGCACTATGTACATGAAAGGATTGTGGAGGGTATGGCAGAAGGCACTATGTACAGGAGAGGAGTGTGAAGGGTATGACAGTGGGCAGTATGCACAGCAGAGGAGTGTGGAGGGTATGACAGTGGGCAGTATGTACAGGAGAGGAGTGTGGAGGGTATGACAGTGGGCAGTATGTACAGGAGAGCAGTGTGAAGGCTATGACAGTGGGCAGTATGTACAGGAGAGGAGTGTGGGGGTATGACAGAGGGTAGTATGTACCGGAGAGGAGTGTGGAGGGTATGACAGTGGGCACTATGTACAGGAGAGGAGTGCGGAGGGTATGGCAGAAGGCACTATGCACAGCAGAGGAGTGTAGAGGGTATTACAGTGGGCACTAGGTATAAGAGAAGAGTGTGGAGGGTATGACAGTAAGCAATATATACAGGAGAGGAGTGTGGAGGGTGTGACAGTGGGCACTATGTACAGGAGAGAAGTGTGGAGAGTAGGACAGTAAGCAGTAATTACAGGAGAGGAGTGTGGAGGGTATGACGGTGGGTAGTATGTACAGGAGAGGAGTGTGGAGGGTATGACAGTGGGCACTATGTATAGGAGAGGAGTATGGAGGGTATAACAGTGAATAGTATGTACAGGAGAGGAGTGTGGAGGGTATGACAGTGGGCACTATGTACAGGAGAGAAGTGTGGAGAGTAGGACAGTAAGCAGTAATTACAGGAGAGGAGTGTGGAGGGTATGACGGTGGGTAGTATGTACAGGAGAGGAGTGTGGAGGGTATAACAGTGAGTAGTATGTACAGGAGAGGAGTGTGGAGGGTATGACAGTGGGCACTATGTATAGGAGAGGAGTATGGAGGGTATGACAGTGAGTAGTATGTATAGGAGAGGAGTGTGGAGGGTATGACAGTGGGCACTATGTATAGGAGAGAAGTGTTGGGGTATGACAGTGGGCACTATGTATAGGAGAGGAGTGTGGAGGGTATGACAGTGAGCAGTATGTACAGGAGAGGAGTGTGGAGGGTACGACAGTGGGCACTATGTAAAGGAGAGGAGTGTGTAGGATATGACAGCAGGTGCTATGTATAGGAGAGAAGTGTGGAGAGTATGACAGTGGGCTATGTATAGGAGAGGAGGATGAAGTAATCTGGGAAGGAAAAATGTAAAAAGGTTTGTGGAAGGATGTTTAGGGACTGCGTAGTGGTTAAGCGGGCCATACATGGATTGAAATTACACCAATTAAGCAGAGACCAGCCATAGTCGATCTATGTATGGGCTAGCAGGTTTTACACAAGTCAACCTATTAACCGACTTGAGTACAACCAGCCTGTCAGGTTTTCCCCAAAACAATCAGTGCTGCCAGCTATAGTTAGCAACACTAATCATCGTATTCACTGGCAGAACACAATAAAACTGCGGGAGTGATTCCCCCATTCGCAGGTCAGCAGGTGAGAGGGTGTGTGGGGACAGGCTGGGGAGAGATACTAGTCAGTGGCTGGGTAGGCACTGGTTAGTATCAGAGCCAGATACACACATGTGAGGTATCGCCGCAATCGTTAGAGCGAGAGCAATAATTCTAGCACTAGACCTTCTCTGCAACTCTAAACAAGTAACCTGCAAAAAAATTTAAAGCATTGCTTGTTACACAAAAAAATCGTGCTAACTTTAATGTTTTTTTATGAATGAAACAGTTTCTTTCCCACAAAAAACTTTTGAAAAATTGCTGCGCAAATATTGTGTAACATAAAAAGTTGCAAAGGCCACCATTTTATTCCATAGGGAAAATGGAAAACAATATATATAATGCTTGAGGGTTCTGAGTAATTTTCTATCAAAAAAAAAATGATGATTTTTACATGTAGGAGAGAAGTGTCAGAATTGGCCTGGGTAGCAAGGGGTTAATTATCATAAGTAATATACAAATAATTATTATAAGCCCTGAGATCTCATCCTCTCAGTCTGCTGCAGAGTGTTCCAGCTTGTATTTATACCGGCCGCTCTGTATGGAGCTTTCTGACCAACTGCGCAAGCAGCCCTGTATCTCTGGAACTATAGATGATAGCAGCCCCATATTTGAACCAGTGTTGAAGTAGGTATTTAGCTACATACCCACCAAATGGGGAGTCTCTATGACTCCTGGTCGCTGAGCTACAACCCTCGAAGTCGATCTTTTTTTTTTTTTTTTGATTTTTTTTTTTTTTTTTTTTTTTTGGGCAAATGGGCCTATCTTGAGAAAGGGGCCTGGAGCTGCAGCTCCAATAGCCCCTATGCTAATCCGGCCCTGGCACTTTGCATCACAAAACAGTGAGCCAGTCTGGCAGTTGGTGGGACATTTGTCTGTCATCAGTCAAGTTGCTGAACAGCCAGGACCTGCTGTGATTTTCTTTACAATGTGGCCACAGATGTATCCAATCCTTATGGAATAACATTAAAAGCCAACATTGACTGTTTGGCTTATTTCATACTGTCTCTTCTCACATATGCCACCTATGGGAGATTTAGAGTTGCTTCCCCAAATGATGCATGGCTGCTCCACAACTGACCTTTGTTTCACTCCTGTTCTTTTGTTTCTTGTATCAAAGAAACAACTGGGCCTTCTACCCAAATTACAGCAGAAGGTCTATATTGATTAAGTATTAAAAAAAAGCAACCATGTTCTTTATAGATGAAAACATTTAAAACATCTCCTGCACTTTTGTATACAGTACTACTGTATACTGAAATAATTGTTTAAAGTTTTGGATAGAATGTGTAAACGTCAGAGCCCCCTTGTCAAACCTTTATTGTCTGTGCCCCCACTTTACAGATTTACCCTCACTACTGATCATGGTGACCATTGTCTCTAGTATAGGAAGTGAAGGTAAAGTGAAGGTATATCCCAAATTTTGGGTTGTCGCAGAAATAGGAGGTGAGGGGAAACCAATAGTGGTCTTAACTAGCGCTGCACCAATACCAATATCATTGCTGATACTAAGCATTTGCACAAGTACTTGTACTTGTGCAGATTCTCCAATACTAAAACTGATACCTTAAAGTCCGCAGACTGTAACCGCCACCTTTATGGAAAGAGACGCAGGAGGGCATCGAGCGAGGGTGTGGCAGTGTGAGATGTGACATCCGGACTGCAGAAGCCCTAAAAAGAGCTTTATTGCATCACCACCAGGGCAAAGGTAGGTGAGCTGGGGGTTATGTGGAAAAAATAAATGCATCCAAGGACAATGATTGATTTTGTGTTTGTTGGTCTACCGCTACACCACCAGGGTGTATATGTAGTGAAGTAAATAAGTTAAAACTTAAAAACAATTACATTTAGTATTTAATTTGTAAATAAAAATATACATTAATACACTGCTGGGCTACCACTAAATCAAACTTAAAAACTGTCACATGACACTAAAAATAGTTACCGTATACTCGAGTATAAGCCGAGTTTTTCAGCACATTTTTTTGTGCTGAAAGTGCCCCCCTCCGCTTATACTCGAGTCAAGCACTTTTCTGCAGCAGAGAATGACATTTTCCGATCCGACTTTGGGGCCCCGTATCTCGGGGCCACTTGGTGCTAGGAACCCCAAATTCAGTGAGCAAACCCAGTGGAACCAACACTACAACATATCCAATCCATTAGGGGTTCCTAGCACTAAGTGGCCCCGAGATACGGGGCCCCAAAGTCGGTTCGGAAAATGTCATTCTCTGCTGCAGAAAAGTGCTTGACATTTTCCGACACGAATTTGGGGCCCCATATCTCGGGGCCACTTGGTGGCTACACTACAACATATCCAAATTTGGGGTTCCTAGCACCAAGTGGCCCAGAGATACAGGGCCCCAAATTCGGTCAACTGTGTCTATTTGCAGCAATGTCATTTCAGGACCCTTTGGGTCCAGAGACTCCAAATTATTGACGAATACTTGAGAAGAAGTATTGGAACTCATACTCGATCTTAAAAAACTGGTATCAGTGTTTCCCTAGTCTTAACCATTCTTAACCAGAACAACTCTATCCAAAAGTAAAAAGCAAAAATACATACAATTTTACTGTAAGTAGGACCTTTTCTGTTAATGAGTAGTGACCTAGCATGGACCTAGCATTTACCCTTACCTAGCATGAAGCTTCTTCTGGTTAAGTTGTCCTAAAGTCCTAAACAAGATACAAATTTTGTTTACTGTAATATTATAAATTAACGTAGATCCTAAATTGGAATATTATCAGAAATCAGTAGTTTATTCCCCATAAGATCATGTGAGGTATATGGTTTTGTAATTGTTGTTTCACTTGAAATTTCACATAGTGGTCCTGCCGGAAGTAGCCCTCTCTGTAACGTCTTGATCTAGGGCGACAACGCTTCCTTTACTGTCCTTTACTGTCAGTCTATGGAGGTGCACCAGTGTCAGCCTAGGATACTGCAGTATTTGAGGATGTGCATACACATTATACCTACACCTTCAGCCTGCTTTCTATTAGAGCCCTTTCACATTGGAGCCGCTCATGCGTTAGCAGTAAAGCGCAGCTCGTTTTAGCAGCGCTTTACCGCTGCTTAAGTGGCGCTTTTAACCCCCACTAGTGGCAAGGAAGGGGTTAAAAGTGCTCGCGTTGAAGCGCTTCCGAATCGCTTTTCAGGCGCTTTGAAAGCGCTATCCATTAATTTCAATGGGCCCCAAAGATGCTGCTCGCAGGGTTTTTACGAACGTCCCGCAGGCGCACCGCCCCAGTGTGAAAAGTCCCACTGAAATGAATGGGAGGCGGTTTTTAGGCGCTATTTCTAGTGCTAAAATGCCTGAAAACCCCCTTAGTGTGAAAGGGGTCTTACTAATCCCAACACCAGAATCAGGACTGCACAGCTGTTAAGAGGAGGTGCACTTTGGGCTTGCCTTACCATTACCTACAGATGTGCACCTTACACCAGACCCCGCAGCCACGGTTGGCAAAAAACATGGCAGCAAAAAAGGGATTGATGAATATTTCATGTAATGAACTAAACACTAAATATAGTTTAAACTTAATATAGTTTTTAGGAAACACAAACCTGACCATTATCTGATACTATTGGTTTTAGTAACTGGAAAAGCTATTGGGTATAAATGATTATATTAAATGACCTCTGATAACCAAATATAATAGAAAATTCTGCCAAGCTGGTTAGTCACTTTAATCCAATTTGATCTGTTGCTGTGATATTACTGGGGTTTTGTCTTAGACATTGAAGCCTAGCTAGTCACACGTGACTATGCTGCTCTGCTGCGTACGTGCTCGGTCCTAATAATGTCACAAATCACACATTGGAAGAGCAAGACCACAGAGAGGTACATTTCTCACAGCTGTGTGCACAGTAATAAGCTCATTGCTAAAGTTCATGTTATGTGTACTAATGCTATGATATACTGTACACTAAAGACGGTTTCCAATTGAATGCCATTGACAGATTAGTGTTAATAATTAATTCTGGAATTTCAGAAGGTGTAATCAAGATTGTCCTTAGAAAATAATCCCCTATGCCTTTCAAATTCCTTTATATTGATCATGAAAAAATACAGGATTATAAAAAAAAATGTTGCTATGTCAGTAGAAAATTCAGTTTTCGCTATCTCTTTAATTAATGCGTTTGGTAGTCTTCTTTAGAATTCCTAATTACTATGATTCCTATGCTACAGTATCAGTCTAATTGTTTGGATGTTTCAGCAGAAGCATGCATGGGGCCATGGTGCATACATTTTTCCTGCTGGAAATAATTTTAGCAACTTTATGTGCTGTTAAAAACGAAGGTGTCACGCATGATACCATTGTATTGGTTTGACACAGCGTCTGATCTGTTCACATGCCTGCACTCAGCTTTGAATGCTCCTCTTGTAAATTAGTTTTATGCTTTCATTTATGTGGAATTAATAAATGGTTCAAACAGAGAGCACTAGATCCTTTTTCTTGCCCCTATACATGATACCTACCAATGGATTGAGTCTAATCTGGTTAATGGGAGAAACGGAGGATCTGTGAGCCCTGCTTTATGTACATAGCTTTGCGACCTGTTTCAGGTCGAATATTGGAGGTGAAAGGCCATCTGTATATGTGGTGGAGGGATCACTGATTTTGTCAGACCTATCAGCCTGTATTGATGTTTGCTTCTTTCTTCACCTTCTCCATTTCGGATTTTAAATGGACTGTCTTATTTAGTTTAATTTAATTTATTGCGCAGCACTGCTTTTATTGTTCTAAAAACGAATTAGCACATTTTGGCCAAATAGTAAAACCCCAAAAAGTAACACATCACACTAAATCAGATAGTAGAAAATGTTTGATGGTTCTTTAATATCTTCAACAGACTCTTTTAGTAAAACCTCTGTATATGAATATATTCAGACATTTTTAAAACAATTTAATAGTTGTATTGGTGTTGAGCTGCAAATATTTAGATGTGTCACATGCACCCCAACAGCACGTGTAAAATAAATCAAATTAAAGTGATACTAAAGTCTTGGGGGGGGGGGTTTCATTAAAAATAACAAACATGTTATACTTACCTGCTCTGTGCAGTGGTTTTGCACAGAGAAGCCCAGACCCTCCTCTTCTCCGGTCCCTCTTCGGCCTTCTTAGCGCCTCCCTCCTGTTGAGTGCTCCCACATCAAGCAGCTTGCTATGGGGTACCTGAGCTGAGTCACAGCTCCCGGTGTTTATTAAGACAAGGAGCCACGGCCTGGCCTTGCCCCCTCTTTCTCCTCATTGGTTTACTGACTTTGATTGACAACAGCGGGAGCCAGTGGCACTTTGCTGCTGTCTCAGCCAATAAGGAGGGGAGTCCCAGAAAGTTGAGTCTCTAGTGCAACATCGCCGGATCAAGATGGGAGCTTAGGTAAGTATTAGGGGGGTTGCTGCACACAGAAAGCTTTTTATCTTAATGCATAGAATGCAATAAGA
This sequence comes from Lithobates sylvaticus, assembly GCA_028564925.1. Lineage (NCBI taxonomy): Eukaryota > Metazoa > Chordata > Amphibia > Anura > Ranidae > Lithobates > Lithobates sylvaticus. Next base: position 131,641,959 of record CM053038.1, read on the forward strand.
TAAAAAAAAAAACCTTCTGCCTTTACAACGACTTGTGCTATTGGTTGGTAAAACCCATGATTAGACAAGGAAGAGTAAGAAGGATTATATTTTATTATGGTAATACCATACCATACATACAGTATATACAGTAGATAGCATTGTTTTGCAGTAAAGAAAAAAAAAAAGTAAATATGTGCTTGATTGTAAAAATAGACATGTCCTAGATCCCATTTTATAAGTCACTAATATATGATAGTGCAATCAGCACATGAAAAGTATTGCATTATAAAAAAAACACAGGTATGCATATGCAATAACAGTTGTTACAGTCCTAGATAATATAGATGTAATATAGATGTAGCACCCTGGTGTTTAGGCAGGGTTGCTAACAAATTTAGTTTGCCAGGTAGTAATTGTTCTGGTTAATTGTTAGTAGATCCACTGATTCCTCTCTAATTCTGGAATTGCTGCACCTTTTCTCTTCTGTCACTAGGTGGCACTGTGGCTGGTGACATTAGATTGACAAGGGCTTGGCAAGGTCAGATTATAAATGGATGGGCATGCCTACCTGGAGATTCCCTTTGGGTTCACCTGGGTACCACACGCATGAGACCCAAGTTGCCCTGCATAATAGATGGATTAGAGGACTCTGTGGCCCGGGAAACTCTGATGTGATGGTGGAACTCTGGCTCTGTGATGGAGGTACTCTGTGGTGATGAGCGGCTTCTGATGTGGTTGGAAGCCTTTGATGTGAAGGTGGAACCTCTGATGTGAAGGGGGCTTCTGAAGTAAAGTTAATGTCATCAAGGTGGTTGTGTGCATCATCCCAGGCTCAAATTTCCTGTTGGTAAGTAACATTCACATTCTTTACATTTTAGACTGAAGTGCCTTCAGATTTTGCATATTGTTAAAGGGTGTAGTAGCTGTAAATAGGTTGAGAAATGCTGGAATAAAATACATAAGTTAATATTTGTTCTTGTATTCTTGAACATTTTTACTTTTACTTTTAAGCACATGTATTATTTATACTACCACATATTAGAATATAGGAAGTTTAGGAACTAGGAAGGAGTCTCAGAGGTGAAGTAGTGCAGTTGCATAACTGCTCACTGGGCTATGTGAAAGACAATGGGGTTGATTTACTAAGAAGAAGAGACTGCTCATCTAGCAAAACTGAACATTCACTTTGGAAAGTTTAAATTCACTTTGCAAATTAAACAGTAAAAAATAGGGTGAGGCTGTGTTCACTTTGAATACCCAATTACGTGAGCGAAGAAAATACATGAGAGTATATGATTGGTTAATCATTATCATTCAATTTGTGAAACAAATATTCACTTTTCTAAGTGAGCAAACTTTACTCCTTTAGTAAATCAACCCCAGAGGCAGATAGTTCCCTTTCTTGAAACGACCTGTGGCAAAGAACAACAAAACTTGATATTTCTTCTATTACATACATAAAATGTGAAATACATCTTTGGATGGGGTAAGATGGGGAAATTTTACATATTTATTTGTGAGTGTTGTCAGTTGCACTCTCATATAAGTTAACTTGTATTTTCGATTTAAGACCCTTTAATGTACAAAGTAAAAACCCACAGTAAAAGAGCTGGATTAATGGGTGCTGACATATTAAATGCCTGTAGCTAAGCATCACCCGTGTAGACTGAATGAGACCTATAAAGATCCCTATAACCCCAATGTATTTCTATGTCCTCTTTCTGCCACAAGAAGCGGCAAATGAGGTTGTGCGGTTCAATCACACTCTGCTTATCTGGGTAACTATCGCTAAGAGAGACCAGAAAAATGAAATTCTCCTTCATCTGCCATAAAAAGCAAAAGGAGATTATCTCGCCTGCAATGGGAAATTTAATGTAGCTAAAACACTAGGATATAGTCAATAAAAAGTGAATTTCCCATTAAATGTGTTCTTGTGTAATTTGTTGAAGGAGGCACAGCTTTATAGGGAGAAGAAAGTGAAGTACTCAGCAAAAAATATATAAACAAAAAGATAAAAGATGTAAGAGGAAATTACTAGGTCATCAAAAAGATAATGAAGTTGGAAAGAAATGGGAAATATATGATGCAGCACATAGGCTGCTGGTCTTCATTGAAGCAAGGGGAAGAAGGACTCTCAAAGAATTGTGGGAGAGGAATTGCGGTGTTCGATGGCTGCCTAAATTGCTTGTGTGTGACAACATAACAGATGATCCATCAGTATGTTCAGCAAAGGGTCTAAGATTATATATAAACAAAGTGCAAGGGAGCACATGTCTATTAACCTACTGCTACTAAACAGATGCCTTCTTTGTTCCACTTGTATTAAGTATCTCAAAGCTAATATAGATGCATTGCAATGAGATAATGAACAATTAAACCACCCATGCATGTGGATTTTGATTTTTTATGAATGGCCTGATCCTCCAAAGATCTTTTTTTTAATTTATTGTTTTAACATTGATATTTATAGAAGTATTGAAGCAATACAGAAAGAAGATAGCAAAGTATATTATATGTTGTGCTTTACAAATAGTCACAGCTCTGGAAGTGCAGTACACCTGCTAACATATAAAAAAATATGAGCAAGTTAAACAGATAAAAGTAAAAAAAAGCAATGTTGCTTAATACAGAACATCAGGATAAAACATCTAGATGGAATGGAAATTGCTCTCTACCCAGATTTTTCATTGTTTTTTAAACGTCGCCTGTGTCGTGCTCTTATGTGAAAACATTTTTTTCAAAAGAGTATTGAACATTAACCAGATCAAGTACTTCAGATGGGTTCGGTGCCAGCTTTTTAATCCAGTGCCTTGCAATGACAAATTTAGCAGCAACAAGGACATGCAATATCACTGTTCTGAGGGTACAATGGCAGCCATTGAAGGTGCAAAACCCCCTCATCAACAAGTCCACGGGGGAGGTGACCTTTCCTTCAAACTACTGCAGAGAATTTTGCCTTCCTCCTACACCTAATCCTGGAGCTTCTGTCCTAGTCAATTCAGTCTCCCTTCAGGTACGTGACAGGCTTAGGCCATAGTCATGCAGCGGGAGTGGTAAGTGGCCCCTTGCAAGCAGGGGCTTATTATTATTATATTTTCACCTGCAACAGTTTATAACCTAAGCTGACACGTTTAAAAAAAAAAAAAAACTTTCCCTTCCTGGACTGTGTTTTGGCATGGGATTGCTGCTCACGCAGGAGCGTGCGCGTGCACCTGGCAGTGCATGGCTGTGGAAAACTTTTAAAAAAATGTCAGAGGCCTTTTTGCTGGCCGACCACCAGGAGCTCCTGTAGAAGCTAATTGGAACTTTGCTGCAATAGCCTCCCCTGAAATACCAGAGGAGACCGGGCAGTCTGAGCCGCTGCAACTATCTGGCATTTTGGCTACTACCAGTGCTTCTACATCAGCACTTGTTACTAAGCAGGATCTATCATCAGCTTTAGCTGGTTTAGAAAGCAAGATTGCTGGAATGATCTCTAGGCTCAGATTGTATCAGCCTCTCAATCACAAAAGCTTCTCATCCATGCACTTAAGCAAATGGTTCGTACAGCTTTTAACTTGCCTCCAGTAGAGATCCTTGAAACCCCTTGTTCCTCCCTGGGTTCTTTGAAACCTCAGCAGGGAGCGCAGGCATTTCCTTTTCACTCACTCTTAAAGCAGGTGGTATATTCCGACTGGGAGCACCCTGACGGGATTTTTGTGCCTCCAAAGAGATTCTCTCTATTATATCCAATGGAGGAAAGCTTTCGTAAAAAGTGGAGCATACTGGTTGTAGATGCAGCGGTCTTCTCCCTGAGTAAGACCTTACCTTGTCCAGTGCATAATGCACAGGTCTTTAAAGATCCTGTGGATAAGAAGCTGGAATCCTTGTTAAAGGCTTCCTTCGCTCTGGCTGGTTCTGTTATTCCATCCACAGTGATGGCAATTGGGGTCTGTCAGGCCTTGAAGGATCAGACTAAACGGCCCAGTAACGGAGAACAGTCTGCTGAGGAGGTGGCAGATTTGCCTCAGGTTCTATGCTTTGCTATAGATGCCCTCAAAGACTCCATACAGAAAATCTCTGTATGACTCTTTTATCTGTGCACATATGCAGAATTTTGTGGCTAAAAAGCTGGTCAGCAGAGATTCCTTGTAAAAGGTTGCTATATCGTTTTCCATTTCACAGAGAACCTTTGTTACTACAGGAATCCCTGCTTGCAAGCAGCATGGTACCATGGGATATGTAGTCCTTAGAAACTTAAAGTAAACAGCAGTGTAGAATCTGCAAAGCATGCAAAGAATCAAGGAAATTGTGGAAAGAGGTGGCCAGCTAAAAAACAGAGCTCACAATGTGAAGGGAGATTTTTCAAATAGGCTTATATTGGGTTGTCGATAATAACCATTCTTTGTATTGTTATTACAATGCTGATGTGACTATAGGTCTACTTTAAAGAATTCCAGGTTTGGCATGTTTTGAAATAGTTACATTGGTTCAATGTTACTAAGTATATACCATACCCATGGGATCCCTTTAGAAGCTGGAAATCACTGTAGTAGACCCAGCTATTACACTGATCTCCGCTTGCTTCCGGGTCCCGTGCTGAGCGGCTGCCGTGCTGCATTGTGGACACAGGAGGACAGCCGCATGACACATGTGCCACTCACAGAATGCTTTGCATTCTTTCAAAGAGTGTAAAGCATTCTCTGACTGGACAAGGTGGAAAGCGGGACATCAGCACCCATCCTGTGGGCAGGGCTTGTAGCAGTAATACCCAGTAATGGGAGAGCACTCACATGGACACCAATTGATGGTATAACTTCTTGTATTTGAAAAATAGCATTGTAGTAAGTTACAGAAGTACTTTTAGTGTCAATGGTAGTAACACTTGTGATAATCTTTTCAGTAACCTTTGCAGTAGCTCATACTCTGCCTCTACACAGCACAGGTCAGACAGATTGCATCAAGGCATACAGGAAATCACTGATTTGTAACAGCAGATTACTCGACAATGGCAATATACAGTGGTGATTCACACAGGCTCACAGTAAGGCACTATTTTAGGCAAAGTCTACTTTACCAGGACAGCATCTGCTGAAGGGGTGGCTGACTGGCAACACAGATAGCGGCTCTACTAGGCTGGCATATTGACTGCAGTAGTGGCTCCAGTAACTGATAACACGAAGAAGATAGAGGTGTCCCTATCCTGTCCCTCCTTGAGCAGGAACCTTTCCCATAGTTGCCAGCAGTCACGGATTGCCCAGGAGATTCACGGAGATCAGACAAATCTCCCAGTCTGACCGTGTCCCGGATCAGATCAGATGGAATCAGACATCCAGTTTGTTTCCATCCAACCGCCCCACAGAGAGCAGCGGGCTGTGTCTGTGTTGGCTCTGCATAGCGGAGCAGACATGGACTTGTCATCTGCTTGACGGAGTCTGGCCCATGTGAAAGGGGCCTTAGAAATACTTTATTGTATTGATATATGATTGTTAAATTAAGGCCTCTGGCCATCTCCTGTAGTATGTCATCAGTCTCTGACCCTCTTGTGTACTACGCCTTGTGAACTTTGGGGACAATAGCTCCACGGGATTAAGTGCATAAACCGTCAGATTTATAATAAAAGACATTTATTTGTAAGAAAAAAATCAAAAATAAGGCTTTCTTCAGCGCACAGGCAAAATACAAAAACAAAGTCCGCTTATCTTCAGCATAACAGAAAATCAGCTTATCTTCAGCACAAAAACAAAGTTAAGGAAAACACATACAGTTTTGCAGCAGGTTCTTTAGCAGTCTCCAGACATCCACCCAGCTCAACCGACATGTGTAAACACCTACTCCTCCTCACACCAACTACTCTTCCCTACTTCCTGTCTTATGAGCTGTCTTCCTGGAGGCCCTTAACCCCCTGTGCGCTGAATCCCTGTGGTCAGGGAGGGATGCTCTTTCCCACCCGAATATCTCTTCAGAGCCTCCCAAATTCCGGGTCCTAAATAACTTACTATTAAACATAGAGAGGACTGCGAGTCAGTCCTCTCCTGCTTGGCTACTCCCAGAACCCCTCACCCATTTTGGGTGACCCCCTGAGCAACACTGCGACTCCTTTAAAGGGACCACAGCCCAAATACTGGTGCTATATAGCACCCGTCCAGGACCCAACCTTGGCGTCCTGTACATATCCCCCCCCCCCCCCTCTGCCTCAAAGCGGAGGTGTTGGAGGCACAACTCGACATCATACAATGGACCCGGGAGAGGGCATCGGCGTTCTGATGCTGTCTCCCTGGTCTGTGCTCTACCACAAAATTGAACTCCTGGAGAGAAAGGAACCACCTTGTCACCCTGGCATTGGTGTTTTTGTTTTGTCTCATCCAGGTCAGTGGGGCATGGTCGGACACTAGGCGGAATCTTCTACCTAGGAGGAAATACCGTAAAGAGTCTAAAGCCCACTTGATGGCAAGACACTCCCGCTCCACCACTGCATAGTTTTTCTCCGCTGCCGTCAGCTTCCTACTTAGAAAAACTACGGGGTGCTCTTCCCCATTGATCACTTGAGACAGGACTGCTCCTAACCCTTCACTTGAAGCATTTGTCTGTACTACAAAATCCTTAGAAAAATCTGGAGCCACGAGCACCGGATCCCGGCACAATGCCGTCTTAAGCTTCTGGAAAGCTTTTTCGGCATCGTCATTCCACTGTACCATCACTGACTTTCTGCCTTTGGTCAAGTCTGTCAATGGTGCAGCAACGGTGGCAAAGTTGGGGACAAACCTCCGGTAGTAGCCAACTATGCCCAAAAACGCTCTGACCTGCTTCTTGGTTAGGGGACGGGGCCAGTTCTGTATGGCTTCTACCTTACTCATTTGGGGCTTCACCAGCCCTCTACCCACAATGTACCCTAGGTACTTGGCTTCCTCTACCCCAATCGCGCACTTCTCCGGATTGATGGTGAATCCTGCTCTTCTTAAGGAGTCTACGACTGCCTGAACTCGGGGAAGATGGGACTCCCAATCAGTGCTGAAAATGACTATGTCATCTAGGTAAACAGAAGCATACCGTTGATGTGGACGCAAAGTTTTGTCCATGACCCTTTGGAATGTAGTGGGGGCAGAGTGTAGACCAAATGGCATTCTTTTGTACTGGAAGTGGCCTTCCGGGGTAGAGAAAGCTGTTTTCTCCCTGGCTTTCTTGGTCAGGGGAATCTGCCAATACCCTTTTGTGAGGTCTAGCGTGGTTATATACCTGGCTGGACCTAACCTCTCAATTAGCTCATCTACCCCTGGCATTGGATAAGCATCAAACTTGGAGATTTCATTAAGTTTTCTAAAGTCGTTGCAGAAGCGGAGGGTGCCGTTGGGTTTGGGTACCAACACGATTGGACTCGACCACTCGCTCTGCGACTCTTCAATGACTCCAAGCTCGAGCATTCTCTTGACCTCTTCAGACACTGCCACTCTATGAGCTTCTGGGATACGGTAAGGCTTTAACCGGATTTTTACACAGGGTTCCGTCACAATGTCATGCTCGATGACGTTGGTGAGACCCGGCAACCCTGAAAACATGTCCCTATTTCTTTGCAGAAACTCTTTTGCTTGCTGGGTTTGGGGCCTAGTTAGGGTAGCAGCCACCTGCACCAGGTCGATTCCTGCATGGTCCCCTGACTGTACCGCTACCACAGCGGATACCTGTTCTCTGTCTCTCCAGGGTTTCAACAGATTTACGTGATAGATCTGGTATGGTTTTCTTTTTCCTGGCTGGTGTACCTTGTAGTTCACCTCACCCACTTTTTCTACTACCTCAAACGGGCCTTGCCACCTGGCCAAGAACTTGCTCTCCACTGTGGGTATTAGGACAGCCACCCGGTCTCCTACTTGAAACTGTCTAATTTTAGCCAATCTGTTATACACCCTTCTTTGGGCATCCTGAGCCTTCTGCATGTGCTCCCTCACCAGCGGCATCACCTTAGCCACCCTCTCTCGCATTTGCGAGATATGCTCTACCACGGTCTTGTGCGGTGAGGATTCACTTTCCCATGTTTCTTTTACTAGGTCAAGCAACCCCCGAGGCCTTCGTCCATACACTAACTCAAACGGTGAGAAGCCCGTGGACGCTTGTGGAACCTCCCGGATGGCAAACAAGAGGGCAGGGAGTAACATATCCCAATCCTTCCCGTCTTTCTGGACCACTCTTTTTAACATGGACTTTAGAGTTTTATTAAACCTCTCAACTAAGCCAACGGTCTGCGGGTGATAGACGGACGTCCGCAACTGCTTAATCTGAAATAGTCTGCACAAGTCCGCCATCACCTTTGACATAAAAGGGGTGCCCTGGTCCGTAAGTATCTCCCTGGGGAATCCAGTTCGTGAAAACATTTGGAATAATTCCTTGGCAATGGCCTTGAGGAAGCTTTCCTCAAAGGAACTGCTTCTGGATACCTGGTTGCGTAGTCTAGGATGACTAATATATATTGGTGCCCCCTTGCTGACTTTACCAGGGGTCCCACGAGATCCATGGCGATCCGCTCAAATGGAATCTCAATAATCGGCAAGGGTACCAGAGGGCTTCTATAGTGTGGCCCTGGGGCAGTTAACTGGCAAATGGGACAAGATGCACGATATCTTTTAACCTCGGCCTTCACCCCTGGCCAGTAAAACCGGTCGGTTATCCTGGCCTCCGTTTTCTCTGCCCCCAAGTGTCCTCCCAGTGCGTCACTGTGGGCTAGGTCAAGTAGCATCCGCCTATATGGTTGGGGAACCAGTAACTGCTCTACAGTTTCCTCTCGGCTCTCAGCCACTCGATAAACCAAATCCCCCTTTAATGCAAAATGAGGAAACCTTTGATCTGCCCCTGGTATTTGTGGGACCCCATCAACAACAGAAACCTGCTCTCGAGCATTGACCAAGGTAGGATCCTGCAACTGGGCGGTGCCAAACGCACCCCTGGGTACGTCCAGGTCTGGATGCACTGACCTTGAGGATGTTTCCACTTCATCCTCCTCAACTGGGAACTGCAACGGGGAGAGCTCCTCATCATCCTCCCCCAGCATAACCTGTAATGGGAAGACTTCCCCCCCCTCAGAGGTCAACTCGGTATTGAGGCCTGAAACAGAAACATTGTCATTCAAATTAACATTCTCTGCAATATCCTTATCAGTGACAGGTATCTCTGTTTTAGAGGGGTGTGTTGTGGGGGTTTCAGGCCTAGACCCCTCAGACTCCATCTCTTCCAGGCCCAGTGTCCCCAGTTCTCCTGGCAGCCCCATCTGTGCCTGGTTCCACAGTTCGAGAAATAGCGGACAGTCCCGCCCCACTATAATATCATGTATTAAACTATTTACTACCCCAACCTCTTGTGTCACTGAGGTACTTCCATAAGAAACCGTCACAGGAACCAGGGGGTACTCCCTGGTATACCCATGGATACACACTACGTGCAGAGTTTTATTTACGGGGCCAAGTCTCCCAATCACCCTGGCATGTACCAGTGTTACCATGCTCTCGGAGTCTAGTAGGGCCCTGGCAGGAAGGTGGTTCACCCACACTTCACACTCGAACCGTCCTTCAGCCAGATCAAGATGAGTGGTACACGCTCTTTGCACATAGAAGGAGCTTCTCCGACCAGTCCCGCAATCCATCGGCTCCTCCTGAAGTGGGCATTGTGCCCGGGTATGCCCCCAGGACCGACATCGCCAACACTGTAGGCCTCCCATCCTAGGGACAGGAACCAACCTTCGAGGTTCTGCAGAAGATGGTGCAGGTTTGCGGGTTCCAATGTCTGGCAGGGCTTCTCTCCTAGGTGCTGTGGCCGGTCTTGTTGCCCTTGGTGTGGGTTCCCGACGTTTGGCAGGCCCAAGCAGGTCCTCCACCACGGTGTACCTTTCAACCAACTTAACCAGCTGGTCAGCGGTTGCCGGGTCTCCATGGCTTACCCAGCGCTGAAGGTCATCTGGCAGGGACCGCAGGTACCAGTCCATCACAACCCGTTCCACCATTTGTGGGCCTGACAGTTTTTCTGGCTGCAGCCATTTTTTAACCAGCTGTATCAGTTCATGCATTTGGGGCCAGCGATGCACCCTCTGAGCCCGGACAGCCATGGTCACTCCTAGGCGGGCCAGGATCTCTGCCTTCAGACACTCATAGTTGCTGATATGTTCAGTTGGGAGGTCAAAGTAGGCCTTTTGCGGGTCACCGGTGAGAAAAGGAGAGATAATGCCGGCCCATTGGTCACGGGGCCACCCCTCTCTCTCTGCTATCCTCTCAAAGGTGGTGAGAAAGGCCTCTACGTCATCACTGGGTGTCAGTTTTTGTAAGAAATGGCTGGCTCTCACAGACACTTGCTTGCCAACGGCAACGACCGCTTGTTCTCGTCCCTGAGCCAGCCGCTGCACTGCCTCCTGTAAGGCAGTCACCTGTGCTTGAGTGGACTCCTGCTGAGCAGTAAACTGGGCGGCTAGCAACAGTGTGTTTTCCTGCTGTGCAGCTATAGCCTGTGCCAGGGCCTGCTGCTGCTGAGCCATTGCTTCCTCATGGCGACGGTTTGCATCTGCTGAAGCTTGCTGCTGGGTCACGGTGGCTTGCGCCAAAGCCCTGATGACCTCCTCCATGTCTTTACCTGCTGCTTGCAGCGTCTGAGCTGACTTCACCCACGACATGCCATTTGTACACTGTCTCTTTAAATATCAGTTTAGTTTTAAACGTTTTTTGCGGCTGCAAATGCACTTTTGACAGCATCCAAGACACCAGTTGTGAACTTTGGGGACAATAGCTCCACGAGATTAAGTGCATAAACCGTCAAAACTCTGGTGAACTCCAGGCCGAAGAGGGTTAAGGCAGTAGGAGGGATGCTGACGTGAGACGCCAGCGCCGTGTTAGGGGAGGGGCCAAACGCCGGCACCATGAGGGACGCGGGATCTCTCGCCCAGAGACAGCGGGTCGTGGCCTGGATGTTTAAGTCCACGTAGCCCCGATCGACGAACGCAGCAGCTCGGGCAGCTTCCATACTCCCGGCCGTCATCACACATCCCTCCGAGGCACTGTCTCCCTTGTCGCCGCCCTGGTATGTGGACCGGGCAGTGAGGATGATGGAGGAAAGAACCTAGCCATCCCCCGTGTGTATCCCTCCGGCCTCACCAGAAGCTCCAGCCGCCTCGGGACGCTGCTCCTATCAATCCCGTCGTGGAGAAGGACGGTCTGCGGCTCCTGCATCCATCTATCCCTGAGGATCGGGACGCACCACTCACCCTTGCTTCTCTTTCGCCTAGGATCCCTCGCTTCAGGGGGGGTGGCCGCTGTCGTGACGGGCCCCTCGCAGGTACTATCTCTTTGATACAGAGCAGTATTGTACTGCAGAAAGACTTTCCTGAGTGCTCGATACTCCTGGACCCAGCCTGTGTAGAGGGGGCATCCCCTGTTAAATTAACCCCAGCTTGGTAGGCGGGCTACACTGCCCCAGACTTGGAACTCGGGACTCGGCAGGTTTGGGGTCACAGGGGGACCATAAGGGGGATCTGCCCCGGGGCAGGACCATATACCAGACTTTTTTCAAGGGGGACTGTTCAGAGTTATGAGAACTGAGGCAAGCACTTAGCCACACATTTAGCCCCCTTCAGGCCCCTTTCAGGCCCCATTTCCTCGGAGACAGGACATACAAGGGACACGGGACCCGGGGGTTTAGCTCCCGTTTCTGAGAGCTCCCCGGGGGTTATAGCGGGGAACTACGCATCTTGGTGCCCCCCCCCCCCCCCCCTCCAAAAAAAAAAAAAAAAAATTTGAATCAGTTTGGAACTACTGAAGCGGAGGTCTGATTTAGTTACCCTGGCTCGCTTGGACTTTTATATAGGTACATAGAGAGTGGGGGCTTATTGAATATAAACCTCTTGAATATAAATCTGTAAAGCTAACCCATAGTGAAGGGGAGCCACAAGGTGCCTTCGGCACTAGGAAAAAATGAAGGGACGCCCCCTGAGGGGAACGGAGCCTAAAACACCCAAGGAAAATTTAAATACGAGCTCTATACAGAAATATTTAAAAGATACTAGTCTCAGGAGCCCCGAGATGGAGAAAAAACAGGCCCCAAAAGAGAAAAAGCGAGAAGCTGAGAAGCAGAGGGTAGAGCAGATGGAACATGAGAGAGCGGCCAGAGCTATGGAAGGTACTCAAGAAGCAAGCTTCATCGGGGAACAGAGACCCGTCTCACCTAATCTTACAAAAATAGAAATAACAGAAATGTTTATTAAGCTTGAAAATGTCATCAAATCTGAAACTGCTAATATTAGATCAAACTTACACCTAGTTCTGAACAGGGTAGAGAAAGTGGAAGATTTGGCTGTAATCCAAGCCCAGGAAATTGCGGGACTGAAAGCACAAATGACAGAGCTGACCCTGAAACACAGAGATATGCAGTATCAAATCGAAAATCAAGAGAACCAGAACAGGAGGCAGAATCTGAGGATTAGGGGGATTCCCGAACTTCAGGGGGAAGATCTGGTAGAAAAAATGCAACGCTTATTTAACCCAGTCTTGGGCAGACCAGAGGGAACAACTCTTAAAATTGACAGAGTGCACCGTATTAGGAAACCCCCCGGGCTGGAGGAGGGCATTCCTAGAGATGTCATTCTGAAGTTTCATGCATATGACGATAAATTCCAAATCTGGTCAAAATTGAGATCTGCCCCACCCTTGAAATATGGGTCTGTAGATTTACAGATCTTCTCTGATCTTTCTGCCAGGACATTAGCACGTAGACGCAAGCTGAAACCACTGTTGACTGCTTTAAGAACCGCAAACCTGAAATACAGCTGGGGGTTCCCGTCGTCGCTGATCGTTAATAAAGAAGGGAAGACGTACAGACTTAAATTTCTGGATGAACTTCAGGGGTTTTGTCATGATGTAGGGGTGCCTGTGCCTCCCATCTCTCCCTAGCTTCCCAGGGGAAGGGGAGTGGTGGGATTGGTGGGGATGGAGAGGTGCCTTCGGGCGATTCCAGGGGCGTACGGGGGGAGGGGGGGCGGAAGGGGGGGATATTCAGGGGTTATAAAAGGCTGGGAGGGTAGACAATACTAGAGTTGGGTTTGTTATAAATAAGAACTAGGATTGGTTTAATAAGTTTACGATTATGCTTATCACCTATGCCGACAGCCTAATATTATTTTTTTTTTTTTTTCCGGTGGCTGACTCTGGATTGTTCCCCCTTTTTTTTGCTCTTGCCCCCTACTTCGGAGGGGAGGGATGTGCGATACGGCCGGGGAGGCGGGAAGGGGGTAGTCCCGGGGAAGTCCCGAGCAGCTCGGAGAAGATGGGTGGGGGACCCTGCGGGTCCGGTGGGCTCCCCCCCCCCCTTTTCTTGTTGGAGGGGGGGGGAGCCAGGAGGGTGCCCAAGGGTTTGAGCTACACCCTAGCTTAGGAGGCAGACAGGGGGGGTTTCTAATGCAAACGCCCCAAAGTTTGCAGATGGCCGCAAGTCGGCCGGGTGGGGGGGGGGGGGGAGGGGGGGGGGGGGGGGGGGGGGGTACTGGGAGGGGGGAGAGGGGAAGGGGGGGGGGGGGGGAGAAGGGGAGGGAGGTAACCTCTTGGTCAGATCCATTAAAAGGTTTTTAGGTAACAATAAAAGGCTTCTTCAGAATTCCTGCTTAGAAAATGGTTAAACAGGGAATTAAGTTCCTGACATACAACGTGAGGGGCTTGAATTCGGGGGCGAAGAGATACAAAATATTAAGAGAACTCCAGAGGCTCCAAGCGGACATAGTTTTCTTGCAGGAGACGCACCTCACCCATGAGAACAACATTAAGATCAATACTAGGGATTTTCCCGTATGGTTCTACTCTGATTCCCCCACTAGGGGCTCTAAAGGGGTGGCCATTGGATTTGCGGAAAGCATAAGATTCAAACTGACAGATAGGCAGGTGGACCCTGAGGGACGATATCTTTTCCTTAAGGGAAACATAGGTGAAAAGCTTTTTACCTTAGTGAATGTCTACTCCCCCAACAAAAATCCATTTCAGTTCTTCGGCCAGGTACTGGGTCGGCTAAAAAAGTTTCAGGAAGGGGGGGTAGTCATCGGAGGGGACCTTAATCTATGTTTAGATCCTACTCAGGATACTACTTCTCAGGTAAAGTCTCCAAGCCAAACGCAGATAAAAAAACTGAAAAATAAAATGAGGGATCTTCAGCTAGTAGATGCCTGGCGCATAAGCCATGCAAAACAGAGAGACTACACTTTTTTTTCCCCAGTGCATGGGACTCATTCCCGGTTGGACTACCTCATTATTGATCATAGACTTCTGGACCACATAAAGACAACAAAGATTGAGGTTACAACTATTTCGGACCATGCCCCAGTTTCGATGGAGATGGGGGTCCCCGATCCCCAGAGACAACCATATGTATGGCGACTAAACGATAAGCTTATCACGGAAGCTGCTACATCAGAAATAATTAAAAGGGAAATTGAGTCCTTTTTCTTCAATAACGAGACAGGAGATGTATCACCAGCGGTAATCTGGGAGGCCCATAAAGCCTATGTGAGGGGGATCCTCATATCCATCGGAGCGGGGAAAAAAAAGGAAAAACAGGCCAGGTTTGTAGAGCTCTCGAACGAATTAGCCAAACTTGAACAGGAACACAAAAATGCGACCCATAATAAACAAAAAATCTATCACAGACTGTTAAATAAAAGGGAGGAGATATTAACAGCCATGGAACAGGAATCCTCCAAGTGGTTCTATAAGATATCCAGGGAGAGTCAGCAGGGAAGTAACAGGAGCGGAAAACACCTTGCAAATATGTTAAAAAAGAAAAGAGAAAGGAACTACATAGAGAAGATTCAGAATAAATCAGGGCGGGTGGTAAATTCATCTAAAGAAATAGCAAACGAATTTAAGTCCTATTATGCAGGGTTGTATGACGTCAGACACGGAGGAGGCAATACCCATCCCAGTACAGGAGAGAATGGGGAGTTCCTTGGGAAGGGCGTCCTGACAACACTCTCTCAGGAGGATAGGTTGGAGTTGGAGGAGGACATCACAGTGGGGGAAATCATTAGGGCCCTTGACAGCTCCCCAGTAGGGAAGAGTCCGGGCCCTGATGGCTTCTCCATAACATATTATAAAAAATATAAAGATATCTTAGTTCCAAAATTATGCCACCTTTGGAACAAATTGGGGAAGGAGTGCTCGTTGGGTAGGGAAGCCCTTCTGGCCTCGGTTACATTAATACACAAAGAAGGCAAAGATAGGACCCTCTGTTCTAGCTACCGCCCTATCGCGCTTATAAACGTCGACATTAAATTATTCGCCAAAGTTTTGGCAAATAGGCTTAAAGAAAAGATCGTAAAATTGGTGCATGCAGACCAGGCCGGGTTCGTAACGGGGAGGGAGGGACGGGACAACGGGGTCCGTGCCGTTTTGCTCCTGGAAGTCGCGAGGACGGGTAGGGTCCCCAGTCTACTCCTGTCGATCGACGCCGAAAAAGCGTTCGACAGGGTAGACTGGGGACATATGATGAGAACGTTGAGGGCAATGGGGTTTGGACCAAAAATATTAGAGTGGATTGGTTCCCTTTACCAGCAGCCGCAGGCGTTGGTTAGGGTAAATGGTATACATTCCGAAGTCTTTACTATGAAGAATGGTACGAGACAGGGGTGTCCGCTCTCGCCACTCCTGTTCGTGCTATCGTTGGAACCCTTGCTATGCAGGATCCGTGACTGCGGAGATATCTCAGGGATTAGAGCGGGCGGCGAGGAACACAAAATCGCGGCTTTCGCCGATGACATACTTTTTTTTATTTCCAACCCCAGAATTACATTGCCCAACCTGCTGAAGGTGCTCACGGCCTTTGGCAGGATCTCAAATTTGAAAATCAACCTCGACAAATCGGAAATCTTGAACATCAATATTAACAAGATGGAGGTTGACAGTTTATCAAAAGAATTTAAATTTCCCTGGCGGGAAAATATAAAATATTTGGGGGTAACTTTAGCAGACACAACAAAAAAAATGTATTTATTAAACTATATTCCCCTCTTGAACGAGATTAAAAAAGAAACCCTCCGCTTGGGAGCGCGGCCACTTTCTTGGGTGGGCCGTATTAATGCAATTAAAATGATAGTAGTCCCCAAAATAAACTATAAGTTCCAGATGTTACCTTTGGCATTACCCCAGATATTCTTTAATACTCTGAAGCAAATAATTTCACGATATATATGGGCAAATAAGAAACCGCGAATCCCAGCGAAGATCTTATCTAGAGAAAAAAAAAGGGGGGGGCTCGCCATCCCGGACTTTGAAAAGACCTTCATGGCAATAACATTATCAAGAGCAATAGTTTGGGCGAAGGATGGGGATAAAAGATGGAATAGCTTAGAGAATATAGTAAGTAGCACACATTTAGGACACGAATTATGGAACCCACCAAAAGCCCGCACTTTGGGAACCAACACACATGAGATAACACGGGTTACACTGGAGAACTGGGATAAGGTATTTAAAAAACAGAAATGGAAATATAATTCACCCTTAATAGCTTTAAAAAATAATTCACTATTTCCACCGGGCAGGGGTGACGTAGGAGGGAATTGGATAAAACAAGAAGGGGCACGATTAAAAGATATTTAAAAAAAAATGGGGAAATTTACACATTCCTCGAAATGAGTCTAAACACAGAGTTAATGCACGTTAACCTGTGGAGGTACATTCAGTTAAAACATTTTGCAAGGAGCCTCCCGCAACCATTACGCGGCATGGACGAGTTGAATAGCTTGGAGAGCCTATGCGTACGGGAATCACTTAAGAACATAATATCCAAGATTTACAAAATTTTAATAAATGAGGGGGCACTGAGTGTACCTCCATACGTTACAAAATGGGAGGAAGAACTAGGTTCACAGAGCACATATCACAATTTAGGGAAAATATTTAAAATCACACACAACGCTTCGTTCCCAATGAAATCAGTTGAAACAAATTACAAATGCCTAGCCAGGTGGTACCTCACCCCTGACAGACTTAGCAAGATCCAGGGGAGTGCAGCCTCGGATTGTTGGCGGGGATGCAAGGAAAAGGGAACGGCGGCCCATATCTGGTGGGGGTGCCCGGTAATAGCAAAATACTGGAGAGAAATACTAGAATTAATCTATTGTATCACTAAACTACGGATACCCGAGGATCCCTGGGTAGTTCTCTTTCACGGGACTGAGTCGCCAGGGAAACAATATATCTCATCCCTTATACCTATCCTCTTAAATGAAGCAAGAATCTAATCCCGGTGAAGTGGAGAAGGCCGGAGGCCCCGACGACACGCGATTGGATTCTTAGGGTAAATGGGATTCAAAGACTAGAAAGTTCCGCCCAACAGATAGGAGGTCAAATGGAGAGCGGGGCCCCGAGCAACAAGTGGTCAGAGTGGAACGACTTCAGGGAATCCTGGAGGTACTACATTGAAATTACCCGATAGAGGCCCACACGTTGTATGGTCAGAGCAAGTAAAATAGGTACACAGCTTGAGAAACAGGTGTAAGGAAGATAGCCTAAAAACTAGTAATACAAGAGGAGAGGGTGGGGGGGGGGGGGGAGAAAAAGGGATCCGTCATAATGTCGTAATGCGAAATACATGTATTTTTCTTTTCTTTGGTTGTTACGATGTATGATTGACTCCTGTAAAAATGAACTAATTAAATAAAGATTTAAAAAAAAAAAAAAAAAAAAAAAAAAAGTGCATAAACCGTCAGATTTATAATAAAAGACATTTATTTGTAAGAAAAAAACAAAAATAAGGCTTTCTTCAGCGCACAGGCAAAATACAAAAACAAAGTCTGCTTATCTTCAGCATAACAGAAAATCAACTTATCTTCAGCACAAAAACAAAGTTAAGGAAAACACATACAGTTTTGCAGCAGGTTCTTTAGCAGCCTCCAGACATCCACACAGCTCAACCGACAGGTGTAATCACCTACTCCTCCTCACACCAACTACTCTTCCCTACTTCCTGTCTTATGAGCTGTCTTCCTGGAGGCCCTTAACCCCCTGTGCGCTGAATCCCTGTGGTCAGGGAGGGAGGCTCTTTCCCACCCGAATATCTCTTCAGAGCCTCCCAAATTCCGGGTCCCAAATAACTTACTATTAAACATAGAGAGGACTGCGAGTCAGTCCTCTCCTGCTTGGCTACTCCCGGAACCCCTCACCCATTTTGGGTGACCCCCCTGAGCAACGCTGCGACTCCTTTAAAGGGACCACAGCCCAAATACTGGTGCTATATAGCACCCGTCCAGGACCCAACCTTGGCGTCCTGTACAGCCTGCAGTCTCTGACCCTCTCCGGTACTACACATGCAGTCTCTGACCCTCTTCTGTACTACGCCAGCAGTCTCTGACCCTCTTTTGTACTACAATTACAGTCTCTGACCCTCTCCTGTGGTACACCCACAGTCTCTGACCATCTCCTATAGTACATACACAGTTTCTGACCCTCTCTTGTACTACGCCCTCTAGTCTCTGACCCAGTCTTGTAGTACGCCTCCAGTCTCTGACCCTCTCCTGTAGTATGTTTGCAGTCTCTGATCATCTCCTGTAGTACACCCGCAGTCTTTTACCCAATATTGTACTATGCCCTGCAGTCTCTTACTCTCTCCTGTAGTACGCCATAGCCTGCAGTCTCTGTACTATGTCTGCAGTCTCTGACAGTCTCCTGTATTAACTGCAGGAATCTCTATCAACCAATCAGTGAGAGGCAATGATGTGCTGTAACCTCTAGTAACCAATCAGTGAGTATGAACCAGTTCTTCATGTCTATACTGTTAAAGTTTTTTTAAGATAATGTTTATGTGTGTGTTTATTTGTTTTTTGGGATGTTGGGGTGGAGAGCAACATTTCATGGAGGGGGCCCAAGAAAATCTCAGACTCTACAGTATTTAACCCCATCCCATTTAAGCCCTGCCCAATATTTAGCGTAATTTTAACCATGCCCTTTTTTGCCATGGTGTGCTATGAGCGTCACAATAGATTCCCTTTAACCACACCCACAAAATGATTGCCCCCATCCCTAATTACCATAGTACTCTGCCTACACAGGGTTTCTGGAAAAAAGAGAGAAAAAAGTTAAAAATAGGATAGTGGGGACTTCTGTACTTGTGCCAGAACAAAGCTGCCTCAGCGGTTTAACTTGAACTTGGACAAAAGACAAGGCCTTGGTTTCATCATAGGTCTAGGGTTCCATGGGATCCTAAAGCTTGCAGACTTCGATTTTAATACTAAAAGAGATCATTTAAAAGCACTACAAAGTGTCGGCACTTGAGCACTGTTGATACCTTAGAAACATTTTGACCCAGGTTGTGCTCATGGGTGGCACCAGGGGCGTGTGCTGAAGTACCCCTAAAATTTCAAGCACATCCATAAGCATCACCAACACTTTTTGCCACACCTCTCCACCAGATCCACTGCCTAGCTTATTAAGTGCCAGCAGACCCAACTAAGGCTGTGCTCCCACCCTTAAACCTGCCCCTATGCATAATAGCTGGCAGGAACAGATATGCTGTAGACCAGTACTTCTATAATACCATTTATTAGTCTCTCTGGTTGCCCTTCTGCCTGCTTGCTGTCACTGCCACCAACAAGATTATACAGAAGTATTCATGTAATTAATTGTGAGAAGAGGGGCAGCCTCTGCCAGAGTGACAATTGCTGGGGTCACGCTGACCACCAAACATAAGGAGATCACACTGACCACAAATGTAAGGGAAGCACTCTGATCATCAATGTAAAGGGAGGACACTGACCGCCACTGAAAGGGTTGCGCTCTGACCACCAATGTAAGAAGAGCACATTGACCACCAATGTAAGAAGAGCACACTGGCCACCAATGTTAGAAGAGCACACTGGCCACCAATGGGAAGAGATTATTCTGACCACCAATGTAGGGGAAGCACACTGATCACCAATGTAAGGGGAGAACACTGACCACAAGTGTAAGGGGAGCACACTGATCACCAATGTAAAGGGAACATACTGACCACCAGCTTAACGGGAGCAAACTGATCACCAATATAAAAGGAACACACGGACTGCCAATGTAAGGGAAGCACACTAACCACTAGTGTAAGGGTAGCACACTGACCACCAATGTAAGGGGAGCACACTGACCCCCAATGTAAGTGGAGCTCACTGATCACCAACGCAAGGAAACCACACTGACCACCAGTGTAAGGGGAGCACACTGACCACTAATGTAAGGGGAGCACACAAACCACAAGTGTAAGGGGGAGCACACTAACCACTAATGTAAGGGAAGCACACTGACCACTAGTATAAGGGGAGCACACAAACCACAAGTGTAAGGGGAGCACATAAACCACTAGTGTAAGGGGAGCACACTGACCACCAATGTAAAGGGAGCACACTCAGCAACTAATGTTATAAATAGTCCTGACCCCCACACTCTATACATTTCATAGTACTGACCGCTTCACTCTATATGCTATATTGTATGTTGCACAATAAGGGGCACACTTACTAGTATATATCTGGGGGTTAATTATTGTGCCGTGTTTGGGGTTTATTATTGTGCTGTGCAGAGGTTTATTATTGTGATTTTTTTTTGTGTTGAGGTTATTGCAGGCCCTGACATTTGCTTGAAGTTATCATTGTTGGCCCTTTTTATTCCTGGAGGCTATCATAGATGGCCCTTAGGCCCCTTTCACACTGGGGCGGGAGCGGCGTCGGCCGTAAAGCATCGCTATATTTAGCGCTGCTTTACCGTTGTTTTAGCGGTGCTATTCGGCCACTAGCGGGGCGGTTTTAACCCCCGCTATCGGTCGAAAAAGGGTTAAACCCACAGCGGCGCTTTGCCAGCAGTATGATAGGACAGTTTTTCCTCTTGTGGGACTTTGGGAGGCAGGAGTCTTCAAAATTATATCAAAATATAGTTTTATTAGAAAGAGTTAAAACATGAAGGCAATAAAAACATATGGATGCAAAATAATGATTGGTGGCATACAGAAGAACACACAAAAATGTGTACAAACACAATAAAGAATAATGACAACACCACACTGATAAGTCCTGAGCAATGAGCTGAGGCCAGGGAGATCCCAACGCGTTTCGAAGTTATTAAAAAGTAGAACCTCTTCTTCAGGGGCTGATAGTATAGTATATTCTCATCGTATAGTTTTTTAAGTCACCATCCAAACGCATCCAACGTGAAAAAATTGGAAATGGGGGGAAGTTTCGCCTCCAGGGATCAAATCCGTGAGCCGTGCAGAATGTCAGGGAGTACTGGGGATTCGGAAATCAGGCTAAACACAAAGGGCGTGTCCCAACCACATATGTTACACCCAATGTAGTATGCCTATAATGATCCTGCTGATAATAGTAGACAGATGGCTATCCATCCAACGGTTATCAGCATGGGGACGATAAAAGGTAAGTCCCCACAGGGAGACAATTAAAGCCAGACAGGAGAATGCACTATAGCCAGGAATATCTGTAGAAGGCTATGCAGCAGCACGATCAGTCTGATGCCTGGAATAGCATGAGGTCAGCGGTATAGCCACGCTGGCCCATTGATTTCAATGGGTAGGAACGGTTTAGAAGCGGTGAATACACTGCTCCTTCACCGCTCCAAAGATGCTGCTAGCAGGACTTTTTTTTACCGTCCTGCTAGCGCACTGCTCCAGTGTGAAAGCCCTCTGGCTTTCACACTGGAGTGAAAGGGGACGTTTTTTTCAGGCACTATACAGGCGCTAGATGCTTGCTGGAGCTTATGTTTGCCAGTACCATTTGGGCTTATTTCACTCTCACAATCTGTTCAGTTTACCTCCAGGCCCTATTTTGTCTATACAAACTAGGAAATATATACACATTGAAGCAACATTTGGACCACATCCATTTTTGACTACACCCCCTTTTGCTCACACCCACAAGTGGGTGTCAGGCAGCATGCTGGACAAGACCAATTACCAATACAGCACTTCCAAAAGAAATTTCAGGAGCTGCCCCTGATCTGTGTAGCAATGAATCTTGTCCAAACTACAAATGAACCTGATTGTTTTACAAGTTGAAACACCAGCATAGTGAAAAAACTATGCAGATTAGCAAATGTGTACTTTAGTTCAACGTTCAGTGTAATTTCAAAGGGTAAAGAAGTCAATCAAATAAATTATTATTACTCAAATTGTGAAAAAACAGCACTCTAACAAAGTAGAAGAAATTCTCTAAAAGTGCTGTTGACAAATCAAAGTTTACATTATGTACTGTACATATGCCCAAAAATGTACAGTTCCATCGATTTTAGGCAGACAGTAACCAAACTAGACTGCCAAATCATGTTTTACAATGTAAAACATAGATTTTGTAAGCAGCAGAAGCAGCATTAGCTCATAAAGCAGAAAAAAATTGAAAAAAAAACCTTTGCTGCAATACTCTCCTTAAATCCAGAGCTATACAATATTTTTTCCACTACCAGATGTTTTCAGTAATCCAGGATGAATGACAACCAGTATCTTTCAACTCGCTTCCTCAAAGCCCAGTCTGTCATGGAGCTGCTGCCCACCTGGACAGTGAGCGAGAACAGCACAGTGATGAATGCATCATCCTATAATTATGCTGCTCAACTAGCTAGATCATGACATTTGAAGGACAAATACCTCCAGTCTTACCCCAACCTGTTATACCATAACCTCCAACCCCCCAAATTACTGATAAAAGACGTAGGATTTTTGGAGTAAAATGGCCTTAGACTTTTGTTTAACAAATACGCAACTTCAAATAAAAAACATATTTAACATAATATCAGCCCACATTTTTATCTAACCTTAATGGTCTTTGAGAGTGACGACACACAACTTGGTCACTGCGACAAACTCCTTTCTAACTTAGGCCTCCAGTCGCAAAACACAGACTTGGAAACGATACTCATCATCCACAGTGACCTACATTTTACCCATTCCTAGTTAAAACCCTCATTTACTGGAATGTACCCGAGAACCCCATACCACAGATGGGTCCCAACCATTTTCTCTTCCAACCTTTTTCTCCTCTTTCAAAGACCCACCACTGCCACAGCATGTAAGGGGTAAAGCCTTACTCTTGTGTGCCCCTCCACACCCTCAAGGCCCTCAGGATTCCCTCCTGCAACCCCAGGGCCCAGAGATCAATTCCAACAGCATTAAGGTGCACCCCATCACTCCGAAGATACCTCCAGATATTCACCTCCAACTCCCTATGCCGTATCATTATGCCCCCATTGCGAGTCACAAATGTTTCCACCTCTTTATTCACTTTTTCACTTGTCCGCTTTTTTACCGACCAAGCCAAGCGCCAAACAGCCATCCTACCCACCATATCAGACCACACTATCATCATCCCAGGGAATGTCGTGCGTAGTCGCAAGAAATAAAATTTGATATCGCGGATAAGTTCCCGCATGGACCTGACCCCCAGATCATTTCCCCCCATGTGCAGCACCAAAACATCCTGTGCCCTATCAAGCCGAGAGAAACAATGTACTTCCGGAAACACCCTGCTCCACAACATGCCCGGTACCCCAATCCATCTAACCTGAGCTTCCTGCCTGGGGATGCCCAGCTGTCTACTGTTGGGCAGAACATCTGCTTGTCTGGTTCCCCAGAACATGTAAGAATGACACAGGATCCACACTAAGCTGTCCTCTCCATCTGAAAAAAAAGGGGGACAAAAAACTACATAACACAACCACCCCCCCGATCAACATACAAAACAGACAACACAAAAAACCCAAGTGGTCCTAATCCCACAGCAAATGAGGGCAAATGTATAGGTTGAACCTGTCAGAATCCAACCGACCAATGCACTTAACTGCTACATCATTCAAACCCGCCCTAGCAGCCTCCGTGACCCCCACTATGCAAAATGAGTGGGAGGCATACCCTTTGGGATCATAACATGCAGCCGTTAAACACTTTCGTAATACCGCTATGAACTGAAACCGAGATAGGGCCGTCCCACCCCTATGTATAAGGAAAGAACCCCCCAATCCCGGCCGTACAGAAAAGAAGGATTCTGCAGCCCCAACTGGACATATGAGCGAGTCGGGAATGCAAAACACAACGATTCGCATGCCCTTGCCGCTTTGGATGGTTTTGAACTGTCGCACCCATAAACTGACCGAGTCTCATGAACAAGCCATCTCCTGCACCAGCAGGCCTGCCTGAGCCTGCTTGGAAGGGCTGACCAACTTGCTCACCCTCAACGCCCCAAAAAAGCAAGTGCAAATGCTGCCCAGAATAAGGAACATTCACAATCCGAACTACAAAGAGAACTTAAATGCAGGAACAGGTCCTGCAACATGGAAAAGGAAACTGGACTCCATCTGTCCCTGCGCTTAGGGGGCTCTACTGTACCCCTTAACCACCTGTTTAACCCAAAAGTGCTTTGTGTAGTCCCTGCAACCTTGTAATTTAAAAAGGAAGGCCAAACCTGCCAGCTTACAATCTACCGCAGATGCCGAGACCCCCTTCTCCAGACTCAGAGTAATAGAGGACTGTGTGGTTAACCTCCCGACCCTCAGGGGCAATCCCCAGCTCCTGCAACAATGCTAACCATTCCTGCCATACCTTAGAATAGGCAGACCATGTAGCTGTACTCACTGATCATTGAATCTACTTTGCTGCGCTCCACAACCAGGTCGGGACAGGAGACCCCGCGTTGCTCCATGACCGGTGCCAACTCTCGGAACCTGTCCCACTGAAATTGAGACAAAGCACCAGCCAAAGTGTTTTCCAACCCAGGAAGGTGTGCAGCATAAATTAAAGCATTTAATTGCAAACAGCGCAGAACCAAATAACGAAGCAACGGAACCACCGGCTGTGAAGCCGCCGAAACCCAGTTAACCACCTGTACAACACCAAGATTGTCACAGTGGAAGCGCACCTTCAAGCTACGGAAGGATTCGTCCCAGAGTTCCATTGCCACCACAATTGGGAAAAGCTTGAGGAGCACCAGATTCTACGTTCCTAGAGCGAATTGTGAAAAAAAACTAATTTTGAATGTTGCTGATGCTGTTGATGGTCCTGGTTGCGGTTCTTTGGTACCTTCTGCATTGTCTCCTGTAGTGAACTGCGGGTACAATTTATGTGCTTTCTCAAGGATGATGTTATCGTCCAAACTATTAGATTGTAAGCTCTTCTGAGCAGGGCCCCCTTAATCCTCTTGTATTTTATTGTATTATAACTGTATTGTCTCCCTTTTAATATTGTAAAGCGCTGCGTAAACTGTTGGCGCTATATAAATCCTGTAATAAATAAATAAATAAAAGTAATGTTCTTCTTCCTGCAGTTGGTAATCCACAATGATTTTCCTATTTCTTATGGTCTTTACCTTTTTGGCACTATCACAGAAACTTACTGATACGGTACTCTGGATCGCTGCCTCGTTCTTCTTTATGTACAGTACTTTCATTGATGTCATAATGGCGTGCTACTACGACATAATTTTTTAGTTCGTGGAGCAAATCAGTAGTTCAACCTTCTCCTGAAGTGTCTTAAACTTCTTCTGGCACTTAGGTTCATTGCCAGAAGCCTTAAAAGGTGCAGGACTTTTGGGCGGCATCTTAGGGCTTTAAGAAGAACAAAACGAAAAACATGAGAACGCTTAGTGAAACACTCGAGAAAGCTGGTATGCAAATCCGCAAATGAATGAGGCCGCAAACTCTGAACCGCGACTTTGCAGGGATTGACTGAACTGTACTTACCTATCCTCAAGCAGCTCCAGTCCAGTAACATGATCTCCTCAGTGCCAACTACAGGGGAGGGGAGAAAACGCTCCAACAATGGCTGGAATGTCTGTCCCATGGCATCACCCATAGGCTTATTTAGGGGTCATCTGTTGTCAGTATAACCTCCTCTTCTCTAAAGCTGCTGCTAGCTGAGAGAGAAGAGCTGATCATGTGACCAGACCGAAGCACCCTTGGAATAGGCAAGTATATGCATCTTTCTTTTACAGGGTAGTTAGTATAGGTGTTACAAGGTTGGTGGGAGTGGTTTTAAGCTTAGTATTACCTGGAATTCTACTCGAAAGTTCGATTTTGATTATGTATTTCTTTAAATGCAAGCAGTGTAAATACATTAATCTAACCTGGTGTCAGTTGCAGTCCCTGTACAGCAGGACTAGAACATGAAAAAAAACAATCAGTTCATATGCTGGCAAGGAGCATGCTGATAGGAAGAGAACACAAAGTGACAGAGAGATGAGCTTATCACAGTGCTGCTCCTCCTTTCACTGTCCAGTCACAGACTAGGGAAGGTCCCAGACAGTCTGCTCATTCAAGTGTAATGAAACTAGAACACACATGAACATAACTGCTGCTAGCTCAGCGTCTCTCACAAAAGCCTCTATCTGTTGTATGAGCTTTTCAGGGGTACTGTAAACACACACGTAATGCTTTTCTTTTCTTACAGCAGCAATCCCTATTCTTTAGATGGTGCCATACTTTCCTACAAGGGCAAACTCTTTCCTTCGTAGTCTGTAGCAAACTGATTGTGATGGAAGCTTATCAAATATAAGAACAAGCTTAATGCCAGTGATTACTGCAACTGTCGGCTCTGCTTCTCTCTCAGTGGTGAAAAACTCTGAATGTGCCTCAAGCACACACTAAAGGGCCAGTTCACACATTACAATTTCTACATTCCAGATGCTTTCTGCATGCACATTTTTTTATGTATTCTGGTGCATTTTTGACGTGTTCCAGTTTGTAATTTTCCCCTTTTTATTTTCATCTCAATTCAGGACATGTGTATTCAGGTGCATTTTTAATGCGTTCCAGTGCGTTTTAATGCATTTTGCTGCATTCCATAAAGAAAATGCAGCAGATTCTACTTTTGTTGACTGCACTGGAACACACTCCACTGGTGTGATCTAGGAGCTGTTCTGTGTTCTGTCCTCAGTTGGGAGTACAGTATATAACAGGAGCACAGGAAAGTTATTTCTTGTCTGTTTTCCCATGTGTCCATGTTTCTTCCAATCAGAGGTCCATCTGGTACTGTTAGGATCTCTGCCTCCTCCTCTCAGTCAGCTATGTGCAGGTTGCTAGGGATGCATTTCAGGGAAGTTCCACTTCATCTGCCTAGTAAGCTTGTAGTCTGTAAGGTTTTTTGATATCTCTGTCCCAGTGGGAGCTTTGTCTTCACTCTCTGTCCTGAAGACACAATGGGAAATTAGAGGAAATCTCTTCAAAGGGAGGGAAATCCCATTTTGAATAGTTGCCAACAAGTGTCCACATCAGAAGATCCCCCTATTCCTGTTTTGGTGAATTGTCTCAATAAAAATGGGTACTAGGATAGTATTGAACCCCAATGATTGATAGGACAACCCAAGGGATCAATAAAACAGTTGGAGGCTAGTAAATGTCAGTGGGTGGTTGATAAATGGTGGAAAGCTCATTGAGGTCAAATAATTGTTTGAGGTTTCTGTAGAGCTCCATGCCCTTACCTAGTCCTAAAAGTTATGTGGTTAGCAAAAGACAGTGTTACCCATGGTTGGATGGTCAACAACCAAGAGAGGCCTTGACTTGTCTGTGTGTTGCTTCTAGCCTCCTTTGCCAGTGTTCTCCCAAGTACACCCAACTCACAATCTGTTGAAGAGCCAATGAGTACACTCATAGTGATTCTGGTGGTGCCATAGAATGGGTTTCTGTGCATTAACAAAAAATCTACAATTGTAACAACCATAATGGCTGCTGATATCAAGAGGTAATATGGACAATATTCTCAAGAATATTAATATTCATAGTACTATTATTTATTTATTGTTACTATTAGTATGTGTTACATTATTTTCATATAATAAATGCTTGGAGATTGAGGCACAATCTGAAAATTCATTAAAGGTGTTTATAAGATATAGAACTTCGGGACCCTAGTTCCAATCCTTCCTCATAATATTCAAAACTAGTTAAGGTTGGCATTGGGCTTTATAAGTCATCCTAAGTTGTCATAAACTAACCTGTTATGGGGTTGTCTGCCTTGTTAATATCACTGTAATAAACAAGTAATGATTCATATTGTGCAAACAGAATATTAGGACTCGTATTTATAAATAAATAATGAGAAAATTTTCTTTTTTTGCATCTCCAAAGCTATTTGAATGCAAGACACATGTGTTCACCTTGTAAAAATTGGAAAATTCAACATTATATACGTGTTATTTAACAATGCCTTATCTATGATTTTCATGCTTGGCATTTCCTGCTCTGGCATACATTTCTCTATTCATAGGTAATTATTTTTAATGTAAAAATTGATAACAGGGATGATGTTATAATATTAACAAAGTGGGAGACCTAATGACCCAGCAGTGCCAGCATCCCCGCTTACTTGTCACTAATTAAATTAGGATGTACATCTAAAGCCTTTCAGCTGTGAGTTTTGTACCAGATTTAGGTATCAGATCAAATACTTCTGTAACAAGAGTCTAGCAAAATATATATTTGTTCCCATCCTGGTCGGTTGTGATAAAGCTGCTGGACTGGCTTCAGCATGCATTTTAAAAGCTGCTTTAGGCCATATAATCAGCAGTCACCTTTTGTTCACCTACATTGATGGATACATTAAAGTATTATGATTGAGCTCTAAAAATATGACAGCTAGACTTTATAGTACTTGCCTGCCGATGCCTGTATAATCAGTTCTCATTAGGAGAGCCCAAATCTCCAGTTAAGCAAATACTTATTTCCTACCACAAGACATGCTTTGGCACACGCCCTCCCACTTTCTCTCCCCTCGCTATTGGCCACCAAATGTAGTGCAAGATGCTGATGTAGTCACACAAGTCAGTATTTGCAGAAAAGAAGCCCTATGGTTCCACTACGGTATACACAAACTTGTACTAAGTAGGCTAAAAAGTAATAAAAATAAAAATAAGCTAAAAAACACCTAAATTACTCCATCTGGTCATACATTCTAAAAATCAAATTTCATAAATATAGGATTATAAATCAATATGAACAGCATGAAAATCTTCATCTTGCATTTTGCATTATAATATCAACAATGTATGTGCCTTGTATCTTAACCAAACATGTGTGATAGTCTGAACGTGGCTGTCTGTCCACACAGGCCCACCAGTGAAATCAACCTTTGGAACCACACATGCTCCAAAACAAAACCACTGGAGTATCCAGGCGCGCGCCAAAGATCACAGATCGACCATCAAGCCGTCCCATCGCCTAAAAATGGTAGCAAATATAACAGCTGAAAAGTGTATATATATATATATATATATATATATATAAGTGGGGACGGAAAGTATTCAGACCCCCTTACATTTTTCACTCTTTGTTATATTGCAGCCATTTAAGTTAATTTTTTTTCTTCCTTAATGTACACACAGTGTCACAGCAAAGGGTCTGAATACTTAGGACCATGTGATATTTCAGTTTTTCTTTCTTAACCACTACGCGCCCGCGCTATAGCCGAAAGACGGCTGCAGCGCGGAAGCTCCCTGGACGTCCTCCTGTTTACTTTCCTAATGCGCGCTCCTGAGAGCGCGCATCGGGGAAGTTCTGTGCTGGCCGTGTCCGTCGGACACAGCCGGTCACAGATCGCTGTAAACGGCCAATCACAGCGGCCGTTTACAGCAAGATCGGGCTGTAAATGATGCAAACATATGAGATCATCTCTCAGCGCTGCTCTGCCTCCTCACACAGACAGCGTGTGAGGAGGGAGAGAGGAACGGCGCCGGTGCGCTGTAAGTAAAAAAAATAAAAATAAATAAAAATAAAGTGATCTGCCCCCGCTGCCATGCTGCCACCTGTCACCAGTACCACCTGTCCCAGCTGCCACCTGTCATCAGTACCACCTGTCCCAGCTGCCACCTGTCATCAGTACCACCTGTCCCCAGTACCACCTGTCCCCAGAGTGCCATCCGTGCCATCTGCCAGTGCCACCTGTCCCCAGTACCACCTGTCCTCAGTGCCATCCTTGCCATCTGCCAGTGCCACGTGTCCCCCGTGTCACCTGTGCCCAGTGCCATCTGTCATCAGTGGCACATCAGTGCCACTTCAGTGCCATCTGTCATCAGTGCCACGTCAGTGCCATCTGTCATCAGTGCCATATCAGTGCCACGTGTCATCAGTGCCACGTATCAGTGCCATCTGTCAAAAGTGCCACCTGTCAGTGTCACGTGCCATCTGTTGCCAGTGGCATGTGTCATCAATGCCACGTATCAGCGCCATCTGTCATCAGTGTCACGTGTCATCAGTGCCACGTATCGGTGCATCTGTCATCAGTGCCACGTATTAGTGCCATCTCTCATCAGTGCCACGTATTAGTGCCACATGATATCAGTGCCACGTATTAGTGCCATCTCTCATCAGTGCCACGTATTAGTGCCACATGATATCAGTGCCACGTATAAGTGCCATCTGTCAGCAGTGCCACATATTAGTGCCATCTGTCAGTGTCACGTGTCATCAGTGCCCCCGTATTAGTGCCATCTGTCATCAGTGTCACGTGTCATCAGTCCCCCGTATTAGTGCCATCTGTCATCAGTGCCACATCAGTGTCACGTGTCATCAGTGCCACCTGTCATCAGTGCCACGTCAGTGTCACGTGTCATTGTCCTGGTGCTCCAGGGCCTATAAAAGTGTACTAGGTAGTCAACAATTTAGATGTGTAATTTATACTCCTAGAACACGTGATGGCGCTCCCTGCATTTTGGGCCTCTCTAAGTGGCCAGGCTGTGTAAAAGTCCCACATATGTGGTATCGTAATACTCAGGAGGAGTAGCAGAATTTATTTTGGGGTGTCATTTGTGGTATACACATGCTATGTGAGAGAAATAACCTATTACCCTGACAATTTTGTGGAAAAAAATAAAAAAATAATTCATTTGGCACAGAATTGTGGGAAAAAAATGACAACATCAAAAAGCTCACTATGCCTCTTACTAAATACCTTGGAATGTCTACTTTCAAAAAAGGGGTCATTTGGGGGGTATTTGTACTTTCCTGGCTTGTTCGGGTCACAAGAAATGAGATAGGTCACCAGTACATCAGATGTGATCAATTTTGTATAATTTGCACCACAGTTTGTAGAGTCTGTAACTTTCACAAAGACCAAATAATTTCCACTAATTTGGGTTATTTTTACCAAAGATATGTAGCAGTATAAATTGTGGCCAATATTTATGAAGAAAAATTAATAATTTGCTAAATTTTATCACAGAAACAAAGAAAAATGTGTTTTTTTTCCAAATTTTCGGTCTTTTTTCATTTATAGCGCAAAAAATAAAAAACCCAGAGGAGAATACCACCAAAAAAAAGCTCTATTTGTGGGAAAAAAAGGACAAAAAAATCATTTGGGTTCAGTGTTGCATGACTGAGTAATTGTCATTCAAAGTGTGAGAGCACCGAAAGCTGAGAATTGGTCTGGGCAGGAAGGGTGTTTAAGTGCCCAGTAAGCAAGTGGTTAATAAATCTGCAAAAATGTCAAAATTCTGTGCTTTTCTGTCAATATGGGGTGCTGTGTGTACATTAATGAGGAAAAAAATTAACTTAAATGATTTTAGCAAATGGCTGCAATATAACAAAGAAAAATTTAAGGGGGTCTGAATACTTTCCGTCCCCACTGTATTTATATATATATATATATATATATATATATATATATATATACAGCCCTCAAAAATTACACTTGCACACTCGCATTTTGCGAGTGATTTTTGAGGGCTGGCGAGGAGAAGAGAGGAGAGCTGCCACTGGGAGATCACAGCAAGGAACATTCAGACTTTTGTTTCATAAGCTGTGAGTGTTCCCCCGCCGTGCGCCGTCACATAAGCTCCTCCCCTTTTCCGGGACTTTGATAGACAGATCACCCGTCCAATCATAGGACGGGTGACCTGTATCAAACTTCCCCAGACAAGGGGAGGAGCTTATGGGACGGCGCGCCGCGGGGGAACACTCACAGCTTATGAAACAAAAGTCTGAATGTTCCTTGCTGTGATCTCCCAGTGGCAGCTCTCCTCTCTTCTCCTCCACAGGTAGGCAGCACATGGGGGGAGACACAGGCTGCAAATGGGGGGGGACACTGGCTGCAAATGGGGGGGGGGACACTGGCTGCAAATGGGGACACTGGCTGCAAATGGGGACACTGGCTGCAAATGGGGACACTGGCTGCACATAGGGGGGACACTGGCTGCACATAGGGGGGGACACTGGCTGCACATAGGGGGGGACACTGGCTGCACATAGGGGGGGACACTGGCTGCACATAGGGGGGGACACTGGCTGCACATAGGGGGGGACACTGGCTGCACATAGGGGGGGGACATTGGCTGCACATAGGGGGGGACACTGGCTGCACATAGGGGGGGACACTGGCTGCACATAGGGGGGGACACTGGCTGCACATAGGGGGGGGGACACTGGCTGCACATAGGGGGGGACACTGGCTGCACATAGGGGGACACACTGGCTGCACATAGGGGGGGACACTGGCTGCACATAGGGGGGACACTGGCTGCACATAGGGGGGGACACTGGCTGCACATAGGGGGGGGCACTGGCTGCACATGGGGGGGGCACAGGCTGCACATGGGGGGGGGACACAGGCTGCACATGGGGGGGGGGACACAGGCTGCACATGGGGGGGGGACACAGGCTGCACATGGGGGGGGACACAGGATGCACATGGGGGGGGACACAGGCTGCACATGGGGGGGGGACACAGGCTGCACATGGGGGGGACACAGGCTGCACATGGGGGGGGCACAGGCTGCACATGGGGGGGACACAGGCTGCACATGGGGGGGACACAGGCTGCACATGGGGGGGACACAGGCTGCATTAACATTAAGGTTGTTAATATTTTTATAACTTAATTGCATAAAACATTAAAGGTGTCATTTAATGAGATAATTTATGAGGGCGGGTTTAGGGGCGGGGCAGGGTAGGGGTTGGGCGGGGCAACTGGTGGCGAGTAACCCTTAAGGCCTGGCTAGTAGCTCAGGACTTGAAATTTTGAGCCCTGTATATATATATATATATATATATATATATAGGTAAATCATTAACAATATGATGGGTATGAGGGCCGAACACATACTACCAAATGAAAATGAAGTAACTGATTTACTAGCAGGACAAGATGGAGTGTAAAAAATGCAAATATAACTAGATATATCATGGGGCACTTCAGGGGTTTTACTTTGGAGTGTGTAATACGGCTCCTGGGTTGGTTTTATATTATTAATATTATACCATAAAAAATGTAAGAAATAATGCATATTTTTTAGATGAAAATTTTCATGATTGTTAATGTTGAATTATAGATTCTGTACCCCTGATGAAGCGGCTGCAAAATGACAATTGATTTCCCTCCTCCCCTCCTCTTCTTGAATACTTAAGACTCCATCTTTGACAGTGATTGTTATAACCACGTAGCAAGAACTTATTTTTTAATATAAGAATTGGAAACACTAGTATTGTATATGGTGTTGTGAAAACCCATGCGTGTCTTTTGTATCGCCTTATAACCACCTTGATAAGCTTCTACAGCTGTAAATATAAAGTGTGATGCCTTTCAAAATTGTGACAGCTTTCTTTTCTAACATACAACTCTAACTGTGCCAGCTGCAATTTGGCAGCAATGACAGCTGGATACTTTGATATAACACTATGCTGATTTTCAGCACTTAATTATGAAAAACACAATGACAAAAGATGGAGGAAAAGCACTATCACTCTATTTATATCCATTTGATATCTATAGAGACAAAACATGTGTGAGATTTGTATATTTCTTGTATGATACTATTAGGCCTAATGCACATTATGAAACCTAAAAACACCAGAAATGAAAGCTTGAAGAAGCTCAAACTAAAAATTCATGTTTGTATTGCGTGTTAATGAGCATTAGTGTTTATAGGCATTTTTTTTCACAGACAATCCCCTCAGCTCATTTTTCACTCCCAAATGAGCTTTAAAAGTGTGGTGCATATATATTTATATACAGACTCTCCTCGTTTAACGATTTACTGTTTAACGACCGCTCGGACTTACGACCAGCTCTTTGGGCACTATACATCATTGTATTGTACAGTACAGGATTTTTGTTGTTTATATTTTTGTGTTCTGTAAAATATAAAACAATGTTATTGAGTTGGAGTTTTGTGTTTAGACCTTTTTTTCAGAATACAGTACAGTACATACCAACTAGTAAATAACTCATCCCACGTAGACTGATCCGCTACTACTGCTGTGTCTAGTCTAAGAATTTGATCGGGGCCCTGTATCTGAGAGAGGAAGACCAAGGGACTCGAAATGAAAGATCGCCCTTGGGGAATAATCCTCAAGCCGAAATGAAGGTTATTGTAGATCGATGCTCCGCCAACTGACAGAATAGGGCGTCCCAACTTGTCCACCTGGAGCGAGTTGAGCGGGGGCTGGCAAGCCCTGACTGGTATAGGGCTGTGTAATGTAAAGGGGTCCAGAGATGCAGGGTGCTGTGTAATGTAAAGGGGTCCAGAGGTGCAGGGTGCTGTGTAATGTAAAGGGGTCCAGAGGTGCAGTTGTGGAGAGGGGGTACACAGTAGTGACAAAGAGATATTGAAGGATGCAGAAGTATGCAGGGGGCACATAGGGTTTTTTTTACATTTTAACGTGGGGGGTGCCAGATATAGGATCCGCCCTGGGTGCCAAATGCTCTAGGTACGCCCCTGACTGTGACAGACAATGAATCAGACTGTGGAGCATGGAATTGACTAGAACGAGCCGACATGAATGCGACTGGATTTGAATCGAAGTGAAGGTTATGCGACATGTAACCAATTAAATGTTTTGCCATGACAGAGTGTACCGCAATTTCGACTGACAACGAACCGGACTTGTGGAGCATTGAATGGAATGAGATGAGATGGCTAAGTGAGCTGACATGAATCGATGAATAACTGATGTGACTTGATTCAAACCGAGGTGGAAGGTATGCGAAATAGCAATGGATGCCATAAGAGCAATTCGCTTGTACACTGCATTCGATTGGCTGCCTGGGTCGGAGGCCCCTCCCCTCTCCACTGTACACAGCTGCTGTCCACCCCCCTCAATTCTCAGTGAGATGACAGCCAGAGGTGCAGGGGGGGATGCTGCAGGTAAGTGGCCTTGCCTGGGGTGATGATATGCTGGACATTCTGTGTGTTGGGGAGGGGGGTATATAGCTCTGTGTTGGAGGTGCACATCAAGTCCTGTACCATGTCCGCACACTCTCTTGTACCATGTCCGCACACTCTCCGACAGTCTCCTGTATCATCTCTGCACACTCTCTGAACCTCTCCCTCTCTCTCTTTTTCTACCTTACTCTATTTTTCTCCCTTTTCCTCTCTCCCTCTTTCTCCCTTTCTTTTTTCTTTCTCTCTCCCTCTTCCTACTCCCTCCATCCCTCTTTCATCTCAGACTCTAACCACATCCCGTTAAGCCACGCCCATTTTCTGCAGTGGCGCACTTCGCACGGCACATTTTTCCTTATTGCTAAGCCACACCTACAAATAAATGCCCAGCCCCTAATGAAAATAAGACCCCGCCTACATACAAAAAAAGGGTCCCTATTAATTTTTTCAGAGTGTTGGCAACTCTGTGGTTTGATAGTTTGGTTGAGAACACAAGCGAATGTGACAGTTAGCATTCCTGGCATGCTGGGAATGTACCGGTAACTGTTTTTGAAACCGTTAAATTGAGGGGTTTAGTTCTGCTTCAATCTTTAGGCAGTCAGCAGATCTGCCTCTACAAATTTGTCACAGTGCCAAAACATAGGAAGCAACTAAGCATGTGCAGAGCAGGATAGGACAGTGTATTACTGGATTTTAAATAGTATAGGCACTTATTTTTACATATTTGCTATACCTGCAAAAGAGGCCAACCTGAAGATTTAGCGGGACTTAATTTTCTGACTAAAGTTCCACTTTACATTTTAAAAATCAGACTCTACTGGGCAAAGGTTAGATGTCTATATAACTAAGTAAATACAAGGGACGCAATCGAGGCAGAATTATGTGTATACTGAGAATTTTGCAGAACTGAGAAGCAAGTAAGAAATGAAGAGGAACAGCATTTGAAAATAATTATCTTTTAGGTTTCTTATTGGTGAATTTTGCAATTGATTAGATGTGAGTGATGAATGTCTTCTCTGTTTTCCAGTGACTGGCATATATACAGAATGCTTTTACAATGCCTGCCAGAACACACTTAAATGTAGTAGATGCTCCTGACTTAATTAAAAGGCTTGTAGGCCCAGAATAACCTTTAGATTGATGACATTCCTGAATGCATTTTATTTTAAAAAATCTGCTTACATTACAGAACGGACTTGGCAGTAAGTCATGATATGCAGGAATGGTGGAAAATCATTAAAAATGACTACTAAAAATAGTCATTTAGAAGCTCTGGGCCTTTCCCACTTCTTCAGTCCAAGCAATATTCACAGACATTGTAAAGGATCAGTCTATATAAAAGCAATATTTCAGTTTTGGGTAGAGGCCAGTGGGATGAATCCCGTTGAGGGGCTCCTATAGCAATTGTAATTTTGTCTTTCTCTTGTAATCATAAGCATCTTTAATTCTCTTGATAGAAAAGCAGGAGTGGCAGGAACACCAGATGTTTCACACAAACAGGGCCCACACAAGGGGTTGGTAAAAGGGCGCAGCAGTAGGGGGGGGCCTTACTGCACCCAAGCTCTAGAACGGTGGTTCATAAAACTTGCAGCCCTAGGATTCTCCATTTGAATCCCAAGCAGGACATTAGCTGCATGGAGTTTTCATGCCTCACTTGTGCTTGTATGGGTTTCCGTTGGGTACTCCGGTTTCCTCCCACACTTTAAGGACAAGCTGGCAGGTTTTTATGGCTCCTGTCTAAAAGGGAAAAAAATCCCCAGTATGTGTCTATATGCTTGTGAGGTATGGACCTTACATTGTAAGCTGCTTAAGGGAAGAGACTAATGTGAATGTGTTCAGTATGTAAAGCACTGTGTAAATTGTTGATGCAATATAAATACCTAAAACAGGTAATAATAATTTAAAGTGGAGGGCCACCCAAAAAAAAAAACGCATTAATAATCATTAAAAAAAAAAAATGTCACTTACCTGAAACCCCTGTTGCTAGGCAGTCCGCGGCGCTTCCTCCTCTTCGATGAGCGGCCCCGTTGCCTTCTGGGACATGTGTGTGTCCCAGAAAACAATGGGGCAATTCACAAAGCGCCGTGCGACTCACGCATGCGCAGTAGGAAATGGGCAGTGAAGCCGCAAGGCTCCACTGCCTGTTTCCCTTCGTTAAGATGGAGGCGCCGGCAGCTGATCCGATGGACGGATCGGCCCTCGGAGCGGCCGACATCACGGGATTGCTGGACAGATAAGTGTCCTTTATTAAAAGTCAGCAGCTACAGTGTTTGTAGCTGCTGACTTTTAAAAAATAAATGAAGTTGCCGGAACGCCCTTTTAAGGTTCCAACTTGAATAAGTGTGTTTTTTGTTAGTTACTTATACACTGTAACTAAGGGTTGCAGAGATGGAACTCTGGATGAATAAAGTTCATTGCATACATTTTAATTATCTGCTCCCTTTATGCTTTCTTTGCAATTATGTGTACAAACCCTGACTGTTTACTTGCCTAAAAAGTTTTGAATTGATAAACAAAAATTATATTCTGCAGTCTATTTTATCAGCTGCTCAGGTAATGTTGCATTATAGAAGACAGTGTCAATGATCAGCAGCAAAAGGTAGCCCCTATTCCCAAATACCAACAGACATATACTGGTATACATAGGCGTGCACACAGGGTGTGCAAGGTGTGCTGCTGATTTCCCCTGCTTCCCACCCCCCTCCCCGCAGCACCACCGGCTGCTGTGGGAGATATTTCAGGATGGACGGGGGGAGGAGCTAATATGTCATTTACAGTCCCCTTCATTTCCTGAATGAACACAAAGAGTGATCGGTACAGATTGCTCCTGTGTCCATTCAAATCTGAAGCATATAGTACTTGCTTCAGTTTCTGAATGAACAAGAAGTCGCTCAGCACAGAGAACTTCCCATTAATTTACTGTCTATTACATCTGAGGCTGCAGAGAAAGGGACTGGAGAATCTCTGTCCTTAATTCCATTCTCTGTCTCAAAAGTGAGACATCAGGGGTCTGTTTAGATATTTCATTGGGGCTCCTAAAAAATAAAACTGCAAAAAAAATGATAAAAAATAATATTGTAAAAAAAATATTTAAAAAATGTAATTGTAAAAATAGACAAAATAATAAGAAACTACTAACACCATCCACTGCTCTACTGACACCATAATGTTTTATTATAAGAGTGTGTGTGTGTATATATGTATATACAGGGCCATCTTTAGAGCATTATAGGCCCCCGGGCAATACAGTGCACTGGGGCCCCTGTGTGCACTACACTACATACCGCACTGACCACTACATACCACACCACACTGACCACTACACTACATACCACACCACACTGACCACTACACTACATACCACACCACACTGACCACTACACTACATACCACACTGACCACTACACTACATACCACACTGACCACTACACTACATACCACACTGACCACTACACTACATACCACACCACACTGACCACTACACTACATACCACACCACACTGACCACTACACTACATACCACACCACACTGACCACTACACTACATACCACACTGACCACTACACTACATACCACACTGACCACTACACTACATACCACACTGACCACTACACTACATACCACACCACACTGACCACTACACTACATACCACACTGACCACTACACTACATACCACACTGACCACTACACTACATACCACACTGACCACTACACTACATACCCCACTGACTACTACACTACATACCACACTGCCCACTACACTACATACCACACCACACTGACCACTACACTACATACCACACCACACTGACCACTACACTACATACCACACTGACCACTACACTACATACCACACCACACTGACCACTACACTACATACCACACTGACCACTACACTACATACCACACTGACCACTACACTACATGCCACAGTGACCACTACACTACATGCCACACTGACCACTACACTACCTACCCCACTGACCACTACACTACATACCACACCACACACCACACTGACCACTACACTACATACCACACTGACCACTACACACCACACTAACCACTACACTACAAACCACACTGACCACTACACTACAAACCACACTGACCACTACACTACAAACCACACCGACCACTACACTACATACCACACCGACCACTAAACTACATACCACACCGACCACTACACACTAACCTACCTGAATCCTATACTGACCACTACTACACAAACTACACTGACCACTACATACCACACCACACTGACCACTACATACCACACCGACCACTATACTACATACCACACTGACCACTACACTACATACCACACTGACCACTACACACCACACTAACCTACCTGAATCCTATACTGACCACTACTACACAAACTACACTACCCACTGACCACTACATACCACACCACACTGACCACTACACTACATACCCCATTGACCACTACACTACATACCACACTGACCACTACACCACTACACTACATACCACACCACACTGACCACTACACTACATACCACACTGACCACTACACACCACACTGACCACTACACTACATACCACACTGACCACTACACTACATACCACACCACACTGACCACTACACTACATACCACACTGACCACTACACACCACACTGACCACTACACTACATACCACACTGACCACTACACTACATACCACACCACACTGACCACTACACTACATACCACACCACACTGACCACTACACTACATACCACACTGACCACTACACACCACACTGACCACTACACTACATACCACACTGACCACTACACTACATACCACACTGACCACTACACTACATACCACACGGACCACTACACTACATACCCCACTGACCACTACACTACATACCCCACTGACCACTACACTACATGTCACACTGACCACTACACTACCTACCCCACTGACCACTACACTACATACCACACCACACTGACCACTACACTACATACCACACTGACCACTACACTACAAACCACACTGACCACTACAATACATACCACACTGACCACTACACTACATACCACACTGACCACTACACTACATACCACACTGACCACTACACTACACACCACCCTACCTGATTTCTATACTGATCACTACTACACAATCTACACTATACACTTCTCACAGACCACTACACAATACACTACATACTGACAGCTACAGAATACTCTATCCACAGACCAATACACCACACACACACACAATACACTATACATTACACTATACACTGACTTTATGGCTGCTCCCTCTCCCCAGACCATATCTACTCCCCCCCGGCCAGCAAAAAAACTCGCGAGTGAGTCTCTTACCTTTTTTTTTTCTTTCATGATCTGCTCTGCCTCTGCGCCGCCTGTCACACTGCCAGACTGCCTGCCCCAGCGGGGACATGATCGGTGACCCGGAGAGGAGGAGGCGAAGATAGCGGCCACAGCTCACAGTGAAGGCCAGCCCGCTCTCCCACGATTGAGGACAGGCCAGCCCCACCTGCTGCACATGACCCCTTTCGCCCAATCACAGGGCGCCAGGGGCCGGCCTGAGACTGGACATGGCGGCCGGAGAGCGGGGTCACAGGGAATAAAAACGAGGGTGACACGCTGGGCAGGTGGGGCCCCCCAGGCAAGTGGGGCCCCCGGGCAACTGCCCAGCGTGCCCAATAGAAAAGACGGCCCTGTGTATATACAGTGTAAATTTGCTATCCCTTCAAAGTAACTCAACACACAGGCATTAATGTCTAAGCCGCTGGCAACAAAAGTGAGTACACCCCTAAGTGAAAATGTCCAAGTTGGGCCCAAAGTGTCAATATTTTGTGTGGCCACCATTATTTTCCAGCACTGCCTTAACCCTCTTGGGCATGGAGTTCACCAGAGCTTCACAGGTTGCCACTGGAGTCAGGGCCGGATTACCATAGGGGCTATTGGAGCTGCAGCTCCAGGCCCCTTTCTCAAGATAGGCCCATTTGCCCAAAAAAAAAAAAAAATCCAAAAAAATAAATAAAAAAGTATTGACTTCGAGGGTTGTAGCGCGGCGATCAGGAGTCACAGAGACCCCACATTTGGGGGGGGGGGGGGGGTATGTAGCTACAGACCTACTCCAGCACTGGTTAAAATATGGGGCTGCTATCATCTATCGTTCCGGAGAAGCTACATACAGAGCGGCCAGTTTGAATACAATCTGGAACACTCTGCAGCAGACTGAGAGGATGAACTCACAGGGCTTATAATAATTATTTGTATATAACTTACTTATGATAATTAACCCCCTTGCCACCCAGGCCAATTCTGATACTTCTCTCCTACATGTAAAAATCATCATTTTTTTGCTCGAAAATTACTCAGAACCCTCAAGCATTTATATATATATATATATATATATATATATATATATATATATTGTTTTAGCAGACACCCTATGAAATAAAATGGTGGTCTTTGCAACTTTTTATGTTACATGATATTTGCGCAGCAATTTTTCAAATGTTTTTTTTGGAAAGAAACGGTTTCATTCCTAAAAAAAAACACTAAAGTTAGCACAATTTTTTTGTGTACCAAGCAATGCATTCAATTTTTTTTACAGGTTACATGTTTAGAGTTACAGTGGAGGTCTAGTGCTAGAATTATTGCTCTCGCTCTAATGATCGCGGCATATGTAACCTGTGTGTATCTGGCTCTGATACTAACCAGTGGCTACCCAGCCACTGACTAGTATCGCTCCCCAGCCTGTCCCCTCACACCCTCTCACCTGCTGACCTGTGGATGGGGGAATCACTCCCGCAGTGTTATTGTGTTCTGCCAGTGAATACAATGATTAATGTTGCTAACTATAGCTGGCAGCACTGATTGTTTTGGGGAAAACCTGACAGGCTGGTTGAACTCAAGTCGGTTAATAGGTTGACTTGTGTAAAACCAGCTAGC
Organism: Lithobates sylvaticus; assembly: GCA_028564925.1. Taxonomy (NCBI): domain Eukaryota; kingdom Metazoa; phylum Chordata; class Amphibia; order Anura; family Ranidae; genus Lithobates; species Lithobates sylvaticus. The sequence continues at coordinate 131,683,986 of CM053038.1, forward strand.
CCATACATAGATCGACTATGGCTGGTCTCTTCTTAATTGGTTTAATTTCAATCCATGTATGGCCCGCTTATCCACTACGCAGTCCCTAAACATCCTTCCACAAACCTTTACATTTTTCCTTCCCAGATTACTTCATCCTCCTCTCTTATACATAGTGCCCACTGTCATACTCTCCACACTTCTCTCTTGTACATACTGCTCACTGTCATACCCTCTACACTTCTCTCCTATACATACTACTCACTGTCATACACTTCTCTCCTGTACATAGTGCCCACTGTCATACCCTTCACACTCCTCTGCTGTACATAGTACCTACTGCCATACCCTCCACACTTCTCTCCTATACATAGTGCCCACTGTCATACCCTCCACACTCCTTTCCTGTACATACTACTCACTGTCATACTCTCCATACTCCTCCCCTATACATAGTGCCCACCGTCATACCCTCCACACTCCTCTCCTGTAATTACTGCTTACTGTCCTACTCTCCACACTTCTCTCCTGTACATAGTGCCCACTGTCATACCCTCCACACTCCTCTCCTGTATATATTGCTCACTGTCAAACCCTCCACCATCTTCTCTTATACATAGTGCCCACTGTCATACCCTGTACACTCCTCTGCTGTGCATACTGCCCACTGTTATACCCTTCACACTCCTCTCCTGTACATAGTGCCCACTGTCATACCCTCCACACTCCTCTCCGGTACATACTACCCTCTGCCATACCCCCCACACTCCTCTCCTGTACATACTGCCCACTGTCATACCCTTCACACTCCTCCCCTGTACATAATGCCCACTGTCATATCCTCCACACTCCTCTCCGGTACAAACTACCCTCTATCATACCCCCCACACTCCTCTCCTGTACATACTGCCCACTGTCATACCCTTCACACTCCTCTGCCGTACATAGTGACTTCTGACATACCCTCCGCACTCCTCTCATGTACATAGTGCCCACTGTTAGACCCTCCACATTCCTCTCCCTCACCTGCACATACTTCCCACTTTTATACCATCCATACTCCTCTCCTATGCCTCTTACCCACAAAAACAGTTCTTTAAACTTATACTGAATATCCTCAATATTACCAGCTCTAGAATGGGCACACTTTTGTTAGTTCAACTAAAGGAAATCTTCTCAGTCCTCATATTTGTTCTGCCCATTATTAGTACTTATTTAATTTTGTAATTACTATTGTGATGTATAGAGAAACATAGGGGATGTCAGCTACTCTAAATATAACACTTGTAAAAAAAGTGTCCCTGAAAATATTTTTGAAATGTTGGCAACTATGCACTTAGGCACTGCCCAAGGGCCACAGGGTCAGTAGGGGGCCCCATGAGAGGCTCCTGTGATATTTAAGCGGTAATAAACCTTTTTAACATTACTACTTTTTAGAGGTAGAGGCAGGTTATGCCATAATGTACAAGTATGCACAGCATATTAGCACATTAGGGTACACTTAAATTGTCAGACTGAGCCCTCCAGTGCTGTGCTGTGATCAATCTGGCAGGGTGCTTCCATCTTCACCCGGTCTTCCTTCCGGGTTCTGTGCTTTCGGTCACTTGCCTTGGCGGGGCTGCGTTGATGTCATTCCCACGCATGCTCATGTGCATCCTCGCTTTCTCTCTCATCCTCCCTCCCTTACCCCTTACACCTCTTTCATTCCCTTTCTCTCTCCCTCTCTCTCTTAATTTAATTTGTTATAACAAAAAATTTTTGCATTTTTATTTATTTATTGTTTATAAAAGGCCCCACCAAAATCCTCAGCACCAGGCCCATGATGTTCTTAATCTGGCCCTGACTGGAGTCCTCTTCCATTCCTCTATGACAACATCACAGAGCTGGTGGATGTTAGAGACCTTGTGCTTCTCCACTTTCCATTTGAGGATGCCCCGCAGATGCTCAATAGGGTTTAGGTCTGGAGACATGCTTGGCCAGTCCATCACCTTTACCCTTAGATTCTTTAGCAAGGCAGTGGTCGTCTTGGAGGTGTGTTTTGGGTTGTTATCATGTTGGAATACTGCCCTGCAGCCCAGTCTTCGAAGGGAGGGGATCATGCTCTGCTTCAGTATGTCACAGTACATGTTGACATTCATGGTTCCCTCAAAGAACTGTAGCTCCCCAGTGGCAGCAGCACTCATGCAGTCCCAGACGATGACACCCCCACCACCATGCTTGACTGTAGGCAAGACATACTTGTCTTTGTACTCCTCACCTGGTTGCCGCCACACACACTTGACACCATCTGAACCAATTAAGTTTATCTTGGTCTCATCAGACCACAGGACATGGTTCCAGTGCACCATGTCCTTAGTTTACTTGTCTTCAGCAAACTGTTTGTGGGCTTTCTTGTGCATCATCTTTAAAAAAGGCTTCCTTCAGGGACAACAGCCATGCAGACCAATTTGATGCAGTGTGTGGCGTATTGTCTGAGCACTAACGGGCATCCTTTCAACCTCTGCAGCAATGCTGGCAGCACCCATACATCTATTTCCCAAAGACAACCTCTGGATATGCCGCTGAGCACGTACACTCAACTTCTTTGGTCGACCTTGGCGAGGCCTGTTCTGAGTTTAACATGTCCTGTTAAACTGCGGTATGGTCTTGGCCACCATGCTGCAGCTCAGTCTCAGGGTCTTGGCAATCTTCTTATAGCCTAGGCAATTTTTATGTAGAGCAACAATTCTTTTTTTGAGATCCTCAGAGAATTATTTTCCACGAGGTGCCATGTTGAACTTCCAGTGACCAGTATGAGAGAGTGACACCAAACACCAAATTTAACACACCTGCTCCCCATTCACACCTGAGACCTTGTAACACTAACAAGTCACATGACACTGGGGAGGGAAAATAGCTAATTGGGCCAAATTTGGACAATTTTTCTTAGTAGTACACTCACTTTTGTTGCCAGCGGTTTAGACATTAATGGCTGTGTGTTGAGTTACTTTGAGGGGATAGCAAATTTACACTGTTATACAAGCTGTACACTCAATAATTTACATTGTAGCAAAGTAGGGAGCTGAGGTAGAGACACACAATAGTAGTATTGTCATAGTAGTATATATTGAATGTATAATATTGATAAGAAGCCCACAGAAGTGTTTTCTCACGGTCATCTATATTTGTATATTGAGGAATCTACAGTGCTCCCTGTTGTCCACGTACATGATTTCACAAGATATAATAAAATGTTCTTTGCCAAGACTGCTCTTTGCTATACATCTCTCATTCAAAGTCCCTAACCCCCCCCCCCCCCCCCCCCTTTTGTTTGAACCCATAAAAGCAATACTGTGTTTTATAGCCCACATGTTTACTCTATACAGTGATTGGCCTCATTTAAAGTTCCGCCGACCAAACTTTTTATTAAAATTTGGGATGGAGGCCTATTGCTTATGGTGCCTTGGACCACATCATTCTTTCACGCATCAATCAGAGCCATGACATGCCAACCAATGAGGCATCAGCCTGTAATGATATACACATATGTGGGAGAAAAAGCAGCGCCCAAACTCAGTGCGAAAAAAGCTGCCAACACTTCAATATGACAAATTGCAAAGAGTGAAAGTAGGTAATAGTGTAGCGCTAAAATATGTCTCTGTGCAGTGATGGGTACTGAATAGTGGAATCCAATAACCACAAAATCACTGTTCAGAATATTGTTCTTAATAAAAAGTAACAAAACATAGGTCAAGTGAATACCTATAAATAGTGAGCGTCAGATCTTGTAACTGGATATATGAATACCAATAACGGTATGATGCTCACACAAACCAATGTAAAGTGAAACTGTGAATAGACAACCAAAAAAGTCTCTGGTGACAATAGTGGGTGTCAATGAAGACGTGATGTCTGCAACGTGATAAGCTGCTACTACACAGCTAAGACAAAATCATACCAAAATTGACCCTATATAAAAAAGCTCATAATCACAGGCAAAACAGTATAAGCTAGTGCTAGAGTGAAAAATATATAAGGTATAAAGTGAGTGCACTAAGTGAACCATATAACGCCACAGTTTATGACAAAAACAGCCAATGAGTTAATAAGCAATAGGGCGATTGGGTTCAGATGTTAATGAGCATAAATCACATTATACACATCAGAAAATGATATGAAGCACCAAACAGAGGAACCTTAGTTGTCACAAGATGGTGATCAAATATGTGTTGAATCAATGGTCCAAGGGTATTAAACACACAGTCCTGGTGATCAATTAGCATTCAGGACAGAATGATAAACTGTGTTTGGGGTGTTTCTGGATGTTTGTTCTAAAATCCAAACGAAAATGAAAATGTAGTTCGGATGCTGGATCCTCTCATGTATGGACAACACCACGAACAGAGTGAAGATAAGATGAGCGCTTACCATGTATGGTGGACCAACTCACCAGAAGTGAAAGGTCAAACAGGCTTGCTCGGCTACCTCCAGGTGCCGGAAAAGTGGGATCAGTCGGTGGAAGTATGAGCTGGAATATCACGAGGTCTTTGAAGGATACTCACCGACCTCGTGGGAACACCTCAGATGTTGTAATTTGGTCAGTGGTGCTCAGCGTGAATGGAGAGAGAAAACAAAAGAGGGACTCCTCATCGTGAAAAAACCCAGGGGCAAGGGTTCACGTTTATTCAAAAGAACATGCATCCATCAAACAATATAAAAAAGAGTGGAGCTGTTCAATAAAAACAAGATAAAAAGAACGCAGTAGGCAGTAATGCTGGAGAACCCGACGCGTTTCGTCTAATAAGACTTCTGCTGGGGTATTCACAGTTTCACTTTACATTGGTTTGTGTGAGCATCATACCGTTATTGGTATTCATATATCCAGTTACAAGATCTGACGCTCACTATTTATAGGTATTCACTTGACCTATGTTTTGTTACTTTTTATTAAGAACAATATTCTGAACAGTGATTTTGTGGTTATTGGATTCCACTATTCAGTACCCATCACTGCACAGAGACATATTTTAGCGCTACACTATTACCTACTTTCAATGATATACACATATACTAGATGGGAGGGAAACACACTCTCTCTGGTGGAGCGGTCACCCAAATTAAACCCAAATTAAATCTTTGTGGGTCATAGCCTGGTAACTATTGAAATTAAATATGTTTTATCTTATGTCTTTTCTGTCCTACTGTTTGTAGATTAATGTTTTAAGGAATATACTCTGTACACCTTCATGTAATCCATGATTTTTACCCTTTTTCCTGTACAATTAGATAGACTGCTGTGTATTAGTCTAGGCCTATATACCAATAAATTTTTGGTATGGTGTTTCAAGTTTTCACTCATGGTCAAAGAATTCTCATTTAACCCAAATCATATCTAGTTATTTATATATATATAATATATATATATATATATATATATATATATATATATATATATATATATATATATATATATATATATATATATATATATATATATATATATATATATATATATATATATATATATATATATATAATATATATATATATATATATATATATATATATATTCAGGAAAAAAGACGGGACAAGTACTCTGATTTTTCTTTTTACTTCAATGCTTTTTCATATCATGCATAACAGCAGCCACTGTACAGTTACGAGCGAAGACGCTCTTCCTCAGGCTATCTCTGGCAATGTGTAACACATCACTACAAGGTTACCATAGAAATACAAAAATCAAGGGAGTGACACACAGGTATCACACCCAAATCACCGATCAATCTAATTAGGAGTGTTAAAGTTAACCCCATCAGTATAAAACATATCCAATCATTTAAGATCACCATACATTGTATACAATCGTTCCAATTCAAATGTCATGATCGTTCTAAAGGTCCGTCATAGAGTAACAGGTACATATCGTAATCTTTATTCATTCCATTGGGGCTCAGTGTCTGTAATCGATTAATCCACCAGGCTTCAGTCTTTCTCAGTTTCAAAATACGATCGCCACCTCTATATATATATATATATTTGTATGTATATATAATATTACCTTGTTATCTTAAGTAATTACAATGTTTTTGTCAAATAAACAGGTCCATAGCAGAAATTTTTAAATTGCTCTGGTCCATAGGGGGTGAACAGGTGTGAGAGGCAAACTGGTTAAAGTCATATTAATTAGGTAGAAAAAATAATAACAAACATGTTATACTTACCTGCTCTGTGCAATCGTTTTGCACAGAGCAGCCCCAATCCTCCTCCCCGCAGGTGCTCCTGGCTTCTCCTCCTCTGAGTGATCCTATAGCAAGCCGCTTGCTATGGGGGCACTCATCTGTGCTCACTCCTGAGCCCCACTCTGTGTGTCCATAAGACACACAGAACAGGGTTTGGCCCCGCTCCTGCTTTCTCCTCACTGGCTCCCGCTGCTGTCTCTCAGTCAATGAGGAGGCAGAGATCCAGAAGAGTAGCGGCTCTTGTGCACATGATCACTGTATTGTGATTGGGCTCGGGTAAGTACTGTGGGGAAGGCTGTGGGGGAAGCTGCAAACCAAAGGTTTAGAAGCACTTTAGTGGGGGGGGGGGGCATTTCTGTTCTCTGCAGAAAGACCATTGCTTACACACAACAATGGGTCATTCTCTGCAGCGGGGGATGGCTTCTACACTCAGGCTGGGCTGTTTTTAATGAAAATAAATAGTAAGTCTTCACATACCTTTTATTTAAGCATTTGAAATGTATTTAGCTGATATAGGCTGAAAGTTCAGTTGGATTTTAAGAGAATGGGAGTCTCAGACTTCAGCGCAAAGCAGCCCTACTGCATCAGGTGGAACCTAGACCTGTCTGCTCACAGTGCTGACCATCATAATGTTTTGAAAAGGTTTTTTAGGCTGCCAGTCTCCTTTACTTCTTGTTTCTTGCTGGTTTTGATGGAGAACAATGCCATTTTCTGAGGTTACACTTGACTGGCATAGTTTATTTTAGTACTTGTTTCTCTATAGGGCACGGATATTTCCAGCAAAATAATATTATTTTCATATTTATACTGATGTTTAGTGTTTCATTCATTGAATTGTGTATTCAACTCAAAAATTCTATCATTGAAAAGCTATGCATATAAGGCAGACAGTTCCTTGACAATTACTACTGCTGTGACATTGATTTAATCCGTTATCAAATGACAGAGTTGGAGAACAGTCAATATTTTCTACTGATTTATATTGATGAAAAGAGCATAACAACATACACACTTTTCCCAGATGCATTACTATGTGACTATATTTTCTCTACCAGGAGCTCTGTACGTGCTCTTCACAGGTCACTGTACATAAGTAAACCCAACTCAGAATGATTTCTCTTCCCATTGAGAAGTCACAACTAGATGTAGCTTTATTACTATGTCATTTCTAGCCCTTGTCCCATTCAACATCCATTCAAAATTCAAGTGGAATTCCAAATGAAACCTAATTAATCTTAAAAAGTCTCCTGTGGCTGAGGTACCCAGACTAGAAGAAATACAGTCCAGGAGGTCGTATAGGCTCTTGCATATTGTAATATAATTAACCACTTGCTGACCGACCAGTAATAGTGTACATCCCCTGCTACTCTGCGCTGTGGTTGGACACAGCATGTATTTGTTAGCAGGCTACAGACAATGGTTTGGGCTGTAAACCTGCTGATTGGTGTGGCCTACCTGTTTCTTTCTCCCTGGTCTCAGTTACCATTTAAAACTGAGCCCACAGAGAGACCCAGCCAGATTTTTGAGTAAAATCAACACACATACGCTTGCTAGGCACACAGTTAACCCCTTCACTGCCCACCTGATCACCCATGTCACCCATCCAGTGTAACAGTGTACAGTATTGTCACTAGCGACGTCAGATAGTTACATAGTTAGTCTGGTTGAAAAAAGACACAAGCCCATCCAGTTTAACCAATAAAAGGGGGAAAAAATCATTCAATCCTATATGCACAATCCTATACCCACAGTTGATCCAGAGGAAGGGAAAAAACCCCAGCAAAGCATAAACCAATTTGCTCCAGCAAGGGAAAAAATGATTCCCTGATTCCCGAGAGGCAATCGGATTTTCCCTGGATCAACTTTACCTATAAATGTCAGTATCCAGTTATATTATGTACATTTTAGAAAAAAATCCAGGCCTTTAAAGCAATCTACTAAGCTAGCCAGAACCAGCTCTTGAGGGAGTCTATTCCACATTTTCACAATTCTTACTGTGAAGAAACCTTTTCGTATCTGGAGATTAAATCTCTTTTCCACTAGACATAAAGAGTGCCCCCTTGTCCTGTGTAATGACCCTAAAGTGAATAACTCAACACCAAGTTCACTATATGGACCACTTATGTATTTATACATGTTCATCATATCCCCCTTAACCTGTTCCCGACCAGCTGCCGCAGTTATACTCTCCTGAGCGAGCCATCGTAGCTATACGTTGGCTCTTTAAGACGCTGTAGAAGGCGCGCAGCTGAGGAGCTGGAGCTGGAGCTCCCCGGAGCTGAGGCGAGTGCCTGGAGGGCGCGATGACCGCTGGGCACCCGCAATCGCTCGTGAATACTAAGTATGAACACCAAACGGTGTCCTCCCCTAGTCAGTCCCACCCCCCCCACAGTTAGAACACACCTGGGGAACACAGTTAACCCCTTGATCACCCCCTAGTGTTAACCCCTTCCCTGTCAGTGATATTTTTACAGTAATCAGTGCATTTTTATAGCACTGATCGATGTATAAATGTCACTGGTCCCAAAAATGTGTCAAAAGTGTCCAATTTGTCCACTGCAATATCACAGTACTGCTAAAAATTGCAGATCCCTGCTATTACTAGTAAAAAAAATAATAATAATAAAAATTCCATAAATCTATCCCCTATTTTGTAGACGCTATAACTTTTGCGCAAACCAATCAATATACGCTTATTGTGAATTTTTTTTACCAAAAATATGTAGAAGAATACATATCGGCCTAAACTGAGGAAGAATATATATATTTTTTTTTTTAATTGGTATATTTATTATAGCAAAAAGTAAAAGATAATGTGTTTTTTTCAAAATTGTCACTCTTTTGTTTATAGCGCAAAGAAAAAGGTGATCAAATACCACCAAAAGAAAGCTCTATTTGTGGGGAAAAAAAGGACATAAATTTTGTTTGGGTACGTCACACTGGTCAGGAAGGGGGTAAATTCTTCCGGGGCTGAAGTGGTTAATCTCCTCTTCCCAAGAGAGAATAAATTCAGTCCCTTTAATCTTTCCTCATAGTTGAGCTCCTCCATGCCTCTTATCAGTTTGCTTGCTCTTCTCTGCACTTTCTTCAGTTCCCAGATATCCTTTTTGTGAACTGGTGCCCAAAACTAAACTGCATATTACAGATTAGGTCTTACTAATGATTTATTACACTGCACAGCTTGGTGTCTTCTGCAAAGACTGAAATTGTACTTTTAATCCCAGACCCAATATCATTTATAAATATATTAAAAAGTAAGGGTCCCAACACTGAATTTGGGGTACATCACTTATAACCTTAGACCTTTCAGAGTAATGCCCTGTACACACGGTCGGACTTTCAGACGGAAAATGTGCGATTGAATCGTGTTGTCGGAAAATCCGATCGTATGTGGGCTCCATCTGACTTTTTCCATCTGAATTTCCGACACACAAAGTTTGAGAGCTGGATCTAAAATTTTCCGACAACAATATCCGATCGTTTAAATTCTGATCGTGTGTAGACAAATCCAACGCACAAAGTGCCACGCATGCTCAGAATAAATTAAGAGACAAAAGCTATTGGCTACTGGCCCGTTTATAGTCCCGACGTTCGTGTTGTATGTCACCTCGTTCAGAACGATCAGATTTTCCACAACTTTGTGCGACCGTGTGTATGCAAGACAAGTTTGGCCCAAACTTAGTGGTCAGTTAGGGTCCTTCCAGCCAGAGTCAGTTATGGCCACTCCCTGATTGCCCTCCACACTATCACAGTCACACTATAACCCCCTATTCTAGTATAGTGTCTGGATGGATCAGTATCCTTGTCACAATCAGAACTATACTAGTGTCCCCAATAGTTTAGTGTCCCTAAAAATGCAGCGTTAGCAGGATCAGCCCCAATCACTGCCAGCACTTTCTTGTAGTCCCCCCAAACAAGTGCAGTGTCAGTATAATTTTTCTGGACACTGCTATCTCTGATACATTGTCTGCAAACCCACAGTGTTTGCAAGATCAGGCCTGATCTCTGCAAGCACTAGAAGTTAATTTTTTTTAGCATGCAAGCTATACTTGGTTACAGAGGCACAACCCCACTTTTGATTGGCATGATGCTAGCTATGATTCTTTCCTGGTTGCAACAGTGCAGTAAAACATGTTTTCAGAAAGTGGTTAAGGTCTTGAGCACCTCTTTCCTCTCCTCCATGCCAGAGGAGTACCATGAATTTAGCGAGTATTTTGCCTCCATACCGGTCATATGATTGAGCAATTGACCTTCAACCTGGTGCCATGCCTCCTTGTGGCCGGGTCTACCCTTTGACGGTCTCAGAGGATAAAGCCATGGAGGGCTAGATTGCCAAATCACTTTCTCGAGAGTTCATCCACAAATCCTGCCGGTCTGGCTTCTTCTTTGTGAAAAAGAAGAGTGGTGAACTGAGACCTTGTATCGATTGTAGGGGTCTCAATTGCATCACGATTAGGAAACGCTTATCCGATTCTATTGATTACGTAATTATTGGCCATCTCAAGGGAGCAACAGTTTTCACTAAGCTCAATTTGAGAGGGGCATACAATCTCTATGGATTAATGAGGGGGGCGAATGGAAAACTGCATTAAATACCAGAACCAGACATTATGAATACCTCGCAATGCCATTTGGTTTCTGCAACGCTCCTGCAGTTTTTCAGGAATTCATCAACGATGTCCTCTGAGATATATTGCAGCAATGTCTGGTGGTTTATCTGGACGATGTTCTAATATATTCAAAATCCCTAGAGAACCACAACACAGACGTCTCCCATATGTTGCAGAGCTTGAGAGATAATAACCTGTAATGTACGTTGGAAAATTGCGATTTCCATCGTGAACAGGTTAAATTTCTGGGTTATGTCATTTCTACTGCTGGTTTTTCGATGGACCCAAAGAAACTATCTGCAGTTCTACAGTGGCCTTGACCCGTAGGTCTACATCCACTACAACGTTTTCTTGGCTTTGCAAACTATTATCGGAAATGTATTCGTAATTTCTTTTCTCTGATCAAACCCCTGACTGATATGACCAGGAAGGACGGTAACCCACAGTATTGGTCTCTGGATTCCCTTAAAGCCTCAGAGTCTCAGTGTCAGGTCACCTGAGACCAGGTGACAGGTGCACTCAGTAGGAATCGGAAGTGCACCGCTAGGTAGTGGACCTTAGGACTGACTGCTGCGGATTGTAATTGGTGCCTGGCCCAAAGTAATGTTACACCCAAAACACTTTATAAACCCACTTACCCTTCCTGTCCTGGCCGGATCTTGAGTTGCCTTTAGTGCCCAGTGAAAGCGTTGTGTGTTTTGCTCCTACTGTGTATCCAGACCTTTGCTGTTGCCCCTGACTAAGAACCTTTGCCACCTGCCTCGACCCTTTGCTACGTTTGACCTTGCCTCTGCCTAATCCTTGTGTACCGCGCCTGTCTCAGCTGTCAGTGGGGTCGAGTTGCTATTGGAAGACACGACCTGGTTGCTACCGCCGCTACAAGTCCATCCCACCTTGCGGCGGGCTCTGGTGAAAACCAGTAGCAACATTAGAACCGGTCCTCCAATACAACCCGTGCTATCACCCCATTGGCATAGGGGATCCACCTCCTGTTCCCCGCCGTACCCGGAACCTGACAGGCACGATGGCTCTTTTTCTGTCAAGCTTCAATTACATAGTCTCATTCTTACCCGGTACTAAGAATGTAAGGGCTGATGTATTGTCACAACAGTTTTCCTCCTCCTCCAAGATGGAGTAGGTAACTACTCCTGTGATACCTCCCGATCGCATTCTAGCCAATATTTGCACCTTTCGTGACCTTTGGGTGACAGAATTCTTGCTGCTTAGATCCATTCTCCTCTGAGAAACCTTCATGACCGCTGCTTTGTCCCTAAGAATCTCTGCATTGCTTTGCTCCAGACTTACCATTCTCCCAAGGCAGCTGGTCATCCTGAGAAGAATCAACTCATCTAGTCTATTTCTCAACAATTCTGGTGGCCTAGTCTCCATGCTGATTTAACCGCCTTTGTAGCCACTTGTTATGTGTTTGCTCAGAGTAAAACACCATGCCACCTTCCAGTTGGCCTCCTACAACCCATACCCAATGGAGAGAGGCCTTTGACCCACTTGTCTTTGGATTTTATTGTGGAGTTGCCCAACTCCCAGGGAAACACAGTTATTCCTATATTGGTTGACCGTTTCTCGAATATTTCACATTCTATTCCACTTAAGAAGTTGCCTACATCCAAAGAACTGACATCCAATTTTCATTTTCAAGATCCAAGAGATATTTCGGTTACATGGGCTACCCAAGGTTATGAAAAGTAGGAGAAAGATTTGTTGCTAATAAATCAAGGTTTCTGTGACTGATATAAAAGGGTTAAGTGCCACATTTTTCTAGAAACTGATCACCCTCTAAATGTCTGGCAGCCACTGCCTGATTGCTCATGTGAATAAGTCCTAAGAAAAGGAGAATGCCCTTACAGGGTCATTGATCTGTCTTTCAACTCTCACAGTTCTGTGCTCTTTTTGGGTATCCTGCACACTTAAATCCTCTTCCCTAGAATTTATTTTAGCAATAGAAGATAAAATTACTTTTGTAAAACATTTTCATAAAGCTATATGTATTGACATTTATGTTACAATCCATTTACATTTTTATTATATTTAATTTTACTTTATTTTCTTTTGATTACTCCATACTATACCATGTATATATTCAACCTTTCCTTTTCAATAAACGTTTATAGTGAAAAAAAAAAAAAGAAAAAATTACTATAGTGACTGGCACCCAACTAATTTTTCACCCAACACACCAAAAACTAAACTCATTCAGGGCAAAGTGACAATGTCTGTGTGCTCAGACTTCAACCACTTTATATTAACATGTTCAGAATTATTTCCTTTCTCCATTGCAGCCACCAAAATACCTGGTGTCCGCTGGTGTTGTAACTATATTTTGAAGTGCCAGCCCAAGAATAAAGAGTTTCATGAGAGTATTTGAAAGGAGAGTATAAAAAAAAGTGGTTGGTAGGCTTTACACAAACAAGGGCAAGGTCAACTTTTTTCTTTTTGAAAAAAGTGGGAAAGGGACCTTGTCAGGTTTTTACTGCAGTTTGTGACCTTTCCACTTTTTGTCCAAGTGTCAACTACTCTCCTTTTTTCTAGGCTTGCTGTCTTGTGGACAGAAAGCAACACAAAATCTCCCCTAAATTGTTAGGGCCCTTTCACCCCGCTGAGCAGGCAGATGACAGGTCTGTCTCTGCACACTGTGCAGGGACGGACCTGTCAGAGCGCCGCTCTCCCTTATGGTGGATCGGATGAAGACGGACCGTAGAGTGTGTTTTCATCCGATCTGATCCGCAGACGAATGGAAAAATAAATAAAAATTTCAAATAAGTGTTTACTGTACAAGTCTTTCCAAAATGATATATAAGGATCGACTGGAGTTGGGCTTTAACCTTTTTTTCAAGTAAACACACAATAAAAGTTGTAAAAAAACTCACAGCACCTTTATTGGGTTTGAATCAGTTTTAATTATGAAAAAACTTTAGCCTTTATTACCAAACAGAACTGCTGTTATTAAAACAGACCAACATGCTTAGTCACCAGGACTCAAGCAGTAATATTTTAAACCAACCAAAAAACAACCACAGTCCACCTACAAAGTGGGTGACATTACCCCATGAAGATGGACCATGATGAGAAAAAATAGAACAAAAGGGAGAATGGCAAGAGACACAGGTCAAAAGATCCAAAAGGAAGGCTGAGGATAACCCAGAGGTGAGTCTAGGTGACACATCTAAGGTAACTGCTGACACTGCTCAGTGACAGGAGCACATATACTGGTGAAAAGTTAAACTCATTGGCCAGCTGTTTTCCCACCAAAAGATTTGTCACCAATCTGGCACTCTGCTGACTGAAGATCTGCCCACAACTGAGGTAAATCTTTCTAGCAACAGCAGGCAGCTTGTAACCTGAAACACAAAACAGAAATAACCAGCAAAGCTGCCCTAAAGAGACTTGGACTTAAAGTGCAGAGGCGGCTCTCTAGTTAGGCAAATTAAGCGGCCGCCTAAGGCCTCGCATGCACAGGGGCCTCGCGGCTGCCTAAATTGCCTGTGCTATACTAATGCGGACTGACCAACTAGCTCCAGGTATCATCTGTAAAAGGCATGCGGTCAGCCATAGGGTAAACCGGGCAGGGTACAAATCCATGCGGGGCCCAAAAGTAGCTGAGCTGCTCCTTCAGCCCGTGCCGCTCACCTGGCCTCTCCACGTCTGGCCAGCTGCCTATTCGGGTCAGGAGTCTGGCCAGGCGGCAGAAACTATCCAGCTGTCCTATGACTGTCTGTGAAGGGGAAGGAGGAGCTCTGGTGGATGGATCCCATCCCAGCGCCTGCCACCCAGAAAGAAAGTGAGTGCCCACCCGTGCAGCCCTCCTGTGTGCCTGGAAAGGAGGAGCGGTGGGGACAGCTGCATGTGGAGGAATTGATCTTTCCATTTTCCTTCTGTAGCCGCTGAATGCCTGCTTCTTCTGCAGGCATTCATTGGCTGCCGAAAGAATACTGAAAGATCAATTCCTCTATATGCAGCTGTCCCTGCCGCTCCTCCTATCCCACTTCTTTTAATGCCCGTGTGCTCCCTGGTCCTCACAGTTCTCCCTGCCCACCCCCCCCTGCTCCCTGGCTCCCCCCAGTGCTCTCTGGTACCCCATGCTCCCTGGCTTCCCCATGCTCCCCCCACTGTGCTGTCCAGTCCCCCCCACTTCACCCAGTTCCCTCCAGTGCTCTGTGCTCCCTGGCTCCCCCCCAGTGCTCCCCCACAGTGCTCTCTGGTCGCCTCTGTGCTCCCTGGCTCCTCCATGCTCCCCCCCACTGTGCTGTCCAGTACACCACACCACTGCTCTCCAGCTCCCCCAGTGCTCTGTGCTCCCTGGCTCCCCTACAGTGCTCTCTGGTCCTCCCTGGCTCCCCCCATACTCTCCCCCCCCAGTGCTCTCTGACCCCCATACTCCCTGGCTCCCCCAACAGTGCTCTCCAGCCCCCCAGAGCTCTCTGCTCCCCCGTGTTCCCTAGCCCCTCCCAGTCAGTTCTACCTGCCCCCCAGTGCACTCTGCCTCCTGTGCTGTTAAGTTCCCCCCGGTGCTCTCCGCCCCCCATGCTCCCTGGCTCCCCCCGTGCTTTCTACTCCACCCGTGCTCTCCAGCTCCCACCACAGTGCTCTCCAGCCCCCACCGTGCTCTTCAGTGCCCCCGTGCTCTCTGCCCCCTTGTGCTTTCTGGCCTCCACTTTTCTCCCTGGCTCCCCCATGCTCTCCACCCCACTGTGCTATTCAGCTCATCCCCAGTGCTTTTCAACTCCCCCCACCCCCGTGCTCCCAGGCTTCCCCCATGCTCTCCACCACACTGTGCTATTGAGCTCCCCTGGTGCTCTCCACCCCCACCCTCCCTGTACTCTCCTGCCCCTCCCCCAGTACTATCTGGCCTCTGTGCTCTCCACCACCCTGTGCTCTCTGCCCCCGCCAGGCTCTCCGCTCCCGCCAGTGCGCCCTCCTAGTGCTCTCCGCCCCCCTGCTCTCCATTCCCCCACTGCTCTTGCCTCCCACACTCTCGGCCCCCCTCTGCTGCTCTCAGCCTCACTCCCTTGCTCTCCGCCACCCCTGTTCTCTTTTCTGGCCCCCTCACCCCCCGGCAGCTCTTCTAGGTTCCCCCCTCCTTTCCCTCCAGCTGCTGCGGGGGGTATCTCAGGCTGAAGAGTGGGGGTGGGACCGCTATCATGGGCTGCTCAGTCTATTTTTTGTCCCAGTCCAGGCCTGGCGGGCAAGGTGAGCAGCGAGACTGGCAAGGATCGATAGTCCTGGAGGGAGAAGAGCTCTAAAGACCTCTCAGGACTGGAGGGCAGGCTAACTGGGGCCAGAAAACGAGGACGGTTGGAAGGTACAGGTGACCAGGGTCCACTCCAAACAGATCCTCTGGAAGGAGCAGGACACTGTCCCCACCCACAATGAAAACCTGCTGCTGGCCATCATGAACATCCTGCTAGCATGAAAGGTACCGTACCAAGCATCACACAGAGCTTCCCACATACAGGCACTGCAGACTGGGACATAGGGCACAGGAGGGGCTGCAGACAGGGACAGGGCTAGGGATCTCTCTTTCACCCCCTCTCTTTCTCACCTCCCCCTCTCTCTCTCTCCCTCTCCCCCCTCCTTCTTCCTGTCTCTCCCCCCCTCCCCCCCTCTCCCTCCCCCTCTCCCTCTCTTACCTCCCTCTCCCCCTTCCCCTCTCCTCTCTCCCCCCCCTCTCTCTCTCTCCTCCCTCCCCCTCTCTCTCTCCTCTCTCTCTCTCTCTCTCTCTCTCTCTGCACTGGGATCCCCCCCCACTCTCCTTCCTTTGTGGATGTGCAATGATTCAGTGACACCCCCTTCCTATTCTCCCAAGGCACAGGGGAAAATCCTGGAGGTGTTGTCACCTTGCTGGGTCCCAGATGTTGTATTGGCTGCATATGTCTGATGGGTGAGGAAGGTCCCCTGGAAGTGGTGCTGATCACCTGTGTGCTAGATTCATGAATCTTTCTGCAGCCATTTTTACTTGCTTTCGTTTTTTTATCCATTATGAGCGTGAGTGGGGCCTCGTGTCTAAATTTTGCCTAAGGCCTCCCAAAGCCTAGAGCCGCCTCTGTTAAAGTGGAACTGAAGTTCCACTGTAAGAGACAACGCACAAGCAGATGTTTATTGCAGAAGAGACATGCATGGTGTCTTCTGCATTAAAATGCCCCTACCTACTTGCTCGCTATCTTCTCTGCATGCACAGCTCAGTGCACAGTTCCAGGTCCGTTTCTGAGTACTGGGATAACTAACTCCTGAGCATGCACAGGAGTGACATCATCCCCTGACAGCCAATACAGAGGCCCAAAGACCGGCACTCAGAAGAAGATGCCGGTGAGGGACCGTTGGACAGGTAAGTATTCACCCTTTATTTAGTCACCAGGGGTGACAATCCAACAGGGCCACTTTTCTGTTTTTTATTTTCTTTCGTGGCCCTAAAATTCGAAGACAAAAACAGAGAAGGGGATATCGTGGGTATGGAGTCTATGCACTGTGTACATGGGCATTGAAGCAACATGCTGGCAGGTCTTCTGTAGCGGGTCCACAGTCCTATAGAACTTTTATAAGCTAACAAATGTGTGCATGGCTAAAATCATTTTTCCTTGTCACAGTCATGAGAAACCCTTGAGTCACCATGCGTGAACTAATTCCGCGTACACACGAGCGGAATTTCCGTCCGAAAAATCTTGGGTAGTTTTTCCGACGGAATTCTGCTCAAGCTTGTCTTGCATACACATGGTCACACAAAAGTTCTCTGAACTTTTGACCGTCAAGAACGTGGTGACGTACAAGACTACGACGAGCCGAAAAAATTAAGTTCAATGCTTCCGAGCATGCGTCTAATTGTTTCCGAGCTTGCGTGATTTTTTGTGTGTCCGAATTGCATACAGACGATCGCATTTTTGGGATAGGAACTTTTCCCAACCAAATAATAGAGCCTGGGTTCACACTTGTGCAAACAGTTGTATGGCTGGACTCGCATTGGATTTGCAAGAAAATAGTGCAGGGACTTTTTGTTTCCCTTGCTGGAGTCGGATCGCATGGGTGTTCTCACCCATGCGATCTGATTCCTGTGGGAGTTCATCGTTCACACTGAGATCTGTGAACCAATTTGGGGGTGTCATTAACATTGTATTGACACCCACATCGGTTCGCAGAGGGCAGTGTGAACTGCCTGCGGGAGAGATGCGATGCGGGAACCAGCCCTGTAATCGTGCTGGTTCCCGCATCGCTACAGTGTGAACCTAGGCTCAACTTACAACTACCACACATCTAAATGGAGACATGAATCCATATTGTGAGGCTTTATATCTATTCAGGAATTCTAGCAAGAACATCAGAATAACTAAACCTAGCAATAGATAAGTTGTAACCATAGAAACTGATGTGAGTTTTCAGTCATCAGGGTTCAGTGGGCATGTGATATAAGGTGTCCCACGGGTTTCCCTACTGCCTGGGGCTTAAAGGAAAACTCCATTTTACTTAGGAGCTGATGAAAAATATACAGTTAATATAAAATTCTGCATCCAGAAATGATTTTCTATAACTATCAAAACATTTTTCTTACTTAACACTATAAGACTGATGTGAATGTATAATATATATTTAAAGCTCTGCATTAATTGACAGCGCCCAATAAGTACGTGTAATAAATACATAAATAAATAAAATAAAACAGTATTCAGTGTGTGGATTTCACTGCATCTCTAACCATGCTCACCTTTATTTCTCTCATAACAGGTACACTTTATATAAACTCGTAAATATGAAAATTTGTAAATTCGAAAATTCGTAAATTCGAAAATCTGAAAATAAGAAAAAAAATCTGAAAATTTGAAAGAATAACTAACTAACTAATAATACCTAACTATTAAATTATAGGTATTGGAATCTCCTTTCAAATTTGGCTGTTAGTGAATGTAATGAATACAAATTTATCCGAAGTTATGAATTATCTGAAATAATGAATGCCGCATCTAAACAAATGAACGTAACAAATTAATAATAAATTAAATAAATTAAATAATAATAAAACTTTTTTTTAAAAAAAGAAAGAAATAAACAAAACATACATAATAACAAAAAAAGGAAATAAGCCCCTTTTAAAATGAAAAATAAATTAAAACAAACCTTGCAAAACAAATATAACAGATAAACCAGCAGTGACACATATTAAATTCATGGACAAAGATAAAGACAAAGATAAAGATTAATACAAATTATGAAGTACTACAATAATAATAATACAGCACCCTAATAAAAATTCATTACCAAATCTAATAGGGTCCTAAACCTCCTCGTATACCTAAAATATAATATTTACCTCAACTATTAATCTATAATACATTATATTTATATTGCTGCTTAATATCTTCCTTTATTATTACTTTTAGGATAAGAAAATAAACTTTCCTCCAGACCTCAACATTAGGGGTTTGGTGATAAAATTTCCTGAAAAGAAAACTGATAAACAAACAAAACAGAACAAAGCAAAACAAGGCAAAACAGGGCAAAACAAAACAAAACAATAAAAAAAAGGGGGGTGGTGGGCTGGCTAGCTCAGACTCAGAACTTCATGGCTTTCGACCCACACCCCCCCCCCCCCCTATTTATTATTTTTTTTATTTTTTATTTGTTACGTTCCATTTGTTTAGATACGCCATTTGTTATTTCAGACAATTCATAACTTTGGATACATTTGTATTCGTTACATTCACTAACAGCTAAATTTGAAAGCAAATTCCAATATCTATAATTTAATAGTTAGTAATAGTTAAGTTATTATTTCAGATTTAGAATTTTTGGGTTTTTGGATTTTCGGATTTAGAGTTTACGAATTTACAAATATTCGGAAAAATTTGTTAAACAGGTTTTCGTAAATTCAGATATTTCCGAATTAACTAATTTGGTCGAAATTCGATAAAAAAAGAATTTGTAACTAAACAAATTGCACGTGTCTAATCTCCACCTCGTCCAATCTAAGAAATTACAATATTGGTTTATTTTGTGATTCTCTGAAGCCATGCCTTTTACCCTTAAAGTGGTTGTAAACCCATTACAACCACTTTAACCGACAGGTAAGCCTAGATTAAGGCTTACCTGTAGGTGCAAGAAATATCTCCCAAACCTAAAAGGTTTGGGAGATATTTGCAGCAATAGCGGCACCGCTGTCTATGGCGCACTGAGCGTGCCGTTGCTAACGGCAACAATGCCATTAGTGGTGGCACCAGCGCGCAGGCGCGGGAGTGACGTCATCGCGGCTCCAGCCAGTCACAGCGCCAGGCTGCGATACCCAGAAGTCACTCGGGATAGATGGATGGCATCGAAGGAGGGGAACGAGGACCCATTCGGGGGCTTCGATCTCAGGTAAGTAATTCATAATGAGCTAGTATGCTATGTATACTAGCTCATTATGCCTTTGTCTTGCAGGGGTTATTTTTTCTTTTTTTCTAGTTCTGATGCTTTACTTCCTCTTTAAAAGGCAGTCCTTGACCTCCAAATGTGAAGTTGAGATAATGTCATTATTTTACTGCAGAAGGAAGCATGTCTTCAGTCTCCTCTCATTAGTAAACAAACTGCAACATTGTAACTTTGTAGCAAGTCACAAGGTTAGAGGCTTCATCGGGGACTGATCTGTGTCAGACATTTGTGAATGCATGATTCTGTAATCTGAGCCAGTTACGTCCAGGAATGTGTGAACAAGGCTCCATCCTTCTAGATAAAAAGGCAGATAAAGGCATTGTCAATGGGAATATTGTGACCTCTGTGAAAGGCCATTAATACTTGTAAGTGTGTACCACAGATTTAGCATGCATGCTTTGAGCTTGAAAACATATTTTTTTTAATACTAGGTCCACTATAAAGGAGAGAAGTAAAAGGGAAAGAAAGGAATACTGCCCAGTACCGCTTTATCTATCCACACATGGAAAAAAAAGAACTACTGCCAATCCTGTTAATCATATTGTGAGTAAAAATTTGCTGACTCAATCAGATCCACCTCACAACCACCGAGTCAGCCATTATAAAACCTATTGATAGTGCATGACATGACTCATATCACAGTAAAAAATGTAATTTTGTGCATGTGGTGATAATTCCCTCATTTCCCCTGGCACAATGGGATACCCCTGGTTACGTTTATAGTTCTCTTTTTAAAAGATTGAAAGCAGTAAGTATGGTAGAATGAAGAGAGTACCAAATGTTTGGTTGCTAGACCAGCAACCAAGGCAGACCCTTAGTTCACGATATAGAAATCAACTCCCTGGTACCCACTCTTAGAATAAGCCCCTGAAGTGTGGTGGCTACCTTTTCATTCTCCACTCTGCAAAACGTAATGTTGTCAATTTGTGGACCTCCTCTTCTGACCTATCAAATATTAGAGAACAGCCTCTAAAATATCAACAGATCAAAAGGCCTACCAAAATCCTAATACAAATCTCCACCAATGTATCTTTGTTTAATAGATTGGTGAGAAAATTCTTTACCTGTAGGTGAGATCAGAGTTACAATTTTACAAATTTTAGGATGAACTACCATCTGTAGCTTCCATGAGCAGTAGAGTTGGGGCTGGCATCTGACTCCTATAGAGCACCAAGCCACCAGATCTTAATTATGCAAAGGTAGCAAAGGAAGCTATCATTCTTTACTTTCAATATGTTTATTTAGGTTTTAAACAGAATACATATAACATACAGTAACAATCAAAACATTGGCCTGCAAGGCATATATTTACTGAAATAAATCATATGAAAACAGTAGGAAAAATACTATATCATTAGCTTGCCAGAAAGAGCGCAGGTTGAATCGCAAGCCATTTGCTTTTAGGCTGAAATGTTGCCTAGAACAGTGGAGACAGTTCCATCAGATCTAAAGAATCCTATCACATGCTACTATCGTCCCATGCTGAGAAAGTCCCAAGTGTTCATTAGGAGGGATCCTCCAGCCGCACCAGGGGATGTCCTGCCTGCCACCCAATGGGAGCAAACTGTGGCTGAGCATAACCTCCCCCCGGTACCCTGTCCTTCCCCCTCAGATTTAGGGCTGCAAAAAACTAGCTATGGGACCAGTGTGATCTGCCACAGCATCAGGCTTCTTGGATAGGAGATCCGGTAAGATGATTCAGAGGACAGGGTTGCTAATAACAACTCGGTATCCCAGCCTGTTCATAACCTGCTCCGCTTCACCAATAGGGGGTACAGTTTCCCCTTCTCTTACATAGAGGAGAGTGGGAGCAGAGTGTCCCTGACAGAAAGAGGAGGGGGGGGAGGAGAGAGAGGTAGGGATTCAGGTTCAACCAGTTATCCATTCACAATGCTCGGGCCGAGGGAAATATTGCAGTGCGATGCCCAGGGTTCCCAGATAGCTTCAAATTTACCTACTTTGTCCTGAAGTTTCGCCACTATGTGTTTCTGTGCCAGTATCCAAGATATTTTCCGCCCCCCTGAAAGAGACAGTAGGAGTTTTCCATGCCCAAGTCCACCAAACATGGAACATCGTGCCCTCCAGTTCGCACCCCCTGAAGCAAAGGGGGGACACTTCCAGGTATATTATCGCCAATCTGAAGGGGAGGTAGTACCACCTGGTTAAAACGTAAAAATTTGGTTCTATCAATGAAACATTAAGGATATGAGTGTTAGAAAGCCTGGGACCACTCTTCTGGTTCCCATGAAAGCCCTGTGTCCGTTTCTCAGGCCTGGGCTTATGGTGGGATGCCCTCTTTGAACGCCAGGGAGGCATAGAATAGCGAAATACCTCCTCTCTGATCCATACTATTAGAGCACCATCATTCGTAAGGTGTGATCCTAGGAGGGTCTATCTTCTCTATCCAGATAGAGTTAAGGAAATGGAGGATTTGGGCATATCGGAACATTTCTGAGTTGGGCATTTCTAACTGTGTCTTGCAATGTTGCAGACTTAGAGGCCCCGGCGGTGAGAGGAAGTGGCCAATGTGAAATATGCCTTTGCTGGTCCACCAACGGAACGCTTGGATGTTCAGACCTGGGGGGAACATAGGGTTGTGGAAAATGTGGAACAGTGCTACCGAGTGAGATAGAGTAGGAGACATAATAGGTGGTCTGGATTTAGAGTCGCTTCACAGGAGGTAGTCTACGGTATTCAGGGGTCCGCTTTCCACTCCATCGAGAGCCAGTCTGGTTTAGGACCCCGAGCATATGCTATGGATATTTGGGCAAGCTGAGCGGCTTGATAGTACCACTACAAGTTTGGAAGTGCCATACCACCCTGTGTTTTTAGCCTGTAAAGTACCTCCTTAGTGCACCAGTATCCCCTATTTCCCCACACAAAACGTAAGATTTGTGATTGCATTTTATGTAGAAATTGTTTCTTTATAGCGATTGGGAGAGATCTGAAGAGGTAAAGCATACGCGGGAAAAGAGTCATTTTGACTGCGTTGATTCTGCCAAACCAGGATAGACCACATTTTGACCACCTCTCCAGTAGGGATGAGCTTCGAGTTCGAGTCGAACTCATGTTCGACTCGAACATTGCCTGTTCGCCTGTTCAGCGAACAGCGAACAATTTGGGGTGTTCGCGGCAAATTTGAAAAGCCGCGAGCACCCTGTAAAAGTCTGGGATGATGGGTATGGGAGAAATCTTAAGTGCTAATTTTAAAAGCCTATATGCAAGTTATTGTCATAAAAAGTGTTTGGGGACCTGGGTCCTGCCCCAGGGGACATGTATCAATGCAAATTTTTTTTTTAAAAACGGCCGTTTTTTTCAGGAGCAGTGATTTTAATAATGCTTAAAGCGGTTCTGCACACATTTCATTTAGTAAGTCTCTTTGCCTTCCAAATCAGGCAAAGAGTACTAAATGAAATGTGTTTTTTTTTTTTTTTTCCACTTACCTTGATAATCGCTGACTTCCTGTCCTCTGTCTCTGCGGCGGTGGACGGGGTCTCTGCGTCGATCGTCGTCATGCCGCACTGTCTCCTGGGATCTGGGGTCATTGTTCCCAGGAGTCAGTGCGGACATCTTCGAAATCTCGCGAGATTTCGGCCACATCTTTCGAAGTCTCGCGAAATTTCGGACACATCTTCCGAAATCTCGCGAGATTTCGGGCACATCTTACGAAATCTCGCGAGATGTCGGCAGATGTGTCGACATCTCGCGAGATTTCGGAGAACGTGAGCTGCACTTTGCCGTTACTGCGCACGCGCGAGCTCGGCGCAGTAACGGCGGTGCATGCTGGGCCATCTAAAGTGCCTGTGGGGTTTCACATGCCCACAGGCAAGATGGCCCCCAGCAGAAAAGAATTATATAAATAATTTTATTGGAGGAAAACCAGCTGCTATTGATTAAAAAGATGGAACACGTGAGTCCCCCAATTTACCTAGTAATCCTTGGCATTGTATTCCCCCAAAAAAAAAAAAAAAAAGACAGTGCAGAACCGCTTTAATGTGAAACAATAAAAGTGTAATATTCCTTTAAATTTCGTACCTGGGGGGTGTCTATAGTATGCCTGTGAAAGGGTGCATGTTTCCCGTGCTTAGAACTGTCCCTGCACAAAGTGTCATTTTTGCAGGAAAAAAAGCTATTTAAAATCACTCGCGGCTAATGAATTGTCGGATCCCGTAACACAGAGAACAGTCATTCATTGAAAGTCATTGATAAAAAAAAAGTCATTGATAAAAAATAAAAAAAAAGCGTGGGGTTTCCCCCAAATTCAATTACCAGGCCCTTCAGGTCTGCTATGGATATTAAGGGGAACCCCGCTTCAAATTTACTTTTGTACCCCCTTACCATTTCACACAGGGGGGGGGGCGGGATCTGGGGATCCCCTTGTTAAAGAGGGCTTCCAGATTCCGATAAGCCCCCCGCCCGCAGGCCCCCACAACCAATGGCCAGGGTTGTGGGGATGAGGCCCTTGTCCCCATCAACATGGGACATGGTGCTTTGAGGGGTCACAGACCCCCAAAGCACCCTCCCAATGTTGAGGGCATGTGGCCTGGAACGGTTCAGGAGGGAGGGGGGCGCTCTCGTCCTCCCCTCTTTTCCTGCGGCCTGCCAGATTGCGTGCTCGGATAAGGGTCTGGTATGGATTTTGAGGGGCACCCCCACGCCATTTTTTTTTTTTGGCCGGGGTTCCCCTTAAAACCCATCCCAGACCTGAAGGGTCTTGTATGGATATTTAGGGGAACCCCTACGACATTTTTTTTTTTAAATTTGAAGCGGGGTTCCCCTTAATATCTATAGCAGACCTGAAGGGCCTGGTAATTGAATTTGGGGGAAACCCCACGCTTTTTTTTATTTTTTATCAATGACTTTTTTTTTATCAATGACTTTCAATGAATGACTGTTCTCTGTGTTACGGGAGCCGACAATTCATTAGCCGCGAGTGATTTTAAATAGCTTTTTTCCTGCAAAAATGGCACCCTTTCACAGGCATACTATAGACACCCCCCAGGTACGAAACTTAAAGGAATATTACACTTTTATTGTTTCACATTAAGCATTATTAAAATCACTGCTCCTGAAAAAACGTCCGTTTTTAAAAAAATGTTTTGCATTGATACATGTCTCCTGGGGCAGGACACAGGTCCCCAAACACTTTTTATGACAATAACATCCATATTAGCCTTTAAAATTAGCACTTTTGATTTTGAACGTTTGAGTCCCATAGACTTTAATAGGGTTCTAAAGTTCGCACGAGCTTTAGGTCTGTTCGCAGGTTCTGGTGCGAACCGAACAGGGGGGTGTTCGGCTCATCCCTACTCTCCAGATCCTCAGAACATCTACGTGCTATGGGGGGGGGGGTAGTTAGCTTGAAAGAGGTTGTGTATATTATTGGTGAGGCTAATTCCCAAATATGGAATGGCATCTGTCGCCCAAGTGAAGGTGACATTTATTTTAACTGGGCTTCCAGGGGGAGCGTAACGTTCAGGGCCATAGACTTGGAAAGATTGACCTGTAGACCTGTCCGAAGTCCCTTAAAACCTTGTATATAATATGGGTGGAAGTAAGAGGGGAAGTTATGAAGAGGAGTAGGTCGTCAGCAAATAATGCGCACGTGTTCCTGTTCTCCACAAAAAAAAACCTTGATGTCTGGGTTGGTCCTAATTGTGATAGCCAGGGTTTTGATGGCCATCGCAAAGAGGAGGGGGGAGAGCGGGCATCCCTGTCTGGCACCCCTACCTATGGTGAACGTTTCTGAATAATTACCCAGTAATCAGACCTGCGCATTAGGTGACCAGTAAAGTGAGTGTATGTTGCCTAAGAAGTTTGGTCCGAAACCCCACCTCTCCAGAATTTTGTAAATGTAAGGCCATTTACTGGCCTCGCTTGTGTCTTTCCCTGGTTTGGGTATAACAGAGATAAATGCAGAGTTAAGGTCCCTGTCCAGTGGGGCTCCATCCCTGAGAGAATTAAAGAACCGCGTCAAGTACGGAGCCAGACAATGGCCAAACTTTTTGTAATAACCCGTGGAAAGGCAGTCAGGCCCTGGAGGGGAGCCCAGTTTGAGGGATTTGATGGTGTCTAATACCTCCTCGGAGGAAAAGGGTTCCTCCAGAAGTTCTCTGTGGCCTCTGGTTATTGAGGGGATAAGGAGGGAGTCAAGAAAGGTACGTTTGAGTGCTGGAGAGGGTGGCGAGTCAGGTTTATAGAGAGCAGAGTAGAATTTCAGGAAAGTGTCCATTATCTTGGTCTGGGTCAGGTCTCCAGTTACAGTTCTAAGTTTCAGGAAAGCAAGCGTGTGATTTCTGGGGGTCAATTTAGTGGCTAGTGTTTCTCAGCCGCCGTTGTAAGAGAAAGGTTAAGGTGGGCTCGGGCTGTGTCAAGCTGTGCTAATGTCGCAGGAGTAGGGTTCCATTTGTGGGACTTGGCTAAAGATTGATATTCCTCCATGCATTTCTGTACATCTGCCCTTTGCTCCCTTTTAAGCTTTGCGGAAAGCTGGATGAGCTTGCCCCTAAGAACTGTTTTGTGGGCTTAGTAACCAACACTGAAAGGAAACCTTCTTCCACAGTGTTGTTCCAGGTAATAGCGATTTATAGTCCAGTACTATTCCTCAGCCTGAATGAAGGACTACAAAAGAGACAAACACCAGCCCCTGCTGATCACATTTACAAACAAGCTAGGAATGTGCAAAGTAGCAATTGCAATTCTGCAGAAAGAAACAGTAAAGCCTCATTAACACGATCAGACTTTGTACAAACTTTCCCGTGGATTTTGTACAAAGGACCTCGGCCGTGAACTTGTACACACGGCAGGACTTTTTCAGCCAGATTTAACCAAATCATGTGTTTTTTCTGCTCTTTACCACCTTTGGTCAACTTCTGTATTTCTGTCTGATTTTTTGCATTGGTTCTGAGCATGCGTGTTTTTACTTTGTACAAAAGTCCTATGGTTTTCTGTACACACGATCAGACTTTGCTCCATCGGACTTTTGTTTCCGGAAAGTTTGTCCGTTCGCACAGCCAACAAAGACAGATGAAAACCGAAAAAGTTTGTCCGATGGAGCGTACACACAGTCGGATGTTGCCTTAAAACAGCTAATTTGCATGTTTGTTGTCAAAAAGTCTGATTGTGTGTATGGGCCTTAAGGGTCCTTTATGCTAAAGGTGGAGGGAGTGAAATGAGTTGGGGGGGGGGTTCCTTTTTCAAAAGTGGTCCAAGATACAGATGCAGGACTCTTGTCTTCTTCTGTGTTATAGTTAGTGATAGACGAATCAGCACGGGTTCGATATTCAAGTGTTCAGTGGGTCTTGTTCAAATTTCGGCAAAACCAAACATGCAATAGAAGTCTATGGGGGGGTGAATAGTATTAATAAATTCTGCTAATTTTAGGGCTAATAGGCAAGCTTTTGTCAAAAGACATTTCTATGGGGGAAAAAAACAACTATGAGAGGAACTTGTAATACCGTTTTGAGGGCAGCATTGAAAATGCAAAAATGTTATAACATAAAGTGAAACATTTGGTGTGCTGTTCCTTTAAATCTCAAAAGTAAATGCCTAATCCATAAATAAGTGTAAACGTAGGGAAAATTATACATACACCCACACTGAAAAATATGCATATAACAGTGCAAAACCAACAAATTCAAATCAAAATATGTAACAACACCTGTGAATAAATTAGAACTTTTGAGGCGTGTATGAAAAGTGAAAGTGCAAATAAACCAATACACAATACTTTATAATGTGCAATATCATATAAACTAAATAAGTCCATCAAAAAGCATGTCTGTTAAAATAAATATCCCTATGAAATAAACAGTGGCAAAGTGCTCAGTGCCTATGAAAAATTTCACTTCAAAATGCTTTGGTGCTCCTATATTGAAAGGGAGGTCTCTTACCAGATACGTGAATCTGGAATAACAGGGATCAAATATGCGCAAGCTCCATCTACCAAGTGCCAAGGGACTTCCGATATAGCACTATCAATCATGGTGGATCCTCCAATCTAAGAGGGCGCCATTTTTGGGAAACGCGCCGGGCGGAGTCTGAGTATGAGGTCATTACACGCCTGAGAGCCAAGTGATACCGCAAACCAGATTGCTTCTTTCATACACTGCCTGTTACTTACAGCCTCAATGTAAGTGTAACTCTACTTTTTAATAAAGTTTATAAAAACTGTATTACACTATGAGGCTTCTCCCTATTTATATCCTACATATGCCTGTGTGGAGAGCTGCTCTTTAAATCCAAGGGGTGGTTTCTTCAAATCCACCATTGATAGTGCTATATCAGAAGTTATGTATTGGCCTAGTATTCAGGATATTTGAGTTGCAGCGGTTCACATTATTTCTGTCAACTGAGTGCAATCATTTATTTTTCTTTGTTTCAATTCTATAACATACTTGGGGTGGAGGGAACAGTATATACCATGTATGTGGTGTTACAAACATTCATTTAATTTAAAGCAGTTCTGCACACATTTTATTTAGTAAATCTCTTTGCCTTCCAAATCAGGCAATGAGTACTAAATGAAATGTGTTTTTTTTTTTTTTTTTTTTTACTTACCTTGTAATCGATGACTTCCGGTCCTCTGTCTCTGCGGGGGTGGGCGGGGTCTGTGTGGGGATCCTCGTCACGACGCACTGTCTCCTGGGATCTGGTGTCATTGATCCCAGGAGTCTGTGCGGGCATCTTCCGAAATCTCGCGAGATTTCGGCCACATCTTCCGAAATCTCGCGAGATTTCGGACACATCTTCCGAAATCTCGCGAGATGTCGGCAGATGTGCCGACATCTCGCGAGATTTCGGAGAACGTGAGCTGCACTTTGCCGTTACTGCGCACACGCGCGAGCTCGGCGCAGTAACGGCGGTGCATGCTGGGCCATCTAAAGTGCCTGTGGGGTTTCACATGCCCACAGGCAAGATGGCCCCCAGCAGACAAGCAGAATAAAAAGAACTTCATCAGACGAAAACCAGCAGCGATCACGAATGAAGATGGAACAGGTGAGTCCCCCAATTTTCCTATTACCCCTTAGCATATTCCCCCAAAAAAAAAAAAAAAAAAAACCCCAGTGCAGAACCGCTTTAAGATGAACATGTCTTACATACAGCAGCAGCACCCCAAATCTGACTAATTTCAGTTTGAAGATTTTTTTTCTCAGGTTTCTGTGCACAAACTGGGGCTTTACTACAAGAATTAAATCAGTTGTAAACGCAATTTTTTTCCTAAAATTGGGATTGCACAGAGTGGCCCCTAACCTCCTCTTCTGGTGCCCCCCACCGACACACCCTGCTCCTCCTCTTCTGCAAGTGCCCCCATAGCAAGCCACTTCCCATGAAGACACTTGTGCGGACGCGCTCCCGAGCCGGGCTGCGTTTGTCCACAAACACACACAGCGCTGGCTT
Source organism: Lithobates sylvaticus (assembly GCA_028564925.1). Classification (NCBI taxonomy): domain Eukaryota; kingdom Metazoa; phylum Chordata; class Amphibia; order Anura; family Ranidae; genus Lithobates; species Lithobates sylvaticus. Next base: position 131,713,600 of record CM053038.1, read on the forward strand.
GCCCCGCCTTCCACTCTCTTCTGACTGACAGCAGCAGGAGCCAATGGCTGCCGTTAGAGCCTCAAGTAAGTAAGAAGAGTAGAGAAAGCTGCAGCAGATGGGTACAGCGATGATCAAAAATGGGCTCATTAAAATGTTTAAGGGGGGACTGTAGGAGCTGTTATTGAAAAACTTTTTTACCTTAAAGGAGTTGTAAAGGCAGAAGGTTTTTTATCTTATTGCATTCTATGCATTAAGATAAAAAACCTTCTGTGTGTGGCAGCCACCCAGCAATCACCTACCTGAGCTCCTTCTCTCTCCAGCAATGTCCATGATCCCCTCAGCCATCCAGGACACTCTTCCTGATTGGCTGAGACTGAGCTCCTGCGGCTGTCAATCAAAGCCAGTCAGCCAATCAGCGGAGAGAGGGGGTGGGGCCAGGTCGGGGCTCCGTGTCTGAATGGATACACGGAGCTCTGACTCAGCTTGGATGCCCCCATAGCAAGCTGCTGGCCGAGGGGCACTCAAAGGAGGGAGGGGCCAGAAGCAGCAAATAGGGACTCAAGAAGAGGAGGATCTGGGCTGCTCTGTGCAAAAGCAACCGCACAGAGGGGGCAAGTATAACATGTTTGTTATTTATGCTGTAAGTGCAATTTTTATGTTTTAGGAGTATTAATAAACAGTTTAACACAATGGAAGATTCCCCTTTGATTTACCACGTATGGTCCGTGCGGAGGAGTGGAGAGAGGACCAGAGCAAGCAACCATTTGTGGGGGCAGCTTGGAGCCAGAGGACATTCCACCTATAAGTGCATTTTGACCCACATAATCACCAATTGTGGTGAGAGGGGATTTGGAGAAAGTACGAGTGGCACCACTGATTTTTATCATACCGAAGAAGCACGAGTTCAATTTGCATGCTGATAAGGATTTCACAAGAGACTGTATGCAATATATTCATGTGGAAGATGTTCTGTAGATCCGATGCATGCATTTCTTATTTATATGTGGAGCACAATTTTAATTGATGTGTATTATCCATTAGTTGGTATTGTTCACTTATGTCTTTTTATGAGTGGAGGTTTTATACTATAGCACCAATTTTTGAAGTGGATGTGCTTTATATTACAATATTATCTTACTACATTTGTATGCACATAAAGCACATTTTGCACTGAATGTTTATCCATGTAATTTTTGAGTGGAGGTGTTTTGTAGTACCACATCTCTTTTCAAGTGGAAGAGACATATCGTATACATACTTTATCACATTTTCACAGGCAATCAATCAGAGGTGGTTTGACCACAGTATACCAAATTGGCGGAGGTGCACTGTAGTTCAGATACATTTTTACCTATTTTTATTTGTTGTTTTTTTTTTTTGGTTTTATTATATAGCAAGCGCAACAGGTAGGGTGCTGGGCAGCGCTACACAACAATACCCTTAGACCCCTTTCCCACTGAGGTGTAAAGGGCATGAAAGGCGCCTCTCATGCCTCCAAAGTTTGAAAGCCTGAGTGCTTTTACACTGGGGCGGTGCGCTTGTGGGACTGGTAGAAAAGTCCTGCAAGCAGCATCTTTGGGGTGGTTTGGGAACGGTGTATACACTGCTCTCAAAATGCCCTCCCCATTGAAATGAATGGGCAGCGCTGCCGAAGCAGGGATTAATAGCGCCCCACCAGCAGTCGAAAAGAACCGCTAAAACCACGGTAAAGCTTTGCTAAGACTAGCGTCGCTTTACCACTAACGTTGAGTGCTTTCAGTGTGAATGTAGCCTTATGCGCTACATATTTTCTACTGGTTTAGGTTATATTACCCTGTGCCAGCAGCAGCAAATATCCCATTGTGCTGAAACAGATAATAACAATTGTAATAAAGCTTACCTATAGGTATAATGAATATCTCTTAAAGTGCACCATTTACGAGATATTTACAAGCCGGTGACATCACATCACACGCAAGTCTGTAATAATGTGCTAGCATGTGATGTTTACTATAACAATGTATTTTCATCTGTTTGTCCATATTCCATTTTTTTTTTTTTTCTTATTTTTTTTCCTCTATCTATTCTAATATTTGATTATATATTTTACAAGTGTTTGTGGTAAATGCTTTTAATATGAAAAAAATAAATACAGCCTTAAGGTGGAAATGTGTTAACATACTGCCGATACATACTGTGATATAATGTAATAAGAGATAGTTGCGTGCGCACTGTTCTTACCCATTGTTTTTTTTTTTTTCTTTCAAGCAGTGCAGCAACATTCTGTGAAAGGCAGCTTAAAGAACAAATAGACAGCAAAAAGTTAAACACCCTGTAAAAAAACCTTAACCCTACCAACATGAAATAAAATAAAAAGAAATGACAATTCTAAAAAATATTACCCCCTGAAACAAAAGCCCACTTATTTTTTAAAGGGAAGCTTTTTTGAAGGCTGTATAACCTAAAATCAAGGCCCTATCTACCCTACTTTCCAAATAACTGAAAACCCCAAAATCCCATCCCCTAAACAATATCCCAGTTTTATAAAGAGATGCCTTATCGAGCAAAAATACGTTTTCTATGGATGGGACAGCTGTTAATTAAAAGTGACCACTGACCTCAAATCAACCACAAAATAAAATGAATGACAAAAGCCCGTAATACTAAGAACAAAAAAGGCAGCAAAGCTGTTGATTGGCCAAAGAGCTAGCAATCAAAGGGTTTGTTAACTGACCCTAATCTCTCATTAGGCAGTCTGTCAGCTTTAACTGTGCTTTCTCTACAACAACTTTCTATTCACTGATACTATGGCTGCTTGTCCCCCCTTTTTAAGTGAGGGGGCTGGGCTATTTTAATCACTTCTAATCCGGGCCAATTCTGATATTTCTGTCATACATGTAAAAATCTGCATTTTTTATGCTAGGAAATGATTTAGAGCCCCCAAACATTATATATATATATATGTTTTAAGCAGAGACTCTGGAGAATAAAATGGTTGCTGCTGCAATTTTTTTTTTTGTCACACAATATTTGTGCAGCAGTTTATCAAACGCAAGTTTTCAGGAAAAAATACACTTTAATGAGTTTTAGTGAACACAAACACACTATAATACCGATTTCTTTTGTTGTAAAACATAAAAGATGATGTTACACTGAGTATTGTATTTATTGGCATATACCACGGGTGCAAATAGTGTGTGCGGTTATATGCAATTTGGGCTGCCTAGGAGGGAACGTGGAGGGGAGCGGGACGAGCGCGTCAGATTACATACAGCGAGAGTCTCCTGTTTACTCAGCGGCCTCTTTAATAGGAAGTCCCGTCTCCTGGGCCAACATTGGACCAGTGTTCTGTCTATCATAGAAGTCGGTCCAGGAGGTGGGACTTTGTATTAAAGAGGCCGCTGAGTAAACAGGAGATTCTCGCTGTATGTAATCATATGGCACTCCTCCTGCCCCCTCCCTGTCCCCTCCGAGGCAGCAGTAATCTGAGGTGAGGCTGCAGATGATCAGGCTGCATTCATGGCAATGGTGAGGCTGCATATGGGCATTGATCGGGCTGCAGATGGACATTAATCAGGCTGCGCTCATGGCAATGGTGAGGCTGCATATGGGCATTGATCAGGCTGCATTGAGGGGCAATTGTGAGGCTGTAGATGGGCAAAAGTTCTTTATTTAAAATTTTAGTTTTTTTCTGAAACTTCCCTCCTAAAATGAAGGTGCGTGTTATACGCCTGTGCGTGTTATATGCCAATAAATACGGTAAATAGTTATCTAATATGTCACGTTTTAAAATTGCGTATGCCTGTGGAATGGAGCCAAACAATGATACCTACAAATCTTCATTAGTTTCTCTCACTGTGTTTGGGGTAGCCCATGCCACCGGTCTCATCCTTATTGGTCTCCCAGATCAGACGGGAAAGCTCAGTGAAGATGCAGGGAGGAGGGGACCCCTTTCGATGTCTGTAAACGTGATCCAGTGGCTTTATATCTTCTGGATCATCTTTACATTGTAGGGAATCCTCTGACAAATACAATACCAGAATCTTGGTTGTACCATGATCCCGGTATAACCACCGTTTACAAATGGCCTAAGGATGGGAAGTGGTTAAATCCCCCTCATTGACCCTTCTAAGCATGTTAGCCATGGTTCAAAACCACTGTGCCGAGTTTAATTTGCCACAGGCTTAAGTTACATCTAAACTCTAACTGAATTACTGTAATGCCGCGTACACACAATCGGACATTCCGACAACGAAATCCTGGGATTTATTTCTGACGGATGTTGGGTCAAACTTGTCTTGCATACACATGGTCACACAAATGTTGTCGGAAATTCTGAACATCAAGAACGCGGTGACGTACAACACGTACAACGAGCTGAGAAAAATGAAGTTCAATAGCCAGTGCGGCTCTTCTGCTTGATTCCGAGCAAGCGTGGAGTTTTGTGTGTCGGAATTGTGTACACACGATCAGAATTTCCGACAACGGATTTTGTTGTTGGAAAATTTGAAAACCAGCTCTCAAATTTTTGTTGTCCGATGGAGCCTACACATGGTCGGAATTCCTAACAACAAGCTCCCATCGAACATTTGTTGTCGGAAAATCCGATCGTGTGTACACGACATTAGTTTACTAAAAGCCTGTGTATAGTAAATAGTTGTCTTTTTTATTTTTTTGATTTTTTTATCCTTTTTAACCTTTGTGACATCTCACTTCTGTCGATTTACTGTAGACACTTTGTATCCACTTCCTGTGTACATGCAATCACTTGAACAATGACTGCATGGCATTTCTCCATACCATACACTTAAATTGACATTAGTATATTAAAACATATAGCCAGGGCCAGATTAAGAACATCATGGGCCTGGTGCTGAGGATTTTGGTGGGGCCTTTTATAAACAATAAATAAATAAAAATGCAAACAATTTTGTGTTATAACAAATTAAATTAAGAGAGAGAGGGAGAGAGAAAGGGAATGAAAGAGGTGTAAGGGGTAAGGGAGGGAGGATGAGAGAGAAAGCGAGGATGCACATGAGCATGCGTGGGAATGACATCAACGCAGCCCCGCCAAGGCAAGTGACCGAAAGCACAGAACCCGGAAGGAAGACCGGGTGAAGATGGAAGCACCCTGCCAGATTGATCACAGCACAGCACTGGAGGGCTCAGTCTGACAATTTAAGTGTACCCTAATGTGCTAATATGCTGTGCATACTTGTACATTATGGCATAACCTGCCTCTACCTCTAAAAAGTAGTAATGTTAAAAAGGTTTATTACCGCTTAAATATCACAGGAGCCTCTCATGGGGCCCCCTACTGACCCTGTGGCCCTTGGGCAGTGCCTAAGTGCATAGTTGCCAACATTTCAAAAATATTTTCAGGGACACTTTTTTTACAAGTGTTATATTTAGAGTAGCTGACATCCCCTATGTTTCTCTATACATCACAATAGTAATTACAAAATTAAATAAGTACTAATAATGGGCAGAACAAATATGAGGACTGAGAAGATTTCCTTTAGTTGAACTAACAAAAGTGTGCCCATTCTAGAGCTGGTAATATTGAGGATATTCAGTATAAGTTTAAAGAACTGTTTTTGTGGGTAAGAGGCATAGGAGAGGAGTATGGATGGTATAAAAGTGGGAAGTATGTGCAGGTGAGGGAGAGGAATGTGGAGGGTCTAACAGTGGGCACTATGTACATGAGAGGAGTGCGGAGGGTATGGCAGAAGTCACTATGTACGGCAGAGGAGTGTGAAGGGTATGACAGTGGGCAGTATGTACAGGAGAGGAGTGTGGGGGGTAAGACAGAGGGTAGTTTGTACCGGAGAGGAGTGTGGAGGATATGACCATGGGCATTATGTACAGGGGAGGAGTGTGAAGGGTATGACAGTGGGCAGTATGTACAGGAGAGGAGTGTGGGGGGTATGGCAGAGGGTAGTATGTACCGGAGAGGAGTGTGGAGGGTATGACAGTGGGCACTATGTACAGGAGAGGAGTGTGAAGGGTATAACAGTGGGCAGTATGCACAGCAGAGGAGTGTACAGGGTATGACAGTGGGCACTATGTATAAGAGAAGATGGTGGAGGGTTTGACAGTGAGCAATATATACAGGAGAGGAGTGTGGAGGGTATGACAGTGGGCACTATGTACAGGAGAGAAGTGTGGAGAGTAGGACAGTAAGCAGTAATTACAGGAGAGGAGTGTGGAGGGTATGACGGTGGGCACTATGTATAGGGGAGGAGTATGGAGAGTATGACAGTGAGTAGTATGTACAGGAAAGGAGTGTGGAGGGTATGACAGTGGGCACTATGTATAGGAGAGAAGTGTGGAGGGTATGGCAGTAGGCACTATGTACAGCAGGAGGAGTGTGAAGGGTATGACAGTGGGCACTATGTACAGGAGAGAGAAGTGTATGACAGTGAGTAGTATGTATAGGAGAGAAGTGTAGAGGGTATGACAGTGAGCAGTATGTACAAGAGAGAAGTGTGGAGAGTATGACAGTGGGCACAATGTATAAGAGAGGAGGATGAAGTAATCTGGGAAGGAAAAATGTAAAGGTTTGTGGAAGGATGTTTAGGGACTGCGTAGTGGATAAGCGGGCCATGCATGGATTGAAATTAAACCAATTAAGAAGAGACCAGCGATAGTCGATCTATGTATGGGCTAGCTGGTTTTACACAAGTCAACCTATTAACCGACTTGAGTTCAACCAGCCTGTCAGGTTTTCCCCAAAACAATCAGTGCTGCCAGCTATAGTTAGCAACATTAATCATTGTATTCACTGGCAGAACACAATAACACTGCGGGAGTGATTCCCCCATCCACAGGTCAGCAGGTGAGAGGGTGTGAGGGGACAGGCTGGGGAGCGATACTAGTCAGTGGCTGGGTAGCCACTGGTTAGTATCAGAGCCAGATACACACAGGTTACATATGCCGCGATCATTAGAGCGAGAGCAATAATTCTAGCACTAGACCTCCACTGTAACTCTAAACATGTAACCTGTAAAAAAAATTTAATGCATTGCTTGGTACACAAAAAAATTGTGCTAACTTTAGTGTTTTTTTTTAGGAATGAAACCGTTTCTTTCCAAAAAAAACATTTGAAAAATTGCTGCGCAAATATCATGTAACATAAAAAGTTGCAAAGACCACCATTTTATTTCATAGGGTGTCTGCTAAAACAATATATATATATATATATATATATATATATATATATATATAAATGCTTGAGGGTTCTGAGTAATTTTCGAGCAAAAAAATGATGATTTTTACATGTAGGAGAGAAGTATCAGAATTGGCCTGGGTGGCAAGGGGGTTAATTATCATAAGTAAGTTATATACAAATAATTATTATAAGCCCTGTGAGTTCATCCTCTCAGTCTGCTGCAGAGTGTTCCAGATTGTATTCAAACTGGCCGCTCTGTATGTAGCTTCTGACAGGCTGCGCAAGCAGCCCCGTATCTCCGGAACGATAGATGATAGCAGCCCCATATTTTAACCAGTGCTGGAGTAGGTCTGTAGCTACATACCCCCCCCCCCCCCCCCCCCAAATGTGGGGTCTCTGTGACTCCTGATCGCCGCGCTGCAACCCTCGAAGTCAATACTTTTTTATATATTTTTTTGGAATTTTTTTTTTTTTTGGGCAAATGGGCCTATCTTGAGAAAGGGGCCTGGAGCTGCAGCTCCAATAGCCCCTATGGTAATCCGGCCCTGCATATAGCATATTTTAGTGATTACATTTATATATACACTTTAACCGAAGCTGGCTTGGTGTTCAATAAACTTCAACACACAAAGCAAAAGTTGGGTTCTTCATAAGTGCATTGGTTTCTGTGACTCATTTTAACTTTGTGCACATCTGTACCACTCTTTTAAAACCTTCTTTCCTATACAAAAGGACATCAAAGACGCTCCTCTGTTTAAACATCTGTCACTCTAGATAGTAATCACACTTAGGAATTCCTTCCACATCTCAAGAGTCCAGTCAGTCAGTGTCCAGCACCCTTTTACACGTTCTTCACAATAAACCATGTCAGCATCATGTTGTATCTTGTTCTGCTTTCATTTAAAGGGCAACTTCACTTTTGGTGTAAAAAAATATAGCAATAAAAAAAAAAAAAAAATAGCATACACAATTGCTATACAAGCCATGTTGTAATTTAATGTTTTTAAAATTTACCTTTTTTTATCAAACTGTGGCCACTGTCATTTTCAAGATTGATGCAATGTGTCTCCTGGAGGCATCCATGCAGTTGATATACAGAGAACGCCCCCAGCGATGTAATTTCCTGCTTATGTGAAGATGTTGTTGTATTGGTGTGACAAGTCAGGCTTTAGGAGTCCTCTGCAATGCAAATGGAATTTTTGGTGAATTACTCCCAAAGGGTTATTCACATCTCATCTAAAGAGATACTTACACTGCAGTTTTACTCATAGAGCGGCACGTATAGAAAAATATAACAAATTTTAATAGTTCACATACATTAACTACATATACAGTGCACATTTAATAAAGCACACTTGAATATTTAATACAAGACAAAGGACCCTGGGTCCTTTGTCTTGTATTAAATATTCAAGTGTGTTTTATTAAATGTGCACTGTCTATGTAGTTAATGCATGTGAACTATTAAAATTTGTTATATTTTTCTAAACATGCCGTTAAAGTCTATTTTTTTCTATCCTGCAATTTTTCAATATATTGGGATGTGGCACAGCAATCAATTTTTCTCTTTCTCATCAGAGCACCAACAAAATACGTACTAATCCTTGCAATGTACATTGATCGCCCAGAGGGGAATGTTTTTTTCAAACTATTTAACCACTTGCCTACTGAGCACTTTTACCCCCTTCCTGCCCAGGCTGTCACACTTTGAATAACAATTGCGCAGAAATGCAACTCTGTACCCAAACAACATTTTTATAATTTTTTTCACATAAATAGAGCTTTTTTTGGGTGTTTTTTTTTTTTTTTTCCTAAATAAACAAATAAAAACCTAAAATTTTGAAAAAAATTTAAAACATTTTCATAGTTTGTTATAAAATTTTGCAAACAGGTAATGTTTCTCCCTCACTTATGTGCACTGATGAGGCTGCACTGATGGACACTGATAGGCTGCACTGATGGGCACTGATGAGGTGGTACTAATGCGCATTGATGGGCACTGATAGGCTGCACTGATGGGCACTGATGAGGCGGTACTAATGGGCACTGATAGGCTGCACTGATGGGCACTGAGGTGGCACTGGGGGGGCACTGATGAGGCTGCACTGATGGTCACTAATAGGTGGCAATGATAGGCGGCACTGATGGGCACTGATAAATGGTAAATGGATAGGGTTCACTTTTTGTATGGATGATTTTTTGACCTGCTGTTTGCCTTTGGAACTAATAATGGGTGGATATATTTATGTCCTCCAGAGCAGATTTGGGAATCCTCTTCATGAGTAGGTTTACCCACTCTTGCTTTGTTCCCTCTGGCTGCAAATATATTTGAAAAATACTGACTTTCTGATACATTAGTCAATATTATATACCATATATAAAATATATGTATATGTTTCATTTTTTGCCTTTAGATAATCCTGACCAGGGCAATACCACCTGCTGGGCTGGCTTTTGGTACTGTTCATGGCTATTCGCCCCATATTTCATCTGTGTTGGTTGGAGTAGATTGGATCTATACTTACCAAATCCTCCTCCTTATGTTACACACTAACAGGTAGGCTATGCAGCAAGCAGCACTGCATTATGCAATATTATATATATATATATATATCAGCCCTCAAAAATTACACTTGCACACTCGCATTTTGCGAGTGATTTTTGAGGGCTGGCGAGGAGAAGAGAGGAGAGCTGCCACTGGGAGATCACAGCAAGGAACATTCAGACTTTTGTTTCATAAGCTGTGAGTGTTCCCCCGCCGTGCGCCGTCACATAAGCTCCTCCCCTTTTCCGGGACTTTGATAGACAGATCACCCGTCCAATCATAGGACGGGTGACCTGTATCAAACTTCCCCGGACAAGGGGAGGAGCTTATGGGACGGCGCGCCGCGGGGGAACACTCACAGCTTATGAAACAAAAGTCTGAATGTTCCTTGCTGTGATCTCCCAGTGGCAGCTCTCCTCTCTTCTCCTCCACAGGTAGGCAGCACATGGGGGGAGACACAGGCTGCAAATGGGGGGGGACACTGGCTGCAAATGGGGGGGGGGACACTGGCTGCAAATGGGGACACTGGCTGCAAATGGGGACACTGGCTGCAAATGGGGACACTGGCTGCACATAGGGGGGACACTGGCTGCACATAGGGGGGGACACTGGCTGCACATAGGGGGGGACACTGGCTGCACATAGGGGGGACACTGGCTGCACATAGGGGGGGGACACTGGCTGCACATAGGGGGGGACACTGGCTGCACATAGGGGGGGGACATTGGCTGCACATAGGGGGGGACACTGGCTGCACATAGGGGGGGACACTGGCTGCACATAGGGGGGGACACTGGCTGCACATAGGGGGGGGACACTGGCTGCACATAGGGGGGGACACTGGCTGCACATAGGGGGGGACACTGGCTGCACATAGGGGGGGACACTGGCTGCACATAGGGGGGACACTGGCTGCACATAGGGGGGACACTGGCTGCACATAGGGGGGGGGCACTGGCTGCACATAGGGGGGGGGCACAGGCTGCACATGGGGGGGGGACACAGGCTGCACATGGGGGGGGGACACAGGCTGCACATGGGGGGGGTGGGGGGGGGGACACAGGCTGCACATGGGGGGGGACACAGGCTGCACATGGGGGGGGACACAGGATGCACATGGGGGGGGACACAGGCTGCACATGGGGGGGGGACACAGGCTGCACATGGGGGGGACACAGGCTGCACATGGGGGGGGGCACAGGCTGCACATGGGGGGGACACAGGCTGCACATGGGGGGACACAGGCTGCACATGGGGGGGACACAGGCTGCATTAACATTAAGGTTGTTAATATTTTTATAACTTAATTGCATAAAACATTAAAGGTGTCATTTAATGAGATAATTTATGAGGGCGGGTTTAGGGGCGGGGCAGGGTAGGGGTTGGGCGGGGCAACTGGTGGCGAGTAACCCTTAAGGCCTGGCTAGTAGCTCAGGACTTGAAATTTTGAGCCCTGTATATATATATATATATATATATATATATATATATAATATATATATATATATATATGTGCAGTGTTTCCCATCATCCTATCAACCATACCAATATTCTTTTTCCCCCCTTCCTCTTTATATATAATTATTGGCATCAATAAGTCATATTTGGTCATCCATTACCATTATGGTTTCTTTTTGTTAGGATTATTATTCACATAACGAAGTGGGTGTGCTATATGTGGCTGGGATACGCCCTTTGTGTCTACCCATTTCTCTCCGGCATCTTGGTGACCCACGGCGCACCATACCAGCATAGGAAGCGGTCCCCTGGAAACACATTTTACCCCTTACTCCCAATTTGTACACGTTAGATGCTTTTTGGACGGTGACCTACAACCAGATACGGTCAGAATTTACTAATTGTGATTATTGTTTGCTTACTGTATGTCTTTATAACATCTACAGATAAGAAGTGATCACACTACAAGACCCTGAAGAAGAGGTGTTATCCTTTTTTTTTTTAAACTCGAAACGCGTCGGACCGCCTAGTGCCTTAGCTTCTTGCTTAGGACCTAACAGTGCTGTGTGGTCATTACTCTGTATCGTATTTTCACTTATTTTGTCTTTTGATTGTGTATGTTACCCCTCACCAAGCTTGCATCCAATTTTATTACTTTTCTGTTTTAACTTTTCTAATAAATATTATTTTTGATATAATTTTCTGAAGACTCCTGCCTTTTAAAATCCCATAAGAGGAAAAACTGCTCTACCATATGATGGGCACTGCTAGGTGACACTGATGAGGAGGCACTGATGAGCACTGAATGGCAGCACTGATGGGCACTGATTGGCAGCACTGGTGGGCACTGTTGGGACTCATCAGGACACTGATAACCAGTGCCCTGATTATCAGTGTACATGTCCCTTTTTACACAAGCCAGTTATCGGCTCTCTTCTCCTCTCCTCACGCTGTCAACGCGGGGAAAGGAGTGCCGATTACCAGCTTCTGTTTACATCCGCGATCAGCTGTTTTTTGGACACAGCTGATAACCTGGTAAAGAGCTGCTGATTGGCTCTTTACCCCAATCTGTGATCAGTAGTGTCCGGAAGACACTGTGATCACAAAGCACACCACATGCGCCCGCGCATATGACGTTCCTCCAGAACTAGCCGGCCACGCTGTAGCCATTGTTTGGCTATAGCGCACTCGGCAAGTGGTTATGTAAAGTTTTAGCACTTTAATGTTACTAGAGTCTTCTATCATGTTAACCAACGTTTAATACAGAATGTTTAGAGTTCAGGTAACACGCTTTACTAGCTATCTCAAATTATTAAGCCAGGCCACCAGGTGAAAACAGGGAAAAAGCTGAAAAAAAGGCAGCCACCACATCTAATGATTGGTAACCTGCAATACGTAAAATTATTGGTTTTGGGTTTAATGTTGCTTTAATAAAGTTATTTGAACCAAGCTGAGCCAAACAAACGATTACCCTCACCAACAGATGCTGGGTACGCTGTACAAGCTGTATGTGGCCTCAGCTGCATGGTTAACTACAAACTAATAACCTCTATAACTTTTATAGCAACATACAGTATACAACGCTGTGTTCTGGTGGTGGGATGGAAACTTCCTGTTTCTCTTCTGGAACTAAATCAAATCGGGCTTTGCAGCAGCTTTGTTATTCTATGAATTAATACAAAGCTTCTTTTGATTGGCTGAAGCTGAGAGGTGGGTGAATGGTGTCACGATCTCCGACTAATTGGCTGAGCAGCACTTGATTTTGTTCTGGGAGTGGGACATCCCACTGCCGGAAAGTAGTGCTGTATACTGTATGATGCTTTACAGGTTATCAGTTTGGAGTTAACCATGAACCATGAACTATAGCCCTATAATTATTGCTTTCACTCTGACATTCACAACAATATGTAATGTGTAACACAATTGTCGTTTTCCTACATAGGCACACCCGCCGGTGGACTTTTTCGAGGGTGGGTCATTTTATTATTTTTTATATATGTTACATGTATTTGCATCTCAGATCTCCAGGCATTTAGAACTAAGCTTCTCTTTGTCCAATTTGGTCTATGTAATCTTTGTGTACTCATAGCAAGATGATCCGAGATGGAGATACGTGCCCTAAAAAAATGAGGCACCTGCAGTTTTAAGGAATGGCTGATAAAACTGTATATGTACATCCATTAGGCCCCTTTCACACTGGGGCGGGGAGCCGCGGTGACGGTAAAGCAGCGCTATATTTAGCGCTGCTTTACCGTCGTTTTAACCGCGGTTTTCGGCCGCTCGCGGTGTGGTTTTAACCCCCGCGAGCGGCCGAAAAGGGGTTAAAGACCCCCCGCAGAGCGCCGCCGTAGCGGCGCTTTGCGGCGGTATTGCCGCGGTTTCACCGCGGTGTCCCATTCTAATCAATGGGATGGAGCGGTATAGGAGCGGTGAACACACCGCTCCTATCCCGCTCCAAAGATGCTGCTAGCAGGACTTTTTTTGTCATCCTGCTAGCGCACCGCTCCAGTGTGAAAGCCCGCCGGCTTTCACACTGGAGTTAAAGGGGCCGGATTTTTTCATGCGGTGAACAGGCGCTATTTTTAGCGCTGCACCGCATGAAAAACGCCCCGGTGTGAAAGGGGCCTTATAGTGGCAAACTGTTTCCCCTGCAGGAGATTAAGATATTGAAACGTGTTGGACCATCCAGCCAATGGACTGAGAATAAGATATATATTTATTGGGTGGGGGAGCCTATTCAATAAATTTCGGCACAATCCTGTAAATAAATTCAAAATTGGGAAAGGGGGTGTTTCCCATATCTCCCCAGTCGGTGGGATTTTGGGAAATGGGGATTTTAACGTGCCTAAAGACAGTTAATCACTATTACAAAGATAAAATTAGTATTTGTATTTGTACAAAGCATTAAAAACAAGAGAACTGTAAACTTCTAAAAGATTAATGTGTTTGATACATGTATCTTTTAGAAGTTTACAGTTCTTTTTTTTTAATGCTTTTGTATAAAAATACAGATTTTATCTTTGTGATAGTGATTAACTGTCTTCAGGTACGTTAAAATCCCCATATCCCTAAATCTGTCCCACACTCTCTACAACCTTTGGATTCTTCCTGCAAACCAGCCCCGCTTTGGTCCCCACACACCCCTGTGGCACCTTTATTCTGGAACATGGCTTTCCTGCCTGGCCTCGGCCTCCATGAGTTCCACTGGTGGGTAAACAAGGGACTCTATTGCATAGGCCATTTTCTTGACCACAAGGGCCTTTTACGCATACCGCAACAAACTACTGATGACATTGCTATACGAGCAGTTTCTGAAAATAGATTCCATGACAAGGCTCAAATGGATGGCATCTCAGCACTGTATTAACAGTTTGCTACTGCAACTGCTAAATTTCCCTAAAGGCGCTCCTGGGAGAAGGACTTGGGAGCAGAGATTGCCAAGGATGATTAGAATGCCTGGGCTCTTCGAATATCACCATTATTGTTGACATACCTAATGGTATCTCATTCCTGAGTGTCCCTCCAAGCATTACCCAGCATCTTTCACACTGTGTTTTCGGGGGTGCAGGCAGGTGGGAACAATGTATCACACATGGTAGACATGCCCTAAGGTCCCGTGATTTTGGATAAGAGTACACAGTTTGATCTACTCTGTGACCATCATAAACATTTTCCAGGACCCCAAGGTGGCTTATTAATAATCTATTGAAGAGGTTCTCATATACACTTGATATTTTTTATGTTCCTAGCGGCCAAAATCACATTAACAACCACCTGGAAAAGCCTGGTGGTAGACCTGGCGGTGATAAAACGTAGATTGACATGGATAATGATCAATGAAAAGATGATTAGCATTTTGAGGTTTAAGTGGATTCACTACCTCACACCTCCTGCTTCATGACAGTGTGGTGGCAGCTGGGAGGTTTTTCGCTTTTCTTCTTTTCCTCTCCCCTTTGCTGATGACATAGGGGATTATTTACTAAAGGCAATAATCAGATTGTCTTGATGTGCTCAATTGACCTTCTTTTTGCTTTATGTTTTATGTTTTTGATACCGGCTTGATACCTGGGACACATACCATCTGTGCCTTATTGGTCTGTTGATTTTGACTTTACCCCTCCGCCTGGGTTTGGGGGACCACTACACAGTGTTATGGCTAGAAGAATGTGCAACTTCTTTGTTATGGATGTAAAACTTTAACCATTTTACTACCGGAAGGTTTTACACCTTCATGACCAGGGCATTTTTGCTATTCAGCACTGTACTGTTTTAACTAGCAATTGCACAGTCATGCAATAATGAATGCAAATTTAATTTATATCATTCATTCACGCAAAATAGAGATGTTCCACTTTCTGTTATAAAACATATCCAATAAAATCACATTTCTTCATAAATTTAGGCCAAAATGTATTCTGCTATATGTTGCAAGTACTGGCAGTGATCAGGGGCTGACCCTGCTAACATTGCGTTCTTGGGGATACTATAATCTTGGGGACACTAGTATAGTTCTGATTGTGATCAAGTGCTGAATAGGAGTTTATGAAGGGAGTAAAACCTTCCGGTGGTCAAGTGGTTAATCTCTGAATGGCAGGGAGAATTCCAGCCAGAGCCTGTGTTTACAAACAAAGAGGTTTGTGGTGTGATTGGCCACAGTTGATTAGCGGGTATACAGCCATACGCACACACATGCATGGCCTAAAACCAAGAAGTACACCACAACGTACTGGTACATCGCTGTGCCGCCCGCCTGCAGTAAATGTACTGGGGGCGGGCGGCAAGTGGCTGATAAGCATATTGAAACAGAAATTAGGGTTTGCTGCCATGCAATATTTTGTACAAATTTTCAGGCCATTGTTGTTTGCATTTTAACAAAGTTTGTTTTATGATGTATAAAAAGTAAAGCGAAATACATTTTAATTGTAGTACAGAATTTGTTGCCCTTTCATTGGAGGAAGGTAGAAAGTAGAAATTGCGGTGTTGAAGGGGTGGTGGCAACCTTAAGTAATGTCTAAACCTCTTCGATTTTATAATAAAATATAGTTTTGGCTATTAACCCTGAATTTTACGTGGATGGGGTACGTTTGAAACCGCAGTCCTGAGTGGCTTAGGAAGGAGACTGCAGTGACCCAAGTGTACAGATGGAGAACTGAAAAAGAAATAAGTATCCTTATGCAGGCCATACATGGTCGAAGTTTGAACGAATTTTCTTTTCAAAATCAGAAAGTTCATTTTTTTGTGATCCGATGATGCCACCATAGATTTTCGAAATTTGGCCGACCAAGCCTTCAATTTCCCCTCATGTTGCTACAGAAAATAATTTACTTGGCCGAGAATCTTCTTTTCTCTCCGTAAATTTTCTTTTCTTATTACATTTCTCGCACAATTCTCCCATCTTGATTAGAAAATTTGTTGTTTTTCCAAAGATTTCCAACATGTCCGATTCCTTAAATTTGATTTCCACACGAAAATCGGCTGTTGCTGCAGTCCACTAATGGTGCAAAATTCAATGCGAAAATTCTTAGATACAATTTTCGAAAGAAAATTCTTTCGAAATTCGAACCGTGTATGGCCGGAATTATTCTGCCATTCTGCATCGAGATGGGAATGAGGGACTCCTACTAGCAAATGTACGTAGGCATAGGACACACACCCTGCCACACCCCCTTAAAGGAAAATGAACCCCAAAAAAAGGTTAATTAAATCAACAAGTGTTTTTTTTTACCACTACTATTATTTTATAGTGGCTTTTAAAATGTACAAATGCAGCAATTTATAATTTGGATGAAAGGTTTAGCACTGGGAAACACTTTTTGAAACAGTTGTGAGATATGAATTCTGGCAGTCCTGGATATAATGAGCATTTATTACTTGCAGTCTGGGGGCATCCTTTTATGTTTTGTTCCATTCGCCACTTCTCTCTACCGTCTCTCTAATTTCAGCCCACCCTTAGCCTGGCTGGTATGATGGCAATTTAATATAAAGAAGAGCTATAGTTCATTGCAAGAAGTACAATTTGCTGGAATATCAACAAACACCACAACATCTATTTGAGATTCCAGGCACTCAACTAGATTCCATTCCAGAGCAACATGCTGCTAGCTGAATGACATCTGACTTTGGCTGCCAGAAGAAATAACGAGAACAGGTGCTACTACTTTAAGATACATCAGCATCACATTATGGAGAACAAATACGTCAACTCTAGCTGAAAGAAAAAAAAATCCCACTGTCCCTCCCTCTGATTGCATCTTTTGGCTGCGCTGGGTAATAAAGCTAAGCCTTCCCCTTTATCCCTGATTGGACCTTTGCTTTATAGCAGAAGGCATCCTTGACTTCCCTTTAGACATGCATGTTCCTGCCATCCTTGAACACCACGCTCTCAGTTATATTGTATAAGTGGGGATGGGTGAATCTGTCCAAATTCGATTCGCTAAATCTTCGGGTGAATACTGTTTGAAATTTACAATTTTTAGGGGACTAATTCTGTGTTTTTAATTCTGCCCATTTTTAGGGCTATCAGGCAAAACTGTAAAAAAAAAAAAGGCATAGGAAGCTTATACCATCAGAACAAGCACCAATAAAAAAAAAAAAAACATATAGAGGAAGAGTATTTTTTTCATGCAGTTTCAAAGGCAACATTAACCACTTGCACAGGGCAAGCATATTTTTTTTTATTTTGCACACATATATCAAAATCTTTATTATTCAAATTACTGTACTTAAAAGCTTCAGAACATTATACATTTTCTGAATGCATAGGTCCTTTAGAAAAACAAAACGATGGTAGTTTTATGTTTATCAAATCTATATTTTCAGAAAAAATTTAAAAACACTCAAATTAATTCTGTCCCCATTTTTTTTGTACAAAATAAAAGATGAGGTAGCGTTGAGTGATTAGATACTAAAATATGTCAGTCCTTAAAACTGGATGTCCACACAAAATGGCAAAAAGATATGGCACCCAAAAGTATCAATAGGGGGAGTATTAAATGCCTTTACAGCTCATCAGTTAAAAGTGAAACGTTAATTAAGGCTCTAGGATTATAGCTCTCACTCTGACATTCCTGGCAATATATAACATGGGTTGCGCAATCATTGTTTACATGGGCACAATCCCTTTTTGCAGTTTTGAATTTGCCAGTGTGCGTAGTTCAGAGGAGCTCCTTTAAAAAAAAAATATAATTAATTTTATTATGTTTTCCTTTTTTTTTTTCATTTAACTTCACAAGAGGGCTAATAAGCAGAGGGCACATGGGGTCCACTTTGCGGCGTTATCAGGAGTCTATCGGACCCTAATGTCCCATCTTGCCATCTGCTATTACTGATCAAGCACAACACAGTGCTTGATCTCCTGCGCACCCAGCATTTGAGCCGGGATTCAGACAGTCCTGAAACCAGAAACACTCAGAGCTAAGCACTTCTGCCTTTGTACACAGCAGAGGAGTTTGGGGAAAACTGTACATGTTCCTGGATCTTCTCTGACTCCAGTGGCTCCTGGAATCACTAGTTGTGTTCCTGGACTCCTGGAGAAGCACGAGAACCATGAAGATGAAGGAAATGTAATCAAAAGATCGCATTACATATGTCATTGCGGAATTGATTTTATTCTTTTACAATTAGCTTAGCTTACATACAGCAGCAGAATCCCAATCTGATTAATTTACTATAAAAAAATAGGCTTTTTCAGGTAGCTAGAGTAGTGACACATGGTTTTGAATCAAATGATAATAGGTTCACTTCAACCGGTAAATAGGAATTATCTAGTATTTCGCTGAGGTTGTCCCTGTTCTCGCTAGTGCAAAACTGTCCTGCTGATGGCCAATTTTCTATCAAATGCTCATTAGGAATCAAGAAAAAATGTAATGTAAAATGAGCCAGCAGCAGGACATTTTAATTAGGTAGAATTGGCCACAATGTATTAGACAGTAAACGTACAGGCAGGTGTGAGATCACAGATGACACGGCTTTGTAAAACTGTCCAGTAGCAGGACTTTTTTTTGCATTCCTTATTTATACTTTTGCAGTACAAAAGCCAAGAAAAACAGGGGGAACAAAGAAGCTATTAAAAATTGGTTGATCAAATAGAACAAAACGCTCCATACAACACAATTGGAGCCTAACAAGGTACCATTTGCAAAAATGGGCCTACAGGCCTCATATAACAGTACAGTACATAGAACCTCCTGAAGATAATTAGGAGCCCAGACAAATGTCCAACATGAGTTAAGGCAATTTAAGAGCATTAGGTTATGGCGGTAGGTGTTCCAGAACCTTGTCTTGAAAAAAGGCGACATGATGTACTTATATTAACTCACTTTGTGTGGTTTCTATGAGGCCCCACGATGCCCATACAATCATTAATTCAGGAAAGGAAACAGAAAACAAAATGGGTTGGGGGGGGGGGGGGGGGTTGGAAGAGAGGAGAGGGGAAAAGGAGGAGGGAGGGGTGCCATAGCAGGGGCATGCCTTAATACTGCTGTAGATGGGGGTTGAAAGGTAACCAATACGACCCCCACAGATAAAAACTAGTAAACACCGATGACCATAACCCAGTATAGATGTGACATCAATCCGATTATCTAGCTTACAGTCATCCATATAGAACTCAATCCAGTAAAGCCGTCTTATTTTCAGGTCTAGAACCCTTGTCAGGTGTGAGGCAATAAAGTGAAGTCAGATGTCAGATGTCATGCAGAATTATGCCTCCAGAGTACTTCGGCCTGCAAAGAATGTAGTGTTTCAATGGGGCAGATTTGTTGTACCATATAAATTTGTTTATGGGATATTTGAGGGTTTTGCAGAGGGGTGTCCTGGGTAGGATGTTTTGCTTGATGGCATTACATTTCTCCAAACAGGAGAGGATTTTAGAGGACCAAGACTAGAATTCTGCTTGTATTACCGGTATCGGAGGGTCAAAAGTAAACAAGTATAATTTGGACAAATTGTTGGGAAGTTGGATACCCAGATATCAAAAATGAGAAGGGCATAATTAACAATATTCCCAAAAAGAAATTCAGTGTGTCTGGCAATCCATTGTAGGTAGACAATGTACTTGGGGTGGGGGGGGGGGGGGGGGGTACATTCATTTAAAATGGGTGTGGCTCTACAAGAAGCATATACAGTGTCTTTAAAAAAAAGTATTCATACCCCTTGAAATTTTCCACATTTTGTCATTTTACAACCAAAAACGGAAATGTATTTTATTGGGATTTTATGTGATAGACCAACACAAAGTGGCACATAATTGTGAAGTGGAAGGAAAATGATAAATGGTTTTCCAAAATTTTTACAAATAAATATGTGAAAATGTGGCGTGCATTTGTATTCAGTCAATACTTTGTAGAACCACCTTTTGCTGCAATAACAGCTGTAAAAGTATTATTGGAGATATCTCTACCAGCTTTGCACATCTAGAGTGACATTTTTGCCCATTCTTCTTTGGAAAATAGCTCAAGCTGTCAGATTGGATAGAGAGTGTCTGTAAACAGCAATTTTCAAGTTTTGCCACAGATCCTCAATTGGATTTAGGTCTGGACTTTGACTGGGCCATTCTAAAACAGAAATATGCTTTGATCTAAACCATTCCATTGTAGCTCTGGCTGTAAGTTTAGGGTCTTTGTTCTCCTGGAAGGTGATTCTCCGCCCTAGCCTCAAGTCTTTTGCAAACTCTAAAAGTTATTTTTCGAAGATTGGCCTGTTTTTGGCCACATCCATCTTCCCATCAACTCTGACCAGATTCCCTGTCCCTGCTGAAGAAAAGCGACCTCACAACATGATGCTGCCACCACCATGTTTCACCGTGGGGATGGTGTGTTCAAGGTGATGTGCAGTGTTATTTTTCACCACACATAGCAATTTGCTTTTAGGACAAAAAGTTACATTTTGGTCTCATCTGACCAGAGCACCCTCTTCTACATGTTTGCTGTGTCCCCCACATGGCTTCTTGCAAACTGCAAACGGGACTTCTTATGGAATTCTTTCAACAATGGCTTTTTTCTTGTCCCTCTTTCATAAAGCCAGATTTGTGGAGCACATGACTAAAGCCCCATACACACGGTCGGAAAATCCGACCACCAAATCCATCGGATTTGGTCCGACGGATTTAGTCCGACACTGGTGTTGCATACACGCGGTCGGACAAAGTTGTCGGAAAATCCGATCATTCTGAACGTGGTGACGTTTGTTGCCTACGACGGGACTATGTAGAGGCTAGTAGCCAATAGCTTTGGTCTTGTAATGTGATCTGAGCATGCGTAGCACTTTGTCCGTCGGAATACGCTACACACGATCGGATTTGGTGTGATCGGACTTTGTTGTCAAAAAATCTATCCAGCAGGAGATAGGACTTTGTCCGTCGGACAATCCGATGGAAACTGTCCGATGGTGCCTACACACGGTCGGAATTTCCGATAACATTGTCCGATAGGACAGAATCCATCGGAAAATCCGACCGTGTGTATGGGGCTTAATAGTTGTCCTGTGGACAGATTCTCCCACCTGAGCTGTGGATCTCTGCAGCTCCTCCAGAGTTACCATGGGCATCTTGGCTGCTTTGCTAATTAATGCTCTCCTTGCCCAGCCTGTCAGTTTAGGTGGATGGCCATGTCTTGGTAGGTTTGCAGTTGCACCATACTCTTTCCCTTTTCAGATGGTGGATTGAACAGTGATCTGTGAGATGTTCAAAGCTTGGGATCATTTTTTTTATAACCTAACCCTGCTTTAAAACTTCTCCACAACTTTATCCCTGACCTTTCTGGTGTGTTCCTTGGCCTTCATGATGCTGTTTTTTCATAAAGGTTCTCTAACAAACCTCTGCTGGCTTCACAGAACAGCTGTATTTATACTGAGATTAAATTACACACAGGTGCACTCTTTTTACTAATTAGCTGACTTTTGAAGGCAATTGGTTCCACTAGATTTTAGTTAGGGGTATCAGAGTAAAGGGGGCTGAATACAAATGCATGCCACACTATTCACATATTTATTTGTAAAAAAAAATGTAATAACCATTTAGCATTTTTCTTTCACTTCACAATTATGTGCCACCTTGTGTTGGTCTATCACATAAAATCCCAATAAAATACATTTAAGTTTTTGGTAGTAACATAACAAAATGTAGAACATTTCAAAGGGTATGAATACTTTTTCAAGGCACTGTAATTAATATTCATTTATTTATTGCAGGAATATGTATAGTGCCTACAATTTATGCAATGCTTTACATACTGTATGCAACATTTCATTTTTAAAATACAGTATATACAGGAAAATTTTTATAAAAAGGACAGATACACAGCTATTTTTTCCTGAAAATATATGTTTTATAAACAGCTGCGTAAATATTGTACAACATAAAAAAAAGGTTCCTGTACTACTTTGGGGCGACTTCAGGCGACTTGCATTGACTTCTATATAGAAGTCGTTTTGCAAGTTGCCGCTGAAGTCATGTGCAGGTCACCTCACAGTCGGCCTGCAAGTCGAGTTGCCCCTGTGTGAACGGGCTCTAACCGTTTTATTTTACACAGTCTGTTTTTTAAAAACCTATTATGTTTGGGGGTTTCAAATAATTTTCTAGCAAAAAAATGCAAATTTTATCTTGTGTATGAAAATGTTTAAAATAGTACAAGACAGTGTTAAGTGGTTAAGTGTTAAGGACTGGTTAAACAGCTGTAAAACTGAACGATTTACCCACTTGCTACAGAGCAAGACTTGACTACTTTTATTATTAGACATATACAAACAGCTTAGCTTTATTTAATGAACTTTTCCTAATATCTAACCGCAGTCCCCAAGCACATGGACAGTACAAGTTAAAGTACAAATAGACATTTGTCATAGCCTGATTTTCAAACTGACTGTTTATCTAATTATCATATGCAGTCAGTTGTCAGAAATGGTGGGAAATAAATTATCACAAATATCAAATTATAATTTGCACCCATGCGTATGCCTCTTTTTATGCACAAGAGCGTGCAACCAGTTTTTTTTGTTAACCACTTCAATACCGCCTTATGCTCATATGACGCCCACAAGGTGGATCTACCATCCTGGGTGGGCGTCATATGACGTCCTCGCATTCCCGGCCGCCTGGGGGGCGCGCCGCGCGCCCGCGGCATCGCTTGGGACCCGGTGCGGGTGCCCGGCGGCCGCGATGTCCGCCGGGCACCCGCGATTGCCCGTTAAAACAACGGGACCGTGCGGGACCGTAGAGCTGTGTGTGTAAACACACAGCTCCACGTCCTGTCAGCGGAGAGGAGACCGATGTGATCCCAGTACGGAGGAACACATGATCGGTCTCCTCCCCTTGAGTCCCCTCCCCCCCACAGTTAGAATCACTTCTATAGGGAACACATTAACCCCTACAGCGCCCCCTAGTGTTAACCCCTTCCCTGCCAGTCACATTTACACAGTAATCATTGCAATTTTATAGCAACGATCGCTGTGTAAATGTGAATGGTTCCAAAAATGTGTCAAAAGTGTCCGAAGTGTCCGCCGCAATGTCGCAGTCACGAAAAAAAAAAAAAATCGCAGATCGCCGCCATTACTAGTAAAAAAAAAATAATTCAATAAATATATCCCCTATTTTGTAGACGCTATAACTTTTGCGCAAACCGATCAATATACGCTTATTGCGATTTTTTTTACCAAAAATATGTAGAAGAATACGTATCGGCCTAAACTGAGGAAAAAAATAGTTTTTTTTTTTAAAAAATGGCATATTTATTATAGCAAAAAGTAAAAAATATTGTGTTTTTTTTCAAAATTGTCGCTCATCTTTTGTTTATAGCGCAAAAAATAAAAACCGCAGAGGTGAAATACCACCAAAAGAAAGCTCTATTTGTGGGAAAAAAAAGGACGTCAATTTTGTTTGGGTGTAACGTTGCACGACCGCGCAATTGTTAGTTATTTTATTGAAAGCAGTGGGAGCCAATGGGTGAGCTGATAAGTATAACAGGGCTCGGGGGGGGGGGGGGGGGGGGTGGCTGCTGAGTGACAGAAGGTTTTTCACCTTAATGCATAGATTGCATTACATTACAACCCCTTTAAGGTTTCAAGATAAGCGAATGGAAAAATAAAAAGATGGATGTCTGCTAAACTGAGAAAAGGTCATCATATCATGTGGCTGGTGGATGATTTAGAAGATGGTAGATCATGCAGGCAGAGCTTACCAGGCTTCGCACACTCTCCCTGGCTTCTTCTCAGCTCACTCACACAGCATTCGAAGAAGGCATGAACCCTGGAGCCCATTCACATCCCCATCTTTGCCCACTTATACAGCATGTCCAGTAGGAAGGGGGCAGGCTCCGCCTAGGGGATGTTTCTTAATTTCACCACAGAGCCGGTGTCCTGTCAGATAGTGCCCCCTATCGGATACTGTCCGCTGTGTACTGAGCATGCGCATGCGCAGTACGGATGCCAACCAGATTCCGAAAATCTCAGAAGATGAACGGCGCCTGCGCCGTGAGTCCCGGTTCAAGCCCCACCATCCAAGTGGACATAGAGTTAGAATAAAAAAGAGCCGAGCAGCAGAGAGGCCGTGCCCGAAGCGTGGCGAGCGAAGCAAGCCCGCGAGGGGCCCTCTAACTTTGTGCAGCCCTATGTCCACTTGGATGGTGGGGCTTGCACCTGGACTGTGCAGTACGGGGTGGACACTATTCGATAGGTGGACATTTTTTGACAGAACACCGGAGCTAATGAAAGTTACTGCTGGAGGAGGAGATTTGTCCCGATCTCTGTCTGTCCACATGACACATGGCAGCAATGTAGTAAATGAATGGGCCCCCATGTGCAAATGTGCAGGCACCCAGCTGCGGCAGCATGTGGAAATTCCCTGATGTAGAGTTGTGGAGAGCAATAACACAAAAAAAGGCCAGTGTCCATGAGCAGGTTTGTTTTCCGGGACGCAGCCCGGGTAACGGTCATGTTGGGATATTGTATTAAAAAACATGATTATCCCAGCAAATCCATGACAGTTGGCAACTATGGAAGGGGCCCACTTAAAAGCAAAATCAGTTTGGAGTCGGGTAAACACTGTATGTGTCATAGTAAGATTTAAAATGACAGATGATAAGATTAAGTCAAAGACAAAGTTAAAATTGGATTGCTGGAAAAAAACAGTAAGTCATCTGCGTAAGCTAGGGATGAGCCGAACACCCCCGGGTTCGGTTTGCACCAGAACCCGCGAACGGACCTAAAGTTTGTGCGAGCATTAGAACCCTATTAATTACAATGGACACGAACGTTCAAAATCAAAAGTGCTAATTTTAAAGGCTAATATGCATGTTATTGTCATAAAAAGTGTTTGGGGACCTGGGTCCTGCCCCAGGGGACATGTATCAATGCTAATTTTTTTTTAAAAGAACAGCCGTTTTTTCAGGAGCAGTGACTTTAATAATGCTTAATGTGAAACAATAAATGTAATATTCCTTTAAATATGGTACCTGGGGGTGTCTATAGTATGCCTGTGAAGGGGCACATGTTTCCCGTGCTCAGAACTGTCCCTGCACAAAGTGTAATTTTTGCAGGAAAAAAAGCTATTTAAAATCACTCGCTGCTAATGAATTGATTGAGTCATTGATAAAAAAAAAAAGTCATTGATAAAAATAAAAAAAAAAAAAAAAAAAGCATGGGGGTCCCCCCAAATTCAATTACCAGGCCCTTCAGGTCTGCTATGGATATTAAGGGGAACTTCGGCCAAAAAAAATATGGCGTGGTTTCCCCCTCAAAATGCATACCAGATCCGTGAGGTCTGGGATGAATTTTAAGGGGAACCCTGTCCAAAAAAAAAAAAAAAAAATGGCGTGGGGGCCCCCTCAAAATCCACACCAGACCCTTATCCGAGCACGCAACCTGGCAGGCCGCAGGAAAAGAGGAGGGCCGCTCCTGAACCGTACCAGGCCACTTGTCCTCAACATTGGGAGGGTGCTTTGGGGGTCTGTGACCCTCAAAGCACCTTGTCCCCATGTTGATGAGGACAAGGGCTTCTTCCCCACAACCCTGGCCATTGGTTGTGGGGGTCTGCGGGCGGGGGGCTTATCGGAATCTGGAAGCCCCCTTTAACAAGGGAACCCCCAGATTCCGGCCCCCCCCTGTATGAAATGGTAAGGGGGTACAAAAGTACCCCTACCATTTCACCAAAAAAGTGACAAAAATGGTAAAAATGACAGGAGACGGTCTTTGACAATTCCTTTGTTAAAATCTTCTTTCATCTTCTTTCTTCTAGTCTTCGTCCTTCTTCCTTTCTTCATCCTTCGGTTTCTTCATCTTCTCCTTCCGGCATCTTCTTCCATCTTCTTCTTCCATCTTCTTCTTCCTCCGATCCGCTTCTTCTTGCTCTTTTTGTTTTTTTGGTGAAATGGTAGGGGTCGTACCCCCTTACCATTTCACACAGGGGGGGGCATCTTCTTCCATGGCGTCGGCATCTCTTCTTGGGCCGCTCCAGAGCAAGAAGACCAGAGCAAGAAGACCAGAGCAAGACCAGAGCAAGATGCCGGAAACGCGTCAGCTCTTCTGTCTGTTCTGCCGTGGCATGTATTTTTGATCCTGTGTTTTTTTGAATAAAAGACAATTTTTTCGGAGTGCGGCTGTCCATACTTCCTATCTATTGGTTTAATAGCACACTGTTCTTGCACTTGTTTTTTTGTTCCTTTTTTTTTTCAATACATGCAGAAGCATTCTGCAAGCAAAAGGCAACTCCAGCAACAGTAATAAGCACCCCACACTTACATTGTAAAAAGAGATTATCAACATGAATAAAAAATACCACCCTTGAAAAAAAAAACCTGCCTGCCGTACTACAAAAAAACACATTTAACCGGAAAAAGGGCCCCATCACTATAAAATAAACAGAAATATAACCCCCAAATATCACCCTCTGAAACAAAAGCCCAGCCTTGAAGCAAATAAAATGTTTGCCATGGACAGGGCAGCAGCTAAATTAACTGCTGACCTCAAATCAACACAATGAAATGAATAACAAAATAAAGCTCCCGATAATAAGCAGAAAAAAACTGCTAAGGAGAGCTAGCAACCCAAATTAAAGTACCGTTTCCTAACTGACCCTAATCTCTCCTTATGCTGTTTGTTAGCTTTCCCTATCCTTTCCCTACAACAGCTTCCAATTTCCTGACACTTTGGTTGCCCTGTGCTCCCATTTCATATTGAGGAGGCAGGCTTATCCAAAATTCCCCTTATTGCTCCTTCTAAGCCTGCTGGCTTAGAATGAGCTCTAACAAGCATTTCACAAGTGTTTTGCAAATCTTACCATAGACTAAAATGACTGGCAAAAAAATGCCTGTATAATTTGAATGCAGGAGGTTTTCAAAACACCCTCAAGCACAGCACCCTGATGTGAACAATCTCAGCCAAAAGCATCCAGTCATTGTGCCAGTGTATCAAATACTGGCAAAATGCATGCAAATACTGGAATGTGAACATACATTATGACTGCAACATAAACAAAACAGCATTCCATCATGACTTCAACATGGGCTGGTATTGATTACTAGAAAGTTTGCCAAAACCCATCTTGAAATCTGTGTATACCAAACATAGCACTCAAAACCCCATTGAAGTCTATGGAAGGTGAACCTTGTTATATTTTTCTGGCTTTTTTTCCAGGCCAATTTGCAAGCTTTTAGGGCAAAAAGGGCATAGGTATCTGGATGCTGCCATGGAGGAAATTTACCAATGCAAAACACATTCTCTAAAAATACCATTATGTAGGGAGTAGATTCTTTAACAAGGCCTAAAGGGCAATATTAAAAACAAAGAATTATTTTAAATTGCTGCTAAATGGCATTTCCTAGTCACCTTATTCCATTTGAAAACAAAGCGAGCAGATGATTCCCCTTGACATCCAAACTAGACTTTTATCCTTGATAATGGTCTGGTATGGAGTTTAAGGAGGAACCCCATAAAAAAATATAGAAAAAACCCTGCATTGTAAGGGAGGGCAGAGAGTGTGATGATGATACTAAATAACAAAATAAATAACTTGTTGGCTGCAGATGCAAGAGTTCCAGGTGGGCTAATAGGCTAAATCTGGTTTAAGTTCAGGTCAAACTCAAGGTCAACCCAAACTCAAAGTTCATCCCTAATCATTAATACAACATAAACAAGGCAATATTTTATCATGACTGCAGCCTAAATGAGACGATATTCTATCATGTCTGCAACATAAATGAGACAATATTCTATCATGACTGCAACATAAATGAGACAATATTCTATCATGACTGCAACATAAACTAAGTTATATTCTATCATGACTGTAGCTCAAAAAAGGCGATATTCTACCATGACTGCAACATAAAGGAGACAATATTTTATCATGAGTGCAACATAAACTAAGTGATATTCTATCATGACTGCGGCATAAACAAGGCGATATTCTACCATGATTACTACAGTATAGACCAGGCAATACTCATAATTGAAACATAAACAAGACAATATTCTATCATGACGGCAACAAAAGCTAAGTAATGTTTTATAATGGAGGCAATAAAAACAAGATAATGTTCTTTCATGACTGTGATTTCCCTTATTGTAATGAGTTTATTGCACAAGTAACCTTTAAAACTACTGCAGTGGTTATTAGCATAGGACCCACAACCCTGTCAAATGTTTTACTGCTGCCATTTATGTAATCGGTGCTTTGAGGAATGATGTTCCCAATGAGTGATGCCATGTATGAAGGATAAATACGTCATGGTATGTGACACTTATCATTATAGGGGGATGCCACTAATAACTGGGATGGTCATTGGCAAGGAGAATGCCTTATATGTCACATAGTATATGGTACATATCACAATATAATTTGTACAAATAATGATGGATACCAAAGGGGTATAGTATTCCAGTATGACCAATATCATACTCATACCTGTACATTTGCTACTGTACAGAACACCAAGGATGGGTTCTGGATGGTTGCTACGTGGCACCAATATTTGGGTTATGGTCCCTTTAAGGGAAATGCTTAATACATGGGTGAGGAATTCCAGCATAGTTAAATAAAGGAAAGGACTGACTTTCAGTCACTTTACATGTCATGTTAAGGAGCATGACGGGGAAACTTCCTCTAGGTTAGTACAACCAGACTTGGGGGTGTCCAGGGGTGGGTTTTGCACCGCCCAAATACAGGACCCTACTTTAGTCAATGCTATGAACAGCAGGTTTCCATTATTAATGGGGTCCCATAGATGGCTGGTACAGACCAAAGGTAATTTTGCGCCCAGTGGGGACTGTATCGAGTGACTAAATTCAGAGGGGAGACTGTAAAGCAAATACTTGTTCCCAGCCGTATAGGTGGATGGCCTTTGACCTAGCCCACAACAATGCAAGGGGAGGACACCTGGGGGGCTGAAAAAATGGAGGTCAGATTAACCGATCAGTTTTACTGGCCAAGGGTGAAGGCCAAGGTTAAAAGGTCCTCGGCTTTCTGTCCCACTTGCCAGTTAACTGCCCCGGTGTCAGACAACAGAAACCCCTTGGTACCCTTGCTAATAATTGAGGTTTCATTTGAAAAGATCACTATGGATCTCGTAGAACTCTTGGTAAAGTCAGCAAGGGGACACCAATATATATTAGTCAGCATGGATTATGCAACTAGGTATCCAGAAATGGTCCCTTTAGGAAACACTTCCTCTAAGGCCATTGCCCATGAATTGTTTCAAATGTTTTCAAGAACTGGGTTTCCAAAGGAGATACTGATGGACCAGGGTACTCCTTTTATGTTGAAGGTCATGGCAAACCTGTGCAAACTGTTTTAAAACAAGCAGTTGCAGACGTCCATCTATTACCCACAGACAGATGGCCTCATTGAGAGGTTTAATAAAACCCTGAAAATCTATTTTAAAAAGATTGGTCCAGAAAGATGGAAAGGATTGGCACAAGTTGCTCCCTGTCCTGTTGTTTGTCATCCGGGAAGTTCCACAAGCGTCCACAGGCTTTTTGCCATTCGAGCTAGTGTATGGGCGAAGACCCAATGGGTTGCTTGATCTGGTAAAGGATACATGGGGAAGTGAAACCTCAGTGCACAAAAGAAAAATTTTCTGCAGAGTAATAGAGAACTGTTTTCAGGATTGCCTGGTCTCACCAACGTCATCGAGCATGACATTGCCCAATGTAAAGATCCATGTAAAGCCAAGTACCTAGGGTACATTGTGGGTAGGGGGCTAGTAAATTATTAAATGAATAAGGTGGAAGCCATACTGAACAAGCCCTGTCCCCTAACAAAAAAACAGGTCAGAGCATTTTTTGGCATAGTTGGCTACTATCGGAGGTTCGTCCCCAACTTTGCCACCATTGTTGCACCGTTAACTGACTTAACAAGAGGCAGGAAGTCAGTAATGTTAAAGTGGAATGTGGATGCCAAAGAATCTTTTCAGAAGCTTAAGACTGCATTGTGCCAGCATCCAATGCTTGTGGTTGCTGATTATTCTAAGGAGTTTGTGGTGCAGACAGATGCCTCAAATGGGGGCTTAGGCGCCGTCAATGAGGAAGAGCACTCCGGAGTTTATCTCAGTAGGAAACTGATGGTGGCTGAGAAAAACTATGCTGTGGTGGAGCAAGAGTGTCTGGCCATCATATGGGCTCTGGACTCTCTGTGGTTCTTTCTGCTAGGCAGGAGGTTGCGCCTGGTGTCAGACCATGTCCCATTAACCTGGATGAAACAAAACAAGCAGGCCAATGCCAAAGTGATGAGATGGTTCCTCTCTCTGCAGGAGTTCAACTTTGTAGTGGTGCACAGACCCAGGAGACAGCATCTAAATATCGGTGCCCCCCCCCCCCCCAGTACATTTTATGATGTTGAGTGGTGCCTCAAACACCTCCGCATTGAGGCAGAGGTGGAGGGGGGATATGTACAGAAGGCCAGGGAGGGGTTCTGGATGGTTGCTATGTGTCACCAATATTTGGGTTATGGTCCTTTTAAGGGTAATGTTTTATGTACTCAAGGGTCTCACCAGGGATGGGTAAGGAATTCTGGAATAGTTAATTAAAGGAGAGGACTGAATTGTAGTCCTCTCGGTATTAGTAGAAGGTTTGGGACCCAGAATTTTGGAGGTTTGGAGTGACATTCGGGTGGTAAAAGGACCTCCACTCCCGATTACGGGGATTCCAGTCCCTAGAGGGTTAAGCAGCCTCCAGGAAGCAGCACATAAGGCTGGAAGCTCCCTGTGCTGGGTAGAGTAGGAGTTGAGAGGAGACCTGGCTGGGTGCTGCATGTGTGCTTGTATGTGACAAATATCTGAAGCTGGACCTGGCTAACCCTGGGGTAAATCCCGTATATGAATTTTCTGTTTCTTATATTTGTGCTGAGGTTTAGCAAACGTTTGTGTTGTGTTTCTGGAAAATAAGTCTGCTCCGTGTTGCTGCTGAAAGTGCAGTTTTGTTGCTTTGGAAGAAAAATAAACACCTTTATGTTTAAGACAAAGGCTTTGCACGTGGTTTGGTGGTGCTATACCCCTGAACTTTACACTATGTAGTTATAATCTCTTCACCACAAATTGCATGCATGCAAGGATTTAACTAAATGGCTTCCTGCAATGTTGTAGCTATTATTTTTTTAAATGATAGAACATACTATATTCATTTGTGTGTTGGACCATTCTTTAATAGTTAAAACCTCCCTCCTTGAGATATTATGAGATGGGGACCTACAATATTCATCATGGCCATACCTGTACCTATGCTGCATAATTATAATGTATTTACAACAAATTTCATGAATGAACGATTTATTTAAAGTGTAAATAAAAAAAAAGATTTTGGATAGAGTAAGGTAGGGTTATACTTGTCAGTTTTTTTTGTTTTTTGTTTTTTGCCATGAGGGAGATTTCCCTTTACTTTCTGTCGCATAGCCAAAACAGGAAGTGAGAAGAAATTGCTTTCAAACTAAGGTATCCTGGGGTGGCACCAACCAGAGCGGGTCACCAGAGCTAGTGTCGGGATTGGAAGATTTCCCCTGTATTACTTTTCTGATGTCAGCCCAAAATTTGGGAATTTCTTGAATCTTTAGTTACGCTTTAAATTGTCTCTGTAGCAAAGTCTCTGGCCTTATCCAGTCTAATGAGAACTTTCCAAGCCAAAGATAGCTGACATCCTTCTGTATGTGGTGGGTTGTGAGGCATAGTGGGTGCAAGGTGGATAAAGTTATTGGGCGGCAGACATTTCTTGGATGTAAAGGAGGTTTTTATTTCTCTTAACAGTCCTTTTTTTATTTATGGGGGAAAAGAGGGTTAGGGCCAGGGCACCTTTAGATAGTTGCTAATTCAATTGGCAGACTCCGAGACTTCAATAAGAGAACAGCCATGCAGGGAAAGGCCCCAGGAAGAAGTCACATCTGCACTTGCAGGAATGCTGTCTCCTATGGTAACAGTCTTTAAAAGGTCCTAACTCAAATGTAACAGTCCTTTCAGCTCCACTACAACTGACTCTTGTAGTTCTTCAACACTGAGCTCCCGATCTCTCACTAGACCATGTGATTCACTGACTCTGAATCCCTTGAGCGCCTCCAAGGTTTGCGGTGGTATCTCCCTCAAGCGTCACCCCTGCATCTCTGCTGGGTCCCTAGCTTGGCGCTCCAGATACATCTCAAGCTTCACCCCTGCTAAACGGCGAGGTCCCTGGCTTGACTCACAAGGCTGCTCTGCAAGCTGCTCCTCCGCGGGTTGGGTCCCTGACTTGATCACCGCCTGAAGTTTCCTGATGGTCCTTTTAAGGGTAATGTTTTATGTACTCAAGGGTCTCACCAGGGATGGGTAAGGAATTCTGGAATAGTTAATTAAAGGAGAGGACTGAATTGTAGTCCTCTCGGTATTAGTAGAAGGTTTGGGACCCAGAATTTTGGAGGTTTGGAGTGACATTCGGGTGGTAAAAGGACCTCCACTCCCGATTACGGGGATTCCAGTCCCTAGAGGGTTAAGCAGCCTCCAGGAAGCAGCACATAAGGCTGGAAGCTCCCTGTGCTGGGTAGAGTAGGAGTTGAGAGGAGACCTGGCTGGGTGCTGCATGTGTGCTTGTATGTGACAAATATCTGAAGCTGGACCTGGCTAACCCTGGGGTAAATCCTGTATATGAATTTTCTGTTTCTTATATTTGTGCTGAGGTTTAGCAAACGTTTGTGTTGTGTTTCTGGAAAATAAGTCTGCTCCGTGTTGCTGCTGAAAGTGCAGTTTTGTTGCTTTGGAAGAAAAATAAACACCTTTATGTTTAAGACAAAGGCTTTGCACGTGGTTTGGTGGTGCTATACCCCTGAACTTTACACTATGTAGTTATAATCTCTTCACCACAAATTGCATGCATGCAAGGATTTAACTAAATGGCTTCCTGCAATGTTGTAGCTATTATTTTTTTAAATGATAGAACATACTATATTCATTTGTGTGTTGGACCATTCTTTAATAGTTAAAACCTCCCTCCTTGAGATATTATGAGATGGGGACCTACAATATTCATCATGGCCATACCTGTACCTATGCTGCATAATTATAATGTATTTACAACAAATTTCATGAATGAACGATTTATTTAAAGTGTAAATAAAAAAAAAAAAAAAAAAAAAGATTTTGGATAGAGTAAGGTAGGGTTATACTTGTCAGTTTTTTTTGTTTTTTGTTTTTTGCCATGAGGGAGATTTCCCTTTACTTTCTGTCGCATAGCCAAAACAGGAAGTGAGAAGAAATTGCTTTCAAACTAAGGTATCCTGGGGTGGCACCAACCAGAGCGGGTCACCAGAGCTAGTGTCGGGATTGGAAGATTTCCCCTGTATTACTTTTCTGATGTCAGCCCAAAATTTGGGAATTTCTTGAATCTTTAGTTACGCTTTAAATTGTCTCTGTAGCAAAGTCTCTGGCCTTATCCAGTCTAATGAGAACTTTCCAAGCCAAAGATAGCTGACATCCTTCTGTATGTGGTGGGTTGTGAGGCATAGTGGGTGCAAGGTGGATAAAGTTATTGGGCGGCAGACATTTCTTGGATGTAAAGGAGGTTTTTATTTCTCTTAACAGTCCTTTTTTTATTTATGGGGGAAAAGAGGGTTAGGGCCAGGGCACCTTTAGATAGTTGCTAATTCAATTGGCAGACTCCGAGACTTCAATAAGAGAACAGCCATGCAGGGAAAGGCCCCAGGAAGAAGTCACATCTGCACTTGCAGGAATGCTGTCTCCTATGGTAACAGTCTTTAAAAGGTCCTAACTCAAATGTAACAGTCCTTTCAGCTCCACTACAACTGACTCTTGTAGTTCTTCAACACTGAGCTCCCGATCTCTCACTAGACCATGTGATTCACTGACTCTGAATCCCTTGAGCGCCTCCAAGGTTTGCGGTGGTATCTCCCTCAAGCGTCACCCCTGCATCTCTGCTGGGTCCCTAGCTTGGCGCTCCAGATACATCTCAAGCTTCACCCCTGCTAAACGGCGAGGTCCCTGGCTTGACTCACAAGGCTGCTCTGCAAGCTGCTCCTCCGCGGGTTGGGTCCCTGACTTGATCACCGCCTGAAGTTTCCTGATTCTCCACCATGCTCTTTCAGTGAGAATGTAGTTCTGGTACTTGCTTCAGTTACTCTCTGTGGTCCCTGATAAAAGTGGTTGGTCCCTTTGTGGCAACATCTTTCCTTCCACCTCCGAACACTGACAGGTTCTCCGGCTGGCAGAACCGTCACTTCTGGTTGGACTGCAAGTCGCAATCCCAACCCTGCGCTGCACTCTTTACTTCTGGATAGGCCCTCACACAACCCAGCAGCCAGATGCCCAATTTCTGGCCTAGCAGCCCGGGGTGTACGACACACGTCCACCCAGACAGTCGTCCAGGTGGCACAGAACATATATCACCTGACCTCACCTGAATATATAGGTTCTCCCAGCAGGCCAAGGGATTCAAGAAAACCCCTGCTCATTGGCTGAGATACCCCATATATTCATAACCTGACCTTGGGTTGCCCTTCTCATATCTAGTACCACCAGGTACCCGGGCACCTAGTGCTAGAAGAGAAAAGTGCAACAAGGCCAAACTTAGGGAGAAATTAATAGATCTCTATCAATCGACCAAGATAACTACTCTTGGCAAGTACATTTGTGAGGAGCTCCCTGACTAAACCCCAGGGTGCCACATCTCCTACAGTGTTTATTTGTTTGTTTATTTGTATACTTAATTTATTTGCATTCCTTAACCTAAAACCTCTTCCCTGAGATATTATGGAGATGGGAATCTACTTCATGCTCTGTACTTTAGAAATTACCAATTATCTCCATAGTCATGCAGTAGTATGTAGCAAGAGCACAAAGGATTGTTTTTTGGTATGGGGCCATTTCTGTAGTATGCTTTCATATTCTTTAGCTGGTAGAAACCAATACACCCCTGGGGGCTGTCCACCCAACTTTGAATCCACAAGAGTTGGAACCACACATGGTGCCATCACCCCTCTGTGTCTTAGTATTCTAGCAACAGGGACTTTCTATTCCTCATACACCCCCCCACCCCCCACAATCAGAATACACAGATCAACACTGAAGCCATTGGTGGCAAGCACTGATCGAAAGCTGGCTTTCCAGCATAACCGTTTAACAGAAACTGGGGGTTGCTGAACCAGACATTTTTCGTTACGGTATGTCTGTCTATAATTTTGTGCGGTTTATACAGTCCTATGTTCTTTATGCACTCTGTTCTATATACAACTTTCCCAGTTTATGTGCTAATAATTCTTGTTAGCTTGCAACATAGATATTTTTTTTAATAGATTGGCTACATGACATTTGCTATCTTGCATGATATTTATTTGTGATTGATGAGCATTGTGGCCTTGTAGTGCTGGTGTTCTGAGACCAGAAAACCACCAAGAACACTATCTTCATACAGTTTGTATAAGCTTTTTCATAGTGCTCCAGTCTGCATACCCAGTGTAAAAACATACATGTAGGATAATTGTTTGTCTATGTGACTGGTAGAGACATCAAATTATAAGTTACCTCAGCAGCAGCTGAGGTGTGCTTTGTTGTACGTACCCTGCAACACGACAACAAATTTGCTAGCACCATATAAATGAAAAATACATTTGCCATTCATATATGCCATTTACTGTGATAAATGACATTCTCCAGTACCTGCCATTGCCTACTGATACATAACACGTCTAAACTATATGATAAGATATGAGATATGCCTATTTTTAGGGACAATCACATTTGTTGGAAAGTGACAGCCTGTAATATGCACATGCCTCCTTCATAATAACATAATTTACCATGATCCACTGAAATATGACTTTTCTCAACTAATGCCTCCCCATAACATATGATGTATTCTGTGATATAAGGCATTCAACCCTTCAAGCATTCCCAGGGTATGTACTATTACCATTAACATATAATATAGAACATCCCACTGACATCTAACACCATGATATTAGGTAGCAATTTCCATAATATACAGTATATTCCCTTGTAGCTGTGAATATTGCTTTCACCATGACACTTTGGCGTTTCACCACAACACATTGTGGTTGATTTACTAAAGGTATAAGGGCTGTTCACTTTACTAGGGACATTTTTTTCATTTTGCAAGGGAATATTCCCTTAGCTTAGTGATCAAGGTGAAACTTTGCTAATTCCATCATTCAACTATGGGCTAGCAAAAATTTTGTTTTTAATATTTTCCTTGAACATGATTGGATATTCTTTGCAAAGTGAATATTCGCCACATTCACCAAGTTAAGGGAAAATTGGCTTGCAAAGTGAACAGCATATTTGCCTTGAAGAAACGAACCCTAGTATCTTAATCCTCTATTGTCATTTCATATCTTGTGATATATGTCATTCACCATGTGACACTTAAAGGAAAAGTTAGCAAACTGAACCAAAGGCATTAAAAGTATTATCGATAGTGCCTTTAATTTGTTTTAAATGGCAGCCATATAAAGAAATTTGGCAAGTACACTGTGACAGTGTAAGTACAACTTCACTTTGAGAATGAAAATGGTTACACACACACAAACACATACACTATGCAGTTAGTAAATATGAGTACAGACCTCTGGTGCAGGCTCTCCCCACTTGTCATTACCCCAGCCTGCCCAGAGATAAGAGATGTTTACGTCCTGCTGCTGTCCTCTGCAGTAATGCGCATGCATTGGTCTTGCTCTTAAAGAGTAATGGGCATGCCATATCCATGTGCTGAGACAAGCATGGCCATCTATTTCACAGGCAATTCTCCCAAGGTGGCTATAACCATTAAATATAGGTTAGATGTGCAGATACAATTCAGCTGGCACAGAAACATCTTTCTTTTGTGTAAAAAGGAAAGGGAAAGGAATGTAAGGTGATTATGTACTTTTCTTTCTTTCTTGCACCACACAGAATTAGCGGTCCCCGCAGGCAGAAGCAGTACCAGCAAGGTACCTTGGTGGGGGTTCTCTGGTCAGAGAGATTGACTTCACATGGTAAGGACATCTGAATGCCTGGCAGGATGCATTAAGGGATAAGTTCACTTAAAAAATAATAAATGCACATTTATGCAGGTAAAAAAAAGTGAATGTATTATTTTTTGTTGCAGGAGCCTGTAAAGCAGGGGTATGCAACCTTTCAGAGGCTGAGAGTTACCTGGACAACATGGAGGAAAGCAAAGATCCTGGGGGTCTACTATGCCCCCACCCCCAAAAAAAACACCACAACTGCCAAGCTCCCAATAAGAAAACAGCATCACAGTGGTGTCCTCTGTCCCCTTCACATCACCCTCCCACTGTGGCGTGCTCTGCCCCTGATAGCAATGTCCTCTGCCCACCTCCCCCAAAAGTAGTCTTCTGTACAACCCAATGCTGTGCCCTCTGCCCCTTCACATCACCCTCCCCACTGTAGTGTGTTCTGCCCCCCTCTCCCCACAGTAGTGTTTTTTACCCCCCCCCCCCCTCAAAGCAGTGTCCCCTGTCCACTTCACATCACTCTCCCCACTGTAGTGTTCTCTGCCCCCTCCCCCCACAGTAGTCTTTTGTACCCCCCAATGCTGTGTCCTCTGCCCCTTCACATCACCCCCCCCCCCCCACTGTAGTGTGCTCTTCCTCCCTCCCCCTACAGTAGTGTTCTGTACCCCCCCACATCACTCTCCCCACTGTAGGGTTCTCTGCCCCCTCCCCCTACAGTAGTTCTCTGTACCACCCCACCAAAAGCAGTGTCCCCTGTCCCCCTTCACATCACTCTCCCCACTGTAGTGTCCTTTGCCCCCCTCATCCCACAGTAGTCTTCTGTACTCCCCAAAGCAGTGTCCCTTGCCCCCTTCACATCACTCTCCCCACTGTAGTGTCCTCTGCACCCCTCATCCCACAGTAGTCTTCTGTACCACCCCCAAAGCAGTGTCCCTTGCCCCCTTCACATCACTCTCCCACTGTAGTGTTCTCTGCCCTCCTCCCCCCACAGTAGTCTTCTGTACCACCCCCCAAAGCAGTGTCCCTTGCCCCCTTCACATCACCCTCCCCACTGTAGTGTGCTCTGCCCCCCGCCCCCCACAGTAGTATTCAATCCCCCTCAAAGCAGTTTCCCCTGCCCCTTCACATCACTCTGCCCACTGTAGAGTCCTCTGCCCCCCTCCCCCACAGTAGTGTTCTGTACCCCCTAATGCTGTGTCCTCTGCCCCTTCACATCACCCCCACCCCTCCCACTTTAGTGTCCTCTGCCCCCCAAGCAGCGTCCTCTTCCCCCCCTCCCCCCAAAGCAGTGTTTTGTTTTCCACAATGCAGTGTCCTCTGCCCCTTCACATCACTCCCTCATTGTAGTGTCTCCTGCCCCCCTCCCCCACAGTAGTGTTCTGCAACCCCCCCCCCCACGAAGTGTCCTCTGCCCCTCCACATCACCCCCCACAGTAGTGTTTTATACCCCCCAATGCTGTGTCGTCTGCCTCCATCACATCACCCCCTCCCTACTGTAGTGTCCCGTGCCCCCTTTCTCCCCCCAGTAGTGTCTTGTACCCCCCCCCCCCCCCCCCAAAAAAAAATCAGTGTTATCTGATCCCCCTCACATCAAGCCCCTCCCATAGTATCCTCTTTCCCCCCTCCAACAGTTTACCCCCCCCATACACACAATGCTGTGTAGATAGCACTCACCTGCCAGTTCATAATAGCAAGCTGGTGATTGGTTGTGAGGACCGCCTAGCAACCAATCACTGAGCAGTTCCCGCCCTCGCCCTCCATCCAGCTCCTGCCTCCCGCTCTCCGCTCTGCAGTAAACAGGAGAGCGGCAGAGGCTGAGGAGAGAGCCATGCTCACGATCAACCTGTGCCCATCCCCCCCGCCCGCGTTCGATCACGATCAACGGCTTTAATCAAAGAAGGTATGAAAAATTTGTTAATGCAGATTTAGGCTACATTGACAAGGGTTGCCTGTAATATAACCCCCATGGCACACCGCAAACCATAAATACAATCCTGTTTTGAAAACGTATCACACAACACATTAAGGTGGAGTCACCTGTTTCCGGGCTTGTTATTACAGTATGTGCCCCAAGTACTATTCTGTACTATTCTGGAGTTTTTTTTGCTTTCTCATTGCAGGTGATCTGTGGCTGTAAGAAGCAGTAGGACAGTGCAGTGTCTACTGGAGAACTAAAAGGTGCATACATACTCGCTTTGCATTTTAGCATGCGGGCTGGTGTAAAAAAGCCATTAGTGAAGGATTTCTTCCTGAATATGTACATGGAGAAACCAGCCTCCAAGATGGGACTGGACCTATGGTGATCAGCTTCCTCCACGGCTGATCTTCTGGATCCCTCCCTTAATGCTTACCTGCACAGCCAAAATGCATCATCATCATCTCTTGACTAGGAATTTTCTTTCCTCCCGTCGGCTGATTCTACGGTCCTTGTGCTGACCCAGATGATGCTAGAACCCCAATCACATATCCCCACCCTCGGGTCTGTTTCAACTGGCGAATATCTACAGTGGAGGAAATCGTGAAACATCCTTCATATAAAGTGTGTCCAGCTCCACACCCAGACGAGTAGGTAACCTGCTTACCAGATCGCCGTGACCACTAAACAGTAGGGATGAGCCGAACACCCCCGGGTTCGGTTCGCACCAGAACCTTCGAACCGACCGAAAGTTCGCGCGAATTTTCGAACCCTATACGTTATAATGGACGCGAACGTTCGAAATCAAAAGTGCTAATTACAACGGCCAATATGCATGTTAATGTCATAAAACAGGTTTGGGGACCCGGGTCCTGCCCCAGGGGACATATATCAATGCAAAAAGAACTTTTAAAAACTAACGTTTTTTCGGGAGCAGTCATTTTAATGATGCATAAAGTGAAAAAAAAAAAAGTGAAATTTTCCTTTAAATATGGTACCTGGGGGGTGTCTAAAGTATGCCTGTGAAGTGGCATGTGTTTCCCGTGTTTAGAACTGTCCTTGCACAAAATGTCATTTGTAAAGGAAAAAAAGAAGCCATTTAAAACCACTTGCGGCTTTAGGTTTGTTCTTAAGTAGAATCTGAACAGGTACATTATGAAGTGTAGCTCCATCCCAAAAAAATCTATTTTTAAGCTTTTTGGAGAACATAGGGAGGGGTTATCACCCCTGTAACATTTGCTGTCTTTGCACATCTGTTCAGAACATGTCACCTCACTTTCCGTCCCAATGACAAATGTTTTTGGAAAAGTGGGGTTTTAATTGAAACAAGGATTGGTGATAAAGTATCAGTAGAGAGGAGATACCTTTTTCCCAAATTAAATCTAACAGGATAGAATTTCCCTTCCTAGGGGTAGATTTCCTCTCACTTCCTGTTTTCTCTTTCCATTTGCAAGTAGGAGTCGTTTGTAAGTTGGATGTATGAAAGTAGGGGCCTGGCGTATATACTCTGCAGAAATTTGCCCTATTAGATGTTGGTGTAGCCACAAGACTGGTGGGCACAGGAATGGGCCCTGCTGTGAGTTAATAGATCAAGATTTGTAATTGCATGCACCTGTTGAACAGGGCAGAAAAATTGGGGGTGGTGGTGGTGGTGGTGGACGGTGTTGCCACAAGACTGTAAGCTCTCACAGTTACTCTTGGTGGGCGCAGGAATGGGCCCTGCTGTGAGTTATTAGATCAAGATTTGTAATTGCAAGCACCTGATGAACAGGGCAGAAAAATTGGGCCTTTGGCGGTGGTGGTGGACGGTGTTGCCACAAGACTGTAGGCCCTCATAGTTACTCTTGGTGGGCGCAGGAATGGGCCCTGCTGTGAACTATTAGATCAAGATTTGTAATTGCAAGCACCTGATGAACAGGGCAGAAAAATTGGGCCTTTGGCGGTGGTGGTGGACGGTGTTGCCACAAGACTGTAGGCCCTCATAGTTACTCTTGGTGGGCGCAGGAATGGGCCCTGCTGTGAACTATTAGATCAAGATTTGTAATTACCCGCCCCTGTTAAACAGGGGCTGAAAAATTGTGCCTTAGGCACTGGTGCTGGTGCCACAACACTGCAACCCCTCACAGATACTGTACTTGGAGCACATTGTTGCGAAGCATTTTTTTATAAAAATTGTATGTACACGCCCCTGTTAAACAGGGCTGAAAAATTGTGCCTTAGGCACTGGTGCTGGTGCCACAACACTGCAACCCCTCACAGATACTGTACTTGGAGCACAGCAGTCACACGTGTTGCGAAGCATTTTTTTAAAAAATTGTAAGTACACGCCCCTGTTAAACAGGGGCTGAAAAATTGTGCCTTAGGCACTGGTGCTGGTGCCACAACACTGCAACCCCTCACAGATACTGTACTTGGAGCACAGTGTTGCGAAGCATTTTTTTATAAAAATTGTATGTACACGCCCCTGTTAAACAGGGGCTGAAAAATTGTGCCTTAGGCACTGGTGTGGTGGCATGGATCATTGAGGAGGAGGAAGAGGATAGTCAGTGAACATAAGAGGACAGTCACTCAGCATCAGCATAGGCAGTCTTGAAGGGATGTGATGTGACATTAAAAATTATTCGGTTATATCCGCCTCAGGTGCCTGGTAGCTGGTGGTGATCCAAGACTGATTCATTTTGATGAAGGTCAGTCGATCAACCGAGGCGGTGGACAGGCACACCCTATGATCAGTCACAAATCCTCCAGCAGCACTGAATGTGCGTTCGGACAGAACGCTGGAGGCAGGACAGGCCAGTAGCTCAATTGCATACTGTGCAAGCTCTGGCCAGTGATCCATCCTCAGGACCCAGTAAGCCAGAGGATTTTCGGTGGGAAAGGTGTCCAAGTCTGACCTTGCCCAAGGTATTCCTGCACCATGTATATCAGACGCTGGCGATGGTTGCTGGAACCGATCATACCTTGGGGCTGCGGACTAAAAAATTGTCTGAACGCATCGGTCAGACGTCCACCTTCCCCACCGCTCCTTCTGCCACTGACCGAAGCCTCAGCAACTCGTCGCCCAGGACCAGGAGTTTGTAGCCTCCCAGTTTCTGGGAACGCGTTGCACAGACCTTTCTGCAAGGCCTCCCTGAGATGTCTCATCCTCTGCTCCCTCTGCGACGGCAAGATAAGGTCCGCAACCTTACCCTTGTACCGCGGATCAAGGAGAGTGGCCAGCCAGTAATGGTCCCTCTCCTTGATCCGAAGAACACGAGGATCCTTCCGCAGGCTTTGCAGGATCAGGGAGGCCATGCAGCGTAGGTTAGCTGAGGCATTCGGTCCGGAGTCTTCTGGGTCACTGAGGATGACATGATCGCCAGCCACCTCCTCCCAGCCACGTACAAGTCCACTGGTTTGTTGGGACTGTACATCATCCCTAAAAGACTGCTGCTGCTGATGCTGAGTGCCAGGCTCCACCTCCATGCTCACACAATCCTCCTCCTCCTCCTCCTCCTCCTCATCCTCTTCCTGTGTGATGGGTGGGACAGGAGGAACACTGTCCGGATAAAGGGGGCCTTGAGAGGCAAGGAAGTCCTCCTCTTCCTGCCTCTGTTCTGCCTCAAGTGCCCTGTCCATTATCCCACGCAGCGTATGCTCCAACAGGTGGACAAGAGGGACAGTGTCACTGATGCATGCACTGTCACTGCTCACCATCCTCGTGGCCTCCTCAAATGGTGAGAGGACAGTGCATGCATCCCTGATCATGCTCCACTGACGTGGGGAAAAAAAA
Source organism: Lithobates sylvaticus (assembly GCA_028564925.1). Taxonomy (NCBI): domain Eukaryota; kingdom Metazoa; phylum Chordata; class Amphibia; order Anura; family Ranidae; genus Lithobates; species Lithobates sylvaticus. The sequence continues at coordinate 131,756,847 of CM053038.1, forward strand.
ACAAGCTCCCCTGACCCTGTCCTGGTGCCGTAGTCGCAAAGGTACTCATTGATGGCCCTCTGCTGCGTGTGCAGTCGCTGCAGCATGGCCAACGTTGAGTTCCACCTGGTGGGCATGTCACATATTAGGCGGTTCTTGGGCAGGTTCAGCTCCTTTTGCAGCTCAGTCAGCCGAGCACTGGCATTATAAGATCGGCGGAAATGCACACAGACTTTCCTGGCCTGCCTCAGGACATCCTGTAAGCCTGGGAACCTGCCCAAGAACCGCTGCACCACCAGGTTGAGGACGTGAGCCATGCAGGGCACATGGGTGAGCTGCCCCTGTCGCAGGGCGGAGAGGAGGTTGGTGCCATTGTCAGAAACGACCATTCCTGGCTTAAGCTGACGTGGCGTCAACCACCTCTTGGCCTGCCCCTGCAGAGCTGCCAGAACCTCTGGCCCAGTGTGGCTCCTGTCCCCCAAACACACCAGCGCAAGCACGGCATGGCATCTTTTTGCCTGCGTACTTGCGTAGCCCCTTGTACGCCTACGGAGCACCGCTGGTTCCAAGGACAGAGCACTGGAGGAAGAAGAAGAGGAGGGGGTGGAGGAGAGAGGTGTGTCACAACCAGTAGCAGTAGTAGCGTTTTGGAGGCGTGGTGGCGGAACAACCTCCAACACTACTGCACCTTGTCCTGCATCCCTCCCAGCTGCCAATAGAGTGACCCAATGGGCCGTGAAAGAAAGGTACCGTCCCTGTCCATGCCTGCTGGACCATGAGTCAGCGGTAATATGCACCTTACCGCTGACCGCCCTGTCCAGCGAGGCATGGACATTGCCCTCCACATGCCGGTAGAGAGACGGAATCGCCTTCCGTGAGAAAAAGTGGCGTTTGGGAACCTGCCACTGAGGAACCGCACATTGAACAAACTCACGGAAGGGGGCCGAGTCTACCAACTGAAAAGGCAGCAGTTGAAGTGCTAGCAATTTAGCCAGGCTAGCATTCAACCGCTGGGCATGTGGATGGCTGGGAGTGTACTTCTTTCTACGGTCCAGCAGCTGGGGCAGGGAAATTTGCCTGCTGCAATCGGATGTCGGTGTACTGCAAGTACTTGGTTGTGACACACCTAATTCTACACCTTCAGTCCTCTCAGAGCAGCTTTCAGAGAGGACTGAAGGTGTAGTGGGGATGGAGATCCCAGCTGAGGAGGAGCAAGGAGAGGTCCGCTTAGTTCTTTGGTGTGGGTCTTTTATGTGTGCCTGCCAACGAGCTGCATGGCAGGTCGCCATATGTCTGGTCATGCTTGTGGTGCCCAAGCGGCTGATGTTTTGGCCACGCGAGATACGCTTGAGACAAATATTGCAAATAGCAGTGGTGCGATCTGCTGCACTCGTCTCAAAAAAGGCCCACACCAAAGAACTTTTCTGATAACGTGCAGAGGCAGCGCCCTGCACAGGCGGAGCTCTGCGGTGTTGTACAGTTGCTGTGCTGGCCTCTACCTGGCCTCCAGGGGGCACCCTGCCTCGTTGGACATGTGACGCCGCATCCTCCTCCTCCTCGTCCTCCTCCTCATCCTCTCTCCCTTCAGGCACCCACGTGGAGTCAGTGACCTCATCATCCCCTCCCTCTTCACCACTAGAGCAAACCTGGCAGTAAGCTGCAGCTGGTGGAACAGTACTGCCAGATTCCTCAAGCTGGGTATCATCATCCGAGCCTTCGAATCGTTGGGCATCCTCCTGGAGCATGTACCCAACACTGTGCTCAAAGAGTTCGGGGGACTCCTCAGGAGGACATGGTGGGTCTAGGGAAGGGGTGGCTGATGATGCTCTGCCAGTACCCTGAGCCTGGGTGAGAGAGGATGAGGAGGATGAGGAGGGCTTGGTCATCCATTCTACCAAGCCTTCAGCATGATGCGGCTCCACATGTCCAGCTGCCGAAAACAAAGACGCGCGTGTCCCATGGCCACGTGCTGATGACGATGCACGACCACGTCCACGTCCACGGCCACGTCCACTAGAAACAGAGCCTGCCTGCCCTGTGTTCTTGGCTCTGCACGCTCTGCCTCCCCTTGGCGGTCTTCCAGCCATTGTAGTCGGTAGTCCTGTGGGTGCTGCTGAGAAGAATATATAGGAGCTCTGTGTGATGCCACTAACACACTAGAAGTCCTGTGGGTGCTGCTGAGAAGAAAATATAGGAGCTCTGTGTGATGCCACTAACACACGAGAAGTCCTATGGGTGCTTCTGCAAAGAAAATAGAGGAGCTCTGTGTGATGCCACTAACACACTAGAAGTCCTATGGGTGCTTCTGCAAAGAAAATAGAGGAGCTCTGTGTGATGCCGCTAACACACTAGAAGTCCTGTGGGTGCTGCTGAGAAGAAAATATAGGAGCTCTGTGTGATGCCACTAACACACTAGAAGTCCTGTGGGTGCTGCTGAGAAGAAAATATAGGAGCTCTGTGTGATGCCACTAACACACTAGAAGTCCTATGGGTGCTTCTGCAAAGAAAATAGAGGAGCTCTGTGTGATGCCACTAACACACTAGAAGTCCTGTGGGTGCTGCTGAGAAGAAAATATAGGAGCTCTGTGTGATGGGACTAACACACTTCAAGTCCTATAGGTGCTTCTGGGAACAAAATATATGATCTCTGTGTGATGGGACTAACACACTTCAAGTCCTATAGGTGCCTCTGGGAAGAAAATATAGGTCTGTGTGATGGACTAACACACTTCAAGTCCTATAGGTGCTTCTGGGAACAAAATATATGATCTCTGTGTGATTGGACTAACACACTTCAAGTCCTATAGGTGCTTCTGGGATCAAAATATATGATCTCTGTGTGATGGGACTAACACACTTCAAGTCCTATAGGTGCCTCTGGGAAGAAAATATAGGTCTGTGTGATGGGACTAACACACTTCAAGTCCTATAGGTGCTTCTGGGAACAAAAATATATGATCTCTGTGTGATTGGACTAACACACTTCAAGTCCTATAGGTGCTTCTGGGAACAAAATATATGATCTCTGTGTGATGGGACTAACACACTTCAAGTCCTATAGGTGCTTCTGGGAACAAAATATAAGATCTCTGTGTGATTGGACTAACACACTTCAAGTCCTATAGGTGCTTCTGGGAAGAAAATATAGGTCTGTGTGATGGGACTAACACACTTCAAGTCCTATAGGTGCTTCTGGGAACAAAATATATGATCTCTGTGTGATTGGACTAACACACTTCAAGTCCTATAGGTGCTTCTGGGAAGAAAATATATGATCTCTGTGTGATGGGACTAACACACTTCAAGTCCTATAGGTGCTTCTGGGAAGAAAATATATGATCTCTGTGTGATGGGACTAACACACTTCAAGTCCTATAGGTGCTTCTGGGAAGAAAATATATGATCTCTGTGTGATGGGACTAACACACTTCAAGTCCTATAGGTGCTTCTGGGAATAAAATATATGATCTCTGTGTGATGGGACTAACACACTTCAAGTCCTATAGGTGCCTCTGGGAAGAAAATATAGGTCTGTGTGATGGGACTAACACACTTCAAGTCCTATAGGTGCCTCTGGGAACAAAATATATGATCTCTGTGTGATTGGACTAACACACTTCAAGTCCTATAGGTGCTTCTGGGATCAAAATATATGATCTCTGTGTGATGGGACTAACACACTTCAAGTCCTATAGGTGCCTCTGGGAAGAAAATATAGGTCTGTGTGATGGGACTAACACACTTCAAGTCCTATAGGTGCTTCTGGGAACAAAATATATGATCTCTGTGTGATTGGACTAACACACTTCAAGTCCTATAGGTGCTTCTGGGAACAAAATATATGATCTCTGTGTGATGGGACTAACACACTTCAAGTCCTATAGGTGCTTCTGGGAACAAAAATATAAGATCTCTGTGTGATTGGACTAACACACTTCAAGTCCTATAGGTGCTTCTGGGAAGAAAATATAGGTCTGTGTGATGGGACTAACACACTTCAAGTCCTATAGGTGCTTCTGGGAACAAAATATATGATCTCTGTGTGATTGGACTAACACACTTCAAGTCCTATAGGTGCTTCTGGGAAGAAAATATAGGTCTGTGTGATGGGACTAACACACTTCAAGTCCTATAGGTGCTTCTGGGAACAAAATATATGATCTCTGTGTGATTGGACTAACACACTTCAAGTCCTATAGGTGCTTCTGGGAAGAAAATATATGATCTCTGTGTGATGGGACTAACACACTTCAAGTCCTATAGGTGCTTCTGGGAAGAAAATATATGATCTCTGTGTGATGGGACTAACACACTTCAAGTCCTATAGGTGCTTCTGGGAAGAAAATATATGATCTCTGTGTGATGGGACTAACACACTTCAAGTCCTATAGGTGCTTCTGGGAACAAAATATATGATCTCTGTGTGATGGGACTAACACACTTCAAGTCCTATAGGTGCCTCTGGGAAGAAAATATAGGTCTGTGTGATGGGACTAACACACTTCAAGTCCTATAGGTGCTTCTGGGAACAAAATATATGATCTCTGTGTGATTGGACTAACACACTTCAAGTCCTATAGGTGCTTCTGGGATCAAAATATATGATCTCTGTGTGATGGGACTAACACACTTCAAGTCCTATAGGTGCCTCTGGGAAGAAAATATAGGTCTGTGTGATGGGACTAACACACTTCAAGTCCTATAGGTGCTTCTGGGAACAAAATATATGATCTCTGTGTGATTGGACTAACACACTTTAAGTCCTATAGGTGCTTCTGGGAACAAAATATATGATCTCTGTGTGATGGGACTAACACACTTCAAGTCCTATAGGTGCTTCTGGGAACAAAATATAAGATCTCTGTGTGATTGGACTAACACACTTCAAGTCCTATAGGTGCTTCTGGGAAGAAAATATAGGTCTGTGTGATGGGACTAACACACTTTAAGTCCTATAGGTGCTTCTGGAAAGAAAATATATGATCTCTGTGTGATGGGACTAACACACTTCAAGTCCTATAGGTGCTTCTGGGAACAAAATATATGATCTCTGTGTGATGGGACTAACACACTTCAAGTCCTATAGGTGCTTCTGGGAACAAAATATATGATCTCTGTGTGATGGGACTAACACACTTCAAGTCCTATAGGTGCTTCTGGGAACAAAATATATGATCTCTGTGTGATTGGACTAACACACTTCAAGTCCTATAGGTGCTTCTGGGAAGAAAATATAGGAGCTCTGCCTGCCTGCCACGAACACACTACAAGTCCTATAGGTGCTTCTGGGAACAAAATATAGGAGCTCTGCCTGCCTGCCAGGAACACACTACAAGTCCTATAGGTGCTTCTGGGAACAAAATATATGATCTCTGTGTGATGGGACTAACACACTTCAAGTCCTATAGGTGCTTCTGGGAACAAAATATATGATCTCTGTGTGATTGGACTAACACACTTCAAGTCCTATAGGTGCTTCTGGGAAGAAAATATATGATCTCTGTGTGATGGGACTAACACACTTCAAGTCCTATAGGTGCTTCTGGGAAGAAAATATATGATCTCTGTGTGATGGGACTAACACACTTCAAGTCCTATAGGTGCTTCTGGGAACAAAATATAAGATCTCTGTGTGATGGGACTAACACACTTCAAGTCCTATAGGTGCTTCTGGGAACAAAATATAAGATCTCTGTGTGATTGGACTAACACACTTCAAGTCCTATAGGTGCTTCTGGGAAGAAAATATAGGTCTGTGTGATGGGACTAACACACTTCAAGTCCTATAGGTGCTTCTGGGAACAAAATATATGATCTCTGTGTGATGGGACTAACACACTTCAAGTCCTATAGGTGCCTCTGGGAAGAAAATATAGGTCTGTGTGATGGGACTAACACACTTCAAGTCCTATAGGTGCTTCTGGGAACAAAATATATGATCTCTGTGTGATGGGACTAACACACTTCAAGTCCTATAGGTGCTTCTGGGAAGAAAATATAGGAGCTCTGCCTGCCTGCCACGAACACACTACAAGTCCTATAGGTGCTTCTGGGAACAAAATATAGGAGCTCTGCCTGCCTGCCAGGAACACACTACAAGTCCTATAGGTGCTTCTGGGAACAAAATATAGGAGCTCTGCCTGCCTGCCACGAACACACTACAAGTCCTATAGGTGCTTCTGGGAACAAAATATAGGAGCTCTGCCTGCCTGCCAGGAACACACTACAAGTCCTATAGGTGCGTCTGGGAACAAAATATAGGAGCTCTGCCTGCCTGCCACAAACACACTACAAGTCCTATAGGTGCTTCTGGGAACAAAATATAGGAGCTCTGCCTGCCTGCCAGGAACACACTACAAGTCCTATAGGTGCTTCTGGGAAGAAAATATAGGAGCTCTGCCTGCCTGCCACGAACACACTACAAGTCCTATAGGTGCTTCTGGGAACAAAATATAGGAGCTCTGCCTGCCTGCCAGGAACACACTACAAGTCCTATAGGTGCTTCTGGGAACAAAATATAGGAGCTCTGCCTGCCTGCCACGAACACACTACAAGTCCTATAGGTGCTTCTGGGAACAAAATAAAGGAGCGCTGCCTGCCTGCCACGAACACACTACAAGCCCCTCTTTCTAACTCAATCCTTCTAAATGAATCTATCCAACCTAACTCTCTCTCAGTAAATCTATCTAACTAAATCCAGCAGAGTGTCACAGATCTAGCCTGCTCTATCTGCGCCGGAACAGCATGTGACCGGCGCAGACGGCGTGGCGGCCTTTTATAGGGGGGGGCGTGTACTACAGCCCCTGAGCTGTAATTGGCTACAGGCGTCCTGCCTGTAGCCAATTATGGCTCTTCGAGTTTCCGGGGCTGTGATTGGCCAAGCATGCGGGGTCACAGTGCATGCTTGGCCAATCATCAGCCAGCAATGCACTGCGCCGGCCGCGCCGGCCGCAATGCATTGCGGGGCCGCTCGCATCACACAAACGTGATGCGAGCGGCCAAAATAGTTCTGGGCTCGCCGAGCGAGCGATGGGCACCGGGCCCATCCCTACTAAACAGTAGTCTCACCAAGCTCAGGGAAAGAACGGTTTCCCCAGGACATGTAAAGTTGTCTGGAACTGCAGCTAAAACTGATGATACTCAGAAACATATAAAATTCTCCCATAGTGTAGTACTTTATAAAAGAGGATTTAATAAAAATGAGTGGCTTACACTTACATGATAAAAAGCCGTTTGAAAGCGATACAACAACATGTGTTGAAAACAAAACCGCAGTGTCTCCATAGGCTTCACTTCACTTCCTATATTATTTGCCCATCCACCTCCTGAGAGTAAAAACGTGATGACATCACCGTCGTAGGCTCCACTTTACACGTTTCATCACTGGCCAATCCCCAGTCAATGTCTGTTAGTGATAAAATGCGTAGGGTGGAACCTATGACCTGGGTGTGGAGCTGGACGCACTTTATATGAAGGATTTTTCACAATTTCCTCCTCTGTAACTTATCATGTCTATCCACATGGAAGGGTGTTACCTCCTTGTTTTTTATGGACTAGAATCTCAATGGGACTCTGCTTTAGTTTTCTTTCACCTGATAAATCGATTAATATTTTCACTAGTGCTGCATCTATTTTGTATATTTTATCTGTTTAAGTTTTTGTATTAAACTTTAAGGTGCTGGCAGCTGTGTATATTTATTCATATACAACCTTTCCTATTTTGAGTGCAAACGTTAGCCTTTGGGCTCCTTTTTTTTACATTTGAATATCTACAGCGGCACCCAGCCCACAAGCAGGAAAACCAGCAGAGCCACCAGAAGCCAACACAGCTCTCCCAGAGCTTCTGACTCCAACAGAGATTTTACCGCCTTGAAGTTCCCAGCACTTGTGCTGGTAAGTGATAGTGTCCTGGTACCACCCTGCACCGAGGCCTCTCAGGCCATTTTGAACAAACCCTATGCTCGCTTTCCCTGGGCCATATTCCTTCTTCCGTGCACCTGGCACCCCTAGAATCATATCTGCCTCCTAAATCAATGTGCCCAGCATATACAGATCCCCTCTGACCTCCAACCCAGGGTATCCAACATCCATTTCTCCCTGCTCCCTCACACGTCAGCCGATCAAGCTCCTCCTACCGGTTTCGTCACAATCTCGTGACTTCCTCTGGGATTTCTGATTGGCTGACATACTTCCCATGCTATGTATAGCGGCGAACACTGCCATTTTCTCGTAGCCTACAGTTATAATTGAATTACAGTAGCAAACAAGTAACTCACTTGCACTAACATCTTAAAATATATATACCATCTAATTTCTCATAGCCCACAGTTTTATTTTAAATTGTAGCGGGATCCTAGTGATGTAATGCATATGTCAACACATAATCCATATTAAATAGACCACTGTGTTCCCACATGCAGGCCCATATACCTATAGTGCAAAAAACAACCCCTAGTGGTAATCAATGATAGGTGCATTGAAAGTCACCTTTTTAATATTAGGATTAATCCGTGGCTGGCTTCATGTAGTGCTGGAACAGCTCACACTGGTTATATGGTTATATTATAACAATAATCCCTCTATATGTATCAGGATGGTACCTACACCTACCAGTACCTCAATAATGGCAAGAAATAAATATATTACCCAACCATGCATGTAAACTGAATTGCATAACTAATTTCATTATGTTTATTTAATACCCACCTTTGTGGGATCATTTTTTTGTAAATAGACATTTTATATCATAAAAATTATTATATATAAATCATATATCAAAACGAAATATTACTAATTAGGTCTCAAGCTAATAATAAGGAAATCTATATGGAACCCGATTAATGGATAAAATTATATCTATATGTACATTTAAAATTTTTAAATCAGCCAGGAAATGATGTCCTGAAATGATGATATAGGTATTCTTCCTTTTTACCTTTAAAGAGGAAGTAAAGCCTCTTAAAAAAAAAAATACACCCTGCAAGGCAAAGGCATAATGAGCTAGCATACTAGCTCTTTATGAATTACTTACCTGAGATCGAAGCCCCGGCATCCACCCTCGTTCGCCTCCTATGACGCCGCCATCTAATCCGGAGTGACTACCGGGTATCGCGGGTCTGGCGCTGTGACTGCCCGGAGCCGCGATGACGTCACTCCTGCGAATGTGCACTGGTGCCGCCACTAACAGCACAATCGCCATTAGAAACGGCACGCTCAGTGGGCCTGCGCCCATGTCTATGGTGCATGCGCTGTAGACATTGGTGCCGCTATTCCTGCAAATATCTTCTAAACCTTTTAGGTTTGGGAGATATTTCTTGCACCTATAGGTAAGCCTTAATCTAGGCTTACCTGTATGTTAAAGTGGTTGTAATGGGTTTACAACCACTTTAACTATTTGGTAAACATGTTTTTTATTCTTTTATGCATTGCCCTCTTTGTTCTCCCTACATTTATCATACCACATGGGCATTGTAGGGCATAAACTACCCCCTCTGTGTTGCATGATATGAAATCTCTGAGTGTATATTCCTTCTCATTGTGGCCATTAGTGAACTTATCTCTTTTCTTGGTATTTCTCGCTACCGCCCTGCAACTGTAGCATCTGCCACGGGCATAAAAACCTTTTCCATTAAATAATGTTATGGTATTGGTTACTGGGGGTTCCAAAGCATAACATTATTAACAGCGCCATTGTGAAATTGGGAAAAGCATTTTATCACACTGATCTTGGTGTGGTCAGATTCTTTGAGGGCAGAGGAGAGATCTAGGGTCTAATAGACCCCAATTTTTTTCAAAAAAGAGTACCTGTCAGTACCATGGGGGATATTTACATTCCCTGAGATAACAATAAAAATGATTAAAAAAAAAAATGAAAGGAACTGTTTAAAAAAAAAAAGCAAAATAAATAATAAAAAGAAAAGCACCCTGTCCCCTCGTGCTCACGCACAAAGGCGAACTCAAGGCGGTCTGGTGTCATATGTAAACAGCAATTGCACCATGCATGTGAGGTATCACCACGAAGGTCAGATCGATGGCAGTAATTTTAGCAGTAGACGTCTGTAAATCTAAAGTGGTAACCTGTAAAGGATTTTAAAGGCTTTTAAAAATGTGTAGTTTGTTGCCGCTGCACATTTGTGCGCAATTTTAAAGCATGTTGTGTTTGGTATCAATGTACTCGGCATAAGATCATCTTTTTATTTTCATCAAACATTTGGGCAATATAGTGTGTTTTAGTGCATTAACATTTTAAAAAGTGTTTTTTTTTTCAAAAAAATTGCGTTAGAAAAAATGCTGCGCAAATACTGTGTGAAAAAAATTGCAACACCCACCATTTTAATTTGTAGGGCCTTGCTTTAAAAACATATATAATGTTTGAGGGTTCAAAGTAATTTTATAGCAAAAAAAGATATATTTTTTCCATGTAAACAAAAAGCGTCAGAAGGGCTTTGTCTTCAAGTGGTTAGAAGAGTGGGTGATGTGTGACATAAGCTTCTAATGTTGTGCATAAAATGCCAGGACAGTTCAAACCCCCCCAAATGACCCCTTTTTTGGAAAGTAGACACCCCAAGCTATTTGCTAATAGGCATGTTGAGTCCATAGAATATTTTATATTTTGCCACAAGTTTCGGGAATATGACAAACTTTTTATTTTATTTTTTTGCACAAAGTTGTCACTAAATTATATATTGCTCAAATATGCAATGGGTATATGTGGAATTACACCCCAAAATACATTCTGCTACTTATCCTGAGTACGGGGATACCACATGTGTGAGACTATTTGGGAGCCTAGCCACAGGACCCCGAAAACCAATCACCGCCACAAGCTTTCTAAGGGCGTAAAATGGTGATTTCACTTTCTCACTACCTATCACAGTTTCGGAGGCCATGAAATGTCCAGATAGCACAAAACCCCCCCAAATGACCCCATTTGGGAAAGTAGTCACCCAAAGGTATTTGCTAAGAGGCATGGTGAGTATTTTGCAGCTCTCATTTGTTTTTTTTTTTCTTTTTTCAATTTTCAAAACTTTGTGACAAAAAGCGAGATCTGCAAAATACTCAACCTGTCTCTCAGTAAATAGCTTAGGGTGTCTACTTTCCAAAATGGGGTCATTTGGGCAGTGTTGCCAACCGTCAGTATTTTTACTGGCTGCCAGTAAAAAACAGGCACTTTTCTCCTGCCAGTGAATGCCAGTAAGAGGAAAAGGTTGCCAGTAAAAAATATGGCTGTGACGTTTGGCTCGAAACTGGGCAAGCGCAGCTCGGGTCCGGAGCCGGCCAGGACCATCCAAGTACCTGCTACAGTGTGTTTGGGTGGTACCAGCAGGGGGCAGGTCTGGTGGAGACAGTCCCTGAGCATGTCGTGTGATTTCATGGTGCATAGGAGCCAAGTGGAGTGGCCAGAGCCTCGTGTGCGGGTCTGTGGGACGGGAGCAAGGATAGCCGGGAGCGGGACTGTCAATGCTGTTTGGACTGGAGGGGACTGAGAGGACCACCTGGCATGGATAGAGACTGTCACTGTGACTCAGGATGGGACGTGTCAGTGATCTATGCTGCTGCACACTGCTGTCAGTGTCACTGTGAGAGTCTATTTCATGTGCGATGGTTTCCCATTCTCATTTCCTGAGTCCTGTCCCTGAGCCACTTACTTACTATACCGTATTTATCGGCGTATAACACGGGGGAAAGTCGTGGGTGCGTATTATACGCCGATACCCCCAAAAAAAGTGACAAAAATAGAGAGCGGCGCCGCAAAATAGTGAGCGCCGCCAAAAAAGACAGAATCGCCGCCGAAAAAGACCGAAGCGCCGCCAAAAAAGACCGAGCCCGCCTCCCTGCGCTCGCTCCCGAAACAGCAGGGAGACGGGACCGCGAGCAGAGCCAAACAGTTGCCTCGGTCTTTTCCGGCGGCGCTTCGGTCTTTTCCGGCGGCGATTCAATCTTTTCCGGCGGCGATTCAGTCTTTTTCGGCAGCGTACGCGCGGTCTGTCTCGGCGGCGGGAAATTTAAACGTGGGCAAGGCTGCAAATTACACTGGGCAAGCTGCAAATTACACTGGGCAAGCTACAGCTGAAAATGACGCTTAAATGTAAGTTTTTTTGTTTCCCTAAACTTCCCTCCTAAAACTTTTTTTCCTTAAAATGCCCTTCCTAACCTTGGGGTGCGTGTTATACGCCGGTGCATGTTATACACCGATAAATACGGTATTTAAAATAAAATAAGAAATATGCTTTTTGCCTTAGTATCTACCATGAATCACATTTGCTAATTGCATATTGTACTTATTTGTAGCCTAAATACTGAAATTTGCACTTACAACTGTAATTTTGTAACTTTGGAAATGGCAGTAAAAACTTGGCTTTACCAGTAAATTTTGGATGTCGTGTTAGTAAATTTCAATCTGGTAGGTTGGCAACACTGCATTTGGGGGGGGGTTTGTGCTATCTGGGGATTTCATAGCCTCCGAAACTGTGATAGGCAGTGAGGAGTGAAATCAAAAATTTACGCCCTTAGAAAGCCTGAAGGCGGTGATTGGTTTACGGGTTCCTGTACGCGGTTAGACTGCCAAAAAGTCTCACACATGTGCTATCCCCATACTCAGGAGAAGCAGCAGAATGTATTTGGGGTGTAATTTCACATTACATTATATAACCATGGCACGTGTGAGCAATATATAATTTAGTGCCAACTTTGTGTAATTCTTTTTTTTTTGTCATTTTTCAATCACTTGTGACAAAAAAAAAAAAATATTCAATGGGCTCAACATGCCTCTCAGCAATTTCCTTGTGGTGTCTACTTTCCAAAAGGGGGTCATTTGGGGGGGGGGGGGTTGTACTGCTCTGCCATTTTAGCACCTCAAGTAATGAAGCTGCGTAAATTCCAGAAAATGTACCCTAGATTGTAGACGCTATAACTTTTGCGCAAACCAATAAATATACGCTTATGAAATTTTTTTTTATCAAAGACATGTGGCTGAATACATTTTGGCCTAAATGTATGACTAAAATTGAGTTTATTGGATTTTTTTCATAACAAAAATCGAAAATATAATTTGCTTTCAAATTTTTTGATCTTTTTCTGTTTATAACGCAACAAATAAAAACAAAACAAAATAAAACTCTATTTGTGGGAAAAAAGGACACAAATTTAGTTTGAGTACAGCATTGCATGACCGCGCAAAAGAAGCGCAGTGCCAAAGTGTAAAAAGTGCTTCTGTCATTAAGTGGTTAATGCTGTCAGCAATGGCACCACATGGAAGAGAAATGTCACAAGGCCTAAGAAAGAACATAATTTCTTTACACAAGAAAGGTGAAGGCTACAAGAAGGTCAGCAAAGCTTTACTTATCAGTCAGAATACTGTAGCAAAAGTGATACAAAAATATAACAAAGATGGAACTGCAACCATCTTACAGTCGCCATGCAAGTTCACTGCAGTTAGCTAAATAAGTAGAAAGCCAGACTAGGGTGATTGTTTCCCTTGACACAATACACCGTACACAGAGGATGGCATGCATGGGTGTCGTCCAAAAAGGAAGGCTCTCCTAAAGCCAATGCACAAAAAAGCCCATCTAGAATTTGCCAGGGTCCATGCTGAAAAAGAAGACTACTGGCACTCTGTATCTGGAGTGATGAGACCAAGATAAATGTTTTTGGAACTGATGGCTTCAAAACTGTATGGTGTCGCAAAGGTGAGGAGTACAAAGAAAAATGCATGGTGCCTACAGTGAAACATGGTGGTGGCAGTGTCCTGTGTTGCTGCATGAGTGCTGGGGTTGTTGAGGAGCTGCATTTTATTGATGGTATCATGAATTCACAGATGTACTGCTCTATATTGAAAGAGAAGATGCTACCATTACTCCATGCCCTTGGTCGTCGTGCACTTTTCCAACATGACAGTGATCCAAAACACACATCTAAAGCCACTGTTGCATTTCTGAAGAAGAACAGGATGAAAGTGATTCAGTGGCCAAGTACTGTATGTCTCCTGATCTGAACCCAGTCAAGCACCTATGGGGAATTCTGAGCATCACTCTCCATCCAGCATCCAGGCTCTAAAAGAGGTTGTTCTTGAAGAATGGGAAAAGAAGGGGTATGCCTGTCTTAAGGCTCCCCTTCCCTAATGGGATCATGGCGGTTGGGAAGTTTTAAGGTCCCCCATTGATTTTAAAATCAATGGGTGGCCTATGATAGGTCTGGAGAGGTCATGTGTTAAGAACCTTCTGGAAGCTTGGAAAGGGTCAGCTGTGATAGGTGGAAAAAGGTCAGCTGCCCCGTTGGAAGCTTCTAGAAGCTGAATGAGCCCCTATTTAAAGGGAGAGCTGAGGAGAATTCTTTGCCAGTCGCCAGAGGATATCGAGTAGCTCCCCACCCCTCCCCGTCACAGCCTTTTTATGTGGTAAGTCCTTTTTTCGTCTAGAAAAGGGACAGTTATTGAAATGAATTTAATGAATTTTACAGCTCGAGCCTTAGACCCCTTTCACACCGAGCCGTCCCAGGCGCCAGCGGTAAAGCGGCGCTATTTTTAAACCCCCCCGCTAGCGGACGAATAGCTCCGCTAAAACGGCGGTAAAGCGTTGCTATTCGTCCGCTAGCGGGGGGGGTTTTAACCTCCCGCTAGCGGCCGAAAAGGGGTTAAATCCGCCCGCAAAACACCACCTACACCGCTCCAAAGAAGCTGCTGGCAGGACTTTTTCTGACGCCCTGCCAGCGCACCGCTCTGGTGTGAAAGCCCTCGGGCTTTCACACTGGAGTGCATGCAGCAGCTGTTTTAGGGCATTTTGCAGGCGCTATTTTTAAGGCTATAGCGCCTGCAAAATGCCCTCAGTGTGAAAGGGGTCTTAATGACTGAGCTGGGGTTTTGTTGGTTTTAAAAAAGTTGATAATTATATAAGATTTGAAAGTGATAAAATATGATGAATTATATATTAAAAGATATATGTTGTGAAAATCAATAAATAAGGCCACGGCCAATTTCGTCCAAATGGTGTCAATTTGGTCTTTATTGCATGTCTGGAGTTCAATACCGTCTGTGATCCCATGGGAAAAGATAGATGTTTCAATATGTTCCCAGCTTGTTCATTCCATGCCTAGAAGACTTGGTGCTGTTGTTACAGATCACGGAGGTCATACTACATGTAGTCATTTTTGTTTGTGGGGTGTATTCATTTTTGCATCAACTGATTTGAGTAAAACTGAAGATTTTGTAATCTAAGTTACATTATTAACCTTACTTTCATGTAATGAGCTAAACAAATGTTCTATAAATCTCAGTTTTGTCAAAATTATGGAAATTGTTCTTGTGTTCATTGAGATATTGATTAAAATCTTACTTTTCAAAAGGGGTGTACTCATTTAGGCTGAGCACTGTACATCAGCAGTTTTTTACTACTCCTGGCCTTTTTTGTGATTTAATTTGCTAGCTTTTGGTTCAACTAGTGTATATCCTGTCTCTAAGATTGTCTATTAATCGACCATGTTTTAACACGTCTTGCTACTTGTCTCAAGAGTGTGTAGCGCACCCCGAAGGAGCCACAAGTGTAAAGAGATCTCCCACCCTGTACAGCCAGGCACACCGCATTTTCACAGCACACTTGAGGCAAGGAACAGTCCAGCGCTTTGTTTTGTATTGTTTTTAGGGGGGTTTAACTTGGATGGGGAAAAGGGTAATATGGGATGACCTTTTCAGGAACAACTTCTTCTGTACAAACTATTTACACTTAGGGATAGGCCCGGTGTTCGATTCGAACCCATGTTCGAATTGAACATCGGGCGTTCGCCCGTTCGGCGAGCCCAGAACTATTTGGGCCGTTCGCATCAAATTCGTGCCTGACTGCTGACATTATCTGCTGTGATTCTGGGGATTAGTGTGTGCCTGCTGTTAGTACAGCATTGCAGTATCACATCTGGGGGGTGTCTACAGTATGCCTGTGAAGGGGCGCATGTTTCCTGTGCTTAGAACTGTCAGGAACAGGAAAAAAACCTATTTAAAATCACTCGCGGCTAATGAATTGACGGCTCCCGTAATACAGAGAACAGTCATTCATTGAAAGTCATTGATAAAAAAAAAGTCATTGATAAAAAAAAAAAGAAACAAAAAAAATAAAGCGTGGGGGTCCCCCCAAATTCAATTACCAGGCCCTTCAGGTCTGCTGTGGATATTAAGGGGAACCCCGGCCCAAAAAAATGGCGTGGCGGTCCCCCTCAAAATCCATACCAGACCCTTATCCGAGCACGCAACCTGGCAGGCCGCAGGAAAAGAGGGGGGACGAGAGCGCCCCCCCCTCCCTCCTGAACCGTACCAGGCCACATGCCCTCAACATTGGGAGGGTGCTTTGGGGGTCCCCCCCAAAGCACCTTGTCCCCATGTTGATGAGGACAAGGGCCTCTTCCCCACAACCCTGGCCATTGGTTGTGGGGGTCTGCGGGCGGGGGGCTTATCGGAATCTGGAAGTCCCCTTTAACACGGGGACGTCATGGGGAATTCCCTATGGCTTTCCCCATGATGTCAGAGGGGGGCGGGGTCACCAGGTGGCCCCGCCCTCCGTTATAAAAGACCTGTCAGACGCAGTGAAGCCTCACACAGCGGGAGCCTCCCATTGCGCGGTAAGGGCTGGTGCCCATTGTGTAATGGCAGAGCTTTGTGTTCTTACAACACAAGGCACTGTTATCTTTTTATTCGCACCGGCCACCCGCAATCACGGTACAGAGAGGCAGAACAGGGATCTGCCTATGTAAACAAGGCAGATCCCTGTTCTGACAGGGGACAACATGGAGATCTGCTGTTCCTAGTTATCAGGAACAGCGATCTCTGTGCTGTCCCAGTGAGCCCAGCCCCCACACAGTTAGAACACACACAGGGAACGCAGTTAACCCCTTGATTGCCCCTAGTGTTAACCCCTTCCCTGACAGTGCCCTTTATACATTGATCAGTGCATTTTTTTAGTACTGATCACTGTTAAAATAATGTCACTGGTCCTCAAAAATGGTCACTTGGGGTCAGATTTGTCTGCTGCAATGTCGCAGTCCTGCTAAAAATTGCATATTGCCGCCATTACCAGTAAAAACATAAAAATAAATAAAAGTCCATAAATTTATCCCCTATTTTGTAGACGCTATATCTTTTGCGCAAACCAATCAATATACGCTTATTGCGATTTTTTACCAAAAATATATAGCAGAATAAATATTGGCCTAAACTGATGAATACGGTACATTTATTTTTTTTTATATATTTTTTTTATTATAGCAGAAAGTAAAAAATATATTTTTTTGTTTATAGCGCAAAAAATAAAAACCGCAGAGGTGATCAAATACCCCCAAAAGAAAGCTCTATTTGTGGGGAAAAAAAGAACATCAATTGAGTTTGGGTATAACGTCGCACGGCCACGCAATTGTCAGTTAAAGCGACAGTGCCGCATCGCAAAAAATGGCATGGTCATTAGGATTTCTTCCAGGGCTGAAGTGGTTAAAGAAAAAATTGGAGCTTTATACCATATTGTACTAGTATGCACCGCATATGTAGGGAAGGGTAGTAGGCAGGTGACACTCCATCCGTGTTCTTCTCTTTGTTGGATGTCAAGTATGAGTTACAGGCTTACCATGGGGTGGGTTCTTCTGGGTAATGCTTGGCACTTCGTACAGAGTCACTACCTTACACATAGGGTACCTTAACTTAAACAGATGAATGAACTCTCGTTATTTCTCTTGATGTGAATATATACCACCATGGTTGCTGTTGGATTTAGGAGGGACACGCAGAGCCAATACTCTCTCCAACTGGCCAGTGTATCTCTGCTACCTCTCTCAGGCTGAGGCACAGGCTGAGGACCTCTGCCTTGTTGATCTGCTCCCGTTGCTATGGAAGATGGACCATTCATGGAGAGAGTGCGGAAAAAATGCTTTGTAAGAGGTTGTCCCACCTGTCACACTTAGGACAGGCTGCTAAAGAAACCTTTGTTACCCGTAACCACTTGCTTGTACTTGGGGTTAATTTACTAAAACTGGAGAGTGGAAAATCTGGTGCAGCTGTGCATGGTAGCCAATCAGCTTCTAACTTCTGCTTGTTCAATTAAGCTTTCACAAAAACAAACTGGATGCTGATTGGTTTCTATGCAGAGCTGCACCAGCTTTTGTACTCTCCAGTTTTAGTAAATTAACTACACTGGTCTCTCTCTGACATAAAAATCCTACCTGTTGGCATTTTTATTTTTTAGTTTAAACCCTCTGTAATTAAAGTGTCACAATATTACACCTCATTCAAGTCTATGCACTGAACATGTAGTGGCGCACTTGAGGGATCATCTACGCAAAACCTATGAGATAGTGTGGACAAATTTTAAAGTTACAAAAAAAAAAGCAGTGCAAACAACATTGCGCTTTATCAACTGATGCACACAAATTCGAATACAGACAATAAAATCTGGAGGTAATAATAGTGAATAACTGAGTGGTTAGCAATGGCAACATGTGACAAGAAAGTCCTATATTGTAATCACACACTGGACCATGTGTGAATCAACCTGTAAAAAAATATATATAAAACAGTTCAAGAGTTGAATGCCGTCCTAGGATATGGCTTCCTATTCCTAGGGACCAGGCACTCCAGGTTAAATTTCTTATCACACCGCTGTGCTCCACACCACACGAAAGTGCCGCCACCAGTATAAATTCTCCTTACCAGATGGTAGGCAAAATAAAGCCAATCAAACTGAGCCCATACAGGAATCCTGACTTCCAAAGGGGGACGGACGTCAAACAAACGATCTCCCAGCGTCTGCCACTCACAGTGGACACAAGACCTCAGACCAGACCCAGTATGGAAATCAAATCTGGAGAGTAGCACTCAGCGGTGCATCCAAATGTGGCCAGAGGAGAAAGAAGGCAGACCATAGCATAATATAGTTTTAAAACATCTATTGAGTATTTTATTGATAAAAAGTACTCACATTTGAATAAAATAAAAAGCGCATAAGAAAACTCCTATGGAGTAAGCACAGGACGCCGGCCGGCATATACAAAAAACGAACCCTTCCTCCTTCCAGAGACGCTGAACGCGATGACGTCACTGCACGCCTTCCCAGAAGCTTTTCGTCATACAAGACATTATCAATGGGGATGATCCCCATTGATAATGTCTTGTATGACGAAAAGCTTCTGGGAAGGCGTGCAGTGACGTCATCGCGTTCAGCGTCTCTGGAAGGAGGAAGGGTTCGTTTTTTGTATATGCCGGCCGGCGTCCTGTGCTTACTCCATAGGAGTTTTCTTATGCGCTTTTTATTTTATTCAAATGTGAGTACTTTTTATCAATAAAATACTCAATAGATGTTTTAAAACTATATTATGCTATGGTCTGCCTTCTTTCTCCTCTGGCCACATTTGGATGCACCGCTGAGTGCTACTCTCCAGATTTGATTTCCATACTGGGTCTGGTCTGAGGTCTTGTGTCCACTGTGAGTGGCAGACGCTGGGAGATCGTTTGTTTGACGTCCGTCCCCCTTTGGAAGTCAGGATTCCTGTATGGGCTCAGTTTGATTGGCTTTATTTTGCCTACCATCTGGTAAGGAGAATTTATACTGGTGGCGGCACTTTCGTGTGGTGTGGAGCACAGCGGTGTGATAAGAAATTTAACCTGGAGTGCCTGGTCCCTAGGAATAGGAAGCCATATCCTAGGACGGCATTCAACTCTTGAACTGTTTTATATATATTTTTTTACAGGTTGATTCACACATGGTCCAGTGTGTGATTACAATATAGGACTTTCTTGTCACATGTTGCCATTGCTAACCACTCAGTTATTCACTATTATTACCTCCAGATTTTATTGTCTGTATTCGAATTTGTGTGCATATACATCTTCATATTTTTTTACATACTGGTCATGTACCAGCAGTTTTTAATTGGATTGTTTTGATTACTTTATAGGCATTTAGTTAATTTACCTGGCGCAGTTTTTTCTTTTCTATACTGTACTGTGTTTATCCCACTATTCTGCAGCCGGGTTAGATATTATACTTTTCATTTATTACTTTTTATTGTGTTACCCACATTTTAATTTTGTTCCTCCCCCCTATCCCTCTCCTCCTATTCCATTGGGTTAGCGCAGTTTTTCCTGTTTACGCTTTATCAACTGAGCTGTACAGAAGGTGAAATATTGAAGGTTTGTTGCTCTTGCAACGCTGTGCATAAACTCTAAAGACCAAAAAAAAATTAATTAGACATTATGTTTTGCCTGCGTTTATCTTTTAGGTTCTTGTGGTAAAACCAAGGAAGACTTTACTTCTGAAGTGTATTAATGCTTTACTAAACAGGGAAAAATCTGCACATACAAACTGTAGGATGAACAATACAATACAACTTATAGCTTCACATATAAGCATGTATAATATGTACACATTAAGTAAACTAAACAATTACTCAACTTAGGGGTTAAGATGTCCTTCATAGTTCCTTGTTCAAAGTCCAACTCACAAAAGCCTCTCCAACGTTATCCAGCTCCTCGAAGCCATCTTGTCCTTTGTCCTTCCAAAACACCACTCTCCCAAAACACATGTCTCTTTCAAACCCTCTCCATGCCCTTCCCCCCCACTTCCTGTAAACACCAACCTCCTCTGCTCATCTTCTATCTGGGTTATTTACATATCAATGGAGGGGGAAGAGGCCTTCTGTGGACATGCTGTTACTAAATCTAAAACTCTATATTATTGCAATAAAGTCACTATACAAATGCCCATAGCAACACATACCACCTCTTGACTTTATAGGATAATATAGGAAACTTCTTAAAGCCTTTTGTCCAGGAAAGGGCAAAATAAACCCCCCGTATAAATGGGAGGAACAAATTCCCTTTCGACCCCCATCTTGTGGGCGGTCAGACGATTGGTTTGTCCCTGGAAGGCTGACTTTTTTTAGCAGGGTTAACAATGTCTTTTGGCAGTTTGTAAAGAAAGTCCCAGATGAAAAGTCTCTTTTCTTCTTGGTCATAAGGAAAATGCTCAGATGGAAGTCCACTCCAATTCAGCCACCTTTTCTCAGGCTCTCTTCTGGTCTGTCTCCTCCCATCCAGTATGGTCATCTGCTCTGCCTGCTCCACCTCTCGATGCTCAATACCTGAAAAGATTAAGAGACAAAGCAGATTATATGTTCCTTCCAACTGTGCCAAAAAAACATAGCTCACTGCTCACATTTCTCTATCTGCCCATTTCTAACTGCAAAACTATTGTAGGGTGCCCACTGTTGCCTTGAAATACTTTCACGGAAAGGCATTGACTTCCAACGTAACGAATAAACTTGCATGTCTCTCTGTGCTGTCCTGGGAAGCACACAAGCCTGCTGTTGTTCAGCCTTCACAGCATGGCACATTTTTGCAAAATGCCCCATTTTATGGCAACAGAAACACTTAATGTGACTGAATCTACCATTCCCAACCATTTGCTTCCACTTCTTAAACAATGCTGGTGTAGGAATCCCATCTATTTCCTCTCTAGGGACCCCCACCTTAAGTAAATCAATCCACATGTGTCTCCTGGAGATCATAGGCCTTGCTTTCCTTGTATCTGACTCAACTCGGTCATTTGAGCTGATAAAATCCTCTGCTTCCCGGTTATGAGAAGTAACAGTGGCACATGTCCTACTTCTGCTTACAGGCTTTGGGCCTTTGTCCTTTGTTAGGGCATCATTAGATTTGGTCATGAGGGCTGCACACCGCTCATTCAAATCTTCAGCTCGGCCTACAGGGGTTTGAACACACTTCAAAGCCACTGCAGGTTTAACTTTGATTACCCTCCTTTCTAAATCTTTTTCCTTGCTTGCAGTTTCTTCCAAACACTTGGATGCCACTGCAAGCTGCTCCTTCAGTAAATCTCTTTCTAATTCCGCCTTTTCCCTCTTTTCAGATTCAATATGTAGAGCATGCAGGAAGTGCAAACCAAACACAGCAACTGCCCGCATCTCTCCCTTACTGAACCCAAAACTTTTGAGACTAAAATCGGAGGAAAGATCACAGACTCCATCCCCCCAAGCTCTGTTCAAAGGAGACGCATATCTAGCTAGCTCCTTTGCAACAGGCATCCACTGACTATTTCTGGCCCAGATAGGAAGGGTGCACGCCTTCAAGTCCTCCTGGACACCAGAAATCTTTGCAGCCTTACTCCTCCTAAACAGTGTACGCAGCATTTTTCCCCCAGCACAAGCAACAAAACACACAATATAAAACAGGTCTGCTTCAGTTGAAATTTTAGCACAAATAACGGCCGAGCCCCCAAATGTTTTGCCTGCGTTTATCTTTTAGGTTCTTGTGGTAAAACCAAGGAAGACTTTACTTCTGAAGTGTATTAATGCTTTACTAAACAGGGAAAAATCTGCACATACAAACTGTAGGATGAACAATACAATACAACTTATAGCTTCACATATAAGCATGTATAATATGTACACATTAAGTAAACTAAACAATTACTCAACTTAGGGGTTAAGATGTCCTTCATAGTTCCTTGTTCAAAGTCCAACTCACAAAAGCCTCTCCAACGTTATCCAGCTCCTCGAAGCCATCTTGTCCTTTGTCCTTCCAAAACACCACTCTCCCAAAACACATGTCTCTTTCAAACCCTCTCCATGCCCTTCCCCCCCACTTCCTGTAAACACCAACCTCCTCTGCTCATCTTCTATCTGGGTTATTTACATATCAATGGAGGGGGAAGAGGCCTTCTGTGGACATGCTGTTACTAAATCTAAAACTCTATATTATTGCAATAAAGTCACTATACAAATGCCCATAGCAACACACATTAGAGAAAGAAATATTAAAAGGACAATAAATTAAATAAAGAGATTTTATTTTTCAGTTCATACATAAATCATCAATATCTTCGAAAATGCAGGAGTCAGGCTATAAGTTGCTGACCAGATGGTATAGGTCTCCGGAAAAATGACATTGTATGTTCCTGAATAGTGATCCCACATGTTGGGGATGTGATGAAAATAGGGGAACGCCTTTTCACATCTTCTGGACTTGCCCTTCGAATACAATCCCTATTGGCAAAATGTTTGTTTCTTGAATAAGGATTTAAGCCTGGTACACACGATCAGATTGTTGGCCAACAAAGCGTCAGACTTTTGTCCGAAGGGCGTGTGCCAGAAAATTGTCTTGCATACAAACGGTACACAATTGTCGGCCAACAAACACGAACGTAATGACGTACTACGAGGAATTTCAGCTCTTGAGCACCACCCTTTGGGCACCTTTTGCTAATGTCAAGTTTAGTGAGCATTGATTCCGAGTATGCGTGTTTGTACTTTGGACTTTTGTGTGATGGACTTGTGTACACACGATAGGAAAATCTGACAACAGAACGTTGTCCCTGAAAATTTACTAGCCTGTCATCCAACATTTGTTGGCAGAAAGCTGAACAACAATTGTCTGATGGAGCGTACTAACAGTCGGATTTTAGGCAAACAGTCTGTCATCACACAATTTCCTGCCTAAAATCCGATTGTGTGTGCGAGGCCTTTCTCTAAGTCAGAACCTGCTTACTACACCTTAGCTCTCTTTCTAAAAACAGATATAACCAGTCTGTGGTGAGCAGCGGCGGTGCGTCCATAAAGGGCGCTGGAGCGCCGCCCCCCTCTCCTGTCACTCACTCTCTCACATAGATAGATTTATGCATTGCATGAATCTATCTATGGTCGCCGCTGCAGCCCCCTATTCATGTGCCCGGCCCCTTGTCGGGCACCGGGCATATGAATTACAGCGGAAGGGTTTCTTTGTAAACGCCTGATTAGAGCCATAGGCTCAAATAGGCTTCCTGATTTGAGCCATGGGCTCTAATAGGCTTCAAAAAGGGTAAACAGCGGGCGCACTGCTGTGCGTTCGCTGATTACGCATTGGTGTGTTAGAAAACCGAATACATCGCTTCCCTAACACTGACCCACCTCACAGCCAATCAGGTTGCTCAGGTCTTGTTACCTGTCACCTGATTGGCTGAAACAACAGGCGCCGCTATTGGATGTCTGACAGGAGGAGAGGACGGAAGAAGAAGTGCAGGAGACGCATGAAGGACCCGCTCGTTGCCGTCACATGCTGCCCCACAAGACAGGGTAAGTGCGGGGCATAAGGAGAGCGGGCGGGGGGCACACTGTCACACTGGCAGATTTTAGCACACTGGCAGCATTGGGCACACTGGCAGCATTTGGCACACTGGCAGCATTGGGCACACTGTCACACTGGCAGAATTTGGCACACTGGCAGCATTGGGCACACTGTCACACTGGCAGAATTTGGCACACTGGCAGCATTGGGCACACTGGCAGCATTTGGCACACTGGCAGCATTTGATGGGAACACTGGCAGCATTTGGCACACTGGCAGCATTGGGCACACTGGCAGCATTTGATGAGCACAGTGGTAGCATTTGGCACAGTGGCAGCATTTGATGGGCACACTGGTAGTGTTTGATGGCACAGTGGCTGCGTTTGATGGGCACAATCGCAGCGTTTGATGGCACAGTGGCAGCGTTTGATGGCACAGTGGCTGCAATTGATGGCACAGTGGCAGCGTTTGATGGCAAAGTGGCTGCAATTGATGGCAAAGTGGCAGCGTTTGATGGCAAAGTGGCTGCGTTTGATGTTTTTTTTTTTTTTTTGTTTGCGCCCCCCCAAAATTTTTAGCACCAGCCGCCACTGGTGGTGAGACATCTACTCAATGCAGCTCGGGCCTGTATTTCAGCACAGTGGAAATCGACCTCTCCTCCTACTATAGGTCGTTGTATCATTGAAGTAAATGATATAATGTACCGGTATATGGAGAAACTTACTGCTTCAATTAAAGAGGGAGTCCACCTGAAAAAAAATTATTAAAAGTCAGCAGCTACAAATACTGCAGCTGCTGACTTTTAATAATTGGACACTTACCTGTCCCGGGTCCAGCGATGCGGGGGAACAAAGCCCCCCCCTGTTCCCGGCCTTGCTCGCGGCGCCGGCATTCTTACTGTGGGCACCCAGCTGTGGCTTCACAGCCGGGCACCCACTGCGCATGCGCCAGCGGCGCTGTGCGCCGTGATACGACGTCAGTCATCTGGGACACGTGACAGGTCCCAGATGACTGTGCGGCGCCGAGGGGATTTGATGTCAGTGCCCGGGCACTGAAGGTGGCAGACTACGAGGGACCCCCTAGCAACAGGCATTTAGAGGTGAGTAAAAAAATATTTTTTTTCCAATTATTTTTTTTTATTTTTTTTTAAGATTTTTAAGCAACTTTTTTTTTTTTGGTGGCAACACCACTTTAAGTTTTATTTTGAAAAATGTGAACTTGATGGATACATTTTAATCTCACAGGGCGTTATCAGACACTCTTTCTCTGAAATGGTGGTACACAACACATTTTTAAACGTTATTTTGTTTTGTTTTTTATTTATTTATTTATTCATTTATTTTTCCCTTTCTTTTCTTTTTTTTCATTCTTTTCTTTTTTCTAGTTGTTTTTCTTTAGCTTTGAATTCTTTTTTTAAATAAATAAAAGAATTCATGGGGTCCTGCAATGCAGCCCCGCAAGTGACAATATATTTGTTACTTTTCTTTTTCTTTTTCTGTTCATTATTATAATTTTTTTATTTTTCGCCTTAGGAGTCTTGAGCCGAGCCGATCCATCAATCTTTTTGTGCTTTGTTTAACATGTAAGTATCATATAAGTTCGGCCCCTTTCACACTGGGGCAGTGTGGGTGCCGGCAGTAAAGCGCTTTTTAGTGCCGATTTACCGACGATTTAGCAGCGGTATTAGTTTTACCCCCTGCTAGCGGCATGAGAAAGGGTTAAAACCACAGCAAAGCGCTGCGCTGCTGCAGCGGCACTTTGCCGGCGGTATAGTCGCGCTGCCCCATTCATTCCAATGGGCAGGAGTGGTGAAGGAGCGGTATACACACCGCTCCTTCCAGCTCCAAAGATGCTGCTAGCAGGACTTTTTTTTACTGTCCTGCCAGTGCACCACTCCAGTGTGAAAGCCCGAGGGAGCGTCTCTTTCAGGGCGTTTTGCAGGTGCTATTTTTAGCGCTGTAGCGCCTGCAAAGCACCCCAGTGTGAAAGGGGTCTTAGAAAAATATATAATCTATTAAGACTTAAAATGTATGTATATATTTTTTTTTTTTATATGTATTTATATATATATATTTTTTTTTTCGTGCTTTAAAAATAAAGATTTAAAAAAAAAAAAAATGACAATAAAGTATACATTATATTTACTATTTCTTTAGTATTAGCTGAAATACAAATATCAGTATGAGCATATCCTTTCTTGTCCTTGGAGCTCAGTCAACATGGGGGTTATTTATGAAAGGCAATTCCGCTTTGCACTACATCTGAGGGGAAGATCTGAAAAAAGGGGAATCTCTGCTGATTTTATCATCCAATCATGTGCAAGCTAAAATGCTGTTTTTTATTTTCCTTGCATGTCCCCCTCAGATCTACAGCGACTGCACTTGAAAGCGCACTTGTAGTGCAAAGTGGATTTGCCTTTCGTAAATAACCCCCACAGTGATACACTTTGCAGGTGCAGTTGCTCCAGATCTTAGTAAATGAGGTAAAGATTCACTTTGCAAAGAGTACCCAATCACATGGAAAGCAAAAAAAAAACAAAAAAACAGCAATTTGCTTGCACATGATTGAATGATCAAAGTCAGCAGAGCTTCTCCTCATTTACTAAGCTATGGAGCAACTGTAATGCAAAAAGCACAGTCTATTTGCCTTTAGTAGATCAACCTCAGTGTAAGTCACATCGCTCTGGCTAAGCAATGAGCCTGCACATCCATAGGTGTGCTGGGGATGTCTTCTTCAATGTAAGACTTGTCTTCAGTCACTAGTTCACAGCTCGCCATGGGAAATCCCGCCTCTTGTACTTGCGTAGGGTTAGGCTGTCCATTGTTGCTAGGGCTACAGTCACCATCACAGGCCTGGCTGCAGCGTGTAGCTATAGTCTGACAGTCTGTCATGTACATGAGCCCTGATCCCCTGCAGCAGTCAGTTTGATAATGCAGCTGCATCCCCACAATACATGAAGGCTGTGAAGGCCTCTTGTTTCTGAGGGCTTTGTTCTGCTCTGCTATCGCCTCACAAAAGATACATTCTGTTCTCTTTTTTTTTTTTTTAAATCCTGATAGCCTGCATTTACACCTAGCAAGTTTTTATGTAAGCATTTATAGGACTTTCTTTAACTGTTAATGCACCCGTATACGCATTTTTTATGTTTTTTGCAAGCGTTTGTGCACTTGTATGCTGGGTGGGAGAAGAGGGTGAGGACAGAGGAGAACAGCTGATATTGGTGCTAAAAAAAAAAATACAAAACTGCGTGAAAATGCTTATGTCACGTGAATAAAGGCGCTTCTATTGAAGGCTATAGAGCCAAAAACACGCAACGCAGCTCCAAAAAAGCTCAAGTACCTTTTTCTAGCCAGTGACTGAGATATGAACAGCCTGTATTGAAAAGAATGTGAGGACTATGAAAGAAAAAAAAATGAAAAAGTGGCCCATATAATTGTCACCCTTATCACCCATTTGTTTTCAAAGTAAAGTAATATTAAATATGTTTTTAAATTAAAATACCTAAAGATGTTATACTTACCTACTATGTGCCATGAGATGGCACAGAGCAGTTCCGAACTGCCTCTTTGGAAGTCAACTGCCGACGTTGTTTGCTTTTCCCTTCATGCGCTAAGGGGACACCCGTGTGTGCGTGCTCCTGAGCCAGGCTGTGTGCGTCCATAGACAAGCACAATGCTGGGAGGCCATACCCCCATTCCTTCCTCATTGGAGTTTGACTGAGGGCCAGTTCACACCATATGCCATCCAGTGTGTTTTTGTTCTGCATCAAAAATTCATGGAAAGTAGGTTATATGGTTTCCAGTGGCATATTTCACACCAGTGCGGTCAGTTCCAGGGCATTCCAGTTCCAAAAAAAAATTCTGCACTGGACTGTACTG
Source organism: Lithobates sylvaticus (assembly GCA_028564925.1). Classification (NCBI taxonomy): domain Eukaryota; kingdom Metazoa; phylum Chordata; class Amphibia; order Anura; family Ranidae; genus Lithobates; species Lithobates sylvaticus. The sequence goes on from CM053038.1 coordinate 131,784,786, forward strand.
GAATGTGGTAAAAGGCCTCAAAAACGCATGGAATGCACTGAAACGCATCAAATAACACATCAAAAATGCACCAGACACCAGTACGGTGAAAGCATCCAGAAATGCATCAAAAACACACGGGTACGCATCAAAATCGTGCATGCAGACATGCATCCAGAATAGATCTGGAGTGTGTTTTTGTGGTGCGAACCAGCATTGCCAGCAGCAGGAGCCAATTATGTCTCCTGTGAGACTAGGAAGTGAGAGGAGTGGTGATGCAGCCAAGACATAAGTACTATAGGTGTAGGTCATTTATGTAGCTCCTGAAGCCTGACTGGAATACTCCCAGGATATTGCTAAGTGAGGCCTAGTTGTTACTGCTCACCTCCTCCATCACAGGAGCAAGGTCTCAGACTCTTGAGTTCATAGCTACTGCATCCGAGGAGAGAAAAGGCATGTGAGGAAGTCTGAATCAGAGAAAGCTCTCACTCGTGTGATGGAGGAGGTAAGCAGTAATGACTAGGCCCCACTTAACAACAGCTTAGCACCCTCCTGGGAGTACTACAGCCAGGCTTTATGAGGTATGTAAATTAACTACAAGGGCATTATTCAACTTTAGTCAAAGTTGCATGGTTTGCTTTTATCTACAAACATCCCTTACCCGCATAGAGAGATTTTTTGTATCGATGAACTAACCCTTTAGTCCTAGTTCACACTGATGCAGTATGGGATTCACAGCGATTATTCCTGTGCGTTTCCCATTCTGCATCTCAATCGCACTCCATTCATGCGAACCGCTGCAGGTGCCAATGTTAAATTAATGACACCCCAAAAACGGTTCCCAAAACGCAGTGCGATTGGATGAATCTGATCACATGGGTGTGAACAATGCGATTCCAGTGCAGCAAAAAAAAGGTGCATGCACCATTTAGGTGCTGGTGCGGTGCGATTTGAGCCATACAAAATAAATGTGCTCAGATTGCACTGCAACAAATCGCATGTGATTTGAACAGGAATGTGGTGCGATTCCTGTTTGAATCAAATGCGGTTCCCCACACTGCATGAGTGTGAACCAGGATTTAAGGTAAAAAACATTTTTAATTTAGAACCACATTAACTTAATGTTTTTTTATAGAGGGCTATGGTGACTATTAGATCAATGTATGGGGCAGCTTTGCTGGTTCTTTCTGTTTTGTGTTTCAGGTTACAAGCTGCCTGCTGTTGCTTGAAAGATTTACCTCAGTTGCTGGGCAGATCTTCAGTTAGCTGAGTGCCAGATTGGTGACAAAATCCTTTGGCGGGAAAACAGCTGGCCAATGAGTGTAACCTTTCACCTGTATATTTATCACTCTCACTGGGCTTTGTCAGTAGTTTCCTCAGGTCTGTCATCTAAACTCACCTTTGGGTTATCTTCAGACTTCCTCTGAATCAATCTTTTATTCTACTTCCCCCCCTTCCCTCCTGTTTTCTAGAAAAAGTTCATATGACTGGGGTTGTGGTTGCCAAAATCCCTATAATTGTAACCACATTCGAATTTCTCTTTGTACGGGATTTTTAAAGGCAACCAATGTATTAGCAACTGCAGTTAAGAACAATTCATTCTTTATTAATATTAAATATAAAAAGTATCACATTAAAACAATTAATTTATGTAACTTCAAGTATAATGCATGGTAAGGCCACAATGCCTCAGGTGAACATAGATTTGTACATAACTTAATGGCATATATAGAGTACAAAACGTGGTATTCCCCAGCTACTTGCTGTTAGATCCCACCACATTATAAAACACAGTTGATGGTTTCAGAAGTTGGGCATAGCCAACACGTTTAGAAAAGATCAAATAGTATCTTATTCAGGGATTTTATACCACTCTGTAACCAGGGGCGGAACTACCACCATAGCGACCCATGCGGGCACTATGGGGCCCACAGACGAGTGGGGCCCGGTGAGTGGCGTTGCTAGGCGGATGCAGGCCGCACCGGGTGACACCCGCCAGAGGGGTTACACCCTTGGGTAGCGGCACCACTAACACCGCTTGCTGCCCTGATTAGTTGTGCCTCACGCTACTGTGTCCTTCAGTGGAGCGGACCGAAGCCGCCTCCCCTCCTCTCTGTTTACATCCACAGAGGAGGGTGAGCCTGCGATTGAGGGACACACACCGCTGTGTGTATCTGGACACTGTCAGCGCTGTTCTGAGGTATGTAAGGGGGGGGAGTCTATACTGCTGGGGAGGTTTGTACTACTGAGGGGGGTCTGCACTAAGGGGGGTCTGCACTACTGAGGGGGGTCTCAGTAGTGCAGACCCCCCTCAGTGCAGGGGGCTCAGGATGCCTGAGGGGGATCTGCGCTGAGGGGGGCTGCACTGCTGGGGGGGTCTGCACTGAGGGGGTCTGTAATGCTGGGGGGTCTGCACTGGGGGGTGTCTGTACTGAGGGGGGTGGTCTGCACTGGGGGGTGTCTGTACTGCTGGGGGGGTTTCTGCACTGGGGGGTGTCTGTACTGCTAGGGGGGTCTGCACTGGGGGGTGTCTGTACTGCTGGGGGTTTCTGCACTGAGGGGGGTCTGTAATGCTGGGAGTCTGCACTATGGGGTGTCTGTACTAAGGGGGGTGTCTGCACTGCTGGGGGTGTCTGTACTGAGGGGTGTCTGTACTGCTGCGGGGTCTGCACTGAGGTAGGGGGGTGTCTGTACTGATGGGGGTATGCACTGAGGTGGGGGTGTGTCTGTACTGATGGGGGTATGCACTGAGGTGGGGGTGTCTGTACTGATGGGGGTCTGCACTGAGGTGGGGGTGTCTGTACTGATGGGGGTCTGCACTGAGGTGGGGGTGTCTGTACTGATGGGGGGTCTGCACTTAGGTGGGGGGTCTGTACTGATGGGGGATGTCTGTACTGAGGGGGGTCTGCACTGAGGGGGTGTCTGTACTGCTGGGGGGTCTGCACTGAGGTGGGGGGTGTCTGTACTGATGGGGGTCTGCACTAGGGGGTCTGTAATGCTGGGGGGGTCTGCACTAGGGGGGTGTCTGTACTAAGGAGGGTGTCTGCACTGCTGGGGGGTGTCTGTACTGAGGGGTGTCTGTACTGATGAGGGGGGGTCTGCTCTGAGGTAGAGGGTGTCTGTACTGATGGGGTATGCACTGAGGTGGGGGGTGTCTGTACTGATGGGGGTCTGCACTGAGGTGTCTGTACTGATGGGGGGTCTGCACTTGGGTGGGGGGGCTGTACTGAAAGGAGGTGTCTGTACTGATGGGGGGTGTCTGTACTGAGGGGGGGTGTCTGTACTGCTGGGGGGGTCTGCACTGAGGTGGGGGTGTCTGTACTGATGAAATACAAACCGAAATTCCTTTTATTTGGGGGGGGGGCACATGGGGGTACAGTATAATGTTGGGGGGGGGCATGGCCCCCTCTGCCCTCCCTAATGATGCCACTGGCTGGAAGGTGAACCTCCGCCCCAGTCTCAAGTCTTTTGCATTGCAGACTCTAACAGGTTTTCTTCTAAGATTGCCCTGTATTTAGCTCCATCCATCTTCCCATCAACTCTGACCAGCTTCCCTGTCCCTGCTGAAGAAAAGCATCCCCACAACATGATGCTGCCACCACCATGTTTCATGGTGGGTATGGTGTGTCCAGGGTGATGTGCAGTGTTAGTTTTCTGTCACACATAGAGTTTTGCTTTTAGGCCAAAAAGTTCAATTTTGGTCTCATCTTCATCAACTTCTTACACATGTTTGCTGTGTCCCCCACATGGTTTCTTGCAAACTGCAAACAAGACTTCTTATGGCTTTCTTTCAACAATGGCTTTCTTCTTGCCACTCTTCCATAAAGGCCAGATTTGTGGAGCACATGACTAATAGTTGTCCTGTGGACAGATTCTCCCACCTGAGCTGTGGATCTCTGCAGCTCCTCCAGAGTTACCTTGGCTGCTTTACTGATTAATGCTCTCCTTGCCTGGCCTGTCAGTTTAGGTGGATGGCTATTTCTTGGTAGGTTTGCAGGTGTGCCACACTCTTTACATTTTTGAATGATGAATTGAACAGTGCCCCTTGAGATGTTCAAAGCTTGGGATATTTATTTATAACCTAACCGTGCTTTAAACTTCTCCACAACTTTATCCCTGACCTGTCTGGTGTGTTCCTTGGCCTTCATTATGCTGCTTGTTCACTAAGGTTCTCTAACAAACCTCTGAGGGCTTCACAGAACAGCTGTATTTATACTGAGATTAAATTATACACAGGTGGACTCTATTTAATAATTAGGTGACGTCTTGTGGCAATTGGTTCCACTAGATTTTAATTAGGGGTATCAGAGCAAAGGGGGCTGAATACAAATGCACGCCACGCTTTTCAGATATTTCTTAGTAAAAAAATTGAAAACCATTTATCATTTTCCTTCCACTTCACAATTATGTGCCACTTTGTGTTGGTCTATCACATAAAATCCCAATAAAATACATTTACATTTTTGGTTGTAACATGACAAAATGTGGAAAATGTCAAGGGGTATGAATACTTTTTCAAGGCACTGTATATACTTACATATACTGTATATATTTGTTTTCGGTTTCGCCCTACTCATTTGATGATGCCTCACTTTAGTGATACAGCCCAGCCTTTTGTACCGTGGGTATAGTTCTCAGCATTGGTCGGATATATGGAGTTATGGGTGATTGCATGTTAGAAAAGTTTTAAATGTTTATACCATATAAGTGTTGCTTGCTGCACATATCATGTTGTAAAGTATGCATGGATTCTAAGAAAAGTTTTTTTATGTTACAGAGTGGTATAAAATCCCTGAAGAAGATAATATTTGATCCTTTCGAAATGTGTTGGCTATCCCCAACTTCTTAAACCATCAACTGTGTTTTATATAGTAGGTTGAAGTATGGGGGGTGGGAGGAGGGGAGAGAGAGAGAGAGGGGAGGGAGGGGGGTAATTATAATTATTTTCATGGGTGTTTTTTTTTTTTTTTTTTGAACAAGTAAATACCATTAAAGTCTATGGGAAACGAACGTGAAAAATCAAAAGTGCTAATTATAAAGGCTTATATGCAAATTGTTGCCCTAAAAAGTGTTCGCATTGATACATGTCCACTACATGTATCAATGCAAAAAAAAGTTTTAAAAAAGGCATTTTTTTTCGGGAGCAGTGATTTTAAGAATGCTTAAAGTGAAACAATAAAAATGAAATATTCCTTTAAATATCGTGCCTGGGGGGTGTCTATAGTATGCCTGTAAAGTGGTGCCATTTTGTCGTGTTTAGAAAAGTACCACAGCAAAATGAAATTTCTAAAGGAAAAAAAGTCATTTAAAACTGTAATGTATTGTCGGGTCCCAGCAATATAGATGAAAATCATTGAGAAAAACGGCATGAGGGCCCCCCCCCCCCCCCCCCCACCCAGCGCATTACAAGGCTCTTTGGGTCTGGTATGGATATTAAGGGGAACCCTGTACCCAAGTTTAAAAAAAAATGGCGTAGGGGAGCCCCCAGGCACTATATACTCTGAACAGAAGTCTATATACTATACAGCCTGCCTATATGTTCTGCAGAAAATTGGGCATTGGGTGTTGGTGGAGCCAGAACACTGTAACCCCTCACAGTTACACTTGTTGTGTGCAGGAACAGGCCCTGCTGTTAAATCTTATTTCAAAAATTGTAATTACATGCCCCTGTTACAGAAAATTGGGCCTTAGGCAGTGATGGTGGTGCCCTATACCAAACATATTTTTGGAAGCTAGCATCTTCAAGATTGAGGAAGAATAGGAAAGTCACTCGGCATAGGCAGTCTTCAAGGGATCCCACATCCATAGAAAAATCAATCAGTTACATCAGCATCAGGTGCTTGATAGCTGCTGCTGATCCAAGACTGATTCACTTTTATGAATGTGAGCCTATCAACGGAGTCGGTGGACAGGCGCACTCTATAATCCGTTACAAACCCTCCAGCATCACTGAATGTGCGTTCAGAAAGAACACTGGATGCAGGACAGGCCAGTAGCTCAATTGCATATTGAGCAAGTTCTGGCCAGTGATCCATCTTTAAAAACCCATTAACATAGGGGATGGTCTGTTGTAAACGTCTCCAAGTCTGCTCTTGCCCCAAGATATTCATGCCACATGTAATGCAGACGCTGGTGATGGTTGCTTGAACCGATCAGACCTTGGTGCTGAGGACTGAAAAATTGTCTAAAGGCATCGGTCAGCCAGCCACCTTCTCCACCGCTCTTCCTCTGACTGAACAAAGCCTCAGTAACTGCAACCTTACCCTTGTAACGTGGATCAAGAAGGGTTGGCAGCCAGTAATGATCCCTCTCCTTGATACCACGAATCCTAGGGTCCTTTCGCAGGCTTTTCAGAATCAGGGAGGCCATGCAGCGTAAGTTGTGAGTCCTCTGGGTCACTGAGGATGACGTTGTCAGGAACTACCTCCTCCCAACCACGTACAACTCCTTGGGTTTCCAAGTGGAGTGTTATCCTCTACATCCATGCTGACACAATCCTCCTCCTCTTCTTCCTGTGTGTTTGGTGGGCCCACTGGAATACTATCTGGATAAAGGGGGCCTTGAGAGGTAAGAAAGTCCTCCTCTTCCTACCGCTTTTGTACCTCAAGTGCCCTGTCCATTATTCCATGAAGCATGTGCTCCAACAGGAAGACAAGAGGGGCAGTATCACTAATACATGCATTGTCGCTGCTCACCATACTCGTGGCCTCCTCAAATGGTGACAGGACAGTGCATGCATCCTTGATCAGTAGCCACTGGCGTGGCAAAAAAAAGCCAAGCTCCCCTGACCCTGTCCTGGTGCCATACTCACACAGGTACTCATTGATGGCCCTCTGCTGCGAGTGCAGCTGCTGCAGCATTGCCAACATTGAGTTCCACCTGGAGGGCATTTCACAAATGAGGCGGTTGGTGGGCAGGTTGCATTCCCTTTGAATATCAGCCAGCCGAGCACTGGCATTGTATGACCAGCGGAAATGACCACAGGCTTTTCTGGCCTGCCTCAGGAGATCCTGTAAGCCTGGGTACCTGCTCAAGAACTGCTGCACCTCCAAATTCAGGACGTGTGCCAAACATGGGACATGGGTCAAGTGTCCCTGTCGGAGGGTGGAGAGAAGGTTGGTGCCATTGTCGCATACAACCATTCCTGGCTGAAGCTGGCATGGCATCAGACACCTCTGAGCCTGCCCCTGCAGAGCTGACAGAATCTCTGCCCCAGTGTGGCTCCTGTCCCCTAAGCAGACCAACTCAAGCACCACATGGCATCTTTTTGTCTGAGTGCTTGCGTAGGCCCTTGAACGCTTACAGAGCACTGCTGGTTCAGAAAATAAATCTGCAGAAGAGGCCATAGAGGAAGAAGAAGAGGAGGGGGTGGAGAAGAGAGCTGTGGCAGAATCACCACTAGCATTTTGGAGGCGTGGTGGCGGAACAAGCTCCAACAATACTGAACCCTGTCCTGCATCCTTCCCAGCTGCCAGCAGAGTTACCCAGTGCACCATGAAGGAAAGGTAACGTTCCTGCCCATGCCTGCTAGACCATGAGTCAGCGGTAATATGCACCTTACTGCTGACTGCCCTGTCCAACGAGGCCAAAGCATTGCCTTCCACATGCCGGTAAATAGCCGGAATAGTCTTCCGTGAAAAGAAATGGCATTTTGGAACCTGCCACTGAGGTACAGCACATTCCACAAATTTACAAAAGGGGGCAAGGTCTACCAGCTGAAAAGGCAGCAGTTGCAGTGCTAGCAATTTGGCCAAGCTAGCATTCAGATGCTGAGCATGTGGATGGCTGGGACCAAATTTCTTTTTACGGTTTAGCAAATGGAGTAGGGAAATTTGCCTGCTAAAATCAGATGGAGGTGTACTGATAGAAGATTAGCTGCAAGTACTTGGGACACCTATTGCTAATCCTTCATTCCTCTCAGTGCAGGTTTTTGAGAGGACTGGAGGTATAGCAGGGTTGGAGATCCCAGATGAGGAGCAAGAAGTCCGCCTTTTTCTTTGATGTGGGTCTTTCAAGTACTGTTGCCAACGGACTGCATGGGAGGTCGTCATATGTCTGGTCAAGTATGTGGTAACCAAGCGGCTGCTGTTCTGGCCATGCTTGATCCGCTTCAGACATAGGTTGTAAACAGCAACGTTGCGATCTGCTGCACACGTGTCAAAAAAGGCCCACACCGAGGAACTTTTTAAAATCAGCGGGGAGTCAGCAGCGCCCTGCACCTGCGGAGCTCTGCAGTGTGATGCAGTAGGGTGGCTGCCTTTAAGCTGCCTCTTAGAGGACATCCTGCCTCGTTGGAGTTGTGCCTCCTCCTCTCTTCTATCAGGCACTCAGTGACCTCATCATCCCCTCCCTCCTCGTCATTGGATCAAACTTGGCAGTATGCTGCGGCTGGGGGAACATGACTGCCAGTTTATTGTCCTTCTTGGGCACCCCCTCTCTCTAGGCTCATGTTACTCCCTTCCTCAACCTGGGAACCAACATCAGAGCCTTCTAATCGCTGTGCATCCTCCATCAGCATATACCCGACACTGTTGTCGAATAGTTCGGGGGACTCCTCCGTGCATGATGGTGGGGCTACGGAAGGAGTGACTGTGGACAAGGAGCAGGTGGAATAGGCCGCTTTGGCAGCTGCATTGGAAGGCAAACTACTCTGAGCCTGGGTAACAGAGGATGAGGAGGATGAGGAGGATGAGGACGGCTTTTTTATCCACTCCACCAACTCTTCTGCATTTTCTGCCTCAATAACGGCCAGCAGCAGAACAAAAGGACAAGCCTTCTCCATGGCCACCTGCAGAGGATGCACCATGTCCATGACCAGCACTGTTGACTGTAGACACAGAGCCTGCTTGCCCTCTTTTAGTGGCCTGTGAGCGTCTGCCTCTCCTTGGTGGCCTTCCGGACATGATGTATATTTTGTTTTACAACACCACACTGCACTGTATTGTGTAATGTGTACACCACTAGAAAAATAGTTGCAACTGCACTACGGTTGCACTGTATTGTAGAAAGGTAGTAGAAATAGAACACCACATAATGCACTGCCGATATAGGCTACACTGGAAGTTGCAGAGTATATATATATATATATATATATATATACTAGACTGTCTGTATACATATATATATATATATATATATCAAATACACTGCCTGAAGAAGATTAGAAATAGTACACCATGGAATGCACTGTAGAATGTAGATCTAGGCTACACTGACTGGATGCAGAGTAGAGGGGCGAAATCAGTATTTTCCATTATTATTGTATGTTTATTGTGACAGTGCCAACAATAGCAGTTTTTCAAAATCAATCCCACCCCTCATCAGGGACTTTACAACAAGCTGCATTTCATTTGCTTACGGCTCATACAGACCTGCAGCATTAATAATGGATGCATTGCATTAATGTTTGCAGCTCTTGTGGGCCTCTGTGACCCATGTGGCTAGATGAATATACTTGTATTTGTTATAAAGCCTATTGGAAGCGTGACGACAGGATCAACCATAGAGCGAAGCTCCAAACTACACAATCTAAATGTGAAAGTTATTGGATTGTATTTTTATTGTAATAGTCCTCTGTAAGTTATCTCTAGAGTAACAGTAATCAGTACAGTGTTATCAGAGTACATAGTTGTACTACATGTTAATAATGAAAATGTAAGCAATACCATTACCATGATAGTAAATGAGGGAACAAATCCCTGTTTAAAATTCCCATCTATATAAGACAGTTATTGTTATTATTACTCTTGAACATGGTCTTTTTAGTACACGGATATTAACGCTTTGTTTTTTATTTAATTAAACAGTGGAAAACAGACTAACGTTCATTCTTTTAAACTAGTCACAGATCAGCTTTGGGAGGTAAAAGAGGATTTCTGTTTGGGAGCTTTCACATACAATCAGTAAGGTTGCCACCTTTTCAGAGAAAAAATACCGGCCTTATGTTCTCTTTTCTATTAATAATAGTGGCAGCATGCACCATTTTTCCTGGCAATCTGGTAAAATTCTGGCCACCTGGAAACTTTAAAAACACAATGGAATATTCAAGAGGAGCTCCAGTCTTGGGGGAAAAAAAATTAACGTCAGCAGCTACAAATACTTTAGCTGCTGACTTTTAATATAAGGACATTTACCTGTCCAGGGATCCTGTGATGTCGGTACCCCAAGCGGATTCATCAATCGGCTTCGGGTGCTGGAGTCGGCGTTGCAAGTAAGGGAAACCGGCAGTGAAATCTTCAGGCTTCACAGCCGGTTACCTACTAGTACACAAATGTGCGAGTCGCACTGAGCTTTCTGAATGGTCCCGTTGTCTTCTGGGACCTGTGTGTCCCAGATTGCAGCAGGAGGAAGGAGGAGGGGCTGGAAATGTTGTAGATCGACAAACTGTGATCTTACCCGGAAGTGGGAGCAGGTACATGTGAAAACCAGATACCCGCTCCCCAAAAAGTGCCAAATGTGGCAGTGGAGGGGGGAGGGTGCGAACAAGCGGAGCTTCCCCTTTTGGGTGGAGCTCCACTTTCAGTTTCAGGCTAGGTTCACACTACTGCCATCTGATTTTGATCTGACTTTCAGTGCGATTATGTAGTGCAACTTGGATGCTACTTTGATGTGGTTAGCATATTCTATGGGGCCTAAATTGTGCTGGAACTGCACCAAAATTATACAGGAACATTCTCCAAAATCAGACCATGATGAGGTGCATTGATGGGGGTGGGCACCATTGACAACAATGTGATTTCCATTGTCATGCCTTTGTGTGTGACTCAAGTCGCATCTGAATACCTGTTTGTGTGAATGGAGCCTTAAAGTGGTTCTAGGGGGGCTCTTGCAGGGTGGGAGAAGCCAAAAGTGCTGGCTGGAGACCCGAGAAGAGGAGGATCCGGGCTGCTCCGTGCAAAACCACTGCACAGAGCAGGTAAGTTTAACATGTTTGTTTAAAAAAAAAAAATGGAACCTTTACATTCACTTTAAAGCAGAACCAAACCAAATTATAATAATGCCGCGTACACACGAAGGACTATCCCGCGGGATTATCCTCTGGACTCAAGTCCAGCGGACAATCCCCTCGTGTGTGGGCGTCGGCGGACTTTTTGGCGCCAAAGTCCGGCGGACCAAAGTTTTAAGTTTGGTTCTAAAATTATCCGCTTGACTTGGCAGTCCGGCGGACAATCCCGCCGTTAGTAGGCTAGTCTGCCGAACTTTTGAAAATGAACGGACTTGCCGCTCATCGGCAAGTCCGTTCATTTAGCGCGTGACTTCAGGTTACGTAGCTAGCGTAGGCAGTAAATGCCGCCGCGCTAGCTCCGTAAGCTGGCATGGATTTAAAGGGACTCTGCGTGGGGGTTCCCCCCAAATCCATGTCAGACCCTTATCCGAGCACGCAGCCTGGCCGGCCAGGAAAAGGGTGGGGACGAACGAGCGCCCCCCCTCCTGAGCCGTACCAGGCCGCGTGCCCTCAACATGGGGGGTGCCCTGGGGAAAGGGGGGCCGTGCGCCCCCCCCACCCCAAAGCACCTTGTCCCCATGTTGATGAGGACAAGGGCCTCTTCCCGACAACCCTGGCTGTTGGTTGTCGGGGTCTGCGGGCGGGGGCTTATCGGAATCTGGGAGCCCCCTTTAATAAGGGGGCCCCCAGATACCGGCCCCCCACCCTATGTGAATGAGTATGGGGTACGATGTACCCCTACCCATTCACCTAAGGTGTAAAATGTAAAGTACAAAAACACACACACTTTTGAAAAAATATTTTATTGCATTGCTCCGGGGGTCTCCTGGGGTCTTCTTCCGTCTTGGGGGTCTTCCGGACTCCTCCGCCATTTACCTAGCTCTTTTACCGAGCGGAGAAGTCCGGCTACCTTCTTCGTCGTCGCCGCCGTCGTCGTCTGGGGGTCTCGATCCGCCTTCGGGGGTCTTCCGGGGTCTTCCGGTGTCTCTTCTGTTCTTGCGGCGGTCGTCGTCTTCTGCGCTGCCGGCGCCTTCTTCTTCTTCTTCTTGTTCTTCTTCTTCTTCCGATGTTGACACGTCGCTGTCTCTGCCCGGAATGGCAAAGCCGCGCTGCGCTGGGACTTATATAGGGACATGGGGACAGGGTCACATGCTCATGTCACATGGTGACCCCACCCCCTTGCGATGTCACAGTCCCAGCATCCTCCGGGACTGTGACATCACAGGGGGCGGGGTCACCATGTGACATGAGCATGTGACCCTGTCCCCATGTCCCTATATAAGTCCCAGCGCAGCGCGGCTTTGCCATTCCGGGCAGAGACAGCGACGGGTCGACATCGGAAGAAGAAGAAGAACAAGAAGAAGAACAAGAAGAAGAAGGCGCCGGCGGCGCGGAAGACGACGACCGCCGCAAGAACAGAAGAGACCCCCGGAAGACCCCGGAAGACCCCCGAAGGCGGATCGAGACCCCCAGACGACGGCGGCGACGACGAAGAAGGTAGCCGGACTTCTCCGCTCGGTAAAAGAGCTTGGTAAATGGCGGAGGAGTCCAGCGAGAAGACCCCCAAGAAGGAAGAAGACCCCCGGAGCAGTGCAATAAAATATTTTTTCAAAAGTGTGTGTGTTTTTGTACTTTACATTTTACACCTTAGGTGAATGGGTAGGGGTACATCGTACCCCATACTCATTCACATAGGGTGGGGGGCCGGTATCTGGGGGCCCCCTTATTAAAGGGGGCTCCCAGATTCCGATAAGCCCCCGCCCGCAGACCCCGACAACCAGCGGCCAGGGTTGTCGGGAAGAGGCCCTTGTCCTCATCAACATGGGGACAAGGTGCTTTGGGGTGGGGGGGGGCGCACGACCCCCCTTTCCCCAGGGCACCCCCCATGTTGAGGGCACGCGGCCTGGTACGGCTCAGGAGGGGGGGGCGCTCGTTCGTCCCCACCCCTTTCCTGGCCTGCCAGGCTGCGTGCTCGGATGAGGGTCTGACATGGATTTGGGGGGAACCCCCACGCCGTTTTTCGGCGTGGGGAGTCCCTTTAAATCCATGCCAGGTGACAGAGCTAGCGCGGCGGCATTTACTGCTTACGCTAGCTACGTAACCTGAAGTTACGTTCTAAATGAACGGACTGCTCCGTGTGTGGGCAAGTCCGTTCATTTTCAAAAGTCCACCCTGGCCATTCCTTTAAGTGAAGGTAAATTGGGTATCTGGCGCTCAAGGAGGCAATGCCCTTAGTTTGTAATAATGTACATTTGATTAGTCAGTCTTTAGGTAAAAACAAAGTTGAACCACGGTAAGCGGGTGATTTAAACAGAGGCAGCCATCCTCAGAGTGTGTCCAGTAACTCTGAAGAACATATAAAAGAAACGGGGGGGGGGCGCCTCTCTGAGTGTAGTATTAAAACAGTATCATTTATTGCACAAGATTGAAAACACTTACAAGATATAAGTGGGAGTCATGCTCATCATAAGTATGTAGTCCTGGCAGTTCTACTGCATCCCACAGGCTCCTCGCATGATCCGGGTAGCTGGATTCCTTTAGAGTACTGTGCTGTAAATGGCAACTCCCGTGCGCATGCGCAGGAGTAACGTCATCGTGGCTCCAGCCACTCACACAGCCGGAGTCAATGAACCCAAAAACAAAGACGTATGAAGATGGAAGCCTTGTCAGTGGTGACAGCTCGCTGCTGGAAGGGCTTCGTTCTAGTTTCACATAATGTGCATACTAGTACATTATGGTTTTACCGTGCAGGTTCCAAAAAAAAAAAAAGCGGAGGTAAACCCATCGATTTAACAGTTTAAAAAAACAGTCACATTCCTGGCATGCCGGGAAGGCTAACTGTCACATTTGTTGTGCTCTTAACCAAACTGTCAAACTATCCAATAGCTGGTATCATAACTGGTCACATGTGCAGCACCATGGCAGTTGAAGATCAAACAGAAACCAAGATGGAAGCTTCCTTGTCTGAAAATGATAGGAGGGTTTACTTCCAATTTAAGTGGAACTAAGGGCAGAAATTCTTACCTCTGCTTCAAAAGTCTGACTGCGAGGCTCCTCACTGATGCTGGCATCTTCTTCCCAGCTTCTACTGGGTGCTGATCTTCAGCCCTCTTGATTTGCTGATGTGGGATGATGTCACTCCTGCACACTGGCACCATGCCCGAGATGCAAATTGAGTTGTGTGTGCACAGCTCAGTGTACATTTTTCAGAAGATGGCAGGCAAACGGGCAGGTTTATATTTATTGCAAAAGAGATATTGCATGCCCCTTCTGCAATAAAGAGCCTGTCTACCTGTGCTTTCCTTTTACTTAGGCCCCTTTCACACCGGGGCGTTTTTCATGCGGTGCAGCGCTAAAAATAGCGCCTGTTCACCGCATGAAAAAATCCTGCCCCTTTAACTCCAGTGTGAAAGCCGGCGGGCTTTCACACTGGAGCGGTGCGCTAGCAGGATGACAAAAAAAGTCCTGCTAGCAGCATCTTTGGAGCGGGATAGGAGCGGTGTGTTCACCGCTCCTATACCGCTCCTTCCCATTGATTACAATGGGAGACCGTGGTAAAACCGCGGCAATACCGCGGTTACCGCGGCAATACCGCGGCTACGGCGGCGCTCTGCGGGGGGTGTTTAACCCTTTTTCGGCCGCTCGCGGGGGGTAAAACCGCACCGTGAGCGGCCGAAAACCGCGGTGAAAACGACGGTAAAGCAGCGCTAAATATAGCGCTGCTTTACCGTCACCGCGGCTCACCGCCCCAGTGTGAAAGGGGCCTTAGTAAAAAAATGAATCAAACATGCATTACAAAAAAAAAAACATACATGAAACGTGTGATCCTAGCTTTACCCCTTATGATCAAATTCAGGTGTAGGTCCCTTTAACTCCTTCTCCCACAACTCCTTGGGTTCTTGGACACACCTAGGGAAGTTAAGTGTCTCTGCTTCTCTCATTCAGCACAACACCTAATGGGGCAGAGGTAGCTGGGTGAGTGGTCTGCAGCCAGGTGAGAAGCCCTCCACAGTTAAAACTAGCAGCCCTCCACAGTTAAAACTAGCATGTGGGCAGCTGGATGAGAGCTTTAGACCCCATATACACTATTAGATTATCTGCAGACTTTTGTCTTCAGATTTACCAAAACCATATAATATGAGGTCAAACCTTAAGATTTTCAATTTGTATGCAATCAGGCGGCCCTTGCACTACATGGTTTTGGTAAATCTGAAGACAAAAGTCTGCAGATAATCTGATGGTGTGTATGGGGCTTAATAGTACGCAAATTCTATAACAGACCCAGATACTGTTGGGAGCCTTTTGTTCTTGGATCCCTCCAGTTGTTCACTTGTGTTCCAGAACACCTTGGACTTCATTGTGAAGATAAGTGCAAGTAGCTGTGTTCTGTACTGTTTTACTAAAGAAGTGATTTCCAGTTTGAATCTCTGTTCTTAAGCTGGCCATACACTATTCAGTTTTTGTACCACCTTGTTCAAACCTAAGCATTCAATGCAAATTGGGTTTATTCAGGCACACCCTTGTATCACATAGTTGTTGGAAGATCTAAAGGGGACTTTGCAATCAGATTGTGTATTGTCACTTTTGTAGATACTATGCTATGCAGTCACATGTCACCCTGAAGGAACCACAGAGTCATTGCTGTGAAGGGTCCATGTTTGTGCAGCTTTCATAATTTGTTGTGTATTATTCTGCAGAGTATACATGCTCTTTTCAATATTGAACCTGTTTGCACTTGTTTAGTAAATTGCAAGTTACAGTTACTTTCTGTCTGATCATTCAGCCAATTACCTATCCTGGCAAATGACAATGCACTGCTGTTTGGTGACATACAGTGTCTTCCTGTGTACTGTAGCAAAATGCTACATGTCTGTACTTTTCTGCAGCTCCAGGCTGCATTGCATTGTGACTAGTGCACGTACAGTATCTCACAAAAGTGAGTACACCCCTCACATTTTTGTAAATATTTGATTATATCTTTTCATTGACAACACTGAAGAAATGACACTTTGCTACAATGTAAAGTAGTGAGTGTACAGCTTATAACAGTGTAAATTTGCTGTCCCCTCAAAATAACTCAACACACAGCCATTAATGTCTAAACTGCTAGCAACAAAAGTGAGTACACCCCTAAGTGAAATTGGCCAAATTGGAACCAATTAGCCATTTTCCGTCCCCGATGTCATGTGACTCATTAGTGTTACAAGGTCTCATGTGTGAATGGGGAACAGGTGTTAAATTTGGTGTTATCGCTCTCACTCTCTCATACTGGTCACTGGAAGTTCAACATGGCACCTCATGGCAAAGAGCTCTCTGAGGAACTGAAAAAAAAGAATTGTTGCTCTACATAAAGATGGCATAGGCTACAACAAGATTGCCAAGATGCTGAAACTGAGCTGCAGCACAGTGGCAAAGACCATACAGCGGTTAAACAGAACAGGTTCCACTCAGAACAGCAATGCTGCAGAGGTTGAAGGGGTGGGGGGTCAACCTGTCAGTGCTCAGACCATATGCCGCACACTGCATCAAATTGGTCTGCATGGTTGTCGTCCCAGAAGGAAGCCTCTTCTAAAAATGATGCAAAAAAGCCTGCAAACAGTTTGCTGAAGACAAGCAGACTAAGGACATGGATTACTGGAACCATGTCTTGTGGTCTGATGAGACCAAGATAAACGTATTTGGTTCAGAGGTGTCAAGCATGTGTGGCAGCAACCAGGTGAGGAGTACAAAGACAAGTGTGTGTCTTGCCCGGTGATGGGAGTGTCATGGTCTGGGGCTGCCTGACTGAGTGCTGCCTGCACTGGGGAGCTACAGTTCATTGAGGGAACCACATGAATGCCAATATGTACTGTGACTTACTGAAGCACAGCATGATCCCCTCCCTTTGGAGACTGGGCCACAGGGCAGTATTCAAACATGATAACGACCCCAAACACACCTCCAAGATGACCACTGCCTTGCTAAAGAAGCTGATGGTAAAGGTGATGGCCTGCCAAGCATGTCTCCAGACCTAAACCCTATTGAGCATCTGTGGGGCATCCTCAAATGGAAGGTGGAGGAATGCAAGATCTCTAATGTCCACCAGCTCCGTGATGTCGTCATGGAGGAGTGGAAGAAGTCTCCAGTGGCAACCTGTGAAGCTTTGGTGAACTCCATGCCCAAGAGGGTTAAGACAGTGCTGGAAAATAATGGTGGCCACACAAAATATTGGCACTTTGGGCCCGATTTGGACATTTTCACTTAGGGGTGTACTCACTTTTGTTGCCAGCGGTTTAGACATTAATGGCTGTGTTGAGTTATTTTGAGGGGACAGCAAATTACACTGTTATACAAGCTGTACACTCACTACTTTACATTGTAGCAAAGTGTAATTTCTTCAGTGTCGTCACATGAAAAGATATAATAAAATATTTTGTGAGATACTGTAGAAAACAATTGTTTTCTATGCCCCCAGCAGTGACTGGCGTCTATCTAGTACAAATCACTGCATGTGAACAAACTATAAAAGCTCCTCCGTTAATAAACATTGCTGCACTAAGGGGCACCATACACGTTACAATCTAACCAAACAATCTCTGTACAATAAACTTTAGATTTATCAAACTATATAATATGAGGACCTACTGAGGTCTACTCTATCCAATCAGTCTGTATCTAATCAGGCAGGCCCTTGCACAATCAGATTGTATAGTGTATGGCCAGCCTAAGGCTGGCAATGCTTGGAGAAATTAGCTAGATTCCCCCATCAACACAGATAGTGTTTATGTGGGAATCCCTCCCACCCATTGTCTTCTCCCAGCAGGGGGATAGGGGTGGGCAAAGGGGGAAGCTGTCCCCGCCTGGAGAAGACAGTGATAATTGCTAGCAGGTATAGTAACTGGTAATGATAATCCCAAGAGAATCCGGCAGGCTGGTTGTACCCACATCAATCAACTGATAAACTTGGTACATTCAGCCTGCCCATTAACAGTTCAAATCTCAGTTCTCAGATCAGTTCAAATCTCAGCCGGTTCCTGCTGAACCGGCCGAGATTCAGACCGTGTATGCCCAGCCTAAGCTTTTAGAGCTCGTTCACCCAATGTGCAGTGACCTCGGTTTTTCTGCACCAGGTCAACGCAGGCCACTGCACGGTGACATAGAAAACAATGTTTTTTTATGTGTGTTGTTTATAGCACAATTTTGTGTACATCTGCATTGCAGTGCAACATGTCTGCATTTGAATGACACACACATTAATACATGTAAATGCAATGCAAGTGAAAGTAAAGATATAAAAAAAAAAATGTTTTGTAAGTATATGACCCTTTCAGAGACCTGTCACTTGAGGACATGAAAACACATGCCAACATGGATAAAAACCCAATGTAAGACAATGCAGTCTGCCTGAAAATACATATTAAGGGCTCATTCACACTATATGCAGAGACCCGCATTTATTCACTAGTGAAAAACAAAATGTTTTCTATGTGCCCCGTTCACACCACAATGCTGTTGTAATGTACGGTGCAGTGTGGGAAAAAAACGCAGCGTGTTTGCAGTTTTCCTCAGCGCACTGGATGTTCTCGCATATCACCGCACGACAGCACAATGCACCGCACTGCTGTGCGGAGACATGAAGGAAACGTTACTGCATAGCACTTCAAATAAAGCTGATAAATTGAAAAAAAGTAAAATGCGCATTTCAGAAGCTCACACTGAAAGCAGCGCAACGTTTTACGAGTGTGAACACAGCCTTAATGTACGTCAACACGCATGCATTTTTGATGCGTTGTGGTGAGTTTTATGAGCAGTGTGATATGAAAGGACCCTTCAAATTGCCTGAAGGAGTCTGGCATGCTCAAAGATTCAGATTTTTTTATTAACATTTTGGTTGTTTTTTTTGCAATTTACATAACATAAATCATTTATTTACCATTTTTTTTTATTATTAACATTTTGGTTGTTTTTTTGTGTTAGTTTTTTGGCAATTTACATTAAAAAAAATGTAAATAAAAGATTTATATTATTAACATTTTGTTTGTTTTTTTTTTTGTTTTTTTTTGTTTGTTTTTTTGCAATTTACATAATATAAATCTTTTATTTACATTTTTTTTTTAATTAACATTTTGATTGTATTTTTTGTTTTGTTTTTTTGTTTGTTTTTTTGCAATTTACATAATATAAATCTTTTTCCCCCCAAAACAATATCTACATCTGTATCATCAATTTACTTTGCAGTGTGCAAAGCAGACAGAAATAGCATGAACATGCAGTGTACTAGCATGGATCTATCTGCATCAGGCTAAAGTATTTAGACATCTGGTGGTTAACCAGCTTTCAATTAATAATGTGTATTTTTTTATTGTTTTTTTTTTTTAGGCGGTGCTGTCAGAGGAACCATCTGGCAAGTAAGAAGTTAAAGGAGCATGTCATGGTGCTGGGGAAGGCAAAGCTATTTGAGCGCACTGAGCCTGTGCTCCTGCGGCTGACCTATATAGGTAGGTGTAGGTAGCAGAAAGCCTTTGTGTGGGATGCTGGGCTAGGGATGTGCTTAGAGCATCCTTCATATACACAGACACTTCAGACCCCAGCCAGCAGAGGACAGAACGCTGTACAGCTGAACACAGCAGCAGCCACAAGAGATCCAGTGTGAGCAGCAGGCAGGGGGATTATTAGGAAACAAAAGAGAGAGGAGGAGGAGGAGGAGAGAAAGCAAGGAAACAAGTCAGAGGCTGCAATCAGCACTGCTCCTCTCTCACACACATACACATCTCGCTGTGGCTGCTTTTCTTTCCTCCTCAGCCCTTCTTCATCCCTTTCCTCCACACACCCCTTCCCTCCCCATCACTCTGCACCCTCCCCCCCCCCCCCCTCCACCCTCCATCGCCGTCGTTCTCCATCTCTGCCATCCTGCTTTATTTTCTGCTTGCCACCTCTCCGCTTCCCTCCCTCCTTTATATTTCTCTCATTCCCCCAATCCTTCTCTATCACCCCCTTCTTCTTTTCCCTGCACACTCTCCTTGCCACCCCCACCGTTCTGCACTCCTCCCCCTCTTTTCTCTCCCTCTCTCTTTCTCTCTCTCTCCATCCCTTTCCTCCCCCTCCTGGCTTCTCTTTTATTTATTTATTTTTGGCTGCTCTTCTCTGTCTGTTTCCCTTCTTTCGTTGTATAGCGGTGTCTGTATTTTTTGGAGGTGCACCAGGGGGCTCCCCTTTTGCAGTGCTCGCAGTGCCGGTAGTGGGGTCCCCCCTCACTCCCCTCCTGCTCCAGCCTGTGACCCCCCCTTACCCCCAGAGTTCTCCCCCCCCCCCCCCTAACCCTGTGCTCTCAGCCTGCTGCAGCCTACCAACATGATGGCGGCAGCACCCATCCAGCAAAACGGGACCCATAGTGGGGTGCCCATAGACCTGGACCCCCCAGACTCAAGGAAGAGACCCCTGGAAGCACCCCCGGAGGCTGGAAGCACGAAGAGGACCAACACTGGAGGTGAGTGCACTGTCTGCTATACTGCAAGGGGGTGGAATAGATGTATTGAGACGGATTCTGGCCCTGCATGCACTCCTGGTACAGGCACCATGTTGGGGGTGTGTGGTACGTTGCTGGGGGCTTCTAAATCAGGCATGTTCATTGTAATCTATGGTCAAAATGGCGTCTTCTTGTGTTATTATTGTGGATTTTTATGGCTTACGTCCTCAACCTGTGCTATGCTCTGATTGCAATATGCTTTGCATTAAGGCAATACACGTATACACCCCTTAATGGTTCTGGGGTGCAGGGGCAGCTCGGAAAAGGGGTACCTGCCCTTCATGGGCATGTCATTGTGTGCTTACAATAGATGCCGTGGACATAAAGACGGCTGATTTAAGGATTTCATTGTGAATCACTACGGCTGCTGATGTAGGGGATGCAGGCACTGGCATCACTTGCAGCCCTCCGGAAAGGAACAGGTTAAATCCCAGTGCTGGAAGATGCATGGAGGAGGCAGGGACCAGACCAGTCAGCTGCACATCAGTGACTGCACCTCTCGGTCCCTTCTCATTGTTTCTGGGCATCCTTTTATTTAGCAAGACAAACCTTCCCTTTCCCGAGTGCCCGGATTTTTGGAGCAATACTGTGTGCCTTTTTTTTTTTTTTTTTGATTCCCCCCAATCATTAATTGTGAGCTTGGGGGAGGGGGGGAAGAGAGAGAGGCTCAGCTCACAGGAGCTGGGGGTTGCTTCTTCTGCATCCTGGTGATGTGTCCTAGCATCTTCACGTTCATTCCTATTGGAGGCATAACAATGCAACGATGCAGAGGTGAATGCATTTGCTGAGGAATTGAAGGAAGATCATTTTTTTTTTTTTCCTTGGCTTGGATGTATGCTCCCAGCACAGGAATCACACATGGACCTGCACTTTTATCATAAACTGTACAGGGATATATATTTACTGGAACATGTTGAGGTTATGCAAAGTCAGTGACTTGTTTTATATTAAAAACAAATGAACAAACATTCAACATTTTCAATCATTCCATTAAGCTGGGGCATTGATTTCCCAATTTTGCTATGTTTTCCATTTTTTTTTTAATTCTGTTTTTGCTTTAACTTTGTTGGTTAAACGCGTCGATATCCGGTGACCTGTGCGTATTTAAGATAACTGTGATTTAAGCTTTAGATCAGTTTGAAATAAGGGGGAAAATCTTCTTAAACTACTTTAATTAATAAGCTTATAGGAGGATCATGAGAGATTGAAAGACGCTAAAGAAATACATTGGGATTAGTGTGGAAGTCATTCCACATTGCATTGAGTTTTTTTTTTTTTTTTTTTTCTTCTTGGCAACTACCTAATGCTTACAAATTAAACATGCTGTTCAGAGGTGAGATTTTGCATGGGTTCATTCATAGCAGATGTTGATAAAGAGTTTTGCTTGTCAGATGCCTCATCCATCCACGTATATTCATCTTGCATTGCTTTGCATTTTTTTTTTTTTTTTATTATTATTTGTATATAGGATATGAATTATGTAATTTCCATGTATTTTTTTGTCAATGATTATAGGCTGAATTTCACATAAAACAGAAAAAAAAAAAAAAAAAAAAAATTTGATATATTTGATTTGTGTCCACAAGCGGTGTTATAGGGACTTATGTAAGTGTATAGCAGAAACCGCGACATGGATAAAACACTTTACATTGTATACATCGAATTGCAAATGTCTGAAAAATTGTGTCGTATATATCTCTGCTGTATTCTAACAGTTGATTTTTTTAATTTTTATTTTTTTACCCCTTGACAGAAGACGGCCAATTTTTCCTGAAGGTCCTCATTCCTAGTTATGCAGCCGGATCTATCATAGGAAAGGGTGGGCAGACGATCGTCCAGCTACAGAAAGAGACAGGGGCTACAATCAAGCTGTCCAAATCCAAAGACTTCTATCCAGGTAAAGACCAGACTCGTGCCAGCACGTAACAAGTCTGCTGCCGAGTAGGATATAAATGCATCATTGAATAACTGTGTTTGGGATGATAAGAATGGAATGTACAGTTATGTTTGCTGCCTGATATTTTTTTCCCCCCCTTGTTTTATCTTCGTAGTTGGCTAAGAGGTGATCGACCTTGCTTAGGTTTGTTGAACATTGTATGCATCTTAATGCCAGTGGTAAGCCACATTTACTGGCAGCTTTTTTCTATAGAGGTTTTGAACATTTTGGAATATGGGGAGGGTAAAGGGGCAGAAAAATTGCTGCCTGTCTATGACACACTTGCTGTGTAGGAGGATTCAGATTGCAGTCACGCAATCTTGGTGACATTTTCGTTTTGTGAACGTGAGTGGATGCCATGGCAGATGTCATGGCATATTCCACTGCGCAGTTTACAGCACAAATAAACAGAAGTCAGCACAGACAGAACATGCCCAAATAAAATAAAAAAAGAGATTACACATTTTAGTATAAACCAATCTCTACCTAGCAGAATCTATAGCATCTGCAGCTTGCTGCTTATCGGACTCTAAATATATTGGTGTGTTCTTTATAGACAACCCAAGAGGATCTAAAAGGCAGATTTGACAATGGGGATCGCACACTGGATGTTCATATATTAGGACAGTTATTGCAATGAACTGCTAAAGCAATGGTGTCACCCTGTAAGAATATAGTGTGAAAGGTCAGTAAGTTAATTAGATGTTCTACTTCAAAGGCTGCCACTCTTAGACCACAAAAGAAGACTGCAATAGGACACTAGGCCGAAAGTCACTTACCAAATACATAGACGTGCGATCCAAACCATTTGTAATTACATCAGCCCCTACTATACAATTAGGAGCCATTGTTTTGTGTCACGGTTTGATTTGGGAAAGTCTATTTAATATCATTTTCTAGGAAAGATCATGCAAATGAAAAGCGTGGAGGATGTCTGTTTTGCGTAATTTAGCTGCACTGTTTGCAAATAAAAATCTGAAAAATATATGCAAATGCCTAGTGTTCATCCTCTTCCAGACAAAACATTGTTTTAAGCAAGCCACCGTTAGTGCGCTGCACATAGCATTTCTTTAATGAGATAATGTTGCCTTATTATGCTTTAATGGCAGAAGGTTTTGGGAGGCTTGTTTGGTATGTATGAGACCCTTGTGTATGCATGACTTTCTTCTTAGAATTATTTAAAACAATTGTCTATTGTCGATCATTTTCACGTATGTCCTTTGAATTACCTTTATCCGTATTCAAATGCATAGTGTGAGCATTACCTGTAATGCATTTCCTGTAATGAAGCAATTATTGTAGCAGGTATATCAGGAAGGGGTTGTAGGACTAATGTGACAAGGCTGCATCCAGCCTTCATCAAACGGTCTGTTTTTATAATCTAGGTAGCTATACCCTTACAGTAACGTAAATTTTACATGTGATTGCAATTGGACTGAATGTGGAGACTATACCTACTAGGCTATAGTACATACCTATGCGCTGACCATGCAACTCATTAATTAAATGCACACATCCTACTCTAGGATTGACAGTTTGTATGCATACATATAGGTATAGGTTTAATGTTTTCAGAAATGGAGATTAGCAAGGATCAGAGTTTATTGCAGCATAGTCAGATAAAAATAACATGGTGGGGGTGGGGGGGGGGTGGTTAATGCTCAAATTTAATAAGGTAATATATCTGGCAGACAACCGTTCAGCCAAATTGAATTTGCTGTTTAACAGCTGAAAATGAAATAGCATTTCTTGCATTATACATGAGTTTGTATTAGATGTGCTGAGATATTATAGGAAAGCGGTGTTTAGAACAGATAGCCCCAATTCCAGATTAAAAGTGGCCTTGTTTTGCCAATAATTTAATTCCGCTTGAATTGGTTTGAGTCTTGCAGTCCTGGGCCATACTTGTAGCAGAGTGTACATATGTGCCTGTCTGCTATTCATGCTGTGCTTTTTTTTTAGCTGCCTTGCTATATTTCTACATGGAAATGCATTGTTGGGCTCTAGTTGTGTAGTGTACCAGTATATTTAAATTATATATATATATATATATATATATATATATATGGTTTTATGTATATCTTTACGTTATTTTTATGCAAGGTACTATTTTCATCAAGTCCTTGATGTAATATCATAAATACATCATATATAAAAAAAAAAAAAATAACAGTAAAATCACAATATCATATAGACAACAAGTAAGCACAATTATGCTTAAGCTGTAATTTCAGTGTGGCAATTAAATTACTAGATAACCATCTTCTAATAAATTCAATTTTATAGATAAGGCTTTTAGGCCTGAAAGAAAATACTTAATTAAAAAAAAAAAATCATCGACTTTTGCTAGTTTTGCTGGGTATACACAATAGTTTACACATGTATATGTATATATATGTGTTTGTGTGTTCTACTATATGTATATCCTTCCAATGACCTGTTGATGTACTAGTTAGGAAACCTCCTTTCAACGTTCAGTTTTTCCGATACATTTTAACAACTGAATAGGACGTAACCAGTCCTGGTTCATTGATTTTTGCTTTGATTGAAGAACGTTTGCATATATATGCAATTCAGAAGGTATAATATAATTGACATTCAGAGAGAGATGTTTCTGCTGCCTAAGATTTAAGTTCTGTTCTTATGATTAGGTTGTGATTTGAGTTTATAGTAAAGGAACGTCTATACTAGTGAGTTCATGTAATATCGAAACAGAGACATATGTCTTATGCTTCTCTCTGTTAATTGAGATTGTTCAATGATGAAAGCGCTTTTAAGGGTGTAAGAATAGTTCAAAAAAGGAATGGAACAAAAGGAAAGCGCCAATAGTTTGATACATACACTCATTTTGTTGGCTGGTGAAAATTTTCATCGCACACTATTAGTGGATGTCTACGTGTACAACGGTGTATGTTTTTTACACGGATGTCTAGCTGCATGCTATCACTTAGGCAATGAGGAATGAAATGATGTCACTATATGTGACTCTTCATTGTGACAGCTGGTGGGGTTTCCATTTTAACCTTATCGTCCCTGGACATTTTCATGGCTTTTTATTTGTCCAATATTTTCAAGGGGCTTTTGTTTTTATTTTTTCATCTCTACTCTCTTTACTGATAATAAAGAAAACCTGGCAGTGTTTTGCCCAAGGTGAAAATATATACTTTGTGCACATTACGTGTACCTAAATGTACATATGTGTCGATCGTTCTCCCAAGCTATCCAAAGTCATAGTCATGTCATTGGCTATTGTGATGCGAAGGCACGTCACTATCCTGCAGCAATAATGACTTCTAACTAGGGAAGTTTAATGTTATTCAGGATTAGTACAGTATGTTGCTATGTATGCAGTATAATCGTCATCATTTTCTTAACAGAATGTCATTGACACTTTTTGATGCTTGGTTTATTTCGAGGGGTGTTTCATTGAGTTCCTATGGAAATACCTGAACATATTTTACACTCTCTTAGTTGGCTTGTTAAACTTATAGATATGAATGTCTAAAGTGTCACCAAATCCCAATTCTAATATGACCTATGGAAATCTGCATGTATTATTCTCAATCCAATGCACTAATACTGGATCTCACTCTTCAAATCTACCTATGTTGTAATGTCAATGCCAGGATATATTTTAACTGGTATGACAAATTGCGTGAAGAGAATTTTTGTTGTGGCTATGATATTATCATTAATTTTCCTACAAAATCATTTTTAAAATGGTCTTAATATCGTTTTTTAAACGTTCCTAAATTCCAGTTGAGACTATCGTAAAACCTTGATCTATACAGATTTGATTGTAAGCTTTATCATACACTCCCAGCTACTCTAAATGGGATGGTTGAAGCCATAGTAAATGACTGAAAATATAGTTGTTGTTTGATAGAAAATGAACACAGATATACACTGAATATGACCAGTTAGTGAAAAGCATTCCATGAAACATCAATGCCTAGGTATATTCTTTACAGTAAAAATTCCGCAGGTGGCAGTGCTGGAGCATTGAATCCGCATTTTACTAAACACTGTGGTGTCGTCATTGCAGATAACCATCAGCAATCATAGCTCTGTGATGTCCCTAATCACCCTACTTATAATCCCAAGCTAGTTTATTTGCTAGTGTCACAAAGTACTCTTTTACTGTCCAAAAATGATCAAATATGAACTTCATGTTGACTATTAGTTGCGTTTTTTGACTCTACTGATACAAAAGACCTATAAGACGATGAAAAGAAGGAGATAACATTCACAGATGTACAATAGCACACTAGCGGACTACCTATGTTGAAACCACAGTTTTGTTTATTACAATTGTTTTTAAAACCTAGTTTATTAAAACGTAACTAGTAATAAGACTGGAAGCCTTCAATTGTAGAGATAGCTGAACGCGAAAGGAAATTTTAATTTTCAATTAAGGGTATCGGTGCATAGCAGAAGAATGAACACCAAACCACAATGTAGTCCATGCTTGGATCATTAGTCAAAGTTCATTCTAGTAGAACCATTTGGCCCATGTATCTACAGGTTCCAGATCACACAAACATGTAGAATCATATCATCTCTGTATGAACTATAGCAACTTGGATATCTTTTTACTATTTCCAAGTATGTTTAAATAGGCACAGTATACCTGAAAGGCAAATTGCATGCAGAATATTGAAAAAAAAAAACACTTTGGCCCTCCTTTGCTATCCAGACCCACTAATTTTCTCAAAAACATTCTGTCAATTTTAGTTGTAGTTAATGCTGTGCTCCTGTCTGTTAAGCTCTGTGGTCTGAACTGACCAGCCGTTATCTCAATGAAAAGCGATATCCAGAGATGTAAGAAAAGATTCACTGAAGCGTGTCACACAATTACTTTGCTCCCAAAATGCGCTACAAGCAGTTATTAGCCAAGATAAGCACACTGGTAAAGAAACTCCTCTGGCTCCTCTACAGGTTCACACTCCCGGATTTCCATCACGACTGCTTTCATCAATGAAAAATAAAAATAAAACTACTACTTCTATCTATGCTGTTTACCTGATATTGATTAACGAGATTTAAATGAAATGCCACATAGTAAATACTGTTCACCTTTATAAGACCAGCATGACAATTTTCTTCATCTCCCTATTGAGTTTTGTAATTAAGTCACCACTGTCCTCAATATGGGGAAAATGTCCGTCTGTTTCAAGCTTAGCTATAGCGATGGGTGAATCTGCCCAGGTTCGAAGGTTGCCAGAGGTTTGGCGAATCATGTTCAAAATTAGATGAATCTAAGAGGTGAATTCAATTGAAGTCCATGCAGGCAAAAAATGTTGTGAGAAATTATGACTATTGGTAGGGCTAATCGGCAAACTACAATAAAAAGGCATGGAAAGCTGGGAACTGCCATAGAGCACATGTACCAATTTAAAAAAGGCTAGCATACAGCAAGGGAGTGGGTCTTTTCATGTAGCTTTGAGGACAATGTTGAAAATACAAACACCCTTTAAATAACATGCTTGGGGATACTTTAAAGCTATAAGTGAATTTTTGAAACTGTATTATTTTCCTGGATAGTTTCAGTGACAGTGTACACATATTTATCTGTCATTTTTTTTTTTTAAATTAGCTTGGCTTACATACAGCAGCAGAACCCCAGTCTGAAACAGAATTTGTTTAAGTAGTTTTAGAAAGCGACACATGTGTACCTGCTTTGACTGGCATAAAGAATATGGCCAATAGTCCGCTCTGGCTATTCTTATACACCGCTGCAAATCTGTTCTGCCGCTGGCCAATTTCCAAGCATGCCTAGGCCAAAATTTGACTAAGAGCACAAACTGGGATTTACTGGAGAATTTTAATCAGGGATAATAGGCCTAACTGGTGTATACCTAACTTTTATTGTACCTATGGGGGTGCATTAGATGTGTTTTATAACGTGAGGTGGTTTGGATGCACACTGTTAATGCACTTCGTTTTTTTCCCTTTCCAACGATGCAGCAGGATGCTGCAAACAAAGAGGCAGCTTAAAGAACAGATGGACAGTAACAAGTGAATGCTCTACATTAGACACCAAAAACACAAAAATCCCCTATCAATGTAAGAAAAAAAAATACATAGAAGAGATCAAAAGCCCCACAATACCACCCCTAAATCAAAAGCACCTTTTTTTCAGAAGGGAAGACTTTTAGCAAAAGAAAAAAAAAAAATGAACACCAAAATTGTTAAAATAAACTTCAATATACCCAAGAAAATAAATAAAATCCGCAAAATACCGCCGCCTAAAACAAAGCCCCCTTTTTTTTTTTTTTTTTTTTTAAAGGGAGACCTTACAGCACAAAAAAAGTTTGCTAATCTTGAGACAGTAGACTAAAGTAACCACTGACCTCAGATCATCCATACAATAAAATGAAAGACAAAAAAAAGTCCTCGATAATAGGAAAAAGGTTTCCCAAATAGCTAACAGTTTCTCTAACTGACCCTAATCTCTCCCTGTGCTTTCCTTACAACAACTTACAATTCACTGATGTTATGGCTGTCTTGTGTCCCCCCCATCCTTTTTTTAAAGAGGGGACCAGCTTATCTAAAAGCCCCTTATTCAACCTTATAAGTCTGATGGCCATAGTTCAAAACAACGTGCAGTGTATTATGGTTTTAAAAAAATTATCCCGGCAAATCTGCACAAAAATTTACTCTGCACAATTCATGACTCTTGTACCCACGGTAGAGATGGATCTCATCCCCACTCAGCTATTTATTTGTGTCCTGCTCTGACTATATGAATGTGTCTGGGTTTCAGCCAGCAGTAAACAGAGAATGAGGGAGCTTTGCCACAGACACTGTGATAAAGCAGGAGTAGCTGTCAGGACTGGCGTCCATTCAGGGCTATGACAGAGCAGCAGTGCATATTTCAATGCTCACAAGTGGAGGCATCAGCTTTGCTTATCTCTATCTTGAGTAGTATAAAGGATTTCTATCAGTAATCTTAATGTTTAAGGACAAAACACATTTGTTTGTTACGGTCACCAAAACATCTGTCTCGTTCTTCTCAAATGCTGCATAGTGATGTGTCATCAGATTGCTTTTTTTTTCATTGTCTATCTCGCTAATTATTTGGCTGTGAAATAACATAGACTTTTACTCAGCCTCATATTAAAAATGGAATGTTTCACTACCGTTTCTGTGGGTGATGCAGACAATGAAGCCATCGCTCGTCTCCTAAGCAGCCTATGGCAGAATGCCGAACCATCAAACTGTAACTGTGTCCAAAAACTTTAATGAGTATGTGCCGCTGTAGGGTGCTCATCGCTTTAAAAGAGTTCCATAGCGTGGAATTTAAAATTCCTAACCTGTCCTCATTTTGTGACCTTAAATGGGTCATTCCCTGAGGTTCTGCGCATGTTTTGTGCATATTGCGTTACAATGATGTCATTTAAAAGTAGAGGAGCTGATATAAAACCATGTCAATGTGTGCTTTACCAGGGCCTGGCTTCTTGATAAATGCTCATATTTTAACAGGAATAAGCACCATCCCCTTAAGCATGGGCAACTACCTTTAAATTAGCCCCTATGCAGAGATAATACTTTTTTCCAGCTGTTAACTTAGCAAGCATGCAAGAATCACATTATTTTCAAACAGTGGTAAAGTCAACTAACTATGAGTTCAGGTAATTCAAACGCCATGTCTCTATGTGTAATAAATTACATGAGCGGTGAGAAAAGAAGACAATCATTTGCAGGGCTTTCAATTCAGTTCTCCTAATCGTCAAGCAAATAGGTCTCATATCAATATGTTATTTGATTTTTGTTCATTGAAACAAATGCATAATTGTTTCAGAAGCAGTACACCTATAAACAATAACTACAGAAGTCCAAAGTAAAACACCCTAGCAATAAAATTGTTAACATTTTTACATTATATGTTACTTTTTCTAATCAATATAGACCACACATGGACCCTTGTACAGTTAATAGTTTACACATGGCCCAATTTAAAAAATATTATAAAATGTTAAAAGGCCTATTACATTAATTCATTCTGTGTGTTTTTTCACAGTCATTGACAGCTGTTTCACAAGATACTTGCAGACTCACTATAACCATATAGGTAACTTATGATATGCAGTATAAAGTAGAAAAAAGTAGTATAGAAAGAGGGCTCCTTTAACCAGAAGGGGGGGGGGGGGGTGTTAATTCCAACTGGTTGGTATTTGGTAAAAATCTTCAGCATTAAACAATTTTTGGGTGGTATAATTCTGTAACCCATTGCAACAAGTTATCAAATGATATAAGCAAATGCAAATATATTCTGTACCAAGTACTTGGGACATGGTGCTTTCCGGAAAAAAATTATCTTTCTCTGCTTTGTAGCAATGTGCCCACTGTGTATTATATTACAATTAGCAATTGACCCCTGCCTTTCCCAGACTGGCCCTAGCATTCCTATTCGCATTGTTTATTAGTGCTCCTCACAATTAGGTTAGGAGCAAATGCTTTTCTGTTGTATCTCCCCTTTCTGTAGTTTTGGAAAATTGTAGATAATGAATTTCCAAATCATAGATCCCATAATTAAAAAAAGTGTGGCTCCCCCTCTTTTTTGAAGCAGTGCAATTTTTGCCACATTCTTGACATTTTTGCCAAACAGGTCATTTATTTTAGGTTTCTTTTAAAATAAACTTCCACAGATATATACTCTTTCCCTAACTGTAGTAATTGAATTTAAAAAAAAATATTCATATAATTAATTATAATTGCAGGACTTGTTAGTAACTGAATGAAGAGACTGGTTTAAAGCATGCATTTAGGGACCAAGAAGGAACAAAATGGTTCCCGAATTTGTACAGTGATCAAGGAAACATATTTTGGTAGATAGCAATGTGAGCACACGTGAAGAAAGTTGTAGAAGGAGCCACTGTGAATTGAGAACTATCACTCATCAAGATTCCATATTTCAGGCTCTGTCTAGCTGGACCCTTGCAGCCTGTCTTTAGAAGAAACTAAGCACAAGTGTTTATTGAATTGTGGGAGTGAAATCCCATATTAACCCTTTATACAGTTTTGTACAGTAGAAGTTTGAAGTCTTGAAACTACTTGGGTTAAGGGAAAAGGTCTGATATACTGTATGTGTCAGTAGAAAGCTGCAGGTAATTGGGGCCCAGCTGGTAGGAACTCAACCACAGCAGTGTCTGGTTTCACTGCAGCTGCTGTTGGGCTTAATTACCCTGACCTATGGGGCAGGAGGAGGAACTCCGTCCAACAGGGAAGCGGCCACTAAGCTCCTATTGGCACCCTATGTGACTTTCTTTGCGCCCCCCCCCTTCTATTTGACTGGAATGATCTGACACTAAAAACCACTTCATACATAAACATACAGTGTAGCTGAATTTTCTGTTGCAACAAATTCATTTTGTATTTCTGCAACTTTCAACCACTTTCCCTTAATAGGCATTATAAAAAAATGAAAAACAGAAAAAGATCAGGGCTGATTTGCAAATACTAAAAGTTGGTGCATTGCTCCTGGCTACCAATCCAGAGTTAGGATTTATTTTCTAACCTGCTCTATAAAACGATGATTAGAGATTGGCTGGCTGCAGTAGAATGAAATTGCAGCCTCAATAAGCTATACTAGCTTTGATATGGCGTGTCTTTCATTTAATACTGGGTTAGATTTTTGTGGTTGTACAAGGTTGAATTTTAGATAAGTCAAAATCATATTAAATAAGCAATAATATCTCTAGATCCCGCAGCCTCCCAGCTTCAGAAACTCATAAACATTTCTCCAATTTAAAGAAAATGGCTAACTTAATTTGCTTTTGCTGTACATTTAGTTTTTGTGATTTAAAAAATTGCATTGAAAGCATTTTGTGAGATATTACACTTGGCACATTGAATGAGTCTTAAGTCATTATTAAAGGGCTGGCAACAAATTTATGTGCGTAACAAATCTTCTGCAGATGAGTTTGCACACATCTACTGTCTGTATTCCTATGTACCCTTGGCGTAAAAGAGTAAGATTGTCTCATTTAGAAGTTTGGAGCCAAGCCAGCTTTTAGGGCATATCAACTCCCCCCCCCCCCACCACCCTGGAAGTGAGGATATTCCTGTAATCTCACAACCCTCGGTCAGCTGAAGGGACAGTTACGTCCTAAGCATACATTCAGTCACCTGCCAACGAGGAGAGACATTCTGTGGGCATTCCCTTCATGTCTTGGCCCTGTCGCTGCAATGATGTAAAAAAAAAACTGTGTTAAGGAGAAGCTTACATGATATAGATAGCAATAGCATTGAAGGGAAATTTGGTACCATATGACTGATTCTAAGAAAGAACTAACCAAAATAAACTTGCAGCAAATCCTCTCTATAAAATCATACATTTGCAGTTATTTTACCAAAGATAGAGTGCATATCAAACAAGTAAACACATTTTACCTATTCACTGAGTAAATAGTTAAAGATACATTTAAATGAAGGCACTTTTCTGATGATAGTTTTACAAGGTAACCTTGGGCTGTAAGCAAGAAAAGATGGTTCCGTTTGTTGCCAAAAAGAGTACGGGAGTCCCCCTACACAGTCTGGAGGTGCAATATGTTGCACTGTATAGTAGAGGACATTGATGGAAAAATAAAGGGCTTAATAATTTAAAAAAATTCCAAACTTATAGCTAACTCTAACTAAGATAGTGATAATCCTTTATTTTAATGTCCCTTTGTAAATATGTAATGCAAAAATTTACAGCTATAGGGATACAAAATGTATATACTAGTCCTTTGGGAAAATACAGGCTAAACTCAAAAAGTTCCCTCTACTCATTTGGGGAGATTTTCCCTCTCTTTGTGTCCTTGTGAAACCAGAACAAGAGAAGACAGGAAGGCAGGTAGACACGGTAGTTAGAAGTTGTACTCCTTTCCCATTTGTATCATGTTCTGTGCAGGAAATAAATCTAAAACTAGCCATGGATGGATCAGCCAGCCAGCTGCTAAAAAAAAAAAACAAGAAACTGATTCCCCCATCCGCACATTCAAAGTAGATGGGGGAATCCCTCCCACTGCGCTATTGCATTTTGGCAGTGGGACTCCTCCACTGCCAGAATACACTAATCTCTGCTGCAGCCAATTAGATGCAAGCACAGATTGAAAATATGACAACACTACCGTTCGTTTAGAGTTGATCACCAGATTTACTCCTCTCGAACAGGCCATACATGGATCAAAAATGTGTCTGGTTTCTGCTAAATGGCTAGAATTTCGATCCATGCATGACCATTTGTGATAGATAGGGCAATACAAATCTGAGAACTCTTCCTAACTACAAAATGTTTGCTGGAGTTGGGCATTAAGGTGCTCATACACTAGTCATTTTGAGAAAAATTCAGAAAATCATATGACATTGACTATTTCATCACCTGCTTTGCATAAATTAATGACAGAATTGGCCAATCCTATAGCCAATGACTATGTTTCCTGATACCACCTCACTGCCCTAAATAGTCTTTGTTTATTTACATGACAGAAATCTGTCCACCTCTCTGACTCAGTAATGACAGAATTGTAGAAAATAATTGCATTTTACTGATTTCCTATCCCTATAGAGTGCACCACCATACTAGGTATTTCTTTACAGAGTACATTGAACAATTTACAACAGTCCTTAGCGCAATAGCCTCTTACAGCCTCATGTCCCTTGCTCCTTACTATACGACCACATCCTAGACCAGTGATGGTGAGCCTTGGCACCCCAGATGTTTTGGAACTACATTTCCCATGATGCTCATGCACTCTGCAGTGTAGTTCAGCATTATGGGAAATGTAGTTCCAAAACATCTGGGGTGCCAAGGTTTGTCACACTGTTCTAGACCATAATTGGTCAGAAGCCAATGAAACTAAACCTAAATATTTTTTTGGAGAACATAGAACCTACTTGCAGATAAGGTCCTTGCTGGAAACTGAAACACAAAGTCTGCAAAGGCAGGAGTACTAATCATACAGCCACCCTGCTATACAGTACATTTATAAAATGTATAATTATAATAAGAAAAAAATTCTAATTAGGCCAGATTTGTCAAGAAGTGAAATATGAATAAGGTGTATGGATGGGGCTTTTATTATAACAGAGTAGTCCGTTAGGTACATCTTTACACATTGGAACATAAGATGTACCGATAATCAAGGCTGATTATTATTTAATAAAATATGTCATGAGGCAAACAAACCTAAACATTTCCTTAATCTTTTTGTAAGATTTGTGTTTTCTTTTACCAACACATTTTTCTGCAAATAATACAACACTGAAATTAACTGAAAAATGTTTTTTTCATAAAGCAACAGATACAGCACAAAGGCTAACAGTCATATTACAAAACAATTACCGTACTGGACACATTCAAATTTCAGACTAGTCAGATTTTCAATCTGGATGGATCACAGTAGGAATTGTTAATCCTGTTACATTCCCTTTCTTTGTACTCTTGTCAGTGACATTAAATACAAACTATACATGTCACAAGGATCCAAGGAGTACTTAGATCCAGAACTATTGCCCACCCACACAAGTGCTTTACACACTTTTTTTCATTATCCTAGAAACCTAAAGCAGCTGCTGCCTTAAATTGACTGCTACTTGATAGAAACTGGCAGCTTGTTTTTTGAATTGTAGTGCTAGTCACGCATGGAACCCTGATTTGTTTTTTAAACATATTGTACCTCTTTGTCTTTGTAATTTTGTAGAGCTGGAGGAGCTATGGACCATTTTCTACTCTCTACTTCTATGTCCCAGTTATTAAGAACGCTCCTTCTATGTTACTGGTTGACAACTATGGCGTTTCCATGGTAACCACTACATTAACTGAACAGGCTATGCTTCTTCTATACATCATGGATACATCTTGAGGCTGGAGGGGGGCTGTAGTGTTGTATTTGTGTTCAAATTGCCGTTAGCCTTTATACAGATCCTTAAAGTAGTAGCCCACCCTAACACTAAAACCCCTGTATCTACAGACATCCGTGATCTAACACTAATCTATCTAGCCCTGTAAAGAAGAAATCAGTATACATACCTTTTTTTTTCAGCCAATCTGGTCCGGTCTCCAGCGGCGGAAGCTCTGCAGAGGACACAGCTGACAACGGCTGTGAAATGAATGGGGAGTGATGTCACCCATAGAGTTACTATGGGGCTTCCGTTGTCGGCTGTGTCCTCTGCACCTGCCTACACAGTGAAGCCGCAGCTGACGCCTCAGCACAGGACCACATTGGATTGGCTTCAAAAAAGGTATGTATACTGATTTCTCTTTTTCAGGGCTAGTGTTAGTTTTAGATTGTGGATGTCTGTATATGCAGGGATTTTAGTGTTACGGTGGACTTATACTTTAAAGCTGAACTCCAAGAAACCTAACATTTCTCTCATGTAATGGGGCTTCGCCCACACTGCAAGGGTTACCTGCTAATTTCTGTTGAAAAATCAGATATATTTACCTATCCTCTTTCCAGGCTCCTCTGCACTGTCAAATCAGTGCTTGTGCTCTGGTGGTCTAAGGTTCTCTGCATCATCAAGACCAATGTAGGGTGCACTGGATGTGAAGACACCGTGGGACAGTCACCTGCACCACCAGAGCAAATGGGGGTGCAATCTGCCTTAGGAAGGCAAAAATGGCTGCCCCGGTACTACCCTGACTCAGCCTCACTTCCTGTCCTGGTGGCTAGGTATTGCAAGTACAGGAACTGACCAGATATCTCTCCAAAAAAGACAGAGATAGCAAGATTACATGAGTACATGAGAAGATTCAGAACACCAGTCCAGTTTTATTGATGTCATCCTGTTCTGGTGACACCCTTTTTTCTTCATTTCTTGTTCTGGTGTCACCAGGACAGTAATAAAGAGGTAAGCACAAGCAGCAATAAATAAATTAGGTGCAATAAGCCAATATGTCAATATGGCTTGAGTGCATCTCTTCTTAATTTGTTCATGTTTCACCAGTGTGCTCCTACCCCCAGGTTATGGCCTGCAAAAAATGTATTTGCATTTTGTGAATTAACCCTCTCATATTAAAACAATGTCCTACTGTAAATATACTGTAAAAAATAAATTGTCATTAAACATTAGACTAGCAGCAGATCACGTTTTCCTGGAGGCCTCCTGGCAGCGGAAGGGTTACACGTGTGAGGTCTAACTTCCTCAGGAAGCCTGGAGACGGGTGGGCCTGCACCATGTGTATCAGGGCTGGGAAGGTGTGGGTTCCCTGCTTGGCTGTGAGAATAACATTTCTGGCTATTCCTATGAAGGATGATGTAGGGAGGAGCAGGGGAATCGACGGGGCCAGTGAACAGCTGAAGTGACACTGAGCGCCAGCTGGGGGATCTGAAATCAAAATAAGCTGTGTGTGAGTTGTATTAACGTGCAATTATAATGCACAATAGAGATTGTGCGGATCAAGGTCAGATTGCACTGGAAAAAAAAACAGCACAACAGAGCTCTGTTCAGTCTGTGCTTTCCCAACCCTGAAATCATTGTGGAAAGTCAGATTTCCCTGCAAACAGATTGAGCATTCCTAGTCTTGATGCTCAGCACTTTGTTCACGCAATATTATTTAACACTTTGGCATTCACAATAATATAAAGAAACTTTGGAAAAGATGACACGAACTGCACTCCAATACATATGTGTGACCTTGCTGTTATTTATGAAACTGATATTGGCATACCGACAGGAAGAAAAGACGAGAGACAATTGTTAGGTGGTATGATTTGTCAATTTAGTTATATGTATACCCAGTGGTACTTCATAAGGTAAAGAGGCTGTAACCCTATAAAAAAAAAAAAAGATCCTGTTCCTTTAAAGCATGTTAAACCACATAGTGTTTGTGCGGTGTCATTTGTCCTTTTTTTATGATGTAAAATACCAGGTTGATCCTGCCTGTTCCTGTGTCCCCCTAGGTGTACTGACCACGATAATCATGGCTGCTGATCCATGATACCGTGGTCAGTTTATGTGCCTCCGTCATCCCGCTGTGTTTAGAGTCTCACCCCCCCCCCCCCCCCCTGCCTGTCACCTTCTAGTGTGTGAGCCGATCTCCAAACCCACCCTTCCTCTGCCCTCCTGCTGCTATTCCATGTGGTAGTAAAGTTAGTGATTACAAATACTACCAGTCCCTCTGTTATAACAAGCTATAGTACACAGTGTTTGTGTTTTTTTGAATGTTGGCAGCTGAATACCTTTTTTCACACTGCCCAGCTGATGTCAGAGGGGAATCCTAACCCCTCCCACTGTAGTCCTTAGATCGGGGAAGGAGAGCGGCGGGCGGTCATGTGACCATGCATCGGTGATGTGAAAAAGGGTATTTAGCTGCAGAATAAAAAAAAAAACACATACCCTGTGTAGTATAGCTTGTTATAATAGAGGGGTTGGTGGTAATTGTAATCACTGACTTTACAACCACTTAAAATCAGTATTAAACCCCAATCCAAAAATTGAATAAATGGCAGCTTACCAATCATTAGATGTGGCAGCTGCATTTGTTTTCTCTTTTTTTCCCCTCTCTTTTTACTTGGTGGTCTGGTCAGGAGCACACCTCCTTTATTAGAGTGTCCCCACTCTGGGTGAAGGAGTAAAGGGGCACCTTTGGACAGCAGCATTGCCAATTTGGTGAAAATGGAGTGTTTGTACTAGCAGATTTAGATACACCAACAAATTGAAGCTGACCACCAGATCACACTTTTCAATCAGTTTATCCTTTTGGAATAGAGGGGGTTGCATGATTAAATAAAAGCTGGCCATTGTAACCACCCCTTTCAGCGGTAAATGGTTTGTCTCTTCCCTGTAAACCGATACATCAACTGGAGAACTTGTTCTTTTGAAAAACAACAGGATCACTGGATGAAAAAAAGAAAGTAAAAAAAAGAAAACTAATGCAGCCATCACATCTAAGAATTGGTAAGCTGCTATATAATAAATGTTTGCTTTTGGTTTTAATATTGCTTTAATTTATGTAAAATAATGTTTATAACATTCATGGATGAATAGTTGAATCTCTACAGGGACATGTAAAAGAATTCAATATTTTTTTAAAATAGACTGTTGTTATGGGGACTGATATATTCCAACACACAGCTAATTTCCTGTACAGAAAAACACTACCAATTAGTGACCTTTAGTCACTCTGCAATGCTGTGCACTGCAATGCATGTATTGTGGTGCAATAAACAGACCATTCAAAATGAATGGGCTGAGGTTCACAACAGGCTTACATTAGAGAGGAGCGATACTGAGTTGATGCTTTATCTATGAAAAGCGAATGACATTTGTTGCCAAAGATGTTCATTTGTGAAAGTAGAATAGTTTGCCTGTTTTCAATTGTACAAGTCACTTTTTACTAGAAGTGGCTCATAGAAGCCCGGGAATGTAAAATATCTGGCCTCCCTCTGGATCCATCTGTTGACCCCTATGCCACTACCGGATGCAGTAGTGATGAAGAGGTCGCTGAACCAAAGCAAATGGATCATTAGGGACCAGGTATCCGACACACCCAGAAGATTTCAGATGCTGAAGATCCTGTGGCCATTGTAGTTCTTTAAGAGAGCAAAAATCTTCAGGACAGGTAAGTGTTAGGTCTTTCCTTTACAGGGAGACTGTTTGTTTTCTACAAGAATTAACATAATGTAATATTTTAAAATTTAAAAAAATTTACATTTAAAAACTTAAATTAAAAAAAAAAACTCTGGAAGATGTACTTCATGACCAGGCCATTTTTTGCAATACAGCATTTCTTTAACTGACAATTGCGCGGTCATGCGACGCTGTACATAAATTAAACTGGTGTCCTTTTTTTCACAATCAAAGCTTTCTTTTGGTGATATTTGATCACCCCTGCGTTTTTTTTTTTTTTTTTGCGATATAAACAAAAAAAGAGCGTCAATTTTGGAAAAAAAAAAAAACATTATTTTTTTACTCTGTGCTATGAAACATATCAAAATTTTAAATCAAAGTGTCGAAATGTCGAAATTTAGGTCAATATGTATTTTGCTACACATTTTTGGTAAAAAAAAAATCCCAATAAGTGTATATTGATTGGTTTGCGCAAAACGTAAAGCATCTACAATCTATGAGATACATACAGTACTGGAATTTTTTTAATTTTTTTTTTTTATCAAGCGACTTATGGTGGGACTGCTATATTGCGGCAGCCATTCTGACACTTTTGACACTCTGTGGAAACCAGTGACACTAATACAGTGATGAGTGCTAAAAATATGCACTGTCACTGTACTAATGAAAATGGTTGGCAAGGGGTTAAATGTGTGCCTAGCCAGTGTTTGTGTGAACAGTGTGTGTGGTGCTTTTACTAAGGGAAGTGGTGGATTTTATCCATCACTTCCCTTAGTAACCTATGTTCACCTATGCTTCATCCTGTGTCTCTGCTCCATGATCGGCGGGTGGCGGTGGACATCCAGAAAAGGTGTCCAATGCCCCCACCTATAACTGGCAAATGCAGCAAGCAGCATTGGAAGGCAACATATAATATAAACAAGGCCAAGGAAAGATCCAAGCTTACTCACCGACCAGCACGCTGACAACCGAATCAACCTATCTAACAGTATGCGTTAAAACAGGGGTTAGTCTGCACACATTTGCAAATATATGCGTAAGCCACAGAGCCTCGTTATGGCACCCTGGTATCTGTGGTCCTATCACTAGCTTATGAGTGACTCCATAATGGAAGCACATGCATTCTGACGGATAGGTGACGGGCAGGATAGAAATTCTTGCACCTTGGGTCCTCATACAGTGACGGAAAGCCAATTTTCTGCCTCGCGGTCTGCCATAGTGACTGAACACAAGGCTGTGTAGTGAGCTTATTCAGTGAAGCAATGCCAAGTCCAATGTACAAAACCAACCAACCAGATTTCAATTAACTGCAATCAAATTAGGAAATATTGATTCTGGTTGGTTGTGCGCATTTCTGGGCTTTGAAGAATGCTTCATTTAACACTTGCCATTAGTAAACCGCAGTTGCTGGAAAAAAAATTACCTGTAAGGCAATGTCATAATGTGCTAGTATGCATCGCATATTAGCACATTATGAGTAACTTACCTTAGAACAAAGCCCTCCAGTTCCGTCTGTCACCGCTGAGAGGGCTGATATCTTCCTGCAGTCTTCCTTCCTGGTTCAAGACATTCGGCTACATGAGCGGCCGGGGGCACGATGACGTCACTCCCATGCATGTGTGTGGGAGGCGGTTTATTGCATGGGCTCTGAAGGTCCAGCACTGTATGCCGGACCTTCAGAGCGCATGTGCTGGTGATGTCACTAGCTGCATGCACTCTGAATATCTCCTAAATTG
Organism: Lithobates sylvaticus; assembly: GCA_028564925.1. Lineage (NCBI taxonomy): Eukaryota > Metazoa > Chordata > Amphibia > Anura > Ranidae > Lithobates > Lithobates sylvaticus. The sequence goes on from CM053038.1 coordinate 131,825,447, forward strand.
TGCAAGTTTAGTAGATATTTACAGTAAATCCAGGTAAGCCTTATTATAGGCTTACCTGTAGGTATAAATGGTGTAACAGAGTTTACTACCACTTTAAATACAGCTCAATTTTTATATATGTAGCTGCTATAGAATATTTCTCCTTTTTGTTTGTAATATCATATGTTATAATAAATGACACTACCAGTAATACAAAAGGGTATCTGTATGCTTCATATTAGGTTGGATAAAGAAATGCCAGTAAGTGAATTGTCTAAATTGGCCCTAGTATGTATATGCATAAATAAGAGTTAGGGACCTTAGATTGTAAGCTCCTTGAGGACAGGGACTGATGTGAATGTATAATATAACGTAAAGTGCTCTGTAAATTGTCACTGCTATATAAATACCTGTAACAATAATAATGTACACTGACATGATACATTTTACACAAACCCCAGGACTATCGGAGACATTCTAGCAGTTCTCTCTATCCTGTCCACAATGACTGTTGCCTCTTCTCTCCCCAGAGAGCCCTGCTGACTATTATTTTGTTGTCTGTAAAATTCAGGAAAGGGCTGACGTCTACTCTCCTGGGAATTATTTTGTTTCTGTAGTATATTTAGCATATTTAAATCCTAAACAGTGTGTAAATGTACTAGACAACAAGCACGTCAGGCTTGCACAAAAGTAAGTTTATGGGGCTAGACAACTAATATGCAAATTCTTTAAATATATAATCATTTAATCTGAAATAAGCACTACCTGTGTGGCCTGATGTTCTTCTACCCAGAACAATTGATACACATTAAAGTGTTACTAAACTCACAACGGTAAAATCAGTCTGTATATGTGGTAAAGCATGCTTGTAATACTGTGTAACCTAAGGGGTTAATTCTCCATATTGTGTAAAAAGGTTTTTTGATCCTATCTTCTCTATCCTCCCCTTCTTCCACTGTCCCCAATTCATCTTCTTATAAGACAGAGCCTTTGGAGTCACACTGCACATGCTCAGTTTGGTGTGTATTGCTGGAGAGTTTTTTTTCTTCTTCTTGGGAGGGTGCATATTATCAGCACATGGCCAAACAGCATTGTGCAGGCAGAGGGTTTAGGGGTCCTACAGCCTCATAGGACAGCAAGAGCAGAATGAAAACTCCTCCTACAAGCTTTAACCAGACACCGATAGAAGTCACAAGACTGCTATATACTGCTGATGAGAAAAGGTATTTAGCTGTTTATATTTACTAACATAATTGCATTTCCATTATCTGTGTACTGTGGGAGACCACATATAGTGAATGCAGGGTTCTGGGCTTAGTAACACTCTACACCATATATGGTGAGAGTACCATGCATTTATTGAATATGACCTATATGCCAGTTACTGCTAAGACAAGCCTTTACTGTGAGCAAAAGTGAAAATGCCCTTGATTGGCTTCCTTCACAGGTGCCATAATCCCACAGACCTGATAAAGTCATTTACACAACGAAAGGGGTCAAACAAGATTGATGTGCAACATACACAGCTGTGACTTGGAATACACTGCCCAATATATTTCTGGGTATCTGGATGGAGGGGCTAGACATACTTTGAGAGCTAACATACCTAAAATGTGATTACCAGTGCTCTTGGTAGTAAAAAAACATTTCTATATTTGCCAATGGGACCACTCTGAATCTCCTCACCCTATGGTTCCTCCAGAGGTTGATCTGTAACGGATTGACTTCCTATCTGATGGGGCCTATTTATTATACATTTATATCTCCATTCCTGAATTTGATCATACGTGCCCCATTTTAGATTCAATAGTGAATTATCCTAGCAACAAGTAAAGAAGGCACAGGAAAATTAGGACTATAAACTATAGTCCTCTTTTGTGAGCTGTCCAATGTACAGTGAATGTGGCAATGGTTGAGTGGGACCAAGCGGTCTTCAAGGAAATCAGTGGTGAATCACTAATAAATGGTTCAATATCTAAAAAGTAGCTGAGACAGTACAAAATCTGTTGGAGAGAAGATTGCCCAGTACAGGATTCAGGAAGTTTACACCAACTGACCTGTGAGGTAGTCTCTGGATTTTGGTTCTTGTGGATTTTATTGATTTTTAATTAAAGTGACACTAAAGGTTTTTTTTTTTTTAAATAACAAACATGTCATACTTACCTCCACTGTGCAGCTCATTTTTCACAGAGTGGCCCCGAACCTGGTCTTCTGGGGTCCCTCGGCGGCTCTCTCGGCTCCTCCCCACATCAGATAACCCCCTAGGCGAAGCGCTCTCCCGGGGTTTACCTTGCGGGGCGCGCTCTGGAGTCCAGCATTGGGCGTCCATAGAGGCCAAATGCAGGACTCGGTCCTGCCCCTGGTGCCCGTGTCATTGGATTTGAATTGACAGCACCAGGAGTCAATGGCTGCGCTGCTATCAATCTATCCAATCAAGAACCGAGAACCCCGGGCAGAGAGAGAGAGAGAGCGTAAATGGGGGGGCTGGGAGGCTGATCACTGACAGGTGTTTTTTCACCTTAATGCATAGGATGCATTAAAGTGAAAAAACATGAACCTTTACAACCCCTTTAAGGTAACTTGAATAGACTTTATTATTATAATACAGTTACACTGATTTCTGGATGGCAATATTAACTCTATTTGAACTTTACATTTGTTGCTTGCAATTGTTGTTTGATATTTGACTCTTTATTACATTTAGCTTACTAGAAAACCAAAGGTTTAAATACACAGACCTAATTTTAAGGCAATCATGGTTGGTCCAGCGAAAAACTGCAGAAGCAATCTGAGATGTCTATGCAATTTGTTTTTTTGTCATGATTTTTTGTACACATTTGGCTGCTAATCTTTTATAATTGTTATTTGTGCACAAGGCACTGATACATTCCGTCAAGAAAGACTGTGCTGGGGTTATTTATTTTTTTGCTGATTGCTCTGGAATATCTTCTTTTGCAGTTTTTATTTTAACAAAGTCATTCTGTGATCTGTAAACACGCTGGCCTGTGCAAATGTAATGATGAGTGACACATATCTAGAGGAAGGGCAGTGCAGGAGCGAGGCACTGTCTGCAAATGAAGCTGATTTGGAGCAGAAAACAAGAAGTGTGGTATATAAATAATGAGGCAAGCCTTGTGCAGGAGCAGGAAGGGAGGCAGCTCATCTGTCAGGGTACAATACATGACTGCCTTTCATCTGCAGGGATCGGCTACCATACACTGATCTTAGCAGGATACAGGCCGCCAGTTTTTTTTTTTTTTTTAATATTTGAAACCTGTCACCCTGTCCATGTCTGCTTGCATCAGTAAAACCAACAGGGCTGAATGACATATATGCACTTGGTTTAGCATTTTTGTTGACATCAGGTAAAAAGTAAAGGGCATTTTTATAGACTATACCATTAGGCTTCTAACTTGTCTATTATAGTGTATTGAGGTGTTATAGCGTTGGGTTTTGATATAGATGCATCAACCGGTCAGCCTAAATCCATTTGGTATAGTTAAAGGGTATTAGACATTTTTAGTAGCTGTTTTTGTATATTTATAATTGTCTCTCCAGGCATGATATACTAAAATACAGAAAAAGGTAAAGACATATAATCTGGAAGAATATCTATAGCTAAATCACATTTACTGTGTCCTATTAACAGATCATAGGAGGTTGAAGCAGTTTTCGTTGCTAAGAAAAATGGTGGGAGTACACGGATGGGTGTGCCTTTTTGCTATAGCTAAAACTGACAGTACAGACCTTGTAGCTGTGGCAAAAACTGGCCAAGAGTGTATTTGATTATTTTGAATTTAATGGCCAGAATGTCAGGCCAGGCTGGCCATTCATTATACAATTTTCTCATACAATTTTCTTAGATCTACCAAAACCATATAATATGATACTTTCCACTTGTATCCAGTCAGGCGGGACCTTCTACTACATTGTTGACAGTAAATCTAAAGGAAATTGTAAAGAAAACTGTATAATTTATAGTCAGCCTTCGAAGGTTCAATGTTAACCTCCCACTCTACAAGAATCTGGGCCAGCCACACCTGGAGTATGCCGTTCAGTTCTGGGCACCAGTCCTCAGGAAGGATGTGCTGGAACTGGAGAGATTCCAGAGAAGGGCAACAAAACTAATAAAGGGACTGGATGACCTTAGTTATGAGGAAAGATTGTGAGCAATGAACTTATTCTCTCTGGAGAAGAGACACTTGAGAGGGGATATGATTTCAATGTACAAATACCATACTGGTGACCCCACAATTGGGATACAACTTTTCTATGAAAGGGAATTTAAAAAGACACGTGGCCATTCACTAAAATTAGAAGAGGAGCGGTTCAAACTTAAACTACGTAGAGGGTTCTTTACTGTAAGAGCGGCAAGGATGTGAAATTCTCTTCCACAGGCAGTTGTTTCAGTGGGGAGCATCAACAATTTCAAATAACTATTAGATAAGCACCTGAATGACCACAACATACAGGGATATACAATGTAATACTGACATAAAAGCACACACACAGGTTGGACTTGATGGACTTGTGTCTTCTTTCAACCTCACTAACTATGTAACTATGTAATGACATCCACTATTAAAGTAGAATTCCAGGCTAACCCTAACTAGTCCTAAAAATGCTCCCTCCACCAACAATTAGGCTGACTAACCTGCGTAAAAAAGATATATATACTTACCTATTTTCAGATCATACATCCAGTCCCTATATAAGTCATCGGTGGCTGCAGGGGAGAGGAGAAAGTGCTCAACAACAGCTGGGAATGACTAGGAGCTCCCATGGCCCATACATTGTCAGTGCTCCCTCCTCTTCCTGCAGCCACCTTTGACTGAAACAAGGGAGCCAGATCATGTGACCGGACCGGAGAGGGCTGAAAATAGGAAAGTATGTACATTTTTCTTACACAGGTTAATCAGCATAGGTGTTGGGGAGGGGACTTTTAAGACTAGTTAAGTTTAACTTGGAAATTTACCTTATCCACAGGGTTCAGTCTCATTACCTTCTCTGTGATGTTGATGCCAGGTTGTGTTTGTAATGCATGTTTTTTGTGTTTATGTACTTGTTTAGCTTGGTAGGTATTTTGTGGCTGTGGTTCAGCAGGAAAGTTTAGAAAGCGAGAATATGTATTGGTAAGAGCACCACCAATTTTACTCAACCTGGAACAGAAATATTTGAAGTACCAATTCAAAAAGCTAAATGGGCCTTTATACACAAGGTGGGCACTGGCTTTATATTATTGCAATCACTTTTATAGCCACTTAAAAAAGATTGTTGTGCCAAAATAGTGGGTATGAAGCAATCACTCACACGGCCTGGCCTGGTTCACAAATGAGCGGTCTGCTATATCTTTTTAGCTGCATAGTAGAACGGAAGGCAGCCTAACTGCCTGCTTGTTAACACTGAAAAGTATGCATTAATGTCGTTTCTGATGGCTTATTATTGTGCTGGAAAATGTGGTACAATGCATGACAATTACCCTGGTGTGAACAAGCCTCTACAAGGTTGCCAGTTTTCCAGCAGCTTAGAGAGATGCTTTCTAATATTAATAGAGAAACACATTGAGCTGTCCCTCAGCTTCAGATGACAGCTGTGCAGGGCCAGAAGCACATCAACGTTTAGGAAGGGCCATCTCTCTTTGTTATTGTAGAAAGACTACCCTTCAGCATGACAACATTTGGCAGTTTGGCAAACCAAGGAGGCAGTGGAGAATGGTGGCTTACTACACCTTGAAAGGTGCAAGTGTAACCTTGTAACAGGCAGGGGGGTTTTGCCCATACACTATAGGTCTGAGTTAAGTATATGGTATGTGTAAATTCAGACCAATTGAAGGACATCAAGATTTTTTTTTTTACGTTTTTAGATAGATTGGGGAAGATTTAACCCCCCTATTCAGCCAAACAAAAAGTGATGGTAAAATCCAAATTTTTAAACTGGAACAGTCATAAAGGGAAAAACTCATCCAATGAGGATAGTTTTTCTAGTGACTACTACCTAAGAGGGGAATGGCCAACACCTTGGGGAAATTTTTAACTCGCTTCATGTGGTGTTTCTGTGATAGAAAAAGGTGATCTCCCTAGTGGAACACAAACACTAATATAAAAAAAAAATCCATACTCAGTCCAAAAAAAAGTTTTGGATTTATAGTAGATAAACTTGAGGATTTTTGTCAAAGTTTGTAAAACAAGAAACATTTGCAAAAACTGTCATTGATGTCCCTTCTTTGAATAGATGTACAGGGATTGATTTACTAAAACCAGAAAATGCTAAATCTGGTTTAGCTGTGTATAGTAGCCAATGAGCTTCTAACATCAGCTTGTTCAATTAGGCTTTGACAATAAAACCTGGAAGCAGATTAGTTTCTATGCAACGCTGCACCAGATTCTGTGTGCACCAGTTTTAGTACATCTCCCTCTATGTGTGCGTGTGTTCATGACAGTTGGCTGCTCGTTGGGGCACTGGACAGCCTAGACCAGTGGTTCTCAACCTCAATCCTCAATTACCCCCAACGGGCCATGTTTTTAGGAATTTCCCTTTAGATAAAATAGCTCTTATCAATACCATGTCATTGATATTGATTTAAAGCAGCTGTGCAAAGTAAAGGAAAACTTGAAAACATGGCCCGTTGGGAGTACTTGAGGAGTGAGGTTGAGAACCACCAGCCTAGAAAAACAAAGTAATTCTATCACTTTCCTCTGAAATAAACAGCACATCTGATTGGTTTCTGAAGTCTTTAGCCACTCCAAGCAGTAGGCACAGCTGCACCCGATTTTGCACTCTTCAGTTTTAGTAAATCAACCCCACAGACGTCTTACCCTTTTTCATCCCATGATGGCTTGATTCAATATTTATCTGGTGGTTTGTTTTATGAATAGCATGGCTTCTGTACAGTAGAATCTACCTGTGCATTGCAGGACATTTGAAGTATACTTAAAACCCAGCCTTTTTTTTTTCATTTGGATAGAGGTGGCAATGATTAAGGCCCCTGACAAGTTAAGGAAACATTAACTCCAAAGTGAGGGAAACACCCCTTAGACAGTTGTTAGCAGAAGTGGCAAGTACCCCCAGCTATTTCTGTTATGGTCACAATGGTCACCATCAAATTCAGTTAATCTCCCTAACAGATAACAGAGACACATACAGTATATTCAAACATTAAAAAACAGGGGTATTGACTTTTTCATACTCCCTTAAAAAACAGAAAACTAAACTTTTCTTGACTTTTGCACTTTAGGAGGTTATACATTGAGATTGATTTACTAAGACTGGATAGTGCAAGCTCTGCATGAAAACCAATCAGCTTCCAGGTCTTTTTGTCAAAGCTTAATTGAACAAGCTGAAGTTAGAAGTTGATTGGCTACCATGCACAACTGCACCCGAATTTGCACTCTTCAGGTTTAGCAAAGCAACCCCATTGTATAATTTCAATAATTTCACTTATTTTTTTTTGAAAAATCTTTTTTATTGAGTTTTCAGTCACATTCACAACAAAACTAGCCCACGCAGGGGCCAAACATTGATTGCCCACGCAGGGGCAATTCTTGTGTCACAGCAACGGGCCGTAACCTTAAAACAATGTACCACTTAACATGTACATCTAAACTACTACCCCAATGGGGGGGGAGGTTCCAGTTAAGGAGGATCTGTGCTCAAGCTGGTGATAGCAGGGTGCTAAAATAGAAGAGTATCTGGGTTAATGTACCTGAAATATAGTCTTGATCTAGGTCTTTCTAACTTAATCACTTGCTGTGGTGTCATCATCTAGCCAGCATGTCCATACTTTATCAAACTTTTGTGGGCAGCCTCTGTTCGAATAGGTGGCCCTGTATAAGGGCAAGCTGGCATTTATCAGGCTTTTCCAAAATCTAACAGAGGGGGGGGATGATTGTTTCCAGGTCATCGTGATGGCCTTGCGAGCGTAATACAGCAGTAGGGATATGAGTACTTTTCGCGCTCTAATCACTGGCATTTGTTCAACCAACCCCAGCAGACAGTGTTTGGGATCATAAGGAACATGGGTCTTGGAGACATGCACAATTACCTGAATTACCTCCTGCCAATAACGCTGAATTTCTGGGCAGCTCCAAAAAATGTGAAAAAACTCTCCGGGCTGGTGTGAGCAACGCCAACACAACGGAGAATATGCTGCAGACATCCTGTGGAGCCTGTGGGGTGTGTAGTGAGCTCTGTGCAAAATTTTGTACTGGACCAGTTTATCTCTTGCTGAAACCAGATGGGAGAAGGGAAAGTCCCAAATCTCCCTCCAGTCATCATCATCCAGCTCTGGGATGTCCCCCACCCATTTCCTGCGGAGGGAGGACAGCTCAGGACTAGCAGCAACCAGGAGGGACCCATAGAGCTGGGACGTGGGCTTCTCCAGGTCTTTCACCCGAAGGGTAGATTCAAGCTCTGAGTATGACAACTCAACTGGTTGGCCCAGGAACTGACACCTATAGGCATGCGCAATTTGAAGGTATCTAAAATGTGCATGTGCGGGTACATTAAATTTAGTGCGTAGAACGTGAAAAGGGGTTAGTTCTTTATTTGTGATAATGTGTTCTAATTTCACTATTTTATATTTAGCCCAGGCCTGCGGATCTGGTATGGTGTTGAACTGCGGGAGGTTTGGGTTCATCCAAAGTGGGGTGTGGGGAGACCAGGATTTTAGTTGGGGTGTCCTCAGGGCCTCACTCACCCTCCATGCTTGTATGGTGGTGCGCATTGAAGGAGTAAGGTGGTGTATGGTTTTGGTTCCCCTGAACAGTAGCCCCTGCAAGGCCTCCAGAGATCCAACTATGGCAGCCTCCAGCACCGTTGCAGAGTTGGTCAAGTCCGGCTGCAACCACCAATGGGCGGTCACAAGCTGGGTGGCCAAGAAATACTTGCGACAATCAGGAAGAGCCAGCCCCCCATTGTCCACAGGCCTGGTTAGGGTGCTATACTTGAATCTTGGCGGTTTGGGCCCCCAAATGAAGGAGGTGAAAAGTTGTTTAATGGAGTTAAAGAACGTCTTGGTCAACCATTGAGGGGAGTTTCTAAAAATGTACGTGAATTTAGGAAGGACTTTCATTTTTAGCAGATTGATGCGGCCAATGAGGGAAAGGGGTAGGTTGCTCCATGCCTTAAGTTTGGTTTTTACTCCAGTCAACACAGGGTCAAGATTAAGCCGCACAAAATCTTTGCTTTGTTTTGAAATGACTATACCCAAATAAGTGAAATGGTCAACCCATTGCAGCGGGAGAGAGGGGGGTGAGGAGGACCTAGCCCCCTCATCCACTGGAAAGAGTTGGGACTTGTGCCAATTCACTCTCAGACCCGTGAAGGTGGAGAAGGTGTCCATGATTTGGAGGGCGCCCTGCAGAGAAGCCCCAGCATCGTTTAGAAAAAGAAGCAGGTCATCTGCGTAGAGAGCCACTCTCTCCTCCAGCCATCCCACCCGGAGTCCACGGACCTCAGCCGAGCACCTGAGAGCCTCAGCTATGGGCTCCATGGCCAGGGCGAATAGGGCCGGGGAGAGAGGGCAACCCTGTCTGGTGCCCCTCTGCAGGGGAAATGAAGCAGACAAAGATCCATTTAGCCTAATACGTGCCGAGGGTCCAGTGTATATCGTACGTATCCAATCAATAAATTTTAATGGGAATCCCATTCTTCGCAACACCTCCCAGAGATACACCCATTCCACTGTATCAAATGCCTTTTCCATATCCAGGGTGGCAATAGTTCTAGTACCTTGGTTGATGTGCGGGGCATGGATATTAGCAAATAATCTGCGGATATTGATGTCCGTGGACCTACCAGGCATAAAGCCTGTTTGATCTGTATCAATGAGGGATTTTATAACTTTATTTAGTCTAGTGGCCAGTACTTTAGTGAGTATTTTTAGGTCGCAGTTAAGGAGTGCGATCGGTCTGTAGGAGGCGCACAACTTAGGGTCCTTGTCGGGCTTGGGGATAAGAATGATGTGTGCTTCTCTCATGGAGGGAGGTAGAGAACCCGTTTGTAAACAGGTTTGGAACAGCAATGCCAATCTAGGGGCAAGCAATTCGGTGTGGGCTCTATAGTATTCCAGGGGCAGACCATCTGGCCCCGGGGCTTTACCTGCCGGAAAAGACTGTATGGCAATTGTGATTTCCTCTGGGGTTATGTCTTTGACTAGGAGGTTCCTTTCAGTGTCAGAGAGCCATCCCAGTGCCAGGGTGTCCAGCATAGAGATCATGGGTGCAGGGTCAAAATTTCCCGGCAGTGAAGAATTGTACAGTGTGGTATAGAATGTGGTGAATTCGTTTAGGATATCCTCCTGCGTGGTGACCAATGTGCCACCAGGCGCGAGGATTTCAGAGACAACTGCAAGGGGCCTATCCTGCTGTGCCAGTAGCGCTAGTAGTCTGCTATTTTTGTCTCCATGTTCAAAATACTCCTGTCTGCTGGATTGTATGCCAAGCCTAGTGAGTTCAGAAACTTGAAGATGCAATTCTCTCCTACGCGAGGAGAGATTTTCGAAGTTTGGAACTGTAGCCGAGGCCGAGTATTGGCTCAAGGCCTCATCAACCTTGCGCTGCAGTTCTGAGACCGTGTCCCCAAGCTCCGCCTTCATAGCAGCCACAGCGGAGATATATTGTCCCCTGCCGTGAGCCTTGAAGGCGTCCCAAATCATCTGTGGAGAGGCTGACTCAGCATTGTGTGCCCAGAACTCTTGTAGCCGAGGGGAGATTCTGTCATGGACCGTCTCATTATTAATCCAGAGGGGCTGTAACCTCCAAAGGGCTCGGTTACGCGACCTGGTAGTCCTAATGGACACCTTAATCGGGTTATGGTCAGAGAGGCCAGAGGGGAGGTAACTTGCCTCCAGAACGTCATTCAGGAGGGCTGCATTGGCAAAAGCCAAGTCAATACGGGAGGAGGTTTTAAAGGTAGTTGAGAAGCAGGAGTACGTTCTATCCTGGGGGTGCAACCATCTCCATATCTCAGTAAATTCAGTGGCTTGAGCCCAGGTACCCAATTCTGGGCTAAAATTGGATGAGGGGGTAGGTCTATCCAGGTCGCGTGATAATGTAGCATTGAAGTCCCCCATGAACAGAATGCGGGCTGGGCAATGCTGAGCCAGCCTCTCGTACAACGAGTACAGGATCTGTATCTGACTAGGAGGGGGTAGGTATATATTAACAATAATATACTTCACATTATAGATGGTTAGCACTAACATAATATATTTCCCCTGGGGGTCCAGATGAACATCTTGAAACACACAAGCTATACGTTTGCTAATCAGGATAGACACCCCACGGGAGTATGAGGAATAAGTCGCATGGAGCGCTCTCTGCACCCATGGCCTCCTGAGAGCCTGGACCCTGCTGCCTATCAGGTGCGTCTCCTGCAACAACACTATGTGAGGGTTATGCATTTTCAAATATTGGAACAGCAATGATCTTTTATACTTGGAGTTGAGCCCCCTGACATTCCATGACAGAATGGTCAGGGATTCAGTATCCGCATTAGCCATCATGGAACATCAGGAGGGAACAAAAGTAGGATGGAAACAGCTGGCCATTGCACGTGAAGATACCCATTGACGTATAAACAGTCATCTGAGACTCGAATTTGAGTCTTGAGTGGACAGAGCGCTTGAGCAGCAGACAATATATGTAGGGTTTTAAACCAAAATATATAAAATACCTCTCCCCTAAAAACATAACGCCCTACCCATACACCATATAAACCAAGCCTAGTGGCCAAAAAAGGAGGCCAAGAAGCCCAAAAATTTGATGTAGGGCTTTTTCCCATAACAGAAAAGTTAAACCTTTAGGTCGCTAGGACCTCTGAATGCCCTGAGCACAGGGCAGTGGTAGAAGAAGCCCCAGCCGGGCTTGTGGTTGCTCCCTGATTCAACACCAGGTGAGGGTGGGGGGACGTGAGTCTTGTCACATCTGGCAGGAAACCAGGTGTTCGGTAGATGCCCAACGTGGGCACAGGGTTCTCCGAAAGGTGTGTTGATTCATCTTGCTGTAGCTCCAGTTAGGTAGGATCATATAAGAACAGGAGAGTATATAACCCCAATTGAGGGGGCGAAGGGGCCCGCTGTAAGACCCCAGTGGCAACAGGAGTTAACAAGGGAAAACCTCAACCATAGCAGGACTGTAGAATGGAGAACAAGGACTAGGGTTACTTCAAAGAAAGCAGCCATGTGTCCGCTTCATCGGGGGATTCAAAAAATTTCACCGAACCTCCATGTTGAACTCGAAGACGACTTGGGTAGAGCATGGAGTATTTGATGTCGCGTTCTCGGAGACGTCTTCTAACATCAGTGAAGGTTTTGCGGCGTCTTTGCAGGTCCGCGGAGAAGTCAGGGTAAAGATGCACCACTGTATGTGCAAAAGGGAGGGTGGGGTGTTTGCGGGCTTCACGTAGGATACGATCACGGTCCCTGTAGTTGAGAAACCTCACCAGGAAGGGCCTTGGTGGAGCCCCAGGGGTGCCCCGACCAGTCGGAACTCTGTGGGCCCTTTCCACCACATAGGTTGGGGGGACCTCGGTCAGATCAAGAAGGGTCTTGAAGAACGCCTCCGCAAACTCAGCTGGGTGGTCTCCTTCAGCCCCCTCCGGAAGACCCAGGACCCTGACATTGTTTCTCCTGAGGCGATTTTCCGCGTCGTCAGATTTAGCCACCAGGGATTGGACGGTGCGTTGCAGTGTGTGGAGGGCATCATCATGGCGGGCGGTGAGGTCCTCTGTAGCAGAGATTCGCGTCTCAGTCTCAGAGAGTCTGCCTCTGAATTTATCCAGATCTGCCCTGATGAGGTTACATTCCTCAGCCAGGTGGTCAATACGGACCAGTAAGGAGGTTCTGCTCTGCTCTATGGCCGCAAGGATAACAGTGGTGTCGTTTGTTTGTGGCGGCGCCTGTGAAGGTGGAGAGGTTGGTGAGTGTGCTGCCTGTTCCATGTCCGTCAATAGTGCTTTAAACTGTTCCAGAATGGCACTGGAACTCTGGGCAGGCTGGGCAGGCTGTGCAGGCGCCTTTTTGCTCGCTGTCTTACTTTTAGAGGGCATGAGCAGGCAATCTAGGGCTTTGCAGAGTATTTTGCAGAGTGATGGTTGTGTCCCCTTTAAGAGATTTCGTTTAGCTAGGCAGAGTGCTTCACAAGCAGGTGCAGCAGACACTTCCAGCTTGTGTGAGCCTGTGCTGTGCTGTGGCTACTTGGATCCGGTTGGCAGCCCCAGAGCGCTGCTCTATCGTTATGACCCCCTCAAGGATGCTGTCACTGGGGTAGGATTAGGAGTATGGCAAGGATGCAGCAGGCCCGGTAGGCCTCAAGATGGCGGCGGCCGCGGAGGAGAAGGGCCGGCCGATCGGGACTCCCTGGAACCCCTCACGCTGGTCTCTCACCCAGCTCCCTACAGAGATGGCACTACAGGTGGGTCAGCGTGTGGTGTGGGGTCCGGACCCGCGATCGTTTTGCGGGAGGGCGGTGGGATCCGGAGGCTCTGTAGGCCTCAAAATGGCGGCCGGCTCGGTATGATGAAGGGGGCCACGGGCCTTGTATCTCCCCACTCTGATGGCCCCGCTCCGGGATTTAGACTGGGATCGAGGCAGGGGGTACCCAGGGACAGATGGGGTGATGTTTATGGCTCACCAGGGTGTAGGATTAGCAGGATGGGTGCGGATAGATAACAGGATGAGCGGAGCTCTTTTCCAGCACGTCCTCTTCGGCTCACATCCGGACACGCCCCAATAATTTCACTTATTAGTATGTTTTGTTAGATGTTGCAATCACTGGCACAGTTCAACACTATGCATAATTCCATACAAATGTTGGGATACAAAAATGTTTGGTCTGGTAACACTGCCACTGTCTCATGTGTTCCCGACCCCCCTAAACCCCTCTTCCCAAAGCAAAGTGCAATGTGGTTGCAGAATAAAATACATTGATGTAAGAAATGGACACCTGCCTCTCTATTGCATGCAAGATTAAGATGGCGGGACAGGATGGGGACAACACTGAACCCACTGGTCTTGTAAGTATATTTCTGGAGTATAAAAAGAACACAAGAAGTAAAGGGCACATGAATTATCATTTATTGTTTTTATTATTATACAGGATTTATATAGAGCCAACAGTTTGCTCAGCACTTTACAATATAGAGGGAGACACAATAAACAGTACAATTCAAAAAAAGAGGGTTGCTCCTGCGAGCTTGTTGGTGAAGAAGAGAATTAGCATTTGTTCTCTCTGCATCTTTATTCAATTTTTTAGGTATTATTTATGAAAGGCCTCTGGTTTTCATGTTTTGTTATTCACAATATGCGAACACTGTTAAATAACCATTTTAAATAATCAACACATTCCATTATCTGGGTTTAGCACTTGTTAATATTTACTACAAATAATATTTAAATTTTTACAGGTTTTTTTGTTTTTTAACTACTTCAGCCCCGGAAGATTTGGCTGCTCAGTGACCAGGCCATTTTTTGCGATACGGCACTGCGCCGCTTTAACTGATAATTGCGCGGCCATGCGATGTTGTACCCAAACAAAATTGATGTCCTTTTTTCTCCCACAAATAGAGCTTTCTTTTGGTGGTAGTTGATCATCTCTGCGGTTTTTATTTTTTGCGCTATAAACAAAAAAGTCTGACGATTTTGAAAAAAACACAATATTTTGTACTTTTTGCTATAATAAATATCCCCAATTTTTTTGTTTTTAAAAAGGAATTTTTTTTCACAGTTTAGGCCAATATATATTCTTCTACATATTCTTGGTAATAAAAATCTCAATAAGCATTGAGATTTTGACCCCTAGTGGTCAAAAGGCGAACCGACGTACATGTCGGTTCACCCAGGGGAGCCAACCTGCTGTGGTACAACTGCGGGGGGCTGGTCGGGAAGTGGTTAAGTGTATCTAAAGCCAAAATGGGGATTTCAGTTTTGGATAGAAGTATTAAAAGCCATGTCAGGTTTTATCGCTGTCTGTGTTCCTGATGGGAACATTCACCTTCTCTATGTGTCACAGTGAACACTGTCATTGGAACACAAAATTGGGCTGGAAATCCAAAATGATAGACTTTCACTGGAAACAGGAATAGAGGGGAAATCTTCCAACATGTACCCTTAAACCGTCAGCATATTTCCTTGAAATACAACGCAGTTCAGGGACATCAGTCATAGGCTGAATATTATATCCAATTTTATATTCTTATAATGACTACAGTAGATTGAGTCAATCCAGGTGCCTATAGAGGTATTTTCATCTTTACCCAATGCTGATAAAAATTGTCAAAGATTTTGGCAAACTAGAAGCAGTTTCTCAATATTTCAAATATTTGTCTTGCATTAGGTTGGTTCTCTTTACTGAGTAAACTGTATGTTTAATGCATGCAATGATTGCTTGTGTTTAAGTGCATCAAAACTCACAGGACCCCGGGGACTCTTATTCACCCAGCATTAGAAAGAAGTTCTGCTGTTGTTGCAGAGGGGTTATAGAACTCATGTGTCTTGTAGCATAGTAATCAATATATCCTTTTATTTTGTGTATTGTGCAATATAGCAAAACAAAGTGGAGCTATTTTTGTAGCCCAAGCTTTGATTTACTCATAGATATGATTTTTTAGTTAAGTGCTGCCGCAGAGCTTAAAGTCTTATTAAACATCATTTGTAATCTGTAAGTCACACTTACCCCAAGCTGCTGACTGTCTTCCTTTTCAGAACCATGCATTATCCAGAAGATGAAATTTAACATATGGGAAACAAAGGGATCGGGAGTCAGTCGGGTGCTGGTTTTCCAGCATGCAAGTCCGGCAGAAGCCGGCTGAACTTCTGTCGGACAGACTGACATACACACGGGTCGGATGTTTGCCAGTTTCTTTGTGAATCGGTTGATGTCTCCTAACATTCGGCCTATGTGTACCCGGCTTAAGAATCAGACATATAATTAAATCAGACAAACATCCTGCATGTCAGCACTCCTTGCCTCAGACTGCGAGAGGAAGGGCCATCATTAGAACCCTGCTGCATGCACATGATATGCTGACAGTAAACATGCCAACAGTGGAAGAGAGCAGAGTGATGACTCATTAGTGTTCTGTGGCTCCTTTAATGTTGAATCAGCCAGGCAGGAGGTGTGTTCCTGACCAAGTCATGGTGCCTCTGCTGCAGTAAGGCTTTTTTTCACATGGGCAGCCGGAGGATGGTAAAAAGAGGCAGTGGAGCCATTGTTTACTGCCTCCTGACCACCCACCTACAACCTACCATACAGCCGAAAGGGGTTATACAAATTGCATGGGTGCAATGTGTTAAGTCATGGCCACAGTAAATTTATGCTGCTTCTTGAGTTGACAGATGAACCACCTGGTAAACTCATCAATTCAGGTCAATAGGGCCATGCCACAACTGCACAAAATCATGTTTATGCAGAGTAACCTATAACAACCAGATTTAAAGAATAATTACAGGCATCAGTATGCTATACATAGTTACATTGTACATGTAATTATGTATATACCAGGGGTCTCCAAACTATGGCCCTCCAGTTGTTCAGAAACTACAATTCCCATCATGCCTAGTGTCATGTCTGTGAATGTCAGAGTTTTTCAATGCCTTATGGGACATGTACAGCTGGAGGGTCGTAGTTTGGAGATCCCTGGTATATACCATACTTGGCCTATGTCATTGGAAGCTGCAAACCACTGAAGTAGACACTGTGCTGCACAGCTGGCCTGATGCATTGTGAATACAGGAGGTTGGAGGTTGATCACTCAGCATGGGTGCCATCGGAGAATGCTTTGCATGTTCTGAATGAATGCAAAGCATTCTCTGAATGGCCCCCCCGTGCTGAGGGGCCAACCTCTGCTGTTCAAAATGGAGGAGAGCAGTTGTTCAGCCCAGGACCCCAAAGCCAGTGGAAATCACTGAGGTAGCAGTGTCTACTTGAGTGATTTTTAGCTTCCAGGGGCATCAGCCAGGTATGTCAAAAAGATCTTGACCTTGGTCCAAGCTGGACCAATGTAGCTATGTACAACATGCTGAGGCTTGGAATTATTCTTAAATTTAGCTGAAGCCAAAATTTGATAGATACATTCTAAAATGAAAGCTTTCTTCTGATATTATTGCAAAAAACAAGATTGTGTCTACTGCAAGCTCATCTTACTATAAAGCCCTGGCAGGAGCAAAAGGGTTAACAAGCCATTTTCCGAAACCATGTGTGAGATTAGGAAACGCTGTGGCCACAGAATTGGCTGGTTAGCCGTGTTGTTGACGGTGTGGTATCTGTGGGCCATCCTGATTATAGGGTTTCTGTTGGGTTTTGGCTGCGTAGGATTTCCTAGCTTAACAAATACAGACTATTATCGTGTTATCCAACACCCTTTTACATACAGCCAAACACGAGACAACAAGCACAGCCTTGGTTTGCTCTTGAATTCCCTGGCTGGGATGCATGAGACTGTCAACATGAATGACATATTTAAAACAATTTCAAATGCTGATACATGGCTGTCTTCACAGTTTCAGCTTTTAGTGTCTCCATCTCATCTTTTTGGTCTCTGGCACCGCAGTCTGGCACTGTGCACAGGGCTTGTTAATTTAAGATTGCTGCCGATGTTTTAGTAATTGCTCAATTAGTGCAAAGTTTATTTATTTTTTCCTTTGGCTCATTGGAGAAAAAAAAAAAAAAAAACAACCTTTCGCACACTGTCATTAATTAGCGGTGTGTGAAACTCCAAAGCTCATTTTCCTAAGGGGTTGGAATTGTGGTCTATAATGGTAACTTCTATCAGCGCCCCCCCCCCATACAGAATGCTCTGGCTTGCTTTCCTTTTTCATTTAGCTCTATTTCTGCTTCTCTGCATTATGGCACCGAGTTCCATTAAAAGGTGTGTGACCTGTACTTTCCCTATTCCCACTGAATTTTCATACAGCTCTCCGCTGACAGCTGCTTTCCGTTTAGGGCAAACATAATAACGAAGCGGAGATTTCGTCTTTCTTTCATACCTCAGCATTTCCAGAGCTTAAATTCCATCTGCTGTGTGACAAATCAAATGTTTGCTTTTGACACAATAATTAATAAATACACACAAACCCACAGCCCTGCCAGCAATTACAGCTTCATCAGATTCTGTGTCGGATGATTACAGCCATTTTGCTCGCTAATTAACAAACCCAATTAAAGCAGAGCTTTATATTGTGTGGGAAAACTATCATATCTTATAAACCAACTCTGCTCCAAAACATCCTTTGTTACCCATGTTTGCACTGGGATACGTACACTGATCTGACAGTTATAGTATTGAAAAGCTGCTACAGCAAACGGTCAAGGCTCAAGCATCTTAAATTTGACCCGTCTGAATGGGTATACAACACTCCAGACAAATAATGCAGCACTGTATTCATAAATATGTCATTAACTTCATTTTATTTAAATGCAAACAGCATAATTAACTACATTTTACTTGGTAACAACGTTGTGTGCGTCTTGTACAGCAGAGCTCAGAATGGGAGAGGTAAAAGCAGCACAAGTAGCACAATTATGGTGCAGTTGATGAGTTGCAAGAGCAGATTGACAAAAATTAGCTCATCAGTCTAATGCCCTGTACACATGATAGGATTTTACGACAACAAAACCGTGTATTTTTTTTCCGAAGGATGTTGGCTGAAACTTGTCTTGCATACACACGGTCACACAAATCTTGTCGGAAGTTGGTCACACAAATCTTGTCGGAAGTTGGCTCAAACTTGTCTTGCATACACACGGTCACACAAACACTTACGCCGAGCCTAGAAAAATGAAGTTCAATAGCCAGTGCGGCTCTTCTGCTTGATTCCAAGCATGCGTGAACGTTTGTACGTCGGACTTGTGTACACATGCTCGGAATTTCCGACAACAGGTTTTGTTGTTGGAAAATTTGAGAACCTGCTCTCAAACATTTGTTCTATGGAGCATACACACGGTCGGACTTTCCGACAACAAGCTCACATCCAACATTTGTTGTCGGAAAATCCTATCGTGTGTATGGGGCATAATGCTTCTCCGTTTACTATCCAATCACAAGCAGGAAGAAGGACAAGACCTAATGGGGGTGATTTACTAAAACTGGAGAGTGCAAAATCTGGTGCAGCCATGCATAGAAACCAACTACCTTTCATGTTCCATTAAGTCAAAACTTAATTGAACATGCTGAAGTTAGAAGCTGATTTGTTTCCATGCATAGTTGCACCAGATTTTGCACTCTAGTTTTTAGTAAATCAAACCCTGTACATCTATTCAAAGAAGGGACAACAACAACAGTTTTTGCAAATGTTTCTTTTTTACAAACTTTGATGAAAATCCTAAAGTTTATCTCTACTTTTTTTGGAGTATGGATTTTTTTTTTATTGCTGTCTGTGTCCCATTAGGGATTCTTTAATCACAGAAACCCCACAGGAAGTGAGTAAAAATCTCTCCAAGGTATTGGCCAATCCCCTCTTAGGTAGCAGTCACTCAAAAAAGTATCCTCATTAGATGAGCTAATTCCAGTATCAACCATCAAATTTTTGATTTCGCCTAGTTGGGGTTGATTTACTAAAACTGGAGAGCATAAAATCTGGTGCAGCGCTGCATAGAAACCAATCAGCTTTCAGTTTTTTTGTTTTTTGGTCAAAGCTTAAAGGAGTTGTAAAGGCAGAAGGTTTTTTATCGTAATGCATTCTATGTATTACGATATTACGATAAAAAAACTTCTGTGTGTAGCAGGCTCCCCAGCACCCCCTAATACTTACCTGAGCCCTATCTCTCTCCAGCGATGTTCACGAGTGTCTTAGCCATCCGGGACTCTCCTGATTAGCTGATATACAGCAGTGGCGCTATTGGCTCCCGTGGCAGTCAATCAAAGTCAGTTAGCCAATCAGGGGAGAGAGGGGACGGGGCCGGGTCGGGGCTCCGTGTCTGAATGGACACAGAGAGCTGTTACCTCGGCTCGGGTGCCCCATAGGAAGCTGATAGGTATGGGGGCATTCGACAGGAGGGAGGGACCAGGAGCAGCAAAGAGGGACCTTAGAAGAGGAGGATCCGGGCTGCTCTGTGCAAAACCAACAGCACAGAGCAGGTAAGTATAATGTGTTTGTTATTTTTATTTTTTTTTAAACAAGACTTTACTTTAATTGAACAAGCTGAATAGGGGTTGTAAACCTACGTGTTTTTTCACCTTAATGCATCCTATACATTAAGGTGAAAAAACACCTGGCAATGACCGGCCCCCCAGCCCCCCTGTTTTACTTACCTGAGCCCTGGAACTTGACCCACAGGGTCTCTCTGCCCAAGTGGTTCACGGCTCTTAAATTGGATAGATTGATAGCAGCGCAGCCATTGGCTCCCGCTGCTGCCAATCAAATCCAATGACCCGGGGGGCGGGGCTGGGTCCTGCATTTGGCCTCTATGGACGCCGCAAGGTAATCCCAGGGCGCTTCTCCCAGGGGGTTATCTGATGTGGGGAGGAGCCACGAGAGCCACCGGGGGACCCCAGATGAGCAGGTTCAGGGCTACTCTGTGAAAAACAAGCTGCACAGTGGAGGTAAGTATGATATGTTTTTTATTTAAAAAAAAAAATAACGAACCCTTACAATCACTTGAAGTTGGAAGCTGGTTACCATGTACAGCTGCACCGGATTTTGCACTCTCCAATTTTAGTAAATCAACCCCTTTGTGTTACTAAATGGCAGTAGAAAAAAAATTCAGGATTTCTACCTTACCAGACAGGGTTTTATGGTGTGGCAGAGCTGTGTAAATCTCAGAATTGGATGGACAGCGATGCGCTTTGGCAGCTCCATTGTATGTATTTTATCTGTGTATTTAGCAGTTTACATAAAGTTTAGCTAAAGTGCTATTCTATTCTAGTGTACTCAATATAGTCATATGGAAACATTCACACAAACTTAGACCAATTTTGTCAAAGCTGACTGACCTATCAGTATGCTTCTGGATTGTGGAGGTAAGGCAGGCCATACACGGTGCAAATTTCCATGCACAATTCCCCTATCAACATTGACAGTGCTGACAGGGAAATCAGCAATTTTATTTTCCTGGTGGGGGGGCAAGCAGGGAAACCATCCCCGCTGGGAGAAGACAGTGATAATCGCAAGAGAATCCAGCAGGCGGGTTGTACCAAAGTTGATCGATCGTTCAACTTGGTACATTCAGTCTGCCCATTAACGGTTCAAATCTCAACCTCTTCCTGCTGTATGGCCGGCCTAAGCCATACAAACTCAGAAATATTATCATCTAAGCCAGTTTTTCTCAACCTAGGTTCTCTGGAACCCTAGGGTTCCTTCAGAGGTTTCTAAGGGGCCCTTGAGCAATGAGCAATTTTTGTCTCTCAGATCAATTCCCAATGACACCAATGATTGTTTCAGCTATTTGTAAGAGGGCGATTCTTCCTACTGATCACAAATGTTAGTAGCATCCTTCTCACTGACCATCACACTCATGTACTGTAAACTGTAGATATGATAATTGTTAACAGATGTTTCCTGAAAGCAGAGAGATATTTCAAGGGTTGCTCCTTGTTATAAAGGTCAACAAAGGCTAATAATAGGAATATATAAATATTCAAGAATACAAACATCTCATCCATGAGTACAGGGCATGTGCAACCATACACACAATAAAGTCCTGGCTGCCATTGGATGGTTGTAAATGTTTATTGTAATAGTACTTATACTGTATTACACAAGACCGACAGATGTAAAAGTGTCCGCTTTACCAAAACAGATTGAGATTGCTCCAATTGTACGCTTCCGTTTATTTTCAAGAAGTTGAAGTAAATGATTTATTATTATTGTGGTTGCTTATTATTAGCAATAAATCAGCAAACAGGACATGAATTCTGTGAAAGCCAACAGCCACCATCCTTCCAGTTTCTGTTTGCTTAACAGGTGGTTATCTGTGTTAATGGTGGCTGTGGGATTATTCTGCCTATGCTTTGCTCACTTTTGTGTTTACAAACTGCGGACAGATGTTTTATTGCAATATACACGTCTGTTGATAAAGCCGACTCCTTTTTTATGGTGGAATTTGAAGTTTGAACGGATGGAGGGTGAAGAGTGCAATGAGTAAGTCAACAATGCATAATCACCTGTTCATTGCAATGGAATGGAGTCTAGGAATGCTGACACTTTTTTTCATTTTCACATGTGACTTTCCTGGCTGCAGCTTTTAGAACTGTAGGCGGAACAATACATCTAACAATTGAAAGAAACATTTTCAACATCAAAAAGAGTCCTTGATGTTAGAAAATCAAAAGACGTGAAATGTATCAAAAAGCCAAGCCAACACAAAGTTATAACTCCATGTTTTTGGTAGAAATACACTTAGAATCCCAAATGCAGTATGAATGAATCAATAAGCATAGTATATACTTTTTCCTTTTCTATTAATTTTTGTATCCTCAAAGCTAAATGAATCACCTTTTTGATCGTAAAATAAAAAAAGTGCTGGAAACTTTTCATTGTCTATAGACATTGATAGAGATGTCCCTGTCTCTTGCCTGTGTTTAGGCAGAGAAATCATAACTAGTTATGTAAAGTTGTTACATTGACAAAACCTCCCCTATTCTTGCTGAGCCTAGAAATTCTCATTTAGCATTTTTGAAAGGTGTTAGCCGTTCATAATGAAAATGGTTCTTGTAACAGAAGCAGGTAAGAACAGGTAGGAAATGAAAGCCCAATTGTAGTTTCACCATGAACTATACAAAGGACCAGTGTTGGGTTGGATCCAAAAGGTAGTGTTAATTGTCACTGAATTATTATTATTTTTTTTTATTCTATATTTTATTTTTCCAACAATTTTTATACATATAAACAGACACATTTTAATTGCATGCGTATCACAGAGTAACCCAAATCGATTGTATTTTCAACAAGTATATATAAGGCTACTATATAAACTACTAATTAAACATCTAAGCAACAAGAAAAAGAAAAAAAAAAAGAGAAAGGGGATTAAATTCTCTTCCTCACTGAATTTTTTTAAAGCTTCCTGTGCCCCAGAAGAAAACATCTGTGGATAGAAGGAGCATGCAGCTAAAGATAGCTGTGATCTGGGTGGGAACAGCAGTCCAACATGGTCCCTACTTTGTTGTGACTGCAGTTCTGCAATCAGCATGTAACTCATGCTCAGCAGAAAGGATTGTCCAAGTGCTGTATAGAGACCACTGCGATCCTTAACTGAGTGCTCCTGCCGCCATAGGAGTTTGTCTTTGTAAGCTTTATCTGTTAATGGACGTGATCTAATAAAATACATATAGGACATATAGAATTGTGTTAATTATAATAAAGAATGATTATAAACCATGATACACAGCAACATAAGATTATGTAGAGATAGAACCCAGCTTGTATTACTATTTGTGCAGCAACTTGGCCAAAAAAAAAGATCTTCGTAGATTATTACTATTGTTCCCTGAAGAATAGGTCTGCACCAGGGTTGTGTTCTTCAACACATACACTTTTAATGGATATTCTTATGTCGTTATCCGCTTGCAGAGTGATCGTGGGGGGTGGTGGTGTTGGATCTTCCAGTCTTCTGACAAACTAAAACCGCACAACCTAAGAGTGCTATTGGGCATTTAGAAAGGTTGTAGAAGTGGGATCTGCCATTGCTAGGTAATGAGCAGTGTAAAATCACACCAGAAAGCTACATATAGACAGAAACGCTCCTAACCATTCTCTTACTTGGATGCCGATGACTCAGAATAGCCACACCCAACATGAAGTTAGTGTGGCAGTGTAACAGTAATCCAGACATGAGAGACGCAGTGAAACATGCTGCTAATTAGTGTAACGTTGTCCAAGCACTCTTTTCTTGGTGACACACTGACTTGTACTGTCTTTGTATCTTGACTCTGTGACATTGCAAAACTCATATACTTACAGGATGATATGCTAAAGGGATTATGTTTTACTCTAATCCACAAAGCCTTTTCAAATACTCAGTTGTGTCCTACATTTGTTGGATTTCTACTATTCCACGTTGCATATAATATTATGCTGGATATGAAAATGTGAGCATGCTATTTCCTGACCTCTTCTACTGAAAATGCTAATCCCCTGGCTGTCTTATTTTGGTGCTTTCTGGGTCGCTAACATTGTTGGGGTTACCAGGAGAGTAAATATTAGGGTTCTGAAGATTATTAAGTGGATCCTCAAAGTGCAACTAAAGGCTCCTGTATGACAGTCTAAGAAAATTCTAAATTGAGTTACTATGTGATGCAGGAGACTCATACAGTAAACAAAAAACGTCCTTTTGCTTCTCTGAATGAGCCGTATCATCCTTTATTTGTGTCTCACAAGCTCCCCCCTCCAGACACTGCAGCTCACAGTGGGAGGGTTTCAGCAACAGTGCTCTCAGTCCAGAAGGCAGTGGCCAGAACTAGGTATGGCCAGGTGCTGATTGGTAAGCTACAGGTTTGTGGATCCGCAGTGACAATGCTAATAGCTACCTAAGCCACCCACCACTGCTGAAATACTGTATACTTATCTCACTGTAGTGCAAGCAAGTACAACCTAATTGAGAGTGGCAACTCTACTCTGAATTCAGAAGCTGTACAGCATCCTCACCACACAAACACTGGGGGCTACATTAACATCAGAAGAACCTACAATGGACTTTACTGGTAGGATCAGCAGGTAGATATCAGGCAGTTAATTTTGACCAAAATAAAGCACAAACCTGCACAGAAAACAGCTAAATAAAAACACCAAATATCCAAAACTTTGTGTTGATGTGAACCCCTATGCAGGTTTGATTGTCGTTGCCTAGACATTTACCAATAGTAACTTGAGTTTTAGGTATAATGATCTTTTAGTATAATATAAAGTGCTTCTAAAAAATTTTTTCTCCTCCATCGTAAAGTAGAGTGTCACACATGTATGGAAAGCACATATTTGCCTAGTTTGACAACTCTTTTGTACAACGAATTGAAGTGGATTTACTAAAGGTAACTAGACTGTGCACTTTGCAAGTGCAGTTGCACAAATTTTTTAACCGCTTCCAGACCGCCCACTGTACATATACTGCGTCAGGGCGGCCCGGCTGCGCGAAATCACGTACCTGTACGTGATTTTGTGCATGCAGTGTAGGGGGCTCGTGCGCTTGGCCATAGCCGGTCCGGCTGCCACGATGGCCGCTGCTACCCTCTGATCGTTCACAGGAGACATGAAACAGCAGTGTGCCTATGTAAACAAGGCACACCGCTGATCTGTCAGTGAGGAAAAGAGAGATCTTCTGTTCCAGCCAGGTTGAAACACGATGTCTGTTTTCCTCCAGTGTAACACTCACCCCCCCCACAGTAAGAAAGCACCTCCCTAGGACACACTTAACCACTTGACTGCCCCTAGTGTTAACCCCTTCCCTGCCAGTGTCATTTATACAGGGATCAGTGCACATTTTTAGCACTGATCACTGTATTGGTGTCACTGGTCCCCAAAAAGTGGCACTTAGGGTCAGATTTGTCCGCCACAATGTCGCAGTCCCGCTAAAAATCACTGATCGCCACCATTAATAGTAAAAATTAAAATGTCATAAATCTAACGCATAGTCTGTAGACGCGATAACTTTTTCGCAAACCAATAAATAAACGCCTATAGATATATTTTTTGCCAAAAATATGTAGCAGAATACATATTGGCCTAAACTGATGAAGTTTTATAGCAAAAAGTAAGGAATATTGTTTTTTAATCAAAATTGATGCATTTTTTTATTTATAGCGAAAAAATGCAGAGGTGATCAAATACCATCAAAAGAAAGCTCTATTTGTGGGGAAAAAGGGACATCAATTTTATTTAGGTACAGGGTCACATGACCGTGCAATTATCTGTTGAAGCAACGCAGTGCCGTATTGCAAAAATGGCCTAGTCAGCTAGTGGGTTAAACCTTCCGGGGCTGAAGTGGCTAAATAAATGTCAATGTGGTAAAGCCTTACTTTGTAAAGAATGCCCAGCCAGGTGTAAGAAAAATATATAAAACATTTTTTTGCTTGAATATGATTTGATTATGGAAGTCTACAGAGCTTTACCACATTTACTAAGCTCTGAGGAAAATTTGTGTAACTATACTTCCAAAGTACACAATTTATTTGGCTTTGGTAAATCAACCCAACTAGATATAGCTCTTTCAAGCAATAGGAAGCATGAATGTTGCTACTATTGTGTCTATTGGGATGGTTAAAGTTTAGTAAACCTTTCCTGGGAAGAACACTAGGACTGCCATTGCTGACCTCTTTCTAAAATGATAGTTGCTTGGTTATTATTATGATCCAGTGGCTTTACTGTTCCGAGTCAGAAACCTGAAACACATATACAGATCATCAAAGTCATTGACAAGTCAGAAGTCTCTGGGTACTTATTAGGGGTCAGTTACTCCAACTCTTAAAGTTAGAGATTCAGCTTGACAGCCAGGCAACTCGTTTTTTGCAGAATGAGAAATCAATAACGGCAGGCTCCATGTTTTCCTCAGAAGAGTTTTAATTTAGATTTAATCATGTTATTCAGGGTTGACTTGACTTATAGTATATTTCTATATTAACACGAGTTTAATTAAAAGTATGTCAGCTCTATCTTTATCTAGAACATGTTAAATATTTCTTACATAGTGCAGTGCATTTTCCCTGGGAAAGAAACTGAACGGCCTGTCGTGTATCAGGTCGATGTCTGAGAAGTATTTCTGAGTACATAAATTAATTACAGAAGCTGGGTAGGTTTTTGATAAATTGTCCTTTGAGTGCTGACAGGCTGACAAAATGCAGGGAATATAGTTGCTATCTCTGACAATAACTCACCACACAATTATGTTGATTTAATTTAATTTATTTGCTGCAGAACCCTTCCAAGGACATCTTTTTGATTAAATTGATCAAACTTCATGAATATTTATAAGTATTTTCGTAAAAGCCATGTCATCATAGAGACCCCCTGTGTGGACGTTGTGTGTCATTTCTAGCTCAGCTCCAGCTAGAACAAGGACAGAGAAGAAAAAGAATAACGTTTCCCTGAAAATGCTGGAAACATTATAAAATGATTTTGTATTGAACGAAACATTGGACAAACTCATTCAGTACAAGGCTTTTATTACTGTTAATGTTATGAATATTATTATTATTATTAAAATCATTATTATTATTATTTGGCAGTATACTATTAACACATGGCATTTAAATGATGCACCAGTTCGGGCAAGTCTACGGTAGTAGAACCCATACTGCATATTCTTTCTGGAGAAAAGGACCAGGAGCTATGCCTTACAGCCAGGCTACTGCCATTTTAACCATACCACCCACTGATGGTTCAAATCTGCACTGTTGACCAGAAACTGAATGATCGATTCAAAATATGTTTACTCTACTCAGTTTAAATCTAATAGGATCAGATGTCCACTGTTGCCCAATACCTGCACAGGGGTCATAGTTTCTACAGTCCTGTTTTTTTTTATCAAGGCTATACTGATTCTCTGTAGAATATAAACAAAGCCTAAAGCAGATCTACATTGTATCTGAGCACCGCAAGCCAAAAACACTATTTGATACATTTTTAGTATTCAAAACTAACTCGCCAGCTCCATCTATGTCTCCATGCTTTATTTTGCTGAGAAATCACTTTGAAAAACACTCAATAGCATTTCTGGCCATGGCCATCTTGAATAAGGGCAGATGATTCATGTAGCATTTACTTCTTGGAATCCATCTGCCCTTGACTCTGGCATGCAGGCAGGAGGGTATGCTTTGGTTAGAAAGCCCCTCCTTTCCTCCTGAAGACTCCTGGGATGTTTGGCGTAATTTGCCTAGACATAGAAGCCAGGAATAAACCAAACAAATGGATAAAATACATTTAAAGCAAGTAAATATATTATACCTTCCTATCTATTTACTAATGCTAGCCGCATATTAAAAATAGTCAATGTTGATTGAGAGAATGAAGTTTTACTTTAACTAAAACAGGAACAATCCTCCAATATATGACTACATTAGGAACAGTGTGTCAGGGGCAGGACTCTGTGTCTTGTTATTATTACAGGCTATGGTTGGTATACAGGGACATGTTAATACGTAGAGGAGCCTTACAAATGTAAAATTGTGGTTAATGGTTATACCAACAACCTTGTTATTTCCTGTACATATACTACATTTATCAACGTAAGGTAGTGCTTTAACTTAAAAGTTGTATATTTTTAATATACCAAACCAGGAATTGTAAACGCTTAAAAAAAGCTAGTCATCTATGGATCTACACTATAGCAATGCAGTTTTCTCTATAGTGCTACAGAACATGATTCATGAGTCTAAAGCACACAATCAGCTTCCAAATGTCATCCTGAAGCCCAGGTTTGGGAATGAAACAAGGATCCTGCCTGCTTGCTATGGGCAACAAGAAATGTCATACAATATACTTATCACACATCTGCCCTGGTGGTTAGTTTGAGAAGAAACATTCTATAATGATCTGGTGTAATTCTGGAGATGCTCAAGATTTGACATATGGTAATACTAGGACTAGTTCAGGGTTTCTGTCCTTTGTAAAGGCCACCTAATGTTTGCCTGCAATATGGTTTACATTATTTCATATATCCCTTGCCATGCAGACATTTTCCAAATATTTCTTATAAATGCTGTAAATGGCTTGAAAATAATCCACTTAAAACAGTTGGAGAAAATTAATACCAACAAAGAGCAGTACCCTCAGATTTATCAGAAACATCCCTGGGGCACACAAGCCACGGACTGAAAGCCTTTGGCCTATTTCAACTCATGTTTGCTTTAATTGAGTTCCCTGGAGATACATGAAAGTCTCTATGATTCTCCTCTAACCGTATTACAGTACAAGGCAATTTAGCTTGCTCAGCTAAATATGTGTTGAAGGAAGCGTGGTCGGGGTGAGGTGTGAAAACAATGCTTTTACACTTAGCATTTTTTATTTATTTTTTTGAAGTTTAAAAATATCCTGTTTTAAAATGACCAAATTACACAGCATTGTACAAAGGGCATGGAGCTTCTACATTGAGAGACTCTAATATCAGTACAAAGAGAAACAATGCGCCCATTAGCAGAAAGTCAGATTTCATCCTAACCTAGTGAATAGAAACCAATCACAAAATTGTAAGGTGGCTGTAGATCGGTTGCCATAGTGTACGGCGATCTTCCTCTTTTACATATCATAAAAGAGCCTCGAACATTCATGTCAAAAGAAGGTTCTGTGTGCATGAAAAAATTCACCTTCATTACTTTCAATATCTGCATTGCTTTGCTATTGATTATCGCAGTTGCCATGGATATCGCTCACTGCTCTTTGAATGTACCTTCTGCTGCATTATACGTTGTTTTATCCACTTGAACATATTGTTATTATTCTGAAAAACACATAACAAAAATATTAATAGGGTAATGGTTACTATATGATCTACGCCATAATAACAGATTCTGATAGTAGGAATTTGTTTGCTATAGATGATTTCAGTATGCACCGACACCAGATATGATATTCTGACAAGGTTTGGGTGGTTTAGGACAACCTATAAAAGCCATAAGAAGCACTTTCAATCATTGGAGGTGGTTGTTACAGCTCAACAGTGACCTAGCTGATTGTTCCTTTTTCTCAACAAGAAGAGGTAAGAAGTCTACCAACTGCAGTCTGCCGTGAGAACTTCATGAGAAGCAGCAGCAGCTACCAGTTCTACAGACAATGGGTAAATATCTCCCTCCCATCTATGGCTAGTCTAAATCTGGACACCTATTGACAAATTCAACAGGAGGCCAGAGGGGAGGGGTGTTGTATGGGTTGCTTGCTAAAAGATTATCTGTAAGCAACAGTTACTCCTGCCCGTGTACCATAGACTGCACAATACTAAACTGTGGGAGCTCTGGATATTAACAGTCTTGCTTCATATATATTCATATGTTTATTTATATATAAAAAAAAAATATATATATATATATATATATATATATATATATATATATATATATATATATTTATTTATTTATTGCTTTATTTTCAACTAACTTAGGTGGTGTAAAAAAAAAAAAAGGGAATCTGTAATAGGGGTATTGTTCATGTGTGCTGAATACACAATGATTGGCAAATTCAACTCTTCTGATGGCTAAAAGTGTTTGTTACTTACAGTGTTGTGCTTAAACATAATAAAATGTGTGGGCACTTTCACATGGCCATCATCCGTTCAGTCACGCTTTTGCTTAGAAAAAACTGATTCGGGTTACATCTGTTTATATCAGTTTGTACATCTGTCTTCAGTTCAGTTCAGTTTAGTTTACATCAGTTTGCACTTCAGTTCAGTTCAATTTACATCAGTTCCTTTGCATTCAGATCAGTTTACATATTATTTTTCATCTGCTTTTTTGTTGTTGTTTCAGAAACCAATCATAGGTGACTAAAGTATAACAAAAAATTATTTTTACTAAAAAGATAGCCACTCCTGTAGTTTAGGTGAAGGTGCTAGCACAGCTCATCTGCAGATACACAGTCAAAAGAAATCCAGAATTTGCTGCAACACTTCACCTTTATTGATCCTTCATGCAAAAGACATCACAGACAGTGCAGGGTACAGTAAAAATTGTCTGGCTTGTGCTTACTCATAACCTTAAAAGTGAAGTATGTTTTTTTATTTAAATTTTTTTTATTCATACTTACCTTGGTGGATAGAGTATCAGACCGATGCTGCAGCTGTCCCCCGCCGTCTCTGCACTGAGAACCGAGCAACCGAACAATGGCTCGGTTCTCACTCCTCCCTGAGAGGAAAGTTGCTGACTGTCAGTCAGCATCTCTCCTCTCTGCTCCTCCACTCTCACTGGAGGGCTGAGCTGTGGAGGGGTGAGGAGAGGCCGTCTCAGTGTCTCAGCGGCTCGCTAAGACTGCCATCAATCAAGGCACCTGGCGGATCCAGACTTGGTAGTCAGGATGACGCGCTGCCTCGACTGATGGCAGTGACGTCAGCGGAGAGTGGACTTCAGACCGCTCTCTGCTGAAAACGGGTCACAGGAGTGCAAAACAATTTTCACTCCTGTGACCCACAGGAGAAGCCCAGCCTAAGAAGTTCAGGCTGGATTTCTCCTTTAAGGTGTTGCAGCGATTTATAAAAATAGTTTCCTGCCTAAAAATAGAGATAAGTAGAACAGATGTAAATGGCATCCATTTACATCTGTTTACATCCTTTCAGATCCATCTGAACAGAAAAGGATGCAGCCTTTCACACGGGCAGTCAGTTTAATTCCGTCTGTCAGTTTTTAAGGCAGATCCAGACTGAACCACAATGTTTTTTTAAGGGTGGGCAGATGTATATGGAAGATCATCCGTTTACATTCGTGTCTGTTTTGGTCTGTTTCATTTAACAGAGCAAGACTACATCCTTTTTCTGTTAAGACAGGTCTGAATGGATGTAAATGGATGTTGACCATAGGCAAGAAACATTTTTGTTTATACTTTTGTCATCTGTGATTGGTTTCTGCAACGACTAAAATGGCAGATGCTAAAATGGGCATTGACTGATGTAAACTGAACTGAACTGAAGACAAATGTACAAACTGATGTAAACTGAATCAGTTTTTACATAGCAAAAACTTGACAGAACGGATGATACCTGTGTGAAAGAACCCCTAAACAGGTACATCTCTAGGTGGATGTAAACGGATGGTCATCCATTTACATACCCTTGCCCATCGACACTAGTAATATGGTAGACTGAGACCAATAAAACAGTAATTTAAACAATTAAGATTAGGCCCAATCTTAATATATTTGTTTGGCTTTTATATTACTGTCGCTAAGGTTTATGTATAGTCAAAACATTTTTTTTTACTAAATGTGTCATACTGAAGCAAAGCGTGATCCCCTCCCTTTGGAGACTGGGCCACAGGACAGTATTCCAACATGTTAACGCCCTCAAGCACACCTCCAAGATGACCTGAGGGTAAAGGTGATGGAGTGGCCAAGCATGTCTCCAGACCTAAACCCTATTGAGCATCTGATGGGCATCCTCAAATGGAAGGTGGAGAAGCGCAAGGTGTCTAACATCCACCACCTCCGTGATGTCATCATGGAGGTGTGGAAGAGGACTCCAGTGTGAAGCTCTGGTGAACTCCATGCCCAAGATGGTTAAGGCAGTGCTGGAAAATAATGGTGGCCACACAAAATATTGACACTTTGGGCCCAATTTGAACATTTTCACTTGTACAT
This sequence comes from Lithobates sylvaticus, assembly GCA_028564925.1. NCBI lineage: Eukaryota > Metazoa > Chordata > Amphibia > Anura > Ranidae > Lithobates > Lithobates sylvaticus. The sequence continues at coordinate 131,857,626 of CM053038.1, forward strand.
AATTTTGTTGCCAGCGGTTTAGACATTAATGGCTGTGAGTTATTTTGATGGGAACAGCAAATTTACACTGTTATACAAACTGTACACTCACTACTTTACATTGTAGCAAAGTGCCATTTCTTCAGTGATGTCACATGATAAGATATAATAAAATATTTACAAAAATGTGATGGGTGTACTCACTTTTGTGAGATACTGTTTATACAGTATAATGCTTTTAGAACCTCATTGTGTAATTGTTCTGCATCAGCAGTGTATTACATGGTGATTAGGTGTTGGACAAGCATTAGTCTGAATAATCAAGTGACGACTGTTGCTACGGTGTTTATATAAATGAACACTGCTTTTTATCTGTTTGGGTTTTTTTTGTATATTGGATGTTGCCAAATTGTAATTCTACGATACAGATCCCAAACGTGAGAGGATGGTTCTCTGAAACAAAAAACTTGTCACAAAGTAAAACTGTACTTTGAACTAGTTAATTATTTTTCTAATGAAGAGGCTACGTGTCTCGAAACACGTTGATTTCATATTCATAAATTCCTTTTTTTTCAAACACTTTCACTTACTAACTCTTCTTCTGCCAGAATAGAAAAACTTCCCGAGGTTTCATTGTATTGTTCTGTAATATCTAACATAAGCCATTTCCAATCTTGTCCAGTTCAGCATGGGCCGGCTGAGATTCGAACCATGTATGGGCAGGCTGAATGTACCCAAGTTGATCAATCAATCAACTTGGGTACAACCAGCCTTTTGGATTTTACATGTGATTATTGCTAGAGGCTACTATTGCCACTAGCAGTAATCACTGTGTTAACCATCCGAACCCCCCTGCCTAAGAACACAATGGCTCCATGGGAGGGATTCCCCCATCAACACTGTCTGTGTTGATAGGGGAATCAAGCGATTTTCTTTCCTGCAAAAATATCTAGCTAAAAATAACAGTTTTTAGTGGTAATGAAGTAACATTGGTGATTCCCCTTCAGAGTCAATATTCCTATCTTTTTTGGAAGAAGTGGTTTCTCTGCAGAGGTCTGAACTTCCTCTTCCTGAGTGAGAGCTAGAGCGCTCTGATTAGCAGAGGATGTAATTTTTACTGATTGCAGAGTGGCAGTGGCAGTGAAATAATATTGGTGATTACCTTCAGTATTCCTTTCATTACACACATAGGCTTTTTTGGAAGCAGTGGTGTCTCTATAGAGGTCTGAAATTTCCCTTGCTGAGTCAGAGCTACAGCTCTCTAATTAGCTGGGGACCTGGCCTTTACTGATTGCAGAGCTCTAGCTGTGTCTCCATAGGGGTGTGTGTAGGATCTCTGCAGAGAGACTATTGCTTCCATGGAGAAAGCAAGGGTCTGTCTCTACTGTAAGCTGGCAGGGGACAGACTTTACTATACAGACCTTTGCTGCTTTCTAAAGAAATCAAACGGTAAGACATTGGATGCATTTTGTTTTATGCTCCTGAAATGCATTTAGCTCATTTAAACTAAAACTACTTTTGAGCTTTAAAATAGTGATGGAGATTGTTTTTGAGACAGCAGTGAAAGAAATCTTTTCCAATGGAGTCATAGATGACAATACAATCTTGACATAGTTTTAACCTGTCTTCACTGTATCCCTAAAATAATAATTTTTAGCTAGAGTTCTACTGTTAGCAAGACTAGAGTTTGTAAAGCAGAGTGACGAGGCCGTGGTTTGGTTTTGCTATAATGTGACATAGGTATTTCTGTAGTATGGCACAAAGATATCTGACTCTATACAGAGAAGGATAGGTAGCACCATCTGTTTGTGTCAGTCTGCAGCTGAAGTGTTGGACAATATACCCATGTCACCCTGTGTTAATGAAACAATTGCTTGTATTGGGTGCTTTCTGTGTGAAACTGTGGCATTAGTCCAAGAAAATCCACCACGGCCAAATTTCTTTAGAGGATGAAAGTAACAACTGCTTTACGTGGCACATGGCATTCCCTCTGAAAATTAGGTGACACAGAAAACAATTTGGCATTTATGTGTACGGAGGAACGGAATGTAACTGTTGCGCATAGTAGAAACCTTCCATTATATTTTAGTGCAGGTGAGCAAATTGATATTTTGGGTTGCTATTGCTGCGTCCTCCAGGCTTTACAGGATATCTGTTTGAGTTGCAGAAGGATAACGATAGAAGGATATCTGTTTGAGTTGCAGCAGCAAACTGTCATTGAACTTCACATGTAAACCTGATTTTATTGCTAGTTACAAGTAGAGCTCATATTTCCACTCCACACGTCAGGGTCAACAAGGGTGAATCACGGGGGAAATCACCAGGGACCACTTAACAATTCGTCCTCATACAAGACCCTCAAATACATGGTTATTTTATTAAACCTTGTGAAATACTGCTTACTCTCCATCAAACCATTGGTATTATTGGGCAAATATATTAGATTCATTGATAAAAATCGGAGACCTAAAGTCTTTTGTGTGTGTTTATTTTTTATAGCCAAGCCTCAAATTACCGACTGAAATGCTTTTTAGGTTAGCTTAGTCTTTTGAATATGATCATGCGCTAGGTGGCAAGAAGGTCTTTCCATGGCTATACTGTAACTGAACATCCAATGATCATCTTATGCATGTGATGAGTTCAAGCCTAACATTTCTGCTGAAATGTTCACCTAGAAAACATGTCTTCACCCACCACTTCTAGTCATTATAATGCAGCAACACAAAAAGTGCTATTGAAATAAAATTTGATAATCATGTTACTATGGCAACTGCAGTCAGTCAGCTCTAAATACAAATGTCAGGAACTCACAAGGGAAAGAATCAGCATGGATTCTTTTGAATATAGTCTGTATACCTAACACAAAAACATGTATTTAAAGGGGAATGCCAGGCAGGCAAACCACCCAATATTTTTAGCAGTCACGGTAAGAGAAAACATTTCCTTGCCGATAATGTTCTCTGATATACATGGCTCAGAACTGCCAGCTGATGACATCAAAGACCAATGCCTTCCTATCCTGGAATGTGCAATGTCTCTAGCCAGCCATCAGAGATTATGGTTCTGATACTTGGAGGGTTGACCAATGAAGGACCTCTCTAAACTCCCAGAGCCCCACTCAGGCCTCTCTGACTAATGCACTCACATTTGGACCGGTTGGACACAGGATTATAGGGAAGTGTTTGCAGGCATACTTACAAGTACACATTTACATCATCACCTCTGCTAACCAGCCCACAGTGATTGCTGCTTATGTGCACAGTCATCTATGGAGTGTTATCTGCTCTGACATGGTTTGCACTCACACTGAAACAAACCTTTCTAGACCACAAGTGAACCATGCCCACAACCACCTTCCAAGTGGTCCCTGGCATGCTATGCCTAACCAATCCTGGGCACAGTTCAGAGCAATCACACTACACAAGTGAACTGGGCCCAAACTCAGTTAAAACTACACGTGTGCGTGCACCCTAAATGGGTGTGCCAGGATTTATTTTCCTGGTGCCAGTTTTGGAGCCTTTATAATATATTTTATTAAGCAAATCAGAGAACACAGGTACATGTTTTTAGGCCAGTCCTATATCTAATGTAATGCACAACACTCAGTGGGGTCACCATCCTAATTAGTCCTATCTGAAAGTAGGACAGCAAAAACCCAACCACCACAGGATGAGATAATTAATTTAATGTATGTATGTATAATAATGTATGATTATTTTCAGGAGGTTAGATTCGAACTTTAATTATTACAAGTAAAACCTGCTCCTCATAAGGTGTATTAAACTTTACCTCTAGTATGAAAAAAACTGTGAGGATCATTTATTAAAGTATTATTGCTCCTTCGGAACAAATTCGAATATTTTTATTACTATAACTTCTTATCACTACTTATATACAGGGTGAGGGTCCTCTTTCACTCCTGATCTCTAAATAAAGATGGTCTAACTCCATTCTGCTTCTAAAAGGGTCTCTAAGTGGTCCTTGGTATGCAATTTTGCATAACACAGCCACAAAGGATTAAGCCCATCCTTTGATGCTGTATTAGCACTGCGGGAGCTCTACTGTATAAAAATGGACTTTGTTTGCTAGATTTGTACCCTGAAAAGCACATTTGTATGGCATTGCACTATTTTAGTTCCCTCCCGAAGTGTTCCCTAAAAGGCGAACCTAGAAGGTCATGTGACTATGTATGCAGAAAGCTCAGTGCTTCAGTTTCCTTCTTAAATGACTCTCTGAGAGCATTTTTATATAATATATAGATATTGGTTATATGGGATGTTTTCATGGGAACATTTCAATACACAAACCGATATGGAAAAAAGTTCTAGATTTAAAAAAACGTATATGGTTTTTAGTATAACTTTCCTAAAAATTCTGTTAAAAGTTATTATGTGATAAATTTGTAATAAAATTACGTTAACAATTCAATCATATCCAATTATGATTTTCTACAACTGGCTAAAAGCAATATGTCATAGTGTACTGATTCTTACTGTATTTACCATTAACCTGCACAGAACTTAAGATAAAATAACAGATATCCCTTGCCATAGGTATTCCATCTCTTGTGAGATGCATTTAGTCTGTGGCCACAAAAAAGGATACTAAGGTTGCAGCTTTTTTCAATTCTGTTTATGTAATTACCATTAAAGTATACCCTCCTACATAGCAGCCATATTAAGAAATAGCCTGTAGTAATGGGGTTTATGTACTAAAGGCAAATACTTTGCAAGGGAACATTCACATTGCAAGGTAATTTTCCCTCAGCTTAGCGATTGTTGTGAATAAACAGAAAACCCATTCATGTGCAAGGAAAATTTAAGAACAGGATTTTTGTTAGCACATGATTGGAGGATAGAAGTCTTCTCATTTCTCTAAGCAAAAGGAAATTTGCCCTGCAAAGTGAAAAGTCCTTTGCAAAGTATTTGCCTTTCGTATATCAACCAAGTACAAACCAAAACCAATTTTCAATACAGTTTTCCAACATCCTTGCAATATTGACAGTTGGAATTTCACATGGAATTTGAGGCATGGGGTTACATGCTGATTGGGATTTATTGGGGGACTAACTGAACCCCTATTTCTTCACCTACGTTCTTGTGTATCACTGCTCATCTTCCATGCAAACTGACATCTTTAAAGCATTTCTTTGCACCAAATGGCCTTAAATGGCATTCCTGGTCTTCTGTTTACCCCTCCCCCAAACCCACAATTCCATAGGAGACTTGATAAACATGGAGTTTAAAGTAATCCTAACACACCCATTCAAATATGATATACAGAAAACAAATTGTATACTTGGATAGGACCAGGGCAGATGTGTAGCTATAGCAATTGAATGAGCTGTACTCTTATTAAGGAGGCTCCTTGCCAGTAAATTCAAGCAAGCAGGTCTGGATAGTTTGGCACTTGGAAAAGAAATGCACCAGTTTGTTCAAGTTATGAACTGCATTCCGAACAAAGTCTCCAATTTACTGATTTCAACTCATACACTAAATTATCATGGTGATTGACTGAACCATGATGAATCAGAATTTTTCCCATGCTGTTGAGATTTTCCCTTTGAAAACTTTGTGTGGAATGAGTTTATAAAAGATTACTTGTACCTACTTGAAAGTCCAACTATTTTGAATTGCCTTAGACCCTATTAACTCATTGTAGAATTATTTTTAAAGAAAAACTCTGTAGAGGAATTAAACACAAATTCCAAATACATGTATGTGAACTGTTTTCCTGACAAAGAATTTGTAAATTCATGTGAAGCCTGTTTTCTGATACAGACACCCATCATTGGCCTCTAGTCAGCAACAACAAAGCTTGGTCAGGAACAGACCCCCAACCGGCTGATTTGACAATAAAGGAGCAGCAGCATACTGATGAGGCCCTCTCTCTGCTCTGTCATCCTGTGTACACATATGTAATGCCGCAAAGCTTAATTGGCTCCTAGTGAAATTCAATCAGTATTATTAAAGGGAACCTTGTGTACTGGAAATATAATTTAAAGTGATTGTAAAGGCTCCTTTAAAAAATAAATAACAAACATGTTATACTTACCTACTCTGTGCAGTTGGTTTTGCACAGAGCAGCCTGGATCCTCCTCTTCTTGGGTCCCTCTTTGCTGCTCCTGGCCCCTCCCTCCTTTGAGTGACCCTCAGCCAGCAGCTTGCTACAGGGGGCACCCAAGCCGAGTCAGAGCTCTGTGTATTCATTCAGACACGGAGCCCCGACCTGGCCCCGCCCCCTCTCTCGCCTGGTTGGCTGACTGACTTTGATCCAATGGCGCAGCTGCTCTGTCTCAGCCAATTAGGAGGAGTGTCCTGGATGGCTGAGGGGATCGTGGACATTGCTGGAGAGAGAAGGGGCTCAGGTAGGTAATTAGGGGGGTGCTGGGGGGGGGGGGCTGCTACACACAGAAGTTTTTTTTATCTTAATGCATAGAATGCATCAAGATAAAAAACCTTCTGCCTTTACAACTCTTTTAAATGTTCTTATACAAACATATGGTGTTAAAGTTGATTGTGTCTATGCATGTTTAGTATTGCAAATTAAATCTTATCTTTTGAAGAAAATATTTATGTGTGTGGGTGTGTGTAGGGGGGGGGGGGGGGGGGATTGGAAGCATGGAGTTTTTCATATTTTTAAGAAACTGGAATAACTTATATAATAATATAATATGTATATAATTTGTAAAGCTGGTTTTAGCATACGTTTCTAGGCACTTCCCCTACAGATTGAGTGCTATGCTGAAAATTGCGAGTACCTTGTTTGCTGTGAGTGGAGTATGTGAAGTGCCTCTACTTGTTGATGGCAGGTGCAAGCTGAGTATGCTGTGACCTCCTGCTCATTGGCCGTGGGAGTCTCTAAAGAGCGCTCCCCCCTCTGAGCTGAGGGCTCTGTAAGCTGCAGACGCTCTTATCCAGCAGATCGACTGAGCAACGATGAAAGAAAACAATCAGTGTTAATGCAGAACAGGCAGATGTTTGTGCCATTACATAAGAACTGGGCAGATGTGTGTCACTGTCGGAATATTGTAACCCCTTCATGGTGTTTCCAAAAAGTTACACGATTGCTGTTTTTGTCAGCTGAATTTATAAAAGAAAAAAAGAAAAGAAAAAATGTAATGGCTCATTTAACTAAACAGCCAAGGTGGATATTATAACTACTATATTAATTATATCCACTAAGTGGGCAAAGTACCACTAAGTACCACTTTTCTTACCTGTCTCTATTCGTCCCTTTCATGGATAATCAACCCTAGGATGAAATTCACTAAAAAAAGCCTTCAAGGAAAACCCATCTTCAGCCTATATTTCTGACTTTGCCCACAAATGCTCTTCAAACTGGCCTCCTTGCTCCTATACTGACCTTCTAATGTCTTCTCCAATAATTCCCATAAGTAAATGCAATGCTTCTTGAGAGTAGTCCCTATTCTCTATAATTCTCTATTTCATCTTATTAGACTATCCTCCATCTAAAAAATCTTTAAAGTAACCCATCACAGGGTTAGTCATATACTAATCACAGCCTGTAAAAAGAAGAAAATCTATACTTGCTTTCCTGATGGCCTATTTCTTCAAACACTAGCTCTTTGCAAAGGTAAGTATAGATGTTCTTACTTTACAGGCTGTACTTAATGTGGTGTCACTTTATTCTACCTCTTCAAAATTGCCTACCCATCTTTCTCTATTCTCCTAATAATCATTGCCATGTCCTCTACTCCAGTACCTGCAGCCTCTGCCACCGCCTTACCTTTTGTGTCTTTTGTTTCCTCTAAGATTGTAAACTCATATATGTAAGAGCCTCATTTCCTCTTGGGGTGTGTCTTTGTGTATTCATTTGGAGTCTGTATTGCATTCCATTTTCCTTTTATACATGACAAATAGGGGAGCTCAAGTTTAATCAAGGGACTTTCTTGGCTTAATAATAACATTAGCTACATACAGAATACAACATTCCTGCGTGTGTGTACAATAAGTAGAAGCTTTTAGGACCATAAAAAACAAATTTGCAAAGTAATAACTTTATTTTTTATTGTAATTTTAAATAGAGATAATGCTTAATCAGGATGTTATTTAATTAAACATCCATCAATTTTATTTCCCAAAGTTTTACTTTCAATAAAACCTATAGTATGTATATATACCCCATAACACTGGGGTATAGGAAGACAAGCATCCTTTGCCTCTGTCAGCAACGTACAACCAATAGAATTTTACTGCTGAGGAAGTACAGATGTTTTTTTTTTTTTCTAAGCCCAGCAGTCAGTGGAAACCCTGTGAGTCAATGTTAGGTGGTCTAATGCCCAGTTATACAACACTGCATGGTCAGACACACCCAGATCAAACATAACACAGACGCACATTTCTCCATATGCCAAATCCACCGCCTAACGTCATAATGAATTATACAGGCATGCATGTGAATATATGATGGCATGAACAATTACAAACAGGCCTAGGTACCGTATCCATGCTGTGTAAACTCATGATCACATACTTCTGGCCGGTTTGCTCCCTTACAATTCAAGCAGGGAGTGTCTTGAGTTCTGTTTCGTGAGTGTTAGCAAAGCCTTTTCTGCTTTACTTGGCTTTGACTACGCTGTTTTCCAGGCCTCTTTCCCTGATCCGACCTCCTCTACTCACAAAGGCCAAAAGCAGAGTCTTTGACCCCTTCGTATTATTCCTTCTCATCTGGACTCCCATTTCCTTTCACTCTCTCACTTTCTTTCTCTGTCACTTTATCTTTTGTCTTGGGTTCCATTGTCCGCTTCCTTTCACTATTTATTGCTTTCTGTTTTCACTTAGTCTGTATCCCTCATTAACATCACCATGGCTGCACTGAATGAATTTCCTTGCTGTGCATTCCATCCCGGGCTCTGAAAATATCCTGCTTATTCCTGCGTTCGAGTATTAGTTTACCTCCGTATTGTAGCTATTCTTAGAACTGTGCCTGAAAACATGATTTCAGGAATCAAGAGGTGGTAAAATATTCCAACAGGGGTCACCTAAGGCTATTGTGAGGAAGAAAGAGGGATGGATTGGGAGCAACTGTACGCTTGCATCTGACGATGTGTCAGGTAGGTAGGTTTTCACTTCTGAAGCCTGCTTGGAAACCTGATGAAACATAGGCCATGGTGGGACTAGACTTGTGGAGGAAAGTTAGAAGTAACTGAGATAGAGGTACAAATGTAGAGGTCATTGTGATCTGAGAAACTTCTTCAAGTGAACAGCTAACGCTTCACATTCAGTTCAAATCAGATGTAACATCAAACCAAAGTCGGACTTTCTGTACAAAGTATGTCACAGAACTCTTCCAGTTCACATCAAAAATAACGAGTTTCCTTAGGGCTCGTTTATACTTGGGGCCATAAAAATGGCCAGCTGAGGTATGGTTTTACTGCCCCCTGACCATCTCCCTTGAGCTGCAAAGGCAGCCAGATAGGGTTTATCATGTACATTAAAGGGCCCCCACTGCAACCATTATTATTATTATACAGGATTTATATAGCGCCAACAGTTTGCACATTGGTTAACAAAATGACGGCAGACATTACAGTTACATTACAATTTGGTACAAGAGGAATTAGAGCCAAAAGCTAGGCTCACACTTTGCGGACTGGTATTCTCATTAAAAAACCCTTTTAGGCTGTCAAAAATAAAGCAGGCATTCAGGAATTGGCAGTGTTAACCTCCTGCATGCCTGTCAGGTGCACCTGTACTGCGCTCTGAAAGGCAGGTGTAAACTAAGCCCTAAAGAGGACCTGTTACAATCAACAGTTGCACACTTTCCTGTCCCCAAAACAGAAGGAGCATTAAGGCTGGGTTCACACTTATGCAATGACAGACATTGCATGTGATTTGCGCCACATTGCTGTGCACATCACATGCAATGTCTGTGCGATGCAAATTCAGCCATACAGTTTGTATGGCTGAAATCGCATCACGTTCACACCAAAATGGTGGTCCCTTTTCTTTGTCTACAATGGTATCCGATTGCATGGGTGTTCAGACCCATGCGATCCGATTCCATCCGATTTACAGTTGCAAACCGATTTGGGGGTGTCATTAACTTTATATTGACACCCACAGCGGTTTGCAGAGAGCAGTGGGAACTGCCTGCGAGTCAGATGCGATGTGAGAACCTGCACAGGAATCGCTGTGGTTCCTGAATCACACTAGTGTGAACGGAGCCTTAGATTAAAACGTTCCTGATAGAAACAGATGTTTGCCATTGCTGATCCCTTCTGCCATTGCTGATCCCTTCTGCCATTGCTGATCCCAAATGCTAGTTGCCTGGATATTATGTTTTACATACTTGTTCTGAGCCGGCAGCTCTTGCAACAAGGAAGCAAGTATTGCAACAAGAACGTCAGCATGACATACAACAACTGGATAATGAAAGGTCATCTTCGGCTGTTTCCATGTCTCTATCAGTAAAGGTCTCCTTAAAATATTTTTCTGCTGGTTAAATGGAAAAAAAAGAAATCCTCTATGAGCTGCACCCTGGGCCGGCAGTCCCATCAAGTACAATGCAGGACCAATAGTTCTGCACTGTACATGAGAATGCTAAGAGCCCACCCAGAGCGGCAAAGTAAAGAAATGTCAGCAGCCAGGGGGAACGAGGGGTAAGTTAAAGGGGGGATCCACCCTGGAGAAAAAAAATGAAAAGCCAGCAGCTAAAAATACTGTAGCTACTGACTTCTAATATAAGGACACTTACCTGTTCAGGGAGCCCGCGATGTTGGCACCACAAGCTGATCCATCCATCGGCTTCGGGTGCAGGCGCTGCCATTACTAGTAAGGGAAACCGGCAATGAAGCCTTCAGGCTTCACAGCCAGTTTCCTGCTGTGCATGCGGGAGTGGCGTGTAAATGACGTACCTTGCCGCAGCGGAAACAGGAAGAAAACAGATTACCCCATGGAAACAAGGTAAATCAAGCCAAAAAAAAACGTCCAACGTGGTTTTAACTTGCTGCTATGAAGCGGATGGTGCAAACATGGAAATGTGGGTGGAACTCAGCTTTAGGCAAAACAACCTTTTATTCTATACCCTAAACTTAACAAACATTTAATCTTTACAGTATGGAAGGACCCGCTGCAAGAATATTTTTTTTTTTTATGCTTTAAGGTAAAGCTGGGTTCAGTTTGAATATCTAATCATGTGCTGCAAAAAAATCTTTTTTTTTATTTTTTTATATTTAAATTGAACACAGATTTGCCTTAATTACACATTGCACAATTACACTTGCAAAGTGAACATTCGCTCTGCTAGGTCTATCCCTTTAGCAAACTAACCCTGTTGTGCAATAATCACAAATAACAAAGTTAACGAACATTAACTCCTTCCTTTGCTTTATAGCACATTTTGGCAAAGAAAAAGTTAAGGGTGGGTATACGTTTTATACCTCTGGAGTATATTATCTTGGCCTTAACTCATCCAAATGTCTGGCTAAACTTCCTGCTTTATTCTACGTCCTCCTCCTTATCTGTGTCGGAGCTCTATGTCCAATACCCAGCATCCTCCATTCTCTTGGGTTCACAGTTCTGACATCATGCTGAAAATATGTCCAAGAATGATGTTCTGTTCAGACCATAACAGAAAAACATCCTAATAGCGTAGAACACCCATTTGCAGTCAGCAATAATAAGGGAACAGCTAAAAGCAAAGCTAGCTTAAAGTGAACCTGTCTCCCACGCACCACTTTACACAAAGTCTATGTATCTGAATATGTAGCCAGAAGATTAACACATGCTATTGGTTAGGTATTTGCTGCAGGTCCATCAATGTTTTTCTTTGAACAGGAATATGAAGCTGCCATAATCTTGTAAATAATACAATAAAAAATTCAGACCATTCAGAACTGATATTAAACTAATATACCGTAATGTCAATAATTAGTGTCTTTTTACTTTAGCGTTATGTTAAAGCTGAATTCTAGGCGAATGAAAAAACTTTATTCACACGGTTATATATCCATAAATAAAACATGAAATATATTGTTGCATCCAGCTAATGCCAGCGACTGAATATGGCTTCATCTGACAAAGCAAGTCAAAAGGCTACATGAACAAATGCTGGCTGGTGGAAGTGAGTAGAGCGGTGAACTACTGCTTCATTGCTTTCTATCCAATCACAGGACCTGCGTTGTTTGGCTGATTGCAGCAGAGAAAAGTCAGGTCACTAGCCTGACTGTACAGTATAGCAGAGATGTGTAAATCCCAGCACTGGATCGACAGAAATGCTAAATTATTTTCAAGCAAAGCAGCTCCCATACTACAAGACATAGGAGCCAGAGTTAGGGCCCACCGCACATGGCCGGTGAGTATTTGACGCACCCAGAAGTGTCTGATATCTGAAGCAGCTAAAGAACAGACATGCTTTGTAATGCACGGGCTGCCAGAAAGGTAAGTGTACATATTCTTCTTTTCACGCTACACTATCTTTCTTTTTGACCTTGTAGTGGCAGGGTCACTATAAATCTAAAATTAATGTAATGGGGGACAGGACTTCATCATCAATATTATAAAGACCAGTCATCAAATAATGGTTTTTAATTTTATGGTAGAGTGCTCTTGGATGTTTTTTACTTAGGCTTCGCCTAGTGGAAAAGTTTATCTCATTTAAAGGTCACTTTGAAAAGTTTATTAAGTGATAAATTTAACTTGGCCTGTAAAGTTTCACAGGTGGCACTTCCTGTCAACCTCGCCCATTGGGGTAAATGGGACTGCGTCGCAAGCACAAGTCAAATGCAGTACTGTATTTATTTCAATACAAATACCCCCAGGGGTTAACACCCCCCCCCCCCCCCCAAAAAAAAAACACATTCAGGGTTCATACACACTGGGCTTCAAAAAATGTCAGTTCCCTTGGAAGAAAAAAGTGCTCAAAAGGAGCTTTTTGTAAAGGAATTTAGGAGCATTTAACATTTTCTGCCAGAAAACTCTTCTCCAATACGCAAACTGGAAGGTTTTTTTTCTGCCTCTAAACGCTGAGCTTAAAATATTGCCTCTAATTGCCCTAATGTGTATGGACACATAGGGGTTGCTTTACTAAACATGGAGAGTGCAAAATCTGGTGCAGCTCTGCATAGAAACCAATCAGCTTCCAGGTTTTATTGCCAAAGCTTAATTGAACAAGCTGAAGTTGAAAGCTGATTGGCTACCATGCACAGCTGCACCATATTCTGAGTGCTCCAGTTTTAGGCCTCTTTCACACGGCCGATCCGTTCAGATCCGCCTGTCAGTGTTTTAGGCGGACCTGAATGGACACTCTATAGAGGTCTATGGAGCGTCAGATGTCAGCGGTGACATGTCCGCTGACATCTGACCCGCTCCGATCCGAAAAAGTGTGACGGAGGAAAAACCTATTTTTCCATCCGTCATCGGATCGGGTGACGACGGACTCTACATCATCACCTCCTGAATGCCCAGCAGCCACAGCTCTACCGCCAGCTGAAAAGTGATCCACTGCGGATTACTATTCAGAGAGTACCGCTCATGAAAACGAGCCCTTGAGAAGCATAAGTGGGACTCCAAAGCGGGGGGGGGAACAGAACCAGGAACTAGCTAAGAGGTCTTGCTGAGTCTACAAGAGATATAAGAAGCCAACTGGTGATACAGCCTGCTGAACTAAATTTTGTAATTGATAGGTGAACCAGCCCTGTAAACATCAGTCACATTTTTATTAACCTCTCTTTAGCTGGACACAGAATATAGCACTAGTATTTAATAAAAAATAAATAAAAAAAAAACATTTTGGAAAGTTTGCAAAGGGCAATATTGAACAAAATGTTTTACTAAAAATGTATTGTACATGGAAACTTTACCTGCACCTGCTGTGAGCTGACTGTAAGATGAGAAATGACAAATGTAAGAGTGCAGGCTAAACAATTACAGACGATGAATGTGTAGTATGATCAGTGATATTACAAGTAGCTTTCAAAAAAAAAAAAAGAAACCTGACACAGAGGTACTGCAGCTCTTATGTCAAAATCTTTTATTATGAGCCTTGTGCTTCATTTTACACGTAACAATGTTAAACAATTCATTCACATATTTATCTTAAAATTTTAAATGTAAATATTCCCTTCAACTTAAAGTGAGATTGAGGCCTCATGCACACAGACTAATGAAAAAAATGTTCCAAATATGCTGCCAGAAGTTGGCAGAACAAATGTCTCTAATGCCATGGTTTTATGCATGTACATTCGCCACTAGAATAAAATGACGTGCATAAGCGCGTTTAGATGCATCTATGCACATTTACATTTGTTTGCTCAGGAATTTTAGACATGTTTCAGGAATTTTTTATGCCCCTGATTGCTGCTCTTAAAGTGGTGTTCTGCTTTAAAAAATTAAGTCAGCAGCTACAAATACTGCAGCTGCTAACTTTTAATAATCGGACACTTACCTGTCCCAGGGTCCAGCGATGCGTATCGTCTCCCCCTCCACTCGGCGGCGCCGGCATTGTAACTGTGGGCGCCCAGCTGTGGCTTAACAGTCGGGCAGCCACTGCGCATGTGGGAGTGGCGCTGTGTGCCGTGATTGGCTGCGCAATCATCTGGGACCTGTGACATTTCTTAGATGATTGACAAGAGGGAGGGGACAGAGCTGATCTCCCTTCCTGCACCAAGGGAAATGACGTCAGAGCTCAGGCGCTTAAGAAGGCAGACTACGTGGGAAATCTATGTGTTGGAGAGACTGGCAGACTACGTGGGACCCCCTAGCAACAGGCATTTAGAGGTGAGTAAAAAAAACATTTTCTCCAAATGTTTTTTTTTTTATGCACATAAATGAATATTTTTTTTTTTAGGGTGGAACTCCACTTTAAATATACCTATAAAAGACACAATGTGCATATGGACATTAGATAACCAAGAGCTGCTTTCAGAGGCATTAAAAAAATCCAGATGCCCCTAGCAGCAGCATTTTTTCTTCCTATGTGCAAGGGGCCTAAATTTGTGAGTAGGCCACATAAGCCTGAACATATTGGCATGGCATGAATCTGGTACTTATTGAGATGCTTATAAATCGGGTTTCTATGCTTGGTAAGCAGCAGTACAGATCTGTTACCACGAGGCTGCAAGAGATCGAAGGAATCTCTAAGGCCTAGTGGCAGTAGTAGTTGAACATGCACTAGCCGTCCATTGTCCCGACACCTAGTAGAGGTATGTCTTAAAAAAAGAGTCCATAAAAATGTATATACAGACTCCATATTGTGGACCCACTCCACAGAAGTTTACGAGACCCCTATCTTTTCATACCTAACAGACTTGTGTCTAATTGCTTAGATATGCAAAAGGAAAATTTTATTTTGCAAAGTCAAGTCAAATCACTTTCAATAAATCTCTTAGGGCTTGTTCACACCAGTTTTGGGCTGAAGAATGAGCTGTGATCAGATTGCTCTTCAGAATGCATTTGACAGGCTGTGAGGAGGCGTTCTATTGCCTCCTCACCAACTGATTTAACCCCTTGATCCCTGCACTAGCGTGTACCAACTGCATGCATGCGGGGTGCTTGTAGTGAAGCCTCTTTTACTTGAATTATTATTATTATTATACAGGATTTATGTAGCGCCAACAATTTGCGCAGTGCTTTGCAACATGAGGGCAGACAGTACAGTTACAATACAATTCAATACAGGAGGAATCAGAGGGCCCTGCTCCTTAGAGCTTACAATATAGAAGGGAGGGTCAAGTGGAACAAAAAGGTAATAACTGTGGGGGATGATCAGATAGAGAAAATGAAAATTAAGTTGTTAGGTGTGGGTGGTGTAGGCTTCTCAGAAGAGAAGGGTTTTCAGGGATCATCTAAAAGCTAATAGAGTAGGAGATAATCAGACAGATTGGGGTAAGGAGTTCTATAGGATTGGAGAGGCTCTGGAAAAGTCCTGGAGGCGAGAATTGGCGGAGTTGATGAGGAAGTTAGAGAGCAGGAGGTCTTGAGAATAACAAAGAGAACGATTAGGTTGGTATTTCGAGACTAGGTCAGTGATATAGTTGGGGGCAGAGTTGTAGATTGCTTTGTAAGTATAGGTCGTGCTCTGCGGACACTACACCCACCGAAATCACAGGGAGTATATTTCCTGTCACTGCCTCTGTAGCTAAATGGGTAGCAGTTGGGGGGATGCAGGAAAAGCATGGCTGCAAACTGTGAGGTTTTAACACCCCTTCCCACAATGAGCCCAAATGAACTGTTTCTTTTGAGTATTTAAAAAAAAAAGAAAAAATCCAAATTCCCTCGGCCTTTCCTCACGAATTGTCATTTTTCTGGTAATGTATAGACCCCTATAACTGGTTAATTACTATATTTTACTACCAGAAGTGTTATACTGCATAAATCTGTCCTTATTATTGCATTTGTATGGTATGAGCTAGCTGGGAAATAACACAAGTGTCATTCAGAAGATAACCTCTCACATGTTTGACCGGACATCATAAACAGAGCAATTTTTTCCACTTTATGTAAACCACTCATTATTATTTCAGTAGCCAGACTGTGTGTGCATGTATAGGGCAGGTAAAGGTCCATTTTTGTTGCCCCATATATGAATGTTTTCAGTAAGAACCCTGTGTGTGATTTTGCTTTCTTACTCACTATCTGCCATAATAAAATACGAGACCCTCCCTTGCAGCTACAATCCTGAGCAATGCTGCACACTCGAAAATCATGGAAACCAACCAAAAAGTTATTTATAGTTCTTCCCGCCGCCTGGGGACCAGGCCAATTTAGACTCTCTGTGACAATAGTGTTTTTTTTTTCTCTCTCTCTCTCCCTCTCAAATCTCCGAGCATTTCCCTGGGTATATAGAATATGTAGGCCAGAGGCAGGACATTGTTCTAATTACATAGTGTGGCTGTGCTCCTTTATCCTCCTCCTGTACAAGGCATACTATATACTGAGGATCTCAGTGTTATTCAGTTATTCCTGTGCACCAATATTGTTTTTATAGTGAGAGTCAGAGAAAATGGAGTCCTTGTTGGATTGATGTTTAAAACAGATTGCATCCTATAATAAATCAGTATCTGCGATAGCAGCTCTGAAACATTCTTACACTGATACTGAAGCCTGAATTAGAATTGTATCGGATGTTACAGTCACACATACTCTTTGTAGGAAATGTCAGCTGTAATACTCTCTCACTCTATTACATTACATTTCATGTGACTATTCAGAGACAACAATGAATTCATTTACTTACTGGGGCCGCGATAGCGCTAAAGCGCTGCTTGTTTTAGTGGTGCTTTAGCGCTGTTTAAGTAATGCTTTTCGGCTGCTAGTGGGGCGCTATGAAATCCAACGAAGCGCTTTTCAGGTGCTTTGGAAGCGCTTCCATTCATTTCAATGGGCAGGGCATTTTGGGAGCACTAAATACAGCGCTCCCAAACTGCCCCAAAGATACTGCTTGCCGGACTTTTTCTAACGTCCCACAAGCGCACCGCCCCGGTGTGAAAAGTCACACTGAAATTAATGGTAGGAGGTTTTCAGGCTCTTCACAGGCACTATTTCTAGCGCTAAAATGCCTGAAAACTGCCTCAGTGTGAAAGAGGTCTAATAGGCTGTTTACTTTGCAAGGGAATTTTCCCTTAGGCTATTGAATGTGGAGGAAATTCACTTTGAAAAGAATATACAATCAAGTTCAAGGAAAACCAACCCCAATGGGGTAATTTACTAAAACTGGAGCAATCAGAATCTGGTGCAGCTGTGCATGGTAGTCAAACAGCTTGGTCAATTAAAGCAATTGTAAACCACGGCTGTAAAAGAAAACAAAAAAAAACACCTGCAAGGAAATGGCATAATCTGTTAGTATGCATTGCATACTAGCACAATATGAAATAATCACCTTGGAACGAAGCCCACCAGCGCTGTACTGTCACCACTGAGAGGGCTGACATCTTCCCCCAGTCTTTCTTCTGGGTTTACACACTCCGGCTATGTGATTGGTTGGAGCCACGGTGATGTCGCACATGTGCGGGAGCCCTCAGTTCCGGCACAAAGCTCTGTAGGTCCGGCACACCTCGCATGCGCCGATGACATAACTGACTGCATCTTGGGTGAATATCTCCTAAACGGTGCAGATTTATGAGATATTAATTTTACCTACAGGTAAGCCTTATTATGGGTTTACCTGTAGGTAAAAATTACCAAGCGGGCTTTACTACTGCTTTAAGCTTTGTCAATAAAACTTGGAAGCTGGTTTCTATGCAGAGCTGCACCAGTTTTTGCACTCTCCAGGTTTAGTAAACCCCCCCCCCCCCCCCCCCATTATGAGTCTATGATACATGCTATTGTAGATTGCCTCTGTGTTTCTATGAGCACCCAAAATTGTATTGAAGAAAACAATGGCAATTTCAGCATGACAAGAGCTATCCAGCCGTGAATTTGCCACGGGACCTGTAATTGTTTATTTAAATATGTGTATGTTCAGAGTTTCAATATAAAAGGGTCTGTGGGATTCAGTGTTGGAAGTTCCCCTATTTCTACATTCCTGCTCATTTTGGATTGACTTAACCCCTTGTTCATTTCACCATTAGTCATAGACCAAGAATCTCTGAGGTTTTTTGTCAAACACTGACTGCCTTTAGTATGGAGGCCAGACAGTTTAAATGTACCAGTAGTGAACATTAGCAACTACAATCCTCCTAAAAGAAGAAAAGCTGGTAGCAGCTGAGTAAATAGGGCATTGTCAGCCCATTGGAGAATGGGGAGGGGGGGTTCTGTTGACCAGCATTTCTCATTTTGTGAAACTCTCTCTAGGTTATGCTTTGCAAGGTGTCTTAAAATGTAATGAACAATCTATACACATCTACTACCTAATAGCCCTGTAATGTATTTTTTATGACTGTGTTTTTCTGCCTGATTGTAATATGCTCCCGTACCTCTTCCCCCTCACTTCCCTGTTGTTTGGAACGAGCAGTGCATGTTAGTTGCATTCATGTACACTGTTCTATGCACACTACAAATTCCAAAGTCCATCTCAGGGGCGAGCAGGAGAGGGTTGCTATAGTCCTACATACAGTGGTACCATGTTTTATGAACGGACCCACCCTCTAACAGGAAGTTGGATCAGAGCAGCAAAAAAAACAAAAAAAAATAGTTGGAGGAGGCTGACAGTGATGGAAGGTATTTTTTTTTTACTCAAAGGGTTTGTAAAGGCAGAAGGTTTTTTATCCTAATGCATCCTATGCATTAAGATAAAAAAGCCTTCTGTGTGCAGCAGCGGTGGCTTCAGTGAACAGGAGAGTTTACCGACAACGGCTGCAAATGCCTGTGCCGGGCCATCACCTTACTATGGGGCATCTGTTGTCAGCTGCCCCTTCTCTACGCTGAAGCCGGTGTTGGGACCTGATCATGTTACTGGACCAGAGCAGCTTTAGAATAGGTAAGTATATTTTCTTTCACAGGGTAGTCTTATGCCGCGTACATACGAGCAGTTTTGCTGTCGGAATAAACTCTGAAGGTTTCTTTGACGGAATTCCGACGGAATTCCGTTTAAGCGGTCTTACCTACACGCGGTCACACCAAAGTCCGACCGTCTAGAACGTGGTGATGTACAACACGTATGACGGGACTAGAAAAGGGAAGTGCAATAGCCAGTAGCCAATAGCTTCCGTCTCGTACTTGCTTCAGAGCATGCGTCGTTTTTGGTACGTCGGAACAGCATACAGACGAGCGGTTTTCCTGATAGGAATTGGTCCCGTTGGAAAAATTTAGAACATGTTCTCTTTCTAGGTCCGTCAGAATTTTTTACGTAAAAAGTTGGAAATTACGCTCGTGTGTTCCAGGCATAAGAATGGAGGTTTAAGTAGGTTTAGCCTTAGTTAGATTTTGACTGAACTTCCACTTTAAATAGAATTTAGTGTCACACTAACAGAGACTAGCTGCATGTAAACTTTGCATTTCCAGAGTTGGAAGTAGGATTAAATTGCTTAGTGGAGTGAGAAGCGTATAAATAATAAAATGAACAAATTTCTAGGGGATTGTTTAGCTGCTGTGAGTTTAGTAGCTGCACTAGATACATTATGTATTAGAGTGTTGGAAAAGCCACACCATAGACAAAATATATAATAGCGGATGCTATCCATAGCATTGTAAATTGACCAAATATGCAAACCTAACAGCCCAAAGTCATCTTTATTGATATACATTGTTCAGATGACTTTTTAATGCTTTTTGTTACCCCTGCTGAGCAAAGCAAAGATTATGGCATGCAAGTCTTCCAACATTTCCATTATGAAAGTGAACCCATGCTGGTGATTTGATCCTCAATACATAACGAGATTTCTTTCAAACATCATCATATCGGGCACTAACGAATCATCACAGAGAAGCAAGGTTGCCAACTTTCAGTAGATTTACGAATAGTTTTTAAAATCCGTAATTTTTGCATCTGTCCATGAATGTCCGTTACGGACATGCAGTCTGCATATATGTAATGGACATACACAGACAGATGCAAATAATATGGATTTTACAGACTGTTTGTAAATTTACTGATAGTTGGCAACCCCGCAGAGGAGTCACCACACAGCCAGTCAACAACAAAGAATTTACTGTCTGTTACCATGGCTGGCGAGTTTCATGTTGCATCATGCAGAGTAATGCCACTGATATTATAACAGTGAGGGAGGAGATAGGAGGGTAGGAGATGGGACGCCTGGGATACACTCCAATAAAAGCTGATTTTCATCCTTTTGGTGGAGCTCTAATAATGTTTCCTTTTGCAGATTTATGGATATATATATATATATATATATATATATATATATATATATATATATATATATTATCTGGTCCAATTAGAACAGGGCTTGTAAGTCTAAATAGGGTGTGTTAAAGAAGCTCCCCATATATTGAATTGTAGAGCTCTTGAATTGTCCTGTATATGATATCCCATTCAGAACCCCTCTTTCCAATCAGTTCCAAGGCTGCTTTTCTTTGACAACACTGCTTGACTTCCGTTGGCCATCACAGGCTGTCTTTGGAAACCTATGATCAGCAACAGGGAAAAGTGTAGATAATTTTTAATTTATCTTTGAAAGAGGAAAACCTGTTAATAGCATTGGGGTTGATTTACTAAAAATGGAGAGTGCAAAATCTGGTGCAGCTCTGCACAGAAAAAAACAGCTTCCAGTTTTTTGATGCTTAATTGAACTTAGAAGCTGATTGTCTACCATGCACAGCTACACCAGATTTTGGACTCTCCATGTCCTAGTAAATAAACCCCATTGGGTAATTACCGGCAATGTGAAATTACACTAGAATTGCAGAAAGGGCAAAACAGTGTAAGAGCTAATTATGGTTACGTTAAAGATCTAAGTGCACTGCAGTTGACCATCTAACAGTATTAGGTGAATTAATAATTTATTTTATTTATTAATTACAGGTACTTATATAGTGCCGTCAATTTACACAACACTTTACATATATATTGTACATTCACATTAGTCCCTGCCCTGAAGGAACTTACAACCGAAGGTCCCTAACTCACATACTAGGGCCAATTTGGACAGGAGTCAATTAACCAACCACCATTTCTTTGGAGTGTGGGAGGAAACCCACACAGAGACAGGGAGAACATGCAAACTCCAGGCAGGTAGTGTTGTGGTTGAGATTCAAACTGACGATCCCAGTGCTGTAGGTGGCGGTGCCAAACCACTTAGCCACTGTGCTTCCCCATAATCTAGAAAAATTTAGGAAAAGTTACTTTAATTTGTTCATTGCTCACGTTTGTGTGTCTATCTCTTTCAGCCTTTTAGGATCACTGGCCATTCTGTTCCAATATAGTTCCTGAGAGGCCTCCTTTTGCCCTAAATACCTCAAACTGTCAATATTAAAATATTATATTTTTGAAAAGCATTTTAGTTTTGGGGTAGAAAGGGGCAGGAGTTTGGACAGAGTAAAAATGTACTGCCCTTAAACCTAATGGGGAGCTCTTGTTATAGTCACAGCAATGACTGAGAGCTGAGCTTCCTGATTTGCCTCCTTTGGAAGTATATCCTCCTATTATAGTTATGAAGACTCTATCAGTATTGTAATGTAAAGCTGTTTGGGCCTTCTTTAGCATTATATGTACCTGGTTCAGTGGTGGATGACCACTGTTTTAGTAGATTTCAAGCCAAAAAAAACATATTTAGTACATCCCCACAATACATGCACATTTCCCCATCTCTTTAAATACACAGCAAGTACAGAAAAATAACGTGATGTGCAAGAAATATAGTATTTTCCTCTTTTTGACTTAACAACGTTGCTCTGAATTCCTAATCACGTGGTGTCAGCCCTGCCTACTTAATTTCTGATGGATTAGAAAACAGAGACATCATCTCCTCATCTCCTTGCGAACAGGCAGAAAGTACAGGAAGCTCACAAGATTTCTGGCAAAGTCAAACGGTATTTTTTGCACTTATAAAGCAGATAACAGATTAAATGTAAATTTAGTAGACCAAAAGAGGAGAGAAGAAGTAAATTTTTATGGTTTGCATACATTTTTAAAGGGGTAAATCTGAAAGCTCAGGTCACGGCAATGCCCCACTGTTGCAGTAATTGTAGGGTCAATGTTTGCATCACATCTCATAATTTAAAAAAATATATTTTTTACTGTTTTCAGCGTTATTTTAATAGCGTGAGCTGCGTAGTTCAGGCATTTTTCCTGCTCTGGCCCAACTCTGACATGTTTTCCTCTGAAAAAAAAGTGTGAGCAATGCAGCACTATTTTCAGGAACTGGAAATGTAGCCAGAAATTTGACATACATTGGAATGGTGGTGCTGCAAATATGTCCAAATATATGGTAGTAAAACCTTTGGAACCTGCTGAGATCTACTCAGAACTTCAATAGGGAACCACACAGAAAAGCTGCATGTTTGAATTTTCCTGCATCTCAACCACAGGGGCCCCTAAAATTGTGTTTTCACACAGATCAAACTATTGTCCCTCTGAAAGCACAGTGGGATTCTATTCAGGAACATTCATATACATAGCCCTTCTTGGAGTTCTTCTTTCAACACCCTTTTGGAAGATTTCACAGATTACACTTATATGCACAATTTGATTTACATTTGATGTTTGTTCACAGATGCGCACATCTATGTCACCAGTGTTCAGGGACAATATGTTTTAATTAGACACAATATTTTTTATACCATTCTAATAAGGAACACTCCTTCTAAATTTACAATTTTGCATTTAAATCTACTTGATTTACACATGCTACCTTCTGAGCATATCAATCTGTAACACGGCATTTTTCTTGTGTGGCTGGCTTCTCTGCTTTATATCCTTATTATTTAAATGATTTAAAGCAGTGGATTTACTAAAGACAAATAGACTGTGCACTTTGCAAGTGCAGTTGGTACAGAGCTTAGTAAATGAGATAAAGCTTCCCTTTGCAAAGAATACCCCATCACATGCACAAAAATAAAAAAAAAAATAGCTTGCACATGATTGGATGATGGAAGTCAGCAGAGCTTTATCTAATTTATTTAATAAGCTCTCGAGCAACTGCACTTGCAAAGTGCATAGTCTGTTTGCCGTTAGTAAATCCACCCCACAGTGTAACTAAAGGCAAAACCTTTTTTTTTTGGATAGAAGGGAGGTGGATTACAGACCTACCCCACTTTTAAGCACACTATGGGGTTTATTTACTAAAGCTGTAAAGTGCAAAATCAGGCTCCCTTCTTCATAGAAACCAATGAGCTTCTAACCCCAACTTGTTCAATTACGCTTTGGTAATAAAACCTGGAAGCTCATTGGTTACTATGCAGAAGTGAGCCTGATTTTGTACTTTCCAGCTTTAGTAAATAAACCCCATTGTGTACTTAAAAAGGGGGTAAGCCTGTAGAACACCTGTCAGTTTTTACAGTTGTCTGTGCCCCCATTAGTAAGATTCACCCTCTGTATTTGTCCTGTTTACCATTATCACCAGAAGTGAAAGTAAAAGAAAATTCGAAATTTTAGGTTGACACCACAACAGTAAAAGAGGGTAAATTTCCCAATGGAGACGCTAGTTCTAGTGACCCTGGTGACACCCCAGGATACCTCACTTTGGAGAAATTTCCTCCCACTTCCTGTTTTCGTTATGGGACAGGAAGTGAAGGGAAATCTCCTGTATGGGACACAGATAGCTGGGGTATTCCCTGGTTTCAAGTACTGCACAGGACTAAGTAAGGAGAGGCTGTGGACCCCCCCCCCTCCTCCCCATAAAACTCATAAAGATACATTGGGGTCTGATTTACTAAATGCAAATAAGCTGGTTACTTTGTAATGGAATTGTCCCCATTGCTTAGCAAAAATTATGAAAATTTACTTTGCAGTACCCAATCACGTACAAGGTAAATAGAAAAAACAAACAGTAATATTTTCTTGCAAATGATTGGATAAAGGAAGTCAGCAGAACTTCATCTTATTCCCTTGCAAAGTGGACAGCGTATTTTTCCCCCACTTTTTAGATGGGGTAAATATCTGTAGAAAAACAATCATAGCTTTTGGTCATTTACATTAGCACATGGCAATGGTTGGAATTAGGTGCACTGTAGCACCTGTACATATCTGAAAAAAAATGTAAAGTAGCAAATTAAATGCACCCTCTGGAGATGTCACCATTTAATGTGGTTTACACACCATTAACCATTGTGAGGTCTGTAATAACCCAAATGTGCTAATCATGTAAGTAAATAGGTCAGAGAGCACTGTTCTACCCAAAGGACAAGCATTTACCAACTGTTTGTAATCATGTCCTTCAACAGTCATTTATCATGGCTGTAAAGATTGTCAGAGTTCTCTCTGAGCACAGAACCTCAGACCTATCACTGACTTCATTACCTAAGCCTGCAGAGTTCTTTTTTGCTAACAAAAAAAAAATCTTGATTTTACTGACTTTTTAGGGCATCATGAAAGATACCGTAACCATCAATGTACAAGTTGTGTTGATGTGACTTCAGAAAACCGGAATCTGATTGTTTGCTATTGGTAACTTTGTACATCATCACTGCCCTTTATACTGATATTCCTGAATAAACCTAATAAAATTGTCAGGGAAAATCTGACCATTGACCAAAACCAAAAACAGAAGGGATAATGTAGGGGAGGGAAGAGGCTACCACATAAGGTGAAAAGAAAATGATCCCAGGCACAGAGAGCTTTGGAAGGCACATCTCTCCAATACTACTTTGACTTCAACAGATTGGGCAGAAGGCTGTCAAATATCCTCATAAACTAAATTTTTTATATTTTGTAATATGTGCTCAGAAAAATAAAATTATCTGACCAAGGATTGATGTAGTTTAAATGTGTGTGGGCATTTTCACATTAGAAATTGTTTGACAAATGAATCAAGGTCATCTGGTTTGTGTCCCAAACTACAAGGGTAGGACAAGAGGGCCCCATGCAGCTTCTGGGCCACAAGTTCAGGCCAAGGTTCAAATTTCCTTTTAATTATTTTTTATTGTTCATCTCCATTTGAGTGTACTGACCCTTAGGTGACCAAACAATCTTCTTATCATTAAAGGCTGAATCACACCTTTTCAATGTCATAATACGTGTTAGCTGTCTTGGTGCAACGTGGTGCCAATCACTTCCCCAACACACCTATCACAATGCGCCTATGTTGTAGTGAGCCACAATGCATGGCAGTGCCTTATCTTGTGGTATGTTACAAAAAAGGGGCATGTCCAATTTTGAACTTACTGGGGTGCGTTGGCAGTCTATTCAAGTCCATTCAAATGAATGGGCTTCCTTAATGCAATGCATGTGCAACATAATGCATGTGTGTTAACACACTGCACAAATATAAATGGGTCATCAAAAATGTATACCAAAAAATAAGCTCAGTTTTTGTTTAATAATTGTTTTAATTGTGCCTTGATAGGCTACTAAAAGTTTATAGAATAATTTGATTATTGTGGCATCTGCTTTACCCATTGTCAGTCATTTAACTTTAAATGAACCTCTTGTATGTATTTTACTATTAGAGGGAGTAATTTCAGATCTCCAAATCCTTTGCTTTCCATGTGCTGCTGGGAAGTAGGGCAGAATGTAGGGCATCTTCTAATCTTAGAGGAAACACTTGCAGAGAATAGCTGAGTGCCAGAGAGAAAGCAGATGGAGGCATGGGAGGCCTGAAAAGATCATCTGCTTGTGAGGCTGCCGTCATCAAAAATAAACTTTCACTCATCCACTGAGTGCAATTCAAGGTGGCCATCAGATATTAGCACCTTGCTTTGGATGGCATGTTCTCTGGGCAATATCAGAGAGGCAAGTCTGTACACAGCAATATTATAAACTGCTGTATTGATAAATGCCACATTAGGTCAGCATAGTTTTTAATGGGAATTGCTCTCCTTATGCCCCACAACTGGTAGAGATAGGGATCTTTTTAGAAAATGTTGTCTGTACCATTTACAGATTAGTGATTTCTCTTTACCTTTAAAAAAGGATCACAGAAAAAATATCTGTTAGTAAAATATTTTGCCCATCTTTAGTCGGATGAATATTTTTTCCTTTGTCTTGATGAATCTTAAAGCAGACCTAAGACTTTAGCAATTTTCCCTGTCCCAGCTAACATAGACCCTGTAATAAATATGACCTACCACTTCCTTTTTAAGACCCATTTCACACAGGGGCGGTGCGGGTGTTAGCGGTAATGCGCCGCTAGTCTTAACAGTGTTATAACAGTGCTTTTCGCCCGCTAGCAGGGCGCTTTTAACCCCCGATATCGGCCGAGGAAAGGGTTAATAGTGCCCGTGTTGCGGCGCTGCCAACGCGCTTTGCAGGTGCTTTGGCAGTGATGCCCATTCCTTTCAATCGGCAGGGCGTTTTTGGAGTGGTGTATACACTGCTCCTGCACTGCCCCAAAGATGCTGCTGGCAATTTGTTCAGTGGAATGCTGAGGTGTCCCTTTATTCATGTTTGAATTGATGGCTCCATTGGCAATATAGATCAAATCTAGTTATTACCAACAAAGGAGGTATGAGATTTTAATATGTATTCATAATGGTCTGCATGTATGTCAGAAGTCAACACATGCAAGCAATATTACACACTAGGGTTGATTTACCAAAACTGAAGAGTGAAAAATCTGGTGCAGCTCTGTGTAGAATCTGGGACAGCTCTGTGTAGAATCTGGGGCAGCTCTGTGTAGAATCTGGGGCAGCTCTGTGTAGAATCTGGGGCAGCTCTGTGTATAATCTGGTGCAGCTCTGTGTAGAATCTGGTGCAGCTCTGTGTATAATCTGGTGCAGCTCTGTGTAGAATCTGCTGCAGCTCTGTGTAGAATCTGCTGCAGCTCTGTGTAGAATCTGCTGCAGCTCTGTGTAGAATCTGGGGCAGCTCTGTGTAGAATCTGCTGCAGCTCTGTGTAGAAACCAATCAGCTTCCTATTTTGTTTTATTTTTGTCAAGGCTTAGTTGAACAAGCTGAAGTTAGAAGCTGATTGGCTACCATGCACAGCTGCACCAGATTTTGCACTCTCCAGTTTTAGTAAATCAACCCCAATTTATATAATTAGAGAAAAATAGGCTGCCTTTGCTTACCACCTTCTGAAAACACTATCTGGGTTGGTTCTCTCTGCCTTCAATACTGTCGCTGAGTCACTGGCCTAAAACAAATATGTGAGCAAGTGAAAACAGAACACCTGCTCTGCATATCTGTTACAGGTCAGTGATTCAGAGGGTATTGCCAGCACTGCATCAGAATGACAGCTAGGCAACTAGCATTTTCAGAAAGCAGTATTAGCATGGGCAGCCTACACGTTTTTTCAGCACAGGTTTCTAAAACTGGTTTGTTGTTGGTTTGTAAAAAAGAACAATGGGATCATAAATGAAGGGTTCAAATAAAGCTCAAAATGAAGGCGTGTTATTATTAATAGCCTATGTCCCAGGAGTCTGAATTGGGCTATATTCTTAAAACTGTGAAATTTCAAAGCCCAGTTGATGTCACAGAAATAAATATGTGGTCAAACAGGATTTGTATTAATAAACTCTATTTCCATTGACTTAAAGTGATTTTTAAAACAACAAACATGTCATACTTACCTGCTCTGTGTAGTGGTTTTGCACAGAGCAATCCAGATCCTCCACTTCTCAGGTCTCCCACCAGCACTCCTGACCCCTCCCTTCTGCCCCCAAAGCAAGCAGCTTGCTAAAGGGGCACTCGAGCCAGCTCCCCGTCCCCTCTCTTTCCTCATTGGCTCACTGACTTTAATTGACAAGGAGGAGGGAGAGGACAGCCAAGACTCTTGTGCAACATCACTGGATCGAGATGGGGCTCAGGTAAGTATTATGAGGGCTTAGAGGGGCTGCTGCGCACAGAAGGTTTTTTATGCATAGAATGCATTAAGATAAAAAAACCTTCTGCCTTTAGAACCACTTTAAGCCAGCCATACACGGATCAAAATTTGGCTGGCTCAGCAGGGGCCAGACAAATTTTGATCCATATATGGGAAGGCTGGTTGTGCAGAAGTTGGTTTAACGATCAACTTCTGTACAACCAGCCTGTTGAAAAAAATCTGCATGATCAGTGCCATAGCCAGCAGCACTGATTAGTCTATTCTGACAGTGGGTAAGTTCCCCCTCTGTCAAGGTACAAAGGCTCAACAGGAATAGGTACCCCATCCACTTCTAATGTGTGGATGGGGGAATCGGGTAAAAACAATTACTAATATAATGTATGGGCTGCCTTACCCCAACTTTCCTTGTACATCAGTTGTACATTGTGTCTAAATATGTCCAAGCAGTCTAATAGGTCCCAGAGTTGGATCAAATGCTCTCAGTAATGTGCACTCAGTAACAGACCTGGTCAAAGACATCTCCTCTGGTCCTACAATACAAGTCTGTATGAGGACATTTGTGCAGAGGGTTGTAGTTGTTACTCAGCTATGTCAAGGGATAGCACTGTAAGGAAGGGCAGGAAGAAGCATTTTCAGGTGTTAAAAACCATTATCAAGCAAAAATTGGTAAAAATTCATAACATGTGAGAGCGACTAGATCCAGGCACAATAATTGTGCGACTCAATTTGGACTTTAAGATTTGCTTCAAGCAGGTTTTGTGTTCCCATACAAATCTACTGGGATACAAAAACCTGCTTGCAGCAGATCAAATGCAAGGTAGGAGGTCAACCGCAGGTCAGATGCACCTTTAAAAAAAAACAGAATGAACTCAACAGCATCTCTATCTGATTACAAACTGATGCCATTGACACAAGCCCAAAGTCTGTTGACACAGGCCCCAAAGTGATTTTGTAATTATATTGTACTGTTATCACATCTGCTACTCATCCAGACTACCCAAGTCACTCTCATGTATACCTATGGGTAATCCAGTACAGAATGAAGGATGTAGAATGTATTCGCCCTCTAGTGGATTCTTTATGGAAGTAGACAAACCATGGAAAAACAATGAATCAGAGTTTAGCTAAAAAGGTTCACATCCATGGTCAGGGTGGGTGGGATTTTGCCTGCAAGCTCCTGGACAACAGCAAAGACCTTCTGTTAGATTGAACTATTCCAAATCTCATGCTAAACAGAGGATCTCTGTTTAAAAATGTTCCATTGTCTTGAATGCCAGTATTTTAACGTATACTTAAAAATGTTATATGTATGTCCTGATTTGTCTCTTTATTCCTTTTAGTGTTGAAATCACACCATCAGCTTTGCCCACTGGGACAAATGGCAGTATGATTGTCTCCAAAAGCAGGGCAGCAAACCTGCAGTTATGTACAGTATCTAAGTGCTAGCAGGCAGCATGGGACTGATGGTGATGAAATCCCCTTCTGTTGTAAGGGCACAGCATACAGTTTCATCCTGGCTTCTTGTCAACTGAAGGAACACGAGGGACAACAAGAGAGAGAATCTGGTGGCACATACAGTATATCTATTTTGCAGTTACAAAATTAATTTCTGCACAGCACAGTCACTCAATTAGGGTCTGACAACTGCACTTTCAATGAGGATAAATATAGTACAGATATAGTAAGTCTTGTTGCTTTAAAGGTCATACACAATAGTCAGTCATATAATAATGTTGCTAAGATAGGTCTGAATCCAGCGTGTGGATGTATGAACTTTGGCTGCATCATCTTGCCAGAAGCCTGCCTTTAGCACTTTATCAAGTCATGGGACTGCCCATTCCCTCGTTCCTTCCTTTATAGGAATATTATTAGGAGGATTCACCTCGTATAAAATGTCATGGATGGCCTTTCATTGCTATTTTAGTGGGGCAGTGAAGATCTTTGTTCCTGGAAAGTGCACATTTATTCAATGACATGAAAACTCTTTTAGGTGGATATTTGTTTTAAAGGTGAAGACTATACCATGCTATGTAACATGTAAAGTTTCCTATACACATACCCTAATGGAGTACACAGAGGACTAATCTTGCCTTATCTATCCTGCAATCATCTATTTTTAAAGCAGCAGCTTTGAAGTGCTTCCCTCTCTCTCCCTCTATTTGTACCATTTCCACTCACTGCTGCTCTCTGTTGGAAATTCCGACTGACCAGCATGAATAGGATATCTCTGACATCAGTGGAGGTGATATAGTGAGATAGGTAGAAGCCAAACAGCTCAGTCCAGAAACTCAGGAGCAAATGATAACTAATTGTGTTTTATATACCATGAGTTTAAAGCAGGTCTTTTGTACGTAAAAGAGTAGAAGTCCTGGCTAGAATTAATTATGCTTCAAACTGCTCCCATCCCATCCTTCTAACTCCTTCTCTAACCTACCTGTAAAAGAAAGATGCATATACTTACCTATTCTTAGAACACTCCAGTCTGGTCACATGATCTCCCCAGCGTATGGCTTCAGGGGAGAGGAGAAATCACCAACAATGGATAAAGTGCCTGGGCAGTAACATCACCCATAGGCTTACTATGGGGCCTCCACTGTCAGCTGTCCCTCCTCTCCCCTGATGAAGGCCACAGGGAGCCGATTACATGACCAGACTGGAGCGCCCTGAGAATAGGTAAGTATAAGCATCTTTCTTCTATAGGTTAGTTAGTATAGGAGTTAGAATCTAGAATGTGGGTGGGTGCAGATTTAAACTTAGTCTAAGCCTACACGTCCATTTTAATTGTATTTTATTTAGATGTTCATAGAAGTACTAGGAGTACAAGGGGCACGGTTCTTAGTCAAACAAAACATGCTCCACTCCTCCAATACACAAGGTTGTCAATCTACCACAGAAAGATTGGTGATTGGAGGAGAGAGCACAGAGATGACTTCAGTAGAGTGCCGCTGTTTCCTCACTATCCAGTTATAGGCCAAGGCACTTAGTTTGTAGTTTCCCCTTATGTTTGCATGTTTTTTTTTTTTCTTCCCCAAAGTCCATAAAAACATCTTGTAATCTGTATTCTTGTGTGACTGAGAAAGCATATGAAAACATAAGCTTATAAAGGACAGGGAACTGATGTGAGTAGTTCTATGAACTCTAAAGATCTATATAATATATCAATTTTATGGTATGATATACAAGGTGTATATAAAGCACTAATTACTGGTGATGTATTCTTTATTAAGACTCGTGAATAGCATGGTGCAGAGAAATCAGCTGACTACCAGCTGATCTTTTCTTTGAATCCTACTAAAGCCCCATACACACGGTCGGACAATCCGCGGACCAGGTCCGTCGGACCATGTCCGTCATACTTTGTCCGATGTTGGTTTTGCGTACACACGGTCGGACAAAGTTGTCGGAAAATCCGATCATTCTGAACGTGGTGACGTTTGTTGCCTACGACGGGACTACGTAGAGGCTAGTAGCCAATAGCTTTGGTCTTGTAATGTGATCTGAGCATGCGTAGCACTTTGTCCGGTCGGACAACCGTACACACGATCGGATTTGGTGTGATCGGACCGGGTTGACGGGAAATCTTTCCAGCAGGAGATAAGACTTTGTCCGACGGACAAACCGACGAACACTGTCCGATGGTGCATACACACGGTCTGATTTTTCAACAACCTTGTCCGATCGGACCAAATTGATGAAAAAGTCAGACCGTGTGTATGGGGCTTTAGAAGTGCCAGCTAGCTCCTCCTAGCTTGTGATGAACAGATCCCTCAGAAATATGTAATTGGTGTTTAAGAAGTGCCTGCGTAAAATAACTCCAGAAGATGTACTGCATAAAATGATGAATGAATATACTGTAGTGTGGTATATCTACGTCCAGACCACTTTTCTGCTTACTGTACAGTTTGTATTCAGGATTATCCCTGTACAGTAATAGCAACTCTGGTTTCACATGAGTTAAATGCAAGAGTTGGGTTGATTGCCATGTTTCATTAGTACAGCATCTCAGGCACTCCAAGCTTTTGTGTTTTATTAATTGAAAAATTGATCCTTTGAAACTCAAGGGACAGATTCAAGCACTTACCCATAAACTGATGTTCTCAACCACTGCACTGGGCTTAACCTTTTATGCTGCACCTTCTAGTCCATTTGCTCCCAATGATAAGTCCCTCGGCTGCACACTGTTCAGGGACAGAGAAGAACTGAAGGGGCTGGGGGATGAGTAACTCAAGACTTGGTCCTATGCTGTATCAAGCAAATTTACGTATGTATTTGCTTAAGACTGGCTTGATTTCTCTACAGATGCTTAAAACACATTGCAATAGGTTTAGTCAGTAGTTGGTTCCACTGTAATGTATATTATCATGTATGCTTGGGATGCATGAACAGAGAACTTACCCTGTAGAAATAGACCCTATATGTTCTAGCAATGATTAAAGCACAAAACTTCAGACTGAACAAAAAACGCCACAAATCAAAGCATCACACAGATCACTTGTCTATGGAGTTAAATACTCAAAAGAGATCTAAAGTCACAGCACACGCATTTTTATTTTATAACCTCAGCATTGTAATAACAAAACAAACAATAATTAGAGTTGGCAATCCAATATGGACTTACTTGAAAAGTCTCCTTTCATGTTGTTAACTATGCTTGTATGCTGGCCAACTCTTTTCACAACTTCCTGGACTCCCTGTGGTGTGCTTTTCAGCGTTTTCCCTGCTGTTTACTTTCAATTTCTAAGGACTACATGTCCCATAGTACCTTACTTCCTGCAATCAGTGATTCCTGTACCCGCCTCCTGAAACTCCTCCTCAGCACCGCTGTAGTTCAGAATACAGGTTTTTTGCAATGTGTGACACAGTAATTCCTCCTTACAGGGCATAGTGAATATGTGTCACTGCATTCAAGGAAGTAAATGTGTGGGGATCTTCATAAGGCCATTCATACTATTAGAAGTAAGCTAGAAATAATTGAAAGTCAATAGCCATAGATATGTTTTAATGGATTGAATAGGGGTTTGGTGTAATTTACTGCCACATACTAATTAGGACTTCTATAGTTTGAACTTTCCATCACGATTTCCTCATCTTCATTTGGGAAGCAATATTTAAATTAAGAATTGGGGTAGACTGTAGATTTTTGTATCGGCCCCCTATGTACTGATAATTCCTACCTGATAGACTCTAGACTACTATGCTCGTTGTTGTGGAATTTGGGGTTAGTTAAAGAAAAGTATCTTAATAGACAATTCCCTGTCACAAAAATCTTTGTAAGGCTCCATAATGGGGAGTTTCAAGTAAAAATGCTTATTTGAACTACTTATTTGATCTGAAGCTCCTAAACATCTTTTACACAAATTCTAGCATGCAACTCAATTACAAGTCAGGCATTTGAAACCAAAAAGTAAAAGAAAAGGACCGAAGCATGCTGCCATTTATATGGCAGTCATGTTGAAGGATCTGGATCATGTTGTTCGACCTTTGTCTAGGGCAGTGATGGCGAACCTTGGCACCCCAGATGTTTTGGAACTACATTTCCCATGATGCTCAACTACACTGCAGAGTGCATGAGCATCATGGGAAATGTAGTTCCAAAACATCTGGGGTGCCAAGGTTTGCCATCACTGGTCTAGGGTGTATTTCAATGCATATAAGCAGCTCAGGAAACAATCATGATATTTAACATTTATGTGATTATAACAATTTTATAATACAAAAAATAATTTTAAGCTTCACAGAGAAGGTGTTTTTATAGAGGTTGTTTCTTTCATTATTTTAGATCCAGGTTTCTCAACCAGGGTTTGGAGCAACCCTAGGGTTCCTCCAGACAGAGGTTGCTAGGGGTTCCTCGGGCAAAAAGCCATATCTGCCTCTCAGATGAGTAACCATTGACACCAATAATTTTTTTAGTAATCTGTGAGGGGTGAATTCTTCCCAATGACCACTAAAGTAAGGAACATTCTTCACGCTGGCCATCACACTAATGTACTGTGAGCTGTAAATATAATAATTATTAGCAGGGGTTCCCTGAAGCCAAAAAGCTCAAGGGTTCCTCCATGTTAAAAAGGTTGAGAAAGGCTGTTTTAGAGGTTGTTCTTTTCCTTACAGAGGCACAATCAATATGCGTACTATGCAGTTATTACTTGTCATGCTAGTGTATGGTACATACAATAAATCCTACAAAAATTTCTGGGTAAAAGGATTCAGGCAGTATTTAGGTGTCATACTTTTACGTGTCAGCTGGTATAAATATTGTGGTAGTTGAAGTATTTATATGTCATTGTGTCACCAGGAAAAGAAACGTTGCTGTGCTATGAATTAATAAGATTAATTAACTCTAAAATCGAATTGTGTCAATCCCTCTAACTGCAGTTGTTAAAGCAGGTAGAGGTAAAGAGGTCAGAGGTCTTCAGTAAGGCAGCTCTCCCTGACACAGATGGACTGGGAAAAAGTGAATAGGACATGAGGCTAGTGTCATGAAGATAAGGAACAACCCCTCATTTTAATAGCTGTGATGATTGCTTAGAAAGGAACAGCTGTCTCCTCTCTTTCTGCAGCTTAAACTAAGGCTATGAAACTCCCTATGGTTTTACATTCCACAGCAGGCTACAGAACCCACAAATATAGGACAGTTTCGCCAGAACATCGAGAGGGTCTTTAACTCTTCGCCCTCTCCTAGCACTGGCTGTCATGTCATTAGATTTCTTCCTGATAAGTCTTTTCATATATATAGTCCAAACCCACCCAGTGGTGCTGTCAGATACATTGACATCCTCTAATCCAAACCATCTATAATGTTATAATCACACATTGAAATCAATTTTTATAAGTCACTCCATTTAGCTTGAAGGGCCCAAAAAGTGCCTTTGGGAGAACTATGTGGTAAGAGTACCAAAACCTTTGGGAATATTTTGGTAAAAATTTATTGTTACGTGCATAACTTGCATTAGGATCTCTGTTGTCTCATATTATAGTGGACCTTTATATCCTCTCTGGTAACTAATGACTACAAGTGTAGCCAGTCCATACTAATCTGACTCTATGTACTGCATAGTTGCCTACAATATTGTTATATTTTATATATAACTATGTTGGCATGCAGTCTAGCTAGTCATCGGCTGGTTAGATCTCCCTTCATGTCCAGTTACAACTGATCTAAATGTAATCATTTAAACTAAATATATGGTTACCCACAGCTGTAATATGAACATCGGTAACTTGGGGCAAAGCTAATAATTTGTTCATGCATGATGTATAATTTTTTTTTTTTTTTTTAGTTTCACTGTGTATTCCCGAACACACCCTTATCAAAGGTCTACAACCTGTATCACTTTACTAGGCCAATTTAATTATACTAAATGTCGAGTTAGTTGTCAAAAGAACGATCTAGCTATCTATCTATCTATGTGAAGCGTACATTTTTTTTTACTTTGCCTCCTTCTTTCCTTCTGCTGTATTCAGCTTTCCTTGTTTAACACCGAACACTCACTGCTAGCTCTGTACAGCTAGGCTGGCGGTTCAGCTACAATGGACTTTGACTTTCAGGTTAAATTGACTGCACACAGTATTTTATGGACCGATTATATGAATGCTATTAATTACATGAATATTTTACCTGCATTCTCCATGCCTTATGTTTTTAATTTCTCAACCCTGGAACTTGAGAAAAAACGACACTATGAGATGGAGAAGTGGTAAAATGTCTGCATTATCTAGACCCTCGCAGTGGTGTTGAGGATATCAGTAAAGCCAGTACATATTTATTACTGCTCCATTACACAGCTAAGTGTGGATAGCTACATAAATACATGATTCATATGTTAGCGCTGTACACCCAGTTCTGCTATGACCTAGATGCATGATTTATTCAATAATGCAAGTTACTATTATTATTCTTAAAGTTTTGATTGTATGTACAGAATATATCATATCAGGTATAATACTGATATGAAGTCTAGATGACACCAGAACGATGATAGATTTGAATAAGTGTTCACCACATTGTAGTAGGCATACTTTTCCTTCTCCTGAATATTAATATTAATATTTTAATAAGTCATCTTTACGAGATTTAAAAATTACATTAAAGCGGTTCTAAAGCATAAACATTTTTTACCTTAATTCATTCCCTGTTTAGGCATCGGTATTGCCCCCCCCCCCCCTATTCTTACCTAAGCTCTCATTTGATCCTGCGCTGTACCCGTCTGCAGCTCCCATCTCTCCTCACTTATGTGTCTCATTGGCTCCCACTGCTGTCAATCAAAGCAAGTGACAAGGGATTGGGGGCAGGGTCAAGTCCCGCTATCTGTGTCAATGAACGCAGCAGTGGGGCTTGGGAGGGAGCCCGCATGAGTGCCCCCATGGGAAGCTGCTTCCTATTGAGGGCACTAGCCGGAGAGGAGGAGCCAGGAGCTCCGGCAGGGGACCTGAGAAGAGGAGGTTCGGGGCTGCTCTGTCCAATTCTATTGCACAGAGCAGGTAAGTATAGACATGTTTGTTATTTTATATAAAAAAAAATCCTTTACAACCACTTTAAATATAAACTGGTCTGAACTGACATAAGCAATGCTTGCAGTGCACTTGTATTTTTGTGTCTAGATTCTTAGGCCCCTTTCACACGGGGCTGTCTGTTTTTAGTACTCCGCTTGCTCAGCTGGGATCGCTCCGTTGATCCCCGCTGAGCCGCCAGATGACAAGTTCGTCTCTGTACTCTGTGCAGGGATGGACCTGTCAGAGAGTCCACTCTCCCCTATGTCCGTTTTCATCCGATCCAATCCGCCAGACGGATGGAAAATAGAACATCTATCCATCTGGATTTTGCGGAGCAGAGCAGATCGGACAACGCTGACATCTGACGCTCCATAGAGCTGTATGGAGCAACCATTCTGATATGCCTGAAAAAACTGATTTGAACGGTCCACACATGTGAAAGGGGTCTTAGAATGAGAGTGCAAAATCTGGTGAAGCTGTGCATGGTAGCCAATCAGCTTCTACCTTCGGCTTGTTCAATTAAGCTTTGACAAAAAAAAAAAACTGGAAGCAGATTGGTTTCTATGCACAGCTGCACCAGTTTTAGTAAATCTACTCCAAGCTTGTGTACATGTAATACAACCTGCTGTAAATGCTTGCGACTTATAGGCTGCTTTGTTACATATATTGAAACCCATGCTACGCCAATTTTTTTGCGTCTCAGTGCTATTCGTTTTCAGTGCAGAGTTCTCTGAACATGTGCAAAGCCTGCAGCTCATCTAAGCATCCTGAACATTACAGTACCCCTAACACTTAACCCTCCCCGCTCAGAGCTTTAACCTCTGTCCCTAACTCAAAACCCTTTACCTATGCTTAACCCATAACCCCTAAAACCAAACCTAATACCTAAATAAACCTGCCTTCCACAACGATTACTCACATTTTACACTTAACCCCTCTGCAAATGTTTAGCCTGACCTTCAAACCTAATGAACCCCCAATCACTGATGCTAACAATAACCTAACATAACATGTAATGTAAATTCTAACACTACAATTAGCCATTGTTCTGTATATGGACCCATTTCAGTAGCAGCCATGCTGAATTCTCTTAGCTCTCTTGATCTCTGTACTACAGGTACCAGCATAAAGATTCTATTGTGCCCATATAAAATTTAAAATCTCCACTGGCTTAAGCCAGTGCTGCACCATGCAGGTATAGACTTTTTTTTTTGTAATTGATCGATTGCCTAATTGCATGTTTATTTATACCTTCACTTGCTGTGGTTGCAGCATATTTTGCATGGTTTTGCATGTGGCTCAGATCGCAAAACCAGGTACACTCTGCCCCCCTATAAGTGCCAAATGTGGCAGTGGAAGTGGGGGGGTTATCGCGCTATTAGGTGATAATGACTAAGCCCCTCCCCCTTCATTACATTGTCAAAAAGGGGCGGGGCATGGGTTACCTTAATATGATGCCCCCCCCCCCCCCCCCCCCCCCTGAAAAAACTTCTGCAGGCGCCGATGGGTACCAGTCTTGTATGGTAGTCACAATGTTCACAATGCAAAAAAGTGTCAGATTGTCAAAACATTGTGCTCTTTCTGACACATTGGTTTCTATACTTGGCTGCTGTGATAAAGCTATCTACCTGAACACACATGAAATTGTTGAGTGGCACTCCATTAAAAGGACCCAGTCACTGATTTAAAAAAAATGCAGTTAAAAGCATAGAAAAAAAAAAAAGAATGTTAAATGCTTACTTGCAGTGTTTTTTCTTGTGTGATTATTTCAGGAAGAGGCTTTTCCCTAGGTGACCCCCCTCCCTTTATGTATATCATAGCCTTCTCCTCTTCTGTGCTGGCCCAGCTCTTTTACGCCTCCCTACAGAAACTGCAGAGAAACAAAGGAGAATACTATAGAGGTTTATTTGAGTAACAGCTCTGAGTCTGCTGGGTCTTTTGACATCACATCCAATATATTGTCACCCAGCAGCAGTCTCAGGCCTTTTAGAGGCTTTTATGGATAAATAACATTAAAAGTGAAGTATGGGATTTGCAATTTTTTGTGAATCATACTTACCTAGCTGGATTCAGCACAGGCCTGGACCGGCTCTATGACGTCAGCCGACAGCGGGCTTCAGCCCACTATCTGCTGAAAAGGGGTCATAGGAGTGCAAAACAAACTGCACTCCTGTGATCCACAGGAGAAGTACAGCCAAATGAGCTTTGGCTGTACTTCTCCATTAACCACAAAAATAATATTTTCAAAGATTTCTGTTTCTCTGAGATGAATTGCCTGGCGGCAGGGACTTTTTAATATCCTGGTGTCCCATGGGCACCAACTTTGTACAAACCTTAGAATTTTTTTCCAGAGGGTTCATAGTGAGTGCAAAACCTTGCACCACATCTGTGGAAGGTGTATGCACTGTCTTTCCCACTGGTAGAAGTGAGAGTTCTTGCATGTGGACAAAGCTTCTTTGGGTACAATAGAGTGTCTTCATGACGTCTAGATTTTACTGGATGACTTACTATGCATAGTTTTAGTTTCAATAAATGTTTAATGAACATTTTTCCAAGAAATACAAGAACAACAACATGTCAGACTAAATCCCTAGACAAGGTATGTAACACGTTAATCTGCACATTCAAAATTCTTGCATTTGGGGTCAGAAAAAGAGCAGTATAAAATGTTGTACTGGCACAATAGGGGTGCTATGGTCCATCAGAATAAAACATCAGGTCCGTCTACTGATATAGGCTCAAATCTGCCCTTTCAGGTGGTGAAACAAACCCTGCTGCAATTCAAAACCAAATGAAGCATTTCATATACACAACTTAGAAGGGTGGGGATTATTACAAAAGAGTAGACAAAGCCAAGAAAATGGTGAGGCAGCAGTGAAAGTCAGGAGGGGGAAAGGACACAGTGCTACAATTCCTTTTGCATGTAAATTTTCAAATAAGGAGCAGTCACACCACTGGGGAGATTGTACGCTATACATCTATAGCGCACAGATAGAATCCCATTCATCAACATCCAGGCCAGGCAATACAGAAACTCAGCAAAACAGAGATATAGGGCCTTTCCAAGCTATAGCCAGGTTTGTTTGAAATGAAATGTGAATAAAAAACTGCTCCTCCAGAAGAACATGGATTTGTGCAGAACACTGTTTAGCATATAACCCAACCTTTTCCTAATGCTCTGGCCCAAAATTGAGCATATTGTTCTGGATCGAAAACATAGGTTCTGGAAATTAGGATCACGTAGATTCACTTTATACTGCTTAGGTGCCCATTCACACCAGATAATTTGGCGGCAGGCCCCAATGCAGTCCAAACACATAAACAAACTTTGTACTCTATCATAGCAGCTGAAAAGAGTATGACATGCAGAGCAGTGTGGTTTGGCGCAATCCACCACATTTCACTGAGCTGCAGCCAATAGAACTAAATTAAAGGTCGCAGGGCCTTCACAGCACACATCAAGCGGACGTGCGGTAGTGCACACTGTTGGTGTGAACAAGAAGTCTTGAAAGAACAAACACATGGAAGCTGTCCTGAAAATAAATGGCTGATGCTGAATGGAACCAGGCACCATTGCAGTCCAGGTTCTATATATCATTTTAAGGTGTCCTTAACCTACATTGCCCTGATCACCCATATCACTTAAATTATTTCAGAAGCTTCATTTGGAGAAGTTTTTCTTTACAGCTGTAGAATAGGGTTTTTACAAGTGATGTAATAGCTCACCTGTGCTAGAATGGCACCATAAAGGCCAATTCCAGCCTGCCCCTATGCACTCACAAAAGTGAGTTGAGTAATGTTGGACATCATTTAACCTGGAAGAGGACAAAGTGATTAGCATTGCCCTGAGAGCTCAGTTTCATGTTTATAATTGTATGATTACTGAATAAAAAATGGAATTGGACTTTACCTGCATTGGTGGGTACTTACTGATGACTATTCTGGGTTTCTGGTTATGTCCCCTTTAGAGTCCACCTTCTGAGTTCACAGCACCCCACAAGGAGATCATTTATTATTATTTTTTTTATACCTCACTTCTTTTATTTTATACATGGAGCTGTGAGTCTAAGGGAACACTACAGTTTTATAAATGCTCTGTCGGCCTGCAGTCTGATACAGTGGCTTCTTTGTTGGTGATCATTACAAATAATCTTGTCATGAATAAACATTTCCGCACAACCTCCTCTGTTATATGTGATCTGAAACAAACAATGATTGTTCTTTACTGAGTACATCACACTAATGCAAATGCTTAATTTTGTTGGTTGGATTAAATGTGTATATACAGTATGTGTTGTTGAACTTTAAGAGGTAATATGAATGAATAAACGGGCATTTTTATAATACTACTTTCTACTGTCTGCTTGTAACATGTCTCTTACA
This sequence comes from Lithobates sylvaticus, assembly GCA_028564925.1. NCBI lineage: Eukaryota > Metazoa > Chordata > Amphibia > Anura > Ranidae > Lithobates > Lithobates sylvaticus. Next base: position 131,898,760 of record CM053038.1, read on the forward strand.
TTGGGATGTGACAGTAGAGAAGACATGTAAAAAAACGGTGTTGTCCAAAGCAACCCCTTAGATTCCACATGTCTTATTTTCTTTTACAACAGAGCAGAGGTTATTTAGGGCACTTTGTGCATTTTTGTTGAGAACTTGTCGAGTTGTAGTTAAGAACTAATGTTTCTCCACCAACCAACACCAAACATACCCGGAAAGTCTGAATCTGATTGATGCTTGTTGAGAAATAACTCTAGTTCTTAGCAAAAACACTTTCATACAGGGGTTGGATTTACTAAAACTGCACTCTCCAGTTTTAATAAATCAACCCCTATGGTGCCTGTATAATTATTTCACACATATGCCTGCATACCAGCATTTTTTTAATAGAACATTTAGCATTTTTTTACCTTAATCCACATTATGCAGGCACACTGACTTCAATGGCAGATTTACATAAATGCACAATACACGTAATGCTGTGGATTTTAGAACACTGCACCATTTTTCTGTTCTTCCACGTTAGATAAAACATGAACAAAACATTATTTAAAACATGAGATAAGGCGCATTTAAAAGTGCACATAAACCCAGGTTAAGCTACACCCAGTAACCCACCCTCGTTATACATGTACATTATTGCATGCACATAGGTGTAAAATGGAACGCAATGTGGACAGAGGAGATACTCTTCATTCCAACATCAGCTGCTTAATAGCTAAATATCTGTCTTTCTCACAGTTAATATATATATATCCATATATAAACTAGTAAATAAAAAAATCTGTATCATTTACAGTTAGTGTTAAAGGTTCCTTTGAATTTTCAAGCTTAGGACACTTTCTCTCAGTTTTCTAGATACATATATAATCCCTGTTATACATGTACATCACCCTGCATGCACATAGATGTAAAATGGACCTTAATGTGGACAGAGCAGACATTCTTCATTCCACCTGCTGCTAAATATCTGTCTTAAAAAAAAAATATATATATATATATATATATATATATATATATATATATATATATATATATATATATATATATATATATATATATTATATATATATATATATATATATATATATATATATATATATATATATACACACACACACAGTATGTATATATAATAATAAATGTATGAATGTATAAATGGAATTCAGTATGTTAGTTTACCTATTATCATTTGCAGTTAGTATTAAAGGCTGAATTTATTATGCTTATGACATTTTCTTTCTGTTTATCAGATAAATATATTAATGTGTTTTGCCACCCTCTAGTGGTGAAAGATATGAATGTCACACATCTTTAATTCTAGACAATACATCCTAAGAGGAAACCAAAAATAAAATATTTTATTCACCAGCATTCTGTACATGCAGAGTGTAGATTTTATTTAAAAAAAAAGTACAATGGCAGATTAGTATAAATCATCTTTATTATTTTAGGCTAAGGAATATTTTCAAAATTCTGTAATAAAGCACACAGTAACATTGTCTGGCTTTTCAATGTAACTACCCATAAAAAACAATAAGGGAATCTGCTCTTTAAAAATCTGATCTGTCCTTGATCCATGATCTGTGGAGAATATGGATACATACTGTACATAATAGTTTGCTAATAGTGTTAATAACAATAAAAATTAGTATAGACCGAAGTTATAGGAAATTGTCTTTACAGCACATCTGAAAGCAAGAGAATAAAAACCAGAGTATTCTTTGCTGCGGCTGGAAGTATTAAACTTGTTCAATTAAGCCCGGCTTTATCAATGGCCATCTGTGCTTTTTAGTAAACAAACAGTGCCTCAGCCATATTTGCGCATCATCTTTTAACATATAAATGTAAAAAGATATTTTCCTTCTACGGTTTGATGTGTAGTAATAAAAGCAACCCTCTGTCTCAGGAAGAGAATTTATTATTAATTGTATACCAGTAGCATCTTCTTAATTTGTGTCCCAGCATTCAAGGGTGGCATATGCTTAATCCCACAAAAAATAATACTTGCCCCCTAGATCTGGGATTAACAAGGCATTTGGCAGATTATAGCAGCAGGAATCAAAGTATGGAAAGGGGTTTAAACCAGTAGGGTTTAATGTGTTGCATCTGTAACCCCTTCACTTCTCCAATGATACATACTGAAAAGTCTTTACAGTTACAGTTTGGGTTGTATGTACAGTATACGTAACTGAACAAGTCTTTTGCCAGTGCTCTAGTAGATCACCAAAGACTTTATAGCTTCTAATATTTATTGCAAAGCCAATAAAGTGCTTTCACACGATGCTATGCAACATGTGATATGCTAGAATGCAAACATGCAAAGCTTTTACACAATAATAGGGATCCTTTAAAAAACAAAACAAAAAAGAAACAGTTATTTTCAGCTGAGCCCAATGGGATTAGGCATTATTAATATTCAGGGTTTATAAAGCCTCACCAGTCTCTACAGCACTTGCTTAAGCTCAATATTATTTGCTTTCCAGCAGATTCACCATCCTTATGCAAATTTCTTCAACAAACACACCATCATCAGAAATATGGGACCTCCCAAATAAAACTGAAGCAACTGATCATGTGTTTCATGTGTTGAAATACTTTTTACTATTTTAGGTTAACTAAAATCTAAAATGTTATTGGTTGCTGTGAGATTTATATGTCACTTCTCCTTGCCTGCAGTATTTATATGAGGTTTTGTGAGTTATTCTTGTACTAAAGGAATGGTAATATAAGTTGAAGTAAAGAAAAAGTCTGCCACTTAGGAAGAAAAACCGACTCTCTCTATGTAACCTGTATTAGAAAACCATCAGCTGAAATTGAATTGGTTGTTAAAGACACCTTCTCTTTCCTTTCACTTAGTTTTATATCCTATTCATTCCAATATTTCTTTATCAATGCAAGCTACCTACATATTAATGTGTATACAGCTTTGCAGATTTGTGCTTCAGGGTCTTCTTTGCACAGAAAATGTAAAAAGATCTTTATCCGGTCGTTAGATTTCAGGATCTTACAGGAAGGAGTTTATCATTTGCCCTGAAAATCTCTCCTTGTGCGGTGAGTGGTGTCTGGTGGTTGGGGGTGCACGATAAATACAGTTTTCACCCAGTGACAGTCACACACTAGCAATTAGCCACTCTGAACAATTAGCACATTCCATTTGCCTGCTAATTATTACAATTAGCCCTCAGTCTTTAAGTGATTGGGGCAACACATTAAGATTTCATTTTATTTGTCTTTAAACATTAAGAAACCGTATTGGCACCCATGAGCTCATAGGCACAGTGCAGCTAAAGGCAGTCGGCGTTGGTACGGAGGCAGCTGCTTGTCTCACTGAGATCACATGGGGCGTTCTTGCTGCAGGATAGAGTGAAAACATGTACTTAATGTCCTTTTCTTTAGGCAATAAATGGGGAGCTGGCAGCTCTGTGCAGGTTATAAAAAGTTACGTTTGTCGAAGCTTAGTGGGAAGAAGGTTGCCAGACCACAGAAATCACTAAGAACAACTTGAATTAGCTGCTTTACCAATTTCCCGTCTGCCATGAAATTTCCGGGCTGTAGTTAATTCAAAGTTTAACGCAAATATATAAATTCAGGATAATGAGCTCAATATATAATGAGCTAACCTTTATCTCCTATTCAGTGTGACAGGTTGTGACATTACTGTTATACATTACACCGATAATCCAATGTTTTCACATTCAGGTTTTCTGATTTATCTTTTGTGAATGTATTCTGTGTCCTGAGCCAAGTCCCTAGCAGATCAGATGTTTCTTTCTGTCTACTAGGTTCTTTTGGGATCTACTTGTCTATGGGATGCTATACCAATAGTAAACTCTTAGGCAGGGTTCCAAACAAAATGCTCATTGACACCTGCGGGTCCCTTTGTCAGCAAAAGGTTTTGTATATTGAGCACTCTTTTATCGAGGCATCTGCAAAAAAAGAACAGGGACAAAAATATAAGAGATAAAGCATTTCCTATTATAGATACTTTTACAAACAAAACCTATTGTAAAAAGTCCCTTGCACATCAACACAATTATAAAAGGGTAACACATGGAAACTTAATTATGCTTAAAAAAAGGAGTTATTCCGATAAGATAAGATAAGAATTGTTCAAACCATTCCTAAGTTTTTAGAAGGCTGGATGAACAAAAGCTGGTGATCTCCACCTGTGTTTTGAAAACTGACCTCCATAGGGCAACCATAAAGGATGAACTACACTCAGGTAAGCTCTAACAAACAGGGCCCTCTTATCCCTCCTGTATTGAATTGTATTGTAACTGTACTGTTTGCCCTCACCTTGTAAAGCACTGTGCAAACTGTTAGCGCTGTATAAATCCTAATAATAATAATTCTAAATCCATGTATTCATTTTTGTACTATTTAATATTATAGGCCCTCCATCTCCCAGATTCTGGTTTCTTGACTATCCCTTCCCATCTAGTAAGCATTAGCTCTCAAATACTTTATGTTTTTGTGCTTAAGAGTGCAAATGACATCTATCGAAGCACATGTTTTACCCTGCTGGGATGCCCAAGTTGGTCCCTATTTTTCTGGGGTAAATATACCTTCCTTGTGCACCAAAAAAATGTGTTTTTACATTTTTTTAAATGCTATCAGCAACCTAAATTTTTTGGTGCACTCAAGAGAATGTCTTGCTGTCATGGACCTAGTCTCTTGTCCACAGCAACGAGGGCAGGAGAAATGATCAAGCATACGCACATCACTACTTGTAGAATAATATGCAGAAAAACAAAGATGATGCCTAACTGCGAAAGTGCTACTTACACACAGGTCTTTGTCCTCTTCCTATGCAGCTGCATTGCCACAAAGAGCAGTGATTAGAAATGTACTGTGGCAGAATTGTAAGGTAGGATTATTCAAAATGGCATTTATATTTGCTTCCTATTTGGCACACTCACTATTTTGGAGACTTCCATTGGGCTTTAAAGAAAACATCAGCATTATCCATGGTTTGAATTAATTCATGGCTGCTTAGGCATGGTTGCCATGGAGTTCCTCATAGTAAAATGTAACTAAGGGTGAAGAATTTCTGCCATTTTTCCATAGTAGGCCAATTGGCTTTTAACTGTCATTGACACAGGACAGAAAAAATACAAATGCAAAACATGTAATTACTATGAGCAACACCTCCACCTGTTGTATTTTTATGTTACACTGTACAAAAAGCCCTGTGTCCTTCAATATTTTATTCTGGACAATAGGGTAACCACAGTGACATGGTATCTAGGGGCTGAATATAGCACATCTAAATAAAGCACAATAAAAGCAGTGGCCTAATAAAATCTTCTCAGTTTTTAAATCACATTTGGTATTTATATGGAATATGCAGTTTAGAAAAAGTATATACATGAAATGCACTTTATTCATTTTTTTAGACAGCTGAGGGACATAGTGACATCGTACAGAGCCATGGAAGTAGCCTTCCTGAAAAAATTCTTTCAGTTTTTATACCTTTACCTTACCTCATTTGGGTTATTCTAGTAATTACTTTGTTATTTCAATTATTATATGATCTTGGCATCAAAAAGGAGAGCGAGGTTTGTGTGTCCGCAGGAAGATGTTGTGCCTTTTTCTGATTTATACTATGGTCTGGGAGGCACTTATCACAGCAATTTTTTTCCCTTGCTTTATGTGAGCACGTCTCAGCAGCATTATAATACAGTGCTCTGTCCTGTCAGCTCAGTAACCATGATGAAGGACCCTGCTGTTCCTTTTAGACACTAATGAAGCCTGAAAGCTTTTAAACATGACAAAATTTTCCTCGAGTTTGTTGATTTACGGTTTTTATTTTTATTACCGGTGGTAACCACAGCTCTGCCAGCGTGGCGGGTGTGTGGATCACCGCTGAGAATTGCTGTGCCACTTTATGGCAACAAAAAGCACTAAAATAAAGGGAGATAATTCTTCTTCTACTCGCTGACTATTTTCCAGCAAAAGATATTGATTGTATTTGTCAGTTTAGCAATAAGAGGGCATTCATAAATTTATAATGCCTGTCCGACAGGTACTGCAAGGAGGATTTTTGAGAATTTTTATTTTTGAGAATTTTTTTTCTTAAATAAGTTATAATAAACAGTTTTTTTGGCACCGTAATAATCCCTCTATTCCCAACCATCTACTTTTGTAACTAATCTCTGGGATGAGGTGCCTTATCTAAAATGGACCCCACTGACATTTCCCCCAAAACTCTTTTTATAATAAACAGTATTTTTCAATGGCTGGATAGCAAATGCAATGGAGAGAGCAACCTCAACTAGTATATTTATCTAAAGGCAGACATTTTGTTGTACATGCCCTTTTCCAACTCTTCAATGTTCCCACTTGTTGCCCTCCAGTAAGATTTCCATACTGCACAGAAATGAGTAAAACCCAGAGAACTATTTGCTAAAGGAAAAAACAACTGTTGTGTGGTATCGCAATCAAACTTTGAGAAATCAGTGTCACATTAGCCCCTTCTGATTGGTTACAACACCTCACTGTTCTTTGCACTTTGCTAAAGACACATTGGGGGACATTTACTAAAACTGGAGTGTGCAAAATCTGGTACAGTTCTGCATAGAAACCAATCAGCTTCCATGTTAAATTGTCGAAGCTTAAATAAAAAAACTGAAGATAGAAGCTTAGTGGCTAACATGCACAGCTGCACCAGATTCTGAGTGCTCTAGTATTAGTAAATCTAGCTAATGACAATGTTGTCACTAGATGGATTGACGTGAAATAATACCTATACAAGGGTTAAAATGAGATGAATACTTGGCTAACGTGTTTCGAGGGTTTCCCTCTTCATCAGAGCCTTGGTCTGTGTGTTATAATAGAGAGACAACTGGATGGGTGGTATAACTCTAGTTGAGTGGTGTAACCATATGAGTGAAATATCCTTCACTTTTGGGATTTATCCTTTCACGTCAAATGCAGTTGTCTGTAGTTTGTTTTTATTGGTCAGGAAGACATAGTAATTAGTTCAGGTGTCTCAGCCAGGTATTCGTGCCTGGAAGTCCAAGTCTTTGCTGGGCTAATGTGGCAATTCACCTGTCTAGGTGCTGTGCAGAGTCCACTGCTAAGTTACAGCTATGCAGCACTCAGCGTTGTTAGCGCTCACCGGCAAAAAGTGGGTGAGCCAAGGCCTCCAGAGTCTTTCCTAGATGGGCACTTTGTGAATCATAGCTTGGGTGATTCTATGTTTCATAGTCAGTATACATAAGGAGGTGGATTTCCATGCTTTAGGTATGGTTTGTTTATCTGCTGTGGTGACAAATAGTAAAAGTTTAAACTGACGGTATGTTAAATCCTGTGGCTTGTTGTTCAGGAGCGCTACCGCAGCATCTGGTGTCAGGGGCGAAACAAACAAAGTTGATAGGATCCCAAACACCTCAACCCAGAGGGTACAAACTATGGGGCATTCCCACCAAATGTGTACTTGGGTGCCTGGTGTGTCAAAGCCGCGGAAGCAATCTGAATTAATTCATGTTGCTAGTAGATCCTGCCATGTGTTGTTGGGGGGGCAGAGCCTTTTGTCACATAATTCTGCAAATCTTTATCTTTGTATGTAAAAGATAGATAGGAGCTTCTGGTTTGAGAATACCTAGCCTGCCTGTTCACATGAGTGAGAAGCGGGGTACAAATTTTTTTTGGACATCAAGCTTAATTTAAACAGTGGGGTTGTCTGGAGAATGACAGCAATGCCTGAATGCAAAATAGGATCTGAAACTGGCCAATATGCAGATTGGGCAGATGGCCAAAGAATTGTTCTCTGCTATCAAATCCAGGGTTTTAATATCCACATTATTTACAGCAATTAACATTTGCTAGCAGCATCAATCAAGGGCACTATCCAGGCACTATCCTTCTATTAGTAACACTGATACACTGCAGTGTGCCTACCTGTACATAAGAGGTATTGCATTTCACAAAACCCGCTGATATGTGCTTTCATTTTCGTTGAAACACTCAGTTATTTGAACAATTGTTAGTTCAAGTTAGTTGATGTTAGTGTTTAATAACCCAGATAAAATTTGTATTTTTAGTAATGTAAAGTGCAGGTGGCATTCTTCTACTTAAATCTAGTTCCATTGGGTTGAATCTCATCATGATTGCTCTTTGTGCAGGCTAAATAAGCTCAATTGTCTAAATGCCTTTATTATATTCCCATGCTTTTTGCTTTGAAACATGTAATTGAAAAAGTAAAGATGAATATATGACAAAAGTCCACTATAATAATATATGTGTGTGTGTGTGTGTGTGTGTATATATATATATATATATATATATATATATATATATATATATATATATATATATATATAGAGAGAGAGAGAGAGAGAGAGAGAGAGATACAGTAATAATAGCAGATCATGTAGTGAAGCTTTGACATGTACATTTATGGATACAATTCTACAGAAACAGAATGGCTGGGTAATGCAGTATAATGTTTAGTCCTGATATTGCCGACAACCTTTCCAATGCTGTGTGACCATTATTTAAACTCCAGATAGTCTGTGAAATATTCAGAATGCCCTGGGGGTATATATAACCTCCTTTTCTGGTTATCATTTCGTTAAGAGACTATTTAATATTTCAACACAACCTTTATAAAGATAGATCAATCTATTTCATCTTTCAATATGTATATCCATATTGTCATTAATTATCCACAAAGGAAAAAAAGATGTCAGGAGGGCAAGACAGTAGCATTTTTTTTCAATGGATACCATTTGTGACCATAATTGCCATTATAGAGTGCAGAAATTAAAAAAGCCTATTCCTTTACCACTACTTTCAGTTATACATTTATATTGTAATGAGTTTTCTTCCATTGTTATATTTCAATTTAGCTTTGTACATTCAATGCAGTGCTTCCCTTTAACTGCTTAACGTATCTAAAGCCAAAACTTTATTTTTAGTTTTGGTCATTTTAGGGTCCTATTTGGGAGAATTGCCTTTACTTCTGGTGGCAACTAAAAATTTGGGTTTTTTCCATCCTTTCCTTCTTGGTAGCAAAGGTAACTAAGACACAGAGAGAGAGTGGATTTTTCCCAACAGGGAGAAAGACAGCAATACTCAACAAGGGTTTTAACCTTTCCCCACTCTATCCATAACTAGAAAAATGCTGGCTTTAGACATACTTGAAAAGGCCATTTCAGCAAGGATAAAGAACAGCAGTAATAATTGGGAGGGCTGGGGCATAAAACTGTGGCCAAAGTAAAGCATTTCATCAAAAGAACCAAATGTATATTTTGCGACTGATTGTAACAGTGAAACCGGCTTGTATGCCATCAGAAACTGCTCCACTCTAGCACCATTCTTTTTGGTCCAGTTTTCATAGCTCAGCCCCAAAGAGAGATCTGTGGTATCACATTCAATTTTTTTTAATATGCACTACATGCTACTGTAATGATATAAAAAATATATTTTCAAGGCATGTATCTTTCTATCTTTTCAGGTACCACAGAGAGGGTCTGTCTGATCCAGGGCACCGTTGAAGCTCTCAATGCCGTCCATGGGTTCATCGCAGAGAAGATACGAGAAATGCCACAGAACGTGGCCAAGACCGAGCCAGTTAGCATCCTGCAGCCACAAACAACAGTCAATCCTGATCGCATTAAACAAGTATGTGTTCTGTGCCCCTTCCTTGTTATTGAGAATTTGAGCTCTAGTGCACAGAGCGAGCTAACACAGGAATGGATGAAATTGTATTAGAACCAAGTAAAGATGTTTTGCTTGCAGTTCAGACACCTATATTTATCCAGCCCTAAATTAACTGATTCAATAAAGAGCCAGTCCACACTATACTAATATTTCAGTTTTTGGTAGATGACAACATGAAAATTTGTTAATTTGTTATCCTTGGGACATTGGCAAGATCTTTGAATGTGAGTGTCTGAGTCTGCAGAACTTTCATGGCTTTTATGAGTACGAAATCTCCATGCTGGAGTATCCAAGACATTTAAGAAGCTATGGGATGACTCAGCCATTCAAGCACTGCTTATAATTAAAATATCACTTTTAGATGCACTGACTCTTTAACAGAGTACAAATAGTGGGCTGATTGGATATGGGTGTTTTATTCTGTAGTACTCCTCTGGCTGAGCTGTGGTGTTCTGTCGGCATTTAATAACAAACATTGTAAACGCAATGAATCAGAAAAAAATTATTTCTAGCCCTTAGGGTGGCCATACTGGCTGACCATATGGTAATTCAGGGCATTAAATGACAAAAGCTTGCTTCTGAAGCCTTTATTTTGCATAACCCTGAATAACTGTATGCATGCCCTGTGTTGTGGTCATAGGGGTCACTGACTCTCTCCTAAGTCCACTTACACTGTGAAAGTGCTAATTAACAGCAATGCAAAGCAGCAAAGCTCAGCTAGATCTTGCATTAGTGAAGACTAAATGTCCATATACAAAAGTCCCTCTAACTCTTTAGTCTTCAAGAGACACTTGTGTGCCACTATTTTGTCACTGTTCATCTACTTTCAACTAACAGGATAAATGGTTCTGAAATAAAGCATACAGTATACTATAACACATGCAGGGAACGTTGACAAAACATATTGAACAGATCTGATCAGAGAAATGATGCATTTATGGTATCATTTTGTTAGATGTTTTCTGTTGGTGTGTTAGACATCCCTTTCACAATCTAACTGAGGGCACACCACTAGTTTTGTGGTTTTGAATGTCACAGTTAGAGCTTATCACTCAGCACTGAGAATGTGCAAATGATTATTTTGTACAATTGTTCTGCAACTCCACAAGTCAGATTTCCCCACACTGTTAAATGGCCGGCTTTCCTAGAAGAATTAGGTTCTCCAGTATTGCATACAAACACCTAACAATATTTGGTTGTTGTTATACGGGACAACCAGTAGCAGCAAAAAGTGGTCACTTTTCTACTTAAGATATTCATAGCTGTCAGTTAAAAGGCTGAGGCAGCTGGCAACAAAAAGGGTCTACTGTATAAAAGAATATGCTTAAAGTGAATCCATATTTTGCTCATTCAGGGCAAAGTTACAGGTTTACTTGATAAACCACCCCAACCCTTCCTTTCCTGCTGATACTGTACTTACCTTTCCTACATTCCCCCACCAACTCTTCACCTACCAGAGCCAAGTGAACTACCTGGTAACTTGGAGTATGCAGGATCAATCTCTGCCCAGGTAAACATGGAGCATACATTTTTCACTTTACTCCTCTGAATGTGCAGGGCGGGGGTAGAGGGTGTGGGAAGGTAAGTATCAGCAGTAAGGGTGCAATTTGCTAACTAATCCCTGCCTACTAATTAACAGGCAATAGGAAGCTCCACATTAAAGACAGTTTAATAAAGGAACACGGATATCACTATCTGCACTGTGCAGTGTTTATACCACATTATGCTCTGCATTTTAAGAGTCGTATTTGCTGCATAATACTGTAAAGAGCATTCTGTGATTAGAGGTGAGGTTGGTCACACAACTTTGACATTTATTAATTTGAATTAGAGCTTCACTTGCTACAGAGTCTTGAACCAAGTGAAAAGGTGGGCATGTTTGGTAAGCCCTATGCTTGGACTGGAACCACTGAAAACAACACTGTTACAAATTGTGTTTGCTTGCTTATTGGCATGGCCTTTATTGCTGATTGAAAAACTAGATTTAGCTTTTTTCAGTTATTGTGAAGTATTATGCATCCGTGCCAGCAGAAATATGCCAGCCAGCTTACACATTGCTATAAATATATTTTTACACAAATACGAAAAAGCAAAACAACAAACTACACATGAAAGTTCAATAGAAGCACTATTTATTCACCAATATTAAGAATACATCTAACTACCATATATTACAGAAGTGTACTAGTAGTGCTAATAATTCTATACGTATAAGATCTAATAAAAACACAAAAGCTGAGATAAAGTTACATAATAATGGCAGACTGATGTCTCTTGATCAATGACAGTCTATTTTATTGTCCTAAATATATTTTCTAGTATATATGTTTTATGAAAATGCTTTGTGACTAATTATTTTGCTATATTTGTGGAGCAAGAGGTGTGTATGTTTAAATACATGATGTGTTAGGTTGTCTTGTATTCGGTGTATTCCATTTACTAAAATGGTTTATAAGACTTAAATATTGATGCATGGCTTGGCTTTTTATTCCATGTTAAATGGTTTACCAGTAATTGCTTCAAAGTGCTAAACAGGCCAATGCAAAAACAAAAAAGGGAATATAGATGCTTCAAAGGCCAATTCCACTCAAAATGGAGTGGGTACTAATGGGTCGGTTCACCTGCCAATATTTATATCTTTTTTTCACCCGTTACCCAGAGACAAGACTGTAACAAAGGTGTTACTCTCTGGTTTAGTTTTGTAACAGGAACCGTAACTGTGTGTGGAACTGGGAATTCTGGAGGAAAAACCTCACCAATAGTGTCTCTATTGAAATATAAGAAGGCAGCACATCATTCAACTTGCCTGCAACCACACAAAGATGAGATTTTTTGTTACAGTTGACCCTATTAAAAAAACATTATACATATTACCCAATTACCTGATCATTAAATTATAATTCCCAATAAATAGTCCAGGCTGCCTCTAAAAAATAAAAAAATAAAAAAGAAACAGTAACAAAGTAAGTCTGGAGGCCTCAATCAAATCAATAATTCTTGAATAATTGAAAAGGTGAATTCTTATAAATACAGATTCCAGAGTTGTTATTGAATTGCTGATTCTTTCACTTGTGAATTTATTGACGTGCAATTGAAAGGGTTGTGTTAATTGTAAACAGTAGCCTTTCTGCAGCTGCTATTTTAATGTAAATCCTGAAACATGCAGAAGGTCCGGAATGGTGTGTGCTGTTTAGATGTTTGATATTTTTAACCCCTGTGGCTCCTGTGTCATTGGGCAAGAACAAGTATCACCACTGCCTCCTCAAGTGATCAGTTTTGTAACAAATTACAGTTAATTAGACTAATTACATGGGCTGCAGGAACCCTCAGTGGCTGTTGACCGTTGCGCATTGCGGCAATTGTTCACAACTATTGCAGGTCTCTGAGACTCATGAAGTTAGATTAACTGTGGTTAAAAACCCATGATGAATATAGCGCTATCTAGAATTGAATGATTAGCATGGCCCTTACTATATTAAACCCTCCCTTCTCACATAAAAGTACACTGGTTATACCATTATAAAATCTCCTGATTCTGGTTCCGCACATATAGTAGCAGCAATACAAATTGCTTAGACTTGTATATGTTGCTTGTGGTGGTATTTTTTTCCTTTCTTTTCTTTCCTGGTGAAAAAGTTTTGTTTTTTGTCACTCTTCCAATGTCATCCATCCTCCTCTCCACTCTTGCTCTTCCTGAGAATGCTTTTTACTTTGTTTTTTATGTTTTTTCCTCCCCATTTGGTTAGACACCTTCAATGCCAGACAGTGTGTGCCCCAGAATGACTTTCCAGCCTGCTGGCAGTGAAGGGGTCATTTTATTACTAGAGCTGACTGAATTCTGCTTCTGACCCTGCTTTGTTCTGCAGACATTGTCATCATTACCACCAGCCACCAAGTCCTCTCCATCCGACCCCATGACCATCTCCAGAGCCAGCCAGGTACAGTACCATTCTCCATATCTCATATTTTTCACACAGAAAAGTGGAATTCCATCAACATGCCAGGGATCATCATTAACTCAATTCTTACATTCCAGATTATTAATGCTCAGTTTATGTCAAGTGATAAAATACACAGGGGACTCATTAAAACAAAGATGAAAGAAATTATGTTGCCCACAGAAACCAATGGATTCCAGCTTTCTTTACTATGCAGTGCAGGTTAGAAAGTGAAAACTCAGATGGTTGATCTGGGTATCAGTTCTAGATTCGGTTTGTTCTACTTTCTAGAAAAAAACTAAATAATTTGAAAGTTCATAATATTGTTCAAAACCAGACTCCAGCAAAATATCTGTGTGGAAATAGCTTTAAGTTATTCATTCAATAAGCTTCTGGCAATTTATGTTTCTTTAAACTGAAGCATTGGACAATTCTTAGCAACTAACCTATGCATTATATTCTCATCAATGTTCTAGGCAACATTACTGTCGGTAGTTGGCATTGAGTTCATTGATGCACAGCCTCTACTAATCACTGCTACGATTATTAAAAATATATATATATATATCATTATATATTATAGAACAATATGGACTTACTGTGTGAAACAATGTAGTTAGAGTGTAGAGAGGTAGATAGATAGATAGATAGATAGATAGATAGATAGATAGATAGATAGATAGATAGATAGATAGATAGATAGATGTGTCAAACATGATCTTTCAAAAGCAGACTAATAAGCACAACCAACAGACAACAATCAAGTTCCTACTCAGTATTTTAATTTCCATATGCCAGGGCAAAAGTGAATCTGGAGTTTTTGGAGAAATAACAGCAGTTTTCATAATGGCCTTTTAATACTCAAGCCCTCTGCATTTAGCAGGAATAGCAATAGACATTGTTGCTGAATGGCAATAAGCTGGTTGATGCTTTTATTCATTAAGTCCATAATTAATTTTAGCGTTTGGTGATTCATATCACACAAGAAGTACTGCATGCTCTGCTTCAATAAAGCGGATTTATAAAAAAAAAAAAAAAAATAGTGGAAAAAAGTGTAAAATAGTATTTATATTACCCCTAGTAATAGTCTATTGATCACTTTCTAACCTCACAGAAGCGTGACTGCTGAAATCTCACAGGCCGGGCAACAGACCCTTTATGCTTTCAGCAAATTGGCCCCAGTGTTGGAGTATAACGCACTGTACAATTCATTAAAATTTAAAACTGTTCTTGAAATATATATATAACCCTGAGTATATGCATTATAGAAATAATCGTCTTTTTTTAATCAGCAGACATACATCAAATACATGCATGGGGATTTGAAAGAATGAATAATGACCTGATATATTATAACATCACTAGAAAAAGATTAATTAATTCATATTATAAGAATTTTATGAATGATCATTTATACTATGGGGCCTATTTATATAGATCAGCAAAATAAGTCCTTTGTTTATCCATACTGCACCATATGTCACCACCACGTTTCCATTTTTATAAAATTTGGAAATAATAATACATGAGGTAAAAAGATGTAAGAAAATAAAATACACACATATTGATGAATACAGTTAAAAAAAATTATTACTCCACGTCAAGGAACTTTTGTGGCCTGGCTCCCCTGTATTGGAAATGATAGATAGCTCCTAGTTTGGGGTGACCTAAATTATTGGTGACATGGCAAAAAAAAAAAAAAAACTGAGTAAATATTTATAAATGAACAAATCTGATTTACAAAGAGATTTCAATAGATTCATTTTACCTTTATAAAGTATATTAAAGTGAGTAGAGAAAAAGCCCCAGACAGCATTTAAAGTAACAATATTGAAAAAATTGGATAATGTAATTTTGACCTTTACAAATAGGCCGCCAAGTTTTGGTGAACATTAAAACTGTCATTTCTCAGATAATTCATTGACTCCATTATTCTCTACATCGATTTCAGGAAATTTTGCTTTACCGAGTTTTGTTCATTTATTTTATTTATTAGAGTAATAACGTACATTTGTTTTTAAATATTGCATAGGTACAATATGAGATAGAAATGTGCTACAATTTATAATATTAGTGTAATATTTTAGAAAATACATATATAAAATATAAAATAGTAATAAATTGCTAAAATCCAAAGAGTTAATTTTTTAGTATTGCGTAATCTATACTACTGATGCTAATCTATATCATTCATGTACTTGACTGTTTAGTCTTGAAAGTGATCCTATGAATGTATACAGGCAGATCATAGTGGTTGGCTAAGGCAGTTTTAAGGCAGCCTTGAACCTCCATGCAGCTCATATGCCTTCTAGTTTCAGATCATACATACATGTGAAGTAATTGAAAACAACCAAGGTAAACATTCAGTTTGTCCTTGTCTATTGAGCTTAAAGGGTATGTCCTTCCAGCTCCAAATTAGTTTTGCTTGAAACAGGCATAAGAGCAGCCATACACAAGCAATACACCTGATTCAGTTGCTGAGTTTACTCTGGGGTAGATAAAGAGTGTTTCAGTTGCATTTGTTAAGGTACACAAATATTTTCTAATTTGTTGAATGTAAGTGGGTATCAGCCGTTCCCTTTCTTGAGGGTGAATGGGAGAGGCAGAACACTAGGATGGGCCCCAGTGGTATGACAACGCCATAAATGTGGAACTTCAGTGAAAAAGTATTTTTTTTTTTCAGTTTTGCACCAAGTGAGTAAGGGTGCAAACTTCTGTCAGACTTTTTTGCCATTTGTGTCCACATTCAGGAGATTTCACTCACTATAAATGCCCTTATCACCAAGTGCAGAAAAATCCTAAATCCTAAATCACAGTATATAAAGAAAAATCCTACTTTTCCAGTTGTAACTGCAACCGCATTAGAGTGGAAAGCTTGAAATGGGGATACCGGTTCCAGTGACAACTGTCACAGGTGAGACCCCCCCCCCCCCACTTTGGGGAGATTTCCACTTACTTCCTGTTTTCCGGAAAAGAAAAGGAAAACATCTCCACCCAGGGGGGCACAAATAGCATTAGAAAAAAAATCAGAAAAAAGGTTCCAACATTTTCCCCTGCTATCCAAAGCAACAAAAATAAATTTCACTGGAGTTCTGCTTTAAAGGTTTAGTTCACCTTTACCAAAAAACAAAATGCACATGCAGATAAAGGGAGTCTGTAGATAAAAACAAACTGTGCAGCTCTGACCACAGCTGAATAATGTCCTTGCTATAGGTGTAGGCCATTTACATACCTTATGAAGCCTAAATGGAAAACTCCTAGGGTGTTGCTAAGAGAGGCCTAGCTGGTACTGTTCGCCTCTATCACCACAGTAGTGAGCTTTTAAACACTGAACTCAGAGCTACTGTATCAGGGGAGAGAAACCGCATGTGAGAGAGAAAAAGCTTGCTTCTGTGATGGTGAACAGTAACAGCAAGGCATCTCTTAGGAACGCCCTTAGCAAAGTCCTAGGACTTTTCCAGTTATTCTTCATGAGGTACATAAATGGCCTACTCCTATAGAAAGGGCATTATTTAACTTGGTGAAAACTGCACAGTTTGTTTTTATCTACAGATATCCCTTATCTGCATAGGTAGTTTTTTAGTAAAGGTAAACTATGCCTTTATGGATTGGCAGCTATGACATGGCATATCACCCTTAGGCTGAATTCACATGTGTGAATTGGATACGGGTTTCCCAGCATCCAATTTGCATGACATGCGATTGTGCCCGGCTTGCAATGGAGCCGGTTCACACAGGTCTGGGGCAGCTGCAGTCCACCTTCCAAAAGGGTCCTGTGCATCTTTGGGTCTGGTTCAGGTGGTAATTCAGGCTAAAATAAGGACCTAATTTGCATCTGAACTGGCCAACAGGGACGCACCAGACCCATGCTGGGAACCGCGGCCGGACATATGTAAACCCGGCCTTAGTGAGACATTTGCCTCTTTGTGGCCCCACAAGTCAGACATACACAGATGTTACATGAATGGTTCTTTCAGATCCCTGTTTCCTTAAGCAACCAAATACTATGAAAAACATTTGCACTTCCAACTGTTTTAAGTTACAACTTAGCTGGAAATAGAAATGTACATCTTGTCTAAGTAAAAATGCTTAGAATAGTATTTTTAATCTTATAATTTTGTTTACTTAACAGTTAGTAATAAAGCAACCTGTTCAAGTGCCATATGATAAACTGGGTACTGTCCTTCCATATGTAGGGTACAGAAAACATATAAAGATAGATATATATCAGTGTGAAAGAAACACACTTTATAGCACCAAACATTGTGGGTCTCCTTCTCAGTTACAAACCTTACATGCATGAAGAATGAAACTGTGACATCAACCTCATGCAGAGGGGACAACTAAAAACCAGGCAGAGCTAATTAGATCAATCATTTCATTACAATGTTTCATTACAGTCAATTACACTCTGCGCTCTTTGGTCCTGCCAGCGATTTTTAATTTACGGGTGTTCTCCTGCCTATGAGCGCCTGTCAGGAGCCGTTCTCACCCCTTTGCATCTCGCTCGGGTGGCATTGAACCTTTAACCCTTTCCAATAACTTAGATGTCTCTGCTTATGCAATGTTGCACAATCAAAAAGTTGCTAATTAGCACAACATTCTGACATTATTTAAACTTAGATGTAAGGCAGCCAATGAGATGAGTGGAGCATAAAGCCATACTTCACTCCAAGGAATATTATTGGAAGCACATAGGAGAACAGTAAACCCAAATACACTGTGTTCTACAGAAAAGGTCTAACATAATATAAATAGATACAGATACACCTAGTTTAACGGCTTACCTGTATAACGACCGATTGGACTTACGACCAGCTCTCCCCACCTGAAGGACCCGCTGTACATCATTGTATTGTACAGTACAGTACAGAATTCACATTTGTGTTCTATACTTATGCAAATTAAAATGTTATTGAGCTGGAGTTTTGGGTTTAGACCTTTTTTTTACAATACAGTACAGTACAGTAGTTAAGAATGATTAAAATATTGATTTCTTGTGACTCCTCGTTTAACAACCAATTCGTTTAACGACCTTAACGGACATACAAAAAAGGAGCCCAGGTAAGGTTACCCAGGAAGAAAGTGGCTACTAAGGCAGCAATGGGCAGTAGTGAAGGCTGGTAAAAGTACATAACATTTTATTTATTATAAAGTTGAGGGATAAAAACATACTCAGTATACAGAGACAATAATGGCATCTTGGTCGTTGAAACAGAACCTGGACGTTAAATGAGGAGTACCTGTATAGAGAAGCATCAAAAATAGAGTTTAATACATGAATATCACAATAATGATATTGATTTCAGAAATCAGTTACATTTTGTATTAGCAACATTTACTCTAGGTATGATCTGTCCCGATAGAAAATTAAGTCAAGTTCATCAACTGATTCTTCAACAATCCTTTCAAACAATAATTTTTGTGAAAAAAAATCTTCTGAAACTATGAAATTTCTGATCGAACATTATTGTACTGTTTACAGTCAGCATTACAGATAACAACAGAGGCAACACAGATCATTATCTTTGAGATTGACGGATAAGGTTGTTATCTGACCCTAGACAGAATGTTACATTTATTCACAACATGGACAACATTGTAATGACTTGAACCTATAATGGATGTCACTTTCATGGCTTGTTACAAATATTTATTTGCCAATTATGGGTCATGTGTGGTTAGATTTATAGCAAGCCTTATAATTTAGAAGTCTACAATTCTTTATTCTTTCAAAGAATGGGAGAGTTTTGGACAGAAAAAAAAGTGGAGTGGAGAGGGATCAGAACACCTGTCAGTCTTTTTTTTTTTTTTTTTTTTGCTGTCTATGCCCCCGTTAAGAAGATTTTTATCATTGAAAGGGAAAGTAAATTTGGGGTTGTCCTCAGAAAAGTAATAGAGGGGAAATCTTCCAATCAGGACACTAGTTCTGGTGACCTGGGAGTCCCCACGGAAGTGAAGGGAAATCTCGGCAATGGGACACAGATGGCGAAAAAATGACAGGGGTTATAACCCTCCCTTACTCCATCCAAAATGAAAATAAAAAGGTTTTGCCTATAGTTCTGTTTTAAAGTGGTTGTAAACCTTTTTTTTAATTGTTTTTATATATATATATATATATATATATATATATAAATAATAAACATGCCTATATTTACCTGCTCTGTGCAATGGTTTTGCACAGAGCAGCCCTGATCCTCCTCTTCTGGGGTCCTCAGCTGGCATTCCAGGCCCCTCCTCTTCATCTGATGCCCCCATGGAAAGCCACTTTCTGTGGTGGCACCAGTGCAGGCTCGCTCCCAAGTCCTGCTGCTGCGTCTTTTAACACAGACAGTGGGACTCTGGCCCACCCCACACTCCCGTGTCACAGGATTTCATTGACAGCAGTGAGAGCCAATAGCTGCTGCTATCAATCTGTCCAATGAGGAGAGAGACAATGGCAGGAGCACATGCACAACGCTGGATCGGATCGGGCTCAGGTAAGAAAAAGGGGGGGTGTGAGAGGGAGCAGCAGCATGCAAGGTTTTTCAACTTAAAGCATTCTATGCATTAAGGTGAAAAAACCTAAAGGCTTTAGAACCACTTTAAGGAAAGTTAAAGTGGAAGTGTTGCCCATGGAAAATGTAGTTGGTTGTTATTGTAGATATATGTACATTTTCTTGTCTTCAGTGTTCATACATCCTCCCAAAGATTATCAGATGGCACTGGAACAATAGCCTGAGCAGAGATATATTTCATTATATTATATTGATAAAGTTATATTTTATTTGCCATTTGAAAATTATTAAACTGTTTTTTTGGGGAAATTTTAGTGCCGGCCATAACATGAGCTTGGTCAACCAGTTCTCTTCCAAAATTATAAAATGCAAAACCTATTTGTGCTGGGCATGCTAAAACCTATAGTCTTACTAGGAACTAATACACAATCTCAATTGGATTGATAGATAACCATTAGCACCACATTCCTTGTAACTTCAAGTGCAGAACACCTAGTCATATAAATGGGACTTTAAGGGTACCAAAAATAGCTACCAACTATGATATACATCAATATTTTATTATTATGTGTATTTTAAAGTGGTGTTAAACCCAAAAATAATCTTTTACTATATTGCAACTTACCAATTCTTAAAAGTGGTGGCTGCATTTGTTTCCATTTTTTCTTATTTTCTCCTGGTGATCCGGCCAGTAACACACTTTGTGGTTGATTTACTAAAACAGGAGAGTGCAAAATCTGGTGCAGCTCTGCATAGAAACCAATCAGCTTCCAGTTTTTTTTTTTTTTTTGTCAAAGCTTAAACTGGAAAGTGCAAACACTGGTGGTAGCCAATCAGCTTCTAACTTCAATTCTATGCTTTAGACAATCTAAAGACAATCTAAAACAAGATGGCTAAAAACATTAAAAGCAATTAAACTTCCAGGCCTAAGTGAGACATAAGGTTATAAGTCATTCTTGTAACTTGATTTATGTATGTGATTTAAACAGTGCTGTGGCATGCATCTCAACTGTGGCCAATGCCTTTAAGCTTCTTGCTTTTTAACAACATTTTTCATTTTTATCTTATTTTAAAGGGCTGGTTCATATCTGAATTCCTACACATTCCTATGTGATGCAACTTTGCCTATTCATATGAATGGATTGAAATTGCACCAGAATGCAGGGAATGCATGCACCATTAAAAAAAATGTGTGGCAACAAATTGCATGGTACTACAATGTGATTTGGTGCATGCACTGCGTTTGCAATCTGCATTTGGGGTGCTGTCAACATTACATTGGCACCTGCAACAGCTAGCAAAGGCATTGGGGTTGACTTACTAACGACAAATAGACTGCACTTTTGCAAGTGCAATTGCTCCAAAGCTTAGTAAGTGAGGTAAAGGTTCACTTTACAAAGAATACCCAATCACATGCAAGGAAAATAAAAAAAACAGCATTTTTACTTGCACATGATTGGATGATGGAAGTGCAGAGCTCTCCTTTATTTACTTAGCCCTGGAGCAACTGCACTCACAAAAGTGAACAGTTTATTTGCCTTTTGTAAATCAACCCCAGTGTGTTTTGAGTTCTGTGCCAGAAATACAAACAGAAGCACCTTCCCTGCATCACATTCTGGTATGAACTGGCCCTTTATATTAATGTAACAGTAAATTAATATTTATATTTTTACTTAATAGCTATTTTTGGCACCCATAGAGTCCCGTTTATTAGCATAGGTGCTCTTATTAGAGTTTAAAATAAAAAGCTTTTCACTACCTTTAAATTGTTGTTCTCACGATTATTGGCTCTTTAATGGTGATTCTTAGGGTTATTGACTAAAAATAGATACCCATTATAATTTTGTCATGTAACAATATTACTATATTTCGCTTAGTTACTGTCCTTCATCATACACCTCATTGAGATTTATGCTTCTTTATTTTTCATGTGATTTCCATCTGTCTTTCTCTTTTTCTTTTTTATGGGCTCCTCTTCATGCTTTTTTGACCTTAGGTGAAGATCATCGTTCCAAACAGCACTGCAGGTCTGATCATCGGGAAGGGAGGTGCCACTGTGAAGGCGGTAATGGAACAGTCTGGTGCATGGGTGCAGCTTTCCCAGAAACCAGATGGCATTAATCTGCAGGAACGAGTGGTGACTGTAAGTGGCGAGCCAGAGCAAAACCGCAAGGCAGTAGAGCTGATAGTGCAGAAGATCCAAGAGGACCCACAGAGTGGTAGCTGTCTGAACATCAGCTATGCCAATGTTACAGGACCAGTAGCTAACTCCAATCCCACAGGATCCCCTTATGCCAACACTGCTGAAGTTCTACCTACGGCTGCTGCTGCTGCAGGGCTCCTAGGACATGCTAACCTTGCTGGGGTAGCAGCCTTCCCCACTGTTCTCTCTGGCTTTACTGGCAATGATCTAGTTGCTATTACATCAGCACTCAACACTTTGGCCAGTTATGGTTACAACCTCAATACATTAGGGTTGGGATTGAGTCAAGCAGCAGCCACAGGAGCATTAGCAGCTGCTGCTGCAAGCGCCAACCCAGCCGCAGCTGCAGCAGCCAATTTGCTAGCTACATACGCCAGTGAAGCAACTGGGGGTGGTGGCACTGCAGGAGGAGCGGCTGGGACGTTTGCACTAGGCAGCTTGGCTGCTGCCACCGCAGCTACCAATGGATATTTCGGGGCAGCATCCCCTCTAGCTGCTAGCGCCATTTTGGGGACTGAAAAGTCAACGGACGGCTCCAAGGACGTAGTAGAAATTGCTGTGCCAGAAAATTTGGTAGGTGCCATACTTGGCAAAGGTGGCAAGACATTGGTGGAATATCAGGAGTTGACTGGAGCCAGGATACAGATCTCTAAAAAGGGGGAGTTTGTCCCCGGCACCAGAAACCGGAAGGTAACCATAACAGGCACACCAGCCGCCACACAAGCTGCCCAGTATCTAATAACGCAACGAGTCACTTACGAGCAAGGTGTCCGGGCGGCCAACCCACAGAAAGTGGGTTAAATGACCTCCCTTTCCTTCCCTTTCCTGGATGTTAACTTAATTGTCCCCCTACCCAATCCCTTTTCTTCTTTTCATGGATGTACTGTATTTTGCAGGAGCGATTTATATTTTATTTTTTATTTGAATATTCTTTTTTTGTTTTGTTTTTTGTTATTGGCAGGGGAAGTGTGTGCGTCGGGTTATTAATATATAATTATGCAAATGAACGCAACAGTGTTGACAAAGCGCATCTGTAAATAATACATGTTCTACGGATGTTTTAGAGAGGGAATTTTTTTAGTGTTTTTTATTTTTTTAATTTTTTTAATTTTTATTTGAAGGATTTTGACAGGTTATCTCTCTCTTGTTGAGGTTTTATTGTTTACGCGTCAGAAAGTAAAAAAAAAAAAAAAAAAAAAAAAAAAAAAAAAAATTTTTGAAGCCTGCCATTTTACCAGCATTGTTGTAGTCGAAAATGAACTGAATGTAAACATGAAGTGACACATTAATTTTAATCTCTGTGAGGGCTGACGTGTCCAGTAATGCATTGCAGAGCCACGTGTTGCTGGTCCCTTCAGAATCACAAGGTAATCAGTATTAGTCCTTAGCGACGCTGTAACTGAACTACTGTTTTGCTGGAAAACAGCAGGAGGGTTGGGTGGGTGAGGTACCTATAAAACAAAAAGGGAGTAAAGAAATCAAAAGCACTGTCCAACTTCACTTATGCGTCCTGCCCTGGGATGGCAGTGTGTGAGGGAACACATGTTTTGGAATAAAAAAAAAAAGAAAAATAGTTTTAAATTAAAACATTAAAAGAGAGATATATATATATATATTATCTAAAAGCAATATAGTTGCAAAAAAGCACTGTAAAATATATATTAAAATGGTTAAAACTGTGGAAAAAAAATAACCTTTTTTGATAAGTTTACAGATCAGTGTCTTCATAACAACCTGTATGGCGGTGAATATTCCGGCTGGCCAGGCTCCATTTCTCTCATTTATGGCTCATGAATCTCATCAGATTTAACTACTCTGATGGGTGACGTTCAGTTTTGACAAGAGCTGTGTCTGTTTTCTTCCTTCATTGGGTTTTCCCTCCTGCCCCTTCATGCTGAAATCCTTTTAAATCCCCAGTCTCTCACCCCATCTTGTTTTAATTGCTTAATAAATCAGCCTAGCTTTCTTTCCTCCCCTAGATGACCTTGTTTCCAATCCTGCTCTGGAGAAACAACGCTGTCACCCATTTAGTAACATTTTATCATGGCAGTCCTAGTTAACCAATTAATTGCTATGATTGCAGGGCTGAGGTGGTACAATTGTAACTCAGAAGGCATTCCTCTTTTTTACGCACAACCTCTAGCTACAATGTTTGTTCTTCTCCAAGGTAGGATATGATCAAGACACTTAACTATTGCTTTCAATTCAGGTTAAAGGTTTACATTTGGGGTTCGTAGGACTGGGGTTTTAAGCAGACCCCCTAGTTCCTGGCCAGCCATGCACCAGTTGATCCATTAACATCCTCTCCCCTTTTAGATATAATGCTGTGCTGTGAGCGTATTGGAGTTTTTTCTAAGCCAAATCACGCACACACACAACAGATTAAAGTGCCAACTGTTAGTTGATGAGGTTTCATTATCTGCAACGACTTAGCGAGGGCGTTGCCTTTTAAAAACGCTTCTGATTGTGTATAATTTTAACACTAGCGATCTCTTAGTGTTGTCAATGTAGATTTTACTGTGAACAGTATCTGTGATTTTTAGCTGTTTTTGATCCCTCCGGGGCAAGGCTCAACCAGCCATCGCAGGCTCCGATAGTCGTTTACCTGCATGTTCTTTTTCCGTGGGGCATCTTTATGTCGGCTTCAGTCAGTACTTCCCTGCATGCTCGTTTAGCTGAGATAGTGTTCATTTCCGGCGTGTGTCTGCCTGTCACAGTACAGGTTCCTCCAAGGGCCATTTTTATTGGTTTTATTTTCTAGAATAAGCCTTTTTGTTCTCCAACTTGTCACCTCCTCCATGTTTCTGAGTGCCAACTAGCCAGATCATTATGTTAACCTCTGCATTTGGGCCACCTCAAGCCACTGAAAATGTGGCCGTTCATAAACCCAGCATCTTCTCATGCTATGCATGCAGTCGTAAAACAATAAAAAAAATCAAAATCAATGGACAAAGAGAGTAATTAAAATAGTAAATAATAATAATAAAAAAAGAAAAAAAGAAAAAAAAACTAAAATGCTGGCTACCTCTGGATCATCAGGCTGAGAAATTCCCAAACAACAGTTTTCCTTCCATCTCAACTTCAATTCATTGATAACGTCCATCATAACCAACTCAGTGACATTTTCCGCTGCTCCTCCTGTGCAACCGATAACTGAACAATGATTGTGATGTCCTCTCGTCTGGCTTCTCGTCCAGCATCTCTCTTTCTGAACTGTGATCTTTTGTTTTCTTTTTTTTTTTTTACCCTTATGATTTTTTTTTTTAATTTAGTTCATTGAACTTTAAAAAAATGACCTTCATCACTATTTGGTTTTATTGAGTCAACAGTGTCCCATATTCAGTGGATACTGGAATATTGATTTAAGACCTCCAGTCCTTACTGTCAGTTCCCTTACCCTTAACTTTCCTGCCTTACTCCTGTACAGTTTCTGTTCACTGTTATGAGCCCCCCAACTTCCGAGAGGCCTGTGAGGAATACTGGGTTACCTAGAAGTTGCGTCACAGGCCTCTCAAGTTTTGGGGACACCAGCCATTCCAATCTGATGATCAAGTCAATTTCTTCTTACTTTCCTTCCATTTTCACTTTCTCTTTGATTACAGAAAGAAAAAAAAAACATTTTCAAGAAGAGAAAACTGATATATATTAAAAAAAAAAGGAATGATATTGCTTGTTTTTAAAAATGGAAAGAGCAAAGCTGTCGTACAAACTGTGTTTTAATTGGTAATGGTTATTTATCGTTAATAGTCTCTGTAGCTCTGTAAGTTTTTATGACAATACAGTGTAACTAGTGGTTAGCCGATGATGCGAATATATTTACTCATATCATTATAAATGTGCTTTGTTCATCATGTACCATCACTGTCTCCCGTCTCATTATTTTCCTTGCATGTCACTAGTTTCAATTCATTTATAATACATTAACAGTGAATAATACCTCTCAGATTTTTTCCCCACTGTCCTGGTGTTAGCAGGTGCACCAACACAGAGCTGCAGGTCATCAGCTTTTCATGCTCAGATATCCTCCTTAAAATGAACATGCTGCACCGGATGCTACCGTGATTACAGCCGTCAGCCTCTCATGACGTGTTGTATGTGGCACTAACAATGCTCTGCTTCTGGTGTTAACTGTGTGGTCAGACGACAGCGGCAGGGTGCATTTCACAAGGGTCATTCCTTGTCTTTAGATTGTAATCTTCTATTCTCTACAGAGAAAAGTCTGGGAAGATAGTCCCAAGTTCACAGCACCCATGCACATTGCAGCATATTCATTTTGCAATAAAGGCAGCAGCAGAGCTATTTTATCATGGAATAGAAAGAGCTGCTTCACACTTTAAAATACCAAGAGCTGTGAGAGGCAGAGAAGTGGCTTCTGAGGGATCTGTTTATATGAACTCTTGGGGGAAAATGTTACAAACCCTTTGTCATATCTTTCTATCCCAACAGTATCTCGGAATCATACATTCCATTCACAGTGTGAGAAACCTGCACCCTCTGGTTCAGACTATGTGTAGTGTGGGAGCTGGGCTTACTCTCAGCCCATTACATGGATGTTCCTATAGCCATCTCTGTTGACATGTTGCAGCCATTTTTGACAATAAGGCACCTTTATAGCTGTAATAACTTTTTGACCCACTTGTTTGGCTATACACTCTCTTCCTTAAAAAAACAATGATGGCAATGATGATTAGTAGCATCAACTTTTATCAACCAGCTAGAAATCAGCATTCATCTGTTTAATAAAGTCACAGAAATAACAGTTGGCTTTTGATTGGTTGCTCAGGAAGACTGCATGTATCTGTTCCTAGCATATTGCCTTTTTTAACAAAGTCAATTGCTATTTACAGTTCTTTTTGTTCTCATATAGTAGATGTAACTTCTTCTGCTTTCAGTGAAGCTATTTCAGCCTACGGCTCAGTGATTCACTGCCACCTCAATGTAGTTAATAACAGGTGACAGAACAGTACCACATATTTCCATGTTTCAGAAATGGTTACTCTTCCATAGCTGTTTAGAGCCATTTAAGTGCCTTCTTGTCAATTTAAGTGGCCTGCAACATATCAATAGCTCTTAAATCTCTGACACAGGAGGGTCTCTAAGGCATTTCATTGTAGTCCCTCTTTGGCACTGAGAGGGTTAAGTGTCCATTTCTATGTATAGCTCATGGGTGTATAAAATGGATCTATTTCCTTCCTCAGTCTTGAAAACCTGACAGAAGGAACCACAATTATTATAACTTCACCACGAGGGGGGCGGTTTACAAAGAAAAGGTTTCTTTGCCTGTCATTTCGAATCATAACCAGCAGCACGTCTCGAAGCGGAGGACTACACAGGAAGCTGCTTTTGTCTTGTAAAAGAATGCCCGACCCATTCATGTCTTGACAATGTGCTTCTTTACAGCATCACCATTAACTCAGCTTCACTCATATATTCTCCTGCACCTAGCACCTCCTGTACAGTCTTACCCCTCCATCCCTCAGCACTTTAGTACAAGAAAGGTGTACAAAGCAGCACTGTCCTCCTCTCCTATAATGCAAAATGATAAAGAACCTGGCTATATGCCAGTAGCACAAAGCAGTTGCACTTTATGGACATTGAGCAAGCTAGATTTAGCAACATTTTCTTTACTGGGAGTTGCTATACCATTGTTCTGAATAGATGTTTAATAGTTTGCTCCTTTATGATATTGGGTCAAATTTATTAAAACAAAATCCAGTGCGGAGTTGCCATGTTGTAAGCCATAATTCAGCACATAAGGACATTTTGCAGTAATCTCTGAGTTCCTATTACTCAGATGTTGCCCCTCGCAGTTCCTTTTTTTTTAATTCTGTAGCTCACAGTTGTGGTGTAAACCAGTCACTCAATTATGCCTTGTCACACTTTAATTCTGTCCAAGCATGAGCTCCAATACATGGACCATTGGGACTGGCTCGGGATTGCCATGGATACAGAGACCCTGCCAGCCTGCTCAGCTGTACTCTGGAATGCTCAATTCATCCTTTGCAAAATGGGGGAATTTAAATGCTAATGATTATTTCAGAACATGATTGACACAGTTTTAATGCATTCAGCAGAATTGACCTCTTATCTGCTAACAGAGGGCCTCAGTTACCAGTTCCTGCAGTTTAGAAGGGCTTAGTGTTAGTTTTGCTTTGCCTGTGTTTAGAGTTGTATTGATGTTATATAGTGCTTGCAGTGTTCACAGGGCTACAATTATACTGGATATACACTGCATAAGAGGTGACATTATAGTGGTCAGTAGACGAGGCACTGGCAGATGAAGAGATTTTTCTCAGTTAAGAAAAATGAGACATTGGGGCCGGAATAGAACCCTGGCCTTTGTAGAAAAGAACCACGGATTACTGCATGTGCTTTAACAGGATTAACCACTACAACTTGCATGAGATGTACACTCTGCTTTTTTCACACCCCAGATATTGTATGTACCTACCACTGTGTTTGCTTTCTACTTATAAACAGCTAGGGCTTATTTAATGACATGAGTAAAGAGCAGTGATGTGCTGTAAGCCCTGACAACTAGCCGTTACCAGCAATTCATGAAAGCTAATCATTTAAGCTGATCAGTTATCAAGAGTTACAGCATAACTCTGATCTAAGCAAAGATTTAAAAAAAAAACAGGTTCTCCCCTAAAAAGAAAACATTTAGATTAAACTCTAGCTTATAATAACTGCATTTTTCCATAAAACATGTTATGTAAGTTAAGCAAAAATACCAACACTCATCACTAATTAAAGGAAATCCATACTGAGAAAGTTTGGAGCCTGACCTCACTTTCTAGAAAAGCTAGGTACCTGCCACGGCCTAGAAAAAATATGCAGATCCGAAGCTTTGACTTGACTTTTCTTTTCCAGCATGCTTTTTCTAGGCCAGTGACTTAGATTGCATCAAATACTCTGAATCAGGTTTACAACAAAACAACTAACATTGCAGGGGGAAGTCAGCAGTTAACGTTTTCTTTAAAAGGTAATTTGAACTAGAACAGATATATCAACCTTTGATAAATGCCAGAAAGTTAAATCCACCCACTAGTTGGTTATATCTCTGTGGTTGCAGAATCTCTGGTTCTAAATTCCTAACTTTGCTACATACCTACAACATTCATGGTCAGTCATCATTTTTTGATGGAACTGTCCATTTACAGCATTATGAAGGGTGAGAATCCATTGCTTGCTGCTAGAGACCTTCAGAGAGCTAAGACGCCAGTGGGTGATGAATCCTATAAAGATGCATGTTTAAGTGTGCTAAAAATAATTTGCCAACTACCCCTTACATTATAAAAATTGCATTTCTAGTGGCCTGAACATTCTTTCTGCTGTCCTATAAAGCATTCCTAGGTAACTCAGAAAACCAGGTCATTCTACAGATACAAAAGAGACCCTTTTCAGTGGTTGCCAGCTCTATCTCACCTCTCACTCCTCAATCGGTTAGTAAAACTACTCATCACACCCATGGGCAGATGAAGCACAGAAGGTAGGTGGGCCATCATGGTAAACCCAGGTTCTAGTCGGTTTTCCAGGATCCAGGGGTGCTCTATGGAATAGTCAAAATGACTGTAGGAGGCTCTTGGGGGGACATTCCTTATATTGTAGGTGGCAGATTACAACTTATAGGCAGTTCATGGGTCCACGTCGCTAGAATCATATCCAGTTAATAAAAATGTCAAAACAAATTGTTTTCTTATTTACACTGACATTTGACCCAAAAATACATAACTACTTCCTTCTGTGTTACTACAGAGAGGATGCAAATAAAAACTGAACTTCTGTGGCCCACGTTTGCCTGTCTACCACAAACTATTCACTAAAACAGTTCTCCAACATTATTTGTAATATCCAAACCTTGTCCGTTCTGAAATGGTCATTGAGAGGCAAGGTCATTTTCTAGAGCAAGCTACAAATAGAAATCAAGTATCCATTTGGTTTCTCTAACAGTGAAAAAAAAAACGTTTTCCTGTTCTCCAGTTTTTACACAGATTCCCACAGGGTTTTCTCACCTAACTTGTTGGTTGGTTTTTAACTGCCAGTGCTTCAGATCTCAACTGTGAGGGAGAAGAGAATTTCCAGGTACATAAATACTTTTTTCTTAAAACTGATTTATTTGTCATAAACTAGAACAACACACATTAACTCCAGAACAACACATATTAATGTCTGCTTTGATTTTATAGGAGGGGTTTTAAGATGTTAAAAAAATACCAGTCAATAAATACCCTTTCCTCTTAGTTTGAGGAAATGGTGTGTGTACTCTTTCTGTGCACCCCTGTTTGTGTATCGCTGTCATCCTGGCTGGAAAGAAGTCTAGTTTTAGACAGAGATACTTCACTTCACCATTCAAAAGTTATTGTTTGGAGCTTTTAATGGTTAATGGAAACCTGCACTGAGAGAATTATAGAAATCTGCCATTGCTGACCTCCTAAGAATTCTAGTTGCCTTGTTGTCTCTGGCTTCAATATTTTGAGTCTTTTGTCTGGAACAAGCATGCAGACTGGAAGGTCAGAACTCCTTATCTGCACACTTGTTCTGGGTTAGTGAGTAAAAGCCCTCAATCCTTTGAAACAACATAACAGCTAGGTAACTTTAATTTTTACATGGAGAGTTCCATATCCTCTTAGTAAAGGTTTCCTTTAATAACGCAGAGATATGGGTGCGCTGCTGATGGCTGGTAGTCATAGTTAGGCTTTGTAGCAAAGAGAATATAAATAATTTCCTAATTACCTAGCTTAGAGCTTTCTAACAAAAGAAGGTAAAAGGTTCTCCCGATGGTCATCAAAGCTAAATTCACTAAATAGTGCATGTTGGCAAACCAAATAGTACACAGGTAACATAATAAGATGTGCTCATTCTCAGGGATTACTGCTACCATGGGATTGTAATAACATGTTAAGTTCAGCATGTAGCCACTAGATGTCTTGCCACTGTGACATTATTGGACAGAAGGGTTTTGCTGACATTTATATGAGTATGGATAGCAGTGCCTACAAATATAAACAAACAGGCTTACTCACATACAAGTAGTGGGTATTAATAATATAGTCCAGAGAGAGCGTATGAAACCTCTAACTCCTTAAAAGACCAGAAGCTATAATTGTACTTAAACTCTACGTGAGGGAAACTCCCAAAAAAAAAAAATGCCAACTCAGGTAAATATGAAGTCATTATATTAATGACTTGTAAGAAATAGTCAAACATATTGATAAGATTGTAGAAAATGTAGTATACCACTGGATTGTCATTCACTTTTCAGTTTATCCTAATAGGACCTAAAAGGTGTTTGGAAGGAACATCACAATTGAAAAATACTTTTTAAATAGTTAATTCAGTCCTGAGCAGTAGGTAGGAGGACCACATGGAGCCCCTAGTCCTATAGGTTGGCGGTTACTGAGCTACACAAATAACATGTGTAATTGTGGGGTTTTGTGCTTTATAGGATCCATGACATTTTTGTTTGTTTGTTGGTTGGGGTGAGTGATTTTTAGGAATAGGCAGTATTATTACAATTGGGATGGAGGCAAGCTGTAGCTGACACAAGAGGTTCAGCTTACAGTAGCATTATCTCTGTCCTCACCAGCAGTATCTGCTCAGGGACAAAGGCCCAACTCCTGGGAATAATGCACTTAATTTTCATGCTTTGTTGAAGGTGGGGGGAGGGAGTTCAGAGGATGAAGAACGCCACGACTCCTGTGCCTCCTTAATGGCTTTCTCTTTTCAGGGACACTTTCAATCAATATTTCATTTACTTTGCTGTGATTGAATGGATGCTGTGCTGCACAATCTTTAGCCCCACATTTAACTGCTTCATTGCTGGCCATCCCACTTCACTGCTATGGAGCCGGAAGACAGGATATTTTAATGCAGTCTACACAACACAAAATGAACATGCCCCACTTTACTTATACACACTAGGAACATTTTTAGACCAAACTTTGTTAATTTTACAATTTTCAAGAGCCAAAGCAATTAAAAGCAAATCTTTTTGATTTCAGTGTTGACATCCAAGAAAGCACATAAATAAATGCTTTACATATGAGTTCAAAAACAGATTTTGGCAGAATCAGATGGCTTCATGTTTGCAATTTTACGTTAAAAAAAAAAAAAAAAACACTCAAAATCAATCTCCTTTTCTTAAGTAAAGTTAGGTGAATCATTTCAGTTCAAAAGTCAGTTGGATGTGGAGAGGAAACAATAAAGGATTTTCTCCCAAGAAGCACTGGTGTGTTTTTGAAAAGAGAACATCATGTTTGAATTTAGCCTCATTTTATATTCACAGAATAACCAGATTTGAATGACGTATATGTTGGAGCAGGTGTGCTAATCAAGGAATTGGCATTCTGGCTAACCCATGCTTAAATTAGTATGCAAAGATGTAGGAACTAATAGAGTTAGCCTTATCCACACCGGAGGAGAAACATTAACCAAACCAGTCCCAAGGGTGTTTCATGTAATTTCTTCCCTGGTTTTGGTGAAAGGTGAGCAACTTGTTTTTATACCATAACTGAAAGCTACAACTATAAGGAATAATTAGGGGGCACTGCAGCGGGTGCAAATCCCCTCTGAGTGCACAATTTTAAAATATGGTTTGAAAATATGGTTCTTGGCTCTGCTTCTACCTCAGTCATGAGCAAGCCCATTCTGGGCATCAGTGAATGTGTATATAGCATTTTGAATGGCAGGACAGTAGAATTTAATGATAGATGTCAATGGACTATAAAATACAAATAATCAGTGTTTTAATAATAAAGTGTTTGAAGATCGACAGATAATTATTAGAGTCGTTACAAAAAAAGTGTTAATCACCATTAAATGACTGTCTGAGAATGGTTTCTGAATCCTACACTATCCACTTTCCCTTAGAACTCATTTCACATCACTCTGCTACTACCTCTCCACACCTCCTCTTCTCCTTTCACTACTTTGTCTTTCAGAGATTAATCCATTTGGGAACCCTCCTGACTGCGGTTGGTAAGAAAGCTCTTCCTTCCAAAAACATGAAAAGAAAACACAATATTGTAAGCCAATCAAAATGCAGGTGTGCAAACTTTTTCCTGCCCAGCTGTCAACCTAGTTCCTAGAATGTTCCATTCATTCACTATTCATGGGGGAGCTGAATTCATATTTTAATGTCCACACATACACATTTTGTCTTTTTTACTTTATTTTGTTTTCTCAAAGGTTGCTAGGGTCAGCGGAACCTACCTCAAAAATATGCTGTATCTCTGAAGACATGAGGTGAGTTCCAGTGGCCCTACCCCATGACAATATGGTAACCCATTCAGTGTCACAGGGACGTACAACACCTTGTGTTGCATGGATTCATCACAACAAAAGCGTTACAGACCCCTTTTTTTGCTCTTCCCACAAACCTGTCTATCATTACATCTGTGAACACAGTTATTAAATCCTGCCATGCCCAACTCTCTCTCCTCAGTGTACTCTAAAATATCTCATCCCATCCCAGTGGCTAACACAATAGTCACCAAATTATCTTTTTTTCTCTTTCTCTTTATATATTTATATATATATATTTAAAATATATGACAATGAATATATTCTGGTCTCGCTTTCTAAGAAAGTGCTCAGGATGTTTACGTTAAGAATGTATCGATATGGTGCTATCGGATAATACGAGCGAAAATCATTGAAGAAAACTAGAAATCCCACTCATTTTCTTTTGTGTACCACTTTGAATGTATGAGAAATATTTTTCTACTTGAAAACAAAAAAATAAACAGTGTGAAAGCATTAAAAGTTGGTAAATTTAAGTAATTTGGCTAAGTCTGAGCCCACATGTGCGACGAAGTGCAGTTTATGGAAGGGAACCGAAGCCTAAATTCATGCAATGTATAACTGCTATACTCTGATGTGGTTCTGATATCTCTTTCTCTGAAGGGGAGTGTGGGCATTTATGCAAATTGGTGTACTGGCTGCAATTTAGCAGCATTCACTATTATTTTCTAAACTGCAAACTGAGAACTAAAACAAGGAATCTGATTGGTTTCCAGTGAACCAAACACCAGCTTTCATAAATGTCCCCAATGTGTATTGCAAAGCTTTGTTCTGTGGGAAGTCCAAACAGCTGGTTTCTTAATGAAGAGGATCCCATTCATATTTAATGATGTTTCTGGAAGGAGAGAATCCCATGGTAAATAAAGATCAGGATGCCTGAAGTTGTTCTGTCTAGATCAGTGTCTGTTACAAATACATATTAGCTAAGATGATGTTTCCACACATTTTATAACTTCCAATAAGCACCCTGATAGTATGCAATGCAGTAGCAAATCACATAAATGTAAATCTTGTCTTAAATCTTGTGCCTGCTTTCCTTTAGGTGCAGTCCTATTGTACATATTACATAATAACAGACTAAAAAAAACTCTCTTTTTGCAAAAAAAACAAAAAAATGGAATTTGAAGTTTTACTGAAAGTAAGCATTGTCTGGTACCTTTGAATTAATTCTTAAAGTATCTGTAAAGCTTACATGTTCCCCAAACAAAATGTAAAAACCCTCTGTAAATACTTTTTTTTATTTTCAATTATCAGCAATCACATGACACTCAGTCCCTTCTTCTCCCACAGCTCAGAAGAAGTAGGGTGGAGACTTACAAAGATTCAGGCTGTTTCAGGCAATGCAAAGTTTATTGACATTCCCCAACATTCCACTTTCTATGTGCTGCCACAATTTTCTCTATCACTAAGGATTACAGGTGTTAACTACCTACTTTAGAATGAAGCTCTTTCCATTAACAGTGTGGTAAGAAAGAGAACTTTCTAAAGAGACTGACAGGATCACCAAAAATGTACTCTGTTTTACAGACTGTGCACTTATAAAATAATTACTATAAGATGTGTGGGGAACAAAGGTAAGCAATCTCCAACTTTTTAATTTAAGGTTTACATATGCTGTAAGCACCCAAAACCTGGGGTGCTCTGATATGCACATACAGTACCAACTGATTTGAAGGCTGGTGAACTCCTTGTGCCCCCTGTGCTTTACTATTGGTTTCTAAAGCCACCATCATTTTTAAGAACCAACAGTAATACACAGAAGCAAGAGGGGCAGCTCATCCACCATCTTTAGCAAGAACAGTTGTATAATGAACACGCCTTGTGTTTCCAAGCATGGGAGAATACACACAAAGGTATGTGCAGACACCAGAGAATGTCTGTTATTCTGTGGTACTTAAATGTAAAAAAAAATTGCCGATGGAAAAAGATATACAAGGACTAAGGTTGCTGCTTTTTATTCTTATAGTAGGGACCTCACTAAATTGGATTAATTCACTGGATCAATAACTGTGCTGATGAATCCTGCTGATTAAAGCTGTAGAGGCCGTTTTCAGTAGGAAACACATGCAGTTCACCTTTAAATTTACTGCTGACCACCAAAGCCTTCTTTGCAAGATTTTTATCTTTTTTTGCTCACCCCTGCAAAGACCCATTTTATATGCTCGTAACGAAATTGTTTATCTTCAAACCCATTGACATTTTTAAATGAAACACCCATTACGTAATTCTTTACAATGGCCTTAGTACAGACATTCTTTACAATTTCTTAAATGTATTTAAAAAACACAGTTACATAATTAGGTTGAAAAAAAGACACAAATCCATCCTACTCAACCAATAGAAAAAAATGAATATATAGAAAACCTCCTTATACATAATCCTATACCCACCCCCTGATATTTTCTATCCTAATCTGGTAAATTAAACTGTGAAATACCTGTTTGCAGATATGGGATCTTTAGAACTTCCAGTCCTGGTAACCAAGCTGCCTTGGGTGTCCATGTTTGTGCTGTCAGGGTATGTGTTCCATAAACCAACTGTTTGGCTGGCTTAGCCTGACTATCATCACTCCTGGACAGTGCACTCATAACTAAAATTAACAATTGTCAAATAGGTAGGCACCACATAGTTTAAATATATTGTACATAAATGTTTGGAAATTGATTGGTTTTTCAATGACATTTTCTAAATAAAAATTGGTGCCCTTTTTGTTATTTTAATAGCTAGGTGATATTTTTAGGGTGTGAATTTAATAAAGATATGAATAAAGATATGCATGAATGGGCACCTCCCCTACATCATTGTTATATTTGTGCTTAAAACTTTTACCACAGACTGAACAGAATTCAAAAAATGAACAGAATCTCCAGCAAAAGGATCATGTCCTCTTTCTCTTCCTCTGCATATTGCCGGTATCACAACCTTTTAGAATTGAAAGCTCCCAACCTCAGTTGTTGCATTTGTCTAATTCAACTGTTTAAGGGTATCATGTTTATGCCCCTTCTCTGCACTCATGTTTTACTTACAGACAGTTACAGTCAATGGATTGGAAAAGAAACCCTAATTTCAAGCCTAATCACTGAACTCTATGTATGGAATCATTGATGTAGCTAGTGGCTTAAAGAAGACGGGAGGATATGTCCTAGTGCCTATCAGTTATTGACTCAGAATGCTCTTCTGCACTGGTGGGCCCTTTCCACACAAGTTTCAGTGGTTCATATAATTTATTCTGTAATTTTGAGAGGGGTAATACAAAAAACAGTTTTGCCTATTTGACAATTTGCTTTCCTAAGAATGGCCTTATCCTGGCATGATCATAAACTACAGTTTTCTGAAAGGAATACCATGTACATGAAGATCCATTGGTGAACTTTTAGCAATAATGAATTTAGCAAACAATATACTAGTAGGTTAAGATAAACTCTGGAAATTAAACACTACCACACTCATACAATATAACTAAAGACTTTATGTGCATTAGCATTGTGCACAGGTAGCTTACTCTTGCCTAAAGATCAAATACCTCTCTAACAATTATTTTTTATCTTTCTTTCCTGATCCAAAGCAGAACAAAACAACCATGGAAAAAAACACTTGTTCACAGCTAAAGTCAAAAGGAAAAACTATTTTGCACAATTGTTCCTAAAAGGTTAATCCTGTCGAAACTCTACAAAATAAAACAAAAGTAGAACAATCACAGTAGATCAATTTAGATAAAAGTGTATGTCAGGGCAAAAAAAAAAGAAAAACGAAAAAGCGTGTGCAGTACATCTGTGAAATGCATGCACATTTCCCCATGTTTTATCAATGTACCCCTTTTACTTCTGCTGATATGTGTCATACCTTTGTGGCAGCAGGGGGTTTTACACATTCGCCTGCTGCTACAGCAGGTAAGGGTGCATGTAAATCTGACACGCTCACTGTCAGCTTTCAGGAGTATGGAATCTGTGGCTGTACATCTTCCACAGACCCCTGAAACATTCACTGGTATACTCTTCATCCGCACATGTGCCTCCCTGCCATGTTTCCTAGGCTCCGCTATTTCACCTTTAGACCTGAGACCCACATATTAGGTAAAATTGGATAGAGGGGAGGGAGACCATGGAATGTCCACTGATCTCCCCAAGCTGGTAAGAACCCTGGAGTGATGAGGATTTTGTCACTTCTGGGTTTTAGTGTCACTTTCCCTGGCGGCTCTGGCCAGGGAAAAAGCTAATGGAGTACAATCGGCTCTTCATTAGCTTCAGTGGAATTCAGAGGAAACATCAGGTGGACTAGCATCATAGATCCCTGGTGTCTTGTTAAAAAAGCTATCACCTAGCGGCATATTCGTCCCCTGTGTTGATAGCAAATAGAAAAAAAAATACCTGTGGATTTGCCA
Source organism: Lithobates sylvaticus (assembly GCA_028564925.1). NCBI lineage: Eukaryota > Metazoa > Chordata > Amphibia > Anura > Ranidae > Lithobates > Lithobates sylvaticus. The sequence goes on from CM053038.1 coordinate 131,936,731, forward strand.
GAAATGCCTGCAGAGAAGTTACAAAAAACATCAGTTTTGTGCTGTCAGTCCTGCCCAATTTTTTCTTGCCAAACTACACAGACTCTCCCATTTCCACACCAAATGGGAAATCATTATAAAATCCCAAAATAAGAACTAGTGAGGCTAATTACTCCCTCAGGATAACACAGGAAGACCCCTTTTACACTGGGGCCATGTTCATGGTAAAGCGCCGCTCGTTTTAGCAGCACTTAACCGGTGTTTAAGCGGCACCTTTTGGCCGCTAGCCGAGCGCTTTTAACCCCAAAGAAGTGGTTAGAAACGCCCGTGTTGCGGTGCTTCCAAAATGCTTTTCAGGCGCTTTGGAAGCGCTGCCCATTCAATCTAATCTTTTTGGGAGAGCTAAATACAGCGCTCCCATCCCGCCCCAAAAATGTTGCTTGCAGGACTTTTCGGAAACGTCCCGCAAGCGCACTGCCCGAGTGTGAAAAGTCACACTTGAATGAACGGGAAGAGGCTGTTTTCAGGTGCTTAGCAGAGGCTATTTCCAGCATTAAAGCGCTTGAAAAAACGCTCCAGTGTGAAAGGGGTCGAAGTGAGCACAGGAAAGCTTTAAATTTCTGACTTGATCAACAGTTTTTTTTTTTGCATTTATTAGATACATATAACTATATGTTTTTGATGGTATATTTAACAGAACATAAAGGAACACTTAAAATATTTTTTTGTTAGAGTCTACAAGCAATTTAAATATATATTTTTTGCCTACACACATAGGGGTCGATTTACTAAAACAGGAGAGTGCAAAATCTGGTGCAGCTGTGCATGGTGGCCAATCAGCTTCTTACTTCAGTTTGTTCAATTAAGCTTTGACAATAAAACCTGGAAGTTGATTGGTTTCGATGCAGAGCCGCAGCAGATTTTGCACTCTCCAGCTTTAGTAAATCAACCCCATATTTTTCATTTTGTAGTTCTCTGATATGTTATGCCTTCTTCTAACATGTCATGGTTGTTTTGGTGCATAACACTCATTAACAGGTTTGTGCTGATGCCAGACAGTATAAAAAAAACCTTATCTGAACATAAACATTAACACACTCTCTCTATCACTAGTGAAGTTAGGACTGTTGTGGCTTTGCATACCTAACTACAATAGTAGCAGAAATAGTACTTTTATGCTCAAAATAATTTTCCAAAACAAGTCTATGCAAAAAAAATGTTGGCACTTACACAAAGTCATCATCTCCAAAGAAACCTATGCTGTAATGTCCACGCCTGATCAAATGGTCCATTTAGTTAAATGCTTATGATATTCTTTACTCCCATTGAATATCTTTGTTAAACTAAAAAGTAACATTCAAACACGTTATTGAACTCTATCTAAAGTGAAATATCTATAGAATTGTTCCACTGAAAGACAAGTTTAGGTACCAGCCGATCAGTTTAGTTATCTGAAGATAAAACCTTTGGTCAAAAATTGGTTTGCAATAGTATAATAATGATACAAAAAATCTGGACTGGGCATATTGTCTACACAAGTAAAAGGTATTTATAAAGTGACCTTCTGGAGAATTATAATTGCACAAACAAACATTGAAATAAAGCAGTAAGGAGAAAGAGTCTAGGTAAAGAAATACATGGAGGTGAAAGGAAGATGGTGCATTGATCATGGATGAGGCCCATCCTAAATTGGAACGCAAGCATGATTTTCATATAATTTAATACAAAGTCTAGTTCTAACCAAATGCTATTCAGACTTTAAAAGAGTAAATACTTGGTAAAGTTTTTTACTGCTTTCCATGACACAATTGGGTATATTACTCCTCAATGCCTGTCTCTGCAACAGCAGAGAAGATAAAGAGAGTAGAGACTGAAATACAAAGTCAATAAAAATGACCCAAAAGAGGTTTCAACCCCAACATATATAATATATAAACTGCCCATGGCACCTAGGCAATGATGACATCATAATACTTCAGGTGAGATCCTAGGAATGATGAGGATTCCAAATATCGTGAGAAGTGCACTGTGCTGGAGTATTTTCTTGCAAATGTGGAAGCCGGGGCCAAGGTGAATATATGTTTTATCTTTTTCCCTACTGTTTTTTTTTTCTATTTTATGTAAAAATTTTGATCATGGGGGTTAAGATCCAGAAAACAAAATATGTGGACTGTGCTTTTTAGTGGAGATTTCCCATCACTTCTTGATCCAACAGCGTTCTGCCTTAATAGAGCCAAATCCTCCTGAAATATCATAGGACACACCATCCGACTGACAATATGGCACTACAAGAAATTTGCTCTAAGTATAATAAATTTATGTTAAAGCAATGACTGTTGTGAATTTGCTTTATTTCTTTTGCTACAACCAAACATTCCAGTTTAGTTGGTGGGTTTACTGCAATTGTCTAAGAGTAATGTAGTAGTATGATCCATACATTTTTGCTTGGCCATCATCAGAACTTACAAAGCCAATGAATCACATATCTTAGTGGAAATTTGGGAACAATAAAAAATAAATAAAAAAAATAAAAAACAGTAACTGCAGTATAAAAGCTTTTAGTGCTGGGAGTTGAGCGCTGTACCTTTTTGATGCAGAGCTTGTGGCATTCTGAGAGCTACATAACTTAACATGGAATTTGCTTGTAGCTTGAAAACCTTAGCACTCCATTGCTACAATGTTGTACATTCAGCATAGCTTAGCATTCATCTATCTCCCTTGTACCACCCCAATGGTGGTTGAGTTGTTGTGCATTAAATGTATGAAGACCACAACTGAAGAACACTATACCAATCTGTTATATGTAAACGTTTCCTTTCTAAACATTATATACAGTTGTCCGATGGAATATAACAGCATTTAACATATCACCAAATGATGCAACACTATAAAATAACTGAAATAGTAAGCTTTCAAAACATTTTGTGACCTCAGTTTACAACATTTTCTAATATTGGTTAGGAATCTAAAATATCAAATGTTGTGAATTTTTAAACAGCCATCTGTGCGAAATAAAAAATATTATTACCCTCACAAATGGGCAACAAAACAAAGCCAAAGACTTCATAAAATGCCCACAAAAGTTAAATTATTTCCAGCGACACCGTATCTCCATTATTCATAGATCCTTGGAAAACACATAGTCCTTCAAGAGATCTTTTAACTTTTAATGAAAGCTTTAGCCTCAGGATCCTGGTGGCATCTTGTAAGTATCTCATTCTTTAAAAGAGATTCCTTAGCCGAGCCTTCATCTACATCATGTCCATTTCTTCATGTATTCTATATAAATTATTATCCGTCCCAGAGAGCATGTTGATTAACTACTGTTCTGTGTAACAGCAAGTCAATACATCTGCATTAGTGCCGTGTCTTTGCTTTCTTTCAGATGTTTTAGCCCTTGGAAATAAGCTTGGCAGCAGAGTAGGAAGGATTCTTTAAAATGTATGTCTGGCTCAATCTATGTGAAGCACTACCCCGGTTCTCTGTTCTGTGCCTCAGCTCTAAGAACAACCTCAGACCCTTTTTGACACTCCATTTTGACACTCCATTGAATTAAATTCACTGCAAGCATGTATAGATACCTTTAAATTGGCTGCGAGAACATGGAAATGGACACAAGACCGTTTAGTGGTAAACTTAAATAAATGTATCGGCACAGGTTAGAATGAATGGTAATTTGAACATAAATGAGCATACAGAAGGTAGGTTTCGACACAAACTGCTAGACACTATAATCACTATGTCAAGATAACTTATAGAGTTCTGCACCACTAGATTGAATTGAGTGCATAAATCAGCAAAGTCAACAATAAGCAGTGTGTGTAAGCATTACCATCAGATTGGACAATAATACTGTAACTGGTTTGGAGTGCTCTCTAAAAGAATGGCTATGCTATGGTGCAATGTGCCCTATGAGGTACCTCTCCCAGTCAAGCCTGCAGGCAGCAATAAGACTACTAGATATTTGTATGGTTAGTTCCTTAAGGATCCAGTCTCTATAGCAGCAGATAGTAAATCCCCACAGCAGCGGGTCACCAGTCTCAGCAATACTGCAGCTCACCATCCAGGCACACACATTGATTAGTCCACTCTCTGCTATGCATCCAGGTAAATCAGTCTGTTGGCATCTTCAAACTCAGCACTCCGTATCCCGCTCAGCCCGCCGACGTGCAACAGTAATGGTGCACACTGGACAGCGATGTGCACTCTCCGGTCTCCCTCACAGCATAAGGAAGTTATGTCCTGTACAGCATGGGAAAATTCAGCTCTTTCCCCTCCTTCCAGCCATCCCTCCCTGGGGAATGCTGTTCAAAAGCTCTTGATTACACAGTAGAGTCTCTCCTCGGGACTACATTTCCTACAGTGCATTGCTGCCTCCTCTTGCTGAAATAGCTGTTAACCAGTTTGGCACCGCAGGGCAGCAGCTACAGAGAGCAGCTGCAGCCAGTGTTTCTCTCACTTCCATTCTTAGAGAAGCACCTGGCTACATATGTGCCCATTTGCGATAAATAAATGTAGTTTAATCCATGGCAGGGGGAGTGTCTCAGTTACTGTGAATGGTGAAATGGAAACCTAAAGGAATTCCACCTTCATCTTTTAATTAATAAAGTAGAACTATGGCCACCCATAAAAAAGTGCATCTGCACTTATAGTTTTGTAGCCCCATGCAGGGCCCTACAAATACTTGTAAAGTCTGCTAATAAAGTACACCAAATGCAGCTTCCCATCATGGCAATGATGCTGCACTGCTCCTGAATTCAGAGCACAGTTGCCACTCTCATGTAAACTGTGCTTGCTTGTATTACAGTGTAATGAAAAAAATGTTGCAGGGGGTGTGGCCATCAGCATTGTCACTGCTGATTCAGAAGCCTGTAGCTCGTCAATCACACCTAGATCTGCTCACTGCTTTCTGAATTGGTAACATTGCCTCTCTTACTAAAACCCTCCCACTGTGAGCTGCAGTGTCTCCGTTAGGGAAGGTAAAGAAAGTTTTTTTGTTTACTTGAGGGTTTTGCATCACAAAGTCATTCGATTTGGTACTTTTTTAGACTGTACAGTGCCTTGAAAAAGTGTTCATACCCCTTGAAATTTTCCACATTTTGTCATGTTGCAACCAAAAACATAAATAGATTTTATGTGATAGACCAACACAAAGTGGCACATAATTGTGAAGTGGAAGGAAATTGATAAATGGTTTTCAATTTTTTTTACAAATAAATATCTGATAAGTGTGGCGTGTTTGGTTTTCAGCCCTCTTTACTCTGATACACCTAACTAAAATCTAGTGGAACCAATTGCCTTCAGAAGGCACTTAATTAGTAAATAGAGTCCACCTGTGTCCACATGTGTGTAATTTAACCTCAGTATAAATACAGCTGTTCTGTGAAGCCATCATAGGTTTGTTAGAGAACCTTAGTGAACAAACAGCATCATGTGATCTACAGCTCAGGTGGGAGAATCTGCACAACAAACTCCACAAATCTAGCCTTTATGGAAGAGAGACAGAAAGAAACCATTGTTGAAAGAAAGCCATATGAACTGCTGTTAGCAGTTTGCGAGAAGCCATGTGGGGGACACAACAAACATGTGGAAGAAGGTGCTCTAGTCAGATGAGACCAAAATTGAACTTTTTGGCCTAAAAGCAAAACGCTATGTGTGGTGGAAAACGAATACTGCACATCACCCTGAACACACCATCCCCACCATGAAACATGTTGGCAGCATCATGTTGTGGGCATGCTTTTCTTCAACAGGGACTGGGAAGCTGGACAGAGTTGATGGATACATAAATACAGGGCAATCTTAGAAGAAAACCTGTTAGAGTCTGCAAAAGACTTGAGACTGGGGCGGAGGTTCACCTTCCAGCAGGACAACGGCCCTAAACATATAACCAGAGCTAAAATTAAATGGTTTAGGTCAAAGCATATTCATGTGTTAGAATAGCCCAGTCAAAGTTCGGACCTAAATTCAATTAAGAAGCTGTGGCAAGACTTGAAAATTGCTGTTCACAGATGCTCTCCATCCAATCTCACAGAAATTGAGCTATTTTGCAAAGAAGAATGGGCAAAAATGTTACTCTCTAGATGTGCAAAGCTGGTAGAAACATCCCCAATAAGACTTGCAGCTGCAATTGCAGTAAAAGGTGGTTCTACAAAGTATTGAGTCAGGGGGGCTAAATACAAATATTTATTTGTAAAAAAGTTTGAAAACATTTATCTTTTTCCTTCACAATTATGTGCCACTTTGTGTTAGTCTATCCCATAAAATCCCAATAAAATACAATTATGGTTTTTGGTTGTAACATGACAAATGTGGAAAACTTCAGAGGGTATGAATACTTTTCAAGGCACTATACATAACAAAATAAAGCACCTGAAAATTGTATTGTGTTTCACCAGTCTGATAGATTTGAACAGTGTGAGTTTAACACTAAAACCCAATCACTAATCTACACTACGAATCAGGAACTACAGTGCATATGTATGGATAAACATGTGCAAATATAATTAAATATAGAATATAAATAAAGCAAAGGAGTTATTAAAACACATTGTTATGATTAAATACATTAAAGGAAACTTCATAGGAGAAATACACAAGCTGTTATTGCTAATATCTTTCTAGCTAGCTTACTCACTTACTCAGCATGGTCCACCGTCTTCAATAATATTCTAAGCTGCTAACCCATGCAGCAAGTAACATCAAATCAATTATTCAAAACATATAATCTCTGTTCTTATTTTAAGACATTGACTCAGAAAGTTTTAAAACCAATGATTAACATGACAGCCAAGCATGTTAGCAATGGAACCTACACATTTGTCCACACAAGTTTCCTTTAATGCTTTTCTGCCCCCTCCCAGTGGGGGTCTTAATGCTAGCAGGTGGGATGGACTCCTTTATCACATGATTATTGTGATTGGCCTGTCACAGTGGTCACATGATCTGGAATTCGTCTCGCTGGCTCCTGATCGTAAACATAGGTCAGGAGTTGCCCTTGACAGCTTGGTCACTTTGCTGGGAGGGAGGAGTAAACATGCTCTCAGCACAGAAACCTCGGCCACTATGAATGCATTTTTGTAGAGTGTAGACATTAAGGTCCACATTCCTTGTCACCACACATAAGCATGTGTGGTTGGCAAGAGGTTAAATTAAGTATATTTATATTTTAAAAAAAGCGTGGCTCACTAACGCCCCCCCCTCCTCTCTAGCTCCCGCTGCTGTGTCTCAGCCAATGAGGAGGGAGAGAACCAGGAGGGACGCTGCTCTCGTGCACATCGCTGAATCGGGCTCTGGCTCAGGTAAGTATTAGGGGGTGCTTCAGGGGGAGCTGCATGCTGAAAATGTTTTACTTTTATGCATTAAATGCATGAAGGTAAAAACCTTCACCCTTTACAACCACTTTAAATATTCTTTAAGTATCTGTAAACCAAAAAAACAATTCTTCCAATTAAATTTGCCAATGTATATGTGCCCTCATGTTATAGCATGTCAGTAGTATGTCAGTGTGACCGACCCCTGTACTCAAGATGAGTCTGTCTGCGGTAAATGCTTCTTATGTCTGGTACCAGCACGATCCAAGATCCTCAGTAAACCCAGTCATTAGCCGTAACTCAATGTAGGGTGAAAACAACATGTAACAACAGATATACACTCAGGGGACAATCACCCCTCCCTTTGATTCAGGGTGGGGTAAACCGTCCAATCAGCAATAAGGGACACACAGGTATTCAACATTTCAACAATAGACCACTTTATCAGCAGGGAGGCTGTTGGAGGATTTCCCCCCCCCCCGCATCTACATTAGCATGACACAGGTGGATCCAAACTTCTCATCAGTAGACTGTCTTTGGGAGGGGCTGCTGGAGAAATCTCCCCTCCCCACTCACAGCTAATCCACATAGACATACATGCCATAATAGGTTGCTCCTAGGGCAGACACAAACAATAGAACAATGGAATACAGCCACATCCCAAAAGACCCAACAGAGAGCACACCATAGTATGAGACAATATATATATATATATATATATATATATATATATATATATATATATATATATATATATATATATATATATATATATATATATATATATATATATATATATATATATATACACACACAACATTCCAGTGTGGTTGTACAGTGAGTCTGATTAGTACAGATCAGACTGGTGTTCTTGGTTACCCTGTGCCCCTAATAGACACAAGGTTACTTAGACATAGGAGGTGCATGGGGAGCTGAAACAAGGTCTTCCCAACCTCTCCAAGGTATTCTGGGTTCTATGGGCCCCCCGCCCAAAGTGACTCCCATCACACACACACATCTCCCCTTTCGGCAGGGGACTAACACAGGAGGAGACCCCAGATGGGTTGACTCCCTTAGTCAGTAGTTACAGTCCCCCAATTCCGGGATCCACACAGTACCCCAAATAAATTGCCCCAAACATTACTCACCCAGCCAAACCGTTGCCTCTCTCAGAGAACATATCCGCCGCTTGGGAGAAGTGCAGACTGGCCCTTCTCCCTGGAGTCCGTTCAGCCACTTGAAAGAAGACAGGGTGGCTGGGCTCACTTCATCATGCTGTTGGAGATCTGGGCCAACTGCCCAGCATCCCTGGAGTATACAGGTGGATACTGCATCTTTTGTTAGTTGAGGGCAGAGGCCAGCAGCACTCTGCTCTGTTGCCAACTCTTATGCTGGGTTGGTGGCATCATTCTGGGGTGCTGTCTGCTGCTGGAAAGGGGAGCCAGCTGCACCATCTTCCTTACCCTCATCTGGCTGCTGGGACGACATGTCGCTGGTACTGTCTCCCAGGTTCACAGATTTTTGGTGGGGAGGAAAGATCGCTTCCTCCACCCTGGCCAACTGTTGAGAAGCAAGGACAAACACCTCCTCTCCCTTCTCCCCCTGCATCTTAATCCGCTGCTGGGGAGTGACCACCACCTTCTCCTCCTGGGCCCCCGGAACTGCCGCAGGCATGGGGCAGAGATCTGTCTAGTTGCCATCGCTTCAGCTGGAGAAATTTCTGGTAACTCCACAGATGCTGCTGGCAGAAAATCCCATGTCCCTGTCAGTATGGTGGGAGAAAGGCTGACTGTCTCTTCTCTCAGGGAGGCTGAAGCTGCTGTTGGTGCTGGGCAGAGCTCAGTGATGTTTAGCTCTGCTGGAGGCTCACCAGGTTGTTCTTCCTCAGAAGAGAAGTCTATTGAATCCACATTCTCTGGAACTGGTGTCTTGGGATAGAAGTTCACCATCTCCTGTCCGTAGAACGAAGACGATGTTACCAGTGCTGGGTAGAGGCTAGCAGAGCTCTGCCCTGTTGTTAGCACTTCAGTTTTAATTTCAGTGAATGTTACCTTCTTCAATGAAAAGTCAATTAATTTCTCACTTTCTGTGATCTTGTCAGGTACGGGTATGGAGATCGAGTTGCTAAGAGGGCTCCCCTTGCGGCTGGGGATTGAGGACAGCTTCCTCTGGCTGCTGAACAGACATATTCCTCCATCCAACCTCATCTTGTGCAGAAACAGGTTCAGCCAGATGAGTTAAAACTTGCTGCATCTGCCATAAGAGCTCCACTTTCATAGCTGGAGGTGGAGGTGAGCAATGCACACTGTTACTCTGCCCCATTGCCAACACTTCAGCTGTGATTTCAGGACTGTTGGCTGGTACTTCTGGATAGTCCCAGGCAAAGGGAACCCCACCCTGCTGCAGAGTCTAGCAGCTGTCTGTAGGCGATTTCCAGGTCCCATTCCTGAACTGCCAGAAACTCCAAATCTTCCTGTGCCCAGAGCACTTCTGAGACATTCAGTCTTCGCTCTCTGTACTCAGTTATTTCCTCCAAACGCCACTCCAGATCACCATGAAAGATAGGGGCATTGGACAGCCTCCAGTACAACAGTCCCAGGCCACCATATTCAAAGCCCTCCATGGGGCTGTCATCTGCTGTCCATGAGCACACTTGGGCTACATACCACTGGAGGGCTCTGTGGCTCTCGTCCAAGCGCATCTCTGCCCGGATCAGACTGCTTAACTCAGCTGTCCACTTCTGATTCGGTTGTTCCCCCAATAACAGCACTCGCACTTCATACTGCAACCAATACCTGTCTGCCAGCGCTTTCTTCCAGAGTTGCTGGCAGACAGAATCATACCATCCCAGCAGGATCTGCACTGATACTGGTCCCCTGTGCTGTATCCGTATCTCTTGCAAGCTCCTTTGGAAATCCTCTTCCATGATGGCTGGTATTTGTACCTCTCCTCTCCTGCTATTCGGACCTTGGTTACAGGTTATGGTTTAGATGTGTTCACGGCAGGGAAGCACGATCCCACCGATGCCAATCAATTGTGACGAACCCCCATACTCAAGGTGAGTCTGTCCGCCATAAAAAGGGATTCAAGGGATTCTGGGTTCCATGGGCCCCCCCGCCCAAACTGAGTCACAGTCAGTAAAGATAAAAAACCTGTTGATCCCACCAGTTACTCTCTTTTTCCCAGTTTCATTTGGCAGCGAACTGCCTTCTGATCTGGTCTGTGCAGCCTTGCCACCATGGTATGCATGCTTCTTTTTTCATAATAGTGCAGGAAAGCAGTGTGCTTGTGGGATTTCCTGATAAAAGTATATGAAATGCTGTGACTTTTTCCCATCCAGTGGCATGTACTGTGTAAAGAAGAAAGACTGTGATCACTTAACCTGCAGAAATCAGATTTATTAAGATATGTATTATAATAATAATCGTGTATAATAATATGTCTGCAATCTCTATTTATATGTTTAACCACCTACCAACCGCTCACAGTAAATCAACTGGGGGCACGCGACAGGTACATGCATAGTCACGTACATGTATGTGACCAGCCTTCCTCCAGGTTTGCGTGCCCCCTGCCGACCCATGTTGTGATTGGACACAGAATGAGTTTAGCAGCAGATTTCAGCTGAAACCTGCTGATGAGCTATGTGCAATCACACACAGAGTTCTGCATTTACAAATATTTTTTGTGTCACTAGCGATGTCAGTGTCAGTTAGTGACCCTCCTAGTCAGTGTCTGTTAGTGTAAGATTACACGCCACCCTATCACAGTCCCACTATAAGCTGCTGATCAACACCATTACAGTATATATCGTCTATAGCTGCGTTCATTCCAGTATATACACTATAGTTTGCAGATGCTATAACTTTTCGCAAAAGTTATGTGCGACATACTGAAACCACCAACTACCAATGATTTTCAAGCTTTAACAACATCTGACTACCTTAACCACTTGCCGACCACCGCGCACACATATACGTCGACATAATGACACAGACAGGCAAATGGACATACCTGTACGTCCCTTTGAATTTGCCGCCCATCGGTTGCACGCATGTGCCCGCCATGCGCCGCAGGATCGTGCCTGCGGGTCCTTCGAACTCGATGTTCGCCAGCGGCCCAAGATTGCGGCGAGGAAAGGCATGTGCAAAAAAGGCATTTCCCTGTTCTGCCTAGCAACATGACAGGGATCTACTGCTCCCTATCATCGGGAGCAGTGATCTCTCTCATGTTGTAGTGAGCTCATTCCCCCTACAGTTAGAATCCCTCCCTAGAACACACTTAACCCCTTGATCACCCCCTAGTGTTTAACCCCTTCCCTGCCAGTGTCATTTATACAGTAATCGGTGACTATTTGTAGCTCTGATCGATGTATAATTGACAATGGTCCCAAAATAGTGTCAAAAGTGTCCGATGTGTCTGCCATAATGTCACAGTCCCGATAAAAATTGCAGATCGCTGCCATTACTAGTAAAAAAAATAATAAAATTGCCATAAATCCATCCCCTATTTTTTAGACCCTATAACTTTTGCGCAAACCAATCAATATACACTTATTGTAATTTTTTTTTACCATATCAGCCTAAACTGTGGAAGAATTATTATTTTTTTATATATTTTTGGGGGGATATTTATTTTAACAAAAAGTAAAAAATATAGCTTTTTTTTCAAAATTTACGCTCTTTTTTTGGTAATAGCGCAAAAAATAAAAACCACAGAGGTAATAAAATACCACCAAAAGAAATCTCTATTTGTGGGAAAAAAAGAAAATCTATTTTGTTTTTGTTACAATGTGGCACGACCGTGCAATTGTCAGCTAAAGCGACGCAGTACAGAATCGCAAAAAATACTCATGGTCAGGAAGGGGGTAAATCCTTCCGGGGCTGAAGTGGTTAATATTTCACTCTTTGCGGTTTAAAAAAAGGTTATTAGCCATAGCATTGCTTTTTAACTTCAGCACCATGGACAAAGCAGTAACTGTACAGAATATATGCATACACATAGTACCCTATAAGTCAATGTAATATTAAGTTTTATATACATATATATATATATATATATATATATATATATATATATATATATATATATATATATATATATATATATATATATATATATATATATATATATATATTGATGCATGTGATATCACAAGTCGCCAGCTGCAGCCCTGCTTTAAGACTTCCATCAATTTTACTTAAATTGATATTAGTGCTAGGGAAAAAGTGCTGGCTTAGAAGCGGAGTTCTAATATACAAAGTGCTTTACATTAAATGATAACTGCACTTTGATGTACTTGTTGTTTACTGCTCCCCCCCATCCCAAATTTTGGTGATAGTTTATACATAATTTTAATAGGAAAGCAAGGGGACTAGCAGGTACACCAGGGATTTCACAAAAAGTAAGCAATACAAGTAGAACAAGATACTTTCTCATACAAGTACATGGTACAGCAGACACATATCAGGAATATTTAGTGTTGGGGTAACACACGATTTAAAGACAAGACAAAGGGTTCCCAAAGCTCTGCAGTTTATCTCAGCGGTGCCCAGAAAGGGGCCCCTAGGCCTCATGTGACAACAACACCGGCAGGTTTTAGCCCTGAAACTGCTGGCTGCCAGTGACTGAACTGATTAACTCCTGGGCTCCTTCTTCTGCTACAAAGTGTTCCTGAGGAAGTATAAGATTGGATAAGACTGGATGTAAAGTGACTTCATGAGTGACATCACCTTCTATTAACATGATAGATCACTATTGTAAGTGAGCTGTTACCATAAAGCTATATGTGAAGGGCAGTGGTTATTTTTTTTTGGGGGGGGGGGCAGCAGACAGTGTACACACACAGGAACCCCCCCCCCCCCCAGTCGGTCGGTTATGAGCCCGGCACTTACCCATATATATGGTGCGGGCAGTGCTTCCCTCCGAACAAATCAGTGTGACAAAAGCAAAATATTCATTTACTATTGTCACACAGCTGGGTTGGCTCGGAGCGCAAATCTCACCTTTTTTTGAAGCATATTAGAGCCTCTGGCTCTAATCACTTGTTAAAAAAAATAACTCTTTGGAATCCATGTGTCCAGCACCCCACATGTAGATTAGGGGGCCGGACACATGGATAGGGGGGGGGGGGGGCGGTGGCCATGAGCCCTGCATTATGCTGGTGGAGTGGGTCATGCCCACACTGACCAGATTCAAACCCCCACATAGAAAAAAAAAAAAGATATGTTCTGAATGACAGTTGTATTTATTGCATAATCAAGTGTTATGTCATTCAGAATTTTACCTAATTTTAACTATCTTAAACCTGCACACATTTGACTTAATCCTAACAAGTGCCCATTCACACTATGGGGTTGATTTACTAAAGGCAAATAGTGTGTGCACTGCAAGTGGAGTTGTTCTCCATCAGAGGGGAACATGCAAGGAAAATAATTTTTTTTTATTTTTTCTTGATGATTGGCTGATAGAAATCAGCAGAGCTTTCCATCATTTCAGAGCATCCCCTGAGATCTAGCACAACTGCACTTGCAATGCACAGTATATTTGCCTTTAGTAAATCAACCTCCATGTGTTGCATTAATACATGTGCACCAACACTATGCAATACTATGCTTTAAGGTGTGCGGCATTAAAGCAGTCCATTCGGTTTGAATAGATTGGCAGTGCACCTTAACACACTAAAAATCGGACATTCATTTTTAATGCAACGCAGTGCTGCAGTATGGGGGTTATGCCTGACATTTAACATGCATGTTAACGCAATGCAAATAGTAACCTATTCTGCAGCCATCTGGAAATGTCAGCATCCACCCTTGAGGCCCCTTTTATTTAGTAAGTTGACCACAACTGATTTACCTAAAGAGACAGGGGAGCAGCTTGCCATGAGGCTTCAGGTTGTCATACTTAACCCTCAGACCATGCCATCTGATAAGAGTTGAATTGCTGTTGTGATGACTCATTGGGCCTGATTTGCAAAGTTTATGTGAGTACATCTGCCCATTGATTGAGTACAGACAAGCAAGTTGTATCACAGTATTTAATATGCACCAGTAATGCAATAAGCTTCCAGGTTTTATTACCAAAGCTAAATTGAAAAAGCTGGGGTTAGAAGTTCATTGGTTTCTATGCAGAAGTGAGCCTGATTTTGCACTTTCCAGCTTTAGTAAATAGACCCCATTGTGTACTTAAAAGTGGGGTATGCCTGTATATCCCCTCTGATCACGGCCAGCATGCATACATCATTTCATATACTGGATCCAATGATAATTTCTCCGAAAGCATTGTGTAAAGGTTTTTTAAATATTTATCTTAAAGTAAAATATTGACACGTGCATTCCTTAATGCATCTTATCCGACCAGAAGGCACAAAAGCAGCCGTATGTGGATGTTCAATGCACATGACACACTAGGATCCAACCATATGCTTTGAACATCAGTGCAACTTGATAGGCTCAGGAATCCCATGACTGTGTGCTCTTAGAAGTAGCAAAACAAATGTACCGTGGCAATTTATCCCTGCTATTTTCCTTTAGTAAATAAGGAACATCTATAAACAACAAGCCTCTTTCATGGAGTATTTCTCAGCTCCAGTCCTACAGGCGCTCCACCAGGTCATGTTTTCAGGCTTTCCATTATTTTGCACAGGTAATTGGTCAGTTTCACTGCCTTAGTAATTACCACAGCCATTTCATCTAAGGGAAATTCTGAAAACGTGACCTGTTGGGGCGCCTTGAGGACTGGAGTTGAGGAACACTGGTGTTGGTGTAGCCCACCCTTGTAAAAGCAGCTGGATTTGATAGCAGGATTCTCCTACCTTCTACCAGAGATTAAAACACTGAATGGAACCCAGAACACACCAATGGAAGTGAAATTTGTTCTTTTTATATTGAACTGCAACTCTAGAAGAGAACCAGTTTGTGACTACATAACCCAAGACAGACCTACATGAACAGTAACAGCGATAAATACATACATCAGTTACAGACAATGTAACTTCAAATTGAGATGGCAGTGTGAATGGTAAAGGAGACGTAAATCTAACTTCAACAAAATAATGTAAAGGCAGTTTCTCCTTTTGGCACATGACTGCTGAGGCGCAATGGTCTTACGTCCCAATTAACGTAACACCAAGGGATCAAATCCCCCACCACCCCTTGCCCTTTACCCCATTAAATAAGACACTTACAACCATTAGGTTGGAAAGGGCAAGGCCACATCTTTATTAAATTCCAACACATAACATGTGAACATATTTAACCAGTGCCAGTCACAGTCGTACTGTGAGCACTTAACCAAAAGAGGGAAGTGGGGCCTGTCCTTACCATAAGTGCTGGACAGACAGCCTACTATTTTCCATCAAGGGCATAGTCCATTACAGCAACTTTAACTGCTGGCAAGGTCAAGAAAACTGCAGCAAGCTGTGACATACCATAACATAGGCAAAAGGGGCGGGAGGGTGGGCAGCTCTTCCAACGACTCTTCCGAAAGACCCAGAATTCCCTGGGACACATGATTTCCTGAGCTCAGGCCCATCCCACCCCACATGTCCCAACCAATCCTTCCCCTTGTCATGCACCTAGCTATGCCCCCCATCAGGCTCTCTTTCCCTAGGGTGGGGCTCAAGAGGCCTTCATTGGTTATTGAAGAAAAGATACACAAAACACTTGGAAATGTTCACAGCTCCCGAATTTAGAGCTCGTTGGAGCTTGTATTAAACAAATAGCTCACTTTGTAATCTACAGGTGTAGAAGTAGAAGTATAAGATGGCTTGGCGGATTTTAGGCCAGACACCCAGTTATGTTCCCCTAACTGTCTCTGTCTATGCAAGGTTTTGGAACATAGTCCTCTTAATAAATCAGCTAAAACTGTGTCTCGGATGTAATTCAGCCTGTTGATGCTGTGGAGGTTAAGTTGGCTGAAATAGCTTAGTACTGGAATCCTGGAGATCAGCTGGTTAGCTTAAGGGTAACAAGTGCAGAACAGGTGGCTGGGTATAGGTCATCTAGGAGTAAAGGATGAACTTCCACCGATATCAGAATACGTACTTGGCAATCTTTCATTGGTGACACCCTCTGTGCCTTTCAGGATTTGAATAGCGATGCGTTAGTTCCTTTATACAGGCACATGTACTTGGAAAAACACTTTAACAATATCAGGTACTCTCTCTTTACTTAGACCTACATCAAGTTAGCACCTGAGGGTAGTTGCAATTGCTCAGTAAAGTCAAATAATTGCTTTCTGGCACACTCATATATAAATACAATACAGGTTCTAACAGTCCCTTAGGCAAAATGTCAATATGCTGTTTTGAATGCAGCACTATCTCCTGCAGGCATCTTTATATATGGTGGACTTTCGTTGTTAGTGAAAATCCTAACTCTGCCTTTCTTCACTACAACTCCACTATACAGTGCTCAATCCTCAGATTCCTTGTGACTTGTGCACAGTCTCTCCTGCTGCTTTTGGGCTTAGCTATATATCAGCACTTGCAGCTCCTCTGAAAAGCAGTTTGCAGTCAGATACGTTTGACAGGTAGTGAGCAGGCACATGTTTTAACCCTGAAAATACTGACCCAATGTGCCACAACTGTGTGCATTGCATGCAGTTGCAGCATTGACCCACTGAATGTGGCATACTGTTTTTTTGCCATAGACGTGAAGCAAAACATTGCGGTTGTGGCATTTGCATAACCCTTAAGAGGCTGTATACATTTATTCAGGTGGAACGGTTAGGAGGTGGCAAAACTTCTGACCACCTGATTTTAACACCTTCTGGCTGACGGGGGAATGAGCCCTTTTACTATCACGGGTCTGACTAATGCAGATAAAACATATACCAGCACTTCCCCAGCATAAATGGGGAAACTCATTGTCATAGACAGATAATCAGCAACTTGGCAATCTCTGAGCAAACTGGACCTGTTTCTCCAAAAAATGGCTGCTGCTATTCCCTACCCCTTCTCCATCTCTCACTGGTGCACAGGTTTAGCTGTAGCAGCACCTAAGATTCTAAAGGGCCATGCTTCTGTGACTCTACAAACTCAACCAGCCATGTTTAAAGTGTATGTAAGGCTTACAATAAATGTATCTTATCTTCTCCCTTTTGGTGTGTTTAAAGTGGTTGTAAACCCAGATGAAGAAAAAAACCTGCAAGACAAAGGCATAATGCGATGCCTACTAGCTCATTATGAAATACTTACCTTAGAATGATGCTGTTGCAGCAGTCCCGGCACACCTCTGTGAGCGGCGACATGTTGTCCTGGAGTTATTTCCAGGTTATCAGTCTGCGGCGCTGTGATTGGCCGGAGCCGCAATGACCTCACTCCCGTGCATGCACGTGGGAGCCGCCGGTAATGGCACAGCAGCTGAAGAAGCAGCACGAGCGAGACGTTTTTTCAGTGTGCATGTGCCGATGGCGCTGTCAAATGCAGATACAGTGAATATCTCCTAAACTGTGCAAGTTTAGGAGAAATTCACGGTACCTACAGGTAAGCCTTATTATAGGCTTACCTGTAGGTAAAAGTGCTTATACACGGTTCACAACCTCTTTAATTTACAGTATGAAAGTGTTTTCTTTTATTTCTGTCTGACAAGTGCCAAAAAAAAGCAGCTGTTCATCCAGCTAGAAATCTTGTGAGCTGATAACTTCCCTGGAACAGTTAGCATTGTTCCCTGCTATCTCCATGGACTACAAACACCTACCCCTTCCTTTTGAGTAGGGATCAGCCGAACACCCCCCTGTTCGGTTCGCACCAGAACCTGCGAACAGACCTAAAGCTCATGTGAACTTTAGAACCCTATTAAAGTCTTTGGGACTCGAACGTTCAAAATAAAAAGTGCTAATTTTAAAGGCTAATATGCATGTTATTGTCATAAAAAGTGTTTGGGGACCTGGGTCCTGCCCCAGGGGACATGTATCAATGCAAAAAAAAGTTTTAAAAACGGCCATTTTTTCAGGAGCAGTGATTTTAATAATGCTTAAAGTGAAACAATAAAAGTGTAATATTCCTTTAAATTTCGTACCTGGGGGTGTGTATAGTATGCCTGTAAAGGGGCACATGTTTCCCGTGCTTAGAACTGTCCCTGCACAAAGTGTCATTTTTGCAGGAAAAAAAGCTATTTAAAATCACTCGCGGCTATAATGAATTGCCGGCTCCCGTATTACAGAGAACAGTCATTCATTGAAAGTCATTGATAAAAAAAAAAAAAAAAAAAATAAAGCGTGGGGGTTCCCCCAAATTCAATTACCAGGCCCTTCAGGTCTGCTATGGATATTAAGGGGAACCCTGCGTCAAATTAAAAATAAACTGACGTGGGGTTCCATTTAAATATCCATACCAGACCCTTGAGGTCTGGGATGGATTTTAAGGGGAACCCTGCACCAAAAAAAAAAAAAATGGTGTGGGGTCCCCCTCAAAATACATACCGGACCCTTATCCGAGCACGCAACCTGGCAGGCCGAAGGAAAAGAGGGGGGGACGAGAGGACGGCCCCCGCCCCCCTCTGACGTTATGGGGAAAGCCATAGGGAAGTCCCCATGACGTCCCTGTGCATCATAGGGGGCGGGGTCACCAGGTGGCCCCGCCCTCCGTTATAAAAGACCTGTCAGATGGAGCAAAGCCTCACACAGCGGGAGCCTCCCATTGCGCGGAGCAGCCCAACACAGAAGAAGAGACGCCGACGCCGTGGAAGAAGATGCCGGACGAGAAGACCAGAGCAAGAAGAAGCGGATCGAAGGAAGAAGAAGATGGAAGAAGAAGATGGAAGAAAAAGTTGAAGAAACCGAAAGATGAAGAAAGGAAGAAGACCAGAAGAAAGAAGATGAAAGAAGATTTTAATAAAGGAATTGTCAAAGACCATCTCCTGTCATTTTTAACATTTTTGTCACTTTTTTGGTGAAATGGTATACCCCCTTACCATTTTACACGGGGGGAGGCCGGATCTGGGGGTCCCCTTGTTAAAGGGGGCTTCCAGGTTCCGATAAGCCCCCCGCACAACCAACGGCCAGGGTTGGGGGGGCGAGGCCCTTGTCCCCATCAACATGGGGACATGGTGCTTTGAGGGGTCACAGACCCCCAAAGCACCCTCCCAATGTTGAGGGCATGTGGCCTGGTACGGTTCTTTTCCTGCGGCCTGCCAGGTTGCGTGCTCGGATAATGGTCTGGTATGGATTTTGAGGGGGACCCCACATAATTTTTTTTTAAATTTGACGCAGGGTTCCCCTTAATATCCATAGCAGACCTGAAGGGCCTGGTAATTGAATTTGGGGGAACCCCCACGCTTTTTTTTTTTATCAATGACTTTCAATGAATGACTGTTCTCTGTATTACGGGAGCCGGCAATTCATTTTAGCCGCGAGTGACTTTAAATAGCTTTTTTTCCTGCAAAAATGACACTTTGTGCAGGGACAGTTCTAAGCACGGGAAACATGCGCCCCTTCACAGGCATACTATACACACCCCCCAGGTACGAAATTTAAAGGGATATTACACTTTTATTGTTTCTCTTTAAGCATTATTAAAATCACTGCTCCTGAAAAAAGTTTTTAAAACTTTTTTTTGCATTGATACATGTCCCCTGGGGAGGGACCCGGGTCCCCAAACACTTTTTATGACAATAACTTGCATATAGGCTTTTAAAATTAGCACTTGAGATTTCTCCCATAGACTTTTACAGGGTGCTCGCGGCTTTTCGAATTTGCCGCGAACACCCCAAATTGTTCGCTGTTCAGGCGAACAGGCAATGTTCGAGGCGAACATGAGTTCGTCTCGATCTCGAAGCTCATCCCTACTATTGAGAAGAGGTAATCCTAACACACTCACTGTCCTAGCGTGATAACACTGTTCAGTATGGTTGTCACCCTAGGGTAGAAAGTGTGTTATTGGCAGAATTACTGGGTTAAAATAAAGGAAAAAGTGTGAAAATACAGAATGCAGCCATCTCATCTAAGGACCAGTAAACTGCAATACTGTCCCTAATCATAGGGATACTAGCCTTAATCATAAAAAATGTAATATATAGATGTATGTACACAACCACAATGCATTCCTTTTTAGGTAGTACTATAGACATTTTGGATGCCTATTTTAGATAGAGCAAGGGAGGGTTATAACCCCTGTCAGATTTTTTTTTTTTTCACCATCTGTGTCCCATTGTAGAGTTTTCCCTTCACTTCCTGTGCCATAGCCAAACAGGAAGTGAGAGGAAATCCCTGCAAATAGAGAATTTATTGGGGACTCCCAGGTGACCAGAACTAGTGTCCCCATTGGAAGATTTCCCCTCTTATTACTTTTCTGGGGACAACTTTTCACTTGGGATGAATTCAGCCAAAAATTTGAACCGAACACAGACCTGAAACGGTGAACAGGGACGCACTGAACCCATGTGTGAGCCACTCCATACTGCAGTGTGAACCCAGCCTTAATGATAATGGCAAACAGGACAAATAAAGAGGATGAATACAGGGGCATAGACAGCAATAAAAACAGACAAGTGCTCTAATCCATCTCCACGCTATCCAAAACAAAACAAAAAGTTTTGCCTTTAGGAATACTTTAAGCATAAACTAATTAAACTGTAACTAATTAATTAAAATGTAACTATACATAACATAAATCCCTGCTGGTATATTTGTCATATAGCATTGAACATACAACATACAACAATACAACAATAGCAATTACAGTGGACATTTCAGTAACTTTGAAAGCTTTCTAGATTTTCTCTGAATACCATTTAGTATACTAAAGCACTGTGTACCATAAACAGTTGCTTTTATTTAAATACTTTTTTTTAGACCTTTTATCCTTTATAATGTTTTTGCCTTTGTTGCATCTAAGTGCTGCCGATATCCTTCAGCCTCTTTGCAGCCACTCCCTCCCTACATTTCTGAGGTAGGCTTTAATGCAGGTGTCAAAGGAGCACCATGTATTGTATCTTAAAGTGGAGGGCCACCCTGAAAAAAAAAACTTCATAAAATGTTAATAAAAATCTAAAAGGAAAAAAAAACTTACCAGAAATGGCTGTTGCTAGGCAGATCGTCCTAATGTGCCTCTTGCTGTACCACGGAGCTGTTCAGTCTTCTGCTCCTAGCGCCGTCTTCTATTGAATGGGGCGCGGTGTGTTATGGGAACTGTGTGTCCCACAACACAACGCGTTCCCAATTCACAAAGCGCTGCCCAATTCACAAAGCGCTGCGCGACTCGCGCATGCTCAGTAGGAAACGGGCAGTGAAGCCAGCAAGGCGACGCTGCCTGTTTCCCTTAGTTGGAATGGCGGCGCCGGGAACCGAGACCCGAGGGACGATCGGTCTCGGGCGGCCGACATCGCAGGCACCCAGGACAGGTAAGTCTGCTTATTAAAAGTCAGCAGCTACAGTGTTTGTAGCTGCTGACTTTTCATTTTTTTTTTCCCGGCTGGCCCTCCCCTTTAAGGCACGGTTCACAGCAGGGGGTCCGACGTGTCCCTGTTTCCCATTTCATTTCAAACCTGCATCCAATTTGCATAAGTGTGAAACCAGCCTAAAACAGCAACATGCCATCTCCATCAGATGTTCCAAGGTGACAATGCAGGAACATAAATGGAAGACTGGGACAGAGCATTGTTGCCACATAACAGGACTTCAATAGCAGAATTACCAGATATTATTTTAATGAGATTTAGACAAAATGAAAATGACATTTATATTTACATGACCATGTTAAAGCTTATTTAAGATTTTAAGTATTGAGTTCATATATACCTCTTTAGTAAAAATGAGCTGGGTTCGGATTTAAAGCTGTCACATGATTGCATCCAGGCTGAACCAATTAGCTACAAGCGGGAGATTGTCCATCATTGACCCATCATTGACCTAGTATGGCCATGTGGCCATATTAGGACGTTGTTATTGTCTCTATATTCCATACAAATGTGTATATAAACCGCGTTGCTGAAAATGTAAATCAAAATTGCTAAACTGTTTGTCACATGTAAAAGTGCACAAAATGAATAAACAACTAATGTCCAATGTATCAATATTGTTTATTCTTTTTGAGCACTTTTATGTGTGGCAAACAGTTTAGCAGTTTTGATTCACATTTTTGGTAGCACGGTCTATATACACATTTATAGGGTTCATGAACATAGAAGTTAGACACATTTTAAAGACTGCAGCAACCATTTTCGCATTCATCTGTGTTCCCTTTTTTTGTTTTTGTTTTCAATGTTAATTGTCCCTATATTGCCATATTAGGTCAATGATGCCATATGGACCCCTACCGCACTTTGTGTGCATCTGATGTGTGGGGAATCTCTTGCCTGTAGCTCATTGGCCCAACAATAGAGCAAACTTCCAGGTTCAGACTGAACCCAAGCTCATCCGTCTTCTTTACTACCCTTATAGTGTATTTCCACTTTTTCATTCAGATTGGGATAACACCTACTTTATATTTGTCATATGTCTCCATCCACATAGTATAACTTACCGCTAGCCAACCACCTCACGCAGATATACTGTGGCAGAATGGCACGTACAGCCAAACTAAGGTACCTGTACGTTGCCCTTTAAGAGGCGCCGCGGCAAGCTCCGTGAGTAGGATCGGGGATAACCGCGATCGTCTCACGGAGAGGAAGAACGGGGAGATGCTAATGTAAACAAGAGCGGTGATCAGTGACGTGTAACACGTAACCACGCTCCCCACAGCTAGAATCACTCCCCAGGACACACTTAACCCCTTAACTGCCCCCTGGTGGTTAACCCCTTTACTTCCAGTGTCATTTACACAGGAATCGGTGCATTTGTATAGCACTGATTGCTGTATAAATGACAATGGTCCCAAAAATGTGTCAAAAATGTCCGATGTATCCGCCATAATGTCACATTCACGATCGCCGCCATTACTAGCAAGAAAAACAAATATTAATAAAAATGCCATAAAACTGTCCCCTATTTTGTAGACGCTAACTTTTGCGCAAACCAATCAATGAACGCTTATTGCGATTTTTTTTACCACAAATATGTAGAAGAATACGTATCGGCCTAAACTGAGAAAAATAAATGTTTTTTTTTATATATTTTTGGGGGATATTTTTTTATAGCAAAAAGTAAAAAATATGTAATTTTTTTCAAAATTTCGCTCTTTTTTTGTTTATAGCGCAAAAAATAAAAACCGCAGAGGTGATCAAATACCACCAAAGGAAAGCTCTATTTGTGGGAAAAAAAGGACGTCAATTTTGTTTGGGAGCCACGTTGCATGTCTGCGCAATTGTCAGTTAAAGCGACGCAGTGCCAAATCACAAAAAGTGCTCTGGTCTAGCTAGCCAAATGGTCCGGGGCTTAAGTGGTTAAAAAAATATTTTAAATTTCCAGCTTACCTTTTTTAGATGCTCTAACGTGGACCCTCCAGCAAGGAAAAATACTACACAGTTCTCTTTGTTTATGAGGCAGCTGGACAGTTGTTTTTGCCATAATTAACCCTGTCGGTACAGCGCAGGCAGATCTTCATGACCAAATGTAACTAGATTTGACCACTGTCTTTCCTAACAAATGGTTAAATGTGCGGAGACTGGGCTTCTTGCATTGTATGCTAATAAGGACAGATTTGGGACAGGCTCACTTCTTCAAAAAACCTTGCAATCAGCCATGACACCTTCTGAGAAACATCTAAAAAGTAAAAAATATTAGAAGTTAACCAGTCCAAATCTAAAGCCCTGAATGTATCCCTGCCAGCATCCACTCTCTCCCTACTCCAAAATAACTTCTCCTTCCAATGGTCCACTACATCCCTACCTTACTTAGGTATAAAGCTCACCTCTAACCCATCAGATCTATTCCACAAAAATTACCTCCCCATGCTATCCCACCTTACCTCTCTTCTCAATGCGTGGCGCCCGCTTTGTATTTCCTGGTTGGGCCGCATAGCTGCGGCCAAAATGTCGTTACTCCCCAAGCTACTATACCTATACAGAGTACTCCCTGTTCTGGTACCCCCCTATTTTCACAGAATCATTCAGAGCCGAGTGTTCAAATACATATGGGGCTCCACGAGACCCAGGGTCTCCAGAAAAGTTTTACTCCGCAACAAGTCCTCTGGTGGTTTGGGGGTACCGAATTTCCTTAAATATTACCATGCGGCCCAACTAGCGCAAATTACGCTATACCATGCCAAAGACGAGATCCCGATTTGGGTGAGCCTGGAGGCAATTGAACTACACCCTACCCTTATCTCCAATATCTTATGGTTACCAGCCCCACTACGGGGGCCCATAACCAATCCTGTGACCCTTCACTCTTTAAGACTCTGGGATAGGCTACGAACCTCCTCCGCATTAACTTCTCCCCATACCCCACTTCTCTCCTTCCTTGATCATCCCCAATTTTACCCAGCCTCTTCTGAACCGTCCTCTTTCCAAATCTGGAAGCATTTGGGCCTGAGTCGTATATGTGACTTAATAAAAGGGAACTCCATAAAATCATTTGCCTCCCTACAATCTACAGCACAACTCCCCAATAGGGAATGTTTCCGCTACCTCCAAGTGAGTCACTTCCTACAGTCACTCTTAGGGTCTGGCTTCGTACTAGGCCCCCTTTCTATATTTGAGAAGGTGTGCGACACGGACCCACATGCTCCAGGTATTATATCTGACTTTTACTCTTTCCTCACTTCTGCCCCAGGTGCTCTCCCACCCTATGCCCAACAATGGTCCAATGACCTCTCCATAGATGTGCCTCCAGATGAATGGTCCACCATTTGGTCCAATACCAAAATATCATCCCAAAATATTCTTGCACTCGAAGCCAGCTACAAAGTCCTGATGCGGTGGTATCTGGTCCCGGTCAGGATCGCCAAGTTCCTCCCATCATACTCCCCGAACTGTTTCAGAAACTGCGGTGAACGAGGCACTCATATCCATATATGGTGGACATGTCCTGTAGTGAAGAGCTTCTGGGCAATAATATTTCAGATGATCTCTACATTAATCCAGGATGTACTCCCCCCAGACCCCTCCCTAGCCCTTCTCAATCTCCTCCCAAATCACCTTACTAAAGCGCAAACCCGGCTCATTTTGCAACTTACTACAGCTGCCAAGCAAACCATTGCAAAAGCCTGGAAATCCCCTACTCTCCATATAGCTGAAACTAAAAACAGGGTCACCCAAGCGTTGATCCATAGCAAAATTGAAGCCACTATCTTAGACACAACCCCCAAACACCTGAAGATTTGGCAACCTTGGATTAACCATTTCCTTCCACAAGATTTTGATAACAGTTTACTCGAGCCATAACTCTCCATAAGGAATCCCAAACTCCAAACATAGTCCCTCGCCCTGTGTGTGCCGTCCGACCTCCCCTCCTCTCTTCTATCTTCCTTCTTCCTCTCTTCCTTTCCCACACTTTTGCTTTGCTATCTCCTCCCTGGCTTCTTTCTCTTTTCTCCTCTCCAAACCTTAGGTAACGCTTTGTCTTCTTTTGACCGGTTTGGCTGACAGCCCACCTACCTGCACATAGTGTATTACCCTAAGATTATTCCCCCTGTTAATGTGGGCTCTGGCCCGGTTCTGTTTACAATTTTTTGTAATTGTCTGTTCCCACATGTGCACTTATGCTCTCCCTGCCTGAGCACCTTGTACTGTACTATTTTGTCATCCTTACGTACATTGTTGAAAACGCTGTATGCACTTACTTTAATACCTAAACTGTTAATTTTTTATGTACCGTTCTTGTTTGTTACCAATAAAAAAAATTTAATTTTTAATTTTAATTAAATTTTAAATATTTTTTTAAATGTAGACATGCTGTGTGAATGGGAACATTTAACAAAAATATAGTAACAAACTCCTATTTGACTGCAAAAATAGAAATGCACTTTAAACTGGAAATACATTAGTACAATTTTGTTTGAAATCTTTTGTTTTAGGAATTTTCTAGTTGTTAGTGGAGTCAAATTGACATTATTTTCGAACCATAGTGACAAGAAAATTGAGGAGCAGGATAGAACTTTTTTCACTAATAAACTAATTTCTAACAGTGTATGTAGGTTTCATTTGGGAAAGTCCAACTGTTTCAAAATCTATTTTAAAAGCAAATGACATTTTGAAGTACTTTCAAACACAATCACCAAGTCATTGGACATACTGGAATTTTCGTACACATTTTTTTCAAAATTATACAGGGGCATGGCCATTGGCCAGCTTTACTTTTACCCTAGCAAAATAATACAATTGCACTTCAGCAGGGCAATTAGAATGCAATCACCCCGAGTTTACACAATAAAATGAGATCAAATATGTTATCTGGTTAAAAAAAGAGAAGGCTGCTAAAGGATGAAATAAACAGAAATCATCCTGATAAGTTTTGGTATATTTCCTCCTACACTCTGAGGTTTGCAGTGCTTACAAGTTTAGGGAGCTAGATGCCGGTGTAAATGGGGCCTTAGGAAATGATGAACCTCATGCTGCTTCCTTAGTGTACACAGCAGCAGGAAACAGTCGAGGGATTATGAGGCGAGATGAAAAACGCGTGGTATACTGCGCCCGGAGAGCCCAGCCTGAGACACAATTCTCATTTGGCTCCATGGTAGGAACGACCCTGGAATGATTATACGATGATTCAGTCAGTGTGCTGCTGACATTAACATATACAGCTGCCTTGAAAATCACTTATCTATGCATCCTGCTTGGAGCACACAGATCTAAAGACAAAATCTATGAAAAACTGATATTTATGTATTAGGCTGATGTCAGCAGGTTGAATCACTGACCAGCTTCTTAAATCTTAAATCAACAACTGAGCTCCCACTCCTGCCCACCAGCTACTCCATCAAGCTGCAGCAATATTAAAAATGCATTGCTTTTTTCTTCATTTTGAAGAAGACGCAACGGGAGAAGTGAGACTTTCTACTAGCCACAATGCAGACAGATGTGAAATATATATAAACGTGTGCTTTGCTACCCCCTTTAATGATATTTCTCACCAGTTTAATCACCCACAAAAATGTATTTTATATATACAATAAAATATACAGTATACCACTACAACAATCTCCCACGTTGATGTGTGCAGTTTTATACTCTTATGCCCCGTAAACACGAACGGATTTCCAGACAACAAATGTTGGATGTGAGCTTGTTGGTAGAAAGTCTGACCGTGTGTATACTCCATCAAACATTTGTTGTCGGACTTTCCGCCAACAAATGGCTAGCAGGTTCTCAAATTTTCCGCCAACAAATGTTTGTTGTCGGACGTTCCAATTATGTGTACACAAGTCCATCGGACAAAAGACCACGCATGCTCGGAATCAAATACGACCCGGAGATATAACTAGAGTTCGTAATGGAGAAATCACGTACGTCTTGTACGTCACTACGTTCGTATTTGTTGGCCAACATTTGTGTGACCGTGTGTATGCAAGACAAGTTGGAGCCAATATCCTTTGAACAAAAATCCAAGGTTTTGTTGGTGGAAAGTCCGATCGTGTGTACGGGGCATTCGATTTGCTATCAGATTCAACTTTTCAACAGGAGATTCAAATACAACAATTTTAAATCATACAAGTGCATAAATTGCCCATCAAACAATAACAGTCCTCCCGTGTATTGTCAAAACTTGATCCTATATCTGATATTTCTAGTGATATTATCAAAAACTGGTATACCTTGTGCTCCTTACTCCACCACCAATTACTATGCACTCACCAGAAAATTTTACCCAAAAAGTAGGTCTACCCAAGCTTGTGGTTAATATCCCTTTAGGTCAGCCCTTCCAGCCTCCAAACCTTCCGGTCCATCAGGTGCTGTTTCGTCTGAGGATCTTAAACTTAGACCTATTCAGAGGTTCCTATGTGCTTTCCCCTTAGAGGGGTCTTATCCCGTGGCTATATGCTCCTCAGATCCTCCAACTCTCCTCCAGGTAACCATACATCTATGGGACTGTTCCTCAACTTATGGATTATGGCTCAAAAACAATTATGTGTAAACCATCATAGTGTTTTTCCGTTTTAAAAGCTTCAGGTTTCATTAAAAATACCTTAAAGGGGTTGTAAAGGTTCAGGGTTTTAAAAAAAACAAAACATGTCATACTTACCTACGTTGTGCAGTTGGTTTGAGTGGCCCCAATCCTCCTCTTTTGGGGTCCCTCAGCGGAACTCCTGGCTCCTCCTCTTCTGGAGTGCTCTGTTGGAGAAGCAATCTCCTTTGTGGACACCAGTGCGGGCGCGCTCCCGTGTCCTGCTTCTGAGTCTTTTTACACAGAAAGCAGGACTCGGCCACGCCCCCAGCACCCGTGTTATTGGATTTGATTGACAGCAGCAGGAGCCAATGGCTGTGTTGCTATCAATCTATCCAATCAAGACACGAGACACTGGCCGGAGCTGGTGTGCTCATTCCCGTTGTGGGAAACACAGGGCTCAGGTAAGTATAACGGGAGCTCGGGGGGGGGGGGGAGCTGCTGAGTGACAGAAGGTTTTTCACCTTAATGCATAGAAACACGAGGGTAAAACTCACATTTTAAAGTGCACTAAAATATGTGTACATAGATATACAGCTTGCCAGGGTGCAATCACACTGCCCCCTTAAAGAATCCAAAATATAAGCAACACAATCACTTCCTACTTCCTATGATGACTCCCCCTGACATGTTTCATCACCAGTCACATGCCTCTCTCAAGGAAATCACTGGGATATCCACGCAGAATAGTGGGGCTATCACAGGTGGGTGTGGATAGCTTCCCATAAACTCCAATAGAATTGATATATAATAGTAGTATTGTAAGCCAAGATGGGGGATTCACCATTTTGAACAATGCAGAAAGAGCCTGGGAGTCCTGTATGGGTTAAGAGAGATTTCACCTTTTCAAAAAAAATAAAAGGTTTAAAAAAAAAGTGAACTAACATATTACATCCTCTCCACCCCCAAGTCCCTGTTGCTTTTAATTCTGTGGATGATTAGCTTTCACTGCCCACGCAGCTGGTGAAGTGGGGGAGGAATTTGAAAGCTGTTGACTTTTTCCACTTCTTTGCTTATGAAAATTGGGACAGATCAGAGCGAATTCGGATTGGTCAGCACTGGCACATGACCACTTTGACCAATCGGAATCTCCCTGATCCATCCCGGCATCCGTAAGTGTAGCACACTCTTAGTAAGGTTGCTAAGTGATAGGAAAATGTAGTTTTTGGCTTGGTGGTAGTCGGCCCAGTTTGATTTTTATAGGTGTGCATTTGGTTTCTCCCTAAGCTCAGTGGGGTGGTGGTCTCTTGCTGTTACCAGTAGGGGTCGCTGCAACACTGGCTATAGTATGAGGGTTTCCTACCAGGTTGAGTTCTGAATATTCATATTTCTCCCAGCCATCACAGTAGGTGGTTCAGTCCACTGGGGCATGATGGGGAAGAGTATAAATATTTAGGAAAGCCATGTGCTCACTTTCTTACCTCAGGCTGAGGCCTGAGAAGGTGCTGCTGGACTGTCAATGCTGCTGGGCCCAGAAGCACGACTGGGGGACTAGTATGCACTGGGTGTACAACGTTTCACGTCTGGCCTAGGAGGTCCACGATGCCTTTGCTTTGAGTCCTGGCTGTGGCAGTGCCAGAGGGCCCACACCTTCAACTTCAGAGATACCTTTGAAACTTGACCCTTCAGGATCCAGTCTACTATCACTTCACTAGTAAGCAACAGGAAGCTAAGTCTGGCCAGCTATTCCCTGTCCCCATGCGTAAAAGACTATGTATAAAGGATGTTTAATGATTGCCGCCCTCCAAAATAAACACCGCTCTGCGCCAAAGGAAGATGAATCATGCGTTTTTTTTAAAAGAGTAGTGAATATAAAGTGATAAGTGAGTATAAGAATAAACTAATAAAAGAATATAAATATGTTAGTGTGGATTTTATAAAGTGGATAAAATCTCAACTAATGTGAATATAGTGTAGGATGTTATAAACACATTAAAGCAGCTGCTTGAAATAGGCAAAAACTGTTTAAAAATACAATCGAGAAGAAAACACTACAAAGAGGTGTTTCCTGCAAAATTGTAGCAGCGCTTCTAATTGGACTAATAGTCCTGTGAGAATTAAATAAATAAATAAATAATTCCTTTGTGCATTAAATAAATAATAAACACCTGAATAAATGAAAATATACGTGAATAAATAAATTAAATAAATAAATTAAATAGATGAATATCGCTCAATAAATAGATATATATATATAAATGTTTAAAAATATATATATAAAATTGATAATAAATAAATAGATAATGAAAACAGTCCACGTCCATAAATATGTGAGTAAAGTGATCAATATCCAGTGTCCATAAATGTGACTGAGTAGACCAAGAATTATATTGAAGAATGAGGTGAGTGAATTTTCAATAGTGAAACGACCATGAGGTAAGATAATTCTGTATGGTAGTTGAGTTGCCACTTTTACACCATCCACCAGTGATATCACCAAAAAGTGGTATTCGTCCCCCTTTGGGGGTGCACTCACCAGAGATATCTGAAAAATACGCCTGTAATTACAATCGCGACCACTCCAGGTATACAGAATTATAAGACTGTTGTCATCCTCCTCAGCAACGCCACCTTCTCCAAAATCATCATACAGATTCTCCTTATTCCATCATTACTCCTCCAATCAGTGTAAGAATATGTCATAGGAAAGAAATTTGCAACATAGCGTGATACTGCTTTAAAAAGATCTATTTATTCAAACACTTTCCCCAGTACAAACCCCCTGTTAATTCAGCGTACCAGAAACTACAATTGTTAGGCAAATGTAAACCTGTGTGCTGGGTATGATGCTTCTTTCCCCGCCGGATCTCCGATGGAATTAGTTCCGCTGTACGATACAGCGGCGTCCTTCCTGGTTTCCATTGGTGGAACGCACCGTGAACCGCACACGCTCTGACGCTCTGACGTCACTTCCGTGTTGACCTACGCCCTGACGCGTTTCGTCATATCCGACTTCGACTCGAGACGAAGTCGGATATGACGAAACGCGTCAGGGCGTAGGTCAACACGGAAGTGACGTCAGAGCGTGTGCGGTTCACGGTGCGTTCCACCAACGGAAACCAGGAAGGACGCCGCTGTATCGTACAGCGGAACTAATTCCATCAGAGATCCGGCGGGGAAAGAAGCATCATACCCAGCACACAGGTTTACATTTGCCTAACAATTGTAGTTTCTGGTACGCTGAATTAACAGGGGGTTTGTACTGGGGAAAGTGTTTGAATAAATAGATCTTTTTAAAGCAGTATCACGCTATGTGGAAAATTTCTTTCCTATGACATATTCTTACACTGATTGGAGGAGTAATGATGGAATAAGGAGAATCTGTATGATGATTTTGGAGAAGGTGGCGTTGCTGAGGAGGATGACAACAGTCTTATAATTCTGTATACCTGGAGTGGTCGCGATTGTAATTACAGGCGTATTTATCAGATATCTCTGGTGAGTGCACCCCCAAAGGGGGACGAATACCACTTTTTGGTGATATCACTGGTGGATGGTGTAAAAGTGGCAACTCAACTACCATACAGAATTATCTTACCTCATGGTCGTTTCACTATTGAAAATTCACTCACCTCATTCTTCAATATAATTCTTGGTCTACTCAGTCACATTTATGGACACTGGATATTGATCACTTTACTCTCATATTTATGGACGTGGACTGTTTTCATTATCTATTTATTTATTATCAATTTTATATATATATTTTTAAACATTTATATATATATCTATTTATTGAGCGATATTCATCTATTTAATTTATTTATTTAATTTATTTATTCACGTATATTTTCATTTATTCAGGTGTTTATTATTTATTTAATGCACAAAGGAATTATTTATTTATTTATTTAATTCTCACAGGACTATTAGTCCAATTAGAAGCGCTGCTACAATTTTGCAGGAAACACCTCATGCGTAAAAGACTGTTTGCTGATACAGATGATGTTTGGTGCTGCAAGAATATAAGAGCCATTGCAGCGTTACGGGGTGCAGCTCACAGAGTGTCCCCTAATCTGGCTTTTCCTTCCAGTCTCAGGGGTCAAGGAGTGCTACTTTCAAGACCTGGAAGTTGATGTCCTTTTCTTTAAAACTCACATTTATCGGAGTAACTCATGTCCTATAGCCCTCCCTAGTTTCAAGTTTATTCAGCATTAAAATCCAAAAAGCTAATGTGTGTGTTCTGACAGCCTCTGCATAATCAGAAGAAGAACTCAGGTCCTCGTCATCATCTGCATGACTGTATTTTCATTAGATTCTATCATCATCAATCATTGGCCCCTATGGGGGTACCGCTACATAAGAAAAGAAGGGGAAGGAAATCTTTAGACCCCTGCGCCAGCTGTGTGGCCAGTGAAAGCTAATCATCCATGGAAGTGAATGCAGCAGGGACCAGGGGGTGGGGAGGGTATAGTGTGTTAGTTAAGCTTTTTATTTTTTGTGAAAAGGTGAACCTACACTTTAAGCAACTGTTCAAACCGTGCCTGTTGCTTTATAGGGATCACTAAACCTGCAAAGTGCACCTGCATCCTTTTTTAGTAATACATCTATATAGAGCTTGTTCCAATTGATTGATTGATTGTTTAGCACTACACTTTTCAAAATAACTGAACACACCTGACCACCGATCGATCAATGTATAATTATTTTATAGGCAGTGGGAGCTGCATTGGCCTCAGCCCAATACAGATGGGGTTTAGGGAACGGCCAACAATATATGCCCTTAATCATTGGCTGGTATGACCTAAACATCAATAGTCTATAATGAATTATTCATTTTGTGTAACATACCCTTGAAATAATAGCTGGACATAGATGGGTCCATTCTGGGACATTTGATATGATAAGCATGTATTCCCAAAATGTATGCCCCTGACATAAGGCCATATGAATATATAACTTTACCACATAAGACCATACAGACTTATGTATGTCTCTCAGAATGTAGATATCATGTAAAGAGACAGTTGTGAGTAATTATTACTTAAAGCCCAACTCTAAGATATTAGCAACTCCTCTCCCACAACTACATCCCTATCCAAATTCCTTTTTTAAATGACCACCTTAAATGCACCTTGAAGACTCTGAGGCCACATGGAAAAATGTGCTATGGTCAGATGATTTGATCAAAGATTGTATGGCTCAGAACAGTGGCAAACAAAGTCTTACTTTGGAAGTTTGCAGTCAGGGTGTCCAAGCTGAAGTGTCTTCCCACACGCCAAAAGACAAACGGTCATGGAGTAAAAGAAGCAGCCGGTGACTCCATAACATCAAGCATATTTATTTTCAAGCCTTCACAGTGAGTACAGTCAGCAGCAGACTAGTTTTGGCGATAAGCCTTGTTCACAGCACGTGCTGTGAACAAGGCTTATCGCCGAAACTAGTCTGCTGCTGAAGGCTTGAAAATAAATATGCTTGATGTTATGGAGTTACCGGCTGCTTCTTTTACTCTATGGTCAGATGAGACTAAAATTGAATTATTTAGCCTCAGTACCAAACAATATGTCTAGCGAAAATTCAATACAGCCCACCATCCAAATAACATCTTTCCTACAGTAAAGCATGGAGGTGGTAATATCCAGTTATGGAGGTATTTCTCTGCAGCAGGGACTGGAGCACTTGTCAGGATAGAAGCAAAAAAAATGGATGGGGCAAAATACCGTCTGGAAGAAAATCTGCTGCCCTCTGCCAGAAAGTTGTCAAGGGGAAGAAGGTTTACCTTCCAACATGACAATGACCCAAAGCACACAGCAAAAATTACCACACAGTGGTTGAAGGAAAAAAGGTGAATGTCCATGCATGGCTTAATCAGAGCCCAGACTTAAACCCCATTGAAAATCTGTGAAATGACTTGAAGGCTGCATTCCACAAATGGTCACCATCAAATTTAACTGCATTTGATTAGTTCTGCAAAGTGTGGGCAAATATTGCAAAGTCTAGATGTGCACAGTTAGTAGAGACTAGAGATGGGCCAAACACCCCCGTGTTCGGTTTGCACCAGAACTCCCAAATTAAAAAAATCCTTTAAATATAGTGCCTGGTCCCCTTAGTCTGCCTTAAAGTGGTGCATCTGCAGTATGAATAGAACAGCACAGAAAAAATGACTTTTATAAAGGAAACAAAATGCATGAAATGATATTTAAATTGCTGACATCGGCCCTGTGGAGGTTGCTGTGACTATTATTATTGGATTATTATCAGTGGTGGATTCACTAAAACTTATGTAATCTTCCATTATTAGAGGGTCCATACTCTGTGGTAAGAGTACATCTTGACCTCTGTGTAGGTGGCTTTTCACATGGTGGAGGATTTTTTCTGAATCTGCATTCACAAGCACTCCTACATTGTTTTTTTATTTTTTCCTTTATTTTGACTATTTATTAAGCCATTAGGTTTTTTGGACTTTGAACACTTACAATTTAGTTCATACTTATCTTTCTATTATTTTTGTTGTGTTTAATGTATCACAATTAATGTCGCAGATTTCTTTTCATTATTTGTTTGCTTATAACACAAGCGCAGTATTGCTTGCACAATTTGGGTACGCATAACATGTTTGTTATTTTTACCAAAAAAAAAAAAAATAGATTTTACAATCACTTTAACACATTGAGCACAATAAAATAAACATTCACCATTAATTAGAAGGGAGGGATTTTGTGGGACTTTGAATGAGGGTACTCCATGTATATGAGAAAATGACAACATAAAATTAAATTACAATACATGATTTATTACAGTCTAGAATACATATCAAATGTTTTGTATCAAATACATAGGTAGTCACCAGACTTACACTAAATATGCTGCTACATAGCATGCAATACAAATAGAAGTAGACATGGCAAGTATACATGGTATAGTAAATCGATTGAAAAAACAATATAATAGAAAAGTAACTGTTGGCATCTAGTGGCACGCATTTCCTGGCATTTTAGCCATTCATCAGGAGTGTTATGAAGTAATAAACTAAGAAAGAAAGAACAGGGGTTAATGATTAATACCCTTAAAATAAGGGAGGACAGGGGATTTATGTCCCAACATGGTGGAGATAGATTGTGATACTTACTAACAGCCCCAAGGCCAAGTCCAGTATCCACCAAGGAAGACGGGGGTAGGAGGCGGGGGAGCCCTCCAAGGGTGGAGAACATCTCCCAGAGCCCAGCATAGTGGTCACAGCATGATACAATAGACTATGTGTACACCAGAAGTGCATGGTATTCCTAGAAAAAATGTGTCAATAAAGGGATTGGTTATATGTGTAAAAATGTGAAGGTAAAGGGGCAAAAATGTCTATGTGTTCCCGCAGGGGGACTACATGTGGGGGTGTATGTGAAAAAAACAAAAAACAAAGTAAGGGGAGAGAAAACAGACACAAAACATACCAAAAGAGGATGGCTGATAGAAAATATCAGCCATATGACGTCCTCCCCTTCCCGGCCCTCCAGGGAGCGCGCTCGCGCCATGTCACTGGGCACCCGATGCGCGTGCCCGGCGGCCGCGATGTCCGCCGGGCACCTGCGATTGCCCGGTAACACAGCAGGCTCCTGTCAGAGGAGAGGAGACAGATGGTGTGTTCTCAGTACAGAGAAACACTGATCGGTCTCCTCCCCTTGTGAATCCCCTCCCCCTACAGTTAGAATCACTCCCAGGGAACATATTAACCCCTTCAGCGCCCCCTAGTGTTAACCCCTTCCCTGCCAGTCACATTTATACAGTAATTAATGCATTTTTATAGCACCGATCGCTGTATAAATGTGAATGGTCCCAAAAATGTGTCTGCCGCAATATCGCAGTCAGGATAAAAATCGCAGATCCCCGCCATTACTAGTTAAAAAAAAATAATAATAAAAATGCTATAAATCTATCCTTTATTTTGTAGGCGCTATAACTTTTGTGCAAACCAATCAATGTACGCTTATTGCGATTTTTTTTTACCAAAAATATGTAGAAGAATATGTATTGGCCTAAACTGAGGAAAAAATATTTTTTTTATATATTTTTGGGGGATATTTAGTATAGAAAAAGTAAAAAATATTGTTTTTTTTTTTTTAAACTTGTCCCTCTTCTTTTGTTTATAGCGCAAAAAATTAAAACCGCAGAGGTGATCAAATACCACTAAAAGAAAGCTCTCAATTTTATCTGGGTACAGTGTTGCATGACCGTGTAATTGTCATTCAAAGTGTGACAGCGCTGAAAGCTGAAAAATGGCTTGGGCAGGAAGGGGGTGAAAATGCACTGTATTGAGGTGGTTAAAGCTGATCATAGATGGATAGAATGTTAAATGAAGGCTTAGGAAAAATTGTACAAAAATTCTCAGAACATTTAAATGTCTTTAGTAAGATTTTGTTTGCTTTTAACATCTGATTTTGGAATGAATGGACTTTACTGAACATAACCACATACACTGTTAGAAATTTGTTCATTCCAGAAGATCCCATATATTGGCACATAACAAGTTGAACTGTTTCTCTCTGTATGAAAACAGTTGTCTCTCGGCAGAGGTCTGACACATACCCTGCTAAATCAGAACTAGAGGACCCCAATCAGCAGGGAAGGTGAGTTTTTCTGATTGCAAAGCTGTAAGTCTGATACAGCAGGGAGCGCGTTGGACCTCTGCAGAAAGACTACTCTTTGTGACATGGGCTCAATCTGCAGCATATTGACAGGGGTCAAGCTTTTATATTCTCTGGCTGCTTTCTATAGATAACAAACTGTAAGATTCTGCACACCTTTTGGTTTGATGCACATAGACTGTAAGTAAAGTGAAAGTTCCATTGGGATTTAAGTCATGTGATGGCATTTCATGGTCAAACAGAGAGAAATGTTACAGCTCCTATTGCTATTACTATCTTTCACCAATCACCCATCCTGAGGAGCAGAGAACTGAGGAGTTCAGCCAAACACAGCAGTCACTAGTGCATGGGGCTCTTTTCACCCTTGAAGGCCTCTTGAACCCCTCCCTAGGCAAAGAGAGCCTTGACTGATGGGGGCATGGCTAGGTGCATGACAAGGGGAACGATTGGTTGGGACATGTGGGATGAGATGGGCCTGAGCTCAAGAAATTGTGTGCCCCAGGGAATGCTGGGTCTTTCGGAAAAGTCGTTGGAAGAGCTGCCCACCCTCCCGCCCTCTTTTTTCCTATGTTATGGTAAGTCACAGATTGGTTTTCTTGACCTTGCCAGCAGTTAAAGTTGCTGTAATGGACTATGCCCTTGATGGGAAATTGGAAGTCGGCTGTCTGTCCAGGACTTATTGTAAGGACAGGCCCCACTTCCCTCTTTTGGTGCTGTAACTGGCAAGACTGTGACTGGCACTGGTTAAATATGTTCACATGTTATGTGTTGGAATTTAATAAAGCTGTGGCCTTGCCCTTTCCAACCTAATGGTTGTAAGTGTCTTATTTAATGGGTTAAAGAGCAAGGGGTGGTGGGGGATTTGATCCTATGGTGTTATGTTAAGTGGGATCTAAGCCCATTGTGCCTCAGCAGTCATGATGCTGAAACAAACTTAGTAAACTTCAGCTTTAGGGATCCTTCGGTAGAAAACATGCAGCTGTTTTCCTGCCCCTTGCCCACCCACCAAAATGCTAACATTACAGCCTGGCAGGGCTGAACACGTGCCATGGCCACGATGCTTTGCTTCATGGCCGCACCATTTATAATTCGGGCTGCAGAATTTCACAGCCAGCACTGCTTGACAAACTTGTCCACTGAGTTGACTCACTGAGTTGAGGAAGCGCACCACATCTACAAACCAAGCGCTTGTTTTACAGTTGTGGTGCAATTTTTACTACAAAATCCCCTTTGAGACTGAAAAAAACAGCAGCTGCTCAGGAGGTGACAGAATCGCCTCCTAAACACCCACCAACCGCACTGAAAAGTGATCCACCGCAGCCTTGAAGTGAATCTTTACATTTCCTAAACATGTAAACACAGTCGTTTCTTCAAAATCTGTGCCCGTTACTGATATTCAAATTTTGACTTTTAGCAAAGGTCAACAGCTAAGCCTTTATCTCCATTTCTAACCACTACACCTGATTGCTGACTATGCAGAGAGCAGTAACACATGACTGTCATCGGAAAGGCACAGGCTGTGATGGATGGTCAGGCTTAACCTTCTGTATACTGAATGAGAGCCAAAATGGTGGCACCAATTAAGGGAATGACTGGATCTCTGGCAGACTTAATTTTTACTGATTATGCATCAGGAGTTATTTATATGCTGAATGACTCATACCTGCAAAACAGAAAAGGAAAGGGCTGCTATAGCTTTTATACACCCTCTGAATTCCAGCAACCAGATAAATGCATAGCTAAAAAACACATACCGTATATACTCGAGTATAGGCCGACCCGAATATAAGCCGAGGCACCTAATTTTACCACAAAAAATGGAAAAACGTATTGACTCGAGTATAAGCCTAGGGTGAGAAATGCACAGCTACTGTAAGTGGAAAAGAGGGTCAAGAATTCCCATTTGCAGCCTCACTGTGCCCATTTGCATTCCTCACTGTGCCCATTTACAGCCATAGGTCCCACAAAACTTGGTAGTTAAGGGTTCCTAGATGCCCCCTAACTGCAGCCAAAATTTGGGGTCTCTGGACCCAAAGGGTCCTGAAATAACATTGCTGCAGATGGACACAGTTGACCGACTTTGGGGCCCCGTATCTTTGGCCCCTTTGGTGCTAGGAATCCCAAATTTGGTATGCATACTCACAACATATGGCACATATATATATATATATATATATATATATATATATACACAACATATCAAAAGATGGGGTTCCTATTACTAAGTGACCCCGAGATACGGGGTCCCAAAGTCGGTTCAGAAAATGTCAAGCACTTTTCTGCAGCAGAGAATGACATTTTCGGAACCGACTTTGGGGCCCCGTATCTCGGGGCCACTTATTGCTAGGAACCCCATCTTTGGATATGTTGTAGTGTTGGTTCCACTGGGTTTGCACACCAAGGGGTTCCCAGCACTAAGAGGCCCCGAAATAAGGGGCCCCAAAGTCGGGTCAGAAAATTTTATTTTCTGCTGCAGAAAAGTGCTTGACTCCAGTATAAGCCAAGGGGGGCACTTTCAACACAATAAAATGTGCTGAAAAACTCGGCTTATACTCAAGTATATATGGTATGTGATGTCTTATCTGTCAAAGGGTTTGTAATTCTGTCCAGCCCTTTTTGAATAATACATACACCTCTTCCAGACAGTGTAGCTTGGAAGGTAACAATACTTTCTGTGTTTTGCCTTTTGTTAGCTGTATATACAACTAAGATTACAAATACATAATTGTATTTAATTTTTTATTTCATTTATTTTTTTATCTGAACTGCACACCAATCCACTCTTCCAAACACTTTATATCCAGCTATTAGTAATACACCTGCATCCATGTTCTCCTTGCCCAGGAACTGCCCCTCCTTGATGGGTAGTTTCACCACTACTTGCTTGATTTCAATGAAATGCAAGGTAAAACGCATAAAGGAGGGTGGTTCATGGCAGAGATGGCACAGATGCACAGATGGCACAGATGCAGCTGTATTACTGGTGAACCAAAAAAGATTTCGGAAGAACTAATTGGTTTGAGGCCTCCATTCATCAGTGTCTTTCAATGGCGAGTGGAGACAGGCTTATTACTTTCAATAGATTTCTTTTAGAAATGACAAGAGACAGAGTATAAAGGAATACAAAACAGGAGTAGCAGCATATCAAAACAATGGTCTACAATCTGGATACAAATTCTTCAGGTGCAATAAAATATAGAAAAGTACAAACAACCAAAACGGAGTAAAGGCATCCAAGGTATAAATAATGGCCCTAAAGACCAATTTAACAACAAAGATTGGTAAGAATTTGCATTAATGATTGTTAGTCACTGCCCCTCGGGAGGCCCGGGAGGGCCCATTGTCAAAAGACGACAATCAGTCCAGGGTGCAATAGTTTGAACACACGGGTCTCCCCAATAATACACACAGGAGGGAACTAAGCCCCCCAACATAAAAGTTGTATTATCCACAAGGTAGGCCGACAGTATGAACTGAGCCAAAGGGGAACGTGCGGTATCATTGAGTACAGCCTAATAGCAAATGAAGATGAAACGAGAAACATCAGGTTATTTATGGGAAGGACCATCACAAAGCACCCTAAAGGGCAGGAAGAATCCCACCCTAAAAGTAACACAGCAAACGAGGGTCAAGGAAGTTCAAGGCTTGATACTCCAAAAAAAAGGAGAAATAGGTAGTAAGAAAGAAGAAGAGAAAATTAGAGGCTGAATGGACAAGACCCGACACAGCCAGGGAAAGATTGCGTCACAGATTGGAGACAGGCTTCTTGATCAGGCACCCTGGGCGTCCACAATGAGTGAGAGAGGTGCAGGTTTGGAGTGGTGCTCTATATTTGGGGTGTTTGACTCCTTTTTTGAGAGAAAGAGAGGGACTTTTTTTTCTGCATTGTGGGCATTTGGGAGGTCCTACTAAGGTTATCTGTAAAAAACACTTCTGAATGCAAACGCTCAAAAAATCCGCTAAACGCGCATACACGGGGCATGTAAAAGTGAAAAACTGAAGTTTTGAACCGTTGGTTACTAGCTGTCAAGTTGCAGCATTCAGAAGAGGTTTTCAAACGTCCAGTGTACATGAAGCCTTAAAGTGGTATTAAATCTAAAAACAAAATATAAAATATTGCAGCTTACTAATCGTTAAAGTGGTTTGAAAGGCTCAAGGTTTTTTACCTTTATGCATTCTATGTGCAGCAGCTCGGCCCCCCTAATATTTACCAGAGCCCCATCTTGATCCAGCAATGTCAAAACGTTTTTGTCAAAGATTTCGTGAGCAGCATTTTTACAGGGATGAAAACGAAACTTAAAGTACAGCACATTTTCGTCCACTGACGAAAACTATGACGAAAATCAAATCCGTCGGAAAAATGGCAAGGAGGGACATTTACCCTCATGAACTATCGTATTTATCGGCGTATAACACAGTGCGTGCGTGTTATATGCCAATATATGTTTTTATCAACAGGGGGGCGGTGATTGGGCAGTCCGCCCTGGGTGCCACACATTGGGGGGGTGTCAGGCCGGCCGCCCGGCCTCTCCTGCCCCTTAGACAGCACTGCCAGCATAGTCTAAAGTTAGGAAAAAAGCCCCTTCTCCTACTCCACTCCTCCTGTGTCACTCTCATTGTAAAACAAAGCTTCTAAATACCTCAATAGTTCCGTTCTTGTTGGCCGCTCTCCTCCACCCGCTCCTCCTCCGAGTGTTGCTTTAGATTGGAGAGCGGTCACATGGCCATCCAGGACCGTTTTTAATGCAGGGCAAAAGAGGCAGCTGCCCTGGGCCCTATCATTGTAGTGGGGCCCAAAGCAGCTGCCTCATACTTGGCAACTAGCCCAGTTTAAATCCCCTTATCCCTTGAAGTTTTAGTCCCGTGCTTAGTCCTGTTATCTCAGTGTAAACTTCTGCTTCCCAGCTCTGCCCTATTGCCATGTACAGATGACTCACCTGCAGACCCTGTGTTTACATGTATATAACCTGCATTTATATGTAAATAGCGGCAGCATTAATATGTAAATAACCGTGGACCATGGCATTGATATGTAAATATAGTCAGCATTCATATGTATATCATGTCCCCCTGAGGTCACATACACCATCACTTCTGCTGAATGCTGCCCACTGGGGAGGTAAAGGAGCAAGCTTGAAAGTCCTGAATACAACTGTGGTCATTAAGCCTAACATCAGCCTGTTCTGCAAAAGTAAGCAAATTGGAGGCAGAACCCTTCTTCAAAATAACATGGTGCCACCCTGAATTTTGGTGCATGTGAATATGCAGGCAGGCAGGGAGGAGATGGTGTGCTGTAACCTTTAGCAACCAATCAGTGAGCAGCAATGCTGTGCACTAACCTCTTGCATCCAATCAGTGAGCAGTAATAATGTGCA
Source organism: Lithobates sylvaticus (assembly GCA_028564925.1). Lineage (NCBI taxonomy): Eukaryota > Metazoa > Chordata > Amphibia > Anura > Ranidae > Lithobates > Lithobates sylvaticus. The sequence continues at coordinate 131,978,959 of CM053038.1, forward strand.
GTAACCTCTAACAACCAATTAGTGAGTGGTATGGATGTTCAATAACCTCTAGCAATCAATCAGTGAGCAGTATTGATGTACAGTAATCTCTAGCAACAAATCAACAAGCAGAAGTCATGTGCTGTAACCTCTAGGAAATAACAGTGAGCCATAATGTGTGCTGTAACCTCTAGCAGCCAGTCAGTGAGTGATAATGATGCACTTTAACCTCTGGCAACCAATCACAATCGCTGCCTGATCTCATTCAGTAAATAGATTTTGAGTCTAGCTGCTATTTATTGTATGTCTCAAAGCATGTGGAGAGCGAAATTGCGTGGAAAAGGGGGCCCAAGAAAATGTTTGCCCAGGGTCCAATCAATATTAAAGATATTAAAGAGACGGCCCTGTGGCCATCCATGAAACGTCAGAGAAGAGCAGTCAAGTGACCGGGTCAATGAAAAAACAGAACTTTGGAGGTATTTAGAGACTTTTTTTTTTTAAATCAAAAAAGGTTTTATTGAATAACAAAACATACAAGTGTAATTTACAGCTCACATCTCAAGCATGTATTCTTGTCAAAACATAGGAGCATATACATCCCAGCAAGAGGAATAATCAAGCATTTTTCACACATCTCCCCATACCATATCATCCTATCCACAGTAGATATTAACACTGTATATCTTGGCTCTGCTTTAATACACATATTTAGAGTTATCTACGGTAGGCGTCCTACATTTAGTGCGCCCTGCTGCCCCCCCACCCCAAAGCACCTTGTCCCCATGTTAATGAGGACAAGGGCCTCTTCCCGACAACCCTGTTGGTTGTCGGGGTCTGCGGGCGGGGGGCTTATCGGAATCTGTGAATCCCCTTTAATAAGGGGGCCCCCAGATCCCGTCCCCCCACCCTATGTGAATGAGTATGGGGTACGATGTACCCCTACCCATTCACCTAAGGTGTAAAAGTGTAAATAAAAAAAACACACAATTTTTTAAAATATTTTATTGCACAGCTCCGGGGGTCTTCTTCCGTCTTGGGGGGTCTTCTCTCTGTACTCCTCCGCTATCTTCTGCTTTTTTACCTAGCTCTTTTACCTAGCGGAGGAGCACGGCTTTCTTCTTTGTCGCCACCGTCGTCGTCTGGGGGTCTCGTTCCGCCTTCGGGGGTCTTCGGGGGTCTTTTCTGTTCTTGCCACTGTCGCCGCCTTCTGCGCCGTCTTCTTCTTCCTCTTCTTATTCTTCCGATGTTGACTCTTCGCTCACTCTGGCCGGAATGGCAGAGACACGCGGTGTTGTGACTTATATAGGGACAAGGGGCAGGGTCACATGCTCATGTCACATGGTGACCCCGCCCACATATGATGTCACAGTCCCGGAGGATGCTGGGACTGTGACATCATATGTGGGTGGGGTCACCATGTGACATGAGCATGTGACCCCGCCCCTTGTCCCTATATAAGTCACAACACCGCGTGTCTCTGCCATTCCGGCCAGAGTGAGCGAAGAGTCAACATCAGAAGAAGAAGAAGAAGAAGAGGAAGAGGAAGAAAAGGAAGAAGAAGACGGCGCAAAAGGCGGCGACAGCGGCAAGAACAGAAGAGACCCCCGAAGGCGGAACGAGACCCCAGACGACGGCAGCGACGAAGAAGAAAGCCAGGCTCCTCCGCTAGGTAAAAGAGCTAGGTAAAAGAGCAGAAGATAGCGGAGGAGTCCGGCGAGAAGACCCCCCCAAGATGGAAGAAGACCCCCAGAGCTGTGCAATAAAATATTTTAAAAAATTGTGTGTTTTTTTTTTATTTACACTTTTACATCGTACCCCATACTCATTCACATAGGGTGGGGGGACGGGATCTGGGGGCCCCCTTATTAAAGGGGATTCATAGATTCCGATAAGCCCCCCGCCCGCAGACCCCGACAACCAACAGGGTTGTCGGGAAGAGGCCCTTGTCCTCATCAACATGGGGACAAGGTGCTTTGGGGTGGGGGGGCAGCAGGGCGCACTAAATGTAGGACGCCTACCGTAGATAACTCTGAATATGTGTATTAAAGCAATCAACATGGGGACAAGGTGCTTTGGGGTGGGGGGGCAGCAGGGCGTTTTTTCGGCGTAGGGGGGTTACCCTTAAAATCCATACCAGACCTAAGGGCCTGGTATGCTCCTGGAGGGGGAATCCATGCCGTTTTTTTATTTAAAATTTGGCCTGTAGTTCCCCCTCAAGGCGACACTGTTGCGTCAATATAGATGGAGATCCGACTTGGAGGCGACTTCCATTGAAATCAATGGGTACAAGTCGCCTAGAAGTCGGATTGAAGTCTAATTACAGGGGTTACTAATGAATTTGCAGCTGATTCGCACCTAAAACGCTGACAAACCACTGAACAACTGACGTTTTAGTGCGCAGTTACGCTGGACATTAAATTCGCACCGCACTGGTGTGAACCCAGGCTAAGAGTTTCAATTTGTATGCAATCTGGCAGGCCCTTGCACTACATGGTTTTGGTAAATCTGAAGACAAAAATCTGCAGAAAATCTAATAGTGTGTATGGGGTCTAAGACTAAAACTAAATAAAAATTTGCTGCCAAAATTAACACTGCTGCCGGGTCTCTTCCTCGTCATTGGCTGAGACATTAGCAATCACAGCCAGTGTGCAAATGAGAAGAGAGTGGAGGTGGAGCCGAGCCATGCCCTGTGTGTAAATGGACACACAGAGTAGAAGCTTGGGATCAAACCTGCTCAGGTGCCCCCATAGCAAGCCACTCGGCACGAGGGAGGGGCTAGGAGCACCGCCGGGGGACACGAGAAGAACATGTTTTTTATTTAAAAAAAAGAATATCACTTTAAATGTTGTAGCTACCTTAGTCTTCTTATTGTAGCCTTGTTTTCCTTTATTTCAACTGGTGATCCGACCAGTAATACACTTCCTGTCTTAGGGTGTCTCCACTCTGGATGCAGGAACAACAGAGACACCTTTGGATGTTGTGGAGTGCTTACATATGTTTACATGCATTACGCCAAAAAAAGTAGGGGCGGCGCACCTGGGGCCCCATCAGGTCCGGCTCCGTCACAATGAATGATTTAGGGGCACAGGCCGGCAGTGCTGAGGTCAGGCAGAAGGAAGGATGGTAACTGCAGTCTCTACACACAGACATCTTAGCACTAACAGTGGGGCTTGGGCTTGGGCTGAGCAAGCTTTGGTCTGCCAGGCGGCGGCATCTTCTGATCCGCCTGCCATCTCCAGACTCAGCTGGGTTGTCACTTGTCCGGAGAAGCACAGGGCCCCCGATGACGTCATGTATGACGAAACTAGTAGGGCAGATGTCCGACTACACCATGTTACTCTGATCCTGATCTGCAGACTTTTATGTTGGATCTTTCATTTATGTGATACACTGTATCGGACCTGTGGAAACTTTTAATAGCATTTTTTTCAATAAAACCATTGCGGTTTTACACTATGTGGCAACTTTTTCCTTTTTTTAGATAACTTTCATGAGAGAGAGTGAAAAACCAGCACTGTCGGCCGTGACGTTATCCTCCTTCATACCCAGTGGATGGATCCTTCATGATGTGTGAATCCATGTCAGACTAGGCTCCTTTAACGTGGAGTCTAGATATCCGGTAAGGGCACATCTTGTACTAACACAGTGAAAGGTGCACTTGGGTGTATAGTCGTCCATCATCTTTGGACATGTTTGCAACGATTTCATCACATTTATTCCTATATGGATACCTTTATAGACTGATCACTGTCACTTATATTTTGTATGCATTCATCACTACTTACATAGCATGGCAATTGTTGTTTTTTATGTATCTTCCACAATTTGTTCTGTTGTGTGTTTGCCACTGCCAGCTGCTTTTTTGATAATTTATTATTACTTTCACCTGCGCAATTACAACCTCCCCCCTTTTTTTAATCAAATATACCCTAACCAATTGCCACCCACCCGCAGTAGTTTTATTGAGGGTTGGCAGCACAGATAGGCCAGACAGCCTACCTATATGTTGCCACCTGTCTTTCACTCACGCATGCCCCCTGCAAACCCGTGCTGTGATTGGACGACAGGTTTCAGCCAATGACTTTGGCAGAAATCTGCTGATGAGCTGTGTCCACAGCACAGAGTTCTGATTACACAGAAAAGCAATTTGACTGTTTCTACTCCCTGCAAAGGGGGTAAAAACAGCCAGAGCTGTAAGTAAAAGCAGCACACATTATACAGTTAACCACTTAAAGTTAACCCCTTTCCAGTCAGTGTCATTAGTACAGTGACAGTGTACAGTATAATATCTGATCACTGTATTAGTGTCAGTTGGTTACTGTACCTTCCTGCGAGGATCTGTTAGTGCCAAATTGCCTGCCACACTATCACAGTCCCACTAGAAGTCACTGATCACCATCATTACCAGTATAGCATCAAAATTGTCACACAAGCCAATTAACACTTATTGGAATTTTGTTTTTCAAAAAACATGTAGCAGAATACATTTTGGCCTAAATTTATGAAGAAATTTGATTTTTTGGGGGGATTTTTTTTTATTTCATATGTTTTATAACTGAAAGTACTAAGAAATATATGTTCAGTCGGTACACTGTATTACCAAAAGTATTGGGACGCCTGCCTTTACACACACTTTACAACTTTAATGGCATTCCGGTCTTAGTCCGTAGGGTACAATATTGAGTTGGCCCACCCTTTGCAGCTATAACAGCTTCAACTTATTGGAAAGGTTGTCCACAAGGTTTAGGAGTGGGTCTATGGGAATGCTTGACCATTCTTCCAGAAGCGCATTTGTGAGGTCAGGCAGTGATGTTGGATGAGAAGGCCTGGCTCGCAGTCTCTGCTTTAATTCATCCCAAAGGTGTTCTATGGGGTTGAGGTGCAGGCCAGTCAAGTTCCTCGACCCCAAACATGACCATCCATATCTTTATGGACTTTGCTTTGTTCACTGGTCCAAATCGTTTGGTGGAGGGGGGATTGTGATGTGGGGTTGTTTTTCAGGGGTTGGGCTTGGCCCAGTTTGGGGATGGCCCCTTCCTGTTCCAACGTGACTGTGCACCAGTGCACAAAGCAAGGTCCATGAAGACATAAATGTGCGAGTTTGGGGTGGAGGAACTTGACTGGCCTGCACCTCAACCCGATAAAACACTTTTGGGATGAATTAGAGCAGAGACTGCGAGACAGGCCTTCTCATCCACATCAGTGCCTGACCTCACAAATGCGCTTCTGGAAGAATGGTCAAACATTCCCATAGACACAAATCCTAAACCTTGTGGACAGCCTTCCCAGAAGAGTTGAAGCTGTTATAGCTGCAAAGGGTGGGCCAACTCAATATTGAACCCTACGGACTAAGACTGGGATACCATTAAAGTTTATGTGCGTATAAGGGCTGGTGCAAGGATTTTTGACACCCTAGGCAGAACCTAATTTTGCCGCCCCCCCTGGCCCCACTCCTGACTCCACCCCCTTTGCACTGTCCATGTATACGCCACCTTTTTAATGAAGCACCCATCAAATGCAGCCTCACCAGCGCCCATCAAATGCAGCCTCACCAGCGACCATCAAATGCAGCCCACTAGCGCCCATCAAATGCATCCTCACCAGCGCCCATCAATACAGCCTCACCAGCGCTCATCAATGCAGCCTCACCAGCGCCCATCAAATGCAGCCCACCAGCGCCCATCAAATGCATCCTTACCAGCGCCCATCAATACAGCCTCACCAGCACTCATCAATGCAGCCTACCAGCGCCCATCAATGAAGCCTACCAGCACCCATCAAATGCAGCCTCACCAGCGCCCATCAAAGGCATCCTACCAGTGCCCATCAATGAATGTTTGACACACCCCTGCACCTCTGACATCATATGCGAACAGAGCTGCGGCTGCCTGCTGATGCTGAGACTTAGTTGCGTGCTGCAGAGAGAAGAGAGTAGGGACACCAGTGGCCAGGTGCCTTAGGCAGCAGTGCGCCCTAGGCGGCTGCCTAGTTTGCCTAGTGGTAGCACCGGCCCTGCAGGCATCCCAATACTTTTCGTAATATAGAGTATGTAAATTGGGGCAGGCTTGTGGAGGCCCCAGTACATTACTTTGCCCAGAGGCCCATGATGCTAATAAGATGGTTCTGATGTCCTGAACTACTCCTACTGAAATCTGTTTCTTTTAGAATGTCTATGCCCTGTGACTGTCATGCATTGATGTGAAAGGACCCTAAAAGGATTTTCTCTCTATATTAGATTAGTGCAATTCCATTTTTCATCCTTTCATTTACCACTTTACCTGTTTGTTACAAACTAGTGATTTCTTAAAATATACGTTTTTTTTTTTATTTTGACTTGACGACCTGAATTTCTAGAAAATCTTTCTGGAGATCTCATCTCACTGTCAGGTAAAGGGAGCTGCTGTGACAAAAAGAAAACAGGACCACAAGAAGACAACAATCAAATGGAAGATAGCAATCAGAGACAAAGATAAAAAGGAAATCCATCTGAAATGAATAGTGACTGGAGTGAAACCGCTAGAGTCAGATTGTTATTGCTGTATTAAATTACAGTTAATTTCATTTCACAAGAGTTTCATTAGTAATGTGCAGCTCAATACAGCTCAGCAAATCTCTTTCATAAAGATTTTCTGTTTGCAGAGCCTTCATTTACCGAGTGCGCTGCTTGAAGTAAGCGTTCAGACCATGTGCATATTTAAGTACGCCAAACCAGGGATGATCAAATCAGGAGAATCGCCGATTTAGCACTTTTTGATTTGCATATTTCCATGTAGATCTGTCTGATCTGCAGAGAATCACACAATCGAGGAGTCCAGGCAATCCTCATTAATGAATTATTTCAGCCTCTGCAGGCTGCAAACATTTGCATGTACAGAAATATTATTGCAGATTTTGGTTTTCAAACCAATTCAGTAATCACTTCCTCAGATGTTTTTTCCTTATTAATTATAGACTAGCTAAAAGCAGCCATGGTAGAAAAAACGCATTCTGGGGTCTATATGCAACTTTAGACATCAATAACAGATCATGTGCTTAAAGTGGTATTAAAACATTTATTTTATTGCAGCTTACCAATTCTTAGATGTGATGGCTGCAGTTGTTTTCTTTTTTAGGCTTTCTTTTCATTTCTCCTGCTGATCTAGCCAGTAAGTCTGTTGTTTTTCAAAAGAATAAGCTGTTCTACAAATGTAGGAGTGTTGAGACAAACCATTTACCACTGACAGGGATGTTTACAATGATCAGCTTTTATTTATTAAAGCGGTGGGCCAGCTGAATTTTTTTTTTTTTTTTTAAGTCAGCAGCTACAAACACTGTAGCTGCTGACTTTTAATAAGCACACTTACCTGTGCAGGGTGCTCGTGGTATCGGCCGCCCAAGACTGACCCGTCCCTCGGCTTCCGGCCCCCGGCGCCGCCATTTGAACTAAGGTAAATAGGCCTTGCGGCTTCACTGCCCGTTTCCTACTGCACAAGCGCGAGTCACGCAACGCTTTGTGAATGGCCGGCTGTGTTCTGGGACACACACAGGTCCTAGAATACAGCACGCCCCATTCCAGAGAAGACAACGCAAGGAGGAGGAGAATGAAGATCACCGCGGAGTAGGAAGTGGCAGATTAGGATCATCTGCCTAGCAACAGCCATTTCAGATTTTTAGGAAAATTTTTATGTAATTTTTTTTTTTTAGGGTGGACCTCCGCTTTAATGTAAAACCTTTATTCCAAAAGGAAAAAAAAATGTTGCTGTAACTGCAGTGTGCGCTGGGGTTTGGCTTCAATTTGTTAGCTTCAATTTGTCTACAGCAAACCTGCTAATCTACATGACATTGTATAACAGAAGTAGTATACCAGACTACCCGATCCAATTATTACTCCACCAAACAGTATCCTTAATTACCCCATTAACATGAGACCACACCAATCTTTGGAGTAAAACATGGCCGTAGCAGCCTCCTTTATTAATCAAAAATATTTAAACTTTTAACATAACCGTAAAGAACATCTGTCATAAAGCATATCTCTTGGCCAGCGTTGGTCTTTGCTGGACACCTCCACCTACTATCAAATTCCACTGGCACTGCGGTACCTTTAAATATGTTAATAGGCCTCTAGCCAACATGCTGGCCCTGAGACAACCCACTGACCGCAGTGCCACTTAACCACTTAAGCCCCGGACCTATTGGCTGGCCAAAGACCAGAGCACATTTTGCGATTCGGCACTGTGTCGCTTTAACTGACAATTGTGCGGTCGTGCGACATGGCTCCCATACAAAATAGAGCTTTCTTTTGGTGGTGTTTGATCACTTCTGCGTTTTTTAATTTTTTTGCGCTATAAACAAAGAAGAGTGACAATTTTGAAAAAAAAAACGTATTAGTTTTTACTTTTTGCTATATTAAATATTCCCCCCCCCCCCCCAAAATATAAAAAAACATAATTTTTCCTGAGTTTAGGCCAATACGTATTCTTCAACATATTTTTGGTAAAAAAAAAATCCCAATAAATGTTTATTGATTGGTTTGCACAAAAGTTATAGCGTCTATAAAATAGGGGATAGTTTTATGGCATTTTTATTAATAATTTTTTTTTACTAGTAATGGTGGCCATCAGCGATTTTTATCGTGACTGCTACATTATGGCGGACAAGTCGGACAATTTTGACACATTTATGGGACCATTGTCATTAATATAGCGATCAATGCTATAAAATTGCATTGATTACTGTAAAAATGCCACTGGCAGTGAAGGGGTTAACCACTAGGGGCGGGGAGAGGTTAAGTGTGTCCTGGGGAGTGATTCTAACTGTGGGGGGGGTGGGCTAGCAGTGACATGACACTGATCGCTGCTCCCGATGAGAGGGAGCAGACGATCAGTGTCCTGTCACTAGGCAGAATGGGGAGATGCTGTGTTTACATCGGCATCTCCCCGTTCTTCAGCTCCATGACACGATCACGGGCACCTTGACTGTGCAGGCCAGTCAAGTTCCTCCACCTCAAACTCGCTTATCCATGTCTTTATGGACTTGCTTTGTGCACTGGTCCAAATCATTTGGAGGGAGGGATTATGGTGTGGGGTTGTTTTTCAGGGGTTGGGCTTGGCCCCTTAGTTCCAGTGAAGGGAGCACTGAAGGCGTCAGCAGACCAAGACATTTTGGACAATTTCATGCTCCCAACTTTGTGGGAACAGTTTGGGGATGGCTCTTCCTGTTCCAACATGACTGCGCACCAGTGCACAAACAAGGTCCATAACAACATGGATGAGTGAGTTTGGGGTAGAGGAACTTGGCTGGCTTGTACAGAGTCCTGACCTCAACCTGACAGAACACCTTTGGGATGAATTAGAGCGGAGACTGCGAGCCAGACCTTCTTGTCCACATCAGTGCCTGACCTCACAAATACGCTATTAGTTCTGGTGACAACCAGGGATTCCCTCACTTTGGAGAAATTTCCTCTCACTTTGGGTTTTGGCTATGGGACAGGAATTGAAGAAGAATCTCCCCAACTGGTCATTTTTTGCGATATGCCATTGCGTTGTTTAACTGACAATTGCGCGGTCGTGCGACGTTGTACCCAAACAAAATTGACGTCCTTTTTTTTCCCACAAATAGAGCTTTCTTTTGGTAGTATTTGATCACCCCTGCAGGTTTTATTTTTTGCGCTATAAACAAAAAAGAGCGTCAATTTTGCAAAAAACGCATTCATTTTTACATTTTGCTATAATAAATATCCCCCAAAAATATATAAAAAAACTTTTTTTTTCCTCAGTTTAGGCCGATACGTATTCTTCTACATATTTTTGGTAAAACAAAATGCAATAAGCGATTATTGATTAGTTTGCGCAAAAGTTATAGCGTTTACAAAATAGGTGATGGTTTTATGGCATTTTTATTAATAATTTTTTTTTTTTACTAGCAATGACGGCGATCAGCAATTTTTATCATGACTGCAACATTATGGCAGACACATCGGACATTTTTGACACATTTTTGGGTGCTATACAAATGCACTGATTCCTGTGTAAATGACACTGGCAGTGAAGGGGTTAACCACTAGGGGGCAGTGTATGGGGTTGTGTGCCCTGGGGAGTGTTTCTAACTGTGGGGGGGTATGGCTACGTGTGACACGTCACTGATCTCTGACAGTGATCAGTGACAGTGTCACTAGGCAGAATGGGGAGATGCTTGTTTACATTAGCATCTCCCCGTTCTTCCTATCCGTGAGACGATCGCGGGTATACCCACGGTGATCGAGTCTGCGGGACCCGCGACCCGACTCACAAAGCTTGCCACGCGCCCGCAGGCCGCCTCTTAAAGGGCAACGTACAGGTACGTTAGTTTGCCTGTACGTGCCCTTCTGCCGCAGTATATCTGCGTGAGGCGGTCGGCAAGCGGTTAAATATCCCCAAAAAAGATATAAAAAAACCAATGTCTTCAACAGTTTAGGCCGATATGTATTCTTCTACATATTTTTGGTGCTTTGCGCAAAAGTTATAGCATGTACAAAATAGGGGATAGATTTATGGCATTTTTTTTTTTTTTTACTTTTCAGCGATCTGCAAATTTTTATTGGGACTGCGACATTGCGGCGGATAGATAGATAGATTTTCACACTATTTTGGGACCATTGACATTTATACAGCGATCAGTGCTATAAATAGCCATTGATTACTGGCAGGGAAAGGGTTAACACTAGGGGGCGATCAAGGGGTTAAATGTGTGTCCTAGGGAGTGATTCTAACTGTGGGGGGATGGGACTGCCTGGGGAGGAGAGCGATTGTTGTTCCTAAGCAGTAGGAACAACAGATCGCTCTCCTCACCCCTAACAGAACGGACCCCTAACAGAATGTCTGTTTACATTGACGGATCTCTGTTCTCTGTTTTTTCCTTCTCAGGAGCAATGGCGGGTAGCCGCCGGCCATCGTGGTCGCCCGCCACACGCACGGGCTCCCACATCACGTGGTGGGTGTGCGCATGCACCCTATACTCCTTAAAGTGCCCGCCATACAGCTATGGCAAATCGTGCAGGAGTGCCATTCTGCCACAGTCAACGGCGGGCAGTCGGCAAGCGGTTAATCAATACAGCGTTGTTACCAATTTGTCCTCAGTCTGTCCTTGGAGAATAAAGGAGAAGCAGCAAGCAGATGAGGTCCTCAGTCTGCTCTCTCCACCAGTGAGAATATTCAGACTACTTTGCAACTACTGGCTCAAAATTCTTCTCCATTGTGAGTGCTGTTATACAAGATGTTACAAGAGTCTGACATCAGGATAGATTTGCATAATTATTCTAATTCTACGTAGAAGTGCATTTAATGATTTTTTTTTTTACTGAATCTATATTCAGGGTAAATTATGTTTTAAATGCCTACATGAAATACATTTTTAATGGGTTCCATAAATCAAACGGAACCTGCAAGGCAAAGGCATAATGAGCTAGTATGCATAGCATACTAGCTCATTATGAATAACTTACCTGAGAACGAAGCCCCCGAAGCGACCCTCGTCCACGTCCTCCTCCACCACCATCAATCCCGGAGTGACTTCCGGGTCTCGCTGCTCCAGCGCTGTCATTCGATGGAGTCGCGATGACGTCACTCCCACGCATGCGCATGGGAGCCGCCAAGAGCGGCATATCGCAGTGATCTCTGGCATGCTCAGTGCGCCTGCGTGCCGCTGTCTACGGTGCATGCGTTGCTTGTTTTTTTCTAAATATCTCCTAAACCATGTAGGTTTAGGAGATATTTATTGGACCTACAGGTAAGCCTTAATCTAGGCTTATCTGTAGGCCAAAGTGGTTTGTAAGGGTTTACAACCACTTTAACAATAACAATAACAATATATCTTTTTATATATATATCATACTTTCTAAATAAATTTTGTTACTCTATTATACCTTGAAACCTTTACTATTCTTTGGGAAAGTGCAGTAGTGCCAATTTAAAGTCCATCAACCTGGGGAAAACCCCTTCTTTTCTTCTTCAACCTATAGGATGTGGCACACTATATCTAATTCTCCCAATCATTGAAAAAAATTAATTGACCAAAACCCCCTTTTTTGTTTTTCTTTAACAGACAAGCAACACAAAAAAGTAAAAAACACACCTATGTGCAACAGGATTTTTATACTTACCATAAAATCTGTTTCTTGGTGGTCATTACGGGACACAGGATCAGAAATAAATCTGAAACTGATTATACTGCTGTCTACTGGAGGAATAGGACACTGGCAAAAAAAAAATGCCACTGGCTAGCTAAGTGTAATTTCTGCCACTCCACATCCTGCTTCAAAGGGGGAAAGGCTGGTGCTATGGAAGTCGACTAAGACATCGTTTTATTAATGCAGCTGAACAACAGTGAAACACCAACGCGTTTCGGCCACCAGGCCTAAATCATGGATAATAAATAAGTGACACAAAGCAGCCTAAATAGTGTAGACTAAATCACATGTTTAACCCCAAGGATCGCATAACTCAGAAAAAGGGTGGTGGCAAATATCAAAACATACAAAAAAAGAGCACTATAAGCATACAATTGTACATGAATGTATATAAAAACATGTACAAAAATTAAAAGGAAATCAAGAAATCAAATATACTGAAAAAGTATATACCTCCAGATTGGCCTTGTGTCATAGACTGTCATTATTATTAGTATTACCTAATCACTTATTGAATTATTTGTATCTATTCAATATTGGTTTTATGCACTTGTTTTAGGTGTATTCATAATTTTTGTTATAAAAATATAAGTATAATCCCGCCACTCCCATCATTCTTCAGTTTTGTAGAAAACTAGTATTAGGAATAGATCTCAAAGGCTGGGGGAAGGGACCTGTGTCCCTTAACCACTTGCCGACTGCCTTCCTCAGATATACTGCAGCAAGGCAGCTCAGCTGCGCAAACTGACGTACCTGTATGTGTGTCCGTGCATGAGATAGTGTGGGCGCACCCTGGGGCAGCGCGGGTGTGGGTCTGCTGGACTCGATGTCTGCTGGCCACCCGCGATTGCAGTACAGAGAGGCAGAATGGGACATATTGAACTTCGTCGTACGTCTTGTACGTCACCGCGTTCTCATATTCATAATTTTGGGCCAACATTTGTGTGACCATGTGTATGCAAGACAAGTTTGAGCCAACATCCTTCGGAAAAAAATTCACGGTTCTGTTGGTGGAAAGTCCGATCGTGTGTAAGCGGCATAAGTTGAAATGGTCTGGAGTGGAATTTCTCACTGCCTCAGATGAGGCTACTATCAGGCCCAGAACTCGAATGCAAAATCAGTGAGTTGGATGGCTCCTGAACTGTATAGTTCGAAACTGGGAGCTCTGCGAAGAAAAAAAGCCCTGGACTGAGCATTAACCACTTACTGACCGCCTGCCGTCTTGATACAGCGGCTGTTTGAAGGAGGTTATCGTTGTTATGGCAGCAGCTACCAGCAGCTGTTATGGCTGCCATAACCCCGGTATCCTCGTCTTCAGTGGGCGGTCTGATACAAGATAAAAGTGGTTTCTGCGACGGATTCGCTGCAAGATCACTTTTATCGGCGGCGGGAGAGGCGTCCTGTCGTTAGCTGTGCATGGAGATGACTGATGCTAAAATGGCCCCCACCCATCTCCATACAATTGCTGGGCGGAAGCGACGTTTAAAATGCTCGCTCGTGGAATGTGCAGTTTGTTATAATCCTTGCAATGTACATAGATCACCCAAGGGGAATGTTTTTTTTCTCAACAAAAGTGGAGTTACGCTTTAACTATTAATAACTATTATATTATAGGTATTGGAATTTCCTTTCAAGTTTGGCTGTTAGTGAAAGTAACGAATACGAATTTATCTGAAGTTACGAATTATCCATAATAACGAATGCCGTATCTAAACGAATGGAATGTAACAAATTAATAATAACAATAATAATAAAAATGTATTATTATTTATTATTATTTTGTTCCGATCCAATTATTTAGATAATTTGTTATTTTGGATAATTCGTAACTTTAGATAAATTTGTGAACGTTACGTTCACTAACAGAAAAATTTTAAAGGAAATTCCAATACCTATAATTTAATAGTTAGTTATTATTAGTTAGTTAGTTATTATTTGGAATTTTTCAATTCTCAGATTTTCGTTCTTTCGAATTTTCTGGATTTTCCTTTCTTATTTTCGAATTCCGAAATTCAAATTTCTGAATTTTCAAATTTCCGAATTTTCGAATTTACAAATGTTATGAATTTTCAAATTTACGAATTTTTCAAATTTACGAATTTTCAAATGTACGAAAAAAACAAAAAGTGAATGAAACGAAAATGAACACATTTTTAGGCAGTACACATGTCTAGTACTATCATCAAAATAAAATATATAAAAAAATTTGATTAACCATATAAATAAATATAAATATATAAATAAAAATACATTTAAATGCAATCATTTATTATTCAATTAAGTCCAATGTTTAAATATTGCCAGTCTTTCCAAAGTGTACAGTATCTTTGAAAAAAGTGACCAGTGCAACAAAAGGGGGCTATTGGATGTTGCGTCATCTCCTTAACCCGTGCATGCTCTCAGAGTGTACGACTGGAGCTGTCAAGTTAAAAATGCCCATTTTCTGGGCTAATAGACAAGTGAAGTTAGTGTAAAAAAAAATAGCATTGTGGGGGCCCTGCTCTGGGGAACATGTACCAATACAAAAAAAAAATGGATTCAGCAAGGAGCAGTGATTTTAAAAATACTTAAAAATACTTAACTTTAAAATGAAACATTAGAAAAACGCAATTGAGAAGGGGTTCATCTCTGCGATGTACAGAAAGTGGTGCAGCGACACTGGCATTTATGAAGGAAAAGGTGTTTAAAATTGCTGCCAATTTCCATTTTATTGACAGCTTCTTTTAAAAATGTTTTTAAATAAATACACCACACATAATTCGAGGAATCTTTAGTCTCGGTTCACACCAGGCCGACTTGTCAGGCGACTTAGTCGCCTGACAAGTCGCGCTCCATGCAGTGGAATGGAACCGTTCTATTCGAACGAATCGATTCAAGTCGCTCCGACAGAAAAAGGTTTCTGTACTACCACTTTATGATATATATATATATATATATATATATATATATATATATATGTAAAATATAAGTGTCTCTGCAATATATTCTTAAGAACCTGGACATATGTGTTACATATGGAATTCATATATATATATGGATTCTATAATGAGAATATTTTATGTTTCAGAAGTGGTATAAATCCCTGAAGAAGATTTTTGACTTTTGCTTATTTCAAAACGCGTTTGATATCCCTTGTACCGGTTACCATCTGCAATATTGCTAATGGTGGAACAGCAAGAAGTTGGGAATACCAATTCAGGATTATCTATATATCATGCAATATTTTTATTATTGTAGCACTGTTTATGTTAAACACTTTTCTACAAATCTTAAAATATTGGTGTTTGTATAAATAAAGATTTTTATGAAAATTATCCCAAACTCATGACTAAGTCACGTGACCAGTGACGCAACGCGCCAGGAGGAGGAGCCAGTGACATCAGCCAGAGGAGTTCGCCGAGTCGGCTCAGCTGTGAGGAGAAGCTATCCTGACGTATTCCCCATGGCCACATGCTGTTAATTGCACGTGCGGTTTGTGAGTAATAGCAGAGACATATCATTGCAGTGTTAGTGTCTCCAACAGGCTAAACTATTGTGTCTTTCTCTCTCTCCTTTTTTTCCCTGCATATCCGGAGAGCAAGAGACCTCACAAAGAGAGATCAAAAATCTAAAGGAAGAGACCCTACAAGTCTAAGTGAGAGAACAGAGGAAAAGGCTTTTAATTATCTGGCGGATCTGTCAGCAGTTAGTATATGGGAGCCGTGCCCGCACTTCTAGTGCACTAAGGGTTTTTGTTTGCATCCATCCCCATCTGCTGCATACACAAATGAATGGACCTCAATAAGAATATTTATTTATATATTCTTTTGGATTAATTATATTGTATTTTATTTCATCATGTCACTACTGTGCTACGCATTGTCTGTGTGGAGTGCGTGCGCACACACTATATATATTTTCGGTTAGGATTTTATGTATCATTAATTGTTTGCACATCACATGTATACATGCACCTTACATTTTTGAGTCACGATTTTATATATAGGGTTTCTAAGCACTGCATCTAAGTGAAATATTGCATTATATGCATTATATGCGGTTGTACGTCATCTTTCTACTAGGATTTTTACGTTTGGCATTTGCACTTTATTATTTATAGTACGGAATTTTGCACATATATATGAGATTACTTATTTTATTCCTATTTATTGATATTGCACTTTATTGCACGGATTTGCACATTTCTATTGTGATTCATCTATTAGCGCATTCATTTTAAAACATTCATATATCAATATAGTGAGAGATCACCTACATTGGTTGCAGCTTTTAGGATTTTAATTAATTAGGATTTGAACATACCAGCGCTGGATTATTTCTATTTTCATTATTTAAATTTACAAATATCTCAATGGCGATCCCAGCATAGGAAAAAAGAAGCGATTTAAGCTTAAACTGCACAGGGGGGTTTTCACTGTCAGGGCAATAAGAATGTGGAACTCTCTTTCACAATTGGTGGTGGCTGCGGGGAGTATTGATATTTTTAGGAGACTCTTGGATGTGCATCTAAAAGAGATATGGGAAATAATAATAGATACTGACACACGTGTACCTACACAGGTTGAACTAGCTGGATTATTGTCTTTATTAAACCTTACCTACTATGTAACTTAATTCACTTAGGCATCTAGACGTTGTGAAGACGTCTTGCTGAAGTTCAAACCGAGCATCAGAATGGGAACGAAAGGGCATTTAAGTGAACGTGGCATGATTGTTGGTTTTTGGTTGAGTATTTCAAAAACTGCTGATCTACTGGGATTTTCACGCACAACCATCTCTAGGGTTTACAGAAAGTGATTAAAAAAAATCCATTGAGCGGCAGTTGTGTGGACCAAAAATGCAGAGGACAGAGGATAATGGGCAGACTATTTTGAGATGATAGAAAGGCAACAGTAACTCAAATAACCACTCATTACAACCATGGTATGCAGAATACCATCTCTGAATGCATAACACATTGAACCTTGAAGCAGATGAAACGCACAAGCTCACCAAAATTGGACAATAGAAAATTGGAAAAACGTTGCCTGGTCTGATGAGTCTCAATTTCAGCTGCGACATTCAGATGGGGTCAGAATTTTTCCTAAACAACATGAAAGCATGGATCCATCCTGCCTTGTAACAACGGTTCAGGCTGGTGGTGGTGGTGTAATGGTGTGGGGGATATTTTCTTGGCACACTTTGGGCCCCTTAGTACCAATTTAGCATAATTTAAATGCCACGGCCTACCTGAGTTTTGTTGCTGACCATGTCCATCCCTTTGTGACTACAGTGTACCCATCTTCTGATGGCTACTTCCAGCAGGATAATGCACCATGTCACAAAGCTCAAATCATATCACCACTGGTTCCTCGAACATGACAATGAGATCACTGTACTCCAATGGCCTCCGCAGTCACCAGATCTCAATCCATAAGAGAACCTGTGGGATGAGGTAGGACAGGAGATTCACATGATGGATGTGCAGCCGACAAATGTGCAGCAACTGCGTGATGCTATCATGTCAATATGGACCAAAATCTCTGAGGAATGTTTCCAACACCTTGTTGAATCTATGTCACCAAGAATTGAAGGCAAAAGGGGGTCCAACCTGGTACTAGCAAGGTGTACCTAATAAAGTGGCCAGTGAGTGTATATTCTTTAATAAACTATACCCTGTAACTAAAAATGAATTATTTTAGCAGAATATGGAGGTCACTACCCATCCATTTTGTTTTGGTTATTATTCCCATTACAGACCAGTCTTTTGTAAGTCTTATGCCGCGTACACACGAAGGGACTATCCCGCGGGATTATCCGCTGGACCAAAGTCCAGCGGATAATCCCCTCGTGTGTGGGCGCCGGCGGACTTTTTTTGGCCAAAGTACGGCGGACTAAAGTTTCAAGTTTTGTTTTCAAATTATCCGCTGGACTTGGCAGTCCAGCGGATAATCCGGTCGTGTGTAGTATGGTCCGGCGTACCAAAAAGGACGCATGCTCAGTAGCTAGTATGTCACGGACTCGCTCGGTCTGGTAAAACTAGCCTTCGTTTTGAAGCTCGCACAATCGTCACGCTGCTGAATTTTTTTTTTTTTTGTTTTCTGACAGCGGGATTTGTATGTTATCGTACTTGAAGAATGATTTTGCCTTGCTGCTTGTATATTCACGCAGAGTACTCCCGAACGTTTTTTCTTCACCATTCTTTAGTGAAGTTATATATTTGTATATATATATATATATATATATCTATATCTATATCTCTATCTCTATATATATATATATATATATATATATATATATAGATATAGATATAGATATAGATATAGATATCCAAATCACCTAATGAAAAATATATCTATATTTCTCAATAAGCCCAAAAAAATATATATCTATATCTACATATATATATATATATATATTAATATATATAGATATATAGATCTATACGTGTATAAATATATATATATATATATATATATATATATATATATATTATATATGTACATATATCTCTATATAGATATTTTTTATTATTTGTTGGTTATCAAAAGGATTAGTTATTACACATGATACAATTGTGGAGTCAGCAGAGCTTGCCCTTAATTCAGATCTTAACCCTCACCTTTCCAGCGACTGCACTTGCAGTTCCATTGAAGTTGCACTTTACACTTGTATTGTCAAATGAATGTTTAGACATGTACCTGCCTACTCCTAAAGAAACTATGTTTTTGAATAACAAGCACGTATATCATTATTTGTTGAAAATTAAATGACCATTTATTCTGGTTAAAACAAACAAGGCAAAACAAAATAGGAAGGCAACACTGGAGCCACTTGTAGATTTTGTGAAGACTTTTTGCCCCAACGGCAGACATCAAGTTTGTGAAGCCAAAAATTAAGCTTGGGCACATTTCATCCAATATAGGGAGCACAAGAAGATTGACCAGGAATCAGACAGACCAGGAACAGCAGCAGATGACATCTATGTCCCCAAGCTGTGGCACTACAACAGCCTGTGTCTTCTGTGAGACCAGACTGAAGCCAGGCAATCACTTCCGACTCTTCCCACCACGCTGCCCTGCACTCTTCCCTGCAGTCTTCCCTGCACGCTTCCTTGGAGGCTGACTTGTGGTAGGAGGAGGAGTAGGAGGAGGAGGAGAAGAAGGAAGAGGAGGAGGAGGAGGAGGAGAAGTTGGTGTCGGGCCTTAATGTGTCAGGCGGGTGGATTCTCGTAATTCACCCCTCAAACCCCCCCTAATTGCATCAGAAATGAGGCCCTCACACAGGTGCCGTTGGCCCCTCTCCATTTCCAGCAACCTGCTGGACAAGTAGCTGGCATAGGCCTCTTCTGGAAGGGGGGGTTTGTCGAGAATCGCACTCGCCTTCCGAATCAGTTGGAGTGATTCCTCCTCAACAATGGTCATCCTCCTGGGCCTTCTTGGGGGTAAGGGCAGGGGTGGAGGTAGACTTCTTAATCGGGTCTGGCTGTCACTCTGGCTCGTGCTGGGCCCAGCCACCTCCTGGCTCTCGCTGGTCATGTCCTCCTCCTCCATACCACTTGTCCCGGCATCATCCTGGGTCAGCTCATCCTGTGTGCAAATAAAAACAAAAATCAAACACCTGTTTTGTGGTTTCTGGCCTCCTCAATCATCCAATTGTAAACTTAGGAACGAGCATCTAAATTTTCTAAAAGATCCAAAAGGCTATCATTTGGACCCCTGCATTTTCCAAGCAGATCACCAATGTTGTATAACGCTTTTTTTGCCACTACTGGATGTATGTATACACTATATATGTATCGATATGTTGCACCAACACTTTTTAGAAGTGTGCAGAATTTTTGGGAGCTTTTTTCACAATTCTGAGTACAGGGTGTTAATTGGTTCACATTTTAACGTTTACAGCATTAATATTCACACAATCACAATTTAGGCTACTAAATATATACCTGGCTCCAGCTGGGCACATCAGCCTGCTCCAAGGTGGAGGGGTCTTCTCCTTCCGTGGAAGCCTCAGCTGGGGTGGAGGGAAGAGTGGAGGGAAGAGTGGAGGGAAGGGTGGAGGGAAGAGTGGACAGTGATTGCCTGGGTTCCATCTGGTCACCTATAAAAGTCAGTTGGTTGTAGTACCACAGCTTGGGTACATAAACATCCTCTGCTGCTGCTCCTGATCTGACTAATTCCTCAATCTTCTTGCGCTCCCGCTTGTACATGTGCCTTAAACTTGCAATTCTGGCTTCCACAAACTTGGTGTTTGCGTTGGGGACTTGAGTCTTCACAAAATCCACAAGTGGCCCCAGTGTTGCCTTCCGGACATCCCTATTGCCATATAAAGGGTTCTTGAGCTGCCACAGGTTGGTATTTTTTCTGTACAGGGCAATGAATTCGGACATGAACTGCTGGTCCTTGAATGGATTCAACTGGGGTGCTGACATGTTTGTTTCTGTTTTGTTAGTAATGGCAATACAAAAGACCAAAAACACAAATGTTACTTAAAACGCACAACCAGTTTTTCTTACCAAACATTACACAACACACCCACACACAGGCAGCAACACATCCACACAGGCAGCAACCCCTACACACAGGCAGCACCCCTACACACAGGCAGCAACCCCTACACACAGGCAGCAACCCCTACACACAGGCAGCAACCCCTACACACAGGCAGCAACACACACATATCCTTAAAAAATGCAGGCCCAAAACCCAAAAAAACACAGTAATGCATCCTAGAAAACACTTACCTTCGTACACAGCGCTCGCTACTTCCGTTCGGGAACACGTGGGGCCCTCAAACAGCCTTATATACACTGCGCACGCGTCGAAGTCCGCCTGCGTCCTCCGCGTCGCCCGCCCATGACGTTCCTCCTGACGAGTATTCCCCGCCCCGCTTCCCCTCGTTGCATTGTGGGTGAATAAATTCATGAATATGGCGGACACATTCTCAGCCAGTAGCGCGGAGGAAAGCCAAGAAGCGAACACATCTGCATCCAGCAGCAGATATAAAGCCACCAATATGGCCTTTGAAGAGATGGTGGAGATGGTGGACATCCTCCAAAGGGAAGATTACGACGGGGAAAATGGTCAGCACCCTGGAGCAGAAATTCGGCGTACGAAGGGGCAAGGATCAACTGCGCAAGCGATGGTCCGACATCAAATCCAGGGAGCACGATCAGTACAGGAGAATTCGAAAAGCCATCAAAAAAAGTAAGTCAAGCACGTGCGCTACTATGGTTATACTTGATATGTCTAATCTTGCGCAGATGTTATTACCATTCGTACGTGAAACTTGCGCAGACGTTATTACCATTCGTACGTGAAACTTGCGCAGATGTTATTACCATTCGTACGTGAAACTTGCGCAGATGTAATTACCATTCGTACGTGAAACTTGCGCAGATGTTATTACCACTCGTCCGTGAAACTTGCGCAGATGTTATTACCATTCGTACGTGAAACTTGCGCAGATGTTATTACCATTCGTACGTGAAACTTGCGCAGATGTTATTACCATTCGTACGTGAAACTTGCGCAGATGTAATTACCATTCGTACGTGAAACTTGCGCAGATGTAATTACCATTCGTACGTGAAACTTGCGCAGATGTTATTACCACTCGTCCGTGAAACTTGCGCAGATGTTATTACCATTCGTACGTGAAACTTGCGCAGATGTTATTACCACTCGTCCGTGAAACTTGCGCAGATGTTATTACCATTCGTACGTGAAACTTGCGCAGATGTTATTACCATTCGTACGTGAAACTTGCGCAGATGTTATTACCATTCGTACGTGAAACTTGCGCAGATGTAATTACCATTCGTACGTGAAACTTGCGCAGATGTTATTACCATTCGTACGTGAAACTTGCGCAGATGTAATTACCATTCGTACGTGAAACTTGCGCAGATGTTATTACCATTCGTACGTGAAACTTGCGCAGATGTAATTACCATTCGTACGTGAAACTTGCGCAGATGTAATTACCATTCGTACGTGAAACTTGCGCAGATGTTATTACCACTCGTCCGTGAAACTTGCGCAGATGTTATTACCATTCGTACGTGAAACTTGCGCAGATGTTATTACCATTCGTACGTGAAACTTGCGCATATTTGATGAAAGTTCAGTTTGTCTTCATAACGTTCATTGAGTTTACCTGGCTTTGGGTTGTTGGAGTTGTAAGGTTGTTTATTATTGTCACTATCTATACAATTACTGCTGTAGTAAGGGTTTTAGGGGTAACTTACACAGGGACTCCAGAGGCTGTTTTGGGGGGGGGGGGGGGATAAATATGTTAAGCAGGGTCTCATGCTCACAATTCCCAAAAAATGCTCATCATCTACAAATACTGTAGGTGGTGACTTTTCGAAGAAGTACACTCACCTGTCCCTTGGATGGTGCAGCTACAATCTCTGATCTTGCAATCATGAAATTAATCTTTGCGGCTTCACTTCCCGGGTCACTATTGGGCATGCGCCAGTTGCGCAATGCAATAGGACTGGTCCGCGCGAGCTCGGGGACCCCTGTGTGTCCCAGCAGACAGCACGGTGGGACGGGATGTGGCGTATACTTCTGTGGGAGTCTAGGGCCGGATGTGTGTGCAAATACCTGCCTTACACAGGTATCTGCAACCCCTCCCCCCTAAAAGGTTGAAAATAAGACACCACAGGGGTGCAGGGATCCAATGAGCGGAAGTTCAAATTTAGGGTTGAAGGGCGGTTTAAGTATTGGAGTTTCATTAGATAGACATTTCAATTCTGTCTTCAAGTAGGATCTTCTAACAAACTGCTAATAATTGGACAAGACTTTTAAACAATGTTTACTAATCCTATTTTGGCACTCAAATATCAGTGTGATTAAAAGTGTACCTTTTTGTGTTCCATTACCATAGGGGGCAAAAGACTCAGACGTCAGTCCGAACCTACGAGGACCTCCCGGCCTCACCAGACTAATTGGGCAGTTAGCCCAAGCCCGCGCGTGGATGTGGAGGAAGAGGTCGTTGAAGTGGATCAAATCTGCACCCCACCAAGTGAGTGTCTCAGAACACAGATTGAGCTAATTAATTAAGGTCTGCATGTTTTTGACACTTTTTTTCTTGTGTTTTATCTACCCAACTTTTAGGTGATGCTGATCTGTTTGTGGAAGGACAAGCTGCGGAGCCATTTTCCACAGACAGTGCCCACAGGCTTATTGGCCAGATCATGGCCTGGAATCTGCAGCTGGAAAATATGCAGAAGGAGATGGCCACCATGCAGCAGGGAATGAAGGACATGATTGATGTTTTGGGGAGAATCTAAAGACCCCTTTTACATTTCTTAACATCAATCATGTCCTTCATTCCCCTTTTGATGCGCTGTTTTACAAATTTTAGAGGCCAAATTTTTAATATGCACACGGTATGTCAACATGTGCTATGTGCCATCAGGGGATCTCAATGGACGCATTTGGTGTTTGCAACCCCTAATGCTAGTAGGTGAGAGGGAAGGGGTTTCACACACAAAACACGTCCATTGATTCCCCATGATGGAACATAGCACATGTTGACATTACCCATTTTCAAGTTAAATTAGTGTGCATATTCTAAATTTGGCTTCTACTGTTCATGGGTTACCTGTTGAACTTTGTAAGTTCTGGACTTTTACATTGTGTAAATAATTTCAAATGCTAAGCCTAAATTTTTTACCATTTTAAAACATGTTTTTATGTTTGTTTTAAAAAAATCAAACACAAAAATAAAAAAAATATGTTGTGAGAAAAACACCAAAAAAATGTAAAAAAGATAACATAAAAAAAAAAAAAAAATGTTGTTTTAAAAAAAAAAAAAAAAAAAAAAAAAAAAAAAAAACCAAAAAAAAAAAAAAAAAAAAAAAAAAAAAAAAAAAAAAACATAAAAAAGGTTTGGATGTGCACTAGAATAAAAAATACAAATGTTTGCACAAATTAAACAATGTGTGGCTTCTTCTTTTTAAATACTACCAGTTTGACAAAAACATGTTGTGGTTCATTGACAAAGGGGCTTATTTACTAAACGCAAAACAAGTTTGCCACTATTAAGATGTGCACTAGGACAACATATAAAACAGGCCAAATTAAAAGCAAAACAATACGAAACTACCAATATTTCAAACATAAATAACTGTATTTATTCTTTGTAAATCAAAAAGATGGTTTAAGGGTCTGCTGCCATTTCAATGGCCCCCCTACCATTAAAATACTGTAAATAAAGGTCCCGCACTTGCTGGGCTGATTGTGGTGCCGAACCAAGACGGCGATTATCCAGCCCTGTCATGTTGCCTTCCACTCCGGCCTCAGGGCCAATTGGTAAGGAGTATGTTCCTGAATGTTTGCGTAAATAATTGTGCATGACACAGCATGCAAGAATAATAGTATTCAGTTTGTACTCTGCCAGATGTAGGGAGCAATCTGAAACGGTTGGCCATAATACCAAAGGCATTTTCCACCACCCTTCTTGCTCTGGCCAACCGATAATTAAAAATCCTCCTCTCAGGGGTGAGGGATCGTTGGGGAAATGGCCTCATCAGATGGTCACCCAGACCGAACGCCTCGTCGGCAATGAAGACGAAGGGGAGTCCCTCCACATTATCTTCATCTGGTGGCAGCTCCAGCCCACCAGTCTGGAGACGATGACCGAACTCCGTGTGGTTGAAGACTCCTCCGTCCGACATCCGGCCGTTTTTCCCCACATCCACATACAGAAAGTCATATTGTGCCGACACCACCGCCATCAACACGATACTATGGAACCCCTTATAATTCCAATAGTATGACCCCGAATGGGGTGGGGGCACAATTCGCACATGTTTGCCGTCAATCGCCCCTCCGCAGTTGGGAAAGTCCCAACGGGCAGCAAACTGGGAAGCCACAGTCTGCCATTCCTGTGGCGTGGAGGGACACTGTGAAGTCAAACAGAAAGATACAATTCAAATTAAAAACCAGGCAAAACACCAAACTAAATGCAACAAATTAACAAACAATTTGGAAGAACATATGTATTTATTTTGTAAGTCCTTGAAATAAAGCCAAAAGATTAAGGATAAAAGGGACAAATCTCTGATTGATGACCCCTCTGATGGACCAGAGAAGATAATAATGGGGATGTGGGTGGGGAGTAAATAATTGTAAGGTCACACAATACACATGCAATTAATTAAAGGTGTGTGTGGGGGGTGGGGGGTTAATTACAAGCTGACACAAACCACATGCAATTAATTAAAGGTGTGTGTGGGGGTGGGGGTTAATTACAAGCTGACCAAAACCACATGCAATTAATTAACGGGGTGTGGGGGGTGGGGGTTAATTACAAGCTGACCAAAACCACATGCAATTAATTATCAGGGGGTGTGGGGGGGGTGGGTTAATTACAAGCTGACCAAAACCACATGCAATTAATTATCAGGGGGTGTGGGGGGGTGGGTTAATTACAAGCTGACCAAAACCACATGCAATTAATTAAAGGTGTGTGTGGGGGGTGGGGGTTAATTACAAGCTGACCAAAACCACATGCAATTAATTATCAGGGGGTGTGGGGGGGGTGGGTTAATTACAAGCTGACCAAAACCACATGCAATTAATTATCAGGGGGTGTGGGGGGGGTGGGTTAATTACAAGCTGACCAAAACCACATGCAATTAATTATCAGGGGGTGTGGGGGGGGGGTGGGTTAATTACAAGCTGACCAAAACCACATGCAATTAATTATCAGGGGGTGTGGGGGGGGGTTAATTACAAGCTGACCAAAACCACATGC
Source organism: Lithobates sylvaticus (assembly GCA_028564925.1). NCBI lineage: Eukaryota > Metazoa > Chordata > Amphibia > Anura > Ranidae > Lithobates > Lithobates sylvaticus. The sequence goes on from CM053038.1 coordinate 132,004,835, forward strand.
AATTAATTATCAGGGGGTGTGGGGGGGTGGGTTAATTACAAGCTGACCAAAACCACATGCAATTAATTATCAGGGGGTGTGGGGGGGGTGGGTTAATTACAAGCTGACCAAAACCACATGCAATCAATTTAAAAATGAGGGTCAAGGGGGGTGAAAGGGGTGAAAGGGGGGGGTGAGTAAAGCAGTACAATGGAGCTGGTAATATACATTTTTAACCAAAGAAAGTGACTAGGCTAGGGGTGTTTAGGGGGCAAGCTTCCATGCTGGGGAGGTTGGTGCAAGGAAATATGCATGTGACCCACTAAATAATACAATCTTAAAGCTATTTCGATAAGTCAACCATAAAATACTAGACAAAAAACCAAAAAAAAAAAAAAAAAGGAATAGGGGACATTCATAGAATAGTCCTATCATGGAAATTAGCTAATGATGACATTGATGCACTACATTAGCAAACATACAAGACATAGGTAATTTTAAAAGAGAAGACTTACCTTAATGTATTCCTCCTGCAGGACGTGGATAATGGCAGAACAGGTCTCTGGAATAATGAGCCCCAGAGCCTGGGGGGAGATACCTGTCGTGAACTTGAGGTCCTGCAAGCTTCTCCCCGTCGCCAAGTAACGCAACGTGGCGACTAGCCTCTGCTCCGCACTGATGGCTTGCCGCATGCAGGTATTCTGCCTGGTAATATAAGGGGACAGCGAAGCCAACAGACGGTGAAAAATGGGGTCCGTCATCCGGAGATAATTCCTGAAATCATCAGGATTATTCTCACGGATCTCACGGAGCAAAGGCATATGCGAGAATTGGTCACGCTGGCGCAACCAATTCTTGGTCCATGAACTCCTCCTCACCCTGTTCATGGACTGGGCTCGTGCCAAGGTGTTAACCGCAACACCGAGCCCCTGCACAGCACGAACTCGTTCCCGAGTACGTCCACACTCCATGGCTTCAAAACGGTCGGCTGATCAAACAAACAACTTAACAGAACGCACTGAAGAACAGCAAGGCCTATGAAGAACGACCTGAAAAACAGGAACGAGCGGACCAGAACGGCCTGAGAACAGGTAGGAACTGATCCACACGCACTGAAAGCCAGATACAAACCTCACAAGCACAAACTGAACGGCAGAAGCGAACGAATTAAGCAGAAGTCTGAGAAGCGCGAATCGTCTCTAACCAAACGTCAACTAACACGCGATACACACGAGATCAGCTGACGGTGCCCAAAGGGTGTCGTTTGGGATCTCGAGCTTCCTTTTTCTAGTCCCGTCGTACGTGCTGTACGTCATCGCGTGAACCGCCGGACTTTTTGCGTGATCGTGTGTGGTCAAGTCCGTTCGCTTTTTAGTCCAGCGTACCTAGCGGGAAAGTCCAGCGGATTGTCCGCTGGACTTAGGTCCGCCGGGAAAAGTCCGTACGTGTGTACGAGGCATTAGCCTAACCTTTGGTACAAATATAGGTGGATTTACATATACTTTTTACATATACTTTTGTAAATGGCAATAAACATTACATAACATAAATGTAGCTTGAATTGCAAGCTTTCTGTCCCTTTAAATTTTGCAACACTTATTCAATCTGATTTTCTTTGTTGTGACAGCTGACCTTTAAAGCCTCCGTGATGCTATCCAAGGTAAAGCAGAAACATCTTTCATCGCTTCTATCTGACAACAGCCTTATAATAAGAATCTTTCTGAGGACACTAACTAGAGTAAAAATAAAGACGCGTATTACAGATGACATGTATACATATGTCTCAGGATGAATTTGAATTTGGCATTAGGCATCCCTAATTCAACTACATAGATGCTCAATGTGTATGTTTTTTTAATTTTACATTTATCATTTTGTATAATAAGTACAACATAATTACAACCATTGGCTAATACAATTAGTTTTATTTAAAGCTTTCTCATCTGAAGGCCATTATTATCTGTAAATGCCATTTTTTAAAAAGCACCATTAATAAAATTAAAATCCTTACTGGAAAGAAAAAGTATATGGCCTGGAGCAAAGTGAAACTGGGAGGAGGGCCAGCATGACTAGGGTGTGCAGTGAGGTGGAGAACATAGTGGTATGATATGAAAAGGTGTGGGAGTCAGGAGGAATCCCCATCCACAGCAGATCCAGAGGGGGGCTCTACATGTACAACCTGTCCCCCTCCCCCCTCTACTTGCCTGAAGAATGGTGCAGCTGGCCCTGCAGGCTCCCTGCCTGTGTTGAGTGTGGCCTGGTTGCAGGAGAGAAGGTGCAGCAGGTGCTGGCCTGGTTCCAGGAGTGGTCAGGGCCCCCAGTGTCAGGAGGCGTGGGCGAACCCGGGAGTGGCCCGGCATCGTAAATGCAGGTGACGCAGATGAGGCAACCGGTACTGTGGCTCATAGGGCCTGCCCTGCTCAGAGCTCAGCGTAGGAGTGTGCTGGACAAGGCCCGAGGCTCCGGTACGGTGCGGGTGGATGACATCCACCAGCTCCTGACCCAGACCAACTCTGCCTGGGAGGCCGGAATGCAGGAGGACTGGAAGGAGGGAGAAAGACTCCATGTGTGAAGGGGAGATCAGCGGCTCTGAGGAGGGAGAGATACCCAAGGCGGCGCAGGGAGCAGTAATTGTGGCTGGATGTCCTGAGGGGCAGCCGAAACCAGGTGAGCCTGATGTGTCTTTCCTCTCTTCATCTCTTCCAACTGCTATCTCTGCTGTAGGGAGCTCCAGGGGAATAGAAGGAGGTTCTAGAGGTGCTGAGGCGCAGGGGTGTGGCTGCGATGGGGGGGTGACAGTGTGAGTTACTCTCTCCTTTCTTTGGCGGAGTCCTAGGGTGCAGATGGGGTTGTGCATACTCTTTTGGCAGGCCTTAGGGAGGTGCTGGCACGCTGCAAGGCTGGGGTGCAGGCTGGGGCTAAATCATCGCCGGTTGTTGCTTTGTCCGTGGCACACGCTTCCACCTACCGGGCTGGTGCTTGGGTGGTTGACCTTCCGATCGCACCTCCTGTGGATCTGGGTATGGCTGTGGCTGGCATTCTTAGTGCTGGAGCTTGATTGGTGGTGTTGCCTGGTCCGCATAGACAGAGGCAGCTGGGGTGAGTACGGCGGCTGTAAAAGGCATCACCGGGGTCAATGGTGTGCATTTGGCGGATGCCGCAAAATGTGAAGTGTATGTGTGTATTGAGGGACATTTGGGCACTCATTTGAAGGAGCGTATATGGAAGGGTGAGTATGTAGAGATATTTTCTTTGTTGCAGTTGGAGAAGTTTAACTTGGACAAAGTTAAACAAGATGAAAGTAAGAAAGAGGAGGAGAAAAAACGGCTGTATTGACTGATTCCCCATACTTTCATAAACTGGTTGCAGGAATTTGCGATTTTGGCGAGCATCATCGGAGAAAAGGACCCTGAGAATTCTCCCCCCTTTTTCGCTTTCTGGACTCTATTGGCAAGTTTATGGTGGGAATGCTTGGCTGCGCTATGATGAGCAATTCCGTCAACGTAAAGCAGTCCGCTCTTCTTTGCGGTGGGACCATAAGGACATCAGTCTTTGGCTGAAACTGATGTCATCTCTACAGAGTTCAGTTCCCCCCTTTTCAGGGTGGGGCCGGGGCTGCAGCAAGGGTTTCTGCTGGCAATATAGCACCAGAAATTGCCAGTTTCAGTCACGATTGTTCAGGTTGCAGAGGGTTTTACCCTCCAAGCAAGGAAGAGGGGGTGACGCTGGAAAAAGGGAGGACGCCGGTGAAGGTAAGAAGGATGGCACCTTTCCTAAAGCATTATCCTAATCAGAAGGCGGCTCTTTTATTGGAACTGGGTTTTTCAGAAGGTTTTAAGATATACAGTCATTTGTGGGTCGTTCCTCAGCTAGCCAACAACTTGTGGTCATCTTGTTTACATCCGGAGGTTGTTACAAAAAAATGATTTAAGGAGGTTTCCTTGGGTCGCATGGCTGGCCCCTTTGAGTTGCCACCAATGCCCAACCTGGCTGTTTCTCCTTTGGGCATTGTGCCCAAAAATGAGCCGAATAAGTTAATCACCTATCTTATCCAAAGGGTGGGTCAGTCAACGACTCCATTGACCCGGATCTTTGTACCACCATATACTCCTATACTTCTTTCAATGCATCGGTATCGTGGGTACGCAAGTATGGCCAGGATTCGTTGTTGGCAAAGACTGATATAGAGATGGTCTTTCGTTTGTTACCAGTGCACCCTAGTGTTGCCACTTTCTAGGCTGTCATTGGCAAGGGCAGATTTTTGTTGATAGGTGTTTACCCATTGATTGTGCTGTTTGAAGTTTAGTTTTTGGAATGGGCGGTTCGGGATGTTTCGGGCCTAGCTTCAGTCACCCATTATTTGGATGACTTTTTGTGTATAGGTCCTACTATCTGTGCTTCCCTTTTGGCTATGGTCCAACATATTTTTGAGTTTTTTGGTGTCCCATTGGCCGTGGACAAGACTGAGGGTCTGGACACCAGGGCTCAAGTCCTGCAGGAACTCATGGGAACTGAGTTCCTGTACTTTTTCCACAACAGGAACTCAGTTCCCTTTAGCAGCCATGTCCTGCAAGACTTTGAAGTATGCAAGCTGTGTGGCAGGTGCTACACCAGCCACCGACACAGCTCGCAATAGTAAGTGACGCACACCAGGGGTGGACTGACCATTTAGGCATTGCTAGTAGGGGCCCCATGACAGCTTCCGCTTCGATCTACCTGTCAATCACAGCTAGCTGACGGGTAGATCAGGTCCATGCTGCTAAGAGATTGTGTTTAGTCAGACCTCTTCTGATGCGCTCCTCCCTGCTGTCCCCTCCTGATTTTCTGTCTCCTCATCCCCCAGTCTCCTGCATACTTTCTCTGTGTGTCCCACTGAATCCCCCCTCCTCTATCTTCAGTGCCATATGATGAGAGAACCCAGAGGAGGAGCACAGCTATTCTGCTCACAGGACATGCAGGGAGAGAGGTGAGCTGAGGGAGGAACATCAGTTTGGGGTGGTAAGCTGAGCACAATACCTGGCAAAGTTTAATGCCAGGAGGGAAGTTTATGTGGAAATATGTGAATAGCAGCGAGTGTGTGTTGGAGCCCTGCAGAGTTTGCAGCCCCCCAAGCTAACATACATCTCCTAAGCAGGAACACATCACTATCTCCCCAAGCATTCTGTCCAGATAATGTGTAGTTCATTTATGACCTTTCCGTTTAACCCTGTGTTATCCAAACTCTGTTCAATGAAAAGTGTAAACTCACCACAGAAACACTCTATATACAAAATAAAATTCACCAATGCAATGTTCACATTTGCATGGAAGCACAATTGAATGAATGCTGATTATTCAGAGAATTACTGTATTTATGTTTATTGAGGATTGTTCTTTTTTTATGTTATAACAGTTAAGCTTCATACACACAATGCAAAAATTGGATGAAAAATACCACTTTTGAAGCGTTCATGTATATGAGCGTATCATTTTTTTTTTTTGATGGGTGAGTGGATCTTGGGTGGGAGTTCCCACACTTTTTTCCCCAGGACTTGACCCCTGCTGGACACAGTTGTGCTTTTTAGGTATTGTCATCGATATCGTGGCAATTTAGTGCTGTTTGCCTTTGGAAAAGCTTTTTGATCTGAAGGGGATGGTTTTTGCAGCCTTACAGAGCAAAAAAATTCAACTTAGGGATTTACAATCTCTCTTGGGCAAGTTGAATTTTGCTTTTGTTTTTGAATTATGCCAATGTTTTTTGTAGACGGCTGGCAGCAGCTACGGCTGGCGTGAAGGCGGAGGACTTGCAGGTGTGGGATTCCTTTCTGGCATCCTACAATGGTTGTCCTCCTTTGGTTGAAGCAAGCGCTTTCGAATTTTGATATGGAATTGTTTACTGATGCAGCAGGTTTGCGGGTTATTGAGCCTACTTCCGGGGTCAGTGGAGGGATGGGTGTTGGCTATTGGAATGGAGGGAGATTGGTCTGGTGCTTAATTTGGCTGCCCTTGAATTGTTTCCCATTGTGTTGTCAGTGTAGTTGTGGGGTCAGGAATTTAGGATTGGACGTGTTAGGTTTCTTTGTGATAATTTGGGGGTGGTACAGGCCATTAATGTTACGACTTTTTCTCCTGCTGTTGTCCGCTTGCTTCGCCACCTGGTTTTTGCTTGTTAACGTCTTAATTGCTTTGTGTCTGCTGTGCACGACCCCAAAACTTCATACAGTAGGGTATGGCAGGAATGGACGGACCTGGTGAGTGAAGTTGGGGGGTGCTATCGGAATAAGGATGGGTTACATGTTTTACTTTACTTTATTGGCAGGAATTTCGAACGTGGTGTTTCTGTCTCTTCTATGTCTCAGAAGTTGGCTGGGCTGGCTTTCATGTTTAAGTTGGCTGGTCAACGGGATGTGAAAAAGGTTTTTAATGGTCTGGCAGGCTATGCTCAGTTACTGCAAAGGTTTCTCTGTCGCTGACTCTAGACACCCTGGTGAAAGTAAAATTTAATAATGGTTCGATGCAATGAAATGTATGTAATTTTGAAAATTTTTAAATAAATAAAGATTAAAAAAAAAAAAAGCTGCGATTTTTTGTCAACGGGTTATGTATTGAATGTATTTATATGCATTACAATTTTTTATGAAGTTTTTTGTATTTCAATTGTTTGAAATAATAAAAAGGCTGCTATGGGCATTCGACTCCAAAAAACGGTGTCGTCTGGTCAATTTGGGAGGGAAAGGAGGAGGTCAACTGTTTAATTTTATAGGTAGCCGGAGCCTCAGCAATCTGTGCATTCCATCAGTCATTAGTTTTAACAATATATCCAGGTCTAGATAAGTATACAAAATGCTAAGTGCTCACACATGTTTTTGATATGGAATTGTTCACTGATGCAGCAGGTTTGTGGGTTATTGAGCCTACTTCCAGGGTCAGTGGAGGGATGGGTGTTGGCTATTGGAATGGAGGGAGGTTGGTCTGGTGCTTAATTTGGCTGCCCTTGAATTGTTTCCCATTGTGTTGTCAGTGTAGTTGTGGGGTCAGGAAATTAGGATTGGACGTGTTAGGTTTCTTTGTGATAATTTGGGGGTGGTACAGGCCATTAATGTTACGACTTTTTCTCCTGCTGTTGTCCGCTTGCTTCGCCACCTGGTTCTTGCTTGTTACCGTCTTAATTGCTTTGTGTCTGCTGTGCACGACCCCAAAACTTCATACAGTAGGGTATGGCAGGAATGGACGGACCTGGTGAGTGAAGTTGGGGGGTGCTATCGGAATAAGGATGGGTTACATGTTTTACTTTAGTAGCAGGAATTTCGAACGTGGTGTTTCTGTCTCTTCTATGTCTCAGAAGTTGGCTGGGCTGGCTTTCATGTTTAAGTTGGCTGGTCAACGGGATGTGAAAAAGGTTTTTAATGGTCTGGCAGGCTATGCTCAGTTACTGCAAAGGTTTCTCTGTCGCTGACTCTAGACACCCTGGTGAAAGTAAAATTTTATAATGGTTCGATGCAATGAAATGTACCGTATATACTCGAATATAAGCCGAGATTTTCAGACCCTTTTTTAGGTCTGAAAGTCCACCTCTCGGCTTATATTCGAGTCACCGCCATCTGCCTACATGAACAGTGTGTCATGCAGACAGACGGCGATGTTCAAAAGCCGCGCCACCTCCTCCCGCCCGTCCGTGATAGGCGGACACTAATTTTCCCAGCAGTACAGTGTTCCGCCTATCACGGATGGCCTGTCATTCTCATCTCATGAACGAGGATGAGAGAATGTCCGTGATAGGCGGAACACTGCACACTGACTGCTGGGAAAAAAGTGTTCCTCCTATCACGGACGAGGAGGCGCGGCTTTTAAATTGTAATGGCGCCTGTAATACACGCTGTGGGGAGGACAGAGCGGGACCGGACCCCGGACCCAGGACCGAGGACCGCGGACACAGGACACAGGACCCAGGACCCCGGACCCCGGACCCACGGACCCACGGATCGGCGGATCGGCACAGGTAGGCTGCAATGGGGACACGGGCTGCAATGGGGACACGGGGGTCTGTACAGGGGACATTCAGATTGGCATTGCTGACCCTTTTTGCCCCTCGGCTTATACATGGGTCAATACGTTTCCCCATTTTTTTTGTGGTGATTTAGGGGCCTCGGCTTATTCTCGGGACGGCCTATACTCGAGTATATACGGTATGTAATTTTGAAAATTTTGAAATAAATAAAGATTAAAAAAAAAAAGCTGAGATTTTTTGTCAATGGGTTATGTATTGAATGTATTTATATGCATTACAATTGTTTATGAAGTTTTTTGTATTTCAATTGTTTGAAATAATAAAAAGGCTGCCATGGCCATTCGACTCCAAAAAACGGTGTCGTCTGGTCAATTTGGGAGGGAAAGGAGGAGGTCAACTGTTTAATTTTATAGGTAGCCGGAACCTCAGCAATCGGTGCATTCCATCAGTCATTAGTTTTAACAATATATGCAGGTCTAGATAAGTATACAAAATGCTAAGTGCTCACACATGTAAAGAAATTTAAATTTCAGTTCCTGGGTATGACAAGAATTACTCTCTGAGGTTAATTTATTAAAGGCAAATAGACTGTTCACTTTGCAAGTAAAGTTGCATTTTACAGGGAAATGTGCCTCAGAGCTTAGTGAATGTGGTAAAGATTCACATGGCAAAGAATGCACAATCATGTGCAAGGAAAAAAAAAAGCAGCCTTTTTGCTAGCACTTAATTGGATGATGAAAGTTAGCAGAGCTTCACCTCATTTACTAAGCATGGGGCAAAATCCATTGCAAACAGCAACTTCCCTTTCAAAGTGGACAGCCAGTTTGTCTTTAGTAAATCAGCCTCTCTCTCTTTCTCTCTACAATGACCCATAGCTGAGTTGGTTTTGATGGTTAAATAATTGAAAATCTCCCATTATACAATCAGAGCTTTCAGCTATTCTCCTCTGGGCAAGAATTGTGATTTAACAGAGGAAGACGAGGCAATAAGAACATAGAGGTTGATTTACTAAAGGCAGGCTGTTTACTTTGAAACTGAATTTTCCCCAGAACTTAGTAAATGTGGAGACATTTTACAATGCAAAAATATCCAATCATGAACAAGAAAAATATGATGTAAAAATGCAGAATGTTTGCTTGCTTGCAGCTGCATGATGGATGTCAACAGAGATTCACCTCATTCACTAAGCTCTGGGGAAAATTCCCTTGCAAAGTGCAACTTCCCTTGCAAAGTAAACAGTTTATTTGCCTATAGTAGAATTCATCCATTATAGGTAAATCAAATAAAAGTGTTTATTGGTTTTATTTAGTGATTTTTATAAATAACAATAAGATGGCAAAAAATCAATAATGTTCAGCCATCTGAATCAACCAGGCACACACAAGGCTTCATTACTCCAATCAGACCTCCAGACACTAATAGCATGTATTGTACATTGCTCATTCAGTTTGATATTTTTGCTTTCTTTCCTGCTTTAACACTTCTATATAAACCAATGCTTCTTTTTAGTTAAAACTAAAGGTATCAGACTGAACATAAAACAGTTTTTTTTTTTCTTTTACCACGTGACTCAGATGATGTCATTCCGCAGTTCCGCGCACCCTCTTTCTCTAATCTCTGCAGCATCCTTTGTCTGCGTGAGCTGGCTGAGAGTTCCACCGAGATCCCTCCAGGCAGCCAACAGTATTACAACTGCTGCTACGATTCGCTGATCAAACAGAATTGATTTCTCGTCATAAGAATCATGGCTTAGTTGCAATTTATCACTATTCCATTAGCTTCTGCTGGAAGCCCCTCCTGTGGAAAGCCAAGCTCTAATAACGCTCCAAATTAATAGCTTTCGCAGGAAGTCAACACCCTTTCCGAGACGGCATTTCAATGACATTCTGTAAAATGCAGACATTCTATCCATATACTAGTTGCAGGAGAATCCAGATAGCTTACCATGAATCACATATGACTTTTATCATCTAGATTATGTCTAAAACAGCGCGCACCTTTTCCCCAATAGATTTTTGATTGGACAAAAAAACTGACAGGGTTAATATCCTTCTGAGCAATGTATACAATTACACAATTCCTTCTAAAGTTACATGAGCTGGAACATTGGCTTGTTCATCATATATCTGGGTGTGTCACATTCGGATCTATACATGATCAAGGTACTGTACTGTGCAGACCCCAGGTTGATGTGCATAACTGGAATACAGAATAAACGCAAGCTTGGTTCTTTCGGCTGGAATTGCAAAATGCATATAATATATTTATACAAAAATAAAAAAATTAACCATAGGCTTGAAAAAGCATGGATAGGATAGGGAAAATGTATAACCATGTTGAAAGCTGATAATAATAGGAAAATTATAAATGGCTCTAAGGCTCAGAACACAGTGTATGTAATGGTAATAGTGACTGCCAATCCCATGTACATGCAACCCTAAATGTAGCCACCATGTTTATAATATATTTAATAAATCAGTCTTTGGAAATTCCTAGAACTCATTGCAATGCAATTCAATTCTCATTAGTGCAGAGGCTTTTTAATAAGCATGTGATCATTGTAATGTCTTTGTTGAGGATACTCAGGCTTGGGATCTGCAGACACAGGGCACATGCTTCCTAACCTAGAAGGTAACATTTGTGGTTTAGCCATACCGTTCAAAACCCCAGTTCCAACATAATAATTTACAAATTAACCTATTCAGTGTGGGTTGACTTACTAAAACCGGAGAGTGCAAAATCTGGCTCAGCTTCCAGTTTTTATTGTCAAGGCTTATTTGAACTAGCTGAAGTTAGAAGCTGATTGGTTACCATGCACAGCTGCACCAGATTTAGCATTCTGCAGTTTTGGTTAATCAACCCCTAAAGGCCCGTACACACGCTTTGATTTTCAGACGTCAATTGTATGAAGAAGAACGATCGTCCGCAAATCTAACCGTTAGTACGGTGCTTTCGACAGCTGATTTCACTTTTTCGGCAAGCAAAAGCTGGATTTGCTGACTATAACATTTTTGGCAGATGTGAACTCAACATCTGATTTTCGTTTCATTAGTATGGTTTTCGCACGAAGAAAATTGTAAGAGCAAGACTACGCATGCTCAGAAACCAAAGAATACATACAAAACTATTCAATGCGTTACGTCACTTCTGATGTTGTATTCTATCAAATGAAAATTCTCGTATTGTTAGTAATCTCTTCACTTTCGACATTAGACTAGCATGCCACAAAAATCAGACGTTCTGTCGTCCGAAAATCAATACGTGTGTATGAGGCTTTAGTGTCCACCACAAACAGAAATTTAAAACATAACTATTAACCATAATTATAGTGTTTGTTTAAAATAACAACGTTGAGGTGGTTTCACTATTCAGTCAGATTTTGTAATATGTTTATTGCTGTTTTCAAGCAAAATTGCTTTGGTGTTTGCAGTACCAATTAGTGGTGCCCAAGAACACACTTATGAAGCTGGTGTTTCCGCGAGGGGTCTTTATTCAAACTTTCTACCCAACCATCCATACCAATTTACACAAGATTTGAAAAACACCTAACACCTATGTTTTACTTGCAGGCATTTTTGAAAAAAAAAAGTATGTCTAAAACTCTTGATTCCTTCTAGTTCATATTTTTCTGCATTAAAATTTCATTTGTCATCTACCCTTTCTATACATACTACCATCCTCAATTTACACCAGGTAACATCTGAGAGCTTGTAATTTACAATTTATGAAACATGTCAGTCATGTTCCTCCAGGTCTCAGCATCATGACCTGATCTCTGCCCTGTTAAACATTGAGTGGCTTCGTAGTCCTGTTGTACTGTTTACCTTGAGAATGTTATCTAAGTCTCCATTTTTACGGTCAGGGCAAATGCAATGAAAGGTCTTAGCAATATGCTGGACCACCATGGGATAGCTCAAAGGGAAGCATATGTTTTCTCCTTGTTTTTATATGTTCACAGGCGCTATTGGAACGGTATCCCTGGGCAACCAGAAGGCCAGGGGATTGGTGTGCAGTAAGAACAGCTGATTGGTCTAATTTGGCGGTTGCAAGCCCGCGCTATAGAAGCTTATAAAAGGACCTGGATCGGTTCTCTCACAGACCGCTCTGACTAGAGCTGCAGCGCGGACGTCCTGCAGCATGAAGTGTCATTCCCCGGGTGACCGCGAGTCCCTCCTTTGCCACCTCCTTGAGAGGGCAGAGAGGGAAGGCGGTGAGGAATGGCTAATGAGATGCCTAGAGGAGGAGAGTGCCTCTCCTCCACCTCCAATCACTCCCACTGAGGCGGAGGAAAGGCCGGCCTCAGGCGGGGCCGGTACAAGGCATCAACCTGGAATAAAGAAAAAAACGTCAGAGAACAGCTGCTTCTCCCAGCGTGACAAGCAGGGAGAGAACTTGCAGTGTGATATCACAGAGTGCATCCTATCTGAAGGAGAGCAGCGCTACTCAGCCTTCACCTGTGGAGCCGAGTGAGCAGCAAACAGTTTACAATGATGGTGAGAAATGTTCAGTGTCTCATAATGTTGGAATTTCAGGATTGGTTGAGTCTTTATCTAAAGTGTTACAACAATTTAAAGGGGCACATGCTGATGGTGCTGATTTTCATGCCGGTAATACTGATTTTATGAGAATACAAGCAGCACAGTTACGTGGTGCAAATAATGTTAATACTAAGAATGTTTTAACCGCTTCAGCACCGGGCCATTTTTCACCCTTCCTTACCAGAGCACTTTTTGCGATTCGGCACTGCGTCGCTTTTTATTTATTTATTTATTTTTTTTATTTAAAGTTTCTTTTTATTAAGGTTTTTCAATACAAACAACATATAACATACATCACCACTGGGTCGTGTTAACGTAACAGCAACCCAGTCAACCGGCCACGCAGGGCCCAACATCCCTTTTCCCTTACCCACCCCTCCCCCGTTTGTCACAGCCCAGTCCCCCCTTTTGTCGCACTGCGTCGCTTTAACTGACAATTGCGCGGTCGTGCGAAGTTACACCCAAACAAAATTGACGTCCTTTTTTTCCCACAAATAGAGCTTTCTTTTGGTGGTATTTGATCGCCCCTGCGGGTTTTTATTTTTTGCGCTATAAACAAAAGAAGAGCGACAATTTTGAAAAAAAACACAATATTTTTTACTTTTTGCTATAATAAATATCCCATTTTTTTTAAAAAAAAACTATTTTTTTTACTCAGTTTAGGCCGATACGTATTCTTCTACATATTTTTGGTAAATATATGACGCCCACCCAGGATGGTAGATCCACCTTGTGGGCGTCATATGACTATGGGCGGGTATTGAAGGGGTTAAAGACAAAGTTTTAGTTTAAGTTTAAGAGTTAATATGGGTGAATTTTCAGGAGCACAATGTATTGGTGCTGAACACGCTATGCAGCAGCATGGTTCTGCTTCTCAAGAAATTCAGAGAGCACAGGCATCTGGTGCGCACAATGATAATAAGAATAATTTGGTTTATAATGACACCGACAATATACAAACAGGGGCACATTTTTATGGTGCAATGGATAAGGTGAATTGTTCTGAATATATGAATGAAGCTGGTGCAGTTTGGCAGAATGTGGGTGAGCCTGCCTTACAGGAAGAGAATAAAGAAAATCTTTCATACCCTAAGATTTTGAATCCAGCACTGTTTAACCCTCAATTGCCTCTCAGATCATCAGCTATGACAGTAGGAGAGTCTTCTTTCAGAGAGCCCCTGCCAAGCGTTTTGTCACCGCTGGGCTTTCATCTGCCTAAAGCAGTTAAGGATAAAATTTGGAGGGGCAAATTCATTGACATTTTGTCGCTGCTACCTGCTTCAAAAGAATTTTTGTCTAAAATGGAGAAACAACCAGGGGATAGGTCTGAAGAGGATAGGAGGAGGGCTATCCCCAGAACCTTTCAAAATTGGTTGCAGGCTTTCTGCATATATGCAGCAGTCACGGGGGAACGGTTCCCAGGTAAATGTTCGGGTTTATTTCAGCATTTGGATATCATTGTGGAGGCATTTTGCCATTTTGGGGGCTCCGCATGGTATACATACGATGAAAATTTTTGTCAAAAGCTGGTAGTGCACCTCTCATTGCACTGGGGGTCAAAGGACGTTGGCCTATGGCTAAATCTTATGCTGCCAACAAGACCCCAATTTAATCCAAGATTGTCACCTAATGTGCAATCTACATTTCGCAAAGGCTTATGTTTTGCTTTTATTGAAGGGCAATGCAAATTCTTAGCGAATTGCCTGTACAGACATGAGTGCTCACACTGTAATGGGAACCATTCGGCTAGCAGATGTTTTCGGAGATCGTCTGCTCCCTCTTTTCAATCACTTCCCAAGGACACTCATGGGGAAAACAACGAGACCGGTGATTCTATCAAGAATGCTCCCTTGGTTAGAGCGCGACCCAGACCACAGGATGTCAGCTCTATTAATTAGAGGATTCAAGGATGGTTTCTTAGTGCCATCATTTATGGGTTCGGGTTGTAAGCTAGTTCAGAACCTAAAATCTGCTAACACATACGCTTCAGTGGTTCGGGACAAGATATCCAAAGAACTGGCAGAAGGCAGAATTTCTGGCCCATTTTCTACTCCTCCATTCCAGAATTTTCGCCTTTCACCACTGGGGATAGTCCCTAAAAAAGAAAACGGCAGTTATCGTATGATTCACCACGTTTCTTATCCCACTGAATCATCTTTAAATGATGAGGTATCCGAGGTATATGCCCCAGTATGCTATTCCTCATTTGATGAAGCTTTAGCTATGTTGAAACACTTTGGTCAAGGCTCCCTCTTAGCTAAAGCTGATATTAAGTCTGCCTTTCGTCTCTTGCCAGTTCACCCTCAAGCTTTCAACTCATTAGGTTTTCAAGTTTCAAGGGCAGTTTTATTTTGATAGATGCTTGCCTATGAACTTTTCACTGTCATGCTTTTATTTTGAAGCATTTTCCACTTTTTTACATTGGGTATCGTCAACAATTTTTCCCCAAGGGGGTTTCTTACACTACCTGGATGATTTTTTATTTATTCGTCCAGCTGTCTCCCCTACATGCCTAGAATCTTTACACACCTTTTTCAGAATTTGTGAACACTTTGGTATTCCACTCGCGCATGAGAAAACGTTTTTTCCAGCTACTTCGATAGAGTTTCTGGGTACAGGGGGTCCCCGACTTACGAACGCCCGACCTACGAACATCCCCTACTTACGAACGGGGCGCTGCGGGGACCCTCCGCCATTTTCCGCCGTCCTCCGGCCGTTCTGCGCTTGCGCGGCCATACAGAACCTCGTAAAATGCCGGCAAACTTCGGAAATGTCCGTAATTTGCAGCGCATGCGCAGAACGGCATAAGACGGAACATCGGAAATGTCCGGAAATGTCCGTATTTGTCGGTCTGCGCATGTGCGGCCGACTTACGAACATTTCCGACTTAAGAACAGGCGGGCAGTCCCTAACAAGTTTGTAACTCGGGGACCCCCTGTATTACCATAGACTCAGCCATTATGGAATTTAGACTTCCGTCACAGAAAATAAAAAAGATGAGATTATTGATCTCTTCTTTTTTATTTAGGAAAAAGGTTCTGCTGAAAGAAGCCCAGTCCTTGCTAGGCCTTTTGGCTTTCACAGCCAGGATTATCCCCATGGCTAGAGTCTTCTCTCGAAGATTTTCCCTGGCCATCAGGGGTTTTAAGAGCCAATATTCTCATATTCGTCTCTCTAAGAGTATTAAAGAGGACCTTAAAATTTGGGACCAATTTTTGTGCGATTTTAATGGTTCCACGGTTTGGCAGCATGAGTTTATATCTAGCAACCAGCTAGAATTTTTTACAGATGCGGCGGGTTCTTCGGGCTTTGGAGCTTTTATGAAAGGACGATGGTTCGCTGGTAAGTGGCACGAGGAATGGCTGCAGAAGAACGTTCTTCAGAACATTGTTCTTCTGGAACTATTCCCTGCCATAGCCTCTATGGTAGTTTGGCAGGATATTTTTTCGAAACTGTAGGATCCTGGTTCGCACAGATAATAAAGGTGTTTTCTTTGCGATAAATACTTTATCCTCTAAACCTAAACCTGTGGTGAATCTCTTACGTTTTTTTTATAGAACTTTATTGAGTTTTAAGGTGTTGTTATGTAAGAAAATACAGCATTTTTTATACATAAGCTGACAAAAGACATCCACTGAGTTCACCCCCCCCCCCCCCCATAAAATGACGATTCCCCTCTTGCATTCAAAGACACCTAGGCTCATGGATGGTCCAGAGGAATGCAAAAAAATCCATATAAAGGTTAGTCTAATTTGCTCTAATTGGAAAAAAAAATCCTCTTGATCCCCTAAGGCAATTGGATTACTCCCTGGATCAGCATTCTACAATATTACTTTTTAAAAGTATTAGCAGCCATTTATATCCTGTACATTCAGAAAATATTCAACCCCTTTTTGAATCAGTTTATTGAGTCAGCAGGAACCGTCTCCTATGAAAAGCTATTCTACTTTTTCTCAGCTTTTCATAGTTTTTTTTTTTATCTGTTTCTGGTTTTAGGCTTTCCAATGATAAAGTGTGTCCATAACTTTTGATATAGCAAACTCTTAGTCTATTGAATTTAACTCCCTATTTTGGGATCTTTCAAACATGGCTTTCAAATTGGAATCATATTCTTCGATAGTGCTGACAAATACAAAGAGGTCATCCACATAACAGACTATATTTT
The DNA here is from genome assembly GCA_028564925.1 of Lithobates sylvaticus. Taxonomy (NCBI): domain Eukaryota; kingdom Metazoa; phylum Chordata; class Amphibia; order Anura; family Ranidae; genus Lithobates; species Lithobates sylvaticus. The sequence continues at coordinate 132,021,504 of CM053038.1, forward strand.
TGAATCCTATATATGCTTAATTTTCATTCCATACAAACACTTCCTGAGGAGACTGAATTTTTTTTACATGCAACTGCATTCTGCTATAGCCCCAAAGATTCTGAATGGTGGCTGTAGCACACTCTGAAAGCTTTTTCTGTTGAAAAACATTCTAAGGTGTCAGAAACACCTATTTCAAGCTTGAATATGATGTGGTTTCCACTTATCCTTACTGTACTTGAATAAAGTACTTCTTGGATGCATTTACAAGGGTACATTAACCACAAACAGTGGTAATAATTATAACAGGTTGCATCAAAATCCTGCATACTTTATTTAATGACACTTCTGAGCACAGTGATTGCTATTTTTGCATATTTTACTTTTTTGTAAGACAGTTTTTCCATTTGTATGATTTATCACATCTGTTAAGTCTTTTAAGCAGTTTTTATAGTATGTTTTTCTAATTCCAGTTTTGACTGTATAGGAGTAGTGGATGCATTGCATATTTAATGCATTTTAATTCAGCCATAAATCTTATTTTTACCTGATGAGTTCTTGCAATAAAGGTTGCTTTAATTTTAGTTAAACTAGAAAAATTTACCTTAATTTTAAACGTAGTTTACTTACACTTTGCACTCCGCTGTGAAATTCAATCAATCGAAAAACTAAATTTTTTTTTAGGATTGTCACTGCAGACATATTTCCATGCATGCTGTATATGCCTGTCTTCCTGCACAACCATTAGAAGCAAAAATAAACATTTATCTTCCCTTTCGTTTGCTTTCAAATGACATTCAAAGATGAAATAAGCATCAGTGAAAGGTTTACTTTGTCTCAGCTCACTTTTTTATTGTTTTTCTAAAAATCAGTTGGCTTTACCTTGAGCTTGCATTTTCTTTTGTGGCAAAGATTTAAGTACATGGCACCATGTATTTTTTGTTTGTGATTTGTGCTTGGAATTTGGAGACAGACAATATAAAATTCATATTCTTGCTTATCTTCTATGTTTCTGACCATGACGATACAATCCATATTCTTCCTTATCTACTATGTTTCTGAACATCTAATATGAACTGACATGGATTATGGCTTTATCCACGCCTCAATCCACAATTGGGGGGGAGGGATCAGAGAAAACGATAGCCGAAAACGATAGCCAACATCCCAGGGTAAGTGAGTGGGAAATTCAAATTCAAAAACAAATTCAGGAGAAACAAAGGGGGAAAACAATATGCACTCATACAACAATAAGAGGAGTATACACATGCTAGGAGCCTAGTTAACAAAACAGTGGATCTGGAGCTGCTATTACATGAGGAGGACTTAGACTTTGTGGGAATAACTGAAATTTGGTTTGACAGCTCACACAATTGGCTGGCCAATATACAGTGGTATTCCTTGAATTGAAAGGATAGGGAAAGTAGAAAAGGGGAGGGTTGTGTCTATATGTCAAAAATGATGTAAGGGTGGTAGAGAGGATAGACATTTTGTATGGGACTAAGGGGAGGTAGAATCAGTGTGGGTAGAACTTCAAAGAGGTAGTGGGAATTAATAGTTATGTTATAGGCCACCCAACATAAAACAGGAGGAGGAGCTGGAATTACTATCTCTGTTAGAATTGGCAGGGAAACAGGGAAATGTAATCATAATGGGGGACTTCAATTACCCTGATATTGACTCGGCAGAGGGAACAGCTCACTCATTAACTGATTTCTGACCGCGCACGACGATGTACATCATCACAATGGCATGGACAGGCATAAGGGCGTACAGGTACGTCCCCTTTAAGATGCCGCCACGCCGCTCGGGACCCCCGTGAGTCCGGTCGCGGATACCGCGGACTCGATCGCCGCGGAGATACCCGCAATCGTCTCATGGGATGGCTGAATGAGGAGATGCGGAAGTAAACAGCATCTCCCCGTTCTACCTAGCAACTAGTTGTAAGGTCCTCTGAATCAGCCCCTCCGCAACAGCCCCTCTCAATTGGACTTTGGCGGCCAATGGAAAATAACCCTGTCTGTCCGGACAGATAATCAGACACCATACACCGTATGAGGTTTGAAAAAAGATGCCTTTACTTCCGTTTCACAGAGCATATACAATACAAAAAAGGGGGAAGAACGCAATTGAACAACCAATCACATTCAAGCATTTAAGCATTCTGTTATACAATTCAATATTGATCTGCAAGATTCATAACATTTCTTCTTTCGGACTCAACATCATATTTACTCTAAAAATGTCTCATGCAATATATGTGCTTGATAAGATTCTCGGTATGTTTTGATAATATAGCCTACTTGTTATGGGAAGCAGACCCGTTACTAGAAGCCATGAGAACTAAAACTTGTTATGGAAATGTGTGAGTGTGAGATAAGCAGAATTTACAGTGAGTTTCTACAGAGAAACAGAAAAAACATCTTTGTTACAATACTATTAAATCTTAAAGGGTAACTCTACACTTCCCACGTTTCCTTACAATCCCTCCTTTGATCATAGGAGACTTTAAGAAGTCTCCGCTGATCACTCATTGTACCACCTATATCCTGCCTTGAACATGGTCATGGCTGTTTCAGACTTATCAACTAGGTTCTTTGATTTTGCTACTTTACTTATCAGGTAGAACACCAATTTGATTGTCACATAAACTGCCAGAGCTAAAATAAGTAATCTTGAAGAGTATCATACCCGCTTTCTTAAAGTAATTCATAATGTTTTCACAAATAGAACCGAACCATCCTCCTGCACCTGAAAAGGGATTCCATGAGTGCATTAACATCCCAAATCCATCTACCTTTGTGAGGGCATTGTATACGCCCACCCCACCGAAGGATGCAAAAATGTTGTCCCACCAAGTGGTTAATTCCCTCTTGTGTCTGCCAAATTCAAGGTGACTGTGGGCAGGTTTCATGGACACAAGTGTGTCTGACCCTGTGGTCCCCATTAGAGGGATCATTTCCACAATAGTACACCAACCTGAAGTTTTTTCTGTCCATAGGGTAAGGGACGGTGGTATGGCACCATAGTCCACAACAGACCATCCATCCGTGGGGAACATGAGGGGTTTAAACCACTTTGGGGGGGCTAAGTCTTGACCTTAATCCCACTAAACACATCCAATCCCCCAAAGAGGGAATCTCCATCTCCACCTTGCCTTATCCAGGGGCTGTCCATATGTGTGCTATTTATCCATTCAGTAACCCGTGGATTGTTGGATCCCCTTACACATTTACATATGTCATATAGGGACCTGTTACCTATGCTTTCATCAGGGTCCAGGATATAAAAGTAGCTAACCCGTGGGAGTGGTGTTTATAACAGGGACTTCCTGGGTGGTATTTAGTAACTGCTCTAGGGTGATAGGCCTTCCAACCATAGGGACTAAATGTCGGCCTGTGGATAAGTATGACTCCTTTCCATGTATGTTGCTCTGGCATTCACTACAACAGTATCCTCACCCATCCTGCACGAGGAGTTTAGCCAACACCCAAAAAATAAGAGCAAGAATACAGTGATGGTCATTCTAATTGAAAACAGAAATTGTCCAGGTGGTGCATTTTCTTGGCTCACGGGGAAAGTCTATGGTAAGAATGGTTTGGGGGTTTTGTGAGAGGGGGCATGGGACAGTAGTGGCTGAGTCTCTTCTTGTGGGGCTCCTCCATTTCCTTCCCTGTCTCCTTTATTTGTGGGCTATTCTTCAATTACAGGCTTTGATCCGTCAGTATTGCTGTCCTGGAGACATTGAGGACTTCAAATGGACCTTGGATGACGGGGGCCTGGTTGTTTGCGGACTGCAAGTTGTTTGATCAGTACTTTATCCCCCGGGACGAAAGGATGTGTTGGTTCTGTGGAAAGAGGAAGAAAGGTGACAGCAACCTTGTCATAAGTTTCAGCAGGGCTACTTACCAGATATTTCACGTACTCTTCCTGTAAGGAATATATGTTAGATTCCTCGCCTATCTTAGGGGCTTTTTGAGCGGGTCTTCCCATAAGGATCTCAAAAGGGGGACAGTCCTGTCTTTAATGTTTCTATTCATCCCTGCGGTCTCTCCTGTTACGGGAATAACTTCCGGCCATGAGGGAAAATGGCAAACTGGAGTATTATTACGCAATATTTGATATTACCTTTCTGTTTGGGCATATGTGTCAAATCAATCTGTAAGTCTTTTAATGGGCCTATGTGTCCCTTGTAAGTCTTTTAATGGGCCTATGTGTCCCTGAACATTATTCTGGACACAAGTTAAGCAAGTGGCTTAAGGGTTTTCTTATCAAAGGAGCTACTGTTTCTGGAATACCTATGATCCCCTCCTTGTTTGACCACAAGCCGTCCGGGTTGTGTGTCAAACCTTGTGACTCCCAACAGGTAATGTCAGACAATTCTTCTGGCTCGGGCTGGGAAACTTGGGGACGAAAAATCTGTAGAAAACAATTGGAGGGTTGATTGCCTCCTTAGCAGTAATTTTGGCTGCTGACTCTTAAGTTGTTTCCCTTAGTAATATCAGATTTGTCATAGGAATGACCTATTACTTTTATGACATTAATACATTTTTTTTTATTTTTTTTATTTTTTAAGGGTAAGTGGAGTGTGGAGTGCACTTAATAAATCCTCTACCCAGACTTGATTTGAGATTTGCTTATTATCCGCTGTCTTGTACCCGCGGGCCTAAAAGACCCCAAAAGGGTCTACTGTCAGTGTAAATGTTTACTTTTTGTCCTTTGAATAATTGACAGGCACGTGTCATAGCATAGAGCTCTGCCTGTTGGTCTGAAGTCGCTGCTAGTGGTTTCGGTTCTTATATTATGTCTGGTAAAGTTACCACAGCATACAGTATCGCTTAGAACAGCTGCCGTCAAAAAAAAACATTTATGTAGTCAGTAGATGTAGAAATGTTTTGTAAAAGGTGTACTACAGTATGTGTTGTGTACAATGTAGTATTAGTTCCTAAAGTGATTTTGGATGTTTCCTTTACTGTCATGTTTACTGCCACAGGCAGTAACAGCTTGTAGGCAAGCTGGCAGTCCTTGAATTTGAACGGGGAGTTTTTTGGATAGATAAGCCACGGGTCGGTAGTGGGTGCCATGCGCTTGGGCCAGTACGGCAGCCAGCGCAGGGCCCCTGACTATACAGTAAAGCACAAAGGATTTCTTATGATCTGGTAAACCCAGTGCTGGAGCACTGGCCAAAGATTGTAATAAGGTCCGTGTTCTTTCCTCAGTGTAACACTTGTCTGGGGCAGTGGCTGCAGTAGAGGGGTGCAAGGATTGAATCATAAAAAGAACAATCTGGTTTAAACCTGTTGGCACTTTGCCAAGAAATTTGCACCTGACTGATCATAGGTATTCCAGAAACAGTAGCTCCTTTGATAAGAAAACCCTTAAGCCACTTGCTTAACTTGTGTCCAGAATAATGTTCAGGGACACATAGGCCCATTAAAAGACTTACAAGGGACACATAGGCCCATTAAAAGACTTACAGATTGATTTGACACATATGCCCAAACAGAAAGGTAATATCAAATATTGCGTAATAATACTCCAGTTTGCCATTTTCCCTCATGGCCGGAAGTTATTCCCGTAACAGGAGAGACCGCAGGGATGAATAGAAACATTAAAGACAGGACTGTCCCCCTTTTGAGATCCTTATGGGAAGACCCGCTCAAAAAGCCCCTAAGATAGGCGAGGAATCTAACATATATTCCTTACAGGAAGAGTACGTGAAATATCTGGTAAGTAGCCCTGCTGAAACTTATGACAAGGTTGCTGTCACCTTTCTTCCTCTTTCCACAGAACCAACACATCCTTTCGTCCCGGGGGATAAAGTACTGATCAAACAACTTGCAGTCCGCAAACAACCAGGCCCCCGTCATCCAAGGTCCATTTGAAGTCCTCAATGTCTCCAGGACAGCAATACTGACGGATCAAAGCCTGTAATTGAAGAATAGCCCACTTCTGGTACCATCTGTAAGGTCCTCTGAATCAGCCCCTCCGCAACAGCCCCTCTCAATTGGACTTTGGCGGTCAATGGAAAATAACCCTGTCTGTCCGGACAGATAATCAGACACCATACACCGTATGAGGTTTGAAAAAAGATGCCTTTACTTCCGTTTCACAGAGCATATACAATACAAAAAAGGGGGAAGAACGCAATTGAACAACCAATCACATTCAAGCATTTAAGCATTCTGTTATACAATTCAATATTGATCTGCAAGATTCATAACATTTCTTCTTTCGGACTCAACATCATATTTACTCTAAAAATGTCTCATGCAATATATGTGCTTGATAAGATTCTCGGTATGTTTTGATAATATAGCCTACTTGTTATGGGAAGCAGACCCGTTACTAGAAGCCATGAGAACTAAAACTTGTTATGGAAATGTGTGAGTGTGAGATAAGCAGAATTTACAGTGAGTTTCTACAGAGAAACAGAAAAACATCTTTGTTACAATACTATTAAATCTTAAAGGGTAACTCTACACTTCCCACGTTTCCTTACACTAGTGACACCGATCTCTGCTCCCTGTGATTGAAGCAGAGATCAGTGTTCACTAGCTCACAGCCATGCCCCCCCACAGTTCGAAACACGCCTCTAGGAACACTTAACCCCTACATTGTCACCTAGTGGTTAACCCCATCACTGCCAGTGTCATTTACACAGGAATCAGTGCATTTAAATAGCACTGATTGCTGTATAAATGACAAAGGTCCCAAAAATGTGTCAAAAATGTCTGATATGTTTGCCATAATGTCGAAGTCACAATAAAAATCGCTGATAGCCGCCATTACTAGTAAATTATTAATAAAAATGCTATAAAACTATCCCCTATTTTGTAAATGCTATAACTTCTGCACAAACCAATCAATAATCGCTTATTGCGATTTTTTTTACCAAAAATATGTAGAAGAATATGTATCGGCCTAAACTGAGGGAAAAAAATTTTTTTTTATATATTTTTGGGGGATATTTATTATAGCAAAAAGTAAAAAATAATGTTTTTTTTTCAAAATTGTCGCTCTTTTTTTGTTTATAGCGCAAAAAATAAAAACCGCAGGGGCGATAAAATACCACCAAAAGAAAGCTCTATTTGTGGGGAAAAAATGACATCAATTTTGTTTGGGAGCCAAGTCGCACGACCGCGTAATTGTCAGTTAAAGCGACGCAGTGCCGAATCGCAAAAAGTGGTCTAGTCTTAAGCCAGCAAAATGGTCCGGTCTGAAAGTGGTTAAATGTTTTACAGGATAACTTCATGTCCCAATTGGTGGATTCCCCAACTAGAAAGAATGCCCTGTTAGATATATTAATTACGAACAATACAGGTCTGATCTCAGATATGCAGATACACAACGACTTGGGATCTAGCGCTCATAGGATGATTGCGTTTAGCATAAATCACAGGAAAAGGAGGCATATAGGTAGTACGAAAACACGACATTTCAAACGAGCCAATTTTACTGAAGTACGGTCATTAGGGATGAGCCGAACACCCCCCCGTTCGGCTCGCACCAGAACCCGCGAACGGACCTAAAGTCCGTGCGAGCTTTAGAACCCTATTAGTTATAATGCATGCGAACTTTCAAAATCAAAAGTGCTAATTTTAAAGGCTAATATGCATGTTAATGTCATAAAAAGTGTTTTTTTTTTCAGGAGCAGTGATTTTAATAATGCTTAAATTGAAACAATAAAAGTGTAATATTCCTTTAAATTTCGTACCTGGGGGGGTGTCTATAGTATGCATGTAAAGGGGCGCATGTTTGCTGTGCTTAGAACTGTCCCTGCAAAAAGTGTCATTTTTGCAGGAAAGAAAGCTATTTAAAATCACTCGCGGCTAATGTGAATTGACGGCTCCCGTAATACAGAGAACAGTCATTCATTGAAAGTCATTCATAAAAAAAAAGTCTTTGATAAAAAATAAAAAAAATGAACAAAAAAAAAAGCGTGGGGGTCCCCCCAAATACAATAACCAGGCCCTTTAGGTCTGGGATGGATATTAAGGGGAACCCCAGCCAAAAAAAATGGCGTAGGGTCCCCCTCAAAATCCATACCAGACCCTTGAGGTCTGGGATGGATTTTAAAGGGAACCCTAGCCAAAAAAAATGGCGTGGGGTCCCCCTCAAAATCCATACCAGACCCTTATCCGAGCACGCAACCTGGCAGGCCGCAGGAAAAGAGGGGGGAGCGAGAGCGGCCCCCCCTCCCGCCTGAACCGTACCAGGCCACATGCCCTCAACATTGGGAGGATGCTTTGTGGGTCTAAAGACCCCCAAAGCACCTTGTCCCCATGTTGATGAGGACAAGGGCCTCGTCCCCACAACCGTGCCCGGTGGTTGTGGGGGTCTGCGGGCGGGGGGCTTATCGGAATCTGGAAGCCCCCTTTAACAAGGGGACCCCCAGATCCCGCCCCCCCCTGTGTGAAATGGTAAGGGGGTACAAAAGTACCCTTACCATTTCACCAAAAAAGTGTTAAAAATTGTAAAAATGACAGGAGACGGTCTTTGACAATTCCTTTATTAAAATCTTCTTTCTTCTTTCTTCATCCTTCGGTTTCTTCATCTTCTCCTTCCGTCATCTTCTTCCATCCTCTACTTCCATTTTCTTTTTCCTCCGATCCGCTTCTTCTTGCGCTGGTCTTCTCGTCCTTCTCGTCCGGCATCTTCTACCATGGCGTCGGCATCTGTTCTTCTGTCGGGCCGCTCCTCGCAATGGGAGGCTCCCGCTGTGTGAGGCTTCGCTCCGTCTGACAGGTCTTTTATAACGGAGGGCACCTGGTGACCCCGCCCCCCTCTGACGTCATGGGGAAAGCCATAGGGAATTCCCCATGACGTCCCAGTGCGTCAGAGGGGGCGGGGTCACCAGGTGCCCTCCATTATAAAAGACCTGTCAGACGCAGCGAAGCCTCACACATCGGGAGCCTCCCATTGCGAGGAGTGGCCCAAGAAGAGACACCGACGCCATGGAAGAAGATGCCAGACGAGAAGGACGAGAAGACCAGCGCAAGAAGAAGCGGATCGGAGGAAGAAGAAAATGGAAGAAGAAGATGGAAGAAGATGACGGAAGGAGAAGATGAAGAAACCGAAGGATGAAGAAAGAAGAAAGAAGATTTTAATAAAGGAATTGTCAAAGACTGTCTCCTGTCATTTTTACAATTTTTGACACTTTTTTGGTGAAATGGTAGCCCTTACCATTTCACACAGGGGGGGGGGCGGGATCTGGGGGTCCCCTTGTTAAAGGGGGCTTCCAGATTCCGATAAGCCCCCCGCCCGCAGACCCCCACAACCACCGGGCACGGTTGTGGGGACGAGGCCCTTGTCCTCATCAACATGGGGACAAGGTGTTTTTTGGCCTGGTACGGTTCAGGCGGGAGGGGGGGGCGGTCTCGTCCCCCCCTCTTTTCCTGCTGCCTGCCAAGTTGCGTGCACGGATAAGGGTCTGGTATGGATTTTGAGGGGGACCCCACGCCATTTTTTTTGGCTGGGGTTCCCCTTAATATCCATCCCAGACCTGAAGGGCCTGGTTATTGAATTTGGGGGGACCCCCACGCTTTTTTGTTTTTGTTTTTTATCAATGAATGACAGTTCTCTGTGTTACAGGAGCCATCAATTCATTAGCCGCGAGTGCTTTTAAATAGCTTTTTTCCTGCAAAAATTACACTTTTTGCAGGGACAGTTCTAAGCACAGGAAACCTGCCCCCCTTCACAGGCCACCTATAGACCCCCCTCAGATGTGATACTGCAATGCTGTACTAACAGCACGCACACACAAATCCCCAGAAATAGAGCACATACAGTGGTGTGAAAAAGTGTTTGCCCCCTTCCTCATTTCCTGTTCCTTTGCATGTTTGTCACACTTAAGTGTTTCGGAACATTAAACCAATTTAAACAATAGTCAAGGACAACACAAGTAAACACAAAATGCAATTTGTAAATGAAGGTGTTTATTATTAAAGGTGAAAAAAAATCAAAACCATCATGGCCCTGTGTGAAAAAGTGATTGCCCCCTAAACCTAATAACTGGTTGGGCCACCCTTAGCCGCAACAACTGCAACCAAGCGTTTGCGATAACGTGCAATGAGGCTTTTACAGCGTCCTGGAGGAATTTTGGCCCACTCATCTTTGCAGAATTGTCCTAATTCAGTTACATTAGAGGGTTTTCGAGCATGAACGGCCTTTTTAAGGTCATACCACAACATCTCAATAGGATTCAGGTCAGGACTTTGGCTAGGCCACTCCAAAGTCTTGATTTTGTTTTTCTTCAGCCATTCGGTGGTGGACTTGCTGGTGTGTTTAAGATCATTGTCCTGCTGCAGAACCCAAGTTCGTTTCAGCTTGAGTACACGAACAGATGGTCGGACATTCTCCTTCAGGATCTCTTGGTAGACAGCAGAATTCATAGTTCCTTTTATCACGGCAAGTCTTCCAGGTCCTGAAGCAGCAAAACAGCCCCAGACCATCACACTACCACCACCATATTTTACTGTTGGTATAATGTTCTTTTTCTGAAATGCAGTGTTCCTTCTACGCCAGATATACTTGGACACACACCTTCCAAAGAGTTCCACTTTTGTCTCATCGGTCCACAGAATGTTGTCCCAAAAGTCTTGGGGATCATCAAGATGTGTTGTGGAGAAATTGAGACGAGCTTTGATGTTCTTTTTGCTCAGCAGTGGTTTTCTCCTTGGAACTCTGCCATGCAGGCCATTTTTGCCCAGTCTTTTCCTGATGGTGGAGGCATGAACGCTGACCTTAACTGAGGCAAGTGAGGCCTGCAGTTCCTTGGACGTTGTTGTGGGGTCTTTTGTGACCTCTTGGATGAGTCGTCGCTGCGCTCTTGGGGTAATTTTGGGCGGCCGGCCACTCCTGGGAAGGTTCACCACTGTTCCATGTCTTCGCCATTTGTGGATAATGGCTCTCACTGTGGTTCGCTGGATTCCCAAAGCTTTGGAAATGGCTTTATAACCCTTTCCAGACTGATAGATCTCAATTACTTTCTTTCTCAATTGTTCCTGAATTTCTTTGGGTCTCGGCATGATGTGTAGCTTTTAAGGATCTTCTGGTGGACCTTACTGTGTCAAGCAGCTCCTATTTAAGTGATGCCTTGATTGTGAACAGGTGTGGCAATAATCAGGCCTGGGTGTGGCTAGAGAAATTGAACTCAGGTGTGGACAACCACAGTTATAGTATGTTTTAACAAGGGGGGCAATCACTTTTTCACACAGGGCCATGATGGTTTGGATTTTTTTTCACCTTTAATAATAAACACCATAATTTACAAATTGCATTTTGTGTTTACTTGTGTTGTCCTTGACTATTGTTTAAATTGGTTTGATGTTCCGAAACACTTAAGTGTGACAAACATGCAAAGGAACAGGAAATGAGGAAGGGGGCAAACACTTTTTCACACCACTGTATTCTCACTTTCTCAGCAGTCAGCAGCACACTGACACGCTGACACTGAAACATAATATGCGAGGCGGCCGCCCCTGAGCTATAATTGGCTACAGGCATCCTGCCTGTAGCCAATTATGGCTCTCCTCGCTGCCGGTGCTGTGATTGGCCAAGCATGCGGGGTCACAGTGCATGCTTGGCCAATCATCAGCCAGCATTGCACTGCGACTGGCGCAATGCATTGCGGGCCGCTCGCATCACACAAATTTGATGCGAGTGGCTCAAATAGTTCTGGGCTCGCCGAACGGGCGAACGCCCGATGTTCGATTCGAACATGGGTTCGAATCGAACACCGGACCCATCCCTAACGGTCATTACTACATGACATTAATTGGGACCAAATTCTGGAAACATTAAACACAGAAGAAAAATGGTAATGCTTTAGGAGCATATTAAACAAGGGTATCAAACAGTGCATTCCAATGTCCAATAAATAGAAGAGCAAAAATTAAACCTGGGTGGTCAAACCATAATGTGAATAGCCTCATCAAGAAGAAAAGTATGGCCTTTAAAAAGGGGAATCGGTCACCATCAGCATTCCAGCAATACAAGGAGTGACATAAGAAATGTAAAATCGCAATCAGGGTGGCGAAAAAAGACCACGAGAGACACATAGCGGAAGAGAGTAAAAATAACCCCAACATTTTTTTCAGATATATTTACAGTAAAAAGACAAAATCTGAGCACATTGCACACTTAAAAATGAGGATGGAAGGATGGTTACAGATGACACAAAGAAGGCAACTGTACTAAATGCATTCTTCTCCACAGTTTTTACTCAAGAAAAAGAAGGGTTTACTGACAACAACTGTAGTGTTAGTGACACAACAAACACATGACATAGCCACATGGCTAACAGAGGCCGGAGTCAATGAAAGACTTAATAAACTTAAAACAAATACATCACCAGGACCAGATGACTTACATTTGAGAGTCCTCAAAGAACTCAGTCAAGTTATAGCCAGACCATTATTCCTGATCTTTGTAGACAGCATAATGACAGGATTAATAACCACTGAATGGAGAAAAGCCAATGTGGTACCAATATTCAAAAAAGGGTAGAGGCATATTCCTGGAAATTACAGGCCAGTCAGCCTAACATCAATAGTGGGTAAATTATATGAGAGGATGATTAGGGACTATATCCAAAGTTTTACTGAGGAGAAGAATATCATTAATGGTAATCGGCATGGGTTTATGAGAGGATGTTCCTGTCAGACTAATCTGCTAACATTCTACGAGGAAGTGAGCTGCCATCTAGATAGGGGGAGGCAGGTGGATGTGGTGTACCTGGACTTTGCAAAATCATTTGATACAGTCCCCCATAAACACATCATTTTAATTTTTATTTTTGTTAAATGTTTTTTATTAAGATTTTTCAACAAAATACATAGAACTTTCGATAATTGAAAACAGGCAGGCAAAATTGAGTCTAACGTAAGAGAGTTGTAGGTCTCTGCTTTCTTTCTCCCATCACCCCGATTGGGAACATACTGTGCTGGGGGAGGCCATGCCAAGCATTTTCCTGATATGCATAAACTACCGGTGTAAATAGTGTACATAACAATTAGTACAGCACTTTATATAAACAAGTAAACAACAGTAGAATTATTTGCCACGCAGGGCACAATGACATGACTGTATGTAACCGATATCAAGCTTGAAGAAGAACAAGGGAGGAGATAAGGAGGAGGAAAGGGGAGGGAGGACAGAGAGATCGAGAAAGATAAAGAAATAAAAGGAATAGTATACAACCACCATTTATGATTTACCGTTTATACCACTCTTTCCAACATTTCCAGTTTTTATCAAAAGCTAAGCAAGAGTTTTTCCTGATAGCGATAAGCCTTTCATATTGGTAATTGAGGTTGACCTGTGCTAGGACTTCTGAGGGGTTAGGAGAATATGTGTTTCTCCAATGTCTGGCGATAACAAGTTTTGCAGTGATTAGAATATGCATGACCACAGTACGAAATGATATTGGGTATTTGTCTATACCTATATGGAGGATTGCCAGTGCTGGTTAGCGGGTTCTCAGAACTCCGGTGATGTCCGCTATAATACAGAACATTTTTCTCCAGTAACTAGACAAATTCTTGCATTTCCAGAATATGTGAAGGATTGTGCCTGGGATGCCACATTCCCTCCAGCATAGTGTGGAATGGGAGGGAAACATTTTGGCAAGTTGGTATGGGGTTCGGTATGGGGTTCGCCTTTTGAGTGAGTTCCCAGTGATTAATGCAGTGAGAAGCAGAGTAATTGTAACGTAGCGCTGTGGACCATTGCTCGGGATCGAGTACTTTATTAAGAGCTTTTTCCCATGCCACTATGGGTGGTAATTTTGTGAACTTTTGTTTGCTTTGGAGTGTATTGTAAAGAAGAGAGATACCTTTACATTTATTCTTAGTAGATGTGTAGAACTGCCACACTTGTGAGTGTAGGTTAATTGAAGGAGGTGGGGTTTTAGTTAAAAAAGAGGCAATCCGGAAAATACTTGAACTTGATATGTTATGTTTGGTCTGTAATTTTTCGAATGACTTGGGGGACCCTTGTTCTATTAGTTCATCGACCCACTCTATACCTTTTTCTTTCCATTGAGTGACGGAACAGTAAGGGAGAAGTGTTTCTAACGTTTCGATTGGAATTCTAAGTGTGGAAATTGAGTTGTCTTGATGTGCTTGAGAGAGTAAGTGTCTCCAGGCCAAAACTGAGGCTTGGGTGGTAGGAGGGAGGGAGAATAAAGGAATTGGTTTCCATGTGTCTGCTAGTAGTAAATGTTGCATGCTTGGTACTTTAGCAAGGGCTGTTTCGATACCCACCCAAAGAGGTTCAGAGGGGGACTTGATCCAGTGTTTGATTTGTGCGAGCATAGTGGCCTAGTAGTAGTCTTTTAGATCTGGTAGTCCCATTCTGCCCACTTTGCGATGTTGAATAAGGTGTGCGTGAGAGCATCGTGCCCTTTTCCCCTGCCATAGAAAGTGTTTGAGCATTTTATGAAGTTCAGAGAAGTGGGAAGTTTTGAGCAGAATTGGGAAATTTTTGGAAGGACTAGCATTTTGAAGGCAGCGGTTTTCCCTGCCCAGGATAGTTCTGTCTTTGCTATACGTGACAGGATCTAACGGATGTCTGAGAGAAGGGGTTTGATATTGTTCTCTGTAGGAGGGACATTTTTGCAGTGAGAAAAATACCTAGGTATGGGATAGAGTTTTCTGTCCAAGCGTAAGGAACCTGTTGTTTCAAATGCATGCGGGTATGATGGTTAATGCCAAGATCTAGTATTAGGGATTTATTGAAACTGACTTTGTAGTACGAAAGCGTGCTAAAGTGATTGAGGATGTCGTGAGCGAATGGCAGCGAGACAATAGGATTGGAAAGAAGCAGAATCACGTCATCTGCAAAAAGGTTAATTATATGAGATTTCTGTTGGAATTGAAAGCCTGATATCTGGGGGTGAGATTGGGTGGCCTCCGCCAAGGGTTCCATCATCAGGTTGAAGATGGATGGAGAGAAAGGACATCCTTGGCAGGTACCATTCGTGATTGTGAAGTTTTTGGAAAGAAGACCGGATGTGAGGACTTGTGCAGAAGGATTTGAGTAAAGGGTGAGAATGGCGGACAGAAATTGACCTTGAAAGCCAAACTTGTGAAGAACTGCTTTCATATAATCCCAGGGGACTCTGTCGAACGCCTTCTCTGCGTCAATGGAAAGAAGCAGAGAAGGCGTTTTTCGAGATTCGGTGAAGTGGATAATATTTAGTAGACGTCTAGTGGCGTCAGATGTTTGGAGTTCCTTAGTAAAACTGGTTTGGTCCTGTTTTATCAGTGATGGTAAAATGTCATACAGTCTATTGGCTAACAATTTGGCATAGAGCTTGATATCTACATTTAATAGAGATATCGGGTGAAAGTTGGATGGCACATCAGGGGATTTACCAGGTTTGGGCAGGGTGATGACATAAGCTTTAAGCATCTCTACTGGGAATGTGACCTGGGGCTTTATTTAAAGGGAGAGATAATATAGTGCATTCTATTTCTTCTAGTGAAATTGCAGCATTCAGTGCTTGAAGGTTAGAGTTAGAGAGGAAAGGTTGCAGGTTGTGGAGTTGTGGGCTCATCTTTAAGGTTATACAGTGAAGAGTAGTAATCTGCAAACGCATCCGCAATTGCCTGAGGGTTTACTACTTTGGTAGATGTTGTGGGGTAGAAAATGTGGGGAATTCTGGTTTTGATTCTCTGTGTTTTGAGACGATTGGCTAAGAGCTTGCCTGCCCTATTGTTGTTTGTGTAGTAATTTAATTTAAGTTTCTGCATGTAGTACTCGTGTTGGGTGCATAATGTTTCTCTAAAGCCCCATACACACGGTCGGACTTTTTCATGGATTCTGTCCGATCGGACAAGGTTGTTGAAAAATCAGACCGTGTGTATGCACCATCGGACAATGTTCGTCGGTTTGACCGACGGACAAAGTCTTATCTCCTGCTGGAAATCTTTGCCGTCAACACGGTCCGATCACACCAAATCCGATCGTGTGTACGGTTGTCCGACCGGACAAAGTGCCACGCATGCTCAGATCACATTACAAGACCAAAGCTATTGGCTACTAGCCTCTACGTAGTCCCGTCATAGGCAACAAACGTCACCACGTTCAGAATGATCGGATTTTCCGACAACTTTGTCCGACCGTGTGTACGCAAAACCAACATCGGACAAAGTATGACGGACATGGTCCGACGGACCTGGTCCGCGGATTGTCCGACCGTGTGTATGGGGCTTAAGAGTGTAGCGGAAGTCGGACAGTTTTGAGGCTAGATATGAAGAGGGGTTTGACTGGTTTTGGGATTCTACTGTGCTAATTTCAGTGAGAAGAGCTGTTATTTTTGCTCAGCGTGAGCGTTGTTACCTGGAGTTTAGCTTTATAAGGACGCCCCGCACAAATGCTTTGTGGGCGTTCCAGTTTGTAAATGAGCTAGTGGCATTGGGATCGTTAAATCGAAAAAAATCTTCTAGTTGCTGGGAGATCTTTTTATGTGATTCTGGATCTTGTATCACTCGTTACATCTCCAGATGCGTGTCGTTGCAAAGCTGTTCCCCTCCTCTATTTGAATCAAGACTGGAGCGTGGTCAGACCATGCGATGTCTTGGATAGAGGAGTTGGAAATTCTCTGCAACAACAGCTTGTCTGCTATAAATAAATAAATCCTAGAGTAGGAATTGTGTCTAGGGGAGTAGTATGTATAAGATTTTTCACTGGCATTCTGGCACCTCCAAACATCCTATAACTCCTCTTTGATGAGGAGGTCCTGGAAAAGAGGGGAGTGACTCCTGATCAAAGAGGTAGTGTCTAGATTACTGTCCACTATAGTATTGAAGTCTCCACAAATTAGTATGCTTCCAACAAGCATCTGGGATATTTTTTTGATAACTTTTTTTGAATAATTTGATTTGGTGCGAGTTGGGAGCATAAATACTTGTCAAGGTAATAGGCATATTGTTAATGATACAAACCAGGATGATATAACGCCCATCTGGATCAATGAAGGAATTTTTGAGTTCGAAAGAAACTGTGTCTCTTATGACCAGCATTACTCCCCTTTTCTTCGCTAGGATAGAAGATGTATAAACATGTGGAAAGTTTGAATGGGAGCATTTCGGTGGGTTTCTTGTACTGCTAAAATGTCCACTTTGTGAAGAGTTGCTTCTTTCCATAAGGTTTTTTGTTTGGCCGGATGATTGAGTCATCTTGCATTTATAGATAGGAGTTTAATACCTATGGTCACAGTTCCAAATGATGTGGTGATCTGTGTGGATAGTTTGCTCTAGGTTAGTCAACAAGTAGTGGGTGCTTGGAGCTGGAAGATGAGGTGGTGGGTGGGTTTCCAAGAAGAAATAAAGTGGGATCATGAAGGTGATGGGAAGGATTTTCATATATCTGTTAGGGGGATACATTCTGCACCAAAGCATAGACTTAGAGAAGTGTTAAGTGTATAGAACGAAAATAAGTGGACAGAATGGAATAACTTTAAGGGCTCTTGGAGGTATTTCCTGGAACTGACGAGATAAAAGTACCTCACACATTGTAGAAGGAGGCCCACATTTATTAAAGGGATAAAAATGTTAAACCTCGACGTACGTCAAGGCAAGGCGGGGAGGGGGGGAGGGGAGGGAAAAAAAAAAAAAAAAAACTTTGCATTCTGATGTGATGAAATGTGTAATATGGAGTTTTGACTCACTGTTTATTGTATATGAAAAATTTTGGAAAAAATAAAGAATTAAAAAAAAAAAAGTGTATAGAACGAGGACTTCCTTGTTCCCAACGGGGAACTGGGTTTCTGGGTTAACAAACACAAAACAAAGTTAAGAAAAAGTAAGGGTCCAAAAGGACAAGGCAGAAAGAACTGCCAATAATAATGGGTTCTTTAGGGTACAATGACAGGTACCACAGACACTGGGGGAATTCTACTGTGATGTAGAAAGCATGTCGTGAAGAGCCTCAGGAGCGTTTGGTGGTTAACTTGTGATGAGACACAGTCTGGCAATCTTGCTGAACTTTGTCAATAGGGGAATGGTGTTGTGATTGTGGGCCATGACTCGGCTCAGGTAGAATATGCCAATTTTTCAGGAGGTGGAGGCCTTCCTCTAAGGAGTTGACAAGATGGTTGGAGCCTTTATATGAGATGTTAAGTTTGGCTGGATATTTCCAACGGTATATTATCTTGTGGTTCCTCAAGACTTTGGTGAGTGTCGCCAGGTTGCGACGTTGTTGAAGAGTGTGTTGTGAGAGGTCTGGTAGAACTTGTAGATTGTTGGCTTGTTCTGGTAGGTTGTCTGCTCTGCGAAATGCATCGAGAATGTTTTCTTTAACTTGAAAAAAATGAACTCTCAACAACACGTCCCTTGGCACCTCTGAGGGCAAGAAGGATGGTTTCGGTACCTTATGAATTCTATCGATGGTGAGGTCAGTAGGGGACAGTGAGGGAATGACAGCTTGGAAGAGTTCACGAGCAACGAGTGGGAGTTGTTGTGCAGAGATGGATTCAGGTAGCCCTCTGATTTTTAAATTGTTTCTGCGAGAACGATCTTCGAGATCAGCCAATTTCAACTGGATTTTTATGATGGTTTCTTGTTGTGTTGAGTGAGAGTCCACTAATGCATTAAAAGGTGATGTGACATTGCCTATCCTAGACTCCACTTGGTGTACCCTTTCACCAATGTCACGTACTTCTGCTCTGCATTGTTGTATGCATGAAACCATATCTGATTGTATGGAAGATCTTAGTGACATCAGCATCTCTTTCATTGTGATATCAGATATGGGTTGTCCCGTAGTGGGAAAGTGAGCTATGGCATCATTGTAGGGCATGTTGGTAGATTCAGTGCCTTGGGGGTCACTCACCTCCATATTTAGGGCTGAGTATCTATTGTTGGTGGTTACCTCTGGATCCAGCCTTGGTTTAGATTTAACTGGATTGACACCTTGAAGATGGAGAGCCACAGGGTGAGGCAGATTTACTGGAGCTGATGTCCTCCGCAGCTGCATCTGCATCTGTACTTTCCTGTGTTGTGCCTGTGAGATCTGACTGCATGGGCTCAAGAGGTCCGGTATACAGCGGTGCTGGATGTCTCCTGCCGCCATTTTGTTGGAGCCCGCGGTTCACTGCTGGGTAGAAATCGGGCAGTTTCAATGCCTGAGGATGGTCTTGCAGGCGTCTCCTCATTGCGGGTGATGTCCTGGGGCACTAGGCAGTATGATGTTTTTTTTGGCCGCTTGTGTGCTAAGTTCCTAACAGCCGTAGTGCTGTTAATTCCCCCAGTGCAGAGCGGAGCTCTTCTCCTAAGCAGCCATCGTGATGAGCGGTCACCACGCCCCCATAAACACATAATTTAAAAGCTGAGGTCTGCAGGCTTGGACCATAGGGTCTGTGCTTGGGTACTAAAATGGTTACAGGGACAGATCCAAAGGGTGGTGATAAATAACATGTACTCAGACTGGTCTGGAGTGGTGAGTGGGGTACCACAAGGTTCTGTTTTGGGATCAATTCTGTTCTAATATATTCATAAATGATATAGAGTATGAGGTAACTAGTTCAGCCTCAGTTTTTGCGGATGACACAAAGATAAGCAGAGTAATAGACTCACATCAGGACAGACATTTTGTAGAATAACCTGAATAATATAAAAGAAGTGGGCAGACAAATGGCAAATTAGGTTTAATGTGGAGAAATGTAAAGTAATGCACTTGGGGGCAAAATACATAAATGCTAAATACTTCTCTGGGAGAATCAAGGATGGAGAAGGATCTAGGGGTGCTAATAGATTGAGCAACAGCATGCAGTGTCAAGCTGCAGCTAACAAAGCAGGCAGAATTTTAGCATGCATAAAAAAGGGATATACTCCAGGGATAAAACTATAATTCTGCCACTTTATAAAACTCTGGTTAGGCCACATCTGGAGTTTTCCATCCAGTTCTGGTCACCAATCCTCCGAAGGGATGTACTTGAGCTGGAGAGAGTCCAAAGAAGGGCAACAAAACTAATAAGGGGACTGGAGGACCTCAATTACGAGGAACGACTACAAACACTAAATTTACTTTCGCTGGAGATGAGACGCTTGAGAGAGGACATGATAGCGATCTACAAATATCTCAATCGGCATCCCAGCATAAGAAGTAAACGATTAAGTCCCAGGGAGTGAAAAAGGACACGGGGCACACAATGAAACTGGAGGAGAAGCGGTTTAATCTTAAACTGTGTAGGGGGTTCCTCATTGTTAAGGCAATAAGGATGTGGAACTCTCTCCCACAATTGGTGGTGGCTGTGGGCAGTATGGATATTTTTAAAAGACTCTTATGCCCCGTACACACAATCGGACTTTCCGCCAACAAAACCGTGGATTTTTGTTCGAAGGATGTTGGCTCAAACTTGTCTTGCATGTACATGGTCACACAAATGTTGGCCAACAATTACGAACGTGGGAACGTGGTGACGTACAAGATGTACAACGAGCCGAGAAAAAGGAAGTTCAATAGCCAGTGCAGCTCCTTCTGCTTGATTCCGAGCATGTATGAACTTTTGTGCGTCGGACTTGTGTACACACAATCAGAAATTCTGACAACAAAGCTTTGTTAGCGGAAAATGTAAGAACCTGCTAGCCAACATTTGTTGGCGGAAAGTCTGACAACAAATGTTCGATGGAGCATACACACGGCCGGTCCTGAATCTCCCTGGGTACAATCCGCAGCAGTCAGTCCTAAGGTCCACTACCTAGCGGTGCACTTCCGACTCCTACAGAGTGCACCTGTCACCTGGTCTCAGGTGACCTGACAGTTTGATCAGCCATGGACCCAGCTGATGTGCTGCTACCCGCAGATGATCCATTGCAGGGCTTAGTTCGCAGACTTGAGACCCAAGAATCGCATCAGACCCAGGTGATGCGATTCCTTCAGGATTTGGCATCCCGTCTTGAACAGGTTGAGGCCTCATTAGGACCCCCCGGTTCAACAACCTCAACCGATATCTGCTACTGCACCTATCGCATCAGTCGCAGCCCCACATTCATTACAACTACCAGCTCCGGCCCATTTCTCTGGGGACTGCAAGGCTTGCAGGGGGTTCCTTAGCCAGTGCACAATTCATTTTGAACTTCAGCCCCAAAACTTTCTGTCCGATCGGGCGTAGCATATATTATATCCCTCCTGTCAGGCCAGGCGCTAGCTTGGGCTGCCCCTCTGTGGGAACTGAATGATCCAGTGGTTTCTAGCCTGTCTGATTTCTTGAAACTTTTTTGGAATATCTTCAAGGAACTGGGTCGTGTCTCCTCAGCAGCTAGCACTCTTTTACGTCTCCGTCAAGAGTCCGCTTCTGTGGGACAGTATGCTCTTCAGTTCCGTATCCTCACAGCTGAATTGAGCTGGAATAATGAGGCCCTCGTTGGGTCTCAGCACATCTGGATTCCGGACCCGCTGCCAATTTCATGGATTGAGAAACTGCATCCTCCATGAGACTTACCCTTTTGCCCATTACAACGCCATTGGTGGTCTTGGCGATTGATGGCACTGTTCTCCCAGGGGGCCCTATCCGCTTCAAGACCCTTTCTGTTAAGATGTCAGTAGGGACACTCCACCAGGAGTGGATATCCTTCCTTGTCTTACCTAAGGCTTCATCTCCTATCATATTAGGTCTTCCTTGGTTACGGCTCCATTCCCCACATGTTGACTGGACTGCTGGACAGATCCTGGCTTGGGGTTCCTCCTGTTCCTCTTCCTGCCTACTCAAGGTTACCCCAAAAGAGAAACTTCCTGTTGCCATCATCCCAGTAGCTTCTGCTAGTCCCACTGTATATAGTGATCTCTGGGATGTGTCCTGCAATAGTCGGACTGATGCACTCTCTAGGTCATGTGGCACTCTGGATGAGGGGCCCACCTATGAACCTGAGTCGATCTTTCACTCCAGTTTGCATAACCATTTACCTTTGCCTGTCCCTAATCTCCCTTGGACGCACAGCCAGGCTAACTTGTCCGCAAGTTCTACAGTCGCTATGCCCTGTGATGCGATTGAGATGATCACTACACCTGACAATACTGTTCAGTCGGCCTCTGCACTAGTTATGCCAGTCCAGCCCATGCCCAGTGAGCTTTCTGCTTTCTGTTCAGGACCTTCTGTAACCTGGCCTCACCCTACTGCTACTATGCCCTTAACCATTCCTAAAAAGCCTTTAGTCCTCAACAAGTCCTCTTGTCCTCTCCCTACCTCGGTTCCGGTCTCTGAGGATAATCTAAAATACGAGGTTAGTCAAGTTTTGGATTCCGTAAAGGCATTCTTCAGTACCTCGTACATTGGAAAGGGTTTGGTCCTGAGGAGAGGTCTTGGATCACTGCATCTGAGGTCCTTGCTCCTCATCTGTTGAGGAGGTTCCATCTGGAGTTTCCCTTTAAGCCTGGACCCAGGTGGGGGAGGGGAGGCCTCATAAGAGGGGGGGTACTGTCATGGTTATGCAGTAATCTTTCCCTGTTTCCTTACCTCTCCTCATGTGTTCAGACTAAGAGGCCAGCCACTCTCACCTGGTGGTTTTTATAACCTCTCCTCTAAGCATGGCTCCACCCCAGGCCCTATCAGGGAACCCTATATTAACCTGTGCACTGCAAGCCAGTGGTGCTGATCAACCATTGTGTATCCATGGTGTATTCGGCTTCCTTTTTTTCTGCTTGCCGTGTGCTCTATGTTTGTCTCTGTTACCGACCTTGGCGTGTTCTCAATGATTCCTGTCTGCTTGTGACCTTGACCTTTTGGCATGTTCCCGACCATCCCTGTCTGCCTGTGACCCTGAACTTTGGCGTGTACTCTGTTGTTCCTGTCTGCTAGTTGCCCTGACCTCTGCCTTATCCCCTTACTATCCTTGTCGTTCCAGCCTGCTGCTTCCTTCTTCTGTAGTCTACTGTGAGCGTGAGCTGTGAGACCCTAGGGGCCGCGACCTGGAGCCAGACTGCAGCGAAGTCCATCCTCACCACTAGAGGCTCTGGCGAAGCCTGCTGGCTCTTAGACTCCGCGCCCTGGGGAATCTATGCTCTAGCTCCCACTGGGATATGTTGTAGTGATCCAGTAGACCTGTGTCCTGAATCTCCCTGGGTACAATCCGCAGCAGTCAGTCCTAAGGTCCACTACCTAGCACTACCTCCGACTCCTACAGAGTGCACCTGTCATCTGGTCTCAGGTGACCTGACAATATTGTTATGGATCATATGATCCTTAGTGACCCAGAGGACTCAGAATAGAATGCCTCTGCAAACTTACACTGCATGGCCTCCCTGATTCTGCAAAGCCTGTGAAAGGACCCTAGAATTTGTGGTATCAATCCAAATATCATTACATGGTGCAGGAATATCTAGGGGCAAGAGCAGACTTGGAGACCTTTTCAACAGATCATCCACTGGGTTACTGGGTCTTAAGGATGGACCACTGGCCAGAACTTGCTCAATATGCAATTGAGCTACTGGCCTGTCCTGCATCCAGCATTCTTTCTGAACGCACATACAGTGCTGCTGGAGGGGTTGTAACGGATCACAGAGTGCGCCTGTCCACTGACTCCGTTGATAGGCTCACATTCATAAAAATGAATCAGTCTTGGATCAGCAGCAGCTATCAAGCACCTGATGCTGATGTAACTGATTGATTTTTCTAGGGATGTGGGATCCCTTGAAGACTGCCTATGCTGAGTGACTATCCTATTCCTCCTCAATCTTGATGATGCTAGCTTCCACAATATTTTTGGTTTAGGGCACCACCACCACTGACTAAGGCCCAATTTTTCTGTCCCTGCTTAACTGGGGCATGTAATTAAAGTTTTTGAATATATTTTTGAATATTTCACAGCAGGGCCTGTTCCTGCGCCCAACAAGAGTATCTGTGAGGGGTTACAGAGTTGTTGCACCACCAAAGCCCAATTTTTCTGCCCCCGCCCCAGCAGCAGAAAAAAAAGGACAAGCGTACTCCACGGCCACCTGCAGAGAATGCACCATGTCCACGACCAGCACTGTTGACTGTAGACACAGAGGCTGCTTGCCCTTTTTTAGTGGCCTGTGAGCATCTGCCTCTCCTTGGTGGCCTTCCGGTTATGATCTATATTTTGTTTCGCAACACCACACTACACTGTATTGTGTACTGTGTACACCACCAGAAAGTAGTAGCAACTGTACTACGGCTGCACTGTACATAGTTACATAGTAGGTGAGGTTGAGAAAAGACACAAGTCCATCAAGTCCAACCCATGTGTGTGATTACATGTCAGTATTACTTTGTATATCCCTGTATGTTGCGGTCGTTCAGGTGCTTATCTAATAGTTTCTTGAAACTATCAATCCCCCCCCCCCCCGCGCTGAAACCACCGCCTGTGGAAGGGAATTCCACATCCTTACCACTCTTACAGTTAAGAACCCTCTACGTAGTTTAAGCTTAAACCTATTTTCTTCTATTTTTAATGAGTGGCCACGAGTCTTGTTGAACTCCCTTCTGTGAAAAAGTTTTATCCCTATTGTGGGGTCACCAGTATGGTATTTGTATATTGAAATCATATCCCCTCTCAAGCGTCTCTTCTCCAGAGAGAATAAGTTCAGTGCTCGCAACCTTTCCTCATAACTAATATCCTCCAGACCCATTATTAGCTTTGTTGCCCTTCTTTGTACTTGCTCAATTTCCAGTACATCCTTCCTGAGGACTGGTGCCCAGAACTGGACAGTATATTCTAGGTGTGGCCGGACCAGAGTCTTGTAGAGCGGGAGAATTATCGTTTTATCTCTGGAGTTGATCCCCTTTTTAATGCATGCCAATATTCTGTTTGCTTTGTTAGCAGCAGCTTGGCATTGCATGCCATTGCTGACCCTATCATCTACTAGGACCCCCAGGTCCTTTTCCATCCTAGATTCCCCCAGAGGTTCTCCCCCAGTGTATAGATTGCATTCATATTTATTGTGTACTGTGTACACCACCAGAAAAGTAGTAGCAACTGCACTACGGCTGCACTGTATTGTGTGCTGTATACACCAACAGAAGTGTAAGAGCAACTGCACTACGGCTGCACTGTATTGTGTAATGGGTACACCACCAGAAGTGTAGTAGAAACAGTACACCACGGAATGCACTGTAGATATAGGCTACACTGGATGCAGAGTATATATATATATATATATATACTAGACTGACTGTATATACAGTGGTGTGAAAAAGTGTTTGCCCCCTTCCTCATTTCCTGTTCCTTTGCATGTTTGTCACACTTAAGTGTTTCGGAACATCAAACCAATTTAAACAATAGTCAAGGACAACACAAGTAAACACAAAATGCAATTTGTAAATGAAGGTGTTTATTATTAAAGGTGAAAAAAAATCCAAACCATCATGGCCCTGTGTGAAAAAGTGATTGCCCCCTAAACCTAATAACTGGTTGGGCCACCCTTAGCAGCAACAACTGCAACCAAGCGTTTGCGATAACGTGCAATGAGGCTTTTACAGCGTCCTGGAGGAATTTTGGCCCACTCATCTTTGCAGAATTGTCCTAATTCAGTTACATTAGAGGGTTTTCGAGCATGAACGGCCTTTTTAAGGTCATACCACAACATCTCAATAGGATTCAGGTCTGGACTTTGGCTAGGCCACTCCAAAGTCTTCATTTTGTTTTTCTTCAGCCATTCGGTGGTGGACTTGCTGGTGTGTTTAGGATCATTGTCCTGCTGCAGAACCCAAGTTCGTTTCAGCTTGAGTACACGAACAGATGGTGGGACATTCTCCTTCAGGATCTCTTGGTAGACAGCAGAATTCATAGTTCCTTTTATCACGGCAAGTCTTCCAGGTCCTGAAGCAGCAAAACAGCCCCAGACCATCACACTACCACCACCATATTTTACTGTTGGTATAATGTTCTTTTTCTGAAATGCAGTGTTCCTTCTACGCCAGATATACTTGGACACACACCTTCCAAAGAGTTCCACTTTTGTCTTATCGGTCCACAGAATGTTGTCCCAAAAGTCTTGGGGATCATCAAGATGTGTTGTGGAGAAATTGAGACGAGCTTTGATGTTCTTTTTGCTCAGCAGTGGTTTTCTCCTTGGAACTCTGCCATGCAGGCCATTTTTGCCCAGTCTTTTCCTGATGGTGGAGGCATGAACGCTGACCTTAACTGAGGCAAGTGAGGCCTGCAGTTCCTTGGACGTTGTTGTGGGGTCTTTTGTGACCTCTTGGATGAGTCGTCGCTGCGCTCTTGGGGTAATTTTGGGCGGCCGGCCACTCCTGGGAAGGTTCACCACTGTTCCATGTCTTCGCCATTTGTGGATAATGGCTCTCACTGTGGTTCGCTGGATTCCCAAAGCTTTGGAGATGGCTTTATAACCCTTTCCAGACTGATAGATCTCAATTACTTTCTTTCTCAATTGTTCCTGAATTTCTTTGGGTCTCGGCATGATGTGTAGCTTTTAAGGATCTTCTGGTGGACCTTACTGTGTCAAGCAGCTCCTATTTAAGTGATGCCTTGATTGTGAACAGGTGTGGCAATAATCAGGCCTGGGTGTGGCTAGAGAAATTGAACTCAGGTGTGGACAACCACATTTATAGTATGTTTTAACAAGGGGGGCAATCACTTTTTCACACAGGGCCATGATGGTTTGGATTTTTTTTCACCTTTAATAATAAACACCTTCATTTACAAATTGCATTTTGTGTTTACTTGTGTTGTCCTTGACTATTGTTTAAATTGGTTTGATGTTCCGAAACACTTAAGTGTGACAAACATGCAAAGGAACAGGAAATGAGGAAGGGGGCAAACACTTTTTCACACCACTGTATATATATATATATATATATATATATATATATATATATATCAAACATACTGCCACTAACTGAATAACCTGCCTGCTTAATCTAAACCACGTTATCTCTCCGTCCACGCCACGAACACTACACAGGGCCGCCCTGTTATGGCTCTCTTAGCAGAGGGCGCTGGTATTGGCCAAAGCATGCAGGTGAGGTGCATGCTTTGGCCAATCATCATACAGCAATGCACTGCGATCTGGCAGTGCATTATGGGGCATTCCGCAGGCACTAAAATTTCCCACGAACGCCCCATAATGTCCGTTCTTCGGCGAACGGGCGAACACCCGATGTTCGAGATGAACTTATGTTCGACCAGAATATCGAGCTCATCACTAATAAAAGCCTTTGACACTTATGAAATGCTTGTAATTATATTCCAGTATACCATAGTAACATCTGACAAAAAGATCTAAAAACACTGAGGCGGCAAACTTTGTGAAAATTAATATTTGTGTCATTCTCAAAAGTTTTGGCCATGACTGTACAGTTTATGAGCATTTTTAAAGAATTGTTGTAACTGTTATGTCTAGTTTTTTTTTGGTTTAGTTCTGGATAGTGTGGGGAAGGATTAGACCATCTATCAAGTTTTTATGGTTATCTGTGTACCCATTGGAGAGATTTGCCACGGTTCTTTTGTGCCTACAGCATCAACGCTGGATATCTGCAGTATGAGTTCTAAGGCACTGTTACCTCTGACTTCTAGTCTCAGGAGATTTAAAGTAAGGTTTGATGATGCCTCTGCTGTGCTGTCCACCGTTCTCCTTGTTGGAGGCTCTTAGCATGGCCTACCTCAACACAGTCACAGTCCAGAACAAGGCATTGTAAGTGAGTAATGTTAATCTCCAGGGAGACAACAGGCAATAATGGTGACTAGTTTATTTCTACTTTTACAGTTTTTTGCAGTGAAGTAGCCAGCAGAACATTTCGGTGTGATTTGTCCCATAGATAGAAAAAATACTTAATGCCATTATCTCCACTCGTTTGCCAGGAATTGCTCTGTTGTAAAATACAAGTGCCTTCAAATTATTTGATTTTCCGATGCTGTGTGTCACATCAAGGTTCGTCACAATTCAGAAAAAGCCTGGGAGCCATTGCTCAATTGTACATTGTTCTTCTCCTTAGACTACCTTACTGTTCATAAAAAGCAATATACTGGTGGAGCAAAAGAAGTACAGGCGTACTCCACGTTTACCCCTGTTTAAGTACACAATGGGGTTTATTTACTAAAGCTGGAAAGTGCAAAATCAGGCTCACTTCTGCATAGAAACCAATGAGCTTCTAACCTTGGCTTGTTCAATTAAGCTTTGGTAATAAAACATGGACGCTCATTGGTTTCTATGCAGAAGTCAGCCTGATTTTGCACTTTCCAGCTTTAATAAATAAACCCCATTGTGTACTTAAAAGTGGGGTATGCTTGTAGATAGATAGATAGATAGATAGATAGATAGATAGATAGATAGATAGATAGATAGATAGATAGACATTACAGATTTATTAGGGCAGGTTCTGATATTCTGATTCTATATGATTGACATCTGCTATAAAGCTTTTCTCTGAATTACTATTTTACATCAATGCTGGTACGACTGATCAAGCAGTATATAAATTATACAGATAGGCTGTGAGCAATGATTTTCCCTTGCTCTAATTTTTTATGCTGTTACATTGAGCCCAGTATGCAGACTGCGTCACAAATTCATACAAAATGTGAACTCAGAGCTCTGGGGCTGGATAATAGGATCACCATGGCAACATGCATTCTTAATCCCCATGAATAAAGGCTGCTAACCTTAAGTTACAATCTATACAGCAATCCAATGAATAGACACATTACACAACAACCTATTCATCGTTAAAGTGGTACAATAAATGAGTAACAATTTATAATGTTTTTTTCTCTCCACCTTCTTCTGTAATATTCAATGTGTAGAAATTGCATGCATCAGATTTAGGCTAGCTCATAAGATGACTACTCTGTTCATCCTAGGATAAATTTACAAAAACGTTGCAAATGAACCAAACGACATGAATATAATTGTGGCCTCACTATTCTGATCAGTAACACCAGTGGAGGGAGAAGAAGGTAGTCCCACACTATATACTTCCCTCAGCTGGGCAATCCCGCAACTCTACCAGTCTAACTCTATCATTAGTGTGGGTACTCTGCAGAGAATAATAGGTCTGATCATCAGTGACTGCTACAGAGAGGCCTCCTTGCTATGCATATTTGCATATCTTACACATCAGCACAATCTATATGTGTGCCAAAAAAAAAAAAAAAAAAAAAGGCGGGCGATGCACACATTTATCCACTCATATAGAGTGGTCACTCATAGATCATTCACAGTGTAGGGTGCTGGTACCGTAACCAAAAAACATATATATCACAAGCAATGACCTAGTATAGAACACCAGGAAAAGGGTTACTTATGGTAGCAAAAATTTGATCATATTAGAGTAATCTAAAATTTGAATTTATTATGTAGCAAAAATGGCAGTCTAAAGCCAAAAGTAGAAAAAAACAGCTTCACAACAGTTGGCTAGCAACAAATCTCTGTTGTGAAGTATTCACCAGACACACTCATTACATTTATCAAAATAAAAGAAAAGAAAAAACGTCCGGACGCCATGTGACAACACATAGACGGGTTGTCAGATGAAAACCTCATCATAGAATAATTAAGAATGAATTAACAATAGCTATATCTATTAGTGACAACCTGACTATGTGTGGCCCCAGAGAAGGGAAGGATAAGGGAATAGGGAAGAGGGTTCCAGCTGGTGTTAATGAAAATTCTTTAATCAAAAGTTGGTTGCCTCCAATTATAACTCCAGGACCAGAATGTGCAGGTGTGCAATAATGGAGAGAAAAACTCCTCATAGTAAAAAATCCTCAGATTATTTATAATATATCGGCATCATACATGATAAAAAACCTGTTAAAATTGAATAATCTAATATAACACGACTGGACGTCAAAAGAGCAAAATTGGCCCTACACATGTGTAGGTAGTGGTCGCTGCCTATGGTATGGCGGGCGTTCCACTGTCTGGGCTGGTAGTGGTAGTCAGCTTTACGCATTTCGTCATCTATATTTGACGTTATCAAAAGCAGGAAGCTCCCTTGCGTTCCAGTCACTTAAATAAACTTGTCATAACAAATTGCACTCCTCCCCTCCAATCATCTTTTGGACTCAGAGCAAACCCTCAGGGAGTTTATCCCACTGAATAAATATGCCAAGCTTGTTGACCCCTTCTGTGCTATTGTTCATGTATAAACATGTTAAATCATTTATCGTTTTCCATCCACTTTACAATTATGTGCGACTTTTTGTTTGTCTATCACATAAAATCCCAATAAAATACATTTACGTTTTTAGTTGCAACATGACAAAATGTGGAAAATTTCAAGGGGTGTGAATACTTTTTCAAGGCACTGTATCTTTCACATTCTTGATTTGTTGTATTAATATATTGAGTACATGTAACAGCGCAACACACTGTTTAGTTGTAGTATTCCTGATATGATAGTATCCTGATGTCCGTGAGTGCTGTTATTTGTTGATTCCACTTTACACTGTTTTTATTTCACATTGATTCTATTGATTTTATTTTGGCACTAAGCGCAATTTTCATTTTTCACTTGTATGTTTCTATTTCAACTTGAGCTATTGAGCATTGTAAGCCACAAGCTCTTTAAAGCAAAGGAATCAGGGAAAACCTGTGCAATGGAACCTATGCGGCCTGGATGGAAGACTATTAGGCTCCATGTACACTAGCCTATTTTTAATCTCCTAGCAGCTAGTTTGAGCTTGTATCAATGCACACTATTATAAGCTTGAAGCATTTTTCCAGCTTCATCTTCTAGGAGCAGAAAAAAACACTTTCTTTTTGCATTTTTGAGAGCGATTTGTTAGCTAAAAAAATGCTGACAGCAACTGGAAGCTGCTAATGCTGTTAACCACTGCTAAGCACAGGTTACCAGCATTTTTTTGTTTTTTTTCTAGCCAGTGGCCTGCCGGTGTCCTTAACAACCAGTGCATAGCTGTTTGTTAAGAAGCAAGCCAGCCGCTGTGTCTTTCACAGTGGATGACTCATTAGCTATCAGCAGGGTTCCCCGCTGACGGCTGAGTGTAAACACAATTGAGGCCAAAAAAAATTAAGAAAAAAATGTGTGATGGTCCCCCCCGATCCATACCAGGCATTTTTGGGTGATGGTCCCCCCCAATCCATACCAGAACCTTATTCGAATATGTAGCCTGGCAGGCCAGGAAAGGGGGGATGAGAGAGTGCCCCCCCCCTCCTGAACCATTCCAGGTCACATGTCCTGCCCCCAAAAGAACCTTGTCCCTGTGTTGATGAAGAGAATGTCCTCTTTCCCAAAACCCTGGCCCGCTGGTTGTGGGGGTGCATCGGAATCTGGAAGCCCCCTTTAACAAGGGGGCCCTCAGATCCCGCCCCCCCCCCCCCAATGTGAATAAGGTACCAAAAAACGAATTTCACCAAAAAAGTGTCAAAAAGTAAATAAAAACACACACACGGTTTATGAGCCCTTTATATAAAACATTTAAATAAAACTGTCCCCTGGTGAAGATCCATTGTCTATCATGATGAACGCCAGCCACCAACCCAAAAAAAAAAGATCTGCACCCAACAAAGGCTCCCACCCTTTGACAGCTTCGCTGCCTCCTGTTGTTAAATGAATGAAGGGGTCGGATCAGCATGCCCAGATCAATGACGTCACAAGGGGGCGGGGTCACCCAGTGATTTTACCGGTGACCCCCGGCTCCTTAGTTTATTCAGCAGCAGGAGGTGGTAGAGCAAACGGCAGGAGCCTTCATCAGGTGCTTACCTTTATTTTGCAGCCAGCGTTCATCGTGATTGACAACGCATCTACACCTGGGGACATTGTTTTTGTTCATTTTTTTAAATGAAGGACTTGTCAAAAACTGTGTGTGTTTTTATTTACTTTTTGACACTTTTTTGGTGAATGAGTAGGGGTACTCAAGTAGGGCCTCTTCCTAGGGTTTCGGGAAGAGGCCCTATTCCTCATCAACATGGGGACAAGGTGCTTTGGGGGGCATGTAGAAGGCATATGGCCTGGTATTATTCAAGAGGTGGGGCTTTTGCTCATCCCCCCTTTCCTGGTCTGCCAGGCCGCATGCTTGGATAAGGGTCTGGTTTGGTAAAGAGGGACCCCCACGCTGTTTTTTTTCTTAATTTTTTTTACTGGCATTTGAGTAATCCATTGTTAAGGATGTGGCAGCTGGCTTTCTGGCCCGCTCCTTCACAACCAGCTATCCACTGGCGATCCTTAACAAAAATGCTACTGCTCCTAAACACTGCAAAAATGCTGGCAAAAAATGTGAAATTTTTGCATTTTGTTATCTAGCGTTTTTTCAGTGGTTTTTGAGCATCTAGTGTGCATGGAGCTTTAATCGTATACAATATTGGTTAAAAAAAAATTAAAGAAAAAAAACATTTTCACTTTTTTTTTTTATTCCTGACCATAATAAATTAACTTTACACAAAACAAATGCCCATTCCTTTCAATGGAGGCCTTTTAAGTAACTTCCTTTGACTGAAAATATCAAGCAGTCTAAAAATATAAAGTCAATACTGCTTTAATATGCAATGGCTTTGCTGTCTTCGCCTAATATATTCTGCATTCATTATACCCATTCCCACCAAAAGACCCCCTCTCTCTTTTTTTGAGCTGAGCTAATTAAAAAAAAGAAGCAGTTTTCAGAACCCTTTTTTTTCTTCCAGTTGTAAAAATTAAGCATCTGATTTTTTACGGTTTTCTATGAGGAATATCCCCGTGTTTAAGTTATTTCAGCATTTTTAATATTAAAATTGAATGTGCAGAACCTATAACATGTTTTTTACATCTTGAACTATTTAGCTAATTTAATTTTGAACCTAAAAAATAAACATTGCACTATGTTTTTAATCAGTTTACTAAATTCATTAAATAAACATTATAAAATGTATGGTCGTCATTTGTATCTATTCTGTTCTGAAAATATGTTTGACAGCTCCCTTTAGAATGTTATTTCAGGCCTATATTGGTTGGACAATCAGTTCTTCAATATTTAAACCTGGCGTTCACTCAGAATGATGGCTCTGCTGCTACTATCCCAAGCGTGCTTCAGCTGGGGGGAAATCACGTGGCCAGGAGGTTCAGTCCTTCATCTTAATTATGTCTAGCACTTGTGTGGGCTTTTATAGCCCAGTCACAGTTATGCATTGCTGTAACATCCAATAAATCACACTTTTTGCTGAACATTACCACATTACCCATTAATGCCAGTGTGGAGTGTGCCGTGACATTCATTGTGATCGGAATAACAACCCAATATTATAACAGTGGCCAACACACAAGCATGGCAGCGGATGTTCTGCATTGCAAAAAATAGCGCAGGTATGTTTTTTCTTGCATTGATACACACAGAAAAGTATAAATGGACCATAAATGTCAGGGGCAACATCTATTTGGTGTCAATGCAGCCAAATTAAAAAGTCTTTAATATTTTCCTCTGCTGTTCTTCTGACCAGAACTATACCTAGTCGTGTTATTTGCCCTTGTTTTTAAGGATTTTGTGTTATAACTTTACAACAGCCGTTCTCAACCTGTGGTTCGTGACCCCATCGAGGCCCCAATGCCACTTTGCTGGGTTGTTGAATTCCGATCCAATCTGTCCAATCCGCAGACCCAAATCCCGAAAGTGACGTCCCTTGCCGGGGAGACATCACTTCCGGGAGAGGAGAGACCTCGCCGGAGTAACTAGTAAGGTAGGTAAGTTTTTACGATTTGCATATAAACAGTTTGTTGATCAGACTCACGCTGTCTGGGAACTTGGTGTGGTCGACTATGATGTAAATGTATTTACCGAGCTATGTGGCTGAGCACATGGATTTTTGAGAAGGACTTTAACTTATGAAATTCTGTCTGTACATGTGTAAGGCAGTAAATAGGGATGAGTTTGTTTAGAGCCACCTTGGATTTAGATCTGGCGAAACTCAGAATTTGTGGCCATAAATTTGCACCTTAACCCATATTGCACTGCAATACCTAACCATTATCCTTAAGGCCCGTACACACGATTGGACTTTTTGACAACCAACATGCAAATTAGCTGTTTTGGACCAACATCCGACCGTGTGTACGCTCCATCGGACCAACTTTTTCCAGGTTTCATCGGACTTTTGTTGGCTGTGCGAACGGACCAACTTTCTGCCAACAAAAGTCCGATGGACCAAAGTCCGACCGTGTGTACACAAAACCAAGGGACTTTTGTACAAAGTACAAACACGCATGCTCAGAACTAATGCAAAAGATCAGACAACAATATAGAAGTTGACCAAATGTGGCGCTGGAGTATTCGAACGTCCTCTTTTGAAGTGTCGTCAGTACGTTGAAACGTCACTATGTTCATGTTTGTTGCCTAAAAAGTCTCATCGTGTGTATGCAATACCAACTTGGGGCCAACTACCTTTGGACAAAAATCCACGGGAAAGTTGGTCCACGGTCCGATCGTGTGTAAGAGGCTTTAGTCAGATAGGTCCCTAAGAGCCAGTAATCTTAAAAAATGAACAAGGGTGGGCTCCCAGCAGCCAAATAGTTCTCAACATGTGTTCAAGTTGGTAAAAAAAAGATGGTAAATATATGAAGGAGCAACGAAAATAATTTTACTGTTATGCCGTTACACACGAGCGGAATTTCCGACAGAATAAGTCAGACGGGAGCTTTTCATCGTATATTCCGATCGTGTGTATGCCCCATCCGACTTTTTAGGTCGAAAATTCTGACAGACCTTGAAAGAGAACATGTTCTAAGTTTTTCCGAAGGAACCAATTCCTATCGGGAAAACCGCTCGTCTGTATGCTGGTCCGACATACCAAAAATGACACATGCTCTGAAGCAAGTACGAGATGGCAGCTATTGGCTATTGGCTATTGAACTTCCTTTTTCTAGTCCCGTCGTACGTGTTGTATGTCACTGCGTTCTTGGCGGTCGGACTTTATTGTGACCGTGTGTATGCAAGAAAGCTTGAGCGGAATTCTGTCGGAGAAACCTTTAGAGTTTATTCCGATGGAAAAAAAACGCTCTTGTGTACACGGCATTAGGGGTCTCCGCAACTTCGGAAATTTTTATCAAGGGGTCATGGCATTAGGAGGGTTGAGAACCACTGCTTTACAACAATTAAGCCCACCTTGATCCTAAATTCTGATGAGAATGCCTGTTTCTTGTCATTTTTAACACATAAATCTGAAAGTTAATTCCATTTATTGCAAAAGGTTAAAACGTTTGTTACCCCAACATTTTATATTTCTGATATGTGTCTGCTGTACCATGTACTTGTATGAAAAAGTATCCTGTTCCCTTTAAATATTGCATATTTGGTCTGTTGTACTAGTTTTTTACAAGAAAGCTATATCGCGGTTGACGATGTTGCAGGTTATATAGTTGGCGGTATGTACTATTTGGCGTGATCTTTTGAAGTGACCGTTCTTTGACACAAATATATAGCTTTCAGGTTAAGGCTCGGTTCACATATGCGGCTCACAGCAAGGGGGTCCGGTGCGTCCTGGTTCACCGTCTCAGGTCCAAATTCAGACCTGAAACAGACCAAAAGACGCACAGCATTTTCCTGCAAAGTTTCCTGGACCTGCTATGGATATATGTGAACCGGCTCCATAGAGAGCTGGTGAAAATCTCATGCTTACATATTATCATTCGTTTGGCAGGAGTTTTCCAAACTTGTCGTTCGTTTTTTTGCCACAAAAACGTCACAACTGATTTGTGCCCATTAACTGGCCAAATAACGAACAAACTGTCCAAATGACAGATTTTCATCTAGTGTATGGTCACCATTAGCCAGAAATGCCCCCCCCCCCCCCTGCACAGCCATTCACTGGGAAGCTCAGTTAATTTCTATTTTAAACTTAATGGGTTGTTTAATAAGGTGATTGTTAACGATCACTTCAACTTACAAGAAATGTTCAATCTGACCATAAGGGCTAATGTAGCATGCATTCAGCTTGCATTTCAGTTTTGCACTCTCTGGGATGCTCAGGAGACCCATTTGAGCTCATTTGATGTTCTATATAACCTTTTGAATTCCCTTTGACCTGCTTTCGAACTTCTATTGGCTTGCATGAAGAGAAAAGCAATTCTGATGCAAATAAATGCCTGTGTACTAAAGCCCCTAATTTCATTATAAAATAAAAGGTCATCACATCTCAATATTTGGTCAAATAAAAATGCTAAAGTGACAATGACTGATTGACCAGATATAATACATACATGGATTAGTGGCACAGTTGTTTGAGGATTAAGACAGTAATTTGCAGACCCCTGAAAGAGGCTTTATTCTTATGCCGCGTACACATGGTCGGAATTTCCGATGGAAACAGTCCGATGGGAGCTTTTCATCGGATTTTCCGACCGTGTGTGCCCATCGGTCTTTTTCTGTCGGAATTTCCGACGGACTTTGGATTGAGAACCTGTTCTTAATTTTTCAGACGAAAAACCTTTCTATTGGATTTTCCGATCGTGTCGCAATTCCGACACGCAAAATTCCGACGCATGCTCGGAAACAATTTGACGCATGCTCAGAAGCATTAAACTTCCCTTTTATAGTGCAGTCGAACATTTTTTAAGGTGTGGTGTTATTGACCGTTGGAATTTGGTGTGACCGTGCGTCGGCAAGACAGTTTGAGCGAAATTCCGTCGGGAATTCCGACGGGAAAACCATCAGAGCTTTTTACGACGAGAATTCCGACCGTGTGTACGCGGCATTACATATACACTCACCCGCCACTTTATTAGGTACACCTATTCAATTGCATGGTAACACAAATTGCTAATCAACCAATCACATGGTAGCAACTCAATGCATTTTGGCATCTAGACGTGGTGAAGACAACTCACTGAAGCTCAAACTGAGTATCAAAATGGGGAAGAAAGGGTATTTAAGTGACTGAACTTGGCATGGTTGTTGGTGCCAGAGTGGCTGGTCTGAGTATTTCAAAAACCGCCGATCTACTGGGATCTTCATGCACAACCATCTACAGAGAATGGTTTAAAAAAGAGAAAATATCCAGTGAGTGGCAATTGAGTGGACAAAAATGCCTTGTTGAGGTCAGAGGAGAATGGGCAGACTGGTTCGAGATGAATGATGGAAAGGCAACAGTAACTCAAAAAAAACATTGTTACTATGCAGAATACAATCTCTGAACATACAACACATGGAACCTTGAAGCAGATGGGCTACAGCAGCAGATGACCATACTAGGGGCCACTCCTGTCAGCTAAGAACAGAAAACTGAGGCTACAATTCGTACAGGCTCACCAAAATTGGACAATAGAAGATTGGAAAAAGTTGCCTGGTCTGATGAATCTCGATTTCAGCTGCGACATTCAGATGGCAGGGACAGAATTTGGTGTAAACAACATGAAAGCACGGATCCATCCTGCCTTGTATCAACGGTTCAGGCTGGTGGTGGTGGTCTAATGGTGTGGGGGATATTTTCTTGGTACACTTTGGGCCCCTTGGTACCGAATGAGCATTGTTTAATTGCCACGGCCTACCTAAGTATTATTTCTGACCACGTCCATCCCTTTATGACTACAGTCTACCCATCTTCTGATGGCTCCTTCCAGCAGGATAATGCACCAGGTCACAAACTGGTTTCATGAACATGACAATGAGTTCCCTGTACTCCAATGGCCTCCACAATCACCAGATCTCAATCCAATAGAGCACCTTCGGGATGTGGTGGAACGGGAGATTTGCATCATGGATGTGCAGCTGAAAAACCTGCAGCAACTGTGCGATGCTATCATGTCAATATGGACCTAAATCTCTGAGGAACGTTTCCAACATTAATCTATGTCACCAAGAATTGAGGCAGTTCTGAAGGCAAAAGGGGGGTCCAACCCGGTACTAGCAAGGTGTACCTAATAAAGTGGCCGGTGAGTGTATACTCACTGTGGGATGCATGCTTTCTTGTTCTCCCTGTATGTTATGAACAGTCTCACAAAGGCCTCTTGTGAAAACAAAGAATAATCAGAAGAACGTGTATTGGATCTCTGTATGGCATGTCGAGGGTCCCAAATATATATAGCTGCTACAAAACAGCTGTCACTGCACAGCCACTCCCCTGACCCACGATCCAGCACTGTGCTGGGCCAGCCGTTTTCAACCTGTGTCCTCTCTCCCTAGCGCTGGCATCTTTACTATAGATACCCAGCTGTAACAGCTTAGTGCTTCACGGCCAGGCCCACTGTGCATGCAAGAGCAGTGTTGTGCGCCATGAATGGTCCCTCAGTCTCCTGGGACCTGTCACGTGTCCCAGAAGACTGCGGGAGGGAAACTTCTGCTTCCAATCGCTTAGGTGGTCGGAGCAGAAGTGGGAGTGTTTACCTGTCAAAATCGGGTACTCGCTCCTCCCAAAAAACTGAATTTCACAAACAAGAGCGTGGGAGGAGGCCTTAAAGCAGAACTTTCCCTTTTGGGTGGAGCTCCACTTTAACCACTTAAGGACCGGAAGGATTTGACCCTTAACGACCAGTCCATTTTTTGTGATACGACACTGCGCCGCTTTAACTGGCAATTGCGCGGTCGTGTGACGCTGTACCCAAACACATTTTTTTCCCCACAAATAGAGCTTTCTTTTGGTGGTATTTGATCACCTCTGCAGTTTTTTTTTATTGCGATATAAACAAAAAAAAGACCGACAATTTTGAAAAAAATATATATATACTTTTTACTTTTTGCTGTAATAAATATCCCCCAAAAAATGTAAAAAAAAAAAATTTCTTCATCAGTTTAGGCCGATATGTATTCTTCTACATATTTTTGGTAATAAAAATCGCAATAATCGTATATTGATTGGTTTGCGCAAAACTTATAGCGTCTCCAAAATAGGGGCTAGATTTATGGCATTTTCATTATTAATTTTACTAGTAATGGCGGTGACCAGCCATTTTTAGCGGGACTGCGACATTGCAGTGGACAGATCAGACACTTTTCTGGGACCACTGATGTGTATACAGCGATCAGAGCTAAAAATAGTAGACATGTGCACACTGAAATATTTCGTTTTGGAATTTCGTTTTCGTCCGAAAAATACATTTATTTAGTTACTCCTGAAATTAGTTTTTATTTATTTCGTTTTTCGTTAAAAATTGCATTCGTCCGAAAATCCAATTGAATTAAGGTCGAATCTGTCATTGAAGGCTTATAGTGTCTGTCGAAAGTTCAAAGAAGATTCGACGGAGAAGCTAAACTGTATGACTCTGTATAGTTTAGCTGCAATTCTACCAATTCCAGCAGCAATCTTTCCTCTCTACGTCGAATCTTTCCTCTCTACGTCGAATCTTTCCTTTCTACGTCGAATCTTTCCTTTCTACGTCAAATCTTTTCTCTCTATGTAGAATAATCTTGGACTAATAGAGTTAAGGTTAGGCACATTCGACCACAGGTTCAATAGACACAGATTGTTATTGTCAGCATCGAATCTCCTATCTATATCGAACTGTTGTCACAACGAAAATAAAGCATTTGTTTATGTCGGATCTTTCGTTTTTCGGATTCTGCACTCTCGTTATCGTTTGTTAAAACGATAACGAAAATACCTGAAATTCGGACGAAAATGCATTCGGACGAAAACGAATGCACATGTCTAAAAAATAGCAGCTGATTACTGTATAAATGCCACAGGCAGGGAAGGGGTTAACACTAGGGGGGCGATCAAGGGGTTAAGTGTTCCCTAGGGAGGTGTTTCTAACTGTGGGGGCAGTGTACTGACTGGAGAAGGAGACAGATCGCTGTTCCTAATCACTAGGAACAGACGATCTATCCATCCTCCCCTGACAGAATGGGGATCTGCCTGTTTACATTGCATTACACGCGGGTGGCCGGCAGACATCGTAGTTGCCGGCCACGTGCATCGGGGTCCCCTAGTGGTCTTAAAGCGGCCGATGTACCATGACGGCGATCCGCCCAGGAGAGCCAACCTGCCGCAGTATAACTGCGGTGGCTGGTCTTTAAGTGGTTAAGTAACACTTGACAGTCTTGTCCCCCTCCCAGCCTGTGACTGAACAGTGAAGGAGAAGCAGCAGACCAATAAGCTCAGCTTTCCTTTTCTCTGCTCTCTCCTCCTATCAGCATGTCCCATGTTGACATATGAGCACCAAAGCACAAGCCATTGGCTCCTTATCTTGCTTCTGCCTCTCTCAGCCTCATCTCTGCAGCACAGGGACTGTGAAAGGCAAATGCAGGGACTTACACTGCTTGCATAAAATAATACATTTAATGATGTGTTAATGAATATAGATCTGCATTAATTTGTATTTTATATCTGCCTGGAGTTCAGTTTTAACTGCTCAGTTCAGCTCAGTTTTAATTGCTTATCAGTGTTTGGGTGGATTTTCCTTTTAACATGCATAGGGATTGAAAGCTGAACATAAATAACAATGGGCTTGAAGACTGCAATTTTTATGACAACCCTAATAATGCCAGAATTCCTGACAAAACGGTTAAAATAAAATGACACAAACATAGGAGATGCATGAAAGTAATGCGTGCGTCTTCTTGTATTTCTACCGTAGTATTCTCTTGAGGCTGATTAACTGACCTGTCCAACTACACTCTGTACTGAATGGTAGTTGATTAGCGGCAGGCAATCAGCATGCATGAACAGCTTTATGTGTAACCAAACATCTAAGGGTAATAACGTTCATCATGGGGTTTTTAACAATCTTTAAAGCAACAGAGCAGAGGCATAATAAATAAAATACCAAAGACTGGATCTAAAAATTAAGAAGCAAAATCACTTTGAAAAACGCTCTTTATGTATGCTCAATATACTAAATATTTTTGTCTGTTCCATAATATATTATGTCTGTTTCACACAATTCACACTCTACAAGGGTGAAAAGAGTAGAGCACAATAATTGGAACACAAAAGTCAGTCAGTCTAGTTCAATGGTTCTCAACCTGGGGGTCGGAACCAGGGGTCACCAAATCCTGGGCTGTTCCTGAAGCCCAAACCGCTCTCCCAGCCTTTTTGTGGCCGCCCAGCAGGGCTGTCCCTGGAGCCCGCGGCCGCCCACTCAGCCTCTTTGCAGCTGCCCATTCAGTCCACAGCATGGCTGGGGGGCAGAGACTAGAGGTCAGCTGACTGGTGAGGGATGTGAAGTGTGAGGGTCTGGAGGAGACCCTCTCTCCTGATTTCAGCATAAGTGTCACTGCTATGAGACATTACAAAGTCATAGACATAGTGAGTAACACTACCTGTGATTATAGTTGCCATTAATTAAAAGTCCCCACTACAGTTCTCAGATGACCTTGCTCAGGAGCACCTAAGTTGGCTGATCAGAAATCCCCCCATCACTGCCACTGATCCCAACTCCCTGCCAGCACTGCCACTGATCCCAACTCCCCGACAGCACTGCCACTGATCCCAACTCCCTGCCAACACTGCCACTGATCCCAACTCCCCGCCAGCACTGCCACTGATCCCAACTCCCTGCCAACACTGCCACTGATCCCAACTCCCCGCCAGCACTG
This sequence comes from Lithobates sylvaticus, assembly GCA_028564925.1. NCBI lineage: Eukaryota > Metazoa > Chordata > Amphibia > Anura > Ranidae > Lithobates > Lithobates sylvaticus. The sequence continues at coordinate 132,062,864 of CM053038.1, forward strand.
CCACTGATCCCAACTCCCCGCCAGCACTGCCACTGATCCCAACTCCCCGCCAACACTGCCACTGATCCCAACTCCCCGCCAACACTGCCACTGATCCCAACTCCCCACCAGCACTACCACTTTACCAACTCCCCGCCAGCACTGCCAATCATCCCATTCCCCCCACTCCCCCACCAAGGAGTAAGAGAAGGAAAATAAAATAGAGAATACATGTAAGGGAGAGGAAAAGAGGGGGAGCAACAAAGAAAAAGGGAGAGAAAGAATAGGAGAAAACAAGAAAGACGGCTAGAGAGAGGGATGGGGGAAAAAAACAAGAAATAGATAAAAGGGAAAGAAAGGAGAACAAAGAGAAAGAGTAGTACATTCTAAAATGTACCATGAGGGGTTTTAATACTGTACGAGCGGAAGGGATCACTAAATATCTGTGGGTTAGGGGCGCAAATTACTTGTCTTGCCTTGGGTGCTGACAACCCACGCTACGAAAATAATTTTACTGTTAGGGGTCCCCACAACTTGGGAATTTTTTTCAAGGGGTCACGGAACGAGGAAGGTAGTGTAGCAAAAAGTGTAGCAAAAAGGACAAAAAGTGTAGCTGCTGACTTTTAATAATCAGACACTTACCTGTCCCGCGCTCCTGCGATGCTGGCTCACAAAGCCCCCCTCCTCTCCTCCAGCATTCTAACTGTGGGCGCCCGGCTGTGGCTGTCCCAAAAGATTGCAGGGAGGGAGGGGGGGGAGAGGTGATCCTCCTGCCAGCGCCGCGGTGCCAGGGAGGAAGTGGTATTCGCACCTCCCCGAAAAAAATTGCATGCCAATTGTGGCATGTCAGGGGGTCACCAGCACTTAAAGCAGAAGTTTCATTTTTGGGTGGAACTCCGCTTTAAAATGTTACTAAACCCAGGAACCTGCATTCACTATTTTGGGTCTCCCACAGTACACAGAACATGCAATTGTTTTAGTAAATATTAACTGATAAATAATGACTTCTATCAGTTCCTAGTAAAGCTTGTAGGAGGAGTTTTCATTTCTCCCATGATTGTCCTATCAGCATCCAGGACCCTTAAACCTGTGTCTGTACAGTCCTGATTGGCCCTGTGCTGATCACATGCACCTTCCTAAGAAAAAAAAATCTCTAGCAATACACACCAAACTGAGCAGCCTGACACCATAGACTCTGTAAATATCAGGTTATTTTTTGGAGTCAGTGGAAGAAGGGGAGGATAAGAGAAGACAGGATCAAACAGCCTTTTTACACAATACAGAGGATTAACCCCTTAGGTTCCACAGTGGTTATAACAAGCATGGTTTACTGCATATACAGACTGATTTTACTGTTGTGGGTTTAGTAAACAGTTAACAACCGCGCTATAGCCGAATGACGGCTGCAGAGCGGCCCGATAACTCTGAGAGGACGTACTATGACATCCTCCCAGAATCGCGCTCCTGCACGCCCCCTGGGGCGCGCACACAGTAGTGTGTTGGGTATGGCGGCCGTTGACCACATGGTCGCTCCATCAAATGATGGAGCGATCACTTGTAAATAAATGGGCATCATGTCCGGTTCCTCTCTCCCCTCTCTGTACCGATCGGTACAGTAAGAGGGGAGAGGGGAAAGATTGGTTGCAGCAGTGCTGTGGGCTGGATGTGCCAATTGCAGTCTGTGCCAATTGCAGCACTCATCCATTCATCCATGCTTAGCCATCCCATCCACCCCAATCCATACTCAGCCATACTCAGCAATACCCAGCCATACTCAGCAATACCCAGCCATACTCAGCCATACCCAGCCATACCGAGCAATAACCAGCCATACCCAGAAATACCCAGCCATACTCAGCAATACCCAGCCATACTCAGCCATACCCAGCAATACCCAGCCATACTCAGCCATACCCAGCCATACCCAGCCATACTAAGCCATACCCAGCGATACCTATACACAGCCATACCCTGCCATACTCAGCCATACCCAGCCATACCCTGTCATACTAAGCCATACCCAGCCATACTCAGCCATACTCCGCCATATCTATCCATACTCAGCCATACCCAGCCATACCCAGCCATACTCAGCCATACCCAGTCATACTCAGCCATACCAAGCCATACTCAGCCATACCCAGCCATACTAAGCCATACGCAGCCATACTCAGCCATACTCAGCAGTACTCAGCAATACTCAGCCATACCCAGCCATACCCAGCCACACCCAGCCATACTCAGCCATACTCAGCAGTACTCAGCAATACTCAGCCATACCCAGCCATACCCAGCCACACCCAGCCATACTCAGCCATACTCAGCCATACCCAGCCATAGTCAGCCATACCCAGCCATACCCAACCATACTCATTCATGCTCAGTCATGCCATTCATACTCATCCATACCCATCCAGGGTCCATCCATCCCCATTCATGCTCATCCATGCCACATAAGTTCTCATCCATGCCACTACAGTGCCTCACAAAAGTGTAATAGGTAGTCAAATTAGATTTGAAATTGATGTCCCTAGAACACCTGATGGTGCTCCCTGCATGTTAGGGCCTCTGTATGTGGTCAGGCTTTGGAAAAGTCTCCCACATGTGGCATCACCGTATTCAGGAGGAGTAGGAGAATCTATTTTGCAGTGTAATTTTTAGTATGTACATGCTATGTGTTAGAAATATTGTATAAATGGACAACTTTGTGTAAAAAAAAATGCATTTTCATTTTCTTTCCACATTTTCCAAAAACTTGTAGAAAAAAATGACATGTTCAAAAGACTCATTATGCCTCATAGATTATATGTTGGGGTGTTTTCTTTCCAAAATGGGGTCATTTTGTGGTGTTTCCATTGTCCTGGTGCTCCAGGGACTGCAAGAGGTAGTCAAGAAATTATATGTGTAATTTATGCTCCTAGAACTCCTGGTGGTGCTCCCTGCATGTTGGGCCTCTGTATGTGGCCACGCTGTGTAAAAATCTCACACATGTGGCATCACCGTACTCAGGAGGAGTAGTAAAATGTATATGGGGTGTAATTTGGTAATTGTGTTATGTATATGCTGTGTGCAAGAAATAACCTACTAATATGACAATTTTGTGAAAAAAAAAAAAGATCTTGATTGTGAAAATAATTGTGGGAAAAAATTACAACTTCAAAAAAACTCACCAAAACTCACGCAGCCATACTCAGCCATACTCAGCAGTACTCAGCAATACTCAGCCATACCCAGCCATACCCAGCCATACTCAGCCATACTCAGCCATACCCAGCCATACCCAGCCATAGTCAGCCATACCCAGCCATAACCAACCATACTCATTCATGCTCAGTCATGCCATTCATACTCATCCATACCCATCCAGGGTCCATCCATCCCCATTCATGCTCATCCATGCCACATAAGTTCTCATCCATGCCACTACAGTGCCTCACAAAAGTGTAATAGGTAGTCAAATTAGATTTGAAATTGATGTCCCTAGAACACCTGATGGTGCTCCCTGCATGTTAGGGCCTCTGTATGTGGTCAGGCTTTGGAAAAGTCTCCCACATGTGGCATCACCGTATTCAGGAGGAGTAGGAGAATCTATTTTGCAGTGTAATTTTTAGTATGTACATGCTATGTGTTAGAAATATTGTATAAATGGACAACTTTGTGTAAAAAAAAATGCATTTTCATTTTCTTTCCACATTTTCCAAAAACTTGTAGAAAAAAATGACATGTTCAAAAGACTCATTATGCCTCATAGATTATATGTTGGGGTGTTTTCTTTCCAAAATGGGGTCATTTTGTGGTGTTTCCATTGTCCTGGTGCTCCAGGGACTGCAAGAGGTAGTCAAGAAATTATATGTGTAATTTATGCTCCTAGAACTCCTGGTGGTGCTCCCTGCATGTTGGGCCTCTGTATGTGGCCACGCTGTGTAAAAATCTCACACATGTGGTATCACCGTACTCAGGAGGAGTAGTAAAATGTATATGGGGTGTAATTTGGTAATTGTGTTATGTATATGCTGTGTGCAAGAAATAACCTGCTAATATGACAATTTTGTGAAAAAAATCTTGATTGTGAAAATAATTGTGGGAAAAAATTACAACTTCAAAAAAACTCACCATGCCTCTTACTAAATACCTTGGAATGTCTAATCCAAAAATGGGTCATTTGGGGGGTATTTGTACTTTCCTGGCTTGTTAGTGTCAGAAATGAGATAGGCCGTCAGTACTTCAGGTGTGATCAGTTTTCAGAGATTGGCACCATAGCTTGTGGACTCTATACCTCTCACATAGACCAAATAATATACACTGATTTGGGTTATTTTTACCAAAGAAATGTAGCAGTATAAATTTTGGCCAAAATTTATAAAGAAAAATTACTAATTTGCAAAATTTTATAAAGGTCCTTTCACACGGGGTGGATCCTTAATGATGAACATCCGCTGCTCAGCGGGGATCGCTCCAATGATCCCCGCTGAGCCGGCGGATGACAGGGCGGTCCCTGCATGCTGTGCAGGGACCGCCCTGTCAGATCTCCGCTCTCCCCTATGAGGGATCGGATGAACACGGACCGTCTGTCCGTGGTCATCCGATCCGCTCTGCAGACGGATGGAAAAATAGGGTTTTCCTCCGTCTGCAGAATCGGACCATAGTGGAGGCGGACAATATCGGGTATCAGCGGATGCTCATCTGCTGACACCCGCTATCCCATAGGGGTACATGTATGTCTGATTTTCATCCGAAAACGGATGGATGAAAAACGGACATACGGTCCACACGTGTGAAAGGGGCCTTACAGAAACGAAGAAAATGCTTTTTTTTTTTACAGAATTTTTGGTCTTTTTTATTTTATAGCGCAAAAAATAAAAAACCCAGCAGTGATTAAATACCACCAAAAGAAAGCTCTATTTGTGCAAAAAAAAGGACAAAAATGTCATATGGGTACAGTGTTGCATGACTGAGTAATTGTCATTCAAAATGTGAGAGCACCGAAAGCTGAAAATTGGTGGTTTAAGTGCCCAGTGGGTAAGTGGTTAATCATTCCCCTGGGGTGGTATCTTTATTGTTAACGGAGTGTTCCATATTTCAATATGCCCCCATCCACAGACCATGTTTCCCACCATGACACATTTGTGGGGAAGAGACCCTTGTCCTCTTAACATTGGAAAAACTGCTTTGTTAATGCAGGTGTTTAGAAGCTGGCAGTAGATTATAGGGGGGTGAGGATGAGGATGACAGGGGGTATGGTGTTAGCAAGGTGGCAGTGGGGTGCCAGGCTTTTTTGAGCATGTGTTTTTTATTACAAATTCTCCTAAATAGAACTTTCTTAACCACTGTATAAAAAAAAAACAAAAAGCTGGAACAATTTTCACATGTGTTCATGGGTTTGTGAGCTTTTTTGGGCTCTTTGGGGCACTAGCTCCTCTCAAAAACACATAAGTCAAGAACCGTAGACAAAAATAGGTAAAAAAAAGACCAGAAAAAACAAAAAAAAATAACATTGGTGTGAAACCTGAGGAGTCTAAAGCCCTCAGGAGTCCAAGGCCAGTGCCTAGGACAATGGAGAGGAACACCTACAAGATCAGGTAAAAAGGTCCCTTCACCTTCCGGGAAGCAGATGGAACAGACTAACTACCCGGAGGGGCTTTAACCGTGAAGAGAAAAAACTGAGTAAAGAAAAAACAAACAAGTGGCCGTCCCATGGGTGTAGGATCAAGACTCCTAAATATGGATCTGTAACACATGGATGGTGTCATAGCCATCTGTGTAAATGTAGACCACCAGGACTGCCAAGAAGGGGCCATCAGGTAGGGTACCTGGAAGAAGAAGCACATTGAGGAGTAGAAGAGGCTTTTTGCGATCTTTGCAGGTGTCCAGATATTTTCAGGAGTAGAGAGCGGCCGTGGTGTTGAAGGGGGGAGCTGGAGATCTTCTTCGGGTAGTGGTGGGAGGCCAAGATTGCGTAGAAATGCCTCACTTTCTTGAAGATTACGTATAGAGTATTGCACCCCAGCTGACAATCGGAAAGGGGAACCCCACAGCGATATATGACTCAATGGTTTTGTAGGTAAGTGATAACAGGAGTAGACTCCGATGTTCAGCTAGGGTGATGGGTGACACTAAAGATCTGAATCTTGTCTCCTTTGAAATCCAGATGAGTTTTGGTGCATGTGGCCATACTTAGAGCTTCTTTGGTTTAATAATAATGGAAGATGGGTGTGGCACCTGCTGGTGGTTTAGGGTCCAGGGATCTGTGGACCCTATATAGACGCCCATCTATGTCTGGGATATGAGGGGCTTTGAGGGACCGAAGTGCTGAAAAGGCCTAGAAGATGAAGACGTATTTCTTTCTCACTTACGGTCTCAGGGCCCCCACAGATCTGCAGATTCTGTCAGTGTTCCCTGTTTTCCAGATCGTCTTGTTGCATTTGAAGTTGGGTGACAATGTGTTTAAGTGCAGCATTATCTTTTTCCAAAACATGAACATATTGCACCAGTTCATCCAATTTGGTCTCCAGGGTGTTGTTGCATTTACCCAAATGATTTATCGCACCCTTGAGTTCTTGTGCAATTTCCCCCATCTCTATGGTTATAATATGGTTTAAATACCACAATAGGTCATGCAGCTTTATGTCCAGGACCTCCACCATTACTGCTGAGGTGGGTTCTGCTGGTGGGGTTGGAGAGCCCCCTGGGTATGTCCCCTCAGCAGCTAAGAGCATATCAGTAGGCTCTCCTGTGCACTCGAGGCCGGCACGCCGGCCTAAGCAGATACTGGTCCAGGGTCGGAGGAGGCGGCGACTCAGCAGGAGGTGGAAAGGAGTTTTTCGGGTTGCCAATCTTACTCATGGGGTGCTCAGGATTCTTCGGAGTAAGATGATGTGAATCCCATGTCGATAGATGCAGTCAGAGGGGAGCAGGAGCCTCGGGTGTTGAAAGAAACAACAGCATGGTTAATAAACTGAACTATATATATGCATTATACTTGTCTATACCAGCAGGTGGCACTGCAGGAATTTGAATGACACCTCAAATCGTGTTGCTGTCTGTGGTAAAGTAATAACAGGAAGTTCTTCCTATGTTAAGTTCATGTACATGGATGCTCCTTGTTCCTTATGTCATGTTTCTAATGCTGTTCCATGATAAAAATATCTTCCATAAAAGTAAACATATCCTCTGCATACAACAAGCTTCCTACATATGATTTCAATACTCAGCTAATAGGTAATGGGTCCCAGGCAACCAGGCATTGGAGAGGATTAGGGATGAGCCCGCGGTTCGAGTCGAATGTAAGTTTGACTCGAACATTAGTTGATCGTTTGCTCTCAAACAACCCGAACATATGGGGCATTGGCGGGAAATTTGAGCATCGCGGCATGCCCCATAATGCGCTGCGCGATCACATTTTTAAATGGCCTGAGGCTCCCCCCAAAATCCATACTAGGTACTTCAGGTCTGGTATGGATTTTAAGGGGAACACCATGCCACAATTTAAAAAAAATGGCGTGGAGGTCCCCCCCAAAAAACATACAAGACCCTTATCCGAGCAAGCAGCCTTATCAGAATCTGGAAGCCCCCTTTAACAAGGGGGCCTCCAGATCCCAGCTCCTTCCTATGTGAAGGGTATGGACCCGAAAAATAGAAAAAAAAAAAAAAGCTCTGCCTCAATGGGAGGTATCCTGACAACTGCTGTCTTTTCATAGTGACAGCTGTTATAAAGGCATAACCGGATGACCTTACCCCCCTCTGACGGCACATGATGTTAGAAGGGGCGGGGTAACTTGGTTACCGCTCTTGCCTATATAACAGCTGTCACCGCAAAAAGACAGCAGTCAGCAGGACTCCTCCCATCGAGGCGGAGCTTCTTTTTTTAAATATATTTTTCAGGTCCATCGGCACAGTGATTGAAGATGGATGGACATCGCGGGACGCTTTTTTTTTCTTTTTTAATATAAGAATTGTCAAAAACTGTCTTTTGTGTTTTTTACTTTTTGACACTTTTTTTTCGTGAATGGGTAGGGGTACAATATACCCCATACCCATTCATATAGGAAGGGGCCCGAATCTGGGGGCTTCCATATTCTGATAACGCTGCTTGCTCAGATAAGGGTCTAGTATGGATTTGGGGGGGGGGGCCCATGCCATTTTTTTTATTTTGGCATGGAGTTCCCCTTTATATCCACACTAGACCCGAAGGGCCTGGAATAGACTGGGGGAACCCACACCGTTTTTTTTTCAATGATTTCTTATCAACATTGCCAGGAACCCAGCTATACATTACAGCAGCCAGCAAGTTTAAATTACATTTTTTCTCTTTTGCTGCGGGACAGTAAAACACATTAGACAGATGCGCTACTTTACAAGCAGACTAAAGGGACCCCCAGGTGCGATATTTAAAGGAATATTAAATTTTTATTGTTTTACTTTAAACATTCTTAAAATCACCGCTCCTGAAAAAACTGTTGTTTTTAAACTTTGTTTTGCATTGATACATGTCCCCTGGGGCAGTACCCATATCCCCATATACTTTTTATGGCAATAACTTGCATATAAGCCTTTAAAATTAGCACTTTTGATTTTTCATGTTCGTGTTCCATAGACTTTAACAGTGTTCTCATGTTCGCACAAATTTTTTGCCTGTTCTCATCCCTAGAGAGGATATCCCAACACATCCAGCTTACCCAGCAGGCACTCAGCGGCACTGGAAATAATTCTGCAATACTGTGAGTACTGTGTACAGGCTGCTGGAAGATGGCAAACAGTTCAGATGTGAAGTTTGCAATTGCAAAGCGGAACAATGCCAATTACCAGTTATGGAAGTTTAAACTGGAAGTGTTTCACACCAAGGATGACTTGTGGCAAGTGCTGAATACAGACAGACCCACAGACAGAGAGACAGAGGACTGGGATAGGAAGGATAGACAAACAAAAGTGATTATAAGCTTGCTAGTGGAAGATGACCAGCTTATTCACATAAGAACAGAGAAAACGGCCAAAGGTATGTGGACTACATTACAGAAGCTGCATAAGCGCTCAAGTCTTAACAGCAAACTGTTTTTGTTACAAAAGTTATACTAGATGAGACTTGAAGAATGCCAGCAAATGTGTGTCCTTGTGAAAGCTATGCTAGAGATCATAGAGCAGCTACATGGCATTGGAGATGACATCAAAGATAACCATATTGTTGCTCTGCTCCTCTGCAGCTTTCCAGAGACATATACTGCTCTTATTAACGCTTTAAAAACCAGAGCAGGAGCTCACACTAGATTATGTCAAAGGCAAATTAATAAATGAATATGACAGAAGGAAAGAAAATATGCACCATGATGACAAAGCTCTTAAGATGTACAAAGGCACAAAGCACAACAAAGAAAGCAGAGCCTGTTTTCTCTGTAAAAAGACCCGTCACCTAAAAAAGGACTGTTCTATCTGGAAATCAGAGCAGCGAAAGCTACAGCTATCCACAAAAGAAAAAGTCAAAGCAGCCACAAAGGAAACTGCAGATAAATCCTGGAGCGGCACCTTTAAAGTGACACAGACTAGCGATGAGACCTTCTTTACTAACATTGTTTACACTGCAAAAGACGTTTTCCTAGCAAACGGCAAAAGCATCACTTCCGAAGGTAAAGGCCAGGGCTTCCTGAACAGCATTACATCACAAGGCCAGCAGAGTATCCTTGTAAAGAAAGTGTTGTATGTTCCAGAACTAGAAGGCCCCCTTCTATCAGTGAAAAGTCTTGCAAACAACGGTCTGTCAGGAAATGCCGTTGAGCGGACCTGTTGCTGGGCGCCCTGGGGTGCGCCGGTGTGCGCTGGCGCTCGCGGGCGCGTGCCTGTGCGCGCTGGTGTGCGCGTGCGGGTGCGCGTGCGCGGGTGCGCGTTGGCGCGCGCGCATGGCGTTTGGCGCCAATCGGCCTATTTAGGCTGAGCTCACTGGGCGCTCGGTGCTGTCCGATCGTCAGCTCTCAGTGTCCCAATACCTGCTGCCTGAATCCTGTCTGACCTCCTGACCCCCGGCTTGATCCCGCACCTGTCCGTCTGCTGCCTGCCTGTTGACCTCGGCCTGTCTCTGACTCTGCTTCTGCCTGCTCCTCTGTACTGCGCTGCCGCTTGTTGCCAACCTCTGCCTGTGACCCGGACTTGAACCTGCTTCTCCTCTGTACCGTGCCTGTGTGTGGAAGTGTTCTGCCAAGATCCTGCTCTGCACCTGCTGTTTGCTCCCTACTGTCAGGAGACCACGGACTCCACTCCAGCAAACCTCTGGGGCCATCCCCCGGCAACGACCCGCCAGGCTCTCATACCACTCTGTGCTCTCGTGCCTCCTGTCCCCACTTCCAGGGGCCGAGAACCAGACACGTACGGGAGGCCTTCCCCCTGCTACATCGGGCTCACCTGTCCGGCGCGTGAAGTCTGACAGTATCGGACAGCCATGTCCGAGTCCGAGCAGGGGGCCTCTCCCATGGAGGACTTGTGTAGACACCTGGCGGGTCTCACACAAGCTGTGGAGAGCCTTCAGGAGGCCTACACCAGATTGGAAGGACAGGTCCAGGTCCTCTCATCCCCCGCACACCAGCAAGCTGCTCCTGTGGCCGGACCAGCACCTTCAGTAATTATGCTACCCCCGGAACCCAAGGTACCAGTTCCTGAGAGGTTCTCTGGAGACCGTAGGAAATTCCGGTCATTCTGCAGTGCCTGCGAGCTCTACTTTGCGTTGCAACCACGCACCTTCTCTTTGGAAGCAACCAAGGTGGGCTTCGTTATTTCCCTCCTGTCCGGGGAGCCTCAGACCTGGGCCCACCGCCTCATGCGACAAAAGTCTACCTCTCTGGACAACCTGGGCACCTTCTTTGACACCATGGCCCAGCTCTACGAGGACCCCCAACTAAAAGCGACTGCCGAAGCCGCTTTACACGCCCTGCAGCAGGGGCATAGGGCCGTCGAAGATTATGTAGCAGAGTTCAGACACTGGGGTTCTGACACAGAATGGAATGACGCGGCTTTGTGCTACCAATTCCGCATGGGACTGTCGGAGTCCCTAAAGGACGAACTGGCACGGGTTGGCGTCCCACAGTCCCTGGAAGAGCTGATCAACGTGTCTATCCAGATTGACCGGCGACTCAGAGAACGTCGTTCAGAGAAGGCCACCAGCCAATACCGGCCCACCTGGGTCCTCCCCAAGGTCCCCAGTGCGCCCGGGTCATTCCGCCCAACCTCCTTTGCTCCCTCCGCTCCGGTACCCGATACTTCGGAACCCATGCAGCTTGGGCTTATCCGCCCCTCACTCACCGTGGAAGAACGGCAACGCCGAAGGATCAACAACCTGTGCATGTATTGTGGCGAACCGGGTCACTATGTGAGAGCTTGTCCCAATAAGACACATAAGTCACCTCCAGTTTCTTCCAAGTCTGCACCTCCCTTGCCTAAACTTGCATCTCACTTTGCTCTCTCTGTTGTCCTACAGCTTCCCGACAAGGATATCCCAGTACCAGTCATAATTGACTCTGGAGCCTGTAGCTGCTTTATTGACCTTACTTTCGCCATCCACCACCACATTCCTCTCCGATTAAAGATTCAGAGCCTCGCAGTGCACCTGGCAGATGGCACCACCCTCAGCTCTGGTCCTGTTACACAGGAAACCGTTCCTCTACTGGCTACCATGGGCTCGGCCCATCAGGAGCTCCTGTGCTTGGATGCCATTTCGTCTCCCCTCTTCCCCATTATACTGGGAATGCCCTGGTTAAAGGCCCACAACCCCAGCATCAACTGGATCACGGGAGAGATCAAGTTTGCCTCTGGATACTGCCAACAGCATTGCCTACACCAGTTGCCCGCGGGGTCATCCCCACTTCTGTATCTGGATACTGATGTCGAGTTGCAACAAGCAATTCCAGCACCTTACCGGGACTTTCTGGATGTCTTTAGCAAAAAGGGGGCGGAGACCTTGCCACCGCACAGGTCCTACGATTGCCCGATAGAGCTTCTGCCCGGGACCGAAGTTCCCTTCGGGAGAATCTTCCCACTCACAGAGCAGGAGTTGGCAACTCTGAAGACCTATATAGATGAAAATCTCACCAAGGGGTTTATCCGCCCGTCTACCTCTCCGGCCGGGGCCGGAATCTTCTTTGTAGAAAAGAAAGACCACTCCCTACGGCCGTGTATTGACTACCGGGAGCTCAACAAGATAACGATTAAAAACCGTTACCCGCTGCCTCTGGTACCGGAGCTCTTCCAAAGACTGGGATCTGCAGTGGTCTTTACCAAGCTCGATCTCCGCGGGGCCTATAACTTGATTCGCATCAGAGAGGGGGATGAGTGGAAAACTGCCTTTCGTACTCGTTTCGGGCACTTTGAGTACCTCATCATGCCCTTCGGTCTGTGCAACGCACCTGCAACCTTTCAGCATTTTGTCAATGACATTTTTCGTGATCTATTGGACTTATACGTCATAGTTTACCTGGACGACATCCTGATCTTTTCTTCATCTGTTCCCGACCACCGCAGGCACGTGCGAAATGTTCTCCTTCGACTCAGGCAGCACCGGGTTTACGCCAAACTGGAGAAATGCGAGTTCGAACTGCAAACCATACAGTTTCTTGGCTTAGTCATCTCCGTTGATGGTATCAAGATGGACCCTCAAAAGGTGTCCGCCATCCTGGAATGGCCTGCCCCAACCGATAAAAAGGGAGTCCAACGCTTCATAGGCTTTGCTAACTTTTACCGGAAATTTATTAGGAATTTCTCTGCAATCATCTCCCCCATCACTGAACTCACCAAGCAAGGAAATCGGTTTTGTTGGTCCCCTAGTGCGCAAGTAGCCTTTGAAAGGTTGAAAGAACTGTTCACTTCCGCGTCCATCCTGAAGCATCCTGATCCTGTGTTGCCCTTCGTCCTTGAAGTGGACGCGTCAGAAATCGCTGTGGGGGCCGTGCTCTCCCAGCGACAAGGTGCCAAGGCCCTTCTATTTCCTGTGGCCTTCTTCTCCCGCAAACTCTCTACGGCGGAGAGAAATTACGACGTGGGGGACCGGGAGCTCCTGGCCATCAAGGCCGCCCTAGAAGAGTGGCGCTACTTACTGGAGGGCGCTGCACACCCCATCTTGGTCTATACCGACCACAAAAACCTGGAATACCTGAGGACAGCTAAAAGGCTGAGACCACGACAGGCAAGATGGGCTCTATTCTTTTCCAGGTTTTTGTTCCACATCACTTATAGACCTGGCTCAAAAAATATCAAAGCTGATGCTCTGTCCCGTATGTTTCACGAGGCTGAAGTACCTCTACCCCCGGACACTATCCTGCCGGCCGGAAACTTCTTGTTACTTCAGGGGGACCTCCTGTCTCGCTTGAAACAAGCTTCGGTGGAATGGGTCCCACCCGTTGGAGACGAGGTAAAGATGCTGGATGGTGTGTTCTGGTATAAGGACAAGATACTGGTCCCCGAAGGTCTGAGGGTGGAGGTTATGGGACTCTGTCACGACCATAAGTTGGCCGGACATTTCGGTACCTTGAAGACGACAGAATTGGTGCAGCGTGCGTTCTGGTGGCCGCAGTTGACTAAGGACTGCAAGACCTATGTGGAAACCTGTACCACCTGTGCCCGAAGTAAGACGTGTCGAGCCAAGACATGGGGTTTGCTAAGGCCCCTGCCCGTTCCGGAAAGACCTTGGAAGATGATATCAATGGATTTCATTGTGGAACTCCCTTTAGCGGAGGGCTATTCTACCATCTTCATTGTGGTTGACAGGTTGTCGAAGATGGCCCATTTTCTACCCATGAAGGGTACTCCTTCGGCCTTGGAAACGGCAAAGATCTTCATTAAAGAGATAGTGAGGCTGCATGGAGTCCCCGCAAGCATCGTGTCTGATCGCGGTGTTCAATTTACCTCCAAGTTCTGGAAGGCCCTCTGCAGTTCCCTGGAGATCGAGTTGGCGTTTTCGTCCGCCTATCACCCTCAGACGAACGGGCAGACGGAGAGAACTAACCAGACCCTGGAGCAGTACCTCCGCTGCTTCTCTGCCTTCTCGCAGGACGATTGGGCCTCACTACTACCCATGGCAGAGTTTGCGTATAATAACTCCCTGCACTCCGCGATCAAGCAAACGCCCTTCTTCGCTAACTATGGCTACCACCCAACCTTCCTGCCTGGCTCTATACCCGAGTGTTCCATCCCTGCGGTGTCCGAAATAATGGACTTTTTTCGGACCAACAACAAGGCATTACAGGAAACAATGACTCGAACCCAGGAGTACAATAAAAAGATGTTCGATAGGAAGAGGCGAGGTGAGCTCATCCTGATGCCCGGTAACCAAGTCTGGCTCTCAACCGTTAACTTAAAGATGGCTTGCCCCTCAAGGAAACTAGGCCCCAGATTCTTGGGCCCCTTCTCGGTCAAAAGGAAAGTGAATGAGGTGACTTACGAGCTTGACTTACCCGGTTCGCTGAAGTTCCACCCAGTCTTTCACGTGTCCCTGCTAAAACCCGTTATCTCTAACCCCTTTACTGGACGTAACACAGGCCCACCCGAACCTGTAACTGTGGATGGTGAAGAGGAATTTGAGGTGGAAGCGATATTGGATTGCAGAAAAAGGGGCAACCAAGCCCAGTATTTGATCAAATGGAGAGGATATGGCCCGGAGGACAATTCCTGGGAGCCTGAAGGCAACCTACACGCGGAGGAACTCCTGAGAGCCTTCAAAGTCACCCATGCTGATAGACTGGACCGGATGGGCATCCGGAGGCTGCCCTTAAGGGGGGGGCACTGTCAGGAAATGCCGTTGAGCGGACCTGTTGCTGGGCGCCCTGGGGTGCGCCGGTGTGCGCTGGCGCTCGCGGGCTCGTGCCTGTGCGCGCTGGTGTGCGCGTGCCTGCGCGTGCGCATGGCGTTTGGCGCCAATCGGCCTATTTAGGCTGAGCTCACTGGGCGCTCGGTGCTGTCCGATCGTCAGCTCTCAGTGTCCCAATACCTGCTGCCTGAATCCTGTCTGACCTCCTGACCCCCGGCTTGATCCCGCACCTGTCCGTCTGCTGCCTGCCTGTTGACCTCGGCCCGTCTCTGACTCTGCTTCTGCCTGCTCCTCTGTACTGCGCTGCCCGCTTGTTGCCAACCTCTGCCTGTGACCCGGACTTGAACCTGCTTCTCCTCTGTACCGTGCCTGTGTGTGGAAGTGTTCTGCCAAGATCCTGCTCTGCACCTGCTGTTTGCTCCCTACTGTCAGGAGACCACGGACTCCACTCCAGCAAACCTCTGGGGCCATCCCCCGGCAACGACCCGCCAGGCTCTCATACCACTCTGTGCTCTCGTGCCTCCTGTCCCCACTTCCAGGGGCCGAGAACCAGACACGTACGGGAGGCCTTCCCCCTGCTACATCGGGCTCACCTGTCCGGCGCGTGAAGTCTGACACGGTCTCACAGTTAAGTTCCAGGTTGATGAATGCACGATTCACAATAATAAGTGATTCCCCCGCAAAAGGAAAACTGGATGATCACCTATACAGACTCATCACCACAGACCAGCAAGCCAATATAGTCCCTAATGACCTACACAGCAAATGTATTCACTTATGGCACAGGCGGCTGGGGCACAGAAATCCAGAAGCTATACAGGATATTATAAAGAGAGGCTTATCAGAAGATTTGACAATAATGCCTTGCAAAGTGCTTATGAAATGCAAGTGCTGTATTAAAGCAAAAGCCACAAGTGCTCCCCTTCCACAGGCATCTAAAAAAAAAACTACCCACCCCCTGCATCTCATACACAGTGATGTATGCGGTCCAATGAAAACTCCCACGTCAGGTGGGAACAGATATCTACTGACTTTATTGATGATTATTATAGGTACACAACTACTTTTCTGATGAAACACAAGAACGAAACTTTAGAGAAACTCCAAAAGTTTGTTTCTATGTCTAGCGACAAATTCCAATGCAAACCAGGAATAATATGTACCGACAATGGGGGAGAATACATAAGCAAAGAAGTGGCCTCATACTTGAAGAGACAATGAATAGTACACCAGACAACCACACCATACACTCCTGAACAAAATGGTGTAGCAAAAAGGAAAAATCGCACTCTTATAGAAATTGCCAGGTGCATGTTTTTTGATGTCAACCTACCTCACAATTACTGGGGAGAAGCAGTCATGACTGCAACCTACCTACAGAAAAGACTACCCTTAAGAGCCATTAAAAGTGCTCCATTCGAAATGTGACATGGATCAAAGCCTAGCATAGGGCACATCAGAGTGTTTGGATATAAAGCATATGCCTATATTCCATGTTAAAAGTAATCCAAGCTAAAGAACAGAGCCACAGAGGGCATTCTAGTAGGCTACAGTGAGCAAACGTATGCTATGTACACATGATAGGATTTTCCGACAACAAAACCGTGGATTTTTTTCTGAAGGATGTTGGCTCCAACTTGTCTTGCATACACACGGTCAGACAAATGTTGTTGGAAATTCCAAACATCAAGAACGCGGTGACGTACAACACAGGTTCAATAGCCAGTGCAGCTCTTCTGCTTGATTCTGAGCATGCGTGGACTTTTGTGCGTCGGAATTGTGCACACACGCTCGGAATTTGTTGTCGGAAAATTTGAGAACCTGCTCTCAAACATTTGTTGGTGGAAATTCCGACAACAAATGTTCTATGGAGCATACACAGTGTCGTACTTTGTGACAACAAGCTCACTTCCAATATTTGTTGTCGGAAAATCCTATTTTGTGTACGGCCCATTAGAGTTACAGGATCCTACACCCAAAGACTGGCAAAGTGACAATTAGCCGTAGTGCTTATTTTGATGAGAGCCCATTAGCAGAAACACAGATGCCCGCAAGCTGTGAAGTGAATATGCCAAGCAAACCATAAGAAAAGGTCGAACAAAGCGAACCTGTACAGGAGCCAGAACAAGAGGTGGAACTCACAAAGCCTAAATCAAGTTCCCTACCAGATCCTGCTGAACTGTCTGAAATCAGAAGATCCACTCGGACTACAAAGGGATACCACCCTGCAAGCAGAGCCGATCTGCCCTATACGCGGACTACGCAAGCTGCCCCGCCGCTGTGCGGGGCCCCAAGGGCGGATCGGCTCTGCTCAGGGGCCCCTGGGGCCGCTGCTGCCGCTGTGAGGGCAGTGGCGCCTGAAAAAAAGATGGCCGCGGGGCCGACATGCAACTGCGCATGCGCCCTCCTTTCCAAAAATTGCTGAGCAGCGGCAACAGCGCTGGCGCATGCGCAGTTGCATGTCGGCCCCGCGGGCATCTTTTTTTCAGGAGCCACTGCCCTCACAGCGGCGGCAGCGGCCCCATGCGCAGTGACACGATGGCGCCGAGCGGCGCCATTTTAAAAAAAAAAACGTCCCCTCTGCAGCCTCTGACCTCCTGGGCCCCCTCCCCCTCGCAGCCTCTGACCTCCTGTCCCCCCTCCCCCCTCAAAGCCTCTGACCTCCTGCCCCCCCTCGCAGCCTCTGACCTCCTGCCCCCCCCTCGCAGCCTCTGACCTCCTGCCCCCCCTCGCAGCCTCTGACCTCCTGTCCCCCCCCTTGCAGCCTCTGACCTCCTGCCCCCCCTTGCAGCCTCTGACCTACTGCCCCCCCCTTGCAGCCTCGGACCTCCTGTCCCCCCCTCGCAGCCTCGGACCTCCTGTCCCACAGCCTCAGACCTCCTGTCCCCCCCTCGCAGCCTCCAACCTCCTGCCCCCCCTCGCAGCCTCCGACCTCCTGCCCCCCTTGCAGCCTCTGACCTCCTGTCCCCCCTTGCAGCCTCTAACCTCCTGTCCCCCCTCTTGCAGCCTCTGACCTCCTGTCCCCCCCTTGCAGCCTCTGACCTCCTGCCCCCCCTTGCAGCCTCTGACCTCCTGTCCCCCCCCTTGCAGCCTCTGACCTCCTGCCCCCCCCCCCTTGCAGCCTCTGACCTCCTGTCCCCCCCTTGCAGCCTCTGACCTCCTGTCCCCCTTTCGCAGCCTCGGACCTCTCCTGTTGCCCCCCCCCCACAGCCTCTGACCTCTCCTGTTGCCCCCCGCAGCCTCTGACCTCTCCTGTTGCCCCCCGCAGCCTCTGACCTCTCCTGTTGCCCCCCCCCCACAGCCTCTGGCCTCTCCTGTTGTCCCATCCGCAGCCTCTGAACTCTCCTGTTGTCCCATCCGCAGCCTCTGACCTCCCCTCTCCCATCTGCAGCCTCTGACCTCCCCTGAGTCAAGAGAGGGAGGGCAGCCAGCATGGGAGAAGTCAGACATGTGTGGACTGTGGGGAGGAAACTATGGAATAAAAACCAGAGCCACCAAGCTGGAGCCGATTGTATGATGCACCTGAGAGGAGGTTAGTGGCAGGTCAGGAGGTCAGTAGCAGCACCGCCAGGCCAGTCTAGGGGGGGTCAATACAATATTGTAACCCCTTCACAAGCTGAAAGAAAATTGTGAAATCAAAGAGCTAGGAAACATTAGCCAATATCTGGGAATCCAAATATAGAGAGAAGAAGATGGAAGTTAGGCTGCATTCACATTACAGCGTTTTGAATTAGTGGGCAGATCTGCAACAGATCTGCCAGCGATTTGACAGCGCTGATGTGTGAATGACAAAACGCAGGACTTGCATTTGAGATGCCATTCATTTGAATGACACCACAAATCGCAGTGCCGGTCTTTGGTAAAGTAATAGCAGGTTGTTCTGTCTATGTTATGTGCATGTACTTGGACGCTCCTTGTTCCTGTGTCATGTTCCTAATGCTGTTCCATAATAAAAAAATCCTCCATGAGGAGCGCATGCGCGGGAGCTCCAAGATGGCCGCTTAAGCCGGGAGCTCCGCGCCACACGGATCCTATTGCGCCCGCCGTGACCCACCCAGCGCCGTTTACCGGCACTAGACACGCCATCCGGGACCTCCGCCACCCGGTGAACCTCCCCACAACCTTTTCCGGCCGCCCGCGCCGGCCGCTGACCCAGCATAGAAGCCCCAGTACACGAAAGGTGTACCAAGATGGCCGCCGGATTTCTCTAATGACAGAAAAGGCTCTTTAATCCCGCTGATCTCGGCATAAGAATAGCCATCCGAGACCTCCGCCACCCGGTGACTCTCCCCACATACTTTTTAGGCCACCAGCTCTGGCCGTTGACCCCACACAGCAGCCGCAGCACATGAGGGGTGTTCCAAGATGGCCGCCGGATCATTCTAAAACAAGAAGGTGCTCTTTTATACCGCAGATCGCTGCAGGAGGTCAAATGTACAGGTACCCCATATCCCATATATCATAGGAAGCCCTCTTTATGCAAAAGTTTGGGGTCAGGAGGAGCCTAAAACCCGAATTCTTAGCCGCCTCACAAATTGGGTGTCCCAAGATGGCCGCCATGGCTGCTGCAGTTTCTATGCCCTCACATCTAGAAACAACTCCAGATCACAAAGCTGGAAATTTCTTTGCTTCACCTCATTTATCCCCAGGGTCATGTGGCATTGAAACTCATTCTCAGAATCCCTCCCCTGCTTCCACAGAGTCCCTGCTCAGTCACTCATTTGGGGATCAGGCCCTATTCCCTGCGGGCCCACAAGGCATATCAGCTTCTGACCCTCATGGACCCATCTCACAACTTCCTCAGATCTCAGTTGATGATCTTTTCCTCAAATTCTCTACACTTCTCACTGCTAACGCAGCTGCCATCACGGGAGAAATCAAAGCAGACCTACAGAACATCGGCTCCAGGATGGACGCCATTGAAGACAAACTGGAACAGACAGCTGCAGTATCCTTTCAGAATTCAGGCCTTATCCAAACCCTACAAGACCAAATGGATACTGCGTTTTCACGTATTGACGACTTGGAAAATAGGTCAAGGAGACTGAACTTCAGAATCAGAGGCCTGCCTGAATCGATTACTGACGTTTCCACTGCCACACAAGACTTGATTAAGTCGCTCGTGCCGAACATTCCGCCGGCCCGCCTTGAATTAGACAGAGTACACAGAGCTTTAGGCCCACCCAGGAAGGACGGCTCTCCCAGGGACATCATCGCCAAACCGCTCTACTACGCTGTGAAGGAGTCCGTGATGAAACAGGCCCGAGCTCTCCCTCAGATCACCTGCCAAGGTCATCCCGTCCAGATATTTGCAGATCTCTCCCCCTCTACCATTCAACGGAGAAGAGCTCTCAAACCGCTTTTGACAGTCATGACCCAGAAGGACATTAAGTACAAATGGGCCTTCCCTTTTGCGGTTAAATTTGCGTACAAGGGCCAGCAACACTCTTTTTCCACCTTCGTATCGGGTGAACAACTACTTCTTAACCTAAAAATCATCTCACAGGAAATGGAAACGGAAGCTTCTGCATCCCTCCCAGGAGCCAACAAACGCCCGCTCCCGACGAGCCCGCCGAATCCTCTATGGAACAAGGCCAAGACCAGAAGATCATCACACAAGGGCCCAACCTGAACAGGATCCTCCTTTAATATCTAAAACTGGTTTACTCCCTGACCACTGGACCATTCCTCCTTTTTTTTTTTTTTTTTTTTTTTTTATGGTCTGCAGGCAGGGTTATTTTTCTATGACTAGGAACGGACTTCTCCTATGTCTTGTGTTATTCATGGGGTCTACCTAGTCTCCCTCAAGGACGTAGGTCCTAGCTCCTCCCATTATTCCTTTTATTTCATTCATGCGTATGTGTGTGTGTGTATGTATATATATATGTGTATGCGTATGCATATATATATATATATATATGTATGTATATACATTTTTTTTTTTCCTCCTATCTTCCCTCTCATGAGAGGGAGGGGGGGGGGGGCTTTTCTGTTTTTGGGGCTTGGCGAGCCCTAAGGGTGGTATGTATGCTTAACAATTATCACTACCTGCTTTTCTGTGAATGTTTTCTGTTTGTTCAGCCACAAGTGTAGTGGGTATTAGGGCGCTCAGGGGAGGTGTGGTTTACATGCGCCTCCTCCTACTTCTTTGACTGCTTTGGTTGTCAGGGTGGTAGGATGACCGACCAGTGCGGTCGGTATTTGGATTTTTCCGCTCATCTCACGATTTATGATGAGATGTCCTTCAAGGATGTTGCTCTCCCCCGGGCCTTATTTTGCCTGGGTGGGAGTAAACTCCTTTATCTCTGCTTTTTCTTTTTCTCTCTCTCTTTCCTCTCCCCCTTTCTGGAGCACTACTTACCCGTTCTCTGTTTTTCAGAACCATCTAGCGGAGGTCAGCACCGACAGAACGCTGCCAGCAGGACTGGTCCAACGCTCTTCCATAAGACATCTCTACACAAATCCCCAATGAAGGTAAGTGATGCGGGCTCGGGCAGCTCCTCCTCCTCCCAGGTCCATGGCTGATCATACACGTAAGGTTTGGAGGGTAGCCACCCACAATGTACAGGGATAGAATTCACCCCTAAAACGCAAAAAATTATTTAACACATATAAAACGTCTAAATTAGACATCGTCCTTCTGCAAGAAACCCATTTCCCCATTAGCTTTAGCCCCAAATTTATTCACTCACATTTCCCTACATTTTTTTTGGCCAATGCGGAAAATAAAACCAAAGGAGTAGCAGTGGCCATAGCGAAGACATGTAATTTCACTTGGATCTCTGATATGAAAGATCCACAGGGTAGATATCTATTAGTCAAAGGAACTATCGAGGGTCAGCTGTATTCCATAATTTCCTACTACTCTCCTAATAAAGGACAAGCAGCCTTTTTCAGAGACCTTCTTCAAACCCTTACCCCACTGCTTGAGGGTACAGTCATATTTGGGGGGGACTCCAATGTGGCCTTTGATCAAGGACAAGACAAGTCTAGACCTCTGAATGCACAGCTTACCCGCCCTTCCAAAGAAAGCCTTAAGATTGCGAAACTGATACACGCACAGGGATTAGCAGACGTTTGGAGGGAGTTGAACCCCAATAGTAGAGACTACACCCATTTCTCTCACCCACACAACACATACACCAGGATTGATCATCTCCTGGTACGATCACAAACTATCCCGCTCATTTTGAAATCTCACATTGCTGACTCTAGCTTATCTGATCACTCCATGGTGATTATGACTCTTCAATCCCACTACAACAGACCGGATCAGAGACAGTGGAGACTCAATGAGTCCATCCTCTCTGATCCTATTCGAGTAACAATGTTGACAAAATCGATTGAGGAATATTTCAAATTCAATGATCAGGGGGCTGTTTCTGCTGAAACACTGTGGGCAGCTCACAAAGCCTTCATTAGAGGGGAATTCATCAGACTAGCTTCTTCCATCAAGAGAGAGAGGGAAGCAGACATCAAAAGATTAGAAAATGAATACACTACACTCAAGGCACAGCACAAAATGAACCCTTCCCCCTCTTTGATTCCTCAGCTTGACAAGGCCAGGTTAGAACTCAACCTTGCTCTCACAGCTAAAGCCGAAAAACAACTCCGTTGGTCCCAAAATCGATTTTACACACAAGGCGACAAGATGGACTCCTTGCTGGCTTCCAAATTGACACCAAAACTAAAAACGTACACAATGCCGAAAATACGCATTCCAGGCCATGGCATCACAGCCAATCCCTCCAAGATTACTGACTCATTTTATGAGTTTTACAACAAACTTTATTCCCCGTCTCCCCCCTCAATTGACTCCACCACTCATGCTTTTCTTGACAGTTTACCCATCCCCCGTCTTTCCACTGACCACAGAGATAGTCTAGAAGCCCCTTTCACAGAAGGGGAAGTCTTAGAAGCAATAAAAGCCCTGAAAAAAGGCTCTGCCCCTGGGCCGGATGGTCTGTCAAACCCTTACTACAAAACATTTGCTGATATTTTAGCCCCATACTTATCTAAATTCTTCAACTACACCACGAAAGGTAACCCACTTGATCCTCAGCTTAATACTGCATTTATTGCAGTTATCCCAAAACCGAACAAAAACCCGGAAGAAGTTGGGAACTACCGCCCTATCTCCTTAATTAACTGCGACGTCAAGATCCTGACCAAAATTATCGCCAACCGCATTGCAACCTTTATTAGTACTTATATTCATAAGGATCAGGTAGGTTTCATTCCGGGTAGACAGGGCCCAGACCAGATACGGAGGACAATAGATGTCATGTCTATCCTCCAAACTAATTGGGATGGTGGCCCCAAACAATCGGGAATGCTTCTATCTCTAGATCTACAAAAGGCCTTTGATTCAGTTTCCTGGCCCTACATCTTCACCATTTTACAGCGATGGGGATTTGGACCGCGATTTATGGGTCTCATACAAGCGCTTTACTCCTCTCCCTCAGCAAAAGTTAGGATCCAAGGCTTTTATTCTAAACCCATATCGATACGACAGGGAACCAGACAGGGTTGTCCATTGTCACCACTAATTTTTGCGATTGCAATAGAGACGCTCGCCATTGCAATTCGTCAAAACCCGGACATTAAAGGGGTTACATGTGGTCTCCAAACTCATAAATGTGGCCTCTTTGCGGACGACATTATGCTTTTCATAACATCCCCCATTATATCTCTTCCCAATCTATGCTCTTTGCTACGCACCTTTTCTAAGTTATCGGGCCTTCAGGTGAACTACTCCAAATCGCAGGCCCTTAATGTTTCTCTGGACTCCCCCACAGTAGATCTTCTAAAACAATCCTTTAAATTTCAATGGAGTGAATCTTACATCAGCTACTTGGGTATTAACCTCACAGCTAAAATTGAAAGTCTATACAGTCACAACTATCCTCCCATGTATCGTAAACTAGAAACAGACATGCGAAACTGGGCACAGCATTCCATTTCCTGGCTAGGAAGGATAAATGCCATCAAGATGACATTACTTCCTAGATTACTGTATCTATTTCGATCTCTCCCCATTCCCATTAGGAAAGACCACATCAAAACCTTCCAGAGTAAGCTTCTGAAGTTTGTTTGGGGCAAGACAGGGTACAGATTGGCCCAAGGAATCCTTTATGCGCATAGGAAAAAAGGGGGCTTGGGTCTTCCTCATTTATATAGATATTATCAAGCAGCCAGGCTTGCCCAAATATCAATGGTTTATTCCAAATTTGAGAAGCCGGATTGGATCCAAATTGAAAAACACGCTGTACCCCACTATACCCTGGACTTCTTATTGTGGTCCCCTCAAAAGAATAGGCCCCCGATTCTCTCCCCTACACTGTCTCACTCCTTCGCCCTATGGGACTCCTTACGTTCTTCACCTTCTCTTGTCTCTGCTTACAAACCCTTGACCCACATATTTAACAACCAACAATTCCCCCCAGGCAGGAACGTTCTGGCCTTTAAATGGTGGGTTGATAAAGGTCTATATAGAATAGGTCACTTCTTTACAGCTACTGGACCGCTCAATCTTAAACAATGCATTCAAAAATTTGATCTCCCCAACTCTGAAATATTTCGGTTCCATCAAATTCATCACTTTCTGCAGTCCCTATGTAAAAACAATTCTAACACGCCAGCATTCACAGACTACGAAATATGGTGCGGTCAGACCATGGACCAGAGGGGGGGGGGGGATCTCCACGATCTACACATCACTTACTGCTCCTGTCTCCAAGGCGTCATTTATGGACGCCTGGGAGACAGACTTCAATTTCCTCTGGACTAAAGAGAAATGGCATTCTGCTTGCGCTAAATCATTTCGGGGAATTCTAAATACCACACTGATGGAAGCTGGTCTAAAAGTGATGACCAGATGGTACTACACACCTGTCAGATTAGCCTTAATGTATCCGGCTACTAGCCCCCTTTGCTTCAGAGGTTGCCAGCTTTTAGGTACAATGTCACATATATGGTGGGAATGCCTGAAGATTCGATCCTTCTGGAAAAAAATCTTCAATATGATGGATAAATTGGTAGGTTCTTCAGTTCCCAGGTCCCCCTTGGTGGCCCTTCTTCATGAAACCATCCCACACATATCTAAACCCTCTAATAGATTGGTTCAGTTTGTGCTTTTAGGAGCTAAGCTTACGATTGCTAGGGCCTGGAAAACACAGACCGTTTCTCTCTCAATGGCTAAAAGAAAAATCTCGTGGGTAATGTCTCAAGAAAAACTAACCAGTCTACTACAGGACTCATCTGAAAAATTTGAAGCCACCTGGGAACCGTGGGCCCGACTGATGGGACTGTCCGACTTTCCCTCCTTGTTATGAACAGAACTATTCATGTGGACGGGTAATGGTGCTCCTTTCCCTTTCTTATCCTATCCCCTTCTCTTTTCCTCTTACTACATTTCTCTTCTTTTCTGTTCCCTATGGTATTATGATATTCCAATATGGACGTAATTCTGGTCAGAGTTTCTCAGGGACAATGTCGGGACACAGGTGTTCCTGATTGGCTCAGGTGAATATAGCAGGGTCTCAGATGGTGGATCACACAGTGTTTGGTCTGCTGCCTGACACCCGAACATAGTTGCCTTGTCCTTGATGTTTGAGATGATACGCGTTACGGGTGAGAACTGGTTTCGGCCCCCTCTGACACGGTATGATCCCCTAGGGGGTGTAGGAGAGTACTGGGGCCGTAACTAATCAGCTCAATATTTTTCTCCAACCTCATGGCAGCCAGTCAGGATTTACACATAGACCTTGATGCCTTAGTTGAGTACACAGTACGCTCACTCTTCCCCTGGACTATTATTCGGCTTAACTTTTTTATCACCATACGTTTGTCATTATGTTGGAGATGCCGTATCTCTATGTTGTTGGCACTTCTGTTTATTCAATTATAAAACGTTTTGGAAGCATAACCAACTGAATATTAAGTCCAGGACATCAACAATGCGACTATTTTAGGTTGAGCTGACGTAGCCTCCACTCACACACAGTTAGATCCCGACAGGGGGGTGAGGGTGCAGAGGTGGATTACCTGATCTTTCCGGAAATTTTTCGGTGTTAGTCAGTATAGAGCTCTGCATAAGACTCAAACCCCTTCTAAGGTCATAAATTCCTCTACCAGTCTTCCAGTCTTTATGGCTCTAGCATAGTTATGCAGTTTTTACTGGATTGTTTGTATTTCTTTGGCATTTTTTAGACGTGTTGATGTCACTATTACAATGCAAAAGTAAGTTCTAAGTCTGTATTGGAATATGAAGACGTTTTGATTTATGTTTGATTTTATGTATTGTGAAACTTCTTCAATAAAATATTGAAATAAAAAAATCCTCCATGAAAGTAAAGCTATCCTCTGCATACAACAAGCTTCCTGCATATGATTTCATTACTCAGCTATTATCGGAAAGGGAGACGAGGACCGGAGCTGCCAGATTATGCGTCCGCCATCTTACAGGTCGCGCATGCGTCCCCCAATTACTTAACTTTTATCTGCTTTTACCTGCAAATTTTTTAAGTTTGTGTCTTCTTAACTTACAATTTAAACAATAATTTAATAATATAGATATATTTATTTAATTTTATTTATTTCCTTTCATAAAGTAAACTGTCACTTCGATTAATTTAAAAAAACATTAAAACAAACAACATCGGAGATGCTGGTTAACTGAAATAGTATAATTAATGTCCTGTGAGCCACCACAGACAACTTTAATCTTGCATTATGCTAGTGTTGGGTCTGATAAAGAGAAATTTAGGGTGACAAGTGGCCTGAGCTACTAGTGCTACCCCTCACAAATTTACTGACGCCCATAATAAACATCATGAGCCTTCAAACAAATCTGGGAAAGCTGCAGATTTAAAACATTTTTAAAATGACTTTTTAAATAGCATTAACATGTTACTTTGCATATGAGATTTTAGTTTTTGGGTTTACATATACTGTACAAGCATATCCAAGGTGAGTTTGAATGGTGTGAATTGGATTGGATTGGAATGGATGATTGATTGGAAGAGGTGGACAACAATATCTTGTTCATCATCTGTGTACTCCCAGGTCACCAGACCTTACCCCCTGCGATTTCTATCTCTGGAGGTAAATAAAAGAAAGGTTGCTTGTCCCACCTATGCCTGCTAATCTTCAAGTTCTGAGTCATTGAGTTGTTGAAGCTGTGAATTCAATAACTAGCAACCAGTTGATTCATGTGTGGCAAAAAATGGTCTACTGTTTTGATGTTTGTCATGTAACACATGGTGTCATGTTGAGTGCATACAACCTAAAGGACCTTAAAACTTTGAACCTTCCTCTATCCAGTGATGTGCAGAATATGCTTCTATTCCTTACAGTTTGTTTGAAATAAAAAGTTGAAATCTGTGCTATCTTTTTGAATAACCCTATACTTTAAAATGATGCACAATTAGTTCTGCCACTGGAATTTAAACAAATTCCCCAGGGTTTCTTTTAAGCCAGTTAGCTAATCATGGCAGTTTGGGATCACATACAGTATATTTACTTATGTATGCAACAAAAGATCTGTGGTTTTAATCCAAATGTTAGAAGCTGTTTAATTAGACTTTCTAGATGTTGACTAGCTGTTGACTAGCAAAACTGGAAGTGATGTAATTTGGACTTGAAAAACAGAAATTACATCAACGTGTTTCGCTCTTCCACAAGGCGTCATCAAGTACGCCTTGTGGAAGGGCGAAACACGTTGACGTAATTTCAGTTTTTCAAGTCCAAACGACATCACTTCCGGTTTCGGTGGAATGCACACCGGATGCAGCATTTCCTATCTGTTTTTCACTGCAATACCTCATGCGAGTTTAGTTTTGCTAGTCTGTAAGTACCCATCCACTTTGCGCAATAAAGCGGTTTTAACAGTACTTCGCTATTAGCCTTTCCTTTACTTGTTGATGCCATATTCACCTTATCATCACGAGTGGGGAAGATTTGTGGAGGATTCTTCGAAGGTTATGCCATTTTTGGCCAAAGATCAAGCCTGTTTGACTCATGGCCTGAAAAGCCAGGGGTCCAATATTTTTGATGAGTGGGGACACAGGAGGGATGTGTGATGCACCTAGAAGTTCAGAGCACGATTGCACTTTAACATTTGGAGCATATTTGAACAATTCATATGGACGTTGTCACATGTTATATTCATTTATTTTGTGAGCGGTGTAATTCTTTTTATTTTGACTTGAGTGGTTGCCAATTTTTGATCTGTCACGGAATTTACTTACAATTAAACACAAATTGTAAAATACATTTTTGTGATTTTTTGTGATTTTAGTGATAATTAGCAGATAATTATACACTGCATGAAGTAAAGTGGAACCATTACTCTTATCAGTTAAGCCAAGTATCAGCTCTCATGTTCTAATCCAACTTAGAGAAATTGCTGGAATATGAGCTACAGTGCATCCAGAAAGTATTCACAGCACTTCACTTTTTCCACATTTTGTTATGTTACATCCTTATTCCAAGTTGGTTTAAATTCATTATTTTCCTCAAAATTCTACAAACAATAACCCATAATGACAACATGAAAGAAGTTTGTTTGAAATCTTTAAAATTTTATGAAAACTAAAAAATGAAAAAAATCCCATGTACATAAGTATTCACAGCCTTTGCTCAATACTTTGTTGAAGCACCTTTGGCACCAATTACAGCCTCAAGTCTTTTTTAAGTATGATGCTACAAGCTTGGCACACCTTCTTTTGGACAATTTCTCCCATTCTTTTTTGCAGAACCTCTCAAGCTCCATCAGGTTGGATGGGGAGCGCCGGTGGACAGCCATTTTCAGATCTCTCTAGAGATGTTCAATCAGGTTCAAGTCTGGGCTCTGGCTGGGCCACTCAAGGACATTCACAGAATTGTCCCATAGCCACTCCATTGTTATCTTGGCTGCGTGCTTAGGGTCAATGTCCTGTTGGAAGATGAACATTAGCCCCAGTCTAAGGGTCCAGAGACCAGAGAATTTTGTTTCTCATGGTCCTAGAGTCCCTCAGGTGCCTTTTGGCAATCTCCAGGCAGGCTGGCATGTGCCTTTTACTAAGGAGTGGCTTCTGTCTGGCCACTCTATCATACAGGCCTGATTGGTGGAGTGCTGCAGAGATGGTTGTTCTTCTGGAAGGTTCTCCTCTCTCCACAGAGAAATGCTGGAGCTCTGTCAGAGTGACCATTGCTGTTCTTGGTCACCTGCCTGACTAAGGCTCTTCTCCCCCGATTGTTTAGTTTGACCAGGCGGCCTGCTGTGGGAAGAGTCCTTGTTGTTCCAAACTTCTTCCATTTACAAATGATGGAGGCTACTGTGCTCATTGGGTCTTTCAATGCTGCAGACAATTTTCTGTACCCTTCCATAGATCTGTGCCTCAATGCAATCCTGTCTCAGAGGTCTACAGACATCTCCTTGGACTTCATGGCTTGGTTTGTGCTCTTACATGCACTGTTAATTGTGAGACCTTATATAGACAGGTGTGTGCCTTTCCAAATGATGTCCAATCAACTGAATTTATCACATGTGGACTCCAAGCAAGTTGTAGGAGCATGTCAAGGATGATAAGTGAAAACAGGATACAACTGAGCTCGTTTTTAAGTACCATGGTAAAGGCTGTGAATACTTATGTGATTTTTTTTATTTTTTAATAAATTTGCAAAGATTTCAAACAAACCTCTTTCATGTTGTCATTATGGGGTTTTGTTTGTAGAATTTTAAGGAAAATAATGAATTTAATCCATCTTGGAATAAGACTATAACATAACAAAACGTGGAAAAAGTGAAGCACTGTGAATACTTTCTGGATGCATTATATACACACACACAAATTACACACATATATACTGTAGCTACATATATATATGTATATTACCTCTACTATAGAGCTTAATATATTTTTTCATTTTTAATGAGTGTTACATACTGTGTATTTATTTAAAGCTCCTATATCAGGATTTAGCATGCACAGCTGAGATCCGCTTAATGAGCATTGTGTATTTAAGGGATAATTTGCATATGTTTGCTAGACTGAATCTGCCATATGGGACAGGAAGGAGTTAAATCTGTATGTCAAGGGAGGGATCTGATCCAGACCCCTCATCCTCTGACAATTCCTGATAATTGCAGGTTGTGTTCCTGTTTTATAAGCAGCACAAGGAAGTGAGGCAGGTCCTCGCTGTGACTAATTATACCTTCCAATCAGATTGTCATTAGCACAGTTTGTTGTGGCTGGGTTGATAAAAATGGGCTGGAGAGGAGGAGGAGGGACGAGGTGACTGGAAATTTGTCACAATGAGGTAGAGGGAATTCAGTGCCTGGTCACCCTAGCTCCGTATTCGCTTACGTCTCGCTAAAATAGTAACCCAAAAGGCATTCATTGTCTCCAAAACAAACAGGCACAGATTTTGTTTGTCCACTCTGCATAATGCTTGATGCTAAATATAACACTGCCATCAGCTGTCACCACTGTCTTTCATATCCAAAAGCTTTCAAAGACCTTGAACCTTACTGCCTCAGCTGCTCGAATAATTAGACAAAAAGAATAATCCCGCACACTCTTTAGATGTAACTTTTCCAGTTAGCAGACACAATGCATTCAACCTGTCCCATTGTAGGCTGCACTCTGAATTTATTACAGCAGATCAATAAATAGTCATTGACCATCTTATTGTGCGGTGTCCTAGTCTCCGTGTCCTGCAATTTACCCTTCTTGAACTGATCAATTTAGAAAATGAATGAGAATGATCTGTCCTTTAAAACTTTACTGAGGCCATTATTACCAACACTTAATTTTGCAAAGGCCACATGTTCTCAGAGGAAAATACTGAGAATGGAGAGAATATAAGATGGACAGCTACAGGAATCACGTTTATGAACCGTGAAGCAGAGTTAGCATGGTCTCTTTTATGGCAGCCCATCACAATGCTTTTTATTGTTTTTCCAGCAGATGAGAAAATGTAAGGGAGTGTGACAGGTTTTCATGAGAATCAAATCCACTCTTCCTTCCCCAACATGTTTTAGATACCCCTATAAAGGAGGACCAACCTTGTATATTTTAGGTAGATGAGTTGCACATACTGTACATGGAATAGTTGCTACAGCAAATTAGATTATTTTGTCCTTACAATGACCCTGACCAAGGCATGTTTTTGCTCTAGTGAGATGACATTATTCAGAATTGTCATGTGTACAGGAACAATCCTTACAGCTGTATTCATCTAAAACGTAATTGCCATGTATGGTGTGATGTAGACTATTGATACCACTCAACATTAGTCACCTCAGAACTCTATAATTAAAGAGTAATATGGTCTTGATGCCACACAAGCTACCCAATGGTCATGGTGAAGGACCTGATCAGCTAGAACTGTGTAACTTAAAGGGGTTTTAAAGGTTCATTTTCCTCCTCAGTAAGCTGTTCAGTAAGCTGTTCTGGATGACTAAACACCGCTTGGATGATGGTGTGAAGTTTACTGAGGAGAAACAGGAAGTGAGAAATTCAGACAAAGAAAAAAAACATTTAGAAGGGAAATCGAAGGAAAAGGTAAGTGAACCAACAATGCACTAGTTTAAAGGAACCTATTTAGAAAATAAAAAACGAACCTTTACAACCCCTTTAAAGTGTGGGCTGTGCACTACAGGTGGTACTCACATCATTCTATGTGGGACACTGCAGGACTCATAATATCTGTGCAGAACAACCTGGGGGCAAAATAGAGTTACTCTGGTGTAACTAGTAGCTGATACCCCTGAGATCATAGTGAAAATTGTATGTAGGTTTTTTTTAATCTATTAGACATTTTGCATTAGACACTGCATCTCCAGTACTGTAGAGGTTTTTTGGGGGTGGCACATAACTGAGTAGTCTGGAAAACCTTGTGCTAGTGCATGACCAGTGTCTATATATTCACATATGGCTTAACAGTAAAAAACAGGTAATTTTCTCCTGTCAGTAAATGCCAGTAAAAGTAAAAGATTGGCAGTAAAAAAAAATGGCTGTGACACTCAGCTTGGTCCGTAGCCAGCTGAGACCATCCGAGTGCCTGCTACAGTGTGATCGGGCAGCTCTGACGGAGTCGGTGCCTAAGCATGTCGTGTGATCTCATAGTGCAATGGAGCCAAGCAGAGTAGCCAGAGCCTCATGTGCGGGCCTGGGGTACAGGAGCAAGCCAGGCTGGGACTGGGACCATCCTGTTTAGACTGGAGTGGACTAGAGGGACCACTTGGCATGAAGAATGACTGTCACTATGACTCAGGAGGGGACGTGTTGTGTCAGTGAGGTCTCATTATCATCTGTGCTGCTGCACACTGCACACTGCTGTCACTGTGAGAGTCCATTTTATGTGTGTGTGCCACCCATTCTAATTTCTTGCCCCCTGAGTCCTGTCCCTGAGCTACTTACTTACTATATTGAAAATAAAATAAGATATGTTTTTTTCCTTATTATCTTCAATTAATCATATTGCTAATTGCATATTGTACTTGTTTGTAGCCTAGATATACTCAAATTTGCACTTAATTTAACTTAAAACTGTAATTTTGTAACTTTTGGAAATGCCAGTAAAAATTTGTCTGTGCCAATAAATTTTGGGTGTTGTGTCAGTAAATTTCAATCTGGTAGGTTGACAACACTGCTGCTCATGCTACATGTGTAGTGCATAAACTGCTCTGTGAATGTCCCTACTGCCCCAAATGACAGTTAAAAAAAAAAAGAAAAAACATACTCACCTCGTTTCTTGTCGATACATTCTTATGGAGTGGAATACTGTACAGTTACTGCATTACTACTTTTGTACATCATTCTCTGAACAAGATGTGATCTACACCATGCAGTACAGTCAGCAAAATGTTGGCTGTATTCTTTTCAATGCATTTCCTCTTCTATTTCTCCAGACAATTTTATACTTTTAATTTATTTTATTTAAAGTAGAACTAAAGGAAAAACATATTTTTTTAAATTATGGATAGAGTAAGGTAGTGTTATATATAACCCCTGTTAGTTTTTTCCATCTGTATCCCATTAAAGTGTTAATAAACCCAGGACCCTGCATTCAACACATCTGGCCTCCCACAGTACACAGACCATGGAAATACAATCATTTTAGTAAATATAAACTGCTAAATACCTTTTCTCTTCAGCAGTATATAGCAGTCTTGTGACTATCAGTGTCTGGTTAAAGCGTGTAGGAGGAGTTTTTATTTTACACATTTTTTTTCAATTTACTTAATTTTTTTTAAAAAAGTCAGCAGCTACAAATACTGCAGCTGCCGTCCCTCGGCTCTCGGGTTCTGCCGCCGCCATCTTCGGTAAGGGAATCAGGAAATGAAGCCTTGCGGTATCACTTCCCGGTTCCCTACTGCGCATGCGTGAGTCACGCTGCGCAATCCGAATGGTCCCTGCTGTCTCTGGGACCCGTGTGTGTCCCAGCAGACAGCGCGGGGGGACAGGAAGAGGCGTAGACTCTCGTGGTAGTCTATGCCCGGAAGTGGGTGCACATACCTGTCTTAGACAGGTATGTGCACCCCCCTCCCCCTGAATGTGACACACCGGAGGGGGGGAGGGTTCCGAAAAGCGGAGGTTCAATTTTTATGTGAACCTCCGCTTTAAGAAAAATAGGGTATAAGAAAACAAAAACTACCCTCAGCCAATCAGGAGCCTGAACAGGTAGTTTAGCAGAATATGTGTAATGGTGAGTTATAGTCTACTTAGAAAATTGCAATAAACATTTGTAGGTATAGGTGCATATGGCTAACCTTTATATGCCTGATATCAGGACACACAGCTACTTAAAGGGTTGCAACAAACTAAATATATCCTGTGAACACATTTTGTGCAAAATATTTTAAAATAAACCTGTTGTGGGTAAGGTAATAAGGCTCCCACTGCTGACCTGCCTACACTAGTTCCCTGGGTTTTATGCAAAGTATTTAAAATTGCTAGTTACTGGCCTGGCACATGTATGCAGGTTTTGGGAGTTGTAATTCCAGTCTGACTTTCTTTAGCTACATACTTGTTCCAGAGTCTTGGAATGCACAAACTCAGCTAGGAAACTAACATTTTGAAATGCAATGGTAGCCTCCTCGTTCCTTTCTCTACCAGATCTTATTATTCCAAAAAGAAAAATCATAATGGGGTTGGCCTTAGAATTTAAAAATAATCTGTCACAAAGCATAATATTTTTTTGTTTTACCTTTAAATTCTGAGGCCAACCCCATTATGATTACTTTTTTCTTTTTGGAATAAACAGATCCGGTAGAGAAAAGAAGGAGGAGGCTCCAATTGCATTTCAAAATGCGAGTTTCCTAGCTGGCTTTGTATATTCTGAGACTCTGGAACAAGTATGTTGGTGAAGAAAGTTAGAATGGAAACACATCATTATTGTCACATGGAAGCAGCCATTTCCAGACTCAACGATATTAGACTCTTTCCAGAGCAGAGACTTAGTGAATTGCTTTAGTTTCCTTGTCCCGGGGTATGTAGAGTAATCTGGGAATGTCTGCTTCCTGTGGTGCCTAATCACACAGGAGCTTTGCATGATGCCAGATTCCAATTAACAGACAGAACATACTACCAATCTACCATATACTGTACACTGGAGCCCTAGAGTAGGGCATACCTTCCAACTTTTTGAGATGGGAATAAGGGACACCTATCAGCAAAAGTATGCAGGCATAGGACACACCCATTGTCACGCCCCGTTAAAGGAGAATTGTACAAAAAAAAAAAACAAGATTGGTTAAACCCACAAGTGCTTTTTTTTACCACTACTATTCCTTTATATTGGCTCTTGGAATTTACAAATACAGCAATTTAGAAATCAAAAGAAAGGTTTAGCACTGGAAAACACTTTTTGATACTTAAAAAGTGCATTTTATATACATCTATATAGATCAGACCAAAATGAGGGACAAATGAGGAGGAATGAGGGACAGAAGCACATTGCTCCAAATCACAGTTGGGAGCTATGAGTAGGGGACCAATGATTTTATTTTGCTTAATGCCTTGAAATGGCTACAACCCTTGTGCCTATGGTCATTTTTCCAGTGTTCCTTCTCTCTTGTAACCTCAGCATGCCAACCACCACAAATCCTGTTCCTTACTGAACACATTTTTTTCATTCGTTGATTCTCATTCCCATATTACCTGTTCTGCAAAATTAATTCTTGTTTTTAGATAATAAAGACCATGTGTTCTATTGCAGCATTCATTTAAAAAAGAAATGCAAGATTTGTCAAACCTCAGACCTGATGCATTTATAAGATACAATGCATGTAAACAAAATGAATTCAACCCTTATTTCACAGAGCTTATGCCGTCTACACTTTACACCCCATTGTATAGTAATATCCAAGCAAGAGATGTAATAAAAGTCAAAGGTTTTTATTTTATTTTTATTTATTTTTTCTGAAAAGCTGATACCCTTCCATTCCATTTCTCTAACATACCGTACTTATTGTCATCCCTGTTACATAATTTCCAGATCTTAAAGTTTTCAGTTTATGATAAATCACAAGCGCCACCTAGTGGTGGTGAGAGAAAAGTGCAGCTCATCTGACATGTACAGAGAACAATGCAGCTTGTGTAACCATTAGGAGAAAAACAAGCCTCTTGACATGGGTGTATATTGATGGAGCAGCGAAATGCATAATGCACCTCTGGAAAACAGTGCTAGTCGAAACATCGCAGGAAGTGTTTTACCAATAAATCGTACGTATCTGAATGAGCCTCACAAGGACACCCCAGCTGTGAGAAATAAAAGAGCGAAGCACAACGTCCTCAGTGTTTATGCGGCGTACATAGAATGTGTTAATTTTCTTTCTGTGTGTTTATGTTTGTTTGTTGGAAGAATCATCACAGACTGTGCAGGAGCTGTTGGTGCAGACTCATTATGTACTTACTGGCTTCTGCCTCTCAGCAGACTGTAAAATTCATTCTTGTCTCACGAATTCAATTCAGTTCTGCAGTTCCAAGCCCAAACTTGCTATTTTCAGAAAATTGTAGTTCATCCAACTTGGCTAATGCTTAGTGCATGTTTATTGAGGGTTTTTCGGTTGTTACTATGATTTACAGCACAGTTGTAAGAAAACCTGTTATATCATATTAAATGTCATAATATTACAGATCAAGAGCAAGACGTGTAAGGTTGTTGCACCTACCTTTATTAATAAAGCTGATTAAAAGGAGGGGGGCGGGACTTTAAATGAGGCCATGACTTAGTATCGTCATGTACCTCCATCCCTATAAATTGATTGGGTCGGGACTTTAAATGAGGCACTGGCTACAACCAGATGAAATAAATGATAATAATATTAATTGACATGTACATATAAATTCATAAGGAAACATTCATGAATGTATAACAGACCATAAGTATGCATAACTGTACATATATTTCAACATGATGGTTCCAATTGAAACAATCTATCCTCCCTGATTCCACGTGGACAATGTATAAAATTAATCATGTTTCTGAAAAACCCCAGTGGGTATCCAGATAATAATGAGTAGTGGTGATGTCCCATCTAGGGAAGCTCTACGTGTTTTGTGGAAACCTCCACGCGTCAGGAGCAATGCGGGGTGTGTCTAAATGTATCTGAAAAATACATAACCAGAAGGCTAATGGCATGCCATAGGTAGAAGGGAGAAATAAAGTAAAAATAAAATAAAAAATAACATAAAAGAAAAGGCAAGAGAACAATAGATACATCCCCACTGTACCTTGCAGATAACCCTAAAACCCCACCACATGGGCATGGAGCCGAGGACATGGCGGAAACGTCTGTCACGCAAGCTAAGGTAGTGGTCCAGGAGCAAACAGATCAGCACACACAACAGTGGGTAAGCATATGTGAAAAAAAACCTGTGATGCCAGCATCTAAAATAAGGAAAACGGTGGGATATTAGATCCAATGAATTTAAAAAAGTGAGGAAAATCATTAATAAATCATTATTAAAGCTGACCTCAAGGTTTAAAATAAATGTTGCAGTGGGTCTCACCTGCACTGCAAGGTTGAAATGCTTATTAACTCGTTAATTAAACCCTAAACCTTTTCAGAAAAAAATATAAATGCAAATTTTTTTGCAGGTTAAAAAATGTCCATTGATTATTTTTGTTGCAGGAGACTGTAAAGCATTTCACCAGCAATCAGCAGACCGCTGATGCATGCAGGTCTCCTGCAGACCTGTCAGTGTATCGGCTTCCACATACCTCGTACGAGGAAGCCAATACATGCTGAATGGAAGAATGAAGGAACTACCACATCGCTCACTTCGCCGTGGTAGTTCACTGAAAACTACAAGTCGACAGTCGCAAAGGCTGCCGGACCTTGTCGTTTTACACTCACAGAGCGCTGTGAATGAGTGATGCGGACGGGTGGGCGATGCCCCCCATGGGCTCGTTTTAAAAAAAAATTGTGACAGCTAGCGGGCGGAGAAGCACCCCCCCCCCCCCCACTAGCTGGCACAGCAGGGATTGAGGAGGTGCGGGGGGCAGGTGCATTCATAACATGTTACATGTTACATGTTACACCCTGAATTAGGGTGTAACATGTTACTCGTTATGAAAGGTGAACTTATCCTTTAAGCTCCTTACCCGAGCTTTAACGCTGCTGCCCTCTCAGTGCTGTTGCCCTGAACTTCAAAGTGTTAACAGTAGACAGTGAAGTCTCCAGTCAGTTTGTTAGCTTGAGAAGGAGGGAGGAAAATGAATAGGGGAGTGTCTTCCATTCTAGAATATGGGGATAAGATTTTTTTTATTGATGCACTCAGCTTACGAAAACAAAGCTCTAGTCCCTGCATGTAAGGACATTGCAAGAGAAAGGATCCACTCTGAAATAGGAAATCTAAGGCGGTGGCCATGGCACCAGCTTAAACTGGACCATAGGCAAGCATTTAATGATAAAGAAGCTGCAGTGCTTCAAAAACCGAGACTTTAATATAACTTTAAGTCTGGGGTAGAGGGGATGTTTCTAGCATGTGAGCACGATCGGTTGCACTTTTCAGGAGCTCCCCTTTATCAATTCTAACTCTGGGTCTGTTAGCTTACCTACTCCGAATCTCTAGCTTTTTTTACCTGCAGTAGTGCTCCTGCAGCTTTGGGCAAGTGGTACATGCTGATCCCCAGCTGCAGCAGCCTGTGAGAGTCCAGAACTTCACTCCCCCATCCTATCTTCCTCCTCTTCTCCACGTGCTAGCTGAGCTACTACTGCTGTGCAGATGGGATCAGAGGCTCCGGGGACATTGCCCGATCTCACAGCTTTTCCACCTTATGGTATGTTATGATATCCCCACCGGTTATGCTTCTTCACCTTCTCTGGCTGCAGAGACAGAGGCAGCGTCCATCACTAAGCCAATCCTGGATGCCATTGGCGGATGTAAAACTGCCTTGATGCAGTCATATATGTTACATATGTTAACTTTGTATCATCTATTAATTTTTACCTTATAGCTTATTTTAATGTTTATTACTAATGAAACTTAATTTCTATTATTTTCTATTCCGTCAAATATTATATTTCCACATATGATATTACTGTACATCTG
Source organism: Lithobates sylvaticus (assembly GCA_028564925.1). Lineage (NCBI taxonomy): Eukaryota > Metazoa > Chordata > Amphibia > Anura > Ranidae > Lithobates > Lithobates sylvaticus. Next base: position 132,101,168 of record CM053038.1, read on the forward strand.
TTGTTTAAACTTATGAAAACATAATAAAAACATTTAAAACAAAAACTGGCTTGATGCTTTGCAAAGATTACTTGGCCTCATAGTGCACGCTGATCTGCCTTGACTTAAACAAAATTAGCAGTTGGCTCACCACAGCAGAGGAGAGAATCTTTGATGTGGAGGACATTACCACCGTCAATATAGCCCAGCTGAAAGAACTTCAGGAACTGGTGAGCCATCTTTGCCAGAGTACTTTTTCAAGCAATTACTGGCCCTGGGGGATTTACCCCCTACCTACGTGCTGGAGCACGCCCAAGGAGTGCCAATTTACCTTCAGGTGCTCCACCTCGGGTCTTTATGGTCTGGTTTTTGAACTACTGTGATCGTAATTTAATCCTTGCGGAAGTCTGCAAACACCCAGAGCTACAATATGAATATGCTAAAAGAATGCTGTTTCCTGATTTTTGGCTGAAAGACAACAGAAACATCACTCATTCACTTATGTTTGTAAGCAGATGAAAGATAAAGGCCTTCAATATAGCATGCTTTACCTTAGCAGACTTAGGGTTCAGTATCAAGGCTCGGTAAATTTCTTTGATTCGGGGGTGTGGCCAGGATGGGCATGTGAGAGCTTCTCCCACAGCTCCTGCTAGTGATCCATAATTGATCCTTCCCCAGCCTACCTACGGTCAATCGACTGGTCATCTAGCTGGCCACCTACCTTGTGGACACGGTGGAACTGCCGCCAGCCCTCATCACCAGGGGTATGACCCGCACCAAGCTGACCGAAGCATTGGCCGCGGACTTCCAAGAAGGCACCGATGCAGCCCAGCAGAAGGGAACGCCACGCAGTGCTGACAAGTTGAAAGATACTGGAGCCAAATCACTGAAAACGCTGAGGATGCAGGGAAAGGACCCTCCCAGGAACATTCTGTATTATGCCCAGAAGTTGGCAGGCACATTAGGGGTAGAAAACAGGGAGGTGGTGGAGCGGTCTCAGCCTGATGAAATGCCTGATGAAATGGGGGAGCTGGAACAGCCAGGAGTGTCACCAGGCAATGATGGGTCAGAGTCTGCAGATGCACAGGCCCAGCTGCTACAGGAGGTGGAGATATGTGACCAAGAGCAGCCCACGCTTGCAGATATCCTTCGGGGCAGTTAATAACTGTACTGCCTCTGTTAACACATTAAAAGACCAATTTTGAGGGCTGAGAGAGGATGTGTCCTTACTACGTCAGGATATGCAGAAAATCCGGGAGAGAACTACATCAGTGGAAAGCCGTGTTAGTGACATGGAAGATCAGCTGCCCCCAATGGCCGGGATACCAAATCGGCTCTCCGGTTGGCAAAAGAGGGCTGAAGACATGGAGAATCGTCTTTGACTAAACAATGTCAGAATTGTGGGCCTATCAGAGAGTGCTGTGGGAAGGGATCCCACAGTCTTTATGGAGAACTGGCTCCTGGAAATATTCAGGATTTTCTCCCTTATTTTCAGTGGAACGGGACCATAGAATCCCATCTCATCCACCCACACCGGAAGGCCCCCTCATATCTGTGCTGGCAGAATTGCTCCACTACCGGGATCAGGAGGCGATGTTGCGACAAGCACGGGACCACGCCAACATCCTTTACAATGGCACCAGGGTGTCTTTCTACACAAATTTCTCAGCAGAAGTGCAAAGTCACAGGGCTGGTTTCCATGATATTAAGAGCAGATTGGGGCTCCTACAATTATACTATGCCATGCTCTACCCAGCGAAACTTAAAGGTACAGTAAAAGGTCAAGCTCAATTCTTTGCAATGAGCGGGACCTTCGACACCATGTAGAGGAGGAAGATGGAGACTGATACATAAGCTTATGGTCTAGTATCTGGTATCGAGCTGTACCTCATCTTAATGGCTCAATATATCTACTTTTCTTGCTTGCTTTTTATGATATGTTGTCCTCTGGCTGGGGGACTTAATACAGATAAAGATGTGAGCTATGTGACGTTGTTGCTTGCGTGTGACAACTTTAAAAGATGTACGCCTTCATGACTTTGGATGCGATATTGAACTCTCAGGCTGCCTTGCTGGCAATGGTTATGCTTATGTTGTGTACGTTTTCTCACACTGGTATAATACCAGCAGCAACACTTTGAAACTAACACCGTATTGCCTTAATATTATTTGTTACTGATACTAGTTTACAGCACCTACCAGAGACAGTCTCCACCAGATGATGAGGACTTACCAAGACAGATGGTTATTGCTGCTTCTGCCATGTGGCAAGTAGGGATGGGCCCGGTGTTCGATTCGAACCCATGTTCGAATCGAACATCGGGCGTTCGCCCGTTCGGCGAGCCCAGAACTATTCGGGCCGCTCGCATCAAATTCGTGTGATGCGAGCGGCCCGCAATGCATTGCGCCAGTCGCAGTGCAATGCTGGCTGATGATTGGCCAAGCATGCACTGTGACCCCGCATGCTTGGCCAATCACAGCGCCGGCAGCGAGGAGAGCCATAATTGGCTACAGGCAGGATGCCTGTAGCCAATTATAGCTCAAGGGCTTTAGTACACGCCCCACGGTATAAGAGGCCCGCGGCGGCGGCCTCGCATATTATGTTTCAGTGTCAGCGTGTCAGTGTGCTGCTGACTGCTGAGAAAGTGAGAATATGTGCTCTACTTCTGGGGATTTGTGTGTGCGTGCTGTTAGTACAGCATTGCAGTATCACATCTGGGGGGTGTCTATAGGTGGCCTGTGAAGGGGGGCAGGTTTCCTGTGCTTAGAACTGTCCCTGCAAAAAGTGTAATTTTTGCAGGAAAAAAGCTATTTAAAAGCACTCGCGGCTAATGAATTGATGGCTCCTGTAACACAGAGAACTGTCATTCATTGATAAAAAACAAAAAAAAAGCGTCAGGTCTGGGATGGATATTAAGGGGAACCCCAGCCAAAAATAAAATGGCGTAGGGTCCCCCTCAAAATCCATACCAGACCCTTGAGGTCTGGGATGGATTTTAAGGGGAACCCTAGCCCAAAAAAATGGCGTGGGGTCCCCCTCAAAATCCATACCAGACCCTTATCCGAGCACGCAACCTGGCAGGCCACAGGAAAAGAGGGGGGGACGAGAGCGGCCCCCTCCCGCCTGAACCGTACCAGGCCATATGCCCTCAACATTGGGAGGATGAGACCCCCAAAGCACCTTGTCCCCATGTTGATGAGGACAAGGGCCTCTTCCCCACAACCGTGCCCGGTGGTTGTGGGGGTCTGCGGGTGGGGGGCTTATCGGAATCTGGAAGCTCCCTTTAACAAGGGGACCCCCAGATCCCGCCCCCCCCTGTGTGAAATGGTAAGGGGGTACAAAAGTACCCCTACCATTTCACCAAAAAAGTGTCAAAAATTGTAAAAATTACAGGAGACGGTCTTTGACAATTCCTTTATTAAAATCTTCTTTCTTCTTTCTTCTTTCTTCATCCTTCGGTTTCTTCATCTTCTCCTTCCGTCATCTTCTTCGATCTTCTTCTTCCATTTTCTTCTTCCTCCGATCCGCTTCTTCTTGCGCTGGTCTTCTCGTCCTTCTTGTCCGGCATCTTCTTTCATGGCGTCGGCGTCGGTGTCGGTGTCTCTTCTTGGGCCACTCCTCGCAATGGGAGGCTCCCGCTATGTGAGGCTCCCGCTATGTGAGGCTTCGCTGCGTCTGACAGGTCTTTTATAATGGAGGGCACCTGGTGACCCCGCCCCCTCTGACGCACGGGGACGTCACGGGGAATTCCCTATGGCTTTCCCCATGACGTCAGAGGGGGCGGGGTCACCAGGTGCCCTCCGTTATAAAAGACCTGTCAGACGGAGCGAAGCCTCACACAGCGGGAGCCTCCCATTGCGAGGAGCGGCCCGACAGAAGAACAGATGCCGACGCCATGGAAGAAGATGCCGGACGAGAAGGACGAGAAGACCAGTGCAAGAAGAAGCGGATCGGAGGAAGAAGAAAATGGAAGAAGATGACGGAAGGAGAAGATGAAGAAACCGAAGGATGAAGAAAGAAGAAAGAAGATTTTAATAAAGGAATTGTCAAAGACCGTCTCCTGTAATTTTTACAATTTTTTACACTTTTTTGGTGAAATGGTAGGGGGGGCGGGATCTGGGGGTCCCCTTGTTAAAGGGGGCTTCCAGATTCCGATAAGCTTCCCGCCCGCAGACCCCCACAACCACCGGGCACGGTTGTGGGGACGAGGCCCTTGTCCTCATCAACATGGGGACAAGGTGCTTTGGGGGTCTCAGACCCCCAAAGCATCCTCCCAATGTTGAGGGCATGTGGCAATGCTCGGATAAGGGTCTGGTATGGATTTTGAGGGGGACCCCACGCCATTTTTTTTGGCTAGGGTTCCCCTTAAAATCCATCCCAGACCTCAAGGGTCTGGTATGGATTTTGAGGGGGACCCTACGCCATTTTTTTTTTTTTTTTTGGGCTGGGGTTCCCCTTAATATCCATCCCAGACCTGAAGGGCCTGGTTATTAAATTTGGGGGGACCCCCACGCTTTTTTTTTTTCATTTTTTTTTTTTTTTATCAATGACTTTCTTTTTATGAATGACTTTCAATGAATGACTGTTCTCTGTATTACGGGATCCGTCAATTAACATTAGCCGCGAGTGATTTTAAATAGCTTTTTTTCTTGCAAAAATTACACTTTTTGCAGGGACAGTTCTAAGCACAGCAAACATGCGCCCCTTTACATGCATACTATAGACACCCCCCAGGTACGAAATTTAAAGGAATACTACACTTTTATTGTTTCAATTTAAGCATTATTAAAATCACTGCTCCTGAAAAAACGGCAGTTTTTAAAAAAAAAATTTGCATTGATACATGTCCCCTGGGGCAGGACCCAGGTCCCCAAACACTTTTTATGACCTTAACATACATATTAGCCTTTAAAATTAGCACTTTTGATTTCGAACGTTCGCATCCATTATAACTAATAGGGTTCTAAAGCTCGCACGGACTTTAGGTCCGTTCGCGGGTTCTGGTGCGAGCCGAACCACCAGTGCTTGAACATTTTGAAAGACATTTTACACCATAAGTAAAAGCTGGACAATAACTAAATGGGGGCTTTATGTCAATTAACAGAGGTACCCTCTTTGACTTGTGAATGTCAAGAGGCTAGTAGCCAATAGCTTTGGTCTTGTAATGTGATCTGAGCATGCGTGGCACTTTGTCCGTCGGAATTCGCTACACACGATTGGAAAAAGTCCAATAGGACTTTGTTGTTGGAAAATTTGAGAGCAGGAGATAAAACTTTGTCCGTCGGAAAATCCGACGGAAAAAGTCCGATGGAGCCTACACACGGTCGGAATTTCCGACAACATTGTCCGATAGGACATTTTCCGTCTGAAAATCCGACCGTGTGTACGGGGCATTAGTTGTAAATGTTATGGTATCCCCACCGGTTATGCTAACTAAAGCCCCTTGGAAATTGAATGCATTCTGGTTGAAATTATTCTGCTCACATGAGGAGATTGAACGGGACATGCAAGAGTTTTTTACAGCCCAGGATCCATCCGGCTCGTGTATAATACAATGGGAAGTCTTTAAAGCTTACCTGAGGGGTTTGTTTGTTAATTGTGGAAATTAACAGGGTTAAACATGCCTCCACTGGCCTAAAAGACGAGGTGGAGGCTTGAGTCCAAGAGCTGGAGCATTGATACATTGCATACCCTTCTAACTCTGCTAAGGAGGCCTGACAGTCAGCCCAATCTGCCTATTAGCATTTTCTCTCCTCCTTGGCGGAGAATTAGAGGTTCTTCTCCAAACAGGCATTCTTTGAGGAGGGGGAGAAAACCGGTCTCCTACTGCGATTGCTACCTCTTAGAAAGATTCCCCTACAATAGGAGCAATATAATCTCGGGCGGGACCATTGGTTCACTCAACGGACTTGATTATGCAGGAATCTTTATCTACCTAGGACTTCTTACACCCCGGGGGGAGCTTGAGACTTACCTACAGGGCATGACCAGGCGGGCTTTATGCCAAATAAGTCAACTGGAAGAGCCTTGCTGTTTCTAGACGCCACAGAGGCCTTTGATAGCGTTGACTGGGGGTATTTATGGGCAACGATTTGGATTTGGCCTACAGTATATTTCCTGGGTGCGCCTGCTCTATGCCCAACCAAGAGCCAGGATCACACCTTTGCTTTGAGGAGGGGTACTAGGCAGGGGTGCCCCTTATCACCCCTTCTGTTTGCTTTGGCAATAGAACCGTTGGCAATTAAAATCAGGTCACATCCTAGTATTGCTGGCTTCAGCTATGGGAACATATAGGAAAAGGTGATGTTATTTGCAGATGACACGCTCCTTCTGCTAGGTGACACTGCCCGGGGACTCTCCGGTTGGCAACTCACCTAACAATCCTGCACCTCCCGCTCTAGAATCTTAAACTGTGTTCCTTATTCATACACCCAGTGTAACCCTTTCACAATTTTCATTGGCTCTGCCTCCAGCACACACTGTATAGTCGATTGGTCTGTCAGCCCTCCAAACTGCAGTGCCATATTCTTCTTAATCCAGGCAAGCCACCTCTCTGCTCAGAACTGTCATCAGTTGCTAGGACCGCTGGCATCCTAGCAACCAATGACATCATGCTTGCCATCCCCTACAGAATGCTTTTCCTTTCAGCTACTGTCTTCTGCTTGCTGACTATAGGGCAATATTGCTCATGTACATACACTGGGCACTCTGATGCGCTTTACTAATCTGCAGGTGTTGTTTAATGGGGGCAGCTTATTTATGGGGGCACTCTGATGGGGGCAGTTTATGTACAGGGCAGTTTATACATGGGGCACGCTGATGGGGGCAACAGATCTATGAGGGCAATATGATTGGGGCAGCTTATTGATGGGGGTAGTTTATACATGTGGCATGCTTATGGGGGCAACAGATCTATGAGGTCACTCTGATGGGGAAGCTTATCCAGGGGCAATCTGATGGGGACAACAGATCTACAAGGGCAATATTATGGGGGCAGCTTATTGATGGGGCAGTTTATACATGGGGCACGCTGATGGAGGCAACAGATCTATGAGGGCAATATAATTGGGGCAGCTTATTGATGGTGCAGTTTATACATGTGGTATGCTGATGGGGGCAACAGATTTATGAGGGCACTCTGATAAGAGCAACTTATTTATGGGGGCACTCTGATAGGAGCAGCTTATTTATGGGGGCACACTTTATATTTAATTATAGTAGGGCATATAATTAAAATCAGCAAAGTATGAATATCAAATATCCATATTATATTTATATTTTTACTTTGTTGATTTTGGTAATATTGATTTTTGATTCATACTTATTGGTCACAATATAGGACTTTCATGTATATATTGAATCTCTTCACATTACCTTTGAGCTGAAATATTTTCCACATTTGGAGACCTTGATATGTACAGTATATGCCTATTCTACAATATTATATGTAATTTGAAGCCAAAACTGCATTTCGTTTTGAGGCGGGGTCAGTGGAGGGCCCAGGGGTGAAGCCAGGGTGGGGTCAAGGGCAGGGTAAAAGAAGCTGTATGAGGCCCGTGATTTCTAACAGCGGCCCTGATCAGGAATCCTTTTCCAGTGGTAGCAACAGGAGAGCTTGGCAGTCCCTGGGCCCGATTCAGTCAGATTTATGAGGTCCTATGTAAACTCAGACTCCAGGAAATATATTTTTTATTGATGACTACTCAATGTATACTGTGCTTTACCTGTTTACCTGCAACTGTGACAAAGACCAGAAGCGCCGAACTGTATGCTGTCTACCGGGCGCTCGGGTTCGGCACATCACGGATCTGGTGGACAGATTACTGGGAGGGGCTGGGGAAGACCCGGCTATCATGGTGCACGTTAGCACCAATAATAAAGTCAGAGGCAGATGGAGTGTCCTAAAGAACGATTTTAGGGACTTGGGAGCTAAATTGAAGAAAAGGACCTCCAAGGTAGTATTCTCAGGAATACTACTGGTACATCGAGCCACACAAGAAAGGCAGAGGGAGATTAGGGATGTAAACTATGTGGCATGTTCACAAATGCCAGGAGCCTGGCAGACAAGATGGGTGAACTAGAGATACTGTTGTACGAGGAGGATTTCGATTTTGTGGGAATTTCAGAGACTTGGTTCAACAGCTCTCGTGATTGGCTGGCAACCATTCAAGGGTATACCCTTTATCGCAGGGATAGAGAGGGTAAAAAAGAGGGAGGGGTATGTCTGTTTATAAAGAATAACGTACAAGTGGATGTGAGAGATGACATCACAAAGAAGAAATTGCCAGACCATTGTTCCTAATTTTTACTGACAGTCTACTGACTGGAATGGTACCAGCAGATTGTAGAAAAGACAATTTAGCACCAATATTTAAAAAGGGCCCAAAATACATCCCTGGGAATTACAGACCCGTTAGCCTAACATCAATATCATAAGGGACTATATACAAGTTTTTAGTAATGAAATTAGTAGTCAGAATGGATTTCTGAAGAATCATTCTTGCCATACTAATCTTTTAACCTTCTATGAGGAGGTTAGTTGCCATCTAGATAAAGGAAGGCCCGTACTCGTGGTGTATCTGGATTTTGTGAAAGCATTTAACACAGTTTCCCATAAATGTTTACTGTACAAAATAAGGTCTGTTGGCATGGACCATAGGGTGAGTACATGGATTTAAAACTGGCTACAAGGGCGAGTTCAGAGGGTGGTGATAAATGGGGAATACTCGGAATGGTCAGGGGTGGGTAGTGAGGTCCCCCAGGGTTCTGTGCTGGGACTAGGGATGGGCCCGGTGCTCGATGCGAACCCACGTTCGCATCGAGCACCGGGCGTTCGCTCGCTCGGCGAGCCCAGAACTATTTTGGCCGCTCGCATCACGTTCGTGTGATGCGAGCGGCCCCGCAATGCATTGCGGCCGGCGCGGCCGGCGCAGTGCATTGCTGGCTGATGATTGGCCAAGCATGCACTGTGACCCCGCATGCTTGGCCAATCACAGCCCCGGAAACTCGAAGAGCCATAATTGGCTACAGGCAGGACGCCTGTAGCCAATTACAGCTCAGGGGCTGTAGTACACGCCCCCCCTATAAAAGGCCGCCATGCCGTCTGCGCCGGTCACATGCTGTTCCGGCGCAGATAGAGCAGGCTAGATCTGTGACACTCTGCTGGATTTAGTTAGTTAGAGAGATTTACTTAGAGAGATTGAGTTAGATAGATTCATTCATTTAGATTGATTTAGAAAGAGGGGCTTGTAGTGTGTTCGTGGCAGGCAGGCAGAGCTCCTATATTTTGTTCCCAGAAGCACCTATAGGACTTGTAGTGTGTTCGTGGCAGGCAGGCAGAGCTCCTATATTTTGTTCCCAGAAGCACCTATAGGACTTGTAGTGTGTTCGTGGCAGGCAGGCAGAGCTCCTATATTTTGTTCCCAGAAGCACCTATAGGACTTGTAGTGTGTTCGTGGCAGGCAGGCAGAGCTCCTATATTTTGTTCCCAGAAGCACCTATAGGACTTGTAGTGTGTTCGTGGCAGGCAGGCAGAGCTCCTATATTTTGTTCCCAGAAGCACCTATAGGACTTGTAGTGTGTTCGTGGCAGGCAGGCAGAGCTCCTATATTTTGTTCCCAGAAGCACCTATAGGACTTGAAGTGTGTTAGTCCCATCACACAGACCTACATTTTCTTCCCAGAAGCACCTATAGGACTTGAAGTGTGTTAGTCCCATCACACAGAGATCATATATTTTGTTCCCAGAAGCACCTATAGGACTTGAAGTGTGTTAGTCCCATCACACAGACCTATATTTCCTTCCCAGAAGCACCTATAGGACTTGAAGTGTGTTAGTCCCATCACACAGAGATCATATATTTTGTTCCCAGAAGCACCTATATGACTTGAAGTGTGTTAGTCACATCACACAGACCTACATTTTCTTCCCAGAAGCACCTATAGGACTTGAAGTGTGTTAGTCCCATCACACAGAGATCATATATTTTGTTCCCAGAAGCACCTATAGGACTTGAAGTGTGTTAGTCCCATCACACAGAGATCATATATTTTGTTCCCAGAAGCACCTATAGGACTTGAAGTGTGTTAGTCCCATCACACAGACCTATATTTCCTTCCCAGAAGCACCTATAGGACTTGAAGTGTGTTAGTCCCATCACACAGACCTACATTTTCTTCCCAGAAGCACCTATAGGACTTGAAGTGTGTTAGTCCCATCACACAGAGATCATATATTTTGTTCCCAGAAGCACCTATAGGACTTGAAGTGTGTTAGTCCCATCACACAGAGATCATATATTTTGTTCCCAGAAGCACCTATAGGACTTGAAGTGTGTTAGTCCCATCACACAGACCTATATTTCCTTCCCAGAAGCACCTATAGGACTTGAAGTGTGTTAGTCCCATCACACAGACCTACATTTTCTTCCCAGAAGCACCTATAGGACTTGAAGTGTGTTAGTCCCATCACACAGAGATCATATATTTTGTTCCCAGAAGCACCTATAGGACTTGAAGTGTGTTAGTCCCATCACACAGAGATCATATATTTTGTTCCCAGAAGCACCTATAGGACTTGAAGTGTGTTAGTCCCATCACACAGACCTTTATTTCCTTCCCAGAAGCACCTATAGGACTTGAAGTGTGTTAGTCCCATCACACAGAGATCATATATTTTGTTCCCAGAAGCACCTATAGGACTTGAAGTGTGTTAGTCCCATCACACAGAGATCATATATTTTGTTCCCAGAAGCACCTATAGGACTTGAAGTGTGTTAGTCCCATCACACAGAGATCATATATTTTGTTCCCAGAAGCACCTATAGGACTTGAAGTGTGTTAGTCCCATCACACAGACCTATATTTTCTTCCCAGAAGCACCCAAAAGACTTGAAGTGTGTTAGTCCCATCACACAGAGATCATATATTTTGTTCCCAGAAGCACCTATAGGACTTGAAGTGTGTTAGTCCCATCACACAGACCTATATTTTCTTCCCAGAAGCACCTATAGGACTTGAAGTGTGTTAGTCCCATCACACAGAGATCATATATTTTGTTCCCAGAAGCACCTATAGGACTTGTAGTGTGTTAGTCCCATCACACAGAGATCATATATTTTGTTCCCAGAAGCACCTATAGGACTTGAAGTGTGTTAGTCCCATCACACAGACCTATATTTCCTTCCCAGAAGCACCTATAGGACTTGAAGTGTGTTAGTCCCATCACACAGAGATCATATATTTTGTTCCCAGAAGCACCTATAGGACTTGAAGTGTGTTAGTCCCATCACACAGAGATCATATATTTTGTTCCCAGAAGCACCTATAGGACTTGAAGTGTGTTAGTCCCATCACACAGACCTACATTTTCTTCCCAGAAGCACCCATAGGACTTGAAGTGTGTTAGTCCCATCACACAGAGATCCTATATTTTGTTCCCAGAAGCACCTATAGGACTTGAAGTGTGTTAGTCCCATCACACAGACCTATATTTTCTTCCCAGAAGCACCCAAAAGACTTGAAGTGTGTTAGTCCCATCACACAGACCTACATTTTCTTCCCAGAAGCACCCATAGGACTTGAAGTGTGTTAGTCCCATCACACAGACCTATATTTTCTTCCCAGAAGCACCTATAGGACTTGAAGTGTGTTAGTCCCATCACACAGAGATCATATATTTTGTTCCCAGAGGCACCTATAGGACTTGAAGTGTGTTAGTCCCATCACACAGACCTATATTTTCTTCCCAGAAGCACCCATAGGACTTGAAGTGTGTTAGTCCCATCACACAGAGCTCCTCTATTTTCTTTGCAGAAGCACCCACAGGACTTCTAGTGTGTTAGTGGCATCACACAGAGCTCCTCTATTTTCTTTGCAGAAGCACCCACAGGACTTCTAGTGTGTTAGTGGCATCACACAGAGCTCCTCTATTTTCTTCCCAGAAGCACCCATAGGACTTGAAGTGTGTTAGTCCCATCACACAGAGCTCCTCTATTTTCTTTGCAGAAGCACCCACAGGACTTCTAGTGTGTTAGTGGCATCACACAGAGCTCCTCTATTTTCTTTGCAGAAGCACCCACAGGACTTCTAGTGTGTTAGTGGCATCACACAGAGCTCCTCTATTTTCTTCCCAGAAGCACCCATAGGACTTGAAGTGTGTTAGTCCCATCACACAGAGCTCCTCTATTTTCTTTGCAGAAGCACCCACAGGACTTCTAGTGTGTTAGTGGCATCACACAGAGCTCCTCTATTTTCTTTGCAGAAGCACCCATAGGACTTCTAGTGTGTTAGTGGCATCACACAGAGCTCCTATATTTTCTTCTCAGCAGCACCCACAGGACTTCTAGTGTGTTAGTGGCATCACACAGAGCTCCTCTATTTTCTTTGCAGAAGCACCCATAGGACTTCTAGTGTGTTAGTGGCATCACACAGAGCTCCTATATTTTCTTCTCAGCAGCACCCACAGGACTTCTAGTGTGTTAGTGGCATCACACAGAGCTCCTCTATTTTCTTTGCAGAAGCACCCACAGGACTTCTAGTGTGTTAGTGGCATCACACAGAGCTCCTATATTTTCTTCTCAGCAGCACCCACAGGACTTCTAGTGTGTTAGTGGCATCACACAGAGCTCCTCTATTTTCTTTGCAGAAGCACCCACAGGACTTCTAGTGTGTTAGTGGCATCACACAGAGCTCCTCTATTTTCTTTGCAGAAGCACCCACAGGACTTCTAGTGTGTTAGTGGCATCACACAGAGCTCCTCTATTTTCTTTGCAGAAGCACCCATAGGACTTCTAGTGTGTTAGTGGCATCACACAGAGCTCCTATATTTTCTTCTCAGCAGCACCCACAGGACTTCTAGTGTGTTAGTGGCATCACACAGAGCTCCTCTATTTTCTTTGCAGAAGCACCCACAGGACTTCTAGTGTGTTAGTGGCATCACACAGAGCTCCTCTATTTTCTTTGCAGAAGCACCCACAGGACTTCTAGTGTGTTAGTGGCATCACACAGAGCTCCTCTATTTTCTTTGCAGAAGCACCCATAGGACTTCTAGTGTGTTAGTGGCATCACACAGAGCTCCTATATTTTCTTCTCAGCAGCACCCACAGGACTTCTAGTGTGTTAGTGGCATCACACAGAGCTCCTCTATTTTCTTTGCAGAAGCACCCACAGGACTTCTAGTGTGTTAGTGGCATCACACAGAGCTCCTCTATTTTCTTTGCAGAAGCACCCACAGGACTTCTAGTGTGTTAGTGGCATCACACAGAGCTCCTCTATTTTCTTTGCAGAAGCACCCACAGGACTTCTAGTGTGTTAGTGGCATCACACAGAGCTCCTATATATTCTTCTCAGCAGCACCCACAGGACTACCGACTACAATGGCTGGAAGACCGCCAAGGGGAGGCAGAGCGTGCAGAGCCAAGAACACAGGGCAGGCAGGCTCTGTTTCTAGTGGACGTGGCCGTGGACGTGGACGTGGTCGTGCATCGTCATCAGCACGTGGCCATGGGACACGCGCGTCTTTGTTTTCGGCAGCTGGACATGTGGAGCCGCATCATGCTGAAGGCTTGGTAGAATGGATGACCAAGCCCTCCTCATCCTCCTCATCCTCTCTCACCCAGGCTCAGGGTACTGACAGAGCATCATCAGCCACCCCTTCCCTAGACCCACCATGTCCTCCTGAGGAGTCCCCCGAACTCTTTGAGCACAGTGTTGGGTACATGCTCCAGGAGGATGCCCAACGATTCGAAGGCTCGGATGATGATACCCAGCTTGAGGAATCTGGCAGTACTGTTCCACCAGCTGCAGCTTACTGCCAGGTTTGCTCTAGTGGTGAAGAGGGAGGGGATGATGAGGTCACTGACTCCACGTGGGTGCCTGAAGGGAGAGAGGATGAGGAGGAGGACGAGGAGGAGGAGGATGCGGCGTCACATGTCCAACGAGGCAGGATGCCCCCTGGAGGCCAGGTAGAGGCCAGCACAGCAACTGTACAACACCGCAGAGCTCCGCCTGTGCAGGGCGCTGCCTCTGCACGTTATCAGAAAAGTTCTTTGGTGTGGGCCTTTTTTGAGACGAGTGCAGCAGATCGCACCACTGCTATTTGCAATATTTGTCTCAAGCGTATCTCGCGTGGCCAAAACATCAGCCGCTTGGGAACCACAAGCATGACCAGACATATGGCGACCTGCCATGCAGCTCGTTGGCAGGCACACATAAAAGACCCACACCAAAGAACTAAGCGGACCTCTCCTTGCTCCTCCTCAGCTGGGATCTCCATCCCCACTACACCTTCAGTCCTCTCTGAAAGCTGCTCTGAGAGGACTGAAGGTGTAGAATTAGGTGTGTCACAACCAAGTACTTGCAGTACACCGACGTCCGATTGCAGCAGGCAAATTTCCCTGCCCCAGCTGCTGGACCGTAGAAAGAAGTACACTCCCAGCCATCCACATGCCCAGCGGTTGAATGCTAGCCTGGCTAAATTGCTAGCACTTCAACTGCTGCCTTTTCAGTTGGTAGACTCGGCCCCCTTCCGTGAGTTTGTTCAATGTGCGGTTCCTCAGTGGCAGGTTCCCAAACGCCACTTTTTCTCACGGAAGGCGATTCCGTCTCTCTACCGGCATGTGGAGGGCAATGTCCATGCCTCGCTGGACAGGGCGGTCAGCGGTAAGGTGCATATTACCGCTGACTCATGGTCCAGCAGGCATGGACAGGGACGGTACCTTTCTTTCACGGCCCATTGGGTCACTCTATTGGCAGCTGGGAGGGATGCAGGACAAGGTGCAGTAGTGTTGGAGGTTGTTCCGCCACCACGCCTCCAAAACGCTACTACTGCTACTGGTTGTGACACACCTCTCTCCTCCACCCCCTCCTCTTCTTCTTCCTCCAGTGCTCTGTCCTTGGAACCAGCGGTGCTCCGTAGGCGTACAAGGGGCTACGCAAGTACGCAGGCAAAAAGATGCCATGCCGTGCTTGCGCTGGTGTGTTTGGGGGACAGGAGCCACACTGGGCCAGAGGTTCTGGCAGCTCTGCAGGGGCAGGCCGAGAGGTGGTTGACGCCACGTCAGCTTAAGCCAGGAATGGTCGTTTCTGACAATGGCACCAACCTCCTCTCCGCCCTGCGACAGGGGCAGCTCACCCATGTGCCCTGCATGGCTCACGTCCTCAACCTGGTGGTGCAGCGGTTCTTGGGCAGGTTCCCAGGCTTACAGGATGTCCTGAGGCAGGCCAGGAAAGTCTGTGTGCATTTCCGCCGATCTTATAATGCCAGTGCTCGGCTGACTGAGCTGCAAAAGGAGCTGAACCTGCCCAAGAACCGCCTAATATGTGACATGCCCACCAGGTGGAACTCAACGTTGGCCATGCTGCAGCGACTGCACACGCAGCAGAGGGCCATCAATGAGTACCTTTGCGACTACGGCACCAGGACAGGGTCAGGGGAGCTTGGTTTTTTTTCCCCACATCAGTGGAGCATGATCAGGGATGCATGCACTGTCCTCTCACCATTTGAGGAGGCCACGAGGATGGTGAGCAGTGACAGTGCATGCATCAGTGACACTGTCCCTCTTGTCCACCTGTTGGAGCATACGCTGCGTGGGATAATGGACAGGGCACTTGAGGCAGAACAGAGGCAGGAAGAGGAGGACTTCCTTGCCTCTCAAGGCCCCCTTTATCCGGACAGTGTTCCTTCTGTCCCACCCATCACACAGGAAGAGGATGAGGAGGAGGAGGAGGAGGAGGAGGAGGAGGATTGTGTGAGCATGGAGGTGGAGCCTGGCACTCAGCATCAGCAGCAGCAGTCTTTTAGGGATGATGTACAGTCCCAACAAACCAGTGGACTTGTACGTGGCTGGGAGGAGGTGGCTGGCGATCATGTCATCCTCAGTGACCCAGAAGACTCCGGACCGAATGCCTCAGCTAACCTACGCTGCATGGCCTCCCTGATCCTGCAAAGCCTGCGGAAGGATCCTCGTGTTCTTCGGATCAAGGAGAGGGACCATTACTGGCTGGCCACTCTCCTTGATCCGCGGTACAAGGGTAAGGTTGCGGACCTTATCTTGCCGTCGCAGAGGGAGCAGAGGATGAGACATCTCAGGGAGGCCTTGCAGAAAGGTCTGTGCAACGCGTTCCCAGAAACTGGGAGGCTACAAACTCCTGGTCCTGGGCGACGAGTTGCTGAGGCTTCGGTCAGTGGCAGAAGGAGCGGTGGGGAAGGTGGACGTCTGACCGATGCGTTCAGACAATTTTTTAGTCCGCAGCCCCAAGGTATGATCGGTTCCAGCAACCATCGCCAGCGTCTGATATACATGGTGCAGGAATACCTTGGGGCAAGGTCAGACTTGGACACCTTTCCCACCGAAAATCCTCTGGCTTACTGGGTCCTGAGGATGGATCACTGGCCAGAGCTTGCACAGTATGCAATTGAGCTACTGGCCTGTCCTGCCTCCAGCGTTCTTTCCGAACGCACATTCAGTGCTGCTGGAGGATTTGTGACTGATCATAGGGTGCGCCTGTCCACCGCCTCGGTTGATCGACTGACCTTCATCAAAATGAATCAGTCTTGGATCACCACCAGCTACCAGGCACCTGAGGCGGATATAACCGAATAATTTTTAATGTCACATCCCTTCAAGACTGCCTATGCTGATGCTGAGTGACTGTCCTCTTATGTTCACTGACTATCCTCTTCCTCCTCCTCAATGATCCATGCCTAAGGCACAATTTTTCAACCCCTGTTTAACAGGGGCGGGTACTTACAATTTTTTAAAAAAATGCTTCGCAACACATGTGACTGCTGTGCTCCAAGTACAGTATCTGTGAGGGGTTGCAGTGTTGTGGCACCAGCACCAGTGCCTAAGGCACAATTTTTCAGCCCCTGTTTAACAGGGGCGTGTACTTACAATTTTTTAAAAAAATGCTTCGCAACACGTGTGACTGCTGTGCTCCAAGTACAGTATCTGTGAGGGGTTGCAGTGTTGTGGCACCAGCACCAGTGCCTAAGGCACAATTTTTCAGCCCCTGTTTAACAGGGGCGGGTACTTACAATTTTTTAAAAAAATGCTTCGCAACACGTGTGACTGCTGTGCTCCAAGTACAGTATCTGTGAGGGCCGGGTTGCAGTGTTGTGGCACCAGCACCAGTGCCTAAGGCACAATTTTTCAGCCCCTGTTTAACAGGGGCGTGTACTTACAATTTTTTAAAAAAATGCTTCGCAACACGTGTGACTGCTGTGCTCCAAGTACAGTATCTGTGAGGGCCGGGTTGCAGTGTTGTGGCACCAGCACCAGTGCCTAAGGCACAATTTTTCAGCCCCTGTTTAACAGGGGCGTGTACTTACAATTTTTTAAAAAAATGCTTCGCAACACGTGTGACTGCTGTGCTCCAAGTACAGTCTCTGTGAGGGGTTGCAGTGTTGTGGCACCAGCACCAGTGCCTAAGGCACAATTTTTCAGCCCCTGTTTAACAGGGGCGGGTAATTACAAATCTTGATCTAATAGTTCACAGCAGGGCCCATTCCTGCGCCCACCAAGAGTAACTATGAGGGCCTGCAGTCTTGTGGCAACACCGTCCACCACCACCGCCAAAGGCCCAATTTTTCTGCCCTGTTCATCAGGTGCTTGCAATTACAAATCTTGATCTAATAACTCACAGCAGGGCCCATTCCTGCGCCCACCAAGAGTAACTATGAGGGCCTACAGTCTTGTGGCAACACCGTCCACCACCACCGCCAAAGGCCCAATTTTTCTGCCCTGTTCATCAGGTGCTTGCAATTACAAATCTTGATCTAATAACTCACAGCAGGGCCCATTCCTGCGCCCACCAAGAGTAACTGTGAGAGCCTACAGTCTTGTGGCAACACCGTCCACCACCACCGCCAAAGGCCCAATTTTTCTGCCCTGTTCATCAGGTGCTTGCAATTACAAATCTTGATCTAATAACTCACAGCAGGGCCCATTCCTGCGCCCACCAAGAGTAACTGTGAGAGCTTACAGTCTTGTGGCAAAACCGTCCACCACCACCACCACCACCCCCAATTTTTCTGCCCTGTTCAACAGGTGCATGCAATTACAAATCTTGATCTATTAACTCACAGCAGGGCCCATTCCTGTGCCCACCAGTCTTGTGGCTACACCAACATCTAATAGGGCAAATTTCTGCAGAGTATATACGCCAGGCCCCTACTTTCAAACATCCAACTTACAAACGACTCCTACTTGCAAATGGAAAGAGAAAACAGGAAGTGAGAGGAAATCTACCCCTAGGAAGGGAAATTCTATCCTGTTAGATTTAATTTGGGAAAAAGGTATCTCCTCTCTACTGATACTTTATCACCAATCCTTGTTTCAATTAAAACCCCACTTTTTCCAAAAACATTTGTCATTGGGACGGAAAGTGAGGTGACATGTTCTGAACAGATGTGCAAAGACAGCAAATGTTACAGGGGTGATAACCCCTCCCTATGTTCTCCAAAAAGCTTAAAAATAGATTTTTTTGGGATGGAGCTACACTTCATAATGTACCTGTTCAGATTCTACTTAAGAACAAACCTAAAGCCGCAAGTGGTTTTAAATGGCTTCTTTTTTTCCTTTACAAATGTCATTTTGTGCAAGGACAGTTCTAAACACGGGAAACACATGCCACTTCACAGGCATACTTTAGACACCCCCCAGGTACCATATTTAAAGGAAAATTTCACTTTTTTTTTTTCACTTTATGCATCATTAAAATGACTGCTCCCGAAAAAACGTTAGTTTTTAAAAGTTCTTTTTGCATTGATATATGTCCCCTGGGGCAGG
Organism: Lithobates sylvaticus; assembly: GCA_028564925.1. Taxonomy (NCBI): domain Eukaryota; kingdom Metazoa; phylum Chordata; class Amphibia; order Anura; family Ranidae; genus Lithobates; species Lithobates sylvaticus. The sequence continues at coordinate 132,119,938 of CM053038.1, forward strand.
ACCCGGGTCCCCAAACCTGTTTTATGACATTAACATGCATATTGGCCGTTGTAATTAGCACTTTTGATTTCGAACGTTCGCGTCCATTATAACGTATAGGGTTCGAAAATTCGCGCGAACTTTCGGTCGGTTCGAAGGTTCTGGTGCGAACCGAACCCGGGGGTGTTCGGCTCATCCCTAGCTGGGACCAATCCTATTTAATTTGTTCATAAGCGGCATGGAGGGTAAACAGTTCAATCTCTGTATTTGTGAACGATACAAAGCTAAGCAGGGCAATAAACTTCTCTGCAGGATGTGGAAACCTTGCAAGCTGATCTGAACAAATTAATGGGGTGGGCAACTACATGGCAAATGAGGTTTAATGTAGAAAAATGTAAAATAATGTATTTGGGTGGCAAAAATATGAATGCAATCTATACACTGGGGGGAGAATCTCTGGGGGAATTTAGGATGGAAAAGGAACTGTGGGTCCTAGTAGATGATAGGCTCAGCAATGGCATGCAATGCCAAGCTGCTGCTAACAAAGCAAACAGAATAGCAAACAGAATATTGGCATGCATTAAAAAAGGGATTAACTCCAGGGATAAAGCAATAATTCTCCCACTCTACAAGACTCTGGTCCGGCCGCACCTGGAGTATGCTGTCCAGTTCTGGGCACCAGTGCTCAGAAAGGATGTACTGGAAATGGAGCGAGTACAAAGAAGGGCAACAAAGCTAAAAAAGGGTCTGGAGGACAGTAGTTATGAAGAAAGGTTGCGACTTGCGAGCACTGAACTTATTCTCTCTGGAGAAGTGACGCTTGAGAGGGGATATGATTTCAATTTACAAATACCATACTGCAGACCCCACAATAGGAATAAAACTTTTTTGCGGAAGGGAGTTTAACAAGACACGTGGCCACTCATTCAAATTTGAAAAAAAGAGGTTTAACTTTAAACTACGTAGAGGGTTCTTTACTGTAAGAGCAGCAAGGATGTGGAATTCCCTTCCACAGGTGGTGGTCTCAGCGGGGAGCATCGATAATTTCAAAAAACTATTGCATAAGCACCTGAATGACCACAACATACAGGGATATACAATGTAATACTGAGATATAATCACACACATAGGTTGGGATGGACTTGTGTCTTTTTTCAACCTCACCTACTATGTATACTATGTAGATTAAATTGAACAATATCTTGCCCAAAATGCCTCCACAATGATAATGGCACAGAATACACAAATTATAAAATTGCACTTTATATGAAAGTGAGAAAGCATGTTTTTTTTATGCAGATATGCAAACAATATACTTCAGAGAGGCGATTATGACAGCCTAATATCTCCAAAATCACTTACATGGAAAAGCAACAGAGAGAACAGTATATTAGGTATGGAATGGAAGAAAGCCTGGCATGAAACACATTGAATCTTTGGACTATGTACAGGTTCTTATAGAAAAGAATACGAAATGAGAACCTTGTGCTAAGGAAGGTATATTTGTCATCTACAGGGAATCTCAGAAGAATTATAGAATTCTGTATCTAGACACCAATTAGGTAGCAATCATCAGAAATGTAACTATTAATGAAATGCCTATGTGTCAAAAACCTCATGAAGTGATGGTCTCAGCCCCATCTGAACAACAACCTGAGCAAGAAGCCCCACCACCAGTACTGCAGGAAAAGGAACAGAAGATCATTGAAATTGAATCAGCATCAGTGATTTATCCTCTGAAAAAGAAAGCTGAACCACTTGCAACCAACACCTGACAGAACCAATAAGGGCATCCTAGCTAGAAGCTTGGCATATATGGTTTGTACAGCGCCACAGCCTGAGCCAACATCATGGGAAGAAATGCAAAAGGTACCTGTTCATGAGAAACAAATGTGAATTAAAGCTGCAGAAGAAAAGATGGCATCTCCTAACCAGCTCCTAACCACAATGCAAAGATGTAAGCACACCAATAGAAATGGCATATGTAAGATTGTAAGGAGAAGATCTACAAAACAATATACAGTATAGAAAAGCAGTGGGGGCACTCTCATAGGTAACCAGTACACATTCAGATATAGGCGCTGCCATGTCACTTTGCAGATCTATGCAGATGTATAAGTAATCCTAGCAGAGGGACCGGAATGCAATTAAGAGTCGTGTGAATCTGACATTATTTGCAAATGGCAACTTAGAACTCAAAGGGATATGTGGACTGGGTAGGTGCTTCCAGTACAAGTAGTTACTTGTCCCAATTTGGCAATAGCCTAATATCCTAGTCCAGAAAAAAAGGAAGTTTCAGTGGCATTATCTATTACAGAATCTGAATGCATCATGAGAGTTTATGCTTGACAGGAAGTCATTTGGTTGCAGCAGCTACTTGAGGATCTTGGAGAAACCATGCCCTGGTATTTAAAAAAATACCCACTGCCAGAAATCAGATTGCTGTCAGGTACCACTACCTCAAAGACCTTGTTAAACCAAAGGTGATTGTGCTTGAATACTGTGAAACTGATACCTTGTAGCGGATGCTATGGCAAAACTTTCCTGATAGATAATTGTTGAGTGGGGTATTCGCAAGCTGTTTTATACAGACATGGGTGCAACAACTTTTATAGTATACTGTTGTTAGAAGTTCTGTTATTAGGTGGTAGTGTTATTCATGATGTGTTGTACCTAGAAATACATGGTTAGAATGTAATTTCCTATTTTTGTGTTCCTTTCGTTAACAAAGGAAGCCATGTATCCAGCAGAATCTTCAATGGTAATCATCTTGAATGGTTGAATGGCATATCTGTAGTAGCTTTCATAGTAGAGTTTAATAGTTATTGTTGCTATGAGTATAGACCTGGATAGGACCCAGTAGATTGATGGGCCTTGGTGCAGACAGGTCAATGTTGTTATTTTTCAGCACACAGCTGTCAGCACAATTTGAATGATTTAGTGTGGCTGCTTCCAGTGTAGAACGAAACAACGGGCTAGTTAAGTATTGAGGCATAGAATGTGGGTTATGATAGGTAAGTCAGATAGTAGAAGGTTTAGTTTACATTTTAGGGTTAAAGTTAAGGTTAGGTTTTAGGGGAAGATGTTAAAGTGGAAATTAAAAACATAAAAAAATGCTAGATGGTTGCAATTTCCCCTTTTCTCTGCTTCGGCTTGCTTCAAAAATTATAACCCATGTAGCTTTAGTGGTGCTTCAAAGCGTCTTCAAAGCCTCCATAGAACTCTATGACAAAGCTTGCTTGAAGTTCACTTAAAGCACCTGTGGCTTTTGAGAGGCTTTAATTCAGCTTTAGCTTCGCTTTGTTGTGGAGAAATTGCAGGTATGAGATATCAACACATACAGGGCATCTATCAAACTTCAACAAAGCTTCAAAAGAGCATCACGGAAGCATCACCAAAGCTTCATCGAAGAACCACCGAAGTCTCAAAAACACATCATAAACACATCATAATAGCATGTTAAAGCAGTAGGCACTTTAATGTGTGTTGAAGCCAAAGCAAGTGTAAATGAGCCCTAAGTGTTGATCACTTGTCAACATATACCACAAGCCCACACTATCAACATACTGTACTAAGAGAGGCAGAAGTCACCAGAAGCCCCCAAATTCCAACTTTGCATATGTGGAGTGACCAATGTACATGTGACATGTGATGCATTTAATGCTTAGAATTTTTCATGTAAGGTATGTGCATACCTGTTAATCCTTCAACAAAAGAGCATACCGTATCCAAAGAATAAAAAAACTGCTATACTGTATACTACACACTAAGAATGCTGTTAGAACATTAATTAATGAACATGAATACATAATATATATTGTTTAAAAGGGTTAGTTGACCCAAAACAAATATAAAAATGTTTTATAGATGCTGAAAAATGTGAGTTACCCGACTCTATTGGTGATATCTATACACTTGAGTTTCTGGGTTTGCACACCTGCTGTGGCCATTAAGATGGGTTCCTGGTTGATTTTTTATAGTTTTTTTGGTGGAGAATGCAACAGAAAATTATTACTGGATGGAAACACTCAATACTCCCAGGTGGAAAAAGAGTTGAGAACTACATCCAAGTATCCATAAGATATTGGAAGTCAAGGCAGGCTCAGCTCACTAGACTCCAACAGATACTAAAAAAATCACTTAAGGTTGGCCTTTTAATAGCAGAACACTATACAAATTACGTATAACCTTCTCCAGTGACCATCATGAGAACATTTATGAAAATTTGTAAACGGTTGTAGTTTTTCCTGTGGTAAAGAATACATTTTACAGTTTATTTTATTTTTTTCCACAAAGATTTTATTGAGCAAACATAAATCAACAAACATTTGAACAATGTACAAGGTACAATGTGATTCAGGTTCAAGCAATAATTTACAATTACATCATAATAAGGCTAATGACATACAGACATTGCTATGTTTATATACAGACTAGTGGTTTTGATGAAGATCAGGGACAGTATTGAACATATATAATACCAATGGGACCAATATCATCAGGTCCAACTATGGTTCTGTATTATTAATCCCCTTAGATCTTCTACTAGACAGAGAATCCCTTATCGTCATTAAACAGGTAGGTTATTGTTATAGGGAAAAGGGGTGTAGAGTAGACAGGGGGAGGGAATGGAAAACAGAGGAAAGGTCAGAATGGGGGAAAGGGGGGAAGGGTATGGAGTATTAGGGGGTCGCCTCTCCACCCAGCGTGGTCCTCCATAGGAGAACGAGGAGGGTCAGTTACGGATTAGGTATGTTTCTTAGGCAGCAGTCCGCCCGTTGGGAAAGTAAGATTTGTATTTCTCAGAGGATTTGAAATGGATCCAACAGGCCCAGGCATTCGTGAATTTGTGCATTCTCTCTTGCGAGATATGAATCAGTTTCTCTATTTCTTCAATTCTGGAGATTCTTTGTAGCCATTCTCTAATTGATGGAGGTGTTGTTGATCTCCAGTGTACAGGAATACAAAGTTTGGCGGCATTGACCATGAACATAGCTAATGATTTGTAGTAGGCTCGTTTGGGCAAGGTGGTGTGGTGTAGGAGGAACTGAGTTGGCTCAAAGTTCAAAGTGTAGGTGGTGATCTGTTATATGAGAGAGTGCACCTCCCTCCAATAAGGTTGAAGGAGGGCGCACTCCCACCAGATGTGGAGCATTGTGCCCACGTGAGACTTGCACCTCCAACATGTGTTCGGGGTTTTACAGTTTATTTTAATGTTTTTAATTTCAACAACAACTCAGTCAGTATCTGCTCTAGGTAAAAGCACTGTTTTTCTTGGCTGGTTTAATTAGTTCTGCTGTTGTGCCAAAGCATCATCAAAGAACATAAAAGATGACCAGCCTTGTCAGCACACAGCTTATCACTCAGTTAGGACAGGACTGTTCCATACTTGAAATGCAGTAACCTTGTACGTTCAAACAACTGTGTTCAAGTTAGATACAGCTTTACTTCTCTGTACATATTTATATATATATATATATATATATATATATATATATATATATATATATATATATATAATATTTTCCTGTACAGTTGATACTTTATTATATGCGTTTTTACTAATTATTTGGCAGCGTTTATGTTATGTACCTGGTTAGAGTGACAAGGTATATACACTGATTAGCCATTTATGACCACTGACAAGTAAGGTAAATAAGATTGATCAACTTGTTACAATGGCACATACGTGTATGGGCTATATTAAGCAGCAAGTGAACATGATGTCTCTGAATTTGTGTTGAAAGCAGAAAAAATGACTTTAACCACTTGACCATTGGGCACTTCCTAACAAGACCAATTTTCAGCTTTCGGTGCTCTCACTCACTTTAAATGACAATTAGTCATGCAACACTGTACTCATATGAAATGTCCTTTTTTTCACACAAATAGAGCTTTCTTTTGGAGGTATTTAATCACTGCTGGGTTTTTTATTTTTTGCGCTATAAATCAAAAAAGACAGAAAATTTGGCAAAAAAAATAAATAAAAATTCTTTGTTTCTGTTAAAATTTATTGCAGAGTATTGGCGAGTATTGACAGAGTATTGGCAGAGTATTGGTGAGTATTGGCAGAGTATTGGTGAGTATTGCAGAGTATTGCAGAGTATTGGCAGAGTATTGCAGAGTATTGGCAGAGTATTGCAAAGTATTGGCAGAGTATTGCAGAGTGTTGCAGAGTATTGCATAGTGTTGCAGAGTATTGGCAGAGTATTGCACGGTATGGGCAGAGTACTGCAGAGTATTGTCACAGAGCAGCACTGTGGGCACTACACATCCAGCCCACAGCGCTGCTGCAATCTCTCCCCCTCTCCCCTCGCACTGTACCGATCAGTACAGAGAGGGGAGGGAGGAACCGGTGTCATGACATGACGCCGGTTTGTTTACAAGTGATCGCCATCGTCATTTGACAGAGGGATTAGCAGCCATTTACCGTGATCCATGATGTGCCGGGTCTTCCGGACCCGGGCGGTCACGCATGTCTGGGGCACGCGAGAGCAAGATTCTGGGAGGACATCCATGGACGCCCTCCCAGAAAAACACAACCGTGCTGTAGCCATCTTTCGGCTATGGCCCGGTCAGCAAGTGGTTAACAAGGGGCAAATTGTAATGGCTAGATGACTGGGCCAGAGCATCTCCAAAAGCTGTTGTAGGATGTTCCCGGTCTGCAGTGGTCAGGACCTACTGAAAGTGGTCCAAGGAAGGAAAAATGGTCAACTGGTGACAGGGCCATGGGCAGCCATGGCTAATTGATGCACATAGTGGGGGCCAAGGCTGGTCTGTGTAATCAGATCAAATAGAAGACTACTTTAGCTCAGATTGCTGAAAAAGTTAATGCTGGTTTTGCTAGAAAGGTGTCAGAAAGGTGTTGCATTGTTTGCTGAGTATGCGGCCGAAAGGTCACAGACTGGTCATGGTGCCCATGCTGACCAATGTCTACAGTCAAAACTGCCTACAATGGGCACGTGAGCATCAAAACTGGACAACAGAACAATGGAGGAAAGTGGCTTTGAGGTGTCGACTTAACCTTCAAATTCTCCAGATTTATATCTAATGAAACATCTGTGGGGTGTGCTGGAAAAATAAGTATGATTCATGAAAGCCCCACCTCACAAATTACAGGACTCTGCCACTGATGGCTTGGTGCCAGATACCACAGCATACTGTCAGAGGTCTAGTTGAGTCTATGCATTGATGGGTTAGGGCTGTTTTGGCTACAAAAGGGGGACCTCAATATTACGTGGGTGGTCATAATGTAATAGCCGATGTATGTGTATACATCGGTTACATTATGTATCTGGTTAGAGGCTGAAGGGACGAGAGGGCTTCCCTTATACCTCAGGTCCAAACACATCCGGATTGTGAGAGAGCACAGGTGCCGAAAGTCCAGTCCACAAGTGTTCACTTCCGGTAGAGGACCTGACTGCAAGATTCTCACACAGACCCATTAGGATGTCAGTGAATAACTGCATAAAGATGTCACAGAGGAGCAGGGTTGTAGGACAAGCTACTATTAAGAAGCAGACTTGAACAGCAGCTGGCAAAAACACAGAAACATACAGCAGGCTACATAAATAATCTGATACAAGCTGAGGTCAGCAACCATGGAGGGAGACAAGCAAGCGGGTAGCAGGCAAGGGTGTGGTCAGGACACAGGGCAAGGTCAGACCGAGGAATCAAGAGAGGTAAACCACAATCATGAACTAGCTAGATCAGGAACAGAAGGGCAAGTCAAAAGCAGGCCCAAAATAGTGTCAGAAACCATGAAATCAGACCGAGACAGAAGTACAGTTAAATAACAATTGTTTAATAATAAAAGTAAAAAGAACAAACTTAGTCAAAACATAGCCAGAGTTCAGTAACCGGAATGGATCGTCAGCCACGCCAGGACTCAGGGATCAAAGTAGTGGAACAGCAAGCAGGATCCATAGCCTGAAGGGATGTCAGCTAAGCCTGTCTTTAAACAGGAATGCAGGAGATAGTTTCTTGTGATGTGACCAAGGTGAAGGCAGAGCTCCTCTGGACTGGGAGGCTTAAGTAGGCAGGACTGATGAGCAGGTTTAAAAACAGCTAGGTAACTGTGGAGAGAGATGGGAGCTGGCAATTAGCCGACAGCTGAGCGGCCAGCTCAGAAAAGGAAGGGCTGAGCCCACCCCTAACAGATGGGCCAGGTCAGCAATGGGCAGACAAACATAGACAGGTTCAGGTACAAGCTGAATAAGCAGCAAATAAGCAGCACAAAGACAGGTCCATAGGAAAGCTGGGTCAATAATAGCAAGGCAGATTAGAGACATGTCCATGTGCAAGCTGTGTCAGCAATGGATAAGGAGATTTAAGGAACAGGTTTGTGTTCTGGTTGCAGGATAACAGCTGAAGGCCGTTGAGCAAATTCCTAACTCAACTCTGCTCCTAAATAGGCTTTCTGGTGCCAAGGCTGAAATCAGGCATGAATGCCTATTCGTCTACATGTCCATATGGCCATAAGTGACCAATCACCACGCCTGAGGGTTGTCATGTGATGGTGGGACTGCGCATAGCCTTGTGTACATTTTATTTTTCTTTGGTCATCAAAAGTTAAACAAGGCTTTCTGAGAGCTCTGATGGTAGATCAGAATGGTGGTGGAAGGCATTGAAGTATAGAATACCTATTGGGCCTTCTTTAAGTTGAATCTTTCACAGAAAGTCCAAACATACCAAGGGTTTTCTTAAGAATCTGGTGGTGGATGAATGAATGAATGAATAATTTGTATAGCGCTACAATGCGAACTGAATCGCCTCAAGGCGCTGTGGATCAATATGGGTGGTGGAGTGCAGTGTGTATACTAGGCCTTCTTTGGCACTAACTTGCTACCTTGCCTACTGTGGTTCTAGGTAAAATTAAAATTTGCTTTTACACCATTCAAGGTATGACCATGTGCTTTCACAAATGTTTCAAAGGGTTTATATATCATCGTATCCCTTATGCAGTGCTTTATATGCATGTTAAGCAAATTTTAATGGTGTCAGCTGTCCCTGCATTTAAAAAATGGTGCCCAGTGACGTTATAAAACTAATATTCTGATCTACTTAAGTATGAGGTGTCAGTGAGCAGCTGGTGTGTGGACATATCTTCCTCTGTTTAATGCAGCAGTCTGAACATTCTTTTAATCCATCCTCCTCCCTGCCTCAGAGCGTCTGCTTGACCACCTACCATTCAGACTGGCATAAAGCAATGCGCCATCCTCCTCCTGCCCACCTTACAATCAATTTATAGGTAGAAAAAGCCGTAGCTTTGTTTGTCTACCTGTACATATAGATAAAAGTGTTTGCAACAAAATTCTTATACACTACCATATATTTTCCATTGTAAGTTTGGAATAAAGTAGCTAGAGTCTGCCTACTGAAAGTTGATAGATGATTTTTTATTCAAAGATATATTATTAGAATTAGACCTCCATTGCGGCACTGATGACATATACAGTGGCCATTTGCTGTGCTGTGTGAGAGAACTGTAAATAAAAATGCACATCCTCATGATAGCTGTTTATTTATTGTATACAAAAGTATATTTATAGATCAAAAGAGTCTCTTTGAACTAAGCCGTTATCTTTAGCAGAACATTGTTGCATACATCCAAACCTTGTATCTTTCAAGTGAGGCATTTCAAAAATATAAACAAAACATTCCACAACGTGAGCTCTGGACAAATTAGACAGCCATGTACAGGAATAAGAGACCCCTAAATTAAAAAAGGTCTAGGCACTTTTGGAGAGAAAAAATCAACTATCATATCCAGATAAAACCAGCCATGGTCCACTCTTCCAGCAGTTCCTGTACAGTGATAATCCTCTCTTGTCCTAAACTGGATGCCACCAGATTAGTGGAATAGTTTCAAGAGACTCATGTCATAAAGATTATATTAGTTTTATTACAAAATCTATTTAGATAAATCAACAACTCATTGAAAAAGCACAATACCATGCAACAGCATTTACCACCACTTTTAGACTTTGACAAATATGTAAAAGTACAGTTACTCTTTAAAGCACAATAATAAAGCCCACAGTGAAACAATAATGTATGTTATCATGGAACTAAATCTTAACACATGCTAAACAATGTTTTCCCAACCCCAGGTTACCATTTCCTACCCCCAATTTTTTTTGTTGCAATCTTGGGTCTGGCCATCTGACATTATGTCTTCGTCTTCTTGAGGCAGTTGGCAGATCCCTAATGCTGTAAAAAAAAAAAAAAACAGTGCAGCGCTAAAACATATTAAATACTATTTTACATATGTAAAATCTATAAATCAAGATCCTTAATGCTGCAGCACGGAATGATGTGGTGCTACTTTCTGCAGATCTCTCCTGTGGGTCCAGGGTGGCCTGGCCCATTAACGTTCCCCCATGCTGGGAGGGTTGTTATTGACAGCCTGGGCTCACAGAAAGTAGATTGAATGACACAGAATCATTCAGCCAGGAAGAAGAACGGCTCTAGTGGTGAGTTTTTTAGGGATGGGGCCCAGAGGTAAGCATTGTAGATTTTTTTTTTTTTAAATATTAAGAAATTGGAGTTGCCAATTGTGTCCCTGTATCTTGTTGACCTGGCTAAACATAATATACATCTCCAAATATCCTGGAAAGCCTAGAGCAGACCCAAGGCCACATCTTTACTTTTGGTTGTCCCTCACTGAGGAAACTGACAGGCTCAGAGAGGCATGCTGACAGATGTCCGTATGAGGAGCTGCAAGAACTGGAAGGAGAGAGCCTAATGAGCTGATTGGTACAGCGGGAGGCTCAATTCTTCCTGTGTAAAGCTGGGTACACATTACTAGTTTTTTTTTCACTCAACCCTGCATTTTGAATCAAAAATGGACAGTTTCAATCGGCGCTGCTGTACTAACTGGTCCCCTGCCAGAACATTCCGATCAGCACTCTCTGCCATTGGCTGAGAGTGCTGATCGGGAGTCAGTTTTCCAGCATGCACGTATGACAAAAGCCGGCCGAACGGACAGACCGACATACACATGGGCTGTCCGCCATTTTTTTTTTAACTGACATTTGGCCCATGTGTACAGGGCTTTAGTGTCTGCATGCTGTAATCCCCAGGAACAGTTACCAGTTCTTCACTCCAGGTCAAGAGTTACAGAAATCCCTGCTGTAACAATCTCAGGCTCTCTCCTTCCAGTCACAATGCTTGCAGCTCTGCAAGTTACCTCCCTGAGCCTGTCAATCACACACTAGCACCGAGAATGGCGCATCAGTTTATTTTAATTAATTAATTACATTTAATTACCCCTGTCCGCTCCCTCACTACTTTTACTAGCCTAGCCTACACCAATATTGTGACCAACAAATCAGCATGTCCATAAAGAAATTGATATGCGAGTAACTTGTTTGGCCTGAATGAATTTGGGATGAATTAGAGCAGAGACTGCGAGCCAGGCCTTCTCGTTCAACATCAGTGCCTGATCTCACAAATGTGCTTTTGGAAGAATGGTCAAACATTCCCATAGACACAATCCTAAACCTTGTGGACAGCCTTCCCAGAAGAATTGAAGCTGGTGGGCCAACTCAATATTGAACATTGCGGATTAAGACTGGGATGCCATTAAAGTTCATGTGCGTGTAAAGGCAGGCATCCCAATACTTTTGTTAATATAGTGTGTATATATATATATATATATATATATATATATATATATATATATATATATATATATATATATATATATATATATATATATTTTTTTTTTTTTTTTTTTTTTTTTTTTTTTGAGATCTTAATTTTTAGCCATGTGACTAATTTAAAAACATCTTTGTTTCTGTATTGGGCTGCATAACCTCTGTGAGTTTGAAACTTACTGTTATTTTGCTATGTGAATAAATAAAAGCAGATAGGAAGCCCTACACTGCGCCTTGGTAAGTGAAGGCTTGCAAAGTCTTTAGAGGCTCTCAGTTTGATGCTGATCTTTACACTGCGCACAGATGGATAGGCAGCAGCAGGGGGCTGAGATGTATGAAAAAACATGAGTATGCACATAAGGATAACAACATTAAGTCTGCTATACAGACACACAGGATCAATACCTGATTGTGTCATCTCTGGGCCAGCATCTCAATTAAAAAAGTAGATGCTAGCCCCGAATGAGGCCCAAACAAAAATTATTCCAACCTTCTGGGGAGAAAATAAGATCAAGGACCCATCAGAGGGAGTACTGTGATCTATGCGAAAAGTATTAAATGCCTTGTAGGGACCCATTCATACCTGGGCAGGCTGCTGCTGTGTGTTTAGTAAAGGTACATTAAAATGTTTTTTAAATTATGTTAAATTAAATTAAAATCCCAAGTGTTTTTTTTTATATATCTGATCAACCAGTGATAGAAAAATTGGGTGTAGGTAAAGAAACCTGGCCAATGCCTATATCACGACATAGAACAATAAATTATAAGAGAAAGTGTCCACTGTATAATGATAATAAAGTCCACTTCAACACAATAGAGGTGAAAACGTGGTGATCCCAATAAAAATAAATATTGTATGAAAGAAAAGTCTTTGTAACAGTGATGTGGATGTTAAACTGTATAGCTCAATGCCCATTCATATAGCAATCTGGGATTTTCACCACAGGGGGATCACCAAATAACACGCAGGGGAATCCAAATGTTTGGAATGCCTTAGAGCTGAGTGTAGCTTTTTTTCCAACATACAGCAAAGAGGAAACAGATTAAAAGGTGAAAGTAATGGATACTCTTACCAAAAGGTGTGGACCCACACACCGTAGCGGTGAGTCAATCAGGCATGAAGAATAATCCACAGCAACCGTTCTTCCCCTATGGCATCAGGTGATGTAACAGCGATGCGTGGAGCCAAGATGTCAAATGTGCGATGGCCGCGTTCAACCTCCAATTCGGAAGAAGGTATGCTCATCAAACACATAAGATAATAGTGGAGAAAAAAAGCCTCCACATAGTGCAGGTCGCTCCGGTAAAAAAATGTGTTTATTTAAAATAAAAATAGCAATAAAAAAATTGTACAAAACATCAATGGGGATGTGTACAAACAATAAAAAGCATGGTAAATCTGGCCAGCAGGACTGAGAGGCATGCCTGAAGGGACTCGGTGCAAGCAGTCTGGGATGGATGCAGTCAGTCTGGGGGGACTGTGGAGAAGTAACCAGGAGGGCTAGAAAGGGGCAGCTGCAGCAAGGTGGGTTAGCAGTGCCTGAAGAGGTGGTACTGGGAGCAGTAGCCACAGAGAAGGACAGCTAGCACTAAGACCTCTCTATTTCTGCAACACAAAAAGGGGCCTACTTAAAAAGGGCAATTACAAGGATCTGATCTGAGTCTGTGTTGGATCAAAACCAAGGTGCTAGCTGGTCCTGGGAATTGTAGTTCTACAAGCAAGTGTGTGCTGAAGGTGGAAGAAAGGAGCGTGTATATATATATATATATATATATATATATATATATATATATATGGGATGTATATAGGTTGAGTCCCTGAAGAGTTCTGCTGATCAAGTGGACATCCCATTTTAACCCTTCTCCATCCAAGTTCAGATCCCCCTGATAAAAAAAACAAAGCTGCAAGGACTTCTTCTTGACTCCAGAGTGTATGGAAAATCCATGTGCCTGGCTGTGCAGGGTGGGAGATAACCAACATTCACCAATGGCTCCCAGGGGAATAGCACTACATTTAAACTTTTTGAGCTTTTTCACGTGCGCTTTGGGGGACTTAGGCGTATTTTCCCGCTCGAGAGCTCCTCTCGAAAATGCGAGTTTGTGGAGATTTTTCTGCCTGTAAGAGCATATGCCTGTAAACTCCTGAAAAAGCCATAGTGTGCATGGACACATTGGATAACATACATTTTTAGATACACAGTATCTCACAAAAGTGATTACACCCCTGACATTTTTGTAAATATTTTATTATTATATCTTTTCATGTGACAACACTGAAGAAATTACACTTTGCTACAATCTAAAGTAGTAAGTGTACAGCTTGTATAACAGTGTAAATTTGCTGTCCCCTCAAAATAACTCAACACACAGCCATTAACAGCTGGTAACAAAGGTGAGTACACCCCTAAGTGAAAATGTCCAAATTGGGCCCAATTAGCCATTTTCCTTCCCCGGTGTCATGTGACTCGTTAGTGTTACAAGGTCTCAGGTGTAAATGGGGAGCAGGTGTGTTAAATGTGATGTTATCGCTCTCATTCTCTCATACTGGTCACTGGAAGTTCAACATGGCACCTCATGGCAAAGAACTCTCTGAGGATCTAAAAAAAGAATCGTTGCTCTACATAAAGATGGCCTCGGCTATAAGAAGATTGCCAAGACCCTGAAACTGAGCTGCAGCACGGTGGCCATAGAGGAGATTAACAGGACAGGTTCCACTCAGAACAGGCCTCGCCATGGTCGACCATTGAAGTTAAGTGCACATGCTCAGCGTCATATCCAGAGGTTGTCTTTGGGAAATAGATGTATGAGTGCTGCCAGCATTACTGCAGAGGTTGAAGGAGTGGCGGGTCAGTCTGTCAGTGCCCAGACCATACGCTGCGCAGTGCATCAAATTGGTCTGCATGTCTGTCATCCCAGAAGGAAGCCTCTTCTAAAGATAATGCACAAGAAAGCCTGCAAACAGTTTGCTGAAGTCAAGTAGACCAAGGTCATGGATTACTGGAACCATGTCCTGTGTCTGATGAGACCAAGATAAACTTATTTGGTTCAGATGGTGTCAAGCGTGTGTGATGTCAACCAGATGAGGAGTATAAAGACAAGTGTGTCCTGTCTACAGTCAAGCATGGTGGTGGGAGTATCATGGTCTGGGGCTGCATGAGTGCCGCTGACACTGGGGAGCTACAGTTCATTGAGGGAACCATGAATGCCAGCATGTACTGTGTACTTTGGAGACTGGGCCGCAGGGTAGTATTCCATCATGATAATGACCCCAAACACACCTCCAAGAAGTCCACTGCCTTGCTAAAGAAGCCGAGGGGAAAAGGTGATGGACTGCCAAGCATGTCTCCAGACCTAAAACCTATTGAGCATCTGTGGGGAATCCTCAAATGGAAGGTAAAGGAGCACAAGGTCTCTAACATCCACCAGCTCCATGATGTTGTCGCAGAGGAGTGGAAGAGATACCTGTGAAACTCTGGTGAACTCCATGCCCAGGAGGGTTAAGGCAGTGCTGGGAAATAATGGTGGCCACACAATATATTGACACTTTGGGCCAAATTTCGACATATTCACTTAGGGGTGTACTCACTTTAGTTGCCAGCGGTTTAGACAATATTGGCTGTGTGTTGAAATATTTTGAGGGGACAGCAAATTTACACTGTTATACAAGCTGTACACTCACTACTTTACATTGTATCAAAGTGTAATTTCTTCAGTGTTGTCACATGAAAAGATATAATAAAATATTTACAAAAATGTGAGGGGTGTACTGACTTTTGTGAGATACAGTTTAAGGGTACGGGGAACACTGAGAACATATTAATCAAATTACCCAGTTTCCTGCTCTATGTTTGTGGGCCAGTATTCATGCCAATGGATTAAAGGAACTTTGATAGTTTAGGTTATATAATACAATACAAGTAGAACGTTTCTTGAATAGGAGAATCTTGAGGACTAAGGAATAATGACAATAAAAAATGGCTTCTTTTGTAACTGTGTAATTTCCAGCACAAATGTTCGTGTTTGTATTTTGGCTTCAAGGACGATTCAAGACTGATCATCCACAATGACTGCTATTACCGATAATACAGTGTACCAACTTCACACTGATTACTCCTGGTAAGCACAAGGTGAAAAGGACGCATTCCCCACCTTTCCGTAACCATTCATTGGGTGAAAAGCAATGGCTGTTAATCAGCGGTAATTATCAATGATTTACATTATGTAGACTAACTGCACATTATTATTTGTGGAATCCTTGTGACTGTCAATATCTTAAGCTGTTAATTTGTCTTTTTTGCCTTATACTTTATATAATATGTATTAATGCTGTACACTCAAGGTGTTTATAAGAAAACATTAATACGATTTATAAGAAAACATTAATAAGGACAGATTTTTATGATCATTGAAACGTTGATTAAGGGCCCATTTCACACTTTACCGTTCAGGGGTGTTATGTGAACTCACACATATTAATGCATAATGTGTTTAAATAAATGGACTGCCAATGCACCAACCTGAAAAAAATGGATGTGCAGCATTTCTTTCAATGCAGTTCCGCCCGTCACAAGGTAATGTGTCGGAGGTGCGTTGCCTTTATGCGGCAGGGTGCTGTTCAAAATGAATTATACCGCAAGGTGCTAACAAATATAAATTAAAGGAACCTGAGGGAAAACAAGTCCAACTGTCCTTTGGCAATGCCATTATCCAACCTTCAGCATCTCATTAGTTCAGGGCTGTAAACTGAGCCTATTCAGCTTCAATGTGATTGATATGCTTGTATTTTACAACCTAGGGGTCATATAGTTGTGGCTGCTGTGGAAGAACTGATTCTGTTTCTCTCAGAGGTAAGGTTCATGAAGTATGTGTAAACCCTAAGAATAAAATTAAATATTTAGAAACTCAGGAACCCCAACCTTCATAGGCAAATTTCTTTTTAGGATTTTTTTAAACAAAATTTAATTAGCTTCTACACAATCCAGCTGTGTACATTTCCCATACCTTACAATGCAGTTGTGGGGAGGTGCAGTGTGTTGCGGCGGTAGTAAACACACAGAGTCCAGTTGCAGAAAACAGAATTTGTATTAATGCAGAATCTAGCAATTCACAACAAATCCGGTGGGAAGGTACCCAACCAGGAACAGTTATGGCATATAACAACAATGTATAGCAGGTTTCAGATGTGCCAACATCATCTGTATTGAGGGGCAGAATACAGCCTGGCCAATCTGTTCCCAATTGGGGAGGTTTCCAGGAAGAATGGCAAGTCTCTATCCTTTCTCTACTCATCTGGAACCTCTCCCTACTTCTAGTCACTGTCCCTATCAGACAAGTGACCTGTCCCTACACTACCCACAATAGCTGCTAGAGTCACATGGGGTGGCAGCATCCAATCAGATAGCTACCCCAGTGACCCAGAAACCATAGAAGAACCATGTTCCTCCTGGCTTTCTTTGGGCTTTGCTGTGGGTTCTTACTACATGGCCCTACAGAGATTAAAGCACACAACAGAAAATCACATGACCAATATCAAAAGCACCCAGATAGGTATTTTGCAAGGTTTTATTGTAAATTTGGAAACAGTTTGACACTATCCAGTGCCTAAAGTTCACTGTCTTACATTCTGATGCTTGGGCTCACATCTACGTTAAAATTATGATATCCTTATTATTCAAACATAATCCATCTACATCCACTACTTTTGGCCCTGTTAGCTATTTTTCATGAAATTGTTTCTTACTATGTTTTTCTGCATCCTTGTAACATCCTCTGTGAGCTCAAGGAGTTCTCCTTTTCTTCTTCACTTCAGTTTGTTTGATAAGAGCAGAGCATGTTAGCTGTGGTCATGTACACTCCTCTATGCACACTACACATCCCATCGTCCATAGTCCATCTCGAAAGTGAGAAAGAGAAGGTGGCAACCCTTTTACATACAGTGGGACCATGGAGAACGAGTAACCACCCTCTAACAGGAAGTCAAATCAACAACAACAATAAAAGGAAATTGCAGATTTGGAGGAAGCAGAGAGCAGTAAAGTGTATTTTCTGAGTTAAGAACAGATATGGAATATATTTATTTTACTTTTTCTCTTACTTTAAGCAAGGTTCTGTTGCCACCTTTGGGAAAAATATTTTGTTTGCCCTTAGACTGTGTATCGCCATCTAGTGGTGAAGTTGGAAGCTGCGCAAAAATGTATTTTAATAAAGGAATAGGATTTCTAGATAGTTGGATATTGCTGCATAGATAGTTATCTAAAAATAACATAACCGAGTTGTTTTTCTTTTCACAGTCCTAATATTAAAATGTAAAATATGTGTCACACACACTTGAATAGCCATATATTAAAAAATAAAGCAAAAACCTAGGTAAGCGCAGATTTAAAATAGATCCATTTTTGATGCATGATTTACCTTTCCCCATTTCTATACATGTTGTCAGCTCTGTTCGAGAGAATGGACTTGGTTTAATGCTTGCGTGTCAGACAAAAAGAGGTTAAAGCTTTAATAATAAAGACCTGCTATCAACATGATCTATGATTATGCTGCCAGTGAAGCCATGTGGGGGAAGGAATAGAGAGATACAGGGAGCTTGCTGCGCTTCATGCATAAAACATTAGGCATCATACGTATGCAAATGAAGCCTTGTCCAATTAGGCAAACAGCAGAGAGCGCTGGGAGCAACGTCACGGGATATGCAGCTTTTGAATTACACGCCTCGGTCACATTTACAAACAGCAAAGCAGATTTAAATTGCTTTCCTGTCTTTTTTTTTTTTTTTGTGTGTGTGCTCTTTGGAACAGGTGTTGGATTGTTTCAACTGGTGCCTATTTCACTCCCACCTCCTCCAAAAAAAATATCGCTCTGTCTTTGCTGGCAGGGACCTTTGAGCGCTCCAGAAAGACATTTCAGAAGTGGCTTGATGGGGGGAATGAAATGCTGGCTGTGAACAAGCGACGTGCAAAGCATACTCCTGAGCTGCTCATTACTGCAAGTAGATTGCGGAGAGCTCAGAATCATTAAATGCTCTGGACGTTGTTAGAATTCAGACGGCATTGCATGCAGAACAAACAGAGCCCAAGGGTTGTGTGTACTGCAAATAATACACAGAAGTATCAGGAAGCAAAACGAGATGCAGGCAGCGGTGAATATGCATACTGACTAGGTTATCAGGGCATGCTCACACAGTACTGGCTCCTATTTGAATATAAATAAGGTGATGTATAAATGAATACCAAGAGACCTCCTGACTCCCAGGAATCAGAAACAGGCTGTCTATTATAGCTGTATAACAAGCAGCATGCATTATATAGTTCCTTATAATTAGAGTTTTGGCGTGGTAATATTGAAACATAGGTATTATACCACACACCATTCATATGCGAAAATTGAATGTGGTGCTTTGTTTAGTACATGTTTAGCATTCACATCAGTTCCTGCTATTGATGGCAATCTCATGTCCTTAAAAGGGTCGCACAGGCACTGCTACAAATTTCAGAGCCAGAGAGAATCTTGCCTTTATATTGCTGTATATGTGTATTAATATAATAAGTAGACAGGGTTCTTGTGGGATTTGGGGCCAGGGCATTGTTGGTGACCCCTACAACAGCAAAGTACAGCTGCATTTTGATTGTAGTGCATGGTGAAGAATTGCAGTTCTCTATTTCCGGGAGCATGTACTAGTTTCTACTGGGAACCCCTGAGGTCTCCTTCATGTATCGGTGCATTCAGAGTCAGCAGGAATCGTTATCCCACTGGCATCAATATAAAAAACATTGTTCCTCCAACTGACTCTAATGTAAGGGACAGCCTTTATCCCACAAAATACACATCTAAGGGACAGCCTTTCCACCACTAACACCAATGTAAGGGACAGCCTTTCCACCACTAACACCAATGTAAGGGACAGCCTTTATCCCACAAAATACACATCTAAGGGACAGCCTTTCCACCACTAACACCAATATAAAGGACATCCTTTCCAGCACTAACACCTGTATAAGGGGCAGCCTTTCCACCACTAACACCAATGTAAGGGGAAGCCTTTCCACCACTAGTACCAATGTAAGGGACAGCCTTTCTCCAACTAACACCTGTGTAAGGAAAGCATTTCCATCACTAACACCAATGTACGGGACAACCTTTCGACAACTAACACCAATGTAAGAGACAGTCTTGGCACCAATAACACCAATGTATGGGACAACCTTTCCACCAATAACATGAATGTAAGGGACAACCTATCCACCACTAACACCAATGTAAGGGTCAGCCTTTCCACCATTAACACCAATGTAAGGGACAGCCTTTCCACCACTAACACCAATATGAGGGACAGCCTTTCCACCACTAACACCAATGTAAGGGACAGCCTTTCCACCACTAACACCAATATAAGGTACAGCCTTTCCACCACTAACACCAATATAAGGTACAGCCTTTCCACCACTAACACCAATATAAGGTACAGCCTTTCCACCACTAACACCAATGTAAGGGACAGCCTTTCCACCACTAACACCAATATAAGGTACAGCCTTTCCACCACTAACACCAATATAAGGTACAGCCTTTCCACCACTAACACCAATGTAAGGGACAGCCTTTCCACCACTAACACCTGTATAAGGGACAGCCTTTCCCCCACTAACAGCTGTGTAAGGGACAGCCATTCCACCACTAACACCAATTTAAGGGACAGCCTTTCCACCACTAACACCAATGTAAGGGACAGCCTTTCCCCCACTAACACCTGTTCTGGAGTAGTTCTCCCATCAGATAATTGCTATACCTGATTATGTGTCCGGACTACACATCCCAGGGATCCTTGCTGCTGTTAGGAAGATTGCTGGGAGTAGCTATAAAAGAGTACAGCCCTCTCTTCCTCCCGGGCCTGATGCAAGACAGACCTCTCCATGCAACGAAGGAGAGAGAGGTTGTGGCCTACCACGCGGAGCACCACCCTCCAACCTGTAACCTGAAGAGCCTAGCTCTGTCATTGCTGTCGGACATCCTTCCAGTGCCACCCCAGTCAACTGCCATTCGGTGTGTGTGTGTCAAGCTTGATGGCGGATCGGCTGCATGAGTGTCGCCAAACAAGTTCCTATCCAGAAGACATCAGAGCGGTTTGGTCGTTGGTGAGAGGGCAAAATCCTTTGTCACGGTTGCATTGAGACACTTTGCACAGACACCTCCATGTCAGGAATACTTTACTGAATGTATTTGAACATTGTGCTTAGACAACTCTAGCCTTCCACACTACAAAAAATCCACTGTTTACCACTAAACCTAATTGGATTACAATTAACGAGCTCCTACGTACCGGTGAAGAACATCAGATCTGCAACGTGGACACTATTGCCATTACTGATAGAGAGGCCCCTTCGTTATATCATCTTTCTTAAACCTGCTCTCCCTCCTTTGGATAGCATTATAGGCTGGCCAAATTTAATCTCTTACAGAGTGTCAGTACAGTCAGTTAGCTGACACATCCTTTTAGGAGGTAACCTTATTTCTCAAGGAAGTGTTTATACAGTATTGTCTTTATTAATATTGTCTTGTGCCTTTTTGGAGGAATTATTTTGCTGAGTTGGCGCTGTTGCCAAAAACTCAGCAGATCGATTACCCCCCCCCCCCCCCCTTTTTGTAACAACCTTCTTCTTTATTGGTTCCAGTAAAATATTCTTAGAACCTAAATACGCAAAGTGTCTGAATTATTACTCTACAGCATACAAGATGTCATAGGAAATACACATATTACACACATTTCTGGAGTTATTTGCACAGCAATTTATTTTTTATATAAATAGACCCATAAGTCTATATTTTGTGTGTGCAAAATCAAATGTGTAGCTCCTGAAAACGTGCCGATCAGCGATATGGAATTAGGTACGCATCGGCTTTTAAAAAAAAAAATAACACACACTGGGGAACATATCTATATCTAACAGAAGGGATTGGAGAGACTTTAAAAGTGGCTTTACAACCACGTTAACAATTCTTATCCCAGAGGTTTATGTGTGTCTGTGAGGCTTTCACTTGTGACAAATAAAAATATATTTTGTTGATACGAAGTCTGTGTCGTAGATGTGCATATGTGTACATTGAGAACAGGCTTAGGATGTATTAATTAAGCCTCTTTAAGTTTTATTTCAACTTTACAGAACAAATGGAAGGTGAACTAACACCAGACACCCTCCCTCGGTTTCTGAGTTGCAGCACCCCCGTAGCAGCTCCAGCGGTTTGGTGATTTGAAATCCCTGCACTTTTACCTCTTCTTCATCAGCACATCTGGCATGGACCAGATGAATTCTGATTGGTCAGCAGCATTCACAGTGACGAGGACCACAAGTTGGGGAGGGTGTCCGGTGTTAGTTCACCTTTACATTTTTTTTCTGTACAGGTGAACAAACCCTTTAACCACCTGAGACCCAGTATACGTCATATGACGTCTTTTTGGTCTCAGGGGTATATCTGAATGATGCCTGTAGCTACAGACATCATTCAGATATTGCCGGTTTCAGCCGGCGATTCCCTGCACCATAAGAACGATCATAGCGGCTGTTCCGCCGCTTGATCGTTCTTACGGGCGGCGGGAGGGGACGCATGATGCACATAGAGATTTCCGGCGGACCAGATGGTCGCCGGAGTCTCTATGATCGTTCGGAGGCCGGGCGCGATGTTATGACGTCACGCCCGGCCTCTGCATTCAAAAAACGGCGCCGCCTCCGCTGGGAAGCGGTGATCGTTTTTTTTTTTTTTTTTTGATTTTAGGCTTCCCAGCCTAGAGGTGAGATGTGGGGTCTTATTGACCCCATATCTCACTGTAAATAGGTCCGATCGTGTCATATTCCTATTACAAGGGATGTTTACATTCCTTGTAATAGGAATAAAAGTAATCAAATATTTTTTTTTTTTTTTTAAAGTTGTTGAACTAAAAATATAAAATAAAATGAACAATAAAAAGAAAAAAAAAAAAATTTAAAGCGCCCTGTCCCCGCGAGCTCGTACGCAGAAGCGAACGCATACGTAAGTCCAGCCCACATATGAAAACGGTGTTCAAACCACACATGTAAGGTATCGCCGCGAACGTTAGAGCGAGAGCAATAATTCTAGCCCTAGACCTCCTCTGTAACACAAAATATGTAACCAGTAAAAAATGTTAAAGTGTCGACTATGGGGATTTTTAAATACCAAAGTTTGGCGCCATTCCACAAGCGCATGCAATTTTGAAGCGTGACATGTTGGGTATCTATTTACTCGGCGTATCTTCATCTTTCACATTATGCAAAAAAATTGGGCTAGCTTTACTGTTTTTTTTTTTTTTAAAGCAGGAAACTGTTTTTTTTCTGAAAAAAACGCGTTAGAAAAATTGCTGCGCAAATACCGTGCGAGATAAAAAGTTGCAACGACCGCCATTGTATTCTTTAGGGTCTTTGCTAAAAAAACATATATAATGTTTGGGGGTTCTATGTAATTTTCTAGCAAAAAAATTTGGAATTTTACATGTAGGAGAGAAATGTCAGAATTGGCCTGGGTCTCAGGTGGTTAAACAATGCCCATTGTTAAATGTGATGAGTGCCCACTGTTCACTGAGGGGTGAGGGGTGCAAGGCAAGGTGTACTTTTTTCCTCTTTAAAATGTTGTAGTGTGTTAGGGGAAGGGTTCCTCCTGTGTGCCATCAGGGAGAAGTTCACACTATTTTGTTTGTCCTTTTGAAACACTGTCCCGATGTTGGAAGTATCAACTTAGCAGGAAAGCTGCATGCTTGTCTGGCCTCTAGCTATGAGGATACCAGCTTGTGTGCTTGGGGCGCAAAGTTTATATTCTTCAAAAAGGAGGGGGCATGGTTTATATTTCCTTTTCCATTGAAAATAATAAATAAGCTGAAAAGATCAGCATATCTGGACCAAAGTATACTGTTGGAGATTTTCCTGATTTTCTTTTTAATCACTTCCCGACCGCCCCCTGTATATATACGTCGGCAGAATGGCACGTACAGGCAGAATCACGTACCTGTACGTGACATTCTTCCGGCGGTTGGGGGGTCCGATCGGACCCCACTCCGCCGGCGGGGACGGTCGGGATCGTGTCAGGAGCGATCCGGGACGAGGGGACGGCCAGTGGTTTCTGGCCACCCCCTCGCGATCGCTCCTGGCCAATGAAAAGCTTCCCCTTCCTGTCTATTGTATAGACAGGAAGGCGGAAGTGATGTCACGCTCGGTGCGCCGGTCTATGTGACCGGAGACGCCGAGCGGCGAACATGTAAAGGTTAGTGCACAACAGTACACTGACACCAGTACAGTTAGGCACATATTCCACCCCCCTGTCACCCCCAGATCACCCCCCAGATCACCCCCTCCCCCCCCAGTCACAGTGTCACTAATTGCAGTGATCATTTTTTTACTGATCACTGCATTTAGTGTCAGTGTGACTGTAATAACTGTCAGGGCAGTTAGTTTTAGGTCCAAGGTAGCCCCCTACCCCCCCCTAATAAAGGTTTAACCCCTTGATTGCCCCCCAGGTAACCCTTTCACCCCCTTTTGCCAGTGTCACTAAGCGATCGTTTTTCTGATCGCTGTATTAGTGTCACTGCTGTCGCTAGGTAACCATTTTTTTTTTTTAGGTAACCGCCATGTTTATATAGGTTCATAAATAGTTTTATAGGTCAGGTACCCCCATATTACAACCTAAATAAAGGTTTTAACCCCTTGATTGCCCCTAGAGTTAACCCTTTCACCAGTGATCACTGTATAACTGTCACTGGTGACGCTGGTTAGCCAGTTAGTTATTTCGTTATTTAGGTTCCCCGTCAGGTTTTTATATAGCGTCAGGTACCCCCATATATTACCTAATAAAGGTTTTAACCCCCTGATTGCCCCTAGTTAACCCTTTCACCCCCTTTTGCCAGTGTCACTAAGCGATCGTTTTTCTGATCGCTGCATTAGTGTCGCTAGGTAACCATTTTTTTTTTTTAGGTAACCGCCATGTTTATATAGGTTCATAAATAGGTTTATAGGTCAGGTACCCCCATATTACAACCTAAATAAAGGTTTTAACCCCCTGATTGCCCCTAGAGTTAACCCTTTCACCAGTGATCACTGTATAACTGTCACTGGTGACGCTGGTTAGCCAGTTAGTTATTTCGTTATTTAGGTTCCCCGTCAGGTTTTTATATAGCGTCAGGTACCCCCATATATTACCTAATAAAGGTTTAACCCCCTGATTGCCCCTAGTTAACCCTTTCACCCCCTTTTGCCAGTGTCACTAAGCGATCGTTTTTCTGATCGCTGCATTAGTGTCGCTAGGTAACCAGTTTTTTTTTGTATTACTGTTACGGGTGACGCTGGTTAGTTAGCTTGTTTTTTATACTGTCAGGGCACCCGCCATTTATTACCCAATAACGGTTTAACCCCCTGATCGCCCGGCGGGTGATATCAATTAGGTTTTAGGGTCAAATAAGGTCTGCGTCGCCCCAGGTTAGTGCCAGTACCGCAAACACCCACGCACAAAGCATACACCTCCCTTAGTGGCACAGTATCTGAACAGATCAATATCTGATCTGATCTATACTAGCGTCCCAGCAGTTTAGGGTTCCAAAAAAAAACGCATTGTTAGCGGGATCAGCCCAGATACCTGCTAGCACCTGCGTTTTCCCCCTCCGCCCAGCCCAGCCCACCCAAGTGCAGTATCGATCGATCACTGTCACTTACAAAACACTAAGCACACATAACTGCAGCGTTCGCAGAGTCAGGCCTGATCCCTGCGATCGCTAACAGTTTTTTTGTGGTAGCGTTTTGATTCAGTCGCTTCAGTCAGGAGCTTTTTTACCTGTGAATCTCAAAAAAATAAAAAAAAATAAAATAGTTGTCGTTTTATTGTTCTCTCTCTCACTCTATTCTCTCTCTATTGTTGCTCTTTTTTTACTCCATTCTATTCTGCAATGTTTTATTATGTTTTATCATGTTTTATCATGCTTGCTTTTCAGGTATGTAATTTTGTTTACTGTGTTTTAGTGTTAAGCATTTTTTTGTTTTTCAGGTGCGCCATTCAGTTGCAACGCGGATTTATTTATCTTGACAGCAACAGCGTTTGCTCCCACGATACATAAAGACGCGACTCCAACACTGTAGGAGGTGATTTCACCACCACAGTTAAAAAAAAGAGCATATATGCCGAAGCATGGGGGCAGCAGGGGGGGGGAGGAGCGATTGGCTCCTAATGCCACGTACATACGGTCGAAATTCCGACCGTGTGTACACGGCATAACTTTTGCGGGAGGATGCCCCCATGCATCGGCATATATAAATGGTGCATGTATGCCCATCATTAGAAGTGGGTGGATGAAGGGAGGTATTCTAATGGTGGGCATACCCACCAATCAATCTCTTTTTTTCGTTCAGCCAAGAGGCTGCATGAAAAAAAAAAGATTACAATATATGTCCAGTATGTTGCTGGACTTTGAATGGTTATACCAGAATGATGCCTGCAGGTTTAGGTATCATCTTGGTATCATTCTTTTCAGCCAGTGATCGGCTTTCATGTAAAAGCAATTCTAGCGGGTAATTAGCCTCTAGACTGCTTTTACAAGCAGTGGGAGGGAATGTCCCCCCTCCCGGATATAAACCGCGCCATTGGGAAATTGGGAAAGCATTTTATCACACCAATCTTGGTGTGGTCAGATGCTTTGAGGGCAGAGGAAAGATCTAGGGTCTAATAGACCCCAATTTTTTCAAAAAAAGAGTACCTGTCACTGCCTATTGCTATCATAGGGGATATTTACATTCCCTGAGATAACAATAAAAATCATAACAAAGAAAAAAAATGGAAGGAACAGTTTAAAAATAAAATAAAAAAGCTAAATAAATAAAAAAAAAACCAAAAAAAAAAAAAAAAAGCACCCCTGCCCCCCCTTCTCTTGCGCAAAGGCGTACACAAGCGTTGGTCTGGCGTCATATGTAAACAGCAATTGCACCATGCATGTGAGGTATCACCGCGAAGGTCAGATCGAGGGCAGTAATTTTAGCAGTAGACCTCCTCCGTGAATCTAATGTGGTATCATGTAAAGGCTTTTAAAGGCTTTTAAAAATGTATGTAGTTTGTCGCCACTGCGTGTTTGTGCGCAATTTTAAAGCATGTCGTGTTTGGTATCCATGTACTCGGCCTAAGATCATATTTTTTATTTCATCAAAAATTTGAGCAATATAGTGTGTTTTAGTGCATTAAAATAAAAAAAAGTGTATTTTTTCCACAAAAAATGCGTTTGAAAAATCGCTGCGCAAATACTGTGTGGAAAAAAAAAATGCAACACCCACCATTTTAATCTGTAGGGCCTTTGCTTTAACATTATATATAGTGTTTGGGGGTTCAACGTAATTTTCTTGCAAAAAAAAAATATGTTTTCATGTAAACAAAAAGTGTCAGAAAGGGCTTTGTCTACAAGTGGTTAGAAGAGTGGGTGACGTGTGACATAGGCTTCTAAATGTTGTGCATAAAATGCCAGGACAGTTCAAACCCCACCCAAATGACCCCATTTTGGAAAGTAGACACCCCAAGCTATTTGATGAGAGCAATGTTGAGCCCATTAAATATTTTTTTTTTTTGTCCCAAGAGATTGAATAATGAAAAAAAAAAAAATATATATATTTTTTTTTACAAAAAGTTGTCACTAAATGATATATTGCTCAAACATGTCATGGGCATATGTGGAAATACACCCCAAAATACATTCTGTTGCTTCTCCTGAGTACGGGGATACCACATGTGTGGGACTTTTTGGGAGCCTAGCTGCGTACGGAACCCCAAAAACCAAGCACCGCCTTCAGGCTTTCTAAGGGTGTAATTTTTTTATTTCACTTCTCACTGCCAATCACAGTTTCGGAGGCCATGGAATGCCCAGATGGCATAAAACCCCCCAAAATGACCCCATTTTGGAAAGTAGACACCCCAAGCTATTTGCTGAGAGGTATTGTGAGTATTTTGCAGATGTCGCTTTTTGTCACAAAGTTTTGAAAATTGAAAAAAGAAAAAAAAAATTTATTTTTCTTTACTTTCTTCATTTTCAAAAACAAATGAGAGCTGTAAAATACTCACCATGCCTCTCAACAAATAGCTTGGGGTGTCTACTTTCCAAAAGGGGGTCATTTGGGGGGGTTTTGTGCTATTTTGGCATTTTATGGCCTTCGAAACTGTGATAGGTAGTGAGGAGTGAAATCAAAAATTTGCACCCTTAGAAATCCTGAAGGCGGTGCTTGGGTTTCGGGGCCCCGTACGCGGCTAGGCTCCCAAAAAGTCCCACACATGTGGTATCCCCATACTCAGGAGAAGCAGCAAAATGTATTTTGGGGTGCAATTCCACATATAACTATGGCATGTGTGAGCAATATATCATTTAGTGACAACTTTTTGAAAAAAAAAAAAATCTTTTTTATTTTTGTCTTTATTCAATCACTTGGGACTAAAAAAAAAAATATTCAATGGGCTCAACATGCCTCTCAGCAAATAGCTTGGGGTGTCTACTTTCCAAAATGGGGTCATTTGGGGGGGTTTTGTACTTCTCTGCCATTTTAGCACCTCAAGAAATGAAATAGGCAGTCATAAATTAAAAGCGGTGTAAATTCCAGAAAATGTACTCTAGTTTGTAGACGCTATAACTTTTGCGCAAACCAATAAATATACGCTTATTGGCATTTTTTTTTACTAAAGACATGTGGCTGAATACATTTTGGCCCAAATGTTTGACTAAAATTGAGTTTATTAGATTTTTTTTATAACAAAAAGTAGAAAATCTCTTTTTTTTTCAAAATTTTCGCTCTTTTTCCGTTTATATCGCAAAAAATAAAAATCACAGAGGCAATCAAATACCATCAAAAGAAAGCTCTATTTGTGGGAAGAAAAGGACGCAAATTTCGTTTGGTTACAAAATTGCATGACCGCGCAATTACCAGTTAAAGTAGTGCAGTGCGAAATTGAAAAAAGACCTCTGGTCCTTTGGCTGCCAAATGGTCCGGGGCTGAAGTGGTTAATAACGATGGCTTTTAAAAATATACTAGGGCTGTTACTGATTAAAATTTTCGTGTTCGATTAATCGATTTTTTTTAATCGATTAATCGACTAATTTCAATTAATTATAACGCACATACAGATCCAACTACTTTTTGCTGATCTCCTTGCATTGCAACTCTGCATTAGTCAGTGGTAAATGTGGTATACACTATATACAATCACCCAACGCTAGTTACTTTCCACAATCCATGACTTAACTTCACAGTTCACACAAATACGTTTTAAATTCAAACTGTAGCACTGATGTAAGTCATTTTTTTTTCCACAGTAGCTTGACAATCCTTCCACCTCCGGTCTAACTAATCACTCTCACCCTATGGCATGGTCCTCTGTGCAAACAGGTGGTCATGCAAGCGGGTATCAAAAGGGTTAACACAGACCATAAACTTCTATCACGTCTCCTTAGATCTCAGCAAGGAGTCCAGGTCATGGGTAGAAAGAAAAGATCTAAGTGCTCACCGCTTAAGTATAAGATTACATTTTTGTGTTCAAACACAAACTACTCACATAAAGATGATAAAAACACAGCATGTAAACCGACAATTGTGTTAGTTCCGTAGGGCAGCAGCGGGTAACGCCATACATAGCTCCTCCCCCGTACGTGTTACGTTAAATCAGAACTTCAATGTCAACGGACTCCTCCCCCTTCCCTTCGTTAGCAGACGGAGGCAGTTGGGGATCACCGGATCTCCGACGGAACTCCCTGAAGACCTGGAAGCCGGCGGAGAGGTGAGTACCAATCAAAACAATTTTGATCGATCAAAAAAAAAATGATCGATCAAAAAAATTAACGATTAATCGAGGAATTAATCTTTCATTTTCACAGCCCTAAAATATACCATTCTCTTTAGTTGTTTATATCAGGGTAAAAAAACAATCATTTTGAACTGACTTAAAATGTTTTTCTTAGCTATCTTTTTACTCAGCATAACATCATCTTTAACTACTTCAATACCGGGCACTTTCAACCCCTTCCTGCCCAGGCCATTTTGCAGCTTTCAGTGCTGTTGCACTTTGAATGACAATTGCGCGGTCATGCAACACTGTACCCAAATGACTTTTTAATAATTTTCCTCACACAAATAGAGCTTTTTTTGGTGATATTTAATCACTGCTGTTTTTTTTTTACCAAAATTTTGAAATAAAAAAAAAGTTTCTTTAAGTTTTTGTCGGAAATATTTGTAAATAGGTAATTTTTATCCTTTACTGATGTGCGGTGATGAGGCTGCACTGAGGGGCGGCAGTGATGGGCACTGATAGACTGCACTGATGGGCACTGATGAGGTAGCACTTATGGGCAATGATGAGGCAGCACTTATGGGCACTGATTAGGTTTCACTGATGAGGAGGCACTAATATGCTGCACTGATGGGCACTGATAGGCTGCACTGATGGGCACCGATGAGGCGGCACTTATGGGAACTGATTAAGGTGGCACTGATGAGGAGGCACTAATATGCCGCACTGATGGGCACTGATAAGAGGCACTAATGGGCACTGATAGGTAGCACAGTTGGGTACTGATAGATTGCACGGATAAGCAGCACTGATGGGCGGCACTGATGGGTGGCACAGATGGGCACTACTGATGAGCGGATTAACTAGTTAAGGACCCGAAGGATTTACCCCCTTAATGACCAGGCCATTTTTTGCGATGCGGCACTGCGTCTCTTTAACTGACAATTGCGCGGTCATACGATGTTGTACCGAAACAAAATTGATGTCCCTTTTTACCCAAAAGTACAGCTTTCTTTTGGTGGTATTTGATCACCTCTGCATTTTTTTATTTTGCTCTATAAACAAAAAAAAGACTGACACTTTTGAAAAAAAAAAAACATATTTTTTACTTTACTTGCTATAATAAATATCCCCCCCAAAAATGAAAAAAAAAAAGAATTTCTTCATCAGTTTGGGCCAATATGTATTCTTCTGCTTTAAAATACTCTAAAATTGCAATAGGCGTATATTGATCAGTTTGCGCAAAAGTTATAGCATCTACAAAATATGGCATATATTTATGGCATTTTCATTATAATTTTTTTTTTTTTACTATTAATGGCGGTGATCAGCGATTTTTAGCAGGACTGCAACATTGCGGCGGACAGATCGGACACTTTTTGGGACCATTGACATTTATACAGCGATCAGTGCTAAAAATAGCCACTGATTTCTGTATAAATGTCACTGGCAGGGAAGGGGTTAACACTAGGGGGCGATCATGGGGTTAAGTGTTACCTAGGGAGGTGTTTCTAACTGTGGGGGGAGTGTAGCTCATATAATCAGTCAACACCAGATGCTCATTGCAGGAAGTGTATTTAAGCCCAGGGGTGGCCCGTCCATTAGAGGCACACGGGCGCCACCCCCTCTCTCCAGCCACCCCCTCTATTTAGAATGGATAGATTCATGAATTGCATGAATCGATCCATGGCCGCCACCGCCACCCCCTATTCAGGCATTCGGCCCCTTTTTATTAGGCCGGGCACCTGAATTACAGCGGCAGGGGTGTTTTATGGAAGCACCTGATTAGAGCCATAGGCTTCAAAAAAGGTGGACTCGGAGCGCAGAGCATTGCGCTCAGAGTCCACCCAGAAGCGTTAGAAAGGCAAATTAATATTTGCTTTTCTAACACTTAACTGCCACTCCGCCAATCAGGTATTGCGGGTCTGATAGCCATCACCTGATTGGCTGAACGACAGGTGCTGCTATTGGATGCCTAGCAGGAAGCAAGAAGAGAAACATGGAGGACGCAGGTCGCTGCTGCCTGACCCGCCACCAAGATGGGGTAAGTGCCGGTCAGACAGCGGGCGGGTGGGGGTCACAGTGGCTGAATTTGATGGGGCACAATTGCGGCATTTTATGGGCACAGTGGCAGCATTTGATGGGCACAGTGGCTGCATTTGATGGGCACAGTGGCTGCATTTGAAGAGCACATTGGCTGCATTTGATGGCACAGTGGCTGCATTTGATTGGGCACAGTGGTTGCATTTGATGGCGCAGTGGCTACAATTGATGGCACAGTGGCTACAATTGATGGCACAGTGGCTGCAATTGGTATGGTTATTGGAGAAATACTTATTTCTTTGAGCACTATTCAGCATGTTCCCAACAGCTGCTAGGGGAGTGCATTAACGCACTGCGGTCTCATGTCAGACAAGCAGAGTTTATACTGAATTTTGTTCAACCATTACTACAAGCATGGTCTGATATATTTCACTCAGACTCAGTCAGCTTGCACCAACCCATTCCTACCAACCCATTCCTGCTGCTAGAAACCCGCCTTCTCAAGTATCTCTCTCTCTCCATCATCCACATCAACTACAGTTGCAGCCCAGTATACCCTGCTACCATCTATATGTCAGTACCCTGTTTAAACTCGCTGCACCTACCCTGCCTTTAACCCATTGAAGATTACCTCTTCTCCACTGCCTGCGGAAATCCCTCAGAAATCCTCCTTAGCAACTGCTCCCTCTGTTTCACCATCCCTCAGCTGTTCTCTTCCATCAGCTGTTCCCCCTACTCACAGCCCAGAACCACAGTGGCTTAACCCAAAAAGAAACTGAAGTTTTTTTTAAAACTCACACAATCCTGACTCTATCCAATCATGATGATCTGCTCCAGTCTGCCTCCACACAAGTCAATCAGAGAAGCCCGCAGCAAGACGCAGGCTTAGGTGCAGGGCTTGCATGACATGGTAGCAGGGCAAAGCAGCAAGGATAAGGGTTCAATTTGTGGGAGTGTAGTTTGCACGGGTAGGGGGTGGCCTTAGTGAGTCTTTTCCTGGGGGGTAGGAGGAGCCTGGGGCAGGAATTTCAGTCACAGGTCACTAGAGAAAGAAGGAGCTCCCCACCCTCCCGCCCCCAGCCTGATGGTCCTCTGCCTGCTGCCTAGCTTGATGGTCCTCTGCCTGCTGCCCGGCTTGATGGTCCTCTGCCTGCTGCCCGGCTTGATGGTCCTCTGCCTGCTGCCCGGCTTGATGGTCCTCTGCCTGCTGCCTGGCTTGATGGTCCTCTGCCTGCTGCTAAGCCTGATGGTCCTGTTCCTGCTGCCCATACTGGTGGTCCAGTTTCTGCTCCCCAGCCTGGTGATCTGGTCCCTGATGCCCATCCTGATGATCTGGTCCCTGATGCCCAGCCTGATGATCCGGTCCCTGATACCCAGCCTGATGATCCGGTTCCTGATACCCAGCCTGATGATCCGGTTCCTGATGCCTAGCCTGATGATCTGGTTTCTGATGCCCAGTCTGATCCGGTTCCTGATGCCCAGCCTGATGATCCAGTTCCTGATGCCCAGCCTGATGATCTGGTTTCTGATGCCCAGTCTGATCCGGTTCCTGATGCCCAGCCTGATGATCCAGTTCCTGATGCCCAGCCTGATGATCCGGTTCCTGATGCCCAGCTTGATAATCTGGTTCCTGATGCCGAGCCTGATGACCCGCTTCCTGATGCCCAGCCTGATGACCCGGTTCCTGATGCCTAGCCTGATGACCTGGTTCCTGATGCCCAGCCTGATGATCCGGTCCCAGATGCCCAGCCAGTTGATCTAGTCCCTGATGCCCAGCCAGTTGATCTGGTCCCTGATGCCCAGCCAGTTGATCTGGTCCCTGATGCCCAGTCACAGGGTCCGGTGCCCGATGCCCCGCCTGCCTCTGGACTTCCTATGCCCAACAACCTGCCTGCCTCTGGTGGTCTACTGCCTGATGACAAGTCTACCTTTGATGATCTGCTATCTGACGAACCACTTTCCTCTGCTAAAGATGATCCAGTGCCAGATTTTCAGCTTGATGGCCCCATGCCTGATGTCCAGCCCACCTTTGATGATCCTCTGACCGCTTGATCTTAATTATCTTCTATCTTCCACCAAGCCAGGTTCTACTGATTCTATGCCAGCTGCTCAGCTGGATTGTCATGCAAAGGCTAAGTGCCCACCTGCTAATGGGTCTAAAAGCTCTGAGTCTTCACGTGCCTTACCTATGGTGGGTTACCTGCTTGGCCTGAAATTCATTTGATGATTGCCTCAGTTGAGTCCCTCTGGTAGTGTGTTGCTCCTATGGCGCCAAAGCCTGGTGGTCCGGACATACCCTTGGTAACTGGTAGATGCATTTGCCTTCATGGTCCTAGTTGTGGTGAGCTCCCAGGGAATGGCAGAGTATTATCTGTACCTTGCCGTGATCTGGATGTAATTGCCACTGCTCCAGGTGCACTAGGGGACCTGGGTCAGGTAATCAGTGTTTCTGGAAGGCCTAGGTGGCTTTTGATGTGCGAGGCAAGTCCTGGAAACCAGGCAAGCTACATGATTATGATGAGACACTTTGGTGTCAGGGTTCCGGTATTGTCACATGACCCCAGGGCTAGGTTTGTAGATAACCCATGGGACCCCAGCATTGGGGTACTTGATGCTTTGTGGGACTTGAAATATCGGATGCTGTACATCTCATAGAATCTGGCCAGCAGGACACTCTGCCATTTGCTTGACCCCACAGTCAACTGACCCAGGGGGTGGGGCACTTTGCCTATTGATGGATCTTGGCAGCAGGGTATCTCGCTTGGAATCTGGCACTTTTGCTCTGGACTTGTTTAATAGATGACTATCTTGTATGGACACGTTCATCTATGGCTGTTTGGAGCGTCCGGAGGCAGCTCCTTAGATGGGTAGGGGGTACTGTCAGGAAAGGGCTCACCTGCTGGTGGCACTGTGGCTTCCAGATCCATGGGCTGCAGTTCTGGTGTCCACCAGCGAGTGTCTCTCAGCAGCCAGAAGCTCATATCATCAGTCATCACCTGATGCTCATTGCAGGAAGTATATCTAAGTCCTGTCTGTGTTTCTCCTGTCGCCTTGGTGTTCTGTCTCCATGTGCCCCTGACCTGTGTTCCTGCTTCCTGTATCCTGTTCCTGGACCCTGACCCCAACCCTGCAGCCTGCTTGCTTTCCACCTGCTCTCTCCGTCTCCTGTTACTTTCTCCCTGTCCTGTCTTGCTCCCGGCTTGCTCTTCTTGATCTCCCGTGTATGACCCTGGCTCTGTTACGACTACGCTTTGCATTCCCTGCTTTCTGTATATACTATGTATTGTGTCTGCTACTGAGCCACTCTGTCCTGTGTCTCCTGGGGCAGTTGGAGCGGTACTGTGTAGTATCTCTGATGGGAGCACAGAGAAAGTAAACAGACAGATGGGCAACAAGCTTGTTGGCTTTAAAAAGAGATCTTTGTTTGCAACAGTGGAGTGGACAGAATTTCTGCTGTGCTAAATGGAGGGACTGCAGAGCAGCTTATAGACAAGGGCTTGCTTGCTGCTGTTACAGATGGTATCCCTCACACGATAGAAGAGCCAAGCGAGATTAAGCACATAGCAGAGGTCATGCTCACAACCCACATAGGATATAATGATGTGGTAATTAATAATGTGATGCCAAACGAGTTGGTGGAAGTGTCAAATGGCACAAATATAAATGGTTGGGGTTACCAATCCAAATGTGGAATTACAGTATTCATACCCCTTGAAATTTTCCACATTTGTCATGTTACAACCAAAAACATGAATTTTACATGATTAACCAACACATAATTGTGAAGGGGAAAGGAAACTGGTAAAATGTTTTACAAATGTTTTTACAAATAAATATTTGAAAAGTGTGGCGTGAATTTGTATTCAACTGTCTTTACTCTGATACCCCTAACTGAAATCTAATGGAACCAATTGCCTTCAGAAGTCACCTAATTAGTAAATAGAGTCAACCTGTGTGTAATTTAATCTCTCTATAAATACAGTTGTACTGTGAAGCCCTCTGAGGTTTGTTAGAGAACCTTAGTGAACAAACAGCATCACGAAGGCCAAGGAACAAACCAGACAGGTCAGGGATACAGTTTAACCTAAGCAGGGTTAGGTTTTAAAAAAAATATCCCAAGCTTTGAACATCTCACGGAACACTGTTCAATCTATCATCCGAAAATGTAAAGACAATGTAAAGAGTATGGAACAACTGCAAACCTACCAAGACCTGCCCATCCACCTAATCTGACAGGCCGGGCAAGGAGAGCATTAATCACAGAAGCAGCCAAGAGACCCATGGTAACTCTGGAGACGCTGCAGAGATCCACAGCTCAGGTGGGAGAATCTGTCCAAGGCCTCATACACACGGACGTTTTAACAGTGGATTTTTTGAGCTTTTTTTGCTGCTTAAGAAGGCAACTCCATGTTATTCAATGGGCTCATACACACCATGGCGTTTTTGAGCTGTAACAGGCATGGTCGTTTTTAAGCTCCAAAAAAAACCAAGGACCAGCGCCTTCAGAGGCTCCAGTTTTGACGCTGACACTGAAAAAAGCTAAAAAAAAAAGCTAAAAAAAACGCATTAACGCTATACCAACGTTTTTTAGCGTCAGCGTTTTTAAGCTGTAAAAATGTTTATGTGGGTAATTTGAGAGTGGAAAATAGCAGAGGGATGTTCTTTTAAAAAAAACGTGCCTTAGCCTTAACGCTTAAAAACAACGTTAAACGCGCATTGACGCCACAGCAAAACGCTAATTTTTAACGCTGATTTTTTCCAGGCATTGTTCCTAGCTTTACAGCCCGTTTTTTTAAAACGTCTGTGTGTATGAGGCCTTAGTTGTGCACTCCACAAATCTGGCCTTTATGAAAGAGTGGCAAGAAGAAAGCCATTGTTGAAAGAAAGCCATAAGAAGTCCCGTTTGCAGTTTGCGAGAAGCCATGTGGAGGACGCAGCAAACATGTGGAAGAAGGTGCTCTGGTCAGATGAGACCAAAATTGAACTTTTTGGCCTTAAAGCAAAACACTATAGGGGTTATTTACGAAAGAAAAATTCACTTTGCACTGCAAGTGCACTTGGAAGTGCAGTCACTCTAAATCTAAGGGGTATATCTGAAATGAGTGGAAGCTCTGCTGATTTTTATCATCCAATAATGTGCAAGCTAAAATGCTGTTTTTTATTTTCCTTCCTTCGGATCTACAGGGACTTTACTTTACTTTCAAGTGCACTTTCAGTGCAAAGCGGATTTTACTTTAGTAAACAACCCCCTATGTGTGGCATTAAACTAACTAGGGCCGGCCGCATTTTTTATCTTGTATACAAACGTTTTTCTTCATCCATCTATGCACCTCTGAGTGCTTTATATTTAATAAACTTCCCAAGCGGGTTTTATCTATGATCTCCCCTTCTTGGTATTTTTTTTCATTTCCTATGCCTGAGTCCCCACCGTGCACATTGAGTGATACCGGAAGCAAACGCTTTGAATGAACACTTCATACTGGAGCTTTCCCACCGGAGTTTCTGACACAGTAGTGGACGCCTCCCTCTGCACAGTGGACGAACCGAGAGCAAAAGGCCCTGGCTGGGCAATAGCCACACGTTTTCACTAATCTGGGAGCTGGTAAGAGAGCATTTCTACCGGTGGTGGAATCATTTTGAACAACACAGTCACTTTACTTGTCTACTTGTCACCTACCTTTATGGACTGTATCTATTCATATACTGGATTTTCGTTGAACGACCTCAAAACCATTTTGGGTTGAACGTTTTTCTTTTTTACAGGTTCCTTCTCGGACTATATTACACATCATTTATATTCACATTGCACTTTTCACTTATGGGGTGATGTTTTGTTGGCATTTTATTTTTGTTGGTACACTTTGTGTACGCACAGTACATTTTTTGCATGTTTGTTCCAAAAAGCATCGTTTATCATCATAATAGCACGATTTATTTATGTAATTTTTTAAGCGCAACTTTTTACATCTTTTCTAGATTTTTGTGTTATATCGCACTTGGTGTTACTGCTAGATTTTTTATTTAATTTTTATGTCCAGCGCAATTTTTTCTGTACTTATAAAACTAACACTGCACATCACCCTGAACACAACCCCCTGCTGGTCTTCAGCAGGGACAGAGAAGCTTACAGTTGATGGGAAGATGGATGGAGCCAAATACAGGCCAATCTTAGAAGAAAACCTGTTAACATACGATCGGACTTTGTACAAACTTTTCTGTGGATTTTTGTACAAAGGGCGTCGGCCGTGAACTTGTATTGCATACACACGGCAGGACTTTTTCAGCCAACTTTCACCAAATCACATGGTTTTTCTGCTCTTTACCGCCACCTTTGGTCAACTTCGGTATTGTTGCCTGATCTTTTGCATTGGTTTTGAGCATGCGTGTTTGTTCTTTGTACAAAAGTCATATAGTTTTCTGTACACACGATCGGACTTTGCTCCATCGGACTTTTGTTGCCGGAAAGTTTGTCCGTTCGCATAGCCAACAAAAGTCCAATGAAAAAAAAAATGGAGCGTACACACGGTCGGATGTTACTTTAAAACAGCTAATTTGCATGTTTGTTGTCAAAAAGTCTGATCATGTGTATGGGCCTTTAGAGTCTGCAAAAGACTTGAGACTGGGGTGGAGGTTCACTTTCCAGCAGGACAACGGCCCTAAACATACAGCCAGAGCTACAATGGAATGGTTTTGATAAAAACATATTCATGGTCCAGACCTAAATCCAATTATGAATCTGTGGCAAGACTTAAAACATTGTTGTTCAGACACTCTCCTTTCAAGCTGACAGAGCTTGAGCTATTTTGCAAAGAAGAATGGGGAAAAATGTCACTCTTTAGATGTGCGAAGCTGGTAAAGACATACCCAAAAAGACTTGCAGCTGTAATTACAGCGAAAGGTGGTTCTACAAAGTATTGATTCAGGGTGGCTGAAAATTTGAAAACCATATTTCATTTTCCTTCCACTTCACAATTATGTGCCACTTTGTGTTGGTAAATCACATACAATTCAAACAAAATAGATCTATGTTTTTGGTTGTAACAAAAGTGTGGAAAATGTCAAGGGGTATGAATACTTTTTCAAGGCACTATAATAGCAGGGCGGTACCCTGCCAGGGTCCAGGTTTTCAGAACAGCCAGCGCACTAATTGGTCAGGTGTGTGCTGGGCTTTAAGTAATGCCCTGACTAGGGTTCTGGGCGAGGTCATTGCCCAGGAGTCAGGAGAGTTCCACGTGGGAGCCAAAGCAGCAGAGTGTGTATGACGATTGTCTGTGAGAGACAGACAATGGCCTGGAGGGTAAGGCTAGAGCAGCAGTGCTGAAAGTGAGAGCCAAAAGGGCTGAATGTTGTTTTGTTGTTTTCAGCAAGACAAAGATCCAAAACACAAAGCCAAGGAAACTCTCAACCGGTTTTAAAGAAAGAAAATAAAGCTGCTGGAATGGCCCAGCCAATCAGCTGACTTGAATCCAATAGAAAATCTATGGAAAGAATTTAAAAGTGTTTATAGAAGAGGCCCACAGAACCTTCAACAGAAGACTGCTTGTGTGGAAAATTTAGTCAAAATCACATGTGACTAGTTTCTCCATACAGGAGGTGTTTTGAAGCTGTCATTACTAACAAAGGATTTTGTACGAAGTATTAAATAAATTTCAGTTAGCGTGTTCAATACTTTTTCCCTGTCATTCCGTTTTAGTAAACATAACTTAATTTCTGAAATTATTTGTTTTGGTTTATTTGTATGTATGGATTGCATGAGTTGTTACCTACTTGTGGTGAAAATGTCATGTTTATAGCACCTTTAGAAATATATTTACCTAGAAAAATGGTGACCTGTTCAATACTTTGTTTACCTGCTGTATTTACATATATGCTGTGAAAAAAGTATTTCCCCCCTTCCTGATTTTTTATTTTTTTGCATATTTCTCACACTTAAATGTGAGAAATCATCAAACAAATTTTATTTTACACAAAGATAACCAGAGTTAATCCAAGATGCAGTTTTTAAATTATTATTTTATTTATTAAGGGAAAAAAGCTGTTTAAACCTGCCAGGCCCTATGTGAAAAAGTAACTGCCCCCTCCCATGCTGAATTATGAATGAACTGTGATTAACCCCATTTTTTTGGAAAGCTGAGTTAAATTTCACTTGCCACACCCAGGCCTGATTACTGCTAGACCTGTCGAATCAAGAAATCATATAAATAGAAGCTGTCTGACAAAGTGAAGCACACTAACAGATAACAAAAAGTCACACATCATGCCATAATCTAAAAAAAATCAAGAACAGATTAAAAACAAAGTAATGTACATGTATCGGTCTAGGATGGGTTTGAAAGCAATTTCTAAGGCTTTGGAACTGCAGTGAACCACGGGGAGATCCATTATCCCCAAATGGAGATAACTTGGAACAGTGGTGTACCTCCCCAGGACTGGCCGGCCTACAAAAATTACTCCCAAGAGCATGATGACGACTCATCCAGGAGGTAATAAAGCCCAGAACAACATCTAAAGAACTGTAGGTCTCTCTTGCCTCAAGTAAGATCAGTGTTTATGATTCAAAAATAAGAAAGAGACTGGGCAAAAATGGCATCCATGGGAGTGTTCCAAGGCCAAAGCAACTGCTGACCAAAAAGAAGACAAAGGCTCATCTCACATTTACCAAAAAAAATCTTGATTATCCTCAAGACTTTTAGGCAAATATTCTGTGAACTAATGAGACAAAAATGTTACTTTTTGGAAGGTGTGCGTCCCGTTACATCTGGCATAAAACGAATACAGCATTTCATAACAAGAACGTCATACCAATAGTCAGACAAGGTGGTGGTAGCGTGATGGTCTGGGCCTGCTTTGCAGCTTCAGGACCTCGACAACTTATCATAATTGATGGAACCAATTCTGAGCTCTACCAGAAAATCCTAAAGGACAATGTCTGGGCATCAGTTTGTGACCTCAAGCTCAAGTGCACTTGGGTTATGCAGCAGGACAATGATCCAAAACACAACAGCAAGTCCACCTCCAAATGGTTTAAACAAAGCAAAATGTAGGTTTTGGAGTGGCCTAGTCAAAGCCTGGTTTTAAATCCAATTGTGATGCTGTCTCATAACCTTACACTGGCTGCTAATGCTGGAAAACCCTCCAATGTGGCTGAATTAAAACAATTCTGCTAAAAAAAGAGAGGGCCAAAATTGCTCCACAGCAATGTGAAAGACTCATTACCAGTTATTGCAAACGCTTGATTGCAGTTGTTGCTGCCAAGGGTGGGACCACCATTTATTAGGTTTAGGGAGCAATTACTTTTTCACATAAAGCCAGGCAGGTTTGGAAATCTTTTTTGCCTTAATAAATGAAACCATGATTTAAAAAACGCATTTTGTATTTACTCTGATTATCTTT
The DNA here is from genome assembly GCA_028564925.1 of Lithobates sylvaticus. Taxonomy (NCBI): domain Eukaryota; kingdom Metazoa; phylum Chordata; class Amphibia; order Anura; family Ranidae; genus Lithobates; species Lithobates sylvaticus. The sequence continues at coordinate 132,160,812 of CM053038.1, forward strand.
GTGTAATAGCGGAGGAGAGCAGAAAAAAATCTCAAAACAAAAAATCTCAAAAAGTATGTAAACAGTAAAAAAGGGAGGACAGAACATATTGGCCCCATAAAGAGGAAGGACATCTGGTTACAAAGGATGGGGAAATGGCGAAGGTATTGAATTTATTCTTCTCCTCAGTCTTCAAGGGAATTGGGGGGCTTTAGTAACCAAAATTGCAGTGTTTATCCTTGTGACACATCACAGGAAGCACCCTCATGGCTAACAGAAGACAGAATTAGAGTTAGACTTGGGAAACTTAACATTAATAAATCACTGGAACCGGATGGCTTGCACACAAGGGTACTTAAGTAATTGCCAGACTATTGTTCCTAATTTTTACTGACAGTCTACTGATGAAGTCACGTGACCGTGACGAACACGTGTCGGGAGTACTAAGACACCGGAAGTGACGTGGGCGAGCTCACTGCTCATATTTTAGTTTGCCTGTACATTTAAATGTGAGTACCTCTATGTTTTGCTTATGTCAATAAACTGATGTTATAAAAATACTACACTATTGGGCATCCCTGTTCCTTTCATTTACCTATGACCCATTGGTGAGGCCCATCCGCTTTAGACACCTCCAGGGATTTAAAGGGGGATGCTGACTGTAAGCAAGATACACACACCAGCAGAGCCGGAGATGCCATTTTAAGACGAGCACCAGGGGATCAATAACGGTTTCTACACCAAAGGCTTATATTCACACGCTGTTACCTTACAGCAGTAAGGTAAGGGGACACCCATACATCAAACTTCACGGAGGATAAGAAGTCACCCATCACTAGCATCATATAGCAGAAAGCGATCACCAGCACCAGCAATTTATTATTATATATATGCTGTACCATATACAGCCCTCAAAAATTACACTCGCACACTCGCAGTGTGCGAGTGATTTTTGAGGGCTGGCGAGGAGAAGAGAGGAGAGCCGCCACTGGGAGATCACAGCAGGGAACATCACAGCTTTCGTTTCATAAGCTGTGTGTTCCCCCGCCGTGCGCCGTCACATAAGCCCCTCCCCTATTTCGGGACTTTGATAGACAGATCACCCGTCCAATCCTAGGACGGGTGACATGTATCAAAGTTCCCCGGACAAGGGGAGGGGCTTATGTGACGGCGCGCGGCGGGGGAACACACAGCTTATGAAACGAAAGCTGTGATGTTCCCTGCTGTGATCTCAAAGTGGCGGCTCTCCTCTCTCCTCCACAGGTAGGCAGCACCATGGGGGACACACACAGGCTGCACCATATGGGGGGGACACACATGCTGCACCATATGGGGGGGACACACAGGCTGCACCATTGGGGGCGGGACACAAAGGCTGCACCATATGGGGGGGACCTACAGGCTGCACCAAATGGGGGGGGACACAAAGGCTGCACCATATGGGTGGGGACACACACAGGCTGCACCATATGGGGGGACCTACAGGCTGCACCATATGGGGGGGACCTACAGGCTGCACCATATGGGGGAGGGACCTACAGGCTGCACCATATGGGGGAGGGACCTACAGGCTGCACCATATGGGGGGGGACACACAGGCTGCACCCACGGGGAGGACACACAGGCTGCACACCCCGGGGGGGACACACAGGCTGCACACACCGGGGGGGACACACAGGCTGCACACACGGGGGGACACACAGGCTGCACACGGGGGGCACACAGGCTGCACATGGGGGGGACACACAGGCTGCACACGGGGGGGACACACAGGCTGCACACGGGGGGGACACACAGGCTGCACACGGGGGGGGACACACAGGCTGCACATGGGGGGGACACAGGCTGCACACGGGGGGGACAAAGGCTGCACACGGGGGGGACACAGGCTGCACACGGGCACACGGGGGGGACACAGGCTGCACACGGGGGGGACACAGGCTGCACATGGGGGGGGGGCACAGGCTGCACATGGGGGGGGACACAGGCTGCATTGGCAGGCATGGATAAAGTTGTTAATATTTTTATAACTTAATTGCATAAAACATTAAAGTGTCATTTAATGAGATAATTTATGAGGGCGGGTTTAGGGGCGGGGCAGGATAGGGGTTGGGCGGGGCAACTGGTGGCGAGTAACCCTTGAGGCCTGGCTAGTAGCTCAGGACTTGAAATTTTGAGCCCTGCCATATATATACCTATGAAAAGGAACGCTTCATGGACACTCATTTTATTCACTTATGAAAAGGACTATTTACTAATATTAGTATTAGTATTAGTATTTACTAGTATTAGTTGACATGGGGACCTGCTGGGGGATAGGAGGAGTGCAGACCACATGACCCGCCTGCCATGACGTCTTATTGGCCATTGTTACAGCACCTAGCCGGTGGTGTGAATGCGCTCCAGCCCGCTGAGGTGTGCGGGGTGCGAGGCTTGGAGCGCATGGAGGCGGAAGTGACGTCACGTTCCGGGCGGAAGTGACGTTCCGCTCCGGTTGGGGATGACGTTCCGCCATACACCAATTGGCGTAGGTGGTGTCTTTACACTCTGGCTACTACGGAGCGACGGAGATGGTTAATGCGCTTACACCCTCCGTTTGGATAGGAGGTGTGGAGCGCAAGTGAGCCCTGCATTTCCTGCCGGCCTCGGCCGTTCACCTCTTCCCTTATCCAATGGACGGCTTACAACCCGCCATTAGTGTCATACCATTTGACACAGTATATAGTTTCAGTATAGTTATGTTGGATTAGGGATATTTTCCAATTATGAACGCTATTCATGTTTTGTTATTGTTTACACCAACCCGGAAGTGGTTCTCCACAGAGAGGCTTGGTTAGTAGGCCTTGTGACCACTTCCTGTTTGTGACCACTTCCTGTTTGTGACCACTTCCTGTTTGTGACCACTTCCTGTTTGTGAAGTGGTTCACCACAGAGAGGCTTGGTTAGTAAGCCTTGTGACCACTTCCTGTTTGTGACCACTTCCTGTTTGTGATATTTTGGTGCCAAAACACAGTATAAAGCCAGTAGCAGTATGAGCCATCAAATGATGCCCCAGTAGAAGACCTACTGGTCGAAACGCGTCGGGCTTTGCTGATTTTGAGACCCTTATACTGCTTTTACTTTTAAATACGTTTTATTTTTGATTTTATCAGTATATGCTCTGTACTGCTTGGGTGAATTCCCCTGTTTGTACCATTATTTATACCCCATACCCAATAAATTAGTGGTGGAATCACACTATTGGAGTTCCTTTTTCCTTTTTCCGTATCCTGCTTCCTGGTTTGTTCCTGGTGTCGTGCCCCACACGTGTGTCGTTTTGGAGGATTCCGGAATATCCAGCCGAGAGTCCATCCCAGACCTGGAGGAGTGCTGCCAGAATCCAGCTTTCATCCCTTGGGCGCCACCTACAGGAGTTACCATAAGCCTTACTGACCCACTGCCGTATGGTAGGTGAGTCCAACATCGCTGGTAAGCGTATGCATTCCATAACCATTGGAGGGTTTATATACTCGTCTATACACATTAGCATCTGTGTTTGCAGAGTTTCTCCATACATCTCATGTGCAAGGATGATCTATGCCATATGATTTATTTTCTTTAACCAAGGACTTTATCATTGTTTCACTATATTATATTGCACCGGACTTTTTCTCACTTTGTGAGTCTATTGGCTCTATTTTTTGTTAGCGCTACACATTGTGGTTATTTGCTTGTTTGACTTTGTTTGTTAGAGTGTTGGCTGCTTTCACATATATTTTCAGGATATTCACTGTACACAGTACACTATAGTATTATTTTTTGGATTGATTTCACCATTTTCACTTTTTGAGTTAGCGCAGTGTTTCCCTCACTCCATTATATTTTATTTCACTCATGAAAAGGACCATCTACTACTTTTAATTACTCTGGATATTTATTATTACTGTATCTCTATTTTTTACTTTATGGATATTATGTGATATTTTATTATATGCTCATACGTTTTTATCACATGCATCGTTTCTCTCTGGTTTTAGTGCTTCAAACACAGAGCACATGTGCACTTTATTATTTATGTACAGCGCACCACTATATTTTACTTTATCTACTGACTGGAATGGTACCAGCGAATATTAGAAAAGCCAATGTAGCACCAATATTTATAAAGGGCCCAAAATACATTCCTGGGAATTACAGACCAGTTAAAATAACATCAATAGTATGCAAGCTCTTGGAAGGGATGATAGGGGACTATATACAAGATTATAGTAATGAAAACGGTGACAGGTAAGCAGTAATCAGCATGGATTCAAGAAGAATCGATCTTGCCAAACCAATCTATTAACCTTCTATGAGGAGGTGAGTTGCAATCTAAATAAAGGAAGGCACTTAGACGTGATGTATTTGGATTTTGCAAAAGCATTTAACACAGTTCCCCATAATTGTTTACTGTACAAAATAAGGTCTGTTGGCATGGACCATAGGGTGATTACATGGATTGAAAACTGGCTACAAGGGCGAGTTCAGAGGGAGGTGAAAAATGGGGAATACTCGGAATGGTCAGGGGTGGGTAGTGGGGTCCCACAGGGTTCTGTACTGGGACCAATCCTATTTAATTTTTTCATTAACTACCTGGAGGATGGGGTAAACAGTTCAATCTCTGTATTTGTGGACGATACTAAGGTAACCAGGGCAATAACTTCTCCGCAGGATGTGGAAACCTTGCAAGAAGATCTGAACAAATGAATGGGGTGGCAACTACATAGAAAAAATTGGCAGCAGTGGCATCAGCAAATCATCTCCTGACGCGTTTCACCTTAATGATGCCTAATTATGGCTAAACGCGCCGGGAGATGATTTGCTGATGCCACTGCTGCCAATTTTTTCTATACATGCCTAACATTCCTTTGTACATGTGAGTACCCATCTTTTTTATCCATTACATTTTAATTTGCCTGACGGTATTATGCTATATGGTCTCATTTCTCTTTGTCGGTAACACCATTAGGGACGAGCCACATGTTATACCTGCCTACTACTCCTATCTCGAGTTTTCATCAACTATTCAGCGCATAGTCTTGTCTGTGGTCACCATATATCATAACCCAGAACAGCTGCCTACATCGGTGTACTGTAAACATCATTCAGCAATTTTGACTCATACGGCGTAAGCCTACCTGAGTCCACGATAGTCGGTAAGCCTTCCCCTAATTGGTGACGGAGTACATCAGACAAGCCGCACAAGTCACTTTATGTTATATTATATTCACCTTTGTCACTATCATGGTGTATCATTATTTGATTGTTATAACAAATATTGTTTTTAAGCTATGAGACACAATATTGTTTTATTTGTGACATTTTCATTTGGTCACGTTTTTTGCAATAAGTTGGTTTCACTATTTGCATTTTGTTAGAGGTCATATATAGAATATACTTCTATCACTGGTCATTTATACTTACTCATTTTGGTGTTATATATTTTTCATTATTATATATTATTTCACACTATATGTTTAATAATCACTATTGAACACTTGCCCCCCCTTGCCACTTGCGCCGCACTATATATACATTCACGCTTTTCCATTTAACATATTATTGTTGTGCAGGCTTCTGAATCTATTTTCGTTTAGATAGCGTGGTTCCTTTCTCCTCTTTTTTCATACTGGTGACTCCACAATAGGAATAAACGCGGCCACTCATAAAAATTGGAAGAAAATAGGTTTAACCTTAAACTACGTAGAGGGTTCTTTACTGTAAGACTGGCAAAGATGTGGAATTCAGCGGGGGGGGGGCATTGATAGTTTCAAAAAACTATTAGATAAGCACCTAAACAGCCGCAACATACAGGGATATACAATGTAATACTGACATATAATCACACACATAGGTTGGACTTATATATATAGTAGGATTAGGGTGATCAGACGCAAGCGGTAGGTGCGTTTTCAATGAGTGTGCCAGTCCAAAACTGTATTATTAAGGGCATGGTAGCCCATTTTTAGTACAGAAAAGTTCACAAAAGACATCAGTAGCCCAAGCATGGGGTTCCACCATTACTGTAAGGCCCCTTTCACACTGGGGCGGTGCGGGGCGGCGACGGTAATTTAGCGCTGCTTTACCATCGTTTTACCCGCGGTATGTGGCCGCTAGCGGGGTGGTTTTAACCCCCGCTAGCGGCCGCAAAAGGGTTAAAAACCTCCGCAAAGCGCCGCTGCAGCGGCGGTTTGCGGTCGGTATCCCCGCGGTTTCCCATTGATTTCAATGGGAAGGAGCGGTATAGGAGCGGTAAATACACCGCTCCTTCACCGCTCCAAAGATGCTGCTAGCAGGACTTTTGTTGCGGTCCTGCTAGCGCACCGCTCCAGTGTGAAAGCCCGCCGGCTTTCACACTGGAGTGAATGGGGCCGGTTTTTTCAGGCGGTATACAGGCGCTATTTTTAGCGCTGTACCGCCTGAAAACCGCCCCAGTGTGAAAGGGGCCTAACTTGCACAATCAGAATACTTCAGCCTCCTGGCTTAATATCTTGCCACAGCTGAAGCCTTAGGCCTGCTCTTCAGACCAAAAGACTTCCTTAGAGTCAAGCTCTCTTATAGCTTACTCACGATCAGCTCCTTGCTGCTTTGTCACAGACTAAATCTACCTCCTGCAGACATGCATGCTCTGGCTGCCCCATGCAGCCTCTCTAACACCTGGAAAGGATGAGAGTCCACCTGTCTCCCATGCACCGACCTCCTGTCTATTGGGTGGAGCCCTGAGCCATAGTCAGGTCACAACTAATAGCCCAGCCCAAAAATCTGGCGTAAACCAGCAATCTTCTGAGTAGCATTAGGTCCCACTGCTAAGATATATATATATATATATATATATATATATATATATATATATATATATATATATATATATATGTGTGTAGCGCCGGTACTCCTGATGAGTATGCGCTATGTGCTTAAATTTAGTTTTTGCCCAAAACTGTAGTTGAGTTTTGGGGTTAATTGTTCTAAATTATGCTTTGGCATTAGTTTGGCTGGGCTGTATTGAGGTTCTGCCTGGTCATAGGTGGGGTTTGCACCTGTGAGAGGCCTTAGAATGCAGTCTGGTTGGACACATTGGGTACCAATCTCTTCTCGGAGCCAATCAGTGAGCGCGTTTGTCTCGCTGTGTTTTCCGGGAGAGGGTACTTAAGGTGCTGAAGTCACATGGTTCAGGATTCCGGTCCAGAAGTTGTTGCTGACACTGTGGTCCTGGTCCTCCTGACCAGCCCCCAGAGGCCCTCATGGCCTGGGGTGCGGATCCATCCATTTCCGAGCCTTGGACTGGCTAGTTCGAGGTGCAGTAACTGGAAGGAGGATTCTAAGGTGTTCCGGTGCCATCTCGGGTTTGGAGAGGCCCAGCAACTCTACATGCATCCAGGGGAGGACTCTTCAGTAAGAGGGCCACGCACGAGGCTGGCTACTCGGTAAGAGCCTGGAAGCTGAGCTGCCATGGACATTGATTGAATCCACAATTGCTTATGGTATCGCCGGACCAGCTGAAAGATTCTTGTACAGTAAGAAAAGTTCCTACCTTGACCTTCCAGTTACAACTAAGTTTTTTCAACCAAGTCTGTGTGAGAGACTTTGCAAAGCTAGAATTACTTGTTGGTTGCTAGATCCAAGCTCAAAGATGTATCCAGCAGTTAAAGAATCCAGTTGCGAGTGGCTATTCCCTGGATTATGTACAGAGAGAGACTTTTATTGAAGTCAGCAGTTCCAAGCACCTGAGCTAAACTTTATCCTTACACCCTCTATTCCCAACTTAGAGACTGAGTTTGTTCAACTGTTTTAAGCAGAATAAAAATCCTAAAAAGGGATTCAGGTGTCTGTCTCTACAGTTACTGGGTCATCAACCCTGGGAACCCCTAGACAAGGAAAACGAGTTACGAGCTGGTGGAGGTAATCGGTAAGCCCAGAAAATTCAGCAGCTCCTTCGGGGGTCAGTGCCACACACATAAATATATATATATATATATATTTAAGTATATCTATAAATGTTTATTTGTATTGAAATTCGTTAATTGTCATTCAGTGTTTACATCCATAACTCAGGTGACAGTACTGCTGAAACCTTTGCTGACCATTAGCCATTAGGTGCATCCAATAGTCAGTAGCAATGAACATTGATAGTGACCAGCCTCAGATAGCACTTTTAATTCTCCTGATGATGGAAATATCACATAATGAAGAAGTAACATATTAGTTTATGCTAAACATCTTAGGACACAGCTAAGCTGAAGAAAAAAACACATTTCATATGGAAGAAAAAGAAGAGGCAGAATTGTCATGTTGATATTACGAGGGCATTTCCCCAATCTCAAATAAGATATACCAACCTGGTAGGGATCTGCGTGTGTCTGCAATTTAATAGCTTCTCCTTAACGGTGTGATAATATAAAAGATATCAGCTAGGATCAGCTATAAATCTATATGAAAATGAGTTTCCCTGGGAACTTGTGTGCCTTTCATCACTGAAGTTATGCAGAAGATGTTGCAGCGTTTTGGAGAGCATTTCAAATGCTGTTCTGGAAGGCAAATAAATCATAAATGTGTAGAAGTATTGTGGATGTTTGCTACTCCTGCTGTAAAATAATTGGAGACCGTTCGAGTTCAGAACATTCAAACAGAAAAGCAGTTTTCTATTTTCTATCCTGGAAAGGATATTTTCTTACAGCTGATCTAGTGTTAGATTAGGTGCTAAGCAAAAATTTATTACCTCTCAAAGAGGTTTTGGACTCCATTCCATGTGACAATCCATTGATCCTTTCTTCTATACGAAAGGTCAGCATCATCTTTGTTTGGGCATCATGAAGAGTCACCATTTATTTTCTGGAAAGAGATGGTGGCTCGAAGTTGGCAACATTATATGAATATTATGTTCAGTAGTATTTGTGTTCTAAATCACATCTAGGTTTTTATCTAGCAGAGCAACTATACCATGCGGATATAATGGTGTTCTTAGTTTTATTATTGGTATATAATGTGCAGGTAAATATGGACTGTTTACACCATAGGAAGAATAAAAGCAAATGCAAAGCGTACTCTCTTTTATCATACATAGAAGGTTTAAATCCCAAGTAAACTCTCAGTTTAAATCAGCTAAATTTATTCCAGGTGCATTAAAACTAAAGGGGTTCAAAGTCTTCCAGGAATTTACCTTAGAAAGCAGCCACGGCAGGAGTAGAAAAAGCCTATCCCATGCCAGAATTCTGTGGAGAAGAACCTTTTATTTTATGTGTGAAAGCAGTGGTCTCTCTACTGAGGTCCAACTTGTCCCTTGCTAAATCAGAGCTATCTACTCAGCAGGGAGCATTAGCTGTGCTAATATGAGATAAATCTAGAACTAAATGACAATGTATGTATGGATGAATGCTACTTTGAAATTGGTTGTTGCCTTAACTTAATATGTATATAAACCAGTGTGGATGGATGTAATTTACTCTAACTGATATTGCAGACATGACTCTTAACATGGACCCACTATCTGAGAAGCCCCAGAATAGGTGACTAAACAAGAGCCTCATACAGGAGGACCCCATCATTACTGAAATATTGAAAGAAGTAAACAGATTTCTTCAACACCAACAATACTTCAGATGTACCCCCATGTCAAAATTGTGGATAACCAAAAAAAGAAAGAATGGCTAAACTCCTCTCCCTTATGAATAGGTAAACTATCTGCCTTTGAGCAAAATAAAAATCTGACTGCTATACAATACTATGATTATAGGCATACAGTATCTCACAAAAGTGAGTACACCCCTCACATTTTTGTAAATATTTTATTATACTGTATCTTTTCATGTGACAACATTGAAGAAATTACACGTTCTTACAATGTAAAGTAGTGAGTGTACAGTTTGTATAACAGTGTAAATTTGCTGTCCCCTCAAAATAACTCAACACACACCCAATTAATGACCCAATTAATGTCTAAACCACTGGCAACAAAAGTGAGTACACCCCTAAGTAAAAAAGTCCATATTGGGCCCAAAGTGTCAATATATTGTGTGGCCACCATTATTTCCCAGCACTGCCTTAATTCTCTTGGGCATGGAGTTCACCAGAGCATCACAGGTTGCCACTGGAGTCCTCTTCCACTCCTTTATGATGACATCACGGAGATGGTGGATGTTAGAGATCTTGCGCTCCTCTACCTTCCATTTGAGGATGCCCCACAGATGCTCAATAGGGTTTAGGTCTGGAGACATGTTTGGCCAGTCCATCACCTTTACCCTCAGCTTCTTTAGCAAGGCAGTGGTCATCTTGGAGGTGTGTTTGGGGTTGTTACATCTGTATACATCTGCTTGTCTTCAGAAAACTGTTTGTGGGCTTTCTTGTGCATCATCTTTAGAAGAGGCTTCCTACTGGGATGACAGCCATGCAGAGCAATTTGGAACCTGTCCTGTTAAACCGCTGTATGGACTTAGCCACCATGCTGCAGCTCATTTTCAGGGTCTTGGCAATCTTCTTATAGCCTAGGCCATCTTTATGTAGAGCAACAATTCTTTTTATTAGATCCTCAGAGGGTTTTTTGCCACAAGGTGCCATGTTGAACTTCCAGTGACCAGTATGAGAGAGTGAGAGCGATAACACCAAATTTAACACACCTGCTCCCCATTCACACCTGGTACCTTGTAACACCAATTTGGAGATTTTCACTTAGGGGTTTACTAACTTTTATTGCCAGCGGTTTAGCGATTAATGTCTGTGTGTTTAGATATTTTGAGAGGACAGCAAATTGACACTGGTATACAAGCTGTACACTCACTACATTACATTGTAGCAAAGTATAATTTCTTCAGTGTTGTCACATGAAAAGATATAATAAGAGTGTACTCATTTTTGTGAGATACTCTAAATCTGGCAAGATCCCTGAAAGATGTTCAGATGTGCCTATTCATCCCATCACAACCATCCTCACCCTAAGGTTACAATCTGTTTATATCAATCAATAAATCAATCAATAAATCATGATATGGCCAACTGTTTCTGGGGATTCTACAAAACACTTAATAACCTCTTGGAGCAACAAACCAACCTGAACCCAGAGGATAGAGAAATCTCTATAGCATGCTATTTGAAAAGTTTGGGCTAGCTCAAAATCTCCAGTCAAGCAAGGTCCTCTATGGAGATGCCGACCTCCAAGGAGAAATTAATTATCATGATCAAGACCATGCCCATAGACAAAGCTCCAGGGCCTGATGGGTTTTCTCTGGTATATTATAGGACACTCCAGCAACTACTATAATCTTGACCAAAGCTTATAATTGTATTCTACAGGGCCACCCTATACCCACTGATTATGTGAACATATCTGTCATACCAAAGGAAAAAAAGATCCTTCCCTCTGAGCAATCAAATCAATATTACATTCTTCCTCCTGAATCTGAAATCCCCAAATCTTTCCAAATGTCCTTGCAAACTGCCTAATTCCTATTCCTAGCAGTAATCCTCCACAATGATTAAGTGGGCTTTATGCCCAGTATTAAAGCCAGGGTTGACACTTGCAGTATATTCACTCACCCACCTCGCATGATCAGTGAAGTAGCAATTCTTAAAGCAAACTCTCAGGCACACAAGGATAGGAGAAAACATGTACAAACAGATAAACACAAATTACTCCACACCAGTCACAGATGTGAAAGTGAATAAACGTAAAGCCATTTTAGCAGACTATTCCCTAACAAAAGGCACTCAATAAGGATAAAATATATTGAAGGTACCATCATTCTCTCCTTGGAAGACACCTTTAAAGAGAACATCCTTTCTCTCTTAACTGGGATATGTTGGGTCCTCAAAAAATTTGCATCAACTCACACACCTGGTTTGAGAGGAATAGCATCTTAAAAATGAATGTTCTACCTCAAAACTCTCCTAATCCACACACCCTCCTCTTATCTACAATCAGTAAACAGTAGATTTATCCAATTATTATAGGCATATAAGCCCCTTAGAAAAATAAACACGATAGTGCTCTTATCTAAGAACATGAGAGGTATTATTACCTGTTTTTACTAGGCTGTCCACTTTTCAAGAGTGACTGACTGGTGCATAAATGTTTCATTTAAAGTGAAACTTCACTTTCTCAATCAACATCGACTATTTTGAATCCTTATGCCTTGTACACACTACAAGTTTTTTTGAAACAAAAAAAAACTGACAGCTCCGGTTGGAACCACTCTACGAATTATCCGAAGTTAAAGCAGAGATCTCCCCCCGATGAGCTGTTGTGTTCTGACAAGTGGACAGCTCTCCTGCCAGAACACTCCGATCAGTGCTCTCTGCCATTGGCTGAGAGTGCTGATCAGGAGTCGGTTGGCTTCTGGTTTTCCACCATGCTCGTCCGACAGAAGCCTACCAAACAGACAGACCGACATACACACGGTTTCAGCTGGCTTTTATTGAACTGGCCAATGTCTCCTGACATTCGATCCATGTGTACAGGGCTTTAGGCTGCTAGCATTAGTAAACAGATAGAAAAGTATATAATATTTACTTGTTTTAAACTGTTTTTTTACATTTATTCCGTTACTTCCTAGTCTCCATGCCTAGACAAATAATGTCATACATCCCAGGAGTCTTCAGGAGGGGAGCAGGGGTTTTCTCAGCTAAGCACACCCTCCTGCCTGCATGCCTAAGCTAAGGGCAGATAGATTCCAGTAAATGCTACATGAATCATCTGCCCTTACTCAAGATGGCCACAGCCAGAAATTCTAGGGGGGTGCTTTTCTACGTGATTTCTCAGCAAAATAAAGCATAGAGACATTGATGGATAGGGGAGTTTGCTTTGAATAATAATAATTAATTAACCACTTTCAGACCGGACCAATTTGCAGCCAAAGGACCAGGCCCCTTTTTGCGATTCGGCAATGCGTCGCTTTAACTGACAATTGCGCGGTCGTGCGACGTGGCTCCCAAACAAAATTGACGTCCTTTTTTTCCCACAAATAGAGCTTTCTTTTGGTGGTATTTGATCGCCCCTGCGGTTTTTATTTTTTGCGCTATAAACAAAAATAGAGCGACAATTTTGAAAAAAATGCATTATTTTTTATTTTTTGCTATAATAAATATCCCCCAAAAATATATAAAAAAACATTTTTTTTCCTCAGTTTAGGCCGATACGTATTCTTCTACATATTTTTGGTAAAAAAAATCGCAATAAGCGATTATTGATCGGTTTGCGCAGAAGTTATAGCGTTTACAAGATAGGGGATAGTTTTATAGCATTTTTATTAATAATTTTTTTTTATTATTAATGGCGGAGATCTGCGATTTTTTTTGTGACTGCGACATTATGGCGGACACATCGGACATTTTTGACACATTTTTGGGACCATTGTCATTTTTACAGCAATTAATGCATTTAAATGCATTGATTTCTGTATAAATGACACTGGCAGTTTAGGAGTTAACCACAAGGTGGCAGTGTAGGGGTTAAGTAGGCCTAGGGGTGTTTTTTTTTTACTGTGGGGGGGCGTGGCTGTCAGCTAGTGAATGCTGATCTCTGCTCCAATCACAGGGAGCAGAGATCGGCGTCACTAGTTGCTAGGCAGAACGGGGAGATGCTGTTTATCTCGGCATCTCCCCGTTTAGCCGCTCCGTGAGACGATCGCGGGAGTCCCCGCGGCGATCGAGTCCGCGGGGACCGCGGCCGGACTCACGGGGGTCCCGACCGGCGCGGGAGCGCGCCGCTCCCGGCGCGCTCCCGATGGCACGGACAGGCTAAAGGAGGGACGTATATATACGCCCTCCTGCCTGTACGTGCCATTCTGTCGACGTATATCGTCGTGCGCCGGTCGGCAAGTGGTTAAATATCGCTTTTCGCTTGTGATGCTAAGATGCAGTGTAGTTCCACTTTAAAGGCTGGGTAAAAGTAAAACTAAAAATGTCCCTATTTCCCCATTCCCACATTGTCATGAATCCATACAACAGTCCATTTAACATTTATATGAACATCTCAATTGAACCTACTCTAATGCCGCGTACACACGATCGCACATTCCGACAACAAAATCCATGGGATTTTTTCCGACGGATGTTGGCTCAAACTTGTCTTGCATACACACTGTCACACAATTTTGTCGGAAATTCCGAACGTCAAGAACGCGGTGACATACAACACGTACGATGGCACTCGAAAGAGGAAATTCAATAGCCAGTGAGCCACCCTTTGGGCTCCTTCTGCTAATCTCATGTTAGTAGAAGTTTGGTGAGAGATTCACGCTGTTCAGCCTCGTGCTTTTCCGATCGTTACTGCTTTTCAGTTTGTGCTTGTGGGTTCGTATTTATATTACGTATTTGATCTTCAGTGCGTTCTTGTCTGCTCGTTTCCGATTTTCAGCTCCGGCTTTTCTGTTTTTCAGTGCTTTCTGTTATTTTGTTCTGACCAGCTGACCGTTTTGAAGCCATGAGGACCCTCACCCCGGACCAGAGGGTTTATAACTACCATCTGGCCAGAGCCATAAGAGTGGTGGAGAACCCTTTTTCCGGATAATGGCCAGCCGGTTACGCCTATTCCTTATCGCCAATCAACATGGCGGAATATAAACTTAACCATCTAATCCTTGCATGCTGCATTCTACACAACTTTTTAAGGAGAAATTCAATGAACTGTGTTGCCTCAGTTGGGCCTGAGGCCAGACTTCAAGAAGAAACCCTGACGGGGCTTGAAGCTGGTCGTCCTAGCTTGCCCCCCCAAAGCGCCTGCAAAGTAAGACAGAAGTATGTCGAGTACTTTGCGGGCAGGGGGGACATTTATATGCCAGAAACTGTTTAAGAAACATTTTATCAAATTTTTTTTTACTTAAACTGATTTCCTTTGATTTACTGCATGGGTGTCTTTTAGCTGTCTCCTAGAATCTACAATGGGCTTTTCTTTTTGGACATTTTCGTCAATAGTGCAAATGTAATTTATTTGATACATGAGGTGACAATCTCTTCTTCAGCAAAATATTATTATGTTGTGGGTCTGCTACACACACCCACTTTGTTTTTGTTGTTAATGTATGTAATGCATTACTGAGATAAATATTCATCATTTTTAGCGCCATGAATGAATTTTGGGGAGTGATGTCTCTCTACTTTCAGTCACTACACTGCCCCCACAGTTAGAAACACCTTCCTAGGACACACTTAACCCCTTGATCTCCACTTAGTGTTAACCCCTTTCCCTGCCAGTGACATTTATACTGTAATCAGTGGTTATTTTTAGCTTTATAAATGTCAATGGTCCCAAAAAAGTGTCAAAAGTGTCTGATCAGTCCGCCGCAATGTCGCAGCCCCGCTAAAAATCACAGATCGTGATTATTGATAGTGGCTGTTATAGCCGCTAAAAACACAATGGCTCAGTGCCAGGGATTCCCCTGACAACACTGTCAACCCGTGGTTGCAGGAAATAAATTATCTTCGGCTATGGCCGGCCTTAGTTGTAACCTGCATGCACTTAATAAAAGGCATGGACTCTGCTTCTTTGCTACAAATACTGTAGTGCTGGCTTTTAAGAAACAGATAATTACCAGCCCATGGAGTACAGCGCTGTTTTCCCCACAGCCAGTTTATCTTAGGGCTCCAGATCCCTATCTTGGATTTGGGAGCTGGCTGTGATTTTCTACTTTCTCACACCTGGCTCCCCACTGTATGCACATGTATGAAACGCAGCAGTACTGGTTTTGGAGCCCCCTGGAGCGTGTGAGATGATCTCAGGACCCTCTAGCCAGGTCATTTTTAATCGAACACATTTCTAAACTTCTACAATCCAAATGGCCCACCAAAGCAAAATGTTTTACTGAAAGGTTGTATCAATTTTTCTTGAAGATCTATGAAATGGAAAAATTAAGAAAACACAGCAAAGTGCTCATCTAACTGCATGTTACCATTACACAAGTGGATTTTTGTGGTGTGGTGTCACTTATTTAGAATAATAGCCAAATGCACAGGTAAAGTTAATGCCAACTGGCCCACACTGCAAAAAAAGTACAGGTCTGGTTTTCTTACTGTTCCCATGTGTTGGCAATCCATTTTAAATGATGCCCAAATTATCGCTTGCTAATGTATACTGTATAGCAGTGACGGCGAACCATGGCACCCCAGATGTTTTGGAACTACATTTCTCATGATGCTCAAGCACTCTGCAGTGTAGTTGAGCATCATGGGAAATGTAGTTCCACAACATCTGGGGTGCCAAGGTTCGCCATCACTGGTGTATAGTATGTAATAACCTAAAAAAATGCGTATAATAGGTTCTCCAAGTTTTCCAGTTTCTTCACTGCTAACGAGATCAAATATTTTTTTTAACATGCCATAGAAGGGTTGTTTCACTGTAAATTATATTGTAGATTAGATTTAGAATCCTATGTCTACCGGGGCCTCTTTAAATCACAGCCAGTTTTACAATTCAAGGGAATTACATTTTAAGTTAATCACAATACCTGCCAATAAGGATGAGGATGGCAAAATTATAAATGCATTGTTTCCAACACTCTTGAGGCCACCCTGCATTGTTTTTGTAATAATTGTTTTATTACTGAGAGTTATTTAGTCATATCTCATCTTGTCCATCTCCATAGAGAGCACCATGTAGCACATCACCACAGACCTTGTATGGACTTTGGAGTTTCTGTATTCAGCAGGGAAAGAAAAGACACTGGAACTGTACTGAGGTCTCTTATCAGAAATAGATAAACACAGTTAACCAGAACAGATCTCCTATTTTCTAAAAAAATTCAACAGATTTTTAATAAATAACAGCACCCAAACAATTACTTGGCAACACAATATAGCACATTTACCTTTTAAAAAAAATATGTGACAATTATGATTTTCATCTAGCCATTATCAAATTAAAAATAGTCCCAAAGTTTATTAGGTTCTTGTAATGTAAGAACAAACCTGTTGGCAGCTAAAACAAGAACTACAGGCCCTTAGTGGTACACAGTCACCAACAGGGATGTTTTTTTTGCTTTTTTTTTTTTTGTGCAGCTTATTTAAGACCCATCTCGCTGTCAAAAAAGAAGAGGGTTGCTTAACTTCAGTAGTAGTGCTATAGTGATTTAAGAGAAAACCACAGTAAGTAGCTGGGAATGTTGGATAGCAGCAGTGGCTTAGCTCATGAAGATAGCTAAGATTGGAATTACCCTCCAAAAGTTAAGTATCTCTCTTTTTTTTCTATAGGGTAAGCTTGCTTTAAATTCAGCAGTCTAGTGACAGGGTCCCTTTACAGTGGACCTTTGAGTAATTTTATAATTCCCTTTTAATAAATTCTTGACATGCCACAATATACAACATCAGTATTACAAGAAAAAAACTCTACCTTTTATCATTAAATTGCAGTCCTGTATTGTACATATGATATTTTTGGACAGTTACATTGGTCCAGCTTAATTACGCATATACCAAACCTGGTCAATTCCCTGAAAACTGGAAATCACTGTATAAGACACCAGTTTTACAGTGATTTCGATTAGCTTCCAAGTCTCATGGCAAATGACTGCCCTGCTGCTTACCGAACACAGTAGGTTGCCTGCTCGAAATGAGCTCAAAGAATGCTTTGCAACTTTGCCTTTGCCCTCCCGTCTCCATTTGAGAGAACCTGTGAAGAAGGCCCCTCTAGAAAAGCCATGATTTCCGATATATTGTATATCAGATCCTGTATACTACAACAGTACATTCTTGTATCTTGAAATGGGAAGTGCTGCTGGGCCGTGCACTCTCCATGGCGGTCTGGTCGGTGTTTTGCTCACAAGCCCATAAAAGCTACACGTGCATCATTTATAAGACAAATGATTATAAGATTTTTTTACAACATACTATTTTTCCTTCTGTTTCCAACAGGTCTTGGAGATGTAACTCAAGGTTTGGGATCTCTGTTTCACATTCCATGTATGTGGCCAAAAATGATACCTTTCTGGGAGGAAGTTAACTCACTCCTTTCCAACAGGCCTGTCCACCTAGACCCGCTAATGCATCTTTTTGTCCTTCCGCTGCGGGAGCTAGGAAAAACCTAAAAAAATTGATGACGCACATTTTCACAGCGGTTAGATGTTTAATTACTGCCCAGTGGAAACAGACATCCCCCTCAAAGTTTACTGCTTTTCTACAGCGGATTAGAGAAGTGAGATCCATGGCATACCCTACAGCGAGACTGCGCAATAACCTAGCTAAGTTTACTGCTGTATGGGATGCTTGGAATGATTACTTAGCCCTTAATGCAACTTAATCATCTTGGGCTACAGCACACTGAGTGGCTTCTTTTTCCTCTCTCTTTGGGGTTTGGTACCCCGTCACTTTTGTCTATCCTCATTGCTCTTGATATATTTCATCCCTCTTATGTACCGTGTTGCTGCATTGTATTGATACCATTTATTATGTTTTGTTTATTTTACTTGTTTTAGCATTGCATGGTCTTGTATAGGCTGACATGCTTTGGGGTCACTGCTGTGGCTTTGGAGTGGGTCACCCCAGTTGCTGTTTTCATTATGTGAGAAACTGTTTATTCGCTATTCTACATTTTGTGACCCGTGCAATCTCATGTTGCAGTGATTTCTGATAACTATGGTATGTGTCTCTCAATTTTTTTTTATTGTTTTATTCTTCTTTGTAAAACTTTAAAAAATTTCTTTAAATAAACATAAAAAAAAAAATAATCTTTGTATTTTCTCAATGAATGCAAAGCATTATTTGACTGGCCAAAGTGGAGATCATGACATCACCATTCACCTCTCCACCTCATCCAATCAGAGAATCAGTTAATGCTTTGCACTCTATGAAAAAATGCAAAGCGTTCTCTGATTGGCACCCATGTCAATTGGGTGACCTCCTGTATTCAGTAAACGGCAGAACAGCCATATGGTATGGGACCTGGAAGCTAGTGAATATCACTGTAGTAGCGTAGCGGTGTCTACTTCAGTGATTTCCAGCTTCCAGGGGGATCAGCCAAGTTGGACCATTGTAACTAAGTAAATATATCCATACCTGGAATTTTTCTTTAAGCTTTGGGCAAGTCATAACACCCAGGCTGAGACAAAGTCATCAGTCTGCTGCAGGTAAGGATTTCCTTAGTCTCCTCATCCTCATCGATCGCCGTTAAACTGTAACTTTGTAGCAAGTCAAAGTTGAAAGGCTGCAGCATTATGCAGATTTGTGTCAGACATTTGTGAACACAGGAAAGAGCTACAGAGTTACCAGGTAATACATGATATTGTCATCTCTGAGCCAGCCTTTCAGTCCCAGAAGTAGAAACTGATGCCTGGGAGATGGAGGAAAAATCCTAAAAAAAATATCAGAGGGAGTACTGTGATCTTTGAAAGATATTAAAAACATGTATGTATTACACTTACAGATTCACATTTGGTGCGAACATATTTCTGATGTGTTTGCAAAAAAATATGTCCACTTTAAATGCTTTAAATTTTTTATATTATTTTTTGCTAAAATACCTAACTAGGAGGTTAACAATGATAGCTGATTGAATTTGTGCTGTCTCCAAGGTGCACTTAATGTGTGCACAAGTGATGACTATTCATCCAGACTGACCTGCCAGTAGCCATATACCTCATCCAAGACAGATAATCATCTAGTATAAGAATGGAGAAATGCTGTTGTTTGATTGCTTTGTTGATGTCTCTGGAATCCAAAAGAAGTCTGACATTTTCATCTCTGGTGCTGTAACTGTTACAAGGCTAAGGATTTCAGTTCAAGTTTCAGAAGACTTTGTTTAGGTTGACTTATGATGGCAAGATTCATGCAGCCTTCTATATTGGATGTGACTTGGAGAAGGGGGGGGAGCACACAGTCCTTTAAAAATGTATTTTGTATTTCAGATATCTTTATTCCCCTCTAATAGCTGTAGCTCCATGCATACTTTATTTCTCGGCTGGTGTCATTTTCATACATATATACAACCCCTTGCAAAAAGTATGTGTAGCGATACCCCCAATTAAGAGGGCCGCAAATTTGATTTGGGTCCCTGAGTACAGCTCCACCAACCCCCCGGCAATCTGCTCTACCCGCTCTGGCACAGTTAATCAACAGGGGTATATGTATGCACATATAAATATCACTTATACTCTAAATGTAATCGACTCAAACTCACAGGCAGACTGCTAGCTGAAATAACTGTCTTTACTTTTGGCAATGTGAAAAGTAATGGTAACATGCATTAAACATTTGACTTACAACACATGAGCAGGTCCCTGCAGTATGTACTATAAACATGTATACATATATGGCTGGACAGCAATGGGGAACGGAGCGCCACGTGTAGCGACCATCTGCTAGGCACCCCTGAGGTGCAACAAATCTAACTGTGACTACCTAACGGACCAGGCCTGATCCCTAACAATAGAGCTCAGTCCTTGAGGGAACACAGTATTCTTCACCGGCACAAGAACTGTAGAGGTGGTGCACATGTAGAATTAAATGGTGTATTTGTAATCCACAAGAAAGAACAATCTTCTGCTCTGAGGTAAATGGCCTTGGCAGTCTGATAGGCATAAAGTGAGATAACAGTATAAGATGAGCTTTTCAGCTCGCTCACCACTCCGGATACCGTCCTTAGCTCCGGGACCTCCACTGGCGGCGTCCGGCCTCGTTCGACACAGCCCCTGCGCTCCGGTCCTCCCTCTGACCATCCGTTCTCAGGCGAAAGTCTCCGTTCTGCACAGGCTGACAGTGAGGCGTGAGAGTCTCTCTCAGTCTGCTGCAAGGCCCAGGCTTCCGGCCTTCAGCAGTCCCGGTCCGCACAGGTGTCTCCTCTCTCTGTGATCCCTGCGTCAGAAGAGGAAGAGGCGGGCCTTCCTCTTTCCTTATATATCCTCCCCCATCAGCCTCTCGGGCGGAAACAACCAACCTCCCGGGAGCCTGGGGAATTATGGGAATCGTAGTCTTATCCCCTAAAAGGGGAACAACCCCGCTACACACTCCCCCCACTTTGAATCTTTGGTCCCCAAAGACATTGTTCAATCTACAAGCCTTTTTTGAAACAACACGTTCACATAATTCAGACAGAGGAGCTTCCCACCAATTATCATAGGATGGGGAGCTGTCCTGTCTACAGGTCGCTTCAGTGAGGGCGACCTGTCTAACTGTGCCAGAGAGTGAGCTGGGGTTGCCCTCCACCAAATGAACAGTGGATGGGTCAGGGCGTTCAACACTCCTCCTTGCTGTGGTAACAGGGTCCTCTGAACTTTCTCCCATTTGGGGGTAGGTTAGCTTCTTGGGAGGCCTCACAACTCTACGAGCTCTCTGTTCTCTTGGAATTTCAGGCACTGACACCACAGGCTCTTCTTCAGGAACACACTCTGGGAACATCACTGGTTGTGGAACTACTTCCTCTTCTTCTGAGTAGAGACCAGGGATATCCTCCCAGCACTCAGGCACAACACTGAATGGAACAAACTCTGTAGCTTCTGGGTTCAATGTTCTATCTTCCACATCCTCAGCAAGTGGAAGATCTATGGCGGAATTTCCTGGAGTTGAGGAAGGCCATAGCCTTTCAAATTCCCCTTTTTCTTCTTCAGCCGGTTGGAGGTCTTGTCCCCCTTTAGTTTGGGAGGTCTGGGACCAAGTGTTGGATCTGGGGGTATCCAGAATGGAAACAGACTCAGGTAAGTCTCTCACTGGAGGTATTCTGACTGCTTCAGTGAGTGGGAGCAAGTGATTCCTATGCCAGGTCTTCAAAGGCCCCACTCTCCCTTCTGGCTTCAACTTATAGACAGGCAATCCTGGTAGCTTTCTACAGATGATATATGGCTCTGATCTCCATCTATCAGCAAGCTTGTGTTTTCCAGGGATCCCTAGATTGCGTAACAGTACACGGTCCCCAGGCTGTAGGTCTTGTACTCGAACCTTCAAATCAAAGTTCCGCTTGTTTCGGGCCCCTCTCTGGTCAGAGGCCGCCTGAGCTTTCTCATAAGCTATTTTCAAACTGTGCCTCAGTCTGTCCACATATCCTTGGTGGGAGGCAACAGAGGCATGGTCTAAAGAAATGCCGAAGGCCAGATCCACTGGCAACCTTGCTTCTCTCCCAAACATAAGCCGGTAGGGGGAGAAACCCGTCACATCACTGGTTGTACAGTTGTAAGCATGCACCAGAGCTGAAATGTGTTGGCTCCAATGTTGCTTCTTCTCTGTCTCTAAAGTTCCCAACATGTTCAATAGGGTCCGGTTGAACCTTTCAGGCTGAGCATCCCCTTGAGGGTGATATGGTGTAGTTCTAGTCTTCTCCACTCCTAAAGAATCTAGTAACTTCCGGATCAGGCGACTCTCAAAGTCCCTTCCTTGATCTGAGTAAATTCTCTGTGGTAGTCCATAATGAACAAAGTACTTTTCTAGGAGCACCTTAGCCACTGTAGAAGCCTTCTGGTCCTTGGTTGGGAAAGCCTGGGCATAACGGGTGAAATGGTCGGTTATCACCAGAACATTTCCCAATCCACTCAAATCGGGTTCGAGGCAGAGAAAATCAATGCATACCAGATCCATTGGGCCTTGACTCTGTAGATGGCCCATTGGGGCAGCTTGATGGGGTAAAGTTTTCCTCTGAATGCATCGTGCACAGGAATGGCAATACTCCTCCACTTCGGCCCTCATGCAGGGCCAATAAAACCGGTCTCTGACAAGTTGGAAGGTTCTCTCTGCTCCCAAGTGATCATGCTGGTCATGTAGGGCAATCAGCACCGTCTCTCGATGCTTTTCGGGGAGAAACAGCTGCCACTTATCTTCTGAGCTATCAGAGGGGCCCCTTCGGTAGACTACTCCCTGATGCACCTGTAATTTGTCTAACTCTCTCCTCAGTAGGCGAGCCTCTTTGGAAGGGTGAAGTCGAAGTCCCTCTGGACTCTTGTTTTCCAATGCTTCCAGGACCAATTTCCCCATGGGGTCTTCCAATTGGTCACACCTTAACTCTTTCTTTGACAACTTCGGTAAGCACTCTTCTTCTAGTCGAGTTACCCCACAGTAACATTTTTGGACTCCCACTGTGGTAACTCCTATCTCTTCAGCTCTGGATCCTCCTCTGGCTTGGAGTTCAGCCCCCTGACAAAGGGCTCGCACTCCTTCTGGTGCCACTTGAGTCCAGTCTTCCCAATCATCGAAAATGACATGAGATCTTCGGGACAGGGCATCTGCATCCCTATTTCCAGCCCCTGGCCTGTACTTGAGGCTGAAATTGAATCCAGATAACGCCGCCAACCATCTGTGTCCAGTTGCATCCAGCTTGGCGGTGGTGAATAGGTAGGTCACTTGTGGGTGGGGTAGTTCTTCTCTGAGGGGGTCAGGCTCCGGCTCACATAGGCCACTGGTCGCAGCTGATCTTCATACTCCTGGTAGAGTACTCCACCTAGGCCCTCATGGCTGGCATCAACATGTAGCTCATATGGTCTAGTGGGGTCAGCATAGGCCAAAACTGGGGCCGTGGTGAGACTCCTCTTCAAGGTTCGGAAAGCCTCTTCACACCTTGAGTCCCATTGGTCTTGAACCGATTCACCGGGCTTCCTGGGCCCCAACCCATCTTCCTCTCCTTCTGTCTTGAGCAGCTCGTTTAGGGGTTTCGCAATACGGGCGAACCCATCCAAAAACATGCGGTAGTAGGAGCAGAACCCCAAGAAAGATCGAAGTTCGGTGACTGTTGTGGGTCTTGGCCACGAAGTAACTGCCTCCAACTTCTCAGGGTCTGTAGCCACTCCTTTTTCAGACACTATGTGTCCCAGATAATTCACAGAAGACTGGTAAAACCGGCACTTCTCGGGGGAAAGTTTGAGTCCCTCTTCACTGAGCCTCTTCAATACTTTCTCCAATCTGGCTTCATGTTCTTCCAAAGTTTTTCCAAAGACAATGACATCGTCCAGGTACACAAGGACTTCTATGAGGTTCATGTCTCCAGCAGTCCTTTCCATGAGGCGTTGAAAGGTAGCAGGAGCTCCAGACAGGCCCTGAGGCATCCTGTTGAACTCAAAGAACCCTACTGGGGTTATGAAGGCAGTCTTTTCTCTATCTTCTAGATGCATGGGGATTTGATAGTACCCACTCTTGAGGTCCATCACACTGAACCACTTAGCTCCAGATAAACTCTGTAAGGCATCCTCTATCCTTGGCGTGGTGTACTGATCAGGAATGGTCCTCCTGTTGAGAGTTCTGTAGTCAATGCTGAGCCTCAACGACCCATTCTTCTTCCAGACTACCACTATTGGGGAGGCATAGGGGCTTCTGGACTCCCGAATCACTCCCGTCTTCTTCAGTTCCGCAAGCTGCTCCCTCAGATCCTCCAGATCTGCTAGCGGGACCCGCCTGACTCTCTCTCTGAATGGCTTGTCCTCTTGCATGCGGATCCGATGGGTGGCACTCCTTGCACAACCCAGATCAAACTCATCTTTTGAGAAAATCTTCTCCCATCTGGTCAGCTGGGCCTTGGCTCTCTCCTTCCAAGCTCCAGGTAGGTTTGGGTTTTCCATGGAGAGTTTCTTCCAAACATCTTCTCCTTCACCCGCCCCTTTCACTTCTGACCAGCCAACTGGGACCGCAACAGCATCCTGGCAGGGATCTCCATGGGCCGCTCCGTGGGGTTCCTCACACTCACTGGGACTCTTCCTCTGGCCTTCTTCAGTGCCTTGATTGGGATTACTTCCGGTATCACTTCCAGGCCTGAGTGACCATCCATTGGGTCAGATTCCAGCGTAACAAAGGGGCCAGGCTGCTCCCAATTAAGCTTCACCGTGGCCCTAAGGCAGGTTACCTCTCCAGGCTGTAGCACCGCTCCTTCTCTTCCAAGTCTCCACACCTTCCCTATCCCCTCACTCGGGGTCTTCTGCTCTAGGACCAACCGCTGATAGGCCGCCTTCAGCATGGGATGGATCTTGGGAGCTGAATGATTATGCTTCTTTGCAAGGGGGGTCAGGAGCCTCCGGACCAGATCTGTGTTTGTCCCTATAATCAGGGAGGTCTTGCTGGTTCCAGGCGGGCGAGGGCACACCACTGCTAAGGTGTCAAACACTTCAGTCTTCCCAGCCACGAATGGATCAAAGGTCAATTGTATAGGCAGGTATCCATCGTAGGGGATACTCTGAGTTCCCAGTCCCCATATCTCCAGCTCCTCTATCTTCTGAATAGGCAAATGACTCAGGTATCTATCATAGAAGTCCCTGTACAATAAGGTCACTTGTGCTCCAGTGTCTAGGAGGGCCTGCGTGTATACTCCTTCCACCTGGATGGGTACAGTAGGAGATGGACCAACCAGCTCTTCTGGG
The DNA here is from genome assembly GCA_028564925.1 of Lithobates sylvaticus. Classification (NCBI taxonomy): domain Eukaryota; kingdom Metazoa; phylum Chordata; class Amphibia; order Anura; family Ranidae; genus Lithobates; species Lithobates sylvaticus. The sequence continues at coordinate 132,186,047 of CM053038.1, forward strand.
TAGGGCCGAGTTGATGCTGTCTTCTTCTTTGGACTCTTTTCTTTCCAACTAGATTTGCGCTTTATTCTTTCCTGAGCCTGGTATGCATTAATTTTCTCCCTCTCTATGGGAGTACGAACCCGCTGAGGGACATTGTTATCTCTCATTTTTAAAGGTTCTCGCTTGGGAGTGCTGTGTCTCTTCGGAGGGGTCTTGCCCCCTCTCTCTGGGGTGTATCTTGGTTGATGAACCCTGGGTTCCTTCCGAGGGGTTTGGTCTCCTCGCTTTCTTTTCATGCTATTCTTCTTGGAGCTCACTGAAGGTGGTGGGCACCCGGTTGACTCCTTCACCGGGGCCCTCTGGAGTTTCCCGCCGGCTGGCGGCTATCTGTTTTCTTCCTCTTGGGACTGGAATATACCGCTGCAATATGGCCCACTCCCCCACAGTTAAAACAGATCATCTCTCCCCAGTCAGGTGGGGATGCTGGTGCTGAAACAGTTGGAAATAATTCCCTCCTGCTTGCTTCTTTCTTGGGACTGGGCGTCTCTTTCGCCACCAAAGAGGTCAGTATCTCCATCATCTGGGACATCTGCAACTTCAGAGCATCTACTTCTGTCTCTCTTTCAGGGGTTAAGGCCGACCTGACCGTTGCCACTGGAAGTTTTGTAGACCCCATCGCCTGTTTTTCCCGTTTCTCTTCCAACATGGCCTCTTCCTCTCTGACCATCCGAATGAGATCGGGGTAGTCCAGGCTCTTCCCATCCTGTCGGGTACGTAGTACTAGTGCAACAGGGTCTAGGGGTTGGGCTCCCCTCATCACCTGCTGAGCACGGGCTTGGTCTACCTTCCCCGGATCTATCCCCTTCTTCAGGATAATCCTATGCAGGATCTTGTCTATACGTCCCATATACTCCGATAGCTTCTCCCCCGTCTTCTGGTAACAGTGTTCCAGTTGATAGGTAAGCTCCGTGATTTTCTCTGTCCCACCAAACACACTTTCCAGGATGTCTAGGTAATCCTGGGCAGTGCAATCTTTCTTGCTTCTTTCTTCAGGTTGCGTATGGCCTCTAAGGCAGGCCCTTTTAGGCTCTCAACAATCCTTTGCTTCTTTCTACCTTCTGGGACCTCCCATTCTTCCAAGGCCTGTGTGGCGCCATCTAACCACTCTTCAAATCCCTCTTCCCCCGGGGGTACAGGTTTCCTCCCTGAAAACATCCGGAGTTTCCTGTATCCCGACATCAGGTAGTCCCCGGGGTCTCTTCTGCACTGAGTCACAATCTCCCCTAGGACAGCGCACAGTTCTGCACTAAGAGTGGTTTTCACAGGTGTGGGATTCTCTGTGTCCTTCTGCTCTTCCGCCTTCGGGGATAGCATGGTTTTCATTTGAAAACAGTCTCCCTTGCACGGCAGCGCATGCAGCAATTGATAGGTCCGGCCATCCAGTGCTTGTATGCTTTGGCTCCTGAACTGCTCTGGGGTCTCACTTCTCCATTCTACTAGGGCGTATGTACACCCGGCATCATTTCTCATGTCCATTATCCGTGCTTTGTGGCATGGGGATAGGGACATTATGAGCTGCTTGACTGCCTCTTCCTGCCATATCCCTGGCAGTTCAATGACTGCTGCTGCGGCTGGATCAGTGCCCCATATTGTGTACCACCGTCCCACTTCTATCGGGTCCATGCCGGTACCTTCTGGCGGCTTTTCCCGCTGTCTCAGGATCCCGGACGAGCCCCCACGTGTAGCGATACCCCCAATTAAGAGGGCCGCAAATTTGATTTGGGTCCCTGAGTACAGCTCCACCAACCCCCCGGCAATCTGTTCTACCCGCTCTGGCACAGTTAATCAACAGGGGTATATGTATGCACATATAAATATCACTTATACTCTAAATGTAATGGACTCAAACTCACAGGCAGACTGCTAGCTGAAATAACTGTCTTTACTTTTGGCAATGTGAAAAGTAATGGTAACATGCATTAAACATTTGACTTACAACACATGAGCAGGTCCCTGCAGTATGTACTATAAACATATATACATATATGGCTGGACAGCAATGGGGAACGGAGCGCCACGTGTAGCGACCGTCTGCTAGGCACCCCTGAGGTGCAACAAATCTAACTGTGACTACCTAACAGACCAGGCCTGATCCCTAACAATAGAGCTCAGTCCTTGAGGGAACACAGTATTCTTCACCGGCACAAGAACTGTAGAGGTGGTGCACATGTAGAATTAAATGGTGTGTTTGTAATCCACAAGAAAGAACAATCTTCTGCTCTGAGGTAAATGGCCTTGGCAGTCTGATAGGCATAAAGTGAGATAACAGTATAAGATGAGCTTTTCAGCTCGCTCACCACTCCGGATACCGTCCTTAGCTCCGGGACCTCCACTGGCGGCGTCCGGCCTCGTTCGACACAGCCCCTGCGCTCCGGTCCTCCCTCTGACCATTAGGTTCTCAGGCGAAAGTCTCCGTTCTGCACAGGCTGACAGTGAGGCATGAGAGTCTCTCTCAGTCTGCTGCAAGGCCCAGGCTTCCGGCCTTCAGCAGTCCCGGTCCGCACAGGTGTCTCCTCTCTCTGTGATCCCTGCGTCAGAAGAGGAAGAGGCGGGCCTTCTTCTTTCCTTATATATCCTCCCCCATCAGCCTCTCGGGCGGAAACAACCAACCTCCCAGGAGCCTGGGGAATTATGGGAATCGTAGTCTTATCCCCTAAAAGGGGAACAACCCCGCTACATATGGAATCACCACCCTTGGAAAATGTTCATTCAATTGTTTAATTGTGTTAAAAAAAAAAAAAAAATGACAGACATTCCAACCTTCTAGCTTTAAGAAACACAAAAAAAAAAGAAAGAAAGAAAACTGTAGTCAGTTGCAACTGTTTTTGCAGATCAACCCAAAAATATTGAATCACTTAATTCCAATGGCGCGTACACACAAGAGGACTTTTCGACAGCAAAGGTCCGACGGAACGAATCCGTCGGACAATTCGATCGTGTGTGGGCTCCATCTGACTTTTGCTGTCGAAAAATCCGACAGACTTTAGAAATAGAACATGTCCGCTGGACCCAGTTCGGAACTCCGCCGGACCCAGAAAAATCCACTGGTCTGTGTGCTAGTCCGACGGACAAACAACGACGCTAGGGCAGCTATTGGCTCCTGGCTACGAACTTCATTATTCTATTCCGGTTGTACGTCATCTCGTTAGAATCTGTCAGAATTTAGTGTGATTGTGTGTGGCCAAGTTCGTTCATTCAAAAAGTTTGTCGGAACTCTGTCAAAAGTCAGTCCGAAAAACCGTCGGACCTAGTCCATCGAAAAGTCCGCTCGTGTGTACGCGGCATAAGGAAAATATTATGGAATCACAATGCACTTTGCAGTTCTAAGACAAACATTTGCAAAATGTTGTCATCATCACCAAACATTCTTTCAATTGATGGAATAAGAAAAATGTCCAAAATCTCAATATAAACGTATGCATTTATTGAAGAGTGTGACGGACCTAGCCGGGACACGGGCTGTTGGAGGGGACTGAGTGCGAGCCTATTGCCTTGTGATTATGGGCCCTGGCATTTGGGGGAACAGTGCTCTTTGAGCTGCAAGCCTGGGACCCCTGAGCTGGTGATACTTGGATTCAGGTCCATGCTGGCCCCCCAATACACATAGAATCTGTATGTGTATTTGGCATATTAGCAAGAGACGCTAATGTCATGACTCATGAACTCCAGCCACCTGTGTTATGTAATTGAGTATAGTCTGGCTTGTAGAAGTGTTTCACCTATTGTTGTGTGTGCTAATTAACCCTGCAATTGAATGAAGGAGCCCAGTGTTGATTAAGATAATTAGCCCATGCTAATTAGGTTAGGCTTGAGTCATCTGTCAACTGTATATAAGTGTGACATGTCAAATAAAGAGTCATTCCTGATGTACCCTACACTGGTGTTGTCTGGTGACTGGGTAAGCTAAGGGGGTCTTGGATTGTGTGGTACCGGACAGAGGAAGCAGTTACGGCGGACATCTTGGGTACGAGGTCCGTCACAAAGAGTTAAAGTGATTGTAAAGTCTCTTTTTTTCCCCTATAAAAATAACAAACATATTATACTAACCTGCTTTGGTGCAGTGGATTTGCACAGAGCAGCCCAGATCCTCCTCTTCTCGGGTCCCTCTTCAGTGCTCCTGGCCCCTCACTCCTGTTGAGTTCCCCCACAGCAAGCAGCTTGCTATAGGGGTAACCGAGCTGAGTCACAGCTCCGTGTGTCCATTCAGACACGGAGCCCCGACCCGGCCCCACCCCTTCTCTCGCCTCATTGGGTAGCTGACATTGATTGACAGCAATGGCGCCTCTGCTTTTATCTCAGCCAGTCAGGAAGGATAATCTCGGATGGCTAATACATTAATGGACATCGCTGGACAGAGATGGGGCTCAGGTAAGTATTAGGGGGGTGCTGGGGCAGCTGCTGCACACAGATGGCTTTTTATCTTAATGCAGAGAATGCATTATAATTAAAAAAAAAATTCTGCCTTTACAACTCCTTCAATGACTGTCATCTCCCCCATACCTTTACCTGACATGCAACCCCATATCATCAATGATTGTTGAAACTTGCATGTTTTCTTCAGGCAAACAAACGTTCCAGCATCATCACCCTGCCCAATGCAGATTTGTAATTCATCATTAAATATTACTTTCATCCAGTCATCCACAGTCCATGATTGCTTTTCTTTAGCCCACTGTAACCTTGTTTTTTTTCCATATAGGGGTTAATGACGGTTTTTCGTTTGACTTTTCTGTATGTAAATCTTATTTCCTTTAGGCGATGTCTTACGTTCACGTTCGCAGACATTGACTCCATTTTCTGACCATTTGTTCCTCATTTGTTGTGTTGTGCATTTTCGGTTTTCAAGGCATATTGCTTTAAGTTTTCTAACTTGATGCTTTGATGTCTTCCTTGGTCTACCAGTGCACTTCCTTTAACAACCTTCCCATTTGATTTGTACTAACGGAAACCATCATTAACACCTAAACAGATAAAAACAAGGTTATAGTGGGCTAAAGAAAAGCAATCATGGATTGTGGATGACTGGATGAAAGTGATATTCGGTAATGAATCACCAATCTGCATCGGGCAGGGTGATGATGCTGGAACGTTTGATTGGTGCTGTTCCAATGAAATGTATGAAGATGACTGCCTGAAAAAAATATGCAATTTTCCACAATCTCTGATGATATGGGGTTGCATGTCAGGTAAAGGTACGGGGGAGATAACAGTCATTAAATCTTTAATAAATGCACAAGTTTATATTGAGATGTTGGACACTTTTCTTATTCCATCATTTAAAATGAAGTTTGGTGATGATGACATCATTTTTCAGGATGTAATCTGATGCAGATGTTGTTTTAGAACTGCAAAGTACGTGGTGATTCCCTAATATTTTCCTCAGAATTGAGTGAATCCATTTTTTCCCTCTGCTTGATCTACAAAAACAGTTGCAACTGACTACAGTTTTCTTTCTTTTTAATTTTTTTAAACTGTTTCTTAAAGCCAGAATGTTTGAATGTTAAATGTTAATAGTTTTGAGGCATGTCTTTTATTCTTTTTTTTTCTACACAATTAAACAATTGAATGAACATTTTCCCAAGAGTGGTGATTCCATACTCTTTTGCCAAGGGTTGTAATAAAAAAAGCATGCCAAGTTCTGGTCTTTCGCTATCACGTGCCAGCTCCTATTTTCTTCAGGAAATTGCTTAGAATCAGTTTATAGTAGAGCTGCACGATTCTGGCTAAAATGAGAATTCTGACTGCAGGCTTTCTGCATTGACAGCTGTTAAATAGGGCAGGGCCACCCGGTGACCTAATGGGTGACCCCACCCCCTCTGACATTACGTGATGTCACATGACGTCAGACGGGGTGGGGTCACATGTATATATATATATATATATATATATATATATATATATATATAGTTCATCCGGGAAGTATTAACAGCGCTTCACTTTTTCCACATTTTGTTATGTTACAGCCTTATTCCAAAATGGATTGATATCATTATTTTCCTCAAATTTATACAAACAATACCCCATAATGACAATGTGAAAGAAGTTTGTTTGAAATCTTTGCAAATTTATTAAAAATAAAAAACAAAAAAAAATCACATGTACATAAATATTCACAGCTTTTGCTCAATACTTTGTTGAAGCACCTTTGGCACCAATTACAGCCTTGGGTCTTTTTGAGTACAAGCTTGGCACAACTATTTTTGTGCAGTTTCTCCCATTCTTCTTTGCAGGACCTCTCAAGCTCTGTCAGATGGATGGGGAGCATCGGTGCACAGCCATTTTCAGATCTCTCCAGAGATGTTTAATTGGGTTCAAGTCTGGGCTAAGGTTGGGCCACTCAAGGACATTCACAGAGTTGTCCCTTAGCCACTCCTTTGTTATCTTGGCTGTGTGCTTAGAGTCGTTGTCCTGTTGGAAGATGAACCTTCGCTTCAGTCTGAGGTCAAGAGCGCCCTGGAGCAGGTCTTCACCAAGGATGTCTCTGTACATTGCTGCATTCATGTTTCCCTCAATCCTGTCTAGTCTCCCATTTCCTGCCGCTGAAAAATATCCCCACAGCATGATGCTGCCACCACCATGCTTCACTGTAAAGCCCCATACACACGGTCGGAAAATCCGACCACCAAATCCATCGGATTTGGTCCGACGGATTTAGTCCGACACTGGTGTTGCATACACACGGTCGGACAAAGTTGTCGGAAAATCCGATCATTCTGAACGTGGTGACGTTTGTTGCCTACGACGGGACTACGTAGAGGCTAGTAGCCAATAGCTTTGGTCTTGTAATGTGATCTGAGCATACGTGGCACTTTGTCCGTCGGAATTCGCTACACACGATCAGAATTGGTGTGATCAGACTTTGTTGTCGGAAAATTTTTAGAGCAGGAGATACAACTTTGTCCGTCGGACAATCCGATGGAAAATGTCCGATGGTGCCTACACACGGTCAGAATTTCCGACAACATTGTCCGATAGGACAGAATCCATCGGAAAAATCCGACCGTGTGTATGGGGCTTAAGAGTGGTATTGGCTAGGTTATTGTCAGAGAAATACCGTGCTTTCGTCGCCGGGTTCCAGGGATGCGCACACGCGGTAGAGCGGCTCAACGAACAGTACAGGTACGCCGGGTAGCGGGTGCGCATGCGCGGGTCCGTGGCACTCCGGTATCTGACACAGCTCAGCCAGTGCGGCTCACCGCTGTGCGCGGCGCTGACAGAAGACGAGTGCGCATGCGCACTCGTCCGGGTATCCCACCTGACCACTCACCTGGCCTATAAAAGGCTTCCTCTGTTTTCTCACAATTGCTGGTTTGTTGTCTCTTCCTGAGTCTTGGCTCCAGTCCCTGTATCCAGTATCCTGTATCCAGTACCTTGTACCCAGTACCCGTATCCTGTACCTGCTTGACTACCTGTGCCTGACCCGGAATCCGCTTGACTACCTCTGCTGCCTGATTACCCGTGCTTGACCCTTGGCCTGCTTACTGGACATTCTCTGAGTTACTTACCTGTGTTTGACCCCTGGCCTGCTTCCTGGATACCTCTGCTGCCTGATTACCCATGCTAGACCCTCGGCCTGCTTACTGGACATTCTCTGAGTTACTTACCTGTGTTTGACCCCTGGCCTGCTTCCTGGATACCTCTGCTGCCTGATTACCTGTGCTTGACCCTCGGCCTGCTTGCTGGACATTCTCTGAGTTACTTACCTGTGTTTGACCCCTGGCCTGCTTCCTGGATACCTCTGCTGCCTGATTACCTGTGCTTGACCCCCGGCCTGCTTACTGGACATTCTCTGAGTTACTTACCTGTGTTTGACCCTCGGCCTGCTTGCTGGACATTCTCTGAGTTGCTTACCTGTGTTTGACCCCTGGCCTGCTTCCTGGATTCCTCTCCGGCCGGATTACCTGTGTTTGACCCTCGGCTTGCCTACCGGACTGAGTTACCTGTTTTACCCTCTGCCTTGGTGTTCTGGACTTCCAGTTCCCACATGCACCTCAGGGTTCTTCTGCAGTACACGTTCTGGTACCTACAAGGCCTCTGTCTCCTCACGGTCCTGCCAGGTGTCTACTTCCAGTGCAGCATCAGCTTCTCCTGGTCAACATCGCTACTGCACACCACCTGCAACACACCTGCTGGCAACCCGTGCATCTTTGTGTCCAGTGTCCTCTGTATCCACTCCAGAGGCATCGTGCACCTAGTCGCAAGGGGAGCAGCTCTCAGCATTTCGGCCCGGGTGAGTACCTCTGACAGTTATGAGCAGTGCCTGGTTTCCTTCAGACATGACGCTTGCCATTCAGGCCAAAGAGTTCAATCTTTGTTTCATCAGACCAGAGAATATTGTTTCTCATGGTCTGAGAGTCCTTCAGTTGCCTTTTAACGAACTCAAGGCAGACTGTCATGTGCCTTTTACTGAGGAGTGGCTTCCGTCTGTCCACCCTACCATATAGGCCTCATTGTTGGAGTGCTGCAGAGGTGGTTCTTCTAGAAGTTTCTCCTCTATCAACAGAGATACAATGGAGCTCTGTCAGAATGACCATGGGGTCCTTGGTCACCTCCCTGACTAAGGCCCTTCTCTCCTGATCACTCAGTTTGGCCGGGTGGCCCGCTCTAGGAAGAGTCCTGGAGGTTCCAAACTTCTTCCATTTATGGATGATGGAGGTCACTGTGCTCATTGGGACCTTCAGTGCTGCAGAAATTTTTCTGTACCTTTCTCCAGATCTGTGCCTCGACACAATCCTGTCTCCGAGGTCTACAGACAATTCCTACGACTTAAAAATGAGGAATTCACAGAAAACTCATTGGATATTGTAGCAGCGCTTAATTACTAGATATTAAAATCCAATAAGAATGGTGAGTAGGTATAAATAAATGAATAAAAATAACAATAACAATAAAAGTGGTTTACACCCTTAGTAAAATCAATCTATAAATAAATAAAAGTGATTTACACCCGTAGGCAGATCAATATTGCCTGGTCTACGTCCCTCAGGGACGTAGACCAGGCAACCAGGAAGTGACGTTTTTGCGCTCCAAACCTGCGTTCCACGGACCGGAAAGCTTTCTACACACTGTGTTCAACGCTCGGCCGAGCGGAAACCAGCGTCGCTACACCGGAAAGGGATACCAGGCATAGTAGAGCATTTCACATACATCTGTTTCATGCTGTTTTAATTCTTTCTTTTGGTACGTTTGAATTTTAAAGGGATATTTTCCTTGGGGGAAATAAAAGTGTTTAAAGCAATATTACCCTATGTGGTCCCAATTCTTTCCATATATGTCCTGGCTGATAATGGTGAGCTGTTAACCAGAGGCTTGTGGAGGTGATTGGAGAAAGGAGGTAGCAGATTCTCGTTGGGAGATTACATGCCTATATTTGATTTGGCTCTGGTGAGTGCATCCCCATAGGGGAACCCGTTTTCCTTTCACGAGGTGGAGTGCATTGGTGGAAGAACCCAGGAGTTTAGACCGCACTACAGGAATCTAGAAACGTGTTTATCTACAAGCCCCATTGTTTTATCAGAACACCACTGGACTTTGCTCCACTCACATATGAACTATTGACGCTAACTATTGCGGATATTTATATTTATATTTATTTATTTATCCATTTATCTATTTATTCGCAACTGGTCCCACCAATAATAATATTGATCTGCCTACGGGTGTAAATCACTTTTATTTATTTATAGATTGATTTTACTAAGGGTGTAAACCACTTTTATTGTTATTGTTATTTTTATTCATTTATTTATACCTACTCACCATTCTTATTGGATTTTAATATCTAGTAATTAAGCGCTGCTACAATATCCAATGAGTTTTCTGTGAATTCCTCATTTTTTATTGTATTGTTATATGGTTTTTGTTTTTAAGCAGCAGCTATTAGTGCGCCACCTTTCATAGTGAGCACACTAAACTACCGATATATTAATTTATTTATTTATATTTATATATCTTCATATTGTGTATACATCACAAATAGCAAGGTAATCATCCCACAAGCGCAGGGAGTTGTTTGATATAAGAGGGCACATACACCAAACAACCTTTCTAACCAATTCCTACGACTTCATGGCTTGATTTTTGTGGACTCCAATCAAGTTGTAGAAACACCTCAAGGATGATCAGTGGAAACAGGACACACCTGAGCTCAAATTTGAGTATCATGGCAAAGGCTGTGAATACTTATGTACATTTTTTTAAAATACATTTGCAAAGACTTCAAACAAACTTTTTTCACGTTGTCATTATGGGGTATTGTTTTTTGCATTTGCATTTTTTTTTCAAAATTTTCGGTCTTTTTTTCATTTATAGCGCAAAAAATAAAAAAACCCAGAGGTGATCAAATACCACCAAAAGAAAGCTCTATGTGTATAAAAAAAAAAGGACAAAAAATCATTTGGGTACAGTGTTGCATTACTGAGTTATTGTCATTCAAAGTGTGAGAGCACTGAAAGCTGAAAATTGGTCTGGACAGGAGGAGGGTTTAAGTGCCCCGTAAGCAAGTGGTTAAGTAAAGAGGTTTGGGACTTTGTATGACGCATACAGCTAGGGGTGGGGGGGGGTGGGGGTGACCATGATGCAAATTGTGTCTGACCAGTTCGTTATATAACTATAATTACTAAGTTTCAATACAATGTACATAAAGAGGTTCCACGGATATGCCATTCACATCACCCCTGACCATCCATTGGGGACCTTACTCCCAGGAACATCCGTCTCCTGAGTGTTTTTCCATCAAATATCTTGGGTTTTCCACCTCAGCCCCGCGGCCTGCAGCTCTCATCACTCTATTTCAGACTCATAGCTATATTGTAAGTATGGGTGGATATTTTCCATACTTTTGTTTTTCCTCCCCCTCCCCTGCCCTCTTACATTGAGACCAATTATTAATGTTTACAACTTATTAATTATAGATATATATCAAGCATCTGCTCCTGATGAGTGGAGGTCATCCACAAAACGTGTTGCGATATGTTGATGCCACTATCATGTTTACAGTCAGGATCATTACATCAAGTTTATTCTGTTTTATTGCAATATGTTGTAACAATTAAGTCCCAAACCTCTTTACTTAAATTAATTGTCAAACAGGGATGGGGCATTGTACCTACAGGTCCTATGTCTCATATAAAGTCCCAAATCTCCCCTTTCCCCCAAAAGGAAACTTATTATAAACTGTTTTTTTTTTTTTATATTTGGATATTATTGAGTATTCTATTACTCTATTTTTTGATGTAAGGAATTTATTATTGGAAGCGACCCTGTTATTTGGTCACTGCCCTTAAAAAGAAAGTAACTCCAAACATGTCTGACCATCAGCCAGTTTGCTAAAACCTCAATCTGCAGCAGAGCTCCCAGCTTCCCGGCACCAATCCGATTCCACAATTCTGAGTGTGTGGAATAATGTGACACCTGATGGCCACAGTGGTTTCTTCAACCAAGATCTCCATCCTTATTGTGTCCTGCAGTGATTAGGGTGTTATAATTAAGTGCCCTTTTGGCGTGAAATGAGTCAACACTTGCTCTTATTGTGTGTGATGCTATTTGGACTTTTTTTTTTAATAAACCTATGGATCTTAGCAACAATAGTGTGTGGCCATCCACCTGGTTATGGTCTATAAATAGGGTTCAGCACCAGGAACCACAGTGGGGGCCCACTATTTGACTAGCTGAAAAAAACATAATCAGGTCAGTACCAGGAGCATTGGTACAAGGTCAAGTTTTTGGAAATGGGCCCACTGACAGAGGTGTATATACAGTAGCTGCTTTCTTTTTTTTTTTTGTAATTATTCTGTAATCTTGTTGACCTCCTGACAGGGTTAATTTAAAAGTTTGACTTTAAGTGTCTGCTGGCCTTCATTTAGTTGTACAGTATGTTTGACATGCTCTTAAAGGTAATGTGCTTTGTTGACACTGATGCAAAACCTTTACTGGCTTCTCAGGTGTCCCTTTATTCATAGGTTTGACTTGAATCTTGTAGCTGCATTTTTTAATCTACAAATTAACAAATCTTTGTCAAACGTGAGATCACGATCTTCTAGCAGCTTTTCTTTGACAGCAGGGTTTTGTACAGTTGAAAAAAAATTTAGGAATAGGATCTTTAGTGTGTACAGTGGTGTGAAAAAGTGTTTGCCCCCTTCCTCATTTCCTGTTCCTTTGCATGTTTGTCACACTTAAGTGTTTCGGAACATCAAACCAATTTAAACAATAGTCAAGGACAACACAAGTAAACACAAAATGCAATTGAAGGTGTTTATTATTAAAGGTGAAAAAAAATCCAAACCATCATGGTCCTGTGTGAAAAAGTGATTGCCCCCCTTGTTAAAACATACTATAACTGTGGTTGTCCACACCTGAGTTCAATTTCTCTAGCCACGCCCAGGCCTGATTATTGCCACACCTGTTCACAATCAAGGCATCACTTAAATAGGAGCTGCTTGACACAGTAAGGTCCACCAGAAGATCCTTAAAAGCTACACATCATGCCGAGACCCAAAGAAATTCAGGAACAATTGAGAAAGAAAGTAATTGAGATCTATCAGTCTGGAAAGGGTTATAAAGCCATTTCCAAAGCTTTGGGAATCCAGCGAACCACAGTGAGAGACATTATCCACAAATGGCGAAGACATGGAACAGTGGTGAACCTTCCCAGGAGTGGCCGGCCGCCCAAAATTACCCCAAGAGCGCAGCGACGACTCATCCAAGAGGTCACAAAAGACCCCACAACAACGTCCAAGGAACTGCAGGCCTCACTTGCCTCAGTTAAGGTCAGCATTCATGCCTCCACCATCAGGAAAAGACTGGGCAAAAATGGCCTGCATGGCAGAGTTCCAAGGAGAAAACCACTGCTGAGCAAAAAGAACATCAAAGCTCGTCTCAATTTCTCCACAACACATCTTGATGATCCCCAAGACTTTTGGGACAACATTCTGTGGACCGATGAGACAAAAGTGGAACTCTTTGGAAGGTGTGTGTCCAAGTATATCTGGCGTAGAAGGAACACTGTATTTCAGAAAAAGAACATTATACCAACAGTAAAATATGGTGGTGGTAGTGTGATGGTCTGGGGCTGTTTTGCTGCTTCAGGACCTGGAAGACTTGCCGTGATAAAAGGAACTATGAATTCTGCTGTCTACCAAGAGATCCTGAAGGAGAATGTCCGACCATCTGTTCGTGTACTCAAGCTGAAACGAACTTGGGTTCTGCAGCAGGACAATGATCCTAAACACACCAGCAAGTCCACCACCGAATGGCTGAAGAAAAACAAAATGAAGACTTTGGAGTGGCCTAGCCAAAGTCCTGACCTGAATCCTATTGAGATGTTGTGGTGTGACCTTAAAAAGGCCGTTCATGCTCGAAAACCCTCTAATGTAACTGAATTAGGACAATTCTGCAAAGATGAGTGGGCCAAAATTCCTCCAGGACGCTGTAAAAGCCTCATTGCACGTTATCGCAAACGCTTGGTTGCAGTTGTTGCTGCTAAGGGTGGCCCAACCAGTTATTAGGTTTAGGGGGCAATCACTTTTTCACACAGGGCCATGATGGTTTGGATTTTTTTTCACCTTTAATAATAAACACCGTCATTTACAAATTGCATTTTGTGTTTACTTGTGTTGTCCTTGACTATTGTTTAAATTGGTTTGATGTTCCGAAACACTTAAGTGTGACAAACATGCAAAGGAACAGGAAATGAGGAAGGGGGCAAACACTTTTTCACACCACTGTACATGGTCGGTAGATGCCAACTTCAGTGCAAAAATTTGGCTATACCTTTTTGTCTAACGGTTGATGTGTGCCACGAGCTGGTATCTGCCAAACACACTTCTTCTCAAGTAACAGAGCTTTTATAGACAATTCTACTAACATTTATTTCATAGTAGGTGCTTAGGGATTTTCACACATCACATTTAAAGTATTATACAAACCTTCATTACCTGTAGTGTGCTGTGAAATAGCTGTTATCTGATCCATTGGGTATTTACAAGTACCAGATGCAATGAAATGTGGCTCTAGGTATTTCTCCCATCAACCCCAAGTTTTTTATGTTTACAGAGAGTTTTAAAGAATTTAGAAGTTTATCATGCTTAGTGTTTTTCAGACACACCCCTATCTTTCTATGTAAATACCCTTTTTCGTTAAAGTATAGCTATAGGTTATATTTAAAATATTCTCACTGAAACAACACATTGAAAAACAGTAAGGATCATCATTTTGATATTTTTACCTTCTGTCTGTTGATAAATACCTAGTGATCCTGTTAGTGCCTGCAACTTCCTATAACATGACATTGTTGAGATAGAGGATGTCAACTGTGACGGACCCCCATACTCGAGGAGTATGTCTGCCGTATAAGCTTCCCTTGCCCGGTACCAGCATGATCCCTTAGCCCACCCAGTCACTTGTCGAGGCATCAGTGTAGGGTGGTAAGAAACATAAGACTGTTTATGCAAACACAGGCACAAAGAGATATACACTCAAGGGACAACCCGCCTTCTTTGCATAATGACACAGGACAGGGTAAACTTTACCTCCCCCAGTAACATGAGACACAGGTATTCAACAGTAGACCGTCTTATCAGCAGGGAGGGCTGTAGGAGAACTCCCCCCTGCCTCCTCCCTGCCCCCGGTCTACATGCTAGAAACACATAATGTAAACAGTAAGGAGGAGCCGGGCGTGGTAACAATAGTGGTCTATAATAGTTCCATAACTATAGTCCCATAAGCCAGGCTGGGAGAAGTGTGACTGCGCAATAACGTAGGAATATGGGACAGCCGTAGGAACATGGGACAGCAGTCACCCTGTAAATCTGGATAACAAATTGCTGTATGGTCGGTGAAAACAGTGTTATTTCCAATGTCAGTGTCACAGGGAATGACCAGGGCACATCAGGCAAATATACAAATCATAATAGGTTGTTCCCAAGGCAGACAGAAACAATAGAACAATGGGAGACAGCCACTTAACAATAAACACTTGACAAGCCCCCAGCCCACCTCAAACAATCTAGCAGTCTGAAAGGTGGAATTATTTATCTTCATATCTTTCTTGAGGGATAGTGTTCATGAATATTAATGTCCCAAGTGAAAGAACCCCTTCATTCTTTCAACACAAACCACACATGTAATGCCGCGTACACACGATCGGAAATTCTGCCAGCAAAAGTCCGATGAGAGCTTTTGGTCGGAAAATGCGACCGTGTGTCTGCTCCATCGGACATTTGCTGGTGGAATTCCAGCCAGCAAAAGATTGAGAGCGGGTTCTCAATTTATCGGTTGGAAAAAGTTTTGATCAGAAATTACGATTGTCTGTACCAATTCCGACGCACAAAATTCCTACGCATGCTCGGAAACAATTTGACGCATGCTCGGAAGCATTGAACTTAATTTTCTCGGCTTGCCGTAGTGTTGTACGTCACCGCGTTCTTGACGGTCGAAGGTTCAGCAAACTTTTGTGTGACCGTGTGTATGCAAGCCAAGCTTGACCGGAATTGCGTCAGAAAAACCATCCAAGATTTTTCCCACGGAAAATCCGCTCGTGTGTACGTGGCATTAGACCCTGGATAACAGGGGTAATACGAAATGCTGAGTCCAGTGTGGTTGTACTAGGGAGTCTTGTTAGTGCAGACCCGACTGGGATTCTCGGTAACCCTGTGCCCCTAATAGACACAGGATGATTTACACATAAGGGGCGCAGGGAGTTGGAAAATGGGTTTCCAGAGCTCTCTAAGGTAAGCTGGGTTCCACAAGCCCCCCGCCCAAGGTGACTCCCATTACACATTCCCCTTTTGGCAGGAGACTAACACAGAAGGAGACCCTGAACGGGTTGACTTAGAAGTTAGTCTGTAGTTCCAGTCCCCCAATGCCTGTACCCACACAGTACCCCAAACAAATTGTCCCGAACAGAGCGTTACTCACCCAGCCAACCTCTGCCTCTCTCGTAGAACACACCCAGTGCAGGGGAGAAGTGTGGACTTGTCCTTCCCCCTGGAGTCATTTCAGCCACTGAAGAGAAGACAGGGTGGCTGGGCTCACTCCAACACACTGTTGGGGATCTGGGCTGACTGTCTGGCATCTCTGGGGTATACAGGTGGAAAATGTAGTCCCATCCACTTAATATATGAAAATCCCCTAGTGTTTGCAGAACAAGGCTGACATCCTCCTATCCCAAGGCTAGACCTTTTTCTGGGGTTTTGTCAGTGAAGCCCGAAGTCCCATCCACTACCACAGGAAATCCATCTTCTGTTAGTTAAGGGAAGACCATTTCCTCTGCTCTGGCTGACTGTTGGGAAGGGAGGAAGACATCCCCCTCTCCCTTCTCCCCTTGGAGCCTGATCTGCTGGGGAGTGACCGTCACTTTCTCACCCTTGGCCTCTGGAACTACCGCAGATGTGGGGCAGAGGTCTTGGACCCTCTGTCCAGTTGTCAGAGATTCAGCTAGAGAAGTTTCTTATAACTTCACAGATGCTGCTGGCAGGAAATTCCATGTCCCTGTCAGTGTTGTGGGAGAAAGGGCAACTGTCTTTTCTCTCAGGAAGGCCGAAGCTGCTGTTGGTGCTGGGCAGAGCTCAGTGATAGTCGGCCCTGATGCCAGCTCTTCTGCTGGATACTTACTAGGTTGTTCTGCCTCAGCAGAAAAGTTTCTTAAATCCCCAGTTTCTGGAACTGGTGTATGGGGATAGAGGTTCTCAATCTCCTGTCTGTAGAACGAAGAAGATGTTACTGGTGCTGGGCAGAGGCTAGCAGAGCTCTGCCCTGTTGGTAGCACTTCAGTTTGAATTTCAGTGAATGTTACATCCTTCAATGAAAAGTCAATTAAATCCATACTTTCTGTGATCTGTGGCTGGGAAAAGAGAATGGCTTCCCCTTCTCCCGAGCCCTTGAACCACAAATGTGAAGATGAGCTGGCTGCTCCATCTCCCGTACCCTTATCCGGCTGCTGGAAGAATGTATTCCTCCATCCAAGTCCTGTGCAAAAACAGGTTCGTCATGAGTAGAGTTGAGCGGACACCTGGATGTTCGGGTTCGGTGGGTTCGGCCGAACTTCGGAAAAAAGTCCGGGTTCGGGACCGAACTTGACCCCGAACTCCGAACCCCATTGAAGTCAATGGGGACCCGAACTTTTGAAGACTAAAATGGCTGTAAAAAAGTAATGGAAAGGGCTAGAGGGCTGCAAATGGCAACAAAATGTTGTTAAGAGCATGGCAAGTGATCTGCAAACAAATGTGGATAGGGAAATAACTTAAAATAACATAAAAAAATAAAAAATAAAAATAAAATGCTGGAGGCCCCCTTCTCAGCAGAAGAGGTACAGGAAGTCATTAAGAACCTCAGAAACTCAACGGCACGATGCCGCACATATGGTGGGAATTCCCCAGAATACGCACTTTCTGGAAAAAATTCTTCAATTTAATGGATAAGATAGTGGGAAAATAAAATACTTGGAAATTAAAAAAATGAAAAAATTATAATCTTGACCTAGGAGGACGAGGTTCAAATGGAGTAGGAGGTTGAGGTGGCGGTGGATGTGGCGGTGTAGGTGGAAGCGGCGGAGGAGGACGAGGTAGCCAACACTGGTTCAAAAATACAACAATGGCTGGGTAAGGCTAGTGGTGAATGATGTGTCGAATTCTGTTCCCGTCGCATAGTGTCCGCCCTGTACTGCGCTTGCTCAGTATGTAGGACAAGGGGATTTTGAAACTCTCCGAAGACGATGCGCGGTGACTCCAGGTTCAAGCCACATCATCTCCGAGGTTGAAGCCTAGCCAAGCGAGCCCGTGAGGGGCTCTGTTACAATGTGCTATGTGTTACTATGTGCTACCGTATGTCCACTTGGATGGTCGGGCTTGAACCTGCACTCACTGCGCAGGCGACGTTCATCTTTGGAGATTTTGTGAATCTCCTTGTCCTCCGTACTGTGCAAGCACTGCACCTGCGCAGTAAGTGGCCGGACACTATCCGATAGCAAGACAGTTTTCGTCAGAACACCGGTATATGTGTCTATTCTGCACAAGGTACGGCCAAGTCCTGTGGGATCCATGCCTGGTTCATTTTAATGAACGTGAGCTTGTCCACATTGGCTCTGAACAGGCGGCTGCGCTTGTCTGTGATAACGCCCCCTGCCGTGCTAAATACACGTTCAGATAATACACTGGCTGCAGGGCAGGCCAGCACCTCCAAGGCGTAAAGGGCAAGCTCAGGCCATGTGCCCAATTTGGAGACCCAGAAGTTGAAGGGGGCAGACCTGTCATTCAGTACGTGTAGGCGTGTGCACACATACTGCTCCACCATGTTGGTGAAATGCTGCCTCCTGCTAAGACGTTCCATCTCAGCTGGTGGTGCTTTTCCACATTTCGGCCATGCTAACCCTGCCTTCCGAGGTGCAGGCGGTGCCCCGGCTGCGTTGGCGACCTCTTCCTCCTCCTCTGCCTTCGCCTTGTGCTTCCACCGTACCCCCGCTGCCAAGTGGGAATGCCACCAGCAGCGCGTCTACCAGCGTGCGCTTGTACTTGCGCATCTTACGATCACGCTCCAGTGAGGTAATTAAGGATGGCACATTGTCCTTGTAACGGGGATCCAGCAGGGTGGCCACCCAATAATCAGCACCAGTTAAAATGTGGGAAACTCGGCAGTCGTTGCGGAGACACTGCAGCATGTAATCGCTCATGTGTGCCAGGCTGCCCAGAGGCAAGGAAAAGCTGTCCTCTGTGGGAGGTGTATCGTCTGTGTCCTCTGTATCCCCCCAGCCACGCACCAGTGATGGACATGAGCTGGTCTGGGTGCCACCCTGCTGTGAACATGGTTCCTCCTCCTCCATCTCCTCCTCATCCTCCACCTCGTCATTCTCCAGAACTGTGCCCTTGCTGCCGGACAATTGTGTACCTGGCGCTTGTTGGTGCAGGAACCCACCCTCGTAGCCACTTGTAAATGACTGCCCTGAAAGCCTTGGAAATGAACCCTCTTCCTCCTCCTCCTCCTCCTCCTCCTGTGCCGCATCCTCTTCCATCATCGCCTGAAGTGTTTTTTCAAGGAGGCATAGAACTGGGATAGTAACGCTGAGAACGGTGTCATCGGCACTGGCCATGTTGGTGGAGTACTCGAAACAGCGCAACAAGGCACACAGGTCTCGCATGGAGGCCCAGTTATTGGCGGTGAAGTGGTGCTGTTCCCCAGAGTGACTCACGCGTGCGTGCTGCAGCTGACACTCCATTATCGCCTGCTGCTGCTCGCACAGTCTGGCAAGCATGTGCAAGGTGGAGTTCCACCTTGTGGGCACATCACATATGAGACGGTGAGTGGGAAGGCCGAAGTTACGCTGCAGCGCTGACAGGCGAGCAGCAGCAGGGTGAGAACGCCGAAAGTGTGCACAGACGGCCCGCACTTTCTGCAGCAGCTCTGGCATATCGGGGTAATTCTTAAGGAACCTCTGGACCACCAAGTTCAGCACATGCGCCAGGCAAGGGATGTGCGTCAAACCGCCTAGGCCCAGAGCTGCTACGAGATTTCGCCCATTATCGCACACCACCAGGCCGGGCTTGAGGCTCACTGCCACCAACCACTCATCGGTCTGTTGTTCCATGTCCCTCCACAACTCCTGCGCGGTGTGGGGTTTTTCCCCCAAACAGGAAAGTTTTAAAACTGCCTGCTGTCGTTTAGCCCTGGCTGTACTGAAGTTGGTGGTGAAGGTGTTACGCTGACCAGATGAGGAGGCGGTAGAGGATGAGGAGGCGGAGTAGGAGGAGTTAGCAACAGGAGGCAAACTGAAGTGCCCTGCAATCCTCAGTGGTGGAAGGACATGCGCAAAAGTGCTATCCGCCTCAGGCCCAGCCGCCACTACATTTACCAGTGTGCTGTTAGGGAGATATAACGTCCCTGACCGTGCTTACTGGTCCACGCATCCGTAGTTAGGTGGACCTTGCCACAGATGGCGTTGCGCAGTGCACACCTGATTTTGTCCCCCACTTGGTTGTGCAGGGAAGGGATAGCTCGTCTGGAAAAGTAGTGGCGGCTGGGCACGACGTACTGTGGGACAGCCAATGACATCAGCCTTTTAAAACTCTGCGTCTCCACCAGACGGAATGACAGCATTTCAAAGGCGAGGAATTTTGAAATGCTGGCATTCAGGGCCAGGGATCGCGGGTGGCTAGGGGGGTACTTCCTCTTCCGCTCCAGTGTTTGGGAAATAGAGAGCTGAACGCTTCCATGGGACATTGTGGAGATGGTTGGTGACCCAGGTGGTAGTGTTGCTGGCAGATCCTCTGTTTGCGGGTTGGCAGGTGTCACTGTCACTACAGAGGTGGATGAAGAGGCCGAGACTGCAGCAGAAGAGGAAGCAGGAGGAGCCAGAGACCTTTCTTGGTTTTTGAGGTGTCTACTCCACTGCATCTCGTGCTTTGCACTTAGATGCCTGGTCATGCAGGTTGTGCTCAGGTTGAGAACGTTTATGCCTCGCTTCAAGCTCTGATTGCACAGCGTGCAAACCACTCGTGTCTTGTCATCAGCACATTGTCTGAAGAACTGCCACGCTAGGGAACTCCTTGGACCTGGCTTTGGTGTGCTCGGTCCCTTGCTGCGTTGGGCAGTAGCAGACGTACTGTCTATGGGACGGACGCTCCGCTTTTGCACCCTGCTCCCTCTTCTGCTGTGCTGGTGGCTCTGTGCGACCACCGCCTCTTCCTCCGAACTACACTGGTCACCTGCATGACGTTGATTCCATGTGGGGTCAAGGACCTCATCGTCCTCCACATCATCTTCCACCCAGTCTTCACCCCTGCCCTCCTTGTCGGTCTGCACAATGGCGAAAGCAGCAGCAGTTGGCACCTGTGTTTCGTCATCATCCGAGACGTGCTGCGATGGTCCTCCCATGTACTCATCATGAAACATAAGTGGTTGGGCATCGGTGCACACAATCTCTTCCACTTCTGGGGCAGGGCTAGGTGGATGGCCCTGGGAAACCCTGCTAACAGAGTCATCAAAAAGCAGAAGAGACTGCTGCCTGATTTGGGGCTCAGACTGATTGGCTGATTTGCAAGGGGGTGAGGTGAAAGACTGATGGACATCGGCTGCAGGTGCCAACTCTGAACTTTCATCAGGAGACTGGGTAGGAGACAATGTGAAGGAACCGGAGGCACTGTCAGCAACCCAATCTACTATTGCCTGTACTTGTTCTGGCCTCAACATTCGTACAGCCTCATTAGGCGCGCCAAAATACCGCTGCAGGCTCTGTCGCCTACTCGCACCTGAGGAAGGTGTTTCACTAGTGCGTGTAGCTAGCACAGATCACCACGTCCTCTCCCTGCAACAGGAGCGCCACCAGCAGCACCACGACCCGGGCCACGTCCCTTTTTTGATGATCTCCTCATATTTTCAAAATTTATGATCTCGCCCTAAATGGGTGTTTTTGTCAATAGCAGAATACACGTACAGTGTCTAAAGCGTTTATGAACACGCAGAAAATGCTATTGGGAAAAAAAAACACAGCAAAATTAAATTTTTTTGCAATGTTTTTTCAATATCAGAATACACGGATAGTGTCTAAAGCGTTTATGAACACGCAGAAAATGCTATTGGGAAAATAAAAAACACTGCAAAATAAAAAATTTTTGCAATGTTTTTCCAATATCAGAATACACGGATAGTGTCTAAAGCGTTTATGAACACGCAGAAAATGCTATTGGGAAAAAAAAAAACACTGCAAAATTAAAATTTTTTGCAATGTTTTTTCCAATATCAGAATACACGGACAGTGTCTAAAGCGTGTATGAACACGCAGAAAATGCTATTGGGAAAAAAAAAACACAGCAAAATTAAATTTTTTTGCAATGTTTTTCCAATATCAGAATACACACAAGAGTATGGTGTATCTCTTACTAAAATATGCAGTGCAGTGATGGTGCACTGAGCTTGCAGGTAAAACTTATATTTTGTCTGGCACTGGCCTCATGGCACTGTTAAAAGACTGTGCACTGCACCCCAGCCAGGGTACAATTGATTTAGGAATCTCTTGAATAATTCTCTCTGCCTCTTTCTCTTCCTTACTAAAGAAACTCTCTACTCTACTCTAGCTATGTAGATCGCTCACTGATCTAACTAATTTGAAGAAAATTTAAGGAATGTGGACTGACTGACTGACTTTATCACACTAACTCCTAAAATCCTCTCAGCAGCACAGGAACCTGTCTATAGCAGAATGACGCTGTGTGCTGTGTGTCTGGACTATATACAGAGGCTGGGTCACATGCTGCACTGCCCAATCACAGCCATGCCATTAGTAGGCATGGCTGTGATGGCTTCTAAGGGCACACTAGTGAAACTAGCGTCGATTGGCTGCCCTGCAGCTTGTAAAAGGCGCCAATACATCGCCGAACACCGGACCCGAACCCGAACATACAGCCAATAGTTCGGGTTCGGGTCCGGGACCCGGACACCCAAAAGTCCGGTACGGACCCGAACTTTACAGTTCGGGTTCGCTCAACCCTAGTCATGAGGAGTTAAAACTTTCTGCATCCACCATAAGAGCTCCGCTTCCATAGCTGGAGGTGGAGGCGCAACGGCGTACTAAGGGGGGTGCGGGCCGCACCGGGTGCCACACACTGGGGGGGTGTCAGGCCGGCGCCCCCCTCCGCGATGGAAGCGGGGAGTCTGTACTGTAGTAGGGGGGGGGTCTGTACTGAAGGGGGGTCTGCATTGTAGTAGGGGGGGTCTGCATTGTAGGGGGGTATCCACTGTAGGGGGGGTCTGTACTGTAGGGGGGGGCTCTGCATTGTAGGGGGATCTGTACTGAAGGGGGGTCTGTATTGTAGGCGGGTCTGTGTAACATGCAGGGGGTCCAGAGCTGTTAGGGGGGGTGTCTGTGTAATGTAAAGGGGTCCAGGGTGCTGTGTAATGTAAAGGGGTCCAGGGTGCTGTGTAATGTAAAGGGGTCCAGGGTGCTGTGTAATGTAAAGGGGTCCAGAGTGCTGTGTAATGTAAAGGGGTCCAGGGTGCTGTGTAATGTAAAGGGGTCCAGGGTGCTGTGTAATGTAAAGGGGCCCAGAGTGCTGTGTAATGTAAAGGGGTCCAGGGTGCTGTGTAATGTAAAGGGGTCCAGGGTGCTGTGTAATGTAAAGGGGTCCAGGGTGCTGTGTAATGTAAAGGGGTCCAGGGTGCTGTGTAATGTAAAGTGGTCCAGAGTGCTGTGTAATGTAAAGGGGTCCAGAGTGCTGTGTAATGTAAAGGGGTCCAGAGTGCTGTGTAATATAAAGGGGTCCAGAGGCGCAGGGTGCTGTGTAATATAAAGGGGTCCAGAGGCGCAGGGTGCTGTGTAATGTAAAGGGGTCCAGAGGTGCAGGGTGCTGTGTAATGTAAAGGGGTCTAGAGGTGCAGGGTGCTGTGTAATGTAAAGGGGTCCAGAGTGCTGTGTAATGTAAAGGGGTCCAGGGTGCTGTGTAATGTAAAGGGGTCCAGAGGTGCAGGGTGCTGTGTAATGTAAAGGGGTCCAGAGTGCTGTGTAATGTAAAGGGGTCCAGAGGTGCAGGGTGCTATGTAATGTAAAGGGGTCCAGAGTGCTGTGTAATGTAAAGGGGTCCAGAGGTGCAGGGTGCTGTGTAATGTAAAGGGGTCCAGGGTGCTGTGTATTGTAAAGGGGTCCAGGGTGCTGTGTATTGTAAAGGGGTCCAGAGTGCTGTGTAATGTAAAGGGGTCCAGGGTGCTGTGTATTGTAAAGGGGTCCAGAGTGCTGTGTATTGTAAAGGGGTCCAGAGTGCTGTGTATTGTTAAGGGGTCCAGAGTGCTGTGTAATGTAAAGGGGTCCAGAGGTGCAGGGTGCTGTGTAATGTACACAGTAGTGACAAAAAGATATTTAAGGATGCAGAGGTATGCAGGGAGCACAGTGGGGTGTTTTTACGTTTTAAGGTGGGTGCCAGATATAGGATCCGCCTCGGGTGCCAAATGCACTAGGTACGCCCCTGTGGAGGCGAGCAAAGCACACTGTTACTCTGCCCCATTGCCAACACTTCAGCCATGATTTCAGGACTGTCGGCTGGTACTTCTGGATAGTCCCAGGCAAAGGGACCCTCACCCTGCTGCTGAGTACAGTCTAGCAGCTGTCTGTAGGCGATCTCCAGCTCCCATTCCATGAACGGCCAGAAAATCCAAATCTTCCTGTGCCCAGAGCACTTCAATCAGTCTTAAATCTCTGTAATCCATGATTTCCTCCAAACGCCACTCTAGGTCACTCCCAAAGCCAGGGTCCGTGATCAGCCTCCAATACAACAGTCCCAGGCCGCTGTAGTCAAAGAATTTCGTCAGTCAACGCTGGTGACATCTAGCTCCACATTGCCTGAGGTGAGGAGTGAGGCTGTTCCTGTGTTCGAAGGTTTCCTGTGTTTGAAGGACATGGTGTAGAGCACACTCTTCTACCCTTTACCCTGGCTCTAGTGGCCAGAAGAGCACTGTAGGAACCCAAATAGGGTTTCCAGCATTCCTGGATATGGCAAGGAAGGAATAAAATTGGTAGAGAGTTGATCATCAAAAAAATACATATTTTTCGTCAGTTGGCTCAAGGCTACGTTTCCACTATTGCCACCCCAAAGTCACGCGATTTAGAGTGCGACTTTGGAGTGTGACTTTGAGTGCAGCTTTGATCTAACTTTACAGTCTCTGGATCAAAGTTGCATCAAAAGTCGCATCAAAGTAGTGCAGGAACCTTTTCAAAGTCGCTGCAACTTTAAGTCGCATAGATTGGCATGGGTGCCACTGAAATCAATGGGCTGTGACTTGTCATGCGACTTTATGTGTCCAAAGTCGCATAACAAGTCGCACTAGTGGAAACAGAGCCTTAAAGAATATAGTAGTCTGCTGCTAAAAGATCTGCTGTAATTTTTCTTACATATTTTCTGGAAATCTAACACAAATATGACTATTTGGAGCACTCTCCACAGGCTTAGAGTCAACTCTAGTGTATGCAGATCCTGGACCATCAAGGTGGTCAAGAACATTAGAAATGTGTTTTGAAGCTATTTCATTGACTGAAAGATTTACAAAGGAACTGTGAAAGATAAAATATACAACATGAACCAAAAAGTGCCAATTTCATTATTATTTCTCAATAATTATGACTTCGGTGTATTTTTTTTTCCCAGGTATGCACTAGTTTCCCATGGGTGGCTGCTAAAAGAACAAATGCTCAGCGGTACAAGCAGTAGTGACATTTCTTCAGAAGGTTGTTGCATAATAGGCTGAGATGTTTAGTAGTCACAGTGCTATGAGGTAAATCTGCACTTACCTTGTATAGATCACAAACGCTCACACTTCGGACACCAATATGTGTATATAACCATCTCTTGGTTTATGAAAAGTTTATTATCAAATTTTAGCACGAGATCCATGGATGCTATGACACTGCCATCTCTTACTAACATAACATCCGTATTGATTTTAAAAACTCTTTAGTTGTAGAATGATGAACTCCAGGAAACACTATGGGGCAGTGGTCTCAAACTGGCGGCCCTTCAGCTGTTGCGAAACTACAAGTCCCATGAGGCATTGCAAGGCTGACAGTTACACGCATGACTCCCACAGGCAGAGGCATGATGGGACTTGTAGTTTTGCAACAGCTGGAGGGCCGCTAGTTTGAGACCCCTGCTATGGGGGGATTTAATAAAACTGGAGCACTCTGAAACTGGAGCACTCACCAATACCATGACTGCCACTTCCCTCAAACCCGCTTTCTCATACATTTCTATGTAGAACCCTGCTCCAGGCAGTAGTTTTCTCCACTGGTTTTGTATTTTTGATGGTTGCGAAGGCTATGTCCTTTGCAAGCTGTTCTGTGTTCTGTCAGAGGTATGCAGTTATTTGTAAACTCAGCTACTTTTGATTAGTTCCAGTAAGTTGTGCTACAGGGGTAATTTTATGAGTTATAAATATTAATTTGACTTGATTTGGCCACTCTTGTGGGTTTGGTTCTGTGGGTGCTATTGTGCTAATAAAAGAATAAATCTTTGGATTCTAAGGGGAGCTCTCTGTGGTAGCATGTCTTCTGATCACTTTTAGCCTGCATTTTGAGAAAGGCATTCTTCGTTTCCCACCAAGGAGACATAAAACCGAACTGATGTGAGAAGCTAAACACAGTGAAGCAAATATAGGAACCACTGCCTCATCCTCTGCACAGGATTTACTAAGTACTGTCATCTTAAAAAGAAAAAGACTATGTATGGGAATTCTCATGTGTTCTTGGTATATCTTGAGGGATTTAAGCCTCTGTCAGGTTTTCACTGCTATGGATTTTTAGAAAAAAATATCGTTTTACACCAATAATAGAAAGATCATATACATTTTTATTGTAAACAAAAATGGAATACACAGGGAAAAGGATCATGTAAGAAACAATAACCAGTATAATGTAATAAGGAGACATGTCAAATTGAGCACAAGCAAGTATACAGTATACAGTATACATAAACAGGATGTGTCAAATGCATTTGAACATTGTGGGTGGTTAGACCCAAGTATAGTAAAGTAGCTACATGTTTGTTCCAAATACGGTATTTAAGCAGAATATTGTGTTTTCCCTATTGTATATAACGGGCATCTATCGATTAGGGTAGCTTCAAAAAAACCTTGCTGTGCGTGTGTTGTAACATTAGAGGCTGGGGATATACAGTATTTAATACTGGAGGTTGGGACCATACACGGTCGGAATATGAGTTCACTATGTGTGTTGGTGTCTTAAGCTTGTTATCTACTATATTTTATTGGTTATATAGCGTTTACATTGGTAGTTGGCCTGGTATCTCAAGAATTGTTATTTTCTCGTAGGGTTGCGGTCACCAGACCACTAACAACCAGTACGGAGGAGTGTGTTTCTAGTAGGCCTAGTCAGTGGTTGAGTTGCTCGAGCAAGGTGGTAGGGAATGGCTGCTATGTGCATTAGAAGGTAGGAGTGGTGTCAGGAGAAATCCCTTGTAGAAAAGGAAGAGGATATTAGCGGGGAGAGGTGATAAAGGGGGGAGTTGGGCGAGATAGTCGCCTTCTGGGGGAGGAGGTATTAGGGTATAATCACAGTGAATAGGTAGGGGGAGGGGAAATGGGAAGTCCAGAGAGGGGGTGGACCCTTCCTCCTTCTCTGACCCGACATTGTGTGTCAACAGTCTTCATTGAGATAGTAATTGGGAGTATTAATTTGTTGTTTGAATGTGGTACCAACAGGACCGGGTTTTCTGAAACTTGGTGGGTGTGTCTTTGGCTTGATGTACGAGTTCTTCCATTTCTGCAACTTTGTTTATGCGTCTGATCCAGTCCACAGTAGTTGGAGGATTGGCCTATTTCCACTGTGTTAGAATATACATCTTAGCTGCGTTTAATAGGTGTAGTGTTAGGGAACGTTGATAGTCCTTTTTAGGGATGGAGGAGTAGTGTAGGAGCATTTGGGCCAGGGGAAAAGTCGGATCGGATAGGTGGTAATTTGAGTAGTGAGGCGATGGACGTCTATCCAGAAGGGTTGGATTATAGAACAGGGCCACCATATGTGTAGGAGTGATCCTTCCTTGTCAGAGCATCGCCAGCAGTTGGGGGAGGATATATTAGTATCAGTTTTTCTGCTGAGTTTTTCCTTCAGATTTACCAAAAACATATAATATGAGGTCAAACCTTAGGAGTTTCAATATGAATGCAATTAGGCAGGCCCTTGTACTACATGGTTTTGGTAAACCCGAAGGAAAAAATCTGTAGAAAATCTGATAGTGTGTATGGGGCATAAGAGGGGTCTTGTACCATCTGGAAAAGATCTTGAAGCCATTTTCCTGTGCAGAGACATTGATCGACCCCTTATGGATATAAGAGTAGATTTTTCCAAATCCTCTTCCGAGAGGTTTATGAGAGTTCCCTTTCCCAGCTAAGGCTTGCTATGTTGGATTTGGGGCTGTGATCAGAAAACAGCTTGGAGTACATATCTGAAATCAGGTGTCTTTGCGGTTCTTTTCTTGTACATATTACTTCGAATGGTGTGTGTTGTCTAGAGTATTCGGGGCATGCTTGGGGGTTATTTAGGAAATGTCTTAGTTGGACATACGTCCAGAAGGGGAAGGAGTGTCCTGGCATCTGTGCAGATAATGCGGGTAGGGTTAGGAAATTGCCCTTTGAGAAGAAGTGTTCCGATTGGACGTTGGTGTGGGGCCAGATTTCTGAGAGGGAGGAGCCTGTTAGACCCGGTAAGAATTCCGGGTTGTTATGAATGGGTGTTAGCGTGCCCGGTGAGGAGGATATTTTGAATTTTTGGCAGGCTTTTCTGAAAATTTGTAGCATGTTGCCAATTAAGGGGTGTTGTTTGCATTCTGGCTGTGTATGCGTTGAAGTGGTCCATGGGAGTTGACATAATGGTAGTGGGGAAATTGCATGTTCGATGTGTACCCACGCTTTGGCATGAGAATGAATGTTCCAGTCTATTATCCTCGCTAACTGACAGGCTCAGTGGTGTTCAATGAATTTTTTTAATATTGATCATTCAGAGTCAAACGCAGCGACAATCTGAAATCCATTGTTTCCAGTAGGCCCAGTTCACACCAGCACACTGCATTGGGTGAAAATGGAACATGCTGCATTTAAGCAAAGCACAGCACACTGCAAAATATTACAATGTACCAAAGAACACTGTAGTGCATGTTAAGGAAAAGTATAATAGAGAATTTTGGTTGTTCAAAACAATTCAATGCATTAAAAAGAAGTATGTCAACTCAAGTGATTTTAATGGTCATTAACACTAAATGCAATATATGTGGTGTGTTTCCAGACTAAACATTAATAAATATACAAAATAAAAATAAGTATACAGTACTTGGAGACTAAACTTTTCGTGTGGTCCTCCTTTTGGCTGGATTCACACCATTTCCATTGTATTATGGCCATTCTGATGTACACTAAAGGTTTATATCCATTAAAGAGGAACTTCTCTCTGAAAAGAAAAAAGAAGAAAAGTCAGTAGCTACAAAAACAGTAGCTGTTGATTTTTAATAAACAAACAAATAAACATACACTTACCAGTCCAGGGATCCAATGCTGTTCTCACCTGGGCCGGTTCTTCACTGACCTTCGGGTCTCCGATGTTGCCTTCATGGATGTAAAAAAACAACTGTGACTTTCTGGTGCTTCCCACTGTGAATGCGTGAGTAGAGCTGCGCTTTCTCAATGGTTCCACAGCCTCCTGGGATCTGGGATGTGTCCCACGAGGTTGTGGGCAGGGTGTGGCGAACTTCCGCTCAGATCACCTAGGTTTAGGTGATCTAAGCGGAAGTAGAGCAGGTACCTGTTAGAAATAGATACCCACTCCAATAAAAATATAATAAACCCTCAATAGTGGTAGAGGAGGGGGAGGAGAAGCAAAAGTGGAACTTCCCTTTTTTAGGTGAAGTTCTGTATTAGCATCCATTTTTTTATTGCATTGTGTTAATGCACATTTTTTGACAGGTTGTAGGTGTGCTGGTTTTTGTTCATAGCAGGAGCCATAATATATTAGTTTTCTTTCCTTAAAGCGGAACTGTACCTGAATTTTTTTTTCTTAAAAGCCAGCAGCTACAAATACTGCAGCTGCTGACTTTAAAAAAATGGACACTTACCTGTCTCCCAGTTCCAGCGATGTCAGCAGCAGAGGCCGATCGGTCGCTCGGCTCTCTGCTGTTGCCGGCGCCATTCTCGTGAGGGAATCAGGAAGTAAAGCCTGCGGCTTCACTTCCCGGTTCCCTACTGCGCATGCGCGAGTCGCGCGGCGCAATGAGAATCTTCAGTGCTGTCTGCCGGGACACGTGTGTGTCCCGGCAGACAGCGCGCCGGGACAGGAAGCTGCGTAAACTCCCGTGGGAGTTTATGCCCGGAAGTGGGTGCAGATACCTGTCTTAGACAGGTATCTGCACCCCCCAGAAAGGTGCCAAATGTGACACCGGAGGGGGGGAGGGTTCCGAAAAGCGGGAGTTCCACTTTAGGGTGGAATCCTGCTTTAACATGTGTTGCAGTGTGTTGCACTGCATTTAAATGCAGCATGTCCTATTCTCACTCAGCTCACACCTATGCATTGGTGTGAATCAAGCTTACTGGAAATAATGGATTGTGGCTTCTTGTTGCATTCAGACTGAGAATGGGGTCACAGACAGAAAAAAAAAACCTGACCATTTTTTTCTTCCTCATTCTTATTTAATTTTTTTTTTTAAATCCACCATTTGATTAGGACTCACCAAAGTAAATGGACTAAGGGTACTCTGAACTGTTATGTGACCCCATGTGACTCTAATACATATACACAGGAAAGAACATTCAAGCACACTTATGACAATGCAACTATGAATGTGTATGTTATACTTTGTACTATGAACTGTTGGTATAAGGTCTAATTAACCACGGGCTATATTTGACCCTTGGTTTTACAATGTAAAAAAACAGCCTTACGACGAAGATAAAATATTATTTATGAAGTATTAAGGTCTTGGGCAGCAATAATTATTTGCAGTATTTACCAGTTTACTGTTACTAGGGACAGTATTTATAGAACTATAGGTGGAATATTGACCTGTGATATTGGAGAAGTGCTTTTTGCTCCTGGGCAGTGTCCTGAAGATGAAGTAGTGTTGACGGTCATTTGTCTCCCAGGTCTGCTGCCTGGGGAAGACCTTTGCTAGACAAGAGGTCTAAGCATGTGCCTAGAGAATTTATGCTGCCTTGCTGAAGGGTACATTCAGAAGAAGTGGAGCAGCAAGATGGGAGACTGGATGGCGGTTTTCGTTAAAATTCGTTATATTCGTTCATTCGTTATCGTACGAACGAACGAACAATTCGCTAAAATTTTTAATGAATAACGAATGTTCGAATCGAACGAATACGAAAAACAAAGAAAATCCGAAATAACCAAATTAGAAACAACGAAACTACGAAAGAAGAAAATCCGAAAAACAAAAATTTTAACGTGTCTCTTAAAATGTAATAATAGCATACACATTACATAAAATTATGAATTATGCTCTGATTACGAATCTACGAAAACAATGTTACGAAAGTACGAATAAATCAATCTAACGAAAGTACGAATGTAACTAAATCTATAAAAATACGAATGCGTCCGAATTTCGAATAAACGAAAATTAAACTAACGGAAAAACGAATCAACGAAAAAATAACTCGAAAATACGAATCATTACGAATAAGAACACCGACGACTTACGAATTTACGAATCGTTACGAATCAACGGAAACGAAAGAAACGAAAATAAACAAATTTTTCTATTGTGCACATGTCTAATGGCACATATTGGGAAGAGCTGGGTATAAACTAATGCTGGTGGAAATGCTCACTGCTCATTCTGGAAAGTACTGGTGCTCCTTGGTTGTGTTTAACAGCCCACAAATACAGATTATCATTAATGGCCTAAAGGCCCATAGCTTGTGTTGACTGTTGCTGGATCCATTTTGCTATTTATTGGGCAACTTGGGCGCCAATCTGCTTTCATAATGTTTAATGTGCTTTAACCCCCCTGGCGGTATTCCCGAGTCTGGCTCGGGGTGGAATTTCAGTACCATTAGCGGTAACCCCGAGCCAGACTCGGGATCGCATTGCAGGATACAGGGAGAGTTACTTACCTTGTCCCCTGGATCCTGCGATGTCTCCCCGCTGTGTGAGCGAGCTCCTCCCCTGGATTCACACAGTGCCCGAGTGCCGCACGGGAGCGGAGATCGGCGCCAAATTCAAAAAAGTAAAAACACACAATACATACAGTACTGTATAAAAAAATTACACATCCCCTTTGTCCCTAGTGGTCTGTCCAGTGCCCTGCAAGTAGTTTTATATTATAAATACAGTTTTCTCTGCCTGGAATTTGGAGATTGTCCATAGCAACCAGAAAGTGTCCCTTTATGTCAAAAGCGATTTTAGACCAGCTAGAAAACAGCTATAATAAATTAGAATCACTTGCAGAATTGAGCGATAGTGATTTGTGGGGAAATTCGTCATCAAACACTAAATCTAATGACAGCGACAATTCTGCAACTGAGCAAATTTCAGTGTTTTTGATTTGATTACATTATTGAATAATTTTTATTATTACCGGTATTATATTATTATTTGTTATAATTATTTATAGTTATTTATTGTATTATAATTTATTATTTTGTGCTTCAAACTTTATCATACCCAGGATTTTTACTAGACTCTGGTTTGGACAGATTTAAGTTTCTAATACCCTGTACACACGTCGGATATTCCGATGGAAAAAGTTCGATCAGATTATGTTGTCAGAAAATCCGATCATGTGTGGGCTCTAGCGGGCTTTTTCCGTCAGAATTTCCAACGGAAAAAATTTGAGAGCACGATCTAACATTTTCCGACAACAAAATCCAATCTGACTTTTTCCGATCGTGTGTAGAGAATTCCGACGCACAAAGTGCCACGCATGCTCAGAAGAAATTTGGAGACGAAAACTATTGGCTACTGCCCTGTACGTAGTCCCGTCATACGTTTTGTACGTTTTGTACGTCACCTCATTCGGAATGATCAGATTTTCCAACAACTTTGTCCGACCGTGTGTGTGCAGCACAAGTTTCGGACAAAATCCGTCGGAAAAAATCAGACGGATTTTGTGGTCGGAATGTCCGACCGTGTGTTCGGGGCATGAGAATTGCAGCCCAACAATATAAAAGAGAAAGGCATGAGAATTGTAGCCCTACAATTTCTGATTTTAGGTGCTGAAAGCGGTACAATAATTTTGCATGGAAATTTGGCATTTTATATTGCATCCCTACAATATAAAAAAAATTTCCATGCAAAATAATTGTACCGCTTTCAGTGCCTAAAATCAGAAATAATCATACCGCCAGGGAGGTTAATAAACTCTTTAAATGTTAAAACGACTGCAATCCAATTTCTGTCACCCCCAAAAAGTTGAGAATTCTACCCTACTAGTTGAAATTCTAATACACCAATCTGTCCGAGGGTTTCCTCTTCTGCATAGGTGTAAGAGGGTGCTACACTGTCATCAGTTTTGAGATTCTGACATTTCTAAAGCAAATTAACTTTGGTATTCTGAGTTTTGCTCAGTGGGATAATTTCTGTATCTATCCTGTATCTGCCAGCACTGCCATATAAATACTTTCAAGTGACCTGCTTTATTAAATACATTCATGCTTTGGCTGCCTTTAGTGGCAGGGAGATAGAATCCTGGGGGAGGATTCTTCAGAGGCAGAGGAAGTGGAGAGGAAATCTGGCAGCAGTGTCTGATTTATAAGAGCCATTTACCTTGGGAAAGCATAATTATGTTCATCTTTATGGATTCATCAGGTGAGAGAAGAGACGGGTAATCAGAAGTGTGACATTGAAAAGGACAGAAAAGAATCAGGGGCATCAGCCCACACACAAATCGGCAAGAGATAAAGAAGACAGATGAAATAGCTGATGGAAAGGAAAAGAGAACAGCACAAGTGGAAGGAACAATAAAACTATAAAGTAGAATTTTGTGAGTAAAATGTCATCAGCTGCACAGACAGCACTATGTCCATCTCTTAATAATAGCAGAGTCTCAGGTGTTCTCCTGTGTAGCAATGGTAACATTAAGGAGATGATTATTAGGATTTATGTACTAAAAGAGAAAGAAGTGTAGTGGTACAGAGATCAATGGAAAGGGTTAGGATACTGCAAGAAGCTTTGTGTCTTGTGTGTCTGATAGGAAAAGGGTCCCATTCTTCCTTTTATTTTTCTAACCTGTGCATATAGCAGATGCAGTTTGATTTCTTTTGGCAACACCTAAACTTTTCCAACAGTTTATTATATGAAATATTTTGTGTATGGGTCATACCCCTTAAAGTATATGTAAACGCTTACTGACAGGCAGTTTGTTTAAATACTGTGGGTCCTAAACAAATGCAAATTTTTCAATAAAATTTTCACCTTTTCTCATGCTTTGTTTAATCTCAGTGCCACTGATCTTCTGCACCCTTTTTGCATTCACGTCCTATCTACATGAACTCCAGCAATGGATGCATGGCATTTCTCAGGGTGGTTTTTCCAACAACAGTTGTGAATGGGTATAGTGGTAAATATAAAATTCCCAGAATATTGTGTTTACAAAGCACATACAGCAGAAAGAGAGGGCCGGACGGAACGAGTGAAAGGAGGATAGGGAGGGCCGGACATGACTGTGTGTCTAGTGACACACCAAAAAGGAATGTAGCAGGGAGTGGTTAGCAGGGGGCAGCCAATAGGAAGCGGGGGGAGCGGCATTATAAAAAAGGGGGCGTGGCCGAGCGGGAACACTCGTCGTCTGGAATACACAGGAGGAGGCAGTTTTTCCCACCCACCCTCCCAATAGTTAAGTTTTGTTGTGAAGGTTTTAATGCTTTTGTTATCATTTCAGGAAATCAAGATGGACGTCTGGAAGAAAGTGGGTTGGCGGTGTTTAGGTTGGTCAGTGATGGTGGCAGTGATGTAGTTGGTGAGTGTGTGGGGGGCTCGTCATGAGATGGCCCCTCCGGTGTAGTACATCGAAGTTCGATGATTACTCTGTGTGCACTGCGGGATAGGGTTTTGTCTCCGGGCGGTTAAAATGGAGGCCTACTTGGTTCGGTTAAATCCTGCAGTGCCCCCTGGTGTTAGATATATATATAGTCATATATATATTGGTTAATTAAAATGGTTGTGTTACAAGTGTTAGCCCCGTCACTGACCAACATAAGAGGGTATAACCGATGGTTATTTATGTTTACAATAAAATGTTTATGGTTATTTATGGTTATTTTTATATGGTTATTTATACGGTTTTATATGGTTATTTATATTTTGGAAATTTGGAGTTAAGTTTAATAAAGGCTGTTGTGGCCATTTACTCCACAAGAAGTACGGTGTGGTCCATTATTTAAGGGGGGGTAGCAAAAAGGGAGTTTTTGGAATAAAGGGGTCACAACAAGGGGGTGGTCTTTACTAGGCTACACGAGTCATGAACCAGAATAATTTGACTTGGAAGGTGTGCAAAAACTGTAAAAAATGTACTATTTGGCACTCAGTAATTAATGCAACACTGGTATTCCATAAATTTAGCATGGAATAAAATAAACTTCACTATGCTACTAATAAAAACACATAAGGCAATACATAAATCACTGTTGTATTGACAACTTCATTCTATTTTCAGCAAATTTATATTTACGTATATTTCCATAAAAAAAATTGACATTTCTATTCATTTTCAACTGAGGTCGGAAGCTGCATTCTCAGCTTTAAAATTTTGTAGATTTCCCACCATTAATTAAAGCTATCAGATGTAGTTATTGTCAGGGCCACATTAAAGGCATGGGAACTATCAGATGCCTTGGGCACTAGAGTCAGCAAGTCCCAATAAACACGTAATTTTATTATTAGTCACTGCTTATTGAAGCGGAGCTTAAAAGTGGTTCTAGTGGCTGCAGTACTAAAGCCAGTCACCTTAGTTATATGTAACATTTCTCTGCAGTCTCCAGCAGAGTTTGGAGTTAGTTGAGAGAGGAGAAGAGCTAAGATTATTTAAAAGTTTGTCATCATACGTTCTAGAAGCCATACTGTAGTTTAGGGCAGTGTTTGGCAACTTTCTTAGTATAAAGACAACAATTGCAGCCCTTGACATTACTAAATGACTTCACTTAATATTCAGTACAGTACATGTAATCAGGGGTCAAGTCCTGGGGAAAAAAGTGTGGGAACTCCCACCCAAGATCCACTCCCCAACCAAGAAAAATAAAAATGATACGCTTATATGCACGAACGCTTCAAAAGTGGTATTTTTTATCCAATTTTCTTATTGTGTGTATGAAGCTTAACTGTTAGTCCATAAAAAAAACAATTCTCAATAAACATAAATATGGTAATTCTCTGAATAATCAGCATTCATTCAATTGTGCTTCCATGCAAATTTGAACATCATGTTCTGATCTTTATTGGGGAATTTTATTTTGTATATAGAGTGTTTATGTGGTGAGTTTACACTTTTCATTGAACAGAGTTTGGATAACACAGGGTTAAATAGAAAGGTCATAAATAAACTGCACATTATCTGGACAGAATGCTTGGGGAGATAGTGATGTGTTCCTGCTTAGGAGATGTATGTTAGCTTGGGGGGCTGCAAACTCTGCAGGGCTCTAACACACACTTGCTGCTATTCCAACCCTTCACATATTTCCACGTAAACTTCCCTCCTGGCATTAAACTTTGTCAGGTATTGTGCTCAGCTTACCACCCCAAACTGATGTTCCTCCTTCAGCTCAACTCTCTCCCTGCATGTCCTGTGAGCAGAATAGCTGTGCTCCTCCTCTGGGTTCTCTCATCATATAACACTGAAGATAGAGGAGTGGGGGATTCAGTGGGACACACAGAGCAAGTATGCAGGAGACTGGGGGGGTGAGGAGACAGAAAATCAGGAGGGGCCGGTGGGGAGGAGCGCATCAAGAGAGGTCTGACTAAATACAATCTCTTAGCAGCAGGGACCTGATCTACCCGTCAGCTAGCTGTGATTGACAGGTAGATCGAAGAGGAAGCTGTCATGGGCCCCCTACTGGCAATGCCTTAATGGTCAGTCCACCCTTGGTGTGCGGCACTTACTATTGCGAGCTGTGTCAGCAGCTGCTGGGTTAGCACCTGCCACACAGCTTGCATACTTCAAAGTCTTGCAGGACGCGGCTGCTAACGGGAATCGTGTTCCTGTTGTGGAAAAAGTACATGAACTCAGTTCCCATGCGTTCCCGCAGGACTTGAGCAATGCATGTAATGCTAAAAAGACTGTGAACATACTTCAGTCGATGATCAGAGACTGCAGACAAGTTGGGAGGTGTGAGGTATCACCCCCTAGGGGCAACCAGGGAACTGCAAGCTAAATCAATAGCACATATCAGTTTGTACTTTGTGTGGGCATTAACACATTCAGGCCAGAGGCCACTTCTCACTTTAACCTCCACACACTTACAGAAGAACCATTTCTCCACTTGAGCCGACTAGGTCTGTTCCTATCTACTCCAAAATTTTACTCCAAAACATTTTAGAAAAGTATTGCTTTACAAGTACCTCTTCAGCTTTGCACCTTTAATTAGATTTTGCCCATTGGCACACAGAGAAGCCATCATACTTCTCTTTGCAAGGCCTTGCACACCATGACCACATGCTCAGTCCATGGGCAGGAGTTGTACTGCAGCAGGCTCCAATATGGAAACCTTGCCACTAAATGAGGAACATCAAGTGCTAATGGTTCCTTCACTGCCAAGTCCCCCATCACCTGCCACCGTCACCACTTCCACTGTCAGCTGACTGCTTCTTACACATTTTAGTTCCTAAACCATAAAGGTTGACCAGAATGTCCACTTGTAGACATATAACCCCAAGGGTTAACATGATGACGCTTGCTACAGTATAATTACTTTTCTTATCAACCTAGAGGGTTAAACATGGCTTGATCTCAACTCCCAGTTCTTCTGAATATCCCCATTAGTAATACACTTAAAGGGTAAGTTCATCTTTACCAAAAAACTGCCTATGCAGATAAGGGACATCTATGGATAAAAACAAACCATGCATCTTTTGACTAAAGTTGAAAAAAGCCCTTACAATAGGTGTAGGCCATGTACATACCTCATGAAGCTGGACCTGAAAACTCCCAGGATGTTTCTAAAAAAAGGCCTAGCTATGACTGTTCATCTTCACCATCACAAGAGACAGCTCTTTCTCTGATTCAAACCCCCTCACATGCTCTTTCTCTCCCCTGATGCAGTAGTTCTGAGCTCAGAGCTTGAGATCTTGTTCCCATGACGGTGAACAGTAATAGCTAGGCCTCGCTTTGCACTGTCCTAGCAAAGTCCTGTGATTTTCAGGTCAGGTTTTATGAGGTTAAAAAATATGAGTTGTAAATGTCTTACACCTATAGCAAGGACATTATTCAACTTTAGTCAGAACTACAAAGTTTGTTTTTATCTACAGATGCCCCCTATCTGCATAGGCAGTTTTTGGTAAAGGTGAACTAACCCTTTAAGTCCCTTAGATGTAATTCAGACCAAGCACTGTTCAACTTCACTTAACATGTTGAGGCATCTAAAGCCCCATACACACGCTCGGACAATCCGCGGACCAGGTCGGTCGGACTTTGTCCGACGTACTTTGTCCGATGTTGGCGTTGCGTACACACGGTCGGACTACGTTGTCGGAATATCCGGTCCGGAAGAACGTCGTGACGTAAGTCGTCGTCCACGAGATTACAAAAGGGAAGTTCAGCACCACGTCAGGCACCCGTTGGGCTCCTTCTGCTGATCCCGTGTTTATCGAGAGTTAGTGGAAGTTTGGTGACTTAAGATTCGCGCTTCTCAGTTTTCTGACTCAGATCGTTACTGCTCTTCAGTTTGTGCTTGTCGTGCGTATCTGTTTATTAGTGCGTGTAGTCAGTTCGCATTTGTTGGTCATTGCGGCCTATATCTTGATATAGGACGCTTTGATTTGCACTGCTTATTGTCTGCTCGTTGCTGCTATTCACTTCGTTCTTTCAGGCCTTGCTGTTTATCGGTGCTTTCTGTTTGTCCGTTCTGACCAGCCGACCTTTTGTGACCTTCTGAGCGATGTTTCCCGTGCGTACTCGTCGCCGAGTTCGTGCTGTACGCGGAATTGGTGTCGGGCTTTTAGCTTTGAGCCAAGACCCGTCCATGAACAGAGTGACGAGGAGTATGTGGACCAAGAATTGGTTGCTTCAGCGTGACCAGTTCTCGCACATGCCTTTGCTTCGTGAGATCCGGAGAATAATCCTGATGATTTCAGGAACTTTCTCAGGATGACGGACCCCGATTTTCACTGTCTTTTGGCTTTGCTGACCCCCTTTATCAGCCGGCAGGATACCTGCATGAGACAAGCCATTACTCCGGAGCAGAGGCTTGTTGCCACGTTGAGGTACTTGGCGACAGGGAGAAGTCTTCAGGATTTGAAGTTCTCTTCAGGTATCTCTCCCCAGGCCCTGGGAATCATTATTCCAGAGACCTGTTCTGCCATCATTCAGGTCCTGCAGGAGGACTATATTAAGGTAACATTTCTACTTTACTATTCCCTTCTATGTATGCTCTGTTTGCTAATGACTTGTATTTTTGACCTCCTTCCCTAATTACCATGATTGCAATATGTTCTAATATGCTGTGCCCCTTTTCTCCTTCATGCATTTTTCCCTTCACTTACCTCCCCAGCATGCTCTTCTGCCCCAATAGACACCTATGGCCTAGTCACTTAAGCAATGTCTTTTGTCTGCTGCATAGTATTGTTTGCCCCAAAACACCCCCTAAAATATGCACAAATGTTTGCTGTGTGGTTTACTTCATGTAGAGCCCCCTTTTTTTTTTCTTTTGGTGGGGGGGGGGGGGCGAACTCATTAGGAACCCCCTCCCCCAACTGCTCTGTCAGATGGTACCAATCCTTTATCTGCTGGCTTTCCCAAGGTCCATACACACTATATACCTACCTCTTTATAGTGGGCATCTTTAGGGATGAATTCAGCAAAGCATGTAGTGCAAGGGGCTGCCTCCATACATTCCATTTCCTATTTTTTTGTCTTCTTTCCCTCCTATTAGCTTGCTTGGTAATTTAATAATGTCACACTGTGCCTGCCTTTTTTTTTGGGGGGGGGGGGGGTTGAAATGTTATTTGATCTTTCCTGTGGCCTGCCAATAGTGTTAAGTACAGAGGGTCTGGCCAAACTAGCCCACATTATTGAGCCATTTGCCAATCAATGAAGTGCAGAGGGTTAGCTGTCCACCACCCCCCCCCCAAAACCCTAGTTATTGCCAATGTCCCATCAGAAGTGGGGGGATTGATGGGGGGTGAGTAATCTGTGAAGGGGAGCCTCTACTTTTCTGTGCAAATACTTTCCAGCCTCCAATTTTATACAATGCTCTTGTTCCAAGATGTTGATTGTCTAATCTGCTTGCAATGTTTAGGTGCAAAGTGACTAATTTTTTTTTCTTGTTTCACTCCACAGTTCCCTTCCACGCCACAGGAATGGCAGACTGTGGCCTCCCACTTTGCCAGCCGTTGGGACTTTCCTAACTGCGGAGGGGCAATTGATGGGAAACACGTCCGCATCGTCCCACCGCCCAACTCGGGGTCCTACTATTATAATTATAAAGGGTTTAATAGTGTAGTGATGTTGGCGGTGGTGTCGGCAACATACGAGTTTATGTATGTGGACGTGGGGATGAACGGCCGGATCTCGGATGGTGGTGCCATTACGCACACGGAGTTCTACTGGCGTCTCCAAAGTGGCAGTCTGTGCTTGCCACCTCCAGAGGAGAATGCCGAAGGACTCCCCTTCGTCTTTGTCGCAGATGAAGCGTTTGCGTTGACTCCCCATGTGATGAGGCCGTTCCCGATGAGGACCCTCACCCCGGACCAGAGGGTCTTCAACTACAGGCTGTCCAGAGCCAGAAGAGTTGTGGAGAACGCTTTTGGCATCCTGGCCAGCCGCTTCCGCCTGTTCCTGACGGCATTTAACTTGGCGGAATACAAACTGAACCACATAGTTCTTGCCTGTTGCATATTGCACAACTTCCTCAAAAGACATAACAGGAACTATGTGGTGCCCGTTGGCCCAGATGTGGAGGGCCCTCCAAATGCGGAACTCACAGCCCTTCGAGTGGCACGTCCAGGCTTGCCCCCTCTAAATGCCCGTGTGGT
The DNA here is from genome assembly GCA_028564925.1 of Lithobates sylvaticus. Lineage (NCBI taxonomy): Eukaryota > Metazoa > Chordata > Amphibia > Anura > Ranidae > Lithobates > Lithobates sylvaticus. The sequence continues at coordinate 132,226,749 of CM053038.1, forward strand.
CCGGGACCAATATATGGAGTACTTTGTGAGTAGGGGGGCCATTGCTCTGCCTGACGATGTGTGAGAGGCATTTTTTAATAAATCTGATATTTTAACCAACCTATGATTTCTTGTCATTTCAGTCTTCTTTTTAGCTTATTTTACTTTGACATTTTTTCCCTTTGCCTTCGACAGTGGGAATGCACTTTCTGGGCAAAAGGAGGTAACAGTCTCTTCTTCCCAAAAAGATTATTCTCATGTTGTGTGTTTGCTACCTAATCTTTGGTCTAGAGAAGGTTTGTACTGCATAACTGACACCCAAAATACTCCTTTTCATCACCAGGTCTGACATGTGTGTATTCTCCAAAATGCTGTGCTCCGTGTTTTCGTACAAAGCACTGTGGGTGTCATTTACATAAGTCAAATCCGCTATGCTCTACAAGTGCATTGAAAAAGTTCCCTGGGAAAGAAAATTGGAGTGCAAAGTGGATTTGCCTTTAGTAAATAACACCCATTGCCCCCCATATCCTTTTCATTTTACATACATAATGCATTGTGTTTTTTTAAATAAGGAAGCCACACATTTAGAAAAATAAAAGTTTACTAGGAAAACATTCCCAAGTGCGTTTACAATCTTCACGCCAAAACTGACAACATCTTGGTTATTTACAACATTGTTTACAAACATTCCGCAATTGGTAAAACCAGGCATGGAGCAAAACAGAACCTAGGAACTTGGAAAGTTCAACTTTGTAAAGTGAAGACAAGATCAGACATGACTATATGTTCAAAGTGTGTTTGATCTTGCCTTCATCACATGGGGGGGTCACCCCCGAAAAGTGGAAATTTGGAACATGCACACAATTTGGGTCTGAAAATGGTCATTAGATGGGAAAACACATGCCTAGAAGCTTCAAAAGTGCCATTTTCCATCATGGGGATGAATGGACGTTTTTTGGGGGTGCAACCCCTTCACCACAACCACTTTCATAGTTCGTAAAGTGTTTGCACCCCCGTTGCCATTCATCCACCATGGTGGGAGCTAGCACATGTGGACACAATGTGTGCATGTTCCAAATTTCACACAGTTTTTAAGTTGCAAATGTGTTCAGAAGCTGGCACAAATGTGTGTTAATTACTTGGTGAGTTTTCATATTTTTCCTAAAACATCAATGATGTTCTTCAATTTTTGTTGAACATCATTGATGTTTTGCTTTATGTAATCTAGATCTCGATTGCAGACCATTATCTCTCCGATGAGTACGTGGGCACTCTCTGTGGTAAAGTGCGATTTTTCTTCCACAACATCCACGTCACCTAAAAACCACAAACAAACAAAAATGGGGTGTTGGAAATGAGGCAGCCATACATGGATTAGCTTACCAGTAGCTGTGTTCTCCCACACTCACCTGTTGTGGTGACAATTTCTCCAAGTTCGATGATCTCTCCTTCCTCCTCCTCCTCCTCCTCTGCTTCTGCTCTTTCCCCTTTTTTGGGAGGTGTTGGTTTGGGGGTTTCCTCAGACGGCCCAAGTTTTCGCTCCCCTATGAGAATGTCCAAAAGGAAGATTTAGCAACACAAGCTATTGAGGGCAGAAATAGGAAATGACAAACATTGCTTGAAAGTGACGGACACTATTTTAGTTTGGCCAGTTACAAATGTCAACTACATGAATGTAGTCACTTTGTAAAGGTGCTAAACTGACTAGCTTTTTGGTAGAAGTTTGTGTGATGGAGACCCCCCTCTAGTATCCACTGGAGCACATGTGTGGAAAAGCATAATAAAAAGGGGGTTTGGGTGTCCCAGCACTAGTGCTCTAGAGTCCAGATGGGTAAACAGCTACTGAGTGACCTCTCCTTTACATTGAATAAATTGGCTTTACATTCTTGATGACATTTCTAGTGAGAACAAACTTCCTTTCCCCCAAAAAAACACCAAACATCGTATTATAAGTGGCCGAACGATCGAGGTTGCGTACGATCGAATGCACACACACGATCATGACAGTGGCAGAAAGATCGAGGCTGAGTACGATCGAATGCACAGACGAACCTGAAAGTGGCCATTTTGGAATGTACAACTTGGTAAAAATCAAAACACAATGGAGCAGTATGCAAGCAAGAAATCAAACACAAAACACAACTACTTACTTTTTTGAAGAATTCTCTTGATCTTTCTGTACTGATCGGCCTCCCTCAGTTTCAGGTCTGACCAGCGTTTCCTCAGTTGTTCCTTGGATCGTTGTACCCCAAACTGATTGTACAGCCTCCTCACAACTTTAGACATGATCTTGGCCTTGCGGACATTGGGGTTGAGGTAAGGCCCATACTTCCCATCATAGTCGCTCCTCTTTAATATGTCCACCATCTCCAACATTTCTCCAAATGACATATTGGAGGCCTTGAATTTCAGGCTCCGGGATCGGGACGTTTCTGCCTCCGGACTTTCCTCGTCCTCCTCCTCGTTGATGGGATATTTGTGGCGCACCTGCTGTGTCCCCGCCATGTGCTCTCCCCACTATGCCGTAAAGAGAAGGGGTGGGGAATAGACGAGAAAGATCGTCAGGGGCGGGCGGAGTTTGAAGCATGCGCAGTGTATATAAAAACGTCACACGCCTGTGTCGTAGCCACGATCTGGGAGACGAGGGGAGAGAAAACTCACACGAGACGATCGCTACAAACGAAGGTACAATTTAACGTTGGTACATAACTAGCCTAGACTGATTTGAACTTGAGGCTTCTTTATGGAGAAGATTAGGAGAGTTTAGCCTGACATAATTTATAGGGTTTGGTGTGTTGTTGTGTCTTGCAGAGATTGATATGAAGGGATTCAACGACATGAGTTTTCTCCCCCTCTTCATTGCCAAATACAGGGATTTTCCCATATTGTGGCAGGGTATACACCCACATTACACCAACAAACCAAAGAGGCACGCAGCCCTGGAGGAACTTGTGGAATTTGTCAAGCCAAGGTTCCCCACGGCAACTGTTGATGATATTAGAAAGAAAATTGGCAGCCTGAGGAGTGCGTATATCAGGGAGCGGAAGAAGGTCGTGAAGTCTGAGGAAACTGCAACTTCAGCAGATGAGGTCTATGTCCCCAAGCTCTGGTACTATCAGAGTCTCCATTTTCTGAAGGACCAGGCTGATGTCACGGAGCCAACCTCAACTCCTCCTTCCACGCTTCCTTGCGCGCAGCCCACCCCTGATGAGGCTTCCGAGGAGCAACCTGGGCCTTCCAGTCTGGAAGAGGTGGAGGAGCCCAGCTTGTTCCAGGTATAGTAGTTTTGTTACCATTTATGGGAATAATGAATGATGTTCACTTAATTCAGGATCGCCAATTGCTTAGTTCCTAACGTGTTTGACATATCAACAGACAGTGGTGTGGGAGACATTTGGGGCCAGAATCTAAACTGCAGGGCTGAGAATTGTATGGTTTTCTATTTGTAAACATTTTGCACCAGTCACTAGATGAGAATTGTGTGTGTTTGATGAACAAATAACTGAAACTATGTCCCTTTTTCATACACAGGAAGACCTCAGCCAGGAGGTGGCTGTGGAAGGTGGCAGTCAGGAGGAGGCAGGGGTTAGTGGCAGCCACCAGCTGGGTAGTGGCAGCCAAGAGGGGGCTAGGCCTCGGAGCCTGACTGACACCCAAACCCCTCCCCTCCGCCCTCCGTACAAAAGGGCGAGAAGGGGGGGTTATGCGGCACAGTCAGCGCTCCGGATGATCAGAGAGGCTTCAGACTCCCTACATGCCACACCCGCCGACGAGGAGACCTTTGGCTCGGTGGTTGTCACAAAAATGATGGGTATGGAGGTGGGGCAACGCAACATGTGTGAGGGGCTCATCCTCCATGTCCTAAATAAGGGTAGGGCTGGGGAGATGACCCCAGTCACACATGTTTGCCATAGCTACCATGCTCCGCCTCCTCCTCCTCCTCCTCCTCCTTCTGCCACCCCACCAGCACGACAGCCACAGCGTGGAAGGAAGCGTGGAAGGAAGACCTGAGAGTGACGACCTGCAATCAGTCTGGTGTGAGAGAAGATGGAGCCTCTTGTAGTACCAGAGCCTGGGGACCTAGATGGCATCTGCTGCAGTTCCGGATACTTTGGACTTCACGACCAGATTGCACTCCCCTTAATATACGTACTCCTCAGGCCCCCAATTTTCTACGCTTGGACAATGATGGTTGCCATGGGGGGCCAAGACTTTGCAAATTCCCCAAGTTTCACCATGGCTGCGTTCCTCTTTGGTTTGTTGGTGTGACCTAAATAAAGGTTTTTTTTGATTTGAAATAATCATTGACTATTGTGTTTTACTTTGCTACAATGACAGTTTTTCTTTGAGTAGGCAGGTACATTTCACTAATCCTAAAGTAGAATTAACAAGGGGCACCAACAACAAACAACCTACTAGTACATTTAAGCAAGAAATACAAATGTAAATAATGTGTTTTTGGTAATTTGAGACACACAACCCCCCTCCAAAAAAAAAAAAAAAAAAAAAACATTCAAATATGTATTCCCCAAAAAAAAAAAAAAAAGACAAATCATGGTAAAAAAATAACAAAGATTCTTTTCCGTTCAGAGTAAAAATAAACATGTAGTGTATAAATGCTGCAAAGTAATAAAGAAGTAAGTTTGTGAGAAGTGCGGGTGAATAGGAGCAGCTAAAAGATGTCATTCTTGTTGCATTGTAAAGAAAAAGAGAATGCGCTGCATTAAAGACATTTTAACATTGCAGCGTGACGAATGTGCTGTGTCGATTAGGAAAGGTAGTTTTACCTGACCGAGCGCTTCCGTCACAGAATTTCTTCTGAGCATGCGTAGCACTTTGTCCGTCGGACAAGCGTACACACGCTCGGATTTGGTGTGATCGGACCGGGCTGACGGCAAATCTTTCCAGCAGGAGATAAGACTTTGTCCGACGGACAAACCGACGAACACTGTCCGATGGTGCATACACACGGTCTGATTTTTCAACAACCTTGTCCGATCGGACCAAATTGATGAAAAAGTCCGACCGTGTGTATGGGGCTTTACATTGCAGAACAATTTCAGCCATAACATAGTGCTTCCTGACTGTGCAATGCATATGGCCATTTTACAATTGATGTGCTTTGCCCCTCTTGTGGTGCAACCCATACCCGATTATAGCAAAGTCCTTTTTGTATACCAGTCCATGAACATTGAAACTGGGATTGGGTCCTCATTAAAGAGTGGGTCCCCAACAAAGCAGATCACATGGTTGAGATAGGTTCTCCTGCAGCCACTCCGATGTATTGACAGAAGACGAGGCAAAACTTTCCATGTATATATGCCTTCGTCCGGGGAAGTTAAAAATACACAGGGGAAGAAATGACTAAGCAGAAAACCCCAACCCATACAGTGCCAGGCAGGACTTAAAGTTACAGAACACAAGAATACAACTCAGCAACAAAACACATTATACAATAGGCACCTGCCCATAGGAGAGGGAATTCAAAAGATGTACATATATGTAGCACCCTGATGTTTAGGCAGGGTTGCTAGTAAATTTACCTGCCAAGTATAGTTGCCTTGGCCAATTGATAGGAGATCAATTGATTCCACCTTAATTCTGGAATTGCTGCACTTCTTTCCTCTGTCACTAGATGGCCGGGTATCTGGTGGCATTGGATAAGACAAGGGCATTGCAAGGATAGATTAGGAAAAGATGGGGTATCTCAGCCAATGGGAAGGGATCTTCTTGGGTTCCTTGGCCTGCTGGGAGAGCCTATTTATTTGGGTGAGGTTAGGTGATTGGGGTCCTGTGCCACCTGAACCGCTGTCTGGGTGGACGTGCGTTGTGCTGCCCCGGGCTGCTAGACCAGAGCCTGAGGCCAATCCCAGGGACATTTGGCTGCTAGGCTGTCTGAGGGCCTATCCAGAAGCAAGAGAGTAGTGTAGGGTTGGGACTGCGGTTTGCAGTCCAACCAGAAGTGACTGTTCTGCCAGCCGGAGAACCTGACGTGGTCGGACCTAGAAAGAAAGCGGTCGCCACTAAGGGATTATCCACCTTGTTACCAGGGACCACTGTGAGTAGCTGAAGCAAGTACCAGAGCAGTGTTTTCACCAACCAGGGACAGTAAAGAATTGGGAAACTTCAGCACGAGTCAAGTCAGGGACCCAGCCAGTGGAGGTGACGCTTGCAGAGTAGCCTTCTGTGTCAAGCTAGGAACCAAGCAGGCCAGTGGGGTGATGCTTTAGAAGTATCTTGGATGCCAAGCTAAGTACCCAGCAGGGATGCGGGAGTGACGCTTATATACTGAGCAAGAAGGTTGGAAGAGCTCGGGAGATCCAGTGGCAGAGGACGAGCAAGTCTAGTGAGAGAGACCAGGAGCTCAGTTGAGCTACCCATGCAGATGTGGTGTCTGGCTGGGTGCCTTTCCCTGCATGGCTGTCTAACTATAGAAGTCTAATGGCACAAGGGTACATGTCCCGATGGTGTGGGAATGATGGTGCAGGAGGACGAAGATGTCCGTCACTGATTTATTTATTTTTTTTACTAACTTACTGACTTCATTACTTCGCTGTGCATAGGCAGCTGCCATTTAATCTGCTGCTTCCTGACAAAAAATATGGAGTGAGGGAGACAGGCCAAGAAACTTACACTAAGTAAAAAGACAAACACACACAGGGGTTAAATGCAAGTTTATTGCAAGAATTAACATCTTGTGATCAAAAGCAAGTGTGAGCAAGCAAAATTATTTTTCTTTTCTGATTTTGGAAAACTGCATAAGAGAGAGTGGCACCGGTCCTGGATGTACTGCAATACCAGGTTGATGCGTGGAGTGGCCAGAGCAAGCTCTTCTTCCATCTTCCTGTTCTAAAAATTAATTTAATATATGGTCCCCAGATAGGGGACGTATCAGATATTAAACTGATAAGAACAATGACATCCATCACTGATACTCAAGCCACGGATACCAAGCAGCCGATGTTGGTGAGCGGCACACCGGATATGACTTCAAGTATCCGGGACAGCCGCTTAGCCCAGGAGTGGTCAGGGAGAGTTAGAACGCAAGCTGAATAGGTGACCTCAACTATTACCAAGCTGTCATCATGACAACCCATTTTGGGCGTGGCACTTTCTCAAGTTTGGAACATACATCATTAATGGAACTTTCGAGCTTAAATGCTGTTATTCCACATCTTATACAAACACTTCCTAGCACTGGACTTTAGGTATTTTTTGGTTATATTCTTGGTCTGTTGGACACCATCCCTGGTGTTTTGTTCCCACTAGCTGCTGAGGTGTTTTTTAAGCACTAAAGACTCCATCTACTTTTTGGTAGCCCCACACTTTGCGCCTTGACTTTTTCAGTTGAAAAGATGTATGTAGTAGGTGCTGATTCCAAAATTGTACAATGACTCTGATTTAATGATCTCTTACATGATAAGGCCTTAAATGTGCCTTTGACCGATATTGTATGATACATGGAAAACACCAGTGTCACACCAAAAGTTCAGGAGTCCAAGAATATTTCACCATAAGGGCTCTTTCACACGGACAGACCGTATGTCCGTTTTTCATCCATCCGTTTTTGGATGAAAAACGGACATACATGTATCCCTATGGGATAGCGGGTGTCAGCGGATAAGCATCCGCTGACACCCGCTCTCGTCCGTGCCCGCTGTGCTCCGTTTCTGCAGACGGAGGAAAACCCAATTTTTTCCATCCGTCTGCAGAGCGGATCGGATGACGATGGACTCTACGGTCCGTCGTCACCCGATCTCCCATAGGGGAGAGCGGCGCTCTGACAGGTCCGTCCCTGCACGGAGTGCAGAGAAAGACCTGTCATCTTCCTGCTCAGCGGAGATCGCTCCGGCGATCCCCGCTGAGCAAGCGGCTATCCACGGGGCGGATCTGCACTGATCCGCCCGTGTGAAAGAGCCCTAAAAGTGCAAAGACAATGGGGTTCATTAACTAAAACTGGAGAGTGCAAAACATGGTGCAGCTGTGAATAGTAGCCAATTAGCTCCTAACTTCAGCTTGTTCAATTAAGCTTTGACGATAAAAACCTGGAAGCAAATTTAGCTTGCTCCAGTTTTAGTAAATCAACCATTTTTGGGGCTATAATGTGCCACTTAATCAGGACTTGATCTGCTGTTTTGAATGGAATGACACACCAGTGTGGGTTAATTCAACTCAAAATAAACAGGGTCTTTAAATCCAAAAGCATATTTCAACAACTGGTTGTGTAGGCCTATGTTTTTTGGGGATTTAAAGAGTCAGTTTATTACTTAGCTGAATTAATCCTCTATTAACACACAATTCAACACCCCATTCAAACCAGCAGTTTAAACCCTGATAATTATTGTCTCCTGTTGTCCTTGAACTTCTATGACAAAATAAATACTCTTTGACTCTTAAACCTCTAGTGTGGAACTCCTTTTGTCTCTACACATTGCAACGATACAGGAGATAATGAGACTTCAGACGTGATAGCAATAGGTGGAGACTGAACATGCTGCAAGAGACAGTCAAAGATTGGGACCTGCTACATGAACCTGCTGAAAATCATTACCATTACAGACCCTTAACAAACCAGTGGCCCCCACATTTGTATTCACAGCAGACATCTTAAAATGGTTTATTTATTTAAATATTATCATCATCACATGTGATATTCCTCTTAGCAAAATTGATTATAAAAGTTTAGAATAAAAGAGGCAGGAGAATGGAGAGCACAGAAAATATAAGAAAGTGTTAAATAAATAAAGCAAGCCAGTCAAATAAATGGTTTTCCTCACTAGTTCTGAGTAAGCACATAGGCAAGAAGAATGTTGACTAATGGCTGTTGGGGCCATAGGGCCACACAATAAATACAAAAGGGTTATGTTCTGTTTCTAATGCAGCCTTATGCATTGACATACCTCTTTAGACCTAGTCAGTCTCGACAGTATGGTCATCTGCTTACTTGGCACCATCCACTGGCAGCTTAACTCTTCAAAAAGACACAGAAGTTGAATCCAATGCAATTTTACTTCTGCTAGTTGTAGTACAGAGGATTTTTTATTTATTTTTTGTCTTTTGAATGTAATAAGACAATTACTTTCTTGAGCATAATCTATGTGAAAAACTAACACTCACTGAGGGGATATGGATGATGTGGGGGGGGGGGGTTAGCTAGGACCTATTAGCTCTAAACAGGAATGGAGGACAGAGGAAGATACCAAAATCACATTAACAAACAAGTTGCAGTGGCCAAAAATTGCTACTAGAATTTAGCATACTACAGAAAAAATGTAACCTCCATACAACAGTTCCATACAGCATAAAAAATCTTTAATGAAAGTTGGTTAGAACAGGTTATGTAAGACCATCAATCTACAGATTGGGCACCAGTGACTTAGTAAAATCAGAGTCTGGTATTATTTTTTTTAAAATATCACTGGCTCAAAAGTCTGGTATTATCCTTTTCACTAACATCAAAGGTAACAGAATGCAGTGTAGTAATCTTTACATTTTTTGTTGGACCTCGGGGTATGTACCTGATGTGCCCAAATGGGTATTTATTGACTGTGGATGCACCTATACATACTGTAGTTTAATTATTTGTAGTTTAATTAGACCTAATATACCCCATAATCCACCCAGTATGAAAACCCGAAGGCTTGCCACCTTTTTGCTTGCTGGAACTCAGACCAAGTGGAACTGGACTAAGTGGTCTCGGCTGGATAGTGGTCCCAGTGATATCTTCCAATATACCGGGGTAAGGCTCCTCTATACAAGGGAAGAAATCCAAAGAGAAAGGAAGGATCTTATTCGCCTAGACTACACGCTGAATGAAAGAATTTATGAGGTGAGAGGCTAGATAGCCCGCTGTTGGATTGCAGATATTTTGTTTGCTGACAGTTGTTTTCCCCTACTGGTGACATCAATTAAGAGAACATCCAACACAGAATCCTTTTCTACATTCACTTTATTTCCTTTATATGGGACTTTACCTACTATGATCCATCGATTGAACTGTTCATATATTTGATTTGAATATTTTTTACCTAGAGACTTTGTCCATACCCAGTTTTAGAGACCATTCACGTTTATTTATCTATTTGTTTATTTATCTATTTGTTTTATCACTGTTGGTGCACTTGTGGATTGTTTTATTAGATGCACTCATATTTATATGGATACATTATCACTTTTTTAGTTATATGTTTTTAGGATGTTGTTTAAATTTATGCGCTAGATCACTTTATCTTATTCATGAAAACCCGAAGATTCCTGTAGAAAGATATTTGCACAAATAATAACTAGATATACTACAGGATAAGACTCCAATAAAAAACAAATTGGGATTTGTTGTGTTACAGAGTACAAAATGGTGGCAGCAAAGCACAACGGAGATCTCATTATGGAGAATTTCAACTGACCAAATACAATTTGAAACATAGAAACTAGTAGCTCTGGCAAAGGAAGCAGATTATTATCAATAGTATTAAAAGATAACTACCAATGTCTGATGGTGTAAGAACCATCTAGGGGGAGAAAACTACTGGGCTTCTACTATCTAACAATACAAATACAAATAATGTATCTATCACCCAGGTAAATGGCCTAATCGGTAATAAAGATCATAATACTATAACATTTGACTTATGCTTTAATAAGACATTTTAAAAGAAACCTGTAAAAACAAGAAATTCATGTAGGCTAAATGAAATGTACACAGTAAAGAATTTTAGCACATTATCTAAAATAATGTCCTTGAAAAAAGGACAAAGAACCAAATTGAAAACAATAAAGATATAACAAAAGTTACCGCTGTGGTTGCATATATTCCTTACATGACTGAGGTAGTTCAGATATACATGTTAACTATTATTAATAAGTTACCAACACCATCCCCCCTTTCTTCAATAATGACACCAAACTGTATTGAGTTAAATGGCCAGTTCAGCCTTTTATTAAAGCAAAATTATTATTAAACTTGAATATTAATAAACACTCCAGATCGAAGAAGAACAAATGTTTGCAGATCCTTGACGACACCATCATCTACAACTTTTGCAGTCTGTGATACTGTAAAGCTAGGTTCAGTCCCCAGCTACCATATACAGCCTCGAGGACTATACTAATTGACCACAGACCCCTACCACCTTAACACCCGGTCAGTCTAAACTGAACAAGACCAACCAGGTCCCACCGTTTCACCAATCGACCAATGTTTTCAACCCTCGTCAAGGACCCCAACTGTCAACCTTCTCACTCAGGAAGAAACCCTAACTAAACTACGGCATCAGGGTGGGCGGGAAGGAGATTTCAGACTGCGAGTTTGAAATCTTCCTCCCCTTCACTCCTCCCCTGAACTACTATATCTCCTGCTCCTCCCATCACCCCATCTGCTTGTCCACTCAGGTAAGAGCACTGACCTTTTAAAACCAAACCCCCTCATTTTAACCCACTGCAGCCTGGTACACTTCCACCTTGTCATGTATGCCCTTCGCTTATACTTTGTTAAGCTTCGTGCATGTCTTTCTTTTAAAAAAAGGTTTTGTATTTTAAGCATCACTTGCCATAATCAAGTTTTTCGGACCTCCAGGGGGTGATGATAGCAAACATGTCCAGAAGTCACAGGTGATTTTCTTTTCCTCAGGGCAATATTCAGACTCAACAGAATGACTTCTGTTTAAGACCAGGACCAAACATCCTCTAGCACTAGCATCAGATACCTTAATAATTCTTTGATCTCAGTTCAGGCTAATCTATGACTCCCCTTGAGTGCGAATTCTACCTCACCCACCATTGCTTCAAGCACAAACATACTCAGACTACTAAGAGAACACCCTTGGCCTCTTCCCAACAGGCTAGACGTATTAATCCAGGACCTTCAATTCCACCCTGTTTCTCAGTCAATGGCTTTAATGGCATGGTTGTTGAAACTCGGGCCCTGAGGGATAGAGGGGTCAGTGAGTTTGTTGTTCACAGTTTGCTAAAAGCAAGAATAGCCACTTTCAGGAAAAAGCCCTAATTAAGTGGTAGCATATTTTGTAACATCCATTATCTGGAAACATGGTATCCAAGAGCATCAAAACATGGAAATATGGCTATAGTATACGATGCACCAGTGGCGCATGGGCACCGCCCCCCTATCCATGCGTCTGGCCCCCTTATCTACATGTGGGGCACCAGAAGCATAGATTCCAATAGGGTTTCTTTTTTTTAAGCACGTGATTAGAGCCTGAGGCTCTAATAGGCTTCAAAAAAGGGTGGGCTCGGGGGAAACAGAGCACTGCTCCCTGAGCCCACCCAGTTGTGTGACAATAGCGAATGAATATTTGCTATTGTCACACTGATTCTCCTCCTGGCCAATCAGGAAATGTGTACTAAAACCCGTTTCCCGATTGGCCAAAAGGAGAAGCAATCCCATAGGCCTAGGAGGAGGAGGGAGGAGATGAATGGCCAGAGGAGACACACTAGCGGAGGAGACGCAGGGGAAGCCTGATCGACCCACCAGCTGCCACTGTCTCAAGGGATGGCTTAGCCGCAGCGGCTCAGCCACATCCAGCACTCCCCGGCTTGGACAGGGGATGGAAGAGGAGGGGAGATCAGAGTGTCATCCCGGGTAGGACATCTGCCTCCTAAGGTAAGGAGGTCTTCCGCCTTCCCATCTGTCCATCTCCCGCGTGGGGGGGGGGGGTGTTACTGGTGTTCCTGGTGTTCCCTGCCTTCCCCCACAACTAAGCTCCGGGGGGTGAAATGAAACACATTGGGGGCGTGGCCTGGTTGGAGTCCAGGCTGAGGTTACCACTCTACTCACCACTGCAGGACACCTAGATGTGCGACTTTTAGGGGTCACCCCATTGTCCTCTGTTCCCCGCCTCCATGTTTGTCTCCCACGCATCTCCCGCCGAGGTTTGCCACCCCCCCCCCCCCAATTATTGAGCACCAGCCCCTACTGCTATGCACATAAATCACAACCTTTTAATGGATATGCTGTAAACTTGTGTTCTGAGAAACTGTGTAACTGAGAAATGGTGATGTTACTTAATGCAGATACTGGTGTATTGTATTTCAGAGTTAAAACTAAAGTTCAAAAAGCATGTTAAACCCAAAAATGACTGTGGGTGAGTGTTTAAATTTGCTAAAATGGCCTTTCTCCATTTCCTACCAATCATCCTCATTTGAGCACTATTTTGACTTGCTAAATTTGGGAAACATGTGACTTGCCAAAGCAGCTTAGAAACTATTCTGAAGTTATTCAGCATACTGAAAAATTGGATTGAACCTAACCAACAACCACCAACACCACCCCCACCCCCAATTCTATTGCAATTTTTAGAAAACTCCAGGTCATCTTTAAAATCAAATGACATTTAACAAGGTACTTCCTACAAAGGTAAACTTGTTTTTTTACACATGGGAAAGTTTGTAAGTATTCTAAAACTGACCACTAGAGATGGCCTTGCGGTTCACCCCGCGGTCGGTTCGCGGCAAACTTTGCACGTTCGCTATTCGCCGAACCGGCGAACATATGGCGCTATTCGCGGCCGCCATATTCTTTTACATTGTGAAGAACTTTGACCCATGACACATCCATCATGTGGTACGGGACAGCCAATTGAGACATTTCAACACATGGACATACACCCTACCTTATATATAGACCTGATCTGGCTGCCATTTCACATTCTGTCTTTTGTCAGAGTAGGGAGAGGTTGCTGTGTGGAGCAGGGACAGACTGTAGTGACACAAATCACTAGCTATTAGGTCCACAAAAGTCATTTTAAGGACTGGTATAGGTGTACTATTGTTTGGTGTGCAGTATATAGTGGTGTAATACACTTATAATCTACTTTCTAATATAGAAAACATATTATAGTGGATTTGTATTGTGCAGAATTGTGACTGCTGAGCGGTTCTGCAGCTGTCTTTTGTCAGTGTAATGAGAGGTTGCTGTGTGGAGCAGGGACAGACTGTAGTGACACAAATCGCTAACTAATATAGGTCCAGAAAAGTCCTTTTAAGGACTGACAAACGCAATTAGAAAAAAGTATTATAACTGGTGTGATAGACCAGTGGCCCCCCAAAACGACAGATTGAAGCGAGGTGTTATATACCTTCTTCCACATATACTGCGCTTCTCTAGAGACTTTTGTCACAGGGTCATTTAAAATCTGACCCTCTTCACTCTCTGCTGTCCTCTGCACCCCCAAGACACTACCACCAACCCCCCCACCACCATATACCCTCCGCTTGAGTCACAGGAATTATTGGATCCACCAGAAGACATTTCCGATGTGCAGCCATTCTTGGCATTGGATCAAGAAGAGGAGGTAGCAACAACCGCCACTCAGCAGTCTGACGACAGTACCCAGATCAGCCCAAGGTGGTTGGTCCCCGCTGTTGCTGCCTACTCTGAGATCTCTAATGTTAGTGGTGGGGAAGGTGACGTCGATGATGACGTGTCTATGGACGTCACGTGGGTGCCCACAAGAGAGGAAGAGGAGGGGAGTTCAGAGGGAGAGATGGACCAGCAGATAGGGAGGAGAAGCAGGCCGAACTTACATTGCACAGGAGGGACATTTCTGCATGTCTTAAACTTGGTCGTGCAGCGATTCGTTGTCAAACACCCTGGGGTCCAGGACGTTTCGGCCCATTCAGCAGTCTGACGACAGTACCCAGATCAGCCCAAGGTGGCTGGTGCGTGCATTGCGTTGTGTCATTGATCAAGTCGTTGAGGAGCAGGAAGATGAGGAAGTCGCAATGCTGGAGGAAGGGGCCACCACACCGCTTCCAGTTTAGTGCAAATGGGGGCCTTCATGCTCCAGTGTTTTAAGACGTCACGTGGGTGCCCACAAGAGAGAAAGAGGAGGGGCGTTGAATTCCTAATTTTTGGGGCCTGTAATGGCTGAAACTTATTTATCCTGTGAATGCCTAATGTACCTCCAGCCACAGAATACAAAGTTCTTTGCTGTCAGGTGAACGCCTGTTGGCTAATTTTTGGGGCCTGTACTGGCCGACACTTACTTATTTATCCAGGCTGTGAATGCCTAATTTTTCAGACTGGAATTGAAAATCAATGGGTCTGTAAACGCTCCGCTAAATTGTGGAATGGATGCAGGCCCATGTTACAGAGGTGTGAATAGACCCTCTATGTATTTGACATGTATTTACCGGCTGCTGTCAGTTCTGGCTGATTTAGGCAGAGCTATTACACTAAAACCGAGCAATATTACAAAAAACAAAATACACGTTATAACTTATAAAAAAAAAATCAAATTTATGGCAACTTTTCCAATAGCAGGATCATCTCCTGCACCCCCTTCATAGTCTGGCCTTGCCTCTCTTCCATGGCCTTCATGCGCTCCTGAATTGACAAAATTTTGCATATAAAAAAATAATGCTTGTCGATCGCAAATTCGCTTAATACTTCTGGTATGTCAGTGTCCATGTTGTGGGACTATGTTCGCACAGCTAGTAAGTATTTTGTGGCTGCAAATATGACCTGGAGGTTTTTCATGTTCGCCTGCCATTAAAATGAATGAGACTCGCCGCGAACCTGCGGTTGGCAAACATTTGCACGCTCGTGAACCATCCCATCAGATGTTTGTCCATCACTACTGACCACATTAACACAACTATACCGCTGCTTTAGGTTTACCTCACGGTATCTGTAACAAATGGTCAATGATGACCATTTCTACAACCACACCTTGTCCAGGGAGATTTGTGCCAAGGGAAATAATATAATCAAATCTAATTATTACATCCCTAATAATGGCATTGTTACTATAAACCCTCTTGTTACTATATTAGACTTTCCTGGTGCATGATGGCAGCATACACTGTGTTGTGACCCTACAAACTGATAGGACTGGTTAGTTATAAGCTCTTTAGCCAGGACCCACCACAACATTCTCCTTTTTGTTCTCACCTGTGTAGGACTGGATGGATCGCACATTACCCCTTACCGCATTCGCCCCAACCAAATTTAGTCTCTCCTGGGTGGAAGTCCCATCCTATGCAGCCTTTAAATTAGCTAGATGGAGGGAACCCCAGTCTGATGATCTTGGGGTTAGGCTAAGTAGCTCTAATCAAGCTTCAAGTAAGCTTTAAATGTGTTGCAGCGATTCTCCTGTACCTTTTTTCCTTGTATCTTCCTGTCTTGGGTTCTTCTGTGCTCGATAGTCCTCCAGGGCTCCAGGTCCTATGCCCTGTTCCAAGATGGCAGCTGTACTTGGAGGCTTCTAAGCATGTGCAGAAATGACATCACTTTGGGCTTCTGCGGCATTTTTTTAAAAGCATTTCCTGTCATTCTGGCTTTGTTGCACTGGTGGTTTTGATGCTGAGAGGTTGGGGCCCTGCTGCTTCATCAACCTGTACCTTAGCTACCCCAGACATCCAAACCTGCTGCCCCCCCCCAATTAAATGCAGCCTTACCAGTGCCAATGAAATGCAGCCTTACCTGTGCCAATTAAATGCAGCCTTACCAGTGCCAATTAAATGCAGCCTGATCAGTGTCAATTAAATGCAGCCTTACCAGTGCCAATTAAATGCAGCTATTCCAGTGCCAATTAAATGCAGCCCTGCCAGTGCCTTTAAATGCAGCCTTACCAGTGCCAATTAAATGCAGCCATACCTGGCCAATTAAATGCAACCATACCAGTGCCAATTAAATGCAGCCTTACCAGTGCCAATTAAATTCAGCCTGATCAGTGCCAATTAAATACAGCCTTACCAATGGCAATTAAATGCTGCTATACCAGTGCCAATTAAATGCAGCTTTACCAGTGCCAATTAAATTCAGCCTTACCAGTGCCCATGAAATACACCCTTACCAGTGCCCATGAAATACAGCCTGATCACACAGAGCTCTGAAACGGATTTGAATATCCCTGCTGCAACTGTAACAAATTCCTGCCTCCTATGATACACTTCACACTGATTCAATGTATCATTGGATCAGTGTTTTGTCTATCTAGCTGGTGGGACTTTGTTATAGTCCTCCACCTTGCACAGACGGGGATGTCATCACATTCTCCTGTCACTTAGCCACAGACAAAAGACAGAGCAGCTCAAGCGGCTGCCACAGCCGTATTCCATTTGGCTGCTTGGGCAGCTCTGTCTTCTGTCTGTGGCTGAGTGACAGGCCCAGCCAGGAGATCGCCCGGTGCTCGCAGGTGTCCGTGAGCCTGCAGCCAAATGCGGGAGACAGGGAATGTATGTTGCCCTCTTCCTACACTTAAGCATGTAAGTGTTGGTCTTTGCTCTCATTCTGCTGTTTTTCTTGTGCTGTCTGCCTGCTCATGAACTATGTCTTATAGGTGTGGGGAGCTTTTTTACTCTGTCTACTGTCTATGGAGACCGCTGCCCAAGCAGACCATCTTCAGCCTGTAAAGTAAGGGGTGTGGTGAGTAGTGAAGATACGTGGAAAATGAGAGTCATGTGACTAACACTTTTATAATTTGGCAGACCTCCCAGGTCATCAAAATCCTCTATGTCAAAATGCAGGGAACGATTGAGCCATGCATCCAGGCAT
This sequence comes from Lithobates sylvaticus, assembly GCA_028564925.1. NCBI lineage: Eukaryota > Metazoa > Chordata > Amphibia > Anura > Ranidae > Lithobates > Lithobates sylvaticus. The sequence goes on from CM053038.1 coordinate 132,244,240, forward strand.
AGGCAGTCAAAGAGAAGTCGTTCTACCACCACCGCCGCTCTCATCAAGCAAGGTCACTGTCACCTCAGCACCATCTTTCATCCCATGGTAACTACTCCTGCCCGGGGGATAACACTTCCTGGGTATGCAGAGCCCCAGCACTTCAATATAAACTTGCATGTTGCTCATGCTTTGAGGAAGCAATGAAGGAGAAGCAAGCAGACATCAGAGAAGTGACGGATCTGATCAGGGAGTTTGACAGAGAGTCGATCATGGAGGCGTCAACCCCTGATTTAGAAAGAGCAGCGCAAAGCACTGCTATTCTGGCCCCCTGCATCCTGCAAAAATCAGGTAGCTCATCAGAGAGTGAAGATACAGAAGGCGCTACAGGGTTCGACTTCACCTTGGTTGAACCATTTGCCAAGTCAGTCAAAAAGGTGATTGGTTGGGAGGAGACAAAATAAACGCCTCACAAGTTCAGAAGATATTTCCCAAACCTTAAAGAGGAGCCTGAGGCCTTTCCTTTTGTTGATGAGCTGGATGAGCTCATTCAGGAATTAATGACAAAAAACAGACATGAAGATAAGATATTATATGATGATTTTGCGCTAAAGTGCACCAAAATGATATAGTGTGAAAAATATAAGTGAGTGTGATATATTAGTGGTCACTGTCCCATAAAAATCAACATACACTGAACGTGATAAAATGAATGAATCACATAAATGAATCACATAAATAAATTGTGACATATAAGTGACTAAAAGTGCAACTGGTGCTAAAAGAAAGACGTTCTAAAATCACAACAATGAATAAAACAAATGCAATCAAAAATCCATAAATGTATGAAAAATGTAGAATAATAAATATATATAAAAGTGCACAATGTGAACCACAGATAGGTAAAAATAAATAAATAAATAAATATGAGTCCACAGGTAGAGTTAATGAAAAAGATGTGTAATAGTGGTGGTGACACCCATTGGCGTAAGGCTCTATAAGTCTCTTAAATTGTGATGAGTGGTGGTTTTCCTCTCTCCAAAAGTGGGGGGTGTTGGGTAGTGAGGACCTGCTCCTAGATGGTGCTCCCTAGCCTCTCACCTCTCAAACGGTAAATATGGGCATCAAGACCGACATATGTAGTCAGCTCCAATTCTGTATTCCCACTTGGATGGCTTCCAACCAGACCTGCTTCTATTCGATAGGTTCCATAAACGGAGTCTCCCCTCCCTGTAAGTCGTGGACCCAGGGATATCCCTCCACTTGTTTGTTTGCGGTAATGACTGCAATCCCGCAGTAGTGGCTCGCTCCTGGTTAGAGTGGGGATATAGGCAAAGACAAAAAAGGAAGAGGGGGACCCGATCGTGAAGTATGTCTAAATAAGATGCTTTTAATGAAAAATATATGCTTACATTAAAACGATGTACAAACAGCCAGAGAGATGATGGTATAGTCTCCGTTTTACAGCACTTCCGGTATCCTACGTTCGGCCAATCCCTACGCGTTGCGTCACGTGACCTCGTGACTTCATCAGGGGATTCTGATTGGCTGTGTTGGACTGTCTTTTATTTATGAAAAACAGAAGTGGGATGGCGGCCATTTTTCCGCGGTCCGAATAAGTAAACAAAGTGCGGCCATTTTCTAATGGTCTTTCAGCACTCTGTAAAGCAGACCTCTTTAGTGTCAAATGTAGTTATTAGCAGAGACTTATCAGTATTGATGTGATATTTCATTGTTAAGTGTTTAGCTTTACGTTCTACCCAACTCTATTAGCTGATTGTGTATGGGTCAGTGAGTTTTGTCACTTCGTATAGATTCGGCGGATGACTTATTTTCCGGGTAGTGTGAGACCAGTACTGCCGTAGCCATTCACAAGTGGCCTGGAATAGTAGTGGTTTACAACCATTTAACTGTATATAATGGAACCGATTAGGATCCATATTCACTAACCGATCGGATATCAATTGCTGACAGTTAGCTAGTTGTCAGAATGATATCCTTCTCTAGCCTATGAAAACAGTAGTCTGGCTTAAACCAATCTGTGAGTGTATGATTGGGATGGTTACAAATAAACCAGCTATACAGAGAAATGTTAAACCTGAAAGGTATGATGATGGGAATGGCAAAAAACACCTAAAACACTCCTGGTTCTAGGTGATAAACAATGCATTATCGCTATGGACATCATGATTGTCGGTCAATCAATTGATTTTAGATTGAGTTGTGATTATAACCTCAATAAATTAGCGATATACAAGTAGCAAAGAGAGACAATTAATTAAAATATATATAGGATTTAAAACACAGGATGACTATGGAACAAGATAGTTCTCGTCAATCCTCAAATATAATTTCTAAAATATTTAATTCCACTTATTACATAAAAATCAAAAATATAAAAATAATTTTGGAATATTAAAAAATAAATAAATATCAGAGTCACCAGTGCCTTACTGATGAACACTGTACTATGGATGATAAAATTGTGTAATCTATTAAAAAAGACGTGTTGTCAAGCATATTGTTGAGAATATATAGGAAATGTGTATGTTGGGCCCGTATTGGAAAACATTGGTTTAAAAGTTGAAACTACCAGTTATTGGGGTAATGTACATGCATATAGGATAAATATCCTGTGTATGAACCCTCCTCCCACATCTGGGACTGGTTAACGGAAATGCCATACCGGGCTCATTAATCCTAGACACAATATAAAAGCACAATTAAATAGTATAAAAAATGATTCAATGTCATTATTGGTGTGTCATTACACTTAATATCTCAGGAATTGAAGTGGTATCTGTGAGTGTTGGATGACATTAACGTGTGTATGTGTAAATGTCTTCAAAAGTTGCTTAAAAAGCAATTGAGATCAAACTCGATGTTCAACCCTTCTGGAACCAATGTCCGCATGGAATATATCCACATGGATTCCTTCTGACTGATTACCCTTACTCTATGGCTACCTCGCCAGGATGGATTGTACCATTCTACACCCCAAAACCGCAAATGGTTTGGGTCCTTGTTATGTACCAAGGCGAAGTGCCGTGAGACATTGTGTTTGGGGCAACCTTTAATGATCTTCTGGATATGTTCCTTAATGCGTACTTTCAACTCCCTTTTTGTTCTCCCTATATATTGTAGGTTACAGCTACATTGCAGACAGTAAACGACTCCCTCAGTGCGACAGCTAATGAAATCTTTAATAGTGTATCTTTCTCCTGTTGCCGTAGCTATAAATTCGGTTCTCTTTCCCTGAAATTTCTGAGCCTTGCGGCAAGCATAGCTATTTCTGCAGGGATAAAAACCCTTTCCAGAAAAGAAGGAAAAAACTTTTTTAGGGGGTGGTTCCACTACAGTTTTAACTACCAAGTCTCTATCTGTGGGTGCCCGCTTATATATAATTTTTGGTTTCACTGGGAGGATAGTTTTAAGATCTTTATCGCTCGTCAATACATGCCAGTGTTTCTGGATGATTTTGGCAACATCTTTATATTGTGCGTTAAAGTCTAATATCAGACATGGGGCTTCACTCCAGGTGATCGACTTATTTTTGGGTTTGTCCTCCAACATGTTGGATATATTCATATTTTCTACTTGCATGATTTGTTTTCTTATCCAAGATTCTTCATAGCCTTTTTCTTTGAACCTGGCACCGATTAGTTTCGCTTGTACTTTAAAGTCTTCATCTCTGGTGCAGTTTCGTCGGATACGTACCAATTGTCCCTTCGGGATGTTGAATAACCAGGGTTTAAAATGACAGCTGTGCAATGATATGTAGCTATTTGTATCTACATTTTTGAAATGCGTTTTTGTGATGATCCTATCCGACACTATGGAGATGTTAAGGTCAAGGAAGTCGATGGTAGTTGCGTGGATATTCCACACAACATTAATATTTTTATTGTTTTTATTAAGGTTATTTAAAAACTCTTCTAGTGATTCTTTACTTCCGTTCCATATTATGATTAGGTCATCAATGTACCTCTTATATAAGGCTAGTTCAGCCGGCATATTCGCATAGACAGAATCTTCCTCCCAGTGTGCCATAAACGCGTTGGCTACACTCGGGGCAAATTTTGCCTCCATGGCAATTCCTATGGCTTGATTGTAATACGATTGATTATGCCAGAAGTAACTGCATTTCAAGCTAAAATCCAAACATTTGATTAAAAACTTCCTGTGCTTGCATAATAAGGTGCACATACCAATTATATACACTATCCCTAAAATCCATAAAAATAAAGAAACCCCACCAGGGAGACCAATAGTGAACGGGATAGATTCACTTACTGCCCGAATGGGCGAATATATAGATTTCTTCATACAACCAGTAGTGCAGAAAACTAGAGCGTATCTGAAGGATACAAAACATGTGCTCCAACTTTTGGAGACTGTGCCAGTGTTGGAAGGACGCACGATCATGGCTACGGCAGATGTGTCGTCACTATACACTATAGTACCTTATCATGAAGCCTGCACAGCCACCAAATGGTTACTTAGAGCACATAGCACCTTATTATGCAAGCACAGGAAGTTTTTAATCAAATGTTTGGATTTTAGCTTGAAATGCAGTTACTTCTGGCATAATCAATCGTATTACAAGCAAGCCATAGGAATTGCCATGGGGGCAAAATTTGCCCCGAGTGTAGCCAACGCGTTTATGGCACACTGGGAGGAAGATTCTGTCTATGCGAATATGCCGGCTGAACTAGCCTTATATAAGAGGTACATTGATGACCTAATCATAATATGGAACAGAAGTAAAGAATCACTAGAAGAGTTTTTAAATAACCTTAATAAAAACAATAAAAATATTAATCTTGTGTGGAATATCCACGCAACTACCATCGACTTCCTTGACCTTAACATCTCCATAGTGTCGGATAGGATCATCACAAAAACGCATTTCAAAAATGTAGATACAAATAGCTACATATCATTGCACAGCTGTCATTTTAAACCCTGGTTATTCAACATCCCGAAGGGACAATTGGTACGTATCCGACGAAACTGCACCAGAGATGAAGACTTTAGTACAAGCGAAACTAATCGGTGCCAGGTTCAAAGAAAAAGGCTATGAAGAATCTTGGATAAGAAAACAAATCATGCAAGTAGAAAATATGAATAGATCCAACATGTTGGAGGACAAACCCAAAAATAAGTCGATCACCTGGAGTGAAGCCCCATGTCTGATATTAGACTTTAACGCACAATATAAAGATGTTGCCAAAATCATCCAGAAACACTGGCATGTATTGACGAGCGATAAAGATCTTAAAACTATCCTCCCAGTGAAACCAAAAATTATATATAAGCGGGCACCCACAGTTAGAGACTTGGTAGTTAAAACTGTAGTGGAACCACCCCCTAAAAAAGGTTTTTCCTTCTTTTCTGGAAAGGGCTTTTATCCCTGCAGAAATTGCTATGCTTGCCGCAAGGCTCAGAAATTTCAGGGAAAGAGAACCGAATTTATAGCTACGGCAACGGGAGAAAGGTACACTATTAAAGATTTCATTAGCTGTCGCACTGAGGGAGTCGTTTACTGTCTGCAATGTAGCTGTAACCTACAATATATAGGGAGAACAAAAAGGGAGTTGAAAGTACGCATTAAGGAACATATCCAGAAGATCATTAAAGGTTGCCCCAAACACAATGTCTCACGGCACTTCGCCTTGGTACATAACAAGGACCCAAACCATTTGCGGTTTTGGGGTGTAGAACGGTGAAATCCATCCTGGCGAGGTAGCCATAGAGTAAGGGTAATCAGTCAGAAGGAATCCATGTGGATATATTCCATGCGGACATTGGTTCCAGAAGGTTTGAACGTCGAGTTTGATCTCAATTGCTTTTTAAGCAACTTTTGAAGACATTTACACATACACACGTTAATGTCATCCAACACTCACAGATACCACTTCAATTCCTGAGATATTAAGTGTAATGACACACCAATAATGACATTGAATCATTTTTTATACTATTTAATTGTGCTTTTATATTGTGTCTAAGATTAATGAGCCCGGTATGGCATTTCCGGTAACCAGTCCCAGATGTGGGAGGAGGGTTCATACACAGGATATTTATCCTATATGCATGTACATTACCCCAATAACTGGTAGTTTCAACTTTTAAACCAATTTTTTCCAATACGGGCCCAACATACACATTTCCTATATATTCTCAACAATATGCTTGACAACACGTCTTTTTTAATAGATTACACAATTTTATCATCCATAGTACAGTGTTCATCAGTAAGGCACTGGTGACTCTGATATTTATTTATTTTTTAATATTCCAAAATTATTTTTATATTTTTGATTTTTATGTAATAAGTGGAATTAAATATTTTAGAAATTATATTTGAGGATTGACGAGAACTATCTTGTTCCATAGTCATCCTGTGTTTTAAATCCTATATATATTTTAATTAATTGTCTCTCTTTGCTACTTGTATATCGCTAATTTATTGAGGTTATAATCACAACTCAATCTAAAATCAATTGATTGACCGACAATCATGATGTCCATAGCGATAATGCATTGTTTATCACCTAGAACCAGGAGTGTTTTAGGTGTTTTTTGCCATTCCCATCATCATACCTTTCAGGTTTAACATTTCTCTGTATATCTGGTTTATTTGTAACCATCCCAATCATACACTCACAGATTGGTTTAAGCCAGACTACTGTTTTCATAGGCTAGAGAAGGATATCATTCTGACAACTAGCTAACTGTCAGCAATTGATATCCGATCGGTTAGTGAATATGGATCCTAATCGGTTCCATTATATACAGTTAAATGGTTGTAAACCACTACTATTCCGGGCCACTAGTGAATGGCTACGGCCGTACTGGTCTCACACTACCCGGAAAATAAGTCATCCGCCGAATCTATATGAAGTGACAAAACTCACTGACCCATACACAATCAGCTAATAGAGTTGGGTAGAACGTAAAGCTAAACACTTAACAATGAAACATCACATCGATACTGATAAGTCTCTGCTAATAACTACATTTGACACTAAAGAGGTCTGCTTTACAGAGCGCTGAAAGACCATTAGAAAATGGCCGCGCTTTGTTTACTTATTCGGACCGCGGCAAAATGGCCGCCATCCCACTTCCATTTTTCATAAATAAAAGACAGTCCAACACAGCCAATCAGAATCCCCTGATGAAGTCACGAGGTCACGTGACGCAACGCGTAGGGATTGGCCGGACGTAGGATACCGGAAGTGCTGTAAAACGGAGACTATACAATCATCTCTCTGGCTGTTTGTACATCGTTTTAATGTAAGCATATATTTTTCATTAAAAGCATCTTATTTAGACATACTTCACGATCGGGTCCCCTCTTCCTTTTTTGTCTTTGCCTATATCCCCACTCTAACCGGGAGCGAGCCACTACTGCGGGATTGCAGTCATTACCACAAACAAACAAGTGGAGGGATATCCCTGGGTCCACGACTTACAGGAAGGGGAGACTCCGTTTATGGAACCTATCGAATAGAAGCAGGTCTGGTTGGAAGCCATCCAAGTGGGAATACAGAATTGGAGCTGACTACATGTGCCGGTCTTGATGCCCATATTTACCGTTTGAGAGGTGAGAGGCTAGGGAGCACCATCTAGGAGCAGGTCCTCACTACCCAACACCCCCCACTTTTGGAGAGAGGAAAACCACCGCTCATCACAATTTAAGAGACTTATAGAGCCTTACGCCAATGGGTGTCACCACCACTATTACACATCTTTTTCATTAACTCTACCTGTGGACTCATATTTATTTATTTATTTATTTTTACCTATCTGTGGTTCACATTGTGCACTTTTATATATATTTATTATTCTACATTTTTCATACATTTATGGATTTTTGATTGCATTTGTTTTATTCAATGTTGTGATTTTAGAACGTCTTTCTTTTAGCACCAGTTGCACTTTTAGTCACTTATATGTCACAATTTATTTATGTGATTCATTTATGTGATTGATTCATTTTATCACGTTCAGTGTATGTTGATTTTTATGAGTCACGGGACAGTGACCACTAATATATCACTTTTCACACTATATCATTTTGGTGCACTTTAGCGCAAAATCATCATATAATATCTTTTGTTCTCACGGGTTTGTGTTCAGCCTTAGATTTTGCTGCTTGTTTTAGGAATTTTTTCCACATACAGCACTAGTGCTGGCACCTATTTTGGGTTTTCTGATTTTGTTTATTTATTCATCCATTTACTTCAACATAGTTTCTAGTTCGTAAACAGCGCGAAGGACACCCACATTTATTTCTGTTAGACATGAAGATAAGTCTCAACAGTAGATTGGCTAAATTGTACCCTTTGAAGGAGCCAAATGGGAATCTATTAATCTCTGCTTCAGTTGCTGATACATCCTTGATGCTTCATGACATCCAACATCGAAAAATCACTAGTGGAAGAAACGGATCAAGAGAAGATAATATTAGTTCTTCAGGAGCTTAGATTGGCCGGGGACTTTGTGGTGGAGGCATCCATAGACATGATCAGATCATCTGTGAGAGCATTACTATCCTTGGGCCGTTGTACCGGTGTCCACCAGCGGGTGTATCCCGGCAGTGTGGAGCAGACAGCACCTCATGCGCTCAGGTGTTACGTGAAGTCAATTACTAGCAGTCTCAGAAATACCCGGCAAGCCCTCACATGCTTGCCTTGGTATCTCTTTCCTTGCGCCCTGACCCTGAACCTGTGAAGCTCTGCATCTGTATCTGTACCTGATCCTGTTCCTGTCTGTTACCTGAACCCTGGACCCTGAGCCTTGTACATGTACCTCTCCCTCCTGTGATCCATCCATCCGCTCTCTGTCCTGTTTGTCTTCCTTTTCCCCAGCTGCTGATCTCCCATTGACGACCCTGGCCTGGCCCTGTTTATGATTCTGGTATTCCCCTTTACTTGTATATATTTATCTGTTATTATTTGTGGGTTTATATTGGTGGTTGGTTGGTTGCACATTGTATTATATTGGAGGTGGTTGTATTTATTCACTTATCTTAATAAATCATATATTTTCACTTTACCTGCGTTTGTTTATCTGTTGCTGTCCACACAGCTCTGGTCACACTTGATACTTGACAGGCAAACAAGAAAATTCCAGAATGTGTTTCTCGTGCAGTGGGAAGGAACATCGATGGATCAATCCATTATCATTCCAAACAAGGTGAAACAATCACTGAGATGGTGGACTTAGGTCCGCAACTTGATATAGCATTGCCTGATTGTTCCTCTGCAACCACGTCACATTGGACGCCAGGCTGGAAGGCCGATGGGTGCATTACTGGTATCAGGCAGCCCAGGGACACTGGGTATTCAAACTCCAGGGGCTAGTCTCGAACGTCTTCGAGCAGCTTTTCAAGCCCTGCTAGCCTTTGGCTCTTCGCAGAGGGGGGAGAACGTAATCCTGCATCTGGACAACAGAATAACATTAGCCTATATCCAGAGGCAGGGGGGTACCAGGAGTCCCATGTTACTGGAGGAAGTTTGTCCTATCCTAAATTGGACCAAAATAGATCTGGACAAACCTTTAGCTGACTGAGCTGCAATTTCTTGTCAAACAACGAGTAGTCAGTGAGTCCTCAAGTTTTCTCTCTTCGAATCAGAAGATGGGGCATCTCAGCAAACACCAAGTGCCAGAGATTCCTGGCGAGAGTGTCGTACCCCAGTGCCATAGACTGCCTCCACTACCCATGGAGGTTTAGTCTGGGATACATATTTCCCCCAACACCTCTAATTGTGAGGTTCCTGGCCAGGCTCAGAAGGTCCATAAACACAGTGATAGCGGTGATACCACTCTGGCCAAAGAGGCCATGGTTCAAGGCATTTCTGCAGCTCAATGTGGAGGATCCCATACCTCTTGTAATAGCCCTAATCTTCTAAGTGTCAGTTCCTGCACCCAACACCAGAGAGGCTACACCTTGACTTGGAAGCTGAAAGTCAAAGGTTCTTAAAACATGGCTGTTCTCAGGAGTTGGTGGAGACTCTGATCCAAGCTAGGAAAAGCACCACAAACAGCAACATATGGCAAAGCTTCCTCTTGGTTGCCCAACAGCAGTCTTGGGGTTCGTTGAGCCTGGCTTCACACATGTGCGGTGCGAACTGAAGCTCAGGTTTCCCTGCGAAGAGAAAACTCAGTTGTTCAGCGTTTCATGTCAGTTTTTGCTCAGTATCAGCTCAGGATTGCCACAGTATCAGCTCAGGATTGCCACAGTATCAGCTCAGGATTGCCACAGTATTTTATCCTGTTCACACATCTGCGAATCAGCTGCGTGCCCATAGAAGATAATGGGCCTGAATTCGCATCTGAGCCGGACCGCACTGCCTAGAAAACGCACACGTTTTTTGTGCAATGCGGAGTGCGAATGCACCGCAGATATGTGAACCATCCTCATTAATATTAATGTATTTTGAAATGTCCTGCGAATTGGATGCGGTGTAAGCCGCATCTAATTCGCATAGGTGTGAACGGGGGCTGACTCTTGAGTTGAGGTGGCACAAATTTCTCAGTTTCTTTAAATGACGATAGTCTTGGAGGCCTTATCACATTCCCCTTTTTATTCTTCGGAGTCAGCCTCATTGTGGGACTTAAGCTTGAAGGTGTGCTTCCTTATTGCCATAACATCAGCAAAAAAAGTTGGGAGATAGACTAGTCATCAAAGAAACTTGTCTCATCTTTTATCTTGACAAAGTAATTCTGAGACTCTCAGACCATTTAATTCCTAAGGTAGCCACTTTGATTTACTTTAATCAAGAAATTATACTGCCATCGTTCCCCACAGAAGCAAGAGGAGCAGCTTCTCTCATGAGCCAGGTGATAGCAGGTGGACTCACAATGCTGCTTTTAGCTAGGACGACAACATTCTTGTTCCAATCAGTTTGCAGTATCCACAGAGGTTGGACTGGTGCTACTACCTCAAGCAGGGGTTCCCCTCAAGGCCTCAGATGCATAGCCAGATGCATAGCACAGATCAGTCCCAATACCCCAAAGCCTCCAGCCATGTATTGAGGAAAGACTACCCTTAGGTGTATACTGCACTCTTGTGTCGGTCAGAATGCATTTTGACTTGCTCAGACCAAAGCCAAAACCCGGAGCATACTCTTCCAATCCGCAATCGCACTTCCAAACTGCACCATCTTCTCCTTCCCACAACCAGGCACACATGGCAGCACTTCGCTATCCTCCTCTGCAGAGCGGGGGCTCCGCCCCCTACCTAAGGATTGGCGCAAATACTCTCTGGAAACTTCAGCGCCCGCCTCTTTTCTGCACAGGCGTAAAGTGTCAAAAGACCAGACTCTCCCATGAGCAATGAAACATGCTGGTTCTTCCCCAGATTGTTGGAATGCACAATAACACAGTCTATACGAAGTAAAGATGTTACTTGCCCCTTTCCCACAAATCCAGACGAAATCCCAATGTAGCTGTAGCTGGTTGCTATGGGCGACTTCTGTAGGAATTTTCAAATGTAGGAAAGTCCTGGGCCCCTAATGGTGACCTCCAGAGTCAGGGAAAGCTGACATCCTTCTGTGTAGAGTGGGTTAAAAGGCATGGTGGGTGTAATGCAAGATGAAACAGTGGGTGCCAGACACTTTTAGAATGCAAAAAGTGATTTATTGTCTCTTGAACTGTGGGAGAGAGGGTTAGGGCCAGGACACCCAGGCCCCCCTTAAGTAGATGCAATGTTAATTGGCAGACTCCGAGACTTCTATCGGCAGACAGCTATACAGGTGAAGCCCTCCACCCAGACACCACTTCTGTATAGGTAGAACACTGTCTCCTATGGCAACAGTCTTGTAGAAGTTACTAACTGTAATTGTATCCAACTATTTGCAACACGAACAGTTCTCAACTTACTCCACAATCACTCACTGTGGGTCTTCACTCAATGAGCTCCTAGTCTCTCTCACTAGACTTCAGATCCAATAGCCATTGGATTCCCTGAGCTTTTCCACTGTTGGCACTCAGTATCTTCCTCAAGCGTCATCCCTACTTCCCTGCTGGGTCCCTGGCTTGGCACCCACAAATACTCTTCTAGCGTCACCCCTCCTGACACACTAGGTTCCTGGCTTGGCACTCACTGATGCTCCATGAGCGTCACCTCTTCTGTCCTGCTGGGTCCCTGACTTGGCACTTGCTGAAGTTTTCCCACTTCTTCACCATCACTGGTGAGAATTCTGCTCTGGTACTGGCCTCAGATTACTCACAGTGGTAGCAAGGTGGATGGTCCCTTACTGGCAACAGCTTCCCTTCTACTTCCGACCATGACTGATTCCCCGGCCGGTGGAACCGTTACTTCTAGTTGGACTGCAAACCCGCAGTCCCAACCCTACATGGCTCTCCTGCTTCTGGATAGGCCCTCACACGGCCTAACAGCCAGATGTCCCCGGGATAGGCCTAAGGCTTACAGCCTAGCAGCCCAGGGCAGCAAATCACACTTCCACTCAGACAGCTATCCATGTGGCATAGAACCCCGATCACCTGACTCCACCCAAATAAATAGGCTCTCCCAGCAGGCCAAGGGACCCAAGAAAATCCCTGCCCATTAGCTGAGACACCCCATTCATTCATAATCTGTCCTTGCTATGCCCTTGTCTTATCCAATGTCACCAGATACCAGGCTACCTAGTGACAGAAGAGAGAAGTGCAGCAATTTCAGAATTAGGGGAAATCAATTGATCTCCTAACAATTGGCCAAGGCAACTATCTCCTGGCAACTAAATTTAATAGCAGCCCTGCCTAAACTTCAGGGTAATACGTGTATATATATATATATATATATATATATATATATATATATATATATATATATTTATATATGTGTGTTTTTTTTTATTTTATATTGAATTCTGGACCAATGAAGCAAACTTACAGACTTAAGCCTTGTACACACGATTGGATTTTTGGCCAACAGAGCATCAGACTTTTGTCCACAGGGCGTGTGCCAGGAACTTGTCTTGCATACTAATAGAACACAATTGTCGCCCAAAAAACACGAAATGTACTACGAGACGATAAAGAGGAAATTCAATTGGGCTTTGGGCTCCTTCTGCTAATTTCGTGTTAGTAGAAGTTTGGTGAGCGTTGATTCGCACATTTCAGTTTGTGATTTTCAGTTAGTTTCTGAACATCATTCGCCAACTAGCCGTTGCGGAATTGGAGGACAGTACGTGCTATTATTGGGCTTGGAGTTATTGCTTTGACCCAAGTCCAGTCCAGGAACAGGAGGAGGAGTTCTTGGACCAAAAATTGGTTGCTTAATCGTGACCAATTATGTCATATGCCTTTGCTGCCGGAGCTCCAGGAGAATAATCCGGATGATTTTAGAAATTATCTCCGGATGACGGACCCCTGCTTTCACCAACTCTTGGCATTGGTGACCCCCTATATTAAGAAGCAGGACACATGCATGAGTCTTGCCATTACTCCCGAACGAAGGCTCATAGCCACCTTGTGGTACTTGGAGACGAGGAGAAATCTCCAGGACCTCAAGCTTACCACTGGGATCTCCACTGTCACGTACCTGGTGGTGCGAGCCCGATATTGCAGAGAGAGACCTCCCTTGCGTCTCCCACTCCTGGTTCCCTGGTATGGGGACAGGAGACCCAGGAGTGAGGAGGAGCACGGGTGCCTGGCAGGATCAACAGACCGGTGGAGTGACCAAGTCAACTCAGCGGACAGGGTGGAGGCCTGGATAGCAGAGTAGACTGGATGCAGATAGATGAGCTGGTTCTATAGGCAAACAGGATAGCAGAGCTGGCTGGATCTGGACAAACAGCTTAGCAGACTGGACAGCAGAGCAGGATGGGTCTGGATGGACAGCTTAGCAGACTGGACAGCAGAGTAGGCCGGAACTGAACAGGTAAGCTGGTTCAACAGGCAAACAGGATAGCAGAGCTGGCTGGATCTGGACAAACAGCTTAGCAGACTGGACAGCAGAGCAGGATGGGTCTGGATGGACAGCTTAGCAGACTGGACAGCAGAGTAGACCGGAACTGAACAGGTAAGCTGGTTCAACAGGCAAACAGGATAGCAGAGCTGGCTGGGTCTGGACAAACAGCTTAGCAGACTGGACAGCGGAGCAGGATGGGTCTGGATGGACAGCTTAGCAGACTGGACAGCAGTGGGCCGGAACTGAACAGGTAAGCTGGTTTAACAGGCAAACAGGAAGCAGGACTTTGGCACAGGCTGGATCAATGCAGGTGATCAGACTTGGTGCAGGAAACAGAACCTCAGAACGGACTGGAGCAGTACAGGTGATCAGGTTCATTACAGGGATCAGACGCAGACCGGACAGGAACAATACAGGTAATCAAAGTTCATCAAAGGAAGTCAGGTCAGGAATCAGACTGGTATCACAGTACAAGGGATGAGGCAGAAGGATGGTCACAACAAGCCGAGGTCGGGTACAGGCAGATAGCTGGGTAGTCACAGGTAAGCCGGGTCAACAGGACAGAGGAATCAGGATCAGATTAGTTACACCACAACGCTGTAGAGCAGACAGCAGGGACCGTCTGCTCAGGCCAAGTTTAAATAGGCTGACTGGCGCTAACTGGAGCGCGCGCCCGTTTCCCTGTGCGCGGCCGCACACGTGCACGTGCCCGGGCGCGCATGCGCATGCGCAGTGGAATCTGAGGGCCAGGACGGCCCGGGTTTAAGTTTCTGGCAGGATCTTCATGACATCCACCCAGGCTCTGGGACTCATTATTCCAGACACTTACTCAGCCATTATTCAAGTCCTGCAGAAGAACTATATTTGAGTAAGTTTTTACCTTTAAGATCACATTCTATGTATTAATGTTTGCTAATCTATTGTATTCATTTGTTGATTCCATAAATATCAATATTGTAATATGCTATGAATGTCCTCTTTGTCCTCATGCATGCTGTACGCTTTTCCTGCTTCTTTTTTTGGCCTACATGCATATTTTCCTTCACTAACCTCCCCAGAATGCTATCCTGGGCCCATACACACCTAGCCTGGTAACTTAACAATGTTTTTTGTCAGCTACATTTTTTGGGCTTACCCTAAACAACCCCTAAAATGTGCCCAAATGTTATTGTTGTCCTCAAATTCAGGCAGAGTGCAAGAGGCCATTTTTTGGTTCTTATTTGGAACCCTCCCTCCTCCCAGAAATGCTAAGTCAACAGATACAAATACTCTTTACTAAATACTCTGGTGAGTTTGCAAAACCCATACACACTATCCCTCTTTTGTGTTCATATTTCTGGATAAATTCACCAAACCATGTAGTGCAAGGGCCTGCTTGATTACCTTCAAATTTTAATGTAGAAAGTTTTTGTCTCCTATTATATTGATAGGTTATTTCACAATTTTAAAATGTGCTGCAATTTGGACAGTGTGTATCCCGATTTTTAGATTATGACACTTCTTACCTGACCACTGGGCTGCCAATAGTGTAAGTAAGGAGGGGCTGGCTCACATAATATTTATGCAAACACCTCTCATGGAAGTGGAGAGGTTTACCTGTCCAAAATATCTACCCATTACCCCCCACCCTTAAAATGTTTCAAATGGGCCACCAGAGGGGGTGAGGAATCAGATAAGTTGACCTTACTTTTGTCTTTAAATATTCATTTACGTTTTATCCTTAATTTGGCCAAGATGTTTGTGTCAAATCTGCTTGCAATGTTATGTGCAGAAGTAGTCATTTTTTTTTCTTTTTTAATCCACAGTTTCCTTCCAACCCACAGGAATGGCAGGATGTTGCAGCCCAGTTCCATCATCAGTGGGATTTTCCCAACTGTGGTGGTGCTATTGATGGCAAACATGTCCGAATTGTCCCACCACCCAACTCTGGCTCATATTATTTCAATTATAAGGGCTTTTGCAGCATAGTCCTGCTAGCTGTAGTGTCTGTTACCTATGAGTTTTTGTATCTTGATGTTGGGAAGAATGGCCACAACTCTGATGGAGGAGTCATTACGCAGACAGAGTTCTACAAGTGGCTCCAGAATGTCAGCTTAAACTTGTCACCTGCTGAGGAGAATGTTGAGAGCCTCAATTTAGTTTTTTTTGCAGATGAGCCCTTTGCTCTGGGGGAAAATCTGATGAAGCCGTTTCCTATGAGGAACCTCACTCCAGAGCAGAGAATATTTAATTACAGGCTCTCTCGTGCAGAAGGGTGGTTGAAAACGCCTTTGGCATCCTAGCCAGTCGTTTCAGGCTGTTTTTAACTCCAATTAACCTTGCAGTCTACAAAATAAACCATGTGGTCCTGTGCAGCTGTATACTCCATAATTTTTTAAGGAGGAATGCTAGCAGCTACCTAGAATCAGTGCCAACTGAAGCGGACCTTGCAGTGACAGGCCCAGCTGAAGAGCTTGCAGCTTGTTCATCTGTGGGAGTGATGACTGCTCTAGAAAGTGCCTGTGCTGGATTGCCCTCCCAAAATGCCAGAGATCTATGGCAAAAACACCTGGATTATTTTGTAGGTAGAGGGGCAGTGGCTTGGCAGCAAATTGTAGCTGATCATGAATAATATATTTAATGGATCCAAAAATCATATTTCATTTGAACTACTGTTGTCTAGGGATGAGCTTTGAGTCGAACTCATGTTCGACTCGAACATTGCCTGTTCGCCTGTTCAGCGAACAGCGAACAATTTGGGGTGTTCGCGGCAAATTCGAAAAGCCACGAGCACCCTGTAAAAGTCTATGGGAGATATCTAAAGTGCTCATTTTAAAAGCCTATATGCAAGTTATTGTCATAAAAAGTGTTTGGGGACCTGGGTCCTGCCCAAAAGTTTTAAAAACTGCTGTTTTTTTCAGGAGCAGTGATTTTAATAATGCTTAAAGTGAAACAATAAAAGTGTAATATTCCTTTTAATTTCGTACCTGGGGTGTGTGTATAGTATGCATGTAAAGGGGCGCATGTTTCCCGTGCTTAGAACTGTCCCTGCACAAAGTGTCATTTTTGCAGGAAAAAAAAGCTATTTAAAATCACTGGCGGCTATAATGAATTGTCGGCTCCCGTAAAACAGTCAATGAAAATCATTGATAAAAAAAAAAAAGCGTGGGGTTCCCCCCAAATTCAATTACCAGGCCCTTCAGGTCTGGTATGGATATTAAGGGGAACCCTGGTTTAAATTTAAAAAAAATTACGTGGGGTTCCCCCTAAATATCCATACCAGACCCTTCAGGTCTGACATGGATTTTAAGGGGAACTCCACGCCAATTTTTTTTAAAAAAATGGTGTGGGGGTCCCCCTCAAAATCCATACCAGACCCTTATCGGAGCACGCAACCTGGCAGGCCGCAGGAAAAGAGGGGAGAGATGAGAGAGCACCCCCCCCCCCCCTGAACCGTACCAGGCCACATGCCATCAACATTGGGAGGATGCTTTGGGGGTCTGTGACCCCTGAAAGCACCATGTCCCCATGTTGATGAGGAGAAGGGTCTCTTCCCCACAACCCTGGCCGGTGGTTGTGGGGGTCTGCGGGTGGGGGGGCTTATCAGAATCTGGAAGCCCCCTTTAACAAGGGGACCCCCAGATCCCGCCCCCCCTGTTTGAAATGATTAGGGGGTACAAAAGTACCCCTACCATTTCACAAAGAAAGTTTAAAAATTTTTTAAAAAACACACAGACACCATTGGGAAAAGTCCTTTATTAAAAATAAAAAAAAATAAAAAAAAATATTCCAGCGGTGGTAATCCACTCTTGCTATCCAGTGATGGGTGGTCTGTTCTCCGGGGTCCAGCGATGGCTGATCTCTTCCGACGTCCAGCGCAGCGCATCCTGTCTCCATGGAGACACTGAGGGAATCCATCTTAGCAGAAGAGGACCGGGCCACTCCGTCACCTGACCATGCCCCCTCTGACGCAACGCAAGGGGGAAGCTGGGATTCCCCAGTGACGTATGGGTGACCCCGCCCCCTCTGATGTAGTGTAAACCTGCGTTGCATCAGAGGGGGCGGGGTCACCCGTACATCACTGGGGAAACCCAGGCTTCCCCAGTGATGTAAGGGTGACCCCGCCCCCTCTGATGTAAAGCGGGTTTCCATTACGGGGTTGCGTTTTAAGGTTTTAAAATAAACCAACATCTTGGTGTATAACATGTATGTTTTGCAATATTTCTCCTTTTTTGTAGCTAAACAGGCATGTTCTAAAACATTAGATACACATTCCCAACACTGTGTGGATGTTGCCTTCCTCAGATGTGGTGATTTCACCCCTCTAAAAGCCAAAAGTTTAAGCCACGTACACGTAGAGGCAGAACTATTAAATGTCCCTTATGATCCCCTGTCGAAAATGTGTGTAGTTACAAACATGTTATTTTATAAACCCACAAAACACACAATGTGTCAACATGTGCTATCTCCGATCACGGGGTACCAATTGACGCATTTTGGGGGTGCAACCCCTTCCTCTGACCTACTTTAGTTATGTTTTGGGACTTTAGCAAACTAGATGTATGGAAATATAAACATTTTAGGCATGGGAAATAAGAATGTTAAGGCACAATTTGTGGACGTCTTCAAATTTGGGCTTTGCTATTCTTAAAAACACAGAAACATTACAGTTCACATTAGTTAGGGCAGAGTTTCTCAACTCTCCTTCTCAAGATACAAACCCAGGTCAGGTTTTCTATATTTGTTTAATTTGGCATAGGTGATGTTGTCATTTTTACTGTTAGTAATTCGCACAGACTGAGGAAAATACAGAAAACAGGACCTGGTGGTGCACCTAGAGGAGTGGAGTGGAGAAACACTGAATTCTGTCCTAAACTTTCACATTTCAAAGTCATAAAAACATGGTAAATATTAAACAGGGCAAACAGGAGCCAACAAGTGGACCAATAAACTTCAGACCAGACAAGAGGAAATTAAAATTTGGCAAGCATGTCCACAAAATCTCGGATTCTTCGCTGGGGTACAAAGGCTTCATCAACTCGAGCAGTTTCCCCAACGCTGCCTTCCACAATATTTTATTGGAGTAGTCTCGACTCTTGACCTTCCACAGACAGGGCAGCTCCCAGTACAGGTCAATGAATTGTGGTAAAAAATTAGGCGCTGTAAATTTATCCGTCATGATAAATGATATGATGCCTGCAAGAGAGAACACAAGACAAACCACAATGTCTGGCTTAACTCATAAGCTGGTCCCAATATAAGCCTCAATCTAAGCAGTATAGGCCACTAACCTATACCCAAAATTCCAATTGTACCTTTGTTTTGCGGCTCCTTTCGTGTGTTGGCAATGGCGATTGTTCGTCCTCCACTCCAAGATCGCTCCTACGGCCATTCCAATGACTATTTGTTCTGGCTTTATATACACTGTGCATGCGTGAAACTCCGCTCGTGGTGTGTCATGATGCTGGGGCGTGACCATCTCTCTTCTGCATGCGACACACATTCAAGAGGGACAACATGGCGCATTTGGCAGATTCCAGGAAGCGCCACGGTGGTGAAGCTCACAGAAGGCACAAAGCAACCCCATGATCAAGGGAGAGATGGTGGAGATGGTGCGCATCCTAGAGAAGCACGAATACGACTGCAAGCTGCGCAATTACGAAAGGCCCAACAGGTGAAAGGACTTCATTTTGGAGAAGGTCATCGCCGTTTTGCACTGCAAATTTACGGTGGAATGATCAAAGGACCAAATCAGAAACGATGGTCTGATCTCAAAAACCGTGAACAAGACCAGATGGAGTACATACATCAAATCATAAAAAAAAAGTAAGCAATATTTGTATCTAACCAATATATATACAGTGGTGTGAAAAAGTGTTTGCCCCCTTCCTCATTTCCTGTTCCTTTGCATGTTTGTCACACTTAAGTGTTTCGGAACATCAAACCAATTTAAACAATAGTCAAGGACAACACAAGTAAACACAAAATGCAATTTGTAAATGAAGGTGTTTATTATTAAAGGTGAAAAAAAATCCAAACCATCATGGCCCTGTGTGAAAAAGTGATTGCCCCCCTTGTTAAAACATACTATAACTGTGGTTGTCCACACCTGAGTTCAATTTCTCTAGCCACACCCAGGCCTGATTATTGCCACACCTGTTCACAATCAAGGCATCACTTAAATAGGAGCTGCTTGACACAGTAAGGTCCACCAGAAGATCCTTAAAAGCTACACATCATGCCGAGACCCAAAGAAATTCAGGAACAATTGAGAAAGAAAGTAATTGAGATCTATCAGTCTGGAAAGGGTTATAAAGCCATTTCCAAAGCTTTGGGAATCCAGCGAACCACAGTGAGAGCCATTATCCACAAATGGCGAAGACATGGAACAGTGGTGAACCTTCCCAGGAGTGGCCGGCCGCCCAAAATTACCCCAAGAGCGCAGCGACGACTCATCCAAGAGGTCACAAAAGACCCCACAACAACGTCCAAGGAACTGCAGGCCTCACTTGCCTCAGTTAAGGTCAGCGTTCATGCCTCCACCATCAGGAAAAGACTGGGCAAAAATGGCCTGCATGGCAGAGTTCCAAGGAGAAAACCACTGCTGAGCAAAAAGAACATCAAAGCTCGTCTCAATTTCTCCACAACACATCTTGATGATCCCCAAGACTTTTGGGACAACATTCTGTGGACCGATGAGACAAAAGTGGAACTCTTTGGAAGGTGTGTGTCCAAGTATATCTGGCGTAGAAGGAACACTGCATTTCAGAAAAAGAACATTATACCAACAGTAAAATATGGTGGTGGTAGTGTGATGGTCTGGGGCTGTTTTGCTGCTTCAGGACCTGGAAGACTTGCCGTGATAAAAGGAACTATGAATTCTGCTGTCTACCAAGAGATCCTGAAGGAGAATGTCCGACCATCTGTTCGTGTACTCAAGCTGAAACGAACTTGGGTTCTGCAGCAGGACAATGATCCTAAACACACCAGCAAGTCCACCACCGAATGGCTGAAGAAAAACAAAATGAAGACTTTGGAGTGGCCTAGCCAAAGTCCTGACCTGAATCCTATTGAGATGTTGTGGTATGACCTTAAAAAGGTCGTTCATGCTCGAAAACCCTCTAATGTAACTGAATTAGGACAATTCTGCAAAGATGAGTGGGCCAAAATTCCTCCAGGACGCTGTAAAAGCCTCATTGCACGTTATCGCAAACGCTTGGTTGCAGTTGTTGCTGCTAAGGGTGGCCCAACCAGTTATTAGGTTTAGGGGGCAATCACTTTTTCACACAGGGCCATGATGGTTTGGATTTTATTTCACCTTTAATAATAAACACCTTCATTTACAAATTGCATTTTGTGTTTACTTGTGTTGTCCTTGACTATTGTTTAAATTGGTTTGATGTTCCGAAACACTTAAGTGTGACAAACATGCAAAGGAACAGGAAATGAGGAAGGGGGCAAACACTTTTTCACACCACTGTATATACAGTACACATCGAGTGTTTAGATGTCCAAACAAAACACCTACTCCACAAATTATCAAAGTATGTAGTGCCTTAACATTAGCATGGAGAAGGAAGAGGTGGAAGGAGCTGACAGTGTTGCTAGGTACCCCAGTTTTGGAGACCCAGGTACCAGGACCAAGATTACAGTGTACGCACTGCATCGCTGCATCATAGACATCACTGTCTACGCTCCCTTCTACATCTGCTAAGGCCACAGCTCCTGAGGTCCACACAGGTCCTGCTGCACAGTATGAAGATGTGGAGGAGCGCAGCTTGACCCAAGTATAGCATTGTTGAACATATTTGTATCCAAAAATACAATGATGATAACTAGACATTATTGTTCAAATATTTCTGCCTTAACAAAGTGTTTTCCATATCAATAGACAGTAGTGACCAAAAATGATTTGAACAAAAATGAAAAATGATGGGGTCAGAATGATAGACTTTTCTATTTCTCCACATTCAATTTGCAACAGTGAGGAGATCAAAATTGTGTGTGATTGATGACCAAACCCTAAAAAATATTCTAATTACCGGTATGTTTCATAGACAGGAAAATGTGTCAGTCTGGAGGAGCCAGTGGTCAGCAGCCAGACACGGAGTCACAGAAGGAAGTGGAAGAAGAGCAGGAATCTGGAGGAGGCCACAGCTGCCTTCCTCAGCCACTACTGCCATCCGGACAGACCCAGATGAGGCTGAGGGATTTGCCGTGCTGTCAGCCAATAAATTAAGGCAGATGGACGGTGAGCAAAGGAGCAGGTGTGAGGAACTAATCCTGCAGCTCCTCAACAATGGGGTGAGAGGACAAATTGCAGAAAACACACACCTGTGTTTTTTTATGGCCCCACATCCACCACCTTCACAGCCAACCCACACACCACAGCCACCCCACCCACCACAGTAGCATGGCGGTCAGTGGCAAAATCAGCCACAAGACCCCCAAAAAGGCCGCTGGTCTGGGTATTTTCACCCCTACCCCACTTACTAAATAATTTTTTTTTGTTTTGTTGAATAATGATTTTATTTGTTATATTTTCTATATTTTTGTATGCATAGAATGCACTTTTTGGTTAAGTTCTTTATATTTGGATGGCAGATAGCATCTCAAATTATATTTGTTTTCTTTTTTTAATGCACTATAAAAAAAATTGTGTACAATAAGGCTATGTGTTTTACTTCAAATGACAGTTTGGAGTAGGCAGTTACATTTTAAAAAATACAATGTAAAATTAACAAGGGACACCAACGTAGTTGTATCTTTGTTCTTAAAAACTATATAATGGTGTTGTGGTAACTTTCCCAAAAAATAAAACAACAAGCATAATAATATTATTCTTGATATCACTAGAAAAAAAAAAGCCTTTTCAAATACGTTAGCCATAACTCCATCAGAATCACCAGTAAAGCAGCTTCATTATTATCTCATTAAAGAAAAGGAGAATGTGCGCGGCATTTCAACATTCAGAATTTTCTGCGTCACAAATGTTAATTCTCCATTGTGAATGCTAGTTTACCAGATTGACTGCTTCCGGCTCGTCATTGCTTCCGAGCATGAGTGTTTGTACTTTGAACTTTCGTGTGACGAATTTGTGTACAGACGATACGAAAATCAGACAACAAACCGTTGTCCGCCAAAAATTTACTAGCCTGCCATCCAACATTTTTTGCCGAAAGTTGTAAATTGTCTGAAGGAGCGTACTAAGGGTCAGATTTTAGCACAACAGTCTGACATCACACAATCCCCTGCCAGCAATCTGATTGTGTGCACAAGGCTTTACTGTTCTGCACACCAACCAATGATTTGACAGCTTTTTTACCCCTAAATTCCTCTAAAAAGTGAAATCTATTCTATTAGCTTCACACAACTGCACTACTTGTCTTTTCTGTCATATATTTTGCCTGGCTTGTTGCTTTCTTCCAGTAAATTAACTACTTTACATCTTAAGGGGCTTGCAGTGTATTATGCTGGAAACAATATCATGGATAGCTCATGTTCTGCTCACATCAAAAGAGATGAATACTTGTGGCACCAGGAAGGTGTTAAGAATGAAATTACATTAAAACCAAATATTGATAGAGGATAATTAAAACGGCAGCTGAGAAAAGAGCTCAATAAGCACAGGGAAAAAGACAGGGATTACATAAGGGATTGGGATGCAAGTGGAGCGGTACAGACATAGAGAAGAGGCGCCAGAAGCAGATATAAGAGAGAATCAGTAATTCTGCAGAATAATTCTCACATGAAAGCATGCTGCACACCATCTCACTTGAGAGCCTAGGAAGAGAGCATGAAGCTGGAAGGCCCTATATTCCATACATTATTTAATGGACTGTCCTTGTGAATAGTGTTTACTGACACCCATTTATGCTTAGAGGATACACAAGATACAGCTTGTTTATTCCTAGCTAACACCATAATACGAAGGGAAACATGAACATATGCTCACTGGTAATTGAATGTTACATTGTGTTTCTTCACGCCACTGTCCCTTGCTTATTGAGTCTTGCATATTTCATTACCAGGAAAAATCAGCTTTAAATTAGGGCCAGGGAGGACAGCAAGGAACGGTAAAGCTGCTGGTGCATTAGGACTGGATGAGAATTCTTTCTAATATTTAGGTTGCATGGAAGGCTGCAACAGACACAAAGAAGGCAAATAGCGGAAGTAAATCACTGCTCCTCTGTGTGATCTCGGAATTGTATAAAAAAGTGTGCAGCACAATGTCAGCAGTAATATCAAGATGTCTTTACAGCCTTCTATTTCGTAGAGTGATGAGGGTCAGAAATGGTCCCAGCCATGATTATAGCAATGAATGCTGAACTGCAGATCTTTATGTTGTATTGTTAGCTGTGGAGGAGGGAGGTGACAAGCAGCTCTGTCTGAACCTGCTCATAGGAAATAAAATATATAGGAATATGACACTGAATGTTTTTAACACAGATCTAGTTAGGTAAGGCATGTTCATTTAACAGCTTCAGCTCCGGAAGGTTTACCCCCTTTCACGACCAGGCCATTTTTTTGCAGTAACTGCGTTACTTTAACTGACAATTGCGCGGTCGTGCGACCCTGTACCTAAACAAAATTGATGTCCCTTTTCTCCCACAAATAGAGCTTTATTTTGGTGGTATTTGGTCACCTCTGTGTTTTTCATTTTTTTCGGTATACACAAAAAAAAGGCCGACAATTTAAAAAAATATTTTTTACTTTCTGTTATAAAACTTTTCCAATGTTTTTTTTTTTTTTAAACACATTTCTTTATCAATTTAGGCCAATATGTATGTTGCTACATATTTTTGTTTAAAAAAAAAAAAAATCCCAATATATATTGATTGGTTTGCACAAAAGTTATTGCATCTACAAACTATGGGATTTTTAATTTTTTCTTTTTTTTATACTAGTAATGGCAGCGATCAGTGACTTATAGCAGGACTGTGATATTGCGGTGGACAGTGGGGACATTAACTGACACTTTTTGGGGATCAGTGACACTAATACAGTGATCAGTGCTAAAAAAAATGCACTGTCACTGTACTAATAACACTGGCAGGGAAGGTGTTAACATCAAGGGCGATCAAAGTGTGCCTGAAATGTGCTTTACTACTGTGGGGGTGGTGTTTGTACTAGGAGAAGGCATGGATCAGTGCCTCTGCTTAACAGAGACACAGGATCCATGTCTTCTGTACTGCCAGAATGGTAATCTGCCTTGTTTACATAGGCAGATGGGCATTCAGCCTGTGTATTAAAGCATCAGCAGGTGCCAGCTGACATTGAGTCTGCCGTGGTGCCTGCCAATCAGCTCCCCCTGTGACTAATCAGGAGAGCCGCCTTGCCGCTGTATATCTACAGTATACAGACAGCAAGCGGTTAAAGTGAATCTGTTATATGAAAAATAAAACAAAGGCACCCTGTTAAAGAAAAAGCTCAATACTTTATACCTTTAGAGTGGGTGGTGTTCGAGAGATTCAGTTCCCCTTACCTATCATGCAGCATTGTCCTCAATTCACATACACCTGCCCAGCAGATGCAGCATTGCTCTGCAGTGATCTCCTTTGCTGTTACCAGAGCCTGGGTCCCTAGTCGCTATCTTTGCTCCTGATATAATTGGGTGTCGGTGCCTCCTCCTGTTTCAAACAGCCCAGTCCACTGATAACAGGCACTTGGTCTGCCCTCCTTTGGCTTCTGTGAATGGGATCTGAAGCATCCTGGGATATGCAATGTACATATCCCAGGAGGCTTCAAAGTGCCAGAGTCATAGTTTTTGCCTAGGCAAGTATGCAGGTGCTGAAAAATTGGTCTTTGGATGTTAATAGTGCCCATGAAACCTATACCAAAAACATTCTTCCAGATTAAATGAATGAACACCCTCAAAGCTAGGCAGCCTTGAAGTCCTACAGAGATTCCACATCCCAAAAAGACTTAATCAGTGACATCGGCATGATTCATTTTTATAAAAGTCAAACGGTCCACAGAGTCTGTGGACAGACACGTTCTATGATCAGTAACGAAACCTCCTACCCATTCTGAAAGCATGCTGAATGCAGGGCAGCCCAACAACTCAATAGCATACTGGGCAAGTTCTGGCCAGTGGTCGATTCGCATGACAAAGTAAGTTAGTGGATCGTAAGCTGGAAAGCTCTCTATCTCTGTTTTGGCCCCGAGGTAATTGTCCACCATGTGATGCAGATGCTGTCAATGGGATGTGGAAGCTGACAGCCCTGGGCGGCGAGGACTAAAAAAATTCCGAAATGCCTCACTTAGGCAGGCGCCTTCTCCAACGCTCCTCTCTTGACCAACAGAAGACTCATAACTACGTTTTCCATGACACTGTAACCTACTGGAGTCAGGAAAAACGTTCAATAAAATGCTCTTTAATGTGTCCTTTTATCTTCTGCACTCTCTGTGGGGACGGGATGAGTTCTGAGACCTTCCTCTTAAAACAGGTGTCAGGGAGGGTTACCAACCAGTAATCATTCTTCTCCTTTATGCCACGTATTCTTGGGTCCTTTTGCAGGCTTTGAAGCTTGAGGTTGCCCATGCGCCTCAAATTTGCAGAGGCTTGAGAAGCAGACTCCTGTGGGTCACTCAGGATGACAGTATCTGGAACTTCCTTCTCTCAGCCACGTACTACTCCCAAGGGTCCTGGGGTTGGAAAGTCATCGCTTACAGATTGACACGTGTCGTCCTCTTCTTCAAAGCCTATGAAAGTTCCAGAATCCTCCTCCTCATCCTCCTCCCCTCTCTCCTCCTGTGTGTTCTGTGACATAGGAATGATGATATCTGGATAAAGTAGGCCTTCAGAGGAAAGGAAGTCATCCTCTTCCTCCTGCTGCTCTGCCTCCAGTGCCCTGTCCATAATGCCACGCAGAGTCTGCTCCAGCAGGAACACAACAGGGATTGTGTCTCTAATGCATGCACTTTTTACGGCTCACCATCCTTGTGGCCTCCTCAAATGGTGACAATACAGTCCATGCATCCTTAATGGTCAGCCATTGGTGTGGGAAAAAAAAAAAGAGGCGGCCTGAGCCTGTTGTCGTGCCGTACTCGCAAAGGTACTCGTCGATGGCCCTCTGCTGCATGTATAGCCGCTGCACCATTGACAAAGTAGAGTTCCACCTGGTGGGCATGTCACAAATCAGACCATTTAGGGGCAGGTGGAATTCAACTGAGCACTGGCTGTGTATGACCGCCTGAAATAACTACAGACTGTTCTGGCCAGCTTTAGCACATCTTGCAACCCTGGGTACATATTTAGGAAATGCTGCACCACCAAATTGAGGACATGTGCCAGGCTGTCTAAGGGCAGACAGGAGGTTTGAGCCATTATCGCACACCGCCATTCCTGGCTCCAGCTGGTGTGGTGTGAACCACCTCTGGGCCTGTCCCTGCAGAGCTGCAAGAATCTCTGCTCCGGTGTGGTTCCTGTCCCCTAAACACACCAGCTGAAGCACTGCATGGCACCTTTTAGCCTGACTCATGGAATAGCCCTTTGAACGCTTAGGGGCTACCTGATGTTCATAGGACAATTCTGCAGAGGCGGGCATGGAGGTGGTGGAGGAGGAGGAGGAGAGGGTAGAGCTCACAGGTCTGGCATTCTCACCACCAGCTGTATGGAGACATGTGGGCACAACAAGCTGCAGCACCGAGACCTGTCCTGCATCCTTTCGAGTTGCAAGCAGAGTTACCCAGTGTGCTGTGAACTAGGGATGAGCCGAACACCCCCCCCCCCGTTCGGTTCGCACCAGAACCTGCGAACATTAGAACCCTATTAAATACAATGGACGTGAACGTTCAAAATCTAAAGTGCTAATTATAACGGCTAATATGCATGTTATTGTCCTAAAAAGGCTTTGGGGACCCGGGTCCTGCCCCAGGGAACATGTATCAATGCAAAAAAAGTTTTAAAAACGGCCGTTTTTTCGGGAGCAGTAATTTTAATGATGCATAAAGTGAAAAAAAAAGTGAAATATTCCTTTAAATATCGTACCTGGGGGTGTCTAAAGTATGCCTGTGAAGTGGCATGTGTTTCCCGTGTTTAGAACTGTCCCTGCACAAAATTACATTTATAAAGGAAATAAAGCCATTTAAAACTGCTTGCGGCTTTAATGTAATGTCTTGTCCCGGCAATATGGATGAAAATCTTTTAGAAAAATGGCATGGCTACCCCATCTACTCATGGAATAGCCCTTTGAACGCTTAGGGGGTACCTGATGTTCATAGGACAATTCTGCAGAGGAGGGCATGGAGGTGGTGGAGGAGGAGGAGGAGGGGGTAGAGCTCACAGGTCTGACATCCTCACCACCAGCTGTATGAAGACATGTGGGCACAACAAGCTGCAGCACCGAGACCTGTCTTGCATCCTTTAGAGTTGCAAGCAGAGTTACCCAGTGTGCTGTGAACTAGGGATGAGCCGAACACCCCCCCGGTTTGGTTCGCACCAGAACCTGCGAACATTAGAACCCTATTAAATACAATGGATGCAAATTATAATGGCTAATATGCATGTTCTTGTCCTAAAAAGGCTTTGGGGACCCGGGTCCTGCCCCAGGGGACATGTATCAATGCAAAAAAAAAAGTTTTAAAAACGTCAGTTTTTTTGGGAGCAGTCATTTTAATTTCAAAAAAGTTTTATTAGGTTTTTTTCACATAAACATAGTGAAGCATAACAGAAAAGTATAGGAACAACAAAAGAATAATGAATAATCTGAGCATACACTTTGTTGTTTCGACAGAATATCAAACAAGATAATATTATATTATTTGGTCGATGGCATGACCGCGTACACGTATATAGCACTTTTAATGAAACAAATCCACAATATTAGATGGAGTGTTCTCAGTATTTCAACTTTCAATTGAGAGAGAGGGTGCCCCCCCCCCCAGCGCCCCATAAGGGATCACACTGCGCCATAAGAGGAGAAGGCCCCCCCCCCCCCAATGCATCAACAACATCATCTTGTACAACATACAAAAGTAACCCGTAAAGGGCGAAACATTGTTTAAACCATGGTAAACGGCCAACATGGCAGATTGAATTTAAGCCGCCGTGGTGTGTCATCTTGGGGTATATAAGACATCCTCTGTAAAACGTAGCAATTTCTGGATAAAGTGCAATAAGAAAAGGACGGAGGAACTATTTAGAATTAGGTATTAGTATAGGAGAAGAAAAGATAAGGGTAAGAAAAAAAAGAAAGAAAAAAAAATAGGAGAAGGATTTTTAGGAGAAAGAGTATGCAGTCGAGCCTACCTAAGTTGAGAGAGAAAACAGAATATATACTAATTTTGCTGTATAGTCTGTGAATGCTAACTATAGTCAGACTTCCTTGTATTGTTCCACCATTCTGTCCAAGGCTCCCAGGTTTGCTTTATTTGGGTATATTTCCCCAACCCAGAGGCAAAGAGTTGTTCATATGTGCCGTGTGTGTGTACTATTTGTATAACTTCAGGAATTTGCGGTAGTGTTATATTCTTCCAATACCTAACCAGAGCTAACCTAGCCGCTAACAATATGTGTGATGTCACTATTCTGAGGTGGTACGGGATTGAGTCCATCTCTAATGACAAGAGAGCCATCCCTGGAGACGGTTCAAATTGAACGTGTGAAACTTGCGTAATGATGCAGAAGATTTTTTTCCAGTAGTGTTCCAGAGCAGGACAAGCCCACAAGATGTGGTACAGCGTACCTGATTCCCCGCATTGTCTCCAACACTGGGGGGAAGATCCTCGGAACATAGTGGAAAGCTTGTGTGGGGTGTAGTACCACCTTAATAAGATTTTTTGGGATAATTCCCATAAGTTAACGCTTTTGGTGGAGGAATATGTTGTGTTTAATGCTATTGACCATTGCTCATCTGTGTATGTTTTGCCAAGTTCTCTTTCCCATGCTCGGATATTAAGGGATTTTGTGAACACATTTTTGTTTTGTAGGGAAGAATAGAAGAGTGAGATACCTTTGGTATTTTTGGTGGTAGGAGAGTAGTATTGTGACATCTGCCAAGGGAGAGAAATGTGGAGATTGGCATGGTGTTTTAATAGGTGAGAAATTTGGAGGTATTTATATTGGTCGGTTGCTGGAATAGAGAATTCTATTTGCAGGGTTCTAAAGGTCTTGATAGCCGGGCCTATGAATAGGTCTTCCACTGCCATTTCCCCTTGGTTGTTCCAGTGAGAAATGTGTAAGTCTGGGATCAAGAGCTTTAGAGCGTTGATGGGAATTTTGAGTTGGACTAGCTTATTTGATATAAATTGATGAGATGTTAGTATGCGCCACGCTGCTAACGCAGCTTGTGCCGTTGGTGTAATTTTCTGTAAAGCAGGGGATAGATGTGTACTCAGGATTAGGAAGTTGTACAGGTTGTGTTCAGGCAACTGATGTCTCTCAAGGAGAGACCACAAGTTTGGTGGTGAAGGGTAGAACCAACTCTTAAGTTGGGCTAAGATAGTAGCTGTGTGGTAGTCTTTTATGTTAACATGACCTATTCCTCCAGCTCTCCTATGTTTAATTAGTCTGCCCGCTGCACATCTTGCCTTTTTGCCTCCCCACAAAAATGTATTGATATGAGACTGGATTTTCGAAAAAAAGGAGTTAGGGACTGGGATGGGGAGAGATCGAAAGATATATATCAGTTGTGGGAGAATTTGCATTTTGAATGCTGCAAGCCTTCCTGTCCAGGAGAGCTCGAATTTAGTTAGGTTATTTAGTTTAGCGGGAAGTGTTAGGAGGAGTGGGGAATAATTTGCTGGAACTAAGTCTGACGTTCTTGGGGTGAGAGTTATTCCTAAATATTTTATGCCTTTTTCCCTCCACACATATGGGAATCTGCTACTTAGGTTCGTTTGTAGTGAAAAGGGGATGCCTAGGCCTAGTATATAGGATTTAGTTTCATTTACTTTATAGTAAGATATAGAGGAGAATAGTTGTAGGGTTTTGTGGACCAAGGGTAATGATGTTTCTACCTTGGTGAGCATTAATATTATGTCGTCCGCGAACAGACTGATTGTATGTGATGTGCCTCCCAATGTGAATCCCGTGATCTCTGGATGAGTCCTAATGAGGTTCGCCAGGGGTTCCATTAAGAGATTAAATATAAGTGGAGAGAGAGGACACCCCTGACGAGTCCCGTTAGATATGCAAAATGGTTTGGACAAAGTCCCTGATAGATACACCTGGGCCGATGGGGAAGAGTAAAGAGCCATAATTGCCGAGTGGATGGGACCAACAAAACCAAATTTCGTAAGGACTTTCGCCATGTAGTTCCAATGGATTCGATCAAACGCCTTCTCTGCATCCAAAGCTAGGAGCAGGGAAGGCGTTTGCGTTTTTTCTGCTATGTGTATAATATTAATTAGGCGTCTTGTTGCGTCTGCGGTTTGCCGTCCCTTTGTGAATCCCGACTGGTCCAGGTGAATCAAAGTAGGTAAAATCTCCACTAGCCTATTCGCTAAAAGTTTGGCGTACAGCTTCAGGTCATTGTTTAACAGTGAGATGGGTCTGAAGTTTTGAGGTACGTTTGGATCTTTTCCTGGTTTTGGCAATGCTACTATTAGTGCCGTTTCTGGAGGGAAAGATGACGAGGAGACAGCTGTGTTAAATATCTTTACTAGATGGGGTGATAAAGATTGGTTAAAGGTCTTGTAGTACTCTCCTGTAAAGCCGTCAGGGCCAGGCGATTTATTGTGAGGGAGAGAAATGATAGCTTGGGAGATTTCTGCTTCTGAAAAAGGTGAATTCAAATTTGCCAATTGCAATGAATTTAATTGTGGGAGTTTGATTGTATGGAGAAAGTTTTGAATCGCCTCTTCCGTAGGCTGGGTGGTGGTAGGATCATCTTTTAGGTTGTATAGCGAACTGTAATAACAGCTGAAGGCATCTGCTATGGCCTGGGGGTGGAATAGTTTTTCTTTCGTGAATGGATGGAGAAGATAGGGGAGTTTTGTTTTCAGTCTCTGTCCTTTAAGCCGATTAGCTAAAAGTTTACCTGCCTTGTTTCCAAAGGCGTAATAGGACATTTTAAGGCGCTTAGTTTGTTTTTCAAAATTGTCTAATAGAATTGTGCGTAATTCTTGGCGGAGCTGGGTTAGCTGCTCGGACCCCTGGATAGAGGTGCTTTGTTTGTTTTGGGACTCTAACCGGATTATTTGTGTTATAAGATCTTGAACAAGCTGTCTCCTCTGTCTCTTAAGTTTAGCACCCATTTTGATTAAAACCCCTCTTATGTACGCCTTGTGCGTGTTCCAAACTATCATAGGGTCAGATACAGAGTCAACATTGTTACTAAAAAAATTGTCAATTTCTTCTTGTATAGTGGACTTGGTGGGATCAGCCTGGAACAGTCTCGGGTTGGATCGCCAAACGAATTGCGATTGCACGTTTGGCGAATCTTCGACCGAGAGCGTCACCGAGGCATGATCCGACCAGGTAATTACATTAATTTCTGAGGAAGATATTTTGGGAATCAACCATTTGTCAGTCAGAAAGAGGTCCAGTCTTGTGTAGACTCTATGACTGGTTGAGAAGTACGAATAGTCTCTTTCGGTGCTGTGTAGACACCTCCAGGCGTCATAGAGCTCCTGTACGTGCAATGCGGGTTGAAGAGAGTGTTGGCGTCTTTGAGATGTGGATGTGGAGTCCATAGTTGGGTCTGGGGGAAGGTTAAAGTCACCACAAAGTAGGAGGACACCTTGTTGCATTTTCTTTAATTTCTTTAGAAGGCAGTTAAGAAAGCGCACCTGATGCACGTTTGGAGCATACACATTGACCACTGTATATGTAGTGGAGTTGAGATCGCATATCAGGATATGGAAACGGCCTTGTGGGTCTGCTAGTTCGCTATGGAATTTAAAGGCAACTGAGTCTCTTATTGCTGTTAGAACCCCTCTTTTTTTTGCTGAGGTACTAGCTGAGAAGATATAGGGAAATTTGGGTTGGGTACACCTGGGCATCTTTTGGGCGTGGAAATGTGTTTCCTGGGCGCATAGAATGTCACTTTTGTGATTGATCGCTTCGTTCCACAATGACTTCCTCTTTGCTAGGTGGTTCAACCCTTTGGTATTAATAGTCAGGAAAGTGATAGTCATTATGGAGGAGGTGTTGGTTGGTGCTGGTGATTTGAGTGCTGTAGGCACTTACATTTGTTGGTATGGAGCCCCATACATTCATGTAGATAGTAGATCCAGTCTTGGGCTGGTGGATGTGTATTCTGCGTGGTCATCCGGTTATCTTCCGATAGGATGGGTGCGGTAAGATCGACTGCAACATAAGGAGGGAGAAAGCATAGCAAAGAACAAAAAATACGAACATTAAAGAAAAAGAAAAAATAGAGCAAATAAAGGAGGTTGGTCATTATGACCAATTAGTAGCTGTCCGCTACAGGTGGGGTGAAAAGTTCGGTCTTCCTTGACCGCTCCAGAGCAAGGACTGTTTAGGAGAAAAACTCTCCTAGAAGCCTTTAGCGGTGCGTGCGGGAGCTTCTGGAATTAACCAGATTCCAGTCATTTGTGACTCGATCCGGGTTGTGGTTGTTATTCTGTGGGAGATCTTCTGGCACTATATGCCATTTTTTCAGTAACTCTAGGCCTTTGGTGAGGGAGTCCACCGTGTGTTCCTTGCCTTCATTGGTGACAATAATTTTGGTCGGGAATCCCCATCTGTAAGGGATCTTGTTATTGCGCAACGCTTTGGTTATAGTGTTGAGGTTTCTACGTTTTTGCAGCGTGAATTGAGATAAGTCTGAGAAAAATTGCAAATCTCTGTGTTGTGCTGGAAGAGACTCCTTGTTGCGGGCCGCCGTCATCAGGCGGTCTTTAACGTGAAAAAAATGCAAACGGAGTATTACATCCCGTGGTATTTTCTCAGGGAGATAGGTGGGCTTCGGTAGCCTGTGTATCCTATCTATAATGAGGTCAGTTCCTGTTAGGTCAGGCAGGATGGAAGTAAACACTTGCGTGGCGAAGTTGCGCAAGTCAGACTGCACTAATGATTCGGGGACCCCCCTTATTTTGAGGTTGTTCCTCCTGGAACGATCCTCAATGTCCGCCATTTTAGATTTGACTGCCTCCATTTCTTCATCCCTATTATCAGTGACATCTGCCAGGTTGTTTATTGCAGTAGCAAATTCACACATTTTGTTTTCCACATGATCGACTCTTTCAGTGACAGTTTGCAAATCTGCATTAAATTTGTGGATACAGGACATCATGTCCCTATGTAGGGAACTTCTGAGGGATACAAGCATCTCTTTTAGTAAAGTATCTACCACTTGCTGATCGCTGGTGGGAAAACAGTCAATCGAGTTAGGGAGCTCCCTAGTGTCCTCTTCTGATTCTAGGCCCCCGCTTACCTCATTGTATGAATCCGAGCGATCCAGCTTGCATCTGGACTTTTCAGGGCTTCCCGTGGCTGATGTAGGAGCAGGAGGGGGTTTGCTGCCCGATGATGTATTCCTTTTTGGTGGTTTGTCCCTCTTCTGGGTATCGTGCGGTGTGCTGGCTGCTGACGGCCCGGGTGATCCGGCGCCATTTTGTCTCTGCTCCCACGGAAAAAACTCCGTCATTTTTTGGGGTCTCTGAGCCCCGGATCGCTTGCTCATCTCACTTGCAGGGGTCAGCGGGGGATAGGCTTCCCGACTGGCTGCTTCGAGTGTTTTTTGGTCCGCTATTTTAGGCTGATTGGTGCCGATGTGTCCTTGTCAGGCCTGGAGCTCCGTTCTCATGCGGCCATCTCGGTCTCCGGCTAGCTCCGCCCCCCGGGAGCAGTCATTTTAATGATGCATAAAGTGAAAAAAAAGTGAAATATTCCATAAAATATTGTACCTGGGGGGTGTCTAAAGTATGCCTGTGAAGTGGCATGTGTTTCCTGTGTTTAGAACTGTCCCTGCACAAAATGACATTTATAAAGGAAAAAAAGCCATTTAAAACTGCTTGCGTCTTTAATGTAATGTCTGGTCCCGGCAATATGGATCCCGCACCCAAAATAAAACCCTATACCTAAAACCCTATATACTCTGAACAGCAGTATACAGGCGGTCCAAACATTACAGGGATTACAGGAAAAGTCCTCCTCTTCCTGCCTCTGCTCTGCCTCAAGTGCCCTGTCCATTATTCCATGCAGCGTATGCTCCAACAGGTGGACAAGAGGTACAGTGTCACTGATGCATGCACTGTCACTGCTCACCATCCATCCTCGTGGCCTCCTCAAATGGTGACAGGACAGTGCATGCATCCCTGATCATGCCCCACTGGCGTGAGTCAGCAGTAATATGCACCTTACCGCCAACCGCCCTGTCCAGCGAGGCATGGACATTGCCTTCCACATGCCGGTAGAGAGACGGAATTGCCTTCCGTGAGAAAAAGTGGCGTTTTGGAACCTGCCACTGAGGAACCGCACATTGCACAAACTCACGGAAGGGGGCCGAGTCTACCAACTGAAAAGGCAGCAGTTGAAGTGCTAGCAATTTAGCCAAGCTAGCATTCAACCGCTGGGCATGTGGATGGCTGGGAGTGAACTTCTTTTGACGGTCCAGCAGCTGGGGCAGGGAAATTTGCCTGGTACAATCGGACGTCGGTGTACTGCTAGTGCCCGCAAGTACTTGGCTGTGACACACCTAATTCTACACCTTTATTCCTCACAATGCAGCTTTCAGAGAGGACTGAAGGTATAGTGGGGTTGGAGATCCCAGCTGATGAGGATCAAGGAGAGGTTCGCTTTGTTCTTTGGTGTGGGTCTTTAAGGTACGAATGCCAACGAGCTGCATGGCAGGTCAACATATGTCTGGTCAAGCATATAGTGCCCAAGCGGCTGATGTTTTGGCAACGCAAGATAAGCTTGAGACATATGTTGCAAATAGCAGCGGTGCGATCTGCTGCACTCGTCTCAAAAAAGGCCCACACCAAAGAACTTTTGGAATAATGCGCAGAGGGAGCGCCCTGCACAGACGGAGGTCTGCGGTGTGATTCAGTCAGTGTGTTGCCCTTAAACTGGCCCCCGGAGGGCATCCTGCCTCGTTGGAGATGTGCCTCTTCCTCCTTCTCCTCCTCTCTCCTATCAGGCACCCACGTGGAGTCAGTGACCTCATCATCCCCTCCCTCTTCACCATTGGAGCAAACCTGGCAGTATGCTGCCGCTGGTGGAACATGACTGCCAGTTTGCTGTCCTTGGGAAATCCCATCTCTCTGCGCTCATGCTACTGCCTTCCTCTAGCTAGGTATCATAATCAGAGCCTAAAAAACGCTGGGCATCCTCCTGGAGCATGTACCCAACACTGTGGTCAAACAGTTCAGGGGACTCCCCAGGAGGACATGGTGGGTCTAGGGAAGGAGTGACTGATTGAGACGAGGGAAGAGGACGCGTTGGCAGCTGCTTTGCCAGTTTCCTGAGCCTGGGTGAGAGAGGATGAGGAGGATGAGGAGGATGAGGAGGGCTTGGTCATCCACTCTACCAAGTCTTCGGCATGATGCGGCTCAACACGTCCAGCTGCCGAAAATAAGGAAAGCGTGTCCCATGGCCACGTGCTGATGACGATGCACCGCGTCCACGACCAGCACTGTTGCCTCTAGACACAGAGCCTGCTTGCCCTCTTTTATTGCCTTGTGACTGTCTGCCTCTCCTTGTTGGCCTTCCAGGCATACTAATGGACTGCAGGGAGATGGGAAAACCAGCAATAAGGGGTAACTTCAGGTGTATACTGTGCAGGAGGCACACTACACCCACTGAAAAATCTGCAGATGCCTGTGTTGCATAACGGAACTACAGAACAACACCAGCAATGAGGGGTAGCTTCAGGTGTATACTGTGCAGGAGGCACACTACACCCACTGAAAATTCTGCAGATGCCTGTGTTGCACAACTGAACTACAGAACACAACACCAGCAATGAGGGGTAGCTTCAGGTGTATACTGTGCAGGAGGCACACTACACCCACTGAATATTCTGCAGATGCCTGTGTTGCACAACTGAACTACAGAACACAACACCAGCAATGAGGGGTAGCTTCAGGTGTATACTGTGCAGGAGGCACACTACACCCACTGAATATTCTGCAGATGCCTGTGTTGCACAACTGAACTACAGAACAACACCAGCAATGAGGGGTAGCTTCAGGTGTATACTGTGCAGGAGGCACACTACACCCACTGAATATTCTGCAGATGCCTGTGTTGCACAACTGAACTACAGAACACAACACCAGCAATAAGGGGTAGCTTTAGGTGTATACTGTGCAGGAGGCACACTACACCCACTGTAACAGCGCTAGGCTAAGAAGCAAAGTAAAGCTGACACTGTCCCTGCCTATCCTGCTCTCTCCCTGAACGCCAACACTCTACACCCACTGTAACAGCTCAAGTTTAACAAGAAAAGCACAGCTGACACTGTCCCTGCCTATCCTGCTCTCTCCCTGAACGCCAACACACTACACCCACTGTAACAGCGCAAGGTTTACAAGAAAAGCACAGCTGACACTGTCCCTGCCTATCCTGCTCTCTCCCTGCACGCCAACACACTGCACAAGGCTGCCGCGCTGCTGGCCTTATATAGTGTGGGGCGTGTGCTAAACTCCCATGAGCTATAATTGGTTGATTATTTGGTATAGTTATTGATCTCCTCACTGCCGGCGCTGTGATTGGCCAAGCATGCGGGGTCAATCACAGTGCATGCTTGGCTAATCATCAGCCAGCAATGCACTGCGACTGGCGCAGTGCATTGTGGGCCGTTCATGTCACACGAATTTGGCGCGAACGGCCCACAAAGTTCTGGGTTCGCCGAACAGGCGAACGGCCGATGTTCGATTCGAACATGGGTTCAAATCAAACACCGAGCTCATCCCTACTGTGAACTAAATATATTGTCTCTGTCCATTCTTGCTGGACCACGTGTTAGCAGTAAGGTGGATTTTATGGCTGACTGCCTTGCTGTCAGGAACCATGAAATCAGGCCGAGACAGAAGTACAGTTAAATCACACTTGTTTAATAATAAAAGTAAAAAGAACAAACGTGGTCAAAACATAGCCAAAGTTCAGCAACCAGAACGGATAGTCAGCCAAGCCAAGGATCAAAGAAGTGGAACAGCAAGCAGGATCTGGAGCCAGAAGGGATGTCAGCAAAGCCAGTGTTTAAACAGGAACGCAGGCGATAGTTTCTTGTGATGTGACCAAGGTGAAGGCAGAGCTCCTCTGGACTGGACGGCTTAAATAGGCAGGACTGACGAGCAGGATCATCAATAGCTGAGTAACTGTGGAGATAGATGGGAGCTGGCAATTAGCCGACAGTTGAGCGGCCAGCCAAGACTAGGAAGGACTGAGCCCAGCCCTGACACTTGCCCAACGAAGCCAGAACATTCCCTTCCACATGATGGTAAAGAGATGGAACGGCCTTACGTTAATTATTTTTTTATATCTATGCTTAAATGTTTTGCCTTTCATTTCTATTTTAAACTGAATGGATTGTTTTACAAGGTGATCATTTACAGACACTTTAAGTTCATCCTGGACAAGGAAGTAAGTTTAAAAATTCCCAGGACCCAAAGATCTGTGCACAGTGTGCAGATTTTAAAAATAATTAAAAATCCTTTTATCGATGCCTGCCCCGTTTATCTGCTGACCTGAGGTATCCTGGCTTGTTGTTGGTGTTGATCATAGAGAGTTGCTGCTGCTGGATTGGTGTCTGGATATTGATTTACCATACAGGCTTGCTAAAGCTTGCCCTCCGGTAAGCGGGCAATTTATGTGGTGGGTGGTGTCTGTGCACCAAGGAGTTCTATTCACTTTCACTAGAGTTCACTGGATTTCTTTACTGGACTGTTTATACTTTAACTTTAATTTTATCATTCACTTGCAACGATACCTAGAGTGTTTCATGGGTATTTATTCACTGTTTCATTTTTGTGTACACCACCAGAAAAGTAGTAGCAACTGCTCTATGGGTGCACGGTACTGTGTACACCAACAGAAGTGTAATAACAACTATGGGTGCACTGTATGTATTGTGTACTGTGTACACCAACAGAAAAGTAGTAGCAACTGCACTAGGAGTGCACAGTACTGTGTACACCAACAGAAGTGTAATAAGAAATATGGGTGCACTGCATGTATTGTGTACACCACCAGAAAAGTAGTAGCAACTGCACTAGCGGTGCACGGTATTGTGTACACCACCAGAAGTCTAATAGCAACTATGGGTGCACTGTATGTATTGTGTACTGTGTACACCACCAGAAAAGTAGTAGCAACTGCACTAGGGGTACACAGTATTGTGTAAGACACCAGAAGTCTAATAGCAACTATGGGTGCACTGTATGTATTGTGTACCGTGTACACCACCAGAAAAGTAGTAGCAACTGCACTAGGAGTGCACGGTGCTGTGTACACCAACAGAAGTGTAATACGAAATATGGGTGCACTGTATGTATTGTGTACACCACCAGAAAAGTAGTAGCAACTGCACTAGGGGTGCACGGTATTGTGTACACCACCAGAAGTCTAATAGCAACTATGGGTGCACTGTATGTATTGTGTACTGTGTACACCACCAGAAAAGTAGTAGCAACTGCACTAGGGGTACACAGTATTGTGTACAACACCAGAAGTCTAATAGCAACTATGGGTGCACTGTATGTATTGTGTACCGTGTACACCACCAGAAAGGTAGTAGCAACTGCACTAGGAGTGCACGGTGCTGTGTACACCAACAGAAGTGTAATAAGAAATATGGGTGCACTGTATGTATTGTGTACACCACCAGAAAAGTAGTAGAAACTGCACTAGGGGTGCACGGTATTGTGTACACCACCAGAAGTCTAATAGCAACTATGGGTGCACTGTATGTATTGTGTTCTGTGTACAACACCAGAAAAGTAGTACCAACTGCACTATGGGTGCACAGTAGTGTGTACACCAACAGAAGTGTAATACCAACTATGGGTGTACTGTATTGAATACACCACCAGAAAAGCAGTAGCAACTGCACTATGGGTGCATGGTACTGTGTACCGTTTACACCGCCCGAAGTATATTAGAAAAAGTACACCAGGAATGGCAATGGCCTGCAGTCAGATATAGGCTTGGCTACACTGGATGCAGTGTATATATATATATATATATATATATATATATATATATATATATATATACACGAGACTAACTATATATATATATATATATATATAAAATACACTCCAGCTAACTGAATAACCTGCCTGCCTGCCTAAGGCATATTAGAAAAAGTACACCAGGAAGGGCCTGCAGTCAGATATAGCTAAACTGGATGCAGTGTGTGTATATATATATATATATATATATATATATATATATATATAAATATATACGAACAAGTGGAGAAAGGCGCCACTAGGTGTAGTAGTTTAGTAAAATGAAATTTATTTTTACAGCAATATAGATGCACTCACATTTGTGATAAAACCAAAAGGCATGGTATATGTCACTCAGTGTGGCGAATCCCCAGCGTTGTATGACTGTCGGCTTAGTCCAGGCAATTCTATAGAAGCACTTCCTGTAGATGGTGAGGGCCGGCTCCGGAAGGCGGCCTCAAGAGCGAGGCTTGAATAGCAGGACGCGACAGACTCAGGGGGATGTCGTCATCAAAGATGGACGCGTTTCGTGAGCATGCGCACTCGGATGTATTGATGAGTCGCACTCCTTTCTCAACATTGGGACATAAACCAGGCTATGTCCCAATGTTGAGAAAGGAGTGCGACTCGTCAATACATCCGAGTGCGCATGCTCACGAAACGCGTCCATCTTTGATGACGACATCCCCTTGAGTCTGTCACGTCCTGCTATTCAAGCCTCGCTCTCGAGGGCGCCTTCCGGAGCCAGCCCTCACCATCTACAGGAAGTGCTTCTATAGAATTGCCTGGACTTAGCCGACAGTCATACAACGCTGGGGATTCAGTGAGCACACTGTGTTGTAAAGTGGATAAAGCTTCTCATATATCCTTGGACTGACTCCCTTATATAGACTACAACTTAATCTATATTGGTACACCAAAATAAGGGGGCATACCCTAGATAAAGAATGATAAGAAGTAGTTATGGAATAATGTGGAATGAGTATTCAGTCTGGGGTAAGAATACTTGGAAGAGGCTTTTAAAAGGGGAGGGTGGGTGGGTATCACGCACAGGAAACCGACAAAGACCGGCGGCCTTTGGGCTGCTTAAATACCCTCCGGGCTCCTCCCATAACTTCAGGCCGGTACCCGGCCTTCCAATTTATGGTCTAGAGCCCTACGGACGACATGAGTAAAGATGACATATAGGAACAACACAAAACTCACCAACATGAAATAGACCTGAAAGTGTGCCTTGGTCTACCGTATGGTACACCAAAATAAGGGGGCAAAAACCTTCAGGTAGGGGATAATTATTTATTAAAGGTAATGTCACTGAGTAAGACGAGCAACGGCCTGAGCCATCTCTAACTGTGGGTTAGGAATGTAGCGAGAGAAGCAGGCCGATTTCCACCGACCCAGTTCCTTGATCACATGGTCCGGAACCCCCTGTCTTGAGGCCGTCGTGGCCGCCCCAATCCGGAATAATGCCCGGAGTACTGGCTGGGGTCCAACTGAAGATTGCCGAGAAGGACCCGGACATGTTCCACGAACTGCGACGAGTTGAGGGGTTATACCGGAAAGGGTAGAAGCGGACTGGACCCTGGGTGGTCGGATAGCAGTGCCGTCAAGCGGTTTAACACGGCAACTGGGCACCAGTTGTTGTGAGTCCTGTACAGGTGAACATCTACTCCGGAACCTCGCTGCTGAGTTTTGGATGTCGCCAAGTGAAGGACGTAGTGATCCTGGTGGCGGCAGAGACTACTTCTATGCAAGACTGGACCGGCTGGGTGGCTGCGAGTGAACTCGCTGGGCCGTAGAAACCCATAAAACGCCATGTGTATCGCAGCCTGCAGGACGGTGCTGAGGAGGAGACCGAAAGGGGACCTATCCAGGATGTCAGACATTCCCTTGAAGATCTCCCCCGTGATAGGCAGCCGCTTCAGGCTGACTGGCGGCTGGTGTTTCTGCACTCCACGTAGTAGAGCCCTCACTGCGTGGCAGGAGAACACCGAAGGCCTCGCGGGGTCTTGAAGTGACCAGTAGTGCGGCACCCCGGCCACGTACTGGCGTATCGTGCTGTGTGACAGTGCTAGGTGAGAATGACAATAAGCGCTGAGTTAAACTTCCCTGGAATGAATGAGCAGTAAACATTGAACTGATGCTGTAGGGATAGCTGGACCAGTCTGTGGAGGAAGGACATGACGGGCCTGGATTTAGGCCTGCCCTTGCTGATGATCTTGGCTGTGGCTTGATTGTCTGTCGTGAAAGCCACAGTCTGTCCAGACCAATGGTGACCCCATAGGTGAGCGGCTGCTACGATGGGGAAGAGCTCAAAGAGGGCTGACGTGGTAGTGAAGCCTGGTGTGGCTAGTGCTTGAGGAGGCCAAGGGGCGGCGAACCACAAATGGCCAAAAATGGCGGCGCATCCTGTGGATGCCGCCGCATCGGTCACCACCTGAGGTGACTGCGTGGACACGACTGGGATGAACAGGGACACACTGTTCCAATTACTAAGAAAGTGTTCCCACATGGCCAGATCTGCCCTGGCTGCCCAAGGGCTACTCTTAGACCCGAAGGTCAATTTGGTCGCAAAATAATATCGCTCCCTCCACTTGATGAGGGGACGAGCGAGTTGAGACTGGGAGCGACGGAAGAATGAGGCGCTGACAGATCATACACCAGACGTTTTTATTTGAAAATATTCCCTGTACAAGCCCGATAGGGCTAACCCTCCAGATGTTAAAGGGAGACTGACTGAACGGGCCTATCATGAAGTCCCGATCCAACTCCGTCTGCAGAAGGACGTCAATCGCTGGCTCATCTGTTGCTGCTGAGCGTAGGTTCGGACATTCGTGGGTGGAGTGGGGCAGGGTGATGAGCCCGGTATGAAACCCATCGGTGAAACCCCGGATGAGGTAGCTGGTGAGTGACGGAGTGGGGTGTGAGGTCAAGTAAACACCGAGCCAAAGGGCATTGACCCGGCTTAGTCATGGTTCTTCTGTTTGACCTCACATAGGATCCTGGGGTGCGCC
Source organism: Lithobates sylvaticus (assembly GCA_028564925.1). Lineage (NCBI taxonomy): Eukaryota > Metazoa > Chordata > Amphibia > Anura > Ranidae > Lithobates > Lithobates sylvaticus. The sequence goes on from CM053038.1 coordinate 132,287,227, forward strand.
CTCTGGCATAGGGTGCAAACGTGCAAGAGCCGGCACTGGCTGAAATTGCAGGAGCCGTAATTGAAATTGTTGCAAATGGCGGCTCCCCCAACCATCCGCACCGGACGTCCCAACTTGTCCACCTTTTGCCCTTGCGCCGGGGCCTGCTGAGCCTGGCTCGTGCTGGTAGAGGCCGTGCTAGCTATCGGATGGACAGAGGCTATGTTGGCACACCAGACCGCGGTGTGGGACGCTGACTGACAGACAGCACATAGCGGGGAGCGAAGACCCGCGAAGTGGCGGCAGAACAACTCCGTGTCCACTACGCTCCAGTCCGTTGTCAAATGAAACTGTGAGAATCTGGCTGCGGCTTTGGCCGAGAAGGACCGATGATAGTCGTAGAACGCTGAGCCACCGTATTTGTGGCCCAGGTCTACGATCAAATGGAGGTAGAGGTCCAGTTCCTCCCGTCTGCCGGGGGAGGCTGAGCACAGCACGTCCCTAAACATGCCGAAAGCGAGCGTGAACTCGGGCACCGTGAGCTTTCTATTGAGCCTCGGATCCTTCGCTTTCAAAACCACCGAGACGTCCTCCCAGGTGTAGGCCTTGTTCTCGGCCAAGTCATGGACCGAGATCAAGAGTGAGGCCAGGTTAACGTCTCTGCCCTCTAGAATGTCCTTCCTTACGCTGGGTGGCACCAGGTGGGAAGGGTGAACGGTAGTCGTGGCAAGCTCACTACCTGCGGCCGGTGCACTGATGGCTGGGACCACCGCAGGGTCCGGAACCGTGGCAGCCGGGCTGGTCTCTAGACGAGACACCCTGTCCTGGACCTCAACGATTGAGGAAGACAGGGAAGACATGAGGGTGTGTAGCTGAGCGACGGCGGCTGAAATCGATTCCAGAGACGCCTGCTGGCTGCTGGGGTTTGCTGCGGCCGGTGGTGGGAAGAGGAGCCTGAATAGCTCCGCCTTCCTGGCCGCGGACGAGAAGGGTATCCCTTTGCGTCTCAGCTCGGCGGACAGCCTGGGAATTGTCCATGCCCTAAGGGACTGGACACTGCCAGCCTCGGAGGCTGACGCCGGAGATAGCGGGGTGGTGAGGTCATCGCTGCCGACTGATGACATGGCGGCTGCCAAGACCCGTTACTTAGTAGACTGGTCACGTGTCTGCAGGCTGGGCCTGCTGGAACCCTGATCAAGCTGGTGCAGGTGGACCTACTGAATCCGACTGACCTGAGAGAGTGTGAGAGAAAGTACCTATTTAAGAGCCTAAAACTGCTGCCGTCCAGAGCGACGGGACCCAACGTAGATGATAACAACAGGCGATAGTGACTTAAGTCGACTGCCGAGATCGCTGTGGGATCAAATGACAGATGACAACACGAATGACTGACTTGACATGTTGCCTTAACTGAACGAACTTCCCGTGACAGGGCCTGGCCCGTTCGTACCGTATGGGGGTGACTGTGAGCCGGACTCTGGAGCACGTACAGAAATGAGGCAACCGTGAAACGAGGCTAACTGCCTGGGTATTGCTGACGCCGAACTGTGACATCCAGCTGCCACCGGGTCCGACTCCAAGCTCCCCTTTTTTTTTTTCTTTTTTTTTTTTAGAAATGCGGCCGGCCTAGGGCACGCCGGCGCGAATTCGTACAGGCAGGTGACCAATTAACGCCGGGCGTGGTAAGGTGACACAGAAATGATATAACATGACAAGGACAAGAATCAAAGTCTCTTTTTTTTTTTTTGCGACTCCGCCCCTGGCGCATGTATTGAAATGAGGCCGGGCCTAGGGCACGCCGACACGAATTAGTGCGAGGTAGTGACTGCATTCATGCCGGGCGTGATAAGGTGACAGAAATGAGATACCATGACAGGGGCAAGAATCAGGAATGTACGCAAACCAGTGATGCGATTCCGCCCTTGGCGCATGTATTGAAATGAGGCCGGGCCTAGGGCACGCCGACACGAATTAGTGCGAGGTAGTGACTGCATTCATGCCGGGCGTGGTAAGGTGACAGAAATGAGATACCATGACAGGGGCAAGAATCAGGAATGTACGCAAACCAGTGATGCGATTCCGCCCTTGGCGCATGTATCGAAATGAGGCCGGGTAGTCGTGCATCTGGATCGCCCCGATCGGAGCATGTATGGATGCGACCGGACCAGGATCGAAGCGATGGCATGAACGCCCTGTTCAACTGATGCGAAATGATTTAGCATGACCGAATGGCCCGATACGTTAGCCATGGTTGAAATGATGAAATGATTGTCATGCTAACACGTGAAATGTTTCGACACGGTCGAAGTGATTCGTACAATTAGTATGCCAACAGTGCTTCGGAATGTGAATAGCGATTTGGCACGCTCGCTGGCGCCACCGATTCGAATATTGGCAGGACATGAACGATACGTGTGAGTGCGAACGGCACCCGTGCGTGAGTCGTGTTTGAACGATTCGAAGGCTGCGTAGCACGACCGCGTAAGGGAACCCTTGAGTGCCGGATGCGGCATCGGTCGGAGTGTTTGTGGCGGGCGGCCCTGAATGTGCGTGCCGCTAGATGGCTCCCGATCGTGTACAACCAAAAACGTGCGAGTAAGTGTTTGGTTTCGAGACAAGCAGCGCGTGGTTCGTGAGCTACGCAGACCACAGTTTAGTGACATGATAAGCAGTGCATGAGAACGTAAAACATGGGAGCCGAAGCCCTACCTGCGACAGCCGAACCAGACTCTTTGTACGAACTGCGACTCGTCGACACGAGTGCGACACGAAGGGACAACGCGACTTACGAACACGGAACGCGGGACTGCAACAAGAGGAGACGGACAGACGAAAACGGAGCTCACGAACCGGCACCAACAGCGCTTGTCTCGAACGAGTCGGTCCTAGATGTCTGACGTATCAGATATCACGCACAGGAAACCGAAAAAGACCGGCGGCCTTTGGGCTGCTTAAATACCCTCCGGGCTCCTCCCATAACTTCAGGCCGGTACCCGGCCTTCCAATATATATATATATATATATATATATATATATATATTAAATACACTGCAGCTAACTGAATAACCTGCCTGCCTGCTCAATCTAAATGACACTCTCTCTCCGTCCACGCCAAGAACACACTACACGGGGCCGACGTGCAGGCATCCTTATATATTGTAGGGCATGGACTTAGTCCCCCTGAGCCATGATTGGCCAAAGGCACCTTCATGCTTTGTCCAATCATCATACAGCGATGCACTGCGCTCTCGCAGTGCATTATCGGGCATTACGTGGCGCTCGTATTTGGCGTGAACCCCCCATAATATTTGTTTTTCGACGAATGGGTGAACACCCAATGTTTGAGTCAAACTCATGTTCGACCCAAACATAAAACTCATCCCAAGTATCTAGGTACTGCAGAGCGGATACTGTGAGGAGCAGGCTTTGTCTCCCCCACTCTTCCTTCTCCTTTACCCCGCCACTGTGTTTGTTTGCAGCGTGGACTTGAGCACCTGCGGACTTACTCCTCTCTTCCCCTCCCACCGCTGCATAGGGAGACAAAGCCTCTCTGGGTGATCCCCTGGCAAGCAGCAGAGGGACCATTTAGAATGGCTGGAGGAGGATATGGGACATGTAGTCCCCTTAGGAAGCTTGAACAACAGCACAACACAGCGCGTCTTTGCCATACTGGCCAGAGAGAGCGACCAGTCAACATCGGAAGGAGAAGAAGAAGAAGAAGAAGAAGAGGAAGAAGAAGACGGCGCAAAAAGCGGCGACAGCGACAAGAACAGAAGAGACCCCGGAAGACCCCGGAAGACCCCCGAAGGCGGATCGAGACCCCCAGACGACGGCGGCGACGACGAAGAAGAAAGCCGGGCTCCTCCGCTCGGTAAAAGAGCTAGGTAAAAGAGCAGAAGAGAGCGGAGGAGTCTGGCGAGAAGACCCCCAAGACGGAAGAAGACCCCCGGAGCAGTGCAATAAAATATTTTAAAAAAATTGTGTGTTTTTTTTATTGACACTTTTACACCTTAGGTGAATGGGTAGGGGTACATCGTACCCCATACTCATTCACATAGGGTGGGGGGCCGGGATCTGGGGGCCCCCTTATTAAAGGGGGCTCCCGGATTCCGATAAGCCCCTCGCCCGCAGACCCCGACAACCAACGGCCAGGGTTGTCGGAAAGAGGCCCTTGTCCTCATCAACATGGGGACAAGGTGCTTTGGGGTGGGGGGGCGCACGGCCCCCCTTTTCCCAGGGCACCCCCCATGTTGAGGGCACGCGGCCTGGTACCGGTCAGGAGGGGGGGGGCGCTCGCTCGTCCCCACCCCTTTCCTGGCCGGCCGGGCTGCGTGCTCGGATAAGGGTCTGAGATGGATTTGGGGGGATTCCCTTTAAATGCATGCCAGGTGACGGGGCTAGCGCTGCGGCATTCACTGCCTTCGCTAGTCCCGTCTACCTGCAGTTACGTTTTAAATGAACGGACTTTGCTCCGTGTGTGGGGCAAGTCCGTTCATTTCCAAAAGTCCCGCTGACTTTTTCTCGCGGATTTTCCGAGCGTGTGTGGGCAAGTCCACACGCCCGGAAAGTCCGGCGGAGCTCCGCTGGAAAGTCCGGCGGTTTGTCCGCTGGACTAGGTCCGGCGGACAATCCCGCCGGAAAGTCCGAGCGTGTGTACGGGGCATTAGGACCAAAGATTGCCCCTTTTACAGCTGCTACACAGAGACCTTTACATGTTGATTATGCTAAGAGGTACCTCTCAGGGGAAATTGTGCTATATCTTAGCCATTGGTCTAGAGTGAACTCTAGACCAGTGGCGGCTGGTGCTCAAAATTTTTGAGGGAGATTTACTCCATACGAAAATTCGTGTGGGCAATCCATGGAGCAGAGGGGAGGAATCTCAGTCATATACCAGTCACTAGCTTCCAGGCAGTCTAAAACCTCATACATGGAGGCATGGGAGAATGAACTCTCCATAGTCTGGGAAGTTGAGCGATGGAGGGCATCTCTTGCCAGGGCATTTAAGGGCATCAGAAATATCTCTCTAATTGAATCTGACCTTAAGGTCCTGACCAGATGGTACCTTACCCCCACAAGATTACATAAAATTTTTCCCTCAGCGGACCCACAGTGTTTTAGAGGATGCCTACTAAGAGGCTCCATGGCCCACATTTGGTGGGAATGCCCCCGAATCAGGACATTCTGGAATAAGGTTTTCTCTCTAATTCAGAAAATCACGAAAATCCAACTACCGAAAAACCCAACCATCGCCCTTCTTAATGCTAATATCCCCCAGACTTCAAAAAATAACCGCAATTTAATCCATTTCATCTTCTTGGGAGCTAGGATGACACTAGCTAAAGCCTGGAAACAACCCAGAATCTCCTTTAAAGCAGCTATAAACAAAATCTCTTGGATTATGCTACAAGAGAAGCTCACCAGCTCCCTCTTGAACACCACTCCCCAGTTCGAGGCCACCTGGGAACCTTGGGCCCACCATTTTGGTATCTCATTGATCCCTGGAGGTCAACATTAGTTACTTCCGCCCCCTCTTAGTGATCGTCTCTTGGTATGATGACATGTTCCTAATACTATAATACCCCCCTTTTTTTCCCTTTCCTCCTTCTTCTCTCTCTTTCTTACATACTTCTCTACTCGGCCCTCACGAATACCTGGAATTCTCCCTGATTCGTATGCAATTTATATTTCTGTTTTGAGGGCTTTATATTTATATTTGGGGTACAAACAATACAACAAAGAGTTCCTGATTTGTTTTTTAAAAAAAGCTTTCTGAGTTATGAGACAACCCCAGGTTTGCAGGAAGGGTCATGGAATCGTAGAGGATTCGCCCGGCACAGTCTGCTCCCTTTAGGGGTGCCGGCGAGTACTCTACGAACACATTAGACTTTCAAGCGCTATTATAGACGCATTTTATGTGAAGGTTGGATCTCTAACAATGATCTGTTTTGAAGCTAATCCATACTGTAGTGTTATCCCAGCTATGTCTTGTTTTTTCCATTGGATTGCATCCACTTTTCCCCAAAAATTGTTATGTTTTCATTTGCTCTGTTAAATCAATAAAATCTTTGAAAGGGGGGCGCAAACAAACTAAAAAAAAACATCAATCGCAGCCACAGTGTCATCAAAACTTGGCCACAGTGTCATCAAAACGTAGCCACAGTGTCATTAAAATGCAGCCACAGTGTCATCAATCGCAGCCACTGTGTCATTAAAACGCAGCCACTGTGTCATCAAAACGCAGCCACTGTGTCATAAAAACGCAGCCACTGTGTCCACTGATCCCAGACACCATGATTGTCTCCTTAGTAGCAGCCAGCATCTCTTTGAACAAGGGGGGAAGGGGGGCAAGTTATCAAAGAAGGATACTCACAGTGATTTGGGGGGCTGGAAGAGGATGCTGTATGTGCTTAGGGGCCACTTTGGGAGCAGAGAGGATTTGTGCTAGAAGGAGGGTCTAATTTTATATTCATCCCCCCTTCTAGCACAAATCCTCTCTGCTCCCAAAGTGGCCCCTAAGCACATACAGCATCCTCTTCTAGCCCCCCAAATCACTATGAGTTTCTTTCTTTGATAACTTGCCCCCTTCCCCTGCAAGTGTCATATTGCATTCAGACCTCAGATCAGCACGTCCTGTTGATGCTGTGTCCATTCTCCTCCCCCTCTGTCTCTGTCTGTGTATAAGGCACACGGAGGTGGCTTCAGTCCTTGTGTTAGTGTGAGACAGGGGGGAGGGATGGGGAAGAGAGGGACAGATGCAGCTGTGCTGTGCTGGAGCTCAGCCTCCTCTCTTACCTTCTCTCCTGAGTCCTGCAGCTCCGCTCGGACTGAAGAACGGAGTTGCCGACGTCATTTACGGCTTTAGTTTGTTTCATGAAACCCGGACAGAAGTGACCTCAAGATTTGAAAAACAATGCTCCCGCCCATAGAATCACAGTGATTCTATGAGCGGAAGCTACTTGGCGACTTGTATTGCACCGTAAGGCGGGTTATAAGCCCGCAAATGAAGCGCCACGTCTGCAATCTCGTGATTGCATTGACGTGGTGCTTCCCATAGTGCACTGTGTCCGGCGCCACAGTGCACTTTGTTAAAGGACTTCTACAAGAGGGGGGGGGCAGCGCCTGGTCACCCCCCAATGGATGGGCCACCACTACACTAGTTATAGTATTATTATTCACAATGCAGTTAATGCTTATATGCACTGGTTAATGCTGATTTTGCTGATGTATGCGTTGATTCCAGTCTAGTGGTACAGAACTCTATTCTGAGGTATTCTGGCATAGTAAATACATTGATAGCAGACTGTGTCTATATCTACCTACTGTAGATAATTAACATAATTGTGTGTTCAATTATGTTCATACCATCATTTACTCTAATCCATACAATACACAGGGGTTGATTTACTAAAACTGGAGAGTGCAAAATATGATGCATCTGTGCATGGTAGCCAATCAGTGTCTAACCTCAGCTTGTTTAATTAAGCTTTGGCAAATAAAACCTGGACGTTGATTGGTTTCTATGAAAAGCTGCACCAGATTTTTAACTCTCCAGTTTTAATAAATCAACCCTATTAAGTGAAATGTATCTACAGTAAACCCCCGCTATATCGCGGTTCAGTTTTTGCGGTCCCGGTATATTGCGGTATTTTAATTAGTAACCTGTTATTCTGATATTGTGGTAATATTTCGCCATTTTCGCAGTTATGTACTCTATTTTTTACTGTACTGTACAGTATACTGTACTGTTAAGACAATATTTTTGTGTTTTAAAAATCCTCTTGAGCTCTCTATCTTTAATGTGTTTCTATTGCATAAAAGTGTGTTTAAAGACCTTTAAATGCTATTAAAAAATTAACAAAACATGCCTAGGGTGTATTTAAATAGGGTCTTTCTATTTCGCGGTTTTTGACTTTTCGCGGGTGGGTCCGGAACATAACCCCAGCGATGGAGGGGGGTTTACTGTATATGCATATTCTTATATGTTTCATTCAACCAGGTGTGTCAGAGGGGCTGAGGTTGTGCCTGAAGTTTAGGTGAAGAACAGAGAAATCAAATTACCAAGCGGCTCCATTAGGGGAAGCACTAGAGAAAAGGGAGTTCCTCAAATATGATATAAAATGGAACAGATTTGATGCACATAATCTCATCTTTTTTAATCCAAGATAATTCAGGGAAGCCTTGTTTCAGCCAAAAATATGCAATTAGACTGGTATTTATTAATAATTTCCTAATTTATAATTAAGATTAGGGATGAGCCTGATGTTCGAGTCGAACGTAAGTACCCCGTTTACATAACCGGGTGGCCCTGCCGTGCATCAGAGGGGGCGGGGTCTCCCGACGACATCACCGTGTGGCCCCGCCCTCAGTTATAAAAGAGCTGTCACCTGAGAGCACTGTCATTACAGCGGGTGCCTCCCATGGGAGGTGGATCGGTGGCGGTGTGTTTTTTTTTTTTTTTTCGGTCCGTCGGCAGAGCAAGAGAAGAAGAAGAAGGCTTTGTGGGACAGTTTTATTTCTTAATTTTTTAATAAAGGACTTGTCCCCAAGTCGTGTCATGTCATTTTTACCATTTTCACACTTTTGTTTGTGAAATGGTAGGGGTACCGTTACCATTTCACACAGGGGGGGAAGCCGGGATCTGGGGTCCCCTTGTTAAAGGGGGCTTCCAGATTCCGATAAGCCCCCCGCCCGCAGACCCCCACAACCACCGGGCAAGGGTTGTGGGGTTGAGGACACCGGGCAAGGGTTTGCTACCCCAAAGCACCCTCCCCATGTTGAGGGTATGTGGCCTGGTATGGTTCAGGAGTGGGGGGCGCTCTCTCGTCCCCCCTATTTTTCTGTGGCCTGCCAGGTTGCGTGCTCTGATAAGGGTCTGGTATGGATTTTTGGGGGGGGACCCCAATGCCATTTTTTTTATATTTTGGCGCAGGGTTCCCCTTAATATCCATACCAGACCTGAAGGGCCTGGTAATGGACTGTGGGGGAATCCCATGCCGTTTTTTTCAATTACTTTTATGTGTATTGCCGGGAGCGACTTTTTTTCCTTTAGAAATGTTATTTTGTGCAGGGACTGTTGTAAAAACACGCCACTTTAACAGGCATACTATAGACACCCTCCAGGTACGAAATTTAAAGGAATATTTCACTTTTATTGTTTCACATTAAGCATTATTAAAATCACTGCTCCCGAAAAAAATGCAGTTTTTAAAACTTTTTTTGCATTGATACATGTCTCCTGGGGCAGGACACTTTTTATGACAATAACTTGCATATAAGCCTTTAAATTAGCACTTTTGATTATTCATGTTCGTGTCCTATAGACTTTAACGGTATTCGCGTGTACAAAATAATTTTTTGCCGGTTGGTATGTTCTGCTGCGAACCGAACCGGGGGGTGTTCGACTCATCCCTAATTAAGATAATCTAATGGTACTCTTTTTCTTTTTTTAATAGGAAAGAGGGTTCCTAATATAGCCATAATAAAAAATACATAGTAATATATTTTTAGAGACAAGTTAAAAATTGTAACAATATCATGCACAGAATGTAAAGCATATTTTTTTGCCCACAACATTTAGTTAGGGAATGAGAATGATCGGTTTCTATTCATAGAATGACTGTTAGGCCCATGTATCCAAAATAATTCAGAATCATGGCAGTGTACTCAAGTATGTTCAAAAGCTTGACACAAACAGCATGATATCGCCTGCCTAAAAGCCCAAAAACTTTGCAAACTAAAGAGAATGATGTGGAAAAATAGTGTTGATTTTTTTATTTTATTTTTATGACAATACACTGTAATGAAATGCAAACAGTAATGGCCAACACAGTAATTACCCAGCCAAAAAATATGTAAAATTGTTATCTTTAGAAAACAGCTGTCTAAAAATTAGGCTTTCAGTTTTATTAGAGTGAGCACACTGTAAAGCAACACAAATAATCATGCAGAGCACAAAATGTTACCTGCCCAAAACATTTCTTTGTAATTGTAAAATAACTGCAGAAAAAATGGGTTTGGGGTATTACTGGTACTGCAAAGTCAGTTTTTCCCTGTAATGCTGTCAGCTATTTTTTATACTAAACTGGGCTACAACTTGGATAAAGACCCTCACTGATCAAAGTCTTGCACCTGACAAGAGGTCAGGTGCAAGACTTTGGCCGTTGACAATTGTTTGCAATGCACTATGAATGGAGCGATTTCCGCCAAGCGTCCCTAAAGTTCAGTTTTAATCTGAACGGCCAAACTTTGGTCCAAACTTAAATTCGGACCAAACCCTCAGCTGAAATCTCATCAGAAAATGAAGTTCAATGCTTCCGAGCATGCGTCAAATTGTTTCCGAGCATGCGTCCTGTTGAGGAAGGAGACACTGTTTCATGAAACAAGTGAACAAGTGTGCGCATAGGCAAAACTTTTTTTATCTTTAAATATAGTGGGGAAGGTTTAGAGCCTATCTATTGCCAGTACCCCCACTGTGGAAATTCACCATCTCTATTTATCTTGGTTACCATTATCTCTGGAAAAGAAAGTGTTGGGAAATGCAAAATTTCTGAGTTGTCATCGGAGCAGGAGGTCAGGGTAAATCTTTTAATGAGAACACCTCTTTCTATGACAGCTGACTAATGCTGAGCGGAATTTCCGTCGGAAAATCTTGGATGGTTTTTCCGACAGAATTCCGCTCAAGCTTGGCTTGCATACACACGGTCACACAAAAGTTTTCTGAACTGTTGACAGTCAAGAATGCGGTGACGTACAACACTACGACAAGCCGAGAAAATTAAGTTCAATGCTTCCGAGCATGCGTCAAATTGTTTTTGAGCATGCGTAGGAATTTTGTGCTTAGGAATTGGTACAGGCGATCTGAAAATTCCGATCTGAACTTTTTCCAACCGAAAAATAGAGAATAGCAAAAGTCTGATGGAGCATACAATTTCCAACCAAAAACTCACATCAGACTTTTGCTGGCGGAATTTCCGCTCGTGTGTATGGGGCATAAGGCTAGATTTACATGCAGCGATGCTTGCTGCCCCTCTAAAAGACAATCTCAGATTAATCTCTTTTCAGAGGAATTTAACTGGTAGTGATGTGGTAATAAGTTGCCTCCTTACTGTCTTTTTTTTTTTTTACGTTTTTTATTTGAGAAAAATAAACGTTTACAGTATTCTCAGATATCTGTTATACATAAATGGTGATTGGAATAGAAAGATTGCATTACAAGAACAATTTTTTTTAAACATTTCAGCAAAAACCTGTAGGGGATGTGTCGTGGCCGTTTGTTCCCTGCGGTATGGTTTGCGTTATTTGATCATGCAATGATGGTGACTGGGGGTGTTCATGTTGTGTGATAGGGATGAGCACGGTGTTCGATTCGAACCCCCCTCGGCGAGCCCAGAACTATTTGGGCCGCTCGCATCCAATTCGTGTGATGCGAGCGGCCCGCAATGCACTGCGCCAGTTGTAGTGCATTGCTGGCTGATGATTGGCCAAGCATGCACTGTGACCCCGCATGCTTGGCCAATCATAGAGCCAGCGGTGAGGAGAGCCATAATTGGCCACAGGCAGGATGCCTGTGGCCAATTATAGCTCAGGGGGTTTAGTACACGCCCCACATTATGTAAGGCCGCCACGCCGGCGGCCTCGTGTATTGTGTTCCAGCGTGTCAGGGATATTATGTGCTGTGCTGTGCTGTGAAGTGCTGCAGACTGCTGACATTATCTGTGCTGTGATTCTGGGGATTAGTGTGTGCGTGCTGTTAGTACAGCATTGCAGTATCACATTAAAACACCTTCCTTCCTTTCTTCATCCTGTTGTGTCATCTAAGGCAGCCATCTGCGGCTAAGGAATGCCCTCAACATTGGGAGGGTCCCCCCAAAGCACCTTGCCCCCATGTTGATGAGGACAAGGGCCTCTTCCCCACAACCTTGGCCATTGGTTGTGGGGGTCTGCGGGAGGGGGGCTTATCGGAATCTGGAAGCCCCCTTTAACAAGGGGACCCCCCATATCCCGCCCCCCCCCCTGTGTGAAATGGTAAGGGGGTACAAAAGTACCCCTACCATTTCAGCAAAAAAGTGTCAAAAATTGTAAAAATAACAGGAGACGGTCTTTGACAATTCCTTTATTAAAATCTTCTTTCTTCTGGTCTTCTTCCTTTCTTCATCCTTCGGTTTCTTCATCTTCTCCTTCTGGCATCTTCTTCCATCTTCTTCTTCCATCTTCTTCTTCCTCCGATCCGCTTCTTCTTGCTCTGGTCTTCTCGTCCGGCATCTTCTTCCATGGCGTCTCTTCTGGGTCACTCCGTGCAATGGGAGGCTCCCGCTGTGTGAGGCTTCGCTGCGTCTGACAGGTCTTATAACCTTATAACGGAGGGCGGGACCACCTGGTGACCCCGCCCCCTCTGACAAACGGGGACGTCATGGGGAATTCCCTATGGCTTTCCCCATGACGTAAGAGGGGGCGGGGTCACCAGGTGGCCCCGCCCTCCGTTATAAAAGACCTGGGGACAAGGTGCTTTGGGGTGGGGGGGCCGCACGGCCCCCCTTTACCCAGGGCACCCCCCATGTTGAGGGCACGCGGCCTGGTACGGCTCAGGAGGGGGGGCGCTCGTTCGTCCCCACCCCTTTCCTGGCCTGTCAGGCTGCGTGCTCGGATGAGGGTCTGACATGGATTTGGGGGGAACCCCCACGCCGTTTTTTTCGGCGTGGGGAGTCCCTTTAAATCCATGCCAGCTTACGGAGCTAGCGCGGCGGCATTTACTGCCTACGCTAGCTACGTAACCTGAAGTCACGTGCTAAATGAACGGACTTGCCGATGAGCGGCAAGTCCGTTCATTTCAAAAGTCCCGCGGACTTGCCTACTAACGGCGGGATTGTCCGCCGGACTGTCAAGTCCAGCAGATAATTTTAAAACCAAACTTAAAACTTTGGTCCGCCGGACTTTGGCGCCAAAAAGTCCGCCGACGCCCACACACGAGGGGATTATCCGCTGGACTTCAGTCCAGAGGATAATCCCGCGGGATAGTCCCTTCGTGTGTACACGGCCTTATGCCGCGTACACACGAAGGGACTATCCCGCGGGATTATCCGCTGGACCGAAGTCCAGCGGATAATCCCCTCGTGTGTGGGCGCCGGCGGACTTTTTTTGGCCAAAGTACGGCGGACTAAAGTTTCAGGTTTTGTTTTCAAATTATCCGCTGGACTTGGCAGTCCAGCGGATAATCCGGTCGTGTGTAGTATGGTCCGGCGTACCAAAAAGGACGCATGCTCAGTAGCAAGTATTTTTCTAGTATTTTTCGTTTTCTAGTCCCGTCGTACGTGCTGTACGTCATCGCGTGAACCGTCTGACTTTTTGCGTGATCGTGTGTGGTCAAGTCCGTTCGCTTTTTAGTCCAGCGTACCCAGCTGGAAAGTCCAGCGGATTGTCCGCTGGACTTAGGTCCGCCGGGAAAAGTCCGTACGTGTGTACGCGGCATTAGTCAGACTAAACCTGCAGCCAGGCTAAACTACTAAAGTCATAACAAATAGTATGGTGAGAGCACATCAGGACCATGAGCTGGAGACTTCCACTACCCTATTCTGTAAAACTATCTGAGGATCAGAAGGGAAAAATGTATAAAATGGCAGGTAATACTTTATTCAAAAGTGTAAAGACATACATACGGGGCTGCAGAAAATATCTATACCAATAATTGAATCATGTTGCTCAGGCCACAGTTAATCAAGCTGTTTGTCAGAGGACTCTCTACTGTTAGCTGTCTGTACCCTACTCGACATTGTATTAATAATAACCTTTGTCAGAGCATGTTAATTCTATTACAACATTTTTTGATCCTGCTATCCTTTACTTAGTAAATGCGGTAGTAAACTGCCATGTTTTTTTTTTTTTTAAACGTGCCATAATTTACCAAAGTGTCACATAATGTGCTAGTATGCATCGCATACTAGCACATTATGTGAAACTTACCTTAAAACGAAGCCCTCCAGTAACGCACTGTCACCGCTGACAGGGCTTCCATTCTCATCCAGTCTTCCTTCCGGGTTTGTGTACTCCGGCAATCTGATTGGCTGCATCTAAGGCAATCAAAGGGTTAACGGTGTGCCTATCCAGTGTTTTGGTGTAATTTGTGTGGTACTATTACTAAGCGATGTTTTGGATTTTCATTCCCTGCTTTGCAAAGAAAATCCATCACATCCCTGCTGCCAGAACGGGGGTCAGCCTTGTTCACATAGGCAGAGCTCCATCCAGAGTCTATCCTTGATAATCGATGGGTGCTCTGGCGGACATCCATTGGCCAGCACCCACTGATCAGCTTCTGCTGTCACCGATCACAGCAGAAGAAACACGCTGGCGGTGCACGCATGCGCCCTCTATAAAAATATATATAATACATGAAAGACAGAAGTTGTCAGACAAACCTGATTTCTTTTTATGAGGAGGTAAGTAACACCTTGGACAGAGGGGTAGCGGTGGATGTGTTGTACTTGGATTTTGCAAAAGCGTTCGATACAGTTCCGCACACACGGCTCATGTGTAAGGTAAAGTCTACAGGCTTGGAAATATCAGTTTGTAAATGGAGAGAAAACTGGCTAAAAGACAGAATTCAGAGAGTAGTGGTTAATGATTCTTACTCTGAATGGTCTAAGGTTATCAGTGGTGTACCCCAAGGTTCAGTGCTGGGACCCCTACTTTTTAATATCTTTATAAATGATATTGGGTCTGGGATCAAAGTAACATTTCCGTCTTTGCAGATGACACCAAACTATTCAGTGGAATAACGTCCTTGCAGGATGTCTCCAATTTACAAGCCAAGCTCAATGCTCTGTCTAATTGGGCGACTATGTGGCAGATGAGGTTTAATTTTGATAAATGTAAAGTTATGCACTTGGGGGCTAAGAATATGCATACATCATACATACTAGGGGGAGTACAACTGGGGGATCCATAGTGGAGAAGGATCTGGGGGTTTTGGTAGATTATAAGCTCAATAATGGCATGCAATGCCAAGCTGCGGTTTCCAAAGCGAGCAAAGTCCTTTCTTGTATTAAGAAAGGTATGGACTCCAGAGAGAAAGATATCATTTTGCCCCTGTTCAAATCTTTAGTAAGACCTCATCTGGAATATGCAGTTCAGTTTTGGGCACCAGTTCTCAAAAAGGATATTGGGGAACTGGAGAAAGTGCAGAGAAGGGCAACCAAACTTATAAGAGGCATGGAGGAGCTCAGCTATGAGGAAAGATTAGAGGAACTGAATTTATTGACTCTTGATAAGAGGAGATTAAGGGGGATATGATCAACATGTACAAATATATAAGGGGTCCATATAGTGAACTTGGTGTTGAGTTATTCACTTTACAGTCAACACAGAGTACAAGGGGAAAAGAGATTTCATCTCCAAATACAGAAAGGTTTCTTCGCAGTAAGAGCTGTGAAAATGTGGAATAGACTCCCTGCAGAAGTGGTTCTGGCCAGCTCAGTAGATTGCTTTAAGAAAGGCCTGGATTATTTCCTAAATGTACACAATATAACTGAGTACTAACATATATAGGTAAAGTTGATCCGGGGAAAATCCGATTGCCTTTCGGGGGATCAGGAAGGAATTTTTTCCCCTGCTGTAGCAAATTGGATCATGCTCTGCTGGGGTTTTTTGCCTTCCTCTGGATCAACTGTGGGTATAGAATTGGGTATATGGGATTATATGATATTATTATTTTTTTTTTTTTTGTGGTTGAACTGCATGGACTTGTGTCTTTTTTCAACCTAACTAACTATGTAAAAAATGTAACTATGCATTTGTTTCTGTACAGAATGGACGCCCTGTAACAGTAAATCTGCTATAGTGTGGTCATTAAGTGGTTAATATGCTGCCACATGTTTGCTCATTCAGTTCTTGGTACACACCAAACATTTCTTTAAAGGGAAATCTTTCTAGTATGGATCCTATTGTTAGCAGTCGCTCATGGATCACATGCCAAAAAATATAGTCTTGCAGCTCAGGCTGGAATTATTCATATGGAGTATCCAAGCCAAGCTAGAAGGCTGGAGCAAGGTTATCTCAGGAGTATTCATCCATTAATTCAGCAGATAAATTAATTCACCAGCATTTCAGGGCATTTCTATTGAGAGGGCACCTGTCTTTATGTAGAAAACAATATATTGTAAACAAAGAAGAAGTAAAAAAAAGTGGTATTTTTTTTCCAGATCTGAAATTTTTCGGGATTGTATGGAAAATGTCACCCTGGTCACTTGGTGATCCAGCCAGTAACACACTTCCAGTATTATGGTGGCTCCACTCTATGAAGGAGCAATGGAGAAACTTTTGGACATCTGTGCAGAAGGTAGTGTTATGCCGCGTACACACGAAGGGACTATCCCGCGGGATTATCCGCTGGACACGAGTCCGGCGGACAATCCCCTCGTGTGTGGGCCTTCGACTGACTTTTTTTCCAAAAAGTCCGGCGGACTAGGTTTTAAGTTTTGTTTTAAAATTATCCGCTGGACTTTGCAGTCTGGCGGACAATACGGCCGTCTGTAGTATGGTCCGGCGGACCAAAAAGGACGCATGCTCAGTAGCAAGTATTTTTCTTTTTCTAGACCCGTCGTACGTGCTGTACGTCATCGCGTGAACCGCCGGACTTTTAGCGTGATCGTGTGTGGTCAAGTCCGTTCGCTTTCAAGTCCACTTTTAGCGTGACACCCTGGTGGTGGGAACAGGGAGTGCTGGGGCACGAAAGGGTGCAAGTGCCTGCGGCTGGGAGACTGGTGCTTGGAGGTACCGGTTCTTCTGGAAGGCAGGTGTATAGGTTGGTAACCAAGGCTGTATCCAGTGAAGGCCGAACAGGTGGGTGTAGGCACTGCAACGTCAAGACAGGCAAGGATCGGCAACTGGCTGGCAAACGAGGTACAAAAGCGGAAGGCAAGTTCGTGGTCAAAAGTAGGCAAAGGTTGGCAACGGGCAGGTGATGAGGTACAAACTCAAAGAGCAGAGCCGTAGTCAAGGAATCCAAGCCGAGGTCAATTCAGTAGAGGCAGTCAATAAGCAGGGTTGATCCAGGAAGGAAATCAGGTAAGCCGGGTAGATCAGGAACAAGGTAGAAGGTAATTCAGGCAGGTATTCAGGACATAGACTGAAGACGATCCAGCACTGACACCATGTGAAGGCCCTGTTTATATAGTGCGCCTTGTGCTGGGATTGGTGGAGGTGAGCGTCCGTGCGCGATTGCGCACACACGTTCGCACTGACGTGCGAGTGCGTGCACCCGTTCGTATTGGAATGCGAGGACGCGCACACGTTTGCGTTGGTACGCGGGTACGCCCGCACGTTCCAGAGCTCGTTCGGTTCCGTTGGGGAAACTGTGCATGGGTATTGGCACCCGCAGAGTGAGTATTCGAACGAAGACGGGCATGGGAAACGTGAGTTCTCTGACATTGCCCCCTCCTTAGGGGCAGCCTCCGGATGCCTCTTTGAAACGAACCTTGAGAGCAGGAACGGTGAAAAGCCTGTATGAGTCTCTGAGCATGAAGGTTTGTTTTTGGTTCCCAGGAATTTTCTTCTGGGCCAAAACCTCTCCATTTAATCAAATATTGGTCCTCTCCCTGCCTTTTTCTGTGGTCCAGGATAGCCTCAATTTCAAATTCTTCTTCCCCATCCACCCTGATAGCTTCCGGAGGCCCTACTTCACGATCTGAATTTGGAACATCAGGTTTAAGTAGGGAAATGTGAAATACAGGGTGTATCCTGAATGAGGCGGGAAGTTCAAGTTCATAGGCCACTGGGTTGACCTTTTTCTTGACAGGGAAAGGGCCCAAGTATCTAGGTCCTAACTTCTTGGAGGGGCATGCCAGTTTTAAATTTGCGGTAGATAACCACACACGATCACCCACCTCTAAGTCCAATTCTCCCCTTCTCTTCTTGTCAAAATATTTCTTATTATCTTCCTGTGCCTTAGCAATGGTTTCCTTGAGCACCTGGTTGTTGGAGGTAAGGAAATCCAACCTGTCCTGAACGGCCGGTACGGAAGATTCGGGCACAAGTGCGGATAAAAAGGAGGGATGGAATCCGTAGTTGGAGAAAAATGGTGATTGGTTCGTGGTGGAGTGGATGGAATTGTTAAATGCAAATTCTGCCAAAGGAAGTAGTGAGGCCCAATCCTCTTGGGAAAATGAGGAGAAGCAGCATTGGTATTGTTCCAATGTTTGATTGGTGCGTTCGGTCTGCCCGTTGGTCTGTGGGTGATAGGCTGAAGAGAGGCTACATTTAATACCTAGTGCTTTGCATAATGACCTCCAAAACTTGGATGTGAATTGTACTCCGCGGTCAGAGACGATGTCACTGGGGATTCCATGGAGTCTGACAATTTCTTTAATGAATATCCTGGCAGTCTCGGTTGCAGAAGGGGTCCCTTTCATGGGAATGAAGTGTGCCATCCGGGAAAAGCGGTCTACCACCACGAAGATGGAAGAGAAACCTTTAGAGGGAGGAAGCTCCACAATAAAATCCATGGCGATTTTGTCCCATGGCCTTTCGGGGATGGGCAGTGGTTTCAGCAGACCCCACGATTTATTTTTACTGTTCTTGTTTCTCAGACAGATCGGGCAAGAGTTTGCATAATCCCTGCAGTCTTTGGCAAGATTCGGCCACCAGAAGTGTCTTTGGATTAGATCCACAGTCTTGTGGCCCCCAAAGTGACCCGCCAGGGGATAGTCATGGCAGGCCTGTAACACAATGGTGCGTAGGTCTTGAGGGATGAAAATCTTGTTGTTTTGCCAAAAGAGCCCTTCCCTCTCCTGAAGGTTAGTGCCCGGGGGTAACAGTGTTCTCAAGGATGCTTGGCGGACTTGTGTCATGAAACTGGATTGGGTCAGTAGGAAATTCCCTGCTTGTAGTATAGTATCCGGTGGAGACGGGGTTTCAAGTTCCGTGAACATTCGGGATAAGGCATTGGGTTTAACGTTTTTGGATCCAGGGCGATAAGTAATATGAAAATTAAAATGGGAAAAGAAAAGAGCCCATCTGGCCTGTCGGGGTCTAAGGCGTCTGGCAGTTCTGAGGTATTCTAAATTTTTGTGATCTGTGAAGATCAATATCGGATGTGCTGCCCCTTCCAGGAGGTACCGCCATTCTTCCAAGGCTAGCTTTATTGCTAGGAGTTCTCGGTCACCTACATCATAGTTCCTTTCCGACACACCCAGCTTTCTGGAAAAGAAGGCCACCGGGTGCATTAGGGACTTGGGTCCTTGGCGTTGAGACAGGATGGCCCCCACCGCACTTTCCGAAGCATCAACCTCCAGAGTGTAGGGCAATGTAGGGTCAGGGTGTTTTAGTATTGGGGCGGAGGTAAATGACCCTTTTAATTGGTCAAAGGCGGCTTGGGCCGCTGTAGTCCACTGGAAGCGGCTTTGCTTTTTGGTGAGCTGGGTGATGGGTGCGATGATCTTGGAGAAGTTCTTGATAAACTTCCTATAAAAGTTGGAGAATCCGATGAAACGTTGTACCCCTTTCTTGTCATTTGGGGGCGGCCAGGACATAATGGCCGAGACCTTCTGGGGATCCATGGCCACACCCCCGGTTGATATTACCAGGCCGAGAAAGTGAATGGTCTGGCGTTCGAATTCACATTTTTCGGCCTTTGCGTAAAGTCCATGTTGTCTTAATCTGCCCAGAACTTGCTTTACATGATCATGGTGTACTTCTAGGGAGGTGGAGAATATCAGAATGTCGTCCAGGTAGACGATCACAAAGGAATCTAAGAAGTCTCTGAAGATATTATTGACAAAATGCTGAAATGTGGCCGGGGCGTTGCATAGTCCAAATGGCATGACTAAATATTCGAAGTGGCCAAAACGTGTTCGGAATGCTGTCTTCCATTCGTCCCCTTTGCGTATCCTAATTAGGTTATAGGCCCCACGTAAGTCCAACTTTGTGAATATTTTTGCAGAGCGGAGTCTCTGAAATAGTTCTGGAACTAGTGGAAGCGGGTATCGGTTTTTAATTGTCACTTTATTCAGATCTCTGTAATCCACACATGGACGGAGCGAGTGGTCCCTCTTTTCAACAAAAAATATTCCGGCCCCCGCTGGGGAGGAGGAGTGTCGGATGAACCCCTCGTCGATATACTCTTTGAGGACCAGGAGCTAGGGTTCGGACAGAGGAAAGATCCGCCCAAAAGGAATTTCAGCCCCGGGTAGTAGCTCGATCGGACAGTCGTAGACCCAATGGGGAGGAAGGGTGTCTGCTTTCTGCTTGTCAAATACGTCCAAGAAGTTGTGGTACACTGGTGGCACCAATTCTTTGAATTCATAGTCTGTTTTTAGACAGCCAATGACTGGGGGAATGTGATGGAAAGTTTTGAGACAGTTCTGGAGACAGTAAGAGGACTGAAAAGTCACCTCACCGGTGACCCAATTGACCTGGGGATTGTGGGCTTGTAGCCATGGCATTCCTAAAATGATTGGGAACAGGGGTGAGGAAATGACATCTAGACAAAGTAGCTCCTGGTGGCCTGGTGATATGCTGGTGGACAGTGGTTGCGTCTCAAGAGTAATAGGCCCGGACTTGATGTTTGACCCGTCTGCAAGCCGTATGGAGAGTTGATGTCGCTTAGGCGTTAATGGAATGCTGTGTTGTAGGGCAAAGGCATGGTCCACGAAGAAGCTACAGGCGCCAGAGTCAATTATGGCCTGGACTCGAAGTATCCTTTCTGGAAGCTGTAGGGAGATAGGGACAGCAATGTGAGCGGACTTCGTTAGAGACAATGCGTAAGGCACACGAGATGATGGGTTGAACTTACGGGTCTTGTTTGGGCACCCATTGGCGTAGTGTCCGGCTTCCCCACAGTAAAGGCAGAGGTTGTTCTGGCGCCGCCGTTGTTTTTCCTCTGAAGACAGCGGTGAGCGGAGTAAGCCTACTTGCATGGGCTCTGGTGCCCCTGAGACGGAAGTAGGTACCTGGGAGACGGGAGTAGGAGGATAGTTAGGGACTCTAGGCATCATCCATGTGGGGCGCGTCATGCTGGACCTCTCGGACCTCCGCTCTCTCAGACGACGGTCTATCTGGATAGCCAGCTGGATCAGGTCCTCCAAGGAACTAGGGATCCCCACACGGGCCAACTCGTCCTTCAGTGCCTCGGAGAGGCCCATGCGAAATTGGTAGAGGAGGGCGGCGTTGTTCCAAGAGGTGTCAGAACTCCACCGCCTAAAGTCTGTTACATAGTCCTCCACTGGCCGACGCCCTTGCTGGAGGGCATGGAGGTTATACTCCGCCGTTGAGGAACGCTGAGGATCATCATATAGCTTGGCCATTTCGTCCAGGAATGAGTCCAGGGTATCCAACAGAGGGCTGGCTTGTTCCAACAGATTGTGGGCCCAAGTTTGAGGTTCCCCGTGGAGTAGTGAGACTGTGAACCCCACCTTAGTGCTCTCCAGGGAAAAGGTGCGTGGTTGTAGCAGGAAGTAAAGCCGGCAGGCATTCCTGAAGGAACGGAACTTGCTGCAATCCCCTGAAAACCGTTCTGGAGGCGGCACACGAGGTTCTGGGGGTGGTACCATTACTGTGGGTGCTGATGCGGAGGTTGCTGGACCGGAGATCCGGGATGCCATGGTCGCCTGATGAGTTGCAGGGCTTGGGGATATAGATTCCACTCTCTGTTCCAGTTGGTGATAGCCATCTCGCAGGCCCTGGACTGCCTGGGTAAGGGCCGCCATCTGCTGGCACAAGGCTTCCAAAGGCGAGACCCCCCCCTTCAGACTCCATTCTAGCTGGATCGTACTGTCACGTACCTTTCAGTGGAGTCTGGATGCTGGGGGTGGCCTTGTGCACGGTTCCGGTCCCAACACCCCTGGTGGTGGGAACAGGGAGTTCTGGGGCACGAAAGGGTGCAAGTGCCTGTGGCTGGGAGACTGGTGCTTGGAGGTACCGGTTCTTCTGGAAGGCAGGTGTATAGGTTGGTAACCAAGGCTGTATCCAGTGAAGGCCGAACAGGTGGGTGTAGGCACTGCGACGTCAAGACAGGCAAGGATCAGCAACTGGCTGGCAAACGAGGTACAAAAGCGGAAGGCAAGTTCGTGGTCAAAAGTAGGCAAAGGTTGGCAACGGGCAGGTGATGAGGTACAAAATCGAAGAGCAGAGCCGTAGTCAAGGAATCCAAGCCGAGGTCAATTCAGTAGAGGCAGTCAATAAGCAGGGTTGATCCAGGAAGGAAATCAGGTAAGCCGGGTAGATCAGGAACAAGGTAGCAGGTAATTCAGGCAGGTATTCAGGACATAGACTGAAGACGATCCAGCACTGACACCATGTGAAGGCCCTGTTTATATAGGGCGCCTTGTGCTGGGATTGGTGGAGGTGAGCGTCCGTGCGTGATTGCGCACACACGTTCGCACTGACGTGCAAGTGCGTGCACCCGTTCGTATTGGAAGGCGAGGACGCGCACACGTTTGCGTTGGTACGCGGGTACGCCCGCGCGTTCCAGAGCTCGTTCGGTTCCGTTGGGGAAAGTGCGCATGGGTACTGGCACCCGCAGAGTGAGTATTCGAACGAAGACGGGCATGGGAAACGTGAGTTCTCTGACACTAACACTTTTTAAGCAGTTACAGCTTACAAGTTTACAAGTTTACAGTTACAAGTTTTTCGGGATAAAGGTTTTACGTAAATGAATAAAATCTGACCATTGTAAGCACCATTGTAAGCAAGTCGAACTAAAGTCAAGATTGAAAAGCTGATGAGCAGACAGTATATTTATTGTAGAATAGACATGTAATGTCTCTTCTACAATAAAAAAAGCCTACTTGCTTACTCACAGCATTCTGCAGAATGTACACTGTGTTCCAGGATGACTGAACTCCTGTCAGTTTCGTCATCTCACACTGGCCAATCTAAATGGATGAAGATTGATGGGAGGAAGCCTGGGAGAAGATGCCGGTGAGGGACTTTGTGGATGTTGGAACGCTGGAGAGCAGGTAACTTTTGTGCTTTGATTTCATGGTATGTCCCAACCCTCTGTCACTTGTTGGAAAGTTTGGTCTGCGAAAGGAATTTGAAAAATAACTAATAATAATAATTATATTATTAATATAAGCTTCAATACGTTTTAAGATATAGATGTATTCCTACGCTCGTCAAAAGTTAAACTTTTTGATAAATAATACTAACACTCAAACTGAGGCTGTGTTATATTTTTTCTTGCTCATATTTGATTTTAACCTCTTATGAATTGAATAAAATATAAAAGTGTTCCTTAAGACATTAGACGTTAGATTAGGTTAAGTTATATATGCCATCTCCAGTTAAATTTTGAAACTACAATAACCTATTGTAACTTCATACGTTATTTTTCTGCTACCACATTTGTACTCAATTTGTTAAACTTTAATAAAAAAATTGGACAAGGAGTTGGATCACCAGGTAAAGATAAAAGAAAGAAAATGAATGCAGCCACCACATTTAAGGATTGGTAAGCTGTAAAATATAACTTTTCTGCTTTTAGGTTTACACGTTTTACATTGTTGGGGAATTAAGTCATTGTCATTGATGCTCTGAAATCATGGAAGGCATTGAGCACAAACTCCAGCAAACCAGAGGCTGAAAACAGTGCTAAAAGCCAGGTGAGAAAATTCAAATGATATTTTTTTAGCTCTCTGTGACCAGCTCTAGCTCTAGAAATTCAATAGTTATGATTAAAAACACCTAATTTGCACAATACAACCTTCCATTGTTGCTGTGGCTTAACACCCATGGCATAGGGGTTGCAGTAGACCTTACAGCAAATCTCTGTTTTGCCCATGCGGGTATGACAACATGTTCACTTTAACTTACCCTTATTTAACAGCACATACTCACCTTGCCCTCCTTACCCCATCACTTCCTTAAGCTGCTAGAAACTGGAAAAGTGGAAATGTGTAAGCTTGGAGTCATAGTTTAGGGCTATGGATAATCCACATGTGATAGTACTGGTGCTTAGTGATTGGCTCAGTGCTGTCACATGCAGTGAGTTGCATGCTCCTCCATACCTGGAAAGAGTTTTTTTTTTTTTTTGTCAGTAAAGTTTTTATTGCAATATCAAGCTTAGTATCACGTGTACACTTATAATGACATTCATACACATACTGTATCTTGTAAATTGTAAAATTCAACATTAAGTATAAAATAACATAACGTTAAAGCGTTCAATGCTAATAATCATCAGGATGACTTTTGGACCTGTAACCTGTCCATTAGCGCTATAATTGTAATATACAATGCCTGTCCTTAAGGAAGATAATTTGTACATTGCTATGAACTGATTATTACTATACTAATAAATATATATTTGGCACATGATGTATATACGCGTGTGTTGTTTAAGACATATAGATAGGTAGGAAAGGTAGCTGACCCAAGAGAGGGGGAGATTAAAGGAAAGAAAGAGACAGAAAGCCAAGGCCTCAGATAAATCTGGGGAAAAATCTATACCATAGATTTGTATGTTCTAGAGTATTTAAAGATGATCCAGGGCTGCCATGTTTTATTGAATTTTTCGATTGTTTCATGAGCTGTTGCCCTAAACTCCTCCATATTATAGAGAAGGTGAACCTCTTTTAGTCACTCTTTGATTGTTGAAATGGTGGTATTTCTCCAGTATCTGGGGATCACTGCTTTTGCAGCAGTGAGTAAAAATCTGGTCAGTGATCTCTTATACTTTTTCATTGAACAATTAGTAAAGTTTAATAAACAGCTCACTGCGTTTAATTGAATTGATGTCTCAGTAATTAGCTTAATAATTTCACAGACCTTCCACCAGAATGGTTTGATCAAGATGCATTCCCACCATATATGCTGTAAGGTGCCTCTTTCCAGATCACAACGCCAACAAAGGTCAGAAACTGTGGGGAGCCATCTATGTATTTTGATTGGTGTGTTATACCAATTCGTCAAGGGGCCTAAAAGAAGACTCTTGTAGGCGTGTGCTAATTGTGCATTTGTGTGAGAACACACAAGCTTGTACCCATTGGTCCTTGGTGAAGGACATGTTTAACGCGGTTTCCCTAAACATTTTATGTTTATTAGGTTCCTGAAGAACAGAGGCTTGCAGCCATGCATAGGATGAGGAGAGTTTTTTTTCGGATTTAGTTGCCTTGAGGCACATGGTTTCAAATGGCGTGAGAGGTCTCATAAGTAATTTATGTCTCTGAGGACTCAGGACATAACTATGAATTTGACGATATTCCCAATATGTTAGGGATGTCATTCCCTTCTCGATTTGCATTTCTGAGTTTTATTTGACCTTATTGCCTTTAAGCAGTGTGTGTCTGTGTGTAAATGCAACGATTTGTTCATACCTGGCGAAAAGTCTGGATTGAAAATCAGCGGTGTGAGAGGGCCAGGAGATGTTGTTAAATCAGAGATCTGAGTTACATTTTGTAGGTTTTTAAGTGTTGCTCTATAAGAGGGTGTTGTTTCAATTATTTGGGGCAGGAGTCCCACGGTATCCAGGGCGAGTATGTCACAGGTACTGGACCTAAATTATTTTCCAATATCACCCAGTCCTTGTTGTCTGCGTGACATGTCCATTCTATGATTCTGGTGAGATGTTAGGCAAGATAGTAATTTTTAAAGTTTGGCAAGCCCATACCTCCATTTTGTTTGGCTCTTGTAAGTAGCTGGAGACTGATGCAAGGTTTTTTGGTTGCCCATAAAAATCTCCTGAGTATGGAGTGTAGGGTTCGGAATAAATTTGAAGGCAAAAGGATTGGGATGGTCTGGAAAAAACACAAGATTCTAGGTAAGACTGTCATTTTGATGATGGCTGCTCTGCCGAACCATGAACAATATTTTAAAGACCATCTATCTAAATCCATATTTACAGCTTGTAAAAGGGGTTAAAAATTTCTTGTATAAAGTGAGTCAAGTTTCAGTGTCAACCATATACCTAAGTATTTGAGAGCTTTATTTTCCCATTTAAACTTGCAGTTATTTTGTGTGGTCTTTTTTGTGTTCTCTTTCAGTGTTAAATTTGAAAGAGTAATTTCTTAACTCCGGACAACTCCACAGCAGTGGAGAAGCAATGGAACACTGAGTATGTGCAGTTGGGACATGTGGATGAAACCAAATTGTTGGTTTGCGCTGTGTACATCTCATACAAAATACACTAAAATGGTCATTACTGAAAATACAGCATCACTCCTGCCCTCCTCCTTTGCTTATTGATAAAAGACAGGTGAGTTTAGTATAGGTTGTATTCTTATCAAAGAGGTAAGCCTGGTGACACATATAGCACACCTGAAAACAACTATCGTAAAAAGGATCCATGAGGAACATTAAACTCAATTCATTTAGACTAAAATCTACATTTTTTTTAATTACATTTATTGTTGCAACAAATACTGTATATTTAATGCGTAAATGCTGAAAATCTGGGTATAGTTCAAAATAACGATTTCTGTTGTCACTAAATAAGGAATGTAATCTTTCATGTTGAAATACCATTTTTCAGTAGCTGCATGAGTGATGGGGGTAATTATGCCGATGCACCTGGGATTCCAATGTGATTGGAGCGGCCAGCTCTCTGTTTGCAGGCTGTCAAACTGACGCATCACTTTTCTTCTTATCAGGCAGGAGGCATGGCACAGCTGATATGGGAAACAGGTAAGTTCTACAAAGGTCTTCACTTTATGTGCACTAGTGATTACCGCGCTTATGCTGGGCATGGGAGGGGGCATTGTGAGCAAAAGTCTTATAACTAACAAAGGAGGAAGCGTGTGGATACAATATATTAAAAACACCAAAAAACTGTCTCTATTTGCCATTTACAACACCTTTGACCAGCAGAATTGCTAGGAAGCTAAAAGACAGCTAGGAGATTCTTCTGTTACTGAGAAATCACGGGATATCAATGTACGCGTTTTGGGGGTGCAACCACTTCCTCGCAACTCAAGTAGATGCAGTTGGGGGGAGAGAGGTTTCCAAATGATTTTGTGACCCCCAAAAAAAGCCTCTTGCATTCTGCCTGAATTTAAGGACACAAATAACATTTAAACACATTTTAGGGGGTGTTTAGGGTAAAGCACTACTATGGAGCTGTCAAAATACATTGTTAAGTGACCAGGCTAGGTTGTATGGGCCCAGGATAGCATGCTGGGGAGGTTAGTGAAGGCAAATATGCAGGAAGGACAAAAAAGGAGCATTAAAAACTTCCAGCATGCATAAGAACAAAGAGGATATTCACAGCATATTACAATCATGGTAATTAGGGAATGATGAAATAAATACAATATATTAGCAAACATTAAATACATAGAATTTGATGTTAAAGGAGAAAACTTACCCTAATATAGTCCTTCAGCAGGACCTGAATGATGGCAGAACAGGTCTCTGGAATAATGATTCCCAGTGCCTGGGGGGAGATGTCTGTCGAGAACTTGATGTCCTGCAGACTTCTCCCTGTCGCCAAGTACCGCAACGTGGCGACTAGCCTCTGTTCAGGAGTGATGGCTTGCCACATGCAGGTGTCCTGCTTGGTAATATAAACGGGGTCCGTCATCCGGAGATAATTCCTGAAATCATCAGGATTATTCTCACAGATCTCCCGCAACAAAGGCATATGAGAGAATTGGTCACGCTGGAACAACCAATTCTTGGTCCATGAACTCCTCCTCGCCCTGTCCATGGACTGGGCTTGGGTCAAAGTAAGAACTTCAACACCAAGGCCCTGCACAGCATGAACTCTACGATGAGTACGTACCTGCTGGCTTCAAAACGGTCAGCTGGTCAGAACGAACTAACAGAACGCACGGAAAATCAGAAAGGCCTGAGAAGAGCGATCTGAAAATCAGAAATGAGCGGACAAGAACACACTGAAAAACATGAAAAATGTACTATAATTAGCACGCACTGAAACCCAAATGCGAACTGACTACACGCACTGAAAACCAAATACGAACCCACAAGCACAACCTGAAGAGCAGTAAAAGCATGAGGCTGAAAAGCGTGAATCGTCTCTCACCAAACTTCTACTAACACAAGATTAGCAGAAGGAGCCCAAAGGGTGGCGCACTGGCTATTGAACTTCCTCTTTATAGTGCCGTGGTACGTGTTGTACGTGTCTGTTCTTGACGATCTGAATTTCTGACAACATTTGTGTGACCGTGTGTATGCAAGACAAGCTTGAGCCAACATCCGTCAGAGAAAAATCCCAGGATTTCGTTGTCGGAATGTCCGATCGTGTGTATGCAGCATAACAGGTTTTCTTCTAAGATTGCCCAGTATTTGGCTCCATTCATCTTCCCATCAACTCACAAGCTTCACTGTCCTTGCTGAAGAAAAGCATCCCCATAACATGATGCTGCCACCACCATGTTTCATGGATGTTGTGTTCAGGGTGATGTGCAGTGTTAGTTTTCTGCCACACATACTGTTTTGCTTATATTCCAAAAAGTTAAATTTTGGTCTCATCTGACCAGAGCACCTTCTTCCACATGTTTGCTGTGTCCCCCACATGGCTTCTCGCAAACTGCAAACAGGACTTCTATTGGCATTCTTTTAACAATGGCTTTCTTCTTGCCATTCTTTCATAAAACCAAGATTTGTGGAGTGCACGACTAATAGGGATGGGCCGAACACCCCCGGCTCGGTTCGCAGCAGAACATGCGAACAGGCAAAAAATGTGTTCAAACACGTGAACACTGTTAAAGCCTATGGGACACGAACGTGAAAAAGTGCTAATTTTAAGGGTTAATATGCAAGTTATTGTCATAAAAAGTGTTTGGGGACCCGGGTCCTGCCCCAGGGGACATGTATCAATGCAAAAAAAGTTTTAAAACTGAAGTTTTTTCGGGAGCAGTGATTTTAATAATGCTTAAAGTGAAACAATAAAAGTGAAATATATTTCAATGCCTGTAAAGTGGCGCATTTTTACCCGTATATAGAACAGTCCCTGCACAAGATTACCATACCAGGCCACATTCCCTCAACATGAGGAGGGTGCTCGCCGCCACTGACCCGCCTCCATGGGAGGCAACCACCATAATGACCGACCTCTCAGGTGACAATTCTTTTATAACTAAGGGCGGGGACCTTGCCCCCTTCTGACGGGGACCCCGCCCCCCTCTGACGCATGGGGAAAGCCATGGGGAAGTCCCCATGCGTCAGAGGGGGCGGGGTCACCGGGTACATCACCGCGTGGCCCCGCCCTCAGTTATAAAAGAACTGTCACCTGCGAGGACTCGTCATTATGGTGGGTGCCTCCCATGGAGGCGGATCAGTGGCGGCGTGCAGGTTTTTTTTTTTGGTCTAGCGAGAGAAGAAGATGAATGGACTTCATGGGACATTTTTTTTTTAATAAAGGACTTGACCCAAAGTGTGTCTTGTGTTTTTTTTTAAATGTGACACTTTTTTTGTAAAATGGTACGGGTACAATGTACCCGTTACCATTTCAAATGGGGGGGGTCTGGGGGTTAAAGGGGGCTTCCAGATTCCAATAAGCCTCCCGCCAGCAGACCCCAACAACCACCGGGCAAGGTTTGTGGGGATGAGGCCCTTGTCCTCATCAACATGGGAACAAGGTGCTTTGGGGGGCTACCCCAAAGCTTCCTCCCCATGTTGAGGTCATGTGGCCTGGTATGGTTCAGGAGGGGGGGGCTCTCTCTCGCCCCCCCCTATTTTCCTGCAGCCTACAAGGTTGCGTGCTCAGATAAGAGTCTGGTATGGATTTTTGGGGGGACCCCCATGCCATTTTTGCACTGGGTTCCCCTTGAAGGCCATAAAAGACCTGAAGGGTCTGGTATGGAATTTGGGGGACCCCCGCACATTTTTTTTTTGGGTCCGGGGTTCCCCTTAATATTCATACCAGACCCAAAGGGCCTGGTAATGGACTGGGGGAATCCCATGCCGTTTTTTTCAATGACTTTTATCTGTATTGCCGAGACCCGACAATTCACTATAGCCGCTATTACTTTTGAATGACTTTTTTTCCTTTAGAAAAATAATCTCTGATGGTTGTTGATGATGGGGGGAGGAGCTTGAGTATGGTCGGGTGAGGAAGTGCTGGTGAGAGCTCCAGGTCTTCCATGAAGATTGCAAGCCGCTAAACCACAGCCCTCTGCCGTTTACGGAGGGAGAAAGGAGCCGGCTATCGTCAATAGAAAACAGGACGCTAAGGCATGACTGACTGCGGGAGATACCAGACCCGCTCAGTAAAGGAGAAAGTACACTCACGTATAAGCCAGGGGAATATACAGCAGTACTTCACCTCTCCAGCGGGAGTCTCGGCCGAGACAGAGGAGACGGAGGAGACGAGGCGGTCTGCTGGGACTTGGGAGGGCGCGCTTCCGGGATTGGCAGGAGTGACGGGGGTGGCGGTGAAAGACGCGGCCGCAGCCCCGACCAACGTGGGCGCATACCGGGCGCCGGAGATGACACAGTGTATGCGACACACCGCTCGGCAGACCCAGGAGATGCAAGAGAGGAAGAATAGAGGTGGTGTGTCAGCGCCAGCAGAGGAAGAGGAGACAGGACCAGGGATAATGTCCCCCCGGAGAGATGGGCTTGAAAAAACGGAGCTTAAAGGAGAGGGGACCCTGGAGAGAGATATCAGGAACATCAAAAAGGTACTAAATTCCCTGCCTATCTGCAAAGACACAGAAGCACTGATATCCAGATTAGAGGAGACACACCGTCAGGACATCAAAAGGGTAAGATCTGAAATAAATAATCTAGCAGAAAAAACTAAGGAGGGGAGGAAAAGATAGCACAAGCGGACATACGCGCAGATGCCTTTGAGAAAGCTTTGATTATCCAAGAAGCTAGGACGGTAGACCTCCAGTTACATACAGAGGAACTTGAAGACAGGAGGCGCAGGAACAATCTGCGACCTCGAGGTCTGCCAGAAACCCGGGGGGGGGGGGAGATCTGGAAGCAATGGTAAAAGTTTTTTTTCAACAAGTCCTGAAAAACCCCGAGAAGGTTATTGAGGTGGACAGGGTTCATAGAGCGGCAGGACTGAAGTCAAGGGATATAAAGAGACCCAGAGACGTGATATGCCGGGTACACCACTACACAGAGAAAGAGTTGATACTAAGGGCAGCGTGGGATATAGGGGAGATGGACTTTGAGGGAGCCCCTATTAAGATCCTACCAGACCTATGTCGTGAGACCTTACAGCGAAGAGCACTTTTACGGCCCATCCTGCAAATGGCAAAAGAGCAGGGATGTACATATAGGTGGGGGTACCCACTTACGGTTAGCTTCCGTAGAAACGCATTGTCATTTATAGTACGTACACCAGAAGATCTTCCGGGTCTATTCTCCTTTTTGGATATTGCCCCCATCCAGATAGAAAACTGGATTATGTACATTCCATATATAGGAGGACGTGTGGATATTGTAGGAAAGCAAGGGGTTAATCCCATAAGAAGATAAAGATATCTCAGCATGGACCTCTGAGAGCGAAGGACAATTTCGGGCTGGAGTGGGGGATGGACATGGAGGGGGGGAGAACCGGAGAGACCTGGGAGAGGAAGAGGGGAGAATTGAAGAAAGTAATATCTGAAGACCAGCTGACAAGATAAAGTAAAATAAGACAGAAAGACTCTGGAAAGGACCTAAGGCCCTCACCTCACCCCCCCTTTTTTTTTTTTTCTTTTTTTTTTTATGGAAGGATTGTGACACCCGTAAACAATATCTCCCCTTTTTTTTCGGGGAAAATACTAGTATACATTATATACAAAACAGGGTAGCGTCTGTCTGAATAGCTATTAGTTTTTTTTTTTTTTTTTCTAGAGGAATGACCTGGCTAGGTCTAGCTACAGAGGGGGGGGGGCTACTTAAGATGAAGGATCAAGTTAAAATGTGGGGGGGAACTTCTTTTCTCTCTCCCCTCCCTCCCCTTGTTAAAGGGGGGAGGGGAGGGAGACCCCAACATAATGCGATGGTTATGCTCTCCCTTTTTTTTTTTTTCTTTTCTTTTTTTTTTTTTTTTCTCTCCCTGGTTGTTTTGGATGTAATTAAACACTAGGAGATTAGGAGATTAAGAGATCACATAATTAAGGGGGCACCGCTAGCTCCTTAGTCCCCTCCTCCCTTCTTCTCTTCTTTGGTTTCTTCCCCTCCCGCTCCTCACTATCCCTCTGCCCCCTATGTTTCCCCTATTTCTCATTTAGGATATACAGGGTTTAATCTTTTCAATTTAATTTTTTTTCTTCTTTTTTTTTATTTTTTATTTATTTTTTGGCCCTCCTGGGCCCTACGCGACAACCCCCCCCCCCCCCCCATGTCGCCCCCCCCCCCTGGTTTTGTTGTAAGCACTCCCTGCAATTAAATGAATTAGCAAACACAGGCGGAGGGCTGGAAAAAAAATAAATAAAATAAAATAAACTATATATATGGATAAAGAAAAACAAAGGAGGCAAGGAGAAAGCGAAAGGGAAAAAAGGAGGAACCTGGAGCTCTGTACCCGACCATCCCTGCTTAATACCCCAAATAAAGGGAAAGCTCAGATACCGTGTTAAACGGTGAGCACCCTATTAGCATAAAACAGTGCTAAAACTTTTTTTTTTTTTCTGTCTGTTCGTTCTTTTTTTTTTTTTCCCCTCCCTTCCTCTCCATTTCCTTTCCTGTTTTGGAAGGGATTAGATCACCCCGGGCCAGCCCATGGAGACAATCAAGATTATATCATTAAATGTGAAGGGATTAAATATACCCGAGAAGAGACGTATACTTATACATGAACTACAACGCTACGGATCAGATATAGCATTCATCCAGGAGACTCACTTTAGAGACGATAAATTACCAATCCTAAAAAGTAAGTCTTTTCCGATTGTTTACCACTCTACAAATCAGGAGGCAAAATCAAAAGGGGTGTCAATTTTACTCGCGAACAGAGTACCATGGGTTCTAATAGACCAAGTTAAAGACCCAGTAGGATGATTTTTATTCGTAAAAGGGAAAATAGGAGAAGCTCTGATTTCACTAGCAACAATATATACACCAAACGCCCATCAAGAAAAGTTT
The DNA here is from genome assembly GCA_028564925.1 of Lithobates sylvaticus. Classification (NCBI taxonomy): domain Eukaryota; kingdom Metazoa; phylum Chordata; class Amphibia; order Anura; family Ranidae; genus Lithobates; species Lithobates sylvaticus. The sequence continues at coordinate 132,320,176 of CM053038.1, forward strand.
TTGAATAAAGTGCTTAGCCATTTGACTGAGTTTACGGAAGGACATTTGATTTTAGGGGGAGATTAAAATGTTCCATTGAACCCAACTGAGGATACTTCCTCGGGAGTGTCATCCCTGTCTGCAGGAACGCGTAACCGCATAGCTAAAACCTTACATAAGAACCAACTGATCGATATCTGGCAGTTGTTCTTTCCTGCAGACAGAGATTATACCTTCTTCTCAGCCCCACACAGGTCGTATTCACGTATAGACTATTTCCTGGTACCACATTCCCAATTAGATGCAGTGCAGGAAACTAGCATAGGGTCTATTACCTGGAGTGATCATGCACCCATCTTTATGAAATATGCTTTACAGAACACCAGGAACGATAGACCCAGGCAATGGAGATTAACCGCTTCCCGACCGGCCACTGCAGATATACGTCAGCAGAATGGCACGGGCAGGCAGAATCACGTACCTGTACGTGATCGTGCATGTGCCTGCCCGTGGGTCGCGCGCGCGCCGCTAGCGGCACGCTCGCGACCCGGTCGGGAGCTCCGTGACCCCGGCCGCGGGACCAGCGGACCCGATCGCCGCTGGTATCCCGCGATCGGGTTACGGAGCTGAAGAACGGGGAGAGGTCTATGTAAACAAACCTCTCCCCGCGCTTCCTACACTGACTGTCAGTGATCGGCGGTTCCCAGTCATCGGGAACGCCGATCAATGACGTCACACGTACAGCCACGCCCCCCTACAGTAAAATAAACACAACACGTCACACTGACTCATCCCCGCCCCCTAGTGGGTTAACCCCTTCACTACAACTGTCATTTACATAGGAATCAGTGCTATTTAAATAGCACTGAATTCTATGTAAATGACAAATGTCCCAAAAATGTGTCAAAAATGTCCGATGTGTCCGCCAAAATGTCGCAGTCACAATAAAAATCGCTGATCGCCGCCATTACTAATAAAAAAAAAATATTAATAAAAATGCTATAAAACTATCCCCTATTTTGTAAACGCTATAACTTTTGCGCAAACTAATCAATAATCGCTAATTGCGATTTTTTTTACCAAAAATATGTAGAAGAATACGTATCGGCCTAAACTGAGGAAAAAAAATGTTTTTTTATATATTTTTTGGGGATATTTATTATAGCAAAAAGTAAAAAATATTGCATTTTTTTCAAAATTGTCGCTCTATTTTTGTTTATAGCGCAAAAAATAAAAACCGCAGGGGCGATCAAATACCACCAAAAGAAAGCTCTATTTGTGGGAAAAAAAGGACGCCAATTTTGTTTTGGAGCCACGTCGCATGACCGCGCAATTGTTAGTTAAAGCGACGCAGTGCCGAATTGCAAAAAGGGGCCTGGTCCTTTAGCTGCAAATTGGTCCGGGGCTGAAGTGGTTAAATGAAAGTTTATTGCAGGATAAAGAGATTTTTGAAGACGTAATCAAAGAATTGGATTTTTTTTTATCACAAATGACAATTCGGAATGTGACCCCGGAAATATCTGGGAAGCACATAAAACGGTTATAAGGGGCATATTGATTAAACATGGGACTAGGATTAACCGTCAACGTAGGTAAAGACTGAAACTACTATTAGAAGAATTAGCAACCCTAGAAAGCCAACATAAACAAACATTATCTGTGCTACTAGAAAAAGATTTAAAGGCCAAAAGAACACAAATCTCAGATTTACTACTATACAAAGCCAAAGCAGCGTTACAAAAAAGGAAAAAATTCTCATATGAATCGGGAGACAAATGCGGAAGTTATCTAGCCAGATCTTTAAGAGAACAGAGACAAAGAAACTATATCCCACACCTAATATGCTCTAAAAAACAGAAAATTACAAAACCTAAAGACACAGTTAAAGAATTCCAAGAGTTTTAGAAATCATTGTATAATTTACAGATTAAATCCCCTACACAAGAACAAATAGATAACTACCTGATCCAATCACAAATGCCACAGATTGGAGAACTAGATAAAGAGGAAATGGAAAAACCCATAACATTAGAAGAACTTCAAGGAGCTATAAAGAACATTAAATTAGGTAAAGCCCCAGGTCCAGATGGCCTATCGGCCCAATATTATAAAATTCTGTCCCCCTCCCTGGTTTCATTTATGGCAAAATTTTTCAATTCTCTTAGTATGACAGCAAGATTCGCCAAGGAGACTACATTAGCCCAAATAGACCTCCATTCCTGGATAGGGCGCTGTAACATAATCAAAATGAACATTTTACCTACATTTTTGTATCTTTTACAGACACTACCAATACGGATCCCGATAAAATATTTTAAACAATGCCAAAAAATAGTCTTTGATTTTATATGGGCCTACAAACAGCCTAGGATACGACGCACTCAATTAACACGCACTAAAGAACAGGGAGGACTGGCAGTCCCAGACCTACGTAGATATCACCAGGCTATACACCTTAGCAGGGTAATAGACTGGAATAGACATAAAGAGACAAAATGATGGGTACAGATGGAAGATGCGCAGTCACCCATAGAACTGAGAAAAGCTCCCTGGTGTTCAACATCCTCCCTTAAAGATATAGTTAAGCACCCTTTGATAGGGACTACTCTTAGGAACTGTAAGTCAATATTCCCATTGATTGGGATAACCTCAGAAATATCTCCATTATATCCAACATTGGGGAACCCGGAATTCCCCCCGGGAATAGACGATAGATCGTTTGAATACCTACGAAACAGGGGAGACTTTAATGCCCTCAACTATCTGAAAGAAGGGAGGTGGTGGACAATTAAAGAACTGATGGAAGAAGGCAGACTAAGATTCTGGAGTGCAAAACAGACTATCCATTTCTTGAAGACATTAGCTAATCCAAAAATGTTTTGACAGACCACTTAATATTTTTGAAAAAATGTGCCTAGAAAAGGGGATAAAATCCCATATGTTAGCATTTAATTACACAATATTATCAAAGGTAAAAGAGAATGATAAATTTTAGTAAGAAACAACTCGAACAAGCTCTGAGGTTCACACATGAATTGTCAATTTGTGTAAAAACTCAAGAAACAAATTTTAAAATTTTCACCAGATGGTATAAAACACCAGAGAAACTGAAGAGATTTTTTTCCTGACACATCGGATCTCTGCTGGAGATGCCAGGCAAACGTAGGCACAATGCTACACATTTTTTGGGACTGCCCCAAACTAAAGAACTACTGGATGGAGATTGGCCGCATCCTCCAGAGGGTATCAGAACATAGAATACCAGATGATCCACGCTTCTTCTTATTTCACATATCACAGATACCAGAAAAAAAATATAGAGAGTTGGTGATAGGCCATCTGGTGGAATGCGGCCAAGGCTTGTATCCCATTAGCATGGAAATCAACAACACCCCCAACAGTAAGGAAATGGATACAGAAGGTAGAAGAAATAAATAAATTGGAAAACTTGGTCCTCTCTTCACGACACCAACAAGATAGATACATAGAAATTTGGTCCCCTTGGAATATCTTCTTGAGATCAGAAGAGGGTAAGACTCTACTGGGGAGAAACCTGGATGAATGAAATACTGATCTAGAGAAGATATAAAGAGCGGTTTAGGGAAAGGTAAATGTAAAAGAGATTGTCCTCCATGGGTTGACTCGGGGTCGGGGGAAGGTTGGTTCCTTTTATTTATTTATTTATTTATTTTTATTTATCTATTATTAATTTTTTTTTTTTTTGAGACAGGGTTAGGGGTAAATATTAGACTAGGGACAATTACAGGTAAAACTAAAGGGAATATTGGATAACTCAGAGAAGGAGAATAGGAATACACATAGAGAGGTATTATAGTTGTTTAATCCTCATGTTCCCTTTTCTGAGTATAAGTATGTACAAAACGATTACCTGTAATATAATTGAAATATGAAATATGAAAATAAAAGGAATTAAATCGAAAAAAAAGAAATGTAATCTTGTGCAGAGACCGTTCTAAACACGGGAAAAATGTGCCACTTTACAGGCATACTGTAGACACCCCCCAGGTACGAAATTTAACCGCTTCCCGACCGCCTCATGTAGATATACGTCAACAGAATGGCACGGGCAGGCAAAAGCACGTACCTGTACGTCCCCTTTAATTTGCCTGCCCGGGGAGCTCCGTGACCACGGCCGCGGGACCAGCGGACCCGATCGCCGCTGGTATCCCGCGATCAGGTTACGGAGCTGAAGAACGGGGAGAGGTTTGTGTAAACAAACCTCTCCCCGCGCTTCCTACACTGACTGTCAGTGATCGGCGGTTCCCTGTCATCGGGAACGCCGATCAATGACGTCAGACGTACAGTCACGCCCCCCTACTGTAAAAAAAACACAAACACGTCACACTGACTCCTCCCCGCCCCCTAGTGGTTAACCCTTTCACTACAACTGTCATTTACATAGGAATCAGTGCTATTTAAATAGCAGTGATTGCTGTATAAATGACAAATGTCCCAAAAATGTGTCAAAAATGTCCGATGTGTCCGCCATAATGTCGCAGTCACAATAAAAATCGCTGATCGCCGCCATTACTAATAAAAAAAAATATTAATAAAAATGCTATAAAACTATCCCCTATTTTGTAAACGCTATAACTTTTGCGCAAACTAATCAATAATCGCTAATTGCGATTTTTTTTACCAAAAATATGTAGAAGAATACGTATCGGCCTAAACTGAGGAAAAAAAATGTTTTTTTTATATATTTTTTGGGGATATTTATTATAGCAAAAAGTAAAAAATATTGAATTTTTTTCAAAATTGTCGCTCTATTTTTGTTTATAGCGCAAAAAATAAAAACCGCAGGGGCGATCAAATACCACCAAAAGAAAGCTCTATTTGTGGGAAAAAAAGGACGCCAATTTTGTTTGGGAGCCACGTCGCACGACCGTGCAATTGTCAGTTAAAGCGACGCAGTGCCGAATCGCAAAAAGGGGCCTGGTCCTTTGGCTGCCAATTGGTCCGGGCTGAAGTGGTTAAAGGAATATTTCACTTTTATTGTTTCACTTTAAGCATTATTAAAATCACTGTATTCAAAAAAACGTCTGTTTTTAAAACTTTTTTTTTCATTGATACATGTCCCCTGGGGCAGGACCCAGGTCCCCAAACACTTTTTATGACAATAACTTGCATATAAGCCTTTAAAATTAACACTTTTAATTTTTCATGTTAATGTCCCATAGACTTTAACAGTGTTCCAGCAGCTTTGAAAATTTCCCCCAATACTGCATATTGTTCGGTGTTCGCTAGAACATTTGAACAACCAAAGTTTGGCCCGAACTTATGCTCGGGCCAAACCGTTCGCCCATCCCTAACGACTAATAGTTGTCCTGTGGACAGATTCTCCCACCTGAGCTGTGGATCTCTACAGCTCCTCCAGAGTGACCATGGGCCTCTTGGCTGCTTCTCTTATTAATTCTCTCCTTGCCCAGCCTGTCAGTTTAGGTGGATGGCCATGTCTTAGTAGCTTTGTATTTGTGCCATACTCTTTCCATTTTCAGATGATGGATTGAACAGTGCTCCATGAGATGTTGAAAGCTTGGGATATTTTTTTTATAACTTAACCCTGCTTTAAACTTCTCCACAACTTTATCCCTGACCTGTCTGGTGTGTTCCTTGGCCTTCATGATGCTGTTTGTTCACTAATGTTCTCTAACAACACAGAAAAATTGTATTTATACTGAGATTAAATTACACACAGGTGGACTCTATTTACTGATTAGGTGACTTCTGAGGGCAATTGGTTCCACTAGATTTCAGTTTGGGGTATCAGAATAAAGTGGACTAAATACAAATGCACGCCACACTTTTCAGATATTTGTTTGGGAAAAAAAAATAGAAAACCATTTACAATTTTTTTTCCACTTCACAATTATGTGCTACTTTGTGTTTGTCTATCACATAAAATCCCAATAAAATACATTTATGTTTTTGGTTGCAACAGGACAAAATGTGGAAAATTCCAAGGGGTATGAATACTTTTTCAAGGCACTGTATACCGGCATTTTACGGCGTCCACCATTCCTGTTAAAGTTATGTTTCTAATGCAGTCTCAGAGATGTTTTAAAAACTTCCATTTTAGGGTCAGACTACAAAAAATGTATACGCACCTGTCTTCCTTGCTGCTTCATCGATAATGGAACTACAAATAAAAATAAAATGGACGACTAATGCAAAACTTTTGTGATTCTCCTTGTTAAGCCATAACAAGCCATGCTTCTAGAAAAAGGCCCAAAAGGGCAACTACAGCCCACCATACTCCACCTTTGAAGTCCATCTAAAGCCTGAGTGTCTAACCTGTAGCCCTCTTGGGCCACAGGTGGCCCCACACAAAATCGTAAACTTATTTACAAAATGTTGATATTGTTTGGGAATTTTATTTTTTAAAATGCATTTACACTTTGAGATCACATGTAGTCAAAGAAAAATTTGAGTGTCTAGCTGTGTGAAGCTAGGCAAGGTTATTCACTGACAGGGCTAGCGACAGTGCTAAATTGTTCTGATCTAAACAGCTACAGCAGCAAGAGTGGTTTTACGGCAGAAGGAAGAGCATTGTCACCCCGTCAATGGGTATTTACAAAATATTCCAGGAGGGTACTCAAAAAAATAGAGACCCCTGTCTTACTGGTATGTCATTCTCAATAATGTACATATTATATCTTAGTATTGGGTTGCTGTCCATGATTCAATCATCCTCCAGATTTCCAAGGTATTCAAATGGAAAACAATTCAGAATCACAGTCTTATCCCCAAATCTGACTAGTGTTAGGATATTTCTTGTTTAATGTTATAAAAAGCAATTGTGCCAACCATATCCTTCCAAACTCTCTCCTGGTCAGGTGACACCACTACTTAACCTAAAACCATTGGCGTCCAACCCAACACTAACAAATTTGTTTTGTGTGGTGTTATTAAAAAATAGGTCTGTCCACCACAAGTGATATTTATTTATAGGCAGAGTATTATGGGCTGGAGCAGACCCCTTGCTTTTGATATTCTTACATCAAGCTCTCGCAGCCATAACTGCCACTCTGTTCATGTCCACTTGTGGGTTTTGGGTGCTCCTGCTCACCTTGCATCCAGTGGCGGCTGGTGCTCCAACTGGGGGTACTCACAAGATCTTACGAGAGCAGCCATTGTCATGCTATTGTCACACAACTGGGGGGGCTCAGGGCACAGTGCCCTGTGCCCCAAGCCAACCCTTTTTTGAAGCCAATTAGAGCCTCAGGCTCTAATCATTTGCTTAAAAGAAAAAAAAAACTATTGAAATCCATGCATCTGGTGCCCTCCATGTAGCTTAGGGGCCCCTAATGAACGGGCCACCACTGCTTGCATCTATCATTACCCCCTGTTTTCCTCCATATCAAATAATTCATTAGGCAGAGTGGGACCTTCTCATCAAGATCCCAACAGGTGTGCAGATCTAGGAAATCAGAAATAGATCTCACCCACATTGCCCCTAAGAAACTGTAAGGTAAAAAAAAAACACAAGCATCTACCAAAAACTAAAATCTCAGTTTAGTGGGAGATTAATCCTTCAAATAGTATAAGACCCATATTAATTGTTACATCGGTAAATAATACTGGAAAAAGACAAGGACAGCAGTCCTTTAAAGGGGTTGTAAACCCTTACAAACCACTTGGACCTACAGGTAAGCCTAGATTAAGGCTTACTTGTAGGTCAAAGAAATATCTCCTAAACCTACACAGTTTAGGAGATATTTGCCAAAAGACAGTCACCACTGTCTACGGCGCATGCGCCATAGACAGCGACGCGCAGGCGTACTGAGAAAGCCGCTCTCAACGCGGATATGCCGCGAGTGGTGGCTCCCGTGCGCATGCGCGGGAGTGACGTCATTGCCGCGCCGTTGAATGACAGCGACGGAGCCTCGAGACCAGCCAAGAAGATGGAGGCACCGTACACAAGGGGACAGCGGTGACTTTGCTGGCTCCTGTGTCAGGTAAGTGACCCATAATGGACTACTATGCGATGCATAGTAGTCCATTATGCTTTACCTTTGCAGGGAAGCAAAGAGGAAGTAAACCTATTACGGTTTACTTCCTCTTTAAAATGTTAGACAAAAAGGTTTTGAGATGGTCTAGGCTAAACATATGAGACCAATGTTTTTTTTTTTTTTTTTTAAAGGTACAGAATCTTTGGCTTGTTGCACATGTCTGTATTGGAAAGTGGTGAAGCAGTATTCAGCATACCTGAATTTAGCCTGATTCTTTGACCACTACATACCATTTTTAGAGATTCAATCAATTTCAAAAAGCACTGTACAAACACACGGATGTTAATTCCCATCATTAATTTGGGAAAGTATCTAGTAAAACCTAATTAAAAATATTTTAAACTAGTCTGGTTTTAACAGTTTTATAGCCGCAGGTAGCAAAATATGATTCAAAAAGGTGATGTAACATAAACAATAATTGCTAAAGATTCATCAACAGCTAATTTGTTGTAGACTGGTGGCACTGAAAATGTTAAACAAGCCACTATTTTGCTTATAGAACTGACCAAGACCCTAAATCCTCTGTATGCTTCTGCCAGCAAGAAAACCTAATTTCACAGTTACTATAGAAACCACGAGGAAATGGTACCCACCTGAAAACTGACAAAGCTATAACACTGATTGAAAAAGCTGATGATACAGAAATATTTACTTAATCCTTTCAATACAAGTGGGACCAGCAACATAAGTCTCTTTGAAGTGAAGTGGGCCCTTCTGGCAGTAAAAATTCTTAATGCCCTGATAAAGTTGTATACTGCTGCAAGTCTATGTTTTTTATACCAACTTTGAGAAACTAATTTTATTACTTTGGGACAGTGAACTTTGGTGAAGGAAGATCTACTGTGTGCATACAAGAAGAATCTTGACACATTTCTCAATAAAGCCAAATAGCACTGGTGCTTAGCTAGACCACAGATCAGTTATGTGCATTCACATTAATCATTTAGTTATAGTCAATCTAAAAAAAGACACAAGTCCATCTAGTTCAACAAATAGAAAAACAAGGAATACATATATAGAAAAACATTTAAAACCACCATATACATAAACCTATATTGACAGTTAATTTAGAGCAAGGCATAAAAACCTTACAAAGCATGGTCCAATTTGCTCCAACATGAATGAAAAAATCCCTGCTGATTCTCTAAGACAATCAGATATTTCCTGGATCAACAATCTCTGGTGTTATTATCTATGAATGGTTATTTGTTATGGACTGTTATATACTAAGGTCGTATTGTGGACTGTCCAGAAACTGTCTGTAAAGAAACATTAGTGCTTGAATAATTAACATCTGCATGCCTTTAATTCTGACTAAGTCTCAGAACGTATCTATCCAAGTATGAAATTCACATTTCAGTAGATACCTATGTAGCCAGGTGCTGGGCTACAGCAATATGGAGAAGGAAACGCCGCCTTTTATTTTTCTCTCCCTCTATTAACCCTTTTCCACCCGCGCTTTAGCCGGAAGACGGCTACAGCGCGGGCCTAAATTGCCGGGAGGGCGTCTATGTACATCCTCCCGTGCTCTGGCGGCCTGCGTGCCCCCTATGGGGCACGCACCGTACCCTCTGTGTTCAGCGAGTCAAGGATACTCGGCTGATCATAGATCGGAGTAAGGGGCCGATCCTGACCCCTTACCACGCGATCAGCTGTCAGCCAATGACAGCTAATTATTTTATGTAAACAGAGCCGGCAATGGGCTATTTTTTCTCGTCACGCTAACAGTGGGAGGAGAAGAAACCCCCAGATCATCAGCTACTATTGGAGGGACATGGATCCCTCACAAAAAGAACAAGTGCCACATGCCAGAGCCCACCAGTGACATCTACCAGTGCACAACAGTGCTGCCTATCAGGGCCTACCAGTGCCATCTACTAGCGCCCACCAATGGCACATATCAATGCCCACCAGTGCAACCTATCAGTGCTGATCATTGTTGCCAATCAGTGCCCATCAGTGCCTCATCATCAATGCTGCCTATCAGTGTTACCTACCAGTGCCTTTCAGTGCCACCTATAAGTGCCCATCAATGCCACCTATCAGTGATACCTATCAGTGCCACCTATTAGTGCCCTTCAGTGCTGCCCATCAGTGCCCATCAGTTCCACCCATCAGTCCCAACTATCTGTGGCATCCATCAGTGCCCACCAGTGCAGCCTCATCAGTGCCTATCAGTGCAGCCTTATAAGCGCACATCAATGAAGGAGAAAAGTTCCGGTTTGCAAAATTATTATAACAAACTAAGAAAACTTTATTTTTTTTGCTTTTTGTTTTATTTTCTGTCTTTTTTGTTTAGTAAAAAATAAAAACTCCAGTAGAGATTAAATGCCAGCAAAAGAAAGCTCTATTTGTGTGAAAAAATGCTTGTAATTTGGGTATAGCTTTGCATGACCGCGCAATTGTCATTCAAACTGCAACAGCACTGAAAGCTGAAAATTGGCCTGGGCAGGAAGGGGGTTTAAGTGCCCAGTAAGCAAGTGGTAAAGATACTGATATTATGTTGCACCATTCTTCTTGAGCCAGCAGGGGGAGAGCTAAAGCCAATCAAGCCCATAGACTTCCATGCAGAGCACTGAGAATCCTTGGATTTGTAGTTTGAGGCAGTAGCCATATAATGGGACAAATAGACTCCTACTCTACAGAATCCAATAGGCACTGTGCAATAGGAGGAGTGGAGAGATGATTTTTATTAAACTGCTCAGGAAAGTTCTTCCTGTTGGTACCGAGGGGGTGAGAAAGAGATCACCTCTGTCTGGATACTTCGGCTGCCAGCAGGAGATCTTACCAATGAAGATCCAAGCCTAGGACTATGAGTGAGGACACCCGGGGGCAGCGCGGCACAGCCCACATCACAGCACCAGCACTGCTACCACAGGGAGACTGGAGCATTCACACTCTGCTTTCCACCCCTGATTCTCAGAGGCTTTTCTACAGCAACAGGTCACTGCAGCATCCCAGGGACTGGTGAGAAGGCTATTTGCTCATTGCTGATACTGCTAGCAGGGACTGAGCCACTAATAGCAGGACAAAGGTACCCAATCCCTACCACACCCATACTGCACGCTATAATGCACTTATTCCAAACCTAGAATGCACATGTACTGTACAACCCTATACCACATTTTGCCAAATATTAACCATATCTACCTTGCACCTGTATCAAGAATTTAGCGTACCTATACTGTACCTATACTGCATTTAGGTTAACTGGGACTGTTGTTAAGTGCACCAACACTCTTAAAGGGCTCCGACTTATAGCCAGAAGAAGTCTCCTTTGTTCCCCTGTCCCCCCTCCCAGTCCCTACTGTTAATGCTAAATTGTGTTATTACTATTGTTAATCCATTTTATACTTGCCTAGTTACTAACCATATTGGGTGACAATATATTAGGTTTGCCTTCACTACCTGGTTTGGCGCCTGTTTTCTTTGATATAGCACTATTATTGGGTACTAAGGTTTACTTTCAGTGAATTCTTGAGCTATTGTATGTTTGTACACTCAACCTGGTGTGTCAGAGAGGTGAGGTTCTTGAGAAAGTCAAGGCAAAGAACAGAGGACCCATCCTATCCAGCGGCTCCTGCAGGAGTAGCGCTGCACCTATAATTTCACTATAGCATAGTGAAGAATTTGGGGAAAGGCATTGAACCAATCACAAATATAGATTTTGTGGGAGAACAAATCCAGGTAGGAGACTGATATTGTACAAGTGTGCTGTGTGTGCTGGGAGCTGTTCTTCAAGGGCCCCAACTTTGCCGACCAACACTTTTTTTTTCATCATTCACTGGCCAGTGTAACAAAACAGGGACTGTTTTAGCAAGTTAAGACTGTCTTTATACACTGTTGCTAAGTAAATGCAGTTTAGTTCTGCTAATTATTGTTAGTCAGAATACTGCAGGTGTTTAACCATATCTTCTCAGAGTATTGTTATTGTCTTATTGATTGTTTGTATTAGTACACTTGCTAATCGTCTCTTCATTTAGGCTATTTTTGGCCTAATAATTTTTTTAAAATGCCTCAAGGTGTATCAGTAAGTGTTGGGTGAACGAAGGGTGTCATCTTCAGGTATGCAGAGAAATCACAAAACAATTCAACAGTTCCTCCAGGGTAGCGCAACATAATCGTTCTCCATATATGTATATTTAAGCCAGTTGTCCTTTATGCATGACAAAATAGATAAGTGTTCCCAATTTATGTACTGAATTATCTCTTTTACTTTTATTGATTCTCTGTTTTGTTGAGCTTATACATTTAACTCTGCTATGCCATATTTGCTAAGTGAATAGAACTATATTATTTAAAGTAATAGGCATGAGCTATACTATGCACTTACTATAGTATACTATGATAAACGAAGGAGTTCACTTTAGTGAATTATGCTGGCCATACACTAGTCGAAAAATCGGCCGAGTGCGCTTTCGAAAAACGAACATATGTTCGCGTGAGCAAATGATCACGCCATCAGGTAAGTAATGATTTTTGAACAATAAAGCGTTTATGAACATCAATGTATCGTTTTTTGGTGCCGTTTTAGCATAGAAAAAGGAAGTGTTCAAAAAGTGTGTTTGACCTCTGCTCTGTGGCTTCCTGTGTTTCACGTATACGCCCAGAGGATCAACGTACATTCGTCATTGTGCGTAGTAGAGATCTACATAACGAACCCTGTGCGTAGTAGAGATCTACTGCACAACCTTCAACGTACGTTCGTCATAACGAACCCTGTGCGTAGTAGAGATCTACTGCACAACCTTCAATATGGATGTGGATGAGAGGAGCATTGCCATAGTAATGCTTGGAGTGATGGCTATACAACAAGCAGAGGAGCCCAGAAGTAAAAGGCGAAGGTTATGGAGTAAAGAGTGGCTGAAGATTGGTTTAAGAGCTGAAGGAAAACAATCCCAATGTTTATCGGAACTATCTGAGGATGCCTGATGAGTCTTTTCAGCTACTACTCAGTAAAGTGTCACCCATCATAACAAAAAAGGACACAGTCGTAAGACCTAGCATCACAGCGGAGCAGAGACTGGTAGCAACACTTCGTTTTGTCGCAACTGGACAAAGTTTTGAAGACCTCAAATTTACAACTGGAATCTCTGCCCAGTCGCTTGGCCGCATCATACCTGAGACCTGCCGAGCCATCATAACAAGCATGCAAGACGAATACTTAAAGTTAATGACCCAGTGCTTTTAGTTTTCTATCTCAAACACTGTACAGCTTGTTTTGCTAAACTTAGAATTTATTAACTATAAACATATAAATAAACTGAAACTAGTTCCTAACATGTCAAACTGACAAAGATAACATATTTACAACAAAATGTATGTGGTTCACAAAGATGTGTACTGATAATCATGTCCCCAGTTGCTTGGTGGTCGATCCTGCTGTGTGTATGGTCCGTGCCACTGATGCATTTGTTGATGTAGTTGTGATGATTGGGTATTTTTGGGTCCGTGCTCAGCTAAGTGGGTATTTGTGGTCAGCTCACCCCTTAGCCCTTTATTAAGAAGCTGAATAAGTAATGGTTCTAGTAATTGTTTTTGGTCTTCTGACATCCTGCGCATTTTCTCAGCAGCAAAGGAACCCAGGTCATCACATTCATCCCTCTTCTGACTTAATGCTGCAGATGCTTGGAGTAGAAAGTTGCCTGTAGAATCTTGCCTGTTTTTCTCTTTTTGCTCCTGCTTACTAGTGGTGATGTGCCAGTTTGGGTTTCACTGCCAAATAGATCCTGTATAATAAAGCCAACAAAAAAAATAGTCTTTCAAATTAAGCCTTATATCGTTTTTAACAATATCTTTTTACCTTTGCACAGCTACCGGCATCTGTCGAGGAATGGAAAGCAACAGCGAAACAATTTCATGACTTTTAGAATGTCCCCAACTGTGGTGGTGCCATAGACGGCAAACATGTTCGCATAACGCCACCAGCAAAATCTGGCTCCTTCTATTATAATTATAAAGGCTACTTTAGCATCGTACTAATGGCAATCGTGAACACAAAGTATGAGTTTATCTTTGTGGACATTGGCAAAAATGGAAGAAATTCCGATGGGGGAATAATTGAGAAAAACGTTTTTTTTCACCGTTTAAAAAATGGACTACTAAATCTACCATCCCAAGAGGACACAGTGGAAGGGCTAAATTTAATATTTGTTGCAGATGACGCATTTGCATTATTTGAGCATGTAATGAAACCATTCGCCCTTAAAAACCTTACACCTGATCAGAAAATCTTTAATTACAGGTTATCTCATGCTAGACGAGTTGTGAAAAATGCTTTTGGTATTATGGCCAACCGCTTTCGTATCTTCCATACAGCAATAAATGTAGCCCCCCACAAAATTGACACTATAGTTCATTGCTGCTGTGTGTTACATAATTTCTTAAGGTGTACTAGCTCCACCTACATGCCACAATCCCTGGTGGACCGTGAGGATACTCTGTCTGGGGATGTTATGCCTGGTGAGTGGCGTAATGATACAGAAGGTCTATTAAACCTAGGCCGTGCCCCACCACGTCTTTCCAGTCAACTTGCTCGTCAGAATCGCCAGGATTATATGGACTATTTTCTTGGTCGTGGAGCAGTAGATTGGCAAAATAATCTATAAATGATATATGTATATTTGCGTGGCTGCATTCATATCTTATTTATGTATTAAACACAGTTGTAAATTAATTGTTTATGTTAGAAAATTATCAAAAGTACAAAGGTACATGTGCTTTTGATGTGTTTAGCATTTTTTTGGTTAATCCCTTAATTATTAAATTTTTGATCTGTACATATAAAAGTGTATTTGAATAAATAATATGCTGACTTACCTGACGGCTTGGCATTTCATCAAATGTTCCTTCTTTTTCATCGCCTGAAGGATTTACAGTGATACTGTCTAAACTTGACACAGAGGGTCGTGCTTCCTCCTGGTCAGTTAGAAAACGAAGATTCTCAAAATACCACAGGCGTGGCACGTACAGGTCCTTCTCAAAAAATTAGCATATTGTGATAAAGTTCATTATTTTCTGTAATGTACTGATAAACATTAGACTTTCATATATTTTAGATTCATTACACACAACTGAAGTAGTTCAAGCCTTTACTTGTTTTAATATTGATGATTTTGGCATACAGCTCATGAAAACCCCAAATTCCTATCTCAAAAAATTAGCATATTTCATCCGACCAATAAAAGAAAAGTGTTTTTAATACAAAAAAAGTCAACCTTCAAATAATTATGTTCAGTTATGCACTCAATACTTGGTCGGGAATCCTTTTGCAGAAATGACTGCTTCAATGCGACGTGGCATGGAGGCAATCAGCCTGTGGCACTGCTGAGGTGTTATGGAGGCCCAGGATGCTTCGATAGCGGCCCTAAGCTCATTCAGAGTGTTGGGTCTTGCGTCTCTCAACTTTCTCTTCCCAATATCCCACAGATTCTCTATGGGGTTCAGGTCAGGAGAGTTGGCAGGCCAATTGAGCACAGTAATACCATGGTCAGTAAACCATTTACCAGTGGTTTTGGCACTGTGAGCAGGTGCCAGGTCGTGCTGAAAAATGGAATCTTCATCTCCATAAAGCTTTTCAGCAGATGGAAGCATGAAGTGCTCCAAAATCTCCTGATAGCTAGCTGCATTGACCCTGCCCTTGATAAAACACAGTGGACCAACACCAGCAGCTGACATGGCACCCCAGACCATCACTGACTGTGGGTACTTGACACTGGACTTCAGGCATTTTGGCATTTCCCTCTCCCCAGTCTTCCTCCAGACTCTGGCACCTTGATTTCCGAATGACATGCAAAATTTGCTTTCATCCGAAAAAAGTACTTTGGACCACTGAGCAACAGTCCAGTGCTGCTTCTCTGTAGCCCAGGTCAGGCGCTTCTGCCGCTGTTTCTGGTTCAAAAGTGGCTTGACCTGGGGAATGCAGCACCTGTAGCCCATTTCCTGCACACGCCTGTTCACGGTGGCTCTGGATGTTTCTACTCCAGACTCAGTCCACTGCTTCAGCAGGTCCTCCAAGGTCTGGAATCGGTCCTTCTCCACAATCTTCCTCAGGGTCCGGTCACCTCTTCTCGTTGTGCAGCCTTTTCTGCCACACTTTTTCCTTCCCACAGACTTCCCACTGAGGTGCCTTGATACAGCACTCTGGGAACAGCCTATTCATTCAGAAATTTCTTTCTGTGTCTTACCCTCTTGCTTGAGGGTGTCAATGATGGCCTTCTGGACAGCAGTCAGGTCGGCAGTCTTACCCATGATTGCGGTTTTGAGTAATGAACCAGGCTGGGAGTTTTTAAAAGCCTCAGGAATCTTTTGCAGGTGTTTAGAGTTAATTAGTTGATTCAGATGATTAGGTTAATAGCTTGTTTAGAGAACCTTTTCATGATATGCTAATTTTTTGAGATAGGAATTTTGGGTTTTCATGAGCTGTATGCCAAAATCATCAATATTAAAACAAGAAAAGGCTTGAACTACTTCAGTTGTGTGTAATGAATCTAAAATATATGAAAGTCTAATGTTTTTTTCAGTACATTACAGAAAATAATGAACTTTATCACAATATGCTAATTTTTTGAGAAGGACCTGTATACTTCATCTGCACCTTTACCAGATTTTTTGGATTCAGCAATTTTATTTAATTATTTTTTGAAAATAGTACGCAGATTAGCAATTTTTTGTTTGACATAGGATACATCTGCTTTGGCATACACAACCGTGCATAGTTCCACTAATTTTTTTTATGCTTCTGTACGTTTTGGACGGTCTGAATAGTCTTTGGAGCATACTTTCCATAGGCATAAAAGATCTCGGTACATTTCGAGGAATTGTGGCAGGAAATGTGGTGAGGTAAATTTGTCCACCATTGCACCTGTAAAAACAAAAAATGCATCAGTTGTCAAACTACACCTAACAATTAATACCCTACAACACAGGTGTCAAACACAAGGGCCGCGTGCCGAATCGTGCCCTCCAGGCCAGACTTGGTACAAGGGGTGGGCAGGAGGGAAGGGTGCCCTGGGAGTCTGAGAGGGGGTGGGTTGTTAGCACGCCTAAAAAAGAGTATCATTATCCTTATCCTTATCCTATGCTGGCCATCACTAAATGGCGACCCGCATCCAGACTGAGCTGCTGCTCTCTTTCTGGCCCGCTGCGATCACGCCATTTACTCGCCTCTTTTGTCCCCAGCCTCCTCCGCTATCATTAGCGGAGTAGAGGAGCAGATGGCGGGAGGCAGGACAATTCTGCACTGGGGGTGGGACCAACAATGCGTGGAGAGCAGTAGCTGGCTGTCACATTAATTGGGAGGTGATTGGCTGCTAGGAGGCGGTCCTATAAGCCAAACACCAGTTCACTAATATGAAAAGGCAACCCAGCAGCTCCCATGCCCCGCCTTCAGTTTAGGATTGTCCTGCGGCTCCCACCTCCTGCTCTCTGCTCTGTGAAAGTTGGGAGAGTGAAGGGAGTAAAATATATGGAACTGTGAAGGATGTGAAGCAGGGGAATGGGGGCAATACTGTGTGGGTTAACTCTGTTTCTATTGCATAAAAACTCATTGAATTTGTATTGTTCTAAGTACCGTATTTCTCGGCGTATAACACGCACCCCAAGTTTAGGAGGGCATTTTAATTCCAAACATTTTTAGGAGGGAAGTTTAGGCAATTAAAAAAAAAAATGTAAGCGTCATTTGCAGCCTTGCCCACGTTTAATTTTCCCACCGCCGAAAAAGACCGAGCCAACCGTTCGCAGGGCCAATGCTACCACTAGGCGGACTAGGCAGCCGCCTAGGGCGCATTTCCGCCTAGGGCGCCCTGCCACTGGTGACCCTCTTCCCTCTGTCTGCAGCCAGCAACTCTGTCGGTCACAACACAATAGGCAGGCACTCCCAAAGCCCTCATTACAGTGTCAGAGGCGCATCGGCGGCGGGCGGAGGACTGTGCCACCTGTGACCCATCTAAAGGGATGCCGGGGATGCTCTTCGCCGGTGTTCTCACTTCATCCACAGTGCGATCAGAGCGGAGAACATGGGCAGAGATCCACTAACCCTGATCGCTGGAGGAGGAGGGGGATGGGGGGACACTAGATCCCCGGGACTCCGCCTCTCCTTCCTGGGATTACACTCAGTCTGGTGGCGGCTGGAGCTCCGTGAGGATCAACTTATGAGAGCCACATGTGTGATCTGCTGAGAGGCGGAGAGACACCGAGTCCTCCTGGCTCCTGCTGGTTGTCATCTGCAGCTGCCTGACTACCCATCACCATGGGGTAAGTGAGTCCCGGGACCCCCTCCCCCAACCTGTACATGGTTCAGTCCTCCTACTATTACCTATATGCAACTTTCTCTACTGGGGGGTCAGCAATGTGTAATAATGGGGGGGGGTCACCCTGTGTGGTAATATGTAATAATGGGGTTCCTCCTGTGTAGTGATGGAGGGGTCTACCCTGTGTATTAATGTGGGGTTATCTGTAATAATGGGGGCAACTCTGTGCAGTAATTAAGGGGTCACCCCTGTATATTAATGTGGGGTCACCGCTGTGTATAAATGTAGGGTCACCCTATGTGTAGTGATATGTAATAATGGGGTTACCCCTGTGTAGTGATGGGGGGGGTCACATTCCCTTTTCACATTATTGAGAACTTGCTCCCCCCTGAGGTGTATCGGAGTGTGTGTATTCCCACGTGTCGTGATTTAGGGCAGCCTATTAATATCAATGGGCAGCCATGTTTACGTGAAACGTGCAATAAAGGTGCAGATGTGATTTTTTTTTTTTTTTTTTATCGCTTCACACCAATTTGCATTATATTGCAGTGCGGTCTGTTTTGGTGTGCGTCAATACAAGTGTGTTTGCTGCATGTGTGAGGATGCCATTAAAAAAAAAAAAAACAATGGCACCCATAAATCTCTGTATTTTCATGTGGTGCGGGAAAATGTGTGATTTTATGTGCCGTCACATGGGTGCTGAGCCCCGCACAGTGTGATGGGACGTTTATCTATTTGAAGTGTTGAGCTGCATGTATGGAGACACAGCTGTGCTGAGTTTTGAAGTTATGCCTGGTACATCGGACAAATGATTATCTGGGTTTTTTTTCATGCTAGTCTTGCATCAAAAATGAAGAGTTTACTAAAGTTACCAAGATTCTTGTACGACAGAATAAAAATTTGTAACTGATGTCATGTATTGTATTTTCAAATGGCAACTGTACTGATTAACCACTTGACCACTGGGTGGCAGAGCATTGACCAGCGCTGTGGGCACTACACATCCAGCCCACATCGCTGGTCCCGTCTCTCCCCCTCTCCGCTTCTCTCCTCTCTGTACCGATCGGTACAGAGAGGAGAGGGAGGAACCGGCGTCACGTCATGACGCCGGTTTGTGTACATGTGATCGCTCCTCGGGACCCGGCGGTCACGGATGTTCCCGAGTGCGCGCCACAGGGGGCGCGCGGGAGCAAGTTTCGGGGAGGGCGTCCGTAGGACGTCCACTTAGAACTTGCCGACCGCGCTGTAGACGTCTTTCGACTGTAACGCGGTCGGCATGTGGTTAAACAGAAATCATACAATCTGCTATCGTACGAAGACATTTTTAATGCATGTTTGATCGTGTATATCAGATGAACTGTCATGATTGGCTCTGGAACGCTGTGTACAATCAGATTATCGTACGATCGATTGAAAAGCGCTATTTTTTGTACAATTTTCTGATCATGTGTACGGGGGGCTTAAGGGGTACCACTGTCTTCATTCAATGCCACATGCCTATCCATGGCGCCTCCGCATCTCCATTCACTTATATAGACAGACTGCACACCGCTCAGCGATGGGTCACAAATGTAACCAATCAGCTCTTCACGCCGTATGGAGCTCCGCACCATTGTGAATGTAGACTTTCAGCTTCACTCCTTTCACACTTTTAGGGCTTGTTCACGTGTGCTTTGGTCTCTGTGGGGTGATCCATGTCCGGATCACTCTTCAGAGAGCATTTGACAGGTTGTATTGCCTCCTCACTACCTGCTTTAACTTCTTGAGTGCCACACTAGTGCATTTCACATGATTGCGGAGTGTTCGCAGAGTGGCCCTTTTCACTTGAACGGGTCATGGTTGATGGGCACTATGCCCGCTGAAAGCGACTGGGTATAATTCCAGGGAGGCATCATGCCCCCACATGTGTTCTCTTCCGGGCACTGATGTAAGTTTATTTAGGGGGGGGCGCAGTTTGCTATCTTTGCCCTGGGCACCAAATGGCCTTGTCCCAGCACTACTCCAGGCCATTTCATGTGGCCCTCACACCTCTCCTGCAGCTGCTCGAGAGCTCTAGCCCTCCTCTGGTCCTCCTCCAGACCCCTACTTTCTGCTTTCCAGCAATGCATCCAGCTTTTTCCCAGCAGCAGCATAAGGAAGGGGCAGGGTCGGCGCTACCTATAGACAAGGTAGGTGCCGGCCTAGAGCACACATCAGTCAGGGGCGCCATAACAATGCCCCCCACCACCCCCAAGCTCAGTGACTGACTCCACCCCCCAAAATGTTAGCAATATATAAAAAGGTGGGGTATACATGGGCAGGGCAAAGGGGGTGTAGTCAGGGGTGTAGCCAAAGGAGCAAACAAAATGAGGTTTCACCTAGGGTGTAAAAAAACCTTGCACCAGCCCTGGGAAGGGGTGGTGCACTAACATGTATGTGATGTAAGGGAGAGTGGGGGACTCAACTTCTAATGGTGGGGTGACTCTTGACATATAATGTAAGGGGGGCATGTAATCTTACAGATACAACCGGCCCTTTGGAGGGCAATCAGAATGGTGATTTGGCACACAATGACATTGAAATTGTCACCCCTGCCCTATAAATATTATAATGGTTTGCTTACCTTCAGTTGTTGCAAATCTGCAAGGGTACGGTCTGTGTTCGTACGTCACAACGGTCTGTGTGGCAGGAAAGAGTGAAGCATGGTGCTTTAGGGTGCTTTATGGAAGTTTAGAAGCTCCGCCCCTCTACATTTGTAGAAGCTCCGCCCCTCTTCATTCGGCGCCATCTTTACCAACACAACGATGTTTGAAGAAAACGCCCATGCCGTTCCAGAACCATTTAACCTGGAAAGTTTAAAAAAGGCAACACCTATGTCCCTGGATGAGATGAAAACTATGGTGAAGATTCTTGAAAAGAATGATTAAGATAGGAGGCGCAAAAACTACCCCAGGCCTAATACAAGAAAAGACACCATCATGGAGAAGGTTGTCCATGTGCTGGAGAAGAAGTATGGTGTGCAGCGCACAAAGGACCAGCTGCGCAAGAGATGGTCTGACTTGAAGCCTAGGGAGGAAGCCCAGTTGCAGAAAATACACAGAATTATCAAAAAAGGTATTTTAGCTTATTTTCGGACATTTCTTCTCTTTTAGCTAGGCATGCAATCCATGCAGTCTCTCTGTAATGTCTTCATCAATGCAAACTATATTCTTTAGCATGCATGCTTAATACATGATTTTTTGTTTTTACCACCTAGAAAGACCCAAGAAAACACTTTGAAAGCAGAACAGTGACAAGAGAATTGGATATTGTTGTGGTTGATGACCCTGCTCCAGCTACTGCTATAGGACCAGATGATGATGATGCAGAACCATCCCAAACTATAACAGATGTTGAAGCAGACCAGGCCCAGCATTCCTCTGAGACCATCACAAGCAGCACAGGTAATGCAATACACATACACTTTAGCATCAACTCCATTTCCCAAACATTTTACTGATTTTACTTTTTTCTTCTTATCTTCAACAGCACATGATCTGTCTCAGGAACAGGGATTAAATTCCCTCACTGCTCAAAGATTGGTAGCTGATATTCTGAAGTGCTCATCAGAATTAGAGAAACTCAAAGATCACCTGACCTCTGTCCAAAAAAGTTTTCTGGTTGTAGTTGACACACTGTGTAAAATTTAACACGTGTCACTTTTGTACATGTTTTGGTGTTCCTTCATGTTTGTCAAGTTCACTTCATGTGGTCATTGTTTGCCCAAATTCAGCTAGTTCTACTGTTGAGGACAAGCACTTTATTGGTTAAATACACATGGGCTAACTGCCTGTATTCCTCTGACATGAGATCACATGGCCTAACCCCTATAGGCCATGTGATCTCACCTCAGTGCACTTTACCTAACAAGGCACCTGTGTGACTCATTCACACAGGAGGGGGATTCTGAAACTGCCCCCTGCCAGAATCCCATGATAAAAGGGGGGTTCTTAGAAAACTCTTCCTCTTTCCTGCTACTCTATTTGTAATGTGGGCACTTCATGCACATTTAAACTTCAGACCTGACATGTAAAAACCTGGTTGGAGCAAAGCTGGCTTTCAAGTTTGTGATGGCAGTCACCCCTACTATAAGTGCATGTCCACATATGTCATATTTGTGTGCATGAACACACTACCAGTATGTGCACACATGGTAGTGTGTTCATGCACACAAATATGACATATGTGGACATGCACTTATAGTAAGGGTGACTGCCATCACAAACTTCAAACAGAAAGCTTTTATGCAAGCCAAAATAACAAAAACTACTGATTATTAAACCAAAAAAATTAGCAAAAAAAAAAAGTTTGTAACAATATTTGTGTACTTTTACTAAAAAAATTACATTTGCAATAAAGTTTATATATTGCATATTTGGTTTGTTGTGTTATTTTTTACAAGATGGGTATATTACAATTCACCAGGTTGCAGGTTATATAGTTGTTGGTGTGGATGATTTTTAATGACATTTGACGTGAACGTTCTTTGCCACGAATATTAACCTTCCGGGTTAAACGTTTTTCACATATGCGCAGTAGCAAACATTTTTTTTTTTGACGGACGAATAACGCATTAACCTTGCAATTTATCGATCGTTCGGTAGAAGTTTTCCAAACTTGCGGTTCGATTTTTTTACACAAAAACGTCACCAACGATTAACGATTTGTGCCCACTAACTTGCCGAAAACCGAATGAAGTGTGTGCATGATCGAATTTCAGCCGATTTTTCGTATAGTGTATGGCCAGCTTTATTCTTTTAAAAGCATGTTTTTTCAGCTTGGTATGTCCTTAAATTGAAGTGTTGTTGGGGTATCTCCATAAATAAACCCTGCCTCCTGGGACTTATTTTTCAGAATTCATAAACGCACACATAACATGTAACTCCAGTAAAAATGGTTTGCTTTGTTTTGTTAGAACGGATTAAAACTCCAGTGAGGTTCTTACCCTATTGAGGAGATTTTCCTTCACTTCCTGTCCTGGTTTAAGGAAAGAAGAAGTAGTACAGGTATTGGGGCTTTTTTACCTTTATGCAGAGAATGCATAAAAATTGAAATAAAAAATAGATTTTAGCACTAACTTATTTTCAGTACATGTTCTACATAGTTTTTCTCTTTTCATGTAACATATACTCAGTAATACTGTATCATTCGCTACCTAATGGGCAAATGTTAGAATTGTGGCTGATATACCTGTTATCTGTTTGGACACCTTCTTTTTTGTTATCAAATATTGGTCATTGGTCATTGGCTGGTATTAATTACACAACATTCTTACATTTTATATTACTACCTAATAATTATGTAGGCAGAAAGATTATAGAATATCATTTTCTTTTATTTATCTATATATAGCAATGCCCCTGATAAATACCAACTTTTGTTCAAAGAATTGGAATAGCAGCACAGGGTGAACATTTGAAAATGTATAAAGCTTTTATAGTGCAATTTCACTGATATTCTGCTGAGCATTTTAGCAATTGCACAATTTCTAACACTGAAAACAGAAGGCTAATTAGGTTTCTGGAACAATATTGATCACAATATATGGAGCTGTTTTGTTATGTCCACTTAAACTATCCTAGCATGTAATACCGGTAGACAATTTTCTAAATGATATAGATGATAAGCACTGGGGATCACACCAGTATGCCTCTAAATTGATCTAAGCTGTACTGCCAAGCACCATTTATGTAAGAAGAAGCAAGGTCAGAATAGTGGGAATGGATGATAAGAAGTAATGATAATGGACACTCCACAATTCCTGGGATGTGTAACTTGGGATAAATGTTTCAACTTAGGGTCTGCAAGTTTAGAGTCCACACAAGTTAAAGGATTTCCATAAATCGTTGGAAGCAGATGGGCTCACCAGGCACTTTGCGGAGATTAGAGCATTGCACAGACTGTAAATTAAATGTTTATTAGCATAGGTACCTGCCAAAAGCTGTACAAGCCGACATCTGCATGGAATATAGACACAGTCTTTGCAAATTTCCAGCTCAAGGTCAAAGATAAAATGACTATGGGAAGCAGTGTATTGTGTCATTCAGATTTTTGGAATTGCAGACCTTATAGATTTATAAAAGAATGGCAATGACGTTAAAGTATGAACAGCATAAAATGTGAAACTGACACTATGGATTGTTATAAACTAAGGGTCCTAATTGTAAAGCAGTGGTATGTCCTTATCATGGCCATACAGCTGCTTTTGAAAAAAAAATACTGGCACATTTATTAATTACAGTGATGTGTCTTATAATTGTGCTTTACAAGAAAAGTTGTTTATTACAATGAATGAAAATAGAAATGTCAGGAGAAGGAAACCCCCATCACAGGAAATGTCAAATGCATAAAACAGACCTCTCCCCACAACCATATATAATGCATAGAGAACTCCACGGAAAACTTCAGGTTCCACACTGAGGCCTACATTATAAGGGTGGTCAGTAACATGCAAGCACCCTGGGAGTAAGCCCTGCAGTGTTCAGCAAAGTATGGATCATGATTTTTCTCCAGTATAAATAAACTAACAAGTGATGACATGCATGACATGCTCGTCCCCACCCCCTTTCTTGACCGGCCGTTTTTTCGGCGTAGGGGCTTCCCCTTTAAATCCATACCATGCGATGGGGCTCGCAATGTGTCAATCTCGCCAATAAAAGACTTCCTCTTCTAGCCCCGTCGTAACTCATCACATTAAAAAATAACTCACTTTGGTCCGTGTGTGGGCAAGTCTGTTCATTTGGAAGTCCACCAGAACCCCGGCGGGAAGACCGGCAGACCTAGTCTGCCGGAAAGTACGGTCATGTGTGGGCAAGTCCGTTTATTCGGAAGGTCCGTCAGAACCCTGCCGGAATTCCGGCGGGAACTCCGTCGGACCTAGTCTGCTGGAAAGTCCGGTCGTGTGTACAGGGCATTAGACTAACTTTTGCCCTGTGAATTACTGCACCTTAGTTAAAGTCTCCCTGTCTGTCCAGTTGGTTAGCCGAAAAGAACCTGGCACCACACTTTGGAGGCCCTGTGTGGACTACCTGATTACCTGTTAAAATCTTGTGTACATACTGGCAGGTATAAGAAAAATATCTGAGAGGTACTTCAGAAGAAGTCCAGCATATCTTCCAAGAGTGCCACCAAAAATCTTGACACACCTGGGCCTCCAAGTCCTCTATGTTATTGGGTTTAATAGAGTGTAGTGAGTATATTACAATCAAAATGAGGAAGGGGGTACATGGACTGCACCCAGGCTCACAATGTAGAAAAGCCAGCTGTAGATAGTGATTCTGAAGAAAAGAGTAGAACTGTAGACTGTAACCTCAGTTTTTCTGTCCCTTGAATGGAAACACTGTGGTCAGAGTAGTGAAATGTTTTTTTATGTTTTTTGAGGTGCAAGAGTGCCTTTTTCACACATATCAATTTCATCCGTGCCCTGTGCAGGGCCATGTTTTACTGGCATGAGGATACATAGGTGTTCCATGCATTCCCCTATTGGTAGTCCTAAAGTTGTCTATGGGGATGCAGCAGCTGCACAGATATAGCCACTGCTCTCAATGTGACATCCGTGCAGATGCATGGTCTAAAAGCACCCAGGGTGAGTTTGGGGACACACACCCAAACAGATGTCATATTGGGTGCAGCAACTGTCCATGCAGCCACTGTGTCCAAATAGACATGAATGGGACTGCCAAGACGGGGATGCATTGAACACCTGTGCATCCCAGTTCAGGTAAATACAGCTCTGCACAGGGCTGTCCCATGTGAAAGATGCACAGGCACACTGTCCAGAGTTGCTGCTGGCAGTCTGTTATTCTCTATGAGAAACTGACAGCTGCTGGGGCTGAACAGTGCTCCAGGCGTTACTAATGTTCATGGCAGTATGTGCCTAGGGATAAATGCCCAGAACTCAGACTGCTTGCATTCTGGACATTTGTCTCTGTGCGCATACTTGATGCACAATCTAGCAGCAGTAGATGTTAGCCTCTAATAAAGTTGTACAAGCTGCCAGCAGCATGGCAGCCTGTAAAACTCTCTGAGAGGCGTACCTTCACACACAGAATGTTAAGGTGTCCTTGACATACAGAAAAACGCCCATTGTGCATTAGAGTCATATCTCGTATATAATATGGTAAGGCACAACCTGAGTTCCCCATCCCATGGGAAAGAACTATGGTCTGGCACTGCATATATGTCACAAAGTCAGGTGTTATGTGCACCCCATAACAAAGACTACCAGATTTTTCAAGGTTCTCAAGTGGCAGACTTGGTATCAGGGGAGCATAAGCAACTTATGAGCTGGCATTTTTTGAACTGTGCTATTATTTTTATATCTTTATTGAATCCTAAACCCTAAACTCGACTCTAACATAACTTTTAAAGTTATGACAAAAGTTATATCATGCTGATATAGATAACAACTCTGATGATATAAGGTCAAAACTTTGCTTGCCAAAATCAAAGTAAACAGAGTAAAAATTAAAGATGTGTCAAATCCTGACCATTATATTTTCCTTGAGCCCAAAAGGTGTGTATATATATATATATATATATATATATATATATATATATATATATATATATTTAAAACTATTCGGAAGGGGTGGTGATATGGGTTGGTAAAAAATTCAAAACAAGCATCAACATCCCTGAATTGACATGTAGCACTGACCTCCGAAAGATCGGCTGAATTTTTCTGGGCTTACCGATTACCTCTTCCAGCTCGTAACTCATTGTCCTTGTCTAGGGGTTCCCAAGGTAGATGTGTGTGGGGACCGACACCTGAATTCCTTTTTAGGATTTTTATTTTGCTTAAAACAGTTGAACAAACTCAGTCTCTAAGTTGGGAATAGAGAGTGTGACGGAACGTCCCTACACTCCTCTTGAGTGCGTTCGTCATATATCACTTCCTCCCAGTCTGGATATAAATATCAGATATTCCAACCGCTCCCAAGCACCAAACAAGACGACACTTGCTTAGTGCTAGCATGGACTGTTTTATTACAAAACCAAACTGACATTTATATACAGTAGAAGAGGAGATCCCCCCTCCTGCTCATATCACCCTAACAATACACTTGTAACAACTTAACATAAACTAATTAACTAATCCCTTTAGGCAGCCAATGTGACTCAGGATTTCACTACAGGCCAGACTTGTTGTCACCGAGCTAAACACAGTTGATTATAAATTATCATAATTACAACCACACGACATTGTATCACAATAGCAGGAGACCACCAGTAACAGACGGACCGTCTACTACATTGTACAGAGGACAATGTGATCAGCCCTCTCAATTAACATCTGTGTGTGTCTCAACAGCATGAGACAACACACATTATATATATATATATATATATATACAGCATTGAATCTGACTGGGGTTGGGGTTCTCCTTCAGCCTGTGCCCCTTAAAATCCAGGGCCCATAATCGGTTGGCAGGAGGCTCGCATTTAGTCCTCTCAAAAAGCCTGTGTCCCGGTTAGGTCTGTCACAGAAAGTATAAGGATAAAGTTTAGCTCAGGTGCTTCGAACTGCTGACTTCAATAAAAGTCTCTCTCTGTACATAATCCAGGGAATAGCCACTTGCAACTGGATTCTTTAATTTGTGTATAATAAATACCAAAGCGCTGATAAAATATAAAAACTTAAAACCTCTAAATTAAAATAGATAAGATAGCTAAATGATATGCTGCACCATTGAAGTGTGTCCTACACTTAAAATAATATGAAACAAATACCAAGAGAGTATAAACAGTGCGCAGTATCAACCTTGATCTATTAAAATCTTGAATATAATAAATAAATGTGATCTTAAATAAAATGAATAAATAAGTTTGGCAAGTAGCGTGATAAATAAATAATAAAATTAGCCAATAAAATCCGTGCTGATGTGATAATCCCAAGTGCAAATAATAGATACTCCATGTTACATTTAAATTGTAACAACTTTATACATATATAAACATATATATAAGTAAATAATTAAATGTGCTCCAAATAAGATAAATAAATAAATAAATATTTGGTGTGCTCCAAATAATATTCCAGAAACAACTCAGTGCTTGCTGAACAGATAATTAAATGATAAGTAAATCCTGAAACCAATGCAGGACTGGCCCTATACACTGGCCAATTTAAGATTGGTAAATTAGTGCTGCTCCACTGGCCGCAATAGATTAAAGCTTAACCGCTTCCTGACCGCCTAACGCAGATATACTGCGGCAAAATGACACGGGCAGGCAAAATCACGTGCCTGTACGTGATCCTATAAATGCCTGCCCATGGGTCGCGCGCACGCCGCCAGCGGCGCGCTACCGACCCGGTCGGGAGCTCCGTGACCCCGGCCGCGGGACCAGCAGACCCGATCGCCGCTGGTGTCCCGTGATCGGGTTACGAAGCTTAAGAACGGGGAGAGGTTTGTGTAAACAAACCTCTCCCCGCGCTTCCTACACTGCCTGTCATTGATTGGCTGTTCCCGGTCATCGGGAAAGCCAATCAATGACGTCAGACGTCAGCCCCGCCCCCTAATGTAAAAAAAAACACACACATCAGAGCCCATAACCCCTACCCTCCCCCTAGTGGTTAACCCCTTCACTACAACTGTCATTTATACATGAATCAATGCATTTAAATAGCATTGATTGCTGTATAAATGACAATGGTCCCAAAAATGTGTCAAAAATGTCCGATGTGTCCGCCATAATGTCGCAGTCACAATAAAAATCGCTGATCGCCGCCATTACTAGTAAAAAAAAAAAATTAATAAAAATGCTATAAAACTATCCCCTATTTTGTAAACGCTATAACTTTTGCGCAAACCGATCAATAATCGCTAATTGCGATTTTTTTTACCAAAAATATGTAGAAGAATACGTATCGGCCGAAACTGAGGAAAAAAAATGTTTTTTTATATATTTTTTGGGGATATTTATTAGAGCAAAAAGCAAAAAATATTGCATTTTTTTCAAAATTGTCGCTCTATTTTTGTTTATAGCGCAAAAAATAAAAACCGCAGGGGCGATCAAATACCACCAAAAGAAAGCTCTATTTGTGGGAAAAAAAGGACGCAAATTTAGTTTTGGAGCCACGTCGCACGACCGCGCAATTGTCAGTTAAAGCAACGCAGTGCCGAATCGCAAAAAGGGGCCTGGTCCTTTGGCTGCCAATTGGTCCGGGCCTGAAGTGGTTAATGAATACACTGGCAAATCATTAAATCAACCATCTGTGTATTATATATAAAAAATATCCGGGAACATTAGATAAAATAAATTAGATAAAGACTTCCCTTATAACTGTACTTTGAGAAAGTCACGTGACCTGTGATGATACGCGTTGGGAGGAGGAGCCCTAGTGACGCCACGAGCACAGTGAGGAGGAGAGGGGCTGACAGCCCCGTCTATTGAGCCTGACCGTTAGCGATACTTTATGCGCCTGACCTGCTGGGTAAATGTGAGTGCTAAAGATTTAGGCATCTCTTGAAATCTTTAGTATAAAGCGCTGCGCAATGGTGTTGTCTTTGTGTCATTTCTCTTTACATGTTTAATTGGAGCAAGATACCGGGAAGAATTATATGAAGACAAAACATCCTCAAAGTACAGTTATAAGGGAAGTCTTTATCTAATTTATTTTATCTAATGTTCCCGGATATTTTTTATATATATATATATATAATACACAGATGGTTGATTTAATGATTTGCCAGTGTATTCATTAAGCTTTAATCTATTGCGGCCAGTGGAGCAGCACTAATTTACCAATCTTAAATTGGCCAGTGTATAGGGCCAGTCCTGCATTGGTTTCAGGATTTACTTATCACTTAATTATCTGTTCAGCAAGCACTGAGTTGTTTCTGGAATATTATTTGGAGCACACCAAATATTTATTTATTTATTTATCTTATTTGGAGCACATTTAATTATTTACTTATATATATGTTTATATATATATAAAGTTGTTACAATTTAAATGTAACTATTATTTGCACTTAGGATTATCACATCAGCATGGATTTTATTGACTAATTTTATTATTTATTCATCACGCTACTTGCCACACTTATTTATTCATTTTATTTAAGATCACATTTATTTATTATATTCAAGATCTTAATAGATCAAGGTTGATACTGCGCACTATTTATACTCTCTTGGTATTTGTTTCATTGGATTCTTTAATTGCTGGATAAATCCTTGAACTTGGATCTAGCAGCCAACAATTATAGCTTTGCAAAGTCTCTCACACAGACTTGGTTGAAAACTTAGTTGTAACCGGAAGGTAAAAGGTAGGAACTTTTCTTACTGTACCAGAATCTTTCAGCCGGTCCGGCGATACCGTAAGAAATTGTGGATTCAATCAATGTCCATGGCAGCTCAGCTTCCAGGCTCTTACTGAGCAGCCAGCCTTGTGCGTGGCTCTCTTACTGAAATGTGAAAAAGTAATTGCCCCCTCCCATGCTAAATCATGAATAAACTATGATTAACCACAATTTTTTGGAAAGCTGAGTTAAATTTCACTTGCCACACCCAGGCCTGATTACTGTCAGACCTGCTGAATGAAGAAATCACATAAATAGAAGTTGTCTGACAAAGTGAAGCACGCTAACAGATCACAAAAGCCACACATCATGCCACAAGATAAAAAAAAAATCAAAAACAGATTAGAAAGAAACATGTATCGGTCTAGGAAGAGATTCAAAGCCATTTCTAAGGCTTTGGAACTCCAGTGAACCACGGGGAGAGTCATTATCCACAAATGGAGATAACTTGGAACAGTGGTGAACCTTCCCAGGAGTGGCCGGCCTACAAAAATGACTCCAAGAACATGAGGACTACTCATCCAAAGGGTCATAAAAGAACACAGAACAACATCTAAAGAGCTGCAGGCCTCGCTTGCCTCAGGTAAGATCAGTGTTTATGATTCAACAATAAGAAAGAGACTGGGCAAAAATGGCATCCATGGGAGAGTTCCAAGGCCAAAGCCACTGCTTACTAAAAAGAACAAAGGGGGGGGCGTGGCCTGACCAGGCATGAAGATGGCTGCTTAATCTCCTCACTCCCGCTACCGAACGACCTGCTTTTAGACTAACTGAGACTTTCCTCACCCTAACTGCTGAAAAAGATGGGGACTGCCTCAAGAAACTCCTCCGCCTCCCGTTCCCGATCTCCGCGGAGAACCGGCGGGGATCTTTCCTCCAACATTCCGGACATGTTCCGCTCGCATAGAGACAACATGGCGCCGAATCGCCTCAGATCTTCTCAGGCCCCAGCTCCCACCCTGCACGACCCTCCTCAAGCATTTGATGGCTCCCGCTCCTCTCCTCCTCCACCGGACCCTTCAGGACGCACCTTGGAACTTGAACCGCTAGTACCACCACCTTCATCACAACCTCAGCTCAGTATCCAGGACCTCCGCGCCATTGCAGCGGACATTAAGGACACACTATCGGTGGCCATATCAGAACTCCGCCTGGACATCCGCGCCCTTAACACTAGGGTGCTTCAGGTGGAAGATGTGGTGGATAAGCAGGAACACCAAATTAAGAAGACCACACACCATGTGGACACACCCTGCAACTGAGGGACATGCAGAGGCACCTGGAAGACCTCGATAACAGGGGACGCCGCCATAATCTGAGGGTCCGGGGTCTTCCAGAGGCCATAGAGGGTCCACAGATACAGGCTGAGGTAACTAGCCTGTTCAATGGCATCCTGGAACGTCCACCCCTCACCCCAATTGCCATGGATCGTGTTCATCGTGCTCTGCGACCTAAAGGAAGGGAGACGGATCCCCCACGAGACATAATCTGCTGCCTACCTGATTTCAAGCTTAAAGAAGAAATACTCAGGAGAGCCAGAGGCAGGCAGCAGATTATACACGCCGGGCACACAGTGCAGATATACCAGGACCTCTCTACTATCACCCTACAACATCGGAGGGATTTGCGGCCGCTGCTCGAATCTCTCAAGACCAACGGAATTCAATATAAATGGAGATTCCGTTCTGCCTAATTGCCACGGCTCAGGGCCGCACCGCCTATCTAAAAGTCCCGGAGGACCTCCCGCACTTCTGCCACGCTCTAAATATACCACTGGTTCCAGTACCAGAATGGTTCGCAGAATTCCGCCGCTCTGCGGTATGCAGACCTGCAGCGGCACCCGACCCTATGGAAGCCCAGGAACAGGGTCGAAGACGGAACCGCTCCCCCTCCTCCCAGCATCCTCGCACTGCTGACCGGAGCCCTCGTGAACGCGGAAACCCGTTTCAACAGCCGCAGACCCGGAGAACAAGAAGGGATCACTAGACCATGTGATAGCCAACGATCTTTCAACCTCCGTCCCAACAAACTTCAGTCGACACTTTTCTTTATTTTTTTATTTTTTCTGTTTTACCGGGACGTGATGTTGTCATTGTCACCTAGCTCACTGTAATGCGACCGCCAACTATCCTCTCCCTGGACCCCTCAAAGCTACAGGAAGATCCCGCCCATCGCCACCACTTACCTCCAATCCACACCTCTCGACTCCTCCTCTCGTACAGGATTCTACGACTTCCACTTGCTCCGCGTCACCACATACCAAGACTACAATCCCCAATATGCATTGCGCCCGGAAGTTAGCTTGAACCGGATATCCGCTACCCGTTCTCTTACACAGACCTCCGCCGACCATGAAGGTACCGACCTTGAAGGTTCCATCCGCCTCTACTGCGCAACTCGCTTCCACGGCCCCACACAGCACCTGCACCTGAGTACAAGAAGCCAGATCTCCACCACCTGGGTCGGTTCCAAAGTAGGTTTTGCCGAACTGACTTATTAATTGCAAGACGGAGATCAGATCACACAAAGTGCCTCTTCCAGCATCTTCACCCCAGCTTCAGCAAGCTTTGTGTGGGGTCTGATCAAATATGATACCGACAAACCACTCTTCTGGATTAGAGGGTATCGCTAGAAATCACTTGTTCTAAGGAACAGGAAGCTTGAAACCCTTTGGGTTTACTATTGTCAGTAGTAGAATTTGTTTTTTTTTATTTATTTTTTTTCTATCCAACCAGCCCACACCATGTATCTATTATATGTATTGTCCTATACACATTGTGAAGGCAAAAGGCGGTCCATTACAGCTACTAAAACTGTATGCACTTGATAAGTATTTGTTTAGGTGATGAGGTGCAAGAAAAAGGCAAAGTATAGTATTAACAGCTGCTTTGATATACAGACCCCTCTTCAGCCTTAAGTTTATAATAATAGCACAGTGAAGTTTAATTGTATACATATGTAATTTTTTATTTCTCTTTTTTTTTTTTTTTTTTGCTTTGGATAAAATGTAGAATTAGATCCTTGCTTATTATTGCTGTCTGGGTCCTGCTGAAGAGATTCATCCTCACTGTTGGTCCTGGCAGATATTATCTCCAGTACAGAAAGCGATGGTGAATCCAAATTTTGGTATTGTCACTGGAACAGGAGATAAGAGAAAATATTTCAATTGGGGTTTATGTACTGGTGACAACTGTGCAAGAGAATATATCTTCTCACTATGGTAAGATCTCCCCTTGCTTTCCATTCTGTTTCTGAAGCGGGAAGTGAAAGGGAAAGCAACCCCTTTTTTTTTTTTTTTTTTTTTGGCACCGCAACTGACGGTGATCGAAAATCTTCTGTTCCGATCTATGGAATCTTCTGTTCTAGTGACAACTGTCTAAGGAGAACTGGTACAGTAAGACAATTCCCCAAATAGGACACTGCCAGGAAAAAGAAAAAAAAAAGGGGAAAACCTCATTGTGCAATTTTCATATCCTATAAACCAGGAAATCACCCACAGGATGCTTTGTTTAAAATGCTTCTGTTCTTCGCCCCATTCTGAAATGGACGTTCCTGAATTGAATTGCATGCTTTATAGTTGCTAGTTGTTAAGCCTTTTTCGGTTAATTACATGCCACACTGAAATGACAGCTCTAACCATTACTACCACCCAATAGCATTGCACTGCAACTAAACCCTCCTAAACGGTACTGCAAACTACTCCTATAGATACAGGGTTTATTCTTTTTACCATGCTTTTGATCACTACTCTACCCCCTGATTTACACGTATGGTCTGTCTCTCTCCTACACTGAATGGTCGGGTAACCGGGAGACTCCCATATAACTTCTCACACACTTTTCTCCTCTTGCCTGGTTTGCTACATCCCCCACTCAGGAGTGTTCAGAGCTAATCCCCCGCAGTTCGCTGCGGGCCTATCTCTGTTCACCCTGTACTGATCCGATCACCTTCCTCCCAGAGGTAAGAAGGATACATTTCTCCTTCTCCTCATCGGTAATTTTTTCCTAGATTATTCCACTCACACCCTATATATATCTTATTTTAACAGCGTAAACCTCAAACCCCTGATCAGACTATCACTACCTAGTGACACATACTCAACGCAATCTTATAGACACAACGCGCCCCTCAAACCCCACTATGACTGATCCAAGACCCCATTCACATCTTAAACTATGCTCAATTAACATCCGGGGCCTTAATACACCCGAGAAACGCGCCCAACTGTTATCCTCATTACACAAGTCCAAAATCCATGTTGCCCTGGTTCAGGAAACCCATTTTAGATCAGACTCCATCCCTAAATTACGAGACAACCACTATCCCCAAGTATACCATGCGGCCAATGACGAAGCCAAATCTAAGGGAGTATCTATCCTCATTTCGAAACACTGCCCTATCCAAAATGTTACCATCCAACAGGACCCGAAAGGGAGGTACTTATTCCTGAAAGGTACACTACATGATAAACCGCTCACCATAGCCAATTTGTACGCCCCAAATACCCATCAAGTCACATTCTTCCGTAACACACTCCATCATCTGACAGCGTTCCATTCGGGCACACTGATTGTCGGAGGTGACTTCAACGTCACTCTTTGTCCGAACGTGGACTCCTCCAACGGTAACTCTGTCCTCCCGTACAGAGCCCTTAAGGCTATTAAATCAGAACTACACATGCTCTTACTCCATGACACGTGGCGCACACTCCAACCTAATGGGAAAGATTACACATTTTTTTCTGCCCCTCATAATAGACACTCCAGGCTGGACTACTTTTTTATCTCTCAACCTGACCTCCCATACCTGACTAACGCCACTATCGAACCTATGGTGCTGTCGGATCACTGTCCAATTACCATGACTTTATCATTACCCCCCATCCAACCCACATCACGCATTTGGAGACTTGACAATTCCCTCCTCTCCGACCTGGACGTACATTCCAAAACTCTAACCCTCATCACACAATACTTTTCAGAAAACATCACAAATGACAGCGACCCTTCCACCGTATGGGCAGCTCACAAATGTGTACTGAGGGGCCATTTTATTTCCTTAGCTGCTGCCAGGGCTAGATTGAGACAAGCTCATATCGACAAACTAACCCAACGAATACGCACTCTGGAAAAATCACATAAAGCATCTAGAGCACATAGCACCTACTCTGACCTCCTTATAGCTAGAGAGGAACTTCTTACTGCAATAAACACTTCGTTACACCGGAAATACGCTCTATCACAAAAGATGTTTTATCAATTCAGTAACAAAGCCGGCAAAATGCTGGCTAGAGCACTGCAGGCCAAGAAAGCTTCATACACTATACACAAACTTAATGGCCCCGATGGTACGCCTCTAACCAAAACTGATGACATCGCTCAACACTTCGTCACATACTTCACCAACTTATATAATCTACAGACTGATACCTCCCCTACTCAAAAATCCGCCCGACAGGAAGCCATCAATTCTTTTCTAGCTCAATACTCCCCCACTCCCCTCCCTCCGGAAGATACCGAAACACTTGCCTCGACAATCACCATGGACGAGACACTGACCGCCCTAAAACAACTAAAACCCGGGAAGAGTCCGGGCCCAGACGGTCTCACGTCTTGCTACTACAAAGCATTCCCTACAGCCCTACTACCTCACTTCCTCACAGCCTTCAATGATATATCCACCAATGCCTCTACGTCCAGAGATCTGTTGGAAGCACACGTAACTCTGATTCCCAAGCCTGATAAGGACCCCACTGTAGTCTCTAATTATAGGCCTATCTCCCTAATTAATGTAGACGTCAAATTATACGCAAAAATTATAGCCAATCGATTACAGCCCCTTCTTACTAAACTGATTAAACTGGATCAGGTTGGTTTTGTCTCTGGCAGGGAGGCCAGAGACAACACCATCAAGGCCTTGTTCATCCATCACTGGCTTACCACGTCCAATACTAAAGGGTTTTTCTTGTCTCTGGATGCCGAGAAGGCGTTTGACAGGCTGGCCTGGGACTTTATGGTAGCAACGCTAGAAGCTGTGGGTTTGCCTCCCCCCCTTATCAAAATGATAATGCTCCTATACTCTTCTCCCACAGCACGGATAAGGGTTAATGGCCGCCTGTCGTCCGCCTTCTCGGTTTCCAATGGCACCCGCCAAGGTTGCCCCTTGTCCCCGCTCCTATTCTTACTCACCATGGAACCCTTCCTCAATAGATTAAGAGACAACCCGGACATTAAAGGCATACAAATCAACCACAAGACATACAAGGTCGCGGCGTATGCAGATGACATATTGTTATTCTTAACGGACCCTGTAACCACCATCCCTAACCTTCTTAAAGACTTTGCTCATTTCAAATTACTTTCAAATCTCCAAATAAACTTTGGCAAGTCCCATGCGCTCAATATCTCCCTCCCACCGAATTTGGTAACGCAGTGTAAGACCAATTTCCCTTTCAAATGGGCTTCTCATGCAATTGCCTATTTGGGAATTAAAATTCCCTTAAAACTTACAGACTTATTCGTCTCGAACTTCCAAAATGCGCTACAAACCATTCACTCTGATCTTCTTAAATGGCCCCATGGATCTTTTTCATGGTTTGGCAGACTTGCCATTATTAAAATGAATGTATTACCCAGACTCCTCTATATGCTACAAGCAATTCCGATCAAGCTCCCATCGTCCTTTCACTCCTCCTTCAAACACATGTGTAGGAACTTTATTTGGTCCTACAAGACTCCGAGATTAGGCTGGGATCGCTTAACGCTTCCTAAACTAAAAGGAGGCCTTGGCCTCCCGGACATTGCAAAATATCAATGGGCATGCCACCTAACCAGAGTCGTGGACTGGCATTTACATAAGGACCTCAAAGATTGGATTGGTCTTGAACAATCAACCACTACAATCCCTCTTTCTCACCTCCCATGGCTCCACCCGTCCCACGTTCCCAAACATGTTACACGCCATCCTCTCATAGGATCCTGCACTACTCTCGATTAGCCAGTTCTCGCTCCAAATTATATAACGCACCTGGCCCCATGACCCCACTGACCGACAACCCCGCATTCCCAGCGAACATCCGGACCAGTGATCCGACAATACCTCCAGAGAGTCGCGGACTGACAGCAAAACAATTCTTTGTAAATGGGGAACTAATGCCACACCAGATCATGACCGCAACATTCCCTACATATCGACTTTCCTTTTTCAAATCTATGCAAATCACTCACTTCCTTCAGACAACCAAACCCACGATACCGTGGCACTCTGACTACACTCCATTCGAACTCTTATGCTCCCGAAATGAACCTCAGAAACACATCATATCACAGATCTATGCCCTTTTGTTTTCTCCCTACGATCTCAAAAATGACCACCTAATTAAACACTGGGAATCAGACCTCGATATAAATTTATCGTGCAAAGAATGGGAAGACATCTTCACAATCATACATAAAGGCTCCCTCAATGTGTCCGTACAAGAAAACAGATATAAATTATTCTCCAAATGGTACCGAACCCCCGACCGGATCCACAAATTTCACCCCAGTCTCCCACCCACCTGTTGGAGATGCAATACTACTCTTGGCTCCCTACTCCACATCTGGT
The DNA here is from genome assembly GCA_028564925.1 of Lithobates sylvaticus. NCBI lineage: Eukaryota > Metazoa > Chordata > Amphibia > Anura > Ranidae > Lithobates > Lithobates sylvaticus. The sequence continues at coordinate 132,358,369 of CM053038.1, forward strand.
GGACCTGTCCAGTGCTCCAACCTTTTTGGAAAGAAATACAATCACTTATAAATCGTATCACGACATATGATATCCCTCTCTCACCCGCATGTTTTCTACTCCACCACACCTCCATGTCCGCTGGATCCTACAAAAGATCCCTCACTGTACATCTCATCAACGCAGCCAACCAATGCATTCTGGTGCATTGGCGAAGCTCTTCTCCCCCTTCAATAGAGGAATGGATCCAAAGAGTGGACAAGATTGAGGAGATGGAGAATCTGATTCATCAAACTAAGGACGACACATCCTCTCACGAACAGACCTGGGCGTGTTGGAAACATTTCAAACAGAATCCCATTACACCATAAAACCCCCATGTTAGTTTTTCCTGACTTCCTTACTTAACAGTTTCATAACAACTCCCGAGAACGAGCCGATCCTATCTATTACTTAACCCAACACATCCCGTATTATCCCGTCGGTACACACACCTGGCCACAGGATGATCCCTTTCGGGGTGGCTGGGGAGTGACACCGACTCAGATACATACATTGCCTAACACTCCCTTCAACGTCTATCACTCTCTCACTCATCAACATAACCCCCGCAATATCAACCCATATCTCGAACTTGATGTGTCCCCACATCCCTCCTCTCTTGGTTTGTCAAACATCACGAGATTTAATGTGTATAATCTAACTGCCCCCCACCATTACACTACACAAGAGCTGATTCATGCACTTACCCTCAAATGTTCACTTACACACTTTATTGCATTACTTATCATTACGCTTTTGACTGTTATTATAGTTCCTTGAAATGTACATGTTACTGTTGGTTTTATATGTACCTGCCATTATTACTAATAAAACTTCTTTAACAAAAAAAATAAAAAGAACAAAGGATCTTACATTTACAAAAAACATCTTGATTATCCCCAAGACTTTTAAGCAAATATTCTGTGGACTGATGAGACAAAAATTTAACTTTTTGGAAGGTGTGCATCTGACATAAAATGAATACAGCATTTCATAACAAGAACATCATACCAACAGTCAGGCATGGTGGTGGTAGCGTGATGGTTTGGGGCTGCTTTGCAGCTTCAGGACCTGGACAACTTACCATAATTGATGGAACCATGAATTCTGAGCTCAACCAGAAAATTCTAAAGGAGAATGTCCGGCCATCAGTTTGTGACCTCAAGCTCAAGTGCACTTGTGTTTTGGATCATTGTCCTGCTGCATAACCCAACAGCAAGTCCACGTCCAAATGAATGAATGAATGAATAATTTGTATAGCGCTACAATGCGAACTGAATCGAGCTCAAGGCTCTGTGGTTCAAACAAAACAAAATTTTGATTTTGGAGTAGCCTAGTAAAAGCCTGAACTTAAATCCAATTGAGATGCTGTATCGTGACCTTACGCAGGCCGTTCATGCTGGAAAACACTCTGTGGCTGAATTAAAACAATTCTGCAATGAAGAGTGGGCCAAAATTACTGCAATGTGAAAACAAAAAAAAAAAAAAACATTGCCAGTTATCGCAAACGCTTTATTGCAATTGTTGCCGCCAAGAGTGGCACAACCAGTTATTAGGTTTAGGGGGCAATTACTTTTTCACAAAAAGCCAGGCAGGTTTGGATCGCTTTTTTGCCATCATTTAAAAACTGCATTTGTATTTACTTGGGTTATCTTTGTGTAATAATAAAATGTGTTTAATGATCTGAGTCCTTTAAGTGTGACAATATGCAAAAAAAATACTGGGGCAAATACTTTTTCACAGCATAATTAATATTTAATATTTTTTTTATTTATTAGGGATGAGTCGAACACCCCCCGGTTCGGTTCGCACCAGAACATACCGAACAGGCAAAAAATTTGGAAGAACACACGAACAATGTTAAAGTCTATGGGACACGAACATGAAAAATCAAAAATGCTTATTTTAAAGGCTTATATGCAAGTTATTGTCATACAAAAGTGTTTGGAGATCCAGATCCTGCCCCAGGGGACATGTATCAATGCAATTATTTTTTTTTTTAAAACATACGTTTTTTTTTCGAAAGCAGTGATTTGTTTAATGCTTAACCACTTCAGCCCCGGACCAATTGGCAGCCAAAGGACCAGGCCCCTTTTTGCAATTCGGCACTGCGTCGCTTTAACTAACAATTGCGCGGTCATGCGACGTGGCTCCAAAACAAAATTGGCGTCCTTTTTTTCCCACAAATAGAGCTTTCTTTTGGTGGTATTTGATCGCCCCTGCGGTTTTTATTTTTTGCGCTATAAACAAAAATAGAGCGACAATTTTGAAAAAAATGCAATATTTTTTACTTTTTGCTATAATAAATATCCCCAAAAAATATATAAAAAAACATTTTTTTTTTCCTCAGTTTAGGCCGATACGTATTCTTCTACATATTTTTGGTAAAAAAAATCGCAATTAGCGATTATTGATTAGTTTGCGCAAAAGTTATAGCGTTTACAAAATAGGGGATAGTTTTATAGCATTTTTATTAATATTTTTTTTTTTTATTAGTAATGGCGGCGATCAGCGATTTTTATTGTGACTGCGACATTTTGGCGGACACATCGGACATTTTTGACACATTTTTTTGGGACATTTGTCATTTATACAGAAATCAGTGCTATTTAAATAGCACTGATTCCTATGTAAATGACAGTTGTAGTTAGGGGGTTAACCACAAGGGGGTGGGGAGGAGTCAGTGTGACGTGTTGTGTTGTGTTTACTGTAGGGGGGCGTGGCTGTACGTCTGACGTCATTGATCGGCGTTCCCGATGACAGGGAACCGCCGATCACTGACAGTCAGTGTAGGAAGCGCGGGGAGAGGTTTGTTTACATAGACCTCTCCCCGTTCTTCCGCTCCGTAACCCGATCGCGGGATACCAGCGGCGATCGGGTCCGCTGGTCCCGCGGCGGGGGTCACGGAGCTCCCGACCGGGTCGCGAGCGCGCCGCTAGCGGCGCGCGCGCGACCCACGGGCAGGTACGTGATTCTGCCTGCCCGTGCCATTCTGCTGACGTATATATGCAGTGGCCGGTCGGGAAGCGGTTAAAGTGTAACAATAAAAATGAAATATTCCTTTAAATATTGTGCCAGGGGGGGTGTGCCTGTAAAGTGGCACATTTTTACCGTGTTTAGAACAGTACCACAGCCAAATGACATTTCTAAAGGAAAAATTGTCATTTAAAAGTGATCGCGGCTGTAATGAATGGTCAGGTCTCAGCAATATAGATAAAACTCATTGGAAAAAAGGGCATGGGTCCCCCCCCCCCCAGTCCATTACCAGGCCCTTTGGGTTTGGTATGAAAATTAAGGGAACCAAAATGTAAAAAAAAATGACCCCGCCCCCGTGGCATCAGAGGGGGTGGGGTCCCCCATTTACATCACCAAGTGGCCAACCCTCAGCTATATAACAGCTGTCATCCAGAAGAAGCATCATTCGGCGGGAGCCTCCCATGGAGGCGAAACGGTTGCGCCTTTTTTTTCCGGTCCGTTGGGCTGCGTGAATTTACATCGCTGGACATTTTATTTATTTATTTTTAAATAAAGGACTTGTCCCAAGCTGTCTCATCTTTTTCACAATTTTTTACACTTTTTTTGTGAAATGGTAGGGGTACAATGTACCTCGTTACCAATTCACATGGGGGGGCCAGGATCTGCGGGTCCCCTTGTTAAAGGGGGCTTCCAGGTTCAGATAAGCCCCCCGCCCACCGACCCCAAAGCACCCTCCACATGTTGAGGGCATGTGGCCAGGTACAGTTCAGGAGGGGGGCGCTCTCTCGTCCCCCCTCTTTTCGTGTTCGGATAAGGGTCTGGTATGGATTTTGGGGGGAACCCTACATCATGTTTTTTAAATTTTGGCGCAGGGTTCCCCATAAAATCCATACCAGACTCTTGGTATGGATTTTGGGGGGGATCCCTATGCCATTTTTTTTAATTTGGCGCAGGGTTCCCCTTAATTTCCATACCAGACCTGAAGGGCCTGGTATTGATTATGGGGGGACCCCCACACATTTTCTTTTTTAATTTTTGTTTCGGGGTTCCCCTTAATATTCATACAAGACCCAAGGGGCCTGGTAATGGACTGGGGGGAGACCCCATGCCATTTTTTTCAGTGAGTTTTATCTATATTGCCGAGACCCGACAATTCATTACAGCAGTGATCAGTTTTAAATGACAGAATTTCCTTTAGAAATGTCATTTTGCTGTGGTACTGCTCTAAACATAGGAAAATGTGCCACTTTACAGGCATACTATAGACACTACCCAGGAATGATATTTAACCACCTCAATGCAAGGCATTTTCACCCCCTTCCTGCCCAAGCCATTTTTCAGCTTTCAGCGCTGTCACACTTTGAATGACAATTGCGCGGTCATACAACACTGTACCCAGATGAAATTGTTATCATTTTGTCCCCACAAATAGAGCTTTCTTTTGGTGGTATTTGATCACCTCTGCGTTTTTTTTTTTTTTTGCTATAAACAAAAGAAGAGTGACAAGTTTAAAAAAAAAACTTTTTGCTATACTAAATATCCCCCCAAAAATATATAAAATAATTTTTTTCCTCAGTTTAGGCCGATACGTATTCTTCTACATATTTTTGGTAAAAAAAAAAAAAATCGCAATAAGCGTATATTGATTGGTTTGCAAAAAAGTTATAGCGCCTACAAAATAGAGGATAGATTTATAGCATTTTTATTATTTTTTTTTTAACTAGTAATGGCAGTGATCTGCAATTTTTATCATGACTGTGATATTGCGGCAGACATATCGGACACTTTTGACACATTTTTGGGACCATTCACATTTATACAGTGATCCGTGCTATACAAATGCATTGATTACTGTATAAATGTGACTGGCAGGGAAGGGGTTAACACTAGGGGGCGCTGAAGGGGTTAATATGTTCCCTGGGAGTAATTCTAACTGTAGGAGGAGGGGATTCACAAGGGGAGGAGACCGATCAGTATTTCTCTGTACTGAGAACACACCATCGGTCTCCTCTCCTCTGACAGGACCGTGGATCTGTGTGTTTACATACACAGAGCCACGGACCTGCTGTGTTACCGGGCAATCGTGGGTGCCCGGCGGACATCACGGCCGCCGCCTGGCACGCGCATCGGGAGCCCTGTGACAAGGCCCGCGCGCGCACATGGCCGGCGCGCGTGCGCTCCCTAGAGGGCCGGGAAGGGGAGGGCGTCATATGACGCCCTCCCGCCACGAGAGCTGCGCCGCCTGGCCGTCAATTGACAGCCGTTGGTCGCTAAGCAGTTAAAGGAATATTTCATTTTTATTGTTTCACTTTATGCATTAAAAAAAAATCACTGCTCCGGAAAAACGGCGTTTTAAAAAAAAAAAATTTGCATTCATATATGTCCCCTGGGGCAGGATCCAGGTCCCCAAACACTTTTTATGACAATAACTTGCATATAAGCAAGAACACATTTGATTTTTCATGTTAGTGTCCCATAGACTTTAACGGTGTTCCGGCGGCTTTCAAATTTTCCCCGAACACCGCATATTGTTCGGTGTTCGCAGAACATCCGAACAACCAAAGTTTGCCACAAAATGATGCTCGGGCCGAACCGTTCGCCCATCCCTATTATCTACCATCCAGCTTTATACATATATTTGTGGCTTTTTACCCTTCCATTAGGTATGTTTAATTTGTGCATTGTTAGACTTGATACGTGTTATTGGATGTTTGTTTCAAATTTATATAATACTACATTCATCCTGATTCTTATAATGATTCAATTCAGTGAATGCGAGCAAGCTGCCTCTGTTGCCTTCTGCTTGATAGCCATTGATCTTCTGTGGGGCTTGAGGTCTGGGTTGGGCTGGTCTGCACCACTGAGCCATTACCTGTCAGTCTGGACATCCAGTTATGCTCATATCTTTGTAAATGCATTATACTTGCTTTGAATGTCATATGAAAATAGTAAAATCATGTACAATCTGGTTAAAATTTATATAAATTTCATTATGCATTTTCTTAATTTTTTTGTTTTTTTTTGATGTATGTAGGATTGCTTCCACTTCCTTAACTCCGATGAAGACGTTATATAAGTTGAAACGCGTTGGGTTGACTTGGTGGATATGCAACTATTTTAATAATTTCATGTGTCCCTGCAGTATATGTATATTTTGGGAATGGTATAAGATCAGGACGTGAATTGTCTAGCCAATTCTAAATCTGTTGTTCAATAAAAGTTTTTTTTTACTTTTTATACACCAATTTGTAATTGTGTGATTTGTATTGCTGCAACAAAGTCCCATTGGAGATATCTTTTGTCTAATATATACACAGAATACAAACACACAATTCATTTCTATTTTTTTAATATAATGAGGTGTTTTACAAGGTAAGGGCTCACATGTACATTAATGTGCAAGCACGAGTTCTGTTTTTTTTTTTCCTGCACATGAATGGGTATTCTTTGTAAAAGTAAATTTACACTTTGTTTCAACCTATTCACTAAGATAAGTGAAATTTTGCTTTTCAAACTGATAAATTAATTTGAAAGTGACCAGGCTCCTTTAGCAAATCAGGGTCACAGTATTGTGGGCCTCTGCTACAGTTGCCTAAATGTAATCGGTTTCATTGAGAAAGTAGGACAAACATCACAGTTTGGTGACCCAAAGGACACTGCCTTATAGCTTGCTTTGCATAGGGTCAATCTATCAATTGCAATGACAACTGGCACTTGACAAGGACCCCTGTGCAAATTTGTATCTAATTTATAAATGCTAATTGTTATCATGAATATGTTAAACATTGCAGCCAAACACCAACCACCTAAATGAAGGTCACGGCTAGATTAGATTCCTGGAGTTTTGTTACAATGAATCTACACTGGTTTTGATTTGACTGGTAAAATTAGCCTATAGGGGCTTTCTATTAACTTTGTTCCAAGAATTTGAAAGTAACATTAGCTGTTAATTGTTAGGGGTGCAGCACCAGCTCTCCTGATATTGAATGGTGACGGCAGTAAAATGGTTCTGTTAAGACATTTTTTTGCCAGCTACATTATTTACTGCTCATTTGGCCTCTGGGTTTCTCCTTGGATCTGTCCTCAGTTGCCATTCTCTCGTTTCCATCTCTCTGACATTTTCTCCTTCATGGTTTCCAGCTATTCCCGAACCGCAAAGGTAGTTTAAATTCTGTCTAAAATACCAGCTCCCTCAGGCAAACAATCTGTGCCCGGACTGTTAAATGGGCCCCAAAGTCCTGTATCTTTGTCATTAATATAACCATAAAAGTCCATTCCAATAGGTCATAGAAAGAGATTTGAAATGCTATAAAGTTACAGGTGAACTGAACTGATCTCTATGTTTTACTGTAAGAAAACTTGCTTTGTAAAATCTCCAATGAAATACAGCATGTTATATAGATAGCTTACTGGTTTTGGCTTTTACAAGCAGTAGTGGTGCATACAGTTGTCAGACAAAGTTTGTAAATCCATGGAAGTCATGAGTGGGAATGAGGGCAAGGGAACCATTATCATGCTCCGCAATCAGAGTGAATTAGTAATGGGTCTAAGGTTCCCCTTACTAGTTCACTCTCATTGCAGAGCATGAAAGCCAAATGGTTTCATTATTAAAAAGTTGGATCTTTATCTAAAGCATAATAGAAAATTTCAACAGCTATAACAAAAGCTTTAAAAAACACATACACAATAAGTGATTCCATTGTTGTACTAAACAAATTGTCTAAACAATCAAGGTCATGGATAAAAGTATTAGAACTCTTCCTATTAGTGACTAATAGATTCTGTTTTGGCAGTGACCTCAAACAAGATTTCTGAACAGTTATTATGAGGTATTCGAGAGCACATTTCTTTACAAAACTGTTTCAGTTCAGGTACTTTAAAACAAAAAAAAATGCTTTGATTGAGTGGTGGCCTTTAATAAATCATAATATGGTCTGGACAAAGACAATTCTTTGACAATTAAAATATATAAACCTACCCAATCACTCTATTCTTATGCATCACCATAATAACTGAGCAACTGCTATTTTTCTTAGAAGGTGAGAAATGCCAGCCCTTGTATTTCTGTCATTAAGGTGTACTTTTAAGGTATAGTTCACAACATGCCCATAGGCAGGTGCCTACAAGAGGGTTACCATGTTTTCCTATGTGAGTTTCTTCTGTCTGTGCACATACCCTCAAGCTAATGTAGCCTGCCAAGTGTAACATGTTACAATGTCTTGATGATTCACTGTGTCCTTAGGTTGGCTTTGGAGTTTTCAGCAAGGTTACCACCCCCTACAGCTCAACTCAAATAAAAGGGGCTGTCTGCAAGCCCATGGGAGAAAGTTCCTGGGAATATTGCCAAAATGTAGCCTGTTACTCTGTTGGAGTGATAACCCCCTTTGGGGTGGTTGGGAGCCCAATCAGGGTTTATAGTGAGGGTCTTGAGCCTGGAGACCCAATGGGCTTGCAGCTGTTAATCATGAACTTACTGCCTTTAAAGATTATTGCTAATCATGGATTCTAAGAGACTTGCTGTCATGTACCTGGTGATAGAACCTGACAGGGAGAGGAAAGTGATTTCTTACACCTCCGGCTTGGTACCCCTGATAAGGTAAGATGAGATACAAGAGCCTGGAGTGGCACGAGTGCCTGGCAGATTTAGTGATGGCAGTTGCAGACGAGAGACCTTTGTGCACTTGGATGCAGACTTGAACGTGAAGCAGGGCAGCAGGCACTTGGCGGCTGGCAGGTTACAGGCAGCAAGGCAGGCCAGCAGGTGGCAGACAGCAGGTACTTGGCCAGCTGCAGGGATGGCCTCCACGGGCTGGACACAGAACAGAGTCAGGCAAGCCGGTTCAGTAACTAGTAGGGATGAGCCGAACAACCCCCAATTTGGTTCGCAGCAGAACATGCGAACAGGCAAAAAATGTGTTCGAAAACACGAACACCGTTAAAGTCTATGGGACACAAACGTGAAAAATCAAAAGTGCTAATTTTAAAGGCTTATATGCAAGTTGCCATAAAAGTGTTTGGGGACTAATAGGCATTCTCTGTCTGGACATAACTATGCGCCTGGGTATATTTTGTCTTTCCTGACACTTGCACTACCTTTTGTGGATTTTTGCCTAAATTGCTTTTTGATTTAAAAGGGATTGCTTTATGCTTTATGCACTTGCCTTCTGCCTAAGGTACACACAATTTATGGGACACTACAGAGAGCTTTGTATAGAAACTGTGTTGAGAATGCCTTTGAGAACTGTACTGTAATCAGCAATTACCTCAATTGTTTGCTTGGTCTGAAGTCTCTTAAAGGGGTGCATGCACAGCGTTTTAAAAGAACAGAGCTTGCATCACAACAAGGGGACTGAGTTAGGCCTGGTACACATGGGCCAAATCTTCCCGTTCAATAGAAACCGGGCAACATTTAGCTATTGTGTACAGTAGAGATACAAAAAACACAGTCACTTCCAGTGCTAATAGGTCTTCCAAGGTAAGGAGTAATAGATGTCAGATAAAATGATGGTGTGAAAGGTATATATGGTATTCCAGAACTAGGTGGATGCTGCCTTCCTAAGACGGGGTAATCTGAAAGGAACTACAAGAAAAACAGTCATGGAAGGCGTGTATACCTAGTGCATTACTAGAGATAATTTAATAATAATAAACTTTAGTATAAAAGTGAGTATAGAATCAGAATCTCACACAAAAACATTTCCTTTCTGGACATACAGACAAATAAGACATTTCCTAACGTCCACATCATCTACCACAACTTGGACTAGAAAGTTGACTCCATTTGAATCTCTATGCTCAAGCAACACTCCTCAAAAACATCTCATCCCACACACATACTCTAGACTCCAGGACAAAACCATAGCAGGAGCAACCGAAATCCCACGTAGTACATGGGAAAAGGACCTGCAAATGACATTGACAGAAGAAGACTGGGAATTTATTTATACCATTGCACACAAAGGATCAATGAATGTAGCAAACCAATAAAATGGATATAAAATCATAACCAAATGGTACAGGACCCCATCACGACTACACAAATTCTCGCCAACAATACCTAATATATATTGGAGATGTAAAAAAGCAGTAGGCTCCATGATCCACATATGGTGGGAGTGTGAATCCATCCACACTTTTTGGAGGGAGGTGCACTTCATCATAGAACAAGTCACTACATACACTCTGAACTACAACCCCGCTCAATACTTTTTACATCATACTACATTATCCAAACACGAATACCACAAATCCTTGGCCATGCATATGGTCAATGCGGTAAGGCTTTGCATTCCAATCCACTGGAGATCAACAGACATACCAACCATTAAAGAATGGTTACTCAGAATATCCAAAATAGAAGAAATGGAAGAATTGATATTTACTGCCCAAGAACGTATAAAAAAAAATTACAACCACGTGGGCCTGTTGGACTCACTTTAAAACATCAGAATGCTATAAATCCCTCTTCCCCGTGTAGCAACTGAAACTCAGATTCCCCGACAAAAGTACGAACCCACAACCCCCCCTCCCCCCCATGTGTGGGACAGGAGAGGGGACATTCAACTGAAGAGCGGCCCTCACACCCTCTCTCTTTTTTCCCCTCCTCACTCCTTCTCTTCTCTATCGTCCCCCCCTGCCCCCTCCCCAGTCCCCCACCCCCTCATACCTCTTGTTTCTCAATCCCATATAACAATCAAGCTGCAAAAGTTCACACAGCGATATTGTCTACTGAACAGTGTAGACCAACCTATCATCCACTTAAACTCTTCTTGAAACAAGAGAAGTCAAGTTGATTGCCATACCTGCTCTTTTTCACTACCACGAGAAAACCTGTAGATAGTGGTGTAAGTGGTATTGGTATCAGTTGAGAGAAGACTTGATATATTAACCACTTCAGCCCCGGACCAATTGTCAGCTTAAGGACCAGAGGTCTTTTTTCAATTTCGCACTGCACTACTTTAACTGGTAATTGTGCGGTCATGCAATTTTGTAACGAAACGAAATTTGCGTCCTTTTCTTCCCACAAATAGAGCTTTCTTTTGATGGTATTTGATTGCCTCTGTGATTTTTATTTTTTGCGATATAAACGGAAAAAGAGCGAAAATTTTGAAAAAAAAAGAGATTTTCTACTTTTTGTTATAAGAAAAATCTAATAAACTCAATTTTAGTCAAACATTTGGGCCAAAATGTATTCAGCCACATGTCTTTAGTAAAAAAAATGCCAATAAGCGTATATTTATTGGTTTGCGCAAAAGTTATAGCGTCTACAAACTAGAGTACATTTTCTGGAATTTACACCGCTTTTAATTTATGACTGCCTATTTCATTTCTTGAGGTGCTAAAATGGCAGAGAAGTACAAAACCCCCCCAAATGACCCCATTTTGGAAAGTAGACACCCCAAGCTATTTGCTGAGAGGCATGTTGAGCCCATTGAATATTTTTTTTTTTAGTCCCAAGTGATTGAATAAAGACAAAAATAAAAAATAATTTTTTTTTTCTTCAAAAAGTTGTCACTAAATGATATATTGCTCACACATGCCATAGTTATATGTGGAATTGCACCCCAAAATACATTTTGCTGCTTCTCCTGAGTATGGGGATACCACATGTGTGGGACTTTTTGGGAGCCTAGCCGCGTACGGGGCCCCGAAACCCAAGCACCGCCTTCAGGATTTCTAAGGGTGCAAATTTTTGATTTCACTCCTCACTACCTATCACAGTTTCGAAGGCCATAAAATGCCAAAATAGCACAAAACCCCCCCAAATGACCCCATTTTGGAAAGTAGACACCCCAAGCTATTTGTTGAGAGGCATGGTGAGTATTTTACAGCTCTCATTTGTTTTTGAAAATGAAGAAAGTAAAGAAAAAAAATTTTTTTTTTTTTTTTTCAATTTTCAAAACTTTGTGACAAAAAGCGACATCTGCAAAATACTCACAATACCTCTCAGCAAATAGCTTGGGGTGTCTACTTTCCAAAATGGGGTCATTTTGGGGGTTTTATGCCATCTGGGCATTCCATGGCCTCCGAAACTGTGATTGGCAGTGAGAAGTGAAATAAAAAAATTACTCCCTTAGAAAGCCTGAAGGCGGTGCTTGGTTTTTGGGGTTCCGTACGCAGCTAGGCTCCCAAAAAGTCCCACACATGTGGTATCCCCGTACTCAGGAGAAGCAACAGAATGTATTTTTGGGTGTATTTCCACATATGCCCATGACATGTTTGAGCAATATATCATTTAGTGACAACTTTTTTGTAAAAAAAATATATATATTTTTTTTTTTTTTTTCATTATTCAATCTCTTGGGACAAAAAAGAAAAAATATTTAATGGGCTCAACATTGCTCTCAGCAAATAGCTTGGGGTGTCTACTTTCCAAAATGGGGTCATTTGGGGGGGTTTGAACTGTCCTGGCATTTTATGCACAACATTTAGAAGCCTATGTCACACGTCACCCACTCTTCTAACCACTTGAAGACAAAGCCCTTTCTGACACTTTTTGTTTACATGAAAACATTTTTTTTTTTTGCAAGAAAATTACGTTGAACCCCCAAACACTATATATATTGTTAAAGCAAAGGCCCTACAGATTAAAATGGTGGGTGTTGCATTTTTTTTTTTTCCACACAGTATTTGCGCAGCGATTTTTCAAACGCATTTTTTGTGGAAAAAATACACTTTTTTTTATTTTAATGCACTAAAACACACTATATTGCTCAAATTTTGATGAAATAAAAAATATGATCTTAGGCCGAGTACATGGATACCAAACATGACATGCTTTAAAATTGCGCACAAACACGCAGTGGCGACAAACTACATACATTTTTAAAAGCCTTTAAAAGCCTTTACATGATACCACATTAGATTCACGGAGGAGGTCTACTGCTAAAATTACTGCCCTCGATCTGACCTTCGCGGTGATACCTCACATGCATGCTGCAATTGCTGTTTACATATGACGCCAGACCAACGCTTGTGTACGCCTTTGCGCAAGAGAAGGGGGGGCAGGGGTGCTTTTTTTTTTTTTTTTTTAGTTTTTTTTTTATTTATTTAGCTTTTTTATTCTATTTTTAAACTGTTCCTTCCATTTTTTTTTCTTTGTTATGATTTTTATTGTTATCTCAGGGAATGTAAATATCCCCTATGATAGCAATAGGCAGTGACAGGTACTCTTTTTTTGAAAAAATTGGGGTCTATTAGACCCTAGATCTTTCCTCTGCCCTCAAAGCATCTGACCACACCAAGATTGGTGTGATAAAAATGCTTTCCCAATTTCCCAATGGCGCGGTTTATATCCGGGAGGGGGGACATTCCCTCCTACTGCTTGTAAAAGCAGTCTAGAGGCTAATTACCCGCTAGAATTGCTTTTACATGAAAGCCGATCACTGGCTGAAAAGAATGATACCAAGATGATACCTAAACCTGCAGGCATCATTCTGGTATAACCATTCAAAGTCCAGCAACATACTGGACATATATTGTAATCTTTTTTTTTTTTTTTTCATGCAGCCTCTTGGCTGAACGAAAAAAAGAGATTGATTGGTGGGTATGCCCACCATTAGAATACCTCCCTTCATCCACCCACTTCTAATGATGGGCATACATGCACCATTTATATATGCCGATGCATGGGGGCATCCTCCCGCAAAAGTTATGCCGTGTACACACGGTCGGAATTTCGACCGTATGTACGTGGCATTAGGAGCCAATCGCTCCTCCGCCCCCCCTGCTGCCCCCATGCTTCGGCACATATGCTCTTTTTTTTAACTGTGGTGGTGAAATCACCTCCTACAGCGTTGGAGTCGCGGCTTTATGTATCGTGGGAGCAAACGCTGTTGCTGTCAAGATAAATAAATCCGCGCTGCAACTGAATGGCGCACCTGAAAACAAAAAAATGCTTAACACTAAAACACAGTAAACAAAATTACATACCTGAAAAGCAAGCATGATAAAACATGATAAAACATAATAAAACATTGCAGAATAGAATGGAGTAAAAAAAGAGCAACAATAGAGAGAGAGAGAGAACAATAAAACGACAACTATTTTTGTTTTTTTTATTTTTTTGAGATTCACAGGTAAAAAAGCTCCTGACTGTTAGCGACTGAATCAAAACGCTACCACAAAAAAAAATGTTAGCGATCGCAGGGATCAGGCCTGACTCTGCGAACACTGCAGTTATGTGTGCTTAGTGTTTTGTAAGTGACAGTGATCGATCGATACTGCACTTGGGTGGGCTGGGCTGGGCGGAGGGGGAAAACGCAGGTGCTAGCAGGTATCTGGGCTGATCCCGCTAACAATGCGTTTTTTTGGAACCCTAAACTGCTGGGACGCTAGTATAGATCTGATCAGATCAGATATTGATCTGTTCAGATACTATACCACTAAGGGAGGTGTATGCTTTGCGCGTGGGTGTTTGCGGTACTGGCACTAACCTGGGGCGACGCAGACCTTATTTGACCCTAAAACCTAATTGATATCACCCGCCGGGCGATCAGGGGGTTAAACCGTTATTGGGTAATAAATGGCGGGTGCCCTGACAGTATAAAAAAACAAGCTAACTAACCAGCGTCACCCGTAACAGTAATACAAAAAAAAACTGGTTACCTAGCGACACTAATGCAGCGATCAGAAAAACGATCGCTTAGTGACACTGGCAAAAGGGGGTGAAAGGGTTAACTAGGGGCAATCAGGGGGTTAAACCTTTATTAGGTAATATATGGGGGTACCTGACGCTATATAAAAACCTGACGGGGAACCTAAATAACGAAATAACTAACTGGCTAACCAGCGTCACCAGTGACATTTTATACGGTGATCACTGGTGAAAGGGTTAACTCTAGGGGCAATCAGGGGGTTAAAACCTTTATTTAGGTTGTAATATGGGGGTACCTGACCTATAAACCTATTTATGAACCTATATAAACATGGCGGTTAACCTAAAAAAAAACTGGTTACCTAGCGACACTAATGCAGCGATCAGAAAAACGATCGCTTAGTGACACTGGCAAAAGGGGGTGAAAGGGTTAACTAGGGGCAATCAGGGGGTTAAACCTTTATTAGGTAATATATGGGGGTACCTGACGCTATATAAAAACCTGACGGGGAACCTAAATAACGAAATAACTAACTGGCTAACCAGCGTCACCAGTGACAGTTATACGGTGATTACTGGTGAAAGGGTTAACTCTAGGGGCAATCAGGGGGTTAAAACCTTTTTTTAGGTTGTAATATGGGGGTACCTGACCTATAAAACTATTTATGAACCTATATAAAACATGGCGGTTAAAATAAAAAAAAAAATGGTTACCTAGCGACACAATGCAGCGATCAGAAAAACGATCGCTTAGTGACACTGGCAAAAGGGGGTGAAGGGGTTAACTAGGGGCAATCAGGGGGTTAAACCTTTATTAGGGGGGGTGGGGGGCTACCTAGGACCTAAAACTAACTGCCCTGACAGTTATTACAGTCACACTGACACTAAATGCAGTGATCAGTAAATAAATGATCACTGCAATTAGTGACACTGTGACTGGGGGGGGAGGGGGTGATCTGGGGGGTGATCAGGGGGTGACAGGGGGGTGGATTGTGTGCCTATGTGTACTGGTGTCAGTGTACTGTTTGTGCACTAACCTTTACATCTTCTCTGCTCGGCGTTCCGGTCACATAGACCGGCGCACCGAGCGTGACATCACTTCCGCCTTCCTGTCTATACAATAGACAGGAAGGGGAAGCTTTTCATTCGCCAGGAGCGATCGCGAGGGGGTGGCCAGAAACCACTGGCCGTCCCCTCGTCCCGGATCGCTCCTGAAGCGATGCCGACCGTCCCCGCCGGCGGAGGGGGGTCCGATCGGACCCCCCAACCGCCTGAAGAATGGCACGTACAGGTACGTGGTTCTGCCTGTACGTGCCATTCTGCCGACGTATATCTACATGGGGCGGTCGGCAAGTGGTTAAGGACATGCTTATGGAATAAAAAAGGAAAAAAAATGATTTATATTGATTGTAATAAATAGGTTGACATAATAATAAGGTATACTTGATTGTAAATGATCCTCAATGTTCAATTTTCCATGACTTAAGATACAATTCCTCGCACTGTTTTATTCACCATGGAAGCTTACTAGGTTCTACTTGTTAAATGCTATGTAAATGCATTATGTACAATCATTTCAATAAAATCTTTTATGGAAAAATAAAACAAAAATGGCCAGCACAAAGACGGCCCACAACAAGGTAACCTCATAGGTGGAAAAAACCCTGTGTACATCATCGTCCTTACGAGAACACCCCCCATCCTCATTCACCAGATCGCTCCATTCCTGACACACTCTGCACCATGAGGACCAAGTTGACGCACATACTAAATGATGAATTGAGAACTTGGAAGCGGCAATGCAATGCTACACAGCTGCTTGGAACATGGAATTCCGCGCTGCTCAACTTACAGTGCCAACTGATGGAATCTGTTCTACTGGAAACGAGACAAAGCATCAGCCAGGAGTTATCAACTCCTGGAACGTGCACAATTCCATGGAGAGTGCAATGGGAAAACAGTTCCCGAACAGCCAAATTATGCACTAAACCAACCTCCCTCCATTCCACTCGCCAACCAACTCTCAGCACTTCAACGACCCTGACAGCAGGTTTCATAACCAGCAGTGCCTGCCGCATCAGTGAACAGGTCTAGATCAAAATTGTAAGAAACCAGAAAATAATCCCACACTCGCCAGTCTTCACGCTGATCCCGCCCCAGCCCAATATAAGGATGTGATGCCTTATTGCGAGCTGTAGCAGCTACCAGTCGTCTACAAAAAAAAAAAGTGGCCCATGGGCATACTGCAACAAGCAAAATTCAACTTGCCCAAGAGAGACTGCAAAGCATGAAGTTGAATTTGTGTATTTTTTTTTTTGCCTTGCCCGGTGGCAGAAACTGTTCCCTTCAGGTCTTCAAGTTTATCCAAAGGCAAACGAAATTCCATCACCACGGTGTTGATGGCAAAACCCAGAAACCACAACTCAGTGGCCGGGCCCTCTGTCTCGTTAGGGGCCAATGACACACCAAAAAACTGGAAAACATGATGGAGCGTGGCCAAAAGTGAGGCATAGATAATACTTCCAGCAGGCCCTATGCACAAGAAATCATCATGAATGACTGAATTAGGCCAGAAGCATCGCAAATCACCCATTCCTACAAAGGAACTAAACATTTCAAACAAGAAATGGCACAGAACATTGGTAAATATCTGTCCAAAAAAATTCTGCCCTTGCAATTTGTACCCCAGCAAATGGCAACAACTACGATGTACCGGCAACCAACGAAAGGCTGCCGAAATATCAATTTTGGCCATCAATGTACCTTTACCCTACCTATGAACCCACGACACTGCCATATCAAAAGAAGTATAGGACACCATGCAAAGCTCCGGATCAATGGCATCATTCACTGAACCCCCTGTAGGAAGTGATAAATGAGGTGTAACTTATTTTGTTCTTTTTTGGGGATAATACCCAAAGGGGAAATACTGGCAGTGAATCCAATCCATGTGATCCAAAGCAACTTTTAGTTTACCTAAAAATGACCACTGGAAGTAAACAAGATGACTGCAAGCTATCAGCCATAAGAGGAACAACCAGCAACTGGCAGGGTATCAGAAAAACCCTAAGAGAAACCCAGCTGCAACACACGAGCTGCCTTCCTGTTAGAATATTGCTTTAGGAAAGGTGCCATCTTTTCTACCTATACTTCCCTCACCCTGAAAGGGAGGAACCGAACTCTGTGGAGACGACATCGGTTTCATCCAGAGAATGACGTTTTTGTGGTCCCACTGTAAAGAGGGCCGGACTGCCTTGCGCTGACAAAATTGCTCGTCATAGCAAAACCAAGCAACCCAGCATAGACTCACTGGGCTTCGCCGATAGAGTTCAGATAACAAAATAAAAAGAGGGGAGCAATTCTCAGGGGCCTTTTCCCCAAGGACACTAGCTAAAATTGCACACGCCTGCAACCAGTTTGAGAACATACAGGTAATAAACCGATTCCGCCATTTTCTTCCGTCTTCCTACATCCATCTGGTCTAACTGGAAAGTTAAATTTCTCCAATGGCGACAAAGAAATAAATTTACACATACTCACCCTTCCATATACGCTCCTTCACTTCCGGTTTTAGATGCGCACCAAAAGGCCCTTCAAAACACACATACACATTGCATTTTTGCAGCATTTGCCAGACGTACCCCGGTGACTTTGTCAGCCGCTTTGTCGTCCGAAGCCTTACCGGCTGTAGTCACCACAGACGCTGCCAGCCGCTGACTGGAGGAATCCGATGGTCCCACACCTGATCCCTGCTGAGCTGTCAACTAAGCCTCCTGGAGCCCCCTTGAATAGAGATAGAATAAGAACAAGAAAAAGGACATGAAACAAAAGGCTCATCTGGCTGCTTCTGTCCCTCAGGACATCCAGCTGCAGATCCAGGTCCCCGTGCAGCACGCGGGAGTTCAACATCTTCAGAGCCACTGAGCACCCCTTCAGACCGGCTCTGTTCATGAAGCCACGCTATCGCTCTCTCCCCTCAGCAGGCTCCAGGGTGCAGGTGCTGGCCCCAGAGGCCAGCGGGCGCCCGCTGATGATGTCTGCAGCCACTAATGCCACACCAGAACCCCGGGCGCTCCCTCTCCTACTCCCCTGCTGGGCTCTGTGAGGGGTGGAGAAAGCCTCACCAGTGACGCCCGGCTCCTTCAATCCACGGCGCACACTCTGCGATGCCTGGACACAGGGAAAAGCTGCCACCCGTGTCTTCTGTCACTGGGGGCCCTGGCCGCTTCCACACCGGGCCACACTAGACATAGGCAGGGAGCCTGTATAGCCAGCCGCACCTTCCACACTGCGAAGGTGTGAGGGCAGGGGAGTGGCTGCCAGATGAAAACACTCCTGCTCTGGGTTTGCCACAGATGGGGATTCCTCCCAACTCACACACCGGGGAAGCAGGGATGCTCTTAGCTGGTGGGGTCAAAGGGTCCCTTGAGGGGCTCCCAGAATCAGGAATGAAGCGCTCAGAAGGCCTAGACCTCCTAGCATGTGAGTGACTAAAAGAGGGCCCAGGAAAGACCTGCCTGATAGTTTGTCCTGTAGCCACTCAGGGCCTCTGGCCACAGCCGCAGCTTTAAGCTGGGACAGCATGTTGTCCAAGTCACCAACCTTTTGTTCTACCTACAGGTTATGTCCAGGAACAAAGGAGAAAACTGTCTGATGCTGTGAAGAGCTCTGACTAAGCTGTGACACGATCCCCCTGTTAGCAGAGTATTAAAATAATGCTGGAAGTTTGTTGTATGCAGTAATACGGCTTATCAATGCATGTCTTTACAGAATGGAGAAACATGAACACTGGAACAAGGAGCATCCAAGTACATAGAGAGGGGATAGACAAACATCCTGTTATATCATAGATAACATAACTATACACTATAATACTACAGCGCCACCTGCTGCTTGGACAGGCATAATGCATATGCAGTATATAGTCAGTTTATAAACAACTTTTCTGTTGTACTTTTCCAACACCCCCTCCTCTCTACCCACTACAGGACACACCCTCTGCCTTGAACTCTTCAATCTGCTAAGCAGACTGCAGCATATCAAAATCACCCACTAATACTCCGCCTCTTCTGCAGGCCCCAGTCATGCTAGCCCTCCACCTAGTTTCACTCAGCTCCATGCCATGTACTGGACAATGATCCTACATCCTATGCAGCCAATGTCATTAATAAATATTTTCAGTGTAAAGAAGAACAAGGAGGCCTGGAAGTGATGGTTTGGCCCCCACAGAGCCCTGATCTCAACATCATGGAATCTATCTGGGATTATATGAAGAGACAGAAGGATCTGGGGAAGCCGGCATCCCAAGAAGATTTGAGGTTAGTTCTCCAAGATGTTTGGAACAACTTACACGCAGAGTTCCTTCAAAAACCATGTGCAAGTATACCTAGAAGAGTACACGTACAAGTATTGATGCTGTTTTAAGGGAAAAGGGTGGTCACAATAAATATTGGTTTTATTTAGATTTCTCTTCTGTCCTTTTTTCTAATTGATAAAAATAATATAATACTTCTATTTCTGAAAGCATTCCTAATACACAGCATTTTTCACACCTGCCTACATTTTTTTGCACAGTACTGTATGTGTATAAATATCAGTAGTAATAATCCATAGAAGAACAATAATTAAGTAATAAGCACAACATAAAAAGAGTCCAAGAAAAGTCCCAATACATATGTGCAAATGTGCAAAAAAATACTCTTCAATTGTGTATCCAAGGGACAGGACCTCAACCAACTCCTAAGTGCAAATGCTCACCTACAATTATGACCCTCTCTACCAAGGTCAAATCAGCATATCTGTGAAGGTGACTATGACAAAGAAAAAGCAGCTAACATCTTCACCCAGATCCAGCCTGTATAAGTCTACAAAGCCCAGTTCCATATCCACCTCAATCAGGCATCCATATAAAACCTTCAGGCTCAAATATAAAAATAACAATCCATAGTGCTTATTAGGATAAGTAAAATCTATTTATTAAAACCACAATGCATTCCCATGTAAAATGGCAAACAAAGGTAGTCCCCTCAAACACTTAAGCCTCATACACAGGATCGGATTGTTGGCCAACAAAACCGTGGAATTTTGTCCGAAGGGCGTTGGCCCAAATTTGTCTTGTATACACATGGCCACACAATTGTTGGCCAACAATTACGAACGTAGTGACGTACTAGACATACTATGTGGTTTTTCATCTCTTTAGCACCACCCTTTGGGCTCCTTCTGCTAATTTCCTGTTAGTAGAAGTTTGGCGAGTGTTGATTCGCGGATTTCATTTAGCGCTTTTCATTTAGCGCTTTTTATTTCACACTTTTCATTTTGTGCTTTTCAGTTTGCTTCTGAGCGGCCGTTCGTCAACCAGACATGTTGCGGAATCGGAGGAGATAACGTGTTATTTATTATTGGCCTTGGAGTAATTGTTTTGACATAATTTTTTTGGTTGAATAATGATTTGTTTTGGTATATTTTCTATATTTTTGGATGCATAGAATGCAGTTGTTGGTTAAGTTCTATTGGCAGATAGCATGTCTAATTTTATTTGTTTCCTTTTTTTAATGCACAATGACATATATGACACAGATGTCTAAGTCACAGACACCCAGAATGCATACAGGAACTACAAAGGAGAAATCTGACAAGGGATCTAACAGTATCCCCTTGTCCAGTTACTGTTAAGTGTGAATGTTGCATTAAATCCAAAACTACAAGAGCAACACTTCCCAAAGTCAGTTAGAAGAGAGCTTCAAGACCACTTGACTTAGTTCACAGTGACATGTGTGATCCCTTAAACCCACCAACACCTGGAGGCGACTATTCAAGATACACAGTCACCTACCTAATGCAACACAAGAGTGAATTTTTTGACAAATTGCAAGACTATATAATAAAGACTAGTAACAAGTTTCAGAGGAAGCCTCTCATACTTCGGAGCGATAATGGAGGTGAATTCATAGGAGGTAAGATACAAGAGTACTTAAAACAGAATGGAATAGAACATCAAAAGACAGTCCCGTATACACCAGAACAAAATGGAGTAGCTGAAAGAAAGAATAGAACTCTAACTGAAATGATCAGATGTATGCTGACAGACTCTGGACTACCACAAAAATACTGGGATGAGGCAGCCATGACAGCTACATATTTGCAGAACAGACTTCTTTCCAGAAAAGCGGAGAAAACCCCATATGAACTATGGCACAATGAGAAGCCAAGTGTAAAACACCTAAAGCCCCATACACACGCTCGGACAATCCGCGGACCAGGTCGGTCGGACTTTGTCTGACGTACTTTGTCCGATGTTGGCGTTGCGTACACACGGTCGGACTACGTTGTCGGAATATCCGGTCCGGAAGAACGTCGTGACGTAAGTCGTCGTCCACGAGATTACAAAAGGGAAGTTCAGCACCACGTCAGGCACCCGTTGGGCTCCTTCTGCTGATCCCGTGTTTATCGAGAGTTAGTGGAAGTTTGGTGACTTAAGATTCGCGCTTCTCAGTTTTCTGACTCAGATCGTTACTGCTCTTCAGTTTGTGCTTGTCGTGCGTATCTGTTTATTAGTGCGTGTAGTCAGTTCGCATTTGTTGGTCATTGCGTCCTATATCTTGATATAGGACGCTTTGATTTGCACTGCTTATTGTCTGCTCGTTGCTGGTATTCACTTCGTTCTTTCAGGCCTTGCTGTTTATCGGTGCTTTCTGTTTGTCCGTTCTGACCAGCCGACCTTTTGTGACCTTCTGAGCGATGTTTCCCGTGCGTACTCGTCGCCGAGTTCGTGCTGTACGCGGAATTGGTGTCGGGCTTTTAGCTTTGAGCCAAGACCCGTCCATGAACAGAGTGACGAGGAGTATGTGGACCAAGAATTGGTTGCTTCAGCGTGACCAGTTCTCGCACATGCCTTTGCTTCGTGAGATCCGGGAGAATAATCCTGATGATTTCAGGAACTTTCTCAGGATGACGGACCCCGATTTTCACCGTCTTTTGGCTTTGCTGACCCCCTTTATCAGCCGGCAGGATACCTGCATGAGACAAGCCATTACTCCGGAGCAGAGGCTTGTTGCCACGTTGAGGTACTTGGCGACAGGGAGAAGTCTTCAGGATTTGAAGTTCTCTTCAGGTATCTCTCCCCAGGCCCTGGGAATCATTATTCCAGAGACCTGTTCTGCCATCATTCAGGTCCTGCAGGAGGACTATATTAAGGTAACATTTATACTTTACTATTCCCTTCTATGTATGCTCTGTTTGCTAATGACTTGTATTTTTGACCTCCTTCCCTAATTACCATGATTGCAATATGTTCTAATATGCTGTGCCCCTTTTCTCCTTCATGCATTTTTCCCTTCACTTACCTCACCAGCATGCTCTTCTGCCCCAATAGACACCTATGGCCTAGTCACTTAAGCAATGTCTTTTGTCTGCTGCATAGTATTGTTTGCCCCAAAACACCCCCTAAAATATGCACAAATGTTTGCTGTGTGGTTTACTTCATGTAGAGCCCCCTTTTTTTTTTCTTTTGGTGGGGGGGGGGGGGCAAACTCATTAGGAACCCCCTCCCCCAACTGCTCTGTCAGATGGTACCAATCCTTTATCTGCTGGCTTTCCCAAGGTCCATACACACTATATACCTACCTCTTTATAGTGCGCATCTTTAGGGATGAATTCAGCAAAGCATGTAGTGCAAGGGGCTGCCTCCATACATTCCATTTCCTATTTTTTTGTCTTCTTTCCCTCCTATTAGCTTGCTTGGTAATTTAATAATGTCACACTGTGCCTGCCTTTTTTTTGGGGGGGGGGGGGGGTTGAAATGTTATTTGATCTTTCCTGTGGCCTGCCAATAGTGTTAAGTACAGAGGGTCTGGCCAAACTAGCCCACATTATTGAGCCATTTGCCAATCAATGAAGTGCAGAGGGTTAGCTGTCCACCACCCCCCCCCCCAAAACCCTAGTTATTGCCAATGTCCCATCAGAAGTGGGGGGATTGATGGGGGGGTGAGTAATCTGTGAAGGGGAGCCTCTACTTTTCTGTGCAAATACTTTCCAGCCTCCAATTTTATACAATGCTCTTGTTCCAAGATGTTGATTGTCTAATCTGCTTGCAATGTTTAGGTGCAAAGTGACTAATTTTTTTTTTTTTTTTCTTGTTTCACTCCACAGTTCCCTTCCACGCCACAGGAATGGCAGACTGTGGCCTCCCACTTTGCCAGCCGTTGGGACTTTCCTAACTGCGGAGGGGCAATTGATGGGAAACACGTCCGCATCGTCCCACCGCCCAACTCGGGTCCTACTATTATAATTATAAAGGGTTTAATAGTGTAGTGATGTTGGCGGTGGTGTCGGCAACATACGAGTTTATGTATGTGGACGTGGGGATGAACGGCCGGATATCGGATGGTGGGGCCATTACGCACACGGAGTTCTACTGGCGTCTCCAAAGTGGCAGTCTGTGCTTGCCACCTCCAGAGGAGAATGCTGAAGGACTCCCCTTCGTCTTTGTCGCAGATGAAGCGTTTGCGTTGACTCCCCATGTGATGAGGCCGTTCCCGATGAGGACCCTCACCCCGGACCAGAGGGTCTTCAACTACAGGCTGTCCAGAGCCAGAAGAGTTGTGGAGAACGCTTTTGGCATCCTGGCCAGCCGCTTCCGCCTGTTCCTGACGGCATTTAACTTGGCGGAATACAAACTGAACCACATAGTTCTTGCCTGTTGCATATTGCACAACTTCCTCAAAAGACATAACAGGAACTATGTGGTGCCCGTTGGCCCAGATGTGGAGGGCCCTCCAAATGCGGAACTCACAGCCCTTCGAGTGGCACGTCCAGGCTTGCCCCCTCTAAATGCCCGTGTTGTCCGGGACCAATATATGGAGTACTTTGTGGGTAGGGGGGCCATTGCTCTGCCTGACGATGTGTGAGAGGCATTTTTTAATAAATCTGATATTTTAACCAACCTATGATTTCTTGTCATTTCAGTCTTCTTTTTAGCTTATTTTACTTTGACATTTTTTCCCTTTGCCTTCGACAGTGGGAATGCACTTTCTGGGCAAAAGGAGGTAACAGTCTCTTCTTCCCAAAAAGATTATTCTCATGTTGTGTGTTTGCTACCTAATCTTTGGTCTAGAGAAGGTTTGTACTGCTTAACTGACACCCAAAATACTCCTTTTCATCACCAGGTCTGACATGTGTGTATTCTCCAAAATGCTGTGCTCCGTGTTTTCGTACAAAGCACTGTGGGTGTCATTTACATAAGTCAAATCCGCTATGCTCTACAAGTGCAGTGAAAAAGTTCCCTGGGAAAGAAAATTGCAGTGCAAAGTGGATTTGCCTTTAGTAAATAACACCCATTGCCCCCCATATCCTTTACATTTTACATACATAATGCATTGTGTTTTTTAAATAAGGAAGCCACACATTTAGAAAAATAAAAGTTTACTAGGAAAACATTCCCAAGTGCGTTTACAATCTTCACGCCAAAACTGACAACATCTTGGTTATTTACAACATTGTTTACAAACATTCCGCAATTGGTAAAACCAGGCATGGAGCAAAACAGAACCTAGGAACTTGGAAAGTTCAACTTTGTAAAGTGAAGACAAGATCAGACATGACTATATGTTCAAAGTGTGTTTGATCTTGCCTTCATCACATGGGGGGGTCACCCCCGAAAAGTGGAAATTTGGAACATGCACACAATTTGGGTCTGAAAATGGTCATTAGATGGGAAAACACATGCCTAGAAGCTTCAAAAGTGCCATTTTCCATCATGGGGATGAATGGACGTTTTTTGGGGGTGCAACCCCTTCACCACAACCACTTTTGTAGTCCGTAAAGTGTTTGCACCCCCAAAAAAACGTTGCCATTCATCCACCATGGTGGGAGCTAGCACATGTGGACACAATGTGTGCATGTTCCAAATTTCAGACAGTTTTTAAGTTGCAAATGTGTTCAGAAGCAGGCACAAATGTGTGTTAATTACTTGGTGCGTTTTCATATTTTTCCTAAAACATCAATGATGTTCTTCAATTTTTGTTGAACATCATTGATGTTTTGCTTTATGTAATCTAGATCTCGATTGCAGACCATTATCTCTCCGATGAGTACGTGGGCACTCTCTGTGGTAAAGTGCGATTTTTCTTCCACAACATCCACGTCACCTAAAAACCACAAACAAACAAAAATGGGGTGTTGGAAATGAGGCAGCCATACATGGATTAGCTTACCAGTAGCTGTGTTCTCCCACACTCACCTGTTGTGGTGACAATTTCTAGACATGTGCGATTCGTTTCGTACGAATTCGTAATTCGTACGAATTTTTCGAAATTCGTACGAATTTACGAATCTGTAGTACGAATTTTTTTTTTACGAATTCCGTACGTAATTCGTTAGTAAAGTTACGAATCGTTACGAATCGTTACGAATCGTTAACGCGGCTAATGAATTGTTGGTTCTCATAACACAGAGAACAATTCGAATCCAACTACAAATATCGAATTTCAATTTCAAGTTACGAATCGTTACGAATCGTTATGAATAGTTACGAATCGTTAGTAAATCCAACTACCAATATCGAATTTCAACTAATTTGAACGAAATTATTATAGCAGATATAACAAATGAATTCGAATGACAAAGTGTCATTTTTGCAGAAAAAAAAAAGCGTAGGGGTCCCCCCAAATTCAATAACCAGGCCCTTCAGGTCTGGTATGGATATTAAGGGGGACCCCAGCCAAAAAAAAATAAAAAAAATGGCGTGGGGTCCCCCCCAAATATCCATACCAGACCCTTCAGGTCTGGGATGGATTTTAAGGGGAACCCCGGCCAAAAAAAAAAAAAAAAAATGGCGTGGGGTCCCCCTCAAAATCCATACCAGACCCTTTATCCGAGCACGCAACCTGGCAGGCCGCAGGAAAGGAGGGGGGACGAGAGCGGCCCCCCCTCCCGCCTGAACCGTACCAGGCCACATGCCCTCAACATTGGGAGGGTGCTTTGGGGTCCCCCCCAAAGCACCTTGTCCCCATGTTGATGAGGACAAGGGCCTCATCCCCACAACCCTGGCCGGTGGTTGTGGGGGTCTGCGGGCGGGGGGCTTATCGGAATCTGGAAGCCCCCTTTAACAAGGGGACCCCCAGATCCCGGCCCCCCCCCTGTGTGAAATGGTAAGGGGGTACAAAAGTACCCCTACCATTTCACCAAAAAAGTGGCAAAAATGGTAAAAATGACAGGAGACAGTCTTTGACAATTCCTTTATTAAAATCTTCTTTCTTCTTTCTTCTGGTCTTCCTTTCTTCATCTTCTCCTTCCGGCATCTTCTCCTTCCATCTTCTTCTTCCTTCGATTCGCTTCTTCTTCCTCCGGTCTTCTCGTCCTTCTCGTCCGGCGTCGTCCTTCTCGTCCGGCGTCGTCCTTCTCGTCCGGCATCGTCGTCTCTTCTCGCAGGCCGCTCCTCGCAATGGGAGGCTCCCGCTCTGTGAGGCTTCGCTCCGGGTGACAGGTCTTTTATAACGAAGGCACCTGGTGACCCCGCCCCCTCTGACGCACGGGGACGTCATGTGGAATTCCCTATGGCTTTCCCCATGACGTCAGAGGGGGGCGGGGTCACCGGGTGCCTTCGTTATACAAGACCTGTCACCCGGAGCGAAGCCTCACAGAGCGGGAGCCTCCCATTGCGAGGAGCGGCCTGCGAGAACAGACGACGATGCCGGACGAGAAGGACGACGCCGGACGAGAAGGACGAGAAGACCGGAGGAAGAAGAATCGAATCGAAGGAAGAAGAAGATGGAAGAAGATGGAAGAAGATGGAAGAAGATGACGGAAGGAGAAGATGAAGAAAGGAAGACCAGAAGAAAGAAGAAAGAAGATTTTAATAAAGGAATTGTCAAAGACCGTCTCCTGTCATTTTTACAATTTTTGACGCTTTTTTGGTGAAATGGTAGGGGTACTTTTGTACCCCCTTACCATTTCACACAGGGGGGGGGCCGGGATCTGGGGGTCCCCTTGTTAAAGGGGGCTTCCAGATTCCGATAAGCCCCCCGCCCGCAGACCCCCACAACCACCGGCCAGGGTTGTGGGGATGAGGCCCTTGTCCTCATCAACATGGGGACAAGGTGCTTTGGGGGGGACCCCAAAGCACCCTCCCAATGTTGAGGGCATGTGGCCTGGTACGGTTCAGGCGGGAGGGGGGGCCGCTCTCGTCCCCCCCTCCTTTCCTGCGGCCTGCCAGGTTGCGTGCTCGGATAAGGGTCTGGTATGGATTTTATGGGGGACCCCACGCCATTTTTTTGGGCTAGGGTTCCCCTTAAAATCCATCCCAGACCTCAAGGGTCTGGTATGGATTTTGAGGGGGACCCTACGCCATTTTTTTTTTTTTTTTGGCTGGGGTCCCCCTTAATATCCATCCCAGACCTGAAGGGCCTGGTTATTGAATTCGGGGGGACCCCTACACATTTTTTTATCAATGACTTCAATGAATGACAGTTCTCTGTATTACGGATCCGACAATTCATTTGCCGGCAAATAGCTGCGAGTGATTTTAAATAGCTTTTTTTTTCCTGCAAAAATGACACTGCGGGAACATTTCTCTATATTAGATATACTGAATCTCGAAGCATTCGTTATATCCGCTATTATAATTTCTTTCATATTAGTTGAAATTACATATTTGTTAGTTACAATACAACATTCGAATTGTTCTCTGTATTGCGGGAATCGGCAATTAGCCGCGAGTGATTTTAAATGTCTTTTTTTCCTGCAAAAATGACACATTGTACAGAGAGAGTTCTAAACACAGGAAACCTGCGCCCTTCTATATACTATATACTCTATAGTATGCCTATGAAGGGGGTCATGTTTCCCGTGCTTAGAACTCTCTCTGTACAATGTGTCATTTTTGCAGGAAAAAAAGACATTTAAAATCACTCGCGGCTAATTGCCGATTCCCGTAATACAGAGAACAATTCGAATACAAGTACTAACAAATATGTAATTTCAACTAATATGAAAGAAATTATAATAGCGGATATAACGAATGCTTCGAATGCTTCGAGATTCAGTATATCTAATATAGAGAACTGTTCCTGCACAGTGTCATTTTTGCAGGAAAAAAAAACTATTTAAAATCACTCGCAGCTATTGCCGGCAAATGAATTGTTGGATCCGTAATACAGAGAACTGTCATTCATTGAAGTCATTGATAAAAAAATGCGTAGGGGTCCCCCCAAATTCAATAACCAGGCCCTTCAGGTCTGGGATGGATATTAAGGGGGACCCCCAGCCAAAAAAAAAAAAATGGCGTAGGGTCCCCCTCAAAATCCATACCAGAC
The DNA here is from genome assembly GCA_028564925.1 of Lithobates sylvaticus. NCBI lineage: Eukaryota > Metazoa > Chordata > Amphibia > Anura > Ranidae > Lithobates > Lithobates sylvaticus. The sequence continues at coordinate 132,387,274 of CM053038.1, forward strand.
CCTTGAGGTCTGGGATGGATTTTAAGGGGAACCCTAGCCAAAAAAAATGGCGTGGGGTCCCCCATAAAATCCATACCAGACCCTTATCCGAGCACGCAACCTGGCAGGCCGCAGGAAAGGAGGGGGGACGAGAGCGGCCCCCCCTCCCGCCTGAACCGTACCAGGCCACATACCCTCAACATTGGGAGGGTGCTTTGGGGTCCCCCCCAAAGCACCTTGTCCCCATGTTGATGAGGACAAGGGCCTCTTCCCCACAACCCTGGCCAGTGGTTGTGGGGGTCTGCGGGCGGGGGGCTTATCGGAATCTGGAAGCCCCCTTTAACAAGGGGACCCCCAGATCCCGGCCCCCCCCCCTGTGTGAAATGGTAAGGGGGTACAAAAGTACCCCTACCATTTCACCAAAAAAGTGTCAAAAATTGTAAAAATGACAGGAGACGGTCTTTGACAATTCCTTTATTAAAATCTTCTTTCTTCTGGTCTTCTTTTCTTCATCTTCTCCTTCCGGCATCTTCTTCCATCTTCTTTCATCTTCTTCTTCCTTCGATTCGCTTCTTCTTCCTCCGGTCTTCTCGTCCTTCTCGTCCGGCGTCGTCCTTCTCGTCCGGCATCGGCGTCTCTTCTCGCAGGCCGCTCCTCGCAATGGGAGGCTCCCGCTCTGTGAGGCTTCGCTCCGGGTGACAGGTGACGTGTATAACGAAGGCACCCGGTGACCCCGCCCCCCCTCAGACGTCATGGGGAAAGCCATAGGGAATTCCACATGACGTCCCCGTGCGTCAGAGGGGGCGGGGTCACCAGGTGCCTTCGTTATAAAAGACCTGTCACCCGGAGCGAAGCCTCACAGAGCGGGAGCCTCCCATTGCGAGGAGCGGCCTGCGAGAAGAGACGACGATGCCGGACGAGAAGGACGAGAAGACCGGAGGAAGAAGAAGCGAATCGAAGGAAGAAGAAGATGGAAGAAGATGGAAGAAGATGCCGGAAGGAGAAGATGACGGAAGGAGAAGATGAAGAAAGGAAGACCAGAAGAAAGAAGATTTTAATAAAGGAATTGTCAAAGACCGTCTCCTGTCATTTTTACCATTTTTGCCACTTTTTTGGTGAAATGGTAGGGGTACTTTTGTACCCCCTTACCATTTCACACAGGGGGGGGGCCGGGATCTGGGGGTCCCCTTGTTAAAGGGGGCTTCCAGATTCCGATAAGCCCCCCGCCCGCAGATCCCCACAACCACCGGCCAGGGTTGTGGGGATGAGGCCCTTGTCCTCATCAACATGGGGACAAGGTGCTTTGGGGGGGACCCCAAAGCACCCTCCCAATGTTGAGGGCATGTGGCCTGGTACGGTTCAGGCGGGAGGGGGGGCCGCTCTCGTCCCCCCCTCCTTTCCTGCGGCCTGCCAGGTTGCGTGCTCGGATAAAGGGTCTGGTATGGATTTTGAGGGGGACCCCACGCCATTTTTTTTTTTTTTTTTGGCCGGGGTTCCCCTTAAAATCCATCCCAGACCTGAAGGGTCTGGTATGGATATTTGGGGGGGACCCCACGCCATTTTTTTTATTTTTTTTTTGGCTGGGGTCCCCCTTAATATCCATACCAGACCTGAAGGGCCTGGTTATTGAATTTGGGGGGACCCCTACGCTTTTTTTTTTTTCTGCAAAAATGACACTTTGTCATTCGAATTCATTCGTTATATCTGCTATAATAATTTCGTTCAAATTAGTTGAAATTCGATATTGGTAGTTGGATTTACTAACGATTCGTAACTATTCATAACGATTCGTAACGATTCGTAACTATTCATAACGATTCGTAACGATTCGTAACTTGAAATTGAAATTCGATATTTGTAGTTGGATTCGAATTGTTCTCTGTGTTATGAGAACCAACAATTCATTAGCCGCGTTAACGATTCGTAACGATTCGTAACGATTCGTAACGATTCGTAACGATTCGTAACTTTACTAACGATTCGTAAAAAAAATTACGATTCGTCCGAATTTCGTATTTCGTACGAATTCGAACGGAATTTCGTACACGAATTACGAATTACGAATTTTTTTATATACGAAACGGGACGAAACGAAACGAAACGAATTTTTTGGCAGTTCCCATGTCTAACAATTTCTCCAAGTTCGATGATCTCTCCTTCCTCCTCCTCCTCCTCCTCTGCTTCTGCTCTTTCCCCTTTTTTGGGAGGTGTTGGTTTGGGGGTTTCCTCAGACGGCCCAAGTTTTCGCTCCCCTATGAGAATGTCCAAAAGGAAGATTTAGCAACACAAACTATTGAGGGCAGAAATAGGAAATGACAAACATTGCTTGAAAGTGACGGACACTATTTTAGTTTGGCCAGTTACAAATGTCAACTACATGAATGTAGTCACTTTGTAAAGGTGCTAAACTGACTAGCTTTTTGGTAGAAGTTTGTGTGATGGAGACCCCCCTCTAGTATCCACTGGAGCACATGTGTGGAAAAGGCTAATAAAAAGGGGGTTTGGGTGTCCCAGCACTAGTGCTCTCGAGTCCAGATGGGTAAACAGCTACTGGGTGACCTCTCCTTTACATTGAATAAATTGGCTTTACATTCTGGATGACATTTCTAGGGAGAACAAACTTCCTTTCCCCCAAAAAAACACCAAACATCGTATTATAAGTGGCCGCACGATCGAGGTTGCGTACGATCGAATGGACACACACACGACCATGACAGTGGCAGAAAGATCGAGGCTGAGTACGATCGAATGCACAGACGAACATGAAAGTGGCCATTTTGGAATGTACAACTTTGTAAAAATCAAACCACATGGAGCAGTATGCAAGCAAGAAATCAAACACAAAACACAACTACTTACTTTTTTGAAGAATTCTCTTGATCTTTCTGTACTGATCGGCCTCCCTCAGTTTCAGGTCTGACCAGCGTTTCCTCAGTTGCTCCTTGGATCGTTGTACCCCAAAATGATTGTACAGCCTTCTCACAACTTTAGACATGATCTTGGCCTTGCGGACATTGGGGTTGAGGTAAGGCCCATACTTCCCATCATAGTCGCTCCTCTTTAATATGTCCACCATCTCCAACATTTCTCCAAATGACATATTGGAGGCCTTGAATTTCAGGCTCCGGGATCGGGACGTTTGTGCCTCCGGACTTTCCTCGTCCACCTCCTCGTTGGGGGGATATTTGGGGCGCACCTGCTGTGTCCCCGCCATGTGCTCTCCCCACTGCGCCGTAAAGAGAAGGGGTGGGGAATAGACGAGAAAGATCGTCAGGGGCGGGCGGAGTTTGACGCATGCACACTGTATATAAAACGTCACACGCCTGTGTCGTAGCCACGATCTGGAGACGAGGGGAGAGAAAGCTCACGCACGAGACGATCGCTACAAACGAAGGTACAATTTGACGTTGGTACATAACTAGCCTAGACTGATTAGAACTTGAGGCTTCTTTATGGAGAAGATTAGGAGAGTTTAGGCTGACATTATTTATATTGTTTTGTGTGGCGTTGTGTCTTGCAGAGGTGATGGAGGCGTTCTACAACGTGAGCTTTCTCCCACACTTCATTGATAAATACCGGCAATTCCCCCTCTTATGGCAGGCAAAACACAGGGATTATAGCAACAGACCAAAGAGGTACGCAGCCCTGCTGAAACTGGTGGCATTTGTAAAGCCTACCCTGCCCATGGCAACCGTCGCAAACTTAAAAGTGAAGATCACCAACATGAAGACTACCTATTTCCGGGAGCGCAATAAGGTCCTGAAGTCACAAGCATCTGGAGCTGCAGCAGCTGATGTCCATGTCCCCACGCTCTGGTACTATGACAGGCTCCACTTTCTCAAAGACCAGGCTACTGTCAGGAAGTCACTCTCGACTCTTCCTTGCACGCGTCCTTCCACGCACGCCACCCCTGATGAGGCTTCCGAGGAGCAACCTGGGCCTTCCAGTCAGGAATATGTGCAGGTGCCCAGCTTGTTCCAGGTATAGTAGTTTTGGAACCAGTTTGTTGAATAATGAATGATGTTCAGTTAATTCAGGATCCCCAATTGCTTATTTCCTAACGTGATTGACATATCAACAGACAGTGGTGTGGGAGACATTTTTGGGAAGAATCTAAACTGCAGGGCTGAGAATTGTATGGTTTTGTATTTGAAAACATTTTGCAACAGTCACTAGATGAGAATTGTGTGTGTTTGATGAACAAATAACTGAAACTATGTCCCTTTTTCATACACAGGAAGGCCAGGAGGTGGCTGTGGAAGGTGGCTGTGGAAGGTGGCAGTCAGGAGGAGGCAGGGGGTAGTGGCAGCCAACAGGGGGGTAGGCGTAGGAGCCTGACTGTCTCCCAAGTCTCTCCCCTCCGCCTTCCCTACAGAAGGGCGAAAAACATGGGGGAGGTGGGAGAGTCAGCGCTCCAGCTGATAAAAGATGCCTCAGCCTCCCTCTATGCCACACCCACCTACGAGGAGGCCTTTGCCTCCTTGGTTACAAGTAAATTTACGGGTATGGAGGCGGGGCAACGCAGCATGTGTGAGGAGGTCATCCTCAAAATACTAAATGAGGGGATGGCTGGGGAGATGACTCCCCTCACACATGTTTGCGAGAGTGACCTTGCTCCGCCTCCTCCTCCTCCTTCTACCACCCCACCAGCACCAGCACCACGGCGTGGAAGGAAGCGTACAAGGAAGACAAGAGAGTGATGACCTTGATTCAGTCTGGTCTGAGAGAAGATGGAGCCTCTCGTAGTACCAGAGCCTGGGGACCTAGATGGCATCTGCTGCAGTTCCGGATGTTTTGGACTTCAGGACCAGATTGCGCTCCCTTATTATTTAGATAGGTAGTCTTCATGCCCCCAATTGTTTAAGTATGTAAAATGATGGTTGCCATGGGTGTCCAAGGCTTTGCAAATTCCCCAAGTTTCACCATGGCTGCGTTCCTCTTTGGTCTGTTGCTGAGACCTAAATAAAGGTTTTTTTGATTTGAAATAATCATTGACTATTGTGTTTTACTTTTCTACAATGACAGTTTTTCTTTGAGTAGGCAGGTACATTTCACTAATCCTAAAGTAGAATTAACAAGGGGCACCAACAACCAACAAACTCCTAGTAAATGTAAGCAAGAAATACAAATGTTAATAATGTGGTTTTGCTAAGTTGAGACATACAAACCCCCTCCAAAAAAAAAAAAAAATCTGGGTAAAAAAATAAGAAAGATTGTATTACGATCTGAGTAAAAATAAACATGTAGTGTATAAATGCTGCAAAGTAATAAAGAAGTAAGTTTGTGAGAAGTGCGGGTGAATAGGAGCAGCTAAAAGATGTCATTCTTGTTGCATTGTAAAGAAAAAGAGAATGCGCTGCATTAAAGACATTTTAACATTGCAGCGTGACGAATGTGCTGTGTCGATTAGGAAAGGTAGTTTTACCTGACCGAGCGCTTCCGTCACAGAATTTCTTCTGAGCATGCGTAGCACTTTGTCCGTCGGACAAGCGTACACACGCTCGGATTTGGTGTGATCGGACCGGGTTGACGGGAAATCTTTCCAGCAGGAGATAAGACTTTGTCCGACGGACAAACCGACGAACACTGTCCGATGGTGCATACACACGGTCTGATTTTTCAACAACCTTGTCCGATCGGACCAAATTGATGAAAAAGTCCGACCGTGTGTATGGGGCTTTAGAGTTTTTGGATGCAAAGCATTCATCTACATTCCTGAAGAAAAACGCACCAAACTCCAGAACAGGGAAGACCAAATTACATTAGAAGAAACATTAGAGGTCATTAAAAATTTAAAGAAGGGCTCGGCTCCAGGACCCGACGGGTTATCAGTGCCCTACTACAAATCCTTTTCAGAGACCTTCTTTAACGAAAAAGTGAACGGAAAGCCCCTCAACCCTGACTTAAACACAGCTTTCATCACCGTTATCCCGAAACCTGACAAGAACCCAGAAGATGTAGGAAACTACAGACCAATTTCATTAATAAACAATGATTTGAAAATACTCACAAAAATCCTTGCAAACAGGCTAAACACCTTTATCTGTGCATATATTCACAAAGATCAGGTGGGATTCATTCTAGGTAGTCAGGGACCTGACAAAACCAGAAGAATCATTGACATAGTCTCAATTTTGCAATCTAACTGGCCGGGAGGTTCCAAACAACAGGGTATGCTGCCTTCCCTAGATATACAAAAAGCATTCGACTCAGTGTCCTGGCAATATATATTCATGCTCTTAGAACGATGGGGGTTTGGCGAACGTTTTATGGGGATCATAAAAGCTCTATACTCTACACCAACAGCTATTATCAGATCACAGGGATATCTATCCGCCCCGATTCACATTGCTAGAGGCACAAGGCAGGGCTGCCCTTTATCCCCACTAATATTTGCTATAGCTATGGAGACGCTAGCGATAGCAATCCAAAAGAATCCCGACATTAGGGGGGTAACCTGCGGAGCCCAAGAGCACAAATGTGGCCTTTTTGCTGATAACTAAATTCTCTCCATCACCTCCCCACTTATTTCCCTCCCTAACTTATGCAAGACCTTATCCTCCTTCGCCAACATCTCTAGTCTGCAAGTGAACTACTTCAAATCCCAAGCCCTCAATATCTCTCTCACTCCCGAGATGGTCTCTCTACTCAAATTAAACTTTCAATTTGACTGGAACAACTCAGCTATTAAATACTTAGGCACATCCCTAACTCCCATATTTGACTCTCTTTACAGTAAAAACTACCCTCCCATGTACCATAAATTAGAACTAGACCTAAAATCCTGGTCCAAACAAAATCTTTGCTGGCAAGGAAAAATAAATGCAGTGAAGATGACCCTGTTACCCAGGCTACTCTACCTATTCCGAGCCCTCAACATCCCACTAAGGATGGACCACCTCCGATCCTTCCAAAGCAAAATTCTAAAATTTGTTTGGGGAGGCTCAGGGTATAGGATAAAACAACAAACTCTTTACTTATCACGAAAACAAGGTGGGCTAGGCCTCCCACATCTTCATAGATACTACCTCGCTGCCAGACTTGCCCAACTCTCAGTGATCTACTCAAACAGGGAAAAAACAGACTGGATACAGATAGAATGCCTAGCTGCACCACAAAACACCCTAGATTTTCTACTATGGACCCTCCCCAAAAACAGACCACCTATCATGGCCCCCACACTCTCTCACTCCTTCATGATGTGGGACAAATTAAAGTCAAACCCAAACCTCTCCTCTGACATGAAACCCTTATCTCATCTTTTCCGTAACCCGAAATTCCCACCGGGATTAGACATAAAGGCTTTTCAATGGTGGCTTGACAAGGGGCTGTACCGAATAGGGCATTATTTCACTTCTAAGGGACCCCTCTCCCTTGCACATTGCATCAGTAATCTCGACCTACCGCAATTGGAAAGGTTCCGGTTTAACCAAATCAACCACTTTCAACCAGACCCCCCACAATTCTCCAATTACGAACTATGGTATGGTCAAGCCATGGAGCAGAGAGGAGGGATCTCAGTCATCTATGCGTCACTTTCCCATCCCCTAGGCAAGTCCTCTTACATGCTGGCTTGGGAAGAGGACCTCCAAATCCAGTGGAGCCTGGAGACCTGGCAGTCTGCATTGACCTCTGCATACAAAGGAATCATCAACACTTCTCTAATCGAAGCGAATATAAAAATTATGACCAGATGGTATATGACACCGGCCAGACTGGCTAAAATCTTCCCAACTGCATGAACCCCTATGTTTCAGGGGATGCCAACTTATTGGCACAATCACCCATGTATGGTTTCCGACCCAACTCTCTTCACCACTGTGATGTTTTGCAAGTTCTTTCTTTTTTTCTGCTGTAAGTTACTCTGTTTTATAATTTCTGAAAATAAAATACTTTGAAAGACAAACTCCAGAACAGAGCGTTTGAAGGTATCTTCGTTGGACACAGTGACAATGTCAAGGGTTACAGAATCCTAAATCCCAAAACAAACAAGGTTACCATTAGCAACAGCATAACCTTTGTTGAAGATTTAATAGCCAATGTAATGACAACAACAGAAGCAAGAATAGAAGAGAAAACCAACATTGACCAGCCCATCTCTGTAACTTCTGAACAAACAGTTGAAGTGGGTGCAGACTCAGCCAGTACTGAAAATTTTCAGAGCTGTGGAGTGTTCTTCTAAGGTTTTGCATAGATAATGTACAATCATCCCAGATTAATATACAGTAAAAAATTATTGGAGATTTGGGACTATCTATGGTACATACAAAAAAGAAAATAATTTCATAGAGGTATGATAAAATATCTTGTTTTATTAACATAAAAATAAAGAAAAAAGAAAAAAGTATACACTATTAGACTCTATGTACATCAGAATGTGAATTATAGGGTTCAAAGGTGCTACATACAATTCCTAGTGGAACACCTATATTGTCATACATTCAAAATACACAGGTCATAATACTTGTCCAAACGCTCGACATGTTTCGCCTATAGAGGCTTCATCAGGAGACAAGGATAAGATATATTTGTAGATGGACGAGGATTTTTGAAAGTTATTCCGTATTCTATGGTATGTATACAAAACAACATATTAGTTAATGTACATAAAAAGAAAAAAAAAAGCAGTTTAACAATCATTGAGGCGTTATATATGCTGCATAGGATATGCGATGACCAGGATGTCTAGTGAAGTCTGATTACATATGCATGACTCCCTACCTCCAATGTCATAGGGGTTCTGAACATGGTCAGGCTTCTGAATAGAGGTGCCGATGGTTGCACTGGAGCACCCCCCAGGGGACCCACACAGGGACGTACCCAGCGAACACCACCAGAAAACGTGGCTGGGAAATTGTCGGGGGAGATTGAGATCCTGTTCTTTTTCCAAAAAATGTTTATAGGGCCTGTGGGGTACAAATGTACTTATTGACCACAATTGTATTCACATAAACCATAATCATGCATGCGGTAGGCAAATAGTGCGACCATGCCCAATGTTAATAGTCGGACCATACCTACCTCTACGGAAGCTTGTAAAAATGTGTATTTATGAGAGGCTCGGGTCGGTCAGCCCCCTAGACAGCAAGAACCGAATGGGGGAAGACGGGCGGGAACTTCTGGATCAACTTCTGAAAGATAGCAAAGCAAACAAAAAAGAGACCCCAATAAAGATGCATGGGAACCATATCCAATACATTTTACGGATCCCCACAAAATGGAGGGGGGGTGTAGTCCCCTACCTTATCATGAGGTATATATGGCATCAGAGCATATCAAATTTGATGGCTGGTCAACCCATATACTGCCCCTCAACAGGGGCTAGGTAAGATATCCAATGCCTATAAAAGGGACATTAAGAACAATTGTAATGATTTCCTATAATCGAGATTAAGGTGGGCAAAATGTCCACCGATTAAAGAATTTAGTTAAGTCAAACTACCTGTTTTGGATCGTTCCCAGAGCGTCCCGAGCCTCACGTCCACCTCAGTCTGACACAGCGTCAGACTGGGTTTAAATGGTCTCCCCCCGTGGCGCCAAATGCGCACGGCGTGTGACGTCACGCCGTGCTGACGTCACGCGGACGTAGTGCGGAGGTCAGACGGCGCCTAGCCCAGCACAGGTGACCGGAGTGTTCTTGTGAGGAACTCCTTCCGGTGCACAGTTCAAGTGGGGCTGACCTGACATGCCCTGCTGACAGCAGCCCAAACTGCGCTGCCAGCTATTAGGGCATGACAGTGTCCCTCTGGATGGAAAACTCAAACCCAGTGGCCGGGTCAAGGCTGGCGACCGATCCCCGACCCGGAAGCGTGGCGGGCAGAAAACCACCCTAGGGTGGACATAATCAACCGCGCCACGCCACCGGAACGGTCCGTACAATTCCCCAAAACCCTGGGGTGATCGCTGTATGGGGCACCCCCCATGCATTGTCCCCTGAGGCCCGCGCCAGCGCAAGGTCCATCGGGACCGATGAAAACTTATAAGTAAAAAGAAAGAAAATAATAAAAATAAAAAATAAAAAAGAAGAAAAAAAAAAAAAAAAAAAAAAAAAAAGGGAAAAATTAAAACGGAAAAAAAGGAACACCCTGCAAACACAAATCCACTGCAGCACACAATTCTTATATTTCTATTGTGAAATTATTATTATACATATATTTTTTTAGCTCAAAAATATGTTTACAAAGCAATAGGCATATCAGTTCACACTCTCAACCCCACGTAAGGGGGGGGCAGCATAATATTACACGAACAAGCACGTCTCAGCACACACAGACTGGGGCCATGTTTAGGCCCTAGGTGGCTCACGTATAAGGCCTATCGGTGCTCTATTACTCATACTGGTGGGGAGAGGAGGGGGGGGGGGGGGGGGGGGGAAAGAACGGGAGAAGTGAGAAGTGAAGGGAAGGGGAAGGGAGGGAAAAGGGATAAAGGGAGAGGGAGGGAAGGGAAGGAAAGGAACGGACTAAGGGACCACAGCTGGCAGAGAAGTGAAAAGCCGAAGGTGAAGCTTGAGAAGCCACACACTTAAAGGAAAGGTTTAAAACTGATTCCTTCGTTGAGGCCCGGATACCGGGTGGCCCTCAACAAATAGATCCATCTAGTTTCGATCTGTAAGAGTTTCTTGTCTAGATCACCCCCTCGTTCCTGTTGGGGGAGGTGCTCAAGGCTGTAGAAACCAATAAATTTAAGATCAAAATTATGATATAAGCCTACATGACGGCTAATTGGTGTCTCCATTTTGCGTTTGCAAATTAGTGATACATGATCTCTCATACGGCAAAATAGGGGGCGTTTTGTTTTTCCCACATAGAATGCTCCACATAGGCATTTCATCAAATATACTGATCCTACTGATTGGCAGTTAGTGCGATGTTTTGGAGTCCATGTTCTACCATCTGGCAGATCTATATTTTTGCCCTCCAAAATGAAGCGGCAAAATTTGCATTTGCCACATTTAAATGTACCCGAGACTTGTTTCTTATTATTCTGATCACTTGAATAGTGACTACTTACCAAAGTGTCACGTAATGAACGTGACCTTTTGTATGTAATCTCTGGATATGGTTTGATGTGCTTGGATATTTTTTCATCAGTGGACAATAAATACCAAAATTTTTTATATATGTTGCGTACCTTTTTGTGTTGTCGATTGTATTTGGTAACAACTCTTGTGCTCTCCTGGGTCTTAGCCCGTCTAGGTTTGTATAGTAGGAGTTGTCTATTCATATCCACTACCTGATTATAGGCTTTCCTGAGGCATGTTTTACTGTATCCTCGTAGTAAGAGGCGTTCGCGCAGAAGATTCGCTTCTCGTTGAAAATCATCGAGATGCGTGCAATTTCGCTTTATCCTTAGAAATTGGCTATAAGGGATGCTTTTGATTAATTTCTCCGGGTGAGAGCTGCTGGCATGCAGCATACTGTTGCCTGCTGAGGCTTTTCTATAGAGGGTAGAGCACAGTGTTCCTTTCTCATCAACAAAAAGTTCAACATCCAAAAAGGTGATCCTTTTCTGGTCGTAATTAAAGGTAAATTTTAAATTGTATTCATTATCTTGTAATTCGTCCAAGAATACAATAAGGTCCTCCTTCGATCCCGACCATATCATGAGGACGTCATCAATGTAACGACTCCATGATAAGATTTGGCTAATCGACAGGCTTTTATTCTCATCAGAGAATAGGTCTCGCTCCCATCCCCCCAGATACAGGTTCGCATAGGAGGGCGCACATTTTGCCCCCATAGCGACCCCCTGTACCTGGAGGTAGTGGGAGCGTTTAAATACAAATATGTTATGCATCAACACAAAGCTGAGTAGCTCTAATACAGATTCATTGTATTTCCATGAATCAATGTCTCTTTCTGTCAGGAATTCCCCTATCACCTCGATACCTTTTTTGTGTGGGATCGAGTTATAGAGGGCCTCTATGTCAATGGCTACAAGCCATGCATTTGTGGGGATCTGTAGTCCGTCTGTGCTTTTCAAAAGTTCTATGGTGTCTTTTACATATGAAAATAAGCATTTTACATGTGGATACAGATACTCATCAACCAATTGGCTGGCTTTTTCCGTTAAAGACCCACACCCTGAAATTATGGGGCGGCCTGGTGGCGATGTCAGACTCTTATGTACCTTGGGCAAGGCATAAAACGTTGGAGTGGTAAAAGAGGTCATATCAAGAAAATCATAGGTTTTGGCATCTATGGTGCCATTTATGCGGGCCTTCAGTATTATGTTTTTATATTTGTTCATATAGTAATTTACATGTGAGGCTGGTACCGATCTGTACCAAGTTTTATTTGATATTATGTCCAGGCACATTTTTTCATAATTCTCTATGTCTAGAATAACCAAGTTCCCTCCCTTGTCTGAGGGTTTGATTATAATGTTACTGTTTGTTTTTAGGGTTTTCAATGCTTCTTTGAGTTCCTTCGGCAGATTGGTTTGAGGTCCAGTCTGCCAATTAGTAGATTCTATTTCCTTTGTGACCTGTATAACAAAGGCCCAAATATTGGAATTCCCCTGTAAGACAGGAAAAGATTTTGATTTTGATTTATACGTTTTAGGATTGCCAAAATTTTTGGCACCAGGGGCCGATGGGTCCGTGGGGCGAGGGCAAGACGGAGGGAAATTCACCCCCTGTTGGATGATGGGAGTTGCGGATGGACTAGTAAATGTCCAACCTTCCTCCTCCGGATTGCTCTCGTCCCACAGGTCCATCAGGTCCTGTAGTGCCCTTAGGTCCTCAAAAGTAACTCCTTCTATGTTAGCGTTATTCTGTTCGCCAATGAGAACATCGGGTGATGTTTTATCATAGATGACTTTGTACATCAGGCGACGTGCGAAGAGATGAAGATCCTTTACTAATTCAAACTTGTCTGCATTTTCATCGGGACAAAAGGTAAGACCCAACTGCAATACCTTAGTCTCATTATCTGAGAGAGGATAGGAGGACAGATTAATAATGTCAAACTTGTCCCGACTCACCAAAGCTGGAGAGCCGGGACACGTTATTTTAAAGGCTGACTAGTTTTTTTCATTGGAGTGGTTAATGGCAGACTACGTTTACGATCACTCGTACTACTTGAAAAAATTGGAGCCGTTTTCACCTCCACATGGGGATCTAAGTTAGTCCCTCCACAGGCTTGTCCCTGTGGTGGGTGACCCACCACCAGGGAAATTGAATCAACATTCCTGGTGGGGGTAATGGGTGATACCAGAGAGTGATTCAGTGTACTGTTTGATAAAGTTGTATTCAATGTAGTGTTATTTTTGTTCTGTTGAGAACGTGATTTTTTATCCTTGCTACTCACTTTATCTGACCGTGATCGGCTCTGTAGGCTAGTTTCACTTTCTTTTTTCCTTTTACGTATTGCTCCTTCATGTTGTGATTTGTCCTTCCGCAGGGCTATAGGGGCAAAGGATGTTGAGGAAGTGGACGATGTGTCCAGTTCTCCAAGATCCAAGCTGGGAATTTGTAGGTCCTGATTTATGTTGTTTCTTCTCACAGGGTATTTGTTTATTTGGTTCCATTTGTACGCCTGTTCGTAAGTATATGCTTTTTTGTCACGTTGATATTTATTTTCTTTTGTTTTAATTAAGTTTGTTGCATATTTTGTTAAATGGTCTCTAAGGTTCTTTTCTTTCTCTGGAAAACGAGTGTGAGAGCCCAAGTTGGCATGTTCCTCCTGCCACCTGAGGATCTCAAGATCTATTTCAGCAATGTCTTTATCATATTGTTCGCTTAAAATTTTCATCATTTGCAAAGAACATATTTGCAAATTCTCCTCCCACTGATTTTTAATGTTGGGTTCTACTTTTTTCATGTTCGGGAAAATCTGTATGCGAAGTCCCCAGGGTACTATCCTATTCGATCTATATTTTTCAAAGAATTCTTTGTGCCAAAAGAGGCGAGTCTTTTTTTCTATCAGCCGTTGAAGGCTGGAAAAGTATGTACTCACATCTGCCTCACTGATATCTTCCTTAGAACGGTAAAGATTAACATCTGTTACAAAGCCTGCCCAGGCCTGACCGCAATAATCTGACATGATAAGTATATGGTCTTTTACTCACCAGCTGCTCTTCACCTCTCTGTGGATTGAACTCACCAGCCGCTCCCCTCTCTCCCTGTAGAGGTAACGCACCAGGAGTAAGGGATGAATTTAGGGGGCACACGAAGGGTGTGCGTGGGCCCCGCCCAAATCTTTCCCCACCTATGTGTCTAAAACGTGCTTGTCATGAAAACAAAAAATATACAAAAAAGACATGATTATTTGAAATTCATATCAGAAAGTGTCATACAACGTAAGTCATTACTAACATATACAATTAGATCATAAAAGAAAACTCCAGTCTAGGTATATGTTCTGTATTAATAATAATATTATCAATTTCAATTAATTGGTAAGGGTATAAAGAACAGGCATGGCTAGTGAAAAAGTATCATGGGTGTTTGAACCACCCTGGGTATAGAAATTTTCAGAGCTCACCAGACTGGAGTGTTCTTCTAAGGTTTTGCATAGATAATGTACAATCATCCCAGATTAATATACAGTAAAAAATTATTGGAGATTTGGGACTATCTATGGTACATACAAAAAAGAAAATAATTTCATAGAGGTATGATAAAATATCTTGTTTTATTAACATAAAAATAAAGAAAAAAGAAAAAAGTATACACTATTAGACTCTATGTACATCAGAATGTGAATTATAGGGTTCAAAGGTGCTACATACAATTCCTAGTGGAACACCTATATTGTCATACATTCAAAATACACAGGTCATAATACTTGTCCAAACGCTCGACATGTTTCGCCTATAGAGGCTTCATCAGGAGACAAGGATAAGATATATTTGTAGATGGACGAGGATTTTTGAAAGTTATTCCGTATTCTATGGTATGTATACAAAACAACATATTAGTTAATGTACATAAAAAGAAAAAGCAGTTTAACAATCATTAAGGCGTTATATATGCTGCATAGGATATGCGATGACCAGGATGTCTAGTGAAGTCTGATTACATATGCATGACTCCCTACCTCCAATGTCATAGGGGTTCTGAACATGGTCAGGCTTCTGAATAGAGGTGCCGATGGTTGCACTGGAGCACCCCCCAGGGGACCCACACAGGGACGTACCCAGCGAACACCACCAGAAAACGTGGCTGGGAAATTGTCGGGGGAGATTGAGATCCTGTTCTTTTTCCAAAAAATGTTTATAGGGCCTGTGGGGTACAAATGTACTTATTGACCACAATTGTATTCACATAAACCATAATCATGCATGCGGTAGGCAAATAGTGCGACCATGCCCAATGTTAATTGTCGGACTATACCTACCTCTACGGAAGCTTGTAAAAATGTGTATTTATGAGAGGCTCGGGTCGGTCAGCCCCCTAGACAGCAAGAACCGAATGGGGGAAGACGGGCGGGAACTTCTGGATCAACTTCTGAAAGATAGCAAAGCAAACAAAAAAGAGACCCCAATAAAGATGCATGGGAACCATATCCAATACATTTTACGGATCCCCACAAAATGGAGGGGGGGTGTAGTCCCCTACCTTATCATGAGGTATATATGGCATCAGAGCATATCAAATTTGATGGCTGGTCAACCCATATACTGCCCCTCAACAGGGGCTAGGTAAGATATCCAATGCCTATAAAAAGGACATTAAGAACAATTGTAATGATTTCCTATAATCGAGATTAAGGTGGGCAAAATGTCCACCGATTAAAGAATTTAGTTAAGTCAAACTACCTGTTTTGGATCGTTCCCAGAGCGTCCCGAGCCTCACGTCCACCTCAGTCTGACACAGCGTCAGACTGGGTTTAAATGGTCTCCCCCCGTGGCGCCAAATGCGCACGGCGTGTGACGTCACGCCGTGCTGACGTCACGCGGACGTAGTGCGGAGGTCAGACGGCGCCTAGCCCAGCACAGGTGACCGGAGTGTTCTTGTGAGGAACTCCTTCCGGTACACAGTTCAAGTGGGGCTGACCTGACATGCCCTGCTGACAGCAGCCCAAACTGCGCTGCCAGCTATTAGGGCATGACAGTGTCCCTCTGGATGGAAAACTCAAACCCAGTGGCCGGGTCAAGGCTGGCGACCGATCCCCGACCCGGAAGCGTGGCGGGCAGAAAACCACCCTAGGGTGGACATAATCAACCGCGCCACGCCACCGGAACGGTCCGTACAATTCCCCAAAACCCTGGGGTGATCGCTGTATGGGGCACCCCCCATGCATTGTCCCCTGAGGCCCGCGCCAGCGCAAGGTCCATCGGGACCGATGAAAACTTATAAGTAAAAAGAAAGAAAATAATAAAAATAAAAAATAAAAAGAGAAGAGAAAAAAAAAAAAAAAAAAAAAAAAAAAGGGAAAAATGAAAACGGAATAAAAGGAACACCCTGCATACACATATCCACTGCAGCACACAATTCTTATATTTCTATTGTGAAATTATTATTATACATATAGTTTTTTAGCTCAAAAATATGTTTACAAAGCAATAGGCATATCAGTTCACACTCTCAACCCCACGTAAGGGGGGGACAGCATAATATTACATGAACAAGCACGTCTCAGCACACACAGACTGGGGCCATGTTTAGGCCCTAGGTGGCTCACGTATAAGGCCTATCGGTGCTCTATTACTCATACTGGTGGGGAGAGGAGGGGGGGGGGGGGGGGGGGGAAGAACGGGAGAAGTGAGAAGTGAAGGGAAGGGGAAGGGAGGGAAAAGGGATACAGGGAGAGGGAGGGAAGGAAAGGAAAGGAACAGACTAAGGGACCACAGCTGGCAGAGAAGTGAAAAGCCGAAGGTGAAGCTTGAGAAGCCACACACTTAAAGGAAAGGTTTAAAACTGATTCCTTCGTTGAGGCCCGGATACCGGGTGGCCCTCAACAAATAGATCCATCTAGTTTCGATCTGTAAGAGTTTCTTGTCTAGATCACCCCCTCGTTCCTGTTGGGGGAGGTGCTCAAGGCTGTAGAAACCAATAAATTTAAGATCAAAATTATGATATAAGCCTACATGACGGCTAATTGGTGTCTCCATTTTGCGTTTGCAAATTAGTGATACATGATCTCTCATACGGCAAAATAGGGGGCGTTTTGTTTTTCCCACATAGAATGCTCCACATAGGCATTTCATCAAATATACTGATCCTACTGATTGGCAGTTAGTGCGATGTTTTGGAGTCCATGTTCTACCATCTGGCAGATCTATATTTTTGCCCTCCAAAATGAAGCGGCAAAATTTGCATTTGCCACATTTAAATGTACCCGAGACTTGTTTCTTATTATTCTGATCACTTGAATAGTGACTACTTACCAAAGTGTCACGTAGTGAACGTGACCTTTTGTATGTAATCTCTGGATATGGTTTGATGTGCTTGGATATTTTTTCATCAGTGGACAATAAATACCAAAATTTTTTATATATGTTGCGTACCTTTTTGTGTTGTCGATTGTATTTGGTAACAACTCTTGTGCTCTCCTGGGTCTTAGCCCGTCTAGGTTTGTATAGTAGGAGTTGTCTATTCATATCCACTACCTGATTATAGGCTTTCCTGAGGCATGTTTTACTGTATCCTCGTAGTAAGAGGCGTTCGCGCAGAAGATTCGCTTCTCGTTGAAAATCATCGAGATGCGTGCAATTTCGCTTTATCCTTAGAAATTGGCTATAAGGGATGCTTTTGATTAATTTCTCCGGGTGAGAGCTGCTGGCATGCAGCATACTGTTGCCTGCTGAGGCTTTTCTATAGAGGGTAGAGCACAGTGTTCCTTTCTCATCAACAAAAAGTTCAACATCCAAAAAGGTGATCCTTTTCTGGTCGTAATTAAAGGTAAATTTTAAATTGTATTCATTATCTTGTAATTCGTCCAAGAATACAATAAGGTCCTCCTTCGATCCCGACCATATCATGAGGACGTCATCAATGTAACGACTCCATGATAAGATTTGGCTAATCGACAGGCTTTTATTCTCATCAGAGAATAGGTCTCGCTCCCATCCCCCCAGATACAGGTTCGCATAGGAGGGCGCACATTTTGCCCCCATAGCGACCCCCTGTACCTGGAGGTAGTGGGAGCGTTTAAATACAAATATGTTATGCATCAACACAAAGCTGAGTAGCTCTAATACAGATTCATTGTATTTCCATGAATCAATGTCTCTTTCTGTCAGGAATTCCCCTATCACCTCGATACCTTTTTTGTGTGGGATCGAGTTATAGAGGGCCTCTATGTCAATGGCTACAAGCCATGCATTTGTGGGGATCTGTAGTCCGTCTGTGCTTTTCAAAAGTTCTATGGTGTCTTTTACATATGAAAATAAGCATTTTACATGTGGATACAGATACTCATCAACCAATTGGCTGGCTTTTTCCGTTAAAGACCCACACCCTGAAATTATGGGGCGGCCTGGTGGCGATGTCAGACTCTTATGTACCTTGGGCAAGGCATAAAACGTTGGAGTGGTAAAAGAGGTCATATCAAGAAAATCATAGGTTTTGGCATCTATGGTGCCATTTATGCGGGCCTTCAGTATTATGTTTTTATATTTGTTCATATAGTAATTTACATGTGAGGCTGGTACCGATCTGTACCAAGTTTTATTTGATATTATGTCCAGGCACATTTTTTCATAATTCTCTATGTCTAGAATAACCAAGTTCCCTCCCTTGTCTGAGGGTTTGATTATAATGTTACTGTTTGTTTTTAGGGTTTTCAATGCTTCTTTGAGTTCCTTCGGCAGATTGGTTTGAGGTCCAGTCTGCCAATTAGTAGATTCTATTTCCTTTGTGACCTGTATAACAAAGGCCCAAATATTGGAATTCCCCTGTAAGACAGGAAAAGATTTTGATTTTGATTTATACGTTTTAGGATTGCCAAAATTTTTGGCACCAGGGGCCGATGGGTCCGTGGGGCGAGGGCAAGACGGAGGGAAATTCACCCCCTGTTGGATGATGGGAGTTGCGGATGGACTAGTAAATGTCCAACCTTCCTCCTCCGGATTGCTCTCGTCCCACAGGTCCATCAGGTCCTGTAGTGCCCTTAGGTCCTCAAAAGTAACTCCTTCTATGTTAGCGTTATTCTGTTCGCCAATGAGAACATCGGGTGATGTTTTATCATAGATGACTTTGTACATCAGGCGACGTGCGAAGAGATGAAGATCCTTTACTAATTCAAACTTGTCTGCATTTTCATCGGGACAAAAGGTAAGACCCAACTGCAATACCTTAGTCTCATTATCTGAGAGAGGATAGGAGGACAGATTAATAATGTCAAACTTGTCCCGACTCACCAAAGCTGGAGAGCCGGGACACGTTATTTTAAAGGCTGACTAGTTTTTTTCATTGGAGTGGTTAATGGCAGACTACGTTTACGATCACTCGTACTACTTGAAAAAATTGGAGCCGTTTTCACCTCCACATGGGGATCTAAGTTAGTCCCTCCACAGGCTTGTCCCTGTGGTGGGTGACCCACCACCAGGGAAATTGAATCAACATTCCTGGTGGGGGTAATGGGTGATACCAGAGAGTGATTCAGTGTACTGTTTGATAAAGTTGTATTCAATGTAGTGTTATTTTTGTTCTGTTGAGAACGTGATTTTTTATCCTTGCTACTCACTTTATCTGACCGTGATCGGCTCTGTAGGCTAGTTTCACTTTCTTTTTTCCTTTTACGTATTGCTCCTTCATGTTGTGATTTGTCCTTCCGCAGGGCTATAGGGGCAAAGGATGTTGAGGAAGTGGACGATGTGTCCAGTTCTCCAAGATCCAAGCTGGGAATTTGTAGGTCCTGATTTATGTTGTTTCTTCTCACAGGGTATTTGTTTATTTGGTTCCATTTGTACGCCTGTTCGTAAGTATATGCTTTTTTGTCACGTTGATATTTATTTTCTTTTGTTTTAATTAAGTTTGTTGCATATTTTGTTAAATGGTCTCTAAGGTTCTTTTCTTTCTCTGGAAAACGAGTGTGAGAGCCCAAGTTGGCATGTTCCTCCTGCCACCTGAGGATCTCAAGATCTATTTCAGCAATGTCTTTATCATATTGTTCGCTTAAAATTTTCATCATTTGCAAAGAACATATTTGCAAATTCTCCTCCCACTGATTTTTAATGTTGGGTTCTACTTTTTTCATGTTCGGGAAAATCTGTATGCGAAGTCCCCAGGGTACTATCCTATTCGATCTATATTTTTCAAAGAATTCTTTGTGCCAAAAGAGGCGAGTCTTTTTTTCTATCAGCCGTTGAAGGCTGGAAAAGTATGTACTCACATCTGCCTCACTGATATCTTCCTTAGAACGGTAAAGATTAACATCTGTTACAAAGCCTGCCCAGGCCTGACCGCAATAATCTGACATGATAAATATATGGTCTTTTACTCACCAGCTGCTCTTCACCTCTCTGTGGATTGAACTCACCAGCCGCTCCCCTCTCTCCCTGTAGAGGTAACGCACCAGGAGTAAGGGATGAATTTAGGGGGCACACGAAGGGTGTGCGTGGGCCCCGCCCAAATCTTTCCCCACCTATGTGTCTAAAACGTGCTTGTCATGAAAACAAAAAATATACAAAAAAGACATGATTATTTGAAATTCATATCAGAAAGTGTCATACAACGTAAGTCATTACTAACATATACAATTAGATCATAAAAGAAAACTCCAGTCTAGGTATATGTTCTGTATTAATAATAATATTATCAATTTCAATTAATTGGTAAGGGTATAAAGAACAGGCATGGCTAGTGAAAAAGTATCATGGGTGTTTGAACCACCCTGGGTATAGAAATTTTCAGAGCTCACCAGACTGGAGTGTTCTTCTAAGGTTTTGCATAGATAATGTACAATCATCCCAGATTAATATACAGTAAAAAATTATTGGGGTGCCCCATACAGCGATCACCCCAGGGTTTTGGGGAATTGTACGGACCGTTCCGGTGGCGTGGCGCGGTTGATTATGTCCACCCTAGGGTGGTTTTCTGCCCGCCACGCTTCCGGGTCGGGGATCGGTCGCCAGCCTTGACCCGGCCACTGGGTTTGAGTTTTCCATCCAGAGGGACACTGTCATGCCCTAATAGCTGGCAGCGCAGTTTGGGCTGCTGTCAGCAGGGCATGTCAGGTCAGCCCCACTTGAACTGTGCACCGGAAGGAGTTCCTCACAAGAACACTCCGGTCACCTGTGCTGGGCTAGGCGCCGTCTGACCTCCGCACTATGTCCGCGTGACGTCAGCACGGCGTGACGTCACACGCCGTGCGCATTTGGCGCCACGGGGGGAGACCATTTAAACCCAGTCTGACGCTGTGTCAGACTGAGGTGGACGTGAGGCTCGGGACGCTCTGGGAACGATCCAAAACAGGTAGTTTGACTTAACTAAATTCTTTAATCGGTGGACATTTTGCCCACCTTAATCTCGATTATAGGAAATCATTACAATTGTTCTTAATGTCCTTTCTATAGGCATTGGATATCTTACCTAGCCCCTGTTGAGGGGCAGTATATGGGTTGACCAGCCATCAAATTTGATATGCTCTGATGCCATATATACCTCATGATAAGGTAGGGGACTACACCCCCCCTCCATTTTGTGGGGATCCGTAAAATGTATTGGATATGGTTCCCATGCATCTTTATTGGGGTCTCTTTTTTGTTTGCTTTGCTATCTTTCAGAAGTTGATCCAGAAGTTCCCGCCCGTCTTCCCCCATTCGGTTCTTGCTGTCTAGGGGGCTGACCGACCCGAGCCTCTCATAAATACATATTTTTACAAGCTTCCGTAGAGGTAGGTATGGTCCGACTATTAACATTGGGCATGGTCGCACTATTTGCCTACCGCATGCATGATTATGGTTTATGTGAATACAATTGTGGTCAATAAGTACATTTGTACCCCACAGGCCCTATAAACATTTTTTGGAAAAAGAACAGGATCTCAATCTCCCCCGACAATTTCCCAGCCACGTTTTCTGGTGGTGTTCGCTGGGTACGTCCCTGTGTGGGTCCCCTGGGGGGTGCTCCAGTGCAACCATCGGCACCTCTATTCAGAAGCCTGACCATGTTCAGAACCCCTATGACATTGGAGGTAGGGAGTCATGCATATGTAATCAGACTTCACTAGACATCCTGGTCATCGCATATCCTATGCAGCATATATAACGCCTTAATGATTGTTAAACTGTTTTTCTTTTTATGTACATTAACTAATATGTTGTTTTGTATACATACCATAGAATACGGAATAACTTTCAAAAATCCTCGTCCATCTACAAATATATCTTATCCTTGTCTCCTGATGAAGCCTCTATAGGCGAAACATGTCGAGCGTTTGGACAAGTATTATGACCTGTGTATTTTGAATGTATGACAATATAGGTGTTCCACTAGGAATTGTATGTAGCACCTTTGAACCCTATAATTCACATTCTGATGTACATAGAGTCTAATAGTGTATACTTTTTTCTTTTTTCTTTATTTTTATGTTAATAAAACAAGATATTTTATCATACCTCTATGAAATTATTTTCTTTTTTGTATGTACCATAGACAGTCCCAAATCTCCAATAATTTTTTACTGTATATTAATCTGGGATGATTGTACATTATCTATGCAAAACCTTAGAAGAACACTCCAGTCTGGTGAGCTCTGAAAATTTCTATACCCAGGGTGGTTCAAACACCCATGATACTTTTTCACTAGCCATGCCTGTTCTTTATACCCTTACCAATTAATTGAAATTGATAATATTATTATTAATACAGAACATATACCTAGACTGGAGTTTTCTTTTATGATCTAATTGTATATGTTAGTAATGACTTACGTTGTATGACACTTTCTGATATGAATTTCAAATAATCATGTCTTTTTTGTATATTTTTTGTTTTCATGACAAGCACGTTTTAGACACATAGGTGGGGAAAGATTTGGGCGGGGCCCACGCACACCCTTCGTGTGCCCCCTAAATTCATCCCTTACTCCTGGTGCGTTACCTCTACAGGGAGAGAGGGGAGCGGCTGGTGAGTTCAATCCACAGAGAGGTGAAGAGCAGCTGGTGAGTAAAAGACCATATATTTATCATGTCAGATTATTGCGGTCAGGCCTGGGCAGGCTTTGTAACAGATGTTAATCTTTACCGTTCTAAGGAAGATATCAGTGAGGCAGATGTGAGTACATACTTTTCCAGCCTTCAACGGCTGATAGAGAAAAAAAGACTCGCCTCTTTTGGCACAAAGAATTCTTTGAAAAATATAGATCGAATAGGATAGTACCCTGGGGACTTCGCATACAGATTTTCCCGAACATGAAAAAAGTAGAACCCAACATTAAAAATCAGTGGGAGGAGAATTTGCAAATATGTTCTTTGCAAATGATGAAAATTTTAAGCGAACAATATGATAAAGACATTGCTGAAATAGATCTTGAGATCCTCAGGTGGCAGGAGGAACATGCCAACTTGGGCTCTCACACTCGTTTTCCAGAGAAAGAAAAGAACCTTAGAGACCATTTAACAAAATATGCAACAAACTTAATTAAAACAAAAGAAAATAAATATCAACGTGACAAAAAAGCATATACTTACGAACAGGCGTACAAATGGAACCAAATAAACAAATACCCTGTGAGAGGAAACAACATAAATCAGGACCTACAAATTCCCAGCTTGGATCTTGGAGAACTGGACACATCGTCCACTTCCTCAACATCCTTTGCCCCTATAGCCCTGCGGAAGGACAAATCACAACATGAAGGAGCAATACGTAAAAGGAAAAAAGAAAGTGAAACTAGCCTACAGAGCCGATCACGGTCAGATAAAGTGAGTAGCAAGGATAAAAAATCACGTTCTCAACAGAACAAAAATAACACTACATTGAATACAACTTTATCAAACAGTACACTGAATCACTCTCTGGTATCACCCATTACCCCCACCAGGAATGTTGATTCAATTTCCCTGGTGGTGGGTCACCCACCACAGGGACAAGCCTGTGGAGGGACTAACTTAGATCCCCATGTGGAGGTGAAAACGGCTCCAATTTTTTCAAGTAGTACAAGTGATCGTAAACGTAGTCTGCCATTAACCACTCCAATGAAAAAAACTAGTCAGCCTTTAAAATAACGTGTCCCGGCTCTCCAGCTTTGGTGAGTCGGGACAAGTTTGACATTATTAATCTGTCCTCCTATCCTCTCTCAGATAATGAGACTAAGGTATTGCAGTTGGGTCTTACCTTTTGTCCCGATGAAAATGCAGACAAGTTTGAATTAGTAAAGGATCTTCATCTCTTCGCACGTCGCCTGATGTACAAAGTCATCTATGATAAAACATCACCCGATGTTCTCATTGGCGAACAGAATAACGCTAACATAGAAGGAGTTACTTTTGAGGACCTAAGGGCACTACAGGACCTGATGGACCTGTGGGACGAGAGCAATCCGGAGGAGGAAGGTTGGACATTTACTAGTCCATCCGCAACTCCCATCATCCAACAGGGGGTGAATTTCCCTCCGTCTTGCCCTCGCCCCACGGACCCATCGGCCCCTGGTGCCAAAAATTTTGGCAATCCTAAAACGTATAAATCAAAATCAAAATCTTTTCCTGTCTTACAGGGGAATTCCAATATTTGGGCCTTTGTTATACAGGTCACAAAGGAAATAGAATCTACTAATTGGCAGACTGGACCTCAAACCAATCTGCCGAAGGAACTCAAAGAAGCATTGAAAACCCTAAAAACAAACAGTAACATTATAATCAAACCCTCAGACAAGGGAGGGAACTTGGTTATTCTAGACATAGAGAATTATGAAAAAATGTGCCTGGACATAATATCAAATAAAACTTGGTACAGATCGGTACCAGCCTCACATGTAAATTACTATATGAACAAATATAAAAACATAATACTGAAGGCCCGCATAAATGGCACCATAGATGCCAAAACCTATGATTTTCTTGATATGACCTCTTTTACCACTCCAACGTTTTATGCCTTGCCCAAGGTACATAAGAGTCTGACATCGCCACCAGGCCGCCCCATAATTTCAGGGTGTGGGTCTTTAACGGAAAAAGCCAGCCAATTGGTTGATGAGTATCTGTATCCACATGTAAAATGCTTATTTTCATATGTAAAAGACACCATAGAACTTTTGAAAAGCACAGACGGACTACAGATCCCCACAAATGCATGGCTTGTAGCCATTGACATAGAGGCCCTCTATAACTCGATCCCACACAAAAAAGGTATCGAGGTGATAGGGGAATTCCTGACAGAAAGAGACATTGATTCATGGAAATACAATGAATCTGTATTAGAGCTACTCAGCTTTGTGTTGATGCATAACATATTTGTATTTAAACGCTCCCACTACCTCCAGGTACAGGGGGTCGCTATGGGGGCAAAATGTGCGCCCTCCTATGCGAACCTGTATCTGGGGGGATGGGAGCGAGACCTATTCTCTGATGAGAATAAAAGCCTGTCGATTAGCCAAATCTTATCATGGAGTCGTTACATTGATGACGTCCTCATGATATGGTCGGGATCGAAGGAGGACCTTATTGTATTCTTGGACGAATTACAAGATAATGAATACAATTTAAAATTTACCTTTAATTACGACCAGAAAAGGATCACCTTTTTGGATGTTGAACTTTTTGTTGATGAGAAAGGAACACTGTGCTCTACCCTCTATAGAAAAGCCTCAGCAGGCAACAGTATGCTGCATGCCAGCAGCTCTCACCCGGAGAAATTAATCAAAAGCATCCCTTATAGCCAATTTCTAAGGATAAAGCGAAATTGCACGCATCTCGATGATTTTCAACGAGAAGCGAATCTTCTGCGCGAACGCCTCTTACTACGAGGATACAGTAAAACATGCCTCAGGAAAGCCTATAATCAGGTAGTGGATATGAATAGACAACTCCTACTATACAAACCTAGACGGGCTAAGACCCAGGAGAGCACAAGAGTTGTTACCAAATACAATCGACAACACAAAAAGGTACGCAACATATATAAAAAATTTTGGTATTTATTGTCCACTGATGAAAAAATATCCAAGCACATCAAACCATATCCAGAGATTACATACAAAAGGTCACGTTCATTACGTGACACTTTGGTAAGTAGTCACTATTCAAGTGATCAGAATAATAAGAAACAAGTCTCGGGTACATTTAAATGTGGCAAATGCAAATTTTGCCGCTTCATTTTGGAGGGCAAAAATATAGATCTGCCAGATGGTAGAACATGGACTCCAAAACATCGCACTAACTGCCAATCAGTAGGATCAGTATATTTGATGAAATGCCTATGTGGAGCATTCTATGTGGGAAAAACAAAACGCCCCCTATTTTGCCGTATGAGAGATCATGTATCACTAATTTGCAAACGCAAAATGGAGACACCAATTAGCCGTCATGTAGGCTTATATCATAATTTTGATCTTAAATTTATTGGTTTCTACAGCCTTGAGCACCTCCCCCAACAGGAACGAGGGGGTGATCTAGACAAGAAACTCTTACAGATCGAAACTAGATGGATCTATTTGTTGAGGGCCACCCGGTATCCGGGCCTCAACGAAGGAATCAGTTTTAAACCTTTCCTTTAAGTGTGTGGCTTCTCAAGCTTCACCTTCGGCTTTTCACTTCTCTGCCAGCTGTGGTCCCTTAGTCCGTTCCTTTCCTTCCCTTCCCTCCCTCTCCCTTTATCCCTTTCCCTCCCGTCCCCTTCCCTTCACTTCTCACTTCTCCCGTTCTTTCCCCCCCCCCCCCCCCCCCCTCTCCCCACCAGTATGAGTAATAGAGCACCGATAGGCCTTATACGTGAGCCACCTAGGGCCTAAACATGGCCCCAGTCTGTGTGTGCTGAGACGTGCTTGTTCGTGTAATATTATGCTGTCCCCCCCTTACGTGGGGTTGAGAGTGTGAACTGATATGCCTATTGCTTTGTAAACATATCTTTGAGCTAAAAAACTATATGTATAATAATAATTTCACAATAGAAATATAAGAATTGTGTGCTGCAGTGGATATGTGTATGCAGGGTGTTCCTTTTATTCCGTTTTCATTTTTCCCTTTTTTTTTTTTTTTTTTTTTTGTTGTGTCTTTTTATTTTTTTTTTTTTATTATTTTCTTTCTTTTTACTTATAAGTTTTCATCGGTCCCGATGGACCTTGCGCTGGCGCGGGCCTCAGGGGACAATGCATGGGGGGTGCCCCATACAGCGATCACCCCAGGGTTTTGGGGAATTGTACGGACCGTTCCGGTGGCGTGGCGCGGTTGATTATGTCCACCCTAGGGTGGTTTTCTGCCCGCCACGCTTCCGGGTCGGGGATCGGTCGCCAGCCTTGACCCGGCCACTGGGTTTGAGTTTTCCATCCAGAGGGACACTGTCATGCCCTAATAGCTGGCAGCGCAGTTTGGGCTGCTGTCAGCAGGGCATGTCAGGTCAGCCCCACTTGAACTGTGCACCGGAAGGAGTTCCTCACAAGAACACTCCGGTCACCTGTGCTGGGCTAGGCGCCGTCTGACCTCCGCACTATGTCCGCGTGACGTCAGCACGGCGTGACGTCACACGCCGTGCGCATTTGGCGCCACGGGGGGAGACCATTTAAACCCAGTCTGACGCTGTGTCAGACTGAGGTGGACGTGAGGCTCGGGACGCTCTGGGAACGATCCAAAACAGGTAGTTTGACTTAACTAAATTCTTTAATCGGTGGACATTTTGCCCACCTTAATCTCGATTATAGGAAATCATTACAATTGTTCTTAATGTCCTTTCTATAGGCATTGGATATCTTACCTAGCCCCTGTTGAGGGGCAGTATATGGGTTGACCAGCCATCAAATTTGATATGCTCTGATGCCATATATACCTCATGATAAGGTAGGGGACTACACCCCCCCTCCATTTTGTGGGGATCCGTAAAATGTATTGGATATGGTTCCCATGCATCTTTATTGGGGTCTCTTTTTTGTTTGCTTTGCTATCTTTCAGAAGTTGATCCAGAAGTTCCCGCCCGTCTTCCCCCATTCGGTTCTTGCTGTCTAGGGGGCTGACCGACCCGAGCCTCTCATAAATACATATTTTTACAAGCTTCCGTAGAGGTAGGTATGGTCCGACTATTAACATTGGGCATGGTCGCACTATTTGCCTACCGCATGCATGATTATGGTTTATGTGAATACAATTGTGGTCAATAAGTACATTTGTACCCCACAGGCCCTATAAACATTTTTTGGAAAAAGAACAGGATCTCAATCTCCCCCGACAATTTCCCAGCCACGTTTTCTGGTGGTGTTCGCTGGGTACGTCCCTGTGTGGGTCCCCTGGGGGGTGCTCCAGTGCAACCATCGGCACCTCTATTCAGAAGCCTGACCATGTTCAGAACCCCTATGACATTGGAGGTAGGGAGTCATGCATATGTAATCAGACTTCACTAGACATCCTGGTCATCGCATATCCTATGCAGCATATATAACGCCTTAATGATTGTTAAACTGCTTTTTCTTTTTATGTACATTAACTAATATGTTGTTTTGTATACATACCATAGAATACGGAATAACTTTCAAAAATCCTCGTCCATCTACAAATATATCTTATCCTTGTCTCCTGATGAAGCCTCTATAGGCGAAACATGTCGAGCGTTTGGACAAGTATTATGACCTGTGTATTTTGAATGTATGACAATATAGGTGTTCCACTAGGAATTGTATGTAGCACCTTTGAACCCTATAATTCACATTCTGATGTACATAGAGTCTAATAGTGTATACTTTTTTCTTTTTTCTTTATTTTTATGTTAATAAAACAAGATATTTTATCATACCTCTATGAAATTATTTTCTTTTTTGTATGTACCATAGACAGTCCCAAATCTCCAATAATTTTTTACTTTTAAAGTGAAATACAATGCAGATGGCACAATTGAACGGTACAAAGAAAGACTAGTAGCCAAGGGCTATTCTCAAATATACGGAGAGGACTATGATGGCACTAGGGATGAGCTCGGTGTTCGATTTGAATTCATGTTCGAATCGAACATCGGCCGCTCGTCCGTTCGTCGAAGCCAGAACTTTGTGGGCCGTTCGCATCAAATTTGTGTGATACGAATCGCAGTGCATTGCTGGCTGATGATTGGCCAAGCATGCACTGTGACCCTGCATGCTTGGCCAGGATGCCTGTGGCCAATTATAGCTCAGGGGGGTTTAGCACACGCCCCACACTATATAAGGCCACCAGTGTGTAGAAATTGAATTGGCGTTCTCCTCTGCATATCACCCGCAGACAAATGGTCAGACTGAGAGAACCAATCAGACTTTAAAGCAATACCTTCACTGTTTCTACACTTTCTCTCAGAACGACTGGGCCTCCTTGCTCCCTATTGCCGAATTCTCGTACAACAACTCTCTACACTCATCCATCAACAGACACCATTCTTCGCCAACTACGGCTATCACCCATCCTTCCTACCTATGTCAATACCTGAATGCTCTGTGCCTGCAGTCTCCGAGACCCTGGACTTCTTTTCCTCCAACAATAAATTGCTGCAGGAGACCATGGCCAAGTCCCAGGAACACTATAAGAAGGTCTTTGATGGAAAGAGGCGCAGGGAACTTGTCTTGGAACACGGCAACCAGGTGTGGTTGTCTACAACCAATTTGAAAATGGCCTGTCCTTCTAAAAAATTGGGTCCTAAGTTCTTGGGGCCTTTCCCGGTGAAGAGGAAAATTAACAACGTTACCTACGAATTGGATCTGCTTGCCTCTCTGAAAGTCCACCCAGTCTTCCACGTAACTCTTCTGAAACCTATGATCCCAAATCCCTTTGCTGGCCGTAGTGTCGGCCCTCCCAAGCCTGTCATTGTCAACAACGAAGAGGAATTTGAGGTGGAAGCAATTTTGGATTGTAGAAGACGGCACAATCAAACCCAGTTCCTTATTAAATGGAAGGGGTATGGGCCCGAGGACAATTCGTGGGAGCCTGAAAACAACCTGCACGCCGGTGAACTGTTACAAGCATTCAAGAACTCGCATGCCTCCAAATTGGCTCAACTGGGCATCCGGAGTCTGCCCTTAAGGAGGGGGCACTGTCAGAGAGGTTACCCTACCAGACGACTTGCTGGCTGCTCTGGCGCTCGCTGGTGCGCGCCGATGCGCGTTGGCACGCGCGTCCCCGTGCGCGTTCCTTTGGGCGCTGGTGTGCATGTGCCGGCTGGCCCTGATGTGTGCGTGGGTGCACGATGGCGCACAGGCACGAGGTGGCGTGCCTGTTCCCGCAGGCGCCTGTTCGCGTGCCTCCATGGGTGCGGGTGTGCGTGCACGGGGGATTGCGTGTGCCTGTGCGCGTTGGCGCACACACGTGCGCACTGTTTGGCACCTACCGGCCTACTTAGTCGGGCAGCGCACGTTGGCCGGTGCTGCCTGATCTTCAGCTCCCCAGTAACCTTGCTCCTGCACCCTGTATCCTGAATACCTGACGACCCGGCTTGCCTTTGGACTCCCTGGACTTCTGCCTGCCCCCGACCCCGGCCTGTTTGACTACTCTTCTGCCTACTCCTCTGTACCTTGCTGCCCGTACGTTGCTGAACCCTGCTTGAACCCGGACCTGCCTGCTCTTACTCCTGCTCAGTGCCCAGTGCCTGCATCCCAGTACATCACCTTGCTACCTGTGGATCCTCTACTGCTAGCATCCGGGACCTCCCTACCAGGCTCTCATACCCTTCCTGACTCCCGTTGCTTCCTGTACTTTCCTCCAGGGGCTGCGAGTTGGATCCTTAAGGGAACCCTTCCTCTGCCCAAGCGGACTCGTCAGTCATGTACGTAGCAGCCTGACACCTTAGCTGTTGAGAAGGGGTGTTGGAGATACAACAACCTTCAGCTTAGCCTATTGACTGCAGTTCACAAACAGGACACTAGATGTCGCTAATGCTCAGTGATATGCTATGTTATACATTTTCTATGATGTGTTGTATTTCCTGTACATAATGCTGTACTTGTTGGTTTCTTTTTCCTGTCTGTGTTCTTCTTACCATGTGAGGTGACATTTTCGCTAGTGTGGTTATGTTCCAATAAAGAAGCCAGTTCCTGTTACTCCACAACGTCTAATCTGAATTGAGTATATAAAGTGTAGCGCTATAAATTAACTAAATAATGACTTAACTTAAACACATATAGAAGCCACCATATGTGCAAATGACACACTATATAGTGACAGGTGATAACAACTAGTTTTATGACAATATGTGTCAGAAAAAAATCAATAAATGGTGAAAGGTGACTAGTGTAGTAACATTAAAATCACTCGTATATAAACAGAAAATAAACACATGGTAGCCTATCCAAAACAGGTTTGAACGTTAGAGCAATAGGCTGCTAAGAATGTGTAACAAAAATTTAAGTGAAAAAAAGTCCGTTTTAGAAATCATGCCAAGAAAGTCCCAAGTGAGTGGTCTGAAGTTCCAACAATCTTCAAATGACCAAAAGAGCAAAGTATCTTGCAATCACCAATGTGACAAGACCACCACCAGTAAAGACGTGAGCTTACCAGATAGCTCGGACCCAAAAGAACATACGTACTATGAGTCAATAGAGCTTAGAGTGTCAGCAGACAGCCAAAAAACGATCCCTTTTGGAGAAAGGTCCGTCTCCACTCAGATAAATATGATGTCTGGATTCAACCGATATGTAGGGAAGGATAGAGAAAACCATATAGCGTAATTCCACATGACAAAAATAATTTATTAAAAAAGTAGTACACTTACATTTAAACATTTTTTAAAGCGCTTGTTTAAAACAAAGATGGCGGCAGTGGAGTCCTCCCGACGCGTTTTGTGTCAATACACTTCGTCTGGGGTGAATATACATTTTCTATGATGTGTTGTATTTCCTGTACATAATGCTGTACTTGTTGGTTTCTTTTTCCTGTCTGTGTTCTTCTTACCATGTGAGGTGACATTTTCGCTAGTGTGGTTATGTTCCAATAAAGAAGCCAGTTCCTGTTACTCCACAACGTCTAATCTGAATTAACACTGCTGCACCCAGCAATCGCACTCTGCAACATTAACTGCAAAACGCTCATAACGCTCAGTAAATACCACATGAAGAGATGTTAAACTCAATTCACACATGGAAATAATTAAATAAATGCATGCAGTAATTAAGTAGTGGTCCAGGCATGCAGTAATGATGGGCGTGATGACTTTGGTCATCACATCTGAATAGGCAGGGCACGAAAATGTAAAAAAAATGGTGCCTAAACACAATCTAATAAACATTTGGCTAGTCTAACCTCATTTGCCAGCTGGATATTGCATTGTTCTCCCCTACATCCCTAATGGAGCAATTTGAGGCCAAATTGGAGTTTCAGGCCATTCTATGGGGAGGAGAAGAAGAAGGGTGGTTGCCATGCGTCCACATTCCTTTAAGCAGCACACCTTGCTGGGTGATTTCCCTGAAGTGCTCTCTAAATTTCATCTATCTAAGGACCACATTATGCTTCTCATTGGGGAATTGAGACCCTTTCTGCAGTCCCCCACTCAGCGTAGATATGAGATACCACCCATGACCAAGTTGCTGGCTGTCCTGAACTTTCTGGGCAAGGCCTTCTATTAGATGGTAGCAGGAGAGGTGGTGGGGGTATCACAGCCATCTTTCTCTTGTTTGCTTGGTAAGGCCCTGCAGAGCTTCAGGCAAATTGCCCCCAAACATACTTCAGGAGTGGGATCAGATTAAGAATGATTTCTATGCAGCAGCTGGGATTTCTAATGCCATGGGTGTCATAGACTGTACCCATATGCTTTTTTTTGCCCTCTGATTAAGAACACATCTACCGTAACAGGAAGGAGTACCACTTTCTAAACATACAGGTTGTCTGTGATGCAAATATGTTCATCAAAAATGTGGTCATGATGCCCACATATTAAGGCAATGACAGCACTACCACCATTTTGACACTGTAACCATTTCCAACTAAAGCCACTTTACATATGGCCTATAGCCTTCACATTACAATCATGTTCAGCAAAAAAAAACAAAATGTAGGGAAGAAATGTTGCTGTTACTGTGCTATTGCTGTTTTAAAAATTGCATTTTCAAACTGTACTGTAGGTGATTCTGGCTATTCTTGTCTGCCCTGGCTGCTAATACCACTCTTGGGGTGCTCAACATCTGCAGAATTTCACTACAATGCAGCAAGTACTAAGACAAGAGGTGTCAATGAGCGGACCTTTGGGGTTCTTAAAAGCAAATTCCATTGTATCTCAATATCTGGTGGTTTTCTGTGCTATAGCTCTGAAAAAGTTGGCAACATGTTTTTGGCCTGCTGCATCCTTCATAACTTAGCCTGTCGTGCAGGATTTCTCCTCAATATTGAGATTCAAGACACTGATGAGGACCCTATTCCACCAATCCCTGAATCCAATCACGATGAGTGTGTTCATCAAGTCCATCGGCACTTCATATACTGTAAAGCTATTTTTCAAGGTATGCATCAACTTTTACTCTGTAAATCTTACTAGTTTACCCTCTCGCTTCAACACAAGCTGCTCGTTTCAGCAGCTTCTGTGGAAGCTCTGAGCCCTTGCTTGAATATATGTTACATAGTACATGCCAATACATTCATTTTCCACCAAGATCTTTTCAGATCACTTAGGCGAATATTTACATCACACAAAACCATTCTTGTATGTTTGCTTACAAAAACGTTCATTAAAACAAATAGATTAAAACATAAAATGAATGGCCAGCAATATTATTATTAGGCCAAAACCAGTGTTAGACCAGAACAGAGAGTCCCGGAGCAGAAGGAGAGAAAAGGATTGGCGTAGAGACTGCATGACAGGTGTGGACAGCACAGTCATGCTTTTTGGAGAAAAAGTTGTCCCCTTTAAGAAAGGGGGAGTGGCCGAAGCAGGGGAGGCGCTCGAGTCAGGAAGCAAGGAGGAAGGAAGGGGAGTGACGTCATTAGTGAGCGGTGGAGGAGAAGATTCCCACCCACCCTCCCGAGTATGGTTAATTGTAATAGGGGCAGTGGTTGGGTCTTTGGAGGAGGAGAATATGGATGTTATATGCATATATAACATTGTTGGTACCCATCTGTGGTATGGGGTTAACATGGTTGGTACCCATCTGTGGGATGGGGGTTAACATGGTTGGTACCCATCTGTGGGATGGGGGTTAACATGGTTGTTACCCATCTGTGGGATGGGGGTTAACATGGTTGGTACCCATCTGTGGGATGGGGGTTAACATGGTTGGTACCCATTTGGGGATGGGGTTAACATGGTTGGTACCCATCTGGGGTATGGGGTTAACATGGTTGGTACCCATCTGTGGATGGGGGTTATCAGGTACCTTCCGGTTAACGAGGGGTTAACCAGGAAGGGGTTAAAGGTCGGTCACTGCGAAAGTTGAGTACCGTCTCCGGGTCCAGGGGCTTGCGTCCGGAGGCCTAAAGTTAAAAGAAGTTTGGTGCAGTGACCAGTGGGGTGGGGTTCCCCTTTAAGACTCCAAAAGTACATAAAGTTGGTTAAGAGTTATTTAAAATGTTATTTATTTAATTTTAAGGTAATTGTTAATAAAAGGCTGTCAAGGCCAGTTACTCCAAAAAATCTTGTCATGTCATTTGTGAGGGGATTTGGAGGGGTTAGATATTATGTTTAACGAATGGCTTAAGGGACTGTGGGTTAGGTCCTTCACATGTCATGTGCAAATCCACTGTATTTACAAGTTATGGGGTATATGCCAAGGGAACATAGGTGTCCCATCCCACTTTGATGCACACTGCTAAACATCTCCTCATCTTAATGATGAGGAGTAGGGATGGGCCCGGTGCTCGATGCGAACCCTGCGCGAGCCGTCGCAGTGCATTGCTGGCTGATGATTGGCCAAGCATGCACTGTGACCCTGCATGCTTGGCCAATCACAGCGCCGGAAACTCGGAGAGCCATAATTGGCTACAGGCAGGACGCCTGTAGCCAATTACAGCTCAGGGGCTTTAGTACGGCGCCGGTCACATGAGTTCCGGCTTTAGGAGAGATCAGGCTGATTCTGTGTCTTTGCTAGATTCATTCAGATAGAAAGATTTGCTCTACTTTGCTAAACCATTGGCTATTTATTTGCTAAACCATTGCTACCTGTCATTGATCGTCCATTGCTGCTGGTTAGTGTGTTTTTAGCTGCTGCTGGGGATTAGTCTGGTGCGTGTTTTACTGTTAGTACAGTATTTCAGTAGTACCAACCGCAGTGCTGTTAGCACAGCATTGCACCCCAAAAGCACCCATAGGACTTCTAGTGTGTTAGTGGCAGCAAACAGAGCTCCTATATTTTCTTCCCAGAAGCACCCATAGGACTTCTACTGTGTTAGTGGCATCACACAGAGTTTCTATATTTTCTTCCCAGAAGCACCCATAGGACTTGTACTGTGTTAGTGGCATCACACAGAGTTCCTATATTTTCTTCCCAGAAGCACCCATAGGACTTCTATTGTGTTAGTGGCATCACACAGAGTTCCTATATTTTCTTCCCAGAAGCACCCATAGGACTTGTACTGTGTTAGTGGCATCACACAGAGTTCCTATATTTTCTTCCCAGAAGCACCCATAGGACTTGTACTCTGTTATGCCGCGTACACTCGAAGGGACAATCCCGCGGGATTATCCTCTGGACTGAAGTCCAGCGGATAATCCCCTCGTGTGTGGGCGCCGGCGGACTTTTTGGCGCCAAAGTACGGCGGACTAAAGTTTGAAGTTTTGTTTTCAAATTATCCGCTGGACTTGGCAGTCCAGCGGATAATCCCGCCGTTAGTGGGCAAGTCCGCGGGACTTTTGAAATGAACGGACTTGCCGCTCATCGGCAAGTCCGTTCATTTAGCACGTGACTTCAGGTTACGTAGCTAGCGTAGGCAGTAAATGCCGCCGCGCTAGCTCCGTGACCTGGCATGGATTTAAAGGGACTCCCCACGCCGAAAAAACGGCGTGGGGGTTCCCCCCAAATCCATGTCAGACCCTCATCCGAGCACGCAGCCTGGCAGGCCAGGAAAGGGGTGGGGACGAACGAGCGCCCCCCCCCCCTCCTGAGCCGTACCAGGCCGCGTGCCCTCAACATGGGGGGTGCCCTGGGGAAAGGGGGGCCGTGCGGCCCCCCCACCCCAAAGCACCTTGTCCCCATGTTGATGAGGACAAGGGCCTCTTCCCGACAACCCTGGCCGTTGGTTGTCGGGGTCTGCGGGCGGGGGCTTATCGGAATCTGGGAGCCCCCTTTAATAAGGGGCCCCCCAGATCCCGGCCCCCCACCCTATGTGAATGAGTATGGGGTACGATGTACCCCTACCCATTCACCTAAGGTGTAAAATGTAAAGTAAAAAAAAACACCCACACTTTTGAAAAAATAGTTTATTGCACTGCTCCGGGGGTCTTCTTCCGTCTTGGGGGTCTTCTCGCCGGACTCCCCGCCATTTACCAAGCTCTTTTACCGAGCGAGGGGAGTCCGGCTACCTTCTTCGTCGTCGCCGCCGTCTGGGGGTCTCGATCCGCCTTCGGGGGTCTTCTTCCGTCTTGGGGGTCTTCTCGCCGGACTCCCCCGCCATTTACCAAGCTCTTTTACCGAGCGAGGGGAGTCCGGCTACCTTCTTCGTCGTCGCCGCCGTCTGGGGGTCTCGATCCGCCTTCGGGGGTCTTCTTCCGTCTTGGGGGTCTTCTCGCCGGACTCCCCCGCCATTTACCAAGCTCTTTTACCGAGCGAGGGGAGTCCGGCTACCTTCTTCGTCGTCGCCGCCGTCGTCTGGGGGTCTCGATCCGCCTTCGGGGGTCTTCCGGGGGTCTCTTCTGTTCTTGCGGCGGTCGTCGTCTTCCGCGCCGCCGGCGCCTTCTCCTTCTTCTTGTCCTTCTTGTTCTTCTTCTTCTTCCGATGTTGACCCGTCGCTGTCTCTGCCCGGAATGCCTGTGCCGATCTGCGCTCGGACTTATATAGGGACATGGGGGACAGGGTCACATGTTCATGTCACATGGTGACCCCGCCCCCTTGCGATGTCACAGTCCCAGCATCCTCCGGGACTGTGACAACACAAGGGGGCGGGGTCACCATGTGACATGTGCATGTGACCCTGTCCCCCATGTCCCTATATAAGTCCGAGCGCAGAGCGGCACAGGCATTCCGGGCAGAGAGAGCGTCGGGTCAACATCGGAAGAAGAAGAAGAACAAGAAGGACAAGAAGAAGGAGAAGGCGCCGGCGGCGCGGAAGACGACGACCGCCGCAAGAACAGAAGAGACCCCCGGAAGACCCCCGAAGGCGGATCGAGACCCCCAGACGACGACGGCGGCGACGACGAAGAAGGTAGCCGGACTCCTCCCCTCGTGAAAGAGCTAGGTAAAAGAGCAGAAGAGAGCGGAGGAGTCCGGCGAGAAGACCCCCAAGACGGAAGAAGACCCCCGGAGCAGTGCAATAAAATATTTTTTCAAAAGTGTGTGTGTTTTTGTACTTTACATTTTACACCTTAGGTGAATGGGTAGGGGTACATCGTACCCTATACTCATTCACATAGGGTGGGGGGCCGGTATCTGGGGGCCCCCTTATTAAAGGGGGCTCCCAGATTCCGATAAGCCCCCGCCCGCAGACCCCGACAACCAACGGCCAGGGTTGTCGGAAAGAGGCCCTTGTCCTCATCAACATGGGGACAAGGTGCTTTGGGGTGGGGGGGCCGCACGGCCCCCCTTTCCCCAGGGCACCCCCCATGTTGAGGGCACGCGGCCTGGTACGGCTCAGGGGGGGGGGGCGCTCGTTCGTCCCCACCCCTTTCCTGGCCTGCCAGGCTGCGTGCTCGGATGAGGGTCTGACATGGATTTGGGGGGAACCCCCACGCCGTTTTTTCGGCGTGGGGATTCCCTTTAAATCCATGCCAGCTTGCGGAGCTAGCGCGGCGGCATTTACTGCCTACGCTAGCTACGTAACCTGAAGTTACGTTCGAAATGAACGGACTGCTCCGTGTGTGGGCAAGTCCGTTCATTTTCAAAAGTCCCGCGGACTTTTGGCCGGCGGATTATCCGCTGGAGAAGTCCGTGCGTGTGTGGGCAAGTCCACACCCTCGGAAAGTCCAGCGGACCTAGCCGGAAAGTCCCGCGGGATTGTCCGCTGGACTAGGTCCGCCGGCAAAAGTCCCTACGTGTGTACGAGGCATTAGTGGCATCACACAGAGTTCCTATATTTTCTTCCCAGAAGCACCCATAGGACTTGTACTGTGTTAGTGGCATCACACAGAGCTCCCATATTTTCTTCCCAGAAGCACCCATAGGACTTGTACTGTGTTAGTGGCATCACACAGAGTTCCTATATTTTCTTCCCAGAAGCACCCATAGGACTTCTAGTGTGTTAGTGGCATCACACAGAGTTCCTATATTTTCTTCCCAGAAGCACCCATAGGACTTGTACTGTGTTAGTGGCATCACACAGAGTTCCTATATTTTCTTCCCAGAAGCACCCATAGGACTTCTAGTGTGTTAGTGGCATCACACAGAGCTCCCATATTTTCTTCCCAGAAGCACCCATAGGACTTCTAGTGTGTTAGTGGCATCACACAGAGCTCCCATATTTTCTTCCCAGAAGCACCCATAGGACTTCTAGTGTGTTAGTGGCATCACACAGAGCTCCCATATTTTCTTCCCAGAAGCACCCACAGGACTTCTAGTGTGTTAGTGGCATCACACAGAGTTCCTATATTTTCTTCCCAGAAGCACCCATAGGACTTGTACTGTGTTAGTGGCATCACACAGAGTTCCTATATTTTATTCCCAGAAGCACCCATAGGACTTGTACTGTGTTAGTGGCATCACACAGAGTTCCTATATTTTCTTCCCAGAAGCACCCATAGGACTTCTAGTGTGTTAGTGGCATCACACAGAGTTCCTATATTTTCTTCCCAGAAGCACCCATAGGACTTCTAGTGTGTTAGTGGCATCACACAGAGCTCCCATATTTTCTTCCCAGAAGCACCCATAGGACTTCTAGTGTGTTAGTGGCATCACACAGAGCTCCCATATTTTCTTCCCAGAAGCACCCATAGGACTTGTACTGTGTTAGTGGCATCACACAGAGTTCCCATATTTTCTTCACAGAAGCACCCATAGGACTTCTAGTGTGTTAGTGGCATCACACAGAGCTCCCATATTTTCTTCCCAGAAGCACCCATAGGACTTGTACTGTGTTAGTGGCATCACACAGAGTTCCTATATTTTCTTCCCAGAAGCACCCATAGGACTTCTAGTGTGTTAGTGGCATCACACAGAGTTCCTATATTTTCTTCCCAGAAGCACCCATAGGACTTGTACTGTGTTAGTGGCATCACACAGAGCTCCTATATTTTCTTTGCAGAAGCACCCATAGGACTTCTAGTGTGTTAGTGGCATCACACAGAGCTCCTATATTTTCTTCTCAGCAGCACCCACAGGACTTCTAGTGTGTTAGTGGCATCACACAGAGCTCCTATATTTTCTTTGCAGAAGCACCCATAGGACTTCTAGTGTGATAGTGGCATCACACAGAGCTCCTATATTTTCTTCTCAGCAGCACTCACAGGACTTCTAGTGTGTTAGTGGCATCACACAGAGCTCCTATATTTTCTTTGCAGAAGCACCCATAGGACTTCTAGTGTGTTAGTGGCATCACACAGAGCTCCTATATTTTCTTCTCAGCAGCACCCACAGGACTTCTAGTGTGTTAGTGGCATCACACAGAGCTCCTATATTTTCTTTGCAGAAGCACCCATAGGACTTCTAGTGTGTTAGTGGCATCACACAGAGCTCCTATATTTTCTTCTCAGCAGCACCCACAGGACTTCTAGTGTGTTGGTGGCATCACACAGAGCTCCTATATTTTCTTTGCAGAAGCACCCATAGGACTTCTAGTGTGTTAGTGGCATCACACAGAGCTCCTATATTTTCTTCTCAGCAGCACCCACAGGACTTCTAGTGTGTTAGTGGCATCACACAGAGCTCCTATAATTTCTTTGCAGAAGCACCCATAGGACTTCTAGTGTGTTAGTGGCATCACACAGAGCTCCTATATTTTCTTCTCGGCAGCACCCACAGGACTACCGACTACAATGGCTGGAAGACCGCCAAGGGGAGGCAGAGCGTGCAGAGGCAAGAACACAGGGCAGGCAGGCTCTGTTTCTAGTGGACGTGGCCGTGGCCGTGTACGTGGTCGTGCATCGTCATCAGCACGTGGCCATGGGACACGCGCGTCTTTGTTTTCGGCAGCTGGACATGTGGAGCTGCATCATGCTGAAGGCTTGGTAGAATGGATGACCAAGCCCTCCTCATCCTCCTCATCCTCTCTCACCCAGGCTCAGGGTACTGGCAGAGCAGCTGCCAACGCGTACTCAATGGCATCATCAGCCACCCCTTCCCTAGACCCACCATGTCCTCCTGAGGAGTCCCCCCGAACTCTTTGAGCACAGTGTTGGGTAGATGCTCCAGGAGGATGCCCAACGATTCAAAGGCTCGGATGATGATACCCAGCTTGAGGAAGTCAGTAGTTTGCGCGCAGAGAGAGGGGATGCTGAAGGACAGCAATCTGGCAGTACTGTTCCACCAGCTGCAGCGTACTGCCAGGTTTGCTCTAGTGGTGAAGAGGGAGGGGATGATGAGGTCACTGACTCCACGTGGGTGCCTGAAGGGAGAGAGGATGAGGAGGAGGACGAGGAGGAGGAGGATGCGGCGTCACATGTCCAACGAGGCAGGATGCCCCCTGGAGGCCAGCTAGAGGCCAGCACAGCAACTGTACAACACCGCAGAGCTCCGCCTGTGCAGGGCGCTGCCTCTGCACGTTATCAGAAAAGTTCTTTGGTGTGGGCCTTTTTTGAGACGAGTGCATCAGATCGCATCACTGCTATTTGCAATATTTGTCTCAAGCGTATCTGGCGTGGCCAAAACATCAGCCGCTTGGGCACCACAAGCATGAGCAGACATATGTCGACCTGCCATGCAGCTCGTTGGCAAGCACACATAAAAGACCCACACCAAAGAACTAAGCGGACCTCTCCTTGCTCCTCATCAGCTGGGATCTCCATCCCCACTACATCTTCAGTCCTCTCTGAAAGCTGCTCTGAGAGGACTGAAGGTGTAGAATTAGGTGTGTCACAACCAAGTACTTGCAGTACACCGACGTCCGATTGTAGCAGGCAAATTTCCCTGCCCCAGCTGCTGGACCGTCGAAAGAAGTACACTCCCAGCCATCCACATGCCCAGCGGTTGAATGCTAGCTTGGCTAAATTGCTAGCACTTCAACTGCTGCCTTTTCAGTTGGTAGACTTGGCCCCCTTCCGTGAGTTTGTTCAATGTGCGGTTCCTCAGTGGCAGGTTCCCAAACGCCACTTTTTCTCACGGAAGGCGATTCTGTCTCTCTACCGGCATGTGGAAGGCAATGTCCATGCCTCGCTGGACAGGGCGGTCAGCGGTATTACCGCTGACTCATGGTCCAGCAGGCATGGACAGGGACGTTACCTTTCTTTCACGGCCCATTGGGTCACTCTATTGGCAGCTGGGAGGGATGCAGGACAAGGTGCAGTAGTGTTGGAGGTTGTTCGGAACCAGCGGTGCTCCGTAGGCGTACAAGGGGCTACGCAAGTACGCAGGCAAAAAGATGCCATGCCGTGCTTGCGCTGGTGTGTTTGGGGGACAGGAGCCACACTGGGCCAGAGGTTCTGGCAGCTCTGCAGGGGCAGGCCGAGAGGTGGTTGACGCCACGCCAGCTTAAGCCAGGAATGGTCGTTTCTGACAATGGCACCAAGCTCCTCTCCGCCCTGCGACAGGGACAGCTCACCCATGTGCCCTGTATGGCTCACGTCCTCAACCTGGTGGTGCAGCGGTTCTTGGGCAGGTTCCCAGGCTTACAGGATGTCCTGAGGCAGGCCAGGAAAGTCTGTGTGCATTTCCGCCGATCTTATAATGCCAGTGCTCGGCTGACTGAGCTGCAAAAGGAGCTGAACCTGCCCAAGAACCGCCTAATATGTGACATGCCCACCAGGTGGAACTCAACGTTGGCCATGCTGCAGCGACTGCACACGCAGCAGAGGGCCATCAATGAGTACCTTTGCGACTACGGCACCAGGACAGGGTCAGGGGAGCTTGGTTTTTTTTCCCCACATCAGTGGAGCATGATCAGGGATGCATGAACTGTCCTCTAACCATTTGAGGAGGCCACGAGGATGGTGAGCAGTGACAGCGCATGCATCAGTGACACTGTACCTCTTGTCCACCTGTTGGAGCATACGCTGCGTGGGATAATGGACAGGGCACTTGAGGCAGAACAGAGGCAGGAAGAGGAGGACTTCCTTGCCTCTCAAGGCCCCCTTTATCCGGACAGTGTTCCTTCTGTCCCACCCATCACACAGGAAGAGGATGAGGAGGAGGAGGAGGAGGAGGAGGAGGATTGTGTGAGCATGGAGGTGGAGCCTGGCACTCAGCATCAGCAGCAGCAGCAGCAGTCTTTTAGGGATGATGTACAGTCCCAACAAACCAGTGGACTTGTACGTGGCTGGGAGGAGGTGGCTGGCGATCATGTCATCCTCAGTGACCCAGAA
The DNA here is from genome assembly GCA_028564925.1 of Lithobates sylvaticus. Taxonomy (NCBI): domain Eukaryota; kingdom Metazoa; phylum Chordata; class Amphibia; order Anura; family Ranidae; genus Lithobates; species Lithobates sylvaticus. Next base: position 132,429,830 of record CM053038.1, read on the forward strand.
GACTCCGGACCGAATGCCTCAGCAAACCTACGCTGCATGGCCTCCCTGATCCTGAAAAGCCTGCGGATGGATCCTCGTGTTCTTCGGATCAAGGAGAGGGACTATTACTGGCTGGCCACTCTCCTTGATCCACGGTACAAGGGTAAGGTTGCGGACCTTATCTTGCCGTCGCAGAGGGAGCAGAGGATGAGACATCTCAGGGAGGCCTTGCAGAAAGGTCTGTGCAACGCGTTCCCAGAAACTGGGAGGTTACAAACTCCTGGTCCTGGACGACGAGTTGCTGAGGCTTCGGTCAGTAGCAGAAGGAGCGGTGGGGAAGGTGGACGTCTGACCGATGCGTTCAGACAATTTTTTAGTCCGCAGCCCCAAGGTATGATCGGTTCCAGCAACCATCGCCAGCGTCTGATATACATGGTGCAGGAATACCTTGGGGCAAGGTCAGACTTGGACACCTTTCCCACCGAAAATCCTCTGGCTTACTGGGTCCTGAGGATGGATCACTGGCCAGAGCTTGCACAGTATGCAATTGAGCTACTGGCCTGTCCTGCCTCCAGCGTTCTTTCCGAACGCACATTCAGTGCTGCTGGAGGATTTGTCACCGATCATAGGGTGCGCCTGTCCACCGACTCGGTTGATCGACTGACCTTCATCAAAATGAATCAGTCTTGGATCACCACCAGCTACCAGGCACCTGAAGCGGATATAACGGAATAATTTATAATGTCACATCCCTTCAAGACTGCCTATGCTGATGCTGAGTGACTGTCCTCTTATGTTCACTGACTATCCTCTTCCTCCTCCTCAATGATCCATGCCACCACACCAGTGCCTAAGGCACAATTTTTCAGCCCCTGTATAACAGGGGCGTGTACTTACAATTTTTTTAAAAAATGCTTTGCAACACGTGTGACTGCTGTGCTCCAAGTACAGTATCTGTGAGGGGTTGCAGTGTTGTGGCACCAGCACCAATGCCTAAGGCACAATTTTTCAGCCCCTGTTTAACAGGGGCATGTAATTACAATTTTTTTTTAAAAATGCTTCGCAACACGTGTGACTGCTGTGCTCCAAGTACAGTATCTGTGAGGGGTTGCAGTGTTGTGGCACCAGCACCAATGCCTAAGGCACAATTTTTCAGCCCCTGTTTAACAGGGGCATGTAATTACAATTTTTTTTAAAATGCTTTGCAACAGGTGTGACTGCTGTGCTCCAAGTACAGTATCTGTGAGGGGTTGCAGTGTTGTGGCACCAGCACCAGTGCCTAAGGCACAATTTTTCAGCCCCTGCTGGGGCGTGTAATTACAATTTTTAGGCAATGCTTTGCAACAGGTCTCATTGCTGTGCTAAGAGTACAGTGTCTGTGAGGGGTTGCAGTGTTGTGGCACCAGCACCAATGCCTAAGGCACAATTATTCAGCCCCTGTATAACAGGGGCGTGTAATTACAATTTTTTAAAAAGATGCTTCGCAACAGGTGTGACTGCTGTGCTCCAAGTACAGTATCTGTGAGGGGTTGCAGTGTTGTGGCACCAGTGCCTAAGGCACAATTTTTCAGCCCCTGTTGGGCGTGTAATTACAATTTTTAGGCACTGCTTTGCAACAGGTCTCATTGCTGTGCTAAGAGTACAGTATCTGTGAGGGGTTGCAGTGTTGTGGCACCAGCACCAATGCCTAAGGCACAATTTTTCAGCCCCTGTTTAACAGGGTCGTGTAATTACAAATCTTGATCTAATAGTTCACAGCAGGGCCCATTCCTGCACCCACCAAGAGTAACTATGAGGGCCTACAGTCTTGTGGCAACACCATCCACCACCACCGCCAAAGGCCCAATTTTTCTGCCCTGTTCAACAGGTGCATGCAATTACAAATCTTGATCTAATAACTCACAGCAGGGCCCATTCCTGCGCCCACCAAGAGTAACTGTGAGGGCTTACAGTCTTGTGGCAACACCGTCCACCACCACCACCACCACCAAAGGCCCAATTTTTCTGCCCTGTTCAACAGGTGCATGCAATTACAAATCTTGATCTAATAACTCACAGCAGGGCCCATTCCTGCGCCCACCAAGAGTAACTGTGAGGGCTTACAGTCTTGTGGCAACACCGTCCACCACCACCACCACCACCACCACCACCACCACCACCAAAGGCCCAATTTTTCTGCCCGGTTCAACAGGTGCATGCAAGTACAAATCTTGATCTATTAACTCACAGCAGGGCCCATTCCTGTGCCCACCAGTCTTGTGGCTACACCAACATCTAATAGGGCAAATTTCTGCAGAGTATATACGGCAGGCCCCTACTTTCAAACATCCAACTTACAAACGACTCCTACTTGCAAACGGAAAGAGAAAACAGGAAGTGAGAGGAAATCTACCCCTAGGAAGGGAAATTCTATCCTGTTAGATTTAATTTGGGAAAAAGGTATCTCCTCTCTACTGATGCTTTATCACCAATCCTTGTTTCAATTCAAACCCCACTTTTCCAAAAACATTTGTCATTGGGACGGAAAGTGAGGTGACATGTTCTGAACAGATGTGCAAAGACAGCAAATGTTACAGGGGTGATAACCCCTCCCTATGTTCTCCAAAAAGCTTAAAAATAGATTTTTTTGGGATGGAGCTACACTTGATAATGTACCTGTTCAGATTCTACTTAAGAACAAACCTACAGTCCGTGTCTTGTTTGCACCGCCTATATACTGCTGTTCAGAGTATATAGGGTTGTGGGTATAGGGTTTTATTTTGGGTGCGGGGTCCCCCTTAATATCCATACAAGACCCAAAGGGGCTGGGGTGGGGGGGGGGGGGTGATGGGGTAGCCATGCCATTTTTCTCAAGGATTTTCAGCCATATGGCGGCCAGGACAAGACATGACATTAAAGCCGCAAGTGGTTTTAAATGGCTTCTTTTTTTTCCTTTACAAATGTCATTTTGTGCAAGGACAGTTCTAAACATGGGAAACACATGCCACTTCACAGGCATACTTTAGACACCCCCCAGGTACCATATTTAAAGGAAAATTTCACTTTTTTTTTTTCACTTTATGCATCATTAAAATGACTGCTCCCGAAAAAACGTTAGTTTTTAAAAGTTCTTTTTGCATTGATATATGTCACCCCGGGGCAGGACCCGGGTCCCCAAACCTGTTTTATGACATTAACATGCATATTGGCCGTTGTAATTAGCACTTTTGATTTCGAACGTTCGCATCCATTATAACTTATAGGGTTCGAAAATTTGCGCAAACTTTCGGTCGGTTCGAAGGTTCTGGTGCGAACCGAACCCGGGGGTGTTCGGCTCATCCCTAATGAGGAGATGTTTAGTTTCAAAGAACTAGGCTCAACTTTGTCTAGAATGATAATGGTGGAGATGTACTAGAACTGCAGCACATACAATCTTGTGCAGCGGGGCCTAGTAACCAATTAGCTACTAGGTGTTTTTGTCCAAGCTTCATAGAAAAAGCTGAATGTGGAAGCTGATTGGTTAGTATGACCAGCTGCACCTGATTCTCTGTGCTTCAGTCTTAGTAAATAGCACCCAACAGCTATTCTCCATATTCAAAACAGCACACATGTGCCAAGATATAACCATTGAAATTCCACTGGAAGTGAACATCCACTTTAAGATTGCTTGTAGTTTGTGGTTCTCTCCTTTTTTTTAATTCTAAACCATATAAAACAAATGAACAGCAAACATGTTGGGGTATGCTTCAGAAGCCGGAAGAAAAGCTAAACTTTTAACACTGGGCATTTTTGGGTGAAAAACAGGAACCATGTTTACAGCAAGCAGTGAAGAACACAGCAGAAATGTCCAGCTAAAAAGGGGTCCAAGCATGCAGAAAGTAGACATCTAATCCAGAACAAACATGTGCCACAAGCAAGATATGCACCAGAAATTAACCATCTAATCCAGAACAAACATGTGCCACAAGCAAGGTATGCTCTGGAAATTAACCATCCAATATAGAACAAACATGTGCCACAATCAAGGTATGCACCAGAAATTAACAATCTAATATAGAACGAATGTGCCACAGACAAGGTATGCACCCATAATGAGCTATCTAATACAGAACAAACATGTGCCACAAGCAAGGTGGGAACCAGAAACGAGTCATCTAATACAGAACAAACATATGCCACACAGTGCCAGCTGGTGCTCAACATTTTTTGGGAAGGGGGTGCAAGCAAACTGAAAAATTCTGAAAAAAAAACATCAATTGCAGTCTCACTGTGCCCATCAATTGCAGCCACTGTGCCAATCAATTGCAGCCATTGTGCCCATCAAATGCTGCCACTGTGCCCATCAAATGCTGCCACTGTGTCATTAAATGCTGCCACTGTGTCCATCAAATGCTGCCACTGTGCCCATCAAATGCAGCAACTGTGCCCATCAAATGCTGCCACTGTGCCATCAAATTCTGCCACTGTGCCCATCAAATGCTGCCACTGTGCCCATCAAATGCAGCCACTGTGCCCATCAAATGCTGCCATTTTGCCATCAAATGCTGCCACTGTGCCATCAAATGCTGCCACTGTGACCCTCCCCGCCTGCTTGCCGTCTGCCTGGCACGTACCCTGTCTCGGTGGGGCAGCGGGTGACGTCGGCGAGCGGTGTCCTCCATCCGTCTCTTTCCATCCTCTCCTCCCAATAGGCATCCAATAACAGCGCCTGTCATTTCAGCCAATCAGGTGACGGGTAACAGACCCGAGCACCTGATTGACAGAGATGGTTCAGTGTTAAGCAAGTGAATTATCATTCACTGCTTTAACACACCTGGGTGAACTGCGAGCACCACGCATGGCGCTCGCAGGTCACCTTTTTTGACGCCTATTAGAGCCTATGGCTCTAATCAGGTGCTTCAAAAACACCCCCGCTGTAATTCAGGCACCCAGCACCCGAAAAGGGTCCGGGCGTCTGAATAGGGGATGGCAGCGGCAGCCGTGGATAGATTCATGCTATGCATGAATCTATCCATTGGTCATAGAGGGGGTGGCTGGAGAGAGGGGGTGCCCTTATGGACACATCGTCACTGGTGCCACAAGAAAGGTATGCACCAGAAATTAGTCATCTAATACAGAACAAACATGTGCCACAAGCAAGGTATGCACCCAAAATGAGACAAATAAACCAGATAAAAACGTGCCACCAGGCAAACATGAAAGTGCATCTGCTAAGACTAATGCAGCTGTTGAAAGGCTTACCATGTGCTCCATCAGATCAAGAATGTTTGGCTTCTCTTCTGCTGAGCTCTCCTCCGCCATCGCTCACTTCTGCCAGGGTCCTGAGAAGTGTGAATGGGAAAAGAAGCGCCACCCACTGAATATGACGACACCTGCAGTAAATTACTGAACTGTTTCATGTGGGAAATATCTCAGAACATGGGCAAATGCCGCATTCAGTATTTTAGTACAGTAGCTATTTTTTTTTATATTTTTATTGAAAAAAAAATGTTACGCTACAAATATGAAATGCTCAGCAAATGTCGATATTCATTACCAATAAATTGCATAACTGTACTTGTGATAACATTGGTATACTCGAAACGGGGTATGTGGTTACAGGTTTAGAACTATATAACTTCATCAGTAACATCATAACAGCATGAACCATTACTACCATTAATCTTAAGTAGGTGAAGGGAGGAAAGGTAGGAAAGTGGGGAAAGAGGGGTGGAGGAGTGAAGGAGGGGAAAGAGGGGAGAGGGATAGGAGAAAGAAGGAGAGCAAAGGAGAGCAAAGACAGAGCACCAGGCATTGCTTTCCTATAATACAGGATTATTGATTTAAGGTCCATTTATATTTTTTTCATACCAATGGGTCCAGGGGAGCCACATCTCATGTTGCTTGAGGAATGAGGGTTTACCTCATGATAGTAGTGACTCGTAAGTGTAGTGATTGTGTGCTAATGCTATAACTTCTGCACTGCATGGTACTTCTGTTGTTTTCCATCTCCTAGTAATGAGCAGTTTGGTTGCTAGTAATATGTGGGTAGTGATAAGACTGAGCTTGAGAGGAATAATTTCTATGGTTAGATTCAGGATGCTAAGTTGAGGTGTTAGGATGATGGTATACTGTACTATATTTTGCAGATTTTTTTTTTAGAGGGTACCTTGTGTGGGTGCACTCTCTCCAACAAAGGGAAGTTGAAAGTGGTTGGAATTTTGCCAACCGTTGAGGTGTCAGGTACCATCTCATCATAGTTTTTTAGTTCCCATAGGGCGGTACAGTTAGTAGCTTTGTATATTGAGTTTATAGCTGATTATTTCCTGGTGTCAGGTTATTTTCTATTTCGCCCCAGAGTGTGGTAGGTTTGGTGGACAACCAGTCTTTTAACTGGAAGAGTATAGTAGCTAGGTAGTAGTCTTTTAGATCAACGTATCCCATTCCCCCTACAGATCTATGTTTGATGAGTTTGGCGTGACTGCTTCTGGGTTTCTTCCCTTGCCACACGTATTATTTATTTATGACTTATTATGGATTGGAGTAAGTGTATGTAGGTATGAGAAAGTTGTAATGGTATTGTTCTGAATATGTACAGTAGTTTGGGTAGGACTAGCACTTAAAATGCTGCCAGACGTCCTGACCAGGAGAATTTATGTTTGGAAAGTTTGGTTGTTTCTCTTAGAAGCATTTGTTTGGCTTCTGTATAGTTAGCAGCGAATAGACTTTTTGTTGATTTAGTAAGGGTGATACCTAGATATGTAATCCCCTTGTCTGCCGAGGGATAAGTAAAGTAAGTAAAGTCCCTGCGTCTAATCCTAGTATGTAGGATTTGTTTTAGTTTACCTTATAATACGATATGGTACCAAACCTGTGTAACAGTTGATAGGGGGTTAGTGATCATAATTATCACATCGTCAGCAAACAGGTTAACTTTGTGTTCAGTAGATCCTATTTTGAATCCAGTGATTTTTAGTAGCTATTTTTATGAATGCCAGAAAGCTTTTTGAATAACGCTGAGTGGTATTTTACCACATTTCTTAAGGTGCCTGATACTGATTTGTGAATGGAGCTCTATATCTTAAATAAATCACCCTTAATGGCTCAAAAGATCATTCGTAGGGATAGGTAATAGCCTCATAGTGCATCATTGCTGTGCATGTATAGTCACTGAGGGATTGATTTGCTAAAAACAAGTTGTTCACTTTGCAAGGAAAATTTTCCCCAGCATCTAGTAAATTTTCGCTTGACAAAGAATACCTAATAACTGCATTTTGCTTGCACATGATTGGGTGATGGAAGTCACCGGAGCTTCACCTTATTCATTAAGTTCTGTGGATAATTACTTTGCAAATGTCAACTCCCCTTGCAAGGGGAACAATCTATGTGCCTTTATTTAATCAATCTTCTTATATAGCTTTTATAAAGCTATTTAATTGATGGGGAAAAAATATCACATAAACAGTTATTTAATAATGTTTTTCTGGAAAGCTTTTTTATAAATATGATGTGGATGATGTGCTACTAAAGTATGATTGCACTGTAGAGCATTTCCGTTTACCAAAGTAGAAATAATAGTAATTTATTATGCCATGCACGGACACAAATTATTGTTCACTCACTGTGACAGGTGGGAAGTTTATATTGATAACCTTTGCATAAGTGTGCAACAAATAATTGCAGAACAGATTTCATAGCAGCAATAATGTACTGAATTTTTAACAAAACATAATTGTAATCAAATCATCACTTTTGTTGTACAAATATAGAAAATATAAAACGAGAGAAAATAAAACATGCAAGATCTGTTGTTTAACCTAGGCATAAAAATTATGCAATTTGTAAAACCTAGTGAATGTTTATATTGATCTGTAGAATGAGCAACACAAGTGTTGTTGCACATACAACTCGCATAAGTAATGTGACATGCATAGGTAGACTTTTTGTTTTGTTGTAGTTTTAACACCCCTGTGTAAAATGATTGAAGTACGTGTAAAATTATTAACATAGAACTATAGGCAAAACTTTTTCCTGGTGCCCCTATGGTAGTATACATGTGATAGAAGCCCCTTACCTGCCACCTTTGGTGGTTTTTGGTCCAGGTGCAGCTCCTGTAGTGCAGCCGCTGACCTTGGGATGCTAAATACTCTGATAAGGCAGGGAACCCCATCTGTGGATTTTTTGGGGTGAAAAATCGGGTGCCAACTAGACCCACATACAGCAGTGTATACAGTGGTGAACCACAAAGAGAAATACTGAATTCTCAGAAAAACGTTACCAACATACCAATATCAATTGTAGAAGGACCCTAAAAAAATGGACACAAATACCCCCCGGTACAGTGGGACTTAAGAGGCGAACAAACAAAAACCTATATCATAAAAATATTATTTATTTAGAAAAGTGCTTAAAAAGCATGTATAAAAACATGATGACAATCGATACAAAACATTTTGTGCAGAACACATAATACATTCTTTACAGATTAGAATATGAATACAGTTTCTTTCATTAGCCTAACATGTTTCAGGAGTTTCCCTTCTTCAGAGGAGTTTTTTTAGGAGAGAATATAATTATATTCTGAAAAAAGTAAGAACAGTCTTAACAAAAAACATTTTTTCAAGGTAAAGTCAACATTATAATATCAAAGCATGTCCAATATACATACCAATATTGATTTGTATAAAGAAATATGTATAAATGTATGCAACAACAATTTTCTTAAAAGTTTAGATAAACTTTGCCACTGTTTATTCACCAAAAGCTGATGGGCCCCGCCCGAGCACAGAGCAGCCCTCACAAAGGTCCCCCAGGAGACGACCACCACAACACAGCCATAAGTAGACCCTGAGAGATAATAATATAATGACTTGTTAGTTGATTTTATATATTAAGATTGCACATTGGGAAAACTCAAAATGACCCCTCCCATACAGCAGGGCCTGCCTCTTAGTGCATTGCAAAAACCTATATTGACATACCGAATGAAAGGACCGACTCTTTGTGGTAAAAAACCTTTCCCATATCATTATAATCAGTTACAAGATAGAAATCCCTTTCCAAGGGATCAGACAGGAAAGGAAGCACACAAAGACACCGTTCTCTCCTTTTCCTTACAGAAAGCAGGCGTTGAGGTTCAATGAAAGTCCAAATCTATTAAATTCTATACTTACTTTAGTTGAGGATATAGGTAGTGAGTGGCTGGAGCGTTGTTGCTTCTGGGAGGCATACAGCAGTGCAGCCATGGCTATGTTCCTCAGAAGAGCTGTCAGTGTCTGGAGCCTGCCTCCTAGAAGTAAGTGGATCCATGGAACTGTGACACCCTTCCAAGATAAGTATGTTTTCTAATTTTTTGGAATTTCTCTGTGAATGGCCTCATAAGTGTGTTACATTGTTGTGGTCTGCAGCTGCGCCGTGTTTCAGTATGCATTCTAGTAGAAATTATGGAAGGAAAAGCTAAGTGTCTACATTCAAGGGAATGATGCATTATGCTGAACATGTGAAGTGGGTATAACTCGCATTGGGGCCAGCTTTAGTTTGGGCAAGTACTCCTCCAGTGGCCATCATGGAATACTGCCTGGAAGCCATCTTGGAAGTGGGCAAGGTGAGAAGGTTGCCAAGAGTGGGAGAAGAGTTGAGGAACATGGGTTTAAAGACTCAGCTTACAGATAGGGCATTCACAGGGCAGGCAGAAGAGTTGAGGAACATGGGTTTAAAGACTCAGCTTACAGATAGGGCATTCACAGGATAGGACTTCATGCTAGCATTCCCATAGCCACAAACCCTGCATCCAGGGCCATTTACTGCTACCTAGCAGATTGATACTGTATGCTCCTGCTTATGTCTCAGTGTGACAATATTTTTATACCTGACTAAATATCAGTGTTCCAGCTGCCCTGCACTATGAACTCACTAACAAAGATCCACATGGTTCCTATAGGTAAGGGTCATCAGACCAGGTAGGTATTTTGCTGCTAAAAAAAAGTGCATTTAGGTGCTAACTGGCCTCTTCCTCAGCTAAGGAGCCCAGTCTGTCCCCCTGACAGGAATATGTGTGAGAGGAGCACCAGCAATCCAGTCCGAGGTATAGAGAATCCTCTTCCATACTGCAAACGCCAATACTATGGCCTAAAGAGTGTGTCGGGACTGCCTTAAAGAGGCAGAGAGACGCTCTCCTGTGCATAATGCTTAGCTGCATGGAATAGCCTTGAATTCTGGGTGAAGTCACATTTATATAGTAAATAATGTTTCAAGATTGCCTTAAAGAGGGTGACAGAAGCTCTTCTGACACTATTCATAGCCACAAAGGATTGCTGTGAGCCTGGGTAAAGTTGCCTTTACAAGATAAAGAGTGTGTCAAGATTGCTTTAGAACGTAGACTGAAGCTTCTGCTCACTAGTCATAGCCACAAAGGATTGCTGTGGGCCTAGGTGAAGTTACCATTTGCAAGTTATTGCGAATAACTCAAGCTGCATTCCAATACTGTTGCTACCAACTGCTAAAAGCCTTAATCAGCAGAGAGCAGGCTAACTGCTGACAAGGAAGAACAGGAAGGATAAGCTGATACTTTATGTTCAGCCTGAGGCTTTGTCCCTGCTGGCCATTTTCCATGACAAGTTTACCACAAAAGTTTCCAATGAGTAAAGGAAAAACAGAAGGTGCTTCTAAGTGCAGTATCAAGGAGTATTTATTTGTAGCGCTCTGGGGTTTAGTCAGGGAGCTCCTCCCAAATTTACTTGCCAAGAGTAGTTATCTTGGTCGATTGATAGAGATCTATTGGTTTCTCCCTAAGTTTGGATTTGTTGACTTTTTCTCTTCTACCACTAGGTGGCCAGGAACTTGGTGGTACTAGATATGAGGAGGGCAACCCAAGGTCAGGTTATGGGTATATGGGGTATCTCAGCCAATGGGCAGGGGTTTTCTTGAATCCGGGAGAGGTCAGGTGATCTGTGTACTGTGCCACCTGGACTTCCGTCTGGGTGGACGGGTATTGTCTGCCCCAGGCTTTTAGGCAAGAGATTTGGCCTATCTCGGGGGCATCCAGCTGCCAGGCTGTGTAAAGGCCTATCCAGAAGTAAGAGGGCAGTGCAGGGTTGGGACTGCGGCTTGCAGTCTAACCAAAAGTGACGGTTCTGTGGGTCGGAGAACCTGTCAGTGGTCGGAGGTAGAAGGGAAGCTGTCGCCACTAAGGGAACAATCGCCTTTACCAGGGACCACAGTGAGTAACTGAAGCAAGTACCGGAATCATATTCTCACCAAAGGGCACAGTGGAGAATCGGGAAACTTCAGGCGGCGATCAAGTCAGGGACCCAACCAGCGGAGGAGATGCTTGCAGAGCAGCCTTGTGTGTCAAGCCAGGGACCAAGCTGGTTAGCAGGGGTGAAGCTTGAAGAGGACTGTTACCATAGGAGACAGCAATCCTGCATTTGAAGAAGTGGCGCCTTACTGAGGCCTTTCCCTGTACGACCATTCTTCTATTGAAGTCTCGGAGTCTGCCAATTGAGTTTGCAACTATCTAAGGGTGCGCTGGCCCTAACCATCTTTCCCCTCAAAAGAAATAAAACCTCTTTGACATCCAAGAAGTGTCCGGTGCCCAATGACTTTCACCATCTTTGCACCCACTATGCCTCACAACCCAGCACATATTGAAGGGCATATTTGGCCTTGGAGGTTCTCATGAGACCAAAAGAGGTAAAGGACCTTGCTACATATTCATAAAAAGTAGTTAAAAATACTTACAATGTAGTAGATCAAATGATCATCAAATGAGCATCTCAGTCAGCATAATAGGCATCCTGTAGGGTCCTTCTCCTCTAGGGGGAGGGAGAGCTGTCCCACAGCTGTAACAGGAGAGGGAGAAGTGAGGAAGCAAGATAGCTGATGGACTTTCGGAACCACGCTGGAACGCATAGACCAAAGCTGTCGCCAAGGGGGTAGTAATACGTTTAGGAGCATGAGCAATTCACTCCTTTGCCAAACCCATGAGTGTAGAAGAACCAGAGGAGTCAGGTAAGAAGAGACTCTTGGTAACAAACTTGCTACAGCAGTTCCACAGTCGGCAGAAGTAGCCAGAATTGCATTTTAGGGACAGGTTCTCTTTGAGACAGTCCAGGTCAACAGCATTAGAGATGTGGCTGAAGTTAAACACTAGTTATTACTAGCTAGAGTACAGTTTGCACAATTTTTTTCTCTTTCTAGAAGTGTATTTTCTCCACTTGTGGCCTCTTCATATACTTTGAAGGTGTTTTTGAGTCAAGGTGTTTTTGCACCAGTTGTGGTGGAAAACATTTCACTATCCAAAAGCCCATGGTGCCATTGCAGTATCTAGTGTGCATCTTGAAGCTTTAAAGGGCTGGGTTCAGATGCAAGTTTTCCATAACATGCAACCTGGAGGACAGGATAGGCGGGGGGCCAGCGACCCCCGACTGTCTGGAAATGAGCTAAGACCTTTATCATAAATAAGGAAGATGTTTAAGTTGCAGGGTTTCTGCCTGAGTGTCTGTCAGACAAGATGATTGTTTCTCAAAACTCTCCAAGACATTTTTACATTTAGATATTTGATCACAGTCACTGACATAGAACAATTTAATGTTACCCTGCTGTAGCAATCCCCTACATAGGTTGCTAAGTGATAGGAAAATTAAATTTTTGGTTGGGTGGTAGTCAGTCCAGTTTTTGATTTGTATAGAAAAAGATCAAACTAAGGTCCACATAGGACTGAAGTGTGATAGGTAGCGCTAAAGTGAATCAAATCTACAAATAACCTAAATAAATACAAACATATAAATAGTCCCACATGATAAATGATTTAAAGTGTCCTTAACGGGAAAAAACGCACTGAAAATGATCGCACTGAAAATTAATTCATCAAAAATTAATGTGCACAAATATAAAAGGACAAAAAAAAAAAAAAGTGCCACAGTGTTCATTAGTGTTCATAGAAATTAGGAAAAATAAACGTGAAAAACAAATATCCAGTGCTCCTTTGACCAAACAGTGTATCTTCACAAAATATTAATCGATCAATCTTCCACCACACCGTTGTGCTCAAAAGTGTCCTCTCCCATAGGAAACTCACTCACCGAATGTTGTTGCCCACACTCACGTGTAAGGCTAACTAGCATAAACCACTCTCCCACAATCGATCAGCATTCCTCCAGTATTTCCAACTTAGTGCAATCAGAATATTCCACATGAAAGTAAAAAGATGTGCTCCAATAGTGTATTATTGCAAATTTATTAAAAATAGCTGACACTCCAAGCTTCAAATATTAAACTCACATTTTAAAAGAATAAAACCAGCAGATAATGAATCACATAACTTCACAGCAGGTTCCACTCCAATATTCACAACACTGCAATACCACTTCAGAATGTAGATACTAGGTCACGGCGGACCTGAGGTGTCTGCAAAACCACACTGTAGTCTTCACCCTCTACCAATGTGGATGACGCCTCTGTATTCCAACGCCACCGTGTATCTTATTTTGATTTGTATAGTTGTGGTTTCTCACTGTTGTCAGTAAGTGTCACAAGCACCACCGGCTATAGTATGAGGTTTCCCTTTCAGGCTGAATAATCATATTTCCCCCAGCTATCCCAGTAGGAGGTTGGGGCGTGATGGGGGAGGGTATAAATATTTGGTTGGGGGGGATGTGCTTGCTCTCTTGCCTAATGGCCCATACACATGATCCAAAAATCACTACAACACATGACATCACTTCTGATTTTTTATTCTGTCGTACGAGAATTTTTATTACTTTAGTAAACTCTTCAGGTTCGATATACGACTAGCATGCAAAAAAAAACGGACAATCTGTTGTTCGATTTTTGGAACGTGTGTACGGGCATTAGGCTGAGGCCTGAGGAGTTGCTGCTGGACTGTCTATGCTCCTGGGCCCAAAAGCCTGATTGGGGTCTAGCATGCAGTGGGTGAACTGCCTTACACACTTGGCCTAGGACAGTGATGGCGAACCTTGGCACTCCAGATGTTTTGGAACTACATTTCCCATGATGCTCAACTACACTGCAGAGTGCATAAGCATCATGGGAAATGTAGTTCCAAAACATCTGGGGTGCCAAGGTTCACCAACACTGGCCTAGTAGATTCACCAGCTGGGGAAGCTGCCATCTCTTAACCCTTTCCCGCCAAGCGTACACACATCTGCGTACTCGGCTTTCGGGGGTTATACCGGGATGATGCCCGCAGCTGCAGGCATCATCCCGGTACCGTTGTTTAGAGCCGGTGATCGGCTTTCCGAGGATAACAACCGAAGTGGCTAAAAGCCGCTCGCTTGTTATCCCGGAGGAGCGGGAGGGTACGTCCCCCCTCTTGCTGCCTCCCGCCGCCTCCCGTTCAATCGGGATGTCCGATCCAACATCCGTCACTTCCGGCGGCTAGTGACCGACTGGAATGAAGCCTGAAATGGCTTCATTCCAGTCTCCAGTCTCCATCACAACGTCACTTCCTGTTTACTCGGCTGCCAGTGGCGCCGTTTAAAAAAAATATAGAATATTCAGATACACCGTTTTCGGTGATTTGAATACTTTGAAGTGCAAAGGAGGGATTGGGGGTCTTTAAGACCCCCAATTCCTCCATAAAAAGTACCTGTCACCACTAGGGATGGGCCCGGTGCTCGATGTGAACCCACGTTCGCATCGAGCACCGGGCGTTCGCTCGCTCGGCGAGCCCAGAACTATTTGGGCCGTTTGCATCACATTCGTGTGATGCGAGCGGCCCCGCAATGCATTGCGGCCGGCGCGGCCGGCGCAGTGCATTGCTGGCTGATGATTGGCCAAGCATGCACTGTGACCCCGCATGCTTGGCCAATCACAGCGCCGGAAACTCGGAGAGCAATAATTGGCTACAGGCAGGACGCCTGTAGCCAATTAAAGCTCAGGGGCTTTAGTACACGCCCCACCATTTAAAAGGCCGCCAGGCCGTCGGCGCCGGTCACATGAGTTCCGGCTTTAGGAGAGATCAGTCTGCTGATTCTGTGTCTTAGCTTGATTCATTGCTACAGAAAGATTTGCTCTTCTTTGCTAAACCATTGGCTATTTCTTTGCTAAACCATTGCTACCTAAGTCATTGATCGTTCATTGCTGCTGATTGCACAGTTAGTGTGTTATTAGCTGCTGCTGGGGATTAGTCTGGTGCGTGTTTTACTGTTAGTACAGTATTTCAGTAGTACCAACCGCAGTGCTGTTAGCACAGCATTGCACACCAACAGCACCCATAGGACTTCTAGTGTGTTAGTGGCAGCAAACAGAGCTCCTATATTTTCTTCCCAGAAGCACCCATAGGACTTCTAGTATGTTAGTGGCAGCAAACAGAGCTCCTATATTTTCTTCCCAGAAGCACCCATAGGACTTCTAGTGTGTTAGTGGCAGCAAACAGAGCTCCTATATTTTCTTCCCAGAAGCACCCATAGGACTTCTAGTGTGTTAGTGGCAGCAAACAGAGCTCCTATATTTTCTTCCCAGAAGCACCCATAGGACTTCTAGTGTGTTAGTGGCAGCAAACAGAGCTCCTATATTTTCTTCCCAGAAGCACCCATAGGACTTCTAGTGTGTTAGTGGCAGCAAACAGAGCTCCTATATTTTCTTCCCAGAAGCACCCATAGGACTTCGAGTGTGTTAGTGGCATCACACAGAGCTCCTATATTTTCTTCCCAGAAGCACCCATAGGACTTCTAGTGTGTTAGTGGCAGCAAACAGAGCTCCTATATTTTCTTCCCAGAAGCACCCATAGGACTTCTAGTGTGTTAGTGGCAGCAAACAGAGCTCCTATATTTTCTTCCCAGAAGCACCCATAGGACTTCTAGTGTGTTAGTGGCAGCAAACAGAGCTCCTATATTTTCTTCCCAGAAGCACCCATAGGACTTCTAGTGTGTTAGTGGCAGCAAACAGAGCTCCTATATTTTCTTCCCAGAAGCACCCATAGGACTTCTAGTGTGTTAGTGGCAGCAAACAGAGCTCCTATATTTTCTTCCCAGAAGCACCCATAGGACTTCTAGTGTCTTAGTGGCATCACACAGAGCTCCTATATTTTCTTCCCAGAAGCACCCATAGGACTTCTAGTGTGTTAGTGGCAGCAAACAGAGCTCCTATATTTTCTTCCCAGAAGCACCCATAGGACTTCTAGTGTGTTAGTGGCAGCAAACAGAGCTCCTATATTTTCTTCCCAGAAGCACCCATAGGACTTCTAGTGTGTTAGTGGCATCACACAGAGCTCCTATATTTTCTTCCCAGAAGCACCCATAGGACTTCTAGTGTGTTAGTGGCATCACACAGAGCTCCTATATTTTCTTCTAGTTCAAAGAACAAAAATGGGACTTTTAAGGCGCAAAGATACAAAAAGATTACATTGATAGAAAAAGTTTTATTGAATTTCACAATATAACTTGATATTGCATAATTGACATCAAATGTCCATGAAAACGTTTTTTAAAAACCATACATCGCTAAACAGAGATGAACTTTTCATTTATTGCTCTTTTTCTCAACATGTTTCACCCGAACTTGGGCTTCCTCAGGAGAGTTAGATAATGTCAATTAATATTTACTAGAATAGAAAAAATACAGTCAGAACATTGACATACACAACAATTTACACTGCTTTAATAAGATAATGTAGAAATGGACACCACATAATTGAAAAGTGGGCGGAGCTAATAGGCTCAATTGCTGACCTGAAAGTCCCGGGAGAGGGCTCTGCAGTCCACAAAAATGTTGAATACATGGGATTGTATCGAGTGCATCATAGAGAGGGAAATAGTGTCCAAAACTATATCAGTTTGGTAATCCATCTATGGGGTACATTAATATAGATACTGAATTTGTTAAGATATTGAAGAGAAAATATATAAGTGTATATTATCCGAAAGAATGGAAAAACCCACCTGGATAATGATTCCTTGGAAAGGTAATAGGAGCATATAAAGGAGCATACAAACAAAGTGCTCATAACTGCCAAAAGGAAATCCAAGTTTGAATCTATAAGAAATTTTAAAGGGAAAAGTCCTTTATCCATCTGGGAAGTTTTATACAGATATGGTTACCATCAGTAAACCGCAGACTGGTCATCATATGCCAGGTATATATTTACCTATGTTGAGGGTCTGCATCAACTCAGGGTGCCAGCCAGGACAGATAACTATCCAGAAAATAGGGAGGCCAGAGTGAGGTACCTAGAACCCCTTTAAATAGAGTAAAGTAAAAACAAGGGGGCATTTTAGTGACCAGTAGCCGGACAGAAAACGGATGGCAAATAATCTGCTAAGTCTCTTACCTTTAACAAGTGTTGTTTGGGGAATAAACCTCCGCTGAGCTGCACAAGTGAAGAGCTCAATCAAATCCCCTTAAATAACCCTCTCCACCTGCCGTTTTGGCGCCAAAATCTCGGCGCCAAATGGTCAGGTGAGGACATGTGATGTCACTGCAGGAGCGCCAGACGCACAGGAAGTGACAGCCGTGAAACAGGAAGTGCCATCAACAACAGGAAGCCAGAACAGCTGACCTCTGTGCTGATAGCAAATTGAATCACAGGATGTAAAGCCACATCTGAAAGACTGTCAGCAAGGGGGTAAAAAGGGAAATGGACTGACAATTGCCAGTGCATGTCAGTGAAGGGATATTTTACTTTACTCTATTTAAAGGGGTTCTAGGTACCTCACTCTGGCCTCCCTATTTTCTGGATATTTATCTGTCCTGGCTGGCACCCTGAGTTGATGCAGACCCTCAACATAGGTAAATATATACCTGGCATATGATGACCAGTCTGCGGTTTACTGATGGTAACCATATCTGTATAAAACTTCCCAGATGGATAAAGGACTTTTCCCTTTAAAATTTCTTATAGATTCAAACTTGGATTTCCTTTTGGCAGTTATGAGCACTTTGTTTGTATGCTCCTTTATATGCTCCTATTACCTTTCCAAGGAATCATTATCCAGGTGGGTTTTTCCATTCTTTCGGATAATATACACTTATATATTTTCTCTTCAATATCTTAACAAATTCAGTATCTATATTAATGTACCCCATAGATGGATTACCAAACTGATATAGTTTTGGACACTATTTCCCTCTCTATGATGCACTCGATACAATCCCATGTATTCAACATTTTTGTGGACTGCAGAGCCCTCTCCCGGGACTTTCAGGTCAGCAATTGAGCCTATTAGCTCCACCCACTTTTCAATTATGTGGTGTCCATTTCTACATTATCTTATTAAAGCAGTGTAAATTGTTGTGTATGTCAATGTTCTGACTGTATTTTTTCTATTCTAGTAAATATTAATTGACATTATCTAACTCTCCTGAGGAAGCCCAAGTTCGGGTGAAACATGTTGAGAAAAAGAGCAATAAATGAAAAGTTCATCTCTGTTTAGCGATGTATGGTTTTTAAAAAACGTTTTCATGGACATTTGATGTCAATTATGCAATATCAAGTTATATTGTGAAATTCAATAAAACTTTTTCTATCAATGTAATCTTTTTGTATCTTTGCGCCTTAAAAGTCCCATTTTTGTTCTTTGAACTAAATTTTGACTTGATGTAAGGGATGTGGCGCTATATTTCTAGTTTTCAGCAACTCAGCTCATTTTCAAAAAATTCTCCTTTGTGATATATCACATGGTGGCAAACACCAATCATCTTCATGAGTTGGCTTCTTGAAACCTATATTTTTTTTAAATATTTATTTTGAGTTTGTAACTTTCTTTATATTTGTGTTTAACTATCCATCTCCCTTTGTGTATTTTGTAAAGTGACAATGGCGACCTACAGGGGCTCGGGATTCGATGGCCTGATGGACAAAATACATCTGGCACAAGGTGCTTCCTTTGGTGGAATAACTCTAGATCGCTTCTTCTGGAGTTTGAAAAAACTACTAGAAAAGAAGGCACGTATTTTTTGGAACAGAAAATATTTTTCTAAATATATTGAGGATAAAATTGTCCCTTGGGGTCTTCGAGTCCAAATATTCCCAAATCTTTTTAAAGTGGAGACTGAATTTAAAACTGAATGGGAATGTAATTTACAAACCTGTTCCTTTGCAATGATGGGGTCCCTATGTCAACATTACTCCAGAGAGATCGCAAACATTGATAGTGATATTGAAAAACTGTATTCTGATAATGAAACTCTTTTTGCAGACGCTTCCTTTAAAGAATCTGAATTAGCCCTGGAAAAACATCTAGAGGCATTTGTAGCTGAGATTTTGAAAACCAAGGATAAAAAGTATTATAGAGACAGACTCTCTTATGAGACAAACACTGCCTACAAATGGCCTCTAGAGGGAGGGGCGCGAAGAAAAAAGACTTTGTCCCAAAGAAATACTAACTCTAATCAAGAACCTTCTGATTCTGATGAATCTAATTTTTCCTCTGTTTCCTCACAGCAAGCAGGATCTTCCCAGGGCTCAAAAGCAGGCACTGATAAACGGAAATACAGTTTCTCATCACTAAAATCCTCTGGAAAAAGAAACCAGAAAGACAATGTTCGTTCGGGTTTACGATCTCAGAAAGGGACAAATGTAGGTGATTCCCAACCTCCATCTGAAGTAGGTAATCTATCACAAACCAATGTGAACCATGCTCCTCTTCTCAAACATAGCCAGCCAATCTCTGTTTCCCCGTCGGGGGACCACTTGTTGGTTCCCCTGTCAGGGGAACCAAAAAACGCACCAATTTTCACCTCCCAAATGACTATGGACTCAAAGAAACCTCCAAGTATTCTGGGGACAAATCCCAAAATAACAAACAAGATAGTTTCCAAATAATTAATCTATCCTCCTGTCCCCTATCAGAGGAGCAGACACAGGTCTTGAGCCTTGGTCTGACCTTCTGTCCGGAACAGGAGGTGGACTCATTTGAAATTATTAAAGATGTCAACCTTTTTGCTCGTAGGTTGATGTTTAAGGCAATTTATGACAAACAACAAATCGCACCTGAGACTGATCAATTCTCAGCTGAGATTTGGAGAGATAAAACTATAAAGGAGGTTAAAGCTATTAATGACTTGATGGAACTTTGGGAGGAGAGCAACCCCCTGGATCTCCCATTGGAGGATCCAGGAGCTTGCCCTCTACCCTCCCTTGACACTGGTATAGGTACGGTTTTCCCCCGGCCCTCCATGTATAAACCAAAATCTAGGTGTTTTCCAGTCCTTCAGGGCAATCCAAATATTTGGGCGTTTACCCAACAGGTATGCAAAGAGATTCAAAACACCAAATGGCGACCTTGGAATAGCAGATCCAATATAAGTTCAAAACAACGTCAAGCTATCAAATCATTACAAATGAATGATCAATTGATCATAAAGCCTTCCGACAAAGGAGGCAATATAGTCCTAATGGACCTAAAAAATTACAAAACTATGGTTCTGGATCTGCTATCCAACCGCCAATGGTACCGTCCCATTCCTGTTTTTCAGGTTTCATATATTCAAAATAAGTACAAACGCCTCATTACTCAGGCCTTTTTGAATAATTTAATTGATAAAAAAACCTGTGAATTTCTACTTGTTGAAAATCCTAGACTACCTACTATGTATGCATTACCGAAAATACATAAGAATGCTTCTTTTCCCCCTGGGCGTCCGATTATCTCGGGAAATGGATGCCTGACAGAATCAGCCAGTAAACTCATTGATGATTACTTAAGACCACATGTCAAGTCATTGAGCTCATACATCCAGGATACAGCTGATCTGCTGAGATCCTTGGATGGACTTTGCCTACCTGATGAAGCCTGGTTGGTGGCCATTGATGTGGAGGCCCTTTACAACTCGATCCCCCACAAACTGGGGGCTCGAGTTGTGGACGGCTTCCTCTCTGAACGGGGGCCATCAGCCAGGCAATACAATAATTTCGTTTTAGAACTGTTGCTCTTTATTTTGAGCAATAATATTTTTATCTTCGACTGCTCCCACTACCTCCAGGTGCAGGGGGTGGCGATGGGGACCAAATGTGCCCCATCGTACGCCAACCTGTACCTGGGGGGGTGGGAGAGGGAGATATTCTCGGCCATTCAGTTCAGTCACTTCTTTGAGAATATTTTGATCTGGAAAAGATTTATTGATGATATCTTTATTGTCTGGACTGGAACTCGGGATGAGCTGTCGCAATTTTTACTGTGTCTTGAAACTAATTCCTACAATCTCAAGTTCACGATGACCTGTGATCAGGTTACTGTAAATTTCTTGGATATCAAGATTTATGTAAATGAGGATAAAACTATTGGTTCCTCTCTTTACAGAAAGCCTTCTGCAGGCAATACTATTCTTCATGCTGACAGTTCTCATCCCGCGTCCCTTGTCCAGAGCATACCATTCAGTCAGTATTTAAGATTAAAAAGAAATTGTAGCAAAGAGGCTGATTTTGAATTAGAAGCCAAAGCGTTGCAAACCCGTCTCCTAGAACGAGGCTATAGTAAAAATTGCCTTAAGCGTTCATACAATAGAGCAAAACAGAAGGACAGACATCAATTAATCCACCAAGTGAAGCCATACAAATCTGAATCCAAAGTCCGCGTAATCACCACTTTTGTCGGTGAACATAAAAAAGTACGTCATATCTTTGAAAAATATTGGCATCTTCTTTCTACAGATGATGTCCTCTCAAAATATGTGGGAGCTCACCCACAAATTACCTACCGCAAATCTACCTCTTTGAAAGATCGTTTAGTTCATAGCCACCTTACCTCAAGGATAAAAACACATAGAAAAGGTACTTCCCCCTGTGGAAAATGTGAATTCTGTGATTTACTGAACAATTCGACTGAAATAATGCTGCCCTCTGGTCAAACCTTTAAGCCCAACTTTTATGCAACATGTAAGACTATTGGAGTTGTTTATCTTATGACATGTACTTGTCAGGCTTTCTATGTAGGGAAAACTAAACGACCTTTCTTCCATAGAATTAGAGATCATGTATCCCTTATCAAGAAGAAAAAAATGGAGAACCCCATTAGTCGACATATGGGGCTCTATCATTCATACGATATTTCACAGATGAAGTTTTTTGCGCTAGAATATGTACCAGACTTCAATCGCGGAGGTGATATTGATAAAACTCTCTTACAGAGAGAGTCAAAATGGATTCATAACCTTAGAGCCACTGTGCATCCTGGCTTGAATGAATCTCTGAGCTTCAAACCCTTCTTATAGGGGTAGGTCGCCATTGTCACTCTTTCACTGAGAACACTACTGGTTTTCACTTAAATATGTTTATTATTATGTGTATTCTGTTTATTTACCCCTTGTACTGTATTTTATTATTATTCAGATGTTCATCGCCTTTTTTGTCTGGTGTGGTGCTTGCTGGCCTATTGATCTTGGTGGAGGGCTCTTTGGTCAGTTCCACTGCTCCAATGTATCTGTATTTAATCAGTATCAGCCACTTTTGGCTCTGGTCCCTTTAAGGAGCAATTTTTGCAGCCTTATATACACTTGTAGCAAAATGTTTTGAAATGGGGTTTCAGTGCCTCATATGGACACGTGAGGCGTTATTTTTGGAGTCTCTAGACCTCATCCGTCTATTTTTCTCTTAACTTGCGCCGTTTCAGTCACCAAAGGGTTAAAACGCTTGCGCTAAACTGCGGCCGTTATCTTGGTTACATTTACATGTTCCAAGATAACAGAGGTAGTATATATGGATTTGTTTTGTGACCCAAAAACATTCCTACATACTGATCACTTTCAGTCTAGGGATATTTCAAATATCCCTTCACTGACATGCACTGGCAATTGTCAGTCCATTTCCCTTTTTACCCCCTTGCTGACAGTCTTTCAGATGTGGCTTTACATCCTGTGATTCAATTTGCTATCAGCACAGAGGTCAGCTGTTCTGGCTTCCTGTTGTTGATGGCACTTCCTGTTTCACGGCTGTCACTTCCTGTGCGTCTGGCGCTCCTGCAGTGACATCACATGTCCTCACCTGACCATTTGGCGCCGAGATTTTGGCGCCAAAACGGCAGGTGGAGAGGGTTATTTAAGGGGATTTGATTGAGCTCTTCACTTGTGCAGCTCAGCGGAGGTTTATTCCCCAAACAACACTTGTTAAAGGTAAGAGACTTAGCAGATTATTTGCCATCCGTTTTCTGTCCGGCTACTGGTCACTAAAATGCCCCCTTGTTTTTACTTTACTCTATTTAAAGGGGTTCTAGGTACCTCACTCTGGCCTCCCTATTTTCTGGATAGTTATCTGTCCTGGCTGGCACCCTGAGTTGATGCAGACCCTCAACATAGGTAAATATATACCTGGCATATGATGACCAGTCTGCGGTTTACTGATGGTAACCATATCTGTATAAAACTTCCCAGATGGATAAAGGACTTTTCCCTTTAAAATTTCTTATAGATTCAAACTTGGATTTCCTTTTGGCAGTTATGAGCACTTTGTTTGTATGCTCCTTTATATGCTCCTATTACCTTTCCAAGGAATCATTATCCAGGTGGGTTTTTCCATTCTTTCGGATAATATACACTTATATATTTTCTCTTCAATATCTTAACAAATTCAGTATCTATATTAATGTACCCCATAGATGGATTACCAAACTGATATAGTTTTGGACACTATTTCCCTCTCTATGATGCACTCGATACAATCCCATGTATTCAACATTTTTGTGGACTGCAGAGCCCTCTCCCGGGACTTTCAGGTCAGCAATTGAGCCTATTAGCTCCACCCACTTTTCAATTATGTGGTGTCCATTTCTACATTATCTTATTAAAGCAGTGTAAATTGTTGTGTATGTCAATGTTCTGACTGTATTTTTTCTATTCTAGTAAATATTAATTGACATTATCTAACTCTCCTGAGGAAGCCCAAGTTCGGGTGAAACATGTTGAGAAAAAGAGCAATAAATGAAAAGTTCATCTCTGTTTAGCGATGTATGGTTTTTAAAAAACGTTTTCATGGACATTTGATGTCAATTATGCAATATCAAGTTATATTGTGAAATTCAATAAAACTTTTTCTATCAATGTAATCTTTTTGTATCTTTGCGCCTTAAAAGTCCCATTTTTGTTCTTTGAACTAAATTTTGACTTGATGTAAGGGATGTGGCGCTATATTTCTAGTTTTCAGCAACTCAGCTCATTTTCCTATATTTTCTTCTCAGCAGCACCCACATGACTTCTAGTGTGTTAGTGGCAGCAAACAGAGCTCCTATATTTTCTTCCCAGAAGCACCCATAGGACTTCTAGTGTGTTAGTGGCAGCAAACAGAGCTCCTATATTTTCTTCCCAGAAGCACCCATAGGACTTCTAGTGTGTTAGTGGCATCACACAGAGCTTCTATATTTTCTTCTCAGCAGCACCCACAGGACTTCTAGTGTGTTAGTGGCATCACACAGAGCTCCTATATTTTCTTCCCAGAAGCACCCACAGGACTTCTAGTGTGTTAGTGGCATCAGACAGAGCTCCTATATTTTCTTCTCAGCAGCACCCACAGGACTTCTAGTGTGTTAGTGGCATCACACAGAGCTGCTATATTTTCTTCTCAGCAGCACCCACAGGACTTCTAGTGTGTTAGTGGCATCACACAGAGCTCCTATATTTTCTTCCCAGAAGCACCCATAGGACTTCTAGTGTGTTAGTGGCATCACACAGAGCTCCTATATTTTCTTCCCAGAAGCACCCATAGGACTTCTAGTGTGTTAGTGGCATCACACAGAGCTCCTATATTTTCTTCTCAGCAGCACCCACAGGACTTCTAGTGTGTTAGTGGCATTACACAGAGCTCCTATATTTTCTTCCCAGAAGCATCCATAGGACTTCTAGTGTGTTAGTGGCATCACACAGAGCTCCTATATTTTCTTCTCAGCAGCACCCACAGGACTTCTAGTGTGTTAGTGGCATCACACAGAGCTCCTATATTTTCTTCCCAGAAGCACCCATAGGACTTCTAGTGTGTTAGTGGCATCACACAGAGCTCCTATATTTTCTTCTCAGCAGCACCCACAGGACTTCTAGTGTGTTAGTGGCATCACACAGAGCTCCTATATTTTCTTCCCAGAAGCACCCATAGGACTTCTAGTGTGTTAGTGGCATCACACAGAGCTCCTATATTTCTTCCCAGAAGCACCCATAGGACTTCTAGTGTGTTAGTGGCATCACACAGAGCTCCTATATTTTCTTCTCAGCAGCACCCACAGGACTTCTAGTGTGTTAGTGGCATCACACAGAGCTCCTATATTTTCTTCCCAGAAGCACCCATAGGACTTCTAGTGTGTTAGTGGCATCACACAGAGCTCCTATATTTTCTTCTCAGCAGCACCCACAGGACTTCTAGTGTGTTAGTGGCATCACACAGAGCTCCTATATTTTCTTCCCAGAAGCACCCATAGGACTTCTAGTGTGTTAGTGGCATCACACAGAGCTCCTATATTTTCTTCTCAGCAGCACCCACAGGACTTCTAGTGTGTTAGTGGCATCACACAGAGCTCCTATATTTGCTTCCCAGAAGCACCCATAGGACTTCTAGTGTGTTAGTGGCATCACACAGAGCTCCTATATTTTCTTCCCAGAAGCACCTATAGGACTTCTAGTGTGTTAGTGGCATCACACAGAGCTCCTATATTTTCTTCTCAGCAGCACCCACAGGACTTCTATTGTGTTAGTGGCATCACACAGAGCTCCTATATTTTCTTCCCAGAAGCACCCATAGGACTTCTAGTGTGTTAGTGGCATCACACAGAGCTCCTATATTTTCTTCTCAGCAGCACCCATAGGACTTCTAGTGTGTTAGTGGCATCACACAGAGCTCCTATATTTTCTTCCCAGAAGCACCCATAGGACTTCTAGTGTGTTAGTGGCATCACACAGAGCTCCTATATTTTCTTCCCAGAAGCACCCATAGGACTTCTAGTGTGTTAGTGGCATCACACAGAGCTCCTATATTTTCTTCTCAGCAGCACCCACAGGACTTCTAGTGTGTTAGTGGCATCACACAGAGCTCCTATATTTTTTCCCAGAAGCACCCATAGGACTTCTAGTGTGTTAGTGGCATCACACAGAGCTCCTATATTTTCTTCCCAGAAGCACCCATAGGACTTCTAGTGTGTTAGTGGCATCACACAGAGCTCCTATATTTTCTTCCCAGAAGCACCCATAGGACTTCTTGTGTGTTAGTGGCATCACACAGAGCTCCTATATTTTCTTCCCAGAAGCACCCATAGGACTTCTAGTGTGTTAGTGGCATCACACAGAGCTCCTATATTTTCTTCCCAGAAGCACCCATAGGACTTCTAGTGTGTTAGTGGCATCACACAGAGCTCCTATATTTTCTTCTCAGCAGCACCCACAGGACTTCTAGTGTGTTAGTGGCATCACACAGAGCTCCTATATTTTCTTCCCAGAAGCACCCATAGGACTTCTAGTGTGTTAGTGGCATCACACAGAGCTCCTATATTTTCTTCTCAGCAGCACCCATAGGACTTCTAGTGTGTTAGTGGCATCACACAGAGCTCCTATATTTTCTTCCCAGAAGCACCCATAGGACTTCTAGTGTGTTAGTGGCATCACACAGAGCTCCTATATTTTCTTCTCAGCAGCACCCACAGGACTTCTAGTGTGTTAGTGGCATCACACAGAGCTCCTATATTTTCTTCCCAGAAGCACCCATAGGACTTCTAGTGTGTTAGTGGCATCACACAGAGCTCCTATATTTTCTTCCCAGAAGCACCCATAGGACTTCTAGTGTGTTAGTGGCATCACACAGAGCTCCTATATTTTCTTCTCAGCAGCACCCACAGGACTTCTAGTGTGTTAGTGGCATCACACAGAGCTCCTATATTTTCTTCCCAGAAGCACCCATAGGACTTCTAGTGTGTTAGTGGCATCACACAGAGCTCCTATATTTTCTTCTCAGCAGCACCCACAGGACTTCTAGTGTGTTAGTGGCATCACACAGAGCTCCTATATTTTCTTCCCAGAAGCACCCATAGGACTTCTAGTGTGTTAGTGGCATCACACAGAGCTCCTATATTTTCTTCCCAGAAGCACCCATAGGACTTCTAGTGTGTTAGTGGCATCACACAGAGCTCCTATATTTTCTTCCCAGAAGCACCCATAGGACTTCTGGTGTGTTAGTGGCATCACACAGAGCTCCTATATTTTCTTCCCAGAAGCACCCATAGGACTTCTAGTGTGTTAGTGGCATCACACAGAGCTCCTATATTTTCTTCTCAGCAGCACCCACAGGACTTCTAGTGTGTTAGTGGCATCACACAGAGCTCCTATATTTTCTTCCCAGAAGCACCCATAGGACTTCTAGTGTGTTAGTGGCATCACACAGAGCTCCTATATTTTCTTCTCAGCAGCATCCACAGGACTTCTAGTGTGTTAGTGGCATCACACAGAGCTCCTATATTTTCTTCCCAGAAGCACCCATAGGACTTCTAGTGTGTTAGTGGCATCACACAGAGCTCCTATATTTTCTTCCAGAAGCACCCATAGGACTTCTAGTGTGTTAGTGGCATCACACAGAGCTCCTATATTTTCTTCTCAGCAGCACCCACAGGACTTCTAGTGTGTTAGTGGCATCACACAGAGCTCCTATATTTTCTTCCCAGAAGCACCCATAGGACTTCTAGTGTGTTAGTGGCATCACACAGAGCTCCTATATTTTCTTCTCAGCAGCACCCACAGGACTTCTAGTGTGTTAGTGGCATCACACAGAGCTCCTATATTTTCTTCCCAGAAGCACCCATAGGACTTCTAGTGTGTTAGTGGCATCACACAGAGCTCCTATATTTTCTTCCCAGAAGCACCCATAGGACTTCTAGTGTGTTAGTGGCATCACACAGAGCTCCTATATTTTCTTCCCAGAAGCACCCATAGGACTTCTGGTGTGTTAGTGGCATCACACAGAGCTCCTATATTTTCTTCCCAGAAGCACCCATAGGACTTCTAGTGTGTTAGTGGCATCACACAGAGCTCCTATATTTTCTTCTCAGCAGCACCCACAGGACTTCTAGTGTGTTAGTGGCATCACACAGAGCTCCTATATTTTCTTCCCAGAAGCACCCATAGGACTTCTAGTGTGTTAGTGGCATCACACAGAGCTCCTATATTTTCTTCTCAGCAGCACCCACAGGACTTCTAGTGTGTTAGTGGCATCACACAGAGCTCCTATATTTTCTTCCCAGAAGCACCCATAGGACTTCTAGTGTGTTAGTGGCATCACACAGAGCTCCTATATTTTCTTCCCAGAAGCACCCATAGGACTTCTAGTGTGTTAGTGGCATCACACAGAGCTCCTATATTTTCTTCTCAGCAGCACCCACAGGACTTCTAGTGTGTTAGTGGCATCACACAGAGCTCCTATATTTTCTTCCCAGAAGCACCCATAGGACTTCTAGTGTGTTAGTGGCATCACACAGAGCTCCTATATTTTCTTCTCAGCAGCACCCACAGGACTTCTAGTGTGTTAGTGGCATCACACAGAGCTCCTATATTTTCTTCCCAGAAGCACCCATGGGACTTCTAGTGTGTTAGTGGCAGCACACAGAGCTCCTATATTTTCTTCTCAGCAGCACCCATTTTTTATACTATATACACTACCGACTACAATGGCTGGAAGACCGCCAAGGAGAGGCAGAGCGTGCCGAGGCAAGAACACAGGGCAGGCAGGCTCTGTTTCTAGAGACAACAGTGCTGGCCGTGGACGTGGTCGTGCATCGTCATCAGCACGTGGCCATGGGACACGCTTGTCTTTGTTTTCGGCAGCTGGACATGTGGAGCCGCATCATGCTGAAGGCTTGGTAGAATGGATAACCAAGCCCTCCTCATCCTCTCTCACCCAGGCTCAGGGTACTGGCAGAGCACCTGCCAACGTGTACTCAATGGCATCATCAGCCACCCCTTACCTAGACCCACCATGTCCTCCTGAGGAGTCCCCCGAACTCTTTGAGCACAGTGTTGGGTACATGCTCCAGGAGGATGCCCAACGATTCGAAGGCTCGGATGATGATACCCAGCTTGAGGAAGTCAGTAGTGTGCGCGCAGAGAGAGGGGATGCTGAAGGACAGCAATCTGGCAGTACTGTTCCACCAGCTGCAGCTTACTGCCAGGTTTGCTCTAGTGGTGAAGAGGGAGGGGATGATGAGGTCACTGACTCCACGTGGGTGCCTGAAGGGAGAGAGGAGGAGGAGGAGGACGAGGAGGAGGAGGATGCGGCGTCACATGTCCAACGAGTCAGGATGCCCCCTGGAGGCCAGCTAGAGGCCAGCTAGAGGCCAGCACAGCAACTGTACCACACCGCAGAGCTCCGCCTGTGCAGGGCGCTGCCTCTGCACGTTATCAGAAAAGTTCTTTGGTGTGGGCCTTTTTTGAGACGAGTGCATCAGATCGCACCACTGCTATTTGCAATATTTGTCTCAAGCGTATCTCGAGTGGCCAAACCATCAGCCGCTTGGGCACGACAAGCATGAGCAGACATATGTCGACCTGCCATGCAGCTCGTTGGCAAGCACATATAAAAGACCAACACCAAAGAACAAAGCGGACCTCTCCTTGCTCCTCATCAGCTGGGATCTCCATCCCCACTATATCTTCAGTCCTCTCTGAAAGCTGCTCTGAGAGGACTGAAGGTGTAGAATTAGGTGTGTCACAACCAAGTACTTGCAGTACACCGACGTCCGATTGTAGCAGGCAAATTTCCCTGCCCCAGCTGCTGGACCGTCGAAAGAAGTATACTCCCAGCCATCCACATGCCCAGCGGTTGAATGCTAGCTTGGCTAAATTGCTAGCACTTCAACTGCTGCCTTTTCAGTTGGTAGACTCGGCCCCCTTCCGTGAGTTTGTTCAATGTGCGATTCCTCAGTGGCAGGTTCCCAAACGCCACTTTTTCTCACGGAAGGCGATTCCGTCTCTCTACCGGCATGTGGAAGGCAATGTCCATGCCTCGGTGCATATTACCGCTGACTCATGGTCCAGCAGGCATGGACAGGGACGTTATCTTTCTTTCACGGCCCATTGGGTCACTCTATTGGCAGCTGGGAGGGATGCAGGACAAGGTGCAGTAGTGTTGGAGGTTGTTCCGCCACCACGCCTCCAAAATGCTACTACTACTGGTTGTGACACACCTCTCTCCTCCACCCCCTCCTCTTCTTCTTCCTCCAGTGCTCTGTCCTCGGAACCAGCGGTGCTCCGTAGGCGTACAAGGGGCTACGCAAGTACGCAGGCAAAAAGATGCCATGCCGTGCTTGCGCTGGTGTGTTTGGGGGACAGGAGCCACACTGGGCCAGAGGTTCTGGCAGCTCTGCAGGGGCAGGCCGAGAGGTGGTTGACGCCACGCCAGCTTAAGCCAGGAATGGTCGTTTCTGACAATGGCACCAACCTCCTCTCCGCCCTGTGACAGGGGCAGCTCACCCATGTGCCCTGTATGGCTCACGTCCTCAACCTGGTGGTGTAGCGGTTCTTGGGCAGGTTCCCAGGCTCACAGGATGTCCTGAGGCAGGCCAGGAAAGTCTGTGTGCATTTCCGCCGATCTTATAATGCCAGTGCTCGGCTGACTGAGCTGCAAAAGGAGCTGAACCTGCCCAAGAACCGCCTAATATGTGACATGCCCACCAGGTGGAACTCAACGTTGGCCATGCTGCAGCGACTGCACACACAGCAGAGGGCCATCAATGAGTACCTTTGCGACTACGGCACCAGGACAGGGTCAGGGGAGCTTGGCTTTTTTTCCCCACGCCAGTGGAGCATGATCAGGGATGCATGCACTGTCCTCTCACCATTTGAGGAGGCCACGAGGATGGTGAGCAGTGACAGTGCATGCATCAGTGACACTGTATCTCTTGTCCACCTGTTGGAGCATATGCTGCGTGGGATAATGGACAGGGCACTTGAGGCAGAACAGAGGCAGGAAGAGGAGGACTTCCTTGCCTCTCAAGGCCCCCTTTATCCAGACAGTGTTCCTTCTGTCCCACCCATCACACAGGAAGAGGATGAGGATGAGGAGGAGGAGGAGGAGGATTGTGTGAGCATGGAGGTGGAGCCTGGCACTCAGCATCAGCAGCAGCAGTTTTTTAGGGATGATGTACAGTCCCTTCAAACCAGTGGACTTGTACGTGGCTGGGAGGAGGTGGCTGGCGATCATGTCATCCTCAGTGACCCAGAAGACTCCGGACCGAATGCCTCAGCAAACCTACGCTGCATGGCCTCCCTGATCCTGCAAAGCCTGCGGAAGGATCCTTGTGTTCTTCGGATCAAGGAGAGGGACCATTACTGGCTGGCCACTCTCCTTGATCCACGGTACAAGGGTAAGGTTGCGGACCTTATCTTGCCGTTGCAGAGGGAGCAGAGGATGAGACATCTCAGGGAGGCCTTGCAGAAAGGTCTGTGCAACGCGTTCCCAGAAACTGGGAGGTTACAAACTCCTGGTCCTGGACGACGAGTTGCTGAGGCTTCGGTCAGTAGCAGAAGGAGCGGTGGGGAAGGTGGACGTCTGACCGATGCGTTCAGACAATTTTTTAGTCCGCAGCCCCAAGGTATGATTGGTTCCAGCAACCATCGCCAGCGTCTGATATACCTGGTGCAGGAATACCTAGGGGCAAGGTCAGACTTGGACACCTTTCCCACCAAAAATCCTCTGGCTTACTGGGTCCTGAGGATGGATCACTGGCCAGAGCTTGCACAGTATGCAATTGAGCTACTGGCCTGTCCTGCATCCAGCGTTCTTTCCGAACGCACATTCAGTGCTGCTGGAGGATTTGTCACCGATCATAGGGTGCGCCTGTCCACCGACTCGGTTGATCGACTGACCTTCATAAAAATGAATCAGTCTTGGATCACCACCAGCTACCAGGCACCTGAAGCGGATATAACGGAATAATTTATAATGTCACATCCCTTCAAGACTGCCTATGCTGATGCTGAGTGACTGTCCTGTTATGTTCACTGACTATCCTCTTCCTCCTCCTCAATGATCCATGCCACCACACCAGTGCCTAAGGCACAATTTTTCAGCGCCTGTATAACAGGGGCGTGTACTTACAATTTTTTTTAAAAAAAATGCTTCGCAACAGGTGTGACTGCTGTGCTCCAAGTACAGTATCTGTGAGGGGTTGCAGTGTTGTGACACCAGCACCAGTGCCTAAGGCACAATTTTTCAGCCCCTGTTGGGGCGTGTAATTACAATTTTTAGGCAATGCTTTGCAACAGGTCTCATTGCTGTGCTAAGAGTACAGTATCTGTGAGGGGTTGCAGTGTTGTGGCACCAGCACCAATGCCTAAGGCCCAATGTTTCAGCCCCTGTTTAACAGGGGCGTGTAATTACAAATCTTGATCTAATAACTCACAGCAGGGCCCATTCCTGCGCCCACCAAGAGTAACTATGAGGGCCTACAGACTTGTGGCAACACCGTCCACCACCACCACCACCGCCAAAGGCCCAATTTTTCTGCCCTGTTCAACAGGTGCATGCAATTACAAATCTTGATCTAATAACTCACAGCAGGGCCCATTCCTGCACCCACCAAGAGTAACTGTGAGGGCTTACAGTCTTGTGGCAACACCGTCCACCACCACCACCACCACCACCACCAAAGGCCCAATTTTTCTGCCCTGTTCAACAGGTGAATGCAATTACAAATCTTGATCTAATAACTCACAGCAGGGCCCATTCCTGCGCCCACCAAGAGTAACTGTGAGGGCTTACAGTCTTGTGGCAACACCGTCCACCACCACCACCAAAGGCCCAATTTTTCTGCCCGGTTCAACAGGTGCATGCAAGTACAAATCTTGATCTATTAACTCACAGCAGGGCCCATTCCTGTGCCCACCAGTCTTTTGGCTACACCAACATCTAATAGGGCAAATTTCTGCAGAGTATATACGGCAGGCCCCTACTTTCAAACATCCAACTTACAAACGACTCCTACTTGCAAACGGAAAGAGAAACAGGAAGTGAGAGGAAATCTACCCCTAGGAAGGGAAATTCTATCATGTTAGATTTAATTTGGGAAAAAGGTATCTCCTCTCTACTGATGCTTTATCACCAATCCTTGTTTCAATTAAAACCCCACTTTTCCAAAAACATTTGTCATTGGGACGGAAAGTGAGGTGACATGTTCTGAACAGATGTGCAAAGACAGCAAATGTTACAGGAGTGATAACCCCTCCCTATGTTCTCCAAAAAGCTTAAAAATTGATTTTTTTGGGATGGAGCTACACTTCATAATGTACCTGTTCAGATTCTACTTAAGAACAAACCTACAGTCCGTGTCTTGTTTGCACCACCTATATACTGCTGTTCAGAGTATATAGGGTTGTAGGTATAGGGTTTTATTTTGGGTGCGGGGTCCCCCTTAATATCCATACAAGACCCAAAGGGGCTGGGGTGGGGGGGGGGGGGGGGTGATGGGGTAGCCATGCCATTTTTCTCAAGGATTTTCAGCCATATGGCGGCCAGGACAAGACATGACATTAAAGCCGCAAGTGGTTTTAAATGGCTTCTTTTTTTCCTTTACAAATGTCATTTTGTGCAAGGACAGTTCTAAACACGGGAAACACATGCCACTTCACAGGCATACTTTAGACACCCCCCAGGTACCATATTTAAAGGAAAATTTCACTTTTTTTTTTCACTTTATGCATCATTAAAATGACTGCTCCCGAAAAAACGTTAGTTTTTAAAAGTTCTTTTTGCATTGATATATGTCCCCTGGGGCAGGACCCGGGTCCCCAAACCTGTTTTATGACATTAACATGCATATTGGCCGTTGTAATTAGCAATTTTGATTTCGAACGTTCGCGTCCATTATAACGAATAGGGTTCGAAAATTTGCGCGAACTTTCGGTCCGTTCGAAGGTTCTGGTGCGAACCGAACCCGGGGGTGTTCGGCTCATCCCTAGTCACCACCTATTACTGTCACAAGGGATGTTTACATTCCTTGTGACAGCAATAAAAGTGATCACATTTTTTTTTTTTAAAAACACAATTTCATAAAATAAAAATAAATAAAATAAATAAGAAAAAAAAAGTAAAAAATTTCGAACCGCTCCAGTAACCGTGAGCTTGCGCAGCAAAGAAAACGCATACGGAAGTTGCGCCCGCATATGTAAACAGTGTTCAAATCACACATGTGAGGTATCGCTGCGATCGTCAGAGTGAGAGCAATAATGGGGGCGGTGATCGCCTATTTAGGATCACTCCCAGTTGTTTAGTATGGACACCCGAGGGCAGTGCTAGGTTCTTTAGCCAGCCCAACTTAGCCTCTGTTGCCTTTTGCGCAGCCGTCGCGATTACGTCATCACGCCACGTGAAGCACTGACCGCCAGGCATTATGGACCTTGTAGGCCGATTGGACTGTGCGTGCGTTCGCGCATGCACAGAGGCTCCTCTGTCCGCTGATTGGGAAGCATGTAAACACGCCCCCCCAATCTGGGAGACAAGATTTAAGCCGGCACCGGTGCTCATTCCAGCACCAGACCTTGGAGGCACCTGACACAGATACGCTCCTTCCTGACAAGTAAGCTTTATACCAAGACTAAACTTGCGCATATCTACTGCTGAACCCTAGAATCTTTAGCTATTTATTTTGTCTATCATCTTTGTTACTCTCAGGGACCCAGTCCCCGCTGAGGATGCCTATGTTCTGATTGCACCTTGGATCAGTATCCTAGACCACACTACACTATTTGCCAATACAGGTCATTGCAGGTATGTTAACCTCTCTCCAAACCATTGAAAAATAGTTACTAATTTCAGGCATCAGAATTAAGTTTAGATTATCAATTTTGTCTAGGTGCCTCCCTTACCATCTATCTCTAACCAGCATCCGAGGTCTACTCTACATTTTTTAGTTTAAATCTTATAGTCCAGTTAAAGTGAGTATTGAGACTTTTTGTCCGTTCCACAGTGATATGCTATATATCTGTGGAGTAACATCCCACAAATAAGCAACACTGTGTTTCCCACCTCTAAATATGACTATTATCATTTAAATTTATGTAATTTAAAATAAGACATATTTTGCTAGGTCTTTTTTGTCTCCTGCTATCCAGAAGGATATCCATTGGGTGACCCCACCCCTTTCTCGGCTGATTGTTTCATAATTACCACCCTTTATTGCCTCTGGGTAAGTTTGGGAATTGGGTTTATTGGTCTGCATGTACCATCTAGTTGGGACAGAGTGAGAGAGTGGTCAGATATTTCCCCTCTCGCCCCCCCCCCCCTTCCCTAATAAAACCCCTCTTATCAACAAGGGGGTTCAGTACCTGATTCCATGAACTGTTACTAATTCCTACTTTTCTTCACATAGATACAATATTTCTGTACAGTAGGCCAACCCTGAGGAAGCCATTGATATGGCGAAACATGTCGGAAAACATCAATAAGGCCTGCACTGTCTACTACAGGTTATCCTATCCATTGTAACTAAGAGACTTTCTTTAACCAGATACTATCTGTAATCAGAAAGAAAAAAAAAATTCTCTACTTTTGAATGTATTGATCTGCTGAAAATGGGGACTCTTAAGCTTCTGTACTAACTATTTTGTTAGGTCTTTAGAAATATTCTTTGTATTTTTTTTTTGTGAAATTGTGCTTTATATATTTGTAATAAAACTCAAGCATTGAATTGTCAGCAACCCTTATTTATATTGCAATTCTGCACGATATAATCCCTACCATCCACCCTTCTTTAACACTTACCTACCAAAAGGGATGAGGTGCTGTATAACGTTGTGGATCCTCTCTGCCATTCATACACAATCTTCTCTATAGGTGTTTCAATACACCATCCGCTGACAGATGATTCTGGCCCTTTCTATAAAAATTTATTGGGGTTGCACACAATTCAATGCTTATATATATATATAAAAATAACTTTTTTCTAAACTAAACTTTAAAATTCAATTGTACATGACTAGTTAAAATAATCATTCACAATTGAGAGCTTATTTGCGCTTTGGCGTGTAATGGCTGACCTCTGTGGAGAAGCTTGGAAGGGACTAATGACTAAAATACAATTGTCCAAAAATGCAATTAATATTTCAGATGCTGACCTTGATCGAGATTTCATGCGACTTCAACGCCTTCTGGAAAAGAAGGTTCGTATATATTGGCACAAAACTTATTTTGAAAAATACACTGAACACCAAATTGTACCATGAGGACTACATATCCAGATATTCCCAAATGTTAAAAAAGTAAATGATCTACTAAAAACATCCTGGGAATATAATCTCCAGGCATGTTCATTTGGCATGATATCTATTCTGTGCAAACAAGATGATCATGAACTCGACCAACTTGACATTTCAATCTCAGAATGGCACGAAAACCATATAACATGTGTCGTCTCCCAGATTTGTCAAACGGGACAAGGACCTACGGGCACATCTGGAAGACTACACCCTCAATATCATAAATAACAAAGAGCATACGTTTTCCCGTGATAAACTAGCACACCAAAATGGCTATGCATATAAATGGGAAAATTCTTCTTTTCCCAGACCATCGACTAAACCATCCAATTTCCAATCCTCTAAAACTAACCCAGATCCCTCAAATATGTCCTCCAATTCCTTTAGTTCAAGTACCACCTATCACGAACTTTCACAAGATCGCATCCCTAAAAAAAGAAAAGGTGACCAACCCACCTCATCAACTGAATCATTAAAACGTGCTTTCGGCACTAATTCCAACATTAGACCCTCAAGTACCCGCCCAAAATCCACCAATATTTCTACTCCCTTCTCTAAAGGACAAACATTGTCACACAATGTGTCCTCTTCTATTACCCATCTACCTACCATAGAAACTAACATTACGTCACATCTCGCACTATCCTCCCCAGGGAGAAGAGCGAGTGAACCTTCCCTGCCTACAATGTTTCCATTATCTTCACAAGAACTCAAACTTGCACCTATTTTTTTAGGTCAAACATTTTTTGCCCCTCTATTGACTTTGACCGCTTCCAGTTAGTAAAGGATGTTCATTTGTTTGCTAGAAAATTACTTTTCAAAACGATCTATCACAATAAAACTACCTCTACTCAAATATCCAACACTGAAAACACTTTTCCCACAATCGCTGAAATACAGGCCCTTGAGGACCTAATGACTCTATTAGATGAGGCTGATCCCAATGATGAGGATCTTTTGGACTATATGCAACAGGACATTACAATTCCTGGAATAATTTTTCCACCCCCGGTACCCTTCAAACCAAAATCCAAAACCTTCCCGTCATTAACCACTAACCCAAACATCTGGGCTTTCGTTGAACAAACTACTAAAGAAATACAAAAACTAAACTTAGATGTAGCTGGAATGTCAAATTTAACCAAACCCCAGCAGTCAGCACTGAAGCTACGTCAATCTAACCGAAACATAGTAATTAAACCCTCTGACAAAGGGGGGAACGTGGTTGTCATGGATGTCCTGGCTTACATGAATATGTGCCACGACATCCTTGACAACCACGGTTGGTACAGACCAATTTCTCCCTCTTTAATAACAATTTTTATCTCTGAATATCACAATTTAATCTTTCAAGCTACTAGAATAGGAACTATAGATGCCAATACCTGGAAATTTCTGTATGTAGCACAACCAAAAACTCCAACATTCTATGCACTACCTAAACTTCACAAATCTATGAATAAACCACCTGGCCGACCAATTGTGTCGGGATGTGAAGGGCTCACTGAGAAGGCTAGCGAGCTTGTAGACAAACATCTAGCCCCCCATGTCCTGTCTTTACCTTCTCATATAAAAGATACCATCCACTTTTAACGTACCCTTGAAAATAAAGAGCTCCCCAAAAACTCTGGTTGCCCTAGATGTTGAATGTCTCTATAATACAATACCACATACAAGAGGCATAGAAACAATTGGAAGCGCGTGGCCCAGAAGCTAAACCCTATAACAAGTTTGTACTATCCCTACTGCAATTTATTCTAACCAAAAATTACTTCACCTTTGGATCCTCCCACTTCCTCCAGATACAGGGTGTAGCTATGGGCACCAAGTGTGCTCCTTCCTATGCAAACCTGTATCTGGGGGGGTGGCATTTTAACTTGTAAACACCAAATGTCAGAAATAGGCTTAGTCATGAAAGGGTTAAGGCATAGATACTAATATATATTGATGTTCATCAGGGTCCTAGCTGTGGCAGAGCCGGTGGGCCCATACCTGCAACTACAGAGATGCCGCTGAGACTTTCCCCTTGAGGATTCAGTCTACTAACACCTCACTAAAAGGCAACAGGAAGTCTGGGCAACTACATTGCTGCCATTATCAGAAAGTGCGCAGTGACTGTGTTTTTAGTACATTCAATCATCAAGAATCAGCGGCCCATTTAAGAGTACCGCTATGCCAATAGCCTATTACTGGGGAAGATTTACTAAAACTGATACACACAGAAACTAGTGCAGCTGTACATAGTAACCAATCAGCTTCTAACTGTTCAATTAAGCTTTTACAATAAGACCTCGTTCACACTGTTTATCTGAACGCACGATTTCAAAGCCGCATTTCAATCCGACTTCAGGGGCGACTTGAAAGGAATCTGTGTCCATGTACAGATGTCTATTGAAGTCGCCAAAAGTAGTGCAGGAACTACTTTTGGAAACCGGTGCGGCACCGCAAAGTCGGCATTGCACCGATTGAGACGCTCCTATTGCCAGCTATAGGCTCCAATTTGACATGCCAAATAACATTGTAAAAAAAATGCACCAATGTGAACGGAGACTAAAACCCGGAAGCGGATTCGTTACTATGCACAGCTGCACCAGTTTCTATGTGCACCAGTATTAGTAAACCTCCCCCACTGTGTCTTAACCACTTAAGGACCAAGCCTGTTTTTCAGATTCTGTGTTTTCATGTTTAAAACATTTTTTTTTGCTAGAAAATTACTTAGAACCCCCAAACATTATATATTGTTTCTTTTATAACACGCCCTACAGAATAAAATGGCGGTCATTGCAATACTTTTTTCACACCGTATTTGCGCAGCGGTCTTACAAGCGCACTATTTTGGGAAAAAAATCACCTTTTTGGAATAAAAAAATAAGCAACAGTAAAATTAGCCCAATTTTTTTATATTGTGAAAGATAATGTTACGCTGAGTAAATTGATACCCAACATGTCATGCTTCAAAATTGCACCTGCTCGTGGAATGGCGTCAAACTTTTACCCTCAAAAATCTCCATAAGCAAAATTTAAAAAATTCTACAGGTTGCATATTTTGAGTTACAGAGGAGGTCTAGGGCTAGAATTATTGTCCTCGCTCTACCATTCGTGGTGATACCTCACATGTGTGGTTTGACTACCGTTTTCATATGCGGGCGCTACTCACGTATGCGTTCGCTTCTGCGCGCGAGCTCGTCGGGATAGGGTGTTTTAAAAAAAAAAAAAAATCTTATTTATTTTACTTGAATTTATTAATTTTTACACTGTTTTAAAAAATAAAATAAATGGATCACTTTTATTCCTATTACAAGGAATGTAAACATTCCTTGAAATAGAAAAAAGCATGACAGGTCCTCTTAAATATGAGATCTGGTGTCAAAAAGTCCTCAGATCTCATATTTGGACTTAAATGGAATAAAAAAAAAATGTAATTTAAAAAAAATGACATTGAAAAAAATGTTCCTTTAAGACGTATGGGTGGAAGTGACGTTTTGACGTCGCTTCCGCCCTCCTATGATATAGAGACGAGTGGGGGCCATCTTAGCATCACTCGTCTCCATACCCACCACACGACAGGACCCGACGGCTCCGGCGAGAGGGGGGTGGCACCTCTCCCGCCACCGATAACGGTGATCTCGTGGCGAACCTGCCGCAGAGACCACCATTATCGTAAACAGAACCGCTCACTGTAAAGATGGATATCTCGGTTGTGGCAGCAGCTGCTGCCATTACCGAGATATCCCTCTTCAAAAAAATGACGTATATATACAGTGAGCGGTCAGCAAGTGGTTTAAAACTAAACTTTACATAAGGCTCAGTTCACACCTATGCAGTTTGCTTTTGATCGTTTCTGCAGTGCTTTTTGCTGTGCGTTTAGCATTTTTGCAAATGCAATTTTACCACAATTTGCATTTTGCATCGTTATGCTTTTTTTTTTTTGCCAGTTTGTTGTTCAGCAGATTACAAAACTCAAAACATGGAAAAAACGCACTACATGCTTTTCTGCAAACATTTTGTATTTAAAAAAGTCCCTGAGCCTTTCAAAAAATGCAGTGGCTGAGAAAAGCATTATGTTAAATGGACTGTAGTGCGTTTCTGCAAAAAGCACCAAAAAATGCATGGGTGTGAACCAGGCCTCAAGTTTACCTTCACCTTGGTGAAGCCCCCACCCAACCTTGCCACTTTTATTTTCAATTGATTTATATACAGTATATCTTTAATCCTGCAGTCTTCTGGCCAGTCCAATGACATCACAGATCCCCAGCTGTGTGACAACGTCCCCGAAGGGAGAAAGTCCATGACAGCCAAGGCTCAAAAGAAAGAGTTTCCCTTTAACCGCTTAAGAAACAGCCGCTGTCATTATACTGCCGCAGGTTGACTCTCCTGGGCGAATCGCCGTAGGTGTACATCTGGCGTTTTAAGAGCGATAGGGGGCGCACATGGCATGGAGCCGATGTGCATCGCCAGAGGCTGCGATGTCTGCCGGCCACCTGCGAATGCTTCATAGAGAGCCAGAATGGGGATCTGTCATTGTAAACAGACAGATCCCCGTTCTGACAGAGGAGGAGAGAGGGATCTGCTGTTCCTAGTGATCAGGAACAGCGATCTCTTTCCTCCTCCAGTCAGTACACTCCCCCCACAGTTAGAAACACCTCCCTAGGGAACACTTAATCCCTTGATCGCCCCCTAGTGTTAACCCCTTCCCTGCCAGTGACATTTACACAGTAATCAGCGGCTATTTTTAGCCCTGATCGCTGTATAAGCCCGGGTTCACACCAGTGCGGTGCGAATTCCAGCTACATTTTCTCTGTGAAGAGAAAATGTAGCTGTTCAGCGGTGCCGCTCCATTCTGTCAGCGCATCAGCTGAGCAGGGAGAGGGGGGAGAGGAGGGGAAGGTGTACTGAGAACAAGGAGAGATTCCTTGTTCAGAACGGAATACATCTGCGAATCAGATGCGTTCCCATAGAGGTTAATGTGCTTGTAATTCGCACCGCAATGCCCAGAAAACGCACACGTTTTTTGTGCAATGTGCAGTGTGAATGCAACGCATATATTTGAACACGATACATTCATTTTAATGTATTTTAAAATGTCCTGCGAATTGGATGCGGTGTAAGCCGCATCAAGATCGCATAGGTGTGAACGGGGGCTGAATGTCACTGGTCCTAAAAAAGTGTCAAAAGTGTCCGATCTGTCCGCCGCAATGTCGCAGTCCCGCTAAAAATCGCTGAACGCCACCATTACTAGTAAAAATTAAAATAATAATAAAAAGGCCATAAATATATCCCCTAGTTTGTAGACGCTATAACTTTTGCGCAATTATATATGCTTATTGCGATTTTTACCAAAAATATGTAGACGAATACATATTGGTCTAAACTGAAGAATTTTTGTTTTATATATATATATATATATATATATATATATATTTATTATAGCAAAAAGTAAAATATATTGTTTTTTTTTCAAAATTGTCACTCTTTTTTTGTTTATAAACGCAAAAATTAAAAACCGCAGAGGTGATCAAATACCACCAAAAGGAAGCTCTATTTGTGGGAAAAAAGGACGTCCATTTTGTTGGGGTACAGCTTCACGCAACCACGCAATTGTCAGTTAAAATGACGTAGTGCCGTATTGCAAAAAATGGCCTGGTCATTAACCACTTAAGGACCACCTCCTGCACATTTACGTCGGCAGAATGGCAAGAGCCCAGCCATGGGTCGTGCACGCGCGTGTCCCGCGATCGAGTCACAGAGCTGAAGAACGGGGAGAGGTATGTGTATGTGCTTCCTAGTGAGGCTGCCACTGATCATCTATTCCCTGTCATAGGGAAAGACGATCAGTGATGTCACACGCCAAGCCACGCCCCCTACAGTAAAAAAAAAAACACATAGGTCACACTTAACCCCTACACTGCCCCCTAGTGGTTAACCCTTTCACTGCCAGTGTCATTTACACAGGAATCAGTGCATTTAAAGAGCACTAATTGCTGTATAAATGACAATGGTCCCAAAAATGTGTCAAAAATGTCCGATGTGTCCGCCATAATGTCGCAGTCACAATAAAAATCTCTGATCACCGCCGTTACTAGTAAAAAAAAAAATATTAATAAAAATGCTATAAAAGTTTCCCCTATTTTGTAAAAGCTATAACTTTTGCGCAAACCAATCAATAATCGCTTTTTGCGTTTTTTTTACCAAAAATATGTAGAAGAATACGTATCGGCCGAAACTGAGGAAAAAAAATGTTTTTTTTTTATATTTTTGGCGGATATTTATTATAGCAAAAAGTAAAAAAGATAGCATTTTTTTCAAAATTGTCGCTCTATTTTTGTTTATAGCGCAAAAAATAAAAACCGCAGGGGCGATCAAATACCACCAAAAGAAATCTCTATTTGTGGGAAAAAACGGACGACAATTTTGTTTGGGAGCCACGTTGCAGGACCGCCCAATTGTCAGTTAAAGCGACACAGTGCCGAATCGCAAAAAGGGGCCTGGTTCTTTTAGCTGCAAATTGGTTGGGCTTAAGTGGTTAAGGGGCAAATCTTTCTGGTCCTTAAGTGGTTAAAGAGCAAACGGATGCATTGGATTTTGGATGTCACCAGTAGGCTAAATTAGACCCCCAATTCACTCAATAGATGTGCATGTATGGGGAAAACACAGTTGCTTGAATTAAAATATTTCTCTTCTGTCTTTAAATGATGCTGTTGTGGATACCATTAGTTTAAAAAAAAAACATTTAGTCTTCCATCCCCATTTTTTTTCCTCCATTCCATGTACTAGATCTGACCTTAAAGAACACCTCTTAGAGAAGTATGTAGGCTGTCATTGCTGACCTTTTCTTTTGAGAATTTTAGCTGCTTGCCTCCGCTTTCATGATTTATGAGTCACCGACATGGAACAAGTATAGAGATAAGGATTTCTGACTCTTTTTTTGATTCTCATTTACATCATGCATGTTCAAGGTCTGTGAATTGAATATTATTATTATTATTATAATACAGGATTTATATAGCGCCAACAGTTTGCGCAGTGCTTTGCAACATGAGGGCAGACAGTACTGCTACAATACAAATCAATACAGGAGGGATCAGAGGGCCCTGCTCGTTACAGCTTACAATCTAGAAGTAGCATTGAAAGCAAACACAGCCAAACAACAAGCCTTTTTAACCACTTCAATACCCGCCCATAGTCATATGACGCCCACAAGGTGGATCTACCATCCTGGGTGGGCGTCATATGACGTCCTCGGGTTCCCGGCCACCTGGGGGGCGCGCGCGCGCCGCCGGCGGCGCGCGCGCGCGCCCGCGGCATCGCTCGGGACCCGGTGCGAGTGCCCGGCGGCCGCGATGTCCGCCGGGCACCCGCGATTGCCCGTTAAAACAACGGGACCGGGCGGGACCGTGGAGCTGTGTGTGTAAACACACACCACCACGTCCTGTCAGCGGGGAGGAGACCGATCATGTGATCCCAGTACAGAGGATCACATGATCGGTCTCCTCCCCTTAAGTCCCCTCCCCCTACAGTTAGAATCACTCCTATTAGGGACACACATTAACCCCTCCAGCGCCCTCTAGTGTTAACCCCTTCCCTGACAGTCACATTTACACAGTAATCATTGCAATTTTATAGCAACGATCGCTGTGTAAATGTGAATGGTTCCAAAAATGTGTCAAAAGTGTCCGAAGTGTCCGCCGCAATGTCGCAGTCACGAAAAAAAAATCGCAA
Organism: Lithobates sylvaticus; assembly: GCA_028564925.1. NCBI lineage: Eukaryota > Metazoa > Chordata > Amphibia > Anura > Ranidae > Lithobates > Lithobates sylvaticus. The sequence continues at coordinate 132,473,648 of CM053038.1, forward strand.
ATCGCCGCCATTACTAGTAAAAAAAATAAATAAATTCAATAAATCTATCCCCTATATTGTAGACGCTATAACTTTTGCGCAAACCGATCAATATACGCTTATTGCGATTTTTTTTACCAAAAATATGTAGAAGAATACGTATCGGCCTAAACTGAGGAAAAAAATTGTTTTTTTTTAAAAAAATGGGATATTTATTATAGCAAAAAGTAAAAAATATTGTGTTTTTTTTTTCAAAATTGTCGCTCTTCTTTTGTTTATAGCGCAAAAAATAAAAACCGCAGGGGCGATCAAATACCACCAAAAGAAAGCTCTATTTGTGGGAAAAAAAGGACGTCAATTTTGTTTGGGTGTAACGTCGCACGACCGCGAAATTGTTAGTTAAAGCGACGCAGTGCCGAATCGCAAAAAGTGCTCTGGTAAGGAAGGGTGTTTAAAAGCCCTGTATTGAAGCGGTTAAATGGGTCCAGAAATAGCCACTCTGTACTTTTTCTATAAAAGATCTACCTTAGTTGGCTGTTATACAGGGGTAGGGTTATACTAGGATGGCATAGTTGCATCTCTGTTTTTTTAACTATTTATAATATGGGGCTCCATTGAAGGATTTTTTCCTCACTTCCTGTCCTTCTGATAACATTTTACCAGTCAGGAATTGAAGGGAATTCTCCAGCAACGCACAGAGAAATAAATAGCTTTTTTTATTGAAACAGAAAAAAAATATAACCCTTTTCAAATTTTTATTTCTGTCTGTTTCTCCATTGCAGATTACCCGTCTGCTAAAATTCTCTCCACAAGACAAGAAATGAGGTGAAAACTCTTTAAGCTCAGATAGCAGTAAAAATCAGATAGTGGTTCATATCTTCCCTTGCTCTATCTAAAACTAGAAAAAAAAAAAGGTTTTTGGCTTGATATACACTTTAAGTAGCTAACACCTAGCAGCACTTGGGTCGTCGGTTTAAATCCCATCCACAGAACTACCTGCCTGGAGTTTGTATGGTCTTCCTGTGGTGTGATTAAACTGGCAGCATCCAAGCAAAAGATTGGACTGTGGGGTAAATTAGCTTTTTAAGAGAAATTGTGCTGTAATCACGTAAAATATTATCAGTAAATAATGTTCTATATGAACTTAATATAATTACAGTACATAGTGATGAGCTGATTGTACCTGGGGTCGGTTCGCAGAAATGCTCTAACGTTTGAATATTAATATAAACCCCGCTGAAGTTAATAGTAGACAAATCTTAAAAATCAATTCTGGCCATGATTAAAGTGGTTGTAAAGGCACAAGGTTTTTTTTTTTATTATTGCATTCTATGCATGAAGGTAAATCTTCTGTGTGCAGCAGCCCCCCTAATACTTACCTGAGCCCCCATCTCAATGACTGCCTTGGCCTTTCGGAACTCTCCTTCCTGATTGGCTAAGACACAGCAGCGGCAGCATTGGCTCCCTTGGCTGTAAATCAAAGTCAGTTAGCCAATGAGGAGAGAGGAGGGCGGGGCTAAATAGCGGCTCTGTGTCTGAATGGACACACAGAGCTGCAGCTCGGCTTGGGTGCCCCCATAGCATGCTACTTGCTGTGGGGGTATTCAATGGAAGGGAGAGGCCAGGAGCACAGACAAGGGACCCGAGAAGAGGAGGCTCCAGGCTGCTCTGTACAAAACCACTACACAGAGCAAGTAAGTATAAGGCCTAATGTACACGGAACGCTGAGAAAACCTCTTCTGAGCAATTTTTTTGACAGCTTGAAACCGGCGTTTAAAAACGCCTGTTTTTCCGCATTTGCATGCCGTGTTTAGTGGCGTTTTGCCGTGTTCACGTCTAGGAGCACTTATTTAAGATAACATCATAAGACCCTCCCAAAGCACACATTTTTTTATTATTTAACCATTTCAGTCATTCTGTGAGACAAGAGTGAATAGCAGCAGCTGAGAGAGCAGCAGTGTATCTACCTCAATTTCGGTGCTTTTACTATGGACCCCTAATGAGCATACATGAGGAAATTAAAAAAGCCAGGTACTAAATTTCATGCAACTATGTTTGATCAAGTATTGGCAAGAATGAGGATATGGGATTTTAAATGTACTCTTATGAGACATAATCAAGTTATTTTTTTCAAAAACACGTTAAATTTTTTAAATACTTTTATTAGAAAAAAGATTTATGCAAGGCATATAAAAAAAGATAATAAATGAGAGTATATATTATCTACAGTCCTAGGTACATACACCTAAACCTATACCAGAGAGAGATAGTTCTACATTCATTTATACATGATCAGATGTTCAACAGACTTCTACATGTTTCGCCTGAAAGGCTTCATCAGGAAAGTTGACATGATCGATTGGATAAAAACATCAAAAACAGACTTTTGTAGTGAAATTAACCTTGGGTGTATAAAGACAAAAAGACATAAACATTTTTTTTAAAGAGTTATTATTAATGTTAACATAGTCTGAGAGATAATGCATATCATTTTAGTGAAAATAGATGACGGCATGGGACATAACCAGATGAGTAGGGGGTTCTATAGGCATAAAAGTAATAAATCGGATTATCATCTGGTTATGTCCCATTATTTTCAAAGGGATGTAGGTACCTTTATTAGAACTATTGATGGGTTAATTGACCTCCAACCACACTTCCAATTATGTTTGATCAAGTCAGGGGTCAAGCTCAATGGTGGGGTCATTTGGTTCAAATCTAACAATATATAGGTCAAATTCGAATTCTACTTTGGCTAACAGCAATGCTAGTGGTGGATTGGATTGGATCATGGGCTCATTAGGGTTATATAAATGGTCTATGAAGCATTGCAAGCAATTACAAGTTTTTAAAATATTTTTTTAGTAGTGTTTAATCATTTGCTATTTTTTTTAAGTTTTGTAATGTAAAAAAAAATAGGGCACCTTTAAAAGCGATTATAAACGCGTTTAGCCATGTTTGGCCATTATGCCATTATGAAACGTCAGAAACTTTGGCGTCTGAACTCCTTTTTTTGCCTTCAAAGAAAAGCCTTGAAACGCAACTGCTTAAAAATGACGTTAAACTAACCTGTGTACATGTACACATAAGATAACATTGGATGAGTTCAGGGGCAGCTGAAAAAAGCATCCAACTGCCTCTGAACATCCGTTTAGCAGCAGCAGTGTAAATGAGGCCTAACATGATTGTTATTTTTAAAGAGAAAAAACAAGACTTTAGTATCACTTTAAGGCTATTTAGGCTGACATGCTTAAGTGGTTTTTGGCCCTCCACATTACATTCCCATGGGACTTGTAAGGCAATAGTATGAAGAGCTTTATAAATAAACTTATAAATCTTTATTTACAGTGCAACATTTAAAAGACATAAAAATCATATATCAGTTGGTACACCAAACATATACATATACACCAAACATATTCATAATAGTACAATATATGTATGATACTACTCACAAATCCCTGATCGGGGAATTGTTGAACACATTTTCATAGTGCTTAAAGCGGTAGTAAACCCGGCAATTTTACATTTTTTTAAACCTGCAAGATAAAGTTATAATGTGCTACTATGCATCGCATACTAGCACATTATGTGAAAACATTATGTGAAACTTACCTTAGAACAAAGCCCTTCCAGCGGCGAGCTGTCACCCCTGATGGGGCTTCCGTCTTCACCGCCTTCCTTCCGGGTTCCGACTGTTTGATTGTGCGGACCCACAATGACTTCACTCCTATGCATGCACGCGGGAGCCGCCGTTTACAGCACAGGACTCTAAATATCTCCTAAACGGTGCACATTTAGGAGATATTTACAGTACCTTATTATAGGCTTACCTATAGGTAAATTTCATGTATGGGAGTTCACTCCCACTTTAACTTGACAGCATCAATACCTGAACTCGGCTGAAGCCAACGTGTTTCAATTATTGCTCCTCAGTGGTAGAAGGGTGTGACATATTCTTTTTGATTTTCACTGGGAATAGGCTGGAGGATATTTTAGAGGCACATCTACCCTATATTAAAAAACACAACTGCTGTAGTTCCTGTGGCCCCAGTGTACATGTACCACCCTTTTGGGCCGGCTCTATCTGGCCTGCTGATGGTTGAAGCTGGAGTGGTATCTACATGCTCCAGATGGTTTTAATGGTTGGCCGGTTGGTTAGAGTATACAACTTGTATTATATGCTACTGTCAGGGCTGGGCTCAGCTCTTCCTTCTCGGAGCTGGCCGCTCAGCTGTCGGCTAATTGCCAGCTCCTATCTCTCTCCACAGTTACTCAGCTGTTGAAGATATCCTGCCCGTCAGTCCTGCCTACTTAAGCCATTCAGCCCAGTGGATCTCTGCCTTCACCTTGGTCAACATCACAAAATCTCCTGCGATTCTGTTCAAGACTTGCTTTGCTGACATCCCTTCTGACTCCAGATCCTGCTTGCTGTTCCACTACATTGATCCCTGACTTCTGGCTTGGCTGGCTTTCCATTCCGGTTATTGAACTTTAGCTATGTTTTGACTACGTTTGTTATTTTTACTTTTATTATTAAACAAGTGTGATTCATCTGTACTTCTGTCTCTGCCTGATTTCATAGTTTTTGACAGCCACACCCTTCTACTCCTGAGGTAAAATGCATTGGGTTCTTCCCTGTTCAGGGATTGGTGCAGACAAATCAAGCACTAGGAAAATGTGTAATAATTCCCTGATCAGGGATTTATTGGTAGTGGCATAGATATCTTACACTATTATGTATATGTATGATGTACCAGCTGCTATATGATTTTATGTCTTTTAATCACTTCCTGCCCATAGGACGTCATAGACTTTAAGTAGAGATATCGGATGATGCCTACAGCTACAGGCATCATACCAGTATCTTTTCAGCCGGCCAGTTGGAAAAAGCCATCATAGCAGCTGATTAGCCACTAGATTGCTTTTACACGCAGAAGAAGTAACCCCCCCCCCCTTTCCCCCTGCCACCCAAAGGCGGCATGTGATCCACCGCCTTACCACAGAGCTGGCCGTGGACCGAATGGTTTCCGGCCATCTCTATGATCCTTTTTTTTTATCTCATGCTTTCCAGGGTAGAGGAGAGGTCTAGGGTCTTATGGACCCCATATGTCTACATAAAGAGGACCTGTCATGCCTTATTTCTAACACAAGGGATGTTTACATTCCTTGTGATAGGAATAAAAGTGATCAAAAAAATGAAAAGGGACAGTGTTTCTACATTTTTTTAAAGCGCCCCTATCTCCTTGGACTAGCATGCAGAAATGAACGTAGGTGGCGCCGCATATGTAAAAGGTGTTCGTACCACACATGTGAAGTATCGCCGTGAACTTTATAGCAAGAGCAATCATTTTAACGCTAGACCTCCTCTGTAACTCCAAACTTGCAACCTGTAAAAAATGTTAAAGCTTTGTCTATAAGGATTTTAGGTATCGTAGTTTGGCACCATTTCACAAAATACACAATTTTAAAGCGTGACATATTAGGTATCTATTTGCTCTTTATATATTACAATTTTTATATGGTATGGGTTATATATTATCAAAATTGGGTTATATATTGTTTTTTGCATTAAGATTCATTAGTGTATTTTTTCAAAAATAATTGTGTTTGAAAAATCGTTGTGCAAATTCTGTGTGACTAAAAATGATATATATACAGTATAATGTTTAGGGGTTCTGAGTAATTTTCTAGCAAAAAAATTATGATTTTTACATGTAGGAAACAAATGCCAGAATTGACCTGGGTGAGAAGTGGTTAAATGTTGTAAATAAAGATTTATAATTTTATTTAAACAAATTTACATACTATTGCCTTAAAAGTCCCATAGGATTGTAATGTGGAGATTTTATCTAAGATTAGAGATGTTGGCAAGCACACATATAAAGCTACCGTCACCCTCCCTATTTTGTTAACCATCTTCTGCCCAGCCTATTATAATAATATGGCTGTGCGGGAGCACTATTATCACCAGATGACGTCATGTGACATCCGCCCACTTGCACGGTAGCACAATCTGTCACAAATCGTTGTGGATGAGGCTTGTACCGAGCTTGTCCTGGTACCATGTGATCGCTGTTGCCATTTACAGCTATCACATGTCAGTTGTACACAATATCTTTCATTCATAGCCATTCATTGTGTACTATTGTGATCTCTGGAATTTGTCACAGTGATAAAATGGTACAGGGGATAATCACAGCATACCTGTACCATGTGATAGCTGTGGCCAATTACACCTATCACAATAGTACACAATGGCACATAAATGGATGGCATTGATAAAAATGATTTCCTATAACAGTGATCAGACCACCACTGATATATGCAACCATAGGGGAAAAAAACATTCTGATCACCTCCCTAGAGCAGTGCACTGCCATGACACAGTATGTAAAAAAAAAGAAAAGACAATGTACAAAGTAAAATAAAATGTTCCAAAAAACTTTAAAATACATTTTTTATTAGTTTTTCTTTTTTTTTACATACTGTCACCAGCCAGCATCGTTGATCATGTGTGAGCCAATGAGGAGAGAGAGATCCGAGAGAGCCACTGCTCTCATGCACATCACTGGATCATGATGAGGCTCAGGTAAGTGTAAGGGGGGGGGGGGGGCTGCACCCAGATGGGTTTTTACCTTCATGTGTAGAATGCATGAAGATAAAAAAAACTTCTGCCTTTAGAACCACTTTAATTTATTCATTATCCTAAAAATGTTGACCAAAAATTTCAACTTCAAAAAACTCACCATGCCTCTTACTAAAAAACTCTGGGTTTCTAGTTTTCAAAAGGGGTTATTTTGGGGGTATTTGGTAAGGACATGCCCCCTTTTGGAATTCAAATAGTTAAGGGGAAAGCGTGCTCACAGTACAACTGTGACTGTCACTGGTTTATAGTGTTCACAGGTACTGTGTTGGAATTTAAATAAAGCTGTGGCCTTGCCCTTTCCAACCTAATGGTTGTAAGTGTGTTTTCTTAAATGGGGTGAGGGCAAGGGGTGGTCTATTTCATTATGTCTTCAGTCGGTTCGTGCCTAGGCCCATTGCCCTTCAGCAGACAAGCCCTCAACTTTGTACCAATTGAAAAGTGGCAAAACTGTTACTTTATATAGTCGTATTTTTCAAAATCCTGAACTTCTCTGTTAAACCAGATTGTACAATGTGCTGCCTATTGAAGAAGTACTCGAGTACCATCCTTCTGGTGCTAGCTGATTTTTACAAAACACATGATTGAAGTCTATTTGGAATATTCAGTTCAAAACAAGTTGTGCATGCCCAAACACCAAAAGACCTAGGGACAACGCCTTATTAAGACTTTGTTAGATTGATTTGTTGGGTGTGTATGTTTTCACTTATAGGGAAGGGTATATTCTAAATATTCTTCTCGGTCTGGTTACCTCTATTTGCACTGCAGAAATTAGAAGGAGTATATTGGGGAGGTCCTAGAATTACCTGTCACTAGATTTCCTCCCTATTCAAAGGCACTCCTGGAAAAGTGTCCCTAATCTTTCTATTCTAACTGGACCCAAAAACTGTCCTGTCCAGACTGATCAAAACCCCTCCCGACCAAATATATCCCCATGTTGAAGTGATTGTGCACCAAAACCTATCCTGTGAACCCAAAATTCCCTACATGTTTCGCTCAAAAATAGAGCTTTGTCCGTGGTGCAACAAATAAATCATAAGTGCTTAAAGAATAAAGTGCTATAAACACCACATGGCATACGGCGACTCTTCTCTAAGCTGCTTCTATTTATAGATATTTCTTAAAATGGCCGCTACTATTTATTCTTCTGCTCCTGCAGCTGTGGAAGAGACACGTTCTTGGCTAAAGACCAAAACTTTCAGCGGGCTTTGTGTTAAAGACTCCTGCCAGGAGCCATCAGACCACAATAGTGCTGTAAGCATGTTGTTAAATGTTAAAAAAAAGCCCAGACTGTAATGCCCTGTGGAGCAGCTCAGGGAATAGCAGTGGACCGTATCCATGGGGCAGAGCCATCAGATGGATTAAGATGGCTGCTCCCTCCAGTCCTCTACAATCTGCCGGTAGAATAAACCTTCCAGCACACACAATGTTCGGCTTCTCCCTCACTTTCCTCCTCTTTAGTCTCTAGCACCCACACTGGGACTCATCACTGGAGCCCAATTGGCAGTAAGTAGGTAGTAAGTAAGTTCCTGACATGATCTTCCTCATCCTCAGCATCTGATGTGAGTAAATGGCTCAACTTGTGTAGGAATAACTTGCCGATTCTTCCATGCTAGTTTGTGGTGCTACGTATGGTGGAATTAGCAAAAGAGGAGGTGTGAGACGAGGGCACATTTGCAGCCATTCCATATAAATGGCTTCTCTGAGCCTGGGAGGAAAGAGATGAGGCAGGCCTTGTCAAGTGCAGTGCTTAAATACTTCCTCAGCATGTTCTGACTGCATAGCATGGTCACTCTCTGAAAGAAAAGGCAAATATGCAATGCCTTTCCGTGGTGCAGCCTGACCACCACTTTGTCCCACAGTATGTCCTCTCCCCCTACTACCTCTGTTTCTTCCTTTAAGCCTGACAGACATTTTTAAATAAAGGACATTTCCTAAGCTTAATGACAGTTATGACAATAGGATGAATAAATATGTGGTGTTGTGGTGCACAATACTTTACCCCAGAAGTGTGCAGTGACATGCAGCAAACAAAGGGTCGCTTTGTTTGTGGTAGTAGCATGTGTATGCTGCAGACCACACAATTAAGAAAAGGTCCTGGCAAAAAATAAATACAATTTCTGCCTCTTACAAAAAAACACCCTGAAACGATAAACCCCGACCCTATTTTGTTCCTAGCAGAACATTTAAAGCTGCACTGAAAATGTGACATTTATAAAAAAGAAATTGTGAAATAAGACAGAATAGCTCTAGAGATTAGCCCACTTAGGTGACACACTTGTAAGTGGGTTGAAAGTTACACCAGTTACTTGCTGTCTCGGATGGGAGGGTAAGAGTTAATACTTTCCTGGTTCTTTGGTTTTGGCGGTAGTTTTTCTGGGTCAAACTGGTCCTGTTTTATAAAAGTGGGACAGTGGTCGAGAGTGAGAGAGCAAGGAGGGGAGCCCACATGGGTAGAGCAGAGTGTTTCCACAGAAACCCAGGGCTCAAGTTACAGAGAAGGTGTACATTGTCACGGGGGACCGAGAGCTGACTGGTGAACAGTTGTAGTTAAAGTGTACATGGTGTAGTACAGGCCCACCTTTAGGTCAAGTATTCCCCCACAGAAGCCTCAATCTTGTCCAGGGGCATTGATGAAAATGGCACAAAAGTAAAAGGTACCACAGAGGTAGAACAGAGCAGAGGAGGCTGCATGCACCACCAGATATAGCATCATCTGCATCCCTAATACCAAGGAAGAGCTCCCTGATATAGGAGCAAGCCAGTAGCTGTTACACACTATCTATTCACCTGGCGGTTGTCTTTCCTCTCTGGTGTGACACAGACTGGGTACCAAATCAGGTGTGCACACAGCCCAGATGCTCAGTCAGCTACAAGCAGAGGCTCCTGAGCCTGTGGATGTCAGAAAGCAAGGGGAAGAAAGTCATTGGCAGCTCTTGGATTGGCAAGCTTGGAATATTGCGGTGATGGCACTGCAATGTTCTTGGGCCAGGTGGAGAAAGGAGACAGCCTGTATTGCTGTTACTCCAAAACCCTCAGTCCCCTCAGCCTATTTAGACCCATGTAATGGGTCACTTGATATGTAAACAGAGGTAATTAAAAGGTCCCCTAAAAGAGGATTGGCATTTGACATGTTTGTTGTAACTGGATGAGGTTGTTAAATACACAATGTTGTCTGAATATGCTTATTCTACACAGAATATTAGTGTCAGACACATTTAACTGAATGTATTCTGTAATGTTCAAGGATAAATTCAACTATATAAAAAAAAAAAAAAAATAGGTCCACATATTTTTCCATGAAAAAAGTGGATTTATTTAACTTTTTTTTTTATAGGAGCCTGAAGACTATTGCACCATGAACAGGGGATTGCAGGTGCAATGCCATGCTCCTGCAGACCCTTCCTCAAGCTCTTTGTTTGTAGCAGGATACAGACTTTTAGTTGCAGAGCTGGAGGAAGTGTCAATGTACTACGAGTGAGGAGATTGCCACACTTGTAATTTATTGAGAACTACAAGTCTGTCTTCCATGGTGTCTGATAGGACGTATAGTTTACTTATTCACAGATCACTCAGAAGGAATTATTTCAAAAGTGACAGCTGCTGTGGGGGAAAGGAACCCCAGCACGCTGTCATGGGGGATGCGGTTTGAAGGGGAAATGCCATGTTACATGTTACAACTCAAATGCGGATGCAACATGTAAAAGATCAAGTTACACTTTAAAGACATATTACTGCTCATCAAGTAGCTTCCTCGTCTGTAATGACTGTCAGGAATCCCAGGATTTATAACCAGTGGGTAACTCAGTCACCTTAACCACTTGACCTCCAGAAGATTTACCCCCCTTCATGACCAGGCCATTTTTCACGATATGCTAACTGAAAATTGCATGGTCACTCAACGATGTGCACAAATAACATTTAAGTAAAATTTTTCCCACAAATAGAGTTTTATTTCGGTGGTATTTGATCACCACTGCATTTTTTTTTTTTTGGGCTGTAAACAAAAATAGGCCGACAAATTTAAAAAAAAAAAATAAATTTCTTCATAAATTTAGGCCAATATGTATTCTGCTTTTGGTAAAAACAAGTCCCAATAAGCGTATATTGCATGGACATTTTAGTGTCCACAAACTATGGTTTATGTTTATGGAATTGGTATTTATTTTTTTATACTAGTAATGGCGGCGTTCTGCGACTGCGATATCGTGGTGAACAATCGGACACTAACATGCAATTTTGACACTTTGCGGAAACCATCCGTCCCCCCCATCAGAACGGACATCTGCCTTATCATAGGCAGATCTCCGCACTGTGTGTTTTACCAACAATCGGCGGGTGCCGACGGACATCTGGAACCCAGAACCCACAGATCAGCTTCTTCTGTGATATATCACTGCAGAAGCGCCGCGTGCACGCCCTCTGTAGGCGGAAGTGCAGAATTACAAATATATACTGTACGTGATCCTGCACAGGAGGGCCGCCCTGTAGCAGTAAATCTGCTATAGGGTGGTCCAAAAGTGGTTAATCCAATCACCATAGACTGTGTCACGGTACATGCAGATTGTCAAATACTACTAGTTCTAGCTATATATTGCCCCATATGACTAAGAACCTTCCCAGACCTGTTCTGCACATTTTGCAGTTTAACTTTTTAAGAAAAAAGCCATGTTTATTGCACATGAGCAAAGTAATGTGGAAAATGTAAAATATTAATTAAAATTCAAAATTGTATTCAAGACATTGGTCCTCACTGTGACTAGGACAGGACACGAGGGGAAACCATTCCACTCTATAAAGGATGAAACTAAGCATGATACTTGGCAGGAGTTGCACTTTAATATACAAGTGTTTCCAAACATTTTGCAAAAAAAACATATGAGCATCATAACATGGTAACTGAAAGTTCCTTGGGCCAACCTTACTTTTTTTCCATGATGGTCATATTTGGATTAACACTTTAGGCCGTTTGGATGCCATTGGCTACATGCCACCATTAACAAAACGTATAGTAGATCTAAAGGTTATGTTTCCTTTCTAATAAAACAGTCAGACCATTGCTGACATATAGCAACTTTAAATTTATTGCAACATACTAATTTTATATGTATTTTATTAGCTGCTAAATGTGAACTAGAACCTGTTAATACCACTATGATGCGTCACATGGAGCTTGAAAAGATTCAACATTTACAGAGCTGCAACTTCAAAACATGATCCGGTCCTTGCAGTATTTGATGAAGGAAATGCTGCTATCACTGCTTGTATGCTACGTGCTCTGTTTATAAATGAGGGGATTTGCTTGATTGTGTGTGTGTATGTGGGGGAAGGTAATAGAAGCTGAATGACTTGGGTGGGGGTGGTGGTGGGGTTCTGCAGTGCCACTTGCACATATGGGAAGCCTGACTATGTAACAGTCTAGACTGTGCAGTAATAGTGCCAGGTGGGCAATGTGCTTTTTATTAATTTTATTTGTAGCTTGAATAAAATAGCAAACCATTTAAAAATACAAAGAGCGTAAATGCTAAGTGTTGAAAACAAATGTAAAGAACACAAATTACTCTTAGATTAGATGAAGTGGAATTTGAAAGAATCACTGATACAGAGGCAGTATTAAAAGCCACAGATTTCATTGCAAGATTCAAACTGGGGCCCCTTTAAAAAAAAAACAAAAAATAGCCTTTGAAGGGTTGATTCTCTTTCCTTATACAACTGTGTAACGTTTTACCTTTTTTTTTTAATTCTTAGCTAACACCCGAGTAGAAAATGGTATGCAAAGCAAACAGAAATGGTTTCTTTTTACTGTATAGAATGCACCCATTGGTAGCTTTTTGTGGAGCAGAGGCTTGACTGGTGTGGTCTAGGGCAATGGAGGAGTTAATGTGTTTTGTCATGTAAAAGGGGTTAGATGGATGTGTGAAGTAATAGTGCAGCCATTTTACTTTGGCACAACATTGGAAGTGGTCAACTGTCCTGAGGTATGTGGGTAGCCAAATAATTTAGCTTTTTTGATGGGTCTCTTTCTGGCGTTTAGTTTATAAGTGGCATGAAATGTAAGCTTGAGGAGTTAGGAGGATTAAGAAGTGGGCGCAGGGCCAGGGGCTGACTAAGAAAGGTAGCAGCTGGCAGAGGTTTACATGACCCCTGCCCAAGTGCCTGGGGCAAAAAGGAATCACCCTCCTGTCTCGGCCCCTCTGCAGGACCAGCTATTATGTATGTCCCATTTCAAGTTAATAATATACCTGATAATCCAGAAAATCAGCAACTAATGGCATTAGAAAGCAGTAACAACAATGATAATCAATAACTCCTCTGTAAACAGTAAGTTATAACCACTTTAGAGTGTTTTCTATATGAATAGCAGTTGATGACATTCAGAACTCCCTAAAGAGGTACCTTTTCCCATTAGTCATGCTTTGAGGTCACTGTGTGGCCGAGGCGATCTGGTGAGCGCATTTTGTTATCACTTAGGGTGAAGCACTTTAAACAATTTATTGTGCACTTTATTTTTCACGGTGTTGGAGCATACACAAGAAGATTTGTTCACATATGATTATTATGGACATTTCTGACTGTTTATTTTATTGTGCACATTATTAATCAGATACACAGTGTATATTATTAATTTGACATTTGATTTTTTTACTGATTCCTTTGTGCCCTTTATGTATATATATATATTATTGCAAAGTTCTTGTGAAGCAGCTATCTGATCTGAGTATTTAGCCCTAGTTCATCAGCCAGCTAGTGTTGGGGCCCAGTCTTTATAGCGGTGCACATGAGTACAGTGCACATGAGTAAAGTCTGCATGCTGTAAATAATGCTTCTAGTTCTAGTGCAACAGGGATCTCACTGTTCAGAAGTCAGCTCACTTCTGGATCTGCTTGAAGCCACTTCGGTCTTCAGCACACAGCCACAGATGGCCAGTCCCTATGTTCTCAGAGGTTAATGGTAGCAATGTCAGCAACAGGGATCTCACTGCTCACTGAAGGTTTTTATTGTAGCAGCTATTGAACAAAATGTTATTGCACATTGCATAGTACAGCTGTGAGTATTTTATATTATGTATCAGTAAAATTGAACCAGTAAAATTGTCTTCACACTACTTTGGTTTTGTGATTTTGCATTATGATTGCCCCATCATGCCTGTTAACTGCAAAGCTATAGAAGCATTGATACTGTGTTGAAACGTGTGTGAAAAGTACTGATTTTGAATGTATAGGTGATATTCTTTCTGTGGAACGGTTTCTGGTGTCTCTGTTATCTCTTCTATGTTAAAAAAGTGAAAAGTTGCTGGGCAGAAGACTTCACTTACCTAGGGTTAGTCTCCATCTCTATGGTAGGAAGAACTGTTATCCAGTGGTCCAGTAACTGTTTTTTGCAATATTGCTGATGTGCCCTCTCTTCCACAGTTCTTTTTGAAGCTGGATTTACAAAAATATGCCACCCTCCTCCTTTAGCTGTTTTTTTTTGCAGTTTATATTTGATCAGTGAATGTCATTAACCACTTTCCGCCTGCACTATAGTCAAAAGACGGTGGTGGCATGCTCTGTGATGGCCAAGTAAAGGGTCAATCACAGCGGCTCTTTAAGACATGATCAGCTGTCAGCCAATCACAGCTAATCATGGAAGTAAACAGAAACCGGTTATCTGCTTTTTTTTCTCCCCGTGACCAGCGGCTTCTGTTACAGGGACATCAGTCCCAATATGTGCCCACCAGTGCTGATAATCAGTGCCACCTATCAGTGCCCACCAGTGCTGCCAATCAGTGCCATCTATCAGTGCCCATCGGTGCCCATCAGTGCCACCTATCAATGCCCATCAGTGCCACCTATCAGTGCCTCCTCATCAGTGCCCACCGGTGTCGCCTTATTAGTGCCCACCAGTGCCGCCTCATCAGTGCCCATCAGCTCAGCCTATCAGTGCCCATCAGTGCAGCCTCATCAGCGCACATCAGTGAAGGAGAAAAATGACCTGTTTGCTAAATTTTATAACGAACTATGAAAATTATTTTTATTTTTGGGGGTTTACTTTGGTTTCTTTAGCGAAAAAAAACAAAAACTGTGGTGATTAACCACTTCAGCCCCGAAAGAATTTACCCCCTTCCTGACCAGGCCATTTTTGCGATACAATTAGCTTTCTTTGGTGGTGTTTGATCACCTCTGTGGTTTTTATTTGTTGCTCTATAAACAAAAGAAGAGCGACAATTTTGAAAAAAAAAACACAATGGGCTGATTTATGAAAAGCTGTGCACCATCAGTAGAGGCACACGGCGAGGTGCAACGCACATTTTCATATTTACGAAACGGTGCACCAGGAACAGAGCGTGAATCCCCCATTTACCATAGTGATCTCGGTGCACGGGAGAATGCAATCCGTGTGCCACTATGGACATGGCGCACAGCATCTTCAATTCAATATTAACAGAAGATGGAAGTGCCAATATTATGGGGTCATATGAAGTGATGTGAGGAAGTTTAGCAACAACTGCCCAAGTAACAAATATGCCCAAAATAGAATGAGAAAGTAACTTTTTCAGAGAAAGCCTGCTGTGCCTGCAAGTACGTTTAGAACTGCGTGAGATCAATGTAAGCAGTGCGCATGCACAAGGAGCTCTTGCGCTTGTTCAAATGCGTTTGTTCACTGCGTGGCCAAAATCATAGTAAATATTAAGCAACGTACATGCAAAAAATAAAAATGCAGAGGTGATCAAATACCACCAAAAGAAAGCTCTATTTGTTGGAACAAAATGATAAAAAATTTGTTTGGGTACAGTGTAGCATGACAGCGCAATTGTCATTCAAATTGCGACAGCACTGAAAGCTGAAAATTGGCTTGGGCGGGAAGGTGTCTAAGTGCCTGGTATTGAAGTGGTTAAGCAACGTACATGCAATTGCTTGGGTTGAACGGGTGCACCTCTAAACTTGACATTTTTTTTTTTTTACACTGGTACGCTGCTAATTTCTTACCACCACCATGCCCCGCTCACTGTTCTCTGAGGAAGAGATGATCCTTATTTGCAAATTAAGATAATTTTTGGTTGACTTTTACATGGGGTGGTGTTTGTGTGGGTCATGTGTGTATGTCTAAATGATTTGGCCTCAAAACACACACCTACTTCCTGTGTACAGATTCACTTCAATGTATATTGCTTCCTGCTTCAGTGTGTGTATATATATATATAGATATATCTATAGATGTAGGTTTGAAGATTCCTGATCATTCTAGCATGTCTTGAAAAAATATGTTTTTTCATGTGCCTTGTATAATGCCCAGAAAATATCGTTAGGAAAATACGAGTGGGTCATGGCACATCTATATTCCTAATTTGGCACTTAAGATGGTCATGCACTGTGCACTCTATTTAGGCAAAATAGGTAATAGGTAGGGATGGGCCGAACACCCCCTGGTTCAGTTCGCACCAGAACATACCGAACAGGCAAAATTTCAGCAGAACACACGAACACCCTTAAAGTCTATGGGACATGAACATGAATAATCAAAACTGCTAATTTTAAAGGCTTATATGCAAGTTATTGTCATAAAAAGTGTTTGGGGACCCGGGTCCTGCCCCAGGAGACATATATCAATGCAAAAAAAAGTTTTAAAAACTGCATTTTCTTCGGGAGCAGTGATTTTAATAATGCTTAAAGTGAAACAATAAAAGTGAAATATTCCTTTAAATTTCGTACCTGTCTATAGTATGCCTGTAAAGTGGCAAATATTTCCCATGTTTAGAACAGTCCCTGCACAAAATTACATTTATAAAGGAAAAAAAGTCATTTAAAAGTACTCGTGGCAATACAGATAAAAGGCATTGGAAAAAAAGAGCATGGGATCCCCCCAGTCCATTACCAGGCCCTTTGGGTCTGGTATGAATATTAAGGGGAACCCCCAACTAAAATTTAAAAAAAAAATTGTGTAGGGGTCCCCTTCAAAATCCATACCAGACCCTTCAAGTCTGGTATGGATTTTAAGGGGAACCCCGCGCCAAAATTAAAAAAAAAATGGCATGGGGGTCCCCCCAAAAATCCACACCAGACCCTTATCCAAGCACGCAACCTGGCAGGCCACAGGAAAAGAGGGGGGACGAGAGAGCGCCCCCCCTCCTGAACCAGGCCACATTCCCTCAACATCGGGAGGGTGTTTTGGGGTAGCCCCCAAAGCACCTTGTCCCCATGTTGATGGGGACAAGGGCCTCATCCCCACAACCCTTGCCCGGTGGTTGTGGGGGTCTGTGGGCAGGGGGGCTTATCGGAATCTGGAAGCCCCCTTTAACAAGGGGACCCCCAGATTCCCCCCCCTGTTTGAAATGGTAACTGGTACATTGTACCCAGTACTATTTCACAAAAAAATTGTCAAAATGTAAAAAAAAAAACACAAGACACACTTTGGGACAAGTCCTTTATTAAAAAATAAAAAAATAAAAATGTCCCCCGAAGTCCATTCATCTTCTTTAGCTCTGCCGACGGACCGAAAAAAAAAAGAAAAACAAAGCCGCGACCAAAAACACAGGGTACAGGTTTATAATGCCTTTAAATTGGTTGTAAAGTCAGAAGTTTTTTACCTTAATGCATTCTATGTGTCAGGGCCTCGCTCGCACGGCACGGACAAATCGGCGTGTGCACATGCGCACATGCATCGCTGGAATGCCCAGGCATCAGCGCGGGTGTGCGCGCCGGCATGTTCCTCGGGCGCGCGCGCGTGCGCGGCAAGCGCGGGCGCGCGCGTATCGGGCGCACACGTGAGCGCGCTAGCGCCGTTTGGCGCCAGTGGCCCTTTTTAAGAAGTGGCAGTTGCACCTGAGTGGTGCTGTCCGTCTGCAGCTGTACCCTGCCTTTAACCTGTTCCCTTATCTGTGTATCCCTGAACTCTGACCCGGCTTTCTGGACTCTGCTGCCTTCTCCAAACCTGACCCCGGCTTGTTTGACTCTGCTTGAACTGATACCTGAACGCTGACCCCGGCTTGCTTTGACCCTGCTTCTGTCTGCATCCACTTACCTGCCTGCCCAGTGTACCAGACCCGGCCTGCCTGACGATTCTCTGCCTGATCCCACACATGCTGTGTGCTTCCAGAACTGCTGCTGTCACCTGGGGACCATCCTGCATCCGGGTGTTGGGCTTCTGCCTGCCAGGTTCCGCTGTTCCTGCTACCAGAGAACTCCTGCCTGCCTCCAGCATCTGCTACAGCATCCAGTCCAGGCACTCCTACTCCGCTGCGCTCTCGGGTCCACTGTTCCCATTCCAGTGGCCCCTGAACCAGAGCCGTAAGAGAGGCCTCCTCCCAGCAAAGTCAGGCTCTCCATCCAGGTACCTAACAGTACGGACAGCCATGACTGAGCCTGCGGGAGAAGCCTCTCCCATGAAGGACATCTGCTCACAATTTGCAGCTCTCACCCAGGCGGTGCAATCCCTCCAAGATGGGTATACAAGACTGGAAGGACAAGTACAGCAACTTGCTGGTGCTAACGCGGCGGCTCCTGCACCTCCTCAGCCTCCTGCACAGCCTGCCACCCCACCAGCAGTGGTAATGTTACCACCTGAACCAAGAGTGCCCGTCCCAGATAAATTTACAGGGGACCGTTCCAAGTTCCGGATCTTCCGTAACGCCTGCCAACTATACTTTGCCCTGCAGCCAAGAACTTTTTCCCTTGAAGCCACCAAGGTGGGGTTTGTGATCTCGCTACTGCAGGGCAAGCCCAAGATCTGGGCACACCGACTGCTGGAGGGAAGGAGCCTACTGACCCAGTCCCTCTTATCCTTCTTTGAGGCCATGGCACAACTGTATGAGGATCCCCAGTTGACCACTACAGCTGAATCTGCTTTGTATGCGCTCCAGCAAGGTCGCAGAGCGGCCGAGGACTATGTAACGGACTTTAGACTCTGGAGCGCAGACACCCAATGGAATGATGCTGCACTAAGGCATCAATTCCGTATGGACCTCTCCGATGGACTAAAGGATGAGCTCGCTCGGGTGGGTACCCCGGATACCCTGGAGGATTTAATAACCCTGAGCATCCATATCGATCGTCGGCTTTGGGAGCGCAGATTGGAGAGGTCTGCTCAAGTTCATTGGCCAACCTGGATGACTGCAAGAGCTCCACTACCTGCCCACCCGGTAGGTCCTAGTCATCCCACTCCTGATATTGGCGAACCCATGCAACTGGGCCTTATGCGGCCTACCCTGTCCCCGGAGGAACGTGCCCGACGTCGGCAGCTGAACCTGTGCCTGTACTGCGGTGGCTCTGGACATTTCGTGAGCAGATGCCCGGTGAAGACACGTAAGTGCCTCTCCTCTGTGTCAACCAGTCCTGTGTCTTTGCCGGTCCATGCCACCCACATCGCTCTCTTTCTGTCGCTTCAGTTCCTGGGAAAGACAGTCCACACCAGCGCTATCCTTGATTCGGGAGCCTGCAGCTGTTTTATTGATGCCACCTTTGCCAGTCTGCACAACATTCCCCTCCAGAAAAAGGCCCACGGACTATCTGTGTTTCTCGCTGACGGTTCCCGCATTAGATCGGGCCAAGTTACTCAGGAGACCCTTCCTCTGTTCACCGTCTCCTCGCCTCACCACAAAGAACTGTTAACCTTGGACGTGATCTCGTCCCCCCTGTTTCCCGTGATCCTGGGCATCCCCTGGCTACAGGCCCACGACCCTACCATCAACTGGTCCACAGGAAAGGTCAAGTTTCAATCCCCCTATTGCTTGGAACATTGCCTGCAGGAGACCCTGGCACCACCTGCCACGCTTCTTTGTCTGGACTCTGATCTAAACCTTGATCAAGTGGTGCCAGAACCTTACCACGAGTTTCTGGATGTCTTCAGTAAACGAGGGGCAGACTCACTGCCCCCACACCGTCCCTACGACTGCCCCATTGAACTTTTGCCAGGGGCTGAGATCCCTTTTGGACGTATCTTCCCCCTTTCCGAGAAGGAGCAGGAGGCCCTGAAGGTTTACATTTCAGAGAATTTAAAGAAGGGATTCATACGACACTCCACATCACCAGCAGGCGCCAGTATCTTCTTTGTAACCAAGAAGGATCAGTCGCTCCGGCCCTGCGTGGACTACCGGGAATTAAACAAAATTACGGTTAAAAACCGTTATCCTCTTCCCCTGATACCGGAACTGTTTCAGAAGTTGAGAGCAGCCACTATCTTTTCTAAATTGGACTTAAGGGGGGCCTATAATCTGGTTCGCATTCGATCAGGAGATGAGTGGAAGACAGCTTTTCGTACTCGCTTTGGGCACTACGAGTACCTGGTCATGCCCTTCGGCCTCTGTAACGCCCCAGCCACATTCCAGCACCTCATAAATGAGGTCTTCAGGGACTTTCTGGACATCTTTGTCATCGTCTACTTGGATGACATCCTGATCTTTTCCAGATCGCTGGAGCAGCACCGGGGGCATGTGGGCCGAGTCCTACTCCGCCTCCGCCAACACGGACTCTATGCTAAAGCAGAGAAGTGCATCTTCGAGCAGCAGAACATCCAATTCTTGGGACTGGAGATCTCCCCAGCAGGCATTAAGATGGACCCACAGAAAGTAACAGCTGTACTGTACTGGCCGGCGCCCTCTGACAAGAAGGGTGTGTAGCGTTTAGTGGGCTTTGCAAACTTTTATAGGAAGTTCATCAAAGGGTTTTCTGCCATTATCGCACCAATCACACAGCTAACAGGGCAGAATGTATGTTTTCACTGGGGTCCAGAGGCCCAGGAGGCATTTTTCAAGCTCAAGACACGTTTCACCTCCGCTCCCATCCTTAGTCACCCTGATCCGTCTCTGCCGTACATCTTGGAGGTAGATGCCTCGGAGGTAGCGGTGGGAGCCGTGGTGTCCCAGCGCCAAGGCAATAACAACTTACTGCACCCAGTGGGCTTCTTTTCCCGGAAACTCTCCCCCACGGAGAGAAATTATGATGTTGGTGACCGAGAACTGTTAGCCATCAAGTCAGCTTTGGAGGAGTGGAGATACTTGCTGGAGGGTGCAGTCCACCCCGTACTAATATACACGGATCACAAGAACCTCGAGTACTTGAGAACGGCAAAACGACTGAAACCCCGACAAGCCCGCTGGGCCCTGTTCTTTTCACGCTTCAGTTTCCATATTACTTACCGCCCGGGATCCAAGAATGTGAAGCCTGATGCGCTCTCACGCATGTATGACTCTTCTAAAGACTCCACGCCCCCGGACACTATTCTTCCTGCAAGTAGTTTCCTTCTGTTACAGCCGGACCTACTATCTCAGATCAGGGAAGCATCTGTGAACCCGCTCCTTCCTCCAGGAATTTCGTTAACCGCCAGAGAAGGGCTCCTATGGAAGGATAGCCAGGTGTTTGTCCCTGAACCCATCCGGGTTAAAGTACTAGCCCTCCTGCACGACCACCCACTAGCAGGACACTTCGGGGCCCGCAAGACCTTGGAACTGGTGCAGCGCACCTTCTGGTGGCCTGGTCTGAAAGAGTTCTGCACCAAATACGTTAGTTCCTGTTCAGTATGCTCCAGAAGCAAGACCACTAGGGGCCGGGCCTGGGGTCTACTTAAACCCCTTCCTGCGCCTGATCGACCCTGGCATATGATTACTATGGATTTCATAGTTGAGCTTCCACCCTCTGAAGGCCACACGGCCATTTTTGTAGTCGTTGATCGACTTTCAAAGATGGCCCACTTTTTGCCCCTCAAGGGAACCCCATCCGCAGCAGAGACAGCCCGTGTGTTTATTAGAGAAATCGTTAGATTACATGGGATACCCGCCAACATAGTTTCTGATAGGGGAGTCCAGTTCACCTCCCGATTCTGGAGAGCTTTGTGCGAAAGTTTGAAGATCGAACTGGCCCTATTCTCAGCCTATCACCCCCAAACCAATGGGCAGACGGAGCGCACTAATCAGACTCTCGAACAATACATCAGGTGTTTTACCTCCTTCGTGCAAGATGATTGGGTGTCTCTGCTGCCTTTAGCGGAATTTGCATACAATAATGCCAGCCACTCCACCACAGGACAGTCCCCGTTTTTCGCTAATTATGGTTTTCATCTAACATTTCTCCCAGATTTTCTTGCAGAATCCTCCGTTCCAGCAGTCCAGGACACCGTAACCTTTCTCAGCCGCAACAGCCAAGTCCTTCAGGAAACCATAACAAGAGCCCAGGCGGACAGTAAGAGATCCTTTGACCTAAAGAGAAGGGGAGAACTAAACTTGCAAATCGGGGACCAGGTATGGCTTTCCTCTTCTAATTTAAAGTTAGCCTGTCCTTCTAAGAAGTTGGCACCCAAGTTCCAGGGCCCCTTCCCCATGAAAAGGAGAATCAATGAGGTGTCTTATGAATTGTCCCTGCCTGACACTATGAAAGTACACCCCATTTTTCATGTTTCGTTGTTGAAGCCCTCGGTACCCAACCCCTTCCCCAATAGGGAGACCGGACCCCCTGAGCCTGTCCTCATAGATGGGAACGAGGAGTATGAGGTAGAGGCCGTGTTAGATTGCAGAAGGCGACAAGGGCGGAGACAATTCCTAATTAAATGGAGGGGCTATGGCCCAGAAAGTAACTCCTGGGAACCTGAGGACAACCTACATGCCGAGAGACTAATTCGGGCCTTCTTCACTTCTCACCCTGAGAAAAACGATCAGTTGGGCACCTGGAGGTTGCCCCTTGTGGGGGGGGGCAATGTCAGGGCCTCGCTCGCACGGCACGGACAAATCGGCGTGTGCGTATGCACACATGCGCCGCTGGAATGCCCAGGCATCAGCGCGGGTGTGCGCGCCGGTATGTTCCTCGGGTGCGCGCGCGCGTCACGGGCGCACACGTGAGCGCGCTAGCGCCGTTTGGTCCAGTGCCCCTTTTTAGGAAGTGGCAGTTGCACCTGAGCGGTGCTGTATGTCTGCAGCTGTACCCTGCCTTTAACCTGTTCCCTTATCTGTGTATCCCTGAACTCTGACCCGGCTTTCTGGACTCTGCTGCCTTCTCCAAACCTGACCCCGGCTTGTTTGACTCTGCTTGAACTGATACCTGAACGCTGACCCCGGCTTGCTTTGACCCTGCTTCTGTCTGCATCCACTTACCTGCCTGCCCAGTGTACCAGACCCGGCCTGCCTGACGATTCTCTGCCTGATCCCACACATGCTGTGTGCTTCCAGAACTGCTGCTGTCACCTGGGGACCATCCTGCATCCAGGTGTTGGGCTTCTGCCTGCCAGGTTCCGCTGTTCCTGCTACCAGAAAACTCCTGCCTGCCTCCAGCATCTGCTACAGCATCCAGTCCAGGCTCTCCTACTCCGCTGCGCTCTCGGGTCCACTGTTCCCATTCCATTGGCCCCTGAACCAGAGCCGTAAGAGAGGCCTCCTCCCAGCAAAGTCAGGCTCTCCATCCAGGTACCTAACACTATGTAAGATAAAAAAAAACCTTCTGTGTGTAGCAGCTCCCCTCAGCCCCCCTAATACTTACCTGAGCCCATCTTGATCCAGCGATGTTGCAGTAGTGTCTCGGCTGCCCAGCTTCCTCCTCATTGGCTGAAACAGCAGCATGGTGCCATTGACTGCCACTGCTGTCAAAGTAAGTGAGCCAATGAGGAGAGAGGAGGTGGGGCAAAACTGTGGCTCTGTCTCTGAATGGACACACAGAGCGGTGGCTCGGCTCGGGTGCCCCATAGCACGCTGCTTGCTGTGGGGGCACTCGGCAGGAGGGAGGGGCCAGGAGCACCAACGAGGGACCCGAGAAGAGGAGGATCCAGGCTGCTCTGTGAAAAACCACTGCACAGGGCAGGTAAGTATAACGTTTGTTATTTTTAAATAAAAAAAGCTGAGACTTTAGTATCACTTTAAAGCAGAACTCTGGGATCAGCAAATAAAAATCCCAGATTAGTACACCACCCTACACAAAACACTAAACAGTTAATTCATTTGTGAAATTCCTTACCATTGAAGAGAAAAGTCGAATTTAATTTTCAGGAAGTCAGCTCTGTAATTCAAAAAATACAGCATGTTATCTGCCAAGGAGGAGGTGTTACACCAGGAATTGCATCACATCCTCTCCTCTCTCTCTCAAAACCATAATGAAACTACACTCCCCATCATCCTTTGGGAATTGCAGTGAATGTGGGATGGTACACTAGGCCTGTGCATGCTAAATGTGAACATCATGCCAAGTGAATGGTACTCACTCCCCAGCAGCTATATGGTTAAATCTGTACAGCCGACCAGTTCCTTCCCCCCTTCTCATCTGCTTATACAGAAAGACTATAAAACTCTTCATCTCTCCCCTGTGTTTCTCTGGTAATCAGCATAGTTAATATTGATCTCTGAAGTCTGGGCTGTCACTGTGCCTTCTTAATGTCACTATTTAGATATGTACCCTCTTCCTGCCTGTGTAATTGCCCGGCATGTATGGGGTTAAATTGTTTGAGGTAACTTGTGAGCACTGCCTGTGTGGGAGGTTCAGACCGGGTATCTTAGACTTGCTGGTCCACCCATTGCAGTGAGCAGGAACTGCTGGCTGAACTAAACTACAGGAGGGATGTGACAAGACCAGTGGAATGCAAGGCATAGCAGCCTATATTCTTGCAAACAGGAAACCACAGTGAATCAACCCCATTATTTAAAAAATGCACAGGCTGCTTCTCAAAAACCACATGGGGCAATCAGAAGATGGATTACATATTATAGAAAGGTAGTAAAGCAGCATTAAAACTATGAAAATAAGTTTTTGCCCATAGTTCTGCTTTAAAGGGGTTGTAAACCTTACATTTTTTTCACCTTAATGCATCCTATGAATTAAGGTGAAAAAACATCTGATAGTTACAGGCCCCCCCCAGCCCCCCGGTTTACTTACCGGAGCCCTCGAAAGTCCTGCGTAGAGAATACGCTGGTTTCTCGGCTCTTCTCGGCCCGCTCTTCTCGGCTCTTCATTGGATAGATTGATAGCAGCACAGCCATTGGCTCACGCTGCTGTCAATCAAATCCAAATGATCCAAATCACATTTTTCATTTGATCAATGTGTTTGGATATTGCTATTGTTGGCATCACAGTGCATACAATAGCAGCATATTACTAAACTGGACATCAGAATAATTGCCACCAGCACAGTGCTAGTTGATATTACTATGAGTTGGGGGCGTGGCGACCGAGCTCCAAGATGGACGTCTGACTTGGAAGCTCCGCTCAGCCGCCGGAGAAATCAAACCACATCGGAGCGCACCGCTCACAAACGAAGGCACCAACACACCCCAATAACCGCCAGACAGCAGGGGAATGACAAAGCGCCGAAAGGCCCCGCCACAACCTGCAAGGATGCCGAATTTCCTCTCTCAGAAATCCCGCGGGCCTCAACAAAATGGCGGCGGATGTCTTTCCTCACAGCGGCCGGGAGGAGAAGCAGGGATCCGCTCTAACGAGCACGCCGGAGCTGTGACTCAGCCGTCACAGGCACAAATAAACAGCGGAACCTCATCTGGCACCTCAAGCCCCTCTACAAGAAGCCCGGCCAAGTTAAAACCGAGGATGTCATCTCCCCATAGGCCACACGAGTCAGCAGATATGGAGGTAAGCAGGCCGCAAGCCTACAGCACCTCACAGGCTAATACACTGACTGACCCTATAGCTGACTTCCCTACTGCAGACAGGCCTATTTCTGATACCATGCTCAAAGAAATGCTGCTGTCACTGAGATCTTCCTTGCAAGCTGACATGGTGACAGGAATAAACCAATGCCACAAAGAAGTGCAGGCCCTGGGGGTGAGAGTAGATCACATGGAAACCCAAATGGCACTTATGCCTCCACGTACAACACCATGGTAGATGCCCATACTGCTCAGGGGGAGGACATTGCTTGGTTAAAAGATAAGGTCGCTGACCTCGAGGACAGAAGCAGGAGGAACAATATCAAGCTGAGGGGAGTCCCTGAATCGGTTCCATCCACACATCTCCTGCAATATGCCCACGCATTGTTCTCGACCCTGGTCCCTGAGTTAACCGCACAGGGCTTACTGGTAGATAGAATCCACAGGATCCCGAAACCCGCCTTCTTACCAGAAGGTACCCCGAGGGACATACTCCTGAGAGTCCACTTTTACCACGTGAAGGAACGTATCCTTCAGGCGGCCCGCAAACCTGATTCTAACCCGGCACAATACGCAGATATCTTCTTGCTCCCAGACCTTTCCAGACACACCCTGCAAAGGCGCCGCAACTTAGCAACGATCACCAAAGCCCTAAGGAATCACAAGATCCTGCACAAGTGGAAGTACCCAGCTACGTTGTCCATAACACACAACGGTGCCACAAAGACCATCACCACTTTGGAGGAGGGAATAGCCACCCTGCGACAGTGGGGGATCCTGCCTGACCAAACACTACAACCCATCTCTTCGCTTCAGCCTCAACCTCAAATGGTGCACACGGAATGGCAAGTAGTGTCCCACAAGCGATCCACCAAAAAACACACAGGTGCAAGCTCTTAAATAGTCCACACCTACAACATCTAATTTTTCTCCGGAATAGGAGCCTATTACTTAGTCTCTGATCGCCTTACTCAGTTACGCAGATATGTCTGCACGCAGACCAGTTCTAAGGTCTTTTCTTATAGAACAGCAGTTCTCAATGTGTTCGTTTTGTCTTTTTTGTTCTTTTTGTTATCTCCTTTTTATACACAGGTACTATGACCGTCTGAATTCCTTGTATGTCAGGAATACCAAGTTTCCAAACCCTCCTTGCCACATGCCGGAAGACTCCAACAACACTAACAGGACCGCAGTGAGTACTCGCTCCACACAGCCAGCCTTCACATCTCTCCATAACACAAATGGCTATTAACTGTTTATCTATCAATGCCCGGGGCCTAAACCACCCGGCAAAAAGATTTTCACTTTGGAAGGAAGCGATTGAGCAAAAAGCTGACATCCTCTATGTTCAGGAGACCCACTTCCAAATAGACAAAGCGCTATACTATGCGCACAGGTCATTTCCTCACATCTTTTTAGCCTGCACTCACAGCAAAAAAGGTGGAGTAATGCTTGCCTTGAAAGACTCACTTTCATTCCAAATTAAGGATTCATACACGGATGAAGGAGGCAGATTCCTCATTGTTACGGGAGATATTAACTCCAAACCATACACAATTGCCGCGGTGTATACACCAAACTGCCACCAAATACGTTTTTTACGTAAAGTACTGAGAAAAGTGCAGTCTATGCTGTACGGTAACCTTATAATCGGAGGTGACCTTAACCTCATAGTAGATCCTTTACTGGACACAACTACAGTTAAACCTAAAAAGCACTCAACTCTACAACACCTGCTGCATACTCAGGAACTGTTTGATGCCTGGAGGTGTCTCCACGGCAACGAAAGGGACTACACCTTTTACTCCTCCAGGCACAAATCATACTCGTGGATTGACATGTTCCTTGTGGACCAAATGCTTCTACAACGTGTTACTGATACAAAAATACATGACATTACGTGGTCTGACCACGCCGCTATCTCAATGTCCTTTAAGGAACAGGGTGCCTCCTCCTCACCCCCCATCTGGCGCTGCAACACCAGACTACTACATGAACCCCACACGAACTCTGTGATCTCTCAGCATCTCTGTGACTTCTTCCACAACAATGCCACACCGACAATAGACCCATTCACACTTTGGAACTCACACAAGGCCTACATAAGAGGCATACTAATACAACTAGGTGCTCGCGAAAAAAGACGATATGCCACGAAACTTAAATCCTTACTGTCAGACATACACACAACAGAAACACTGAACAAAAGCTCTCCATCCACGACCTTATCAAACGCCCTGACTAAACTCAGAGAATCCCTGAGAGAACATTTAGCACAACAATATGACAGACATCTCAGGAAACTACAATTAAACTCATACGCCAACGCAAACAGAGCAGGAAAATATTTAGCCAATAGAATTAAAACAGCACGCATTAGAAATAGAATAGCCTTTCTACGACATCCCACCCAACTCCATAAAATTACTAACCCACAAGACATAACCAATCAGTTTGCAGATTACTACAGTGCGCTCTATAATTTGAATCAGGACGTATCTACTACACAACCAGACGTCTCCAAGATACAAACATTCTTAAAGGGTATCAATTTACCATCACTGACAGAAGACCACCTTAAAGACTTGAATGCTCCCTTCTCAACACTAGAAATAGAACAGATAACTAACACACTACCAAATGTCAAATCACCGGGTCCCGACGGCTTTGTCAATGAATACTACAAAACTTTCAAGCAGACTTTAGCCCCACACCTGCAATCAGTCTTCACCCGAGCTACTGACACCTCTACCTTTCCTCAAGAGATGCTGAGAGCACACATTGTTACGTTACCCAAGCCAGGGAAAGAACCTACTACTCCAGCTAACTTTAGGCCGATCTCACTCCTCAATTCGGACGTCAAAATATACGCAAAATTATTGGCAAAACGCCTATCAGATATCATCCCATTTCTCATCAAGCGCGACCAGATGGGTTTTGTGAGGGGGAGACAGACCTCAGATGCTACTAGGCGTATTATCAATGTCATACATCACGCTGTTTCAACCAAAACGCCTTCTCTGCTGCTATCAATAGATGCAGAGAAGGCGTTTGATAGGGTTCACTGGACCTACATGCAAATGGTGCTATCCAAATTTGGTTTCACAGGACATATCCTGAATGCTATACTGGCATTGTACTCAAAACCCTCAGCTCAGGTTCACTCAGGTTCCTCTCAAAAACGTTTGAAATTTCCAATGGCACCCGGCAAGGGTGTCCTCTCTCCCCTACAATCTTCAATCTTATGATTGAACCATTGGCTGAATCAATAAGATCTGACCCTCTTATCACAGGCTTCATGTTTAACTCCACCAAACATGTCATCAATCTATTTGCGGATGATGTCATACTGTTATTATCTAACCCGCGCACCTCTCTACCTCAGACACATAAAGTTCTACAAGACTTTGGTGATATTTCGTATTACAAGGTCAACTTCACCAAATCCATGATATTAAATCTTGGAATCTCCCAGAATCTAAAAAATACACTACAAGCCTCTCTACCTTACTCCTGGCCAACTAACGGTATCCCGTATTTAGGAGTAACCTTAACTAACAAAATCTCGTCCTTAACGGAAACCAACATTAAACCACTTATAGCCAAAGTAGAACAACAGCTCAGTCAAATCTCCAAGACTGAAATATCCTGGCTAGGTAGAATAGCGGCATTTAAGATGTCTATCCTTCCACAAATCTTATATGTGTTTCGCTCCATACCTATTAACATACCGTCCTCCTTCATTCGACCCTTGACCAATATTTTCTGGAAATTCACTTGGGGAGGTAAGAGGGCTAGATGTCCACGCAAAAATCTCACATTACACAAGAAAGCAGGAGGGGCTGGCCTAGCAGACCTACACGATTACCTATGGGCCATTAGACTAGATCAGCTCAAACATTGGTTCCATGACCATGACAGTCCTCTATGGGTAGAAATTGAACGCTCTAAGATGCCTATAAATGATCCAATCACATTCCTCTTAAGCGATGAATGGGACCCATGGGACACCAGTACAATGCCTCCAACAGTCCAAACTTCTCTACAAGCCTGGAGACTTCTCATACATAAAAGTGACGCAGATACACATGACATTGAGTACAAACTACCTACAGCAATATTACAGACTAAAATCCCCATGTTATCCATTACCAGTTTTATAGAACGAGGTATAACACATTTAGATGATCTATTCATAGACCAAATCCCCAAATCCGCAGCACAACTTATATCCACCTATCAGCTACATGATAATCTGTTATTCTCGTGCTTACGCATTTCCCATTTCTTAAAAAAGCGCCCGTTACCTAGACATGTCGTACCATCTGCTGCTTGGAATTTCTACATGAAAATGCCTAACTCCAAGAAAGGTATATCCATTTTTTATAACCTGCTTCATAACAAGCGTACCTTTGAAAAAACTACGGCCATTAAGAAATGGGAAATGGAGATGAACACTGTATTCACGGATGAACAATGGCAACAGGCTTTTGTAACAATTCAAAAATACTCACATTGCAATAATCATTGGGAGATGACACTTAAAATTACCAATAGGTGGTACTACACACCATATAGACTAGCCAAATTCTTTTCCAATACCTCTGCTCTATGTTGGAGACTATGTGGACAAACTGGCAACTTAATGCATACATTATGGGAATGCCCAAGCTTGACTGGCCTGTGGAATGACATCTTTAGACTAATTTCCTCAACCACAGGAGTTATTACAAAACCAAACCCAGCCTTAGCGATCCTCAATATTGGTGTGGAAAAATTCCCACATGACTGCAGGGCAATAATCACTCATATATTATTGGCAACACGTAACCTTATATTACGCAACTGGAAAAGTACCCTAGCCATTAACACTTCTGAAGCAATTGCAATAGTTAACAGAAACCATACTTTTGAGCGCCCTCTAGCCAATAATATGAGTTATACATTTTTAGTTTGACATCATACATCTGAAAGTAAGATCACAATATTATTTCTGACATCACTGACATGCTATAATCAAATTAACTGAGCAATCACAAGAATAGTTTATGCCATCACATCATCTATTGCCTGAAAATTTGGTCATTTATGACTTTACAGGCTGGTACACAGCAAAGTGGACTACCAAATGCAAAGTACAGTGTGTTCAGCCAGAAAGGCTGGACAAGAAACCGCTCATCTGCCCATCAATCACTCAGTTTTTCTCTGGCAATTGGCTATGATAAGCAAAGAGAGTAAACAGTCCTACAAAAAGTCCCTGGGGATCTGTCGCACAACAGAGGGAAAGTCATTTAGCCTTTTCTTCCTCCTGTAATATGGCAGTTTTCTATGGTGGTTGCCCCCCCCCCCCCCAACCTCCAGCTTTACATACAATCAATAAAATAATTTTGGATGTTTCCACTCCTAATACCGCTCAGATAGGGAGTACTTCCCTGTCTTGGATATACCATAAACATTAACATTAATGTAATGTTAGGAACTGCAGAATATTTTATCTTTTTACTGTACTTCAAACATACTCATGCTATGATTCCATACAAGCAAAATTTAAATTCAAATGAATGAGCACCATCTGTCCAAAAAATGTACATAAATACAAAATGTATTTACACCTTTTTCTAAAGACAAATAGTTGTAAATGTGGACATTTATTATTCTTGAACTTTCAAAGAAACCTTAGTAACTTCACCATAATGGCAAGGGATATGGCAAATCTCAGACTGCTGTCATCATTGCAAAATGATAACTATAAAAGAAAATCACACAAAATTGACCATTTTGTTCCACATGACAACAGTTTGCAGAGAGACCAAATGTTACATTTTCTAAAAGCAATTCCAATGAGTATTGCCACCACAAGCTGTCAGTAGTACAAAGCTTTCCTAGGCAATTAAATTCCAAGATCAGGTCAGAATTTCAATGACAGTTTGAGAAAATGTATCTAAGCATGGGCCTGTCCTTCTAAAAAGTACACTGTAAGGCAGATTGGCAACATTTTCAATGTATTCAGTTCATATAGACCCTTGGAAAACCCAGCGTGCAAACAGGTATAAATATACCTGATGATTTGTTGGAGAAGCACAGGGTCAAGCACATAATATTGAACGAAGAACTTTAAATGTACTGTACCTTTTGTAAAATATTATATGGTATCAATTCCTTTGGTGCAGTGAGTCCATATTTTAGAGGAATATGCCTTAAATGCCAATGCCATTTTCAGGTGTTGTGACCAATAAATAATCTTTAGCAATAGTGCTTGTAATAAAAGAGTGAACCCCAAAAATAGAATCCCTACCATCCACTTAATAAGCGAAAAAAAAAACATTTTATTACAACTCTATAAGCAATAGATTACACAACTACCTAAAAAGAGCATCAACATAATGTAAGCCACCTGTGTTCTTATTCATTGCATGTGAAACAGCCTCCCTTGGTCAGAAAAGTATACATCCCTCACCAGCTAAAACTAAAAATACTTTAAGATACAGTAAGTACTTCCTAAACATTGAAACATGTTACTTGCATAATGTATTAAACACATCTGCAATTAAAAAACAGCCTTGGGGTTAACCACTTTCAGACCGGACCATTTTGCTGGCTTAAGACCAGACCACTCTTTAATCGTAACTGACAATTGCGCGGTCGTGCGACGTGGCTCCCAAACAAAATTGACGTCCTTTTTTTCCCACAAATAGAGCTTTCTTTTGGTGGTATTTGATCGCCCCTGCGGTTTTAATTTTTTGCGCTATAAACAAAAAAAAGAGCGACAATTTAAAAAAAAAAAACACATTATTTTTTTACTTTTTGCTATAAAAAAAATATCCCCCAAAAACATATAAAAAAACATTTTTTTCCCTCAGTTTAGGCCAATACGTATTCTTCTACATATTTTTGGTAAAAAAAAATCGCAATAAGCGATTATTGATTGGTTTGCGCAGAAGTTATAGCGTTTACAAAATAGGGGATAGTTTTTTTAGCATTTTATTAATAATTTTTTTTTTACTAGTAATGGCGGCGATCATTGATTTTTATTGTGACTGCGACATTATGGCGGACACATCGTACATTTTTGACACATTTTTGGGACCATTGTCATTTATACAGCAATCAGTGCTATTTAAATGCATTGATTCCTGTGTAAATGACACTGGCAGTGAAGGGGTTAACCACTAGGTGGCAGTGTAGGGGTTACATGTTCCTAGAGGCGTGTTTCTAACTGTGGGGGGGGCGTGGCTGTCAGCTAGTGAATGCTGATCTCTGCTCCAATCACAGGGAGCAGAGATCGGTGTCACTAGTTGCTAGGCAGAATGGGGAGATGCTGTTTATTTCCACATCTCCCCGTTCAGCCTTCCCGTGAGACGATCGCGGGTATCCCCGCGACCAGCCTCATGAGGGTCCCGACCAGCGCGAGCACGTGCCGCCGGAGGCGCATGCTCGATGGCACGGCGGCAACTTAAAGGGGACGTACCTGTACACCCTTATGCCTGTCCGTGCCATTCTGTCGACGTACATCATCGTGCGCCGGTCGGGAAGCAGTTAAACAACCAAAACCAAAGGAGACAGTAATAGGAAAATATGAGAACAGAAACGTTTTTTTTTTTTATAAATATTTATTTTTTGTATTTTTAAGTATGGAAGTATAACATCCAAGTGGTACAAGCATAGAAACATAAAGGGTATACAGTTACATAACATGACACTAGAACTAAAAAAAAAAAACATACAATCAGAGGTAAGAGCACCCCCTCAAGGCTCACTGCGAGGGGGTATATCAAATACAGCCTTAGTATCCAAAATGCAAAGGTCAACCTTAACAATGAGGTGCTTGGGAAAAGAAGAGGCCTTAGACCGGATGCCAAATCTAAGCACCTACTAAACATGAGGATACTAAATCATAAAAAGGAAAGGGGTGGAAAATTAGAAAATAAAGAAGGGAAAAGAAAAGGGGGGGGGAGTCTCCAGTCCCCCTGAAGGGAGGTCCCTAGGTATATTCCTCAGAGGCAGTATAGACCTAAAGTAGAAGTCCACCCTAACACTAAAATCCTGCCTCTACAGACATCGAAGATCTAACACTAACCTATCTTTCCTGGCCAGCCTCACGTCAGCACACAATGGGTTAACCCCTTCCTCCAGTCTCTCAGTACCACCTTCTCTTAGCTGATAAAAGGGAGCCCCTCCTCCCCAGCCCTTGTTCCTTTTTCTTGGTCGGACTCCAGACTACCATGCTCGTGGATTAGACTACACCCCCCTACCGAACCTACCCACCCAGGTTCAAGCCTCTCCTGGGATCGGAAGGTCCAGAACAATAAAGGTAGTTCCTTTTATCACACTGGACGCTCTATGTGCAGGAGCCATGCGGGCATACTAAGGCTTAAAGAGCTTACCATTTTAGGCTGTGGTGTTGCTGTAGTATTGTGCTTTACTTTCCTGCTTCCTAGGTGCTGCGCCGGCCGCCTCCCCTGTGTTTTCGGATTGGTCGATGATGACCTCACGGGGGCGGGGCTGTAGGGCTATAAAGCCTGGAGAGCCAGAAGCTCCAGTGCTGTTTGCCACAGCTAGTGAGGGAAGTGTACTGGTGAGTTTTCCTTCACAGAGGGGGAGGGGTGGCTGGGCTGTGTCAGTGTTTACTGAGCCATGATCACAAAATGCATTACACCATGTGTTTACAGCTTTTCAGATACCCTACAAATCTGCTGCCACCCTGAGTGACTCCTTATCCAGTATTAAGGTAAAGTTATTTACTTTAAAGAGCCAGTAAAAAAAAAAAAAAAAAAATAGGGACTTCTTTTTTCTTATTTCTATATCTTGTCTTTTGTTGCTGTAGTATGAGCTCACCACAGCCCCAAAATGCACGAAGATCGTCGGAAAGGTAGGAGGGGTCTACGGGGGCCACAAAACAAAAGAGTGCAACACCAGTCTAATAAGGTGTTTTGTCTTTATAGGAGCAGAAGTCCTAAAAAAAGACAGTCGCGGAAGGAAAAGTCCCGCCACCGCTCAAAATCTCCGCATGCATCTCAGTCACGCACAGGACATAGACCCCAAGCAACGGGCAGTCCACGCCGCAAAAATGCTCAGACAGCTATGGCGGCAGAACCAAGTGCGACATGAGGCCGTCCCGCTGAAGGCCTCTGCTGGTTGTCTCTGCTTGTTCAGCGCCATCCGCCCCTGAGAAGCTCTTGTGCGCAGAATGCATAAGAGATGTAGCCACAGATAGAGAAACTGAGGCACGTAGGATAAAGGACTATATTCAGGAGACGGTGACAGAGAGTATGCAGGCAGTCGCAGGCGTAAGTGACTGCGGGACTAAGCCTAGAGACAAAAACGCATCTAAGCAGAAGCGAGACTCTTCACCGGGGCTTGAAATATCTTTAGGAGATTCTTCAGACTCTGATGAACCGTCTGAATATTTGTTCGACTTCCAACTCATGATGGAGATCCGCAAATTATTCGATGAGGAATGGGGAAAGCCAGAAAGAAAGGCGAACATACAAAATCGCTTTTTAAAATTATACCCATTTAACACCCCAGATGCTGCCTTTTGGGAGTCACCTCCAGGGGTAGATGCGGCCTTGCAGTGCCTAGCAAGGCAGGTGTCCCTCCCATTGCAGGATTCTACAACCTTCAGAGACCCGATGGACAGACGCACAGACACAGATCTAAAGAAAATCTATTTACCTGCTGGCGCAGCTTGTCGCCCGGCCATAGCCCTAACCTCGATCTCCAGGGCTCTGAAGGTCTGGGTCACAAATGTGGAGATGGCCCTGAAGTCTGGCGTAGAGACGGCCAGAATCATTTCGGCAATGGAGGAACTTAATCTCTCAGCCGCCTTTTTGGCAGAAGCCTCTATAGACCTAGTAAAACTGCTCGTAAGAATTATGACATTTTCAGTAACGGCAAAAAGGGCCCTATGGTTGTGCCATTGGGTGGCAGACAGTACCTCAAAACAGGCACTTTGTAACATCCCATACAAGGGCAAGATGCTTTTCGGGGACACCCTGGAGGAAGCTATTAAACGAGCTACTGGAGGGAAGTCGGGTCTGCTACCACAGAGACCCAAAAGGAGACAGCAAACCGTTCGGTCAGGCCAATCAGAGTTCAGAAGGGTGCAGGAGGCCAGGTCATATAGACCAGGCCGAGAATATACAAGACCCCAATGGAGAGGCTCACAAAGCTCCTTTCTTCGGAACGTGAAGTCTAAGGCCGCTCAGACCGCTAAGAAACCGGAGAAGTTCTTTTGACGGGTTGACCGCCCATCACCCCCAGGTGGGTGCCAGGTTGGCATCTTTTTGGAAGGTATGGGCAGAGAAGGTCAAGGACCAATGGGTCCAGAAAACAGTCAAGCGAGGGTACAAGATAATGTTTCGAGAGAAACCACCGGACATCTTTGTCCAGACAGAATGGCCACAAGATCCGAAGAAACGAAGGTGCTTGCAAGAATATGTGACTGAATTACTTCAGAAAGAGGCAATCTTGCCGGTTCCTCTAAAGCAGCAGGGAACAGGGGTTTACACCCCAATTTTTCTGGTGCCCAAAGCGTCCGGAGATCTCAGACCAGTCTTAGACCTAAGATCTCTAAACCACTACATCGATCCCAAGACATTCAAGATGGAATCAATATTTACAATTATATCAATTCTGCAACCAGTGGACTGGCTAATATCAGTCGATTTAGCAGATGCCTACCGTCATGTCCCAATCAACAGGCATCATCAAAGATACCTGAGATTCATGGTAGGGGATGATCATTTCCAGTTCAAATGTCTGCCCTTCGGAATCAGCACAGCACCCCGAGTCTTTTCCAAGATCCTGCTAGCTACCATCGCTGTTATACGTTTGAGGGGCATAAAGATTTTCCACTACTTAGACGACATCTTGGTAGTGGCCTGTGCAAGCGAGGAGTTAACAGCACAAGGCGAAGTGGTGCTGAAAATTCTATCCGAATTCGGCTGGATTATCAACAAGCAGAAGAGCCAGTTGATTCCCTCCCAAGAGATGGGGTACCTAGGGCTTGTTTTCAACACAAGCAAAGGGCAGGTCTCGCTACTACATCGCAAGATAGCCGAGCTAGTAGCCTGCGTGAACAGCGTGATGGAGTCGTCGTCGCTGTCGGCGAGGGACTGTATGACGCTTCTGGGAATGTTTACCGCAGCAACCCCAGCTGTTCCCTGGGCAAGATTCCATACAAGGGCATTCCAAACATCATTTCTGAACCAGTGGGATGGCGTATCACTCCACCAAAAAATATTCATACCAAGACGGATTCGCCAGGGCTTGGCGTGGTGGATAGCGCCAGGAACTCTGTCGCGGGGCATGCCGCTCAGCCCCGGAGATTGGATCCAAATAACCTCAGATGCCAGTCTCTGGGGCTGGGGTGCTCACTGCCTTGGCAGACGGGTTCAAGGCAAATGGAGCAGGATGGAGACCAGACACTCCAATCTTTTGGAGTTACAAGCAGCATACCTAGCCCTACTGGCATTCGAGAACCTGATTCAGGGAGCTCGGGTCAAGCCTAGGTTGTTACCAAACAGGGTGGAACCAAGAGCTTGCCACGGCTGCAGTTGGCAACCGAGATATTCGTCTGGGCCGAGGCACATGTGGAAGCCTTGACTGCAGCCTACATTCCGGGCAGTCAGAACTACATAGCAGATCATCTGAGTCGGGATTTTCCCAACAAAAACGAGT
This sequence comes from Lithobates sylvaticus, assembly GCA_028564925.1. Lineage (NCBI taxonomy): Eukaryota > Metazoa > Chordata > Amphibia > Anura > Ranidae > Lithobates > Lithobates sylvaticus. Next base: position 132,510,505 of record CM053038.1, read on the forward strand.
GGGCACTCAACAAGGACTATCTAAGAACAATCTTTTACAGGTGGGGTACACCCTCGGTAGATCTGATGGCGACCCCATGGAATGCACAGGTACCCCAGTTTGTGTCAAGATTCCACTGCAACGAAGCGCTAGCTCAAGATGCCTTCTCAATCCCGTGGGAATTTCCCCTAGTCTACCTTTTCCCACCGGTACCTCTGATAATGAAAACCCTATTAAAAATTGCGAGGGAGAATGTCCATACAATTGCAATCCTACCCTTCTGGCCACGGAGGCCATGGTTCCCACTGCTCCTGCAGATAGCGGCAGTTCCCCCAAGATGGCTGCCGCTGAAGAGGGACCTTCTACAGCAGGACCAATGGTGTCACCCTAACCCAGGCAGATTGCAACTGACAGCATGGCTGTTGAATCATCCAGACTGCAGTCTCAGGGCATCTCAGAGGAGGTAATCTCGACACTATTGAAGTCAAGAAGGGCCACAACTAATGCCACATACACCAGGATTTGGAGAAAATTTACAGCATTCGCTTTACAACAAAATTTCTCCCCATTGTCCGCAAACATTGCGCAGGTGCTGGAGTTTTTACAGTCAGCGCTAAGTATGGGATTAGCATACAACACCATAAAGGTGCAGGTGTCAGCCTTGTCTTGTTTCACAGGCCACAAGTGGGCAGACGAGCCGCTAATAAAGCAATTTCTTAGAGCGGCCATAAGAATAAGACCACCAAGGAAGTCCCTATTCCCAGCTTGGGACTTGGGCACAGTGCTAAAAGCTTTGCTCCAACATCCATTCGTGCCTGCGGAGACATGCCCACTATAGTTCCTGACAGTCAAGCTAATTTTCCTCACAGCCATAACGTCAGCAAGGAGAGTTTCAGAGCTGGCAGCTCTATCTTGCAAAGATCCCTTTTGCATCATTCTCCCGGACAAAGTGATCCTAAGGCCCTCACCAGCCTTAACCCCTAAGGTGGTTTCCAAGTTCCATGTAAATTGGGAGGCGATCCTACCCAGCTTCACGCAACCGCCGAGACAAGCGGAGGAACTAGATCTCAGACCATTGGACATGGTCAAATTATTTTCAACCTACTTAAACCACTCTCTACAGATGCGCAAAACGGATACCTTGTTCGTCCTGCCGTCAGGACCTAGAAGAGAAGCGGCATCAGCTAGAATCATAGCTACCTGGATCACCAAGGTGATAAGCCTCACGTATGAGAAACAGGGGCTGACGCCTCCACAATTTATTAGAGCTCATTCTACAAGAGGGGTGGCAGCCTCGTGGGCAGCTTCTGCTAAAATATCGGTTGAAGACATATGCAGGACCGCTAGTTGGAGCTCCTGCGAAACCTTCGCAAGACATTACAGTTTAGATGTCACAGCAGCTAGTGCATCAAATTTTGGAAACGCAGTGGTGTCAGCACTAAATCACTATCACTAAAGCAGCATTACCAGTTGTTTTTCGACTCTTTTTTTGTTATCCCACCCTATATCAGCTAAATCAAATCCCATTGTGTGCTGACGTGAGGCTGGCCAGGAAAACGGAAAATTGTTACCAATACTTACCGTAATTTTCCTTTCCTGGCCTGCCCTCACGTCAGCACAATCTTTTTTTTTCCCCTCCCTATAAGCCTGTCGTCCGCTAGTTAATGGAACAAGGGCTGGGGAGGAGGGGCTCCCTTTTATCAGCTAAGAGAAGGTGGTACTGAGAGACTGGAGGAAGGGGTTAACCCATTGTGTGCTGACGTGAGGGCAGGCCAGGAAAGGAAAATTACGGTAAGTATTGGTAACAATTTTCCGTTATCCCTGTAAAGAAGAAATCAGTATACATACCTTTTTTGAAGCCAATCCGACCCGGTCCCATCCTGAGCTGTTACCTGTTGCTTTGCTGTGGAGGCCGGGTGCAGAGGACACGTCCGACACTGGAAACCCCATAGTAAGTCTATAGGTGACATCGCTCCCCATTTATTCCTCAGCAGAGCTTCCGCCGCTGGAGAAGATCGGCTTGAAAAAAGGTATTTATACAATTTTTTCTTTACAGGGATAGATAGGTTTGTGTTAGATTAATGTATATAGATGCAGGAATTTTAGCATTTGACTGGACTTACACTTTAATTGTAAACAAGAGTATGGAAAGGTATTAAGCCATTTATAAAGTATAAAGCAGGTGCATCTGAGCTACTAGCTCCTGTGTTATTCTGTGTCAGCCTGAGGAACACGGCTCCCAGCCTAGGAAGTCTCTGCAAACCTAAATATTCAGTCAATGCAAAAAGGGAAAGGATGGCACCATGAATATTGGCTAAATGGCAGGGTGGTAAGGATGGCACCATGAATATTGGCTAAATATTGGCTAAATCATTATCAATACAGGTGAAAAAACAACCATATGGCTGTATTAATAATGAATAAAGTTTTAGCAGATTTCCATGACATCGGCCTTTCCCTTTTTGCATATATAAAGTATGTTGAAAAGGGCAGTTAGCTGTTTAGTAAAGGACAACATTGTCCATGTTGCTCCAATGCCAGCAGAATCTTTTATCATGTATATATAGACGAAGGATGGCCCCACTGCCATACATGATGCAATTACAGTTTATTCCAGAGAAATAAAAACAACAGCACTGATGTACAGGCAGGGGGAAGCAGGTGACGTGTTTGACACGACTAACGTGCTTTCTCAGAACCTTGCAAAAAATAACCACCATACATGTATATATATCAAAATATCACATGTGATCAATTAACCAATTAGGTGATTTAACTCCTTATTTCCAGCCATTGTCCTCATTCACAGACAAATACACAAGATTCCAAATATGTCAAAAGAACATTGGCTTGAAATGAAAATAAAAAGTATCTATAAAGAAAAAACAAGATACATAAGTATAAATATCCTCATCAACAGATTTAATAAATGAAAGAGAAAACAAAAGAAAAAAAATAAAACAAGAAAAAAAGAGATATAGCAAAATATTGACTAAAAACGAACACATCAATTGGTCTATATTGAAAATGTATGCTTGTATCTCATCTTAAAGGTTTAATAAGGATGGAATAACTAAACATACTAAAGACTAGACATGTGCATACTGAAATATTTTGTTTCGAGAATTTTGTTTTCGTCTGAAAAATAAATCTATTTAGTTACTTCCGTAATTAGTTTTTATTTATTTTGTTTCGTTAAAAAATGCATGAGTCTGAAAATCTGAAATAATTAAGGTTGAATCTGTCATTGAAGGCTTATGGTGTCTGTCAAATGTTCTAAGAAGTTTCGATGGAGCAGCTAAACTGTACGATGCTGCAATCGTACATTTCCGGGCGAATGTTCCACCTACAAGCTATAGTAGAATTCTAATGTTGTATGATACTAGTAATAATTATATTTATTAATTATTATTACTAGTCAACCAACATTAGAATTCTTCTATAGCCTATGGGAGGAGCATTTGACCATAAATGTCCGCTCGCGCCGACTGCTTCGTCGAATCTTCATGTCAAATCTTTTCTCTATGTCGAATAATCTTGCACTAATAGAGTTAGGTTAGGCACATTCAACCTTTTTTGCTATGTCTCTATAATGTCAAATCTTTTTTCTCTATGTCGAATAATCTTGCACTAATAGAGTTAGGTTAGGCACATTCAACCTTTTTTGCTATGTCTCTATAATGTCAAATCTTTTTTCTCTATGTCGAATCTTTTCTCTCTATGTAGAATAATCTTGGACTAAGTCCCCTTTCACACTAAGCCGCAGCCGGCGTCAGCGGTAAAGCGGCGCTATTTTAGCGCCGCTTTACCATCGTTTTAGCAGCGTTATTTGGCCGCTAGCGGGGCGGTTCTAACCCCCCGCTAGCGTCAGAAAAGGGGTTAAATCCGCCTGCAAAAGCCGCCGGAGCGGCGTTTTACCGGCTGTATCGCAGCGCTGCCCCATTGATTTTAATGGGGAGCAGCGGTGGAGGAGCGGTGAGTTCACCGCTCCAAAGAAGATGCTGGAAGGACTTTTTGTGATGCCCTACCAGCTTTCATACTGGGGTGCATGGAGAAGCTTTTTCAGGCGCTATACAGGCGCTATTTTTAGCGCTGTGGCGCCTGAAAAACGCTGGCAGTGTAAAAGGGGTCTTATAGAGCTAAGGTTAGGCACATTTGACCACAGGTTCGATGGACACAGATCGCTATTGTCAGCATCATGTCGAATCTCCTATCTATATCGAACTGTTGTCACAACGAAAATGAAAATAAAGCATTTGTTTATGTCGGATCTTTCGGTTTTCGGATTCTGCACATTATCGTTTGTTAAAACGATAATGAAAATACCCGAAATTAGGACAAAAAGGCTTTCAAATCCCATCTTTTTATCACCTGCTGTGGGCTTGCCCCAGGATTTAAGGCTACTGGCTCCAGGTGTACAGTTCATCCACGATCAAATGGGCTTGCCCCTGACTCTGGACCCTAAACAGTGTATATTTGGGCATCTCCCTGATCCAGATGCTGATAAATACATGACAACCCTATTCAGTGCAAGAAAGAAATTAGCCCAACACTGGAGGCAAATGTTTCCTCCCATGTTGCACTTCTGGTTAGCAGATATTAAGGCGACTCTCACCTATAAGAAGCTAATCTATATACTGTACATAGAGGATGCCCTTCTAAATATCACAAAGTCTGGAATCGTTGGTTGGAGCACTCAACCACATGTGTAAGAGCCCTGTAGTAACCTGAATAAATGGAGATGAGAATTTAAAGATCTTACCCCTCAACCCTGGGTTAAATTTGCATACCGCACTGCCTAGTTAAGGTTTTTCCTCTCCATAACTGTATAGTCTTTTAATAAATGCATTTGGTTTTGCACTTATAAGCATTGCTAATCTCTGCACGGCTACAGATGGGTCCTGGACCATTATCATGTATAATATTGTGAACCACACTCTGGTCATGTTTTATCATGTTTTCTTACTTTACTTTTTTTTTGTATAACAAATACTTCAACATAGACCACATAAATTTTTAACTTCGAGAAATTCACTAGTCTACTTCTTTTATCTAACTTTGTTGGGTAAGTATATTGTTGTCTCTCAGCCAATATGCCTGTTGTGCCTGGATGGTATCAATGGTAAGGAAAGTGTAGCTTTTTTATATTTTAGTAAAAAAAGAAAAACAATAGAAAAATAAAAGCACACTAGTCACAGTCAAATCAGACTGAAATTCACAGCGGCTATCTGCCAGCTGTGAAATGACCTGATCCGGCTTAGCTACTGAATTCAGAGAATTGTTTTTCTTATGTCTATTGGAATAACTAGGGTTACTTGTGTGTTTTTAAGTGTTGTAGAGAGCTGTTATCTCATAGAGTGGAACTTCACCCTGAAAGAAATCTCCTAAATTAAAGCTCTTCTTTAATCGTCCACAAACCTCTATTTTATTTCAAGCAAAAAAGTAGCTGCCTCTGTGGTATAATAACACTAAGTAGTAACTGTTTCTATTGCTCTTGCACAGGGCAATTTTATATCTGGCATCACTGATAATTTGGACCTCTCACTGTAGAGTTGTCATCATGGCTGCTATCTCAGATGCTACACAAACTCCCACAGTACAACTGTGCTACCATGGCAAAATAGACAGATGGGTAATGTGCTGGTATGAACTACACAGCCATCAGAATTTACTAAATTAGAGAACTAGACTTTGTGACCAGAAAGAACTGTTTCCAATCGTACTGCCAAGTGTGCGTGGATTAAAAAATATCTTTACCTTAATAGAGTTATCCAATAATTGACCCTGAGCATATCCTTTAATATAATTATCCTATAATTGATCCCCAGCATCCCCCCAAAGTGAAATACTCATCTGTCCTCTGCCAGATCTGCTGTGCGACCTGCTCGGAGAGACACAGCTGGTGCATCAAAGTTTCTCAGCAGCTTTATTTTCTACACATGAGCAAAACATTTCCATTTATTCCTCTGGAGACTCCTATTATGATTCCCAAAGGTGGATGGTCTCTCCTAAAGAATACATATATATTTTTACGTAAAAGGGCCAGGAGACTTTGCAGCAGTGGCTGTGGGGCTGCCACAGGTGAGATTAATATTTTGAGGAGGTGCTGGGGTAGAGAGAGGGGTGAGTTGAAGTATAACTGTTTTTAAAAACACAGTTATCTTCTAAGGACACTTTTGAGATTATTATAGTACTTGGCGGACAGAAAAATATTTAACTTGGCAGGATAGTTGATTTATATGTATACAGTTTTTATTGTCTTTTCATGCTGTGTCCTTGTGTCGAATATTTTGCAGTTTCCTGTTGTTGTTGTTCCTTCTCTCTTCCCTGGGTCCTCCTGTGTACCTGTTGCTGCTTTTTTTAGTGCCCTCTCTCCTGCAATTCTCTCTGGCTTATTCTGCACCCCAGGCTCTCTTCCAAAGCCTGATTTGTTTAGGTCACCTCTAAACATGGAATGGCAAGGCCAAGTGCATGCCTTATAGCTGGTCTATTAGCCTTCTTAACCACTTGCCGCCCGCCCACTGTCAAATGATGGCTGGGCGGTGCGGCTCTCGTTCTGGGTGGACGTCATACGACAGCCTCCCAGAACGACCACTCTCGTGCGCCCCTGGGGGCGCGCAGCCCGGCGATCGTGACTCTGATCTGTGTAAAGAGCCACGGCTCTTTAACCATGTGATCGGCTGTGTCCAATCACAGCCGGTCACATTTAACCACGGAGATGCTGGTAATCGGTGCTCCTCGCCTCACACTGACAGAGTGTGAGGAGAGGAGAGCCGATCAGCGGCATCTCCTCACAGGGGACAGCTAGGTATGTAATCAGTGCATTGATCATCAGTGCCCTGATTACAATAAGATGCCCACCAGTGCCAGCAATGATTTCCCACCACTGCCAGCAATCAGTGCCAACCAGTGCCCACAAGTGCCAGCAATCAGTGGCCTTTAGTGATGCCAGTCAGTACTGGCTATCAGTGCTGCCCATCAATGCCCATCACTGCTGCCCATCAATACCACCCATCAGTGCCCATCAGTGCCGCCTATCTGTGTCGCCTATCTGTGCCCAACAGAGCTGCCAATCTGTCCCCACCAGTGCCGCCTATCTGTACCCAGTGCCCACCAGTGCCACCCATCAGTGCCGCCTATCAGTGCTCATCGGTGCCACATATCAGTGCCCATAAGTGCAGCATATTCGTGCCTTCTCATCAGTGCCACCTAATCAGTGCCCATAAGTGCCGCCTCATCAGTGCAGCCTATCAGTGCCCATCAGTGCTGCCTCATGAGCGCCCGTCAGTGAAAGAGAAAAATTACTTATTTACAAAATTTACTGACAGAAACTAAGAAAAAACATATTTTTTTTTCAAGATTTTGGGGCTTTTTTTTTTTTTTTTTAGGAAAAAAAAACCCAGGAATGATTAAATACCACCAAAAGAAAGCTCTATTTGTGTGAAGAAAATGATAAAAATGTCACATGGTTAAAGTGTAGCATGACCGCGCAAATTATCATTCAAAGTGTGACAGTGCTGAAAGCTGAAAAATGGCCTGGGCAGGAAGGGGGTGTAAGTACCCTGTATTGAGGTGGTTAAAGAACTATTAAACCCAAAAGCAAACCTTAACTATATTGCAGTTTACCAATTAGCTGTATTAAATTAATTTTTTTTAGGCTTTCTTTCCTCTATTTTCAACTGGTGATCCAGACAGAAAATCTGTTTTTCAAAAGCCCAAGCCCTCCAGCAGAATGCAACAGTTTGCATGGATGAGGCCATCCAGGAAGCGTGTTACAGGCTTGATCAACAGGTGAAAACAGAAGGGGAAAAAAGCCAAAGAAAAGAAAACTGATGAAGCCACCACATTTAATGATTGGTAAGCTGCAATATAATACATTTTTGGTTTTGGTTTAATACTAATGATTAGTGATATCTGTTTTTCTGACGTCCAGGCAAAAATTCTAGTGCCCTCTTGAATCACTGAAGCTCACACAATTCACTACAGGGCCAGTGTTTTTTTTTTTTTTTTTTGTTTCATAAATTAGTGTTTTTTCCTCTTTGCTAACAGAGTAGATTGATATGCTCAGGCTGTATTTTTAATTTCCTGCAGCAAAGGTAGTACTTGTTGGCATCTAGGAAAAAAATGTCTGTGGCATTCTTTCTTCTAGTATGTGAAGCCATCTGTCAATAGCATAGAGATGAGTGGTGTTCATTTGTTCTAAAAGAAACTGAACATATGGAGCAGCAGTGCATTGCTGTATGATGATTGGCCAAAGCATGTACCTGACCTGCATGCTTTGGCCAATCACAGCGCGCTCTGCTGAGAGAGACATAATTGGCCAAAGTCAGAGTACCGTTGGCCAATCATGACGCAGGGGGACTAAGTCCACGTCCAACACTATATAAGGCTGCGTACATAGCGGCCATGTGTAGTGTTGTTTGCGTGGACAGAGAGATAGATTGATAGATCATTTTTGATATAATATTTCACAGCAGAGCCCGTTCCTGCGCCCAACAAGAGTATCTATGAGGGGTTACAGTGTTCTGGCACCTCCAAAACCAAAGGCCCAATTTTTCTAACACTGTTTAACGGGCATGTAATTAAAATTGTTGATATAATATTTCAATGCAGGGCCCGTTCCTGTGCCCAACAAGAACGAACTGCACTCCTGTGATCCATAGTTGAAGTACAACCAAGAATTCTTTTGCTATATTTCTCCTTTAACAGCAGTGGATTAGATGAAACACTATCCTGCAGAAATGAAGGCTACTGGTCATTCTATCAAACAATGACAGTTTCAGAAACCTCTGAAACACAGGGGAGCATGGCAATTCAGTTATAAATCTGTAATTTAAAAGGTAAAATCTCCTGGAAAGCTGCCATATGCTCCCACTTGGGGATCAAGAAACTCTGAAACTGGGCACCTCTAATTCCCCGTACACACAATAGGATTTTCCAATGGAAAATGTGTAATAGGACCTTGTTGTCAGAAATTCCGACCGTGTGTAGGCTCCATCACACATTTTCCATAGGAATTTCCGTCACACAAAATTTGAGATCTGGTTGTCAAATTTTCCGACGACAAAATCCGTTGTCGGAAATTCCGATCGTGTGTACACAATTCCGACGCACAAAGTGCCACGCATGCTCGGAATCAAGCAGAAGAGCAGCACTGGCTATTGTACTTCATCGTCGTACGTGTTGTAGGTCACCGGGTTCTTGATGTTCAGAATTTCCGATCAACTTTGTGTGACTGTGTGTATGCAAGACAAGTTTGATCCAACATCAGTCAGAAAAATCCCATGGATTTTGTTGTCGGAAAATCCTATCGTGTGTACAGGGCATAAGAGTATCACTATGGGTTTGATTTACAGAAACCGGATAGTGCAATTTGGTGCAAAATCTGGTGCAGCTCTGCATTAGAAACCAACCAGCTTTCAGGTTTTTTTTGTCAAATCGTATTTGAACAAGTTGAAGTTAGAAGCTGATTGGCTACCATGCACAGCTGCATCAGATTTTGCTCTCTCCCATTTTAGTGACTTTTTAGTGACTCAACCAAAATGCATATTTTCAACAAGCATCCAGAATAAATGCTGCTCACCTATAATCACGGCAGTGAGGCTTAACAAGAGAAGTTAGCAAAGTGAAAATGGTATTCAAGTATCTCCATAGAATAGTTTTGCTGTTGGGTAGGATAAAAAGTGTATCCATATAAAATCAGGATGTTACACTTACATGGAAAGGCTCACCTGAAGAGATGGACGTGTAAAATGAAACATCACGGCAATAACATTTTGCAAAGTGGTATCTATGGGGGATGATTACATTGAAACAAGAATTCACAATAGTAACAAAGAATACAACTTCAATTTAATGTAAACATAAAGCTTGACTTGTTTAAGAACGATCCATGCTCCCACTTCTAATAAAATAGGCCTCAGAGAGAGCAGAACCTGGAAGAATAAACAAATATTTATAAAAAAAAAACATATACTAACACCTACATTAAGCAAACCTTTCACAAATACATTTACAAAACAAAAAGGGAGCTATTTGCACAACTCCACTTTTGTTGCGAATCCCCTCTGGATAATCAATGTCAATTACTGGGTTATTCACCTTTTTTTCTGTTCAGAAGCAATAGCTGTTTGTTTCAGCAAGTCCTTTCCAGACTGATTCCAGAATAGAAGGGTCAGCTGTCATTATAACCCTCTGGTGAAATGTGAGTGTTCTGATGAGGAAAGGTGCAGTATCAGCCTCCCTTTGTAAGTAATTAAAGCATGGGAAGTATCTAACAAAAAATTAAATTCCTACTGCGGGGATGCCTAAATTTGACTTCATGCATATGTCTGAGAAAATCAGTGAGCAAATCCGGCAAGCAGGAAATGATGCTGTACAGAATACCTGCAGCTTGCCATATTGCTGTAGCCAGGTGCTTGACAAGAGACAAAAAGTGATTTAGGACACTGTGTTGCAGTGCTTTCTGTGTCTTCCAATGGACTTCAGTTAAATGGGTTAACACTACCTCGCTCCATCCACCAGGGGGTGCTGACAAGCTGAAGGAGCTCAAGACACTTGATGGTTGGCAGCATTGAATCATGGGACCTGAAGTACAGGAAAGAAACTTTACTAAAGTAGGTCATGGACTATTGAATCACAATTCCTAATGCAAGCTGGGTAAAAAGAGAGAGAGAGTATTTTCACAGGGCAGAATGCAAAGTGATTTCCTCTAGTTGCTGCAAGGAGACCAAGGTGTGCACATCGCAACTCCAATGTGTACATCAACCTGCTACAAGCCTGCAGCCATGTGCTGAAAACCAGAGTCGCTCCAGGTCGATCTAGAATTGAACTGACCGCTGAACAGCAGGACCCCTGTTCCTGTATCAATGGTGTTAGGACACCGCCAGGGCAGCCATCAGAAATTCCCACGGGTCCTGCCCACTGGCTGTCCCACAGAATCTGCCCACTAGAAATCCCACCAAGTCCTTCAGTGCCTCAGCCCCCTCACACCTGTACACCCTGAGCCCCCTCACACCTGTACGCTCTGAGCCCACGTATGACAAGTACGTACACACACAGAGACATGTACACACTCACAGACATGTACACACACACACACACAGACATGTACACACACACAGGGACATGTACACAGTCACACACACAGTCACCCTTACTTGTAAGGTGGTCCTAGTCCCATCTCTTGTTTCCATATGCAGAGGGGTGCATGTGCAGGAAATGGCCAGAGGTGGCAGCAAAGAGCCTGGTGTCAGCTCATGACAGAGCAGCAGCCTTCCGACTCACACAGATACAGGAGCTCCTCTGCACCCGACCCTGCCTTCTCATATCCCTGCCTGTCGGCCGGGACCATCCAGATGCTGGGGCCCCTTACAAGTGTATTGGCTGTACCCCCCTGATGGCGGCCCTGGACACTGCTGCCATTACCCTGATGTTACTAGCAGAGACTGATCACATAGGGACTGGCCATCTAACTAGCAGCATATTTACTGCATGCAGACTTTACTTGGACTGTACTCATGTGCACCACCATAAAGACTGGGCCCCAACTCCAGCTGGCTTAAGAACTACCGCTAAAGACTGCTCACTAAGATAGCTACTTCACAAGAATTTTGCCTATTGGTTATAGTAATGGGTACCTTTTTAAAATTTCATTGCTGCTATTCATATAGAGTACACTCTAAAGTGGATATAGCCTACTGTTTACAGAGAAGTTATCACAGTGTTGATTATAGTTGCTGTTACTTATTTCTAATGCCAATATTTATTGCTGATTCTGTGGATTACCAGGTTTATTCTAATTTATCTGAATAGAACTACATTCTATGATGCCATAGCCTAGTGAACATATTGTCTAGTGAATTTTGATTGACCTAAACCTGTATATATTAATTTATGTGCGTACTGCTATTTACTGCAACCTGTGACAATATATTGGGTTCATTTACCACTAACCTGTCTGAAGTTTGCTTTTTGATACTGCACCTTATCTGTATGCAGCCTTATCTATACTTGTGCTCCCAGTAGGTGGTTGGTGGGGTGGGCTTGCAGTCCTCTTCTTTGAGAATCAAGTCTGAAGAACACAAGCATAAATGGTCACAACACAACTGAAATATCAAAAGCAACCAGATCATGACAATCTAGTGCATAGGTCTTCAACCCTCTCCTTGGGGTCCCCCAAACAGGCCATATTTTAGTTTTTCCTCATGAAATAACACACCTGATTTGATTAATCAAAGGCTTAATGTGTAGTAGTTGACTAATTGAAACAGGTGTGTTATTTTAGGGTGAAAACAAAAACACGGCCTGTCTGGGGATCCCTGAGGAGAGGGTTGAAGACCTCTGAGTAGAGTATATCAACATACTGACATTCTTTTATAGCCTACAATCTGGCATTACATTGGATTATTACAAAAACATAACATACTTTTTATCATCGCAGACACAGCCTCCTTGATATTTTCGGGAGCCAAAACATCATGGGTCAACCACATGGTGCCAAATGAAGGATCCAGCAGAGCAGCTTTTAGGTATAGAGGGTCAGAGAAGGGTAAGGTTGCTACATCATTGTGTTCATCTGCCATCCTCACATTGACAAAGATCCCTCCGAATCGTCTTTTGAGTGATTCTTGCAGGCTACGGATCAAGCCACCAAGGTAGCGCACGCTCTCTTTATGATTTTCCAAGTGGTGATTCAGAGAAAGGATACAGGGTACAACAGCACTTATTGTCACAATTTTTTCTCCCTGTGAGAGGTCTGTGGCTTCTCCAAAAGGTTGAAGGACATCCACGAGTTCCTTAATCTGATTCCACTCTCTAGCTGTGAATACAGTCTCTCTGTGTCCCCCATCTTCAAGAATTCTAGTCAGTTTCACCTGGTCACAGCTGACCACTGATTTCAATTGCCTCAGTGTGGAATTCCAGCGTGTGGTAACAGCGGCAGGGATTCCACGCTGTCCAAACTCCTCTTCAAATTTTTCCTTGAAAGAGGTGCTTGTATGTAACAAGGAGCTCAACCTGGAAGCTTTGGCGAGAGCTGCATTGACTAATTTAGTCTCCTTAAGTCCATCACCTATTACCAATTGAAGCGTGTGTGCAAAACATTGAAGTCTAGTCTGGGTTTTTGCACTCAAATAATTGTCAAGCATCTCCTGTTCTTCCATTGACAAGTCATTCCAAATGTCCGAATCATCAAGGTCATCGTCTTCTTCTCCCTGTCCTGGAAAACATGTAGTGAATGCTTTTTTCATGTTTGCAGCGTTGTCACAGATGATGTGGTCTACCTTTTTTTTAATCTTGTACTCTTCACATACACGCTCAAATTCCTCACAAATTCTTTCCCCTGTATGGGGACCTTTGAAGCGGTTGCACGCAAGCAACTGTGATTTCAACTGAACACGGTCTTCCTCAATGTTGATCCAGTGCACTGTGACTCCAAGAAAGCCTCTCATCCTGCGGTCTGACCATATATCTACAGTCACTGACAGATGATCTACTGCTGCGAGTTCATTTTTCAGCTTCATTTGCCTATCTGCCACCAGATTGTCAAGCTTGCCAGTAATTGTTCTTCTACTTACTGGAGAGTACTTGTTGTCTACTATTGACAAAAAGCGACGAAAGCTTTGATGTTCAATGATGGATAGTGGCATGTTGCAGTTTATAATGAGGTCTGACAGGATTGAGTTTGTAATTGCCTTCTGCTGCTGGTGGTTGCAGTGGTATAGCTGCACAGTCCCCTGTGCGATGAATTGTGAGATTTGAGGCTGGCTAGCATCAAAAGTCCCTTTGGTATGGATGTACTCTTCATATCTATAGAGTAAACAGAAGAGAGATGGAAAATAAAGTTAGCTATGTGATTTATTGATTTTAACAACAATACACTCTGCTCCCACCCATACACGTTACTGTACCTACCTTTCTTTGTGGGTTTTGTAGTGACGGATGAAGTTGGATGTTGTGGTTGACGTGTCTCTTATTTTTGAGCTGCAGACCTTGCACATCGCCGTTCTCTTCTTTTCGCCAACATCTAAAACATAATCCTTAAATCCAAATTTAATTATTTTTGGAATCGCTCCCTCCATTATAGCTGTCTTGTGCGTTGGTCTCTCAGGGGCGGATCCAGAGTATACTGTGTCGGGAGGGGCACTGCCAGAAAATAAGGTGTTGCTTACTTACAAAACTATTTATTGGCACCAGTGACACCAATCCAATACAGTGACTAGTGCTAAAGAAAATGCACTGTTACTGTATAAATGACACTGGCAGGGGAGGGGTTAACACTAGGGGTGATCAAGGGGTTAGGTATGCTCCTAGGGAGTGCTTTCTAACTGTGGCAGGGATGGATGTGTTAGAAGAAAAGAGAGATCTGCGTTTCAGCTTAGACACAAGATCTCTCTCTTCCTCTGTGGCAGAACAGCCACACGTGACACCCAAAATGTACTGGGCTGGCACAGGCAAGTTTTTACTGGCATTTCCAAAAATTAAAAAAAAAAATACAGTTGTAAGTGTAAATTTTAGTATTTAGGCAACAAACAAGTAACATGTTCAATTATTAATGAACTCACCATTCAGTTGCTAGGGGTTGCTATACATTACTGCCCACCATTTGGTTGTCTAGGGTTTGCTATACATTACCGTTCTTATAGTACACTCTCAGCACCAGCCTCTGCCAGCTACTCTCTCACCGAGCCCTGCCTGGCATGCAGATCACGCCTGCAGTCAGACGGGCAAATACTTCAGTCTCCTGTGCCAGTTTTGCCCCGGCTGTCTGTGACTCTCTGGAGGGGGGCACACCGGACCCTGCCACTGTCATTGTTCCCCCAGCTGCTGCTGATCAGTAATGGCAAAGCAGCTGGGCAGACAAAGGGGTGGCACAGGCCGGCAAAAAAAAGACTGGTGGGAATGGAAGCACAATGGGCCGTTCTGAGAAGCTGCCATTTAAATAGGGCAAGGGTGGCCAGTTTACCACTGCTGTTTTAAGAATGGGCCAGGGGTCCTCGTGATCAGTTTAAAACCAGCTATGGGGTGTGTGCAATTAATCAGTTGGGAGGTGTGCAATGGATCCGTGTATAACCAAGTATGGGGGTGTGCAATGGACCAATTTTTTATAATCCGCTATGGGGGTGTGCAATTGATCAATTTATAATCCGCTATGGGGGTGTGCAATTGATCAGTTTGACCTGGGAGGTGTGCAATTGAATAGTTTATAACAAGCTATGGGGCTGTGCAATGCCAGTTAATAATAACCAGTGGATCCATTGCACACCTCCCAAGTCAAACTGTCTGATTAATTGCACACACCCCATAGCTGGTTTTAAACTGATCAATTGCATACCTCCCAAGTCAAAATTAATATTTGCACAACCCTATATCTGGTTATAAATGAATTGCACACCCCCATAGCTTATTATTATTATAAGCAAATTAATTGCATGCCCCCACAGCTTGTTATAAACTGGTTAATAATTGCGCACCTCCATATAAACTTAAACTGATCTATCGGACAGCTTCCAACTCATTAATTGCACAACCCCATAGCTGGTTATAAGCAAATTGCACACCTACAGCAACTGGTCATAAATATAGTACTACTAAACATTAGGACCTCACATAGGATCAATGTAAATCAATGAATGAACTGACAATCATAGGAAATAGTCATATTGGAGACAATAGGGGCAATTATTCACAATGGCCCCTATTGTCTCCAATATGTGTATTTCTTTCCTACGATTGTCAGTTCATTAGTGCCAATGTTTTTTTTTTATATGAGTCAGACCCCTTGGACTTAATGCTGTAAAAAAATAAAATGAATAATTTGCACAACACCGACCGTATACTGTCAGCGCCGGTGTACCTGGTCGGCGGCGTCCCATCAGCGTCCCGGCGGCCATTCCACGTGTCCACTTTCGCTTTCCAGACCCCAGTATTGCAAAATCGCGCCTCTTCATCGTCTGTGATAGGCGGAACACTCAATTTATTTCCCAGCATTCAGTGTTCCGCCTATCACGGCTATCCGCTCATCCTCATAACACAGACGAGGATGAGAGGATGTCCGTGATAGGCGGAACACTGCCTGCTGTGAAATTGAGTGTTCCGCCTATCACAGACAAGGAGGCGCGGTTCCGCCTATCACAGACAAGGAGGCGCGGCTTTTACACTGCAATGGTTAGTGGTAGTAATGACTTGCCAAGTCATAGGGCCCAAGTCAAAGTCAAGTCACAAGTCATTAGTGTCAAGTCAAAGTCAAGTCGAGTCATTTGTTTAATTTTGTCAAGCAAGTCGCAAGTCCTCAAATAGCCGACTCGAGTCTGACTCGAGTCAAGTCATGCGACTCGAGTCCCCCACCTCTGCAGTACAGTATCCATATCCTTAATCTGTTGTGTCAGTGGGGCTGAGGTTGTTCTCAGAGTCGAGGCAGAAGAACAGAGAACCCAGCCTAACAAGTTGTTTCTGTGAGGGGAGCATTGAATTTGTTGATAGTTTTTACAGTTTGAAATCGAAAGGTAATTTTTAATAATATTAAATCACAAAACGGCTTGTGTGGCAATTGTATATGATATAAAATATATATTTATTTTGTTATTTTTTTTATGAAAAATTGGTTCTCCTCTGGTATTGTTGTAGAGCTTATCTATACAGTATATATATATATATATATATATATATATATATATATATATATATATTTAATTTGAAAGGGGCTGTGGAGGTGGGGATTGTCATGCACTACTAAAAAGAAGAGATTTTGACAAAATAAGTATTTTCATTTTAACTGGAGGGCTATCTAAATAGATTTTTAGATGTCATATGTATTCCATGAGTAGCTAGCTTTGCTAACAGACAGACACACATTATGCAAGATGTGGCCAGGGTCCACTGGGCTTCATAGCATAAGTGCGATTGTATTTCAAAAGTTGATATGCAGTGAAGTTTTTCTAAACCAAAGGTAACATTAATGCGTTAAGTACATAACTGACATTTCCATTATTGTGACCACTAGAATGCAAAGAAGGGAGAATAGCTATTTAGTGTCGCATAGCCATTCTTGTTCGCGCTTCCTTTTTTCTTTTCTCAAAGATGTATAATGGCACTACTGATGCAGCCAGTTACACATGCTACGTGGGTGCAGCAAACAAAATTAACAGGTTCAACTGCAGTCCTCAGAGATTTGTCCCATGCATTATAAATTAAAGCTCTATTTCTTTGTGTAAGTCACTGATCACAGGCCATAGATGGGGGATGTCTGCCAATGAGTGTAACCTCTCAAGCGAGACAGCGAGGAAGAGTAGAAAGTCAAATCAAGCTTGAAGCTCTTTGGAAATGTTGTTGCAGCCCCTAGTGGTCATTTGAGGTGAGTAAGTAATTATTTCTACACACATTTTCTGTATAGTTTAGCTATTTTGCTCATCAGTTCCTATTAATTAAGTTGTGTTTATTTCTCACTGCTTTGATCACTTTACAGTATAAACAAGGCAGAAAAGGACAAATAATCTTGTGAACTCTCCTGTTTGCTCTCTTTTCTCAAAGACAACAATCCAGAATGCATTTGTCTCAATGCAAAAAATACCAGTTTGAAAAAATTTACAATTTAAAATTTAAAAAATAATCATTGTACCTTTATAAGTATACCACAGACATACCAAAGACCAAAAACAAGCATATAGCAAGGATAGTCAATGTGAATGAAGAATCGCTGATCTGAATACTTGTTCTGAGTCAGGTTTTAAAGCTGAAGGGTCAGCATGACAGCCAGACACAGTAGCTGGCACTTTCAGAGGAGGAGACCAGTATTCATTTATGATTAGGGGGGCGGCTTGTGTTCCGGGAAATGCAGGGTTTGACCTCAACCTCACTGTTTGCACTTCTGAACCAAATGGCTTCTTTTTCTTCCACAGCGAACCTCTGTGCAGAAAGTCATTCATTAGCAGCAGTAATAATACCACCACTATTGCATTACAACTTTCCTCTTATGCCCTGTACACACGATCGGACATTCCGACAACAAAATACCATGTTTTTTTTCCGACGGATGTTGGCTCCAACTTGTCTTGCATACACACAGTTACACAAAGTTGGTCGGAAATTCCGAATGTCGAAAACGCAGTGACTTACAACACATACGACAAGCCGAGAAAAATTAAGTTCAATAGCCAGTGCTGCTCTACTGCTTGATTCCGAGCATGCGTGGCACTTTGTGCGTCCGAATTGTGTACACATGATTGGAATTTGCGCAAATGGATTTTCTTGTCGGAAAATTTGAGAACCAGATCTCAAATTTTGTGTGACGGAAATTCCGATGGAGCCTACACATGGTCGGAATTTCCAACAACAAGCTCCGATCGCACATTTTCCGTCGGAAAGTCCGACCGTGTGTACGGGGCATTAGAGTTGTGGATGCTAGGATACTGGCGTCCACCAGAATCTTAGCAACCAATAACGCATCCTCTGCCCTTTTGTTTACGTTCAGTTGCTGCAGTGTCGGCTGCCAACTTCCTAGCAACCACTTTGCTGATGTGAAGGACAGCATTGAACTTTGATGTCATTCAGCATAAGAGAATTAGTGGGAGAAGATCACTATAGGACATTTACTTAGTGGGACATTATTTTTACACATTGAGGGAAATAATTTTTTGGACATCGTAGGACATTACTTTTTGGACATTTTGAGACATTATTATTTCAATATAGTACTTTATGTATGTTTATTTACGACGTTACTTTTTTTTTGTGAATGAATAACTGATGTGTTGAAGCCATTTTTAAACATCTGATTAAAATATTTGACACCTCCATTCGCCCGTGGATGGTATTGTGAGGTTAAGATGTGCTTTTTTTCCCCTTTGATATAAGAAAAATCTTATACCGCGTACACACGATCGCACATTCCGACAACAAAATCCATGGGATTTTTACCGATGGATGTTGGCTCGAACTTGTTTTGCATACACACGGTCACACAATGTTGTCGGAAATTCCGAACGTCAAGAACGCAGTGACGTACAACACGTACGACGGCAATAGAAAGAGGACGTTCAATACCAAGTGCGCCACCCTTTGGGCTCCTTCTGCTAATATCGTGTTAGTAGAAGTTTGGTGACAGACAATTTGTGCTTTTCAGCCTCGTGCTTTTCCGATCATTCTGCTCTTCAGTTTGTGCTTGTGGGTTTGTATTTATATTACGTATTTGACTTTCAGTGCGTTCTTGTCCGCTCGTTTCTGATTTTCAGCTACGATATTTTCTGTTTTTCAGTGCTTTCTGTTAGTTTGTTCTGACCAGCCGACCGTTTTGAAGCCATGAGGACCCTCACCCCGGACCAGGGGGTTTATAACTACCGACTGGCCAGAGCCAGAAGAGTGGTGGAGAACGCTTTCGGGATAATGGCCAGCCAGTTCCGCCTATGTTGCCTCAGTTGGTCACATGTACTGGCTACATGTACAGCGCTCATGCACGCCCCTAGGGCGCATGCAGAGCGGCGATCAGGGACGAGGCTTGTCACCCTGACACAGCCCAACCCTGATCGCAGTAAAGAGCCAATGAAATTGGCTCTTTGCCACGTGACCGGCTGTGTCTAATCACAGCCGGTCACAGAATGCCAACAAACCGCGGTAACAAGATGTTACCGGGTTCTCCTCCTCACACACCGATCGTGTGTGAGAAGGAGATTGCGGTAACATCTCGTTACCGCTTAGTGTACACCAATCACACTGATTACCTCCCCCCAATAAAGACGACCTGTCACCAGCCATCAAAGTACCTGTCACCAGCCATCAAAGTACCTGTCATCACCCGTCCCAGCCCATCTGAGTACCTGTCCCAGCCCATCTGAGTACCCGAGTACCTGTCCCAGCCCATCTGAGTACCTGAGTACCTGTCCCAGCCCATCTGAGTACCCGAGTACCTGTCACAGTCCATCTGAATACCCGAGTACCTGTCACAGTCCATCTGAGTATCCGAGTACCTGTCACAGTCCATAAGAGTACCTGAGTACCTGTCACGGCCCATCTGAGTACCCGAGTACCTGTCACAGTCCATCTGAGTATCCGAGTACCTGAGTACCTGTCACAGTCCATCTGAGTATCCGAGTACCTGTCACAGCCCATCTGAGTACCTGAGTACCTGTCACAGTCCATCTGAGTACCTAAGTACCTGTCACAGCCCATTTGAGTACCCGCATACCTGAGTACCTGTCACAGTCCATCTGAGTACCTAAGTACCTGTCACAGTCCATCTAAGTACCCGAGGACCTGAGTACCTGTCACAGTCCATCTGGGTACCCAAGTACCTGAGTACCTGTCACAGCCCATCTGAGTACCTGTCACAGTTCATCTGAGTACCCGAGTACCTGATTACCTGTCACAGCCTATCTGAGTACCTGTCACAGTTCATCTGAGTACCTGAGTACCTGTCCAAGCCCATCTGAGTACCCGAGTACCTGAGTACCTGTCACAGTCCATCTGAGTACCTGTCACAGTTTATCTGAGTACCGGAGTACCTGTCACAGTCCATCTGAGTACCTGAGTACCTGTTACAGTCCATCTGAGTGCCTGAGTACCTGTCACCAGCCCATCGGAGTACCCAAGTACCTGTCACCAGCTCATCGGATTACCCGAGTACCTGTCACCAGCCCATCAGAGTAACCGAGTACCTGCAAAACTGCACTGCAAAACTGCACTCAAAGTGCACTTGTAGTGCAAAGTGGATTTGAATGAATGAATGACTTGTATAGCGCTACCTATGCGAACTGAATCACCTCAGGGCGCTTTTCCCACTGGTGTCCATCTGTGGTATAGCGCGGATTTGCCTTTAGTAAATAACCCCCATTTCAGTGTAAACACCAACTTAGTCCAAAAAATGATATTGAACATTGAAAGACGAAGCCACACATGGTTGAGTAGAAGACATTTTACTCTGTGCACATTCACATGTGCGTTAGAAAATGGTTTTGGAAACAACCAACATATTTTAGTAAGAACATTTTTTTTTTTGGACAGTACAAATAGCCTTTTTTGTGTTCAAACAAGCATGTTTAAAACCATAAAACAATACACAACTCAGGAACTTCCAAAGTTCAAATTTCACAAAGTGAAGGCAATATCAGACATTAGTATGTCCAAACTGAGTTGATATTGCCTTCATCAGATGGGGTGATGTCCTGTGAAAGCAAAATTTTGAAGATGCACACAAATTGACAGTCAACATGGGGATTTCCCTCCTGATCCCATGCCTAATGTCAACATGTGCTAGCTCCCATCATGGGGGATCAATGGACATGTTTCGGGGGTACAACCCCTTCCTCTCAGCTACCATAGTTGCGAGGAAGGGGTTGCACCCCCAAAACGCATACCTTGATATCCGGTGATGGCAGATAGCACATGTTGACACACTGTGTGCATATTCAAAATTTGGCTTTCCAAATTTGTAGAAAAGTTAGAAAAAGAGAAACTATTTTAGAAATGTTGGAGTGTTTTCGATTCTGCTGAAAACATCAATGATGTTTTTGAGTCTTTTTTCCACATCATTGATGTCTTCCTTGATCTTCTGTAAATCCCGATTGCACACCATGATCTCCCCAATGCAGACTTGTGAACTTGTGAAATTAGATTTTTCTTCCACAACATCCACATCAACAAAAAAAAAAGCACACCATGTATTATAAATATGCAAGCATACATCTATTACCTGAAGCTGTGGTCTCAGGCACTCACCGGTCACTATTTGGGCCACTTCATAAACCTCTCCTTCCTCCACATCCTGAGGTTGTGGTTTTGGGATTTCCCCTTCTTTAGGAGGTCGGGGGTCCCTGGTGATATTTGATGCAAGAAATAGCAATATGAAAGTTTTTTGGCAGAGTTCCAAACTGAACACATGATTTTTTCACTTTCTTCAAGCTGGAATATTTACCTTTTTGGGTAAAGTTTCATACATGGAGACACCCCTAGTACCCACTGGAGCACCTGTGTGGGACATCCTAAAAAGTTTGTTCTGGTGTCCCACACAAGTGCTCCTGCGTCCAGATGTGTCAACAGCTGCTGAGTGTCCTCTCCTTACACTGAATCAAGTTTACATTTCATTCTAGTTACAAACCCATCTAGACAACAATGTACTAAACTTCTTTTAAGACAAATAGGCATGACCAAATGTAGTTAACCTGCATCTGCCAAAAACATTGTCTTAGTGGGCGAATGAACGATGTTTACTACGAACGATTACTGTGCCTACGACCCTGAAACTTGCCATTTTATACTGTACAACAGTAAAGAAAAGCACATGGAGCAGCACAAACGTAATAAGAAGAATAGGAACACACGACAAAATACTTACTTTTTTGCAGCACTTTCTTGATTCTTCTGTACTGATCCTGCTACCTCAATTTAAGGTCTGACCATCGTTTCATCAGTTGATCCTTGGATCGCCGTACCCCAAAATTCTTCTGCAGACTTTTCACAACTTTAGGCATGATCTTGGCCTTTCTCACATTTGGGTTTGGGTACGGTCCATGCTTCCTGTCATAGTCGGCCCTCTTGAAGATGTCCACTGTCTCCACCACTATAAAGACCATATTGGAGGCCTTAAATATCCTCTGGGATTGGGACGTTTGTGGCTCTGGGCTTTCCTCGTCGTTGCTGCTGCTGTCTGCATACACTTGTTGTCTCTCCGCCATGTGCTCTCCCACTATGCCAAAAGACAAAGGGCAGGGAATAGACTAGAAAGAACATCAGGGGCGGGCGGAGTTTCACGCATGTGCAGTGTATATAAAGCATAACACGCGTGTGTTGTACGTACGATCTGTGAGAGGAGGAAGGTGTATTGGAAGCACCGTTTGTTTGAACGAAGGTACAATTTTAACTTGGTGCATCAGTGGCCTATACTGCTTATAGATTGAGGCCTATATTGGGACAAGATTAGGAGAGTTTAGCCTTACATTAGGGTTTGTCTTGTGTCTTGCAGATAAAATTGATCTATTGAATGATCAGGACTGTATCCCCATGTTCATTGATATGTACAGGAAGCTGCCCTGTCTGTGGCAGGTAAACCACCCCTTTTATAACAATAAAACAGAGAGGAAGGCAGCGCTGGATCAATTTCTGGAATTTGTGAAGCTGGAAATCCCCACGGCAGACATCCCCTATTTGAAGGCCCTAATTGGTGGCATGAGGAGAACTTAGGGAGTGCAAGAAGGTCCAGGATTCCCAGAGATCTGGAGTTGCAGCAGATGACATTTATGTACCCATATTCATGGCACTATGACAGACTGCATTTTCTGGCAGGCCAGACTGAACCCAGGCCAGCACTCTCCAATCTTCCTTCAAGGCTTCCTTCCACCTCAGCTGAGGCTTCTGACGTCCAACCTGGGCCTTCCAGCCAAGATGTGGAGGAGCCCAGCTTGAACCAGGTATAGCATTGTTCAACATATTTCTAGTCAAACCATTAATGATGTTAATTGGATGTTATTATTGATCAGTAAGTTCTGATTTTACAAAGATTTTACAAAGGGTTTTTACATATCAATAGACAGTAGTAGCCACAAATGATTGGGACAAGAATGAATAATGCTGGGGTCAGAATTATAGTCTTTTCTATTTATCAACATTCGATTTGCAACAGTCATGAGCTGAAAATTGTGTGTCATTGATGAACCAAAAACTAAAACTATCTCCCTTTTTCATACAGAGGAAAGTCTCAGCCAGGAGGAGGCTGTGGAAAGTGGCAGCCAGGAGGTGGCGGGGCTAAGTGGCAGCCAGGAGGTGGCCGGGCCCAGTAGCCTGCCTGAATCCCAGGGCCCTCTCCTCCACCTTCCACAAAAAAGTGCCAGGAAGAGAAGTAACCTAAGGAGGCAGCACTTGGCCTATTTCTGAAGGCTACTGTGGCCCTCAGAAACTCCCCCCCCCAGACTTCAAGAGGACTATGCCTACATGGCAGCCTGAAAAATGCTGGAAATGGAGGAGGGCCAATGCCTCTTCTGTGAGGAAGTGATCTTACAAGTCCTAAATAAGGGGTTGAGGGGCAAACTCACAAGCCAAGCCACGTTTGTGAGTTCAACCATGGTTCTCCTCCTCCACCTCCTGCCACAGCTACAACACCAGAGCCCCAGCCTGGAAGGAAGTGTGTAAGGAAGACAAGAGAGTGATGGCCTGGGTTCAGTCTGGTCTGGCAAAAGATGTTGATTGCTGTTGTATGACCACACCCTGGGGACAGATATGTCATCTGTTGCTGTTCCTGATATCTTGTAGTCCTGGACCGGATTGTGCTCACTATTATAAGGACTCCTCAGGCCACCAATTTTGACTGTAAAATAATTGATGTGTGCCCTGGGGTACAAAGGCTTCGCAAATTTCACCAGTTTCTCCAGCGTTGCCTTCCTCTCTATTTGTTATGACCCAGAATAAATGGCTAGTTATTTTTCAGAAATACTTGCCCATGTGTTTTACTTCAAAAAGGACAGTTTGTTTGTGAGTAGGCAGGTACATTTCAAAAATACTATGTCAAATTAACAAGGGACACCAACACAAAACAACCTCCTAGAGGTTAAAAAATAAAAGATAATAATGGTGTTGTGGTAACTTGACACAGAACGAAAGAAAAAAATATGGAGATCACTTTAAAAAAAATATTTAAAAAAAATAAAACATAAAAAAACTCTAACCACAAATTCTAAACATTATTATGGAGATCTGACGAAAAAAAAAACAATATTCATGAGATCACGAGAAATAATAAAGAAATCAGTTTGTGAGAACTCTGTGTGAATATGAGCAGCAAAACAACTTCATTATTCTAGCATTCTAAAGAAGAAGAGAATGCGCTGCATTCAAAGATTTCAAAATTTGCAGCGTGACGAACGTGCTATCTCCATTACGAATGGTAGTTTTACCAGACCGATCGCTTCTGCCTCGTACTTGATTCTGAGCATGCGTGGAACTTTGTGCGTCGGAATTGTGTACTCACGATCAGCATTTATGAGGACGGATTTTGTTGTCGGAAAATTTGAGATCCATATCTCAAATTTTGTGTGACAGAAATTCCGATGGAAAATGTCCGATGGAGCCTACACACGGTCAGAATTTCCGACAAAAAGCTCCCATCGAAATGTTTTTCGTTGGAAAATCCAACCGTGTGTACGGGGCATTAGTGTAGCTGGAATTACTGCTCTCTCTGTCATCCTAAAAGGCAAATACCTTTCCAAGGGGACAAATCGGTTCTTACTTGGTAGTATGGCTAAAAATGTCCTGGTAAGGCAGACAGACACTCACCACATAAATAGGTCAGTATTTCTTGAATCACAGGATCATTCTGAGATGTGGTCACCATGAAGACTGATGAATTGGATATCTCAAGTGGCTGCTTTTCCTTTTGGTCATCCTGCTCCTTTTCTGGTTTGAGGACAACACGGAACAAAAAATCTGTTTGTAAATGTAACTTTCCTGAGCAATAACAAGTGTCAAAGTTGTACTGAAACAGCTTGTACAACCATCTACAGTAAGTATACGAAGAGGACAATGGCCAGACCCTGACGGTGACAGCAAGGAAGTTAGGGCTTGGAAATCAGTTTGTAGGGTAAACTTTCTACCAAAGATAAAGTGATGCCACCATTCACATGCCCACATACGGGCCAATGCCTCATATTTTCTTGCACAATATTTTTGCTCAGCTGGGGAAAGAGTTTGGGAAGCAAAAACAAAAGGTCTTTCCTCTCCCTGGTAAATGTGTGATAAAACTGAACCTAAAGCAACAGTGGAAGCATCACAAGAGACAAACGGTGTATTTGGTAAAAGATGGGCAAATATGGGTGCAGATGCTATACAGTGTTTCAAGGGACATGCAGGCTTGTGTCTACTGCCATTCTGCATTTCCACATAGTCAGCTACAAACCTTATACAGTGCCTTGCGAAAGTATTCGGCCCCCTTGAACTTTTCAACCTTTTGCCACATTTCAGGCTTCAAACATAAAGATATAAAATTTAAATTTTTTGTGAAGAATCACCAACAAGTGGGACACAATTGTGAAGTGGAACGAAATCTATTGGATTTTTGAAACTTTTTTAACTAATAAAAAAATGAAAAGTGGGGCGTGCAAAATTATTTACTTTACAGCTGCAATTCGCTTGGGGTATGTCTCTATCAGTTTTTCACATCGAGAGACTGAAATTCTTGCCCATTCTGCCTTGCAAAACAGCTCAAGCTCAGTGAGGTTGGATGGAGAGCGTTTGTGAACAGCAGTTTTCAGCTCTTTCCACAGATTCTCGATTGGATTCAGGTCTGGACTTTGACTTGGCCATTCTAACACCTGGATACGTTTATTTGTGAACCATTCCTTTGTAGATTTTGCTGTATGTTTGAAATCATTGTCTTGTTGGAAGATAAATCTCCGTCCCAGTTTCAGGTCTTTTGCAGACTCCAACAGGTTTTCATCCAGAATGGTCCTCTATTTGGCTGCATCCATCTTCCCCTCAATTTTAACCATCTTCCCTGTCCCTGCTGAAGAAAAGCAGACCCAAACCATGATGCTGCCACCACCATGTTTGACAGTGGGGATAGTGTGTTAAGGGTGATGAGCTGTGTTGCTTTTACGCCAAACATATCGTTTTGCATTGTGGCCAAAAAGTTCGATTTTGGTTTCATCGGACCAGAGCACCTTCTTCCACATGTTTGGTGTGTCTCCCAGGGGGCTTGTGGCAAACTTTAGACGAGACTTTTTATGGATATCTTTGAGAAATGGCTTTCTTCTTGCCACTCTTCCATAAAGGCCAGATTTGTGCAGTGTACGACTGATTGTTGTCCTACGGACAGACTCTCCCACCTCAGCTGTAGTTCTCTGCAGTTCATCCAGAGTGATCATGGGCCTCTTGGCTGCATCTCTGATCAGTCTTCTCCTTGTCTGAGCTGAAAGTTTAGAGGGACAGCCAGGTCTTGGTAGATTTGCAGTGGTCTGATACTCCTTCCATTTCAAAATGATCGCTTGCACAGTGCTCCTTGGGATGTTTAAAGCTTGGGAAATCTTTTTGTATCCAAATCCGGCTTTAAACTTCTCCACAACAGTATTACGGACCTGTCTGGTGTGTTCCTTGGTCTTCATGATGCTCTTTGCACTTTCAACAGAACCCTGAGACTATCACAGAGCAGGTGCATTTATACAGAGACTTGATTACACACAGGTGGATTCTATTTATCACCATCAGTCATTTAGGACAACATTGGATCATTCAGAGATCCTTGCTGAACTTCTGGAGTGAGTTTGCTGCACTGAAAGTAAAGGGGCCGAATAATTTTGCACGCACCACTTTTCAGTTTTTTATTTGCTAAAAAAGTTTAAAATATCCAATAGATTTCGTTCCACTTCACAATTGTGTCCCACTTGTTGGTGATTCTTCACAAAAAAATAAAAATTTTATATCTTTATGTTTCAAGCCTGAAATTTGGCAAAAGGTTGAAAAGTTCAAGGGGGCCAAATACTTTCGCAAGGCACTGTATATTAGTTTGTGGATGCTAGAAATGAAGCAAGTTCTGCTTTATCTTTTGGCTCCGGTAATTTCTGATATTCCGGGTCCCCTGGTGATGTCAGTTTTGACAAAATTCGTAAATTGGGCCATATGATCTGATGTCATTGTGCATGAGCTAAGCAGTGTGATATGGTGTACATGCTGTTTCATTGCACCTCTTTGGGTGTATATGCTTTTATGAATAATCTTGGATCATTTTTTTTCAGGTGTTAAGCAATGTGCAATTTGTCTTTTTCCTGACTGGGCCATGATTTGTATTGAGGTTTTGGAGCCATTCTGAGGATCAGAGAGTCTGTTTGTGGAATCCACTGCTACTATACTTTACCCTGTGATTAGGGGCAAGCATACCTGACCTCATATTATTAAGAGGTCTCATTCACAGGTAAGCAGCACATGATCTATGGTAAGGGTGCAAAAAAGAGTCCCCTTTACTGCATCATATACAGTGTTTTTGGAAGCATTTGAACATCATTTCCTTACCATTTATATTGTATTGTATGTATGTCTATGGGAATGTTTGATCATTCTTCCAGAAGCATGTTTGTGAGGTCAGCCACTGATGTTGGATGAGAAGGCCTGGCTCGCAGTCTCCGCTTAAATTCATCCTAAAGGTGTTCTATCAGGTTGAGGTCAGGACTCTGTGCATGCCAGTCAAGTTCCCCCATCCCAAACTTGCTCATCCACACTATATTGCCAAAAGTATTGGGCCAGACCATGAGCTTCTTATGGCAAAATTCAGGCTTAAGTTGAAGAAAGTGGGAAACACCAGATCCGATATGATTTAAATTGGATCACTTGTGAATACTCAGAGGAGGTGATGAACAGATTTAAAATGGTTGTAAACTCTTTTGTGTGACCTCTACCTATAAGTAAGCCTACAAAAATGCTTACCTATATGTAGTGGAAATATCTCCTAAACCTGCGCCATTTAGGAGATATTTCAATTGTAGTGTGCCAATGTCATCATCGGCACATGTGCCGTGAAGAAACGGACCTCCGTGCCGTTTCTTCCCCACCGTGTGCAATGCATACTAGCCCATTATGCTTTTAATTTGCAGGGTTTGCAGGAAGCAAAAGAGGAAGTAAAACCCATCAGGGTTTACTTCCTCTTTAAAGGATTAGATCTGATAGACAGCGTGCCTGAGGAACTATGGAAGGAAGTGTGTAACATCGTACAAGACGCAGCAATGAGAACTATCCCAAGGAAGAAGAAATGCAAGAAAGAAAAGTGGCTATCTGATGAGGCCATACAAATAGCTGAACAAAGAAGGAAGGCAAAAGGCAATGGGGAAATGGGAAAATATACCCAACTGAATGCAGACTTCCTGAGGATAGGGACAAAAAGACCTTCTTAAACAATCAATGCAAAGAATTAGAGGAAAACAACAGAATGGGAAAGACTAGAGAGCTTTTCAAGAAAATTGGAGATATCAAGAGAAAGTTTTGTACAAAGATGGGCACGATAATAGACAAAAATTACAAGGACCTGACAGAAGCAGAAGACATAAAGAAGAGATGGCAAGAATACACAGAAGAACTACAGTGGTGTGAAAAAGTGTTTGCCCCCTTCCTCATTTCCTGTTCCTTTGCATGTTTGTCACACTTAAGTGTTTCGGAACATCAAACCAATTTAAACAATAGTCAAGGACAACACAAGTAAACACAAAATGCAATTTGTAAAAGAAGGTGTTTATTATTAAAGGTGAAAAAAAATCCAAACCATCATGGCCCTGTGTGAAAAAGTGATTGCCCCCTAAACCTAATAACTGGTTGGGCCACCCTTAGCAGCAACAACTGCAACCAAGCGTTTGCGATAACGTGCAATGAGGCTTTTACAGCGTCCTGGAGGAATTTTGGCCCACTCATCTTTGCAGAATTGTCCTAATTCAGTTACATTAGAGGGTTTTCGAGCATGAATGGCCTTTTTAAGGTCATACCACAACATCTCAATAGGATTCAGGTCAGGACTTTGGCTAGGCCACTCCAAAGTCTTCATTTTGTTTTTCTTCAGCCATTCGGTGGTGGACTTGCTGGTGTGTTTAGGATCATTGTCCTGCTGCAGAACCCAAGTTCGTTTCAGCTTGAGTACACGAACAGATGGTCGGACATTCTCCTTCAGGATCTCTTGGTAGACAGCAGAATTCATAGTTCCTTTTATCACGGCAAGTCTTCCAGGTCCTGAAGCAGCAAAACAGCCCCAGACCATCACACTACCACCACCATATTTTACTGTTGGTATAATGTTCTTTTTCTGAAATGCAGTGTTCCTTCTACGCCAGATATACTTGGACACACACCTTCCAAAGAGTTCCACTTTTGTCTCATCGGTCCACAGAATGTTGTCCCAAAAGTCTTGGGGATCATCAAGATGTGTTGTGGAGAAATTGAGACGAGCTTTGATGTTCTTTTTGCTCAGCAGTGGTTTTCTCCTTGGAACTCTGCCATGCAGGCCATTTTTGCCCAGTCTTTTCCTGATGGTGGAGGCATGAACGCTGACCTTAACTGAGGCAAGTGAGGCCTGCAGTTCCTTGGACGTTGTTGTGGGGTCTTTTGTGACCTCTTGGATGAGTCGTCGCTGCGCTCTTGGGGTAATTTTGTGCGGCCGGCCACTCCTGGGAAGGTTCACCACTGTTCCATGTCTTCGCCATTTGTGGATAATGGCTCTCACTGTGGTTCGCTGGATTCCCAAAGCTTTGGAAGTGGCTTTATAACCCTTTCCAGACTGATAGATCTCAATTACTTTCTTTCTCAATTGTTCCTGAATTTCTTTGGGTCTCGGCATGATGTGTAGCTTTTAAGGATCTTCTGGTGGACCTTACTGTGTCAAGCAGCTCCTATTTAAGTGATGCCTTGATTGCGAACAGGTGTGGCAATAATCAGGCCTGGGTGTGGCTAGAGAAATTGAACTCAGGTGTGGACAACCACAGTTATAGTATGTTTTAACAAGGGGGGCAATCACTTTTTCACACAGGGCCATGATGGTTTGGATTTTTTTTTCACCTTTAATAATAAACACCTTCATTTACAAATTGCATTTTGTGTTTACTTGTGTTGTCCTTGACTATTGTTTAAATTGGTTTGATGTTCCGAAACACTTAAGTGTGACAAACATGCAAAGAAACAGGAAATGAGGAAGGGGGCAAACACTTTTTCACACCACTGTATATAAGAATGATCTGAATGTTCTATATAACCACGATGATGCAATCACTGATCTTAAACCGGATATCCTGGAGAGTGAAGTCAAGTGGGGCCTTATAAAGCATTGCTAAAAACAAAGCTAGCGTAAGTGATGGTATCCCAGCTGAGTTATTTCAAATCCTAAAAGATGATGCTGTTAAAGTGCTGCACTCAATATGACAACACATTTTAAAAACTCCAACAATGGCCACAGGATTGAAGCATTCCGATACCAAAGAAAGGCAGCACCAAAGAATGTTTAAACTACCGTACAATCACACTCATCTCACACGCTAGCAAGGTTATGCTGAAAATTCTACAAGCTAGGCTTCAGCAGTATGTGAACCGAGAGCTACCACAAGTACAAGCTGTATTTCGAAGGGGCAGAGGAACTAGGGATCAAATTGGCAACATTTGCTGGATCAAGGAGAAAGCAAGGGAGTTTCATAAAAAATGTATATTTCTGCTTTATTGACTACAGTAAAACCTGGATTACAACAAGATGTGGCAAATACTGAAAGAAATGGGAATAACAGACCAATTCACCGGTTTTCTGAAAAACCTGTATGCAAATGAAGAAGCAACAGTTAGAACAGGACATGGAACATATGGCTGGTTCAAAATTGAGAAAGGAGTGTGGCAAGCATGTATATTGTCACCCTACTTATTTAACTTATATGCAGAGTACATCATGCGAAATGCCAGGATCGACAAATCAGAAGCCGGAATTAAGATTGCAGGGAGAAATATCAACAACCTGAGATATGTAGACGATACCACACTAATGGCAGAAAGCAAAGAAGAACTACAGAGTCTCTTAATGAAGGTGAAAGGGGAGCGCAAAAGCTGGTCTGAAATTGAACATTAAAAAAACTGAGATCATAGCAACTGGTCCCATCCCTCCTTGGCAAATAGAAGGAGAAAAATGAAAACAGTGACAGATTTTATCTTCCTAGGCTCCAAGATCACGTCAGACGGTGACTGTAGCCATTAAATTAAGAGACACTTGCTTCTTGGGAAGAAAGAAATGGCAAACCTAGACAACATTATAAAAGCAGAGACATCACCTTACCGACAAAGTGCCATATAATCAAAGCTATGGTATTACCAGTAGTAACCTATGGCTGTGAAAGTTGGACCATAAGGAAGGCTGAATGCTTAAGAATTTATGCTTTTGAACTATGGTGTTGGAGAAGACTCTTTAAGTCCCTTGGACAGCAAGAAGATCAAACCAGTCAATCCTGAAGGAAATCAACCCTGAATATTCACTGGAAGGACAGATCAATAAGTTGAAACTCGAATACTTTGGCCACCTAATGTGAAGAGAGTATTGAAAGATTAATTTTTGGATGATGGACTTTGTAGGCATAACACAGGTGTATTAAAAAGGTATGTGTTACAAAAATAGAATCAAAAAACAAATACATAAAATGTCATATATTCACAAATTGTGCCTAAGAGCATAGTTGACACACTATCTACATAATCAAGAATATTATTGAAAGATTCGGAAACCGAACAATTCACTTTAACAGTAATATGAAGATTTGAAGAGGTAGTGTGTCATATAAAAACTCAACTTTGCTCTACATGTTGCACATTCAATAACGCTTCTTCAGGAGCTTTTGGCATATTCTACAAATGAAAAAATCAGCATAAGTTCATCACATGCCAATTTTAACAGGATAGGTGATCAAAAGAATGATCAGACAGGGATTCATTGTAACTTGCAGTTTACTAAACTAGCGTAAAGTTAGAAGCAATAATGCAAAACAGGCAGGGTTTCTATAAGTACTCTTAATACAAATTCTTGCCAGCCTTTAGTTCAAGTAGTACCAGGTGGCAACCGGTTCTCTTTGAAAGAGTGCGACATCTGGCAGAGATTGTATTTCCCTTAACTCCTCCTAGTGACAATGAAGGCAGGTCCTGGGCAGAAAAGTTAGTTCAGCAATAAAAAGCAGAGATTACGAAAGTAGGATCTATGTTAACAAAGCTGCCCATTTACTTGAAATTTACGTACGGTACAGTACGGTATATCACCAAAATGGCCCACTTTCTTACTTTTTCATGAGATAATTGCACATCAGTGTACCCCCCTTTCCCCCCAAATCTGTTGCCAGACACTATTTAGAAGGAACACTGAATTGAGCAGTTTAAATACCCTATCCTGATAACTGTTGTTTGTTTCCCAGTCCACAATTTCCTTTCTATGAAAAGTTAATAGAACATCTGATAAGCTTGTAATGATGACTTCCAATTATCTTGCATGAATTACTCTAATATCTATGGTCAGTGTTAGGAAGGAACAAATGTGAGTGCTTGTTAACATAACAATTCAAGATCAATTAATAATTGTTACAATAAAGTAATCCTTTCACAAACCTGCACAAGTCAAAGTGAGGGGTTGCCATTACTTGAAACAGCTTATCAAAGTGATTATTGGATCCAGAGAATTAGGCAGTTGAAGATATCTGTAATCCTAATTTTTCCTGTAAATTACACCCTCTCATCTCTTGAGAACCTCTATGTGGTCATTGAGGCTACTCAGTACATTAAAGACCAATAGAAGGACTTAAAGCAGAAGAGGGCATGGCAAAGCATAACACTTACAGGCAGAGTCAAGATTTACCACTGATTTCCTTTAAATGTGTATCTAGATCCAAAGACCAAAGACATGGAGGTTTTCATTGAATATTTATGATATTTTTCATCATGTGATCAGTTTGAATTCTCCCGGTTTCTAACAGGTTTAGTCTGAGTTCACATTCCTGGCTGGCTTTTAGAGAAACTAAAGTAATTGTAAAGTTTAATTAAAGAAAAAAAAATGTTTCACCTGTTCTGTGCAAAAGAAATTCTGATCCTCCCTTTCTCGGGTCCCCAGCTCTTCTGGTACCTCCTCATCTTGGTTTGCCACCATAGGAAGCCATTTCCTATAGTAGCACACCTGCAGGCTCCATCCCAAGCCACGCTGCCTGCATCCATAGACACAGACAGTGTGGCTTAGCCCCCCCCCCAACTCATTCGTCACAGGATGTGACTGACAGCAGTGGAAGCCAGTGGCTCTTGCTGCCTCTAGAAAACCTATGAGAGTGGGGAGAGCTGCTACAGTTGGGCACAGTGCTGGATCGAGTAAAGGCCACCACCTGACACAGCGGATGACTGATCACTTTACTGGTCCACTGCCAATGTCATGTGATCACTGTGACCAATCACAGCAGATCACATGACAGTTGTAAATAATGAATCTCTTCCTTTCATGCCATTCATTGTATTCAATTGTGTTTCTAGCTGTGATTGGTCACAGTGAACACAGACAGGGTCAATCATAGTCCATTTGTACCATATGATTAGCTGTGACCAATCACAGCTAATCACAACAATACACAGCATCTACACACTGTCATTCAGGAACAATATTTGCTTATAACAGTGAAATTCACTGCATTAAGCAAGGATAGTATGTAAAAAAAAAAAGAAAACCCTGATCAATTCCCTAGAGTGGTAATTAGTGTTAGTATGGTAACATTGTATTGCTCTGGTCACAGTATGTCAAAATAAAATTAAAAAAATAAAACAAAAAGATATTTTCAAAAATTTTAATTATTATTATTATTTTTCCAGTGTCCCTGGTCACTTCCGCACCAGTTATATGATGATGCTGTACTGCACTAGTGACCGTATGTAAAAATGTTTAAAAAAAATCTGGACTTTTTTTCGGCCTTTTCCAAAATTAGTGATAAAAAATGACAACTTCAAAAAACATGTCATACCTCTTACATCAGACAGTCTACTTTCCAAAAAGGTAATTTGGGGAGTATTCCTGGCATTTTCGGGCCTCAATAAATTAGAGTATGCTATAACTTTTCTACAGACTAAAAAATATACACTGATTTGGGTTATTTTCACCAAAGAAATGTAGCAGAATACAATTTGACTTAATTTATGAAGAAATATTATTTGTTTTGAATATTTTATTTTAAAAGAAATGAAGGAAAACAATTTTTTTTCCAAATTTTTGACCTTTTTTTGTTTATTTAGCGAAAAAAAAAAACAATAGTGAGTAAATACCACCAAAAGAAATCTCTGTTTGTGTGAAATTTCATATGGGTACAGTGTTGCATACCTCACAATTGTCAAATTGCAAAAGCGCTGAAACCTGAAAATTGGCCTGGGCAAGAAGGGGGTAAAGGTGCCCTGTGCTGAAGTGGTTAAAGGCAAATAGGGAATTTTCCCCATATCACGTTCAGGGTAAAAAAAATATATATATAAAAAAAAGTTTTTTTTGCTTTCACATGATTGGATATGAAAGATAATAGAACTTTACCTTATTCACTATTCACTAATTCCCTTGCAAAGTGCAACTCTACTTGCAAAGTAAACAGTCTTTTTGCCTGTAGTAAATCAACTGCTTTGTCTTTTTAGACTTGTCTTATGCCGTGTACACATGATTGCAATTCTCGTTGGAAAAAGCTCTGACGGTTTTCCCGACGGAATTCCGACGGAATTCCGTTTATGCTGTCTTGCCTACACACGGTCACACCAAATTTCAACCGTCAAGAACGCAGTGACGTACAACACTACTACAAGCCGAGAAAAAATCAAGTTCAATGCTTCCGAGCATGCGTCAAATTGTTTTTGAGCATGCGTAGAAATTTTGCATGTCGGAATTGCATACACACGATCGGAATTTCCAATAGAAAGTTTTTCCGTTTGAAAAATTGAGAACATGCTCTCAAATTTTTGCTGGTGAGAATTAGGCCAGTAAACTTCCGATGGAGCCTACACATGGTCGCATTTTCCGATGAAAGGCTCTCATCGGTCTTTTGCTGGCCGAAATTCAGATCGTGTGTACGCGGCATAAATAGTAGCAGAATGATGTCCAGCCTGGACATGCATATGTGAAAAGGCTAAAATTCACTTATCAATAAAGGGTGTTTTGGATCATATGCTGAATTGTACATCAGACATTTGTGGCAAGTATTTTTAATTACATATACTGTATAATAAAAAGATAAACCTGAGTGCCAATAATGTATAAATAAGCTGTTGTATACAAATGTGGAAAATGATGTTGAAATGAAACCAAATAATCAAATGGCAACAGTGTTCCTCTAAAGAGCAATGACGTTAAAGGCAGAGCAAAGATTTGAAGCATAAGATGGATTAGGAACGCATGGATTTTTCAGAATAAGAGTAATCAATGTATACTTGAGAGTAAAAGGGAAAGCTGAATGAGAGTGAAAGTTGAGATTTTTTCTAGGTGAGAAATAAAAGCTGAAGAAAGCTAATAAGATCTGAAGGAATAAGATAAAAAGGGCAGGTAGTCAGTACAGGAAGAGGAACAAAGGAGAAAACTTCACCTTTAGTCGCTATCATAAAAGAGAAGCAGCTCATAGGAAAATGTGTGTAAAAGAAATGAGAGATACTAATACCTATATATGGCATAGCTGAGAAAAATACGTTGTAGTTGGTATGATTTTTATTGACTGGTTGGTGACTTGTCGGTTAAAGGTTTAGGTATGCTAATCCACATATTCGCCATCTGCCACTTTTTTATTTGTTTATTTAGACAGAACAGATTAATCAAGCACCTCCTCCTCCACTGTTCATGATCTAGCTCAAGATAAAATATTTATAAGCTTCTGGTTAAACCTGATACACTTCTTTGCCTAAATTTGCATTATAAGCTATTTTCTTATGTAGCTTAGTTGGCTAGTACTTTCAAAGTACACTCAAGGGAGGACTGGGAACGTATGGCCTTGAGTGGCAACACAGCCAACTAACCCTTTAATAGCAGGCACAGATGTCCAAAGCTAAAGAAAGCAAACCACCCAAAGTATGCCATGGTACTTCATTGAATGGCAGATAAGGTAAAAGATGAGTGTCCCTAAAGAACATGGTTTATTGTCACACCTTTTTACGTGCTCTATTATCAGCTCTCGGCATTTGGTCCCATGATGTATCAAACCTGGAAACTAAGTTGGTGCTGAAGACTTTTCTTTGCTAGATATCTTGCTCTCCTTTAAATATTAAAAGCCTGATGTGTCACAGTTACTTAGTTTAGCTCAGTTGTTTGCTTTCAGTAACCAATCAAAATTAAATTTGTCTTGGAATTTTGAATCTAATTGGTGATATTAGTTAACAGTTATAGATCTCCCTACTCTTTGTTTTCCAAACCTCCTTAGCTACTGTATCTTCATCTTATTGATATTTAAAGCAGATTTAAGGGTTTCAAAAAACTGTTTTTTTCCTGGCATGGGGGGAAAGCTAACTGTCACATTTGTTTGTGCTCTCAATCAACCTGGTAAACCATCAAATGACTGGTGTCACAATTGGTGACATGTGCAGCACCATGGCAGCTACAGAACAAAGGCTAATGCCCCATACACACGATCGGAAATTCCTCCAGCAAAAATATGATGTGAGCTTTTGGTCGGAAATTCTGACCGTGTGTATGCGCCATCGGACTTTTGTTGGCGGAATTCCTGCCAGCAAAAGATTGAGAGCAGGTTCTCTATTTTTCGGTCGGAAAAAGTTCTGATCGTCTGTTCCAATTCCAACACACAAAGTTCCTATGCATGCTCGGAAACAATTTGACGCATGCTTGGAAGTATTGAACTTAATTTTCTCGGCTCGTCGTAGTGTTGTACGTCACTGCGTTCTTTTTTTTTTTTTTAAATCAATAGATTTTTATTGAAGAATTTTTGAACAGTACAGCAAAGAAAAGAGTATTACACATCAAATTTCAAGTAATCATGTATAGGCCAATAATAACCAACATTTATATCGTTAGTCAGAATATGCATATTCAGTAATACCATCATATTAAATGTGATCAGTAGGCAGGTACTCTGGATTGTCCGCCCCCAAGGGCGCCCCAATCGGAATTATGCTGCACCCCAAGGGGTAGCAACCCCGAGCCCCTCCGTGTCAATCTATAGCCTTGTTTTGAAGCATGAAGCTTTCTAGTAATAGATTGAAATATCAAAAGTTTTCCTGAGAATAAACATCTCTAACTGGGAAATTAATATGTAAAAGGGAAGAAAATGGAATTTTAACTGGGGAGGATAAGAAGGGGGAAGGGAAGGGAAGGGAAGGGAGAGAGCCTATAATAAGGCTCAAATTGGCAGGAAGATTGTCAATAAGGAGTTGAACTCCTATATATATTGATTCTCAATTACACATGTTCATTCGTGAAGTCTTTTTGCTATTTCCTATAGGATTTGTACCAGTCTATCCATGGTTGCCAGTTATTCAGAAATACAGTGTGTTTCCCTGCTTGTCGGGTCCAATTGCCAAGTCCGGGTACGGTCGATTTTATCTGGTATGGTCAATAAGATTGAGATAGGGTGGTGGTCAGATATCGTCATGGGCTCTATTGTGGCTTTATTCAAGAGTGGGAGATCACTCTGGGTCAAGAAAAAGTAGTCCAGTCTGGAGTAACGGTTGTGGGGGTTAGAAAAAAATGTATAGTCTCTCTCCTTGGGATGTAACGTGCGCCATGTGTCGTGAAGCAGGAGGTTTTGAAGACTCAATTTAATCTGACGTAATGCTTTATATGGCAAGTGAGAATTCCCTGAGGACGTGTCAATGAGGGGTTCCAGGGGAACATTGAAGTCCCCTCCTACTATCAGCATACCTGTTTGGAAAGCGGCTAGGCGTTGTGAGATATCCCGGAAGAATGGGACTTGTGATGAGTTGGGGCTGTATATATTAGCCAGGGTAAGAGGTTTATCCCTTCAGGACCCCTTTAAGAACAAAAATCTACCCTTTTCATCTGCTAGCGTGTCCGTCACTTGGAAACGAGTATTTCTAGAGAGGAGTATCGAGACACCTTTCGATTTTGCTTCCGGATTCGTAGCATGGAAGCTGTGGGGGTAAAAGAAATTGGCTAGTTTTGGTTTGGATTTTGAACAGAAATGGGTCTCTTGCAGGAAAACTATGTCCGCCTTCATGCTACGCATATTAGCTAAAAGCTTTGATCGTTTTTCGGGGACATTCAAACCTTTTGCGTTCAGAGAAACCAATTTAAGAGTAGGGCAAGAAGAATTGTGGTTAATTGCAGCCATATTGAGCGTTCTGTAGTGTTGTGTTTGTGTTTTTTGGGTTTCCTTTTTTATTTATTTGTTTATTTTTGCTTTGTTTTTCCCTCCCCCTGTTGGTATTTATTAAGGGGGGTCCTGTCTGGGAAGGGAAGCAGGACAAACCACCTGTGTAATACGGTGTAGTGAGAAATGGGATGGCGAAGAAGTATGTGTAGAAGACAGAGAGGATGGGAAGGAGGGGAAATAATCAATACAGGTAAGTAGGTGGGTGGTGAGAAGTACTAGGGGGAGGGGGTAGAAAAATAAGCGGGTGCGGTCTGGTGACGGGTCAGACCACTGGTCACAGTGGCTCAAGATCGATTCTATCCGTGCCATGGAGTGCCGGGGTGGGGTACACCGCTCTCCCCGTCAGTCCATGGTCATGTATCATCTCCCCGCTCCCTCCCTCAAGCGATATAGACACGTGTTAGCGCATCCTACCATCTTAGGTCCAGTATGACATGCTGTGTAGAATAACCTGTAAAAAAAGTAATTAGTCAATCAGACATGTTAGACCAAATGCATATGGGCCAGGCGGCATACTGGCGATGTGAGGGGGTAAGAATAGTACGTTTTTCTTTTTCTAGGCAAGGCGAGGCAGGGAAAGGATACGACTCATCTGGCTGAAAGGTGACGGTGGTGAATGGGTCTGACCGGGGCATAGTCTCATGTCAGTTCACAGATTAGTGCAATACAGTCCCTAGCAATGCACTTACAGTCCTGGTTGCCCTTGTGTAGTAAGCCTTTGATATAGTTTACAGGAAGTAACCCCTTGGCATGTATGGACAAGGACTTACTCAGAGCACTGAGGGGGTATGAATCCCACATGGGAAGGGTACTGCCTGTGTATGTTGAGAATCTCTGTGGTAAAGTGAGAGCATTACCAAGGAGTGGCATATGTGTTGATCCAGTGTCATCTCAAGGGGGGCACGTAGTGAAGGGGGAGACTTGTATCTTAGTGTATGGGTATCAGAGTTCCCGTGGAATAAGTCCATGGCATAACAGGTATCCATGTATAAAGGCAAAGTGGCAGGTGGAAAAGTGGCGACAGTCTAGTCCTTCCAATGATTGGAAGGAGAGATACCTGATCATGCGTGGCGAGCCTTGCGATGATCCGGGGAGGCGGTAGGGCTTCCATTTCTCAATGGCCCCGCAGCATTCGAGGGGGACGGAGGTGGGTGAGTTCGGCGTCGGCGGCTGATGCTGAAGTTGCCTGCTTCAATCACGTCGTCCATGGAAGCTGCTCTTCTCATCGGGGGAAGGCGGAAATCGCTGTACCAATTCGGCAGGGCGACAAGCGGGATGTTGAGGGTGGTGCAAAAGTGTTCGAGGTCTTCGGGGACTCTGAGGTTTACTAAGCGGCCATTTGCTGTGGCGGATAAACAAAATGGGAACTTCCACCTGTACACTATAGATTTAGATCTCAGAACATCCAGTCGTTGAACAAATCGGTGATCGTACGGGATAGTACAGCAACATCAATGGATTTGGGGAGTCCTCTTACCCGTAGGTTCCGTCGTCTTCCCCTGTTGTCCAAGTCTTCCATGTGCCTGTTAATTTCCCTGAGGTGTATAGCATGCGATTCAGTCACTTGATGCATGTGACAGAGGGAGGCATCATGGCGGGACTGCGTCTCCTCAAAATCATCCACCTTCAGGGATATGGCTTGTATATCTGTGCGGAGGTCCTGGATGGCCTCCGCGATCGTCGCTGACAGGGTGTGTTTAATGTCAGCAGCTACTGATCTGAGATCTGCCATGCTGAT
Organism: Lithobates sylvaticus; assembly: GCA_028564925.1. Classification (NCBI taxonomy): domain Eukaryota; kingdom Metazoa; phylum Chordata; class Amphibia; order Anura; family Ranidae; genus Lithobates; species Lithobates sylvaticus. The sequence goes on from CM053038.1 coordinate 132,551,014, forward strand.
TGCGGGTGATGCCGCCATGTCCGCCGCGGGGGGGCTACGACTGCGTGAGCGGGTTAAGCTCCTACTCGAGGAGCGCGGCTCTCTGGGTGAGGCCTGTGAATCTTGCGTGTCTCTAGGCCGCGGTCGGAAGATTTCCGGTATTTGCCGGCCGGATTGGGAGCTTTGTGTCCTGGGGGACCGGGATCTAGTCGCTGGTGTACTCCGGGGTGTGCTATCCATATTCAGCCCTGCGGATGCTGCCTGTAATCTGGGTGCTAGACCTCGGGATCCGGGAGCTGCGAGATTAAGCGTCCATCATGCAACCGAGTCAGGCCACGCCCCCGCGTATTTCTATTCATAAAGACACTAGTAACTGCACCTCTTGTAAATAAGCCATAAAGTGCAAAAAAAACATTGTAACTTATAATACATCTTATAAAGGGGCAAAACATATACAAATAAAGCGCATAAAGTGTGAAAAAAACATTTACAATTGATAAGTCTGAAGACATAAGTCATCACTCGACAGTTCAGTAAAGCATCTACAAGTCTATAATAAGGTACAAATAAATATATGAATAGCCAGTCTTCAAAACAATGATGTATCCCCTTTGTAAAAGAAAAAAAATTTTTCATCGACCTCCAAAGCACACACCATTAATACCCCATTTTTCATGCTTTTTCAGATGCTTTAGTGTTAAAAAAAGTGCTTGTAAAACGCCTGAAAGAAGCCTCATCTGCAATCCCAATGTGAAAGCCCGAGTGCTTTCACACTGAGACCCCTTTCACGCTTGGGCGTTTTTCAGGTGCTTTAGCATTAAAATAAGCGCCTGTAAAGCGCCTGAAAGAAGCCTCAACTGCAATTCCAATGTGAGTGCTTTCAAACTGAGGCGCTGCGCTGGCAGGGCATCAGAAAAAGTCCTGCAAGCAGCTTCTTTGCAGCGCTTTTGGAGCAGTGAATACACCGCTTCTAAAGCGCCCCTTCCCATTGAAATCAATGGGAAGCACCTGCAAAACACCTGAAAAGCGCCTGAAAAGTGCCTGCAAATCGCTTTTGGCAGCAGCGCTTTGTGGGCACTTTTAACACTTTATTTGGCCACTAGCAGGGGTCGAAAAATGCTGGTAAAGCGCCACTAGCTTTACGAGCGTTTTTCGGGCACTGGCAGTGTGAAAGGGCTCTTAAAGCACTTGGGCTTTCACATTGGGATTGCAGATGAGGCTTCTTTCAAGTGCTTTACAGGCGCTTTTTTTTAACGCTAAAGTGCCTGAAAATGCCTGAAAAATGCCTGAAAACGCCCCAGTGTGAAAGGGGTCTTAGGGTTTCACTCTCCAAATAATGTTGACCCTTTCAAACAAATAACTGGGTCTAACAGTGATTATATCTCTTTCTGTGAACCACGGATTCCTCCACTTCCTAGTCCCACTTACCAGATCCCAGTATTATATATACATTGATTATAAACTAAAAAAAATAGGAAATCTATCATAGTGCAATCTGCGTTTATTAAAATATAACCATGAAAACCATCATAAAACTCACATTATTCGAGCACCAAGTATAAATAGGTGTAATATTGTTGGCCAGACAGTGTTTGCCACACTAACTCCTCATGTGTGCACACTTCATTACGTAATGGTGCCGTTATGCCATTCTCCTGTGTGGCGCATTTCATCACAATGACTTCCAGAGTGACATAAAAAATAACAGCCCTACATTAACATGTGCTTAAAGCACTTCTGCCCTCAATTCAGATGCTGTCATGTTGTTACTTTTTGGATACATTAATGCCGCGTACACACGACTGTTTTTTCCGTCAGAATCAACTCTGACGGTTTTTCCGACAGAGTTTCGACAGAGTTCCCCTGAAACTGTCTTGCCTACACACGATCACACCAAAGTCCTACCATCTAGAATGCGTTGACGTACAACACAGACGACAGTACTAGAAAAAGGAAGTTTAATAGCCAGTAGCCAAGAGCTGCCTGCCGTCTCGTACTTGCTTCAGAGCATGCGTTGTTTTTGGTCGGAACAGTATACAGACGAGTGGTTTTCCCAATAGAAATTGATTCCGTTGGAAATATTTAAAACATGTTCTATTTCTAGGTCCTTCAGAATTTGACAAAAAAAAGTCTGATGAGGCCCACACACGATCGGAAAATACCGACTGTGTGTACATTATACTTATTAAATAAAATTAATGTTTTTCATTTATTGAAAACAGAAAATACCTCATTTAGCCACTAGGTTAGCACTTAGCACCACCTAGTGGCAAAATGCAGTGTTTTCCATTTTAAATCAATGGTAAACATCCATTCAGCACATGAAATACAATGATGACATACATTTTTTTGCCCCATTCACACAGAATAAATGTACATGAGCTTTCACTGGGTGACTTGCTATGCATTTTTTATAACTATACCCCTTAATCCTTCATTTAATTGAAATAGATGTGGTATGACAAAGAGGGAAAGGAAGGTGGTTTGAAATAGTTAACTGAAGACTGTCAATGGAGTCCTGCCTTGTTTACTCAGCTGGAGCGTAAGGGTAGTAGGTTCTAAAAGGGGAAAAAGCTGTCTTCTTTCCCACCAAAGACCTAAGACTAGGTTCTAAAAGTGGAAAAGGTTGTCTTCTTTCCCACCAGACACAAGCCAGGTAAGTACTACTTTGCCTAATCAGACAGCAGGAGCATCCACGGAGGAAGGAAGGAGGAAAAAGAGAGGCTGTTGACCGATGGGGATAACAATAAATCACTACTTTCTCTTTACAATCTATGCTAAAATTACTAATTAAGTCTAAAGCCAGAGACATAACTACAGATTATGGGGCCCTATAACAAAGTTTTGTAAATATAGCCTTGGCCTCACAGCAAATTACAGAATGTAATATAAGATATATGTAAAGCTTGGGTATCAGTGCCTAGGTTTGCAGTGTTAAATCACATGTCACTCATGGAAGAAATCAATAAATTGGTCATTGATGTCATATGCACAATTAGAAGCTCTATTAGAATCTCTAAAAAAAAGTTGCACTAGGATGGCAAGCCACTAATTAACTCTTGTAAAGTGGTTTTAAATGAATAAAAACAGCAGCGCTAATAATCACAGTGTCTGTGAATAAACTAAATATTTAACCTGTGTAAACAATACTGAAAAATAATCACCCTGTATAAACAGTGCTAAAAAAACAACAACACAAATAATCACCTATATACATAAAGTGAAAAATTAAAGTGAAGTGTGATTATATATTTTTTGCAGGTGTCCAAAAAAAGGAAAACAAATCCAAACAAAAGTCCATAAACTGTTACTTGTAGTGATAATGTTTCAAAAAGTGACAGAAAAGTGAATGAAAAATCCTGAAGCAAATAAAGTTTTGAAGTGTCTTTAAACAAAGTTCTTGAAGTGACTTGAAAAAATATCTTCCACCACACCACCTGTGTTCAGTGCTACCGCACCCTAAGGAAACGCACTCACCAGCAGTATATGCCTTGCACTCTCATGCTCGGCCAACTCGCTTAATAGCTCCACATGGGTCACAGATGGATCCAGACAGAATGTTAGATAATTGCACTCCACATATTAGGAAAAAAAGAGATGCTTCCAATAGTGAAGTAGAGTAAACCATTTATTTCAACAGCACACAAAATTCCTCAACCATTGTACTCACATCCTTCATATAAAAATAAGGCACTTCAGCATAATCTTTTCAACAGGAAAACAAGGACCCAGCAGTGGTGACCCGATATCTTATGGTCTCGGCGGACCCGGCGTTAATACCAATATGTCTCACCCTCCACGCTGTCTCCTTTCTCTTTCACTTCACACGGCACAGCACACCCAGTAACTGGAACGTTGAATGTTAAATGCTCCTCACAGTTGCCATGTAACCATACCCAGACATGTTTCACCGAAGTGGCTTAATCATTGGGGTTCACGCCATTGATTAAGCCACTTCGGTGAAACATGTCTGGGTGACAAACAGTGTTGGGAAGGGGCGGTGCATAAGTAGTAGACATGTGCATTCGTTTTCGTCCGAATGCATTTTCGTCCAAATTTTGGGTATTTTCATTATCGTTTTAACAAACGATAACGAACATGCAGCTAACGAACACCTGTGGTCGAATGTGCCTAACCTTAGCTCTATTAGTTCAAGATTATTCTACATAGAGAGAAAAGATTCGACATAGAGAGAAAAGATTTGACATTATAGAAACAATAGCAAAAAAGTCGAATGTGCCTAACCTAACTCTATTAGTCCAAGATTATTCGACATAGAGAGAAAATATTCAACGTGAAGATTCAACGAAGCAGTCGGTGCGAGCGGACATTTATGGTCAAATGCTCCGCCCATAGGCTATAGGAGAATTCTAATGTTGGTTGACTAGTAATAATAATTAATAAGTATAATTATTACTAGTGTCATACAATATTAGAATTCTACTATAGCTTGTAAGCGGAACATTCAACCGGAAATGTACGATTGCAGCGTCGTACAGTTTAGCTGCTCCGTCGATTCTTCTTAGAACATTAGACAGACACCATAAGCCTTCAATGACAGATTCGACCTTAATTATTTGGGATTTTCGGACGAATACATTTTTTAACGAAACAAAATAAGTAAAAACGAATTTCGGGAGTAACTAAATAAATGTATTTTTCGGACGAAAACAAAATTCCAAAACAAAATATTTCACTGTGCACATGTCTAATAAGTAGTGCTTACCCCGTAGGAGCCTCTGAATGTATTGGGTCTCCTATTCCTGTGCCCATGACTCTGCAAACAGCACCGCACACACTATCACACCTGACTAAGCAGAAAAGGTTAATTTCAGGTAGCTGTACCCTAATGGCTCAAGGTGCTTAGACAACAAGAATGACACAACAGATTACGTATTAGAAAAAAGAATACTGCAACTGGGTGAACAGAAAAAAAGTACACGGTAATGATTTAACAGAAAGTGAATGATACTGCAACAATTAAGCAATAGGAGTAATATGCTGCAGAAACAATAATTCTTATAAAACACAACCACCTTCTGAACCCTTTACTGGGAAACCCTAGGGGGAGATATACAGTAAATCGCCCCGGGACTTTAAATGAGGTGAATGCGGTTAGCCAACAATTGACAGAGTAAATGCATAAAAAAACTCAGTAAAAACATAAACAACATGAATCATAGCCAAGCCACTGAAATTATACATACAGTAAAAAAGGTCATTACAGGTATCATAGTATAAAATGTAAATTGCAAAGTACACAGGCATTACAAGTATCCCCACGCTCTTCGCAAAACCATGCTCGCGTCAACTGCTGCGTGTGAGTAATACAGGAAATAGGAAGTGACAAAACAATTGTGTTTTGTCACTTCCTATTTCCTGTTTCACTCACACGCAGCAGTTTCACTTCATTCAAGTTGGCATTATTAATGGATACTGGGAGATCTTTGGTGACACGCACCCCCATCCATGTCTGCTCCCTGTTTGTGCTCTGTTGGGTTGGTTTTCCTCTACCTCCTCTGTTTCCGAGCTGGACGCTCATTACTTGTCAGGGCTGGGCTCAGCCCTTCCTTCCTCTGAGCTGGCTGCTCAGCTGTCGGCTAATTCACAGCTCCTATCTCTCCACAGTGACTCACCTGTTGATGATATCCTGCTTGTCAGTTTTGCCTACTTAAGCCGTCCAGCCCAGTTGGTCTCTGTCTTCACCTTGGTCAACATCACAGAGACTATCTCCTGCATTCCTGTTAAAGACTTGCTTGGTTGACATTCCTTCTGGCTCCAGATCCTGCTTGCTGTTCCACTATGCTGATCTCTGGCTTCCTGACTTTCTGGCTTGTCTGACTATCTGTTCCGGTTACTGAACTTTGGCTATGTTTTGACTACAATTGTTCTATGTACTTTTATTATTAAACAAGTGTGAATTAACTTTACTTCGGTCTCCGTCTGATTCATGGTTTATGAAAATACTACCGCCCCTGGGTATTCAGAATTTAGTAGTCTGATCCAGGCTTTGATGTACTACACACACATCCATCCCTGATGAAGAGAGCATGGTCTTGCTTTTAATGCCTGTGTACTTTGCAATTTACATTTCATACCATGATACGTATAATGAAATGTTATACTGTATGTATCATTTCAGTGGCTTGGCTATGATTCATGTTGTTTATGTTTGCATGACAATTTTAATATATTTTGAGACTGCATTTACTCAATTGTTGGCTAACCGCATTTAACCTCCCCAGCCCCAGAAGGATTTGCCCCCTTCCTGATCAGGCCATTTTTTACAATACGGCACTGCATCACTTTAACTGACAATTGCGCGGTTGTGCGACGTTGTACCCAAACAAAATGTATGTCCTTTTTCCCCAATAGAGCTTTCTTTTGGTGGTATTTGATCGCCTCTGCGGTTTTTATATTTTGCGCTATAAACAAAAAAATAACAACAATTTAAAAAAAAAAAACACAATATTTTGGAGTTTTTGCTATAATAAATATCCCCCAAAAAATATATATTTTTTTTTCCTCAGTTTAGGCCGATATGTATTCTACATATTTTTGGTAAAATAATCGCAATAATCGTATATATTGATTGGTTTGCGCAAAAGTTATAGCGTCTATAAAATAGGGGATAGATTTATATCATTTTTATTATTATTTTTTTTTTTTTACTAGTAATGCTGGCGATCTGCGATTTTTATCAGGACTGCGACATTGCGGCGGACAGGTTGGACACTTTTGACACTATTTCAGGACCATTGACATTTATACAGCGATCAGAGCTAAACATAGCCATTGATTACTGTATAAATGTCACTGGCAGGGAAGGAGTTAACACTAGGGGGCGATCAAGGGGTTAACTGTGTTCCCTAGGTATGTTCTAACTGTAGGGGGGATGGGACTGACTAGAGGAGAGAGATTGGTGTTAATACTTGGTATGCACACACGATCTGTCTCCTCTCCCCTGAGACAACCGGGATTTGTGTGTTTACACACACAGATCCCAGTTCTCTGTCATAAGCGATCGCGGGTGCCCGGCAGTCATCGCGCCCACCAGGCATGTGCATCGGCTCCGGGGACACGCGGCGGGTGCATGCACGCACGCCTGCTGTGACATCTAAAAGGAGCAATGTACAGCTAAGGCGATTTGCGCAGCGATTTATAACTGCGGCGGCTGGTCGGCTAGTGGTTAAAGTCCCGGGGTGATTTCCTGTATTTTGTTGCATATATTGAGATGGAGGCGGTTTGCGGGTGACACCAGACCTTTTCCTTTTTTCTAGGGGGAGATATAGCACATTAACATTTCAGCAGTCAGTAATATACTACTCTATTTCTTTTGATGGCCACCTTAGTGGGGCCCATCCGTCATGGTGGAGCACTCAAGACAATGTCCCTTTAAGAACTGATGTAACACGATCATTGTGTTTCTTGTAGACAACAATGTCCATCTTTTATCTAGGTTTAATGCAGGGTTTGACAGTGGCCTATAACCACTCAATGTCAGCAAGGGATCTCTTTCTGCTCACTGGCAAAGTGTACTCCAGTCAGTGTCCTCATCGACCAGCTCCTCAATAAGGCAGCAGGCTTAACCAACATTCCTGACGTCCTCAAATGTTCTGGCTGTCATTTTGTTTCTCTTACGCCCAGGTGCAGCTTTTCTTTGCCAGTCTTTGCCAGTCTTCTTTCCTCTCTTCTGTCCAGGACCACAATTACAACATTCCCCTCCCTCTCCACCACAGTGCAGCTGGGAGTTGACGTTCAAGAACAGCTGTAGTACAGGCTAAGTCCCTTTGGGGACTACATCTCCTACAGTCCTCCACATTTCTCCTCCAGCAGTCCTCTCTCTAGCAGTCTGAAAGCTCAGTTCATTCCTTAGTGCAGGGGTGTCAAACTCAATTTCATCGTGGGCCGCATCAGCATTATGATTGTCCTCAAAAGGGCCGGTTGTCACTGTAAGATTAGATGTCCAGCGTATCCCCTCCCCTTACATTGGATGTTAAGAGCCACCCCGCCGTCAGAAGTTGAGTCCTCTACTCTCCCTAACATCACAGTGCACCCCTTTTCTTATGCTGCTGCTGGGAAGAAGCTGGATACATTGCTTGAAAGCAGAAAGTAGGGGTCTGGAGGAGGACCAGAGGAGGGCTGGAGCTCTCCTGCAACTGCAGGAAAGGTGCGAGAGCCACATGAAATGGCCTGGAGGGCCGGATTCAGCCCGCAGGCCTTGTGTTTGACACCTATGCCTTAGTGGATGGATAGGGGCCCAACACTGGCTGTCCTTTGTTCTACAATAGAAATCTCCTCCTGTGACTTTGCCTGTGTACATATCTTCTCTATTCCAAAACACAAAATCCTTTCTACAAGCATGAACAAAAGCAGCCATAGAAACCGTGAACTTATAGTCAGGTTCATGTGGCTGCTCCCCTCCTGACGGATCTGGGAAACTTGGCAGGGGAACTTGGGAGTAAACTATGAGGCAATCAGTGAAGCAGAAAAATAAAAAACTGTAGATCTGTCCCGACTAGGCCCCCCTCTACCCCATAGTGATGGTGTGGGCCACTATGGAGGTAGTTCTGCCACTGTCCAAAGCAATACATTACCATTACTGTAATTCCCTTTGTTGATAGGCAAAAATATTAAACCGTATATGCCATTTTTTGTGTAGTTTATTCTTTAATTGGCCAAGCATGGCACATAGAATGCGGGATGTGTTAGTTAACACTGCAAGCTGCGATTCATTTTAGCTACGGAGGCACGCTTCTGAGCAGCTGTATTTATTGGAAATGTAAACCAATGTTTTGCTGTGAATAAAAGAAGATCTGGATGGATGGACAGAGATTAGCCTTTTTTTTATACAGTAACACTTTATGGTTCAGCATGTTCTTTCTCATTCAACTACAGTTTTAATTATCCAACAAATACAATGGCAGGAAGCACAATAAAATGGTTTATTTGCTTTTGTAGCCCTGTTTATTTTCTTTTGCAAGGAGAGAATGATAATTATATATCTCGTGTCCTTCCCTCTTTTGAGAAGGACAGTACACCCAAAGTATGCAGTATGTGCAATGTAGTATTGGTTTATAACAGCTACAGCAGAGATGGGCAGATGTGATGGACAGATGGGTGGACTATTAAAACCAAATATATTATTAGCAGCTTTTCTATAGCTTGAATGTCAGCCAACAGAATACGCACTTGCCAACGCAGCCCTGTAAAGCACCCCCAGAGAGTTAGGAATATGAATTGTATGCTGTTGTAGCACATGAATCAACGGCATGTCGATATGCATCTGGAACATCCCTCTGTGTTATATATAGATTTATTACTTCTCTGGTAGAAAACAACAGGCGGACAACTGCGTAAAACATTATTAGAATGTTTCTAACAGCACCTGTAGTTTCTATAGAGCATCTAATAAACTGGTGAGCTTGGATGACTCACAAAAATTCTGAGATTTATAATGGATTATGTGTTTGATGCAGAATACAAAATAAAGCTATGCAATAGTAGAATCCGGCAAAAACATTTGTGTGTGATCATCTGTTAAGCCTGTTGCTCTGTTTTATTTTGGATGTATCGTTTGCCATAAAGAATGTGGTCCAGCTCAGGATGCAGAAATAGAACCTGATTCAATGCATTGGTGGCATCCTGGCACTAAAATGCACAGGAATCAGAGTCAAAATGCTTCTTAACTACTTGCCGACCGTATACCCTAGGTATCCAGTGGCAAGGCGGCTCGGCTGTGCCAGATCACATACTAGGCTGATACTTCCAGGTAGGGGGTGCGTGCACGTGCCGCTGGCGACCCAACCGTGCTGTGATTAAACACAGCAGATGTTGATCACCAGGTGCCAGCCAATGGATTTCCACAGACACCCTGCGATTGTCATGAATTCACACAGAACAGGGCTCTGCCTATGTAAACAATATGCATATGCTCTTTTGTAGCATTTTATATGTGTTTCCAGTGCATTTTCTGGTTGTCTGCACCTGTAAAAAATGCAAAAGGTGGTGCGTTATTAGTGTGTTTTTGATACATTATTTCCATGTTTTCCATTCACTTCAATGGAGAGCTATGTTTTTGGTGTGGTTTTGAAAACCGCACCAAGAATGCGGCATGCAGGACTTTTCAAAATGTACCTCACCTGCAGTGCAGTGGTATGAAGAGTCCTATAGGATAAGATAAAAATGCAGAAAAAAAGACGGCAGTGTGAAATTGCCCTAAGGTCCCAGAACTGATCCCTCTTCCGTAATATTCTAAAGCGTGTGCAGGCACATCATGGTATTACTTTTTAGACCAATTTTGCATTCGAACCCTTTTGCGCCTATGGGTAAAACAGATGTTAATGCCTAAGCCCAATTTTGCAACTTTGACATGTGTTAGTAAAACCGCACATATCATCACAACTACTTTTTACATCTAAATGGATTTTATACATAGTTTTTTTAAGGACAAATTAGGCTTTCATTAGGTTGTAAATGGTAATGTATATCTCCTGATTTTTTTTTTCATTATCAAAGGAAAACTGGGCCAATATAGTAAAAATTATTATTATTTTTTTAATTTAGCTGTAATTCTTTTCTTATTACTATAACCTACCACCAAAGTACAACCCAAATTAAATTCTCCTGCTCCAGACAATCGCAGCAATACCACATATGTGTATGCTAGTTGTTGTATGTACCATAGAAGGGCCCAGAAATATTGAACATTTTGTTTTTTTTATTTTTTTATCCTACCTAAAAGGAACTGACATGGACACTAATGCCGCGTTCACACGAGCGGACTATCCAACGGGATTGTCCGCTGGACTAGAGTCTGCCGGACAATCCGCCTGTGTGTGGGCTCCGGCGGACTTTTTCTCTAAGAAATTTGGACTTAAAATTGTCCCACAATCCGGCCGTCTGTGCGCTAGTCCGCGTGACTTTTGAAATTAAAGGACTTGCCCCACACACGGAGTAAAGTCTGTTCATTTTGAACGTGACTCCAGGTTAGACGGGACTAGCGAAGAAAGTCAATGCCGCTGCCTCGATGGGCGAGATTGACACCTCGCTAGCCCCGTCACCTGGTATGGATTTAAAGGGGAATCCCTATGCCGAAAAAACGGTGTGCCCCCCCCCCCCCAAAACCATATCAGACCCTTATCCGAGCACGCAACACGGCCGGTCAGGAAAGGGGGTGGGGACGAGCGAGCCCCCCCCTCCTGAGCCATACCAGGCCACGTGCCCTCAACATGGGGGGTGCCTTGGGGAAAGGGGGACTCTGGCCGTTGGTTGTCGGGGCCTGCGGGCGGTGGGCTTATCGTAATCCGGGAGCCCCATTCAATAAGGGGGCCCCCAGATACCGGCCCCCCACCCTATGTGAATAAGTATGGGGTACGATGCACCCCTTCCCATTCACCTAAGGGAAAAAAGTGTAAATAAAAAAACACAACACAAGTTTTTAAAATACTTTATTACACAGCTCCGGGGGTGTTCTTCTGTCTTGGGGGTTCTTTTTGCCGGACTCCTCTGCTATCTTCTGCTAGCTTGTCCCGCTCTTCTGTTCTTCTTGCCGGGCCTCCGCTTTCTTCTTACAGCTCTTTAACTAGCTGTGGCCCACACTTCTGTCGCCGTCGCTGCCTTCTGCTTCTGCTTCTTCTTTCTTCATCCGATGTTGACACAACGCTGTCTCTTCTTCTAATGGCCCAGACGTGCAGTTATATAGGAACAATGGGCGGGCCACCGGTTCATGTCATATGGTGACCCCACCCCTTATGATGTCACAGTCCCAGCATCCTCCAACATCGGATGAAGAAAGAAGAAGCAGAAGCAGAAGGCAGCGACAGCGACAGAAGCCCGGGCCACCGCTAGTAAAAGAGCTGCAAGAAGATAGCGGAGGCCCGGCAAGAAGAACAGAAGAGCAGGACAAGACCCCCGAAGTCTGAACAAGACCCCCAGACAGTGGCTTGACCAGAATATTTGTATGCCTAAGACACGACGATTAGAATTTCTTCCATTTATTAGACAACGATGTCAACCATAAATTTTATAACATACAACGTTAAAGGGCTTAATACACCCAATAAATCGCCATAAAATTCTGAGGGAACTAAGACAGCACAAAGTGGATGTGGCCTATTTACAGGAGACGCATATTTCACACGAATCAAACATTAAGCTCTACTCTAAAGATTTCCCTAATTGGTATTATGGGGACACAGTTACCACAAGAAGCAGAGGAGTAGCTATAGGGTTTGCCAAAAAAATAAGATTTTGTTTGGAGAAGAGTGTGTCTGACCCCGAGGGAAGATACCTCTTCTTGAAGGGCAAACTGGGAGAAATGGAAGTCACTCTGGCTAACATATACGCCCCCAATAGTAATCCCGGGATATATTTAATTAAAATTCTGGGAAAATTAACAGAGTTCAAAAAAGGAGCACTGATTTTGATGGGAGACATGAATTTCTGCTTGGACCCACAAAGGGATAGTACGTCCCGTGCGTAGGGGATTAGTAACGTGCAATTAAGAAGAGTCAAACAAAAATTGTTCGAATATCAACTGACAGATGTCTGGAGAAGTCAACACTCCAAAGACAAAGACTACTCGTTCTACTCCCCTGTCCACGGGACGTACTCCAGAATCGACTATATTTTTCTGGAACATAGATTACTGGATAAGGTACTTGAATCGGGATAATTTCATTATCAGACCACGCCCCGGTCCGGATGAAAATACAAATAGTAGGAGACCGGAAGGTATCCCCCAGGTGGCGATTGAATGACGAGATAATAGGAGATGTCGAAGAAGCTGAGAAAATAGGTAAAGAGCTGGAACAATATTTTAGGACGAACGACACAGTGGGAATCTCTGGGCAGACCCTTTGGGAGGCCCACAAGGCCTACATAAGAGGGATCCTGATTGCGGCGGGAGCAAAAAAAAGAAACGATAGGGCCAGAAAAATTAACAAAGTCACGGAGGAAATATTTAACTTAGAACAAAAACACAAAAAGTCTCCGAACCATGATAGAACACTATACCAAGAAATAATAATCAAAAGAGATGAACTCAAAACACTAATGGAACAAGAAACTAAAAAAAACTTTTATCACCTTGCCAGGGAAAAATACTTCGGGAGTAATAAATCCCTGAAGAATTTAGCAAAAATGTTACAGAAGAAAAAAACTATAAATTTTATTGAGAAAATACAGACGGACAATGGGGCTTTAGAATATACCACAAAGGGGATTGCACAAACATTTAAGAACTATTATGAAGAATTATACGCAGTTGAGCACGAACAGGGATGGGAGGAAAAGGAAAAAAACAGGAAAACTAAGGATTTCTTAAGTCAAGCGGGCATAGTAAAGATGACAGAGAGTGACCAAGACTCGTTGGAGGGACCAATTTTAGAGGAGGAGATAATTAGGGCTTTGGCCGAATCCAAGAATGGGAAAAGCCCAGGGCCAGATGGGTTCACGGTCTTCTATTACAAAAAGTTCCAGAAGATTTTGATCCCTTGGCTATGTAGGTACTTAAACGGCCTAGGAACAGAATACCAAATGAGCAAAGAGGCTTTATTAGCTTCAATCACGGTCATAAAAAAAGACGGCAAAGATGGAGCGTGTTGCTCCAATTATCGGCCAATCTCTCTGCTCAATGCGGATACCAAACTTTTTTCTAAAATCCTCGCAAGTAGAATGAAAACCCTTATGAACAAATTGGTGCACCCAGATCAAGCCGGATTTGTCCCTGGGAGGGAAGGAAGGGACAACGGGGTTCGAACCCTGCTCCTGCTCCTACAAGAGAAGGAGAAGAAGAGCCCCAGTGTACTCCTATCAACAGATGCCCAAAAAGCATTTGATAGGGTGGACTGGTCCTTTATGTTCAGGATATTAGAGGAGCTGGGTTTTGGTCCAAATATGCTCCGGCGGATCAGGACGCTGTATTACCATCCTACAGCGACAATCAAGATCAATGGCACAGATCCCCCCCATCGAAATGAGAAATGGGACAAGACAGGGATGCCCATTGTCCCCCCTTCTGTTTGTCCTCTCTCAGGGAACTGCTGGAGAGGATGTAGAGATTTAGGCACAATGACACATATCTGGTGGAGTTGCCCTAAAATTAGGGCATTCTGGGGGAAGGTTTTGCACCATGTAAGAGAAATAACAAATACAGAAGTACCAGATGAACCGTGGAAAATTTTATTCCACGGTACAAAAGACGGAATTAAAAAATATCAAGGATCATTAATCCCACATCTCCTAAATGCTGCAAAGAAATTAATTCCTAAGAAATGGCAAGAGGCGGAAATTCCAACAATCTGGGAATGGATAGACGAAGTGGAAGGTATTTATAGCATGAATGAATGAATGAATGAATGAATAATTTGTACAGCGCTAACAATGCGAACTGAATCGCCTCAAGGCGCTGGAAAGGGGAATTGAGGGGATAGGCAGTACAGAGGATGGCAAAAGAGATAAGTGGCAGGAATGGAGGATATTTAAAAAGACATGGAGTTACATGGAACAACTAAGATCCTAAGAATCAGGGAGGGACATTGGATAATGAGGAGAAAATAAATAAAAAATTTAAATTCTTGGAAAAGAAGCATATACCGGTCAAGCCTGGGCGGGGGTTGGCGGGGAGGGGGGTGGGTTCAAAGGACGGTTTATAAGGGAATAAGGGAGTATGGAAGTATCAGATGGGTTATGTGTTTATTATGTTTAAACTGAGGAATTAAAAAAAAAAAAAAAAAACATAGCAGATAAATACAAGCTACAATGATGTGAATACGCAATGAGACAATTACGATCAGGAAGTTGATTTGAAGTCTCCCGAAAATTTCGCTGAAGTGGCAAAAAAAATAAAAAAAGACCCCCAGACAGCGGCGGCGACGAAGGAGAAAGCAGGGCTTTGTAAACAAAGCATTTCCCCGTTCTGCCTAGTAACAGGAAAGAGATCACAGCTCTCTGTCATCGGGAGCAGTGATCGCTGTCATGTGAGGTGTAACCACTCCCCCCACAGTTAGACTCACTCCCTAGGACACACTTAACCCCTTCACCGCCCCCTAGTGGTTAACCCCTTCCCTGCCAGTATCATTTACACAGTAATCAGTGCATGTTCATAGCACTGATCGCTGTATAAATGACAATGGTCTCAAAATAGTGTCAAAAGTGTCCGATCTGTCTGCCATAATGTCACAGTCCCGATAAAAACTGCAGATCGCCGCCATTACTAATAAAAAAAAAATAATAATAAAAATGCTATAAATCTATCCCCTATTTTGTAGACGCTATAAATTTTGCACAAACCAATGTAGAAGAATACATATCGGCCTAAACTGAGGAAAACAATTTTTTTTTATATATATTTTTGGGGATATTTATTATAGCAAAAAGTCAAAAATAATGCAATTTTTTCAAAATTGTCACAATTTTTTTTTTATAGCGCAAAAAATAAAAAGTGCATAGGCAATCAAATACCACCAAAAGAAAGCTCTATTTGTGGGAAAAAAGGACGTCAATTTTGTTTGGGTACAACGTCGCACGACCACGCAATTGTCAGTTAAAACAACGCAGTGCCGAATCGAAAAAGTGCTCTGGTCAGAAAGGGGGTAAAATCTTTCGGGGCTGAGGTGGTTAATAAATCACATTATTTTATATCATATTTACACCTTGTGTTCTCTGTGCAAGTCCATACATTTCCATACATTTCTGTTCACGCCTGTTTTACAGGATACCAGCACTTTGTATTCCTGACACAAGACAAGGAAAGAGAAATATCACCACCAACTAATTGTAGTTGTTTATTAACGCTCATAAAAACAAGATGTTGTGCACTCACAGAGTGTGATACAAAAAAACAGCATGTAATGCAATTCCACTAGATGCCAGCCTTTCCCCAGCCCAGGCACTTCACCATGCAAATAGCCTCTTACCAGGAAACAGAAGGGTGGCTGTGGACCACATGGAGATCATCAGGGTGGAAGCAGTGCACCAAAATGGCATGATGACATCAGAGAAGGTGTGGCAACATATTTCTGGGCATTTCTGTTATTTTCTCAAGCCTGCCTAACACAGACTTCAGAATAAAAAAGGCTCCAGGCACCATTTTGGAGGAGATAAAACTGTCACCGCCATATTGGTGGAAATCAAATTCAGGGCACCATATTAACAATTATAAATTAACAGGTATTACAGGTAATTAACAGGACCATCTGGTGTCCTAGCAAACAATCACCTGCTGGTTACCTTGAAAAGGTTAACTGAGGCAGCTCCTGCTCCCACCCTCCATCCAGTACTGTGCTGCTCCCCCCCACCCCTCGGTCTCTGCTCCGACATGAAGATGAGAGCGGTGGAGGCTGAAGGGAAGGACCCGCAAAGCAGGAACGTGTTTCGTGATCTATTCGTCAGCTGCCCATGGTCGATGAGTAGATTGTGATCTTCAGGTTGATGACACTCCCTAAAGACTGCTACAATCTAGCCATACCTGTTCTGCAAGCTACTTTATGGTTCCCAGCCATGAATTTATGGACTGTTTCACTCCTGCTGCCAAATCTGAGTGAAAAGAGACTGTGTCTCTGCTGCCTAGAGAGTTGTCCTCTATAGCCAATTATGTTCAAGTGTTTTGGAGTATTCCACACCACCCTGAATCTCCTCCCCAGTTCCTTTTAGAAATAAAATACAGAAAAAAAAACTAGATTGATCAATGAGCCAGAGTGAATGGACTGTTGCTGTGGGCCTGGCTGCCTCTATGATGTAGTGAAAAAAACTGTTAATCTAGGTTGGCTCGTGTGGGTGGTACAGCTACATTAACTTGACATATTCAGCTCCAGTTAATTCATTTCATAGTGGTTCAGGTTCAGTGTCCAAACTTCTTTAAAGTTTGCTGAACAACTCTCAAATATAACCCAGGGCAGTTTGTCTCCTTACTCAACATATACAGTACTCTTATGCCACGTACACACAATCGGAATTCTCGTCGGAAAAAAACTCTGACGTTTTTTCAGACGGAATTCCGCTCAAGCTGTGTTGCCTACACACGATCACACCAAATTCCAACGGTCAATAACACAGCGGCATAGAAAACGTTCGACAGCACTATAAAAGGGAAGTTTAATGCTTCCGAGGATGCGTCTAATTGTTTCCGAGCATGCGTCGGAATTTTGCGTGTCGGAATTTCATACACACGATCGGGAAATCCGATAGAAAGGTTTTACGTCGGAAAAATTGAGAACAGGTTCTCAAATCAAAGTCCATCGGAAATTCCGACAGAAAAAGACCGTTGGGCATACACACGGTCAGAAAAGCCGATGAAAAGCTCCCATCGGACTGTTTCCATCGGAAATTCTGACCGTGTGTCAGCGTATAAGAAGAGTGGAAGAGCATGCACCAAAGAAGAGCAGACAGAAAGTGAGGCAACAAAGAGAACTGCCTATAGGAGATAAGAGACCCTTCTTGTTATCTCTGAAATTACACAATTTTATATTGTTTTATTGTACAGCAGCATAATATTTCTATTAGTTTGTAGTTCTTACTACTCTGACACAAATAAAACAGTAAGTACCATTTAAACAATTCAGTACTTGTCCAGATGCTCTTCAAAATAAGTATTTAATTACCAAGCCTACAAAACCTTTATTTATAGGGGCGGTAACATACTCAATTGTAATTGCAGAATATACAAACAGACAACCACAAAAAAAAAACAGAAGGAAAAACAATGAATCACTTTGAGGATTTTAGCTCAGTAGAAAAAATAGCTCTTTATTCTGTAACATCATTTTGTACTTAAAAATGTAATTGCATCAAGTTATTCCTTTTTTTATAAATTATTCATATTTTACATTTGTGAGGTTGTTGCAAAAACATACGGTGACTTCTCAAATGTCGGGGATGCTACCTAGAATGTCCAGTTTCAATATTTTCTGCAACTCCCTAGTGGGTTCTTTATAGTGTACAGTGCCTTGAAAAAGTATTCCTGCCCCTTGAAATTTTCCACATTTTGTCATGTTACAACCAAAAACGTAAATGTATTTTATTGGGATTTTATGTGATAGACCAACACGAAGTGGCACATAATTGTGAAGTAGAAGGAAAATGATAAATGGTTTTCAATGGCCGGGAATGGGAGGACAACATATGACGTCCACCCAGGATGGGTGATCCATCTTGTGGACGTCATATGACAGTGGGCGGGGTTGAAGTGGTTAAAGGTATATTTCATTTTTATTGTGTCACTTTAAGCATCATTAAAATCACTCCTTCTGAAAAAATGGTGCATCGATACAGTCCCCTGGGGCATTATCCACGTCCCCATACACTTTTTATGGCGATAACTTGCATATAAGCCTTTAAAATGAGGACTTTTGATTTTTTCATGTTCGTGTCCCATAGACTTTAATAGTCGCAAGAACTTTTTGCCTGTTCGAGATGTTCTGGTGCGAACTGAACCGGGGGGTGTTCGGCCCATTCATTTAATATTACCTTTATGAACCTACAAAGCACACAAAAATTGTACGTAAATACTATGACTTTCTTCATTGTTGAATATTCGAAACAAGGAATGTAAAATGTTTGTACTTATCGATAATGTATGCTTTACTGGTAAAGTCTTAAAGAGGAACTGCAGTCTGCTCACATAATTTGTAATAAAAACATCTTTGTCATTCTGAAGCTTCCCTCCAACCACTTTGCATATTATTTTATATATACTGTGATTCTGTCCAATATGCTGCACAAATCTCCCTCCACTGAGTCTGGCTGCATCCATTTTAACTGTGGGCAGCTGAAGCTGCTACCTCTTCACTTCCTGGATTTACACAGACACAGAGGCACACCACCTCTTCAGCTCTGCAGCTCTCATTGGCCCTTTTATGACTCACCCCCCTCCCTTCCTGGCAAACTCTCACGAGAGTGAGAGAGAGAGAGAGAGCTGTGCATGATGGCATTAACATAGGCTAATGACCAGACAAGAAAGAGGAAGTGGGCTGTATAAGGTATTTACTGGCAGAAAAAAAAATGTTTTACTATCCAAAGTTAAAACAACAAGGGCAGAAGATTTAATAGATGGAAAGTTGAAAAAATGACTGAAGGTCCGCTTTAATGAATGCAAAACAGCTTTACCCACATGGACAGTTACCTGTCTAGCCCAGCCAAAAGGCAACAGAGATATTAAGACATTAAACCAAAAATGAAACATTAACTATATTGCAGCTTACCAATTCTTTGTGATGGCTGCATTTGTTTTCTTTTTTAGACTTCTGGGTTTTATTTTCACCTAGTGATCCAGCCACTAAGTCTGCTGATTTTCAACAAAACAAGCTCTTATGCAAATGTATGAGTTAAGGATGTTGAGAAAAAACATTTGCCACTGACAGGTGTGCTTACAATGATCAGCTTTTATTTATTCATAAAAAACTTTTATCCAAAAAGAAAAAAAAAACAGTTTGCTTTAAGAGCTTAAGTAACCACAGTGTGAGCTGGAGTTTGACTTTAATTTGCTAGTGTATCTAAATCTGCTAGTACAGCTAACATTCTTCTCCCCCCAGATTAATAATGATACTGTCTGCTATACCCCCTATGCTCCTTCATCCAGAGTGGGGCGGCACGTTAATACAGGAAGTGTGCATTGGACAGATCACCAGGAGAAAACAGAGGGGAAGAAGCCTAAACGAATGCAGCCGCCACATCTAAGGATTGGTAAGCTATAATATATTACATTTATGGTTGTGGGTTTATTATCACTTTAAGTATGTTCCCCTTTACTACGATTGTGTTCCTAGAGCTGAATGCATATTCTAGGATGGCTCCTATGTGCTTTAAAATATGTGGATAGATAGATAGATAGATAGATAGATAGATAGATAGATAGATAGATAGATAGATAGATAGATAGATAGATAGATAGATAGATAGATAGAATAATTTTAAGAAATAATTACACATAAGTACAGTAACAATAATATATTTTTATTTTATTTTTTTTTATTTTTTTTTTTTTCCACTTCAGAAAGAATATTTGTAGGTGAGTGTCAGCTATGCCCGCATCTCCATCCCTCCAATTTGTCTTAGCATCATTAGTGGATTATTTCATTCTCGCCCTTTTTTTTTTTTTTTCCCCCCCCCCCTGGAGTTGGGGGGATCGAGGTCCTGAGTCGGGCAAAAAAAAAAGAAATTTACAAAGCCCAAGAATACATGTATACATCCGTGATCCCACCCAGCCTCTGCTCCCCCTCCACTTCCTTTATCCTAAATCCTGTTCCATCACTCTTCCAATTAGCCCCCCTGGGGGTTTTTATTTTTATTTCCTCCCCCCCCTCCCCCCTATCCCTCCCATACCCCCACCCTCCCCATCCCCGTCCGCTGTTTTGTTATTAAAAGGTGGTCCTTTCACCCCAGTGTCTTCTCTGCCCTTGGGGTCAGCCTTTCCATGGCTACAACTCTTTTCGGCTTCACCCCCCAGGGATCCTCAGTTGTCATGGCTGCACTCGCAGAGCCTCCCTGTAGCTCCAAGATCTCTTGAATTTTCTCCAGCTCTCCCATCTAGCCCTCGTGGCCTCTCTGTCCTCCTCCCCCGTGTACAACACACATTCCATCATGTAGGTGGACTCCACTGCGTCAACCCATTCCCATAAAGGTGGGCTTTCCTTGTCTTTCCACCTCCTTGGAATTACCTTTTTGGCCGCATTAAGCAGATGGGGTATCAATGAGCCTTTATATTGTTTAATTTCTTTGGGTGTAGCGTGCATAAGTACCACCCAAGGGTCATTTTTTACCTCAATTGTTGTTATTTCTTTTATGTATTTTAGGATAGTCTCCCAGAATTTTTTGATTTTAGGACACCCCCACCATAAATGACCCATTGTGCCCCTTTGATCACACCCCCTCCAACAATTCGCCGATGTATCCGCCTGGAAATTGCTGACCCTGTCTGGGGTTCTATACCACCTAGCCATGCACTTAAAGTTTGTTTCTGCAGTTCTCACATCTACCGCTGACCCATGTGCTAATTTTAAAATTTTCTTACTTGTGCTTATTTCTAATTGTGTTCCTAATTCGCTTTCCCATTTGGTAAGGTATGACGGCATCTCCGGTCTATCTCTTTCTAGTAACAGTTTATATATTCTGGATATTCTTTTTTTTGAACATTCTGCCATAAAGATTTTCTCTAATTTTGTTAAATCCTTAGCCTCCCTTAATGGGCTAGGAAGAGAGCCCACAAAATGGGTCAGCTGGCGATGCCGCCATCCATCAATGGAGAAAGCCTCATTATTCTGTAACTCGTGCAATGTCATAACCTTCCCCTTACTAATAACTTCCCCTAATCTCGTGCAGTCCATTCTGATCCAATCACCTCCTATTTCCTTTAACCCTGGCGGGAAAAAAGGATTTTCTTTAAGTGCTATAAGTGGCGAATTATAATTTTTGTTGAATATTTTATATATTTTGTCCCAAATTTTCAAAGTCAATAATAAAGACAATAATATATTTTTATGTGTGTCACATTTGTATTAATTATATTTAAAAAAAAAATCAGAATAAAAAAGTTCTTTTATGAAATAAAATAAAAAAAATCTGTTCTTTTAAGATATGCTACCGCATGTTTCAAGATACAAGGAAGCTGTGAAACCCATTTAGATGAAGAAAAAAGATAAATTAAAAAGGACTCCAAGGAGCTTGAGATCCACTTTACTTTATCAACTCTCACTAGAAGGACACAACAGGGCTACTTTTTCATAGAAACTTTTTTTCTGAATGATTTTTTAGCTAACTGTTCAAACCCTGCAGATTTTTCTTTTGCCATCATTACCTTGTAATTCAATTAAAACAACCGCAGCTGCTTATATCCTCTTTTGTGTGTTAAATGAATTATTAGGAATGTTTGTGTTAAAGTAATTTTAAAGGTTCGGCTTTTTAAACATGTCATACTTGCCTGCTCTGTGCAATGGTTTGCACAGAGCAGCCCTGATCCTCTTCTTCTTGGGTCCCCTAATGGCGTTTCTTGCTCCTCCCCCTTGACTAGTGCCCCCAATAGCAAGCCGCTTCTGAACCCTGCTTTCCATAACACACTCCTTATAAAGGGCGTTTGACACCAAACGCATGCGTGTTCTGACGTGCGCCAATGCGCATCCATGCGCACTCATTATGCACCAGTGCGATATCCTGTGGCCATTCAAAGTACTGGCTGGGATGCCAGATCTTCGAGCACCTCTGCGGATAGTGCCCTGACAGGTGCATAATGGTGAAAAAAAAATTTATATACTCACGCTGGAAGTGAGTGTAAACAATATTTACCAGTGACGCACAAAGTGCCACGCATGCTCGGAATCAAGCAGAAGAGCAGCACTGGCTATTGAACTTCATTTATCTCGGCTCGCTGCATGTTGTATGTCACAGCGTTCTATGCAAGACAAGTTTAAGCCAACATCCGTCGGAAAAAAAATCATGGGATTTTGTTGTCGGAATGTCCGATCGTGTGTACGCGGCATTAGATGGTGCTGTATCCTTCAAGGACGGGCTTGAGAACTCAAGAACTCAAGAGAATTTATGGACTAGCTGGTATGGCTTGCAAACCTGCCTTGGCCCTCGCAGCCATGTCCAAGGCTATGGAAGCCTGGACAGAGAATGTGTACTCAGAGGAGTCTCAGAAGAACTGGCCAGAGGCTCGACAGTCCAGGAATTGAAGCTGGCAACGGCTTTCCTGGGGAAGGCTTTGATCAATCTTATCCACCTGCTGGCCCAGACTATGCTATCCTCGGTCATGGCTAAGCAAGCCTTATGGTTGCGCCCTTGGCTCGCTTATCTATCATTTAAGCAGGCCTGGTGTAGGATTCCCTTTGAAGGGCCCTCGTTGTTTGGTAACAGGCTGGATAGCGCTATAGCCCGAGCCACGGGCGGGAAGTCGTGCTTCCTACCCCAGGATAGGAGTCTGTTTGGTTAGAAGAAACCCCAGTGCAGAAGACGCGGTAATGAGCGTTCAAGAGAGGCACACTCCTACAGGCCCGTTCGGGATTTCAGAATAAATTGGAGCAGAGGTCAGACATCCTTCCAAAAATCTGCTAAAAGCCAGGCGTCCAGTGGACGAGAGCTGGCTAAGTCATTTTGAGATTGGTCCCACCCAGGCGGGTCGGGTGGGGGCGCTCCTGCTTCTCTTCCTGCACGTCTGGGTGGCCTCAATCTCGGATTACTGGACCATCAAGACGGTCCCCACAGGCCAAACATGGTGCTTCTTCAGTACCCCTCCCCCAACATTTATTTCCTCCCTGCTACCACGGTCAGAATAAAAGAAGCAGGTGTTACTGTCCTACGTAGGTTCACTGATAGTACAGGGATCCGTGGTGCATGTTCCAATAAACAAAGAGTTTCAAGGGGTGTAC
The DNA here is from genome assembly GCA_028564925.1 of Lithobates sylvaticus. Classification (NCBI taxonomy): domain Eukaryota; kingdom Metazoa; phylum Chordata; class Amphibia; order Anura; family Ranidae; genus Lithobates; species Lithobates sylvaticus. The sequence continues at coordinate 132,574,353 of CM053038.1, forward strand.
TCCCCTCTCTTCCTTGTACAGAAGAAAAACAGTTCATGGCGCCCCATGATAGACTTAACTTAACAAGTTTATAATATCCGAAAGATTCAAAATGGAGACTTTGTCTACCATCCAACAAGCAGTGCAGCCAGGCGACTGGCTAATCTCAATTGATTTGAAAGATGCCTATTTTCACGTGCCTGTGGCAGAAGAATTCCACAAATACCTCCGGTTCAGAGCCGGGCAAGAACATCTACAGTTCATCTGCCTCCCTTTTGGACTGACAACCTCACTCAAGTCTTTTCGAAAGTTCTTCTGGCTGTGGTGGCCCTCATCAGAACAAAATGGATACGCTTGTACCACTATCTCGATGACACCCTATTACTGTCCCAGGACAAAGAGCGGCTGTTGATTCCCAGGAAGCAAGTTATTTCTATACTGTCCGAAATTGGGTGGCTCCTATACTTGGAAAAAATTCATCTAGAACCAGCCCAGCGCCTAGTGAAATAAGGGGCCCAGTTCAACACGATGGAAAACACCATCTCTCTCCCACTGGACAAGATCCCAATCAGCCAAGAGATGATTGGCTCAAACGTCCTGGAACTACGGGCAGCCTGGTGTGCCATCCAATCTTTCACTCATCTCCTCAAAGGGGAGGAAGTAACAGAAAGAACTCTGGATAGCCGCACACCGGAAAGAATTAATTTATTGTGCTTTTTATTCCAAAAACGAAGATCACATCAAATAATCCACAACAAAGGGTGCTACAAAAACTGACACATTTCACACATACCTATGAGTAAGCACTGAAGTCAGTGTCAAACGTGTCAGCATTTTTCCAGAATCCAGAGATTCAGTGATCAGAGCAGCTTGGATCGGAGGGGAGAATGGGACAGCCGACGTCACAGACTGACATGTACAGCTCTGACATGGAGGGTGAGTAGACTGTTTGTTTTTAAGCATTTATTTTATTAAAAACTTCTGCACCAGCAGCTGCCTGTCGCCTCTCTCTCCTTAAGTTTTGACCCTTCTGTGTTTGCCACCCCTCCTGTGTATTCGCCACCCCCTCTTGTGTATTTGCCACCCCCTCCTGTGTATTTGCCACACACTCCTGTGTATTTGCATGCCCCTCCTGTGTAATTGCCCCCCCTTCCTCTGTAATTGCCCCCCTCTCTGTAATTTCCCCTCTACTCTAATTGCCCCCCCCCCAATCTCTGTAATTGTCCCCCCTCCTTTGTAATTGCTCTCCACGCCTGCCGCTCTGAACCCCCTGCGTTCCAGGCCTCCCTGTATGCTGGGGCCCCTTGATACCCCCTGTCGGCTGCCATGGGGGTATTGGAGGGAGGAGGATGTGTGCTGGTAGGGTAAGAAGATTTGTAATAGAAGGGAATGGGGATAATGGCACCCCAATCACAAAGCAAAACTTCTTTTGGGTGACCGGCATCCCACAATTCTGTTTACGTGATTTTGCTGCAATTTGTTTGACGACAATCGCTGCAAAATCGCACCGCGGTTGGGGTACCATGCCTTGCGCCGCTAAACTGTTTGGGTTTGGCTTGAAGAAAAGGTGGCAACCCTACCTTTCACATCAGCACAGCTCAATGGGGTTTTTAAATATATTAAATGTGAGTGCAATGTGATGAGTTTTTAGTTGCACAACTCTATTATTCCCTACATGCATATGAGGTGCTCTTTGAAAATTCCAGATGGAAGTTGTGGCTTTATTGATCAGCATTCATTCATTTTAAACAGTAAAAAAGGGAGGACAGACCATATTGGCCCCATAAAGAATGAGGTTACAAAGGATGGGGAGATGGTGAAGGTATTGAATTTATTCTTCTCCTCAGTTTTAACAAGGGAATCGGGGGGGCTTCAGAAAACTGAAGGGTTTATCCTCATGACACATCACAGGAAGCACTGGTTAACAGAGGACAGAATTAAAATTAGACTTGGGAAACTTAACATTAATAAATCACCGGGACCAGATGGCTTGCACCCGAGGGTACTTAGGGAACTCTGTCAAGTAATTGCCAGACCATTTTTCCTAATTTTTTAATGACAGTCTACTGACTGGAATGGTACCAGCTGATTGGAGAAAAGCCAATAGCACCAATATTTAAAAAGGGCCCAAAATACATCCCTGGGAATTACAGACCAGTTAGCATAACATCAATAGTATGTAAACTCTTGGAGGGAATAATAAGGGACTATATGCAAGATTTTAGTAATAAGAATGGTATCATTAGCAGTAATCAGCATGGATTCATGAAGAATCCTTCTTGCCAAACCAATCTACTAACCTTCTATGAGGAGGTGAGTTGCCAGCTAGATAAAGAAAGGCCCGTAGATGTGGTGTATCTAGATTTTGCAAAAGCATTTGACACAGTTCCCCATAAATGTTTACTGTACAAAAAAAGGTCCGTTGGCATGGACCATAGGGTGAGTACATGGATTGAAACCTGGCTACAAGGACGAGTTCAGAGGGTGGTGATAAATGGGGAGTACTCGGAATGGTCAGGGGTGGGTAGTGGGGTCCCCCAGGGTTCTGTGCTGGGACCAATCCTATTTAATTTGTTCATAAACGACCTGGAGGATGGGGTAAACAGTTCAATCTCTGTATTTGCGGACGATACTAAGCTAAGCAGGGCAATAACTTCTCTGCAGCATGTGGAAAACTTGCAAAAAGATCTGAACAAATTAATGAGGTGGGCAACTACATGGCAAATGAGGTTCAATTTAGAAAAATGTAAAATACTGCATTTGGGTGGCAAAAATATGAATGCAATCTATACACTGGGGGGAGAACCTCTGGGGGAATCTAGAATGGAAAAGAACCTTGGGGTCCTAGTAGATGATAGGCTCAGTAATGGCATGCAATGCCAAGCTGCTGCTAACAAAGCAAACAGAATATTGGCATGCATTAAAAAGTGGATCAACTCCAGAGATAAAACGATAATTCTCCCGCTTTACAAAACTCTGGTCTGGCTGCACCTGGAGTATGCTGTCCAGTTCTGGGCACCAGTGCTCAGGAAGGATGTACTGGAAATGGAGCGAGTACAAAGAAGGGAAACAAAGCTAATAAAGGGTCTGGAGAATATTAGTTATGGGGAAAGGTTGCGAGCACTGAACTTATTCTCTCTGGAGAAGAGACGCTTGAGAGGGGATATGATTTCAATATACAAATACCATACTGGTGACCCCCACAATAGGGATAAAACTTTTTGCAAAAGGGAGTTTAACAAGACTCGTGGCCACTCATTAAAATTAGAAGAAAAGAGGTTTAACCTTAAACTACGTATAGGATTCTTTACTGTAAGAGTGGCAAGGATGTTTAATTCCCTTTCACAGGCGGTGGTCTCAGCAGGGGGCATTGATAGTTTCAAGAAACTATTAGATAAGCACCCGAACGACTGCAGGGATATACAATGTAATACTGACATATAATCACACACATAGGTTGGACTTGATGAACTTGTGTCTTTTTTCAACCTCACCTACTATGTAACTATGTAACATTCTTACCAGGAGGTGGAGTGAATATGGGATTTGCATTTACCATTAACCAGCCACTATATCGATGATGACCATCTAAGCTGTTACCATTTACTACAGGCTTGTTTTCAAAGCTCTTAAGGTGAGGGCATACCTGAAGGGGGAGACTGCACATTGCATGAAGACACCATTTGTTTCACCTTTTTTCTTTGATATGTTTTTCTTTATTATCAATATTGAGGACTGTGTATAACACACACTGAGCACTTGCACTTTGCTAATTAGAACCTGCACTATAATTAGGGATATTTTACTTAATTATCCTATTATCTGTTTATTTATTTGTATTACCATTTTTAGAGTTTTCGTATATTGCATAATTCTTAGCGCCGCACATTGGGTATATATGTTTACTTTTTTTTACACAAACAGTGACATTAACAATGGGACTGATTTTACTCACTGATTTTACTCACGCGACTCACGGGCAGGCATTTAAAGAATCACGTACAGGTACGTGATTTTGTCTGCCCGTGCCATTCTGCTGACGTATATATGCAGTGGGTGGTCGGGAAGCGGTTAATACAAGAAAGGACTTTGCTCGCTTTGGAAACCGCAGCTTGGCATTGCATGCTATTATTGAGCTTATGATCTACCAAACCCCCAGATCCTTCTCCACTATGGATTCCCCTAGTTGTACTCCCCCTAGCATGTATGATGCATGCATATTCTTAGCCCCCAGTGCATAACTTTACATTTATTAACATTAAACCTCATCTGCCACATAGTCGCCAAATTAGACAGTGCATTGATGTCGGCTTGTAAATTGGAGACCTTCTGTAAGGACGTTATTCCACTGCATAGCTTGGTGTCATCTGCAAAGACAGAAATGTTACTTTTGATCCCAGAGCCAATATCATTTATAAAGATATTATAAAGTAAGGGTCCCAGCACTGAACCTTGGGGTACATCACTGATAACCTTAGACCATTCAGAGTAAGAATCATTAACCACTACTCTCTGAATTCTGTCATTTAGCCAGTTTTCTATCCATTTACAAACCGATATTTCCAAGCCTGTAGACCTTACCTTACACATGAGCCATGTGTGGGGAACTGTATTGAGCGCTTTTGCAAAATCCAAGTATACCACATCCACAGCCACGCCTCTGTCCAAGGTTTTACTTACCTCTTCATAAAAAGAAATCAGGTTTGTCTGACAACTTCTGTCTTTCATGAACCCATGCTGTCTGTTGCTTAAAATGTTTTTTTCCAGCAAGAACTCGTCTATGTGGTCTTTTATTAAACGCTCCATTATCTTCCCGACTATGGAAGTTAAACTAACAGGTCTATAGTTACTTGGTAAAGACTTTGTTCCCTTTTTTAAATATAGGCACCACGCCCTGCGCCAATCCAGTGGTACCATTCTGTGTGTCCTTAACATAATTTAGAATCCCCCCCCTTAAAATGCAACCAAATGGTCTGTGTGTCCTTAAATTAATTTAGAAGCCCCCCCCCCTCCGCTTAAAATGTTTGCAAGTGGTCTGTGTGTCCTTAACTTAATTTAGAAGCCCCCCCCCCCCCCTTAAAATGTGTACAAATGATCTGTGTTTCCTTAAATTAATTTTGAATTTTTTATTTTAGTCTTTAAATAATAATTTGAAAAAATGTTAGACCGATGTTGGTCAAGAATGTTTCTTGTGTTTTTTTTATGTGCTTCCAATGTTATGTGCAGAAGTACTTTTTTTTTCTTGTTTGACTCGACCAGTTTCCTTCAATGCCACAGGAATGGCAGACTGTGGCATCCCATTTTGCCACCCGTTGGGACTTTCCCAACTGTGGAGGGGCTATAGATGGGAAGCACGTCCACATTGTGCCACCACCCCATTCGGGGTCATACTATTTTAACTGTAAGGGGTTTCATAGTATCGCGTTAATGGCGGTGCTGTCGGCACAATATGAATTTCTGTATGTGGATGTGGGGAAGAATAGCCGGATGTCGGATGGAGGAGTCTTTGCCCAGACGGAGTTCTACCAGCGTCTTAAGACTGGTGGCCTGGGATTGCCACCTGATGCCGAGAATGTGGAACGAGTCCCCTTTGTCTTCATTGCAGATGAAGCCTTCGGTCTGGGCGAGCAGCTGATGAGGCCATTCCCCCAAAGGACCCTCACTCTGGAGAGGAGGGTTTTTAACTGCCGGCTGGCCAGAGCGAGGAGAGTTGTGGAGAATGCCTTCGGAATAATGGACAGCCGGTTCTGCCTGTTTCTCACTCCAATCCACATGGTGGAATACAAACTAAATCATATCGTCCTAACATGCTGCATCCTGCACAATTTTTTAAGAACTAATTCCAGAAATTATATGTCATCAGTTGGGCCTGAGGCCAGACTTGTTCCAGAAAACGCTCTGACGGGCCTGGACACTGGCCGTACTGGTTTGGCCCCCCAAAGCATCCATGAGGTGTGGGAAAAATATGTGAATTATTTTATCGGTAGGGGGGCCATTGCAATGCCAGACGATGTTTAATTTTAAAAAAATTAAAGAAATGATCAGATAAAATCTTGAAATGTATTTATTGCTTGCTTTTCTTTTTGGTTGTCTCCTAGGTTCTCCTAGTGCACTTGTAGTGCCAAGTGTATTTTCCTTTAGTAAATAAGCCCCATTGTCACTGTAAACACCAAATAACTTACAAAACTAGTATTGAGCATTGAAAGAAGAAGCCACAAGCCACACATTGTTGATTAGTAAAATTTTTAATCTGCACATTCACATGTGCGTTTTAAAAAAAAAAAATTGAAAATATATATGTATTTTTTCTAAAATAATATTTTTTTTGGTTTTAAAAACCTTTATTTTTTATTTTATTTTTGGTTTTAAAAACCTTTTTATTTATTTTTTAAAAACATTTTTTTTTGGGTTTTAAAAACGTTATTTTAGTTTTTTGTTTTTTTTGGTTTTAAAACCCTTTTTAAAAAACAAAACAAAAAAAAATGGCTTTTTTAAAACATAACATAGACACAATTACAAAGTTCAACATTGGGGTTCAGATGTGCACATCTAACTAAAAAGGAAATGAAGAACATGATCGATTTTCAGGAGAAAGGGATTAGATTCTCCCCAAAATATCGATCATGTTCTTCATTTCCAGCTGATTATTGTTCAGCCGATTACGCATGGCATCTATCTCGCCATTCCAGGCCATGATCTGGCCAATTAGCCTTTTGGCGCTGTCAGAAGTATATGGGTCCCTTTCCACAACCAGCACATCACCTAAAATAGATGAAAAAACATGTATTTAGAAATATGCAGGCATACATAGATTACCTGAAGCTGGGGTGTCAGACACTCACCTGGTGGGGTGCCCATCTCGACCACTTCCTCCACCTCTTTGGGGGGGGGGGGGGGGCGCTGGTGCTTGGAAATGGGTCCCTTTCCGCAACCAGAACATCACCTAAAATAGATGAAAAAACATGTATTTAGAAATATGCAGGCATACATAGATTACCTGAAGCTGGGGTGTCAGACACTCACCTGGTGGGTTGCACATCTCCCCCACTTCCTCCACCTCTCCTTCCTGCACATCCTCGGGGGGTGGGGCTAACCTTCTATTCAGGCTGGCAAGGTCGGAGGTCCCTGTGATCCTGCTGTCTGAGTCTTTTCTCCACTATGAGAATCAAACAAAAGGTATACTTAGCACACAGATATTTGAGTCCAGAACTAGGATTATGAAGCATTGCTTAGAACTTAGAAGTAGTGTACAATTGTCTGTGAAGAGATCCAAAAGTTGAAGACATGATTAACCACTTCCCGCCCGGTCAATAGCAAATTGACGTCCGGGAAGTGGTTTCGTTATCCTGACTGGGCGTCATATGACGTCCTTCAGGATAACAGCCGCCGCGTGCCCGTGGGGGCGCGCATCGCGGCGATCGGTGGAGCGGTGTGTCAGTCTGACACACCGCTACACTGATTTCGGTAAAGAGCCTCCGGCGGAGGCTCTTTACCACGTGATCAGCCGTGTCCAATCACGGCTGATCACGATGTACACAGGAAGAGCCGTTGATCGGCTTTTCCTCACTCGCGTCTGATAGACGCGAGTAGAGGAGAACCGATCGGCGGCTCTCCTGACAGGGGGGGTATGCACTGATTGTTTATCAGCGCAGCCCCCCCTCAGATGCCCACACTAGACCACCAGGGAAGCCCCCAATACCACCAGGGAAGCCCCCAGCATGTGGATGGCCAGGTACATCCCCCATGGCCATCCACATGTTAAAAAAATGCCAAAAATATGTCAATCAGTGCCCACAGATGGGCACTGATTGGCACATCATATTTAATAAAAAAAAGTTATAAAAAGGGATGCCCAGCAATGCCACCCATCAGTGTCATCAGTGCCACTCATCAGCGTCCATCAGTGCCACCTATCAGTGCCCATCCGTGCCCACCTATCAGTGCCCATCCATGCCACCTATCAGTGCCACCTATATGTGTGCATCAGTGCCGCCTATGAGTGCCCGTCAGTGCCACCTATGAGTGCCCGTCAGTGCCGCCTATGAGTGCCCATCAGTGCCACCTGAGTGCCCATCAGTGCCGCATACCAGTGCCGCCTATCAATGCCCATCAGTGCCACCTATCAGTGCCCATCAGTGCCGCCTATCAGTGCCCATCATCAGTGCCACCTCATCGGTGCCCCCTAATTGGTGCCACCTCATCGGTGCCCATCAGTGCCGCCTTATCAGTGCCCATTAGTGCCGCCTTATCAGTGCCCGTCATTGAAGAAGAAAACGCACTTATTTACAAGAAAAATTAACAGTGACAAAGAAAAACTAGTTTTTTTGCAAAATTTTCGGTCTTTTTTTGTTTGTTGCGCAAAAAATAAAAATAACATTCACTTTGAAAACTACTGCAATACTTACCCTTTTTGGCAAAGTTTCACAGATGCCCCCCCCCCCCCTAAGTATCCCCTGGAGCCCCTGTGTGTGTTACCCTAAAAAATGTTCTCTGGTGTCCCACACTAGTGCTCCTGAGTCCAGATGTGTAACCAGCTGCCAAGTGTCCTCTCCTTACATTCCACTGAATGAAGTTTGCTATTCATTGTAGTTTCAGAGACATCTAAACAACAATGTCCTAAACTTCTTTTTTTTTTTTTTTTTTAATTCTTTATTTATTTCATTAAAGGGATACAGTACCAACAGATTAAATACAATTTATACTATTACAGATAATCATCCTTATTCTCTTATCGTTTTTAACAAATTATATTTTAAGCTTGTTTCGCTTACATAGTTGTTCTTACTGTCCCTTTCTATCCTTTTTCTTTCTATTTTATATACAGTACCTATCTAGCTCGGTTCCCTGTGCCTCTTCTTGTTTTATGGGCCCTAATCCCTAGGGTACCCTAGCGGCTTATCCCCTCCCTGCAAGGAGAGCAAACCCATTTACCCCAGTAAACCCAAAAAAAAAAAAATACAGATTGTAATTTTTCCTGGTTTCATTCTTCCTCCGCCCAGTGGTGGAGTGCCCTCACTCCTCCTCCCTCTCCCCGGCTCCCCCCAGTCCAACTCTATTTTTCCTATTCTCCCATCTCATCCTCCATTAACTCCCTGCCTTCTTCTGTTTGTAGATATTCTTCCCATGGGGCCCATGTTTGTTTAACTCGTTCCCTTCCCTCTACGGACCTTGGTATTAGACTTTCCATTATCTCTATTCTTCGGACTGTGTTAAGCCACATAGAAATGCTAGGGGCCTGTGGTTCCCTCCAGCATCTGGGGATGCAGCTCTTCGCTGCATTTACCAGATGGCATACTATTGAATTTTTATATTCCTTGGTTGGGGTCTGTGACAAGTGTAGTAGGAAGAACGCCGGGTCTAATGGGACCTGATGCTCCGTTAATTGTTGGGTAATTCTATGTACTCCTTGCCAGAATTGTTTAATTACTGGGCATGTCCAGAAAATATGTAGTATCGTTCCTCTGCTCTGACATCCCCTCCAGCAACTCCCTGTAGTCTCTGGGAATATTTTCTTCATCCTCGATGGGGTTAGATACCATCTTGTTAATATTTTAAAATTTTTAATTCCTGCATTTTTATACACCTTGACGATCTCATTGTCAGGTGTATTATTTTCTGTCCCTGTTCTGGAGTAAATTTTTTTTCTAGGTCTCTCCCCCATTTATCTAGGCTCCCCAGTGTATATCCTTCTGGTGGTGCTATCAGAAGCGCATACATTTTGGAAATAGTATGGGTCAGGGGCTCCTTCTCCTCGCAGAGCTTCTCGAACTCTGTTCGGGGTCTCTCAAATTCTCCTGCTGGTCCTAAAGTTTCTAAAAAGTGTCTCACTTGTCTTGCTTGCCACCAGGGGATTTCTATCAGTCCTCCTTCTTTTGTTAAGTCTACTATTGATAGCCATCCCCCTGTCTTCAGGAAGTGTGAGGCTTGATAGATTCCCTTCTCCCTCAATCTCCTGAACACCCCGGTCTCTAGACCGGGTAGAAATTTTGGGTTCCCCAAAATCGGGTACAGGGGTGAGTTCGGAGTTGAGAGTCTATGTTTCTGGATAATCCCTGCCCCTATCTGCAGAGTTGGTCCAATCAAGGGATGTTCCTTTAGCTCCTGCGATATCTCTGCGTAGCACCAGATAGCTCTATTCAACGGTATTTGACTTACTTGTTTTTCTAGCGCGATCCATAGTTTATATTCCCCGTGTCTGTTCCAGTCAGTTATTCTATTTAAATGAGCCGCTTGGTAATACTTGAATAGGTCCGGTGCTGCTATACCCCCTGAATCCTTCGGCATCGCTAGCAGCTCTCTCTTTATCCTTGGGTGCTTGCTTGCCCAGATAAATTTTGTAAACTCCGTCCGTATTTGACTGAAATACTTCATAGGAATATGGATAGGCATTGCCTGGAACATATACAAGAATTTTGGTACTATGTTCATTTTTAAAATGTTGCTTCTCCCGAACCAGGAATGCGTACCCTTATTCCACCCGTCTAGTAGTTTCTTTACTTCTCTAAGCAGTGGTGGAAAATTTAGCTCGAATATATCTGTTAGTCTTGGTGATATTTGTAGTCCCAGATATTTCAGGGCCGCTGTTGTCCATCTAAACTTAAAATTACTCTGCAGATTATTTTGCATGGGCGCCTCCAGGGATACCCCCATTGCCTCCGATTTGCTGTAATTTATTTTAAAATTAGACAGAGCACCGTATCTCTCCACTTCTTTCATCAAATTTGGTAATGAAATTTGTGGGTTCGTTAATGAAAAGAGTAAGTCATCTGCATAGGCAGAGATCTTATATTCCTGTTTTCCCACTCGTATGCCTTTTATATCCGGGTTCTGTCTAATTCTATTGAGCAATGGCTCCAGCGTAAGCGCAAATAGTAGAGGCGAAAGAGGGCATCCCTGGCGGGTCCCATTGGATATGAAAACATTTTCAGAGTATATCCCATTTACTTTCACTCGAGCTTGGGGGGAGGAGTAAACCCCTGCTACCCAACGGATAAATCTATCTCCCATCCCGGTATACCTTAAGACCTCCATCATATATGCCCAGTTGACCCGGTCGAAGGCCTTTTCCGCATCCGTATTCACGAATACACTTGGTATTTTCTTTTGGTTTACATACTGGACAAGGTTTAGCACTTTGATCGTGCTGTCTCTTGCCTCTCTTGTTGGAATAAACCCCACTTGATCCCAGTTTATCAACTGGGTCAGGTGTTTCTGTAACCTAGAAGCCAGTGTCTTCGTGAATATTTTTAGGTCCACGTTTAATAGAGATATCGGTCGGTAGTTACTACATAACGAACCGTCTTTCCCTTCTTTCGGGATTACCGTGATATGCGCTCTTAAGGTATCCGGGGGGGGGGGGGGTTTGTTGTTTGTCCTAATTCATTAAACATTTTGACCATATGGGGGCCTAGATTTTCGAAAAAAAATTTAAAATATTGGATCGAGAACCCATCCGGCCCTGGTGCTTTTCCCTGTTTAACTGTCTTAATCACTTTAAACACTTCCTCCGTTGTTATTGGTCTCTCTATTTCTCGTCGTTCAGGGGACGCGAGTCTTACTAAGTGTGATGTCGAGAGATATTCTTCTAAGGACAAAAGTGGCGAGGTCGTTTCTGGTAAATTATATAAGGTCAAGTAGTATTCTCTAAACTCGTTTGCGATCTCCTTCGGGAGAGCTCGTTTCTGCCCGTTCTTTGTTTTAATATAGGGTATATAAGAGCGTTTTTGTTGTTTTTTTAACTTGTTTGCTAACAATTTACCGCACTTGTCTCCCGAGTCATATGTCATCCCTCTACCTCTCTGTATTACTGCCTTTGCTTTGTACCGCAGGAGATCAGCCAGCTCTCTCCTCAGGGACGCTAATTCCTTTCCCACCTCCCTGTCTACTGACTTTTTATGTATGGTTTCCAGTTCCTGTATTCCTTCTAACAGTTTTCTTATTTGTTCTTCTCTGGCCTTTTTTATTCTGGTGCCATGTTTAATTAAGATTCCCCTAAGGACTACTTTATGGGCTTCCCAAACCATTCCTGGATCACTCTCCCCTTTGTCATTTGTCTCGAAGTACCATTTAATTTCTTTTATCAAATCCTCTCTAATGTCTGGGAGGTGTAGTAAGCTTTCGTTTAAGCTCCATCTCCAGTCTACTGGTTGGATTGCCCCCTTCAGGTCTATCCTCAGAGTCACCGGTGCGTGGTCCGACCAGGTTATATTTCCGATTGATGTGTCTTGCACCAACGTCAGTAACTGATGTGGTACTAAGAAAAAATCGATCCGGGAATATGATTGGTGTGGATTTGAGAAGAAGGTGAAATCCTTCTCCTCTTCGTGTAATGCCCGCCACGTGTCTATTAATTGGCATTCCTGTATTTTCTTTTTAATATTTCTCCTAATTCCCTTTGGTACGGAAGATGTTCCCGTAGAAGTGTCTAATATTGGGTCCAGGGGGGCATTGAAGTCCCCCCCCACTATCAGTTTACCCTCTCTAAAGTCCATTAGTTTTGACAGGGTTTTCTCCATAAACCTATCCTGATGTACATTCGGTGCATAAATCGTAGCTATAGTCACCTTTATACTACCTATAAATCCCTTCACAAACAAAAATCTCCCGTCTATATCCGCACATTTCTCTAAGAGAGACCATTCGAGTCGATTTGAGATCAGAATTGCCACTCCTTTTATTCTAGTCTGTGCATTCGCATGATATACGCTAGGGAACTGTCTACCTTGCAGATAACGGCAGGCTCCCAGTTTCAGATGTGTCTCCTGCACCATCCCCACGTCTGTTTTTAACCGTTTTAGGTCATCTATTAACATCCTACGCTTCTCTGGTCTATTAAGTCCTTTAACATTTAGAGAGGTCAGTCGTAGCCCCTCCATCCTCTCCCCGTTCTCAGACCCTCCACCCGTCTACTTTTTAACCCCAGGGTATCGTGTTAAGCATGGAGTAGGAGGTGACGGGGAGAGGGAAGAGAGGCTATCGGGACCAAACCCCAGCAGCCGGAGGCCAGGAAAAAAAAAAAAAACACTAGGATTTAAAAGGGGCAACTTAAGGGTTTAATTCTCCTTTCAGGGATTCCCGAGCTACCTGCCCGATCCCAGTGCCAACCTAAGGGTACTAAGTTTCCCGTATGCACTGAGTCGGGGGGGTGTCTAGCTTTGGCTCGTAGGGCCGTGCCCCCCTCCCACCCCCCTCCAGCTGTTCTCGCTTCCTTTCTTATATTTCTGCTTTCATTACTACTAAGTCTATTTCTAAGTCCCCCACTCTGCCGCAACCTTGTACTGTCTCCAATCTCATTCTGTTTATTTCCCCTTATGCCTCTTGCTATACTTCCTTTTAAAGCCACTAATTGTTATATATACATTTAAACTTTATGTATCATATATATATGTCATGTAGCATTTCACATCACTTATCCTACATCGTCCATTCCGGACCAACTTAACAGTTCAATTTTAGTGACATCTGTTTTCCATAATTCCATAATATCTGTAATTTTCCATAATTCTGTCGGATCTTCTTCTTTCCCCACTATAATTTCTCTACTCTGATCTTCCCCCTTCACCCCTTCTGCTCCCTATCTGTTGTCTCTTATTCAGTCATGGCCAATGTTTTTAGTTTCCTCCTGCACCACCCTCCAGGCCCCCCCCCACCTGCTCCCCCCTTTCCCACCCACCCCCCCCTCTCCCTTCATATTATGTACTTATGTACGCTGTCCCAGTCTTATTTACCCAAGTGATTTATCTACTCTACCCCTTGAGTGTGTTTATGTGTAATTGTGTATTTGTGTATTTGTGTGTTTGTGTGTTTATATAATTGTGTATTTGTGTGCTTATATACTTATATGTATAAAGTGTGCTCTGCGTGTATTGATTTGATGTCTTATTCCCCTCCCATCCCTCGCTATCCCTCCTCCCGCCCCCCTCCCCCTTCAGCCCCTTCTAACCTTTGGTGTTATATAAAAAAAAGAAAAAGAATAAGAACCATATATAAAAAAAAAAATACCAAAACCAAATACAGTCAAACACAACATTTCTTAGTGAATTTCCCACTCCCTTTATATTTCTATATTCTTTTAATCCTCCCCCCTCTAGTATACCTCTAGCGTACCTCATTCTCATTTCCCAAAAAGTTCCTCAGTGTCCGAGGCCTCCCCAGGTTATCTGTCGTATCTCTTACCTCTATTTCTATTACCTCCTCTTCTGGCCTACATCTAATTCTATTTTATTTTCTTCTTTTCTTTTTTTTCTACTTTCATAGGCTGTTTTCATTTTACCGCCCCCCTCCCCTATTTTATCTCTTCCCTTTGTCCTTTATTTCCTCTCCCTATTCCTATTCATTCTAACTATTCATCCCAATGCAGATTCATATCAAATTCATATCAGATTCTGACTCATTCTAACACAGTCTATTGAATATCTCTGTCTCTCGCCGGGCCAAGAAGGGAGAGTAAATTTAGGCCACTTCTGGTCCCAGATTACCAAAAAAAGCACACCTTGATAAGTCCCAGGGGCCAGAAAAAGAAAAAAAGGCAGAAAACAAAGGAAGGCGAGAGAGAGAGGAGAAAAAAAAAAAAAAAAAAAAAAGGCACTGGCACCCAAAGGAACCAGGGAAGTGGGATGGCCCTTGACGGGTCCAAAGTCCTGTTGAGGCCCTCAGAGTCTGAGTCTCTACCTGGTGCGGGGTCCTGGGAGGCAGGTGGGGGGTAGGTGGCTGGTGGGGGGGGGGGGCCCCTAGGTTATGCCCCCCTGGGTTTCACCCAAGAAAAAAAAGAAAAAGGGGCCCAGAGTGTCCGTCCCGGGGGTCCCCAAAGGTCCAGGTGGGGTATCAACCATTAAGCACGACCCACATACAAAAAAAAAACAAAGAAACGCAGAAGGAGACTAGACAGACTGGGGAAATATGGAATCATATATAGTCATGTATAGTCATTGAATTCTTTTCCGTTATACATGGTTAAACGTGGTTACTTACAGTTCGAGTTCAAGGTTGCGCGTTCGGGATCTCACTTACATTCCCCACCTATCTCACTCTGCTGCGATAGTTTCTCCCGGTTGCTGCCGTCCACTCGCCTTTCGCTGCGGCTTTCTTTCTAATGGTGCAAGCCAGTCCAGGACCTCACACCGATCTATCTCCAAAAAAGCAAAGAGGGCTGGTAGGTCTACTTGGGACCATATTGAAAAAGATTGTGCGCCCTTCTTCACCTTCAGGGAGAGCGGATACCCCCAGCGGTATGAGGCGCCTGCCTTCTTGATCTGCTCCAGCAGTGGCCGCAATTGCGCCCTTCTCTGTAGGGTGGCTCGGGATAGGTCTGGCAGGATTTTAATCATAGCCCCTTCATATTCAATCTGGCCCAGTTCCCAGGCCTTCCTACTGATCTGCTCCTTCTGGGAAAATCGGTGAAATCGGCCGATGACGTCTCTAGGTCTGTGTGGGTCTGTTGAACGTAGTCCTTGGGCTCTATGCAATCTCTCAAATTCCACTTCTCCCGGTGGTAAGCCCGCTCTAAGTTTCTGGCAAATCAGACCCACTGTCTCCTCTAGCGATTTCCCCTCGATCTCCTCTGGAATCCCTCTGAATCTCAGGTTACTTCTTCTGCTTCTATCCTCAATTTCCTCCAGTTTTAAATATATCGCAGACGCCTGTATCTGTTGGGAGGACTGGTCTTTCTCTATTCTGCTCACTCGAGCTTCCAGCTCAGCCGTCACCTTCTTCTCCTCACGGAGGCCCTCCACTAGGCTCTGCATCTCCATTCTGATCAGCTGTAGCTCACTTCGGTTCCCCTCTTCCACCCGTGCCACCATTGCTTGCATCTCACCTCTCGTTGGAAGCGCCTGCAGGATCGCTCTCAAATCGTCCAGGCTTGCTCCTCCTTGCTCCTGGGACGCCATCTCCGTGGCAACTGTTGAACGCTGCACTGTATCTAGGTCGTGCAGGCGCGGCTCCTCCTGTGTCAACGCTGTCAGGGATGGCGGCAGACTCAAACGCGGGGCCGCCCGTGGTGTCTCCACACACGTTAGCCCCCGGAGCTCAGATGCCGTCGCTCGTGCTATCGCCGCTCGGGTAAAGTAACTTTTAATCTCCTGCTGTGCCGGGGCTCTGTGTATATTCCTCCTCTTCTCGCTACTCATCCCCTTGTTAGCAGGGGGGCAGCTCTGTGATTTCTCGTAGTTCGTAATGCTCGTTACACCGGGGGACTGTACTAATCCATAGTTCTGAAGCCGCCTTCCTTCAGCTGGGGGGAGTGGTGGGTGCACCGCACACTCTCTCACTCTCTACTCCGCCATTGCAAAGACACGCCCCCACCCTTTTGGCTCCTCACAAACCATCCCTGTTTGTGTGTCCCAGGCAGAGAGCCCCTAAACTTCTTTTAAAAAGAAAAATTACCAATACCAAAATGTTGTTTAAACCCTGTATCCAATAAATACATTGTATATAATATAAAACGATGTTTCCTACGAATGATGTTTGTTACAAACGATTACTGTGTCCATGAACATGAAAGTAGCCACAAAGTAGCCGCAATTTTTCCGCGATTTCGCTGCAATTTCGGCGCGATTTCAAGGAATGCCTGTGTAAGTGGCATCAAAATCGGACCAAAGTAGTGCAGGGACTACTTTGAAGTGGTACTAATATGAATGGCCATCATTGGAAATCATGGGGAACAACTTGTCATGCTACTTTGCAGTCCCAAATCGTGGGACAAGTCGTATAAGTGTGAAAGGGGCCTTAAGCTGTACAACAGTAAAGAAAAGCACATCAAGTGTCATTTTTGCAGGAAAAAATGCTATTTAAAATTACTCGCAGCTAATGAATTGCCAGCTCCCGTAACACAGAGAACAGTCATTAATTGAAAGTTATTGATAAAAAAAAGTCATTGATAAAAAAACAAAAAAACAAAAAAAAAGCGTGGGGGTCCCCCCAAATTCAATTACCAGGCCCTTCAGGTCTGCTATGGATATTAAGGGGACCCCCGGTCAAAAAAAAAGAAATGGCGTGGGGTCCCCCTTAAAATCCATACCAGACCCTTATCCGAGCACGCAACCTGGCAGGCCGCAGGAAAAGAGGGGGGACGAGAGCGGCCCACCTCCCTCCTGAACCGTACCAGGCCACATGCCCCCAACATTGGGAGGGTGCTTTGGGGGTCTGTGACCCCTCAAAGCACCTTGTCCCCATGTTGATGAGGACAAGGGCCTCTTCCCACAACCCTGGCCATTGGTTGTGGGGGTCTGCGGGCGGGGGGCTTATCGGAATCTGGAAGGGGGACCCCCAGATCCCGGCCCCCCCCCCCTGTGTGAAATGGTAAAGGTTTGTACCCCTACCATTTCACCAAAAAAGTGACAAAAATTGTAAAAATGACAGGAGACGGTCTTTGACAATTCCTTTATTAAAATCTTATTTCATCTTCTTTCTTCTGGCCTTCTTCCTTTCTTCATCCTTCAGTTTCTTCATCTTCTCCTTCCGGCATCTTCTTCCATCTTCTTCTTCCATCTGCTTCTTCCTCCGATCCACTTCTTCTTGCTCTGGTCTTCTCGTCCGGCATCTTCTTCCATGGCGTTGCATCTCTTCTTGGGCCACTCCGCGCAATGGGAGGCTCCGGCTGTGTGAGGCTTCGCTGCGTCTGACAGGTCTTTTATAACGGAGGGCAGGGCCACCTGGTGACCCCGCCCCCTTTGACGTCATGGGGAAAGCCATAGGGAAGTCCCCATGATGTCCCCGTGCGTCAGAGGGGACGGGGTAACCAGGTGGCCCTGCCCTCCGTTATAAAAGACCTGTCAGCCGCAGCGAAGCCTCACACAGCGGGAGCCTCCCATTGCGCAGAACGGCCCAAGAAGAGACGCCGACGCCGTGGAAGAAGATGCCGGACGAGAAGACTAGAGCAACAAGAAGCGGATCGGAGGAAGAATAAGATGGAAGAAGAAGATGAAAGAAGATGCCGGAAGGAGAAGATGAAGAAACCGAAGGATGAAGAAAGGAAGAAGGAAGAAGACCAGAAGAAAGAAGATGAAAGAAGATTTTAATAAAGGAATTGTCAAAGACCGTCTCCTGTCATTTTTTAAATTTTTGTCACTTTTTTGGTGAAATGGTAGGGGTACTTTTATACCCCCTTACCGTTTCACATAGGGGGGCGGGATCTGGGGGTCCCCTTGTTAAAGGGGGCTTCCAGATTCCCATAAGCCCCCCCGCCCGCAGACCCCCACAACCAATGGCCAGGGTTGTGGGGAAGAGGCCCTTGTCCTCATCAACATGGGGACAAGGTGCTTTGAGGGGTCACAGACCCCCAAAGCACCCTTCCAATGTTGAGGCATGTGGCCTGGTACGGTACAGGAGGGAGGGGGGGCCGCTCTCGTCCCCCCTCTTTTCCTGCGGCCTGCCAGGTTGCGTGCTCGGATAAGGGTCTGGTATGGATTTTGAGGGGGACCCCATGCCATTTTTTTTTTTTTGGCCGGGGTTCCCCTTAATATCCATAGCAGACCTTAAGGGCCTGGTAATTGAATTTGGGGGGACCCCCACGCTTTTTTTTTTTTGTTTTTTTTTTTTTATCAATGACTTTTTTTATATCAATGACTTTCAATGAATAACTGTTCTCTGTGTTACGGGAACCGGCAATTCATTAGCCGCAGATGGCTGCCTTAGATGACACAACAGGCCAGAAGGGCAAAGGTGGTTTAATGTGATACTGCAATGCTGTACTAACAGCACGTACACACTAATCCCCAGAATCACAGCAGATAATGTCAGCAGTCAGCAGCACTCAGCAGAATAATCACAGCACAGATAATGTCAGACTCAGCAGCACTGCAGAATGGATCACAGCAGATAATGTCACTAACACGCTGGAACACACTACACGAGGCCGCCGGCGCGGCGGCCTTTTATAGTGTGGGGCATGTACTACACCCCCTGAGCTATAATTGGCCACAGGCATCCTGCCTGTGGCCAATTATTGCTCTCCTCGCCGCTGGCTCTATAATTGGCTAAGCATGCGGGGTCACAGTGCATGCTTGGCCAATCATCAGCCAGCAATGCACTGCGACTGGCCCAGTGCATTGTGGGCCATTCGCATCACACGAATTTGATGCAAACGGCCCAAATAGTTCTGGGCTCGACGAGTGGTCGAACGCCCGATGTTCGATTCGAACATGGGTTTGAATCGAACACCGGGCCAATCCCTACTTCAGAGCATGCGTCATTTTTGGTCTGTCGGAACAGCATACAGACAAACGGATTTCTCGATAGGAACTGGGTCCGGCGGAGTTCCGGCCGAAAAATTTAAAGCATGTTCTATTTCTAAAGTCCGTCAGATTTTTTGACAGCAAAGGTCCGATGGAGCCCACACACAATCTAATTGTCCGACGGATTTGTTCCGCCGGACGTTGGGGTCGAAAAGTCCGGTCGTGTGTACGCGGCATTAGGATTTAGAACAGAGTTCAAAAGAAACCTATGTTCAGCCACTAGGAAAATTGCCAGGATTTCAGCCTCACAGTATTGCTGCCCAGAATTTCTCATGAAAAATTCTCTATAGGACATCAGTTTCTGGTTTAATTCACAGGTGTCCAATGAAAATAGCAATTGTGGAGCAACGTATTTCACTGTTTGCTATAGTGCCTTGAAAAAGTATTCATACCCCTTGACATTTTCCACATTTTGTCATGTTACAACCAAAGACGTAAATGTATTTGATTGGGATTTTATGTGATAGACCAACACAAAGTGGCACACAATTGTGAAGTGATAGGAAAATGATAAATGGTTTTCAATTTTTTTTACAAATAAATATGTGAAAAGTGTGGCGTGCTTTTGTATTCAGCCCCCCCGAGTCAATACTTTGTAGAACCACCTTTCGCTGCAATTATAGCTGCAAGTCTTTTTGGGGATGTCTTTACCAGCTTTGCACATCTAGAGAGTGACATTTTTGCCCATTCTTCTTTGCAAAATAGCTCAAGCTCTGTCAGATTGGATGGAGAGCGTCTGTGAACAGCAATTTTCAGGTCTTGCCACTTGAATTTAGGTCTGGACTTTGACTGGGCCATCCTAAGATATGAATACGCTTTGATCTAAACCATTCCAATATAGCTCTGGCTGTATGTTTAAGGTCATTGTCCTGCTGGGAGGTGAACCAGTCTCAAGTTTTTTGCAGACTCTAACAGCTTTACTTCTAATGCCATGTACACACGACCGGACTTTCCGACAGAAAAGGTCCGATGGCCTTCCCGACGGACTTTCGGCGGAGTTACGACGGACTATCTGAATGGACTTGGACACGAACGGACTTAAGCCCCATACACACGGTCGGACAATCCGCGGACCAGGTCGGTCGGATCCTGTCCGTCATACTTTGTCTGATGTTGGTTTTGTGTACACACGGTCGGACAAAGTTGTCGGAAAATCCGATCATTCTGAACGTGGTGACGTTTGTTGCCTACGACGGGACTACGTAGAGGCTAGTAGCCAATAGCTTTGGTCTTGTAATGTGATGTGAGCATGCGTAGCACTTTGTCCGGTCGGACAACCGTACACACGATCGGATTTGGTGTGATCGGACCGTGTTGTCGGCAAATCTTTCCAGCAGGAGATAAGACTTTGTCCGTCGGACAATCCGACGTACACTGTCCGATGGTGCATACACACGGTCTGATTTTTCAACAACATTGTCCGATCGGACAGAATCCATGAAAAAGTCCGACCGTGTGTATGGGGCTTAAGTCTGTTCGAAAGTCTGTTAGTTTTGAACGTGATGACGTAAACGGACTTTATCCCTGACCTGTCTGGTGTGTTCTTTGGCTGTCATGATGCTGTTTGTTCACTAAGGTTCTCTAACAAACCTCTGAGGGCTTCACAGAACAGCTGTATTTGTACTGAGATTACATTTCACAGAGGTGGACTCTATTTACTATTTAGGTGACTTCTGAAGGCAATTGGTCCAACTAAATTTTAGGGGTATCGGAGTAAAGGGGCTGAAAACAAATGCAAGCCACACTTTTCACATATTTATTTGTAAACAAATTTGAAAACTGTTTTTCATTTTCTTTTCACTTCACAATTATGTGCTACTTTGTGTTGGTCTATCAAATAAAATCCCAATAAAATTCATATACGTTTTTGGTTATAACATGACAAAATGTGGAAAATTCAAGGGGTATGAATTATTTTTCAAGGCACTGTACGTTTAATGAAATTCTGCCCAACATGTTGATCTAAACATGTTCAGATCAACAATCTGGACTTGTATTTTTCTGCTGTAGGGTTAACATTATGACAGTGTCTGTATTTTACAAAGTTCAGCTTTCCTAACAAAAGCAATAATGACACCACAGCGAGACTGAGTCTGAGCAGTAATTCCAAAATGCCACCTTTGTCTCTACATCTAGCATTCCATCTGGCAAAAGTAGACCTGCCTGTGACAGATTTCCTCCCCGCTCTATTCCTTAATGGAAGATGGCTTTTGGAAAATAACCCACTCTGACTGGCAGCTGGTGGAAACAGGTGCGAGAGATATTATTTGACGCCTTTAATTCATTTGGCTTTGAGAGAGCAGGTTTTTCCCCTTTCTCTTCTGCCTCAGAATCATTCCAGGGTTTTTTAATTTCACCTTCCCTCAGAGAGAAATGTTTGAAGGAGCACGGTATGGTGTGGTAAGGTGGCAGTCATAACCATCCTTTGTCATGTGACAGTTAATAACAGCCCGCGTTTGCCACTTTTCTGACAGCTCCAGATAGCAGGAAGAAATTGCACATATATTCAAGGTGACAGAAAACGGAATTGTTCAGCTTTGTGGCATCATAAAATAGGTAAAGAACATAATAATTCACATGTTGCGTAATGGAAAGTCATAGGATGAGCCGCACTGATCTTTTTTGTAACATTAGTATTTTCAAAGGAGGACATGAATGCATATGTGGTAATGCTCACAAAGGTAAATGGGTAAAATAAGAAACTTAATTATTTCATTAGAAAAAGTTAGGCTCGTGTGTATGTATAATTTATACAGTATATTTGGTGATGATATTCATTTTTTATACACAGGACAAACCTTCTAAAGCAGTCAAAGATACGTCATTACATTTGGGAGCACTTTATAATTGAAAGCCTTATGTTGTAAACAATATTTATTGGAAGCAAGTTATTATATAGTGTTGGAGGACAGCCTATCCTGAAAGAAAATAGAGTGCAAAGGCATGTCAAAGTTCTTTTGTCTCTACACTCTGATTTGAAATATATGCTGCATAGCATTTGTCAAAAAGGAAGCAGCAAATTTGAAGTTATAGTGAGGAGCAGCACAGTGGTGTAGTGGTTAGCACTTTCACCTAGCAGTAATAGGGTCGCTGGTTCAAATCCCGACCACGACACCTTCTGCCTGGAGTTTGCATGTTCTCCCTGTGCCTGTGTGGGTTTCCTCCCACACTCCAAAGACATGCTGGTAGGTTAATTAGATCCTGTCAATAAAATTGGCCAAATATGTGTATGTTGTATGTTGTATGTGTATGTGTTTGTAAGCATGTCGGGACCCCACAGGGCAAGGACTGCGCTATACCACAAATGGACACCAGTGGCAAAAAAAGCGCCCTGAGGCGTTTCAGTTTGCATAGGTAGCGCTATACAAGTCATTCAGGAGGAAATACTCCACATTCTTCATTATCGGTAGACTTGTTCATCCAAGCACTGTATGTTTTTGGTGTAAAACTGCATGATATTGAAGCCTCTGGTACAGCAGAATAAGAGTTAATGTTATAGGCTTAAATAATAAGGGCTCTGATGTTTTAGAAGAGTTTAAGTGATATGAGTTTACATAAGGGATAGTTAAGGGTTATAAAAAAAACACTTGTCAAATACTTAGTGTTGGGCGCCTCACAATGAAAATGATCACTGCTCAAAACAACTGTATAGAGCTGACCCTAGAAACCTTGGAGGGAAGGGTCCATTCCACCATTGTACATGCTTTCAGGTAACCATTCAACCAAGATCTAATGCATGTAATCCAAATAAATTGATTTCTACCAAAAGGACGCTAATGAGATCCCTCACTTCTTCAACAGATTTGAAATCTAAAAGGCTGAGGTGACTGAGGGTTGCTTTTCTGTAAGTGATCCTGTGGGTGGACTAAAAGACCAGTTCACAAATTTGCAAGAGTGAGTTATATGTTGAAAGCTCCTTAGTTGACCTTCAGCAAATTTAAGGCATGGCCATCACCTAAAGTCAAGATGAAAAAGCTACTAGGTATGGCTTTATGAAAAATGTCATTAAACATTTAGTTGTCTCAGCTCTGAGAGCTGGGTCTGACTGATCTCAAGGAAAAGATATGGAAGCTGTGTTACAATCTATTGACTTATGCCCCTTTCCACTTGTGCACATTTGCCACACTTTTCCAGAGCAACAAAAGCGCATGAAAATCATTCCCAATAAAATCCTATGTAACAGTTTACACTGCAAGTGTACTGCGTTATGAAAGATCTTGCATGCTGCATCTTTGCTAGAGTTTTTCAAAACCGCTCCAAAAAACCTCCTTTCATTGTAAGTCAATGGGAACAAATAAAAAGTGCATCAGTGTGAAAGAGCCTTTAAGCTGCACAAAAGTGCATCAAAAACACATTAGTGTGAAAGAGCTCTAAGCTGTCTAAGTCAAAGGGGGTTATTTACTAAAACTGGAGGGTGCAAAATCTGGTGCAGCTCTGCAGAGAAACCAATCAGCTTCCAGGTTTTATCGTCAAAGCTTCATTGATGAAGCTGAAGTTAGAAGCTGATTGGCTGCTATGCACAGCTGCACCAGATTCTGCACTTGGCAGGATTAGTAAATGATCCCCAAAGCTCGATAGCTGGACTTGAGATTTTGGGAAAAGGTATTGGCATCCTCACTAACCTTTGCCTGAAAATTGTTACTGAGCCTTTCATAGTTTTTGCAAGAACTATGATTTTCCTCTCAAAGCTATGAGAGATTATTCTGAAGTGTCTGCTGTTTGGGAAAATGTCTGGAAGCTCAATAAAGTACTTTAAGAAAGGGGTCTATTCCCACCATTTTGGCATGTGTAATGTCGCGTACACACAGTCGGTATTTCCGATGGAAACACTCCGATTGGAGCTTTTCATCGGATTTTCCGACCGTGTGTATGCCCATCGGTCTTTTTCTGTCGGAATTTCCGACGGACTTTGGATTGAGAACCTGTTTTTAATTTTTCAGACGGAAAACCTTTCTATCAGATTTTCCGATCGTGTGTATGAAATTCCGAGATGCAAACTTCCGACGCATGCTCGGAAACAATTCGACGCATGCTCAGAAGCATTAAACTTCCCTTTTATAGTGCAGTTGAACGTTTTTTAAGGCGTGGTTTTATTGACCGTCGGAATTTGGTGTGACCGTGTGTAGGCAAGACAAATTTGAGCAAAATTCAGTCGGAATTCCGACGGGAAAACCATCAGAGCTTTTTCCGACGAAAATTCCGACCTATGTACGCGGCATAAGACTTGTTTTTCTGTTTCAATGTGTGTCATAATCCAGTTAGAAGTAGAAATTCCTTATTCGAACCAAAGAAGCTGCTTAAATAAGCAATGAAAAATCTCCACCATTTTAGAACAGGTCCAACTGTGACCAACTACTACAACTTATACCATGATCTGAATAAATAAAACCTTCACATATGGGTGTCAGCTGCTAAATCTTCCAGATGGGAGAATGCATAAAAAGTCATGATGTTTTGGTATAAAACACTAAGGTGCTTCATGCCACTAACCCTACCCTATTTGATTCTTGCTGGAGGTGTGGTCAAAACTAGGGGTCTTTATTTAATTTATTAGGGCTGTGTCCTAGCCTTCAGCCTTTTTGGTTTTATGAAAAATCTATGCTTGAAAAGGTTCTTGATGTTTTCCTGCCTAATGGACCCATTCACTTTATTTTGGGGTTACAATTTCTTCTCTAAACAGTCTAAAAAGTTAGCAAACCATATTCTAACAGCAGCTAGAAGAGTCAACTATAGGTGCTGGCTCTTTACTACTCCCCATCACCTTATCAGCTCATTAACACTATAATAATACACCTTACAGAACTATAAAGAACACCTTACAGCAATCTTATATAAAATATGGAGTGATTTCCTTTCTTGCATCCACGGGTTGCAGGAAAGAAAATAGTTTGATTCCCATATCAACACAATCAGTGTTGATTGGGGAATCCCTCCTGTGAAGCTATTGTCTTCTCCCAGCAAAGGCGGGTGATTACAGATAGCAGCTATAATAGCCGCTTGCAATAATCGCATGTAAAATCCGTTATGCTGGTTGTACCCAAATTGATTAATCTATCAACTTGGGTGCATTCAGCCTGCCCATACATGGTTCAAAACTTGGCTGGTCCCTGCTGAACCGGCTGAGATTTGAACCTCTATGGCCGGCTTTAGCTTGCAAATTAGATCTATTTCACAAAGTATGGGATGTCTGGAATAATTCAGAATATGGCTCTCCATCTTTTCCTAAACCACTTTTAAATGTAACTGTTTAGACCTACCTTTGTATGCTTCATACAGTCAAACCAGGTGTGTATTTCAATATACAGGCTGTGATTGGACACAGCCGATCACATGGTTAAAGATCCGTGGGCGTCCGATAGCGGGCGTTCTGGGAAGCAGTCATATGACGTCCACCCAGAACAAGAGCCGCACCGCCAAGCCTTCATTTGACTGTGGGCGGGCGGCAAGTGGTTAAAGAGGTGTCAAAAAGGTAAAGCCAATGAGATAAGATGAGATGAGACATCTGAGATGTACACTTTGCATCTGAAATACATATGGAAATTTGAAATTTTGGATTCCCCCTATTTATTATAAATATGTGAAAGAAGGGTGAACCCAATATCTGCGCTAATTGAATGTAGGTGTATATTGCAGCCAACACAGTTTGTTGATGAGCAAACCAAATAAACATAAAAAACACAAGTGTGGCGCTATATAAAAGAAAAATAGTGATCAAAAGTCCATCTGTCCCAAAAAAGGGAGAAAGCCAATTCTTATATCTTAAATATTGGATCTTCAAGAAAAAGTTCAGTGCATCACAACATTACGAAAGAAAAAACATCATCTTGCAACGCGTGTAATCTCAGATCTGCTTACCAGAATGTTGAAAATAGTGAGCGATGTTAACAAACGGTGCCAGAGGTTAGTGATGAGATGAAATAAATGATGGTAACGAAAGCCCAGATCCAGGAAACTTCAGTGGACGAATAGTGCCAGGATATTTAGAGCCAGGAAAGCACTGTAGGCTGGAAAGATTCTCCCACAGCAGTGGAGGAAAAAAAACAGCCACAATAGTGAAGCCCATAAAGATTTAAAAAAACTTTTATTCAATGTAGTCTACTTACAGAAAAAATGCAGACATCAGGGCATAGGTAAAATCAACAGATCCAGAAAACTTATCCAGCAACCGCACAAATTAGATGCCTATGTCACCTCAGGCCCGGGCGGGCTACAACAAAATGGCGGCGGCGCGCGCGCACAACAGCCTGATAACACAGACGGACGGGACACAACAGGCCACCGCTCATCCTACAGAGCCTCTGACCCTGCTATCATACACAGCGGATCCTCCTCTGGCACCCCAAGCCCTACCACACGCAGCCCAGCGAAGACCAGACCGAGGAGAGACTCCCTCACTAAGCCGCAATTCGAGCCTGCTATGGAGGTAAGTGGACCGCACATCCCCACAGCCTCACAGGGGTCTCATGAGAGGGATCCTATAAAAGAATTCCCAGCTACTGATGCTCCTATATCTGAATCCAGACTGAAGGACATGTTACTGTCACTAAGAGCATCCCTGCATTCTGACATGGTCAGAGGTATTAACAACTGCCACAAGGAAGTACAGGCCCTGGGCACCAGAGTAGACAGGGTGGAACATAAAATGGGGGAATACACAACATCCTACAACGTGATGGTGGAGGCACATGCAGCGCAGGGGGAAGATATACAATGGATGAAAGATAAAATCTCAGACCTCAAGGACAGATCCAGGAGGAACAACCTCAAACTGCGGGGTATTCCTGAATCTATCCCGCCTAACCAACTTATGCAATATGCCCAAACTATGTTCTCCACCATGATACCAGATCTGACCGTCCAAGATCTCATAGTGGACAGAATACATAGAATTCCCAAACCCTCATTTCTCCCTGATGAAATTCCACGTGATGTCCTCTTGAGAATCCATTACTACCATGTAAAAGAGAAAATCCAATTTGCATCCCGTAAGCAGGATAATTTACCCCCACAGTACGCTGCTATAAAAATGCTGCCGGATTTGTCCAGACACACTCTACAACGGCGTAGAAACCTGGCAACCATCACCAAAGCTCTAAGAAACCACTCAATCCCCCATAAATGGAAATACCCAGCCACCCTTTCCATCACCCACAATGGGGCCACTGTCATGGTTACTAAACTGGAAGAAGGGATCGAGGCCTTAAGGAAATGGAACATCCTGCCGGATCAATCCCCAAATCGCATGCAACCTGATATCCCTCAACATATACATAGTGACTGGCAAGTAGTCACCCATAAGCGATCCCACAAGAAAAATGCTGGTGGAAACTCATGAAGTATTAATATTTAGCATTTCTAATTCTCCGGGGACAGGAGATATTCATCCACCTCTCCTTACCCCCTCGTAGTAACAAATAGCAGATCATTCTGCACACGGATCAATTAACAGATCCATTTCTTAGATTCACCATGTTGACTGTTTATTTTTGTGTTATTTTTACGACAATTTGTTCTTTCTTTTTTGCTCGATATACACAACTCTTGAGAAGCATACAGGATCTCTGCGGCGGCAACAACTTGGTCCTCTTCAACCCAATCACTGCAGACACCTGCTACAACCAGCCCTCTGACGTGCACAGTGAGTATTCACACCATACGATCCCACGAACACAGCTACAACCTGAACAATGGTGATTAAATGCATATCTATTAATGCTAAGGGGCTAAATCACCCCGCTAAAAGGTTCTCCCTATGGAACGAAGCTAAAAAACAAAAGGCAGACGTACTTTGCGTCCAGGAGACACACTTCCAAAAAGACAAAATGCCTTACTGTTCCCATAAAGACTTCCCACACATATTTACTGCCTGCACACCTAACCGCAAGACAGGAGGAGTCCTCATAGCTATAAGTAATTCGGTATCCTTCCAGCTCAAAAAAAATTTCCTAGATGACAATGGAAGATACATAATTCTCAATGGTGACATTAATTCCAAACCTTATACATTGATAACACTATACTCCCCCAACTCTCATCAAATTCGCTTCATACGGAAAGTACTTAAGAAAGCAGCCTCTATGAAATATGGCAATCTCCTTATCTGTGGGGACTTTAATGTAGTACCGGATTTGACAATCGACACGACCACAAAACGACCAAAAGGGACGGCTTCCCTCCAAACACTTCTACAGAATGAGGAACTGTTCGATGCGTGGAGATGTCACCACGCTAACGAGAAAGACTTCACTTTCTTCTCGCATAGGCATTGCTCATATTCACGAATAGATTTGTTTCTCACGGACAAATGGCTATTACAACAGGTAGAGAATACCACAATCTGCGATATTACGTGGTCAGACCACGCAGTAATTTCCCTGTCAGTCTCAGAGAAGGGTGTCTCCTCTTCACGTCCTATCTGGCGCTGTAATGCACGCCTGCTACAAGAATCACATACACATGACAAAATTTAACATCATATCCAAAACTTCTTTACAGACAACCAAAACTCAGTTCAGGATCCCTTTGTAATGTGGAATTCCCACAAAGCATATGTGCGGGGCATTCTCATCCAACTCGGAGCCCAAGAAAGGAAAAAAAACATACACAAAAACTGAACACACTGCTAAAAGACATACATGACACGGACATCCTAAATAAACAGGCCCCCACACACAACTTAGCTAGTACATTAACAAACCTTAGAGAATCACTGAGAGAGCATCTCTCACAACAATACGATAGACACCTCAGACGATTACAACTGAATCATTATGCCAACGCTAACAGAGCAGGTAAATACTTAGCCAATAGATTAAAAGCTGCACGTATTAAATCTAGAATACCATTCCTCTACCACCCCACAACACAACATAAGATTATAGACCCTCAAGCTATAGTGAATCAGTTTGCTGAATACTACAGTACATTATATAATCTTAATGCAGACACCGCTACCACACAACCGTCTATAGAAAAGATTCAATCCTTTCTACAAAAATTAAACCTCCCATCATTATCTGAACAACAATTATCTGACCTTAATGCTCCAATTTCATGCACAGAAATTATACAAACTATAGACAGCCTTCCCAACGGCAAATCACCTGGACCTGATGGTTTTTCCAATGAATACCTCAAAACTAAGGATGAGCCCGGTGTTCGATTCGAACCCATGTTCGAGTCGAGCACCGGGTGTTCGCTCGCTCGGCGAGCCCAGAACTATTGGGGCCGCTCGCATCAAATTCGTGTGATGCGAGCGGCCCCGCAATGCATTGCGGCCCGCGCAGTGCAATGCTGGCTGATGATTGGCCAAGCATGCACTGTGACCCCGCATGCTTGGCCAATCACAGCGCCGGCAGCGAGGAGAGCCATAATTGGCTACAGGCAGGATGCCTGTAGCCAATTATAGCTCAGGGGCTTTAGTACACGCCCCACGGTATAAGAGGCCGCCGTGCCGGCGGCCTCGCATATTATGTTTCAGACAGTGTCAGCGTGTCAGTGTGCTGCTGACTGCTGACAACAATATGTGCTTTATTTCTGGGGATATGTGTGTGCATGCTGTTAGAACAGCATTGCAGTATCACATCTGGGGGGTGTCTATAGGTGGCCTGTGAAGGAGGGCAGGTTTCCTGTGCTTAGAACTTTCCCTGCAAAAAAGTGTCATTTTTGCAGGAAGAAAGCTATTTAAATCACTCGCGGCTAATGAATTGATGGCTCCTGTAACACAGAGAGCTGTCATTCATTAATAAAAAACAAAAAAAAAAGCGTAGGGGTCCCCCAAATTCAATAACCAGGCCCTTCAGGTCTGGGATGGATATTAAGGGGAACCCCAGCCAAAAAAAAAAAAAAAAATGGCGTAGGGTCCCCCTCAAAATCCATACCAGACCCTTGAGGTCTGGTATGGATTTTAAGGGGAACCCTAGCCAAAAAAAATGGCGTGGGGTCCCCCTCAAAATCCATACCAGACCCTTATCCGAGCACACAACCTGGCAGGCCGCAGGAAAAGAGGGGGGGACGAGAGCGCCCCCCCCTCTCGCCTGAACCGTACCAGGCCACATGCCCTCAACATTGGGAGGATGCTTTGGGGGTCTAAGACCCCTAAAGCACCTTGTCCCCATGTTGATGAGGACAAGGGCCTCTTCCCCACAACCCTGGCCGGTGGTTATGGGGGTCTGCGGGCGGGGGGCTTATCGGAATCTGGAAGCCCCCTTTAACAAGGGGACCCCCAGATCCCGGCCCCCCCTCTGTGTGAAATGGTAAGGGGGTACAAAAGTACCCCTACCATTTCACCAAAAAAGTGGCAAAAATGGTAAAAATGACAGGAGACAGTCTTTGACAATTCCTTTATTAAAATCTTCTTTCTTCTTTCTTCATCCTTCGGTTTCTTCATCTTCTCCTTCCTTCATCTTCCATTTTCTTCTTCCTCCGATCCGCTTCTTCTTGCGCTGGTCTTCTCGTCCTTCTCGTCCGGCATCTTCTTCCGTCGGCGTCGGCGTCGGTATCGGTGTCTCTGTCTCTTCTTGGGCCGCTCCGCGCAATGGGAGGCTCCCGCTGTGTGAGGCTCCGCTCCGTCTGACAGGTCTTTTATAATGGAGGGCACCTGGTGACCCCGCCCCCTCTGATGCACAGGGACGTCATGGGGAATTCCATGATGGCTTTCCCCATGACGTCAGAGGGGGGCGGGGTCACCAGGTGCCCTCCGTTTTAAAAGACCTGTCAGATGGAGCGGAGCCTCACACAGCGGAGCCTCCCATTGCGCGGAGCGGCCCAAGAAGACACCGACACCGACACCGACACCGACGCCGACGCCGACGGAAGAAGATGCCGGACGAGAAGGACGAGAAGACCAGCGCAAGAAGAAGCGGATCGGAGGAAGAAGAAAATGGAAGAAGAAGATGGAAGAAGATGAAGGAAGGAGAAGATGAAGAATCCGAAGGATGAAGAAAGAAGAAAGAAGATTTTAATAAAGGAATTGTCAAAGACTGTCTCCTGTCATTTTTACCATTTTTGCCACTTTTTTGGTGAAATGGTAGGGGTACTTTTGTACCCCCTTACCATTTCACACAGGGGGGGGGCGGGATCTGGGGGTCCCCTTGTTAAAGGGGGCTTCCAGATTCCGATAAGCCCCCCGCCCGCAGACCCCCACAACCACCGGCCAGGGTTGTGGGGAAGAGGCCCTTGTCCTCATCAACATGGGGACAAGGTGCTTTAGGGGTCTTAGACCCCCAAAGCATCCTCCCAATGTTGAGGGCATGTGGCCTGGTACGGTTCAGGCGAGAGGGGGGGCCGCTCTCGTCCCCCCCTCTTTTCCTGCGGCCTGCCAGGTTGCGTGCTCGGATAAGGGTCTGGTATGGATTTTGAGGGGGACCCCACACCATTTTTTTTGGCTAGGGTTCCCCTTAAAATCCATACCAGACCTCAAGGGTCTGGTATGGATTTTGAGGGGGACCCTACGCCATTTTTTTTTGGCTGGGGTCCCCCTTAATTATCCATCCCAGACCTGAAGGGCCTGGTTATTGAATTTGGGGGGACCCCTACGCTTTTTTTTTTTCATTTTTTTTTTTTATCAATGACTTTTTTTTATGAATGAGTTTCAATGAATCACTGTTCTCTGTGTTACGGGAGCCGTGAATTAACATTAGCCGCGAGTGATTTTAAATAGCTTTTTTACTTTCAAAAATGACACTTTGCGCAGAGACAGTTCTAAACACGGGAAACATGCGCCCCTTTACAGGCATACTATAGACACCCCCCAGGTACGAAATTTAAAGGAATATTACACTTTTATTGTTTCAATTTAAGCATTATTAAAATCACTGCTCCTGAAAAAACGGCCGTTTTTTAAAAAAAAAAAATTTGCATTGATACATGTCCCCTGGGGCAGGACCCAGGTCCCCAAACACTTTTTATGACATTAACATGCATATTAGCCTTTAAAATTAGCACTTTTAATTTCGAACGTTCGCATCCATTATAACTAATAGGGTTCTAAAGCTCGCACGGACTTTAGGTCCGTTCGCGGGTTCTGGTGCGAGCCGAACGGGGGGGTGTTCGGCTCATCCCTACTCAAAACATTTAAGCACATCTTAGTTTCACATATACAAAAAGTTTTCCACAAAGCAGTAGAAACGGCCTCTTTTCGTCATGAAATGTTGAGAGCACACATAGTCACACTCCCTAAAACAGTAAAAGACCCCACAACGCCAGCACATTTCAGGCCAATTTCGCTACTTAATTCTGATGTAAAAACATCTTACATTATGAAACAAAACATGTTGCCTTCCAACAGCAACCCTAAAGGGTTAAACATAGAGTTCGACTTAAACAGTTTTCTGACACATTTTTAGAGGGATACTGTACTTTCCCTCTTTTAAGTAGCATCTTTCGGGCAGTGTGGGAGCTTTGCAGGTGCTATTAACCCTTTATTCGGCTGCTAGCAGGGGTTAAAAGCGCACCACTAGCAGCCGAAAAGTGACGCTAGTAAAATGTTGCTAAAATTAGTGACGCTTTACTGCTAACGCCCTCCTGCCCCAGTGTGAAAGTAGCCTAAGATTATAGACTGATCATTTCTAAGTTAGTGGGCAAACATACAAATCAGCAGGGGATCAAATACTTTTTTCCCTCACTGTAGCACTTTATGATTCATATTTTTAAATAGCACAAGCACTGTATATAAGGTTGGTAAGGCACAATATAATATGAGATATTTGTAAATCATTGGGGGTGTGGTAGCATATAACTTAGAAGTTGGACTGTGACC
The DNA here is from genome assembly GCA_028564925.1 of Lithobates sylvaticus. Taxonomy (NCBI): domain Eukaryota; kingdom Metazoa; phylum Chordata; class Amphibia; order Anura; family Ranidae; genus Lithobates; species Lithobates sylvaticus. The sequence goes on from CM053038.1 coordinate 132,607,323, forward strand.
AGCGCTGCTCATTTGTAATAGTATCTGTATTTGGTGTTTCATTAAAGGTAAGCTAGTAGCAGTCTAGTGTGGCCCATTTTGTTTTCCATATAGTCTGTAGCGCTGTTATTTTGAATATTTTGGATAAGTGTAATGTTGTTCATGCTAGGTTCAGCACCTTGTATGGTGATCTGGATGTATTTCAGTATAATGTATGTGATGTCCAAGTACATTGTACACTTTTTGCATACAATTGTATGCTGTAATGTTTGTAAATTCTCTTCAAACTGCTAATGATTACTGCAAAGTTTAAACCTACAAATACTATTTTCTGATTTTTTTGTGCACCATGTTAGATGTAACTTTACTTTTGTGAAACATAATAAAAAAAAATTACAAAAAAAATTAAAAAGCCTTTACGTACGGACTGTTTTTACCACGTTTTGCATGATGATAAATATACAAGATAGTTATAAACATTTCAGAACATGTAATAAATATAATTTAAGGGTATGTTTATATTTTACATTCATTTTCAGATATGCAAGTTGACAGTTTTGTCATTTGTCGGCATGCTACTGGTAGCATCTGAGACTACTTTTAGGCTGCTGTTCCTTGTGGTCCTCTTTAGCCTCTAGAAATTTGAATTATTATGTTTTATACACCAATATTATACATCTAAAATGTCAACATTTGTTATAGTCTGTACTATTCTCCTATCGCTATTGAGTGGTTACTGGGACTAACTAAATTAAAATGCACCATTAGCTACCACAAATATGAAAGGTTTTCATCACAGAAATGCAATATCATATGCAAAATCTCAGCCTGGAACTAGTGCCAATGTCAGTTTGAGCCAAGTTACACCCACCAACATATCCCACTACCTTACTTGTTTAGCACATACATATTAACTGTGTTGCTGTCATGAATCTTAACTACATAGTTTGTCAGTGCATGGCTCGAGCATAAGTTTGGGTCGAACTTTTGCTGTTCGGTCGTTTGGCAATCATCCAAGCAAACGGGTCATTTGACCATTTGTTCGCCCCCCGGAACCGACCACAATGCATTGCAGCGCTGAACAGTGCATTGCAAGCCCTGATTGGCTGAAGCAGTGGCTTGATTGGCTTACTGTCATCATGACTTTATCCAATCATGGCTCATTCCCGCCCCACAGTATAAAAGTATTCTTTTAATGGTAGCCATTTTCAGTGTGATTTCAGTGTGGAGAGAGATAGAACAGGGCTCTGTTCAATGCTATTAGTTAGTTAATGTGCTATACTTTGCTTCAATTGTCAGTATAGTATATAAATTTAGTGTCAGTCTAGGAGTAGTGTGAGTGTAGTGAGGAGGACCATCATTCAGCTTTGCATAGGGTGCAGCTGGGGTAGGGACAGCTAGGATAGTTTCACTGTAGTGTAGTGAGACCGTGTCATTCATACATGCATTAGTGTAGAGTAGGGACAGCTCATATAGTTTCAGTGCAGTGTAGTCAGACCATGTCAGTAATCTTTACATTAGCGTATAGCTAGAGTAAGGACAGTTCAGATAGCATCAGTGTAGTGACGGTTGAACACTGTCTATTTGATTGCGTTACTGCCAGTTTAACGCAATTTACTTCTGTGTGCGTTACTGCCAGTTTAACGCCATTTACTTCTGTGTGGTTTACTGCCAGTTTAACGCCATTTACTTCTGTGTGGTTTACTGCCAGTTTAACACCATATAGCTTTGTGTGCGTTACTGACAGTTTAACACCATATAGTTTTGTGTGAGTTACTACCAGTTTAATGCCATATAGTTTTGTGTGCGTTACTGCCAGTTTAACGCCATATAGTTCTGTGTGCATTACTGCCAGTTTAACGCCATATAGTTCTGTGTGCTTACTATCAGTTTAACGCCATATAGTTCTGTGTGCGTTACTGCCAGTTCAACGCCATATAGTTTTGTGTGCATTAATGCCAGTTTAACGCCATATAGTTTTGTGTACATTACTGCCAGTTTAATGCCATATAGTTCTGTGTACGTTACTGCCAGTTTAATGCCATATAGTTCTGTGTGCGTTACTGCCAGTTTAACGCCATATAGTTCTGTGTGCGTTACTGTCAGTTTAACGTGATATAGTTTTGTGTGTCACTGTACATTTGGCGCATTATATTGCAGTATATTATAGTGTATCTGTCGAGTGTGTGTACTCAAATTAAAGTGCACCAAACACCTCTTTACATTGATAAAAAGTGCATTTACATACAGATTTCAACTTCTTCTTTACATTTTCTTATAAGCACTGCCCCCTCCCTTCCAATAATGTCTGGGAGGACAACAAGAAGAGGCAGACATTCCTTTGGCACTGTAAGAGGGCCAGCAACAAATGTGTCCACAGGCAAAAATGGATGTGGTGGTCAGTCCTCAGGCATCATTTCCTCTGTTTAGTGAGTATGCCCGTGCTATTCAGCCACAGCATGCAGAGGAGGTGGTGGACTGGCTTACTAAACCTTCCTCATCATCTTCATCCTCTGTCATGCAAGCAGAGACAAGTGTGCAGTCCCCTGCAGTTGCCAGAGTGGATAAACCTTCCTCCTTGTCCACATCTATTTCTGCCATAGCCCCAACATTAGCCATTGAGGAGTCAGCTGAATTATTTGACCACAGCATCAGCCAATTGTCCTTGATAATGCCAAGCCATTACTGGATTCAGATGTTGGTTCTGAAGTTGAGGATGATGGGAACATGAGCCTAGAGAGTGGGAGGAACACTGGTAGACAAATTGGTATTCATGTTCCCCAAGCCGAAGCGTATTGCAAATTGTCCCCAGTGGTAATGATGAAGATGGATGAGATGGAGATGATGATGATGATAATGATGATGATGAGGTCACTGATGCGACTTGAGTGCCAGATAGAGCAGACGAGGAAACTGAAGGTGAGGCGGCACAACCCCAAGGAGGCTGACATCAAGAAAGAGTAGAGAGCAGCTACCCTAATCCATCACATTCTACAGCTGTTATCTCCCGGCCCACTTCCCAAAGCTCAGCTGTATGGGCCTTTTTCAGCACATCTGCAAGAGATCACACTGTTTCTATCTGCAAACTGTGTCTCAGGCACATCAAATGTGGCAAAAACCATTTGGGTACCACGTGCTTCACAAGGCATTTAACGTCCAACCATTCAGTCCATTGGCAAGAGCACCTGAAAGACACACAAAAGGGGCACAAATCTGTCCCTCCATATCCTTACCCACTTCAGTCTGCCCCTGCTATTTCGAGTCATTTCCTCTCAGCAGCCTCCACTGACAGGGATGATGGCATAGCACAGGGTGTCCCAGGTCCTAGCAGCACATCTGCCAGCAGCACACCACTAGCTGTAGCTGCAAATTTCTCTGCCCCCAAAAAAATTACAGTACCTGCCACCCACATGCCCAGTGTCTAAATGCAAGCTTGTCAAAGCTGTTGGCTCTCCAACTTCTGCCTTTCAGCCTTGTGGATTCTGCCCCTTCCGTGAATTTGCACAATGTGCTATACCACAATGGCAGGTTCCCAGTTGTTACTACTTTTCACGTAAGGCGGTTCCATTTCTCTACCATCATGTGGAAGGGAATGTTGTGGCATCGTTGGGCAAGGCAGTCAGCTGTAAAATCCACCTTACTGCTGACACGTGGTCCAGCAAGCATGGGCAGGGGCAATATATTTTGTTCACTGCAAACTGGGTAACGCTGCTTGCAACTCAAAAAGATGCAGGACAGGGCTCGGTGCTGCAGCTTGTTGTGTCCCCACGTCTCCATACAGCTGGTGGTGATGCCAGACCTGTGAGCCTTACCCCCTCCTCCTCCTCCGCCACCTCCATGACCTCCTCTGCAGAATTGTCCTATGAACATCAGGTACCCCCTAAGCGTTCAAAGGGCTATTCCCAGAGTCAGGCTAAAAGGTGCCATTCAGTGCTTCAGCTGGTGTTTAGGCGACAGGAACCACACTGGGGAAGAGATTCTTGCAGCTCTGCAGGGACAGGCCCAGAGGTGGTTCACACCACACCACCTGGAGCCAGGAATGGTGGTGTGCGATAATGGCTCAAACCTCCTGTCCACCCTTAGACAGGGAAAGTTGACCTCAATTTGGTGGTGCAGCATTTCCTAAATAAGTAACAAGGGTTGCAAGATGTGCTAAAGCTGGCCTGAGGACTCTGTAGCCATTTCAGGTGGTCATACACAGCCAATGCTCAGTTGGCTGAAATTCAGTGTAAAATCCACCTGCCCGTAAACCGCCTGAGCAGCTATACATGCAGCAGAGGGCTGTCAACGAGTCAATGACAGGCTCAGGCCGCCTCTGCTTTTTTTCCCCACACCAATGGCTGATCATTAAGGATGCATGCACTGTATTGTCACCATTTGATGAGGCCACAAGGATAGTGAGCCCTGACAGTGCACTGACAATACCTGTTGTGTTCCTGCTGGAGCAGACTCTGCATGACATTATGGGCAGGGCACTAGAGGCAGAGCAGTAGGAGGAAGAGGTGGACTTCCTTTCCTCTCAGGCCCACTTTATCCAGACACCATCATTCCTATGTCACAGAACACACAGGAGGAGATAGAGGAGGAGGATTTTTGCACTTTCATTGGCTTTGAAGAAGATGAAGACATCTGTCAATCTGTAAGCAATGGCTTTCCAACCCCAGGACCCTTGGGAATAGTATGTGGCTGGGAGGAGGAAGTTCCAGATGCTGTCATCCTGAGTGACCCGAGGAGTCTGCTTCTCAAGCCTCAGCAAATTTGAGGCGCGTGGGCAACCTCATGCTTCAAAGCCTGCGAAAGGACCCAAGAATATGTGGCATAAAGGAGAAGGTTGATTAATGGTTGGCAGCCACCTTGACCACTGTTATAAGGGGAAGGTCTCAGAACTCATTCCGTCCCCACAGAGAGTGCAGAAGATAAAAGGACATGTTAAAGAGGATTTTATTGAACGTTTTTCCTGACTCCAGTAGGTTACAGTGTCGTGGAAAACATAGTTTTGAGTCTTCTGTTGGTCAAGAGAGGAGCGTTGGAGAAGGTGTCCGCCTAAGTGAGGCATTTCGAATTTGTTTAGTCCTAGTCCTCAGCTTCCACATTCCATCGGCAGCGTCTGCACCACATGGTGGACGATTACCTCAGGGCCAAAACAGAGATTTTCAGCTGACGATCCACTGACTTACTGGGTCATGAGAATAGAACACTGGCCAGAACTTGCCTAGTATACTATTGAGTTGTTGGGCTGCCCTGCATCCAGCGTGCTTTCAGAATGGGCATTCAGTGGTGCAGGAGGCTTCATTACTGATCATAGAACATGTCTGTCCACAGACTCCATGGACTGTTTGACTTTTATAAAAAATTAATCAGTCCTGGATTACCAGCTATGAAGCCCCTGATGCCAATTTCACTGATTAAGTATTTTTGGGATGTCCGGCAGGACTTTGTGGCTGCCTAGCTTTGAGAGTGTTCAATCATTTCATCTGGAAGAATGTTTTTGGTATAGGTTTCGTGGGCACAATTCAGACCCAATGACCAATTTTTCTGCACCTGTTTGACAGGTGCATATCATTGCACTTTTTTTTGCCTTCATCAAGAGCACCTCCATAGGGTTATGGTGGGAAGGCGCCCTCGACACCCAAAGAGTAATTTTTCTGCACCTGCTTGACAGGTGCATATCATTGCAATTTTTTACAGCTAGGCCAATTCTTGCTTTCATCAAGTTTACCTCTATAGGGTTACGGTGGGAAGGTGCCACCGATACCCAAAGACCAATTTTTACACACCCGTTATTTCTATCTAAAGTCAAAGTGACACCAGAATGCATCCAAAAAATATCTAATCCTGTTTCCAGTGCACTACATTGTGGCCTAGTCATAAACACTGGCTCCCCAGCTGTTGCTGAGCAAAATAAAGGCAGCTTGGCTTTATAAATGCAGCAGATCCTAGACATGGTACAGATCTGCCACTTTACAGGTAGACTAAGGGGACTGCGCCCCCCCCCCCCCCCCCCCCCCCCAGGCACTATATTGGAAGGAATCTTTCATTTCTATGCTTTCACTTTAAAAATCAAAAAATCGCTACTCATTTAAAAATGACGTTTTTCACAAACTTTTTTTTTATTGATACATGTCCCCCAGGGCAGGACCCGGACACCTATAATCATTGTATGCCCAATTACTTGCATACAAGTCTTCAAAATAAGCACGTTTGATTTTTGACATTTGGGTCCCATTGACTTTAATTGAGTTCGATATTTGGTTCCAAACTTTTGAGGTGTCTGATGCAAAAACGAACAGGGGTCTGTTCGGCCCATCCCTAGTCAGTGTCCATCAGCACGACTCCATTTTGCAATGAATGGAGCTCAATAAAAATGTTATAATGGACACACCAAGTCTAATGGAAGAACTCTTTATAACTATGTAAAACATAGGCAAAGAAAAATTACAGTATTAGGGTTTTTAGGCCAGATTTGAAAATTAAAGTTGATATCTAGTTTGTTACTAGTGAGCAATTTGTTTACTGTCCTCAGTTTTTGGTTTATTTGTTTTTTTTGTTGGTACACAAATGAAAGGTAGTGTGGTTATAAACCACTACCTTTTCATGTTAAATAATTTGTCAATGTAAGTTTTCTCCTAACATTTCTCCTCCCTCAATGATAGTATTTGGGCCTGCGGCTTGGCCGCTCAGGCCTGAAAATTAACCTGAGAGGAATACATAAAGTCAGATGCTCCCCATGCCTGCAGGTACTGAGTATTTCTGAGAGAACTGACAGAATAATTGGGTGGTGGGGTAGCACAGAGAAGGTGAATATTAATGAGTGTGGCTGTCCAATCAAGAGAACCACTTTGCCCTGAATGGTCAGTGTGACAGCTTCTTTTTAAATGCACAAGAAAAAATAGGGAAAGGAGTATGGCCCAACAGAGTCCACACCTTCATCATTCACCAATAGGAATAAGCTTCAAGCTTGAGTCAAGGTTGGGCTCACTGCAAACCCAACCCATTCACAGTTCAAGGATGTGCCATACACCACAACACCACAGCAATCAACAACAAATAATACACTTCTTAGCCTCGGAACTTAAGTCAGGAGACTTAGCATGCCATATAGCAGGCGCTTTGTTATGTGCCAGTCTCCATTCTATAAAAGGCAGTGTTTGCAGCAGTCAGAGTGTGCTGGAGTAGATGGGAAGAGCTCACAGTGTGAAGAGATAGCTATATATACAGTTCTAAACAGTACTGTGTAGTACAACACTGTGATGTATTGTGCCCCCCCCCCCCCACCCCGTGTTAAAAGTGTGAAGACCAGACTGTATTTCAAAGACTACCTTTTTGTGTTCTTTAGCAACAACGTTAGATGCTGTTTAGCTGCTGGGTCCTCCCTTATAGTTTTTTGTATTGGGGTTTTATTTTCTGTAATTTCATGTTTTTGGATGTAAGGGTTGGGTGTGGGATGTATACTTTATTTTTTTTGTCAACAATGTGAACTTGTGACTAAAACAGCAAAAGGTGCCATTTGTTTGCAGCTCCTTGTCCTATACAGTACCTGTGTGATAAAGTTTTGTGCACCAATTCACCACATCTTTAGTGCACCAAGTACCCCATACTTATTTCCTCTATTACCATATCTGACATTAAAGTTGGGCATTCCACTGTACTCATAATTTCAAGCCCAAAGGGAGAGGCAGAGGTTCTGCAAGTGGATGTAGAAGGGGTGAGCAAGTCCAGCAGGAAAGGGCAGTGGTCAGGTCACCTTATTGAAAGGCAGGGAACATTTGCCTTTTCTTTCTAGTAGTGGGCATGCTGTACCAGCCAGTGCATGGCGCAGTTAAGTGGCTCACAAAGCTTTGCGTTCTTCCTCTTCCCTGGCACAGAGCAGCCATTTTTTTTTGCCATTGCACCTTCTTCTTTCTGCTTATCTGCTTCTAACACCACTGTAACCTTGCAAATTTGCATAGAGGAGTTGGCAGAATTTTTTTTAGCACATCATCATTCACTTACTGCAGGAGTATGCACAATAATATCTATGATTTAATGTTGAGAAAGAGCAAGAGAAACATAGAGGAAGGGGCCATCAGGCATGAAAAAGCAATTGTCATTGATCTCATGCAACCATGCCAAAAGGAGAAGGACTGAGGGAAGAGACACAGGCACACAGGAGAAGAGATCTGCAAATTACAGACTAAAACTGTGAGGCTTTCTTTTTTATGGTTCTATGTTCAAATAGTATATTTCTGCAACTGAATGACAGCAGCCACTCATATTGAAAAAAATACTGCATATAGAATGACATGAAAAAAGTGGTTCCTTTTTGCATCCAAACATAAAGCCAGATGCTGTTTTTGTATCTGGACATTTAAATCAGAGTGCATAGTGATGTGTAAAGAGCACGAGAAATGATTGCTAAACCGAAATGTTTTTTTTTGCAGGGATAGAATTAGTGATTACATTAAACAGCTGAAAAATCTAAATACATATGCTGTGTGCAAAGTAAGAGAGGTGATTGCTAAAGCTACAGATGGTATTACTATTCTTTACATAACTGTACCTAAGCAGCAACATTTCTAAAAAGCTAAATCATCTGTGTCTCCAAGTTTGTGGCATATTCCAGTACTCCGGCACTTAAACATATCTGTGACTTTTTTCTCTCTGAAATGATGCACACTAAAAACTGCCCCATTTCTCCCTATTACAACCTAATTAAGATGCTTACATACTGTCCAGAAACTTTATACAAATTTGTGGCTATTGTCTCTGAAATAATACACTGTACTTTAAATTTCTAGATAAAAACTACATAATCTTTCCCTCTTACATTGTGCCCTAACTAAGGTCTTTACAATATGTCCATTGTCTATAAAATATATATACATTATACATTAACTTTTATTTTAGGATAAAACCTTCCTCATATTTATATCTTACATAGTGACCTAATAAAGCAGCCTATGTACTGTCCAGCAAGTGTATACTGTGGGGTTAATCTACTGAAACTGGAGAATGTAACATTTGGTGCAGTTCTACATAGAAACCAATTAGCTTCCATGTTTTTTTTTTTTTGTCAAAGCTTAACTGAACAAGCTGCAGTTAGAAGCTGGTTGGCTACCATGCACAGGTGTATATTAGTCTTGAAAATGGCCAGAATTGATTTTTAATATTTACCCTATTCCCATAAACTGTAATAGGGTTTGGTTTTAAGTTCAGATTTGTTGGACTGCACAATGGGCTTGATGAACATCACATGAATGGAACCCAGATAGATTCACTCATCACTATCCACTAAGAACCCTCCAAATGGCTGCTGGATTCTTCTTCTGCATTAAGTACAAATAGATCATCACTGTAAGTCCATTTGGGGACACATGCTCTTCGATGGATGCCTGTATAAATAAGTAACTCTTTTTATACTACAGCTGTATGATTGTTCTAAATTTTTCACCATATACTTTATACTATACCATATAGCCTAGCCCTTTCATGTGCATAGGGCCTAATTTATGAAAGAGAGTAACTAGCACTATTTGCTGTACTCTACACACAATGGTCTGCTTCTTACAGCTCATTCATAACAAGCAGGCTGAGGTGTCCACAAAAAGAACACAGGCTGAGCTCAACCAGTGAGTCAGCGCTCAACTGACATTCAGACAGCAAATAACAGGAAGTGATGCTTGTCAGTGAATAGCAATAGCAACCAAAGTCCATGATTCTGTGTTATCTGGGCTGATCTGTGCAGTGGTGGTGTGGATTTGCTAGGTATATATAGCCAGCAGTCTCCGGAAGCTCCTCTACAGGTTGGGAATACCTCAAGGGCATTCAACAAGAACAAAGGGCGCCAGATCAGCAGGATTAAAAGATAGTTGGATTTATTCAAAAAGTATTTGCCTGACGAAGGTGGCGGGGCCTCGGAAATGCGTTGCAGCCCACTCCCCTGTCTGTTCCCGGCTCCTGTCAGAGGTGCTTGTGTGTGTGCCGGAGATGCCGCCGGCTTCCATCTCTTACTGTGGGTCCCGGCTTCGTGGTTTGCGGCTCCACCAGTCGATGCAGGCTGCTGTCTGCTCGATTTGACCTCCACACCCTCCCTGTACATGGGACTCTGGAAGTTGTATATGTAGGTGTTTTTGAATAAATCCATCTATCTTTTACTCCTGCTGATCTGGCGACCTTTGTTCTTGGCTGAGGTGTCCAGCTTGTGTTTGTTACAGAGCTCTCTCTGCTTATTGCAGCAAAGTAAACTCTACAATTGGATGAGGGTCTGACATGTGACTTGGACTGGTCACATAACCTGGTTCGCCTTACCTTCTTTTTTCAACTACTCTCCTTTCACTTCACAATGATAACACTCCGCTTCCTTTAGAACTCCAAAGGCATATTTGTAAAGTACATTGCTATGCTTTATAAAAGTACCAAGGTTTTTAAAGAATCAGTATGACCATACCTCTGCTTTATACAGTAAGTGGAGTCCATCGTGAACTGAACCCAGAGGTCTTTTTATGGAAGGCAATATATCTAGAAATTGACCTTTGTTCTACTCTATATAGAGCTTTTTGTCTGGTGTCTGTAAGTGAAAAGCATAAATAAAAAATAAAAAAAAAACTGAGATTAGTGAGACAGGATAAACAGAATGTATCCAAACACAGCATTTCTGTTTCTAGTGCTGCTGGAATAGATTCCTTGCTAATCTGGAACAATAGTATTGTTCAATTGGATGTGATATGTCTCCAGATGGTGTCTTATATATCATCTGATTTTATCTCTCATTTATGGAATGCCTTTTGTGCTGTAAATTAAAAGAGGAAGGAAAGGCTAAAATGTTTTACTTTGAATTTCAACTGCAACTTTTCACTCAATTTTGTGTTATGGAAATTCACACAAGAAAACCCCAAGTGATTTGGAGAAGAAATACATCTTGACTGCATTTTGATGATGTTTGTAGAATTTAACGTCTTATGAATAATGCAGTGATGTAATGTAAAGCGTATATGGCGCTTGTTTAAAATTTAACTATTATAAATAATTTAGCTTTAATAAAAATGGCATCCATTCATTTGTTTTCTTCCTCAGAAAAATATCATATTATTCAACAATTCAACATGTTATAAATATACCACATGTCTCAAATGACTGAAGGTTACTTTAAAAAAAAAAAAAAATTCAGATATGAATTAAGCATTTTTTAAAGTGGCTGTATAATAATTGACTGTTATTGTGTGAGAAACAGTAGCTGTGGCCATTGTCTAACTTCCACTAGTTCCACAATCTGATGTTGAACCTCTTCCAACAATTCTCCTAGTCTTCTAGCTATTTGTCAGTTACATAGGGAACATTGCCATGGAATATATAAAGTAATTTTTCCAACAGGTAAGACCAATTGTAACAGAATTCTTTTAACCACTTGCTTCTTAAGCCTATTCTAACACTTCTCTCCTACTAGAAAATTACCTAGAACCCCAAACATTGCATATATTTTTTAAGCAAAGGCCCTAGAGAATAAAATGGTGGGTGTTGCATATTTTTATGTCATACGGTATTTGCGCAGTGGTTTTTCAAACAAAAATATTTTGGGAAAAAATACACATTAATGATTTTTAGTGAACACAATCACAATATATAACCAATTTTATTTGGTAAAATATAAAACATGATGTTACACCGAGTAATTAGATACCAAACATGGCACGCTTTTCTTTAAAATTGTCACACTCACGGAATGGCGACAAACTACGGTACATAAAATTATCCATGGGTGACCTTTTAAAAGCCTTTGCAGGTTACCAGTTTAGATTTACACAGGGGGTCTGTTGCTAGAATTATTGCTCTTGCTCTGACATTCGCAGTGATACCTCACATGTGTATTGCAATCAACGCTTTACATATGCCCGGGGAACGACATGTGCGTTCAACACTGCATGTGAGCACGGGGGGGCGGGTGCACTTTAAAAAAAATCACTGTTGATTGTGGTTAAAAGGAATGTAAACATCCCTCATCCCTTGTGACAGCAATAGCAGTGACAGGTACTTTTTGTGGAGAGATTGGGGGTCTATTAGACACCCATCTCTCTTTTGGGCTCTAATGCAGCCAATGAGACACAGATTGATCCTATTGGCTGCTATGCAGCCAGTGAACAAAGAGCCGTAACTGGAAGTGACTAAATAGTTGTAGCTTCCAGGTTCTGATGTCACACAGTGGGAGGAACAACTTCAGTACTTCCCACTGTGAATCCAGAGCTGGATGCTACAGGCCGCATCTTTACTGGGCTTCCCGATTGCTCGGGAGAACCCGGTAAAGGCCCCTCTTCCGGCACCTGTAAAAGTTTTTCAGTGGCTGCTTAGCCGCTCGTAATGTAAGCTGGTGACCCCGCCCCCTCTGAGGCCACGTGACGGCAGAAGAAGGCGGGTCACCTGTTTAAATCAGCGGGTGGCCCCACCCTCAGCTATATAACAGCTGTCATCGTGAATAAGCGTCAGTCAGCTGGAGCCTCCCATGGAGGCGGAGTTGTTGTATTTTTTATTTTTTGGGGTTCATTGGGCGCTGTCATAGCGGGACATTTGAATTTTTTTATTTTTTAATAAAGAACTTGTCCCAAAGTGTCTCCTGTCATTTTTACAATTTTTGACACTCCTCCAGACTGACCATGGGCCTCTTGGCTGCTTCTCTGATTAATGCTTTCCTTGCCCTGCCTGTCAGTTTAGGTGGACGGCCATGTCTTGTTTTCAGTTGTTCCATTTTTGGATGATGGATTGAACAGTGCCCTGTGAGATGTTCAAAGCTTGGGATATTTCTTTATAACCTAACCCAGCTTTAAATTTCTCCACAAATTTATCCCTGATCTGTCTGGTGTGTTCCTTGGCCTTCATAATGCTGTTTGTTCACTAAGGTTCTCTAACAAACCTCTGAGGGCTTCACAGAACAGCTGTATTAATGCTGAGATTAAATTACACACAGATAGACTCTATTTACTAATTAGGTGACTTCTGAAGGTAATTGGTTCCACTAGATATTAATTAGGGGTATCAGAGTAAAGGGGGCTGAATACACTTTTCACATATTTATTTGTAAAAAAAATGTGAAAACCATTTAGCATTTTCCTTCCACGTCACAATTATGTGCCACTTCGTGTTGGTCTGTCCCATAAACTCCCAATAAAATACATTTACGTCTTTGGTTGTAACATGACAAAATGTCAAGGGGTATGAATACTTTTTCAAGGCACTGTATATTTAGCTTTACTTTATTTATAAAATATCCATTCCAAGGACTCCAGAGATCAAAAACATGTACGTTTACTAAAAAAAAACTAGAAACGTGGGTGTGCATGCCCACACACCGATGGCAAATAAGAGAGAAAAAATTGATTGATTATAAAATATATCATGAGAAGAAAAAAAAAAATTTGAAAAAAGAAAGCATATTGATTCTGTAGGAGAGCAAGAGATGGAAGGATACGCCAATAGTACTAATCTGCTAATCTTGTTTAGCCTATTCCTATAATATAGGACCTATATTAAAAGAATAGGCTACAAAAGATTAGCAGATTAGGTAAATTGTGTCTAAACATGAAAGAACCCCTAATTAATGTTTCTGAAATGTAGAGTTAAAAAAAAAAAAAAAAACACATATACACATACAGTATCTCACAAAAGTGAGTACACCCCTGTTATGCCTGCGTTTATCTATTAAGTTCTTGTGGTAAAACCAAGGAAACCTAGACTTCTGAAGTGTATTAATGCTTTACTAAACAGGGAAAAATCTGCACATACAAACTGTAGGATGAACAATACAATACATCACAACTTATAGCTTCACATATAAGCATGTATAATATGTACACATTAGGTAAACTAAACAATTACTCAACTTAGGGGTTAAGATGTCCTTCATAGTTCCTTGTTCAAAGTCCAACTCACAAACGCATCTCCAACGTTCTCCAGTTCCTGGAAGCCATGTGTTTTCTCTTTGTCCTCCAAACACCAACTGTCCCTCTCGCCCAAAACACATGTCTCTTTCAAACCCTCTCCATGCCTCCCCCAACCACTTCCTGTAAACACCAACTTCCTCTGCTCATCTTCTATCTGGTTTATTTACATATCAATGGAGGTGGAAGAGGCCTTTGTAGACATATGCTGTTACTAAATCTAAAACTCTATATTATTGCAATAAAGTCACTATACAAATGCCCATAGCAACACATACCACCTCTTGACTTTATAGGATAATATAGGAAACTTCTTCAAGCCTTTTGTCCAGGAAAGGGCAAAATAAACCCCCCGTATAAATGGGAGGAACAAATTCCCTTTCGACCCCCATCTTGTGGGCGGTCAGACGATTGGTTTGTCCCTGGAAGGCTGACTTTTGAGCAGGGTTAACAATGTCTTTTGGCAGTTTGTAAAGAAAGTCCCAGATGAAAAGTCTCTTTTCTTCTTGGTCATAAGGAAAATGCTCAGATGGAAGTCCACTCCAATTCAGCCACCTTTTCTCAGGCTCTCTTCTGGTCTGTCTCCTCCCATCCAGTATGGTCATCTGCTCTGCCTGCTCCACCTCTCGATGCTCAATACCTGAAAAGAGTAAGAGACAAAGCAGATTATATGTTCCTTCCAACTGTGCCTAAAAACATAGCTCACTGCTCACATTTCTCTATCTGCCCATTTCTAACTGCAAAACTATTGTAGGGTGCCCACTGTTGCCTTGAAATACTTTCACGGAAAGGCATTGACTTCCAACGTAACGAATAAACTTGCATGTCTCTCCGTGCTGTCCTGGGAAGCACACAAGCTTGCTGTTGTTCAGCCTTCACAGCATGGCACATTTTTGCAAAATGCCCCATTTTATGGCAACAGAAACACTTAATGTGACTGAATCTACCATTCCCAACCATTTGCTTCCACTTCTTAAACAATGCTGGTGTAGGAATCCCATCTATTTCCTCTCTAGGGACCCCCACCTTAAGTAAATCAATCCACATGTGTCTCCTGGAGATCATAGGCCTTGCCTTCCTTGTATCTGACTCAACTCGGTCATTTGAGCTGATCAAATCCTCTGCTTCCCGGTTATGAGAAGTAACAGTGGCACATCTCCTACTTCTGCTTACAGGCTTTGGGCCTTTGTCCTTTGTTAGGGCATCATTAGACTTGGTCTTGAGGGCTGCACACCGCTCATTCAAATCTTCAGCTCGGCCTACAGGGGTTTGAACACACTTCAAAGCCACTGCAGGTTTAACTTTGATTACCCTCCTTTCTAAATCTTTTTCCTTGCTTGCAGTTTTTTCCAAACACTTGGATGCCACTGCAAGCTGCTCCTTCAGTAAATCTCTTTCTAATTCCGCCTTTTCCCTCTTTTCAGATTCAATATGTAGAGCATGCAGGAAGTGCAAACCAAACACAGCAACTGCCCGCATCTCTCCCTTACTGAACCCAAAACTTTTGAGACTAAAATCTGAGGAAAGATCACACAAGCTCTGTTCAAAGGAGACGCATATCTAGCTAGCTCCTTTGCAACAGGCATCCACTGACTATTTCTGGCCCAGATAGGAAGGGTGCACGCCTTCAAGTCCTCCTGGACACCAGAAATCTTTGCAGCCTTACTCCTCCTAAACAGTGTACGCAGCATTTTTCCCCCAGCACAAGCAACAAAACACACAATATAAAACAGGTCTGCTTCAGTTGAAATTTTAGCAAAAATCACGGCCGAGCCCCCAAATGTTATGCCTGCGTTTATCTATTAGGTTCTTGTGGTAAAACCAAGGAAACCTAGACTTCTGAAGTGTATCAATGCTTTACTAAACAAGGAAATATCTGCACATACAAACTGTAGGATGAACAATACAATACAACTTATAGCTTCACATATAAGCATGTATAATATGTACACATTAAGTAAACTAAACAATTACTCAACTTAGGGGTTAAGATGTCCTTCATAGTTCCTTCTTCAAAGTCCAACTCACACCAGCGTCTCCAACGTTACCCCAGTTCCTGGAAGCCATGTGTTTTCTCTTTGTCCTCCAAACACCAACTGTGTCTCTCTCCCAAAACACATGTCTCTTTCAAACCCTCGCCATGCCTCCCCCACCCACTTCCTGTAAACACCAACTTCCTCTGCTCATCTTCTATCTGGTTTATTTACATATCAATGGAGGTGGAAGAGGCCTTTGTAGACATATGCTGTTACTAAATCTAAAACTCTATATTATTGCAATAAAGTCACTATACAAATGCCCATAGCAACACAACCCCTCACATTTTTGTAAATATTTTATTATATCTTTCATGTGACAACACTAAAGAAATTACACTTTGCTACAATGTAAAGTAGTGAGTGAACAGCTTACATAACAGTGTAAATTTGCTGTCCCCTCAAAATAATGCAACAGACAGCCATTAATGTCTACACCGCTGGCAACCACAGCCCTAAATAAAAATGTCCCAATTGGGCCCAGTTACCCATTTTCCCTCCCCGGTGTTATGTGACTCATTAGTGTTACAAGGTCTCAGGTGTGAATGGGGAGCAGGTGTGTTAAATTTGGTGTTATTGCTCTCACTCTTTCATACTGGTCACTGGAAGTTCAACATGGCACCTCAAGGCAAAGAACTCTCTGAGGATCTGAAAAAAAGAATTGTTGCTCTACATAAAGATGGCCTAGGCTATACGAAGATTGCTAAGACCCTGAAACTTAGCTGCAGCATGGTGGCAAAGACCATTCGGTTTAACAGGACAGGTTCCACTCAGAACAGTCCTTACTATGGTAGACCAAAGAAGTTGAGTGCACATGCTCAGCGTCATATCCAGGGGTTGTCTTTGGGAAATATTTACAAAAATTTGAGGGGTGTACTCACTTTTGTGAAATATTGTAGGTTTCAGGTAATAAAAACACTTTACACTTTTTCCTTTAGAAGGAGCAATAACTCTTTTTTTTTTACAAAACTTTACAAACCACTTTTTAAAGAACCCATAAATAAAATATTATCTTTTTTTTCAACAATGGAGGTAAAGCTCCAGATTATTGTTTTATCTTAAAACTTGAACAACAAAATCAACCAAAAAATAGAATATTTTTCATAAAAACATTTCTTTTTTTAGAACAGAATCTAGTGGGTGTTGTGGGTGTTGTCCCTGAGGTAATTGCAAGCATACATGCAACACGAGGGAAGACTATAATGCTGAAATGTCACTATGTTGGACATTATAGCCACAAAAACATCACCTGTGTCTATAGGTGATGATAGGTAGCTGGTGAATGGGCAGGGTCAATTGATGCTAGCACATTCATGACCTGCGCATAATGCTAAGGGGTGGTGGAGGGCCTTATCGGATTATAAATTGGATGAGTATTTACTGGGGACATGGTGGTTGGAACTGAAGGAATGGATGGGTATGGGGGAAAAGGTTGGTGTTGAGAGGCTGTCTGGGGGTTGTTGCGCTGCTATAGATTGTGTGTAGGTTGCATACGGACCCTATGGTGGTGGTCCTTCAGAATTTCTGAATGAGAGGTTTTAGTGAGATGGCGGGATGAATGTGTTTATGTACCTAATTACACCTGCCCTTTAGTTGAAGGGGAACTCTGGCTATTATCCCCTCAAGACACCGGCAAAAATATTGTTCTTCTGTCTGGCTTCCCATCATATGGTCAGCCATAGTGGACAGAATGTCCAACATCCTGTTGACATCCAATGCTGTTGTCCTCCCTCTAGTTGCACATGTGCTTGTAGGTGAATAAGTTGCACGTACACATGTGGTTGGTGTAGGGTTACTAGAATCCTCATCAGGGATTGGGGTTACAGATGACGAAGTTGAAGGTAGCATAGCTGTATCCTGAGTTGATTCATCTCCAATGTCTTCAACTGCTTCCAGAGTTTCTTAAGTAGCAGAATCTTCCCAGCTGGTTTCTGTACTGTAAATGGAAATGTCTTGTTAAAGAACATAAAACACCACATGGTAAAGATGGAGTGCAAGCTTCACACCCAACGCATTTCAGAAATTGATTCCGTCTTAAGGGATGTGTCAATGGATGAAAGCATTCATACTACAAATACATATAGACAAAGTTTAGACCAATACAGCATAGCAAGACATAAACAATATGGCCTCTGTCTATTATGGAACCAAGCCAAAAACAGACTTACATATTGATGATGAAAAATTGCATATTAGCCACATAGAGTATACAAATTTAAAAACAGCCAGATCCATCCAGGGTAACCCATGCACCAATACCACTCACCATCACCGGGGCTCAACAGAAGGATGCCCAGTGAGTTTAGACAGCGGAACGAGATCAGCAGGGCTGGTGTGCAGCAAAGAGGTCCTTAGGTTCTGAGTGGTATGGCTGCTGAGTAAAAGAAGCAGGTATATATATATAAATGATATGAAGCAACACTTGGGCTGTAAAACACAGCGAAAATGCTACTTACAAAAATATATCAAATCATCAGCAGGGGAGAAGATTTTGCACTAATCTAGGCAGGTAAACACCTTAATAGCCAGCAACATGATTACCATGGCAAGCAAGGCAAGGATGTACAGTGGTGTGAAAAAGTGTTTGCCCCCTTCCTCATTTCCTGTTCCTTTGCATGTTTGTCACACTTAAGTGTTTCGGAACATCAAACCAATTTAAACAATAGTCAAGGACAACACAAGTAAACACAAAATGCAATTTGTAAATGAAGGTGTTTATTATTAAAGGTGAAAAAAAATCCAAACCATCATGGCCCTGTGTGAAAAAGTGATTGCCCCCTAAACCTAATAACTGGTTGGGCCACCCTTAGCAGCAACAACTGCAACCAAGCGTTTGCGATAACGTGCAATGAGGCTTTTACAGCGTCCTGGAGGAATTTTGGCCCACTCATCTTTGCAGAATTGTCCTAATTCAGTTACATTAGAGGGTTTTCGAGCATGAACGGCCTTTTTAAGGTCATACCACAACATCTCAATAGGATTCAGGTCAGGACTTTGGCTAGGCCACTCCAAAGTCTTCATTTTGTTTTTCTTCAGCCATTCGGTGGTGGACTTGCTGGTGTGTTTAGGATCATTGTCCTGCTGCAGAACCCAAGTTCGTTTCAGCTTGAGTACACGAACAGATGGTCGGACATTCTCCTTCAGGATCTCTTGGTAGACAGCAGAATTCATAGTTCCTTTTATCACGGCAAGTCTTCCAGGTCCTGAAGCAGCAAAACAGCCCCAGACCATCACACTACCACCACCATATTTTACTGTTGGTATAATGTTCTTTTTCTGAAATGCAGTGTTCCTTCTACGCCAGATATACTTGGACACACACCTTCCAAAGAGTTCCACTTTTGTCTCATCGGTCCACAGAATGTTGTCCCAAAAGTCTTGGGGATCATCAAGATGTGTTGTGGAGAAATTGAGACGAGCTTTGATGTTCTTTTTGCTCAGCAGTGGTTTTCTCCTTGGAACTCTGCCATGCAGGCCATTTTTGCCCAGTCTTTTCCTGATGGTGGAGGCATGAACGCTGACCTTAACTGAGGCAAGTGAGGCCTGCAGTTCCTTGGACGTTGTTGTGGGGTCTTTTGTGACCTCTTGGATGAGTCGTCGCTGCGCTCTTGGGGTAATTTTGGGCGGCCGCCCACTCCTGGGAAGGTTCACCACTGTTCCATGTCTTCGCCATTTGTGGATAATGGCTCTCACTGTGGTTCGCTGGATTCCCAAAGCTTTGGAAATGGCTTTATAACCCTTTCCAGACTGATAGATCTCAATTACTTTCTTTCTCAATTGTTCCTGAATTTCTTTGGGTCTCGGCATGATGTGTAGCTTTTAAGGATCTTCTGGTGGACCTTACTGTGTCAAGCAGCTCCTATTTAAGTGATGCCTTGATTGTGAACAGGTGTGGCAATAATCAGGCCTGGGTGTGGCTAGAGAAATTGAACTCAGGTGTGGACAACCACAGTTATAGTATGTTTTAACAAGGGGGGCAATCACTTTTTCACACAGGGCCATGATGGTTTGGATTTTTTTTCACCTTTAATAATAAACACCTTCATTTACAAATTGCATTTTGTGTTTACTTGTGTTGTCCTTGACTATTGTTTAAATTGGTTTGATGTTCCGAAACACTTAAGTGTGACAAACATGCAAAGGAACAGGAAATGAGGAAGGGGGCAAACACTTTTTCACACCACTGTATGTATAAATGTGACCATGAAGGTAATAATAAATATATGGAATCAGAAATTATAGAAGTAATTGTCCTGTGCTCTAATATATATGGCTCTATGCAACACAAATATGCTGGTCATACAAAGAGAATCAACAGAAAAGAGGACAACCCAGAATTACTTACCAGAATAGAATTGGCTCAGCAGAGCACCTTAAATACCCCTTGGGGTATCAGCTGTGCTGTCACGTCACCTCGCGGCACATAGCGCCATGCTGGGCTAGCGCGCATTCCACTGCTGACCCCTAGGAGCACGGCAGGCCGCGCGACCACGTCACTAGGGGCGGTGCCGAGTCCCGTGTCATGCATATTCCGATGCACAAATGGGCGGAGCCAGGACAGCACGGCCAAACACCGCCAAGGGTTGCTAGGCAGCCCAGGGGAGGAGAGGCCACTGTCCGGCAACCAATTCGCCCAAGATGGAACAAAACGCCACCCTCTGTAGCTGCATGGGTGGCCTGGGTGCGCCATTTGGGAGCCCAGAAGAGTCACCCATTGGAGGGAGCAATCGTTCCAGAAGGTCAGGACATCTTCCAGTGTGGGACCAGAGGAGCATCCGATACAGACACCTGAAAAGCTGTTCACCCCTGCAGGGGTACATAAATCTGGTGAGTGAGGGAGCCAGAGGGGGCAGCTTGCCCCTAAGCGCGGAGTTGTTTGTTGGTTTATTTCATAAACTAATATGGCTAGAGAATTCCAGAGAGTCATCAGACGAGAGGAACCCCCGTTCCCACTTCTCCAGATACAGGTTGGCATAGAGGACAACATGTCCTCATTGCCACCCCCTGCACCTGGAGGAAGTGGGAACCTTGGAATACAAAAACATTATGAGTGAGTATGGACTCAAGCACAGTGACTATAAACTCACATGCCTGATGAAGGGGTCCTGCATGGCTCGGAAACGTTGCTTCTATTTATTTTTTTGATAGTATGTGATTAAAGTTTTGGAGATCCTGGTGTGCTGGTGACACTTCCTTCTTATAAACTCATTGAGTCTCCACCCTGTCTGATTTGTCCGCTGGAGAAGATGTCTAATTACAGGTATTCCTTTGTCGTGTGGGATGGAGCAGTAGAGAGCCTCCAAATCTATCAAGACCAGCAAAGCGTCTGGAGAGATGTGTAAACCATCCAAAATCTAAAGCAGGTTTGGGGTATCCCTTATATAGCTTGGTAGACTGACCACATATGGCCAGAGATATTCATCTACATAACGGCTAAGACTCTCAGTCAGAGTCTGCTACTCTATGTGGCGATTTTTCATTGTCAAGATGTAAGTCTGTTTTTGGCTTGGTTGCATAATAGACAGAGGTCATATTGTTTATGTCTTGCTATGCTGTATTTGTCTAAACTTTGTCTATTTGCATTTGTAGTATTAATGCATTCCTCCATTGACACACCCCTGAAGAAGGAAGCAATTTCTGAAACACGTTGGGTGAGGAGCTTGCACTCCATCTTTACCATGTGGTGTCTTATGACCCCTCACAGCATCTAGCCATTGTGTCATATTGATGTGTAATTTTATTAGCCACGTTTTCCATATCAATTATTTATTGTTTGTCATTTATCTTTGAACTGTATATACTATAATACATTTCTATTTTTATACATATTACCTACATGTTTTTTGGTGTTATATCACCACCAGGGCCTCTAAAATCCCACAAGGGGGAACCTTGCTCTCTGTATTTTGTACACAGGGATGTTGGCCCACCCTCAGTCCTACTTATCTCAACTTTTCTCTTTAATTATATAAAAGAGACATCATTTCAGATGCTAGCTTACCCCACTGTAGCCACACTTGGTCTGAGGAACTCCATGTCCTTGGTGTGCATGTATTCTGAGGGTGGACATGCTGCAGCTCCACTTCTGTACTTGAGTAACCGAAGGTGACGTGAATAAGCTTTTCCACTTTATTTTCAGCAGTTTAACTGTGGAAAGGAAAAAAGATTTTTAGTTTTTTTTTTTAGGTGCCTAGCAACCGGACAATATTGATAGCTATAGGCAGTGACAGGTACTCTTTTTTTTTCTATTAGACCCCAGATCTCTCCTCTGCCCTTTGCTTTGGATCATACCAAGATGGGTATGAGGCGGGCGCCATGCTGACGTGAGACGTCAGCGTTGGGGGAGGAGTCCATCGAAGGCTGATTGCAGCTGCATGGAGCTCTGCTGGAGGACGCCATCTGAGGGAGACAGCGCGGTGGTGAGAGCCCGCGGGATGTACCCCTGATCCAGCAGAGTTTCAGTGAGACCTAAGGGACCCCCTTCCTCCCTGCCCGTCTGCCGGCCCGCCTGCCTGCCCGCCCGCCTACCCGCACCAATTCCAGCCCCGCTCCGGCTCAGTTCCACTCCAGCCCTCCTCCTCTATTCCGCGGGAACGACAGGAAGGGGAAGCCAGGAAGAACCGCTGAACGCCGCACGAACGCCGCACGAGAGACCAAGCCGGCCCCAATGCAGGAGCAGCGCCCGCATTAAAACCGGAAGACTCCGGGTTAACGGCATGAACCCCAGCACGGATAATTGAACATAGAACGTAGGAAGGAGACACGTTATCTCCTGGAAGACTCTGTACCTACAGACGAGCCTGTACAGGGAAAAAAAGACCACCCACCTGCCCAGCGGAATCTCCATGGACTGAGAGATGATCCCTGGAGGGATTCCCCTCTCTCAGGTAAGACGCTGTTAATCCAGCCATTGCTTAAAGCATATGATATTTGAACTTTGTTTGAAAGCAAATGGTAATGATTACTGTGAGAAATGCAAAGGACTGCTGTGGACTATAGGTCCTAAAAACCTGTTTAAACAGAAGATAGGTTCCATTACTGATCCATAGAGTTTGTTTCTAAACCTAGCGCAAGATCAAAACGGATGAATACGCAGGGTAGGTCGGACCCTGAATGAAGTGTGTGGTCAGGTGCTTGTCGCTTCCCAAAATATGCAGACCTTAGCTCTAATTTAGTCCAAATTGAGCGGATACTGGAGGGTCTGTGCGGATCCATGAAATGTTTCAAGGTCCTGGAAAGATTTCCTCCATAACAAGAAAAGGACGGCTGAGAGAAAGGTGCTTCCAAATCCCCTATCAACTCCCACTGGAGAAACAATTTTTGAAGGCGCTGTCTGACTGTGCATAAGATTTGTTCCTGGTTTTGCTTTTTTTTTGTCGCTTATCCTCCTTTATTCCCTCTTTAGTCCTTAGTCCGTTCATCTGTATATAATTTGCCAGAGCAGGATTGGAGTTGACTGGGCAGAAAGCAATTACGGAAAACGGCTATATTGACATAGATGAACTACTGAGGTGAAGGGGGTGAGTAGGGAGGAGCTGCCTCCCCCCCCCCCCCTCTTAGCTCAGGAAGAACACAAGTGTAGCCTATGCGACTTTCTCTCCTATTTTTATAGAGGTAACTCTCTCAAGGCTAAAAGCCCCTTTAGTTCCTTACCACAAGGGATAAAAATGACTAAAAGTGAAACGAGGTGTTAAGTAATAATGAAGGGGAGGACACAAAGAGGTGCTGAGCCCAAAACATCTAAAGACAACTTAAACACCAGTACCAGTTCCATACAAAAGTACCTAAAGGACACTAGTCTTAAAAGCCCTGAGTTGGGAAAAAAACAACAACTGGGAACGAAGGAAAAGAAGAGAGAGATGGAAAGGCAGAGGGCTGAGCAGGCAGAGACACTCAGAGCAGAGGTGGGGCCGGAAAGGGAAGGCGACACAAGTGCAATTTTACAACTAAGCGACATATCGCAAATCCCCACCAAAACAGAGATGACAGAAATGTTCTCTAACCTGGAAAGTGCCATTAAAACTGAGATTTTGAACATTAGAATTGATATTGGCTTTCTGGTAAAAAGAGTGGAAAAAATTGAAGAATTTGTAACCGAACAGGTTAAAGAAAACAAGGCGGTCAGTAAACAGATGGAAAAACTACAGGTAGTAGAGAGAGAATTGAGGTACAAATTAGAAAGCATGGAAGATCAAAATAGAAGACAAAATCTGAGGATAAGAGCACTACCCGAACAGAGGGGAGAAGATCTGATATTAAAAATGAAAAAGTTCTTTAAACCGATCTTAGGCATTGCAGAGGAATTGGACCTGAAAATAGAACGAGCTCACCGTATCAGAAAACCTCCTGGAGTAAGAGAAGATGCCCCTAGAGATGTGCTAGTAAGATTTCACTCGTATCAGGAAAAATTCCAAATCTACAAGAACCTTAGAGGAAAAACCCCATTGATGTATGAAACAACCGAAATTCAGGTTTTTGCGGATCTGTCAGCCGGGACACTTGCACGGAGAAGAGAAATGAAACCGGTACTAGAAAATTTACGAGCCCTGAACATAAAGTATAGCTGGGGATACCCGGCGGCTCTGATTGTTATCAAAAATGGGAAAACATTACGTATGAAATATATGGAGGAAATGCAAAATTTTTGCGAGGAATTGGGGATACCTGTCCCCAAAATTCCTCAAAACCGGAACTGAAATAGTAAACCCCGGTTGGGGACTCAGAATGAGGGAGGTCTGAGATGGGAGCGGGGTGGGGGGGTGGGGTGGGTGGGGGGACCTTTCTCCCCTTTTTTTTTTTTTTTTTTTTTTTTTCCCCACTCACCCCCCTATTTTAGTGGGGGGGGGGGGGGCGGGGGTATAGAGGGGGGAAGAGGGCTGAGCAGAAAGGGCGGGAGGAATTCGGGGTCCTAGTGCAGCTAACGGGCCCCTCCCCTTCTATGTGAGAGATTTGGGGGGGAGGGAGGACCCGCTGCAGACAGTCAGGTATGGCGCTTCACCCTAAGAGGCGCAGTGGACAGGAGGTTTCTTTAAGAGACACCGCGTTGTTCACATATGGCCGAAATTCGACCAGGGGAGAGGGAGGGGGGGGGGGGAGGAGGGAGGGGGGGCGGGAACGGGGCGGGGAGAAGGGGAGGGAGGGGGAAGGGAGGGGAGGGGGGGATACCCGCCTTACAGATACAAAAAGCAAGGTTTGAATCAACTAGGTCCGATATGTGCAGAAATCCCCCCCCTGAAAAATGGAGGAGGTTAACCTGAAATTTGTGTCGTATAACGTCAGAGGCTTAAACTCACAGACGAAGCGATACAAGATATGGAAGGAGATACAAGCCTATCAGGGGGAGGTCATCTTTCTACAAGAGACACATGTGGCATTAGAGAGTGGGATAAGATTAGCCACACAGGATTATCCACTTTGGTTTCAGGGGGATTCCCCAACAAGAGGTGCTAAGGGGGTGGCCATAGGGTTCGCCAAAAACGTAAAATTTGTTATAAGTGACAGGCTCCTGGACCCGGAGGGAAGGTATCTAGCTATAAAAGGTAAAATAGGTGAAAATATCTTAACATTACTAAACATTTACTGCCCAAATAAAAATCCAACTCGATTCCTGGCTCAGGTTCTGGGACGCCTGTCATCTTTTTATACGGGGGAGGTTATCATAGCGGGTGACCTGAACTTTGGCTGGGAACCCAGTATGGACACCACTTCAAGATCAGGAAGCCAGAGCACACGACAATTAAAGAATATCAAGCTAAAACTCAGGCAGAATCAACTCGTGGACGTGTGGAGAGTGCAACACCCCGGCGTAAAAGATTTTACTTTTTTCTCTCCAGTTCATGGAACCCACTCCCGCCTTGACTACTTTTTGGTAGAACACAGACTGCTAGATTATGTGACTGAATCGGGGATTGAAATCACGACTTTATCGGATCACGCGCCCATTACAATGACAGTTAGACTCCCAGGAATACAGAGGAGCCCAAGCGCTTGGCGCTTGAACGATAGCTTACTGGCCGACCCCGATACGGAAGAGAGCATACGCAAGGAAATTCTATCCTTTTTTGAGATTAATGACACAGGGGAAACATCACAAACTACACTTTGGGAGGCGCATAAAGCGTATATCAGGGGTATTCTGATTTCTATCGGGGCAGGTAAAAAACGAGAAAAAAGGGAGCGACGGACATGTCTGGCTAGAGAGATACGGGAACTGGAACAGGAACACATGGACGAAACCACAAGAAAGGGGGATACCTACCACAGACTATTAAATAAAAGAGAGGAACTAAAAATAGAGATGGAACAGGAGGCGAGGAAGTGGTTCCATAAACTGGACAGAGAAAGACACATATGGGGAAATAAAAGTAGTAGGCACTTAGCTAGAATACTCAAAAAAAAGAGAGAAGTAAACTATATCGATAAAATTCAAAATAAAAGCGGTTCAATGTTAAATCTGACGAAAGATATAGCCAAAGAATTCAGAGCGTATTATGAAACACTGTACAACATTAAAACTAAGGAATCGATACCACAAACGGAAGGGGAAGAGTGTAGGAATTTTTTGAGGAATAGCAAGATCCCCTCACTATCGATAGAGGAAAGCGGTTTTATGGAGGAACCAATCATAGAGTCGGAAATCCATGAGGCCCTGAGGAGTTCCTCCACTGGCAAAAGCCCGGGCCCCGATGGATTTTCGGTTGCCTATTTTAAAAGGTACCGGGATATCTTGGTGCCCAGGCTGTGCCGGTATTGGAACTCCCTGGGTAGTGAGAAAGGTATGGATAGAGAGGCCTTAATGGCATCAATAACGTTGATTTTGAAGGAGGGAAAGGACAGGACGCTCTGTTCGAGTTACCGCCCAATAGCCCTTCTGAATACAGATACGAAGCTATTTGCGAAGGTATTGGCCAACAGGTTAAAAAATAAATTGCCCGACTTGATATTTCCAGATCAGGTGGGGTTCGTACCGGGGCGGGAGGGGAGGGACAACGGGATTAAAGCGTTGCTCCTGATGCGGGCATGTAAGAAGGGGAAGGTCCCCAGTCTATTCCTGTCAATAGACGCCGAGAAGGCGTTTGACAGGATAGACTGGGGACATATGTTCGCAACATTGGAGGCAATGGGCATAGGCCCGAGAATGTTAAGCTGGATTAAAATACTTTATGATCAACCACAGGCGAGGGTGAGGGTTAATGGGTTTCTCTCCCAACCGTTCTCTATGAAAAACGGAACCCGACAGGGCTGCCCTCTGTCTCCCCTTCTGTTTGTGGTAGCGCTGGAGCCATTATTATCAACCATACGTAACTCACCAGACATAAAGGGGATTGTGGTAGGAGAAGAGACATACAAATATGCGGCTTTCGCAGACGATGTCCTGTTTTTCCTGTCTAGTCCCCGGATAACCCTTCCAAATTTGTTGAAAATATTAAGAATATACGGCTTAGTGTCTAACTTTAAAGTTAATCCATCTAAATCTGAAATTCTTAACATAAATTTGGACCAAATAGAAGTAGTTCAACTAGCTAAAGAGTTCCAGTTCCCTTGGAAGGAAAATATAAAATATCTAGGAATAAAACTTGCAGGGTCCCTAAAAAAGATCTACCAGATAAATTATTTACCACTACTTAATGAGATTAAAAAGGAAATAAAAAATATGAGTTATAGCCCGTTGTCTTGGATGGGTAAGATAAATGCTGTTAAAATGATAATAGCCCCAAAAATAAACTATAAACTTCAAATGCTTCCATTAGCTGTCCCCAAAGTCTTTTTTAGGATTCTAAGGGAGATTATCTCCAGATTTATTTGGGCTAATAAAAAAGCACGAATCTCAGCGGGAGTCTTGTCCAAAACAAAAAAACAGGGGGGCCTTGCCCTGCCAGATTTTGAGGTTTACTTTAATGCAATTTCACTGTCGAGAATCACGGAATGGGTAAAAGAGGGAGAAAAAAAAAGATGGGTGAATATTGAAAATGTTTTAGGAAATAGAGATTGGGGACACGTAATATGGAACCCACCAAAATTTAGGCCAATAGAAGAGGATACACATGAAATCACACGGGTCACCTTAAAAATATGGGATAGAGTACACAGGGAAAATAAATGGGAATTTAATTCCCCTATGATAAAGTTAAAAAATAATGTTTTCTTTGAACCGGGTAGAAGTAAATTATGGGGAAACTGGATTAAAAAAGGGGGAGCACGCTTAGGGGATATAATTAGAAGAGGTAAATTAATCACATTTCACGAATTAAAAAAAGAGGTGGAGCTAATGTCTGTCGACGTCTGGAGGTACACCCAGCTGAAAAATTTTGTGGAGGGCCTACCGCAACCCATCCGGGACCTAGATAACCTCTCTACAATAGAGCAAATATGCACAAGCTTCCCGACTAGAAACGCTATTTCACGTTTATATGGCGTACTAATACGGGACAATCGGCTGGGTGTCCCTCCAGGGGTCAAGAGATGGGAAGAAGAATTGGGGACCCCCTGTACTCAGAACAGATGCGAAAAGATCTTAAAATTAATACATGGATCGAAAGTTGACAGTCGAACTATAGAAGTCAATTATAAGTGTCTCATGGGGTGGTACATAACTCCTGTAAAAATGAGTAAGATACAAAGAGGCAGATCACCCACATGCTGGAGAGGATGCGGAAGTATAGGGACGATGGCTCATATTTGGTGGGATTGTCCCACCATTAAAACATACTGGAGGCAGATACTAGCATTAATCAAAAGTATCACAAAAAAAGATATCCCCGAGGACCCGTGGATAGTCCTGTTTCACGGGACAGACAGCACAACTAAGCAATATACAAATTCTATAGTACCCATCCTTTTAAATGAGGCGAAAAACTTGATCCCCAAAAAATGGATGGAAACTGGGGCCCCGCAAATCGGGGAATGGATTAGAGGGGTAAATAGGCAGCGTAAACTAGAGAAAGTGGAATGGGAGCAAGAAGGCGACTGGGAATCGGACCAAGGGGAAGATAAATGGTCCCCTTGGATCGAGTTTAGAAGCTCATGGAAATATTATGAAGAAACAACTAGATAAGTAGGAAGAGTTATACGACAAAACAACGTGAACAATATCTATAGCACAGCATAGAAGACCTTAGAAAGATTTTGGTCGGCGGGGGGGATGGGGGGGGGGAGTTGGGGAAGGGTAGGGGGTAAAAGGGAAAATACACTGTGTATATACTGTGATTGTATTGAAAAATTTGAAATAAATAAAAATTAAAAAAAAAAAAAAAAAAAAAAAAAAAGATGGGTATGAGGCAATGCTTTTTTTTAACCCAAAAAATAAAAAAACAGTACTTGTGCTATGTCATTTGGCACCCTGTATACCCTAAAAAACCTGGCTGATCCTGCCTGGCTATACCCTTCACCCCTGCAAACAGACCACGATAACCATGGTTGCTAAGCCCTGACATTGTGGTCTGCTTGTGTGATTCCATCAGCTGCAGCCTGCTATCTTCAGCTCTCCTGTGTCTGTGTCTCCTCTGCCCCCCTCCCCTCCCTGCTCGTACCTGCACCTGCCCCCCACCCCCCGCTCCTGCTCCTCTCTTATCTATCATAAATCTTCCTATTCCATCTGTATCAGTAGAGCACCTGTCCCTTTGCCTGTGTAATGTGAAAACTCTGCCGCTCTGTACCTGTATAAACAGCTCCCGGCGCCCAGCTGATTGTCAGCTCTCTCTCTCTCTCCTCTCTCCCCCGCCTCCCCGGCTGACATCAGCAGGATAGCTCCGCCCTGCCCACTGCAGCTGGGAGCCGGAGAAACAAGGGAACTGACATGTCAACTGAGCGCCCAGAGCGCAGCTTATACAGGTACAGATCATGGATTTTTTTACATTACACAGGCACAGGGACACATGTTCTTATTTTACAGAGGGGATAAGAATATTTTATTATAGTGGCTTAACAACCACTTTAAAATAAAACATTTATGAAAAGGAAAGACATTGCAAGAAAGTTTTAAAAGTACTTTTTTTCTGAGGTTTTTTTTCCTGAATTTTATTTAGGTTGGTGACATGGTCTCTCTAATGAAAACATGTGGGAGGAATAAAAAACAAGCTCTCTTCAACTGGTGCTATTGCCAATAGCAATCAACTTCTATCCTAAAACATTTTTCCACACAGCTTAGAAAATGAAAATGTAAAAGATAATTGTCTGAACTTCAGTTGAGACAAAGTTTATCTTGAACACTTTTAATTAATTCCTCCTATTGAGTACTAGAGTATCCTCACTTTGGTTCCTCATAGTTAGTAGTATGCCTCCAACTGTAAGTTTTCTAGTCCTGGTTTGAAACAGCAACAAATATTCTGATTGGTTGCTGTGATGGATGTGGTTAAGGTATGGTTAAGGTATCATGTAGAATGAAAAATTATCATCATATAAGGTATTAGGTAGAATGCTAAAATGTCTATTTCAATGTGAAATATTATGTCATTACTTGTTTTTTTACCTTAATTCTAGCTCAGATAACTGCTAGCTCCCCCCCCCCCCCATCCTGAAGCCGAACCGCATTATAAAATTATAAAAAGACTGTGCCTCTTTTCTGAGAAATAGACCCAAGACAGACAGACCTGACAACGTCTCGAAGAAGAAAAGAAGAAGTTACCAAAATATCTAATATAATCTAATATAGTTAGGATTAATTACTAAACTTTCTAAATCAGCTAAAAGCTCATACACTTGTTACAGTAATATGTCGCAATAATATGTCTTTGCATACATCTCGCCTGTGTTATATAAACTGCAAAAAAAGAGGAAATTAAAGAGCAGAATGTAATTTCACACTGGACACAGACTCAGAGTGATTACTTCAGAGCGTGCACGCTTCATATTTAATAATTAGACCAGGAGCAGATATAAAAATACTGGACCTTGGTTGTGGTCCTTCCAAAACAGTTGCTACAGGAAAAAACGAATTTTCAGGTTCTTGGTACACTTTTTACAAATAAAGCTCCCATAATATAAAAGCTGTTCTACTAACCCTCCTGAGATGGGTGACTAAGGTTCTTTGCTGAATGAGAAAAAAAAAACACTATACCTAGAAGAGAAGTGGGTGGGCGGGTGGTTGGTCAAAGAGACGTAAAAAATAGGCTCATTCAGCAAGGAAATATCAAGATATAAAAAGAAACATGGAAACCAGACCAAACTAAGAACACAGTGATACCACCAAACACTCATCCACTCACCCAAGATTTGGGGCTCAGTGGCCAAACAGCATATAGAGAAAAAAAACACTACACCAAAAGAGAAGCGGGTATAGTAGAAGGAGCCACATGAAAGAGACTCAAGGATATAGTGTACCTCTTGGGTGAGTGGATGAGTGTTTGGCGGTATCACCGTATCCTTTGTTTTGGTCTGGTTTCCATGTTTCTTTTTATATCTTGATATTTCCTTGCTGAATGAGCCTATTGTTCACTCTTTGACCACCCAAAGGCTTTGCTCTCCTTGCAGCCTGTGACTCAGGTATGGCAAAAGGTTTTCTGGATAATGTGTCATGAACAACTCGCTTGCATAATCCCGCAAATGTTTTGAAAAGGTATGGACACCATGGGCTTGTTACATGCATATTGAACTGTAGGGGTCCAGGATGGTTTTATTATTTGGAAATTACTTGTCATCCTCCATGGGATCCTATCCTCTTCTTCCTTTTCTTTTCCCCACCTCTCTTTTTCTCTAATCTTTTTCTTTATCAAAACATCCGCTTAGAGTATGCTGATGTTTTGCTTTGTGCCCTTGATACATCTTTGGACAGCATACATTTACCTTATAATATTGCTATTGATTTTCTTTTTCTTTCGTGTTGTTTCTTATGCTTGCTACTCAGCCTGTTTGCCATTCTGAAAACTTGTTTATTTATCACTTGTATGTAATTTGACTGTAATTTATGCTTCTTCAGGACACACTGGTTCCTGTCTGTATTGTATGTTTAAATATTTAATAAAAATCATTGAAAGCAAAAAGCCTACTAATATTCATACAAATAAATATTACACCTGTAGCTCCCTCCTAGGAAGTGTTGTCTTACTTTTTTTTTCTTTGGTCTCACTGTAATTGGTGAAATGGCCTTCATACTTTGGGCTGTCCTAGATTTCACAAACTGCAGGTTGGATTGCTCCCTTCTGTTTTCTGGATGTTTCCAGAACATAGGGAGGGAAAGTCAAATAGGCAGCTTAAATATTTATTGAGCACCAGACAATCTCTGAGAGTTATGCCCAGCAGGTGACTGGGGAAGCATATAAATAATGTGGATTACACCCACCTTGGTGGGGGTTGAGCCCCCCCCCAAAGCCATTTCTACTGATTCAGGCTAACATTCTTAAAGGTCCTAGCTGTGGCAGAGCTGGAGGGCCTACTCCTGAATAATCGCTGAACACCCGAGACTTCACCTGACACATCTGATCTGAATAATCTCATTGGAAGGCACCTGGAGAGAGCTAAGAGTATGCAGCTGCTCCATTGCCTTGTGAGCACTAACTATAACACAAGATCCTGGTGGCTGTGTTCTGTGGGGATATTAGTCCCAGCATTGCTCTTTCAGGGCCCCTGTTTCTGGCCTCCCATTAAATCCCTCAAAGGAAACAGTATACTGAAGCTTAGCAGGGAGAATTGTTGTAAGGTTAGTTAAGAGGGGGGCGTGGCCAGGCAGCGGATGTAGCCGGTCACACTTTTAGTCAGCTCCGCCGAAACTCCTTAGAAAATCCTGGGAAACATCACCCATTTCACCCCAAAAAGGACATACAGGAGACCGGAGAGCACACAGACCTTGCTGGGACCGTCATAACCCTCCGACGAGCCAGATGTCCGCCGTTAAAAGACACAATCCGCCCCGCTCGGCGGGCCTCATGGGCCAAAATGGCGCCAACGCACAGCGCTCTGCAAAAGCGCTCCACAAGGAGGCAGCTGAAAAGCTGTTCTCCATGCCGCTGGTGACGGAACAGGCTGCCCCTTACAACGCCGCTGGAGACTCATCTGGCGGTGCATCCGAGACAGATGACACAGTGCCGCTGGAGGAAAACGGAGCTTCATTCAACTGGGACACAGTGAGTACCCCTAAAGAAGCCACTACTAGGCCGCAGGGCCCAGCTAGCCCAGACACAGCAGGAGAACCTACGCTGAGAGACATTTTTACAGCAGTAACCTCATGTAACACATCGATTGCAGCCCTCACAGATGAAATCAAAGGGGTTAAGACTGAAATCACTTTCCTCCGCCAGGATGCACAAAAGCTAAGGGAGAGGGCCTCTGCATTAGAGGGGAGGGTGAGCTCCATAGAGGACGACATGGCACCAATGCAGCATGACCTTACATATAATAACCACCTTGTGACACAGCATGCCGCACGTTTAGACGACATGGAGAACAGAATGAGGAGGAACAATGTAAGAGCCATAGGAATCCCAGAACGTACGGAAGGCAAGAACCCGGTAGAGTTCATAGAAGGCTGGCTGACCAATGCATTTGGCAGGGAAGCATTCTCCCCCATGTTCTCGGTGGAGCGAGCACACCGGGTTCCAGCTAGGCCTCCCCCACCTGGAGCCCCACCGCGGCCTTTCCTGTTTAAGCTCCTCAATTATAAGGACAGGGATGTGATACTACACAACGCAAGAATAAAGCCTGCGGCCCTTAAGATGGAAAATGCTAAAGTGTCCCTTTTCCCGGATTTCTCTGCTGAACTACAGAAGAAAAGAGCAAAATTCAATGACGTGAAATGCCGACTCAGAGACCTTGATTTAAAATATGCAATGCTATACCCGGCACGTCTTCGTGTGGAAGTACTGGGGTCGGTGCAATTTTTTGATACTCCTGCAGCAGCCATGCAATGGCTTGACCGTGAAGAGCAGTCCATCCGTGCAGATCACAGCAGGCGCCCTGCCCCGCGCTGAAATATCTCACCTAGGATCTTCTTAAGAAAAAGAATGTTGCATTGATTTAGTTGTTTCCCCAGTTCACCTTGGCAAGGTGGGGCAGGCTACCTACCCACCTGCTTGTTGTAAACTTACCGAAGAACTACGGCTGTGGTTCTCGCTGCTGAGAAGTTGAGACACTAACGTGCACTTCCACTGTGACCCCCCAGGATGGTCAGTGCAAGGCATCCAGATTTAATGTGGGAGACCCACAAGGCCCTGTTGGCCTGTTGTTTTGCGATTTTCCTTTCCCCTTCATTTTTTTTCTCTTTTTTGCTTCCTTTCATTTTTTGATACAGAATATGGACCGTGACCGCCTCCATGTTTTACTAGCTCACCACGTCATACACCTCACATTGTGGTATGTCTCTCGGGACTTTTTTTGGTTCTTGCAGAAACCCCTGCAATCCGTAAAACCTTTTAAAGCAAGGTGCTACAAATGGGTACTGAAGGTAAATGTACGAGTGTTCTCGTGCATCACATGTGTTGCTTGTGTAAAACTTCTCCTTCCTAATATTGCTCAAGCCTACCAATGTCTGGGATAACAAGATGTATGACGTGGAATGTTAGGGGGTTGAATAACCCTGTTAAGCGCTTGGCTGTACTTCGTATGGTTAAGCGCTTGAATGCTGATATTATATGTCTACAGGAGACTCACCTCCCCCCGTCGTCCACCCCGTTGATAGCTCAAAAACAATATTGTCCGCAGTATCATGCCACATACTCGGTGTACTCGAGGGGAGTGAGTCTGCTGTTCAAAAGGGGTACTCAATTTTCTCCCATAGATGTTAAGATAGACCCAGAAGGTCGTTATATTTTTATTTTATGCTCCCTCTCAGGGACTAAATGTATTATTGCAGGGTTATACATTCCTCCCCCATTTTCGGCACATACACTTACAATGCTAGCAGATTATATGTCACGATACCCAGGGATACCGCTGTTGGCAGTGGGAGACTTCAACAACTATATAGACCTGAGCATAGATAAACTGAGGGCCAGAGGGGGGGATGAAGCCCTACCCCAAGGCCGCACCACACCGTTTGCCCGTCTACTAATGGAACTGGGTCTCACAGATGTATGGAGGATGCATAACCCGGATGCTAAAGTATACTCTTGTCAGTCAGCCTCAGTGGGGGGTTTGTCACGTATCGATATGGGTCTAGGGAATGAACACATGTTACCTCTAATAGCCTCCGCACAATATCATGCTAGGCAGGTGTCAGACCACTCACCCCTAACCATTGACATCCGCTTGGGAGCGGTCCGAGGCAAAACCATGTGGAAACTCAATCCATTCTGGATGTCACTTTTGCCTGTACCGGATCCTATATGTCTCCACTTAAGGACCTTTTTTGAACACAACTTGGACTCTGCTGAACTGTCCGTGGTTTGGGAGGCAGCTAAGGCCTTTCTCCGGGGTTAGTTCATCAGAGAAATCTCTCATATCAAAACCAAAACTAAGGAATGGGAAAACCTTGTACTGACAGAGGCCCAGAAGGCAGAAGCACTTTATATTGCAGACCCCAATGATACTTCTAAAAGGTTATGGCTCTCAGCACAATCTATGCTAAAGAATAAGTTTACCAGTAGGCCATAATGTGCATGAATCATAGGCCAGTACCCCAAAGGGATGCTTGGAGTGAAGATAGACACTTTGAAAAGGTATATGCGTGTAATAAAGTAAATATTTTATTCAGGATATACAAAAAGAAAGGAGGGAAGGCTCAGTGTAGCATAGTATGTTTACATACAGAGAATGTAATCAATTGATGCAGTTAATAGCATGTCAAATAGCAAAAACATACAAAGCATTATGACACACTATATATTAGGACCAAAGTCCGAAACATGTTGGCATCTTCCTTACCATATGTACCAAGCAAGTTTCTATGAGTGTCATAATGCTTTGTATGTTTTTGCTATTTGACATGCTATTAACTGCATCAATTGATTACATTCTCTGTATGTAAACATACTATGCTACACTGAGCCTTCCCTCCTTTCTTTTTGTATATCCTGAATAAAATATTTACTTTATTACACGCATATACCTTTTCAAAGTGTCTATCTTCACTCCAAGCATCCCTTTGGGGTACTGGCCTATGATTCATGCACATTATGGCCTACTGGTAAACTTATTATATATCTAATTTGGGATGCGATAGACCACCTGCTATCTCCACCCACTTGCCTAACAATTAAATCCTATCTATGCTAAAGAGTGTATCACTGCAGATCGCAGAGAATAAAGTTTTTTTTTTGAAGCAGGCACAATTTGAGGAGGGGGAAAACACGGGCCACATGCTCGCCCTACTGGCCAAATCGCAACAACCACAGTCACACATTGTAGCGATAATGGACTCTCAGGGATCTACATGTCACTCCACACCTGAAATCATGCAGGCTTTTAGGGAATTTTTCCAGGGGGTATATACATCTAAAGTACACCCATCGGTAGAGGACATTCATTCTTTCCTAGATAAGAACCCCATACCCAAACTGTCCTCCACAGACGCCAACCTATTAAATGCCCCGTTGACGGAAGAAGACCTCTTAGAGGCCCTAGCGGGTACACAAAATGGGAAAGCGCCCGGATCTGATGGACTCCCTTCAGAAGTATACAAACGGTACTCCGCACAGCTACTCCCAATCCTCCTTAAAGTTTATAACGAGGCGTTTGTGACTGGACAACTTCCCGCCTCTATGAGAGAGGCGTTGATAGTGATCCTCCTGAAGCCGGGGAAGGATGCATCTTCCCCGGATTCATACAGACCTATCTCGTTACTTACATTCAATGTCAAGCTGCTGGCCAGAGTTTTGGCTAACAGACTGGCAAAATGTATACAATCAGTGATTCATAGGGACCAATCTGGATTTATACCGACCAGATCAACTGCTCTAAATCTACGCAGACTGTTTCTCAATATGCAGATCCCCATTGACAACCCTGGAAATAGAGCCATTCTCTCCTTAGACGCTGCCAAAGCATTTGACAGCGTCGAATGGGCATACCTTTGGGAGACACTAACTAGATTTGGAGTGGGCCCTGCCTTCCTGAAATGGGTTCAATTACTATACTATACTATACTATACTATCCCTTTAGCTAGGATGAGAATCAATGGAGAAGTATCCGAACCCTTTAGACTCTTCAGAGGCACGCGGCAAGGGTGCCCTTTGTCACCCTTGCTGTTTGCCTTGGCATTGGAACCTCTGGCTATCCACGTCAGAGCTGCACATGACATAGTAGGTTTTCGCCGAGGTCTTAGACAAGATGTAATCTCCCTATATGCAGATGATACATTAATTTACCTCGGGGATACAGATAACTCACTAGGGAACGTAATGCATTTAATAGCCCAATTTGGAGAGCTGTCGGGATTTAGCATCAATTGTAATAAATCAGTGATATTGCCATTGGACCCCCTAACCAGACCTCTGCCAATCTGCGCAAAGGACATACTTATAGTGAAGGAATTTAGGTACCTTGGCATACAAGTGTCGCCGGACCCATCGTGCTACCTAACCCAGAATCTGACCCCTCTACTTAATAAATTTAGGCTGAAATGCACATCATGGGTGAAACTACCACTATCTGTCACGGGACGTGCAAACTTGATCAAAATGGTATGGGCCCCACAATTATTGTATGTATTCCACAACTCCCCAGGGTGGATTCCACACAAATGGTTCACCCTCATTGACTCTCAGTTTAGAGAATTAATCTGGGGAAAAAAGTTGGCGAGGATTAGTTTGCATTCTCTGCAACTAGCAAAAGATCAGGGAGGGCTTGCAGTTCCTCACGCCAGATCATACTATGTAGCATCCCAGATTCAGCACCTAGGTAACTGGGGGAATCTGGAGGCAGACGACCCCATTAGACTGGTGCTGTTCCCCGATGGCTCTGCATTACCAGCAATATCGCATTTAGAGGCGGGTCTCACTCACCTGCCACAGGCGCTCCCCACAGTGGTGTTACTGAACACTCTGTGGAAATACATCAGAACTCTTATGAAAATTAGAGGGGTATGCTCCTTTACCCCAATCTGGAGAAACAAATATTTCAAGGAATTGTATAAGCTCGTAAACTTCCAACAATGGGAAAAATTGGGGATATTGTACATTCCTCAGTTGTTCAGTGGTACGGTGTTCAAGTCTTTCACAAATCTTCAGGAAGGATTCGCAATACCTAGGACCCAATTTTACCAATACCTGCAGCTCAGACACACGGTGAACAGTGAGCTCAGACTATCCTCTCTCTTAACGTTATCACACCCTTTGATGTCGGATGTGGTGCTGTCGAAAGACAGAAAGGGTATGATTTCCAGGATATATGCCAAACTTATCCAAAGATCACATGATGCTTCCACATTACCCTGTAGAAAA
Source organism: Lithobates sylvaticus (assembly GCA_028564925.1). Taxonomy (NCBI): domain Eukaryota; kingdom Metazoa; phylum Chordata; class Amphibia; order Anura; family Ranidae; genus Lithobates; species Lithobates sylvaticus. The sequence continues at coordinate 132,645,550 of CM053038.1, forward strand.
GGCTGGGAAAAGGACCTGGGGCCTATAGACGGTGAACAATGGGAACTTTGCCTGACATCTGCACCCTTGGTCTGAGTATCAATGTCACATAGACTGTCACATCTCCTCCTGCTACACAGGGCATACAGAACCCCATCTAGATTACATAGGTGGGGTGTCCGTGACTCCCCTCTATGTCCTAAATGCAACAGAGAAACTGGGGACTTGCTACATTTGATGTGGAAATGCCCGAAGTTGTTCAGGTACTGGCAATATGTTTTGGCAACTATATCCCAAGTGTTTCAGTTACCAGTTCTATGCGACCCACTGGTTTGCCTCCTTGGTGCTCTGGAGATACCCTCACTCTCGCCGAATGGGCACACTGCAATCTTACGCCTCCTGTACCTAGCTAGAAAGGCGATTGCGAGGTTCTGGATAACTCCCAGAGTACCAACGGGGAAGGGTTGGGTGGAAATGGTGAACAGTATGCTAATAAGATAAAAACTTACCTACCAACATAGGAATGTCCAAGGAAAATTTTATGCACTATGGCAACCGTGGTTAGATACCCCTGGACTAGCTCCAATCCAACTGATCAGAGACAGACTACTTCAGATGTAGCCTATTACACAGGGTAAATATGACGACAGCTACTACACCCGGGAAATACAGGAATATGTTGATGGTGGTGAGGCATGGCGCGTACGAACTATTGGTCGCTGGACTATAAAGAGTGAAAGGGAGCTGCGGTTGTTTTTGTTTCTTTTATTTCCTTTTTTCTCTCTTTTGTTTTTTCTTTTCATTTTAAATTCCTGAATTTGAAATTTGAAAGCCATTCGGGAATACTTGGTTTAAATAGTCTACTGTATGGATATCAGTTTTTGGTGGTACGATCCATAATATTACCCAGGGCTGCTGCTGTAATAGACTCTGCCTACGTGTTTGGACATATAGATACCTTGTGGAGATTTTCCTTTTGTTACTAATGGTTGTAGCATTATAATATGCAGTTTACAGTTATAGTTGGTATCTACCATACCTTTGTGCTTTTTTATGATTGTAACCACCTAAATGTATCAATGTTTGTCTTTGTTCAATAAAAACCTTTTCTGATTTAAAAAAAAGGTTAGTTAAGAGAACAGTATCATCTCGCTATTGTGCCCTGTAGTCTGCAGTATCCCACACCCAGTATTCCCTCCTACCGTTAAAGTTATCAGCAATAAATCACCAAAAAGATATTTCTCTAGACTGCTTCTTCTGTCAATGTGCTTGGAACTGATGCTTTGGGGATCTGGCAGCCTCTGCATTAGTAGGAAAGAACCTTTGTCATCATCATTATGTCAGGGCTTGGCTCAAGGGGGTTGCACTACACACCTAGAATGATTCTTAGGCAGTGGAGAGACGTAGCATTTCTTATTTGGCTGTATTTGTTTCACACAGATTGTGAAAATATATTACCAATTTCTTTCTAAACAAGGACAATATATAGCGAAACTGTCCTTGAGAGGTTGGTGTATTGAGAATTGGCCTAACAAAATTCACACCACAAATACCACCTCAGAGAAATAAGGTTTCACAAAGACTGGCTAAAAGGTGCCTTTATTTTATCAAGTTATTTGTGCGCAGAAAAAGGATTTTCTGGAAAACATCAGGAATTGTGAAAGCCCTAGGCAGAACACTGAAAAGCTAAGTGAAGATGATCATTTTGAGAAAGAATTTTTTTTTAGAGACGTAGCACCTCCTAACGTGGCTAGACTGCTAGTGATGTGGTTTTTGTTAGGTTAGGTAAATTGTCAAGATTGGCTGGCAGCCAAACCTGTGTGTTTTTCTGGGTCAGGGTTTGAGTGACTCAGGTAGGCTCAGGTATGGCAGGCCCCCTCAAATACTCTGGGTCAGCCAAGCTGGGGCAGTGTGGAGTTCTGGTGGAATATGGGGATAGAGTGTTAGGCTGTTGGGGCCTTTGAGAGTAGCTTCCCAGTCTAGGGGGGGTGAACTCAGACCTGAGCTTGGCTGCGTAATGGACCCCTCTTCATGACACACAGAGGGAAACCTGAGCAGGAGGCACGGGAGCAAGGAGAGGACATCAGAAGAACACTGTCGGGAAAACCTCTGGGGAGAAAGACAGCCAAGAGGGCTGGTGAGTGATACAGTCATAAAACTGAGAGGCATGCCTGAAGGGACTGGGTGCAAGCAGTCTGGGAGGACTGCAGAGTCAGTCTGGGAGGACCGTGGAGAAGTGGCCAGAAGGCTCCAAGAAAGGGGCAGCTGCAGCCAGATGGGCTGGCAGTGCCTGAAGAGGTGGTACTGGGAGCAGTAGCCATAGGAGAAGAACAGCTAGCTCCAACAACCTTGATATTTGCTGCACTACTAAAGGGGCCAGCGGTCCCTGCCTGCAAAGGGCATTTGCTATGGTCTGATTACACTCTTGTCATACCATCCTATCAGTGCTAGCCGGTCCTGGGAGTTGTAGTTCTAGAAGCAAGTCTGTGCTGGAGGTAGAAGAAGGAGAAGTGTATATACCGGATGTATATAGTTGTGTCCGTGAAGAGTTTTATTGAGTGGGCATCCCATACCAACCCTTCCCCATCCAAGTTTAACCACTTCCCGTCCATGCAATAGCCGAATGACAGCTACTGCGCGGACCTACTTTGCTGGGAGGTCGCTGGTCGCTGGCCATACCCTACTGCAGGGGTAGACAACCTGGGGCCCTCCAGCTGTTGTGGAACTACATTTCCTATGAGGCATTGCAAGGCTGGCAGTCACAATTACTCCCAGAGGCATGATGGGACTTGTAGTTCTGCAACAGCTGGGGGGCCCCAAGTTGGCTACCTCTGACCTACTGCAACCTATTTAACCACCTCAATACTGGGCACTTGCACTCCCTTCCTGCCAAAGGCCAATTTACAGCTTTAAGAACTCTCACACTTTGAAAAATAATTACTGAGTCACGCAACACTGTCTCCATATAAAATTGTTATTATTTTTTTCACACAAATAAAGCTTTCCTTTGGTGGTATTTAATCACCACAGTTTTTTTTTTTTTTTTTGCACTACAAATGAAAAAAAAAATGAATACTTGGAAAAAAAAAGTTTTTCTTAGTTTCTGTTATACAATTTTGCAAATAATAATAAGTAATTTTTCTTTATAAATTTTTACCAACATTTATACTGCTATATTTCTTTGGTAAAAATAACCCAAATCATTGTATATTATTTGGTCTGTGTGAAAGTTATAAGTTTACAAGCTATGGTGCCAATCATTGAAAATTGATCACACCGGATGTGCTGATGGCCCCAACATGCCAAGAGAGTAAAAATATACCCCAAATGACCCCTTTTTGGAAAGTAGACAGTCCAAGGTATTTAGTAAGAGGTATGGTGAGTTTTTTTGAAGTTGTAATTTTTTTCCCACAATTTTGTGGAAAATAAGGAAATGATTTATTTTTTTTTTCTACAGAAATGTCATATTGACAAGTTATTTCTCACACATCGCATAGGCATACTTGCAACTTCACCTCAAAACACATTCTGCTACTCCTCCTGAGTATGACGATACCACATGTGTTAAGCCCCATACACACGCGTGGATTATCCGAGGACCAGGTCCGTCAGACCATGTCCGTCATACTTTGTCTGATGTTGGTTTTGCGTACACACGGTCGGACAAAATTGTCGGAAAATCCGATCATTCTGAACGTGGTGACGTTTGTTGCCTACGACGGGACTACGTAGAGGCTAGTAGCCAATAGCTTTGGTCTTGTAATGTGATCTGAGCATGCGTAGCGCTTTGTCCGGTCGGACTACCATACACACGATCGGATTTGGTGTGATCGGACCGTGTTGTCGGAAAATCTATCCAGCAGGAGATAGGACTTTGTCCGTCGGACAATACGACGTACACTGTCCGATGGTGCATACACACGGTCTGATTTTTCAACAACATTGTCCGATCGGACAGAATCCATGCGAAAATCCGACCGTGTGTATGGGGCTTAAGACTTTTTCACAGCCTAGCCACATAAAGAGGCACAACATCCAAGGAGTATCTTCAGGCATTATCCACTTTAGGACCAGGCTTTCTCTTGATACTTTTTGTTTACAAGTAAAAATCTATATTTTTGCTAGAAAATTAAGTAGAACACCCAAACATTATATATTTTTATAGCAGAGGGAATGATGTCCCACCTTTGCAGGAGGTATAGGCCTTCTTTCATTCAAGACACTATGTGCTTGGATCCGTTGGGTGATGGACATTTTGGCTGGTGCTATCCATTGATATTGGCTGTGATGGTTGCGCAGAGCCTTAGTGATGGTGTTGAGTTGTCTGCGATGACTTAGTGTGTGCTGGGAGAGGTCTGTGAAATTTTTTAATTGCTCGTATGAGTGGTAGAGCTCCAAGTGCTTAAATTTTTTGCATACGTTGTTCCATAACATGATAGAAGTGGATTCTGAGAATTACATCTCTAGGGACTGTATTTGATAAGAAAGATGGTTTAGGAATTCTATGACTGTGGTCAATGACCAATTCAATGTTCTTTATATCAGGCAGTAGAGATTTGATCAGGCCGCATGCATAGGAGGATAGGTCAGGGAGTTGTATAGATTCCGGTATCCCACAAATCTTAATATTGTTGCAGTGGGATCTATCTTCTATATCAGCCAATTTGTCTTTTATCCACTTATTATCTTGCATATGGCTTTCTTGGGTGTTGATTATGTCATTGACAGTGGCAGTGATGTGGCCAATATTAGTTTCAACGTGGGAAAGTCTGTCCTCTATTATAGTGATACTGTGGCCAAAGTTATGCATAAAATAAAGCATGTTTCTTGAAGGGAACTCCTTAACCACTTCATTACCCACCCATTGTAATATAACGTCCACAAGGTGGATCTACCATCCTGGGTGGACATCAAATGACGTCCTCCCATTCCCGGCCGCCTAGGGGGTGCGCTCGCCGCCGGCGGCCTCGATCGGGACCCGGTAAGCGTGCCCGGTGTCAGCGATGTCCGCCAGGCACCCACGATTGCCCGGGAAAACAGCAGGACCATGGAGCTGTGTGTGTGTAAACACACAGCTCCACGTCCTGTCAGTGTAGAGGAGACCGATGGTGTGCTCCCAGTATGGAGGAACACCGATCGGTCTCCTTCCCTTGTGAGTCCCCTCCCCCCACAGTTAGAATCACTCACATAGGGAACATATTAACCCCTGCAGCGCCCCCTAGTGTTAACCCCTTCCCTGCCAATAACATTTACACAGTAATCACTGCAATTTTATAGCAACGATCGCTGTGTAAATGTGAATGGTCCCAAAAATGTGTCAAAAGTGTCCAAAGTGTCAAAAGTGTCAAAACAAATAAAAAAATGATTCTCCCATCCACATCGAGTGTGAATCACTCCAGCTGTGCTATTGTGTTCTGACAGCACTGATCAGGGTTGCCAACTTCTGTAGAACCAGCCTACCCATACATGGATTGAAATTTGGCCATCCCTTTAGCAAATTGTACACTGGTTCAGAGGGACTTATGTTTGGGCCCCAACACACTGGCCAGTAGGGGAGGGTTTGCTAGAAACTGTGGGGTTATTATCCTCACATTGCCCTTAGGCTGGATACACACCTATGCATTTTTAGTGCTTTTTGCATTTTGCAAATTTGTACTACAGAACGTGTTCCATAGGAAACCATGGTAAATGGACTGTAGTGAAAATCTGCAAAATGCAAAAAGCACTAAAAACGCATAGGTGTGAATCCAGCCTTAGTCAGGACCTGTAGGGACTAGGGGTCAGTCATTTGTCCGCTTGTTATTTTCTGAGCCATTAATTATTTTTGCCATTGTTTCTGTATACTTTTATTGCTTTTCCCATCTGTTGACTGTTGCTTTATTGTGCGTTGCTACAATAAGACCCCTTTCACACTGGGGCTGCCCGTGCATCAGCGCTAAAGTGTCGTTCATTTTAGCGGTGCTTTAGCGCTGTTTAAGCAGCGTCTTTCGGGCTTTAGCGGGGGGCTTTTAACTCCTGCTACCGGCTGAAGAAGGGGTTAAAAACACCCATGTGGCCTCACTTCCAAAACACTTTTTAGGCGCTGCCCATTCATTTCAATGGGCAGGGGCAGTTTGGGTGCTGTATACAAAGATGCTGCTTGCAGGACTTTTTCTAACATCCTGCAAGCGCATCGCCCCAGTGTGAAAGAACTCAGGCTTTGACATCCAGGCAGCATGGGAGGACGTTTTCAGGCGCTCTACAGGCTCTATTTCCAAAACGCCTGAAAACTGCCTCAGTGTGAAAGGGGTCTAAATATTTAGCATTGATGTGTCAGAGGGTGTGAAATTGCCAGTCCTCACTCAACACCAGCAGCTCCTTTGGGGATAAGCAGTACATAATTATTTTGTATAGTTTACTGTATATCTGGAGTTTTGCTATGTGGCCTCCCAGAAGGTGGGCCTTGGTGCCGAGAGGTCACATGTTTGAGTACCAATTAGCAGACACAGCTGGCGGCTAATGGAAAGCTCCCGATCGCTTCTTGCTGATAATGTGACCACTGTGACAGCCAATCATGGCAGTCACATGGTCATAAACCCCTCCTCCCGGCATCTAAAATCCCTTCAAGGGCCGGGGTTAAATAAATTCAGATATATTGTAAAGTTGAGCTAATGCAAATATAATACATTGTGAGGTACCATTTCATGTAACTACAATAAATATCCCACAGCAATGTAAATGATTTTACCTTGCTTAATGTATAAGCCACACTCCTCCTGTTAAAGAAATGATGGCTTCCTGATTAACAGAAAATTGACTTTCTACTGTTTACAATGTGCTCTCTTTTCATATCTCTGCTAAATAAGTCTTATGTTTTTACAAAAGCCAACAAGAAACACAGCTTTTTCTGAAATTGTCAGAGAAGGGGTTTGAAAATAGAAGAGTGAGCATTTTTTTTTCTGGAAAGAGTAAAGCAAATATGTTGCAGAATGCTATAGATGTCAAAAGGTAAAAATATATATATGTATAAAGAAAAAAAGAGAGACAACTGCTCTGCCTGGAAATGGAAGCTCGGGCTCACTCAGGGGTGTTTAAAATTCTGAGCTCATACTCTCTCTCCGGCAGATGCAGACAGTGGCAAGGGCCAGAGATTTACAAACCCGAGCTGTGTAGATCAGAAGCACAGTATATGATTATACCTAATTATCTTTAATGCCAAAATGAATTTGGATTGCTGTATTATACTGTAGGATGCTTATATGCTGGCTTTTTTCTCTCTTCCTATCTGCTGTACTATTTAAAACAATCACTCCCTGACCTTTACTAGCTGCCTCCGAGTTAAACACAACCTCATGAGTCTATTACCAAGAAATTATGCCTTCAGCTTCTGCATTAGAACAATCATTTACTGTGTGGTGCCATAGACGTAAATACATATTTTACATGTTTTAATGGTTGGTCCATGTGTAGTATTAAGACAAGTTGCTTCCTTTTTACAGTGTATAATTATGCTGCAGAGGTTCCTTTCACAGGTAAAACCTAAAGAGGAGTGAAAATGCTGCATAATCAGTTTGGGATCAACACATGCATAATTTCTCATTTATCTTTGTAAAAAGTTATGTTTTTTTCTATTTGTCAAATCATACAGTGTGTTAATTTATACAGATTTGTTTGGTATTTGGTATTACTGTTAATAGCAGTGGCTCTGTGTTTAGGTGTGTCAACCCACATATGCCTTCTGGGAGCCATGTATTCCCTTTACCCCTAAATAACAGGAGAGTAAATGGGGGATTGATGAGAGGATTTGCACAATGGAGTTAAATCTACTTTCATAAAATGGCCTTCAGCTACCTATGCGTTTGGTTCCCTAATGGACAATATTCATTATAAAAGATCAGGATAATAAATGCCAGTCTATGGATGATCTTAGGGTGCTTTATGCTCCCAACTGCTTATCTTTTCTAATTTGGACTGAGGGGATTTATCTCTCCCTGTATACCAGCCCTCCTAGTGGATGTTGGTTTTGTGTTCCCTCTTTTGAGGTTGTGCATCTGCATAAATACATTTTCATTAACACTCTAGTTAAAGATTCTCACACAAAGTGCAATGCTATCACAAAAAAACGGTATTCAATGAATTACAAAAATTTGTATGATGACGTCAAACATATGATGAAATGCGTAAGACGGTGCCTAACATGACGTCCCCATGTACAGTGGCCTCCGGCCAGAAGGAACACATTGTCAACATTAGGATTACTGCAGCTTATAGGATTGTGATGCCTATTTTATCCAAAATGTGAGTGCTCTTTATCATTTTTTTTTCCACAAAAAAAAATAGATTTTAAAAAATTCATAGGAAATACAGAAAGTACATTTCAAAGCATACCATAGATAGTGCATTTGGCATCAACAAGGCAAAATAATTCAAACATTTATAAACCAATGAACAAATATTTAGTGCCCCTCACCTGCCCTCCTTAATCGGTCTGGTAGGGGACTCTCCTTTTGATTTATAGTGGTGGCGGTAGGGTTTTATTTTTTTTCCCAAGTGTGGCGATGCTGTTGCAATGCTCTGTAGCTTGAGGACCTGTAAGGAAGCATAAGGCAGCGTTTGGTTGTACTATTAGTCTTTAGTAGGGGGTGGATAGCGTCAGACTCTAGGTCATCTCGCCATCCCAGCTCTCTCCTAGAAGAGAATCTCTTTCTCAAATTTTAATACATTTTCTATAAGGATTTATTGCACTACATGAGTATTTGTATGGGATCGCAGGCAGGATCCTAGTAAATAACTTACCAAAAATATCGATAAAGAAACGAGACGCAGACAAGTGTTGGATTATAAAGGCCGCGGCTGTTTATTATTGGTTTCAAAAATATTTATTAAATCAAGCAAGAATTTAAATATATAAACTTTAACAGCCTAGCCACTACAGCCCAGGCTGCATAAATAAATTACTGACTTCATAAACTTCCCAAAAACACTTAAAATATATAAATTGAAAACTTTATTGACGAATAAAGAAAACTAGTCCACCTTTGTATCAATTACAAAAGTGACACCACTTCATAATTACAGCCGCGACAAAAGGGGAGGGGGGAGGGGAACACCACAGCTCAGTCTTCTGAGGCGAATTGAGCCTGACTGAACGGAAGCCCCTTTTTGTAGCCCCTATTGGGGCCAGATAAACCCAGTTTAAACTGGATTTTCCCAGGCTAACTCACGAGCCTCAGGAGAGGTCACCTGTATCCCTCTCCCAAGACATGTGAGCCAGCTAGTTTCCCCAGGGGACCTGAGCCCCTAAGGGGAACTTGAAACTGCCTGTCCCTGCCGCCCTCCCATGAGGAAAAGGGGAGTTGAAACTGTTTCCCCTTTTCCTATCATGGGATCGCAGGCAGGATCCTAGTAAATAACTTACCAAAAATATCGATAAAGAAACGAGACGCAGACAAGTGTTGGATTATAAAGGCCTCGGCTGTTTATTATTGGTTTCAAAAATATTTATTAAATCAAGCAAGAACTTAAATATATAAACTTTAAGACCACCTGTCCCCGAAACCCCACAACGCGGCCATCTCAACACATGAACTGAGGTCTGCAATAAAAATATCTAAACCGACGTCCGACAGGTGAATTTCATCCTGCCTATATAAACCTTGAACGCCACCCTCCAACTCCGAATGCCTAAAAAAAATAATGCCTAACTGTAAAAGTAATTTGGAAACTGTTCTATTAATACGCATTCTTATTCTTTCCAAAGGGTGCATGGAAGAAAAAAAAATGCAACAATTTCGTTGGCTATCTCAGAGAAAAACAATAACCGTGTTGGGCAAAGCTAGTTGAATCCTCTGTAAATCATCTCTTAAGTCAAAAATAATATTCAAGGTTTTCTGTTTACTAATGTCATTCCCCCCAAGAGTCCAAACCTAAATTAACATAATAAACTCTCTTTAGCTCTCAGGTGTGCCCAAAAGAGGTAGGAGTGTCCAATGATCCAAATTACCTTTCGGCATAAACCTGAAACGAATCAAAGAGAAAAGTTAGGATGAATGTATACTAAATAACTATTAGATTTCCATCTTCCCACCTTCCTGACTATACTAACATCTAAACCTAAACTAGGAGCTTCAGTGGCTGCTCGAATTCTAAAGGAATTTGACGTCAAGATAGCATTGTCCAAGTTTAAAAACTGTAAACATTTTAAAAAGACACACGCAAACTAATACCTAGTAAGAGGGGAGCCGGACTCCTGTAAAACAAAGTTGGACCTCCCATCGGCTGGACACTAAGATAATTATTTAACAAGCCCAAAGGACAGATCGAGGAGCTGAGACCTGCATTTAAAGTGATCCAACTTCCTTTACCCAACTGATCAGTTTTTGACTTTCTCAAAAATATTCTCAAGGATGTGTCCAAAACAAAAAACATCCGAGGCTCGAATAGTTGGCAACTCAGAAACTCTGAGCGCTGCAAAAAATAATGGAAAATACTGCTTTAAATAGTATCGACTCAAAAGAAGAAAAAACAGACTCGTTCCGAAACCGAATAAAGTATTCTAAAACATCCAGAGTAATAGTAAAACGGGAATCTGGTTTAAAATTGTCCTTCTTGTAGCCTTTCAAAGCTTGCTTAACAGAAAATAAGCTAAACAGGAAGGTAAATTAGTAAGTTTAAGAAAAAGGACAGACCTGCCAAAGTTTTATTAACATATGTCAAGAATATTGCTTCCGAAACAAAAATTCTAAGAATAAGGACACTAAGCCTTCCGAAAAGGCACTTATAGGAGCATCGATCGAATTTAAAAAAGGAAACCCAAAGCAACCAGGCCGATTGGTATCCGGCCCAGGTCGAGGGGGCCAAAGAGTTCCAAATAGAATCAGCAATGGGTTTCAAAAAAGGTCCCACAATTTGTGTGGACATGCTATACCTACTTGATCCGCGGTCGGGAACAGTTGAAAGAAACGGTCCATCTGCAGGTGAGACAATGCGTCCACCATATCATTGTCTTATCCCGCCACATGAATCACTTTTATCCAGATATTCCAACGTAAACATTGAAAAATCATGTGGCGCAACAAAACAACGACAGGCATTAAAAAGTTAATTGCATACATGACTCCCTTAATATCAGACAGAACTAGCATTCTTTTGTTCCGAAAATAAGGGGCCCAAAATTCCAGAGCAACAATAATAGGGAATAATTCTAAACTTCTAAAACTTTATTTCTTACATAATCCAGTCTAATCCATCTCGGGTTCCACACGTCCGCACACCAACGTGATCGCCAAATTGCAGCAAAACCATATGAGCCCGCTGAGTCAGTAGAAAGCAAAAATTCTTGATCCTGTATAAATTCGTCCTGCCACAGGGCTCGACCATTAAAATGTTTTAGAAACTGTAATCAAACTAAAAGATCTTCTCGCATATCATGGGAAATCCTGATATGAGAGAAAGGCGATTTCAAACCCGAGATGGAAGGATATAATTTCCTGGAAAAACCTTGCCAATGGGCATGATCCTGGAATCAAAAGCCAACAAACCTAATAAAGATTGCATGTCTCTTAAACAAACCTTCTTCTTGCGAATAATAGCCAATAACTGTACTCTAAGTTTTGTTACCTTTTCTTCCGGGAGTCGAAATTCCATCATGCCAGCTGAAGCCATGGGAGCTGTGCCAATAGCCATGTCTGTGACAGACCCTGACTGAAGTGCTGTGGGATGTTGACATGGAGATGCTGTGTTGTGATGCGACAGGAACGACCTCTCATCAAAAGATTTGTTACTGGCTAAGCTAATCGAAACTCAGCCGTCTAGCTGACTCTGCTGAGGTGGCGAAGGGGAAAGCCTGCGGCGCGGGGTACGCCTTCTTTTAGCTGAGTTACTTACACCAGCGGCGGCGCCTCCTCCTCCTTGCCCTTGACACGGAACTTCTTCCTGCAGCGGGATGGCACTTCAGCCGACATTTCGATGTCGGTCACCAGACCCCAGGCTTCGGCGGCGGCGGTTGCGGCTCCCACCGGAGCCTCTTGACGCGTCGTCCTCGGTAAGTCAAGGCACTGCCGAATCCAATCTTCACCGCCATCTTCACCCGCTCGTTCGATAAGCCGCTTCTGGCCTCAGAAGACACTGTTTGCTCAATGGGAGTAAACCCTAGAACACCACAGCTTAGTCTTCTGAGGCAAATTGAGCCTGACTGGATGGAAGCCCCTTTTGTAGCCCCTATTGGGGCCAGATAAACCCAGTTTAAACTGGATTTTCCCAGGCTAACTCACAAGCCTCAGGAGAGGTCACCTGTATCCCTCTCCCAAGACATGTGAGCCAGCTAGTTTCCCCAGGGGACCTGAGCCCCTAAGGGGAACTTGAAACTGCCTGTCCCTGCCGCTTTCCCATGAGGAAAAGGGGAGCTGAAACTGTTTACCCTTTTCCTATCATTCTATATGTCCCCATTGATCATAAGTAAGGGTGGAGTGGAGCCGTGAGTCTGAGTGCCATTCCATCATCCATTGTGGATCTATTTGGTGTTTATCCCCTAAAGCGTTACTGGGTTTTCATTCATTTGAAAGCCAAAAAGTTTCTACTGGACTTCTGGGGTGGCTTTTTTTCTTTAGGGCTGGCTCTTCTGGACTTGTCGGTGTTTTTTTCTTCTCTGATTATTGGAAGCACTTTTTGCACACTTCTGGACTTAATTTTATTCCTTTAAATTTTTTAACACTTAGGCCGGCTTCACACTGGGGCGGTGCGGGCGGCGACGGTAAAGCAGCGCTATATTTAGCGCTGCTTTACCATCTTTTTACCCGCGGTATGCGGCCGCTAGCGGGGTGGTTTTAACCCCCGCTAGCGGCCGAAAAAGGGTTAAAAACCTCTGCAAAGCGCTGCTGCAGCGGCGCTTTGCCGGCGGTATCCCCGCGGTGTCCCATTGATTTCAATGGGAAGGAGCGGTATAGGAGCGGTGAACACACCGCTCCTTCACCGCTCCAAAGATGCTGCTAGCAGGACTTTTTTTACCGTCCTGCTAGCGCACCACTCCAGTGTGAAAGCCCTCAGGGCTTTCACACTGGAGAAACAGCAACAGCTATTTTTAGCGCAATAGCGCCTGCAAACCGCCCCAGTGTGAAAGCAGCCTAAAGCATGGATTTTCTTGTATAGACTGATTTGTTTCTATATTTATTTTTATAATTCATTGAATACAGATTTTTGTGAAAACTCTGCACTTTAAGTGAGAAAGTTTGCATAAGGATTTGTATTGTTAACTTGTGACAGCAGCTGTCCTTTTTTCTTCTCACTTTTTATTCAAATAGAGTTTTAAATCTAGCATGGATTTTCACATATTTATATAGGTATTCTGTTAAAGATGCTCCCCAATTTCCTGGTGGAGTACTTGAAAAACCTGTGAAACACGTTGAGGATTAGCACACTCCAACCCTCGAAATTGTCAGTTATTTATTTTAAAGGAATACCCTTTTATATTAACATGTTGTACGGGATGCCGGGATGTGTCCTGAATGGAAGATATATTTCCCTGATGTTTGGGTTGCGATCCCTTTAAGGGAAAGTTCAACGGTCACTTTTAGCACTCAGGGTTCTCATCCACATAGGGTGAGGAGTTCTGGGGCTGGAAAAAAAAGAGGAATAATTTACAGTCATAAGAAGAACATGATCTGACAGCACCACCATAAAATGCCTCCATTCCTATAGTATACATACAAACAAAAATTCTGGTCATGGGATTTTAACCACCTCAATACATCCCCTTCCTGCCCAGGCCATTTTTCAGCTTTTAGCGCTGTCACACTTTGAATGACAATTGCGCGGTCATGCTACACTGTAACCATGTGAAATTGTTATCATTTTCTTCACACAAATAGAGCTTTCTTTTGGTGGTATTTAATCCCTCCTCGGTTTTTTATTTTTTCCTAAAAAAAAAAGACAAACATTTTTTGAAAAAAAAAAGTTTTTCTTAGTTTCTGTCAGCCTGGGTTCACACCAGCGCGGCGCAAATTTCATGTCCAGCATGACTGCGCACTGAAACGTCGGCTGTTCTGCGGTTTGTCAGCGTTTTAGGTCCGAATCAGCTGCTAACATAAATTCGCAACTCATTGTACTACTTCTGAGGGGAAATCCATGCCAAATTAAAAAAAAAAAAACGCCATGGATTCCCCCTCCAGGAGCATACCAGGCCCTTAGGTCTGGTATGGATTTTAAGGGTAAAACTGCGTGGGGGTCCCCCCAAAATCCATACCAGACCCTTATCCGAGCACGCAGCCTGGCAGATGAGGAAAGGGGGTGGGGACGAGCGAGCGCCCCCCCCCTCCTGAACCGTACCAGGCCACATGCCCTCAACATGGGGGGTGGGTGTTTTGGGGAAGGGCGCGCCCTGCGGCCCCCCCACCCCAAAGCAACTTGTTCCCATGTTGATGAGGACAAGGGCCTCTTCCCGACAACCCTGGCCATTGGTTGTCGGGGTCTGCGGGCGGGGGGCTTATCGGAATCCGGGAGCCCCCTTTAATAAGGGGGCCTCCAGATCCCGGCCCCCCACCCTATGTGAATGAGTACGGGGTACGATGTACCCCTACCCATTCACCTAGGTGTAAAAGTGTAAATAAAAAAAAAACACAATTTTAAAAAATATTTTATTGCACTGCTCCGGGGGTCTTCTTCCGTCTTGGGGGGTCTTCTCCCCGGACTCCTCCGCTCTCTTCTGCTCTTTTACCTAGCTCTTTCACGAGTGGAGGAGCCCAGCTTTCTTCTTCGTTGTCGCCGCCGTCGTCTGGGGGTCTCGTTCCGCCTTCGGGGTCTTCCGGGGTCTCTTTTGTTCTTGCCGCTGTAGCTGCCTTCTGCGCCACCGCCGCCGTCTTTTTCTTCTTCTCCTTCTTCTTAAGATGTTGACTCGCCGGAGGATGCTGGGACTGTGACATCATATGTGGGCGGGGTCACCATGTGACATGAGCATGTGACCCTGCCCCTTGTCCCTATATAAGTCACAACACCGCGTGTCTCTGCCATTCCGGCCAGAGAGAGCGACGATTCAACATCTTAAGAAGAAGAAGAAGAAAAAGACGGCGGTGGCGGCTCAGAAGGCGGCGACAGTGGCAAGAACAGAAGAGACCCCGGAAGACCCCCGAAGGCGGAACGAGACCCCCAGATAACGGCGGCGACGGCGAAGAAGAAAGCCAGGCTACTCCGCTCGTGAAAGAGCTAGGTAAAAGAGCAGAAGAGAGCGGAGGAGTCCGGCGAGAAGACCCCCCAAGATGGAAGAAGACCCCCGGAGCAGTGCAATAAAATATTTTTAAAAATTGTGTTTTTTTTTATTTACACTTTTACACCTTAGGTGAATGGGTAGGGGTACATCGTACCCCATACTCATTCACATAGGGGGGGCCGGGATCTGGGGGCCCCCTTATTAAAGGGGGCTCCCGGATTCCGATAAGCCCCCCGCCCGCAGACCCCGACAACCAATGGCCAGGGTTGTCGGGAAGAGGCCCTTGTCCTCATCAACATGGGGACAAGGTGCTTTGGGGTGGGGGGGGCGCAGGGCGCCCCCTTCCCCAAAGCACCCACCCCCCATGTTGAGGGCATGCGGCCTGGTACGGTTCATGAGGGGGGGCGCTCGCTTGTCCCCACCCCCTTTCCTCACCTGCCAGGCTGCGTGCTCGGATAAGGGTCTGGTATGGATTTTGGGGGGACCCCCACGCCGTTTTTTTTCGGCGTAGGGGGTTACCCTTAAAATCCATACCAGACCTAAGGGCCTGGTATGCTCCTGGAGGGGGAATCCATGCCGTTTTCTTTTTTTTTAATTGGGCGTGGACTTCCCCCTCAGAAGTAGTACAATGAGTTGCAAATTTTTGTTCACAACGCAAGCCAGGTGCGAATCAGATGCGTGCCCATAGAAGATAATGGGCCTGAATTCGCACCTGATCCGCACCGCACTGCCCAAAAGGCGCACACGGTCTTTCTGCAATGCGCAGTGCGCATGCACCAGAGATATGTGAACATATGTGATCATTGAAATCAATGTGTTTTGAAATGTCCTGCAAATTCGCAGTGTTTTAGGCCGCTGCGAATTCGCATAGGTGTGAACCCAGGCTCATTAAATTTTGTAAATAGGTAATTTTTGTCCTTCATGGATGGGCGCTGATGAGGTGACCCTAATGGGCACTAATAGGCTGCACTAATGGGCACTGATGAGGTGGTACTGATGGGCACTGATGAGGTGCCATTTATGGGCACTGATTAGGTGCCATTGATGAGGAGGCACGAATATGCCGCACTTATGGGCACTGATAGGTGGCACTAATGAGCACTGATGGGTGGCACTGGTGGGAACTGGGCACAGATAGGCGGCACTGGTGGGCACAGATAGGCAGCACCGGTGGGCACAGATAGGCAGCACAGATAGGCAACACTGATGGGTATTGATGGGTGGCATTGATGGCCAGCAGTGATGAGTGTTGATGGGCAGTAGGGATGGGCATTGATGGGCAGCACTGATAGCCAGCACTGAATGGCATCACTAATGACCACTGATTGCTGGCACTTGTGGGCAGAGATTGGTGGAAATTGTGGGCACTGGCTGGCACTGATTGCTGGCAGTGGTGGGTAATCATTGCTGGCACAGGTGGGCACTTAATTGTAATCAGGTCACTGATGATCAGTGCCCTGATTACATACCTAGCTGTCCCCTGTGTGGAGATGCCACTGATCAGCTCTCCTCTCCTCACACACTGTCAGTGTGAGATGAGGAGCGCTGATTAACGATATCTCCGTGTTTACATGTGACCGGCTGAGATTGGACACAGCCGATCACATGGTTAGAGAGCCGCGGCTACACACGGGGTCATGCCATGTCCCAGCAACATGGCGCAGCCACGAACACCACACTGCTCTCTTCCGGGGTGCGTGAGAGTGGTCGTTCTGGGAAGCTGTCATATGACGTCCTCCCAGAATGAGAGCCGCACCGCCCAGTCGTCATTTGACTGTGGGCGGGTGGCAAGTGGTTAAATGAGGCATGTCACAAAATAAAATTACAAAAATAGAAAATATTAGACATGTGCACAACAAAAAAAATTGTTTATTTTCGTTTCGTTTTTTTGTTTCCGCAAAAAAATCTTTTTTTCGTTTCGTTTTTTTTCCGTTGATTCGTAACGTTTCGTACATTCGTAAGTCGTCGGTGTTCGGATTCATAACGATTCGTATATTCGTAAGTCGTCGGTGTTCGTATTCGTAACGATTTGTACATTCGTAAGAGTTATTTTTTCGTTGATTTGTTTTTTCGTTAGTTTAATTTCCGGACGCATACGTATTTATTCGTACATTCGTAACATTCGTAACATAAGTAGATTCGTAATCGGAGCATAATTCATAATTTTATGTAATGTGTATGTATTATTACATTTTAATAATGTACGAATCGAAAAAAATAGTTACGAAACGAAAAAAAAAGTTACGAATCGAAAAAAAATGTTACGAATGTACGAATTTTTTTTGTTTTAAAAGAGACACGGAAAATGACAAATCGAAAAAAAAAATAAATAAAAGTTACGAATCGAAAAAAAAAAGTTACGAAGCGAAAAAAAAAGTTACGAATCGAAAAAAAAGTTACGAATGTACGAATTTTTTTGTTCAATCCATTCGAACCACGTTTAGCAGCACCATTGTAAGGGACACAGAAAATTACCAATTCAACAAAAAAAAAAGTTACGAATGTACGAATTTTTTCGTTCGTTTTCGTTTTTCGGATTTTCTTCATTAGTATATTTGTTGTTTCTAATTAGTTTTTTTCGGATTTTCGTTGTTTTTCGGATTCGTTCGATTCGAATGATTCGTTAATCAGATTCGTACGATTCGAACGATTCGTTATTCGGATTCGTACGATTCGAACAATTGGTTCATTCGTACGAAAACGAACGAACGAAAATAACGAAAAAAAAAGAAAAACGAAAAAAAACTAAACGAATTGCACATGTCTAGAAAATATATTATAATGTTTATTCAAAAATTCATTGTATATATTGAACATTTCATGTTTACCGAAATACATGGTACAGAATAAAAATTGATTAATGAACATAATTAAAGTGGTTGTATACCCATTTAAACATTTTTTTTTTAACAACTACCTGCAAGACAAAGTCATAATGAGCTAGTATGACTAGCATACTAGCTCATTATGCATCACTTACCTTCGATCGGGGCCCCCAACGCCGTGTTCTTCTCTACCTCCGGCCGCATCCATATCTAAACAGATACCCTTCCGGGTATCGCCGCTCCGGCCAATTACAGCGCCGCTGCGGCACTGTGATTGGCCAGAGCGGCGAGGACGTCGCTCCGTGCATGCGCGCGGGACACTTCAACTGCGGTGAGCCGCAGTTGAAGATGGGGATTAACCCTGTAAATGCACCGTTGTCTACGGCGCGCATGCGCCATTATAATGAATTCATAAGATGCGCCATTATAATGAATTCATAAGAAACCAATACATGGTACAATAGATTGTAGATTTCAGATTGTCTTGACGTATAGTAGCGCTACGCGGTTCGTGGCTCATCAGGAGTATGTTTCCAAAATTATCTCTGAATATAAGCAACATATAAAAGATGTATAGGGGTAAAAATCCCTATATGGTTAACAAAAAAAAAATGGATGTGAGGGTTGCCAATGACAAAGTCTGATCCAGGGCTGAGGCAGGGTAATCCCATCTGGACCAGGGAAACAGCACAGGAACCGGCCAGGGGGAAGGAGTGATCCACGTATGGGAAGCAGAAAAGCACATCTGACCAACACTGGTCTGAAAAAAACATTATGAAAAATATGTGGTTGAGTATGGGTAAATATAACGAATAGTGTATAAATGTATGACAGATGTGCACCAACTGACAGTCGTGAATGTGTAGATGGGGGTGAAAAAGAAAACATAAAAAAAGAAAAAGAAAAAAGAAACGGATGAAGAGTGCCATCACTGGACATCCTGGGGAAAGATGGTAAAGTGAACGTGAAAATGAATATGAGTCACAAAATATCACTGACATGCTGTGAAAAAAGATAAAAAATGTGTGTAAAAGTGTGTGTAAAAAACACAACTTATCCAAACAAAAAACACGGTTGTGACTCTGTGTGGGAAATGGATGGACGTGTCTGTCTGGTGGGAAGTGCAGAGACAAGTGTACTGGACAGGTCTGGCTAAATACCCCATGAGACCAGGCGGGCCCCACCAGGAAGTTCAAAGAAAAGTGTGCTTTCCAGGTCTGGTTGAATACCCATGAGACCGGGGGGGGGGGGGGGGCCACCAGCATCATGCTGGACGCCAATGAGGATTAGGCAAGGATGCGTCTGCATCCACCCATCCCAGGCGTCAGATGGTACACAACCGCATCTGCATCGCAGCGTCAAAAGACGTCACGAGTGGGCTGTGTCTGCATGGCGCCGATGCACAGGAGGGCAATCCCCACTCTCACCCAAAAGAGGAATGGGAGGGGAAGTCATGCCGTGCATCACATTTGTTGTTACCCATATAGGAATTTTTACCCCTACACATCTTTTATCTATTACTTATGTAGCACTGACCCCCGAAGGAGCTGCTGGTTTTTGTTGGGCCTACACTCTGATCTCACACCCCCAGTAACTTGGCTCAATCCCCTTGATAGAGCTGTGGTACAGTATGGTGTGAAGGTGACAACAGAGGATGACCCCACATGTACAATACAACAATAACGTACCTTTACCTGTACCTGTGCAATCACCACTACGGGACTACCAGTCCCAGGAACACTGTGGCACTGTAATGAGTCTAAGTGTGTAAAAGTGCGTTGGAAATTGTGGGCAGCAGCCCTCTCACTATCTCCAGGCCTGGAAGAATAGGAACCCTTCGCTCCGGCTGTCTGAATCCTGCTTTAAGCCAGCACCGTCGCGCTGCTTTTCTTCCGCAAGATGACCCGGACTCCCAGATGGCTCTGTCAGGCGTCTCTGGATCCTTCTCGATCCGGTCACACCACAGCTTCAGCACCCGGATATGAAGCAAAGTCACTGGTTGTTTCGCTCCTCAAAAGCCGGAGGCTGTGCTCTCCGGAAGGTCTCCTCACAGGTCCTTGCTGGCAGGCCACGCATCCCGAAGAGAGCGTAAAATGGGTGTCCTTTTATACCTACCCAGCATGCAGTTCCAGTGCTGAGTGTCATTGTGAATGTAAACAAACAGTCACTTCCTGTAACATTTATAATGTCCTTATAAAAAAAATATATAAATAAATATAAAAATAACTGAAGTCCATTTCCCGTATAGACCATTAGATGGGGTGCTTAATACTAAATTATAACACTGCTCATAGATTAACATTGCTTTTTTTTAGTAGGCAAAAATACCAGCACTACACTTATATTCACAAATAATTTTGGCAACATACTCCTGATGAGTGGACATAAGCCAGGAAATGCATAGAGTTACTATACGTCAAGACAGTCTGATCCCTACATTTTATATTTATCATGCATTTGTCTATTCTATTGTACCATGTATTTGTTTCTTATGAATTAATTATAATAATCAAGTGCCATATGTCAGCTCTTAATTATGTTCATTAATCAATTTTTATTCTGTACCATGTATTTCGCTAAACATGAAATGTGATTCTACAGTGAATTTTTGAATAAACTTTATAATATATTTTCTATTTTTGTAATATTATTTTTTGATATGCCTCATTTAAAGTCCTATGACCAGAATTTTTGTTTGAATAATTTAAGGTGCTATCCGGATTGATCAGTCCTCATTTGGGACCTGGAAGTTGGAGACTCGAAAAGAATTTGGGTGGGAAAGAGCCTCAAAATCATGATTACAGGGACTTTGGTCCTGGAGGGGTTAAGCCACCTGCAAGGGAAGCTTGAAAATGGTCAGGAATGAGTCAGCACACATCTGTGAGGGAGTTACATAATTACATAGTAGGTGAGGTTGAAAAAAGACACAAGTCCATCAAGTCCAACCTATGTGTGTGATTATATGTCAGTATTACATTGTATATCCCTGTATGTGGTAGTCGTTCAGGGGCTTATCTAATAGTTTCTTGAAACTATCAATGCCCCCTGCTGAGACCACCGCCTGTGGAAGGGAATTCTACATCCTTGCCACTTTTACAGTAAAGAACCCTCTATGTAGCTTAAGGTTAAATCTCTTTTCTTCTAATTTTAATGAGTGGCCACGAGTCTTGTTAAACTCCCCTCTGCAAAAAAGTTTTATCCCTAGTGTTGGGTCAGTATGGTATTTGTACATTGAAATCATATCCCCTCTCAAGCGTCTCTTCTCCAGAGAGAATAAGTTCAGTGCTCGCAACCTTTCCTCATAACTAATATCCTCCAGACCCTTTATTAGTTTTGTTGTCCTTCTTTGTACTCGCTCCATTTCCAGTACATCCTTCCTGAGGACTGGTGCCCAGAACTGGACAGCATACTCCAGGTGCAGCCGTACCAGAGTCTTGTAGAGTGGGAGAATTATTGTTTTATCTCTGGAATTAATCCCATTTTTAATGCATGCCAATATTCTGTTTGCTTTGTTAGCAGCAGCTTGGCATTGCATGACATTGCTGAGCCTATCATCTTCTAGGACCCCCAGGTCTTTTTCCACCCTAGATTCCCCCAGAGGTTCTCCCCCCCCCCAGTGTATAGATTGCATTCATATTTTTGCCACCAAAATGCAACCCCAAACCCCAGTGTATGACTAGTATGTTTGTGGTGAGCCATTCTATTATTTTCATTGTACCAGGATTATGAACTGTGTGCTGTATTTTTGCTAAAGAAAGCTGTTTATGTTTTTGAAAGAGCAATAAAAACTGTTTACTTTTATAAGCGGCTGGCAATCTTGGGCCCTCCATATTACAATGTATTTTTGTATTGAAACTCTGGAGTAATTGTTAGTATAGTGTCTGTGGTTAAGCTCTTGTGTACTACATAGAAACAAATGATGTTATCTGAAGGGTTGATTTCTATGTTATGTCGTTTCCATCTTATATTTGAAGGTGTTTATAACAAGAGTCAGAATCTCTGGCAAAATAAAAAGGATGTTTTATACATGTAGCACCCTCTAGTGTGTGCTAGATGTAGGCTTTTTAGTGTAAGAAAATTGAATTTGGCTCAGGGCTAAGCCTGAGCTGTGAATCTGTGTCAGGGTTCAGTAAATCAGGGCTGGGTGATTTATCTTGACAGCTCCTCTGGTGCCCCACCCCCCCTGTCTAGGAGGTTGTAGAAAATTCTAGAGTTAGTGGGTGGAGGTTAGGAAGAGATGTTTGGAATATTTTTTTGAGGGCCTCAGCCAATCCCCAGTAAAGGGCTGGCAGGGCACAAGGCTTACCTCATAAATAAGCATGAGCCATGCCAGCAGGGGCAGTCGGGTGGAAGATTGAGCTATAGTGCTGTGGAGACTGTCGCTGACCCTTTGGGGTACCCCCTAGTCTGGGGGGGGTGGTGATCTTGGGCCGGGGCTCGGTTGCTGGAAGGATCTTGCCACAACACATGGCGGAAGCCCTTCCTGGAGGCACGGGAGCAAGTGAGAGGAGAGTGTGAATAGAGCAGCACTACTGGGGACTTACAGCCAGTTCTCCCTAAAGACAGCAGTGTGCCAAATCTTTATCCCTTCCCTGGGAGATCTCCTGCAGAGTTAGCCGGGTGGGCTGGTGTGAGTCAGTCTGGAGGACTTTGGAAGAAAGGTGGGCTAGTAAAAGGGGCAGCAGCAGCCAGATGGGTTGGCAGTGCCTGAAAAGGTGGTACTGGGACCAATAGCCACGGGAATGCAAGCTGATCACTGTGTACTGCTACACAACAAGGGGCTTTGAATACCTGCCTGCAAAAGGCCATTGCTATGTCTGACTGTGCCTGTCAGATTAATTTACAGTGACCCAGCTGGAGTCTACAAGCAAGTAAAGTGCAAGGAAACTGTATATAAACTGTGTATAGGATGATGTCCCTGTAGATGTTGCCAAAGTGTTGTTGCGGCATCCCATAATCTCCCATCCAAGTTAATACCCTCTATAAAGCATAAAAAAATTAAGTCACGGGCTGTTCTTTGTCTCTGGAGTGCCTGTGAAAATTCGGTGTGCCTGGCTGTGCAGGGTAGGTGATCCCAGTTCATCTGCAGCTCCTTAGGGGGTTGTTTAATTCTATGTTGTATTGTACAAGTGGTGCTTGAAAAGCCCCCCTCTTTGTTGGATGATGCTTATGGAGGTAAATGTATAGCTGTCATGCCCATGGTCTTTTGTCAGCATTGACTGTAATGTAATGCTGATTGAAAAAAGCAACTCATCAGAATTTTGGGTTTGCATTGACTAAACAGCTATTCCTGCAAATAAATTATGATTGCACACCATTGTGATACTTATATATGTAAAGATATTTATGAGAAATAACAAAGGTTTGTAATTTACCTCATTTCCTTATCATACAATGGAGAGAATATATTACAGCAGTTGGATCATTTGTTACCATCCACACAATGATTGGACATGACTTGGGTGCTGAATGGACCTTTAGATCAGGCCTGTAGCACTTTTGCTACAACTAAATGTTCAGCTGTTTCAAGTTCTTTATAAATGGTGGTTATCAAGCTTTTAATAAATTGAAGATCAAACTTTATGGAGCTCTAGACTTTGTTTTTAATAAACAAATGTCTATCAAACAGTTTTAAAATAATAGAGACATCTCTGTCTAAACTATTTGGATGGATTCCTTTACTGGTTGTATGCCCGTGCCCGTATTCTGTGAAACAAAAGTTAACCTAACTAAAATTACAGTCCAGATTTGTTGCAACAGAAACAAAAACATCAACAGCACCAGTCCGAAGTTTGCATCCTTTAGTTCAACAAAGACAATTCATATTGCTAAAGCATCAAATCTGGAATAGATACACTGTAACTTTTTAGACATAGTGGCTGAAGTGCATGTTGCCATCTACTGTTCATTATAATTATTGCAATTTTTATACCACACTTCACATATAAAGTTTATACTGTGTATATATACAAGGTTCAAAATAATTAAAGGAACACTTTGAAGACACATCAGATCTCAATAGGGAAAAATATCATGCTGGATATCTATACTGATATGGACTGGTTAATGTGTTAGGAACGAAAGGTTGCCACATCGTTTGAAGGACATGAAAATTATCAACCTACAGAGGGCTGTATTAAAAGACACCCTGAAAATCAAAGTGAAAAAATTATGCAACAGGCTAGTCCATTTTGCTGAAATTTCATTGCAGCAACTCAAAATGGTACGCAGTAGATTGTATGGCCCCCACAAGCTTGTATGCATGCCTGACAACATCAGGGCATGCTCCTAATGAGACGACGGGTGGTGTCCTGGGGTAATTCCTCCCAGATCTAGACCAGTGCATCACTGAGCTCCTGAACACACTGAGGTGCAACCTGGCGGTGCTGGATGGACCGAAACAAAATGTCCCCAAAGTGTTTTATTGGATTTAGGTTGGGCGAGCATGGGGACCATTTGAAGTTAGCAATTTGTTCATCACCCAGCAACAGCCTCAGCAAGTTTGTCTTGCAAATGTATTCAGCAATGCAGTAAACAAGCACAGTTCAAAGCAAGAGCACTTTGTACAGATAGACTGAGCCACTAACTAAACTTATGTCAGTTCCTGATTAACGGGGTGCCCCTTAATAGATTCCCTAAAACAACTGGACCTCACCCAGCAGCAGGATTTCACAGCAAAGCGAGTTGTAGGACCCCCTTTACCCTCGGAGGCATGGTGGTAACCCCCAGTGATAGGGGTGGGCTTACATTTCACCTGAGGGGTAGATTACTTAGGCATAATGGAACATGTAGACAGATGGGTGACAGTCACTTTTAGATGAAACAAAAATTGATTTTATTACCCACAGTCTGGGGTTGCAGATGTTCATATTAAAGTAGAACTCTGGTACTTCACTTGTCACAGCACAACTAAAGATCATTTGGGTCGAGACCGACACTTCTTTGTTAGAACATTTTAGCAGACATCACCAGTAGGAACTGGTATCCTTCTTTTCCAGTAGAGCCAACTAGCCTCCATGGGACTCCATCCTGCACTCGGAGAAGGACAGTTCCAAATCCCTGTGCTTTCAGGACCAAACTCCAGGCTTAGTAACCTTCAGGACCCTTTAGGCAGATGGGCGTGAAGAAGCAACTCCAGAAAATAAACTCTCCCCAGGCCAAGGAGATCTTGCAAAAGCCAGTCCCAAATAATTATTCCCTTATCCATAATGCACCACTGGCACAGGAAACACCCAGTGGTTGGCTGGGAAAATATATGAATATTCATAATCCAAAATTAATGCAAGATCTCACACTAATTCCAGAGGTGATAGTGCCACCTACTGACAGAAGGGAGCACTAACAGCTGGGCTGGACTTAAAGTGATTGTAAAGCTTAATTTTTTTTAATAACAAACATGTTACACTTTGAACAGTGTGGCCCCAACCCTCCTTTTCTGGGGTCCCCCGCGGCACTCCTGGCTCCTCCTCTTCTCGAGTGCCCCCACAGAGAGACTCTTTCCATGGGGGCACTCATGCAGGCATGCTCCCAAGTCCTGCTGCTGTGTCCATTGACACAGACAGCAGAACTCAGCCCCACCCTGGGCTCCCCTGTCACTGGATTTGATTGACAGCAGCAGGAGCCAATGGCTCCTGCTGCTATCAATCTATCCAATCATGACCCGAGACAGCGGCTGGAGCTGCTGTGCTTGTCCCTGTCGCTGGAATGATCGGGCTCAGATAAGAAAAAAAGTGGGGTCTGGGGGGGTGCTGCAGCACAAAAGGTTTTTCACCTTAATGCAAAGAAACTCATTTAAAGGAAAGTACTAGTACTTTACCACTCATTATCAGATTTCTCTGTGAACCCAAGTACTAACATTTTCTTCACCTCTTCTGACACTGGCTTTTCTCTGCTATACAGCTTGGTCATTGGCTGATGATTTATCTAACTGCTTTAAAATATCCAGAGTAAGGTTACCTGAAAACCTATCTACAAGAGACACTTCCAGCTCACCCCATATATCTCCCCATGGTGAATCTATTTGTTTCTAACATCTAGACTCTATTTCCACCTGCAATCGTATATGCGATTTGAATGGTTGTTACACCTCACCGTTAGGAACGGATCACGGACACAAGCAGCATAGTGGATGAGATCTTGATAAAGGACGCTGAAGTCCCGCTACTACAGTGTTTCATTTCTGTATCGCATTTATAATGCCGTGTACACACGATCGGAAATGCCGCCAGCAAAACTCAGACGAGAGCTTTATGTCGGAAAATGCGACGTGTGTGAGCTCCATCAGTCTTTTGAATTCCAGCCAGCAAAAGATTGAGAGCAGGTTCTCTATTTTTCGGTCGGGAAAAGTTCCTATCTGAAAATGCGATCGTCTGTATGCAATTCGGACGTGCAAAAAATCACGCATGCTTCTTTCGGTAATCAACTGTTGCAACTTTATCTACAAGAGACATTTCCAGCTCACCCCATATAACTCCCCATGCTGAATCTATTTGTTTCTAACATCTAGACTCTATATCTACCCTCAATCGCACATGAGATTATCTCTGGATAGCATATATCTGCTCTTCCAATGTAGCTAAATATCAAAGTGGCTGTTTCCTTGGATCAATAACCCCGCTTCCCATGTTTGACACAGCTGTGTGTCATAGAGTTAAAGGGATCATTAAACAAAATATTTCTTGTGAATTGGTGCTACTGGATGCCTTATCTCAGGCTTTGAACTATCATTCATCCCCGTGTGTATGTGGAGTGACTGTGAGTGTGCTGATGAACCGGGGCTGTTTTTTAATCATGACAACATTGTCATTAGGTTTTAATCATTTTATTGGTGAAGGTTCTGATTAATTGTTCTGGCTATTTTGCCACATGATATGTTTATATTTCAGATTTTTGTATCAATAAAACTTTGTACCTATTCCGCAGTGTGTGTTCCATTAGGCCCCTTTCACACATGAGGACCGTATGTCCGTTTTTCATCCATCCGTTTTTGGATGAAAAATGGACATACATGCATGTCTATGGGGTAGCGGGTGTCAGCGGATGAGCATCCGCTGACACCCGCTATTGTCCGCCTCCGCAATTGTCCGATTCTGCAGACGGAGAACAACCCTATTTTTCCATCCGTCTGCAGAGCGGATCGGATGAACACGGACAGACGGTCCGTGTTCATCCGATCCCCCATAGAGGAGAGCGGAGAACTGACAGGGCGGTCCCTGCACAGTGTGCAGGGATCGCCCTGTCATCAGCCGGCTCAGCGGGGAACAGCTGTGTGATCTTCACAGGGCGGATCATTACGGATCCGCCCCGTGTGAAAAACCCCTTAGAAGCCCCTTATTAAACCTCTCTGGTTTAATTTTCTCTGTATGCATTCTATTAAGGCTTCAGGAACCCCAGTTATAATTAAGCTGAGTCGGTAACGTACTTAATATATTATTTTTATTTTTAATTAAACTCTCAGCGTTGAATTTCCCCTTTCCATATCTGTTACTGTTCTAGGTGGAACCTGTCCTGTTAAACCGCTGTATGGTCTTGGCTAGGGATGAGCCCGGTGTTGGATTCGAACCCATGTTCGAATCGAACATCGGCCGTTCGTCCGTTTGTCGAAACCAGAACTTTGTGGGCCGTTCGCATCAAATTCGTGTGATACGAACGGCCCACAATGCATTGCTGGCTGATGATTGGCCAAGCATGCACTGTGACCCCGCATGCTTGGCCAATCACAGCGCTGGCAGCGAGGAGAGCCATAATTGGCCATAGGCAGGATGCCTGTGGCCAATTATAGCTCAGGGGGGTTTAGTACACGCCCCACACTATATAAGGCTGCCAGTGCGGCGGCCTTGTGTAGTGTTGTGCGGCGTTCATAGAGAGCATTGTCAGCTGTGCTTTATACTTCTTTAGATAGCGCTGTTACAGTGAGTGTAGTGTTCAGGGAGAGAGAAGGATAGGCAGGGACAGTGTCAGCTGTGCTTTATACTTCTTTAGATAGCGCTGTTACAGTGAGTGTAGTGTTCAGGGAGAGAGCAGGATAGGCAGGGACAGTGTCACCTTTGCTTTGCTTCCTAACCTAGCGCTGTTACAGTGGGTGTAGTGTGCCTCCTGCACACTGCACAGCATACACCTGAATCTACCCCCTCATTGCTGGTGTTGTGTAGTTGATTTGTGCAACACAGGCATCTGCCTAATATTCAGTTAGTGTAGTGTGCCTCCTGCACAGCATACACCTGAATCTACCCCCTCATTGCTAGTGTTCTGTAGTTCATTTGTGCAACACAGGCATCTGCCTAACATTAACATAACATATTTTGGGTGCGGGGTTCCCCTTAATATCCATACAAGACCCAAAGGGGCTGGTAATGGGCTGGGGGGGGGGGGTGATGGGGTAGCCATGCCAATTTTCTCAAAGATTTTCATCCATATTGCCAGGACAAGACATTACATTAAAGCCGCAAGCAGTTTTAACCGCTTAAGGACTGCCTCCTGCACATATACGTCGGCAGAATGGCACGGCTGGGCATATCAACATACAGGTACATTGTCCTTTAAGAGTCCAGCCATGGGACCGCTCGCTACCCGGTCCTGAACTCCGTGACCGCGGCCGCGGGACCAGCGTACCCGATCGCGGCTGGTGTCCCGTGTTCGGGTCACAGAGCTGAAGAACAGGGAGAGGTATGTGTAAACAAACCTCTCCCCGTGCTTCCTAGTGACACTGTCACTGATCGTCTGTTCCCTGTCATAGGGAAAGACGATCAGTGACATCACATGCCAAGCCACGCCCCCTACAGTAAGAAAACACACACACAGGGCTCACTTAACCCCTCCCCGACCCCTAGTGGTTAACTCCTTCACTGCCAGTGTCATTTACACAGGAATCAGTGCATTTAAATAGCACTGAATGCTGTATGAATGACAATGGTCCCAAAAATGTGTCAAAAATGTCCGATGTTTCCGCCATAATGTCGCAGCCACAATAAAAATTGCTGATCGCCACCATTACTAGAAAAAAAAATATTAATAAAAATGCTATAAAACTATCCCCTATTTTTTAAACGCTATAACTTTTGCGCAAACCAATCAATAATCGCTAATTGCAATGTTTTTTACCAAAAATATGTAGAAGAATACGTATCGGCCTAAACTGAGGAAAAATAATGTTTTTTTATATATTTTTGGGGGATATTTATTATAGCAAAAAGTAAAAAATATTTAATTTTTTTCAAAATTGTCGCTCTATATTTGTTTATAGCGCAAAAAATAAAAACCGCAGAGGTGATCAAATACCACCAAAAGAAAGCTCTATTTGTGGGGAAAAAAAGGATGCCAATTTTTTTTGGGAACCACTTTGCACGACAGCGCAATTGTCAGTTAAAGCGACGCAGTGCCGAATTGCAAAAAGGGGCCTGGTCCTTTGGCTGCAAATTGGTCCGGGGCTTAAGTGGTTAAATGGCTTTTTTTCCTTTACAAATGTCATTTTGTGCAGGGACAGTTCTAAACATGGGAAACACATGCCACTTCACAGGCATACGTTAGACACGCCCCAGGTATGATATTTAAAGGAATATTTCACTTTTTTTTTTCACTTTATGCATCATTAAAATGAGTGCTCCAGAAAAAAACGTCAGTCCCCAAACCCTTTTTAGGACAATAACATGCATATTGGCCATTATAAATAGCACTTTAGATTTCAAACGTTCGCGTCCATTGTAATTAACCTCCCTGGCGGTATGATTCTTTCTGGTTCTAGGTGCTGAAAGCGGTACAATTATTTTGCATGGAAATTTGGCGTTTTATATTGTAGGCATGCAATTCTTATGAATAACTCACTTAAATCTGTCCAAACCAGAGTCTAGTAGACATCCGGGGTATGATAAAGTTTGAAACACAAAATCATAAATTATAATATAATAAAAAATATATATAAAAATTTTTCACTAATGTAATCAAATCAAAAACACTGAAATTTGCTCAGTTGCAGAATAGTCGCTGTCATTAAATTTAGTGTTTGATGATGAATTGTGATTCTAATTTATTATCGCTGTTTTCTAGCTGGTCTAAAACCACTTTTGACACTTTTTGGTTGCTATGGACAATCTCTAGTTTCCAGGCAGAAAAAAATCTATTTATTATATAAAATGACATGCAGGGCACTGGGCAGACCACTAGGGACAAAGGGGATGTGTATTTTTTTTATACAGTACTGTAATCTGTAAGATTACAGTACTGTATGTGTATTGTGTTTTTTTACTTTTTTGAATTTGGCGCCGATCTCTGCTCCCGTGCATCATAACGTCGCAGGGAACGGAGATCAGCGGCACTCGGCACTGTGTGAATCGAGCGAGCAGACAGCTCGCACACACAGCGGGGAGACATCGCAGGATCCAGGGGATAAGGTAAGTAACTTCCCCCTGTATCCTGCAATGCGAGCCCGTGTCTGGCTCGGGTTTACCGCTTTTGGTACTGAAGTTCCCACCCCAAGCCAGACACAGGAATACCGCCAGGGGGGTTAATAGGGTTCTAACGTTCGTGCAAACTTTCGGTCCGTTCGCAGGTTCTGGTGCGAACCGGAGGGTGTTCAGCTCATCCCTAGTCTTGGCCACTGTACTGCAGCTCAGTTTCAGGGTCTTGGCAATCTTTTTATAGCCTAGTTCCTCTTTATGTAGAGCAACAATTATTTTTTTCAGATCCTTTAGAGAGTTCTTTGCCATAAGGTGCCATGTTGAACTTCCAGTGACCAGTTGTTAGAGAACTAATGGTAGGAGAAGGACTCTAGGACCCAGCATCCCTCAAGACACCAACAGCAGGAGAAGGGCTCTACCAGCTTATTGCATGGGTTTTTATAAGGAAGTGTGTTAGTGTTCAAAGCTGCTGATTAATCTTCAGCTTGTACCATGTTTCTGTGATCCTTGTTCCTGAAAGTTCTTTGCTACCAACCCAGCTTGTCCTTGACTATTCTCCTGCCTGTCTCCTGACCTGACCTCGGCTTGTCCATGGATATTCTCTACTGTCTCCTGTGTCTGACTTTGGCCTCCCCTCTGACCCTGCCTGCTCTGTTATCCCCCTGGCTCTGAACTCTGGCTTGAACTGACTTCCTATTATCTCAGTGCTACTACAGACCTGCCACGTCTCACAGGTGCCACCTGTCTTCAGACACTACCTAGCAGTGCACATCAGAAACCCTTCCTCTATAAACAACATCACTGGTGACCTGTGCTACTTTGAGCCTGACTCCTTCTGTTCTCACTGTTAGGGGAGTCTGGAACTTAGCCGCAAGGGAAGCCCAATCTCCATTGGCCTCCAGCACCAGGTACGTAATACCAGTATGAGAGAGTGAGAGGATAACACCAAATTTAACACACCTGCTCCCCATTCACACTTGAGACCTTGTAACACTAACGAGTCACATGACACTGGGAGGTAATTTTGATCCATGTATGGCCGGCTTAAGAGAAGAGCTTTCCTTATCCTTCTAGGGTGCCAGATAAACCGCCACAGTTTTCCCTACGGCATAGTGAATTCTTGTCACTATATTGTACATGGCAATGTCTATGTAAGTCTACACATACCATATAATTATTGGCAGGTGTGCTCAAGGGAAATAGAGGACAAAGTACATAAAGCTATCCTCCTCAGGTCTCAGATCCTTACACAGTGTAAGGATCTGAGACCTGACTTCTAAGGATGCTATGTTTCTCTGGTCCTAGAAAGCATCTCTATCCCTCAAGCTCAATCTCTGGGACAGCTTGGCAGGCTCGGAAACAGGCCTGACCGCCTACCTTCGCTCTGGTTTCTCGGATGGAGAGCCTAGACCCCGACAGTAGGTCTTTGCCCTTTGCTCTCCTCTCTAGACAGGCCCTGATATCTCTCAGTTTGCCCAGGAAAAGTGATCCAACTCTCCTCCTATGTGTGCAGGGCTATGTGGGAATTAAAGTCTGGTAGCCATTAGCCTCCATAGACAGGTATGGTGCAGTGCTCCTTTTAAAGACTACATCTCCCAGGATCCTTGCACAGCCAGTCCTCATTTTCCCATTGGCTCTTGCACTCCCGCCCCCTGACTGGATTTCATCTGACTGCCATGAGGGAGAAAAAAGCAGACAACACCCAGCCTGCAATTGGAGAGAAAATAAAAACAGGCTGCATTCACTCGGCAGCGGGGGGGGGGGGGGGGGGGGGAGCAATCCACAGCAGCTCACACAGTCAACAGCAGCTGGAGAGATGAAAGGAAAGAGCAGGCAGAGAACACACATCCTGCTCTGGCCAGCGCTCCACCTTCAGGTCAGTCATCTGGGGCAAGCTGGGGTTGACGCAAGCTGACACAGCTCTGCACACCCTGGGAAGGAAGGAGGTGGATGAGCGTAGGCAGGGCCAGTGCTAGACTATTTTGCACCCTAGGCAAGATCAGCTACTTGCAGCCCCCCCCCTCCAAAAAAAAATAAAACTTAAAAAAATTTAAAAACAGTATTATATTAAAAAAAGCATATGATTTGCAGTCCAAGTCCAACTACTGGTACATTTTTTTTTTTTGGGGGGGGGGGGGGTCACACCTATAGATCTCATGGGTTCATGCTGGGACTAGTTGGGTGGTCCCATCCTGAGCTCTGAGGGGTTCATGCTGGAACTTGCAGTCCTTGATCATTCCCTACCCTCTCTCTGATGTGTGACCAGGGTAGATCAGAGGTAACCTGTTCACTTAACTTGTTGCTTGGATACAAACCCAACTCTTCCACCAATTTACCAAAAAGATTACAAATTAAATCATACTGGAGTTTAAATAGCCATAGCTGCCTTGTATTATAATTAACTATATTGTACAAAATGTTAAATAATAACAGTAAAAAATCTCTGGGAGGGTTGGGGATTCTTGAAGGCACTATAGGAAAAATGTACAGTTCTTGCATCTATGACACCAGTTAGCTTGTTACCCATGTTAGACATTCACCAAGCTGCAATGCAATGATGGGGCAATATCAGCTGACTGCAGACATATGAAAATCCATAACTACTCCAGACACTAAAAGTTGATCACACCAAAACAGAGGACACCACATTGCAGGTTGGGTTCCCGGTCATTATACAATGTCACCAAGTTAAACCACATTCAAAAGGTCTAAAGTGCACACAACTGCTGTGACTTTCATCCATGGCAATAGCATAACGAAGGAAGCTGTCTTAGTGTCTGCAGATCTCCATCTGAACTTTCCTCACTAACCTTGTAGTGCCTATGCTTAGTTATTTTCTTTCCTAGCTCTGGGCCTGTTTTGACATGGGTATATCAAATGTAACCAATTCACTAAACCTGCTGCTTGGCCACAGCCCAGACTCCCCCACCACCTTCCCAAAAGAAAACAAATTACACTACAGCAGTAAACAGTTACCTGATATCAACTGGCCAC
This sequence comes from Lithobates sylvaticus, assembly GCA_028564925.1. NCBI lineage: Eukaryota > Metazoa > Chordata > Amphibia > Anura > Ranidae > Lithobates > Lithobates sylvaticus. The sequence goes on from CM053038.1 coordinate 132,678,918, forward strand.
AGACACATCAATAACTACACAGTCATTAAAAGATGACCACATAGAAATACCATACCAAAGCTGGGCCAAAATACTGCTAGATTAAACTGCCTTCAAAGATTCCAAACCATCACAGAGAAAAAAGTGTAAACCCCTACAATAAACTCGCAATGTTCATTGGATCCCATCCTACAAACTGAGGAACTACATGTCAGTTTAATATGTACACGATGCCAAGACTCCAATTCTAAAGACCCCCCATATCACCAGAATATCTAGCAACCTTTCTAAATTAAAAAACTTTGAACGCCACCCTACTCTACAATATCCCAGGTACCAACCCCACCTCATTGCCACATTCCAAGGGAAGCACTGGCTGCCTATTATTGAGTCTAACATCTGCTCAGTGTGTCCCCCAAAAAACTTAATGATCCAGTATCCAGATGAGGCAATGTGGGTAACACAAATTATTGTAACAAAAATTAAAACATTAAAACATTTGAAAAACTTGGCGATTAGGAAAGTGTTAGGCTAACCAACTACCAAGTTAAACTAAAACAGATGAAGGCGAACATACAGTCTATATCTGTTGGACTCCCACCTTGATTCATTTCAATACCTTTACATTGAAGTCCCACCAATGCAACAGGAGTGAGAGGCGTATTGCTTTGCATTAAAACTAAGCACAGGAAAGCTTTTTTAAAGGATGGAACTTACTTGAAACCACAACATCACAAAGCAATCTTCATAAATTATTAGAAGGCTCTCCAGCAAAGGAACTGTCCACAACAAAAGCATCTTCCTTTACTTGCTGGCACTCTTAATTTTGTTTTTGAGCACAAGTAATGTGTCCAAGGGCAATCTAAACTCCCTCTCTGCTAAATCAATGGTGATCCTTAGAAAATTGAATCTCATACACACATGCCTTCAGACTTATCTGGTGCCAGCAAGATGCAAAACTGTTGATTGTGATGTAATGTTGCCAGTAAAATTTCACAGATCTTGGACTGTGTGACCGATGCAAAGGAAATCATCCAAGAAGTGGGTGTTGGAATTAATGTCCACCATGTCCCAAACCACCCATTACATGAAGCAACTGAATGTTTCAAATAGCATGCAGGAAATAGAGCAACCCATAGACAAGCACCAATACACAAATTAGGAACCCTGCCACTGACAATCCAACAGGTAAACTCTGAGGGTGGATTAATAGCAACTAAAATGCATACTTTATGTCACTTTTCTCTAAAATGGAGACCTAGCTGTACTTATGAATGCATGATATAGCCACATTTAAAGAGGTATAAGTTACCGCACAAGCCTGCATTGTTCACGTACCTACTTTTAGGATAAGTAAGGTGGTGACTCAAAACACCTTTGGGTGTTGAAAAGTGAATCACAAATTCCTGGCAAGGGGTAAGAATGTATGCAGATGGAATGATAAATTCAGTTTTGAGCAGCTAATTAGCTTTCCTGTCTGAGTAACTATTTAGAAAACATCCTTCCCAAAACACATTTTTTTATAAGGGTGGTCATGCATGGCAAGTGATTCATCAGTTAAGTTGGGACTGGGCCAGCTAAGACCACTCTAATGGCCCGTACACACGATCCGAAAATCGTACGACAGACTGTCCGACTTTTTTCGCTTAATAGTCGCAAGTAGAAATTTAATAAGTCACGAAAATTCTTCTACAACAGAAAAAAAAAAAAATCGGAAATTATGTCATGTGTTGTAATGTATCTGTATTGTATTTTTGGACAACAACTGTACTGACTAGACGAAAATCGTACAATCTGGTATGGTACGAGGAAAAATGTTGTGCTTGTCCGATCGAATAATATCAGATGAATTGTCATGATCAGCTCTCGAAAGCTCTGTACTAACGATCCGATTATCATATGATCGCGTCGAAATCTGTATTTTTTCGTCCGATTTTCGGATTGTGTGTACGGCCATTAGGTGTGATAACAAATGTCTAAAATGATCAAAGGTGCAGATATTTTGTCCATGTAGATGTTCCTGGTGTTCTATAAAGAAAATGGTAATTTTAGAAAATCTCACTGCTTTTGCTATTACCACCTGTAAGCTTAGATAGAGAAACTTTAATGGTGGGTCCCCACCACATCACTCTACAATGGATTTATGTCCCAGCAGATGTCTAATCAATACCTTTTCTCAATGAGTCATCTGTCCATCCATGGCCATCCCAATTTGCTTGCCAAAGTAAATCTAGTAACCAGCAATTTTAGCTCTCTACAGTATACTTTTTGCACCCTGAGCCATTACAGCAGCCTATTTACAATGCCTGATTTGTATACAAACATGAGTCAGCAGCTGTAAGCCGTAAAATCATTATTCATAATTAGTTTCAACACAAATACTGCTTCTTCTTCATTATCAAAACGTATTATTTTCTCTCTGATGGTTAAAGATGCCAGCTTGAAATGACACTTTGTACATTGCTCATGCATTGCCCTGTACCATAGTGTAGATAATTTGTTGTTTTTATCTTTTTTCTTCCTATTGTTAATTTCATGGTCTGTCTCCCTCTGTTTTATCCAAAAGACATAACTTGTTTTTCTCCCTGGTTCAGCTAGCATTAATTCAGAAGTATCTAAATAGGTTATAAAAAAGATGACTAAAAGGGATGCTTCTTGTTCAGTTAGTAGAACTTGTGTGCACAGGCACCATATTATGTTGTTAGACTAGGGTTACTTTTAGAAATCTGCTGCCCTAGTCAGGAATGAAGAATTGCTTGTTTTGTACACTTTTTAACCCTGCCCTATATTAGAAGTATTGTTTTTTACATTTTGCCAGTCAGGCACCTACAGAGAAAATAAAACGGCCTACCTCATGAAGCCTGATCTGAAAACCTCCAGGATGTTGTTAGGAAATTGCTAAGTGAGGCTTAGTCATTACTGGTCAACTTCAAACCCCCTCACATGCTCTTTCTCTCCCCAAATTTAGTAGCTCTGAGCTCAGGATTTGAGGACTCAGCAGTAATGACTAGGCCTTACTTAGCAATATCCAGGAACTATTGAAGGCTTCAGGAGGTACATGAATGGCCTAAACCTAAAACAAGGAGATTATTCAACTTTAAACAGAGCTGCACAGTTTGTTTTTATCTTCAGGTGCCTCTTATCTGCATTTTTTTGGTAAAGGCGAGCTAACACTTTAAAGGGAAACTATTGTTTTATACTGTTCAACTGAATGAGAAATCTTCCCGTGATAAGTCATTCTCATGTATGTGCGTGTGTGCATGTTTGGCTTGAACTACTGAGTTCTATAAACAGCATTTTTTTTTTTTTTTTTTAACAGGTCAAGCTAATAGTCCTGCATGCTGTTTAAAAAATAGTAGATCTACTGACAAAAAACAAATATGTTTAAAATTTTGTGTTTGTTTCTCCATATAAAAGAAATAAAGAAAATACAAAATCACTATACACTCTCTTAAATTTCCTGTCCTAGTAAATTAGATTATCTGCTTGAATCTTTATTTAAGGCAGAACTCCAACCTCACATGTTAAAACTACTTTGGATACAGGTTTCCCCAAAGTTCCCTGCTGCAACACTTTTTTCTTTTCTGCCTTTGTGTTCTATGCAGCTCAGGCTACAGCTGGTGGCAAACCAGTAGACTGAATTGAATGACATTCGGCACCTTTCTCAGTGGCTTTGTTGCCATGACCACACCTCCTGTGGGTGACATCATCACGCTGCTGACATTACAATTGGCCAGATACTATCACTGTTCCCCCATCTCTGCCCATAGAACCCACCCACACTTTCTTCAGCAATTTCTAAATGCCAAATCACTGGTTGAGGTCTCTTGAGAGCTGTAGTCTGGTAAGGCATTTCAGACTTGTCCTTGTTTACACATACAGTAGGCGCTCACTGTCAAGTTACAATTCTCAAAGAGTCTTCAACCATCAGTCTGTCATTGGCCAGGCTCTTGGGAGTTCCTGCTAACTTCTCCCACTGGCAGCCAAAACAGGATCTAAAAAGTTTGCAATACAAAAAAACAGAACAAGGTATTTAACAAGGTATTTAAATATTTTGTATAGTTTCCAGAGGATACAATTTGAACTTTGGATATGTTTTCATTACGTATCTACAAATGTGTTTTTAAGCAAACCATGCCATTCTTCTTGCTATCCCATTAATGCTCTGACTTAAAGAAAGGTTCCAGTACTATTTCAAGATGACATGTATCCAGCTTGTGCCCATAGACTTCAATGGAAGTCCCCTCTAAATCGGATCCTCATCTATATTGATCTGGATCCAACATTATAGGAAGATTGCCTCAAAGTCACATCAAGTAGTACTCAAGTTGCAAGCAGATCAACAAGAAGTTGCCTGGCAAAGTCACACCATAAGTTGCATGACTTTCAGGTCATGGCTGTGTGAACCAAGCCTAAACAGTACATCTGCACAGATACAGTAGATATTCCTGCACTACCTGAACTAAATAAATAAGGTGTTTGGTTGCAGCAAGCACCGACCGGGTCAAACACCACCCAACAAAAGTTATAAAAAAATCTATATACGGTGCTGCACTCCAAAACTAAGGTGCTACAGTATTAAATATAAAGTGCTATGTGCACTAGATCATATTCATGTGGGAATAATCATTAAATACATACATAAAAAGACAATGTATAATGAATCTACTATGCTAAATAATAAATAAGTGATAAGTATCCCATGTGCAATAGATTAAAAAAATTCCTTCAATATAGTGCGTGCACCAAAGACAATATAAATCTAAACGTAATGAGGTGCAAGTGCCAAAAAAGTTCACAGTGAATAGTATCTTCAAAGAAGGTGCTGGTGTTTAACGTGCTGGATTTCAACTAGCATAAGTGACGATGTTGGAAAATGATGTTTAATAGTACCGCCCTCCTAAAATAAACACCGCTCTGCGCTACAAGGATGTGTTACTGGCAATCAATGGGCTGGTCTTTGATGGACCTGTCCTATAAATGGTAGTATGTAAACTTTGTTGAATATATAAATAAATAAATAAATATATATATATATGTGCGAGAATACTATATAAAAAAATCAATAAATAAATCGATATAGATATATGTATATGTGCATAGATGTGAAAAAATTATATTTGTGGAAAAGGATTCCTGGTGTCTGTGGAACGCACAGTCTACTGTCTGATGCTGTGCGTTCCACAGACACCAGGAAGGAGAGACGCCGCCAGCATACACAGCGGAACTCGTTGATCCATATCCTGCTAGGTGGAAGGAACCCAGGCACAGTAGATCTTTACATTTAACCAATGCTCATTGCTTTTTATTGTGTGGTACGCAGATATTATTAGGGGGGATCCTTGTTTTTTAAAGGGAAAGTGTTTCAATAAAAATCTTTTAGCAGTATTACACTATGTGGCCCTCCATTTGTTTTTCACACATTATGTAACCGCGCTGGTGGAGTGTTGATCAAGGGATGCTGGATCGAAGGTCTGAAATTCTGGTCTTATAACCGCGCTGGTGGATAGTAATGGTCTGATGTTGGAGGAGAAGGCCCATATTGGTTTAACTACAGGCTTACTATAAGTTGATTTCTGGTGAGTGCAACCCCAGAAGGGGACGATTCCCTCACGTGGTGAAAGTGTATGGTGGTCGGATCACTCAAGGATTATCAATTTAGAACTGTTATCTACACCAACCTGGAACTGTCACTATTGTATTTCTGCAACTTGTTTGATCAGATTGGCAAGCAATTTTTATATGTGGACTTTAGACACGAATTTCCATATATTTTTATTTTATTTATTTACTTTTTCACCATATTTATGATTCACTTTTATTAATTAATTAATTTGTTAATTTATTCACCCATTGTTTTATATCACGCTCACCTTGCTCATATATTTATTAATTTTATATATATAATTTATATATATTTATTTATTCAGCATATGGTCACTTTAGTTAGCGTGTATATATTGATTTTTCACATCAATTTGAGAAATCTCATCAATAGCGCTGCTACAAAATTCTTTTTGGGGGGACTAAGTTTAGTCCACCCAATTATTGTGTATGCTTCTATAAGTGACGATGTGACTTGGGTGATCCTTTTCTTCAGTGCAATTCCAGCTAAAAGTGCAGTGGCTCCTTACCTTACCGCTGTAAGGTAACAGTGTAAGGTAGGTAGGAATGAGAAAAATATAACTTATCACATCCATAGAAAAATGAGGAAAAAAAAGGAAGTAAAATAAATCTAAAATAAATATATTAAAATCTAAGTATATTTTAACCCTAAAATTACTTAAAATATTCTCTTAAAAATCACCTATAAAACCGTTTAGGTCAAATTCAATATTCAATCCAAAGAGGTGCAAAAGTGTCTAATATAAAAATCCATTTGGACTCTAACTGACTAAGGGTCCTTACCACGCCAATGTTTTTTGTATGGTTCAATACCCCAAAATCTCAATTGGGTGGGGTCCTTGTTGTGATGTGTGGCAAAATGTTTAGAGACACTGTGATATCAAATCCTTTAATAATATTCTGTGCATGCTCTTTTCGTGCGCCCTATATACTGCAGCCCACAGCTACATTCCAAAGCATAGACAGCTTCTTCTGTGTTACAACATATGAAGTCATAGACCTCATATGTGTTGCCTGTACTGGTGGAGGTAAACCTGAATTTCTTTTCAGCTGGGTGTTTAGTTTTAGTACATGCAAAACATTTGCATGGGAAGAAGCCTTTTCCTGTAAAGAACATGAAGCCAACCGAAGGAGGATCTTGGATATTCTTAACAATTGTATCTCTTATTGTTAGCATATGTGACAATGTGACTTGGGTGATCCTTTTCTTCAGTGCAATTCCACCTAAAGGTACAGTGGCTCTTTACCTTACCGCTGTAATAAAGTAAGGACCCTTAGTCAGTTAGAGTCCAAATGGATTTTTATATTAGACACTTTTGCACCTCGGGATTGAATATTGAATTCGACCTAAACTGTTTTATAAGTGATTTTTAAGAGAATATTTTAAGTAATTTTAGGGTTAAAATTGTATCTACAAATATACTTAGATTTTAATATATTTATTTTAGATTTGTTTTACTTCCTCTTTTTTCTATGGATGTGATAGGTTATATTTTTCTCATTCCTATCTACCTAGGCATCGCTGTATGTATGTATGGGATATGTTGAGGCAATGACATAAATGACATAACATTTTTTACCTCGCCTATTGTTCACATTGAAAGATAGATTTATATTTAGAAATAATTTTTCTCTGACCATATTACACTTGCTGTGATACGGGCTACTCTATCAACATTTAACATCAGAACTAAATCTATTCCATCATAGATTGTGTGCATAATTCTTGTTTTAAGCTTTGCATTAGAATTATTGCAGCTGTTTCCTTATTATGAGCTACAGGAAAATGCCCACCGTTGTAGTCTTAGGAACATCTACTAGAAAATGGCCACTACACTGTTTTTATTTGTTTGTGTTTCATCTTGTTTTAAACTGCTTTATGTGAGTACTTTATTGTTTGCTGTCAGAAAAGAAACACTAGTTCTACATACTTCACTATTGGGGTTCCCGTTTTCCTTCATTCTCCATCTGCTGATGCACTGTCCTGAGAGGAATTTTACTGCTAATTATCCAGAGAAAGAAAACACATATATAAGAAGTATTTACCAGGCTCCCGATAAGTAAATACTTAAGGAGATTGTTTTCAGGACTCTAGAATCTGGATCACCCCTGGCTCGTCTTACGCTGTTCCTTTTAGGTGGAATTGCACTGAAAAAAAGGATCACCCAAGTCACATCATTACTTATGCTAGTTGAAATCCAGCACTTTAAACACCAGAAACTTCTTTGAAGATACTATTCACTGTGAACTTTTTTGGCACTTGCACCTCATTACTTTTAGATTTATATTGTCTTTGGTGCACACACTATATTGAAGGAATTTTTTATCTATTGCACATGGGATACTTATCACTTATGTATTATTTAGCATAGTAGATTCATAGTATATCTGCTGTTGTTAGCTCTTTATTGCATTGCTTTCCAGAAATCCCTAGATAGCAGCTGTGACAATTCTGAATGCAAACAATGGATAACATTTTTTTCAAAAGTTTTGCTTCCATAAAAACCTTTGACAATTATGACAGATCCTTTCAAACTGAACACAAATACAATTTCAAAATGACTGTATTATATAGGAATCCTGATAAATATGAAATTAAATTGTAATGACTATAATGTATTTAATCACATAATGGGTTTGATTTACTAAAGGCAAATAGACTGTGCATTTTGCAAAGTGCTGTTGCACTCTACAAGTGAAGTTGCTCCAGAGCTTAGTAAATGAGCAGAAGCTCTGCCGACTTCCATCATCCAATCATGTGCAAGCAAAAATGCTTTTTTTTTATTTTCCTTGCATGTGATTGGGTATTCTTTGCAAAGAGAAACTTCATCTCATTTACTAAGCTCTGGAGCAATTGCACTTGCATAGTAGAACTGCACTTTGCAAGTGCACAGTCTATTTGCCTTTAGTAAATCAACCTTATTGTGTCAAGTGCATCTCGCTGCCGTATCCAACCCTAGCCAATCAGCACTGACAGATTCATCCTCAGCCTTTTTGTTTACAACAGAAGCCATTTGGGTTTTACCATTTGTGACAGGAGTAGAGGCAGGTGAACAGTGATGGGCGCAATGGGTCATCGTGATCAAATTGGATCTACATCGCTGGACGACATGATTGATGTTAAATTTCCATTAAGGGACATTGTTTATTTAGTTCTTTGCTAGGTAAGACCTTTTTTTATGTGGTGTGGATGCTTTTATTTAGTATTTACACTATATTACATTACATTAGTGTTGGGAATCCTTCCAACATTGGGTTTGATCACCTTCTGTTTTTGTCACTGACAATAATATGTTCTAACCTAATATTTAGGAAGAAAATTAGGAAATGTTCACATAGAGACAAATTAGTTAGACAGAGGGTAGTAGTAATATACTCTAAAATGAGACTAAATTCAATTGTGTTGTGTTTCTTACATGATCCCTACTGCCATTATATAGATCCTAATATTCATATAAAATTGGAAATCCTGATGGCTCAATCAGTATCTTTAAAGCATATGTAAGCCCAAAATTTATTTTTTAGTAAGTTTGCCGTTATGCCTCATTGTATACAGTTTTCTGTAGCAATTTGTTGCAAAGTTTTTTTACCTGGAGATTTTGCCAGTAACAGTGCTTCCTGTTTCAGGCTGACATTGCTAGGTCTCATTCCCTGACATGGTCTGTGTAGAGGAAACACATTGAGGGGAGCTTGGTCTATGATGGTAATATGTTGGCAGTGGTGCTGTTTGTATCCTTGAAATGTCGATTTCGTGTCCATGTTAGTCACTTTTAACTGTACGTTTTCAGTTATTTTAAATACTACACTGAAGTTTGCCCTCTTGTCATCCCTTTAAAATCAAACACATTTTAAAACCCACTTAAAAAAAAAAAAAAAAAACTAACACTGCAAGACAAAGGCATAATGAGCTAGTATGCATAGCGTTCTAGTTCATTATGTAATACTCACTTGAGATTGAAGCCCTTGCTGGGGTGTATGCTCCGGTGGCCGACATCACTCCCGGGGGTTACTTCCGGGTATCGCGGCTCCGGCCATGATGTCACTCCTGCGCATATGTGCCATTGCTTCAGTTTGTGTCAGTGCGCATGTGCTGATGACATCGGCACATGCAAATACTAGGGATATCCCAGTTTTAGGAGATATCCTGGGTAGCTACAGGTAAGCCTTATTATAGGCTTACCTGTAGCACAAAGTGGTCTGTAAGGGTTTACAACCACTTTAATTTCACAGATTCTGAGGCTAACTTAACCACTTCAACCCCAGAAGGTTTTACCCCCTTATTGACCAGGCCATTTTTTGTGATATGGCACTGCGTTATTTTAACTGACAATTGCGCGGTCATGCGATGCTGTGCCCAAATACAATTGATGTCCTTTTTTCCCCCCACAAATAGAGCTTTTTTGGGGGGTATTTGATCACCTCTGCATTTTTTATTTTTTTGCTCTATAAACAAAAATAGCAACAATTTAGAAAAAAAAACTATAATTTTTACTTTCTGCTATAAAACATATCCCATAAAATATGTAAAAAATCAAATTTCATCATCAATTTAGGCCAATATGTATTCGATTCGGTATTAAAGGGATGATGTGGTATACTGTTAAATATAGAGTGCTGCTGAGCCGAAGGATTGTATAGCTGTGTGACAGCCAAGAGCATATGATCTTGGATCCAGAGATCAAAAGTATCTGGTAAGGCAAGCATGTCCAAAGTCCTGCTCCAAAGGGCATGTCCAAAGTCCAGTTTAATGTGGCCCCCCTGGTAATTTGGATATATATATCTTTTGTGGCCCCCAGGCTGACTCGGAGGGGACAGGGAGGGGGTGGGATGAGCACCATCAGATTACATACAGGAGAATCTCCCGTTTACTCAGCGGCATCTGTAATAGAAAGTCCTATCTCCTGTCCTGGGCTGCCATTGAATGACTGTTCTGTCTAAAATAGGAGGCCACCATGTAAACAGGAGATTCTCCTGTATGCAATCAGTTGGTGCTTGTCCCGTCCCCCTCCCTGTCCCCTCCAAGGCTTCAGATGGGCATCGATCAGGCTGCATTGATGACAATGGTGAAGCTGCATTCAGAGGCTGCATTCATGGCAATGGGGAGGCTGCATTCAAAGGCAATGGTGAGGCTGCATTCATGACAATGGTAAGGCTGCATTCATGGCAATAGTAAGGCTGCATTCATGGCAATGTTGAGGCTGCATTCATGGCAATGGTTAGGCTGTATTCATGACAATGGTGAGGTTGCATCCATGGCAATCATGATGCTGCATTCATGGCAATGGTGAGGTTGCATTCATGGCAATGGTGAGGCTGCATTAATGTCAATGGTGAGGCTGCATTTATGCCAATGGTGATGCTGCATTCATGCCAATGGTGAGGCTGCAGATGGGCACTGATTAGGCTGCATTGATGGGCACTGACTCTTATTACGCTTAACAGTTCTTTATTTAAAATGTACGTTTTTTCCTTGAACTTCCCTCTTAACCCCATAAATACGGTATATCCAAATAACACGCCCAAGTTCATCCTTAGTCCTGAGCGGTGCTCTGGGATTCGTTGGAGCCACAAAAGATATATATATATATATATATATATATATATATATATTTATATACAGTATCTCAAAAAGTGACCACACCCCTCACATTTGTGTATATTCTATCTTTTTATGTGACAACACTGAAGAAATTACACTTTGCTACAATGTAAAGTAGTGAGTGTACAGCTTGTATAACAGTGTAAATTTGCTGTGCCCTCAAAATAACTCAACACACAGCCATTAATTAACCCCCAAATTGGGCACAATTAGCCATTTTCCCTCCCTGGTGTCATGTGACTCGTTCGTGTTACAAGGTCTCAGGAGTGAATGGGGAGCAGGTGTGTTAAATTTGGTGTTATCGCTCTCATGCTATCATACTGGTCACTGGAAGTTCAACGTGGCACCTCATGGCAAAAAAACTCTGAGGATCTGAAAAAAAAGACTTGTTGTTCTACATAAAGATGGCCTAGGCTATAAGACAGGTTCCACTCAGAACAGGCCTTGCCATGGTCCACCAAAGAAGTTGAGTGCACATGCTTAGCGTCATATCCAGATGTTGTCTTTGGGAAATAGACATATGAGTGCTGCCAGCATTGCTGCAGAGGTTGAAGGGTGGGGGAGCCAGCCTGTCAGCGCTCAGATCATATGCCGCACACTGCAACAAATTGATCTGCATGGCTGTTGTCCCAGAAGGAAGCCTCTTCTAAAGATGATGCACAAGAAAGCCCGCAAACAGTTTGCTGAAGAAAAGCGGACTAAGGACTTGGATTACTGGAACCATGTCCTGTGGTCTGATGAGACCAAGATAAACTTATTTGGTTCAGATAGTGTCAAGCTTGTGTTGCGGCAACCAGGTGAGGAGTACAAAGACAAGTGTGTCTTGCCTACAGTCAAGCATGGTGGTGGGAGTGTCATGGTCTGGGGCTGCATGAGTGCTGCCAGCACTGGGGAGCTACAGTTCATTGAGGGAACCATGAATGCCAACATGTACTGTGACATACTGAAGCAGAGCATGATCCCTTCCCTTGAGAGACTGGGCAGTATTCCAACATGATAACGACCCCAAACACACCTCCACGATGACCACTGCCTTGCTAAAGAAGCTGAGGGTAAAGGTGATGGACTGGCAAAGCATGTCTCCAGACCTAAACTCTATTGAGCATATGTGGGGCATCCTCAAATGCAAGGTGGAGGAGTGCAAGGTCTCCAACATCCACCAGCTTCGTGATGTCATCATGGAGGATTGGAAGAGGACTCCAGTGGCTACCTGTGAAGCTATGGGGAACTCCATGCCTGAGAGGGTTAAGACAGTGCTGGAAAATAATGGTGCCCACACAAAATATTGACACTTTGGGCCCAATTTGGACATTTTCACTTAGGGGTGTACTCACTTTTGTTGCCAGAGGTTTAGACATTAATGACTGTGTGTTGAGTTATTTTGAAGGGACAGCAAATTTACACTGTTATACATGCTGTACACTCACTACTTTACATTTTAGCAAAGTGTCAGTGTCAGTGTCACATGAAAAGATAGAATAAAATATTTACAAAAATGTGAGGGGTGCACTCACTTTTGTGAGATACTGTATATCCAAATAACATACCCAAGCTCATCTGTTCACCACACACAGCCACAAAGGCAAGAGAATTCTTGTTGGGCAGTGAATTAGTGCTTGGACGAATACACTTATGCCTCCAACGGAAAATGTCCTATCGGACCATGTTGTCGGAAAATCCGACCGTGTGTGTGTGCCATTGGACTTTTTCCATCTGAATTTCTGTCGGAAAAAATTTGAGATCCTGCTCTCAAATTTTCCGACAACAAAGTCCGATCGGACTTTTTCCGATCGTGTGTAGCGAATTCCGACGGACAAAGTGCCATGCATGCTCAGATCAAATTACAAGACCAAAGCTACTATTTACTAGCCTCTACGTAGTTCCGTCGTACGCAACGAACATCACCACGTTCAGAATGTTCGGATTTTCCGACAACTTTGTCCGACCGTGTGTATGCAACACCAGTGTCGGACAAAATCCGTCGGAAAAAAATCCGACGGATTTTGTGGTTGGAATTGTGTATGGGGCATTTGACCGAATTTTAATGGTTCAAAGAATGTCGGGCAAAATGCTCGGCCCTCGCGCATGTTCACTTCATCAAATCTGGCCCTCTTTGAAAAAAGTTTGGACACCCCTGGGGTAAGGGTTTTTTAAGCACTGGTGGCACAAGTGTTGTTTTTTTTTGGTTTTGTTTGCATATATGTTCATAACTTATTGTGCGTGCACAATTTTCACCTATATGTGGCATCTACTGACCTCTTTTTGCTATTTAATCATTTATACTGCTGTGATAAAGTGATAACACACCTATTTTTGCTTTAAGCGCTTAGCCACTGCCTCACAAAAAGCAGCAGTGATTTCAGCCTGCTGTGTGCACTCTTCTTTTGGTGGTTGGGTAACTTTTAGATAGGCGGTCAAATGGCCAACTGACACTCTTTACTCAAAACCTGTGGTTTGAATAGGCTGTAGCCCCTTATTTATAGGTATAAATAATAATTCCTTTAATATATTAACTTCAATAAAATGTAAATAATTATTTAATTCAACAATCAATTAATTAACACTCAATTAATTAAAACTTAACATCCCCTTTCAAAGAAAGGGACAAATCTTATAAAATGGGCCATGGGAGGGTGGAATGTGCTGCTCTCTTTATCCTTTTCTTCTGCCCCTCTAATGCATCCTCTCTCTTTTTATAGGCGGTAGCTCATGCCAGAAGACTGTTTTGGAGCAACTGTCAATTCATTCACCAATCAATAAGTATTTATTTAAATGTTTTTTTTTTTCTTTTTAAATAACTGACTATTTCTAGCAATTTCTGTGTCTGCCACAATCTCATAGGACATGTTATACCCCACCCTTCACCTTTATTCCCAGATAGTGGCTTAACTGTGTCAGCCTGCAGCAGGAACTGCAACTGTTATTGGCAGGATGTCTAGGTATGACATTTTGCAAAAATTTGCTAAAAAAATATTTGTTTAGGAAAGCTGTTTACAGTGAGCCATGATGCCAAATATACTGAGATTAGATTTGAAGTTTGCATGCACTTTAAGTTTTCAAGGCCTTGGTGCCTTAGCCTTGCACAGCCAGCCCTCTGTAGGACAGTGCAAACTGAGCAATTTATCACATACACTTTTGGCATTATTACTTCTGATCATGAGATATTGTCCTTTATCTGGAGAGCTGAGATTTCTAATTGAAAGCGTAGAACAGGTTAAAGCTTTGTGGTTCACTACAATATGAGGCCAGGAGGTTAAGACCCTTCCTAACAAACCACAGAACAGAAGTCTTCTGCTGTTTGGAGGCAATTTATTACAGTTGAAGCTTTCTTTATTGAAGAGAGTGAAGAACTTTTATTTGAAGAAATAGATAGTCTAAAACTATTCTAATCCAATATTAAATAAATTTTCAAGCAATGTGCAGCAAGACCTTGGAATAACAAGCAATAAACCTTGGTATCTGTAGCTGAGTCCTCTGAGGTCAGTAAAGGTTTGATTCTATCACTTAGACTCTCTTTATTGTGAGTGCTTTGAAACCCATCAGGTTCCTAATGTGGTAAATCAATCGAGTTTCCTTTTTATAGGCCTTCTGTGTACAATACAGCACTCCACAAAACTATTCATTGACTCGGTCTGCAGGGGAATTTGCATTGTGAGCGTTTTTATTTCCAGGCTTCCTGATATTGGCAGGCGAATCAAAATATGTTTTAAGCTTGGAGTGATAAATGGTGAGCTCAATTAATTGAGTCTGGATTGCCTTTGACGATCTGCAGTATGATAATGAGTTTTATACATCTGGGTAATTTTTCAGGTTTATTCCAGACCAGTTCTATAGCTTGATGGGAATGTTAACTCTTGCTATGCAGATTCTGCTCCCTATGCTTTCTTTGCTTATTTGCTTGAAATCATCCTCCAGTATAAGCAGGCATATTCAAATTTTTCAGGTATGGTTGATCTACGAATCTTTGGCTGCTCTTCTTAAGCCCCATACACACGGTCGGACAATCCACGGACCAGGTCCGTCGGATCATGTCCGTCGTACTTTGTCCGATGTTGGTTTTGCGTACACACGGTCGGACAAAGTTGTCGAAAAATCTGATCATTCTGAACGTGGTGACGTTTGTTGCCTACGACGGGACTACGTAGAGGCTAGTAGCCAATAGCTTTGGTCTTGTAATGTGATCTGAGCATGCGTAGCACTTTGTCCGGTCGGACAACCGTACACACGATCGAATTTGGTGTGATCGGACCGGGTTGTCGGCAAATCTATCCAGCAGGAGATAAGACTTTGTCCGTCGGACAATTCGACCTACACTGTCCGATGGTGCATACACACGGTCGGATTTTTCGACAACATGGTCCGATCGGACAGAATCCATGAAAAAGTCCGACCGTGTGTATGGGGCTTTAGAGTTGCCATCTATTTGTCTGGTGGCAACTTTAACTCCAAAATTTAGGATGTCCGATTACTTTCTGTCTCAGTGACAATGTCACCAATACAAAGAGAGAGGGCAAATCACCCTAATGGAGAGCACAATCTAACAGAGGGTCTACCCTTCCTATAGACACAACAGGAAGTGAGAGGAAATCTCATTAAAGTAAGGGGAACCCTTCTGCTAGACAGATGCTTCTGCAACAGGTAAATCCCCCTTCTTTTACCACCATTTCCTGCACTGGTGACAGTGGTCACCAGGGTAAATAGAGAGGGGAAATCTCCCCATTGGGGACACAGACAGCAATAAAAACATGGCAGAGGTTTAAACTCTTCCCTATTCTATGCAAAACTAAGACAAAAGTTTGGCTTTAAATTATGTTTAAGTTGACACACATTGGGGTTGATTTACTAACTGGAGAGTACAAAATTCAGTGCAGCTGTGCATGGTAGCCAATCAGCTTCTAACTTCAGCTTGTTCAATTAAGCTTTGACAATACAACCTGGAACTGATTGGTTTCTATGCAGAACTGGACCAGATTTTGCACTCTCTACTTTTAGTAAATCAACCCCAATATCTCTGACTAAAACCAAGGACAGAGCTGTTTGGAGGGCGAAGGAGTTACTGCTTTGACTCACTCACTTGCATGTGTAAAATGAAGGGCTACAGAGCTACTGAGCTCTGTAAACAACAGGCTTTTCACAGCAAAGGCACTAAGCAGACAATGGAAGCGTTAAAATGTGACAAGAGCTCCACCCACTGGCTGCAAATGAAAAAAAAATGCATATGAAAAATTTCATAATAATTAATTAAAGACAAACGTATTTCTTTACTTGTTTTTTTTTTTTTCTTGACTTTAATAAAGAAAGATAATATTCACTCATTTTTTAACACAGGACTACTTAGGGGAAATTTACTTTCAAAATGGCAGGGTTAGTCATAGCCAGATACAGGATTGTTAATTTGCTAACATTTTTAGCTCTGAATAATCACTGTATTTATTAATACAAATTAAATTGTATTGTTTTAAATGCAAGCCGTGTAGGACAAAAGAGCAGAGTGACAGAGATGAGCAATTTATAATGCAGCAGTATGCTTGAGGATTACTCCTTTAAACAGGTCCCCCTAGGCTTTACAGTGGGATAGACGGTCGATTTCACTTCCTTCATTTTGAAAAGCATCTCTTGGTCACCTCCTCTCTTCATTTTTGGACTAAAATCAAAGGCCATGAATCTTAACTGGGGCACAGTGTGTCCTCATTCATCAAATCGCCTAGCATGTTGCAAATCTGTTTATCTACTCCTGTGGAGTATTTATTGCATGTAAGGCAGACATTTAACCTATGTGTAATAGGGATGAGTTTTACGTTCTGGTAGAGTATAGATTTGTGGTATACCCAACCCATTCACAGTCTGCCAACATGGCACTACAAACTAATACATACATTTTCTCCCATAGCAACTATAAATAATGCACATCTTGGCTTTTGAACTGCAGATTAGAAAGGCAAATAATGGGTCTTTCTTATGTGCCAGCCCCCTTAATATAAAAGGAAGGATTCCCAGCAGGCTTTTGTCATTGTGTGTTAAAGTGGATAGGGAAAGCTAACAGTGTGTTTGCAGGGAAATATATTCAGTGATCTACTGTACATTGTAATTCACAGTAATGCAGCACAAAACATCAGTGTACTATGTACCTCCCTGTGTTCACAGTACATAGGACCAACAGTCCTATTTGCTACTTCTTTGCATGTTTTAGCGACAACTTCAGTTGATATTTAGTTGTTGTTTTTCTTTTATTGCTTTTATTTTCCATTTATTTTTATTTATTTGTTTTTTAACTTTCAGCTTTTTTAGATTTTATTTTAATAACATTTTGCCAGGTATTTTTTAATTTTTTTTATTTTGGAGTCAGCAGCATGAATTTGTTACTGACAAAGACAAAACTGCCCTTTGCAGCACCAGAACCAGCAGGTCATCGATGAGCATTTGGGCAGGATGAGGACAAACTCTGGAGAGCTGGGTTTTTTCAATACAGCAGTGGCTCCTGGTTCAGGATGTGTACCATCTTGTCACCATTTGAGGAAATGACCAGAATAGTGAGCTGCAGCAAGGTGGTGATTAGTAGACATGTGCATTCGTTTTTGTCCAAATTTCAGGTATTTTCGTTATCGTTTTAACAAACGATAACGAAAGTGCAGAATCCGAAAAACAAAAGTTCCGACATAAACAAATGCTTTCTTTTCATTTTCGTTGTGACAACAGTTCGATATAGATAGGAGATTCGACATGACACTGACAATAACAATCTGTGTCCATCAAACCTGTGGTCGAATGTGCCTAACCTTAACTCTATTAGTCCAAGATTATTCTACATAGAGAGAAAAAAATCGACGTAGAGAGAAAAGATTTGACGTAGAGAGAAAAGATTCGATGTAGAGAGAAGATTCGACACAGAGAGAAAAGATTAGACGTAGAGAGAAAAGATCGCTGCTGGAATTGGGTGGGGGAAGTAAAATAAAAATAATGATGATGATGAATTTTATTGGCTGATTGTAACCAAAGAGGAGGAGCAATAAAATAGCTAGAACTAAGTACACTCGTACAGCCAACTTACTTTCACTTACGATTGCTAGCAGAGAGAGAGACACACTGAATCATTTCAGAAGACATCTTAGCTGGTCCATTTGTCAGAGAACCTGAATTATTTAGCAATTAGGCATAAGCACAGCAGCAGAACAATAGTGAAGCAAGCTACAGTTCAACCTAACTTTTTCATAATAATCTGTTGCTATTGTGTTAGTGTTGTGAACTTGATAGTGATACTAGTGTTGTGATAGCCTCAGAGGCTGCCCGTGTTGTGGGGGGGGGGGATTTATTATTATAGATTCTATATTATAGATTCAGATTCTATATAGATTCTATATACCCTATATTGTTACCTGTCTGATCAGTGATCACTATCACCAGTCCATTTTCTGTTTGAGCTATATACATTCAACATGAACGACAAAGATTCGACAAAGTAGCGAAAAACATACAAACGTTGAATCTTTGGCTTATGGTGTCTGTCGAAAGTTCTAAGAAGATTCGACGGAGCAGCTAAGCTATACGGCGTCGTACAGTTTAGCTGCTCCATGGAATCTTCTTTGAACATTCGACAGACACCATAAGCCTTCAATGACAGATTCGACCTTAACTCATTTGGATTTTCGGACAAATGCAATTTTTAACGAAAAACAAAATAAATAAAAACACATTTTGGGAGTAACTAAATAAATGATTTTTTCAGACGAAAACGGAATTCCGAAACGAAATATTTCAGTTTGCACATGTCTAGTGATTAGTGACAATTTCTGCTGGAGCACACACTGTACGGTGTCATAGAGCAGGCACTGGAGGCACAGCTTCAAAAGGAAGAAAAAGATTTCTGTCTCAGATCCAGTAAGATCCTTTGTCTATCCCTGTGAGGCAGAGGCAGCAGGAAGCAGAAGAAGAGTATTAAGAGGATTAAAGTGCTGGGGATGAGCAGCAAAAAGCAATGGGGCAGATATTCAAGGGGGATGTTTTCCCACATCCCGGGAATTGTATGTAGGTAGGGTGAGATCGTTGAGGATACTGTAGTCCTCATCAACACCAAGGACTTGGAGTCCTCTGCTGCTTATCATGCTGTGATTCCTGCTTAAGGAACTCAGCATTTGGGCTATGAAGTAAAGGAACCATTACTGGGTTGCCACCTTTTCAGATCCCTTATACAAGGGGAAAATTGCAGATCTAATACTACCATCTCAGAGGGAGCAAAAAATGCAACACTTAGAAGAGGAACCTATAGGCTGTACTTTCAGATAGTGGCAGGATCCTCTCTAATGCCCAATGTGCCTCTGATTCCAAGATCACCAAAAGGAGGAGCAGCGGTGGCAGTGGCTGCCTAAGCAATCCACATTAACAACTTCAGCCCTGGAAGAGTTGGCTGCTCAGTGACCAGGCCATTTTTTACGATATGGCACTGCGTCATTTTAACTTTTAATTGCACGGACGTGCAACGCTGTACCCAAACAAAATTGACATCCTTTTTTTCCCAAACATAGAGCTTTCTTTTGGTAGTATTTGATCATCTCTGCGGTTTTCATTTTTTTCTTTATAAAAAAAATGCAATATTTTGTACTTTTTGCTATAATAAATATCCCCAATTGATTTATTTTTTTAAATAATTTTTTCTTTAGTTTAGGCCGATATAGATTCTTCTACATATTTTTGGTAATAAAAATCACAATAAGCCTATATTGTATGGTTTGCGCAAAAGTTAGCATCTACAAAATAGGGGAAAGATTTATGGCATTTTTATTATTATTATTTTTTTTTTACTAGTGATGGCGGTGATCAGCGATTTTTATTGGGACTACGACATTATGGCAAACAGAACGGACATTTTTGACACATTTTTGGGACCATTGGCATTTATACAGCGATCAGTGCTATAAAAATGCACTGATTACTATGTAAATGTCACTGGGAGGGAAGAGGTTAACACTAGGGGCGATCAAGGAGTTAACTGTGTTCTCTAGGGAGTGATTCTAACTGTGGGGGGAGAAGACTGACTGGGTGAGGAGAGAGATCTGTTGTTTATACTTAGTATGAACAACAGATCGCTTTCCTCACCTCTGACAGCACGGAGATCTGTCTGTTTACATTGACAGATCTCCGTTCTGTCTCTGTGTGGAGCAATCGCGGGTGCCCAGCAAGCATTGCGACCGCCGGGCATGCACATCGGCTCTGGCGTTGCGCTGCGGGTGCGAGCCTCTGGCCCCCTAGTGGTCAAAAGGTGAACCGACATAGAGTGGAGGCTGATCGGGAAGGGGTTAAACAGGACCAGCTGCAGAAAGCAGTCACAGGCAGTATCTCAACAAAAATATTGCAGACTACTTGGGTTCCAGAGCTAAAAGAGACACTCTTTGAAGTGAAGACTCCATTGACTATTATCTGCCCAGGCTGGACCACTCTCCGGAGCTTGTACAATATGCACTGGAGCTTGCCTTGCAGAAAATGTGCTGTTTGAGAAGGCTTCAGGGAGACAAATTTGCCTGTCCGCTAACACTGTCAACTGTCTAATTTTCACAAAAATTGACCAGTCCTGGATTATCAATGATAGCAAAAACTGTGAAACTGATGCTATTATATATATATATATATATATATATATATATATATATATATATATATATATATATATATATATATATATATATATATTTATAAATATTTATTATATATATTTTTTTTTTTTTTTTTCATCCACCATTACCAACTCCTGCCACTGTTGTGGCCTACAGCATAGTGCTTTACAAGATCCAGGATATTTGGCTTTTATTTGGACTGTCCACAATTGCTCCTTTTTGCAAATGGTCCCTCAGAAGTGTGCACCAAAAATAAGTTCCTACCATTGGATGTGGGAACATGTGATAAATTACCGTTTCAAGAGATAAAAACTGCATATTTCGATAAAATAACACGGCAACATTTTTTTGAGGTATTCTACTATTCTTAAAGCAGTAGATACCACTTCATAAAAGAAGCCCATTGTCTGAATGAATATACTCATTTTTATTTCAAGATAAACACTGTCTCATCTCTTTCTGTGTGGAATGTACCTGCAGAGATTGGAGGCCAGTGGCTGGAAACTTTAGGTTGGGTACAGCAATGGATCAAGAAAAACTCAGTAGTCATAAGCCAGGGTCAGAGCAGGCAGCAGAGAATCAGCATTGTGGTCACAAAAAAGGGTCAGTGCAAGTGACAGAGAATCAGCATCAGGGTCATAAGCCAAGGTCAGTGCAGGTGTGAGAGAATCAGCAACATGGCCACAAGTCAGTGCAGGCAGTAAAGAATCAGTGTCAGGGTCACAAGCCAAAGTCAGTTACACAGTTGCAGGAGAAGTAACACAAGACAGCGGGTAAGATAGATGTGTACAGTACAATAATCTGTCAGGAAAACAAAAAACAGGATGGACTTAAATAGATAAACAATCCCAGATTGGCCACATGATCAGGTGCTGGTGAGACTCATAGTGCATTTCAGTTCTGCAGGACTATAACAAGTTATTCAATTACTGCCAAGGCTTCAGGTGCAGATTAGGTAAGGAATGCTCCTGTCTGTTTAAAGCCTGAGTTCAAGATCCAGCAGATTAATTTCCTGACTTTACCCTCCTTCTCAAGGGATGTCCACTGGTAGGTTTTTCTCTTTGGCTTATCAAAATGTATTTTTCTGATTATATAGCGGCAATGCATATTTTGTTCTGGTTCCCACAAATCTCCTTTAGGGCCATAACCTTTCTGTCTTGTCAGATAGCTTACCATGATGCAGACAAGAATTAACGAGTTCCTTACTCTTGTACTTGCACAAGGTCTGGTGAAGAAGAGCGCATCCAAACAAAAAAATCATTTTTTTTTTTTAAATAGTTTTAAAAAGAACCGCATGAAAGACAGGATGGATCTTCATTGAAGGAGGTAGCTTAAAGCGGTTGTTATCCCAGCATTTTATTTTCCTGATATGTGCCTGCTGTACCATGTACTTGTATGAAAAAGTATCCTGTTCTCTTTGTATTGCTTCGTTTGTGTGAAATTCCTGGTGATCCTACCAGTCCCTCTGCTTTCCTATTAACAAATAAAACTGACCACACTAAGCAGAAGAACACACTGTGGTCAGGTTTCAAGTTATGCTGGAAACTCAGCCTGCTCTCCTCCAATAATCAGACTTGTCCTGACGGGCCCCCACTGCACAGACATTTACTGGGAAGCTTCTCCTCCCCCCAGATCTTATGCAGCTGAGAATAGAGGAAACAGAGGGAATGTGATTACAGGGGGTCCCCGAGTTACGAACTCGTTAGGGCCTGCCTGCCTGTACGGAAGTCGAAAATGTTCGTAAGTCGGCCGCGCATGCGCAGACCGCCAAATACGGAGATTTCCGGACATTTCCGATGTTCCGTCTAATGCCGTTCTGCGCATGCGCTGCAAATTACGGACATTTCTGGCATTTTCCGAGGCTCCGTATGGCTGCGCATGCGCAGAATGGCTGAAAGATGGCGAAAAACACCGAAAAATGGCGGAGGGTCCCCGCAGTGCCCCGTTCGTAAGTAGGGGTTGTTCGTAGGTCGGGCGTTCGTAAGTCGGGGACCCCCTGTACTTATAAAAGGGAAAAAAAATACTTACAATGTTTTTTTAATATCTATACACAAATTTTTTGCCTTTCATTTCTATTTTAAACTGAATGGGTTATTTTACAAGGTGACCTTTTACAATCACGTTATGTTACACTGCAGGGTTCATTTGGGTCATTACTTCAAAAAGGACCAATGAATTTTGGAATGAGTTTTGGACAGGGGAATTTAAACTGTAAATTTTTGGGGGCATAACCAGACCTAATTTCCTTATCATTTTGGAATTTAGGCAACCAAAAGGTACGGCCAAGAAGGTCTACCTTCTTTTTAATTCCAGGTCATCAAATTTTGATTTGTGCACCAACTTTAGGACATTATTCCATGCCTCTTTACAGATATACAATCTTTTTCTGAACGTTAGTAGCTATCGTGAAACTCCAAATGCATGTGTTCTAGTGGGTTGTTTTAAACGGGATCTCCATCAAAGGCTTCTTTCATTTTAGTAAATAGATTGCAGGTACATTAGTCCCATTACAGTGTTTTTAATGTAGGGTGGTACCAATTGGTCACATGTGTATAGAAGAGTCAGTTGTAATTCTTGGCAAAACATCTGTTTTCCCATTCTTATACCCCGGTCTGGACTGATTTAAGAAATTATACCTTGAAATAAAACATGGACAACATTTTTTTACCAAATCTCTAAAAGAACTGCTCCAAAATCTGCTCTTAATCTACTATCTGTTTTAGTCTTTCAAATAACTCAGGAATTAATGACAGTAGGTAAAGATTCTTTTTTTTTTTACTGTCATTTTATTTAACTCCCTATAGTCAAAGCCTGGGCAAAGGTGTCTGTTTCAACAAAGAGGGGCATCAAGAGGAAGTTGAAGGGTAGATTAAACGATTCACCAGATTTCTCGTAGATGGTGAGACTGAAGATTGTGACAAATGGGACTGGAGCTCCTGTTAAAAGTTCTTTCAGGAAACAATAACCTTGATGTGGAGAGAATCGGTCTGCATTTTTCATATTGCATATATCCCTAAAATTAGGAGGCAATTTTCAAGATTACTAAATGTTACTTCAAAAACAGCAGTTGGGATTTGGGCAATGTAACTGGCAATGCTCTAAAAAGGTAAGATTCCTGGCCTGCCAATCAATAGTGAGGTTATAAACTGACAGTCATGAAATTCCTTGAATAACAGGGAATTGATGAGAGGAGATCAGGTTGAAAGCTAATACCTTTTGATGTCCAGGTTCAATAAAATAAAATTGCAGAAGAACAGTCTCTTGAGTTATTAAGCAAGAAGAGAATGGTAATACATCAACTGTCTCTGTGTACTGGAGATTGCTTAGGTATATGGCTGACGAGATTTTTTCAGCATATTTCAAGTCTACGAAATTGCTGCCAGTCCAAAATCGCTGAGGTGGAAAACAGGAAAAAAGCTGTGGGTTTTCTTCTAGCATTATGTTTATAATGAAATGTGGATGATGAGTTACCATTGTGTTCTCTCCTTGGGATAAGCAAAGTAAGGCAGCTTCAGTTGTCCTTTGTGGTTTATTTGGACAAAGAGCCCTGACTGACCACAGTATAAACAAAGATTTGGTTAAGCTCTACATTTCTATTTGGCAAAACTAAAAACTAAGAGATTCTTGAATGGCTATAATCTGCATTGTCTCATGTTATGGCTTGGAACTGGTAAATGGTTCAGCTATGCCTTAGGAAAGACATTTTTCCCCACTGATCATTGTCTTTCTAATCAACTTTTTGTTAATCATCTGTCAATTCTAAAGCTCAATTTGATAAATCCAGCAAGATCACTTGGTGTATCAACTCAAGCTAGCTCATCTTTAATTTGCTTAGAAAGCCCTTTTAAGTGAAAACACTGTGCACTGTTGTTCCAAGTGGTATCTGTCACCCAATGAATGCAACATTCAATTATAAGGTGTTTCCCTTGGTGCAAGTTCAACAATATAGCTTCAGCAGTTGCACTGTGCTTAGGATCATGCAATATCAAATCTATAGGTGCCAAAAACCTGTCAGGATATCTTAGAATAATATAATCTTGCTATAACCAATGCCATGAAGGCAGAAAATAACCACTGTCGTGGTCAAAAACCATGGTCAGGGCAGATGACAGATAATCAATAGTAGAAGCAACACGAGGCAACAAAGGGAATTATTTTGTGGAGTACAATAATCTAGCAAGGGAATATAAAACAGGATGGACTTAAACAGGGGGGTAATCACGCTGATTGACGCATGATCAGTTGCAGATGAGACTTGTGCAAATCAATTCTGCAGAATTATAACATAACTATGAAGTTCCTGACACCTACATTGTAGCCTAGTTAACGTACTTACATACTATCCAACTACTGTACATCATTTGGGACTGTTGTCTTTTTAATAATACATATTATTTTTTTATTTCAGAATAAAAACTGCCTCGCCTCACCTCTCTCATTTGCATTACACAAGCAACTTACAGTACATACACTACAGCTATTGTACAACATTTGTGGCTATTGTGCAAAAGAGACAGCTCATGGTGGAGGAAAGGAGGCAAAGGGAGACTTCAAGACCATTTCAATGGCCAAGCATGATCAATGGGCTAGCTAGGAGAGCCTGAAAAAGAAGAATTTAGCAGGCGGGAAATCTCAGAGGTGGAGAGATCTCTGCTAAGTTTTGTCATCAGAGCCACTTATTACATCCTATCCACGAACATGAAGCAGTTGTTGGGAGAAGATACTGCTTGCAATTTTTTCAAGCACCTGAATTGCTAATGAATATTCTAATAGGATTCTCTCTGAGCCTCACCCAAGGACATTACACTTGGTGGCTTACCTAGGTTCTCAGACTGCTGGTACCTATCTTAGAACACAGGCTAACTCTCATTAATGTTCTACCACAAACATCAGCAAGGAATGTCCATATCACACAATATGTGCCAGCAGGATAAAGTCCAGAGCACACAAATAAGATTGAAGGATACACGTATCCTGGAGATTGCTTGGGACTAGAAAATGGATGTGGACTTTTCTCCAAACATTGTGACAACAACATTTGGGCCACACATGGTCCTGTGCTCGATAGCAAGCTGACATATATTGTGGAATTGACAGTACAATGGGAAGATGGAGTTGAAGAAGCTAACCAGAAAAAAAAGACCAACTGTATTAGTAGCTATGGTGAAGACCAGGCAATCTCAGGTGTTACCTCTCATGGTGAACCTTTGCCACCCTTTTGTGACAAAACTGTTATTCTATGTTCAGTCTGTCTCTGTAGTTTTTCATCCTTTTTCAGATGGTTCACATGACTTTGACCTCTGATATTGTCCAACTACTTCCTCTGGCATTCAACCCTCAGCAATGCTTTTGACTTTGGTATTTTCTCTATTTGCCTTGATCTGAAACTTGGAGTATCTAAGTCAAAGATACATGAATCTAAAATGCCTAAACCCACAATGCAGCACTATTTCACAAATACTCAGTATTTAGAAATAAAACTGAAAACATCAAAAGAAACATTGAACAAGATTAGATATTGTGTAAAACTTAGTGAATCACAAACACCACATGCATCAATGTAACCATCTGTCAACAGGTGTAATAATTCATCAAGTGTCAGAAAAATATAGTGCACAGCACTAGTATGTGTGGCTACTGTATTTAAAATAATACACACTAATTTTCATTTCAAAATACAAATCTTCTGTGTCTGTCCCTCTTTCAATGTGACCTTAACAAGATTATTAAATACAATCCAGCCACTGTACAATATCTGTGGCCATTGTCTCTGAATTAATACACTATAATTATAAATTAAGGATAAAACCTAACTTGTCACTCCAGCTTACATTTCAGCCTAACCAAGGTGTTTATATACTCTCCAGCCACTACACAATATGTATGGCTATTGAAATAATAGAAAAAATAAATGTGTAGCGCTAACAAAAATACAATCATAAACGATGACTGCAATGTGAACAACTGATGAAGTAAAAAATCATATAGCAATATAATAATGTTCAAACTAGTCCCATATATAATGAGAAATGATTAGTTTAAAAAACGTGAAAACGTGAAAGTCACACCCTCTGACACACCAAGGCGCCTCTCACAGCAGCTCTCTACAGCCAAAAATGGAAAATGTGAATAGGCCCCTTGCCTGAGGAGAAGAGATTTATCAGCTATGCCAGTGAAATGAAGGAGAGGAGAGCTGGGCTCTGTGGGGTGCACGGAAAGAGATCCAGGGGAGGAAGGGGGGCTGAAGGGCTCTAAGACTGGAAAGGGGGGTTCAGGGGGTTCTGAGAAGGAGAGGGGAGACCTAGGGCTGAGTTGTTCCCCCAACCTCTGTATGCTCACTCAATTCACTCAGCGCAGTGCCCAATGGGAATGAAGACAGCTTCTCCTACTTCCTGGTTTTGGTCATGTGATATGTCACATTATATGGCTGCCATCTCAAACTACAACTCCCAGGATTCTCAGTGCACTGCATCGAAGTCTATGGGCTTGCTTGACTTTAGCTCCACCCCCCTGCTGGCCGCAACATAACTTTAGTATCTCAGTAGGGTGAGAGAAGAATAAAAGCAATGTCTCCTTCTCCAATGTTGCTGTAGCCCAGCACCTGGCTACATAGGGGAAATAGGGATGGGAGAGGGTTCAGGGAATTCAGAGTTGTCATATTTTTTTTTTTTTTTTACATTTTAATAAACATGTAAGACAATGCAGTCTTTAAGACAATGCAGTGTGTTACTTCCAAAAAAGAAGCTCACTAACTATACCATAAAATGACTTTGCCACTGGCAAATTTGTATAAAGTTGAAAGCTTTAGCTTTATTTTGCTTATGTACACTGTCCTACAGCTTTTATATAGGTCGTGGCTACTACTTCCAATTTGACTTTAGATATACTTAGTGTTATTTTTCTAAACTGTTGTCTGTGTGCCAAAGTTTCTTCTTGTCTTCTTTTATCTACCTTGTGTTCTTTTTTTTTTTTTTCACAATCCTACCACTTCCTGTGCTAAACACTTTAATATCAAAAGGATTAGAGGGCTGATGGGAGGCAGTACGTTTTAATTAGCCATATACATCATCTATGGTTTCTCTATGATTAGGCTGTCTTAGATGATGTTCTCATTTCTTAGAAGGAACACCCCTGAGCTATAAAAACCTCTGTCATAAGCCCTTGGATTTAGAGAACTAGCCACTTAGCAACTGTGGGCACATTTTCGAAAAAATCTAAACACTGGTGTGAATTAACAAATTATTAAACATGACACCAAGTTCTCTTCTAGCATTTCATTTTTCTTTTATGCCTGATCTTTGAATCTCATGTTGCACTTTCTGAATTTTGAGTGGCAGCTACTAGTGCTGGCAGCCTTCCTACCCCTGCCTCTCACAATGCCTCCAGTCATGATTTAATTACCTTTTCTCGCCCCTGCACATCTCTTTTGTCTCTTGATCTCCAACACGGTGCTAGGCAATCAATTCTCAGTGCCTCAGAATAAGCCATCAGGCTCCCATTAGAAGCCTCTCCACTAAGGTTAACGCATTCTCTCCAGCACTAATTTGCAGGAAAGTCTGAACAAATAATAGGAAAAGGAAAAAGACAGGATGAATTGGAAGGGGATTGTACCTGTGGCATTTCATGTAACATTCAGTACTAAAGACTTAATTTCTTAACAGTTTGTGTCCTATCTCACTGCATTTTGCTCATAGGTTTCGACTGTCTCATATCTTGTGGGCGTCTGTGGAAATAGAGTTGTCACATATGGTGGCGTGAGATTGGAACTGTTTTGCCTTTTGACTGTCAGTGGCACTATCCTCTGTGATCAAACCGCGGAGCAAAACAAAAGGACCTCACAGAGTATTCACATATTCCTATTGCTTTGTCTTAAATTGGTCATCCATTAGTACATCTGACCTGATCCAGTAGTATGATTAAATACTTTTAAAGGAGACCTACCATGAAAATGCAAGATATGCTTATCTGCGAGCCCCCACCCCATGAAAAGCATTAAGAAAGTTTTAAAATATATAAAAAAAATACTCACTTTACATTCCAGTCTTTGGTTATTTCTCATAGGCGTACACGAGACAGATTATGAAAAAGCTAAGGAACCTATATCTCACAAAAAGACACCCAGCGCTGTGCATGAGCACATTATAGTATTATTTGGAATGATCAGCTTTCCCTGGATCCTGCAAGAAGGTCCAGTGGCATTACCCCTGTCTTGTTGAGTCTGCTGGGACCTGGGGTGTGAGTAAAATATGTTTGCTTAATCAGGTGTGTAGGTGGAGAAAGGTGATCTTTTAGATAAGTAGACCTTGCATTTCCCTCCAAGATTCACTTTAAGAATAGTTCTTTACCCAGTGAGCACATCTTGCACAAGAACATTATAGCACATTAATGCTCATGCACACTACAGCTCAAAGAAACAGGCTTTTGAGCTTTTTTGAGCTCTAATTTTTTCTTTCTGGAAACTTCCCTCCATGTTAGCCAATGTGTCCATGCACACATTGCCTTTTTAAGAGTTTACAGGCATATGCTCTTAAAGGCAGGAAAAAACCCCACCAAACTTACATTTTTGAGAGGAGCTTTCGAGCAGAAAAGACGCCTAAGCTCAAAGAAGCTTGAAGAAGCTCACTAAAAATGTGCAAAAGAGCACAAAAAAAGCACAAGCTTTTAGGCAGAGAAATAAAAGCTCAAATGCCTGTAAAAGCAGTTTTTTTTTGAGCTGCAGTGTACATGAGCCCCATCTGCTGTGGTCATTTTCACCCTATGAATATTACAATGAACCTGTGTTTAGGCCATGCAGGGTTCACTTTTTTTCAGACCCACAAGCTTTACATACTTGCTTTCCCTTCAATCACTTCAGCATGGTGATTGTCCACTGGAAACAAAGAGAGGTAGACTTGTGTAAACTCCAAGTCACCATGTGGAGCTTACTCAGATTTTACTTACTTACATGTGAAAGTATTGGGTGCCTGAAAGGCCAATCATAAAGCATCGATGCTGTCCTATGGGAGAAAAAGTAATGAGTTACCGTACATGCTTTCTCATACCCCAAAGTACCAGGTATTTTTTCCATTTATTACAGCCTACTATTGGTGCTAAAAAAAAATTTTTATTTTAGAATAATACCCTTACACCCATACATCAATCTATAACCCCCTAACTTTATCACTTGACCTAACAATTAAAATTAAAAGAGATGTATGGGGTTTAAAAAATAAATAAATACAAACCTACATACTCATGCAGGTTGACATCAGAACACTAATAGAAATGAATCTTCCAATGAGGACACTAGTTCTGGTTACCCTTTTAACACACCAGGATTTTACTCACTTTGGAGAGATTTCCTCTCACTTCCTGTTCTGGGACAGGAAGTGAAGGACCCGGCAGTGAAAGGGTTAAGGTGCACCAAACACCATTTTTCATTCAAAAAGTGCATCCAATCACACATTTCCCAGTTTCCGTTAAATTTGGGTAATAACGCCCCCCCCCCATCATGTTTGGGAGGCCAACAAGCAGAGGCAGACATTCGCATGCCCCTATGAGGAGGCCAGCAGTGTCTGTGTCGACAGGCAAAGGTGGACATGGTCTGTCCTCAGGCAGGACACGGTTGTCTCTGTTTAGTGATGTTGCCCATGCTATTCAGCCACTGCATGCAGAGGAGGTAGTGTATGGCTTACTAAACCATCCTCAGCCTCCTAATCCTCTATGGCCCAAGCTGACACTAGTACACGGTCCCCTGAAGCTGTGTCAGAGAATTAGTAGACCACTGTGTGGGCTGCACAGAGGAAACCAGAAACTCATGTAAGTGAATTATAATGGTGTATATTTACATAGGTGACAAGTAAGTGAATATAACAGTGCACAACCAACCCCAAAAAACAAATGGTATATACAAATAAATGGGAAATACCAGAATCGTAACAAAAGCCAGGCCGAGGTCATACACAGGGGGGTCAGCAGATGGGTAAGGACGGGAAACCAACAGGACAGGGAGAGGACGGATGGATAGGCTACAGGGCAGGGATCCAAGGTAACCAGGGATCCAAGGTAATCAGGTCCAGGATGGGCTCAGGATAGGGATTGGATCAGGTCAGGTCAGGACAGATGCAGGCTCAAGGTCAGGATTAAGGATGAGCTCTAGCGTGTTCGCATGCTCCATGTGCAGAGTCTGCCAGAAAGTCGGCGCAGCGATGCGCTAATCACAAGCAGTGAGACATTGCCCGATGCGCGTATAGCACATAAGTGTTAAACAGAGCCAATTGGAATAAGTAAACAGACACTTTTTTGTACCAGCGTCTGGCCTTTAGGGCAACTAAGTATGGCTCCATCATCTGGTCATTGAAGTCCACCCCTCCTATTTTAAGGTTGTATTCGTGGACACAGAGGGGTTTCTCAACAACACCAGTGGCCGTTGGAATTTGGACTGCCATGTCTGCGTGAATGGAAGACAGAATGAAAACGTTCCGTTTGTCCTTCCCTCTCACTGCAAGCAATTCATTGGACCTCAAGCAGGCTCTCTCCCCCAGTCTAAATCGGGTATCTACAAGCCGTTGGGGGAAGCCCCGGTGATTAGATTGCAGGGTGCCACATGCACCAATTTGTAATTGAAAGAGGTGTCTAAAAAGTGGTATGCTTGCATAAAAATTGTCCACATATAAATGGTACCCCTTTCCGAACAAGGGTGACATCAAGTCTCAAACTATCTTGCCACTGCTCCCTATGTAGTCTGGGCAGTTGGGGGGCTACACACTCCTATCTTTTCCCTCGTAAACCAGAAAACTATATGTATAGCCTGTTTCCCTGTCACAGAGCGTAAACATCTTGATCCCATAACTGGCACGTGGCCAGAAAATGTAATCAGGGACTCGTCAATGCAGACATCTTGATCAGGAATAAACAAGGCTGCAAATTGTTGGTTGAAGTGGTTTACGAGGGGCTGAATTTTGTGAAGCCGATCGCATTCAGGGTCACCCCGAGGACGACAGAGTTCATTGTCATTGAAGTGAATGAACTGCAAGATTTGCTTGTATCGATTCCTGGCCAAGTCAGTAGAGAACACGGGCATATGATGAATTGGGTAAAAGGACCGATATGACCACAACTCACTCTTTTTAGCAATGTCCATGAGGAGGGATAGACCCAGAAAGGTTTTAAATTCAGGAACCGTGATAGGTTTCCAGACAAATTCTCTGGCAAAAGTCAAATTTGGATTTGCAGAAATAAACTGACCAGCATATAAATCTCTTTGGTCCACAATAGATCTGTACAGATCTTCCATGAAGAACAGCTTGTGAAAATCAAGGGAAGTAAAATACGCTGTTTCCATCTGAATTCCGAGTCGGCCAGTGAATGGGGGAAGTACGGGCACTGCAGAAGTGCTGGGTTGCCAATCAGAATTTGCAAGTGCATCAGGAAGGGCACTATGGGCTCTACGAGCCTGTGTTCAAACTCTTGGTGGCTGCGGGGCACTACTTGTGCTAGCCACCGCACCAGCTTGAACTGCACTTATGGGACTCGCCACATCACCAAGTTTTATTGCAGTGCTGGTTTTTCTATGACCAGGATGTACTAGGCCACTGGTGCTTGCCAGTTCACCAGAAGGTTGAGCGGCACTAGTACTTGCTCTCTCTGCATATGAGAACCATGTGGTTGTTGCACCTCAGCAACAGAAGAACGGGGTTGGGTACGCCTGACCTTAGCAGGGACCGCTACTCCATCATCAGAGTTATCTGTCAGGGTGCCGCTGCTCTCTACAGGTTCCTATAGCGAGCCTGAATCAGATTGTGATTCTGACAGTGAGGCTTTCCCTGTGCTCTCATTTGTCATGCTCAGTATCCTATAGGCCTCTTCACTAGTGTACGTTTTGTTTGAAAATTTGGTCACTAAATTTAGAGGTACAGCTAGTGTGACTCACAGGTAAAAAAAAAAAAAAAAAGCACCTGGTTGTCAGAGACTGCTTCAATCGCTACAAAAAAAATAACTGTTAGTGCTAGCAGGGATCAGGCCTGACCCTGCTAACACTGCAGTTTTGTGTGATGTGTTTTGTAAAGTGACAGTGATCTATTGATACTGCACTTTTGGTGGGCTGGGCTGGGCTGGGCTGGGCTGGGCGGAGGGGCTTAACGCAGGTGCTGACAGGTGTCTGTGCTGATCCTGCTAACGCCGCATTTTTGGGAACACTATACTACTAGGGACACTAGTATAGATCTGATCAGATCAAAGATAGTGATCCGTTCAAACACTATTCTTGTAAGGGAGGTGTATGGTGTGTGCATGTGTGTTAGTGCTACTGGCAATCAAAGGATTAAAATCTGACGCTGTCTGGGATTGACTCTAACTGACACTGACACTAATACAGTGATCAGAGAGATCTGTAAACTATACTAATGACACAGTGACAGGGAGTAAAAGGGCTAACTGGGCTGCGATCAAGGGTTAAACCTTTATTGGGAAATATATGGCGGGTACCCTGCACTATACAAGACTAACGCTGCCGCTGCTGCTAACTAGCTAACTAGCGTCACCCGTAACACTAAATACAGTGATAAGAAAATAGATCTGTACACTATACTAGTGACACTGTGACAGGGGGTGAAAGGGTTAACTGGGGGGAATCAAGGGGCTAAACCTTTATTGGGAACTATATGAGGGGTACCCTAAACCTACCTGGGCCTGTGCAATGCAGTGATCAGTGAAAATTCTGAAAACTGCACTTGGTGACACAGTGACAGGAGTGAAGGGGTTAACTGGGGCGCGATCAGGGGCTTAAAAGTGTGCCTATGTTTCCTGGTGTTAGTGTAGTGATTGGTGTACTCACTGTGGATGTCTTCTCCTCTCAGGCTGGAACCAAAAAGGGTTCCACGAGGGGAGATGACATCACTTCCTCTGCCTGTGTTTACATTACAGTTGCATTACTTGTTGCAGTATATCTGCGGAAGGCGGTCGGCAAGTGGTTAAAAACGATCTTTTTTAAACTTTTTTTACATTGGTACATCTCCCCCAGGGCAGTACCCAGGCACCCATACCCTTTTTGGCCAATAATTTGCACATAAACCTTCAAAATGGGGACATTTGTTTTTTTCAAATTTGGGTCCCATAGACTTCAATGGGGCTTGCGGTTCGGGTCTGAACTTTTGCGATGTTCGAGAGTTCTGGCGCAAACCGAACCGGGGGGGGGGTGTTTGGCCTATCGCTATTGGCAGGTAATAGAACCTTCATTCAAAGATTTAATTTATGTATTTAGCCTTCTACCTGGAGTTCAGCTTTAACGAAACATATTTTATATGCCAACAGGAAGTACCTGAATTTGGCCTGGTATCAATCTCTTGCAGTCCCTGCACAGCTCAGAGAGGGAGCGAGAGTAGCAGCAGAATAAGTCAATCAGGCTTGAGAGTAACACGCTGATAGGTAAAGAAAGTAAGAGACATATGAGCTAATCCCTGTGCTGCTTCACCTTTTACATGTTCAGCCATAGGCTGGGTTGGGTGCAGGATGACCTGGCAAAGAAACAAGAAAGGCAAACCAGCCTAGTGCAATATTATATATCTCCCCTTTTAATATTATAAACTCCATTTATAAAAAAAAATAGATGGTTAAAAAAAAAGAGAATATATACCTTGAAACATGTTAGTGCTGTCATGGTCTTCCATATTCATGGTATCCAGGTGCTAGAGTCGACCAGTGATTGTTTTCCAGGATTAATTATACGTTGTGGTCATATGACCATTGCGAGGGTTTACATATTTTTTTATAAATGGTGTTTATGATAATGTACTAGGCTGGCTCACTTTCTTGTTGTTTTGTCATTTAGAACTAAACATTACGCCAATCTGAAAAGGGCTGCAAAGCCGATAGCACATCTGGGCACTTGATTGAATGACTACCTAGGCCTTCTATTTCAGGATGTTTGTTTTGCCATGACTTGCAACACTTAAGCACCGAAGTAGTGTGTTTTCTCTATTCTGCAAGATGACCTGGGTACAGAGGGAGTGGGTTTAAATTAGAGGCTATGATATGATGATTTAATGGGTCATTCATTTTTAATCTCTTATTTTGCCTAGTGTTTGACTTTAAAAAAAATTCTGGGAAGTCTAAATTTTTGCTTGAATGGATATGTATCCCCCTCTGCAGCACCCCCCCCCCCCTTTTATTTGAATTGCCTATTGCTCTTCTGTCTGTTTAAATACATTGCCGAGTTCCAAATAATGTCATTTTTGGGGGGCACAAACTAACTGAAGAATTCTGAAAAATACTGAAACAAAAACATCAATTGCAGCCACTGCTCCATCAAATGCAGCCACTGTGCCCATCATATGCAGCCAACTGTGCCCATCATATGTATAAAAATATACTAAAGAGCTGATGTGAATAAATATTAAAATATGTGAGAAATAAATATTAAAAGATAACTAAATAATATAGCTGCAATTATATATGTGAACTGATACACAAAAATAACATTTTTAAAAGTAAAATAAAAATTTTAAATCAATAATTTTGCTAATATTAACCTACTAATATTGCACAGTGTACCACCAAATAAAGTAAATAATTATGAACATATAGTGAACCATACAAAATATAAGAAATATATAAAATATATCAAAATATATAAAATTCCTTCTGTGTAATGGTACCAAAGCTAACTTTCTCTGCCAATAAATTAACATATGTGGGACTGGATAATCAAGCCTTAATGAGTCTTCTGAGTAACAGATGGTTCATTCAGAACTTTCACTGCTGATTCCCATGGATGAATTTCCAACTTTCAGCAGTCCCCATCATTGTGCCCATCATATGCAGTCACTGTGCCCATCATATGCAGCCAACTGTGCCCATCATATGCAGCCAACTGTGCCCAGCAAATGCAGCCACTGTGCCCATAATATGCTGCCAGCTGTGCCCATATTATGCAGTCAACTGTGCCCATCATATGCAGCCAACTGTGACCATCATATGCAGTCAACTGTGCCCATCATATGCAGCCTCTGTGCCCATCATATGCAGCCTCTGTGCCCATCATATGCAGCCTCTGTGCCCATCAAATGCAGCCAACTGTGCCCATCAATTGCAACCTCAGTGCCCATAATATGCAGTCGCTATGCCCAGCAAATGCACCCAACTGTGCCCCATCAATTGCAGCCTCTGTGCCATGTTTTCCAATGAGTACTGTTCATATCTATGTGACTTAAAGTCGCAACAACTTAGGTTAGTAGTTAATGCACTACTTTGGACTGACTTTCCTGTGACTCGAGGTTCATAGACTTCAATGTTAACCCTCAAAAGTTGCATGGAAGCTGCATCAGAATGACATTCTATCATTGGGGCACTTTAAGAGCTTCTTGTCCTTAACAACAGT
This sequence comes from Lithobates sylvaticus, assembly GCA_028564925.1. Taxonomy (NCBI): domain Eukaryota; kingdom Metazoa; phylum Chordata; class Amphibia; order Anura; family Ranidae; genus Lithobates; species Lithobates sylvaticus. Next base: position 132,715,081 of record CM053038.1, read on the forward strand.
TCTAGTTAACCTGCAAGCAGGTGCAGGGTACTGTAGATGTAGGTTCAGATGTAGTAAAAGTTTGGTATAATGCAGTATAGAGTTGATACAGGTGCAATCTGAGTTTGGAATAAGTGAACTATGGTTTAGGTGCACTTGGTGTCCTGCTCTCAGTCCCTCAAACTCCGCTACCAGCATCAACAATGGGTGAAAACCCTCTCACCAGGGATGCTTCAGTGACCTCTCATTGTAGAAGCGGGGCCCTCTCAGTCTTTCCCTGAGAGCCTTCTGTGAACAGCAGTGTGAAGTAGAGGATAAGTGGATGTTCCATTCTCCCTGGTGCAGCAGTGCATGTGCTGTGATGTGGCAGTGTTGGGCTGCCCCTGGGTGTCCTCACTCCCAGTCTTAGGCTTGGATCTCTGCTGCTATAGTCTCTCACTGACAGGTGAATATCCAGACAGGGGCATAGCTCTCAACTGTCCCTGATTTGGAACAGAGTCCCCCTGTCCCTCTTTCCTCCTCATTTTGTCCCTCATTTTGGTCGGATCTATACTATATAGTTGTATATAAAATGCACTTTTTATCCTTCAAAAAAGTTTTTCTCAGTGCTAAACCTTTCATCAAGTTTCTAAATTGCTGCATTTGTAAATTTTAAAAGCCAATATAAAGGAATAGTAGTGGTAAAAAAAAAAAAAACACTTGTGGGTTTAACTAATCATTTTTTTTGTAAATGTCTCCTTTAAGGGGGTGTGGCAGGGTGTGCGTCCTATGTCTACATACTTTTGGTAATAGGTGTCCCTCGTTCCCATCTCAAAAAGTTGTGAGGTATGCAGATGTGCTCTCTCTAACTCCTTCTGTGCCAAGAGAAAGTGTTTTTCCTGCTCAGTTTAATAACAATCATCCTTTCACTCCTCCTACTGCGCAGTGCCTATTGAGATTTGTATTGTAAGGAGACGATTCGGCCCACTATATGGCTGCCATTAGGGATGAGCCGAACACCCCCCCCATTCGGCTCGCACCAGAACCCGTGAACGGACCTAAAGTCCGTGCGAGCATTAGAACCCTATTAGTTACAATGGATGCGAACGTTCGAAATCAAACGTGCTAATTTTAAAGGCTAATATGCATGTTATTGTCATAAAAAGTGTTTGGGGACCTGGGTTCTGCCCCAGGGGACATGTATCAATTTTTTTTTTTTTAAACGGCCGTTTTTTCAGGAGCAGTGATTTTAATAATGCTTAAATTGAAACAATAAAAGTGTAATATTCCTTTAAATTTCGTACCTGGGGGGTGTCTATAGTATGCCTGTGAAGGGGGGCATGTTTCCTGTGCTTAGAACTGTCCCTGCAAAAAGTGTAATTTTTGCAGGAAAAAAAAGCTATTTAAAATCACTCGCGGCTAATGTATTGATGGCTCCCGTAACACAGAGAACAGTCATTCATTGAAAGCCTTTCATAAAAAAAAAGTCATTGATAAAAAAAATTTAAAAATTTTTTAAAAAAAAGCGTGGGGGCCCCCCCAAATCCAATAAGCGGGCCCTTCAGGTCTGCTATGGATATTAAGGGGGACCACAGCCAAAAAAAAAAAAAAAAAAAATGGCGTGGGGTCCCCCTCAAAATCCATACCATACCGTTGAGGTCTGGGATGGATTTTAAGGGGAACCCTAGCCCAAAAAAATGGCGTGGGGTTCCCCTCAAAATCCATACCAGACCCTTATCCGAGCACGTAACCTGGCAGGCCGCAGGAAAAGAGGGGGGGACGAGAGTGGCCCCCCTCCCTCCTGAACCGTACCAGGCCACATGCCCTCAACATTGGGAGGATGCTTTGGGGGTCTGAGACCCCCAAAGCACCTTGTCCCCATGTTGATGAGGACAAGGGCCTCTTCCCCACAACCCTGGCCGTTGGTTGTGGGGGTCTGCGGGCGGGGGGCTTATCGGAATCTGGAAGGCCCCTTTAACAAGGAGACCCCCAGATCCCGCCCCCCCCCTGTGTGAAATAGTAAGGGGGTACAAAAGTACCCCTACCATTTCACCAAAAAAGTGTCAAAAATTGTAAAAATGACAGGAGACGGTCTTTGACAATTCCTTTATTAAAATCTTCTTTCTTCTTTCTTCTGGTCTTCCTTTCTTCATCTTTCGGTTTCTTCATCTTCTCCTTCCAGGATCTTCTTCCATCTTCTTCTTCCATCTTCTTCTTCCTCCGATCCGCTTCTTCTTGCGCTGGTCTTCTCGTCCTTCTCGTCCGCCATCTTCTTCCATGGCGCCGGCATCTGTTCTTCTGTCGGGCCGCTCCTCGCAATGGGAGGCTCCCGCTGTGTGAGGCTTCGCTCCGTCTGACAGGTCTTTTATAACGGAGGGCAACTGGTGACCCCGCCCCCCTCTGACGTCATGGGGAAAGTCATAGGGAATTCCCCATGACGTCCCCGTGCGTCAGAGGGGGTGGGGTTACCAGGTGCCCTCCGTTATAAAAGACCTGTCAGACGCAGCAAAGCCTCACACAGCGGGAGCCTCCCATTGCGCGGAGCGGCCCAGAAGAGACGTCGACACCATGGAAGAAGATGCCGGACGAGAAGGACGAGAAGACCAGCGCAAGAAGAAGTGGATCAGAGGAAGAAGAAGATGGAAGAAGATGCCGGAAGGAGAAGATGAAGAAACCGAAGGATGAAGAAAGGAAGACCAGAAGAAAGAAGAAAGAAGATTTTAATAAAGGAATTGTCAAAGACCGTCTCCTGTAATTTTTACAATTTTTGACACTTTTTTGGTGAAATGGTAGGGGTACTTTTGTACCCCCTTACCATTTCACACAGGGGGGGGCAGGATCTGGGGGTCCCCTTGTTAAAGGGGGCTTTCAGATTCCAATAAGCCCCCCGCCCGCAGACCCCCAGGGTTGTGGTGAAGAGGCCCTTGTCCTCATCAACATGGGCCCCCAAAGCATCCTCCCAATGTTGAGGGCATGTGGCCTGGTACGGTTCAGGATGGAGGGGGGGTCGCTCTCGTCCCCCCTCTTTTCCTGCGGCCTGCCAGGTTGCGTGCTCGGATAAGGGTCTGGTATGGATTTTGAGGGGGACCCCACGCCATTTTTTTTGGCTGGGGTTCCCCTTAAATTCCATCCCAGACCTCAAGGGTCTGGGATGGATTTTGAGGGGGACCCCACGCCATTTTCTTTTTTGGCTGGGGTCCCCCTTAATATCCATAGCAGACCTGAAGGCCCTGGTTATTGAATTTGGTGGGACCCCCACGCCTTTTATTTTTTATCAATGACTTTTTATTATGAATGGCTTTCAATGAATGACTGTTCTCTGTGTTACGGGAGCCGTCAATACATTAGCCACGAGTGATTTTAAATAGCTTTTTTTCCTGCAAAAATTACACTTTTTGCAGGGACAGTTCTAAGCACAGGAAACATGCCCCCCTTCACTGGCATACTATAGATGTGATACTGCAATGCTGTACTAACAGCACGCACACACAAATCCCCAGAATCATAGCACATAATGTCAGCAGTCAGCAGCACATAACACTGACACGCTGACAACACAACACAATATGCAAGGCCGCCGCGGCCTTTTATACTGTGGGGCGTGTACTAAACCCCCTGAGCTATAATTGGCCACAAGCATCCTGCCTGTGGCCAATTATTTCTCTCCTCGCCGCTGGCTCTTTGATTGGCCAAGCATGCGGGTCACAGTGCATGCTTGGCCAATCATCAGACAGCAATGCACTGCAACTGGTGCAGTGCATTGCGGGCCGCTCGCATCACACAAATTTGATGCGAGCGGCCGAAATAGTTTTGGGCTCGCCGAGCGGGCGAACGCCCGATGTTCGATTCGAACATGGGTTTGAATCGAACACCGGGCCCATCCCTAGCTGCCATCTCAAATTGCAACTCTCAGGAGTTAAAGTGCTCTGCATAGAAGTCTATGAGCTTGGTTGGCTTTAGCACTCCCCCTACTGACCAGAGGAGAATGGTGCAGCATAACATCAGTATCTCAGTAGAGGAAGAGAAGAATAAAAGGCGATGTCTCCTTCTCCATATTGTTGTAGCCCAGCACTTGGCTACACATGCATGTACATGCTTAACATGCTTTACCGTATAGCAGCTGCTTGCTCTTGAACAGTGGCCTGTAATAAGACATATAGGATAGATAGAGGATAGTTTAAACATCTTACAATTAACCTGAAATTAAAAAAGTGAAGAATTGTTATTCTATAGAGAACATCTAAACACGCTGAGTGTGCATAAGCAGTACGGTACCCTGATAAGTATAACCTTTGGATTTAATAACTTCTGAAAAATAGCAGTGCACTTCCTGTGCCTAGGCACTCCTGTTCTGTAGCCACATGGCTCTAAATGTGAAATCATCAAACAAGGCAGTGCTGTGCTTTCTGCACCTCTCCTAATGCCAGTCATTGGATCACCAATCAGTAGATCACCAATCATTGGGGGGGGTTAACGCCCGAGAAGAGGAATCAAAGCCTTGCTTCTCTACCAAGATGGTCATCTCTACACAGAAACATGGTGCCAAACAAAGCATTGTAAATAAGCTGCAGGGAGGCCATAGGAAATACTGGAGACTATTCCTTTTGCCCTCTTCTTGCACTTTTTGGGCACAGTGCTCTTCAAGTCCCTGTTCATGTCTATACAACAATGTATACATCAATGTGTGAAATTGCACATGTTCACCTAGCACACAAATAGGTATGTTTTTATTGTACTGTAAGTTCGCAGACGCACTATTTGATTTTAATAGAACCCCAATACACCTTGCTAATGCATGTGAGTTTTAGCTCACCACAATACATTGGTAACTTATTCGTTTTAAACAAGGGTATATACAGTACACACACCTTTAGTGCGCTTCCTGTGCATTAAGCAGCCCATTTAAGAAGAATAAGGTGCCCAAGGCAACATACAGTATATAAAATACCCATAAAAACACATATCTATGCACTTGCATTACCACATTGAATACAATAAATGTGAATGGGGACTAAAGGGAGTTTTGGCACATACCATGTTTTCCATTTATAAAACATTTTATTGACTGTTTATAAAAAAAAAAAATACTAAACAGTTGTTCAGCAATAGGCTCTAAAACACAAAATTAGCAGAACTATCAAACTATAATATACAGTATACTGTATATGGCTTTTAAAATGAACCCAACATAAGACATAAGATGAATTACACACAAAGGACCCATTTGTATTGTTATCTGAAGTCTTAGAACTGCTCCTGACAGCTACTGTCTAGATCTGTTCAACATCACCTCCTTCCTACGACGTTGTGAGATGTTCAACAGCTATAAAATCACTCCTATTAATTAATTACTACCCTGGGAAAATTCACAAATCAGTAAATAGGTAAGAGAGACAATGAAGCAGGGAACAAGGATCAGTAAAAGAGCATTACTTTATTACATCAAAGCATAGCATACGTAGATAAAGAAAATACTGTGATTGGCAAATAGTGCAGAGGGAAACCAAGTGTGGACACCCAAGATGGTATCCGGGCAAGGATCAGTAAGCCTCCGCGGTGTACTGCCAGAGCCACAGATGAAGAATGTGCACAGCCGCATGCACCTCATCTTATAGCAACACAAACTTCAGTGTAGCGCCTTGGGGTTTAGTCAGGGAGTTCCTCACCAAATTCCTTGTCAGGAATAGCTACTGTAGTTAATTACTAGGGATCCATTGACTTCTCCCTAAGTTTGGCCTGGTTGTACTTTCCTCTTCTACCACCAGGTGGCTGGGCCCTTGGAGGTATTAGATTGAGAAGGAGAACTCAAGGTCAGGTTATGGGTATATGGGGTATCTCAGCCAATGGGCAGGGATTTTGTTGAATCCCTTGGCCTGCTCAGAGAGCCTACATATTTGGGTGAGGTCAGGTGATCCAGGTTCTTGTGTGCAACCCAGACCGCTGTCTGGCTGGACATGTGTCATCTGCCCTGGGCTGCTAGGCCTGAGATTGGGCCTATCCCGGAGGCATCAGGCTGCCAGGCTGTATGAGGGCCTATCCAGAAGTAAAAGGGCAGCGCAGGGTTGGGACTGCAGCTTTCAGTCCAACCAAAAGTGCCGGTTCTGCCGGCTGCAGAACCTGTCAGTGGTCAGAGGTAGAAGGGAAGCAATCGCCACAAAGGGACCAATTGCCTTTACCAGGGACCACAGTGAGTAACGGGCATGGTGGAAAATCTGGAAACTTCAGGCGGTGATCAAGTCAGGGACCCAACCAGCAGAGGTGATGCTTGCAGAGCAGCCTTGTGTGTCAAGCTAGGGACCGAGCCGGTCAGCAGGGGTGAAGATTGAAGGTATCTGAAGTCCCAAGCCAGGGACCCAGCAGGGAAGCACATTCGCAGCTCAGTTTACAGTGCTGGAGATGACGGCGAGCAGGCAGGTAGAGGTATTTTATTGGAGAAGAGGCACTGCATGTCTCTACTACAATAAAAGCCTGCCTGATCACAGTTTTTTTATAGTGGGACTAGTAAGACTAAAACATCACTTTTTGAAAGTGTGGACTTGCCCTCTTCATTTCATAGGGAATGTATCTGTTTTTTTTTTTTTATATTTAAAATCTTGTTTTACCTGTATATGGCTGATCCTGTTACATTGCTGCCCCAGTGCTACAGAAGCGAGAACAATGGGCTTTACATATACAGAATTAACAGGACAACTTTTTCTGGTCTTCCATTATGTAAACCAAGCTGTAGGGCAGATATTAGGTCTGGATCAGATGGATCATCCTCAGAGCTAATCCCCAACAATGGGTACAGAGCAGATTATTATATTATTCATATCACTCACTCTTATTTAAAATGCAGCTATGTGAAGCTCAAATCCATTTCTGTCTACATAGTTTATTGCAATAGTAAAAACCATATATCTTTTCAAGATCAACACTGCTGCTAGGAAAAAAAATAAAAAATCACTACTGTCCAAGAGGAGAAATGCCAGCTGGAACATTTACACAGATCATTGTGACAATAAAAAAAATGTCCAAGTTTTAATTGCTGTAGTCAGATTTATATTAACGTACTAAATACTAATCAAGAGGCTGCTATGTGTGGAATGAATAATGCAGGTGCATTTCAGTGGGATTTGCGGCTTGCTCGGGGTTTATGGGCTGTGAAGGACAACGTTTATTGCGCGGAGGTTCAGTCTTTGTTACGTACCAGCATAAGTCATTTAGTCATTACGCTACATTTGTATGCTATATTCAAAGACAACAGTGGAGTGGATTCCGCAGTGTGCCGGACTAATCTGAAATCTAATCACATAATACACACACACAGCAATCATTTTAATTTGAACATCATATTGATTGGGACATTTTGTAGCTCCGGCAAATTCCATGCTGTGCTCTAGATAATATCTGATTTTCTGCAGGGGAAAAGTCTTGTGTTTGAAGCATGTAGACAGAAAGCTGCATTAATCCACCATCTAGAATATTTGCCAATATTTGAGACAAATTTCAAGGAGACTGTGCATGTGGGTGACTGAGATTTTAGGGACCAAGTGAAACAACGTCTTCCAGCAGTGATCTGGGTTTCTGGTTTTATGTAGTGAATAATAAACAGTACAACAATGTGGTAATAATGTGGTAATAACCTCTATTATCGATACAGTGGGAAGCATTATTTGATCCCCTGCAGATTTTGGAAGTGTGCCCACTTACAACGAAATGAAGGGTCTATCATTTTTTATCATATGTGTATTTTAAATCAGCCCTCAAAGATTCCACTCACCTGCTCGCATTTTTCGAGTAGAATTTGAGGGCTGGCGAGGGTGGGCTGCCTAGGAGCGGGGGGGGGGGGCACCACTGGCGGGCGGAGTTGTATGGTAGCCGTTTGTTTGCAGAGGGGAAGAGAGAGGAGAGCAGGCGGCCAGAAGATCAGAGCACCAAGGAACATCACAGCTTCCATTTCAATTGCTGTGTGTTCCCTGCAGTTGCTGTCACATACAGCCCCTCCCCCTTGTCCAGGGACTTTGATAGACAGATCACCCATCCAATCCCAGGACATGTGGCGTATATAAAAGTTCTCCAGCCAGGAGGCAGGGCTGTATGTGACGGCGAGTGGCAGGAACATACAGCAATTTAAATGAAAGCTGTGATGTTCCTTGGCGCTCTGATCATCCGGCCGGCAATTCCTCTCCTCTCTTTCCCTGCACAGGTAGGCTGCATTGTTAGGCACAGGCTGCATTAATGGACACAGGCTGCATTGCTGGTCACAGGCTGCATTGCTGGTCACAGTCTAGATTGGTGGACACGGGCAGGCTGCATTGATGGACACGGGCAGGCTGCATTGATGGACACAGGGCAGGCTGCATTGATGGACACGGGCTGGCTGCATTGATGGACAGGGGCTGGCTGCATTGATGGACACGGGCAGGATGCATTGATGGACATGGGCAGGATGCATTGATGGACACGGGCAGGATGCATTGATGAACATGCGCTGTGAGTGGCCGGAAGCCAAGATGACATCCCTACCACGCATGCATGCGGGAGTCTTCTTTCCAGCAAGGTCCGGCAGCATCAGCCGGACCTTTAGAGCGCACGCGCCACTGACGTCAGCAGCTGCATGCAAGGTGAATATTTCCTAAACTGTACAGGTTTAGGAGATATTCATTTTACCTACAGGTAATCCTTATTAAAGTGAGGGAATCCCTGGTTGTCACCAGGATCACCGAATCTAGTTTCCCCATTGGAAGACTTCCCCTCTATTCATGTTCTGGTGAGGACACAAAATTGGGGATTTTCTTTTACTTTTAGTGATGATAAATGATAAATGGGACAAATAGAGAGGGCGAATCTTCCTAACAGGGACACAGACAGCAATGAAAACCTGACAGTTGTTCTAATAACTCTTCACTCTACCCAAAACATAAAGAAAAGTTTTGTCTATAGTTATACTTTAACTTCTTCCCGACCAGCTGCTGTCATTATACTGTGGCAGGTCAGCTCTCCTGCGCAAACCGCCATAGGTGTAGGACGGTCTGTGCAGGGAGGCTAGTGGTGCGTGCCGTGGGAGCGTGCCCGCAGGTACCGCGGACTCGATGTCTACGAGTGACCCGCAATCTCTGTGTACAGAGGTAGAACGGGGAACTAAACAAGGCAATTCCCCATTCTGCCTAGGGACATGTCAGACATCTTCTGTTCCCAGTCATCGGGAACTGCGATCTCGGTCATGTCCTAGGTAGCCCATCCCCCTACAGTTAGAACACACCCAGGGAACACAGTTAACCCCTTGATCTCCACCTAGTTTTAACCCCTTCCCTGCCAGTGACATTTATACAGTTTTCAGTTGCTATTTTTAGCTCTGATCACTGTATACATGTCACTGGTCCCAAAAAAGTGCCAAAAGTGTCCGATCTGTCCGCCGCAATGTCGCAGTCCCACTAAAGTGAAAAAGAATAATAAAAATGCCATAAATCTATTCCCTATTTTGTAGACGCTATAACTTTTGCGCAAACCAATCAATATACTCTTATTGCGATTTTTTTTACCAAAAATATGTAGAAGAATAAATATTGGCCTAAAAGGATGAAGAAATTTGTTTCTTGAAAACTATTTTGGGGATATATATTATAGCAAAAAATAAAAAAAACAGAGGTGATCAAATACCACCAAAAAGAAAGCTCTATTTGTGGGGAAAAAAAGGACATAAATTTTGTTTGGGTACAACGTCGTACGCAATTGTCAGTTAAAGTAACGCAGTGCCATAACACAAAAAAAAGGGGGCCTGGTCATTAAGGGGGCAAATCCTTCTGGGGCTGAAGTGGTTAAGCAGGCATCATTGACTGGCATCTAGTAGCAATAAGGTGCTGTGCTGGTAATATTAGATGCAAGGATTACCCGGATCATATGCAGGCAGGACATCAGGGACCTTCCTGGTTTCACTGTGTCCAAGATGGCTGCCCAAAGCTCAGAAGAGCTATTTGTCCAACCATTTACAGGCTTCCCCAAAATGGCACCCTGCAGTTTATGACAGAGGACACACTGCATGGCACATGCCTAGTTCCCAACTTTACTGAGCAAAAGGGAGCAACTTTCCTGGCAAAACAATTCCAATTAGGAAATTAGACAGGTGGAGGCATCTAGTGGTAAAAAGTTAGAACTACATGCCTAACACACTGCAGCTGAACAAGAAAACGTGTACAGTATGTTGCTATCTATATCTCCACAGTGCTGCATAATAATAACAAAAAAAGGTAAAAATAATGCCACAAAAGCTTTATTAGAATAAAAAAATAAATCATACCCCCACTTCCTGGATGCATCAGTAATGTCAGTGCACTTCACCATAACCTTGAGATTGCAGCATCACATGCCCTCCAAATCTAAAGCACCTTGGAGACAGTGGTGTGCTTTCAAATATAGCTAACCTATTCACTAAAATGTCATATACGGTAAGCTAAAACATATGATTGTAATTTTTTATTGTAATTTTCAATATTCTTAAATATGCAACTTTCATCAAAATATTACCTGGTGATCCTGCCATGAAAAAGTCCTTGTTCAAAAAATTCCTGTTAAGGGCGACGGTGTTCTATCATGCCTCTTAGTTGTGTTAAGAAAAATTAAAAGGTCAGGTGTCACCCACAGATCACCTCCATCCCATTAATATACAGAAAAACAAGGAGATCTCCCAGGGGACTTTAGATGTGGTGAGTATGGCAAGCCAATAAACATACCAAGAATAAATTCAAACTCATTTTTATTACAAACTGTCATACATAGTGAACAGTAAAAGCCAAGCCGATGTAGTATAGCATACAATATGCGAAGTGACATTCCACATACAGTTATAAAATGAATGCAAATACAGGCATCAATAATACCCTAATGCCTCGTACACAGGAAGGGACTTTCCCGCGGGATTGTCCGCTGGACTCGAGTCCGCCGGACAATCCCCCCGTGTGTGGGCGCCGGCGGACTTTTTGGCGCCACTTTTTGTTTTAAAATTATCCTCTGGACTTGGCAGGCCGGCGGAAAATCCCGCCGTTAGTATGCTAGTCCGCCGGACTTTTGGAAATGAACAGACTTGCCGATCATCGGAAAGTCAGTTCATTTAGCACGTGACTTTAGGTAGACGGAGCTAGCGAAGGCAGTGAATGCCGCCGCGCTAGCCCCGTCACCTGGCATGGATTTAAAGGGAATCCCCACGCCGAAAAAACGGCGTGGTGGTCCCCCCCAAATCAGTCTCAGACCCTTATACGAGCATGCAGCCCGGCAGGCCAGGGAAGAGGTGGGGACGAGCGAGCGCCCCCCCCCCCCCTCCTGAGCCATACCAGGCCACGTGCCCTCAACATGGGGGGTGCCCTGGGGAAAGGGGGGCTGTGCGGCCCCCCCACCCCAAAGCACCTTGTCCCCATGTTGATGAGGACAAGGGCCTCTTCCCGACAACCCTGGCCGTTGGTTGTCAGGGTCTGCGGGCAGGGGCTTATCAGAATCCGGGAGCCCCCTTTAATAAGGGGGCCCCCAGATCCCGGCCCCCCACCCTATGTGAATGAGTATGGGGTACGATGTACCCCTACCCATTCACCTAAGGTGTAAAGTGTAAAGAAAAAAAAACACACAATTTTTAAAAAATATTTTATTGCACTGTCTTCTTCCGTCTTGGGGGGTCTTCTCGCCGGACTCCTCCGCTATTTACCTAGCTCTTTTACCGAGCAGAGGAGGACGGCTACCTTCTTCGTCGTCGACGCCGTCGTCTAGGGGTCTCGATCCGCCTTCAGGGGTCACAGTCCCGGAGGATGCTGGGACTGTGACATCACAGGGGGGGGGGCGGGGTCACCATGTGACATGAGCATGTGACCCTGTCCCCTTGTCCCTATATAAGTCCCAGCACATCGCGGCTCTGGCATTCCGGCCAGAGAGAGAGACGGGTCAACATCGGAAGAGGAAGAAGAAGACAGCGGCAAGAACAGAAGAGACCGCGGAAGACCCCCGAAGGAGGATCGAGACCCCCAGACGACGGCGTCGCCGACGAAGAAGGTAGCCAGCCTCCTCTGCTCGGTAAAAGAGCTAGGTAAATAGCGGAGGAGCCCGGCGAGAAGACCCCCCAAGACGGAAGAAGACCCCCGGAGCAGTGCAATAAAATATTTTTTAAAAATTGTGTGTTTTTTTTCTTTACACTTTACACCTTAGGTGAATGGGTAGGGGTACATCGTACCCCATACAAATTCACATAGGGTGGGCGGCCGGGATCTGGGGGCCCCCTTATTAAAGGGGGCTCCCGGATTCCAATAAGCCCCCGCCCGCAGACCCCGACAACCAACGGCCAGGGTTGTCGGGAAGAGGCTCTTGTCCTCATCAACATGGGGACAAGATGCTTTGGGGTGGGGGGCCGCACGGCCCCCCTTTCCCCAGGGCACCCCCCATGTTGAGGGCATGCGGCCTGGTATGGCTCAGGAGGGGGGGACGCTCGCTCGTCCCCACCCCTTTCCTGGCCTGCCGGGCTGCGTGCTCGGATAAGGGTCTAAGATGGATTTGGGGGGGACCCCCCACGCCATTTTTTCGGCGTGGGGGATTCCCTTTAAATCCATGCCAGGTGACAGGCTAGCGCGGCGGCATTCACTGCCTTCGCTAGCCCCGTCTACCTGCAGTTACGTTCTAAATGAACGGACTGCTCCGCTCATTTTCAAAAGTCCTGCGGACTTTTTTCCGCGGATTGTCCGCCGGAGAAGTCCGGGCGTGTGTGGGCAAGTCACACGCTCGGAAGTCTGGGCGTGTGTGGGCAAGTCACACGCTCGGAAAGTCTGGCGGTTTGTCCGCCGGACCTAGTCCGGCGGACAAAGTCTGAACGTGTGTACGCGGCATAAGCATTTTGGGAGACAGAGTTTGCTTCTTCAGGGGTGGATGCATGTATGATATATCTGGAATGAAATTAAAAATGTACAATGGTGGTATTGTGGTAAATGTTCGGATTCCCAAACAGCAACAACCATCCAGCTCGGGAGCTAAAAAGGCGGAGCAAATGGTAACCCCAACAGGGGACAGCCGGGGGAGAGAAGTGGCATGGGTGAAGATGTGTGTCCCTAAGAGTCTTTGCATGTCCATGGAAGATGTGAACTAAAATGTATATGTATATGTATATATGTCAAAAAAAGACATTGCAATAGCAAAATAAGCTTAGTGCAGTATATAAGATATACATGTAAATATAAATATAAATACACCAGCATAATTAGGTGCTGGTGAAGACTTGGAGACTAAGGGATATTGAAAAATGAACAATATGAAGAAATTATATGAATGATAAAAAGTGAAGTGAAATAAATCATCTGGAAATGAATATATGAGGACAAGTGAAAGAATCTATACAAAAGTATGCATTGCGATGTGGCAATTTAAATATTTACCTGAATGATGTGAAAACATAAGTGAATATGTGCTCCCCCTCAAGGAATACAACTGCTGAGTGTGAGTGCAAAAGTGTGAATGAAAGATCCCAGCCACGCCGAACCTCCAGCTTATACCCCCCAGAAGGGCTCAGATGCTCCGCCCCCAACTACATGTATGGGTGGTAAGGCACACGAGCGTGGTAAACACTCGCCGCCAATGGGGGTGCACTTAGGTACGTGGCTTGTTGACAATACTGCTGCTAATTGGAAGGAGGTAGCTTAGCGCTGTCAGTCTCAAAAGGAAGTGCTGTTATTGGTAGGATCTTCAGGTAAGGAACTTTGCAACAAATTCACAAAATATGCTTTACTTATGAAAACTGTATACAGTGAGGTATATTGACATTTAAAGGAGAAGTGTAGTCAAAGCTCCTTTTGTTTGTACTTCTCCTGTAGATCACAGGAGTGCAGATCGTTTTGCACTCCTGTGACCCGTATTCAGCAGAAGCAGCTGAAGTCCGCTGTCAGCTAACGTCACAGAGCCAGTCCAAGCTCGGGAAGGATTGTGACAATAAGGTCAGGATCCACCCACATGCCTGCACCGGCACGCGGCTAAGCCTCTCAGCAAGCCACTGAGAGCTTGAGCCGGCCACTCCTGCCCCCTCCACAGCCCAGCACTCCAGTGAGCGCAGGAGGGCAGAGCAGAGCCGGTGAGTGACAGTCAGCAGCTCTCTGCTCAGGGAGCTGTGAGACCCAAGTGATCGGCAGTGTTTGATCGCTCAGTTCTCAGTGTTAGAGCTGGCGGGGGGACAGATGCAGCACGAGACCAATGCTATATCTAGTCCATCTGCCCTCCACCTACTAGACAGGTTGATTTGGTTGTCCGTAGATTGGTTGGTAAGTTTGGCTTGGAATTTATCCTTGGCATTGTTTATATCTATTTGCCCTCCAATGCTGCTTACTGTAATGGCCAGTCATGGGTGGAAGTAGTGAACCCCTTTTTTGCAACAATGTTATATTGGTCAGGCAACGCACACCTTTGAAGCCATTTTGCAATTTGCTGGGTGCTCAGTGTGCCCCTGTACCTTTAAGAAGGGGTGGGCTCCCTTCAGTCCATTTGTCCTGTTTTTTATGCATACTGTTAGACAGGTTGATTCGGCTGTCCGTGGGCTGGTCAGTAAGTAGGCTTGGGATTTTTCCTTGGCCTTGTTTATATCCATCTAGGTAAGTATGATTTAAGAAAAACGGATTCCCATACATCTCTTTTAAAATAATTTTGTTTTAAGCCGCGTACACACAATCTGACTTTCCAACAGCAAAGGTCCGACGGAACGAATCTGCCGGACAATTCGATCATGTGTGGGCTTCATTGGACCTTTGCTGTCCAAACATCAGACAGACTTTTAAAATAGAACATGTTTCAAATTTTTCCCGCCTGAACTCCGCTGGACCCAGTTCCTATTTAGAAATCCGCTCGTCTGTATGCTAGTCCGACGGACGAAAACCGATGCTAGGGCAGCTATTGGCTACTGGCTATGAACTTCCTTATTCTAGTCCGGTCGTACATCATCACATTCGATTCCGTCAGACTTTGGTGTGATTGTGTGTGTCCGAGTCCTTTGGTTCGGAAAATCTGTTGGAAGTCTGCCGAAAGTCCGTCGAAAAAACTGTCGGAACTTTGCTGTCGGAGAGTCCGGTCGTGTGTACGCGGCATTACATGGACTTTAATAAGAACTACCAGTAAGGTCTGCTTTATGTGCAGGTCTACAGGCAACCAAACAAGGACTTAGAATTAATATTTATGCTTCCTGAACTATAAAGAGTCTTCTGACCCCTCTCAACATCCCCTTTATCTTACAGTTCTATGCTTAAATTGAACCACAAAATGTCCAGAGGTGGGCAGAAGAGGTAAACAAATCCAAAATCCATTGGTGATTTTTCATCAACAAAATAGACAACATTCAGAAAATAATTCAACAAAAAAAAACAACAACCAGCTCTACTCAACTCAACCCAGGTAAGGAATTTTACATCCACAGCGCACAAGCACCACATTTTTCACTTACCCCGATCACAACGGATGAAACCAAAAATGTCATCAAGAGCCTCCGAGACAGCACCTCGCCAAACGACATCATCCCCACAAAACTCTTGAAAGAATGCTCCGACATTCTGGCCCCCGCTATCACACACCTAGTAAATCAGTCGTTCAAAGAAGGATTGGTTCCGAATTCCCTCAAGCAAGGCATCATCAAACCATTACTAAAGAAACCCAACCTCGACCCCAAGGATCCGAACAATCGCAGACCGGTAACAAGCCTGAACACCATTTCCAAGATCATGGAGAAAGCAGTAGTACAACAGCTTCAACTTCATCTGGACACACACAAGCTCCTAGACCCACTACAATCGGGCTTCCGCCCAGGCCATGGCACAGAAACGGCACTTCTGAAAATATGGGATGACGCCCTAGAAGCAGCGGATGAGGGAGAATCGTGTCTTCTGGTATTGTTGGATCTCAGTGCGGCGTTCGACACAGTGGACCACAACATGCTTCTCAGCCGCCTCAAGGAAGTGGCAGGAGTTACAGATGGAGATCTGCCATGGTTCGCTTCCTTCTTAGGAAACCGGTCACAAACAGTGAAACTAGGAGCCTTCACTTCGGAAACTCGGGCAATCACTTATGGAGTCCCTCAAGGATCACCATTGTCACCAGTACTGTTCAACATTTACATCCGACCACTCTTCAAAATTATTAGCAAATTGGATCTGTGCTTCCACTCATACGCGGACGACACTCAACTGTACTTCCGGATCACCGGACAAAAAGACCAATACCAGGAACTAGGAAAATGTCTCACATTGATAGATGACTGGATGACCACTAGCTCCCTCAAACTAAATGGATCAAAAACAGAATTACTGCTCCTCGACGCAAACTCAAGGAAAAAGACGAAGACCCCTTGGACACCACCAACCATCTTGGGACAGACCATCCTTCCAAGCAACAAAGCCAAAAGCCTCGAAGTAATCTTTGATTCAGAGATGACAATGGAGGCACAAATAGGATCCGTAATCAGCGGATCCCACCATCTCCTTCGCATGCTACGCAGACTCATCCCCTTCATCCCGGAAAAGGAAAAAGCGGTAGTAGTAGGAACGATCATCAATTCACGGCTCGACTACGCAAACTCACTCTACATAGGATTACCGGATTACCAGATTGCGCGCCTTCAAATTGTCCAAAACACAGCAGCAAGAAAAGTCACCGGAAAGAAACCCTGGGAATCGATCTCCCCATCCCTAAGGATGCTCCATTGGCTCAAGGTAAAAGACAGGATCACATTCAAGACCCTCTGCCTCACCCACAAATGTACACAAGGAAATGCGCCTCAATACCTTTGTGAGAAAATAGAAAAATACATACCAAATCGCAGACTTCGATCAACAAACCAAAATCGCCTTCTCATCCCCAAAGCCCGCTACAAATCGAAGGGAGAACGAAGATTCGCAGTACAGGGACCCCGGCTATGGAATGCTCTACCAAACAACATCCGCATGGAAGAAAACCATCAGGCCTTCAGGAAAAAACTCAAGACCCACCTCTTCTAATACATGGCATCACAACTAGAGCAGACAAGCGCCTCGAGGCGATTCAGTTCGCAGTTGCAGCGCTATACAAATCATTCATTCATTCATTCAAAAAAAAAAATATCAAAATCTGTGCTGCCCACATAACCCGCTATCCTAGGCAATGGCAATGAGTGCTTTTTGGTAAATACAGTCATGGACAAGTAGGAGGTGGATGAAGACTGCAGGCTGATAATGATATTTATTGCAGATACTTCATGTCTTCAGGCTCAGCCTCAGAGGTGTTAAAGAAAAATAGCACTTTTTTTTCTAAGCTATTCCACGATATAATTCTTTCAGTGCCGCAATCCTGAAATGTTTGGAAAGTTTTGCAAGATAAATATGTTGACAATTTCAGAGGTGATTACAAGACTTAATAATTACCTAATTATATATTCATTGTAATGATAAATATTGCAAGTCATTCTAAATTAAATTCAAAGTAGGTTTCATCTTTCCGTTATATATTCCCTTTTTAATGTCTGTTACACAAAGGTGTGACAAGTTAGGAAAAATTAAAGCCTGGTGAAAAATTTAATGATTGTTAGAATTCATATTTCTATACACATTAAAATTATTAATTCAATGACAGCTGAATTATGCCTAGTCTATTTTAACAAAGCTGAAAATAAATGAACAGATATCAGTTATGCGATAGCTACCAATTGACTTCACTGGGTGCTTATGAATTGCTATTTTAGATTTCTTCAATAAATGTAGCTCTTCCTATCTGAACAAGAGTAATAATTGGACACACAGATAGAAACAGGTATGTTGGGTTCAGGATATATTAGGAGGATGTTGCGGAACTAGTGTAAGTGCGATCAAACCAATAAGAGGCATGGAGAAGCTCAGCTATAAGGAACAATTAGCTGAACTGAATGTATTTTCTCTTGAGAAGAGGAGATTAAGATATGATCAACAGATACAAATACATAAGTGGTTCATGTAGTGAACTTGGTGTAGACCTATTCCGGGTTTGCGGCGCACACGTGCACGGATTGGACACAGAGGGAGCCAATCAGCAGGTCCGGCAGACCCGATGTCTGCCGTAACCTGACAATCGTTCCTGACAGAGGCAGAACGGTGGTCTGAGTATGTAAACAAGGCAGATCGCCATTCTGTGACAAGGGAAAACAGAGATCCTGTGTTTCTGCTAAGCAAGAATCACGAATCTCTGTCTTCCCACAGTTAAAGCACCCCCACACAGTTAGCAAGCACTCCCAGTGAACACATTCAATCCTCTGACCGCCCTTGATGTTAACCCCTGGCCTACAGTGACAGTGCATATTTTTTAGCACTGATCACTGTAATGGTGTCATCAGTCCCCAAAAAGTAGCACTTGGTATCCGATTTGTCCACTGCGATGTCGCAGTCCCACTATAAGTTGCATTACTAGTAAAAAAATGAATGAAAAGTCCATAAAAATATCCCATAGATTGTAGACGCTATAACTTTTGCGCAAACCAATCAATATACGCTTATTGGGATTTTTTTTTACAAAAACATGTAGCAGAATACATATTTACCTAAACTGATGAAGAAATTCGATTTTTTTTTAAGTAGTGGGTATGTTTTCTAGCAGAAAGTAAAAAAAAATATATATATATATATATATATATACACCGTATTTATCGGCGTATAACAGAAAAGACAGAGCCGACTGTTCGGCTCCGCTCGTAGTCCCGCCTCCCTGCGCTCGCTCCCGAAACAGCAGGGAGGCGGGACCACGAGCGGAGCCGAACAGTCGGCTCTGTCTTTTCTGGTGGCGCTTCGGTCTTTTCAGGCGGAGCTTCGGTCTTTTTTTGGCGGCGCTTCGGTCTTTTTCGGCGGCGCACTCGCGGTCTGTCTCGACGGCGGGAAATTTAAAACGTGGGCAAGGCTGCAAATGACGCTGGCAAGCTGCAAATTACACTGGGCAAGCTGCAAATGACACTGGGCAAGCTGCAAATGACACTGGGCAAGGCTGCAAATGACGCTGTGCAGTCTACAAATGACGCTGGGCAAGCTGCAAATGATGCTTAAATGTAAGTTTTTTTTTACCCTAAACTTCTCTCCTAAAACTTTTTTTCCTTAAAATGCCTTCCTAAACTTGGGGTGCATGTTATATGCTGATAAATACGGTATATATATATATATATATATATATATATATATATATATATATATATATATATATATATATATATATATATTTTTTTTTTTTTTTTTTTAATTGTCGATTTTTTTTGTTTATAGCACAAAAAACGAGTTCTATTTGTGGGAAAAAAAGGACATCAATTTTATTTGGGTACAGTGTCGCATGAGCAATTGTCAGGTAAAGTAACGCAGTGCCGTATCGTATAAAATGTCCTGGTCATGAACGGGGTAAACCTTCTGGAGCTGAAGTGGTTAAGAGGCCATTCCAAAGGACAAGGGGGCACTCTCTACATCTTAAGCAAAAAAGGTTTAACCTCCTAATAGGGAAAGTCTTCTTCTTAGCAATAGCTGTGAAAATGTGGAATAGACAACCTGGCCAGCATAGTTGATGTGTTAAAAAATACAAAATGTTGGATACTTTTATTAAAATGCACAAAATAACTGTATATTTAGCAAAAACTCCAGGTTTCATGTGACTTAAAATAGTTTGTGTAGTGCTTACCCTCAAAGAAACCAAAATCAATAACAAAAGTAAAGTGGAGTGGGACTTTGTATGTACCCCTTGTAACCTGGGGGACAGGTAGCAGGTATAAAGCTCCTTGGGATGAGCTGTTTATTTAGGCACAGATACCAAATCCACTTGAGGTAGTGAAAACAGTGCTGGGTTTATTTGTTTTAAATACACGTCCATACACAGGTGCTGCACAGTCTTCCAGAAAACATATTAAAACAGAAATAACAAAACAAAAGTCCTAGCCGTGTCTCGGCTCTAACTACACCATACACTGGCCCTCACTACCAGGCTGAGCAAGCCTACCGCTTTAGTAGGTTTTTAAAGCGCTTTACCAACCTTTTGGCTCCTCACAAACCATCCATGTCTGTGTGTCCCAGGCAGAGAGCAAAGGCTGTTTGCTCAGGTGAGCTTAAATTAGCCTGGAGAGGAGGAC
Organism: Lithobates sylvaticus; assembly: GCA_028564925.1. Classification (NCBI taxonomy): domain Eukaryota; kingdom Metazoa; phylum Chordata; class Amphibia; order Anura; family Ranidae; genus Lithobates; species Lithobates sylvaticus. The sequence continues at coordinate 132,735,116 of CM053038.1, forward strand.
TAAGATCCGAACTGGATCATGTATCAGAGACCTCAGAATGTGTATGAGAGGAGCCTGGGAGATGTATAAACCCCGAACAAGACTTCTCCTGGCTCTCTCTGGAACGCTCTGCTACACCCTGTAGTGTTTAAAAGAAGATATATACCACAGAATAAAAATAATTAGACTTTATTTACCATATATCAATGGTTAGATAAAAACATTCTCCAACTATAACAGTTTACTGTTATTCGGTCCAGAACGTGCTGATCCTGGCAGAAAGGATCAAAACAGATGGCCTACGCGTTTCGCGGACAAGCCCACAATTACAAAACGGACTCTTTAAGGTTTCAAGTACTTGCCAGAATTCACCCCCTGGTTAATTCCTTATTGGATGGCCACATTGGCTGATATAATCCTCAAATGTACACATCGTTATGAACTTTTGTGATATTCAGGCTATGTATTTTTGTAAGGTGTCTACATGTATTGTAAATGTCTGTCAGTGTGTCAAGCCAGGAACATATGAACCAAAGGTAATTTATGTGCACATATACCAGTATAAGTCTTCAGTTATTGAGGTGTCATTTTCCACACGCAGGATCTCTTGCACCCATTACCATCTTGGAATCCCACAGAAGGCAAAACCTGGGCGTTTGTTTACATCCTGTATTGATCCCGTTCTGAGGCGACTTCCTGATCGCCTCATTTCCGGTTTCTCACTTCCGCCCATTGGAACGCACAGTGCCGATGATGCACTTCCGATGTGCGTCACTTCCAGCACTCGGCCAGCTCCGACCCTCCCCTTCCTTGCAGGTGCGGCGCCGTGATAGATATCAGCTGGGGACACACCTGTCGCCACCTACACCACCCTGGTATCATGAACAGAGTACTCACCGAGGCTAAGATGCCGAGATCGGTTGCCCTTGCGACTCAGCGCCCACTACCCCTGAAGGTGGTACAGGGAGCAGTTGGCACCGAGAGGCACAAGCCACCTGCAGGATAGTGACTTGAAGTTGGCCCAGGTGCAGCAGCGTGGAGGTAGACAGGAGCTGGAAAACCGGCCGAGGATCCAACACAGGCAGAGTAGCAGGATGCAGGCTGAGGGTCAAACACAAGAGATTAGTCGGGTACAGGCTGGGGGTCAAACACTGGTAGGCAAGTCCAAGGCAGGGTAGCAAGGCGTTTAGAGCAGAGGAGGTCCAAAAGCAGGCAGAGGGTCAAGTACTGGCGGCAGGAGACAAGTCTGAGATACAGGCCGAGGGTCTAGCACAGGAGACAGCAGCAGTCCAGAAGAGCAAGCAGAGGTCAAGGGTCAGGAGAGGGCAGCAAGGTCAAAACAATCCTGGTCAATAACAGGTGGTCAATCCAAGGCAAACAGGAACAGGCACTGAATGAAGGGAAGCTGACAGACGAACCAGCGTCTGTTTGGGCACAGAGGCCTCTCTTTTATAGGCCAGCCGGGGTCACATGGGGCGTGCGCTAGTGCGCATGCGCGCGCGCCGCAAGTGTGCATGCGCCGCCGCAATGTTTCCCCATATCCAACTGTGCGCCGGGGAGCCGGACCCTGCGCACAAGGGCGCGCAGCGGACGAGGTCCCTGATACCTGGGAACACCTGCAAACCTGGAAGATGGACTCGGCGGAGGTGCATGCCATGGCTGTGATGTGCACCCCATCTGGCATGTCAGTGGACAGATGAGCCCTCCCCCGTCCCTGCGGATCCTACAGAACCTATTTGGATCTGCGGTCCGGGCGACACAGGCAGCCTCAGGGATCCCTCTTCCTCGAGCAATCACAGTGGACTCCTCCATATATATATATATATATATATATCATGGTCTGTATAGGCCTCCATTCAGCGGTCCAATTTTTTGTGGAAACACTGAAGGGAGACACAGAAACATAGAGAAGCAGGTAAGAACGCTTCATATGGGTATAAACCTCTATGAGGCTATCACCTGCTAATTTTTTATTTTCTCGATCTAATGGACATTCCCCCTTTCCCCTTCACCTTCCCCTCCACATATTTTTTCCTATTAGGTCCTTTTGTGGCTTTTTCCTATAACATCACCCTTGGCGACTGGGATTGAATCCAAAGGGTGGTTTGGCTTACATTTCCAGTCATCTAATCCATCCTCTACCAAGAGACTATTATATATATATATATATATATATATATATATATATATATATATATATATATATATTGCGCCCACCACCTTTAGGTGGGTGCTAGTAAGTATATGTTAGGAGAAATTGCCAGTGCCTTACTGTTTCTTGTTTAGGCCTGGTTGTTTGATTTGGGTTTGGGGAGGAGCAGTAGAATAGAGGGGGGTGTGACCACCTGTACTTCACCCTGGAAGACCTTTCTTGCTTCTCCGGGGTAATGTTCTGGAAAGGAGGCAGGGCAGGGACTGAAGAGCAGGCAGTGTATATGGTCCTGGCCCAATAATTGATTTGTATGGGCAGGGGCGGGACATACATAAATACTGAGGTCACATGCTTCCTGGGGGAGATGGGAAGAGACTAGGTCCAGAGAAACTTTACAATGTGTCCTCAAGGAGCAGGCTCAAAGGCCTGTGGTTTCAGAGACCCCAGTGCTGGAGAGCAGGAATCTAACCGGAAGGCCTGAGGGTTCAGAGACCTCAGCACCAGATGGTTCAAACCCACAAGCTGCACAAGAAATCCTGGGAAAAGGAACCAGGCATCCCGGCTGGGATGGACCATTGAACAAGAAGCGGGAAGTAGCTGCAAAGCAGATAGAGTAGACCGGGGTTGACCTGGACTTTCCTGAACTGACCTGGGGAGGATCGCAGGAGGCGAGAAAGGCAGGTGAGGCCTGGGTCTTTCAGCTTTCCAATTGACCAAGATGTCTTTCAGAGGGGCATCGGCCAGTTCATTAAGGGAAAGGGACTTAACTACTCAAGGGATACAACAAGAAGAAGAGGCAGCTTATACTTTCTTACACTACTGATGACATTATGGACTGCAGCAAGAAAATAAATGTTCAATGTTCAACTGTTGAATGTGTCTGTTGTGACTCGTGTGGGGTGGAAGAGCGGGGGTTAAACCAGCAGTACTGTAATGAACTACACCAGCACATCCCAAGGGAGTAGTGCGCTACACATATATATATATATATATATATATATATATATATATATATATATATATACACACACACATACACAGTATCTCACAAAAGTACACCCCACACATTTTTGTAAATATTTTATTATATCTTTTCATGTGACAACACTGAATAAATGCCACTTTTCTACAATGTAAAGTAGTGAGTGTACAGCTTGTATAACAGTGTAAATTTGCTGTCCCCTCAAAATAACTCAACACACACACACAGCCATTAATGTCGAAACTGCTTGCAACAAAAGTGAGTACACCCCTAAGTGAAAATGTCCAAATTGGGCCCAATTAGCCATTTTCCCTTCCCGATGTCATGTAACTTGTTAGTGTTCAAGGTCTCAGGTGTGAATGGGGAGCAGGTGTGTTAAATGTGGTGTTATCGCTCTCACTCTCTCATACTGGTCACTGGAATTCAACATGGTACCTCATGGCAAAAAACTCTCTGAGGATCTGAAAAAAAGAATTGTTGCTCTACATAAAGATGGCCTAGGCTATAAGAAGATTGTCAATATCCTGAAACTGAGCTGTAGTACAGTGGTCAAGACCATACAGCTGTTTAACAGGACAGGTTCCACTCAGAACAGGCCTCACCATGGTCAAACAAAGAAATTGAGTGCACATGCTCAGCGTCATATCCAGAGGTTGTCTTTGGAAAATAGATGTATGAGTGCTGCCAGCATTGCTGCAGAGGTTGAAGGGGTGGGGGGGGGGGGGGTCAGCCTATCAGTGCTCAGGCCATACGCCGCACACTGCATCAAAATGGTCTGCATGGCTGTCGTCCCAGAAGGAAGCCTCTTCTAAAGATGATGCACAAGAAAGCCCACAAACAGTTTTCTGAAGACAAGCAGACTAAGGACATGAAATACTGGAACCATGTACTGTGATCTGTTGAGACCAAGATAACCTTATTTGGTTCAGAGCGCTTTGAACCTGTGGGGCGGAAACCAGGTGAGGAGTACAAAGACAAGTGTGTCTTGCCTACAATCAAGCATGGTGGTGGGAGGGTCATGGTCTGGGTGCTGCGGACACTAGAGAGCTCCAGTTCATTGAGGGAACCATGAATGCCAACATGTACTGTGACATACTGAAGCAGAGCATGATCCCATCCCTCCGGAGGCTGGGCCCGCATGGCATTATTCCAACATGATAATGACCCAAAACACACCTTCAAGACGACCACTGCCTTGCTAAAGAAGCTGAGGGTATAGGTGATGGACTGTCCAAGCATGTCTCCAGACCTAAACCCTATTGAGCATCTGTGGGGTATCCTAAAATGGAAGGTGGAGGAGCGCAAGGTCTCTAACATCCACCAGCTCCGTGATGTTGTCATGGAGGAGTGGAAGAGGACTCCAGTGGCAACCTGTGAAGCTCTGGTGAACTCCATGCCCAAGAGGGTTAAGGCAGTGCTGGAGAATAATAGTGGCCACACAAAATATTGACACTTTGGGTAGAGCTGCACAATTAATCGTTAAAAGATCGCAATCTCGATTCACCCTCTTTGACGATCTGTATTGCAGTGTTTCCCGATTATTTTATGTAACAAGTATAGAGAGTTCTCTGCTCACTCTGGCAGTCTGCCAAACCGGGCAGTCTGCCAAGTTTTTAACAACATTGTAACTCTTCTGTCTTAGATCAAAGGGATACAACTTCTGTGTGAATATGCAGGAAGTTTAACCACTTAAAGTCTAAACCTTTTTCTGACACTTGTTTCTTACAGTTAGGCCCCTTTCACACTGGGGCGTTTTTCAGGCGGTATAGCGCCTGTACAGAGCCTGAAAAAATCCGGCCCCATTCACTCCAGTGTGAAAGCCAGCGGGCTTTCACACTGGAGCGGTGCGCTAGCAGGACGGTCAAAAAAGTCCTGCTAGCAGCATCTTTGGAGCGGTGAAGGAGCGGTGTATTCACTGCTCCTATACCGCTCCTACCCATTGATTTCAATGGGACACCGCGGTAATACCGCGACAATACCGCCGCAAAGCGCCGATACGGCGGCGCTTTGTGGGGGAGGCGGCGCTTTGTGGGGGATTTTAACCCTATTTCGGCCGCTAGCGGGGGTTAAAAATCGCACCGCTAGCGGCCGAATACCGCGGCTAAAATGATGGTAAAACAGCGCTTTATTTAGCGCTGCTTTACCGTCATTTTAGCAGCGGCTTTACCGTCGCCGCCGCTCCCGCCCCAGTGTGAAAGGGGCCATAAAATCAGATTTTTTTGTTAGAAAATTACTTGGAACCCCCAAACTTTATATATATATATTTTTTAGCAGAGGCCCTAGGGAATAAAATGGCGATTGTTGCAATATTTCACACTGTATTTGCAAGGTGGTCTTTCAAACGCAATTTTTTTGGAAAAATACACTTCAATGAATAAAAAAAAAATGATGTTACGCTGTGAGAATCGTGATCTATCTTCTAAGAAAAAAAATTGCGATTCTCATTTTAGCCAGAATCGTGCAGCTCTAACTTTGGGCCCAATTTGGACATTTTCAGTTAAGGGTGTACTCACTTTTGTTGCCAGCGGTTTAGACAATAATGGCTGTGTGTTGAGTTATTTTGAGGGGACAGAAAATGTACACTGTTATGCGGCGTACACACTAGCGGACTTTCCCGCGGGATTCCCGCCAAAAGTCCGGCGGACAAAGTTTTAAGTTCAGACTTAAAATTGTCCGCCGGACTCGTGAGTCCGGCGGACAATCCCGCGGTCTGTATGCTAGTCAGCGGGACTTTTGGAAATGAACAGACTTGCCGACACAAGATCGGAAAGTCCGTTCATTTAGAACGTGACTTCAGGTAGACGGGGCTAGCGAAGGCAGTCAATGCCACCGCGCTAGCCCCGTCACCTGGCATGGATTTAAAAGGAATCCCTACGCCGAAAAAACAACGTGGGGGTCCCCCCCAAATCCATCTCAGACCCTTATCCGAGCACGCAGCCGGCCGGCCAGGAGAGGGGTGGGGACGAGCGAGCGCCCCCCCCCCCCTCCTGAGCCGTACCAGGCCGCGTGCCCTCAACATGGGGGTGCCCTGGGGAAAGGGGGGCCGTGCGCCCCCCCCCCACCCCAAAGCACCTTGTCCCCATGTTGATGAGGACAAGGGCCTCTTCCCGACAACCCTGGCCGTTGGTTGTCGGGGTCTGCGGGCAGGGGGCTTATCGGAATCCGGAAGCCCCCTTTAATAAGGGGCCCCCAGATCCCGGCCCCCCACCCTATGTGAATGAGTATGGGGTACGATGTACCCCTACCCATTCACCTAAGGTGTAAAAGTGTAAATAAAAAAACACAATTTTTAAAAAATATTTTATTGCACTGCTCCGGGGGTCTTCTTCCGTCTTGGGGGGTCTTCTAGCCGGACTCCTCCGCTCTCTTCTGCTCTTTTACCTAGCTCTTTTACCGAGCGGAGGAGCCCGGCTTTCTTCTTCGTCATCGCCGCCGTCGTCTGGGGTCTCGTTCCGCCTTTGGGGGTCTTCCGGGGTCTTCCGGATTCTCTTCTGTTCTTGTCGCCGTCTTCTTCTTCTCGTCGCTGTCTCTGGCCGGAATGGTAGAGACGCGCGGTGTTGTGACTTATATAGGGACAGGGGGGCGGGGTCACATGTTCATGTCACATGGTGACCACGCCCCCTATGATGTCACAGTCCCGGAGGATGCTGGGACTGTGACATCATAAGGGGCGGGGTCACCATGTGACATGAGCATGTGACCCCGCCCCCTTGTCCCTATATAAGTCACAACACAGCGCGTCTCTGCCATTCCGGCCAGAGACAGCGACGAGTCAACATCGGAAGAAGAAGAAGACGGCGACAGCGGCAAGAACAGAAGAGAACCCGGAAGACCCTGGAAAACCCCCGAAGGCGGAACGAGACCCCCAGGCGACGGCGGCGACGACGAAGAAGAAAGCCGGGCTCCTTCGCTCGGTAAAAGAGCTAGGTAAAAGAGCAGAAGAGAGCAGAGAAGTCCGGCGAGAAGCCCCCCCAAGACGGAAGAAGACCCCGGAAGAAGACGGAAGAAGACCTTAGGTGAATGGATAGGGGTACATCTTACCCCATACTCATTCACATAGGGTGGGGGGCCTGGATTTGGGGGCCCCCTTATTAAAGGGGGCTCCCGGATCCCAATAAGCCCCCCGCCCGCAGACCCCGACAACCAACGGCCAGGGTTGTCGGGAAGAGGCCCTTGTCCTCATCAACATGGGGACAAGGTGCTTTGGGGTGGCACCCCCCAGGGCACCCCCCATGTTGAGGGCACGCGGCCTGGTACGGCTCAGGAGGGGGGGGGGCGCTCGCTCGTCCCCACCCCTTTCCTGGTCGGCCGGGTTGCATGCTTGGATAAGGGTCTGAGATGGATTTGGGGGGGACCCCCACACCGTTTTTTCGGCGTGGGAATTCCCTTTAAATCCATGCCAGGTGACGGGGCTAGCGTGGCGGCATTCACTGCCTTCGCTAGCCCCGTCTACCTGCAGTTACGCTCTAAATGAACGGACTTTCCTCCGTGTGTGGGGAGCGTCTCCGTTCATTTCCAAAAGTCCCGCTGACTTTTTCCCGCGGATTGTCTGCCGGAAAGTCCGGGCGTGTGTGGGCAAGTCCACACGCTCGGAAAGTCTGGCGGATGTCCGCTGGAAAGTCCGGCGGTTTGTCCGGTGGACTAGGTCCGGCGGACAATCCCGCCGGAAAGTCCAAGCGTGTGTATGCTGCATTATACAAGCTGTACACTCACTACTTTACATTGTAGCAAAGTGTAATTTCTTCAGTGTTGTCACATGAAAAGATTTAATAAAAAGTGTACAAAAATGTGAGGGGTGTACTCACTTTTGTGAGATACTGTATATAGATACATATAAAGGGTAGGTAAGACTTTAACATCCACAAATTCCCTTCCATCTTTCCTACCCTTTATCTTGTATCATATTGTCATTACAAACATCAATATCATGATTACCATTGCATAGGAGTCTGCTCTGCCTTCTTGGTGAGGACGCAGAGGTCATCCCCTCGGCTCCTCAGGCTCCCTCTCCATTGGACTGATTGTATTATCGACATTATACAGGTGAAAGAACTACACATTAATTCAATATTGATTGATCCATCTGTTTCTTTTCTTCGCTCTTGACTATTTGACACACTGTCGGACATCAAACAAATAGAATGAAACTTTAATCTGTTAAGTTTTGTGCTATGCTATTCTGTAATGCCATCTGGGCATCTGTGAATGCTTTATAAATTATTTCAATCATATGCACTTACAATTGATTCAAGTATGTATGAATATTTATCTATAACCTTGTCAATATTTCATTTATAGGTTATTATAATGTAGCGGGGTTCTACCCCTTTTAGGCTTAGAGACTACATCTCCCAGGATTCCCCAGGCCCCAGGGCTGCTGACTTCCGCCCGGAGGCTGCTGGGGGAGATTATAAAAGGGAAGAGCGGAGACCGCCTCTTCCTCTTGGGACACTTCCTCTTTTGAGGCCTGACAGGACTGGCCTGCCTCTGCTGACAGAGCGTGTGACGCGGAGACTGCAGCCAGCAGAGACACCTGTGCGGACCGGAGCTGAAGGCCTGAAGCCTGGGCCTTGCAGCCGATGGAGTGAGACTCTCACCCCTCAGAATCCACAGCAGCGGAGCGGAGACTTCCCCTTACTGTCGGTCGGACGGAGCTGATGACCGGAGTGCAGGGCTGTGACTGAGGAGACCGGACGCCGCCATTGAAGAGACCAGAGCCACCATTAGAGGGACCGGATCGGAGGACGGTACCCCAAGGATTGGTGAGAGAGCCGGAAGGCTCGTCCTGCATTGACACACATGTTTTATGCCTACTGAACTGCCTAGGCGCAATTTACCTCAGAGCAGCAATGTTACTTTTTGTGGATTACAAATGACACCATTTAAAGCTACATGTGCACCACCTCTACAGATTTATTGCCGGTGAAGAACACTGTACTAGTACAAGGACTGAGCTCTATTACTAGGGATCAGGCCTGGTCCGTTAGGTAGGCGCAGATAGATTTATTGCACCTCAGGGGTGTATAGCAGACGGTCGCCACACTGGGCGCTCCGTTTCCCCATTGTTAGATTGATATACCTGTGTACATGTTAAAGTGCATTTTGCAGGGACCTGCCAAAGTATTGTAAGATATATGTTTAAATGCATGTTGCTATTCTTTTTCCTTACTGACAAAAGTAAAGCCAGTTATTCTTATCTCAGCAGTCTGCTTGTGAGTTCATACCAATTACACTTAGAGTATAAGCTAAGTTTTATGTGCATAGGGACGTACCCCTTTACTAACTGTGCCAGAGCGGGTAGAGCCAAATTGCCGGGGGTTGGTGGAGCTGTACTCAGGGACCCAAAACAAACCAGCGGCTCTCTTAACTGGGGGTAGCGCTACACGTGGGGGCTCGTAATCCGGGATCCTGAGTCAGCGGGAAAAGCCGCCAGAAGGTGCCGGCATGGACCCAATAGAAGTGGGACGGTGGTCCGCAACATGGGCCGCGGACCCAGCCGCAGCAGCAGTCATTGAACTGCCAGGGATGTGGCAGAGAGAGGCAGTGAAGCAGCTCATAATGTCATTATCCCCATGCCAGAAGTCATGGATAATGGACATGAGAAATGATGCTGGGTACACATACGCCTTAATAGAATGGAAGGAAGAGACTCCAGAGCAGTTCAGGAGCCAGAGCATACAGGCACCAAATGGTCAGGCCTACCAATTGCTGCATGCGCTGCCGCGGAAGGGAGAAGGTTCTCCTATGAAAGCCATTCTATCCCCAAAGAAGGAGGAGCAGAAGGGCGCGGAAAGTCCCGCACCCGCACACACTACTCTTAGTGCAGAACTGTGTGCTGTCCTAGGGGAGATTGTGACCCAGTGCAGAAGAGACCCCGGGGATTACCCAATGTCGGGATACAGGAAACTCCGGATGTTTTCAGGGAGGACACCTGTACCCTCGGGAGAAGAGGGATTTGAAGAGTGGTTAGATGGTGCCACGCAGGCCCTAGAAGAATGGGAGGTCTCAGAAGGCAGAAAGAAACAAAGGATTGTTGAGAGCCTAAAAGGACCTGCCTTAGAGGCCATACGCAATCTGAAGACAAGCAAAAAGGATTGCACTGCCCAGGACTACATAGACATCCTGGAAGGTGTGTTTGGTGGGACAGAAAAAGTCACAGAACTTACCTATCAACTGGAACACTGTTACCAGAAGACAGGGGAGAAGCTGTCAGAGTACATGGGACGCATAGACAAGATCCTGCATAGGATTATCCTGAAGAAGGGGATAGATCCAGGGAAGGTAGATGAAGCCCGTGCCCAGCAGGTGATGAGGGGAGCCCAACCCTTGGACCCTGTCGCACTAATTCTACGCACCCGGCAGGATGGGAAGAGCCTGGACTACCCTGACCTCATCCGAATGGTCAGAGAAGAAGAGGCCATGTTGGAAGAGAAGCGGGAGAAGCAGGTGATGGGGTCTACAAAGCCTCCAGTGGCCACGGTCAGGTCGGCCTTAACCCCTGAAAGAGACACAGAGGTAGATGCCCTGAAGTTGCAGATGTCCCAGATGATGGAGATACTGATGTCTCTAGTGGCGAAAGAGACGCCCAGTCCCAAGAAGGAAACAACCAGGAGGGAATTGTTTCCAGCTGTTTCAGCACCAGCATCCCCACCTGACTACGGTGAGATGATTTGCTTTAATTGTGGAGGAATTGGTCATATTGCAGCTGTATGTGCCAGTCCCAAGAAGAAGAAGGCAGAAAGCCGCCAGCCGGCGGGAAACGCCAAAGGGCCCCGGTGAAGGAGTCAACCGGGTGCCCATCACCTTCAGTGAGCTCCAAGAAGCACAACAGGAAGAGAAAGCGAGGAGAGCAAACCCCTCGGAAGGAACCCAGGGATCCTCAACCAAGGTGCACTCCGGAGAAAGGGGGCAAGACCCCTCCGAAGAGACACAGCACTCCTAAACGTGAACTCTTCAAAGTGAGAGATAACAATGTCCCTCAACGGGTTCACACTCCCACTAAGAGGGAGAAAATTAATGCATACCAGGCTCAAGAAAGGAGCAAGTGCAAATCAAGTGAGAAGGCAAAGAGTCCAAAGAAGAGGACAGCATCAACTCGGCCCTACCCAGAAGAGCTGGTTGGTCCATCTCCTACTGTACCCATCCAGGTGGAAGGAGTGTACACGAAGGCCCTCCTGGACACTGGAGCACAAGTGACCCTATTGTATAGGGACTTCTATGACAGATACCTGAGTCATCTGCCAATACAGAAGATAGAAGAGTTGGAGATAAGGGGATTGGGAACTCAGAGTTTCCCCTATGATGGATACCTATCCATACGGTTGACGTTTGACCCATCCGTGGCTGGGAAGTCTGAAGTGTTCGACACCTTAGCAGTGGTGTGTCCCCGCCCACGAGGAACCAGCAAGACGTCCCTGATTATAGGGACAAACACGGACCTAGTCAGAAGGCTTCTGACCCCCCTGGTGAAGAAAGAGAGTCTTTCAACTCCCAAGATCCATCCCATGCTGAAGGCAGCCTACCAGCGGTTGGTCCTAGAGCAGAAGACCCCAAGTGAGGGGATAGGAAGGGTATGGAGGCTTGGAAAAGAAGGAGCAGTGTTACAGCCTGGAGAGGTGACCTGCATGAGAGCCACGGTGAAACTTACTTGGGAGCAGCCTGGCCCCTTTGTAATGCTGGAACCCGACCCAATGGAGGGTCACTCAGGTCTGGAGGTGATACCAGAAGTAATTTCACTGAAGGACCTGAAGAAGGCAAGAGGAAGAGTCCCTGTCAGTGTGAGGAACCCCACGGAGCAGCCCGTGGAGATCCCTGCCAGGATGCTTCTGGGACAGGTGAGTCCTGCTGTCCCAGTTGGCTGGTCAGAAGTGAAGGGGACGGGTGAAAGTGAAGATGTTTGGAAGAAACTCTCCATGGAAAACCCAAACCTACCTGGAGCTTGGAAAGAGAGAGCCAAGGCCCAGCTGACCAGATGGGAGAAGATTTTCTCAAAAGATGAGTTTGATGTGGGGTGTGCGAGGAGTGCCACCCATCGAATCCGCATGCAAGAGGACAAGCCATTCAGAGAGAGAGTGAGGCGAGTCCCGCTAGCAGATCTGGAGGATCTGAGGGAGCAGCTTGCGGAATTGAAGAAGACGGGAGTGATTAGGGAGTCCAGAAGCCCCTACGCCTCCCCAATTGTGGTAGTCAGAAAGAAGAATGGGTCATTGAGACTGTGCATTGACTACAGAACTCTCAACAGGAGGACCATTCCTGACCAGTACACCACGCCAAGGATAGAAGATGCCTTACAGAGTTTATCTGGAGCTAAGTGGTTCAGTGTGATGGACCTCAAGAGTGGGTATTACCAAATCCCCATGCATCCAGAAGACAGAGAGAAGACTGCCTTCATAACCCCAGTAGGATTCTTTGAGTTCAACAGGATGCCCCAGGGCCTATCTGGAGCTCCTGCTACGTTTCAACGCCTAATGGAAAGGACTGTTGGAGACATGAACCTCATAGAAGTCCTTGTGTACCTGGACGATGTCATTGTCTTTGGAAAGACTTTGGAAGAACATGAAGCCAGGCTGGAGAAAGTACTGAAGAGGCTCAGTGAGGAGGGACTTAAACTTTCTCCAGAGAAGTGTCGGTTCTATCAGTCTTCTGTGAACTATCTGGGACACATAGTGTCTGAAAAGGGAGTGTCTACAGACCCTGAGAAGCTGGAGGCAGTTACTTCGTGGCCAAGGCCCACAACAGTTACAGAACTTCGGTCTTTCTTGGGGTTCTGCTCCTACTACCGCAGGTTTGTGGATGGATTTGCCCGCATTGCCAAACCCCTCAACGAGCTGCTGAAGACAGAAGGAGAGGAGGATGGAATGGGGCCTAGGAGGTCCAGTGAGTCGGTCCAAGACCAGTGGAACTCAAGGTGTGAAGAGGCTTTCAGAACCTTGAAGAGAAGTCTCACCACAGCCCCAGTTTTGGCCTACGCTGATCCCACTAGACCATATGAGCTACACGTTGATGCCAGCCATGAGGGCCTAGGTGGAGTACTCTACCAGGAGTATGAAGACCAGCTACGACCAGTGGCTTATGTGAGCCGGAGCCTGACCCCCTCCGAGAAGAACTATCCCACCCACAAGTTGGAGTTCTTAGTCCTCAAATGGGCAGTTGTTGACAAGTTGAGAGACTACTTGTATGGGGCCGAGTTTACTGTAAAGACAGATAACAACCCCTTGACCTATCTATTCACCACCGCCAAGCTGGATGCAACTGGACACAGATGGTTGGCGGCGTTGTCTGGATTCAATTTCAGCCTCAAGTACAGACCAGGGGCTGGAAATAGGGATGCAGATGCCCTGTCCCGAAGATCCCATGTCATGGTCGATGACTGGGAAGACTGGACCCAAGTGGCACCAGATGGAGTGCGAGCCCTTTGTCAGGGGGCTGAACTCCAAGCCAGAGGAGGATCCAGAGCTGAAGAGATAGGAGTTACCACAGTGGGAGTCCCAAAGTGTTACTGTGGGGTAACTCAACTAGCAGAAGAGTGCCTACCGAAGCTGTCCAAGAAGGAGCTGAGGTGTGACCAATTGGAAGATCCCATGGGGAGATTGGTCCTGGAAGCCCTGGAAGACAAGAGTCCAGAGGGACTTCGCCTTCACCCTTCTAAAGAAGCTCGCCTACTGAGGAGAGAGTTGGACAAGTTGCAGGTGCATCAGGGGGTAGTCTACCGAAGGGGCCCCTCTGATGGACCAGAAGACAAGTGGCAGTTGTTTCTCCCAGAGAAGCATCGAGAGACTGTGCTGATTGCCTTACATGACCAGCATGGTCACTTGGGAGCAGAGAGAACCTTCCAACTTGTCAGAGACCGGTTTTACTGGCCCTGCATGAGGGCCGAAGTGGAGGAGTATTGCCATTCCTGTGCAAGATGCATTCAGAGAAAGACTTTACCCCATCAAGCTGCCCCAATGGGCCACCTACAGAGTCAAGGCCCAATGGATCTGGTATGCATTGATTTTCTCTGCCTTGAACCCGATTTGAGCGGATTGGGAAATGTTCTGGTGGTAACCGACCATTTCACTCGTTATGCTCAGGCTTTCCCAACCAAGGACCAGAAGGCCTCTACAGTAGCCAAGGTACTCTTGGAGAAGTACTTTGTTCACTATGGACTGCCACAGAGAATCCATTCAGACCAAGGAAGGGACTTTGAGAGTCGCCTGATCAGGAAGTTACTAGACTCTCTGGGAGTAGAGAAGACTAGGACCACACCATATCACCCCCAAGGTGATGCCCAGCCTGAAAGGTTCAACAGGACACTATTGAACATGTTGGGAACTCTAGAAACAGAGAAGAAGCAACATTGGAGTCAACACATATCAGCTCTGGTGCATGCCTACAATTGCACCACAAGTGATGTGACAGGTTTCTCTCCTTACCGGCTTATGTTTGGGAGAGAAGCAAGATTGCCAGTGGATTTGGCCTTCGGCATTTCCTTAGACCATGCCTCTGCTGCCTCCCACAAAGGATATGTGGACAGACTGAGGCGCAGTCTGAAGATAGCTTATGAAAAAGCTCAAGCGGCCTCTAACCAGAGGGGGGCCCGAAACAAGAGGAACTTTGATTTGAAAGTTAGAGTACAGGACCTACAGCCTGGGGACCGTGTACTGTTACGCAACCTAGGAATCCCTGGAAAACACAAGATTGCTGATAGATGGAGATCAGAGCCATATATCATCTGTAGAAAACTTCCAGGATTGCCTGTCTATAAGTTGAAGCCAGAAGGAAGAGTGGGGCCATTGAAGACCTGGCATAGGAATCATTTGCTCCCACTCACTGAAGCAGTCAGAATGCCTCCAACGAGAGACTTACCTGAATCTGTTTCCATTCTGGATACCCCCAGGCCTAATACTAGGTCCCAGACCTCCCAAGTTAGGGGTGGACAGGACCCCCAACCTGAGGAAGAAAGAGGAGAACTTGAATGGCTATGGCCTTCCTCAACTCCAGGAAATTCTGCCATAGATCTCCCACTTACTGAGAATGTGGAAGATAACACATTGAACCCAGAAGCCACAGAGTTTGTGCCATTCAGTGATGTGCCTGAGTGCTGGGAGGATGTCCCTGGTCTCTACCCAGAACAAGAAGAAGATGTTCCAGAACCAGAGATGTTGCCAGAATGTGTTCCTGAAGAAGTTCCAAGAGAACAGAGAGCTCGCAGGAGTGTGAAGCCTCCCAAGAAGTTAACTTACCCCAAGATGGGAGAAAGTTCAGAGGACTCTGTTACCACAGCAAGGAGAAGTGCTGAAAGCCCTGACCCTTCCGCTGTTCATTTAGTGGAGGGCAACCCCAGCTCACTCTCTGGCACAGTTAAGCAGGTCGCACACACTGAAGTGACCTGTCGACAGGACAGCTCCCCATCTCATGCCAATTGGTGGGAAGCTCCTCTGTCCAAATTATGTGAAAATGTTGTTCCCGAGAAAGTTTGTAGTTTGAACACTATCTTTGGGGACCAAAGATTTAAAGTGGGGGGAGTGTGTAGCGGGGTTCTACCCCTTTTAGGCTTAGAGACTACATCTCCCAGGATTCCCCAGGCCCCAGGGCTGCTGACTTCCGCCCGGGAGGCTGCTGGGGGAGATTATAAAAGGGAAGAGCGGAGACCGCCTCTTCCTCTTGGGACACTTCCTCTTTTGAGGCCTGACAGGACTGGCCTGCCTCTGCTGACAGAGCGTGTGACGCGGAGACTGCAGCCAGCAGAGACACCTGTGCGGACCGGAGCTGAAGGCCTGAAGCCTGGGCCTTGCAGCCGATGGAGTGAGACTCTCACCCCTCAGAATCCACAGCAGCGGAGCGGAGACTTCCCCTTACTGTCGGTCGGACGGAGCTGATGACCGGAGTGCAGGGCTGTGACTGAGGAGACCGGACGCCGCCATTGAAGAGACCAGAGCCACCATTAGAGGGACCGGATCGGAGGACGGTACCCCAAGGATTGGTGAGAGAGCCGGAAGGCTCGTCCTGCATTGACACACATGTTTTATGCCTACTGAACTGCCTAGGCGCAATTTACCTCAGAGCAGCAATGTTACTTTTTGTGGATTACAAATGACACCATTTAAAGCTACATGTGCACCACCTCTACAGATTTATTGCCGGTGAAGAACACTGTACTAGTACAAGGACTGAGCTCTATTACTAGGGATCAGGCCTGGTCCGTTAGGTAGGCGCAGATAGATTTATTGCACCTCAGGGGTGTATAGCAGACGGTCGCCACGCTGGGCGCTCCGTTTCCCCATTGTTAGATTGATATACCTGTGTACATGTTAAAGTGCATTTTGCAGGGACCTGCCAAAGTATTGTAAGATATATGTTTAAATGCATGTTGCTATTCTTTTTCCTTACTGACAAAAGTAAAGCCAGTTATTCTTATCTCAGCAGTCTGCTTGTGAGTTCATACCAATTACACTTAGAGTATAAGCTAAGTTTTATGTGCATAGGGACGTACCCCTTTACTAACTGTGCCAGAGCGGGTAGAGCCAAATTGCCGGGGGTTGGTGGAGCTGTACTCAGGGACCCAAAACAAACCAGCGGCTCTCTTAACTGGGGGTAGCGCTACAATAATATTTGTATCAAATTGTGCTACTTTAAGGCCCTGACGAAGTGGGCTCCCCGTGAAACGCATAGGCCATCTGTTTTGAACCTTTCTGCCAGGATCAGCACGTTCTGGACCGAATAACAGTAATCTGTGATTTTAACCTGTTATGCCCTGTACACACAATCGGACATTCCGACAACAAAATCCATCAGATTTTTTCCAACGGATGTTGGTTCAAACTTGTCTTGCATACACACGGTCGCACAAAGTTGTCGGAAATTCCGATCGTCAAGAGCGCACTGACGTACAACACGTAAGACGGGACTATAAAGAGGAAGTTCAATAGCCAGTAGCCAATAGTTTCCATCTCGTAATTTATTCTGCGCATGGGTGGCACTTTGTGGGTTGGAATTGTCTACACACGATCGGAAATTATGCAATCAGATTTTGTTGTCGGAAAATTTTAGATCCAGATCTCAAAATTTGTGTGTCAGAAATTCCGATGGAAAAAGTCAGATGGAGCCTACACACGGTCGGAATTTCCGACAATGCGCCCCGATCGCACATTTTCTGTTGGAAAGTCCGACCGTGTGTACAGGGCATTATAGTTGTAGAATGTTTTTATCTAAGCATTGATATATGGTAAATAAAGTCGAATTATTTTTATTCTGTGGTATACATCTTCATTTAAACCCTACAGGGGTACATACAAAGTCCCACTCCACTTTACTTTTGTTATTGATTTTTGTATCTTTTTGGGATGGTACCTATGTAGGGTTATAATTGTTCCACATCCATCCCTCACCCCTGTGCATTACCCTCAAAAAAGTTTGCTGTTTCTCAGGTGTCCTAGTTCCTATGCTCACGACTCTGCAAGTAGCACCATGCACTATGATACACCTGAGCTGAAAGGCGAATATTTATTGCAAATGTATACAGTACCCCAACAGTTTACAGCAAAGGAAACATTAGTAATTCCACAACTAATAGGTAAAACAATGGCAATTAAGACGTACAGCTGGTGACAAACAAGTGTAATATAGAATAGTCCCTAAATCCTGTGTAGCCAGCTGCCAGCTGTTCTTCCTTCTCTCCCCCACCTGCATTGTTATGCTGGGAGCCAGAGCAGCCTGTGTAAAGTCCTCTTCTCATGCTGGCTGTGCTATGGCTCTGTGTGAGACTTCTCCCCCCAGCTCACACCACCCTTCCTGACAGTAGAGCAAAGGACCAATCAGGGAGCAAGCAATGCTGATTTTACTCGCTGGACTAGGTGGAAGTGTTCCGCTCTGATAGACCGCACGCTGGCATGTGATGTCACAGGAGTGTAGGGGAAGACCACTTTGAAGACCAACATGTTTGTCTGATGGTAGTGGAGCATCCCAATCTTGAATAGTCTCTGATAGCGGTCTTAATAAGGATTTACCTTGCATGGTGATGGGAGCCACAAATCCCGTATAGACTGTTCACCACTGACAGAACACCACATTTGGTAAATGTCTTGTCTGCAGAGCTGACTTGAAAGCCAAAAGGTATCTTTAACCACTTCAGCCCGGGAAGATTTTCCCCCTTCCTCACCAGAGCATTTTTTGCGATTTGGCACTGCGTCGCTTTAGCTGACAATTTCGCAGTCATGCAACGTTGTACCCAAATAAAATTGACTTTTTTTTTACCACAAATAGAGCTTTCTTTTGGTGGTATTTGATCACCTCTGCGGTTTTTATTTTTTGCACTATAAACAAAAAAAAGCAACAATTTTGAAAAAAAGCACTATTTTTTACTTTTTGCTATAATAAATATCCCCAAAAAATATTAAAAAAATAAATACATTTCTTTCTCAGTTTAGGCCTTTATGTATTCTTCTACATATTTTTGGTAAAAAAAAAAAAAATTGCAACTCGACACATTTAAATTTATGAAATCTTCTATTTGTGCTAACCACAATGCACTTATAGTACTGTTCCTTGACGCTTCAACCGTAGGTGCTGTTTCTCCACCTCCGCGCCCTACCCTGGTGATTGGGAATTTTTCCACTAGTGTGATTCCTTGTAAGCCACGCCTGAGCGATTTGGGCTCCCCTTTTGGTGTGCCGGTCGACCAGGGTGGGATCAAGCTACGGGGTTTTAGAGGACTTCAGGTTCAGGAGATACCGTACAACACAGTGTGACTGGTAACTATGCAATAAGATGTTTGCTATTATTTCTTTATGTATACCCATGAATTTCAATATATATAAATCTTTCCACAGCGAACAAATCCTCTGAAGAAGACCCTGCAGGGTCAAAACGCGGCAGTATTCATGTACTATCAACATTTTTGCATTTTAATGTTGTGTACTATTCTGTTTAGCTTCATTTGTGTTGTTTTTATATCTCCTGTACCACAGCTCATATTTTAACTGTCATTGTTATTAATACATTTTTTTCTTTGACATTATTGTCATTAATAAAAACCTAGCAATTTTAAATCCTATGTAGTATTTTTCTACCAATTGCAAAAGTTATAGCGTCTACAAAATAGGGGATAGATTTATGGAATTTTTAATTATTTTTTTTTATTAGTAATGGCGGCGATCTGCAATTTTATCGTGACTGCGACATTATTTACTTTTGCCACTATTTTGGGACCATTTTCATTTATACAGCGATTAGTGCTATAAAAATGCACTGATTGCTGTGTAAATGACACTGGCAGGGAAGAGGTTAAACGCTAGGGGGCGATCAAGGGGTTAAGTGTGTCCTAGGGAGGTGTTGTAACTGTAGGGGGTGTGGGCTACCACTGACATAACAGCGATTACTGCTCCCGATGACAGGGAGCAGTGGATCTCTGTCATGTCACAAGGCAGAACAGGGAAATGCCTTTTTTACAAAGGCATCTCCCCGTTCTGCCTCTCCTCACCGCAATCGTGGGTCGCTGGCAAACATTGAGTTCCCAGGACCCACGGGCACGCTCCTGCAGCGTGCCCGCCCAATAGGTGACAAATTCAAAGGGATGTACAGGTACGCCCATTTGCCTGCCAGTGCCATTCTGCCAACGTATATCTGTGTACGGCGGTCAGCAAGCAGTTAAATAAGTTCCACCGTAAGCCCAGACTTCTCTGAACAGGAGGCATGTCCATTTCCATATTTAAATCTTTAAATCCTGTGGCATGATCGGCAGGCTGAAAGGATTTCATCACAGTAGCACTGTTTGAGGCAATCTTAAGAAGTCTGAGGTTAGCCTCAAAGTATACCTTGAGTCCTTTCTTGCAGGTCTATAGCTTCTTCATCTGTGGGTAAGGATTTGAGTCAGTCGTCCACGTAGAAGTCTCTCTCAACAAAGTGTCAAGCATCTGCACCATACTCCTTTTCGCCATCAAGAGCAGTCCTTCGTAGACCATATGTTGCAACAGCAGGTGAGGGAATGTTTCCGAACATATGTATTTTCATGTGGTATTCAATCGCTTCATTGTTTATGTTGTTGCCATGGTTAGGGATGGGCGAACGGTTCGGCCCAAACCTATGCTCGGGCCGAACCGTTCAC
The DNA here is from genome assembly GCA_028564925.1 of Lithobates sylvaticus. Lineage (NCBI taxonomy): Eukaryota > Metazoa > Chordata > Amphibia > Anura > Ranidae > Lithobates > Lithobates sylvaticus. The sequence continues at coordinate 132,755,312 of CM053038.1, forward strand.
CAAGTTTGGTTGTTCGGACGTCTGGCGAACATCCGAAACAAACGGGCCTTTCGACCGTTTGTTCGCCCCCCCTGAACCGACCACAATGCATTGCAGCCCTGAACAGTGCATTGCAAGCCCTGAAGCAGTGAAAGTTTAGCCAATCAGGGCACATAGCACTGTCAGAGTTATGATTGGACACTGTCATCATGACTTCATCCAATCATGGCTCATTCCTCCCCCACAGTATAAAAGTATGCTTTCAATGGCAGCCATTTTCAGTGTGATTTTGGCATGGAGATAGATAGAACAGGGTTCTGTTCAGTGCTATTAGTGTGCTATGCTGTGCTATTTTGCTTCAATTGCCAGTGTAGAATATTAGTTTAGTGTCAGTCTAGGGATAGTGTGAGTGTAGTGAGGATGACCATCATTCAGCTTTGCATAGTGTGCAGCTAGAGTAGGGACAGCTCAGATAGTTTCAGTGTAGTGTAGTGAGACCGTGTCATTTATACATACATTACTGTAGAGTAGAGACCGCTTAGATAGTTTCATTGTAGTTTAGTGAGACCGTGTCAGTAATCTAGACATTAGTGTATAGCTAGAGTAGGGACTGTTCAGATAGCGTCAGTGTAGTGACGGTTAAACACCATCTATTTGATTCTGTTACTGCCAGTTTAAATCCATATAGTTCTGTGTGCGTTACTGCAAGTTTGAAGCCATATAGTTCTGTACGTTACTGCAAGTTTATTGCCATTTACTTCTGTGTGTGTTACTGCAAGTTTTACACCATTTACTTCCACGTGCGTTACTGCAAGTTTAATTCCATATAGTTCTGTGCGTGCAGTATATTATAGTGTATCCGTGGAGTGTGTCTGTGTAGTGTGAGTACTCAAATGAAAGTGCACGAAACACTGCTTTACATTGATTAAAGTGCGTCTACATATATTTCCACTTCTTCTTTACATTTGCTTATAAGCACCACTCCCCCCCCTCCCTATAATGTCTGGGAGGACAACGAGGAGAGGCAGTTGTTCCTTTGGCAGTGCAAGGGGGCCAGAAACAAATGTGTCCACAGGCAAAGGTGGACACAGTGGTCAATCCTCAGGCAGGTCATCATTTCCTGTTTAGTGAGTTTGCCTGTTCTATCCAGCCACAACATTCAGAGGAGGTGGTGGACTGGCTTACTAAACCTTCCTCATCCTCCTCATCCTCTGTCACGCAAGCAGAGACAAGTGTGCAGTCCCCTGCAGTTGCCAGAGTGGATAAACCTGCCTCCTTGTCCACATCTATTCCTGCCATAGCCCCAACATCAGCCATGGAGGAGTCAGCTGGGTTATTTGACCACAGCATCAGCCACTTGCTCCTTGATGATGCCCAGCCATTACTGAATTCAGATGTTGGTTCTGAGGATGATGATGACAGGAACACAAGCCTAGAGAGAGGGGAGAACACTGGTAGACAAATTGGCATTCATGTTCCCCCAGCTGCAGCGTTTTGCCAAGTTGTCTCCAATGGTAATGATCATGATGGGGGAGATGGAGATGATGATGATGATGTCACTGATACGACTTGGGTGCCAGATAGAGCAGAGGAGGAAACTGAAGGTGAGGGGTCACAACCCCAAGGAGACCGACATCAAGAAAGAGTAGAGAGCAGCCACCCTATTCCATCACATTCTGCAGTTGTTATCTCCCAGCCCACTCCCCAAAGCTCAGCTGTGTGGGCCTTTTTCAGCACATCTGCAGCAGATTGCACTGTTGTTATCTGCAAACTGTGTCTCAGGCACATTAAACGTGGCAAAAACACCAGCCATTTGGGTACCACATGCTTAACAAGGCATTTAACATCCAACCACTCAGCCCGTCGGCAAGAGCACCTAAAAGCCACACAAAAGGGGCACAAATTTGTCCCCCCTCCTCCTCCTTACCCACTTCAGTCTGCCCCTGCTATACCGAGTCATTACCTCTCAGCAGCCTCCACTGACTGACTGACAGGGATGGTGGTATAGCACAGGGTGTCCTAGGTCCTAGCAGCACATCTGACAGCAGCACACCACCAGCTGTAGACTGTAGCCAGCAAATTTCTCTGGTCCATCTGCTGCAGCTGAAAAAAAAATAAAAATACTGTCCCTGCCACCCACATGCCCAGTGTATAAATGCAAGCTTGTCAAAGTTGTTGGCTCTGCAACTTCTGCCTTTCAGCCTGGTGGATTCTGCCCCCTTCCGTGAATTTGCACAATATGCTGTACCACAAATTCAGGTTCCCAGTCGCTACTACTTTTCACGTAAGGCCATTCCATCACTCTACCATCACGTGGAAGGCAATGTTGGGCAAGGCAGTCAGACGTAAAATCCACCTTACTGCTGACACGTGGTACAGCAAGCATGGGCACACTGCGTTCACAGCACACTGGGTAAGGCTGCTTGCAACTCGAAAGGATGCATGACAGGGCTCGGTGCTGCAGCTTGTTGTGCCCCTACATCTCCATACAGCTGGTGGTGATGATGCCAGACCTGTAGTGGGGTAACTGTGGTTAGTGGTTAACCCCTTCACTGCCAGTGTCATTTACACAGAAATCTGTGCATTTGTATAGCACTGATTGCTGTATAAATGACAATGTTTCCAAAAATGTGTCAAAATTGTCCGATGTGTCCGCCATAATGTCGCAGTCACAATAAAAATCGCTGATCGCCACCATTTAAATAAATAAATTATTAATAAAAATGCCATAAAACTATCCCCTATTTTGTAAACGCTATAACTTTTGCGCAAACCAATCAATAATCGTTTATTGCGATTTTTTTTTACCAAAAATATGTAGAAGAATACGTATCGGCCTAAACTGAGAAAAAAATTAGTTTTTTTTATATATTTTTGGGGGATATTTATTATAGCAAAAAGTAAAAAATAATGATTTTTTTCAAAATTGTCACTTTTTTTTGTTTATAGCGCAAAAAACACAGGGGTCATCAAATACCACCAAAAGAAAGCTCTATTTGTGGAAAAAAAAGGATGGCAATTTTGTTTGGGAGCTACGTCACATGACTGCACAATTGTCAGTTAAAGCGACGCAGTGCCGAATCACAAAAAGTGCTCTGGTCAGGAAGGGGGGAAATTCTTCCGGGGCTGCTGAAGTATAGGCAGCTTCATACCTCATCAGTGGGAGTTCTCAGCCCCGCCCTCCAACTGTAGCTATCAGATCAGAAGAGAGGCGGGCAGGGCTGACGTCAAGAGAGACGTGAAAGGAGAGAGGCGTGCCGCCCTTGGCAGTCACATGAGTGGCATATACAGTTATACACACACTAAGAAATGAGGTATGAAGCTGCATATATTTTAAAAAACACATACAGCAGTGGCCACTTAATGGATTATAACTCTGCATTTATTACAAAAGTTATTTTGACAGACACGCTCGGAGCGCTATTCCGGGAGGGGCAAGTCGGGATGACGTCACCCGACATCGATTTTTCGGGTCGCATGCATCGATGCTGCATCGGGGGACACAAGAATCGCGATGCATCGATGCAGCGATTAAATTATGCCCCCCTAATTAGCTTGTCGCTTAATGCTGAGATTCTAGAGTGAGACAATCTAGAAGAACGTGCTGTGAGCTTAGTAGATGTGGATTTATGAGATCTGGTCTCCTGTAGTTGAGCAATGCGGAGTTCCGCCTTATCCTTGGCATCTTGCACTAAGAGATCTCTTTTTTGGTTTAGTTCATCTGTCTTAGTTAGTTCTGCTAAAGAGCCCTCTATATTAGAGTCCTTTAAGAAAGCTGTGTATTTTTAAGACAACCGCTGGTAGCGTTCGTATGATACATATAGGCGATCTGTAGAGTTTCTTAATTCAGCTTGTTGGTTAAAGCGTGGCAAGACTGACATGCAGTATGTAGTTTTGTCCCATAGTTCTGACAGATTGCTAGAAAACTCATCTCTAGTGGTTTTGTAGTTTTCTCTAAGTTTCTGTGTTTGTATTACTGTACGTTTTGGGCCTTACATTTGCTCTGCGATATCTGCAGAATCTGCTCCCTGTACATCTGTGTGGTCAGAGGCATGATGTATCTGTATTGATTCAGCGATAAAAGAGTGCTCAGAGGCTTATGTAGACATTTTTTCAAGTTTTGCAAAAAATGGTTACTGTCTCTTTAAGAAGATGAATAGCAGCTTAGACAGGTGGGATACACAGTTCAATGCAGAATTTTTTTTTCAACATTCACAGATGACATGCAGTAAGCTGTTACACAAGATGTGCTTTCACAAGATGGTGGATGGCACTGAGCTTGATTGCAGATTAACCACTTCAGCCCCTGAAGATTTGGCTGCTGAATGACCGGGCCATTTTTTTGGCGATTCAAAAAATTGACGTCTTTTTTTTCCCACAAATAGAGCTTTCTTTTGCTGGTATTTGCTGGTATTTGCGCTATAAACAAAAAAAAATAGCGACAATTCTGAAAAAAACACAATGGGGGTGATTTACTAAGACGAATGCGCTGCGCCGGTTCACACCCTAATTGGTGCGCCAGATAAATCAATAATTGAGCGTGTGAACCGGTGCACGCATAAGCACAACAGCGATAATAAATATGCCATTGATAATAGCGCACACTGCATCATTAACAGTCCATTCACACAGGGGCAACAGGACTTCCAGAGCGACTTTGGGAGGCAACTTGGACACGATTTGCGTATGAATCACAGCATGACTTGGGGTCGACTTCAACACGACTTGGGGCGACTTACAACACGACTTTAAGGTGACTTTAATTTTAAATAAAAAAACGGCATGGGTTCCCCTCCAAGAGCATACCAGGCCCTTCAGGTCTGGTATGGATATTAAGGGGAACCCCGCGCCAAAAAACAAAAAAAATGGCGTGGGGGCCCCCCTCAAAATCCATACCAGACCCTTATCCAAGCACGCAACCTGGCAGGCCGCAGGAAAAGAGGGAGGGACGAGAGAGCGCCAAAATCAAAAATCAATGGGATGCTCCCCCTCTGACGCACGGTTCCGTTATAGAAGTGTCAGAAGAAGAGAAGCGTCACACAGCGGGAGCCTCCCATTGATGCAGAGTGGCCCGAGAACGAAGCAGGGAAAAAGAGACGCCGTGGAGGAAGATGCCGGACGAGAACATCGGAGCAAGAAGCAGAGGATCGGAGGAAGAAGCAGAGGAAGAAGTAGATCGAGGAAGAAACCGAAGGATGAAGGAAGGAAGAAGAGCCGAAGAAGTTGGAAAGAAGAAGACTTTAATAAAGGAATTGTCAAAAACGGTCTCTTGTCATTTTTAAAAATGTTTTACACTTTTTTTGTGAAATGGTAGGGGTAACATTTCACACAGGGGGGGGGGCGGGATCTGGGGGTCCCCTTGTTAAAGGGGGCTTCAGATTCCGATAAGCCCCCCGCTCGCAGACCCCCTACAAACACCGGGCAAGGGTTGTGGGGATGAGGCCCTTGTCCTCATCAACATGGGGGCAAGGTGCTTTGGGGGGGACCCCAAAGCACCCTCCCAATGTTGAGGGCATGTGGCCTGGTATGGTTCAGGAGGGGGGGCGCTCTCTCGTCCCCCCTCTTTTCCTGCGACCTGCCAGGTTGTGTGCTTGTATAAAGGTCTGGTATGGATTTTCAGGGGGACCCCCACGCCATTTTTTTTTGTGGTGCAGGGGTTCCCCTTAATATCCATACCAGACCTGAAGGGCCTGGTATGGATTTCGGGGGACCCCCACACATTTTTTCTCTTAATTTATTTTTTTTTTTTTTAATGCTAACATGACATGTGTGCAAATATCCTTAAAAAAGAGGTGCGCCTGTTCAACTTATGCAAATGCATTTACGTTGCTTGACATTTACTAAGATTCTGCCGTCGCAGTGAACCAAAGCATTTGAACTCGCGCAAATCCCGCTTGTGCATGCGCAGTGCATAAATTGACCTCAGTCCGCAGTTCTAAGTGTACTTGCAGGCGCAGCAGGCTTGTTCAGAGAAAGTTACTTTCTCATTCTATTTTGGGCATATTTGTTACTTGGACAGTTATAACTATACTTCCTCACATCACCCCACATCACCCCCATAATATTGGCACTTCCAGCTTCTTAAAATTTTTAGTTGAAGATGGCGTGCGCCATGTCTACAGTGGCGCACTGATCGCCACCTCCCATGCACAGAGAATACAATAGTAAATGGGGAATTGGGCTGTGTTACAGGCGCAAATGTTTTGTGAAAACGGCCATTGCGCATCGGCGTGCGCCGCAATTCATGGCGCAAACCGTTCATGAATCAGCTCCAATATGTTGTACTTTTTGCTATAATAAATATCCCCATTTTTTTTTTTTTTTAAAAAGCATTTTTTTCCTCAGTTTAGGCCGATATGTATTCTTCTACATATTTTTGGTAAAAAAATAATCGCAATAAGCGTATATTGATTGGCTTTCACAAAAGTTATAGCGTCTACAAAATAGGGGATAGATTTATAGCATTTTTTTTATTATTATTTTTTTTTACTAGTAATGACGGCGATCTGTGATTTTCATCGGGACTGCGACATTATGGCAGACACATCAGACACTTTTGACATCATTGCCATTTATACAGCGATCAGTGCTATAAAAATGCACTGATTACTGTAAAAATGTCACTGGCAGGGAAGGGGTTAACAATAGGGACGATCATGGGGTTAACTGTGTTCCCTGTGTGTGTTTCTAATTGTAGGGGGAGGGGACTGACCTAGAGAAAATGACAGATCGTGGTTCCTAGCTAATAGGAACACATGATCTGTCACTCCTCTTAGAACAGAACAGGGATTTATGTGTTTACACACACACGTTCCTGTTCTGCCTCTCGTGCCCCCGATCGCTTGTGGCTGGCTTGCGCGCCTGCTATCCTGATCCCGCGAGCCGACATATAGCTACGACAGCTCGCGGGATTGTTCCAACCTGCCGCAGTATAATGACAGTGGCTGGTCGGCAAGCGGTTAAACATACACGTCTACACAGCAGGCTGTAGGAATTCTACCACATGTTTTGACTATTCTGATTCCAACTGTCGTAATAGTGACTTAACCCTTGCTGAGACCTCTATGCCTGGCCTATATAAGCAGATGTAATCACAGCGGACAATCTTTATCGGATAGCTTGCACTTACCAGACACTGTTTCTTCTATAAGCGTGGGTTTTATTGCAAGCAGCAGGTATAGTAGACAACATGGCATGAGGCCTATACAGAAGTGGGTGGCCATCTCTTCCTCACAAGACAGAGTAAGGACTAGGAAAGGGAAGTACATCATAATGTGGGAAGGGACACAGATAATTGATGACACAGTGGCAGCATTTGAGGGCACAGTGGCAGCGTTTGAGAGCACAGTGGCTGCCTATGATGGGCACAGTGGCAGCGTTTGATGGGCACAGTGGCAGCATTTGATGGCACAGTGGCAGCGTTTTATGGGCACAGTGGCAGCATTTGATGGCACAGTGGCCCGCCCCCCCCCCCAAAAAATGTTGTGCACCAGCTGCCACTGCTCCCACGGCTGAAGAGCACTGACTGTGTGTCTCAGGTGAACCTAAATTGACTGACAGGGAGGGGTGCAAAACCTGGAGAGGAAAAGGTGTAAGAAAAGAACCGGGGAGATGTGTATATCCAGAACAGGTATTTTAAATGCTCATTGTGAGACACTTTCTACTATATGTAATAGCTTATGAAGAAGGTGACATTTGTGACACATCAAGTTACTTGGGCAGTTGAAGGCTTTTGTGATCCATATGCGGGGCCTAAAATCATACCTTTCACCATTGCTCCGTGCCTTTAAGTTTTCCTCTGCCTGTGCACTCTATATCTCAATGTCATTCAAGGGTAGCTCTACCCTGCTACAGGATCTTTACATTTCCCTGCCCTCTAAAGCTTGGAAGTACGTCTGCATTTCAACTATATGATTCCATAAACCATGGTAATATTTACCTCTTATAAAATTAATGTTATCCCTTTGCAACAAAGAATAAAAAGTTATTTTTATCCATGCAAGCTATCGTTGTTTTTAGTTTCTGTAGTGTTGTTAATAGCGAGCCACGTACAGCTCTGTTTGCTGGTGACTCATGTAATGCTGTTCTTTTCTCTGCAGTAAATACATAGTGAACAAGTACCTGGGGAAAAAAGGGAGCACTGTGTAGGCGAAATATGCAAGAGAACCTGCAATTCTCTTACATCTCACATAGTACTGTCATAATCAAGTCAGCCTTACCTTAACAGAAGAATAAATAAGTGCAAATGTTGTAATTACCTAAAGTTAATTAGAAGATGCCTAAATCAGTTCATGTTATCAGAAAAGAAACCCATTGGTGCACCAAGTCCAAATTAATTTAATTGCTAAAAACTGAAGAAATCAATATTTCTTGTTTTTAAAATCCACAGACATATAATTCACACAGCTGTATGTATCATAATAAAGAGGCCTGGAGCGAGGGAATGAAAAGGACTAGCAGAGAGCCGGCATGGTAAGGTGATAAGGGAACAGCATGGGTTAACCAAATACAGAAAAGGTGGGGGTTTAATGATTGGAGGAGAAAGGGGAATAGGTGAGGTTTAGTTTATTTAAGGAGCAAGGGGGGTGACACTGGCAACACTACAGGGGATATTGTCAGAGGAACAGTTTGTGCACAACATCGATCGGCTTTTGGCCCAGCTGCGGGCGGCTGCCGCCTCCAAGGGCCCTGAATGGTTGCAGGGGGTTCAAAGGCCACAAAATGGGCGACACATGCCCCTGTGGCCGCCGTAGGGGCCCCCCGGGCGGCAGATTCGGTATGCGCCCCTGCAGGGTCTGACACATGTTTGCAAGCATTACTGGAGGGATTATAGGGCTTGGTACAACAGTTTGAGAGTTTGTGGTAGGGACCTGGGGGCAGGCACAACAGGCGGCCGCCGAGTGCCGGGTCTCCGTCGGCTGCGGTGATGCAAGGGGACCCTGGGTCGGTCACCTCCCCCTAGCGGTTCTCACAGAGCCTCATAGGGCCTCAGGTTTGCCTGGGTCCACAGCTACTGGGCTGCCAATGGCAGTGGAGGGGGAAAAAGCTGGTACATCGCAGGAAAGTGGGGGCAGGACAGATGTGGTTCGCATTGCGGATGCAGCAAAATGCAAGGTATATGTCTGTTTTGACCTGAAGCAGGAGGTCAGAGACAAGATAGTGAAGAGTGAGTACATGGAGATATTTTCGCTATTGCCCCTGGAAAAGTTTATTTTGGACAGGGTTAAACCAGACGATAGCAAGAAGGAGGATGAGGAGAAATGAAGATACCGTTTGATCCCGCGTACGTTCACAAATTGGCTGCAGGTGTTTGCCATTATGGCAAGCGTGATAGGTGAAAAGAACCCCGAACATTGTTCTGCACTTTTCTGTTGCCTGGATGCGGTGGGGGAAGTGTACAAAGTCTACGGAGGTTCGGCCGGGTTGTGGTATGACGAACATTTCATACAGTGCAGGGCCATCCATTCGTCCCAAAGATGGGATCACAAGGACATTAGCCTCTGGATGAAGCAGATGTCGTCGGTGAGGGCCCCCAAATCAGTTTTTTCCAGGGGGGCTGGGGGTTCTACGTCCCCAGGACAGCCAGCCTCCAAAAAATGGGGTGTCTACTGGCAATACAATGAGGGAACCTGCAAGTTCGGGGAGCATGACGTTTTAAACACCAGTGCTTCGGCTGCGGGGGTATCCCATCCTGTCTCATGCTGTTTCAAAAAAGGCAAAGGATGAGCCGGGGATTTTAGCAACAAAAGGGACGACACCAGTGATAGTGGAAAGGATGCAAACTTTTCTAAATAGGTATCCAGATCGGGATACCACTAGGCTGTTGAGGGAGGGATTTACCGAAGGTTTACATATCCCTTGCTCTTTATTGGCCCTCCCGCCGGTAGCTATGAATTTGCTCCATCCTGGGGTAGTGGGGGATAAATTGGGCAAGGAAGTGGCGCTAGGCCGCATGGCGGGGCCTTTCAGCAATCGGCCTATGGAGAAGTTGGTGATTTCCCCTTTGGGAGTGGTGGCCAAAAAGGAGCCGAACAAGTTTAGGCTCATACACCACCTGTCTTTTCCAAAGGGGGGATCGGTTAACGATGTGATTGACCCCGACTCATGCACAGTTTCTTACACGTCCTTCGATGCGGCAATGGACTGAGTTCGCTGTTGTGGAAAGGGGGCACTGATGACGAAAGCTGATATCGAATCGGCTTTCCACTTGCTCCCGGTTCATCTGGACAGCTTTTGGCTGTTGGGGTGCTATTGGCAAGGGGAATTTTACGTTGATCGATGCTTGCACATGGGTTGCTCCATTTCATGCGCATTGTTTGTAACATTCAGCTCCTTTGTAGAATGGGTAGTTAGGGAAGTTTCCGGGCTGAATTCCATAATTCATTACCTGGATGGTTTTCTTTGCGTAGGTCCGTAGTCGTCTACCATGTGTGCAGTGTTGTTATCCACACTGCAGCACATGGTGGACGCATTCGGGATCCCATTTGCAGAGGACAAGACAGAGGGCCCGACTGCCGCTCTTAGCTTCTTGGGAATTGTCATTGACCCAGAAGCTATGGAGTGTCGATTACCGGAGGGGAAGTTGGGTGCACTGAGGTTGAAGATTCAGGGGATTCTAGGGCTACAAGAGATTAAGCTAAGGCAACTGCAATCTTTCCCATGGGCAGGGTGTTTTGCCAACAGTTGTTGGCAGCAACTGCGGGGGTCCGGTTCCCCCACTCATTTAATTCGGATTACCAGGGAGCATCGCAAGGATTTGAGGGTGTGGGATACCTTCTTGACGGACTACAATGGCAGATAAGTCTGGATGTCTGACCGGGTAAGTAACTGGGACTTGGAGCTCTTTACGGATGCTGCAGGTGCAACAGGTTACGGGGCTTTTTATCAGGGTCATTGGAATGCCGATCCTTGGCAAATCTATTGCTCCTGGAGCTGTTTCCAGTGGTTCTGGCCATGGAAGTATGGGGCAAGTCTTTCAGAAATTTGAAGGTAAGGTTAAAGCATCATCACTGCTGGTAATAGCTCCTTAATATTCATTGTCAAGCACCTTCTATGATAGCGCATTAGTATTCTACTTTTTCAATACAGCTGTTACGCCACCTGGTGCTGCGGTGCCTACAGTTGAACATTTTTCTGTATGCAGTGCATCTCCCGGGGGTGAATAACACCCCCGGTGGCGCTTTATCTCACTTTCAGTGGGACAAGTTCCGAGAGCTGGCTCCAGGGGCAGACCGACAAGGGGTGCTGTGTCCCCAATGGCTGTGGGAGATCGCCCTTGGTGTCCTCCCAGGTTGGATAAGGAGGTTGGTGAGTATGTCCACCTGGGCTGCTTACGAGAAGGTTTTTGCAGGAATGGTGGGCGCTAGTCAGGCAGGCCAGAGTGGAGCAGGACACCATTAAGGTAAGGTTGCTGGTTTATTATTTTGTCTCCAGGAATTTGGAACGACGGGTTTCTCTGTCGGCCATAGACTGCAAGCTAGTGGGGCTTGCATTCTTGTTTTCACAAAGGATTTCTGAGTCCGACAGGCCATGAAGGGTTATCATTGTTAACATAAACGGAGGGATTCCAGGAGGCCAGTGTCCTTTTTTTCAGTTGGGTGGGGTATGCTCTTCGGCATATGAAGGTGAAAGAGTGGCTTTTTCGCTAGCTTTTTTTGGAGCCTTCGGGATTAGAGAGCTGGTTAACCCTTCCAAGAAGGTTCTGGGGGGTTTACGTCTTCAGGACGTGGACTTAAAATGGGTGTGCATTGAGGTATTGTTACGCCGGTCCAAGACAGACCAGGGTGGCAAAGGGGTAAAAGTACCGCTGTATTCATTACCGGACTCTGTTGTATGCCCGGTGGTGACAGTGAGGGAATTTTTAGTCTAAATTGTCTAAATTCCAGTTTGTGGCCGTTTTAAAAAAATGCCTGAAAGCAGTGGGTTTGGATAGCTCACAGTATGCTTCGCACTCCTTCCGAATTGGCACGGCGACGAAGACCACGCAATGTGGGTTGGACGAGGCAGCTGTAAAACGGATCAGTCACTGGGAATCAGGGAGATTCTGGACTTACATCCGACCACATTTGGTGGTTGAATAGAGGGGGAAGACAAAGCCTGGGGTATGACATGAAGGGGGATGGTTTGTGTTTGCCGAACGGGCATGTATTCAAGTTTTCAAGTGGGTGAGTATTGTGTGTAGTGGTATCATGGTTATCTTGTGGTTTTCTTCCTTTCTTGCAGGTAGAAGCCAGATGCACCTCGTCTGGATATTACTATGTGTTTTGCAGGCAGATGTTAGGCCTAATGACAGGCAACTGGGGATTCCCAGGGGGGAGTTGTGTATACGTTGTTTAGGCCACCCGGGCATCTTATGGAGTAGGGTTCTGCCAGAGGTGCATCGATGTGCGCGTCTGGACAGGCCTCCGGACGTTTTGGTTCTCCACGTTGGGGGGAATGATTTGGGGGGTCGTGCCATTAGCGTGCCTATTAAGGACATTAAATTTGATTTCCTTTGGATACGGACGACTTTCCCTGACATGTTGATCGTTTGGTCGGACATTGTAGTCAGGACGATTTTGCAAGGTCGGTGGATAAATGAAATAAAGCCCGCATTAAGGTTCTTAAGATGGTGGGCCGTTTCGTGGTTCGGAATGGGGGCTTCGTGATCCACCATAGGGAATTGAAGAGGGACGTTGGGCTGTATCTCAGAAGGAAAGGGGTTTACCTGTCAGCGGTGGGCTTTGATCTTTGGTCCCTGGGACTGCAGGATGGGATACAGCAGGCTTTGAGAGTGTGGAGGGGCTCCCAAGGGTAAGGGGTGGTCTTTGATGGTGGCAAGTAACCTATGAGAAGGAAGTGTGGGGGACCCATCGGTGGTATGGGCCCACGGTGTATTCAGTTAACAATGGTTAACTGTATGATGATAATGGTGGCACTGCGGGAATGGGTTTGTCTCTGAGCTGGTGTGACATGGCTGGAGGCCTAAAAAAGCCCGCAGTGTGGAAGTGGAATGGAGTTATGTTAGGAAGTGCCGTCAAAGACCCCCGGAGCAACTGAGATTATGGAATTTTCTGTTATGGTTAAAATGTTTATATATTTTTGAATATTTGTGAATAAAAAGGCTGCTATTGCCAGTTATACTCCAGTTCAAGTGTGGTCTCGTTAATAAGTAGGTAATAAGTGGGACGGGTTTTGGAGTATGATAATGGTGGCAGTCTTATGAAGGTTAGACATCTTATCTAAACTGGTCAAGCACTGAATGGCTACTGTGTAGGACAGCAGGGTAATTCTTCATTCACATGGGCATATTTTAACTTTAAATCATTTTTATTGAAAAATTTTCAGACATAACATTACTGAATATGCATAAAAATCCATGGTACAGTAATAATAAACAAAAATCAAAATATCCATTACTACTTCAACATTCGCATGGAACAAGATAGGTACAGGTACCGGGCCATTACCTAAATTAGCTGTCTGCACAGTAATAGCAGAAATAGCAGGAAGTATTGGTGTGGAGCTCCCAGATCGTAAGCCAGGGCCATAGCAAGTGGATGGCTGTCCCTCAAAGACCCACGCACCCCACCCCATTGGGATCAGTACTGTGGAAGTGCGTGGAGTCCCCGGGGTGTCCACGCCCCAATACTTCTGTGGAGTAGCTGCCCTTACCCTGTTGCCGTCCACATGGGCATATGTTTGCCTGCACAGGGATGCACAGGTGTTTCATGCATCACTCTGCAGGCAGTCCCATTCACATCAATTGGGACACAGCAGCTGCAGCTTTGCCATCCATGCGGGTCCCCAAATGTACACTGTCTGTGTTCGGGGACCCGCACCCACATGCACCTACATGGCTGTCAAATTGGAAGCAGCAGTGGGTGTGTGCAGCTGCTGCATCCCAATTGACATGAATGGGACTGCCTGCAGAGTGGTGCATGGAGCATCTGTGCAGGCAAACATGGCCCTTGCATGGGTGTATGCTGAAGTAGACCCATGCGAATAAAAAACCTTAGAGGAAGCAGCACTTAGCTCTAAAATTTACAGAATGTTATTATTTTTGGTTTACTATGTTTCCTTCTTCGGGCCTCCTCCATACAAATATGATGACGTTCTGTAAGCTAAAGAGTAACAGGGGATGCTAAAAGAGTCAAAAGACCCACTATAGTCAAAGAGATATAAAAACTTGTTCAGTGGTTTGCACATATAAAAGTATTTGTGAATATATAACTGACTTTGTGCTGCCGCCAGCATTCCTCTATTCTAGTACTAGTTCTTACTGCCAAAAAAGAAAGAAAAAAAATCAACTGACGCAGGGGTGGAGCTTCTACAAAAGAGGGCCATCATTCAGGTGTGCCTGCCTGTTGCACCACAAGGTATCAATATGATCCTGATTATTCTGGGGGCATACAACAGTTCAGGTCAGTCCCTACCTCACAAGAATTAGCAGTTAAAGGCCCCTATTACACTGACATGGCACTCTGGGTCCAATCTGGGCAAATGTGAGTTGGCATATTAGTATGTTTTTGGAAAGAAACCTGAGCACCCGATGTAAACTCACAAAAACACAGGACTTCGAGAAAAGTTGCACAAGCTAGAACTTAACTGACTGGTGGATCAGTGGATATAAAGTTGGATAGGCTATAGATATCACAGCATGGTTGTAAATGGGGTACACTATGTCCAGCTCTATTAACTGCAATCCGGATGGAAAGGGGGGGGTGGGTACCTGTCAAAATCAGGTACCCCCACCCCCAAAAAAAGAGCAAATTTATGAGGGGGGGGGGGGGGAGGAGGAAGAGAAGGAAGACTAGTGAAACTCCCCCTTTTGAGTGCAGTTCCTCTTTAAATGCATTAAGGTTTAGGATGGCAGTATTTTCAATATGAAGTTAAAGTGGTACTCAACTCCACTCGTCCCCCTATGTTTTTTCCCACTTACCTATTGTGCTGTAGGTGCTCTTCAAAACATATTCCCACCCACACAACAAATCTAGTGTTATCCCACTACGATCTACTGTTTTGGTGCCACACAATGGGTCAAATGCTACCATCTTGTTCCTCTTCAACTGGTTACTTCTTCCAGGTGCAGGCAGCCAGCTCTGATGAGGCAGCTGACCATACACCCACCCCCACCCCCCCTTGAATCTGAAGTTACTCGAAAAACATAGAGCAATTTGCAAACAAACATGTTCTAAAAAAAGGTAGGATTGACGGATCACTTGGTCTTGTTCTGCCACTAGTCTTTTGTGTTTCATGAACCTGGAAGGATTTAAAGGAAAGAATAAACCTCCAATCCGGAGATGTAATGTGCCTCCCAGCCTCTGGGATTTCTGCAAAGAATAAAACAGGGGAATGTTGGACTCAAAGAAATCAACCCAAGCCAAAATCAATGTGAAGAAAAAGTTTTGGCTATACATACACTTTCATATTGTACTGAACAATAAAGTAAGAACATTTTCTCTTGGCCTATATTATCTCCAACAAATATATATTTTCACCCCTACCAGGGCTGTGGACAAGTAGGGCAGCAGAGTTAGAGGAGGCCTCTAACATAAAGCCTTAAAATTCTATGAACCCTGATAACTTCATCCTGATTTGCTTTCCCCCTTCTGGCCAACTCTGTTGATTTTAGCTACATTCAGTTTATGTATGTGTAGTAACCATAGAAAGTGATCAGCATTCGCATTGAGGCAGTCAAATGAGTTTAAGAGTGACTTCTGATTTGTTGTTGATAATTATGATATGCACGTTCTTGTTTTTCCGCTGTTTTATTGAATGAATACATTTTCCGTTGTTGGGTGTGATTTGAAATATCTAACAAATCTAATTCACAAGTGTGTATGTGATATAGGTAATCCACTGCAGCTGAAACAACAACACTTTCCCTAGAATATTAGTAAAGCATTATTCAATATAAGTGTTGTTATGCCGTAATTCACTGCTCGGGGAGCTAGCAATGGCAGATGCATGGATGAATGGCTTTAGAAATGGATAGCATGCCTTTCTTGCAAGCTGTGAGATCAATAGTTATAATGAGCATATTAAACTGTTTGAGTGATTGATCTACAGAATTAATCTGATTGACATTAATGCTGTCAGGGAGAGATTGTTTTTCCCCAAGAGGGTTGATTGCTAGATGCCTCATTGAAGATTTTGTTTGACCTTTTTCATGGATCCACATAGCTAGATTTATAAATGGCTGTACTTGATAGGTTTATTCACTATGAATAAAAATGATTGCTTCATATGCCAATTAACAAGTAGTAGTGATAATAGTACACTACATTGGGTGTTATACTGTTTTAGATCATGATCTTGATTCAATAAAGCAGTTCCATTAAAAAAAAAAGAAAAACACAATGGGGGGTGGGATACAATTAAGCTGCCCACCCACTTTTCTGGCGTTAATCCCTCTTGTTAAGATATTGTACCAAATTCATGAAGCATATGCAACACTTTTGGCTCTGAGAGCGACTTATGCACCAATTTCCTTAATGCGCCACTTTTATATTGTGTCACATTGAATGTGCCAAAATCACTTGTTCAATAATTTAAAAACAATACAGTGCTTATTTTTAACCAGTAATCGATCATATGCAACTATCACGTACCTGGTAGCAGAGCTTGAGATGATGAGGAAGGCCTCTCTTAAACCTCTAACTCTGGGCCCCTGATAGTGTAGACAGGAGGTACAGGAGTTCAGAGTGGTACGGGTGCCTGTAGGTCTTGCTAACAGCAGGGCAGATGTCTACACTGGGCAGGAGAAGTCATCAGATGGCTTTAGAAAGCAAGCAAAGCAAGCAGGCAGGCAGCTGGTACTGGCAACAGCAGAAAGAGTAGCAGAGTCAGACAGGATGGCTCATACACAGACAAAATTGATCAGGTACAGGGCACAGACAGAAACGTGGTCAGGAGACAAGCTGGGTCTGGAGCTGATCAGTGAAGTAGGAGCCAAATGAACAGACAAAAGCGGAGGTCAGGGGACAAGCCGAGGTCGATGCAAGTTGAGTTCAGAGAATGGTCAAGACAAGCCAGGTCAGCAACTGGGAGCAGGGTACAGATTCACAGTATCACAGCTAACACAGGAGGCTGAAGACAAAGAGCTGATCCTGAGCACTGGCTGAGTTTAAATTGCCCTTTTGGCACCAGAATCTGCCAAAGGAGCATGCAAGCGTCGGCGTGCATGATAATGTGCGGCAGCTCGTGTACGTGCCAGTTCACACATGCGCATATGCATCAGCCAGTAGGGATGGGCGAACGGTTCAGCCTGAGCATAAGTTTGGGCCGAACTTTGGTTGTTGGATGTTCTGCAGAACACCGAACATTATTCGGTGTTAGGGGCAAATTCGAAAGCCGCCGGAACACCGTTAAAGTCCATGGGACATTAACAAGAAAAATCAAAAGTGCTAATTTTAAAGGCTTATATGCAAGTTATTGTCATAAAAAGAGTTTGGGGACCCCTCCCGGCCCAAGGGGACATGTATCAACGTAAACAAAGGTTTAAAAACAGCCTTTTTTTCGGGAGCAGTGATTTTAATAATGCTTAAAGTGAAACAATAAAAGTGAAATATTCCTTTAAATTTCGTACCTGGGGGTGTCTATAGTATGCCTGTAAATTGGCACATTTTTCCCATGTTTGCACAAAATTTAATTTCTAAAGGAAAAAAAGTCATTTAAAAGTACTAGCGGCTATAATGAATTGTCAGTCCTGGCAATACAGATAAATGAAGTCATTGAAAAAAACGGGGTATGAATATTAAGGGGAGCCCCAAACCAAAATGAAAAAAAAATCTGGTATGGATTTTAAGGGGAACCCTGTGCCAAAATAAAAAAAAAAATGCCATGAGGGTCCCCCAAAAATCCACACCAGACCCTTATCCGAGCACGCAACCTGGCAGGCCGCAGGAAAAGAGGGGGCGCCGAGAGAGCAGCCCCCCCTCCTGAACCGTACCAGGCCACATGCCCTCAACATGGGGAGGGTGCTTTGGGGTAGCCCCCAAAAGCACCTTGTTCCCATGTTGATAGGGACAAGTGTCTCATCCCCACAAACCCTGCCCAGTGGTTGTGGGGGTCTGCAGATGGGGAGCTTATCGGAATCTGGAAGCCCCCTTTAACAAGGGGACCCCCAGATCCTGCCCCCCCCCATGTGAAATGGTAATGGGGTAAAAATGTACCCCTACCATTTCACAAAGTGTCAAAATAGTACAAAAGACAAGACACAGCTTGGGACAAATAAAACTGTCCCACGATGTCCATTCATCTTCTCTCGCTCCACCGACGGACTGAAAAATAAAATAAAAAAAACAAGCGGCCGACTCGCCCCCATGGGAGGCACCGACTGTATGGCGCGCCTATTATTATGTGTCGGTACGTTGAATCTTAAAGATTGTGATTTAGTATTGGGACATGGCAAAGAGGTAGCTGGGGTGGTAAGGGTGGATGGAATGGTCTCCCCATCATGGGAACACATGTTGGATGGGGGTGGAGTTTGGTTTATATTGATGGCAACTGTTGTATTAGTAGGGGGGTGACAGATATTCTCCTTTGTAGGTGGTGGAATAATAGGGGTATGGAGCTAAAGGTAGGCCCTTGGTAGACGTTGCATGTGACATTCTTTTGGTATGTGGGTTGGTTCCTGTATTTATTGTGTCAAGATTTATTTTTGTTGGAAATAGTTGGTTTATAAACACTATCTCTGGATTTTGCTTTTTTGACATAAGGCATATGTTTGTTATGTAGTATTTGGCCTGGGTCATCCTATTTTTTCATCCTATATTTCAATCAAATATTTGTCCATTGTTATAGTCAAAAATATTGCGTTCTAGTTTGTTGTTTTTTTTTTCGAAAGGAGGTTGCCTCGTCCTTTCTCACATTTTTATTTAGGACCATTTTGTATATAAACAGGAAGAGTTGAACTCTTGAATTAATGCTTCTTTTTTTTTACCTTGTTGTTGTGCCCCCTCTTTTCTCGTTTTCTTTCTCTCTGTCGAACCAAAATGTTAATCCATTTTGTTGTACAGAATTCTGCTAATAATCTGCGTTCTTTAACCACTTCAGCCCCACCTGGCCATTTCTTTGCGATACGGCACTGCGCCGTTTTAACTGACAATTGCGTGGTCATGAGATGTTGTACCCAAACAAAATTGATGTCCTTTTTTTCCCACAAATAGGGCTCTTTTGGTGGTATATAAACCAAAAAGGAGTGACAATTTAGAAAAAAACACAATATTTTGTACTTTTTGCTATAATAAATATCCCCATTTTTTTTTTAAAAAGCTAATTTTTTTCCTCAGTTTAGGCAGATATGTATTGTTCTATGTGTTCTACATATTTTTGGTAATAAAAATCACAATAAGCCTATATTGATTGGTTTGCACAAAAGTGTCTACAAAATAGGGGAAAGATTTATGGCATTTTTATATTATTATTTTTTTTTTTACTAGCAATGTCGGTGATCAGCGATTTTTATCAGGACTGCAACATTATGGCGGACAGATCTGACATTTTGACACATTTTTGAGACCATTGGCATTTATACAGCGATCAGTGCTATAAAAATGCACTGATTACTGTGTATATGTCACTGGTAGGGAAGGGGTTAACAGTGGGGGCCATCAAGGGGTTAACTGTGTTACCTAGGGAGTGATTCGAACTGTGGGATGGGACTGCCTGGGTGAGGAGAGCGATCGTTGTTCATACCTAGTAGGAACAACAGGCGCGCCCCCTAGTGGTCAAAAGGCGAGCTGACATATAGCTACGACGGTTCGCCCAGGGGAGCCAACCTGCCGCAGTTTAACTGTGGCGGCTGGTCGGGAAAGGGGTTAAAGAGGTCCTCGTCTAAGAAACTGCATTGCTTCTTAATCCGAAGGCCTCTCTAATTCAAGATATTTTTTAAGAAGAGCTAAATCCCACCATTGGGTATGTTCATATTGAATCGCATCCTGTGCTTGAAGAAAAACTTTCCTCATGAACTTTCCTCACCTCGTATGAGGTGAATTATTGGTAACTGGAGTTTTGCTATTATCTGAACCAATATTGTGTATTCCATTGGTACCTATATTATCAAATATGGCTTGAAGCCTGGTTGACCTATCGGAAACCATGACTAAAAGTCAAGACAATACAAGACAAAAAAATAAAAAAATAAAAAAACAAAAAAAACAAATCCCTAAAAAAAGATTGGGTTAAAAAGTTGTATTATTTAAAAATGAATAGATAAATTACATATACACGTGTATATATACACACAATTCCTGTAGGGGAAAATAATAGGTAATCATGTTATGGCCTGCTCTGAAATAATAATCAGTTTATAAATCAATCACTTGATTATGTTACTGCCATAGTGCATACATAGTCAGTTTATATCTCTTTGGACCGATCCACAGAAGTCAGGACAATGAGCAGCTGATAAAAGCAAAAGTTTCAACAGCGCTCAACTGTAGACTATGTGAAGAAATGTAGAAATAGAATATCTGTTAACCCCAGTGCAGCTGAACAATAACCATAACTGGAAATTATGGATGGCAGCAAGAAAAAACAAACAATGTCAGGGCTCAGTGGGTAACATTAGGTGGATGTGGCACTGGCAGAAACCATTAATGGCAGGCGATGGGTTAATAAATATATATATATTTTGGGTGGTGTTGGTGAATCAAAGGCAATACAAAAAGAAAGCACTAGATGTCCATTGGACATTAGAACGTATTTCGATAACAGAACAGGCATTTTTCAGTTTAAAAAAAGAGGATGTCTGACATGCCAATTTATCACCCATGGCAGTAATAAAATTATCACCAATAAAGGAAAAACGTATTCAATCAAACAATTCATCACATGTTCGACAGAGTTTGTTATTTACCGTAACTCCACTTTTTATTTGGCGCATTCAATGTGACACAATGTAAAAGTGGCACATTTTAGTACTACCTGAATTTCGCGCACAAGTCGCTGTCAGAACCACAGGTGTTGCAAATGCTTCATGAATTTATCGCAATACATTAACAAGAAGGATTTACGCCAGAAAAGTGGGGCAGCTGCTTTATTGAATTCCCCTCAATATATTTTTTTGTTAGATTTCTACAAAATACATGTATCAGTTTCCTTGTTTCCTGAATGTAGAGCGCCTTTTAAATACCTTCCCAGCAGGATGAAATTTGGCTCAAGATAGGAATGGAATCCACTCATTACGATGATAAGAAATCACAAAAATAATGGAGAATAAATGTTGAGCTAGTCAGACTAAAGTAACAAAGTGTTTCACAAATTGGATCCGGGTTGTCATTTATCACTCCTTGTCATGTTTTTATTTATATAGAAACTCACTGTCTTAACTTTAGAGGCTTTTTGTGGTAGCAGTAATGGCAGATTTACTACCAGCTTATGTAGTACATTTAGAGGAGTGTTGTGTATTTCCATTATCATATCATTTTCCTTGCTGTCAGCCTGTACTTTGTACTTTAAGTATACTTATGAACAAACTTTTGACATCTATCTGTGCTCCACTGTGCTAATCTTCAATCTCAGCATGGTGAAAGGAGAGACAACAGAGAATATAATAGAGATCAGTGATCCCCATTTAAAATAGAATGCACATGTTTACAAGTCAGCCAATGGATGACAGGTTACAACCAAGAGGCATACATCTGCAAACATGGATTGAAGACACAATAATATCCCTCTGTCATGAAGAAGCATTTACCCACTTTACAAATACAGTGCATTGTTTGAATGCATACTTTAATAAACAAATAGTATACTCAGAGTGCTTAGTACATTTCAATTTTTTCAGGAAAATTTACATATGTACCAATTTCTCATCTTTATTCTGTATTGGTTAAAGGACACCTTCCGAAAATGCTAACTGACTCTGGCTTTAATACTTTCCAAGCTACAGGAGCATGCATGAAGCAAGCATAGGCAGAATAAAGGCAGAAATCCTTATCAGTTTATCTTTTTGAGGTGAGTGATTCATAAAGCACTGAATCCATTTGATCGGCTAATATTTTTTGAAGAAGAGTCAGTTAGGCCCCTTTCACACTGGAGCGGGAGCGGCGTCGAAGGTAAAGCAGCGCTATATTTAGCGCTGCTTTACTGTAGTTTTTGCCGCGGTATTCGGCCGCTAGTGGTGCGGTTTTAAACCCCCGCTAGAGGCCGAAAAAGGGTTAAAACCCCCCGCAAAGCGACGTTGCAGCGGCGCTTTGCGGCGGTATTGCCACGGTATTACCGCAGTGTCCCATTGATTTCAATGGGTTGGAGCGGTATAGGAGCGGTGAATACACCGCTCCTTCACCGCTCCAAAGATGCTGCTAGCAGGACTTTTTTGACCGTCCTGCAAGCACTCCGCTCCAGTGTGAAAGCCCGCCGGCTTTCACACTGGAGTGAATGGGGCCGGATTTTTTTCAGGTGCTGTACAGGCGCTATTTTTAGCGCTGTAGCGCCTGAAAAACGCCCCAGTGTGAAAGGGGCCTAACAGTTCTCATGATTATTACTGGTTTCTTTTAAGTTGCCATTTACACATTGTGGTGTCTATATTAGCAGCACAGTACCCAAAACAGCTAATCATGTCCAATTTGATTATGTTATAGGATTATATTCTAGTTTAGCAATGTCATTCTGATAAAAGGGGATCTGGTTAACATAGGTTGCCCCAAACAACTAGAGTCTATTGAAGAGGACTTTGCAGTGCAATGCAATATCTGCGTACACTGTCTAGGCCCCCTCCTCTATAGCATAGATCCAAAATGTAACCATAAATTTGCAAAGAGATTCCTGGGTAATGCAGAGCAGCCAAAATCAAGACACTCCAGTCCTTTGCAAGAGTGTCCTCTTGTGAGATTTGTGTGGGAAGAGAAAAAAGATGCACTCCAAACAGTTTCTGGAAAAAAGGAGGCAGTTGGGACTTTAAATGAGATGCGAACAAGACCAAAATAAGGTCATAACATTTGAATATAAGGTTAGGAGTTGATAGTGTGGATAAATAGAATACAGCACAACAAACACATGGTTGGCAAAAAAGTCATACATATACAATCTTGAACATATATGTGAAGGCATGATTGTCTTATTAACTTCCTAGGCTCGACGTGTTTCTTGGAGTAATTTCCACTTTATCAGAAGCAGGTGCAATAAGCGTCAACATCAGCTCAAAAGTTAACAGGGCACATAGAGGAGGACATCACGGGGGTGCTTATTTTTACACTGCTCTGGGACATCTTGCACCTCATTTCGGAACTTGGATGAACTATGCTATCTATCCCCCTTTTTGGGATTGTTAACAATGCCATCACTGATCACTCAATGGAGATTCATATCCCCGTGATGTTCTCCTCTATGTGCTCTGGCGCCCACAGGCAGTCCTCCCTCAGTTCCTGGAGCAGACATCCCCACCTGGCCCTCTATCTACAACACCATGTGCTAACGTTTGAGCTGATGTTGACGCTTATTGCACCTGCTCCCGATGAAGTGGGAATAATGCGTCAAGCCTTATAGGATGTTAAAGAGGGCCTACAAAAAAAAAAGATAAAAGTCAGCAGCTACAAATACTGCAGCTGCTGACTTAATAATCGGACACTTACCTGTCCCAGGGTCCAACAATGCGTGGCAACGAGGCCCCCGCTCCGCTCGCGGCGCCGGCATTCTTAATGTGGGTACCAGGCTGTGGCTTCACAGCCGGGCACCCACTGCGCATGCGCGAGCGGCGCCGTGCGCCGTGATTCGACGCTCACTCATCTGGGACACGTGACAGGTCCCAGGTGACTGTGTGGTGCCTAGGGGAAGTGACGTCAGTGCCCGGGAACTGAAGGTGGCAGACTATGAGGGGCCCCCTAGCAACAGGCATCTAGAGGTGAGTAAAACATTTTTTTTTCAATTATTTTTTTTATATTTTTTTATGATTTTTAAGACAATTTTTTTGGTGGCAACACCACTTTAATAAAACAATCATGCGCTCACATATATGTTCAAGATTGTATATATATATAAAATGTTTTCCATGTGTTTTTTGTGCTGTATTCTATTTATCCACACTATCAGCTCTTAACCTTATATCCTTATATGTTCTAATGTGGTATGATCTTATTTTAACAATCATGTTCTACTATATGTACAATGACTGTAAACATGAATGTTTTACACTGTATTAATAAGGATGCTCAATAAAAGTAGCTCCCAATACTATTATGTCTATGTACCATCAGGTTTCTACCAGCATATACATATATTCTGTTTATTAGTGTGTTCTTATATAATATCATTCATCGGTCTTGTTTGCATCTCATTTAAATTCCCAACCTCCTCCTTTTCTCCTCAAAAATAGGGATAGAGGCACTGAGCCCTACAGCCTATGTGCTTCATTCAAAGTCCCACTAACCTGTGTTAGGCTGTTGTGGTTTTTGAGGGAGCTACCCAGTCTGGGAGGGTTTACTTTGGCCTTGGCTCAGGTGCAGACGGGACCCTCTTCAAGACACACAGAGGTGTCCTGGCCAGGAGGCACTGGGAGCAAGGAGAGGACAGCGGGAGAACACTGCCGGGCAAGTCTCCAGGAGAAACAGGAACAGCCAAGATGGCTGGTGATTGACACACAGTCAGAAGGACTGGGAGGCATGCCTCAAAGGACTGGGATGGAGCAGTCTGGGATGGGTGCAGAGCCAGTCAGGGGGACTGTGGTGGCACAGGCAGTGGAAGGGGCAGCTGCAGCCAGTAGGGCTGGCAGTGCCTGAAGAGTTTATACTGGGAGCATGTAGGAAAGCTACTGGAGCACTAGAAACTACAATTTTTGCTACACCATAGAAGCCTGTAATCCCTGCCTGGAAAGGGCATTTGCTTTGGTCTGAGAGCCAGTGTCAGACCCCCACATCAGTGCTAGCTGGTCCTTAGAGTGATAGTCTGCAAGCAAGTGTATGCTGGTTGAGAAGAAGACATATATATACCGGAGTGTATATACTTAAGTCCCTACCAAGTTTCTTCAATGAAATGGGCATCCCATTTACTTCCTATCCCCATCCAAATTCTATTCCCCTAAATAAAACAAAAAAAAAAACAAAGCTGCAAAGACTGCTTCTTGACTCTGTATGGCTGGAAATTTGTGTGCCTGGCTGTGCAGGGTGGTAGACGACCACATTCACCAGCGGCACCTACGGGGATAGCGCTACATAACCATCACTGGTTGCCTGATGAAGAGGCGTATTGCTCTAATGGCGTTGTTTTAAGCAGTTGAGATTCTATGTTCTTTAGTATTTTTATTATTTGGGCTGCTCTGTATTTCCCAGGATCTCGCCTAAAAGGTAGTGACTTCATCCATGCAGGGAGATGGGGCATGGACAGTATATGCGGACCTTGCATTATACTACTTCAAGGTCTTTAACCTCCCTGGCAGTATGATTCTGTCTGGAATTTGGTGCTGAAAGCGGTACAATTATTTTGCATGGAAATTTGGCGTTTTTATATTGTAGGCATGCAATTCTTATGAATAACTCACTTAAATCTGTCCGAACCAGAGTCTAGTAGACATCCCGGGTATGATAAAGTTTGAAACACAAAATAATAAATTATAATATAATAAAAATATATATAAAAATGATTCAATAATGTAATCAAATCAAAAACACTGAAATTTGCTCAGTTGCAGAATAGTCGCTGTCATTAAATTTATTGTTTGATGATAAATTGTGATTTTAATTTTTTATCGGTTTTTATCGTTTTCTAGCTGGTCTAAAACCACTTTTGACATAAAGGGACACTTTTTGGTTGCTATGGACAATCTCCAGTTTCCAGGCAGAAAAAAAAATCTTTTTATTATATAAAATGACATGCAGGGCACTGGGCAGACCACTAGGGACAAAGGGGGTGTGTATTTTTTGTATACAGTACTGTAATCTGTAAGATTACAGTATTGTATATGTGTTGTGTTTTTAAACTTTTTTAAATTTGGCGCCGATCTCCGCTCCCGTGCGTCGTAACGTCGCAGGGAACGGAGACCAGCGGCACTCGGCACTGTGTGAATCGAGCGAGCGGGAGACATTGCAGGATCCAGGGGAAAAGGTAAGTAACTTCCCCCCTGCATCCTGCACGCAAGCCCGAGCCTGGCTCGGGGTTACCGCTCCCAGCACAAAAAGCTGGACCCGAGCCAGGCTCGGGGTTACCGCTAGGGAGGTTAAGAAGGATTTCCACCTGGATTGATTAATTGCATAGTCTTGGTATTGATATCTAGCTCCATTATTGTTGGACATTAAAGGTCAAAGTTTCATTTTTATAATAATTCCATTGTGTTCCCATCAAAATGACCAATCACTCCTGCTCACTGGGGTTCATTTACTAAAACTGGAGGGTGCAAAATCTGGTGAAGCTCTACAATCAGCTTCCATGTTTTTTCAAAGTTTAAAGCAGTAGTAAACCTCTGGGTGTCATAATGTGCATCGCATACTAGCACATTATGTGAAACACACCTGAAAACGAGGCCTTCCAGCGGTCACCTTCACTTCCGCGTTTGCGGCCTCCGGCCTTATTATAGGCTTAGCTATAAAAAAATAATGCAGGGGAGTTTACTCCCACTTTAACCTCCCTGGTGGTATGATTATGTCAGATTTTTGTGTATCAAAGCGGTACATTGTTTCACATGGAAATTTGGCGTTTTATATTGTAGGCCTGTAATTCTTATGAATAACTCACTTAAATCTGTCCAAACAAGAGTCTAGTAGACATCCCGGGTATGATAAAGTTTGAAACACAAAATCATAAATTATAATAACTATAAATAATTATACCAAATAGTAATATAATAATAATAAAATGTATTCCATAATGTAATCAAATCAAAAACACTGAAATCTGCTCAGTTGTAGAATTGTCAAGGTCGTTACTTTCAGTGTTTGAGGACGAATTTCCCCACAAATCACTATCGCTTAATTCTGCAAGTGATTCTAATTTACTATCACTGTTTTCTAGCTGGTCTAAAACTGCTTTTGACGTAAAGGGACACTTTTTGGTTGCTATGGACAATCTCAAGTCTTCAGGCAAAAACAGCAGCATATATCATATAAAACTGCATGCAGGGTACTGGACAAAGCATTAGGGACAAAAGGGTGTGAAATAATTTGATACAGTAAGTACAGATTCCCTTTAAGATTACAGTGTACTGTATGTTTTTGTTAGTTTTTTTTGCACTTTTTGAATTTTGCTCCGTCCCCTTGCATTGTGGTGCTTGCAGGGAACGGAGCTCGGCACATTGATAGATCGAGCGAAGTACACAGCCTGTGAACACAGCCAGAGGACATCACAGGATCCTGGGGACAAGGTAAGTAACTTTTCCAGGATACTGCGATGCAATCCTGACTGTGGCTCAGGATTAACGCTTTTGGTAATGAAAATTTCCCCCCGAGCCACACTCGGGATTAACGCCAGGGAGGTTAATTGAGCAAGCTGAAGTTAGAAACTGAATAACTACCTGCATAAAAATTCAGATCAGGTCCACCTAAAGTGACAGGTGGTAACGACTATCATCCAGGGCTGGATTTTAATACTAGAGCCTGTAAATTCACAAGTTTTGATGCTTTAGGCCAATTTCTTCCAATCAGGTCCACCTTTCACTTCAGGTGGACCTTATCTGAAGTTCAATGCAGGTTCATGGACAGGCAGTTTTTTTCCAAAATAAAAAACACGTTAAAAAAAATTGCTGCGCAAATACCGTGTGACATAAAAAGTTGCAACCATTTTACCATTTTATCCCCTTGGGTGTCTGCTAAAACAATATATAGAATGTTTGGGGATTCTGTGTAATTTTCGAGCAAAAAAATTATGATGTTTACATGTAGGAGAGAAGTGTCAGAATTGGCCTGGGTGGCAAGGAGTTAATTACCATAAGTAATTAATATACAAATATATATTGTTTTTAAGGTAAGTTACTATATTTTCAAAGTCTGTACTCAAGCAGGTGGCTTAACGGACAAATTACTGAAGTTTAAAGTTATAACTTCCAACCAGTAATTTCACAGTAAATAGATAGATAATAAATTATTATGTTATAATATATAAATATATGATTTAGCTTGAATATAACAGTACCTTTTCAACAGAATCAGTTTCTCCCTCTTAACTGTGTGAGAAAAACATGGGATTATGGATAAATCTTATACACATAAACACATGTATTTCCTTGTAGATAAGAGGGCTGGGCTGAAAGGGAGTATTTGTCTTTTAGACACATGCCCCCTTCTATGACACTGCAGTGAGAGGCGTGCCTCTACTGCAGCATTTTTATTGGACAGCTGGGACCAATGGTACTTTACCATTGGTCCAAGTCTCCAAGCTGTTCATTGAGCTCAGTGCCTCTGACAAGAAGTGAGAGGCACTGTGAGCGCAACCTCTCAATCTGCTGCAGAGTGTATCAGTATTTAAAGTGGCCACTCTGTAATTAGCTTCTGACAGGCTGCGCAAGGAGCCCCATATCTCTGGAACCATAGGTCGACGTCCCTGCTGCTTATCTTCGAGTCTGTTGAGATCCAGAAAAAACAATGTAAAAGGATTGAAACCTAAGCAAGACAGATTGTAAACAGACACCCATAGAGCCATTAGAGGTCTGCCACAGTCCACTGTCAAAATGCAGACAAACTGAACAGGCGTGGATGTCACAAAACTGATATCTGTCCCATTAGGCTCTGATTTAGCAGGAGGTCTGTTTACGGATTTCCTGCTGAACAGAGCAGAGCGTGAAAGGACCGTGTGAAAGGACCCATAAGTAATATCTGTCTGTTAGAATTTCTTTTTTTGCTGGTCCAAACATGGTTTAAAATGTTGTGAAAATGTGTAAATAACCTAAGGGATGACTATTTCCATCAATTATAGAAAAAACTGTGTGGCCAATAATGCGTCTCCAACAATAATCCATTTCAGACTAGCTAAAAAGTCACATAAAATGTATCAACGTAAATAAGCATTTCAGGATGATGTACTTTAATACATCTCACTACCTATTACCAACTTGTCATTTTTTTGCTCATGTATTTTGTTAGAAGAGAGGTGACATGGTTTGGCCATCTCATGTAGATGCACACTGGGAGGCTCTCATTAGAATTGTTTCAGGCAATTTCATCTTTGAGATGGCCTCGGGGCAGACTGAAAACACATTAGAGGGATTATATCTGTAGAAATGCCTTGGAATCCCCCACAGTGAGCTCAAATCCATGGTCAGGAAAACATAAATCTTGGCTCACTTGCTCATCTTGATATTTCTATGAAGCACATTGCAATCATATCTGGATAGGAAAAAAGATGAAGAGAACATTTATTTCACCGCTGCCATAGTTTCTCTGTGTCTTCCTAGCATACTTTTAAATATGAGGTTTGGATATTAAAGTGGAACTAAACCCATTGATTTAACAGTTTCCAAAAAGAAAATTAGAAATGTTCAATAAATGTTATTAAATCCTGAAAGAGTAACTCCACTTTTGTTGAGAAAAATAGAATTCCCTCTGGGTGATGATCAATGTACTTTGCAGGGATTTAAGAAACTTTCTAGCAGATTCTTACCCTTTTTACTTGAACTGAAGAAATATCTGTTTGTTTCACCGTTTCCTTTGTATATTGAAATTAAAGGAGATATATAGCTAATCTGGATATTTTATAGATAGGCAACTCCTATCCTCATATTGATTAGTGGTTCCAAATTAATAATAACTACTGCAGTAACAAAGCATACGCTCAGCATCTTTCCAAATAACTGTTCTGCTTTGTTATGATGCAATTGAAGGTTTTTATACACATGATTACGTAGGTATCACATTAATATTACAATTGTACGTTTATGCTAACAAGGGGCGTTACATAGGCAGATTAATTCTAATCAGGACTCGAAAGAATGCAAAAATGTACTGAAAACATTATTAGTGCCGTGTGCACAGTGAGGGCAGTGTGCAATACATACAAAATAGAATACAATTATGTACAGAACTTACAAATTTCCATTACAGTCTCCTCTCTTTTGATCAATATTTTGATCACTAACTATACCTGCTATCACCTTTAACCTGGAACCTCCACACACTTAAGTGGAGGTAGCCCTGGCCAAAGAGGCAAAAACTCCATTGTGGAGAAAATAATAGCTGAGCAGCTTTTTCATTACAAAATGACATTTCATGGTGAATAACAAATGATTAATAAGACATATTTACAGAGTACTGGCTGTACACTCCTGTGGCCAAAATGGCCTTCTAGCTTAATTGTTGGTATGCTGACTTATCAGGCATATGTAAACACAGACAATTCTACATAAAATGGAAGACGCACAAAAGACAAATATGACTTCAACATGGCTAAACTACTTTTCAAATCACATTATATATATATCCCTTACAATTAAAGTATTTGAATAGATAGTACCCTAGACTGTGATTCCAAGAGGGAAACAAATCAAACACAGAGATTTCTTTAATTTAGTCATTTTTGCAGTGTCTGGGGTCGATCCAGGTGACCTTTCCTTCAAGTTTTGCACAACTTGTACAAGAAATAAATGCTGTATTGAGTCTCCAAACATTTTTTTATATATAAATATTTCTTAACAATCCACAAGTCACCTAGCTTTAGTTTTAGATCCTTCCAAACTTTTAGGATCTGGAATTGGGGAGAAAACACATAAATGAGTTTGTCAAAAACCTTAAAAGATCAGCAACGTTCTCTGTGAGATCCGAATGAAGGACTTCAGCTGCTGAGACAAGATATAAGCAAGTGAGTAACACACTCCCAAACAAAATCCCATAGGGAGAGAGTCCAACATCCCCTTAGGGGCTTGATAAAATATAAGAAAACATTCAGGCAAAAGTTTTCTAGTTCTTACTCCACTTTTTCCGCTACATTGTAGACAGTAGGGGGTGTAAAAAAAAAACTTCAAAACTTCTAGTAAGGACTCTCCTATAAAAATAATTATAATGTCACTGTGGCCTTTGCAGTAGCATTTGCCACTGGACATCCAAAAAACATGTCCATACAGACAAAATGCATACTCTTAAGATCCTGACTTGGGCATCTGAATATATCTTTTTGTAATCTCTGGAAGGGATGTTCAGCTTTTGGTAACACCTTTTGGTAATAGGTAAAACAAGAAGTGTTATGTTAAAAAAACAATTGTAGAGAACCCTGGCTCTATCCCATGCTCATTTACTAAGGCAGCCATAGCTGCTTGTGACTGATGACATGGTCCATGTGTCAAACTGGAGGGAAAAGAGTGTCTGGCAGACATAAATGATCACCTTTTCCAAAGTCCTGTTTCATAAGAAGTTGCCCCATGTGGACCACTTGTTCTTCTCATTCTGGGGTCCTTAAAGTTAAATTATTAATCCCAGCTATACTGGGCAGGGAACTAGGGTGGAATCTGAGTTGCACAGACCCAGTAAGTGTTCGGGGCTGTAATGCAGCATCCTTAGTCGCCTGGTCTGCTTCCATGAGTGGGTTTTAATGTTAATATGGCTACCACAGCAAGAACCTGGGAGGCTGAAAACAGCCAATCAAATTAACTTAGCATGCTTGATTGGTTTACATGCCGAAGTAAAAACAAACTTCTGGCCCTTCAAATGGAACCAAAAGCTCTCTAATTCTCAACTATCTATATAAATATATTCTTTTTTTTTTTTTAAGCTCACAGGCTTGCTAAAGCTTGAGCTGGGGAAAAGGATCCAATGATTCTGAATACAGAGTATTCTTCTGGGTGATAAACTGCATATTCAGTATGGGTATTGCCATCCTCAGTATAAAACCGGGATCAACTCTACAAAAAAATGAAATATCTGGGTCTTCAGGGAGTGTGTCCTGCACTGGGCTCACAGCAGCTGATTCCTATGTCATCAATTTAACATATGTGGTTTTTCTTTGTCTCCAGCATCCTCCAATAGAGGCAATAAGGTGGCTGGATTCAAATGTACGCATTTTTCATTGTTAGATTTGTACATAAACAAGCAAAACAAATTCATATCTTGAATCTTTCATTAGACAAACATTTAGTTAGCTGTATATTTGCTGCGCAGAATATGGGACCATTATAAATTAAATATTTTACCAAAATAATGTCTAACTTTGTCTAATAGCACCTTTGCATAAAGCTACAGCTCTGATATATCGGGATTAGCCCTTCATTACTGGGTCCAGCTTGCATAAATATATTACAATGGCTTGTTTTCTATCATGCTGTTTGTGTAAGAACTTCAGTTTCATGTTTCAAAAAGACAACTTTTTCCTTGCAATATTATAATAAATGATAACAATACCCTACGGTCATGGAGAGATGTCCATAAATCCCAAATTTTCTTCTGCTTATACCACTGCACTTACAAGGAAAAGGGGCACATTATTTCACAATCCACACATTCTGCTTTGGATTTCAAAAATAAAAATAAATAAAAACAAAAGGACCAACAATCTGTATATGATGGACCAGAAAGCTCTCATCAAAAACTATACAATTGGCTGCAGGTGGCATCTATCCTAACAGGGTGTGTGGACTTGATGTGATGGGTCTGTTAGTTATTTATTTTATTTATTATTACTCTCACATCATGGACCGCACATCAAGTTATTATCAGACCTTTAGATGTCATTTTTGTAGAAAAACTTCTTATGTATCCCATCCATCTTGGTTGTGTTAAATATTATGGCAGCTGTATTCCAAATAACAACATCATCTTAACCACTTCAGCCCCGGACCATTTGGCAGCCAAAGGACCAGAGGTCTTTTTTCAATTTCGCACTGCACTACTTTAACTGGTAATTGCGCGGTCATGCAATTTTGTAACCAAACGAAATTTGCGTCCTTTTCTTCCCACAAATAGAGCTTTCTTTTGATGGTATTTGATTGCCTCTGTGATTTTTATTTTTTGCGATATAAACGGAAAAAGAGCGAAAATTTTGAAAAAAAAAGAGATTTTCTACTTTTTGTTATAAAAAAAATCTAATAAACTCAATTTTAGTCAAACATTTGGGCCAAAATGTATTCAGCCACATGTCTTTAGTAAAAAAAATGCCAATAAGCGTATATTTATTGGTTTGCGCAAAAGTTATAGCGTCTACAAACTAGAGTACATTTTCTGGAATTTACACCGCTTTTAATTTATGACTGCCTATTTCATTTCTTGAGGTGCTAAAATGGCAGAGAAGTACAAAACCCCCCCAAATGACCCCATTTTGGAAAGTAGACACCCCAAGCTATTTGCTGAGAGGCATGTTGAGCCCATTGAATATTTTTTTTTTTAGTCCCAAGTGATTGAATAAAGACAAAAATAAAAAAGATTTTTTTTTTTTTCAAAAAGTTGTCACTAAATGATATATTGCTCACACATGCCATAGTTATATGTGGAATTGCACCCCAAAATACATTTTGCTGCTTCTCCTGAGTATGGGGATACCACATGTGTGGGACTTTTTGGGAGCCTAGCCGCGTACGGGGCCCCGAAACCCAAGCACCGCCTTCAGGATTTCTAAGGGTGCAAATTTTTGATTTCACTCCTCACTACCTATCACCGTTTCGAAGGCCATAAAATGCCAAAATAGCACAAAACCCCCCCAAATGACCCCATTTTGGAAAGTAGACACCCCAAGCTATTTGTTGAGAGGCATGGTGAGTATTTTACAGCTCTCATTTGTTTTTGAAAATGAAGAAAGTAAAGAAAAAAAAAAAATTTTTTTCTTTTTTTCAATTTTCAAAACTTTGTGACAAAAAGCGAGATCTGCAAAATACTCACAATACCTCTCAGCAAATAGCTTGGGGTGTCTACTTTCCAAAATGGGGTCATTTTGGGGGGTTTTATGCCATCTGGGCATTCCATGGCCTCCGAAACTGTGATTGGCAGTGAGAAGTGAAATAAAAAAATTACACCCTTAGAAAGCCTGAAGGCGGTGATTGGTTTTTGGGGTTCCGTACGCAGCTAGGCTCCCAAAAAGTCCCACACATGTGGTATCCCCGTACTCAGGAGAAGCAACAGAATGTATTTTGGGGTGTATTTCCACATATGCCCATGACATGTTTGAGCAATATATCATTTAGTGACAACTTTTTGTAAAAAAAATATATATATTTTTTTTTTTTTTCATTATTCAATCTCTTGGGACAAAAAAAAAAAATATTTAATGGGCTCAACATTGCTCTCAGCAAATAGCTTGGGGTGTCTACTTTCCAAAATGGGGTCATTTGGGGGGGGTTTGAACTGTCCTGGCATTTTATGCACAACATTTAGAAGCCTATGTCACACGTCACCCACTCTTCTAACCACTTGTAGACAAAGCCCTTTCTGACACTTTTTGTTTACATGAAAACATATTTTTTTTTTGCAAGAAAATTACGTTGAACCCCCAAACACTATATATATTGTTAAAGCAAAGGCCCTACAGATTAAAATGGTGGGTGTTGCATTTTTTTTTTCCACACAGTATTTGCGCAGCGATTTTTTCAAACGCATTTTTTTGTGGAAAAAATACACTTTTTTTTATTTTAATGCACTAAAACACACTATATTGCTCAAATTTTTGATGAAATAAAAAATATGATCTTAGGCCGAGTACATGGATACCAAACACGACATGCTTTAAAATTGCGCACAAACACGCAGTGGCGACAAACTACATACATTTTTAAAAGCCTTTAAAAGCCTTTACATGATACCACATTAGATTCACGGAGGAGGTCTACTGCTAAAATTACTGCCCTCGATCTGACCTTCGCGGTGATACCTCACATGCATGGTGCAATTGCTGTTTACATATGACGCCAGACCAACGCTTGTGTACGCCTTTGCGCAAGAGAAGGGGGGGCAGGGGTGCTTTTTTTTTTTTTTTTTGGTTTTTTTTTTATTTATTTAGCTTTTTTATTTTATTTTTAAACTGTTCCTTCCATTTTTTTTCTTTGTTATGATTTTTATTGTTATCTCAGGGAATGTAAATATCCCCTATGATAGCAATAGGCAGTGACAGGTACTCTTTTTTTGAAAAAATTGGGGTCTATTAGACCCTAGATCTTTCCTCTGCCCTCAAAGCATCTGACCACACCAAGATTGGTGTGATAAAATGCTTTCCCAATTTCCCAATGGCGCGGTTTATATCCGGGAGGGGGGACATTCCCTCCCACTGCTTGTAAAAGCAGTCTAGAGGCTAATTACCCGCTAGAATTGCTTTTACATGAAAGCCGATCACTGGCTGAAAAGAATGATACCAAGATGATACCTAAACCTGCAGGCATCATTCTGGTATAACCATTCAAAGTCCAGCAACATACTGGACATATATTGTAATCTTTTTTTTTTCATGCAGCCTCTTGGCTGAACGAAAAAAAGAGATTGATTGGTGGGTATGCCCACCATTAGAATACCTCCCTTCATCCACCCACTTCTAATGATGGGCATACATGCACCATTTATATATGCCGATGCATGGGGGCATCCTCCCGCAAAAAGTTATGCCGTGTACACACGGTCGGAATTTCGACCGTATGTACGTGGCATTAGGAGCCAATCGCTCCTCCCCCCCCTGCTGCCCCCATGCTTCGGCATATATGCTCTTTTTTTTAACTGTGGTGGTGAAATCACCTCCTACAGCGTTGGAGTCGCGGCTTTATGTATCGTGGGAGCAAACGCTGTTGCTGTCAAGATAAATAAATCCGCGTTGCAACTGAATGGCGCACCTGAAAACAAAAAAATGCTCAACACTAAAACACACAGTAAACAAAATTACATACCTGAAAAGCAAGCATGATAAAACATAATAAAACATAATAAAACATAATAAAACATTGCAGAATAGAATGGAGTAAAAAAAGAGCAACAATAGAGAGAGAATAGAGTGAGAGAGAGAACAATAAAACGACAACTATTTTATTTTTTTTTATTTTTTTGAGATTCACAGGTAAAAAAGCTCCTGACTGAAGCGACTGAATCAAAACGCTACCACAAAAAAAATGTTAGCGATCGCAGGGATCAGGCCTGACTCTGCGAACGCTGCAGTTATGTGTGCTTAGTGTTTTGTAAGTGACAGTGATCGATCGATACTGCACTTGGGTGGGCTGGGCTGGGCGGAGGGGGAAAACGCAGGTGCTAGCAGGTATCTGGGCTGATCCCGCTAACAATGCGTTTTTTTTTGGAACCCTAAACTGCTGGGACGCTAGTATAGATCTGATCAGATCAGATATTGATCTGTTCAGATACTGTGCCACTAAGGGAGGTGTATGCTTTGTGCGTGGGTGTTTGCGGTACTGGCACTAACCTGGGGCGACGCAGACCTTATTTGACCCTAAAACCTAATTGATATCACCCGCCGGGCGATCAGGGGGTTAAACCGTTATTGGGTAATAAATGGCGGGTGCCCTGACAGTATAAAAAACAAGCTAACTAACCAGCGTCACCCGTAACAGTAATACAAAAAAAAACTGGTTACCTAGCGACACTAATGCAGCGATCAGAAAAACGATCGCTTAGTGACACTGGCAAAAGGGGGTGAAAGGGTTAACTAGGGGCAATCAGGGGGTTAAACCTTTATTAGGTAATATATGGGGGTACCTGACGCTATATAAAAACCTGACGGGGAACCTAAATAACGAAATAACTAACTGGCTAACCAGCGTCACCAGTGACAGTTATACAGTGATCACTGGTGAAAGGGTTAACTCTAGGGCAATCAGGGGGTTAAAACCTTTATTTAGGTTGTAATATGGGGGTACCTGACCTATAAACCTATTTATGAACCTATATAAACATGGCGGTTACCTAAAAAAAAAAAATGGTTACCTAGCGACACTAATGCAGCGATCAGAAAAACGATCGCTTAGTGACACTGGCAAAAGGGGGTGAAAGGGTTAACTAGGGGCAATCAGGGGGTTAAAACCTTTATTAGGTAATATATGGGGGTACCTGACGCTATATAAAAACCTGACGGGGAACCTAAATAACGAAATAACTAACTGGCTAACCAGCGTCACCAGTGACAGTTATACTGTGATCACTGGTGAAAGGGTTAACTCTAGGGGCAATCAGGGGGTTAAAACCTTTATTTAGGTTGTAATATGGGGGTACCTGACCTATAAACCTATTTATGAACCTATATAAACATGGCGGTTACCTAAAAAAAAAAAATGGTTACCTAGCGACAGCAGTGACACTAATACAGCGATCAGAAAAACGATCGCTTAGTGACACTGGCAAAAGGGGGTGAAAGGGTTACCTGGGGGGCAATCAAGGGGTTAAACCTTTATTAGGGGGGGGTGGGGGGCTACCTTGGACCTAAAACTAACTGCCCTGACAGTTATTACAGTCACACTGACACTAAATGCAGTGATCAGTAAAAAAATGATCACTGCAATTAGTGACACTGTGACTGGGGGGGGAGGGGGTGATCTGGGGGGTGATCAGGGGGTGACAGGGGGGTGGATTGTGTGCCTATGTGTACTGGTGTCAGTGTACTGTTTGTGCACTAACCTTTAGATGTTCACAGCTCGGCGTTCCGGTCACATAGACCGGCGCACCGAGCGTGACATCACTTCCTCTGCCTGTGTTTTGATTGACACAGACAGAGGAAGCATCTGATTCGCCAGGAGCGATCGCGAGGGGGTGGCCAGAAACCACTGGCCGTCCCCTCATCCCGGATCGCTCCTGAAGCGATCCCGACCGTCCCCGCCGGCCGGGGGGGGTCCGATCGGACCCCCCACCCGCCGGAAGAATGGCACGTACAGGTACGTGGTTCTGCCTGTACGTGCCATTCTGCCGACGTATATATACAGGGGGCGGTCGGCAAGTGGTTAATCTTTTTTTTCACTCAATAAATGTAAAATTACAAATCTGTATATCTGTAAATCTTAAACTAAACTAATCCCATCTTATAAATTTCCCCAATAACCTGGATTTCATTTCCAACCAAAGGTTGTCTAAACCACAATATAGTTACAATATAGCTATATTATTAATAAAAAATTTAAACTCATATTAGAAATGAATATTCAAATGATAATCTCAATATTACACCCTAATACGAATATATAGCCATAGATACATTTCCTTAAAGGAGGTAATTTTCCACTATCAAAGGATATTCAATTTGTGTAATACATGGTTAAATGTAACCTTCATTTTACCATGTTTGGAAAACATATTCAAAATAATTGTAATCACATTGTTTATCATTAGATTAATTAACCTGGCACAATTGTTATAAATGTTTTGTCTAAAAAACTGAAATTGGCATAGTGTCCTTCCAGCTTATCACTGATCTCTCATCCCAGCTACATTCTTTCATGAGAGCGCAAAGGAGGGGGGTCACATCTGCATACATGACACACACAAGAGATAGAACTAAAGGTTCCAACATTCACACACATACACGAATATCTCTCTAAAATCGCTTACATTTTTTCCCATTTGTACACAACACATACATATCATTCTCTCACTTTCTTTTAACTCTTTAATATTACCCTGCTTAAATTCTCCTTTCCTTATTTTGTTCTGATATCCATTGCATCCCATGTTGAGTTGAGAGTTGAGTTGAGAGGTATCTTGATATAGCGCGGTCTTACCCCAAAGGGTTCCGATGCACTTAAATTATATTGTATTATATGTATTGTAATCCCATACTTCACATACTCTGGCTTCTAGGATTCTATGATCAGACTGGCAGCCATATGGCTCATCCCATCTTCCCTCTCTGACAACATATAACAACATATAAAGTATTCTGTTTTAACTCTCATTTCTCTGTTTTGACTTTACTAGTTGTAGTGCCTGACCCCAAATTCATCCCACAACTTAACATAAAAATGTCCCTTTCTGTCTAGTGTTAATTGTCACCCTTGAGCCATCCTGCTCACTTAGATAGCCGTTTCTCTAGCTGTTTACTCTGCATGCTTCTTAGTCCCTGTGGACTTTGGTGGTAACCCATTTACCCACTGTGGATCCCTGTCCAATTTAACCATTAATCTAGGGGCTCAGTATAGGTTGAACAGCACCTTTGGTTTATATATAGCGTTCCTCTTGCACTGGGCATTTTTGAGGGTCTCTTACCCTTCATTCCCTTACTTAATTTAATGTCCATAATGACTGGGCAGTCTTCTCTATGTGTGCCTATACCCTCTTGCCTCTAAACTACTTTATCTAGCAGATGTACTTCATATACCTGTGAACAGCACTATTATTCCCTTTCTTATCTATAACACTCCGATGGACAGTAGACAGTGACAACATGACATATAACCACCAATCAATACAGTTCAATTAAGGGGAGTAAAATAG
Source organism: Lithobates sylvaticus (assembly GCA_028564925.1). Classification (NCBI taxonomy): domain Eukaryota; kingdom Metazoa; phylum Chordata; class Amphibia; order Anura; family Ranidae; genus Lithobates; species Lithobates sylvaticus. The sequence continues at coordinate 132,794,515 of CM053038.1, forward strand.
GTACCCTTTGTCCCAAAAATACCTTACCGATCAAGGAAGTCTGATGTAAGCAAAAGGCTTACCTCAGCTGGCTGATCGTCTCAAGCTCCTCGTTTCGGATACTCAGGGTCACCTGTAAATCCTCTCCTAGGCAAAGCTCGACACCTGTTCTGGACATTTATAGATAGGCAACTCCTATCCTCATATTGATTAGTGGTTCTAAATTAATAATAACTACTGCAATAGGGAACAGACACAAAATATAAGCTCAGCATCTTTCCAAATAACTGTTCTGCTTTATTATTATTACTTAGGTATCCCATTAATATTACAATTGTACTTTCATGGTAACAAGGGGCGTTACATAGGCAGGCTAATTCTAATCAGGACTGGAAAGAATGCAAACATGTACTGAAAACATTATTAGTGCCGTGTGCACAGTCAGGGCAGTGTGCAATACATACAAAATAGAATACAATTATATACAGAACTTACAAATTTCCATTACAAAGCCAAAGCTATTTTGGCTATACTTCTCTTATATATTAGGCTTCTTTCACACTGAGGCACTTTACAGGTGTTTTAGTGCTAAAAAATAGCGCCTGCAAAGCGCCTCTCCTGTCACTCCAGTGTGAAAGCCTAAGTGCTTTCACACTGGTGCGGTGCACTTGCAGGACGTTAAAAAAAGTCATGCAAGCAGCATCTTTGAGGCGCTTTAGAAGTGGTGTATCAGCTAGATCCCCGTGTGGGTGAGTGGGCACAGGTAATGCTGGAAATAGGTAGTATCTTACCCCTTCCTCACCATCGTTACCTATGAGCCAGGTGATACCCTTGTTACACTGACATTAAGTTTCCACTCATTACTCTTATTCATCACCTTGCATACCATGAGAATCTCTAGCGGCCATGCTATGATTGGTATTCACACTCTTTCTCCCTTAGATCACATCTAAGACTTCTGACCGCATTTATCTATGTCTATGCAATTGATCACTGATAGTTACAATAATACTCTGTACTGCTTTTTCAGTTATACTTTTTATTGTATTTTGTACATATTTTGAATTTATTGTACACTTGCAAACTTTCAATAAACTTTGTTTGAAAAAAAAAAAAAAGAAGTGGTGTATACACCACTCCTAAAGCACCCCTGCCCATTGAAATCAATAGGCAGCGGCGCCGAAGCACCTGCAAATCGATTCGGCAGCGGCACTATACGGGTGCTATTAACCCCTTCATGTCATTTAAAACTGCTTGCAGCTGTAATGTATTGTCGTATCCCAGCAATATAGATAAAAATCATTGAAAAAAAAATCCATAGCAGACCCTTATCCGAGCATGCAACCTGGCAGACCTCAGGAAAAGGGGGGATCCTGAATCTATTAAAAGACCTTGAACTCATCCAACACCTCTCCAATTTCAAAATAAATTTTCCAAAATCCCACGCTCTTAATATAACACATTGTGAAAAAAAATTCCCTTTCAATGGCGGCACGATGCGATTAAATACCTAGGGATCTTCCTAACAACGAACCTTTCCTATCTTTTCTCCAAAAATTATATACCCATTCTCAAAACTATATCAGGTGATCTTAAAACATGGAAAAAAACACAATTTTCCTGGTTCAGCCGCGCAGCAATCTTAAAAATGAAAATCCTACCCCGTATTTTGTGCATCCTATAAACTATTCCCATTAACCACTTAAGGACCGAGCCTCTTTTTGAGATTTGTTGTTTACAAGTTAAAAACATTTTTTTTTTGCTAGAAAATTACTTTTTTTTCTAACACCCTAGAGAATAAAATGCCAGTCATTTCAATACTTTCTGTAACACCGTATTTGCACAGCAGTCTTACAAGTGCACTTTTTGGGCAATTTTTTTTTATTTATATTGTAAATGATAATGTTACGCCGAGTAAATTGATAGCCAACATGTCACGCTTCAAAATTGCGCCCGCTCGTGGAATGGCGACAAACTTTTACCCTTAAAAATCTCCATAGGCGACGTTTAAAAAATTCTACAGGTTGCATGTTTTGAGTTACAGAGGAGGTCTGTGGCTAGAATTATTGCTCTCAATCTACCGATTGCAGATACCTCACCTGTGTGGTTTGAACACTGTTTTTATATGCGGGTGCTGCTCATATATGCGTTTTTATTTTTACACTGTTCTTTTAAAAAAAATGGCGAAATGTAAACATCCCTTGTAATAGAAAAAAGAATAACAGGACATCTTAAATATGAGATCTGGGTTTCAAAAAGACCACAGATCTCATATTTACACTAAAATGCAAAAAAAAATAAAAATAAAAAAATGTTGTCATTTAAAAGAAAAAAATGGCCTTTTAAGAGCTATGAGCAGAAGTGACATTTTGATGTCGCTTCTGCCCTGCAATGGAATGGAGAAGGGTGGGGGCCATCTTCCCCTCACTCGTGTCCATACCCAGGAAGGAAGAGGATACGATCGCCTCTGCCGACGGCTCCGGTAAACGGTGGAGTGCACCGGAGAGCGGCGGGAGGGGGCCCTCTCCTGTCGCCGATAAAAGTGATCTTGCGGCGAATCCACAGCAGAGACCACCATTATCGGAAACCGGACCGCCGGCCGAAGAAGAGGATACCGGGGTTATGGTAGCTGGCAACGATATTCCTCTTCAAATTTAGAGCGTATATCCGCGTGCGGCGGTCCGGAAGTGGTTAAACGTTTTCCTATCCTATAGAACGATATGTACAGGATTTTTATGGAAACAGAAACACCTGAGAATAACGTATGACCTTTTGACACGACCCAAAACGAAAGGGGGTATTGGTCTTCCAGACCTCAAGAAGTACTACTGGGCCTGCCATTGTTCCAGAATTGTTGATTGGGCACTACATAGTTACATAGTAGGTGAGGCTGAAAAAGGGCACCTTGTTACCCATCCTATGGTCATGTCTGTTAATCCAACCATTTTGGTTACAAGTCCAAGAATTAACAGAGTCGATTTCCACATACTCTTTAGACCATACCCCAGCTCAATTCCTTTTTCATCACTCTGATGTACCGGCACACCATTATCGGAAAACACTAATTCTACCTCTAATCAATGCAGCCAAAATGTGTATCCCCCGACATTGGGGGCTCTCCTCATATACCGACCATCCCAGAATGGTTCAAACAAAACAAATTAACAAAATTGCTGAAATAGAAGAATTCATTTTCATTGCCCGAGATTCCCCAGCTAAATACTCAAAGGAATGGGCCTGTTGGAACCGCTTCCGAACAACCAATAGATATCTGACATTAATGGGATAACCCCTTACCATGATCTGCCCACCCAAGATAAACACTTACTGATCTCATCACATATCTCATCCAACCCCCCCTCTTCTTCTTTACCAGGGGTCATGTCGATTTTTTTCCATCCGTGGCTTTCCAGTAACAGGTGTCTAATACACCTGCTCTCCATCACCTTACTAAGGTATCATACCGTAACTACTTAACTATTAGCGGAGACTGAGGAGAAAACTACTTATCCCCTTGACCCCCCCCCCCTCCATCCCCACTCCCCCCTCCCCTCCCAGCCTCTCCTCCTTCTGCCTCCCCCCTATCCTTTCACCTCTCTGCCTATCTTACATCATCCACTAAGCCCCCGTTTTACTGCCTGTTGCTAATCAGGTGTTCAAGACAGAGCACCAAGTTGGCAACATCATATTCCTTTGGATCAAATTATCATACAATTGCCCACATCATTATTCACGCATATGGAATATACCTTGACTACTTTTAACACAAAACAGAAAGATGTGCTAAGGTATTTAGTAATATTCACTCTAAGTTTAACTACAGTTGATCTATGTACCCTGCATAATACTTAATCCACCTCTGGATTTTAAGCTAGATACGCAAGATATTCATTGTAACTTACATGCCTTTGACAAACTTGTTTTACCCATAACAACCAATGTTCTTTAATTCCTCGACGAATGGATTTTTGAAAAAAAAAAGGAAAAGGGGGGATGAGAGAGCGCCCCCCCATTCTAAACCATACCAGGGCACATGCCCTCAACATTGGGAGGGTGCTTTGGAGTCCCCCCCAAAACACCTTGTCCCTATGTTGATGGGGACAAGGGCCTCTTCCCCACAACCCTTGCCCGGTGGTTGTGCGGGTCTGCGGGCGGGGGCTTATCGGAATCTAGAAGCCCCTTTTAACAAGCCCCAGATCCCAGCCCCCCCACGTGAATAGGTATTGGGTACATTGTACCCCTACACATTCACCAAAAAAGTGTCAAAAAAGTTAAAATGACAGGAGACAGTTTTGGACTTGTCAATCCATCTTTGATCACAGCCCTGACGACCAAAAAAAAAAAAAAACTGAAAAACTCTGCCACCATGGGAGGCGTCCCGCCGACTGCAGCCTTTTTACAATGACAGCTGTTATATAGCTGAGGGCAGGGCCACTTGGGTGACCCCGCCCAATTCTGACGTCATGTGATGTCATGTGACGTCAGATATGGCGGGTCAACCGGTTACGTCATTGGGTGGCCCCGCCTTCAGCTATATAACAGCTGTCATCGTGAAAAGGCTACATCCAGTGGGACGACTCCCATGGAGGCAGAGTTTTTCACGTTTTTTTTTTTCTTGGATTAAAGATGACCATCATGGGGCACTTTTTTTTAAATAAAGGAATTGTCCAAAACTGTCTCCTTACAGAGTATGAGGCATGGGCTTAGCCCCCTGAGCCATGATTTGCCAAAGGCACCCTGTCTTTGGCCAATCATGGCTCTCACAGCAGAGCGCGCTGTGATTTGCCAAAGCATGCAGGTCAATTGCATGCTTTGGCCAATCAGCAGCCGTCAATGCACTGCAATCTTGCAGTGCATTGACGGTCTCGCAGTGCATTATGGGGAGTTCCATGGGTGCTCGAAATTCCTGCAACGCCTCATAATGTTTTAAATTTGGCAAAAAAGGGCAAACACCCCTGCGTTCAACTCGAACATCGTGCTCATCCCTAGTTGCCACTGATTACCACACTGCATGGCACCATTGTACTTTGCAGCTTCGAATACAAGAGTGAAAAAATCTGTGAGTCTACATAACAGTTTGCGCTAGACACATTAAACAATGTGTTAACAGTTCTACTAGAAAAAAAAAGAACTGCGGCTTGCTCAGAAAAAGTAATGGATATTTTATTTTAATGATTGCAGTTTTTTTTTTATGTCTTTTATTACCATTTGCTCACTGTCACCTATTTAATTAATTTAGGGAAGTTGATATTTGCTCATATTGATTCTCGTGCATTCATTTGTATTTTATTTGTTATGGTTCTGGCATTTTAAGCATCTTTTTGTTGCTCTGTGGCATTGTAAACACAATATTAAATATGAAATATATGCACATGTAATTTGTATGCTGTGTCTGCATAATGTGCAGAGTTGCAAATAGAAGACAGCTTGTCTGAGAATAGAAAAGCTCAGGGACGGGGGGTATGAAGACAGGAAAGACAGTACATTACTGGGAGATGATAGCACAGTTGAAACAGGCTAGTGCTGGGTGAAAAGAGGGTGTCGCGCTGCATGGGAAGCAGGTGATTATGAGCGATCAAATGGAAATAAGTCACGAGTTAGTGATTATCAGCACTGGGGCTCTTTATTTTACATTCTATGTGCCTGTTCGATGAACAGAAAGTAATTTGAAAAGGCGGCAGAAAGTGTTGCTGTAAGTAGTCAGCATGTTGCAGAGAAATTTCAGATTAAAAATTATTCAACTTTGAATTTCCAAAAAAGATTGTTATATCCTTCTGTCTTTTCCAGTCTAATTTCAGCATGTACTGTCGTTTTCCATGGTTAGATAAGCAGTACAATAATAGCTTCTGTAGGACATCCTGCTTGTCACTGCCGGTCTTGTCCAGTGCAGTTCACAGCTACCTCGGGAGAGAAGCAACGCAGACATGAAGTCATCCCAAATCACCTCTGTAATGCATGGCAGTAGAGCACAACCCAAGAGGGGCTTATATGCTAAAGGCAATAAGGCTGTTCACTTAAAAGTACTAAAAAGCACTTTTGCAAGGGAATTCTCCCCAAAGATTAGTAAATGTGATGAAATGTCACTTTGCAAAAAATACCAAATCACATACAAGGAAAAATAAGTCCACTGTAACAAGGGGGAGTTTGGCGATTCAGCATAAAAGTCTTGTATATATTCTTCTAAGGTGCCATGGTTCGGCATAATCTGTTTCTGTTGTTACCTCTATGCGGTCTTGTATTAATTTCTACATCTTCTAATGTTGGTGACATTGAGAGGTCCTCTGACGTTGACTTTTAGACGTGAGCTCTGACGTCTCATATCTGGGTACCACTGGGTCTGTTTTTTTGGTTGGAGCAGATGTAGTAGTTTCTTTACCTGGAGAGAGCCACAGCCAGTCTATGCCCATCTCTTCTTCCTCACCGTCCTCTGTATCTGTGTTTAGAACGGTGATTTGAGACAGAGTTATTGGGTGTGGTCTACAAGAAACTGTATGAGTGGGGCTAGCATCAGTCTGTGAAGACATCCAAACTGCTTTCTTGTATTCTTAATTTAAGGGCAAAGTTCTTTTTGTTTCATTGACCTCAGGCATTGGAGGCCCCCAGAGCTTTTTCATATGCGGTTTTCAAATTCTTTCTTAAGACAGAATTTCTCACACCTATACAGCTCACAATCTCCATGTGCCTACTTGGAGCATCAATTCCGGGTGTCTTCTGTAACGAAGAATGTCGTATTCACACTATTTGCTTAGCTACTCTATGGGCCATTGCTCTGCACTGGAAATCCCCTACAGTTCCACTATCCTCCGTTCTTAACAGAATAGATTCCATTAAGCTAATGAAAAGGATTTTATATACGCTAGGTGATAAAATGCACCTGTTTGATCGTAGATGGAATGACTGGAAAACTCATAGAAATATCTTAAAATAAGTGATGATTTTGCGCTAATATGCACCAAATATTGTAAATAAATATGATATAACAATAAAATCAATCGATATGTATATAGTGCACCAAGTGCTAAAATCGATAATAATGAAAAATAAATATCAAATATTGTGTATATACACCATACCTATAAAATAAAAAATGAATAAAGTGCTCAATGTGCTAATTATTATAAATAACTGCAATAAAGACAATCTATGGTGTAAAAATAGAAACACAGTGATCCTGGTAAATATCAAATAAGTGGGTGAGAGATAAAAGTGCAGACAATTCTATTACGGGGATAAAAAAATAGAGTCCGTATAATAGTTAAAAAATGAAAAAAGGAAAAAATTAAAACATAGAGTCCATATAATAATCAAGGAATATTAATTGAATGGTACAGTTCAAATGGTACATAAACAAGGGAACCGTCTCTAGATATAGAGGAGGTATCAGAAATGACAGTGATCTTCTATCTCCAAAGTGAGGGATGGTGGGTTCGTGAGGACCTAATCCTGAATTGTGCTCTCTAGCCTCTCACCTGTAAATAAAAATACACGGGCATCCAAAAAGCACGGGGGTCTATTCCACTTCCACTATCTCCATCCACTGGCTCCAAGGTTCCTGCTTCCAAAGGATGGGTACACTTAACCTCCACTCCATTTCCGTGATGTCTCCACTCACTGGTAGCTTCTAATGGGGATATCTCACCAACTCCCTACACAAATGGCGGCAGCGATCCCACAGAGATAACTCGCCAAAAGATGCAAATGAAGCAGAACAAAGGGGGGCCCAATAGTGAAGTTTGTCTTAATAAAACATTTTAATAATAGAAGTAAAAACCCTTACATTCAAAAAGCAATATAACAGCATAAAAATGGCGATATGACGCCAGTCTCACAGCACTTCCGGTATCGTTTGTCCGGCCAATCCCTACGCGTTGCGTCACGTGCTCGTGACTTCATCTCCCCTGATGTCATCAGGGTTGTCCAAGAGGCCCCCTTTCTGAACTGCAACCAATATTACTCCCAGTGGACTAAGCATGCTTCTTTCAGAGTATCTGTTAGTAGCAAGTCTGGCCTTTGACTATGTAGAGCTTTCAGCATTGGAATGCAGAGGAGATCTTGTTGATCTTTCTGTAAATCCTTCATTGACAACCTGGGTAGGCTTTCACCTTTTATTTGGAAAAGGTCACAGTAATATTTGGGAATACCAACTGTGGTGACTTTGACAACATCAGTCCCTTTTGTCCCTTTGGTGTGGTGTCCACCCCTTGCAACAGGGCTTGTACTCTTTCTGGAGTTAGTTGCATCCAACTGTCTGTAGAGACATCTGAACCATAAGACCTTCTGGAGAGAACATCAGTATCCCTATTACTAACTCTGGGGCAAAACTTCAGGCTGAATTGGACAGAGCAGCCAACCACAAGTGCCTGGTAGCAGCTAGCTTGGCCATGGTGAGTACATAGGTAAGTGGGTTGTTGTTGATCTTGACCATGACGCTTGCACCTGCTCACACTGATCTGTTCACTGGTCTCAATTAAATGCTCAAGGCTTTTTGGGTCTTTACTTTGCTTATTTGGCATGGGTACATCCATGTCTTCCTTCTCATTCTTCAACAACTCATTAAGGGGTCAGGCTATTTTAGCAAACCTTTGGACAAAGCTGGCGGGCTTAGAACGCATGACGTCACCCTGCAATACGTTGGGTTGGTGCTGTGCATCTTGGTCCCACACTGCCTCCCGCACTTGCGTGATAGCCTTTGCAGATGGTGCATGTGTGCGTGCATCAGTCACCATATTTAGGACTCCAGGATCGCCGTGTTCATGGCAGTCTGCCTGCATGGCCCTGGAGACAAATCCTATTTGAACAACTGGAGGTAAGCGGTTCTATATATTGATTGATAGTCACTTTCTGCTGGGAGGCACCTCCTAGTATCTGAGTTATAGAACATGTATTCTTAAAGCTATATGTTTCTCCTTTTACAGGAGAGACCTCCTTTAAGCTGCTTCCCATCGTCTCCCCCCCCCCCCTTCTATTGAAACAAGAGGCATTTTGCAACTAAGGGTAATTGTCTATATTTCAGTATGGAGACATTTCCAATAGCATTTTACCTAGGCTGGGGTATCTTAGAACTCTAGCCTCTAACCAATACAAATAATAGATGGGAACAGTTTAAAGTGGTTGTTAACCCACTTTGACAACTTTATATAATCTTTCTTATTCTCTAATAATAGGATATCCTGTCTGTGTGCGTTATAAAAAAAAAAGCCTCCTTTACCGTATTTCAGAGTGGCTTCCCCACGATCACGTGACCCGCTGTCTCTTTCCTTTGCCCGGCTGACAGATGCAGCGGGAGGGGCCTGAGATTCCCCCACTGACATCACCCAGGCCACGAGGAGAAGAGAGACGGACAGTCACGTGATCATGGGGAGCCACTCTAAAATATATTTTTTTTATAAAACACACAGACAGGGAACAAGAAAGTTTATGTAAGATTGTCACAGTTATGAGAGCAGCAGGAGTTGCAGGTCAGGGAGGCAAGGGTGGGACTGCAAAGCTCGGAGACAAATATACAGGAGGCTTCTGCAAGCGCTCCTTAAAAGAGAGAGTCTTTCTCTGAGTCTGGAGTCAATGAGGATGGCAAATGTGATCAACTTCTCCAGCTCAGTAGGTATATCTCGGGCTGCCATGAGAAAAAGCAGCCATGAGGGCCTCATTGTTTCAAGCAATCTCTGCTGTCAGAGTACGGATTTCAATGGCGTAATCTGCAACAGTTCTCGTACTCTGGAAAAATTTGGAAAAAGAAACTGCGCTAAGGTCCCAAACACTCAGGTGTATCTACACCAGAACAAAGATGGTCTTTTTAAGGACCAACGGGCAGCAGCAACTAAACTGTGTTATATAATAACAGCAAAAACAGTACAAGAAAACCAAAAAAGCTGCGCTTGACCAATATAGTGTGAAAGGATGGCGAATACACTGAATGCTCAGGTTAATTCACCAAGCTTCCTGTATCCCAATAGAATTGATACCTGGTGCTTCTCAGTGATGAAATTTAATTGATAAAATAAATCACCATACAAAATGTGTAAACAAAAAAATACCAACAGTGTGCATTAGAAATGCAAATTAATACTTAATTGATAAAGTGATAGCTGTTAATGAAAAAAGTGTATAAACATGTATTGCAAAAAATTTAAGTCCAATAACTGATGAAATCAATGCAAAACACCCGTGCAATAAAGTGAGTGTCCCAATCAGGAATAAACGTCCATTGATCCTAAGATTGAATACGCAGAAACGCATAAACCGCCACCAAACTGAGTGAAATCACTGCTTACCGGAAAGCTATGATCCCCCGTCACAGAGGATCATAGAGAACATGTAGCAGGATTGCTGTATGAGAACCTCGGATGGTACTGCAGTCTTAGGACCCAAATCCCTTTAATACAAGCTGGATATTCCTCCAAGATTCCAGAGACTCATATGTGGATGTATATCATGTGGAAAAGATAGAGGCTTCCATAGTGCATTATCAAAAGAGGTTTATTAAAATGTAAAGATAAAAACACTTACATCAAGTAAGAGCAATAGAGCCTTAAGTCCGGTGTACCAGCCGGTTACACACGGACAAACCCGAAATCCTAGACGTTGCGGCTAACTTGCACAAGGTAACGTCGGCCCGTCGCTCCGCCCTACACGTTTCGTGATATATCACGTTGTCTGGGGACACGGGCGGCTTGCTGCGTCACCTCTCTTATACGCACAGTGTCCGACCAAGCCTCGCTCCGAGTTCGCGGGTGTCGGCGATTGCGTTCCGACGTCATGACGTAACACCGTCATGATGTCGTTGCGTCAATTACGTCGGAGCGCTCCATCACCAATGGTAAAACAAAAAGATCAGGTGCTTCAACTGCGACCAATGAGAGTCTATCTCACGTCGCAATTAAGAAGCATCCGTGTATACCTAAGGTGCATCATGGAAAACTGATATCAGCAAATTGCCATATGCACCCACCTTACCCATTATTTGGACTTAGGAGTATTAGCTAATGGCCACTGTTCGGAAGTGTACAAAATGCTGCGATATATGTAAAAATAAACTTGAAAACCCTATATGCCTAGACATACCGATGAATCCAAAAAACAATTCACGGCAAAAACTCAACCGCATAGAGGGTTTATAAACCATAGCGATCAGTCTAAATTAGTGATAGTAATAAAGATTATTTAAAATATTACTCTTTTTTATTAAAATAAAAAAAATAAATAAAAAAAAATAAAAAGTTCTCGTACTCTGATGGACATGAAGCACTTGGCAGCAGAAGTGAAGCGTGCGGGAACCTCAAATACCCTTTTAAAGGAAGCCACAAACTCAGGGAAACTCAAGACAACAGGTTTTTGCATCTCCCATAGAGGGTTTGCCCAGGCCAAGGCTCTCTCAGAAAGCAAAGATATCACGAAAAATTCTTTGCTTCTGTCCGTGGGAAACGCCTGGGGCAGCATCTCAAAGTATATCTCAACCTGGTTCAGAAACCCTCTGCATTGGACTGGATCGCCCCCAAATCGCTGGGGAAACGGAGCGGAACCAGACATACCTTGTATAGAGGTAATACTCAAGGCAGAGGCCTGCACAGAGACTGGAGCAGCAGCAGGGATGGCCTGCAACACAGGTTGTTCCAGAGCAGCCACAGTGGGAGAATCCAGGTGAGCCGTGCGACTCAGGAGCACTTGTAACATCATGGCAAACTGATCCATGCGGTTCATCCTGCTCATCCAATCTGGAAAAAATATTACCAACAATATTACCAACAAGACTGCATCTTCTGAATTCATGGCCTTCGCCTACTGTCAAAAACCCTGAATCAGACTGAGACAGTATACCGTTAAATCTCACTTGTTTGGGAGGGGGCGTGACCGGACATGAGGTGCGGTGTGATGTGAGAGGAATGTGAGAGCGTGTGTGTGCTCACTCCCACCCTCCGTCCCATGGAAAACGCTGTAAATGCCGAGACTGCCTTCTCATAGCGGCACATAGCATACTGCACGCAGCCCGGAGACTCCCGAGGTCAGCTTGAGTTACCTGGCATAGAACCACAGTGTGTCTACACGGAAACAGCCAAAGGTGACGTCACACGCTATCTCCTGCCTCGCCGTCTGCGCTGGGAGAGAGGAAGAGCGGCGGGAAAGTTAAACCCACAAGTCGGGTTTTCTGAACTGTTCACACAGCGGACAAGAAGAGAAAACAGGACAACGGAGGGGGGGGGGACCCCAAGGAGACTCTCAGACGGCCCTGGAAAAACATCCTTAAACGGCAAGAGAGGTGAGAAGACATTTCACAGTCTATCCCCCCACCCCCCCTCACTGCAATCTGTGGCTTGGTGTTTTTCTCCTTTTTGACTGAGGAAAAGAAAAAGAAAACATGAACTGTAATGTGCATGTCGGCTTAGCCTTTTTCTTGCTTGGTTGCAATTGAGGAATGTTAGAGACATAAGCTGCGCTATGAGGTGCTGTGCATATGTACTCGGCTTTTGCAGGACACAATTTTGAGGATTGCTTTCCTTTTTTTTTTCCGCGTGTGGCTGTGTGGTGCAAACTGTGAGATACAATACCCAACTGTGCCAGTTCCCACTTAATCCCAATTGGAGGACTACCCTATCTCTCTTTTTTACAAACAAAGACACCTGCGCTGGGCATATGTGTTTTTTTTTTTTCTTACTCTCCCAGCTGTTATTGGCAGACCTTTTTTTTTTTTTTTTGGATACATATGTGTACCGTACCTGTACCGTATCCGGTGCCTTTCTTCAAGCAGAGGAACGCTGCTAAAAATACATACGTGCATAAAAGTGCATAAAAGTGCATTAAAGGCCTGCTGCTAAATCACAATACGAGGACCGCCTTCTCATTAAAAACACAGGCTGTGCTGAGAAGCACACAAGTGACTGGCTCCCTTTTCTTTGTGTTTTCTCCTTTTTTTTTTTTTTTGGTGTTCTCTTTATAGCAACATCAGTAGTACTTTCCTGCATACGTGTGCAGCCGCTTCCTTACATTATAAATTGGGGTCCATCACCCAAAAAAAAAAACACAGGCTGCGGTTGGTGCCGTGTGATATTCAAAGCATTCGTGTTACCCTCAATCTGTAATTATAACCAGTGGAACGTTAACTTCCTTTTTTCCCTCCGCAAATATAAGTTCTGATCTGTGCTGTGTGCTGCGCACATATACGTATTCTCCTTTAATCATAACCGGAGGCCCGCTCTGGCTCGTTCACAGGCTGTGACTTACATATAAGACTGTCCCTTCTGTCCTGCTTTGCGGCTCCCCTTTTTTTTTTTTTGCTGTCTTAAGGGCCATTAGAGGACTGTTTTTTGTAAATCTATCTTAAAATCGTTATCTGACTGGGTCGGACTCCAGAGGGGCCCAGGGGTGGCAACATGTCAGCAAGGAGGAGAGTGGAGGAGCAGGTCAACCAGGAGAATGTAGGGACACAATCATTAAGATCAGCTAAGGATAAGGAAAAGGGGTCCCAGCCCTCAATAACAAATGGGGCATCAGCAGCTGCAGCAAAGTTGGAAAAGTATGCTCACACCCCAGCCCATAGCCCAATTAAAGGGGGACAGCAAATCCAGGCGAAAGTATCAAATGACAGAAAGAGCCAAGGGCAAACAAACAACCAGACAGTTGCTATGGGGGCCACTACAGGAGGAGTAAAGAGCACAGCCAATAAAAACGCAGGAGCCCCTGGAAAATCAGATTTGGCTTTAGCTCAGGCACCAATGGTTGAAGGAGAGCCGACACTAAAGGACGTATTGGCGGCAGTTAACACATGTAAACAGTCCCTAGGGGAACTATGTGACCAAATGAAAAATATCAAAGAGGAATTGTCCCTGATGCGCCACGAGCTGGAAAAGACGGCCGATAGAATAACAGCAGCAGAAGGGAGAATTAGTCAAATTGAGGATGACATGTACCCAATAAGTCAAGAGGTTAAAATTCTAAAAGAACAATCGGATAAATTTGCAGGAAAACTGGACGAAATGGAGAACAGACTCTGAAGGGATAATGTGAGGCTGGTTGGCCTCCCGGAAAAAAGTGAAGGATCGGATCCAATTGTATTCATGGAAAATTGGCTTATTGAAATATTCGGAAGAGAGACTTTTTCACAACAGTTTTCAGTTGAAAGGGCACATAGAGTCCCGTTTAGACCCCCACCCCAAGGAGGGCATCCCAGATCTATACTAATGAAATTCTTAAATTTTAAGGACAAAGTAATGCTTCTCCGCAGGGCTAGAGAGATGGGGAGTATTTTTTATAAGGGAGTCAAAATCTCACTGTACCCTGATTTCTCGCCCGATTTACAGAAGCGTAGAGCAGACTTCATAGAAATCAAACGTAGACTTCAGAAATTTGATGTTACTTATGCTTTACTGTATCCAGCTCGGCTACGTGTGGTAGCAATGGGAGAGACTTTTTTTTTTGATTCCCCAGCAAATGTGACAACATGGTTGGAGGATAGAAAGGATCAATTCATGATTAAAACGAGGGGATGATGGGTTAGGGGTAGAGGAACAAAGATAGAGGGATGAGAAGGGAGGTGTCGCAGGGAAAATATATGCACATGGATTGGAGGGTGGAAGGAGTCATATAGCACAACAGTAAGGAATGAAAGGGTGGGGGGGAGGGTCAGAACACATTTGTTGGTGTGTGTAAGGATGGGGGAGGGGTGGGAGGAGGGTGGAGGGTGGGAGTGGATCTGTATATAAGAGCAGGGGGGGGGAGGGGGGGAGCATGTAGGTAAGGGATGTGTGGTAACGGTCACAAAAGAAGTCCTTAGGGATAACCTAGAAAGGTACAAGGGGGGAGGGGGGGGTGAAAACTCAACGATGTAAAACACGGGAAAAACATTTAATTTACACGGAAGTAAGCCGTATGCTAAAAATATTGATAGATAAACACTTAGAAAAAAGATCCACACTCTTTCACTTAGAGGAGAATATTAAGACAGGTGAAAGATTTTTTTGTTTACACGGGGTATTCCCTCTGGTTAAAGGTTTGGTTACCTTTCCCTTTCTTCTCATTTCTCCTTTGTTTTTTTTTTTCTTATATTTCATTATTTTTCCCTTTTTTTTTGTTTTTTTTTTCTCTTCCGGGTCCTATGCGGTAGGATGGGCGAGCATCATAGTATAAGTATAAGATGGGATCAATTGGCTTCTGTATTTGAACTCTCTCCCCCTTACATTTTCCTCCCCTTTAACAAGGGTAGGGGGGTAGAGCGCCTAGGGGATTGTATTCTCTTTTTGTGTATATATCCTTTTTTTTTTTTTTTTTCCTACGATAAAGCATGCAGACTAGGGTACTGAGTATTGGCTCCTGGAATGTACGGGGGTTGGGTACACCGGCAAAGAGAGCAGCAGTGGTAGAGACCCTGGAGAGGAGTGGGGTAGGACTGATCTGCCTACAGGAGACGCATCTAACTCAAGACTCTAAGCTATTAAACCAAAGCAAGAAATATCAATGCCAATTCCACTCAGTCCACACCTCTTATTCAAGAGGAGTGGCTGTGATGGTAAGGAAAGAGGTAGGGTTTTCCTGTCGGCAGATCAGTATAGATAGAGATGGACGGTATATTTTTTTGCACTGTGTAATTGAAAATCGAGAATATGTTCTAGCAAATATTTACATTCCTCCTCCGTTCAAGCTTGATGTAATGTATAGGCTAATGGAATTCTTAACAGATAAAGCTGGGGTACCGGTTATAGCAGTAGGGGACTTTAACGAGGTTATCAATAGAAAACTAGACAGGTTCCCATTGGGTGTACAGGGCCAGAAGGTAGATGAGAGTCGATTATATCAGTTCTTACAAGAAGCAGGGCTCTTTGATATGTGGAGGGTGCGGAACCCAGACGTGCTGCAATTCTCATGCTTCTCAAGCTCCTATTCTACGCTCTCAAGGATAGACCTAGCCTTGGGAAACGAAGAAGCATGCCAAACCGTAAGGGATATAGAATATCACCCTAGAGGAATATCTGACCACGCACTATTGGTTGTCTCAATAAATTTAGAAGGGAAAAGATCTCCTGTAGTATGGAAAATGAACCCAGTTTGGTTCGAATTAATAGGGGACCCAAATTTGGTGTTATTAAAATTGGAAGAATTTATAAAGTTTAATAATGAGACTGTGACAAGAGGAATAATGTGGGATGCACTGAAGGCGTATCTAAGAGGTATCCTCATTCAATCAGTATCAAAAATTAAAAAGACCACAAGGGAATGGGAGAATAGGATTAAGAAAGAGTTGATGAAAGCAGAGGGAGATTACGTCAATAACCCTACCCCAGACACACAAAGTATATGGCTAATCAAACAACAGGAATACAAAGATACAGTTATCAGGAAATCAGAGAATAAGAGATTGTTTCAGAAACAGGTAGTTTACGGAGAGGGGGAAAAAGTTGGGAAAATGTTAGCACATTTAGTGAGAACTAACTCTCCTCCCTCCAGTGTCCCTGTGATCAAGACTGAAAAAGGTGAAATTTCATCAAAAAAGTCAGTAATCACAGAAACTTTTAGATTATATTATGATAAACTGTACAGATCGCGCGGGACGGTGGAGGAAGGGGAAATGGACATATTTTTCAGAAACGTCGATATCCCGGTTCTCACAGATGAAGACAGAGAGATAATGGAGGCACCACTAACGTTGGAGGAAATCCAACTGGCGGTGAAAGAAATGGCCAATCAGAAATCACCAGGACCAGACGGCCTTCCCGTAGAAACCTACAAACAATATGGGAAAATACTACTGCCAGAGCTTCTTAAGGTATTTAATTGGGCGAAGGAGGAAGGGAAGTTGCCAACGTCTATGACGGAGGCAACAATAATAGTTCTGCATAAGGAGGGGAAGGATCCGTTAGAGACTAAGTCTTACAGACCTATTTCCCTGCTCTGTGCGGATGCTAAAATACTAGCGAAAGTAATGGCAATTAGACTAAATAAAATCATTTCCAGACTTATACATCCGGACCAAGCGGGATTTATCCCCTGCAGATCCACTAGCATAAATATTAGGAGGCTGTATCCCAATATGCAGATACCAACAGAGAACACAGGTACAAGGGTGGTTATGGCTCTAGACGTGGTCAAAGCTTTTGATAGTCTAGAATGGGGATACCTATGGCGAGTTTTAAGGGAATTTGGATTTGGCCCCTCATTTATTGAATGGATTAAAACCCTGTATACTGATCCCAGCGCTAAAATTAGGGTCAATAATGATTTCTCCGACAAAATTCAATTAGAGAGGGGGACAAGGCAGGGGTGTCCATTGTCCCCCTTGCTTTTTGCTCTCGCAATGGAACCGTTGGCCAGTGTAATTAGATCAAACACGAACATGCAGGGGTTCCGAAGAGCGGGGGGCGAAGAGAGAATCGCATTATATGCGGATGATGTCCTCCTCTTCCGCATCCCCCAGGCAGGTGATGAACATCCTCATAGATTTCGGGAAAATTTCAGGGCTGACCATAAACTGGGAAAAATCTGCATTAATGCCCATAGACCCCTTAGGGAACCAGAGGATACCGGATAGCCTACAGTTAGAAGTGGTCGAACAAATTAAATACTTAGGTATAAACATAAAGAAGAATCCTAATAATTACATCAACGATAACATAGCACCACTATTAGCTAAATTTAAATCTAAAATCGCAATCTGGAGACGTCTCCCACTATTGGTGGCGGGGAGATGTAATCTGATTAAGATGCTGTGGCAGCCACAGCTTTTATATCTGCTGCACAACTGCCCGACATGGATAGATAAAAAATGGTTCAGGAAAATTGACATGTTGTTTAGAGAACTTATATGGAAAGGAGGTCAGCCTAGGATAGGATTACAAACACTACAACTAGGAACAAGAAAGGGAGGGATGGCAGTGCCGCACCCACGAAGCTACTTCCTAGCCGCCCAACTGCAACATATAGGAGGGGTTGGAGGAGGTAATAAGGATCTAATGATTGCAGGAACCCCGCACAGATCAATAATAGAAGCTCTTGAGGCAAACTCATTTTGTTATAGAACCCCCACGGTGAGGCTTGGGTTAAAAGTCTGGAAGGCACTAAAAACAGTAAAAGGGCTGGAGGGCATGACAAAACACGCCCCCGTCTGGAATAACAAGAACTTGCAGGAAGTGGAGAAGATAGGGAAGATTAAAGAGTGGGAGATAAAGGGGATAGTTAAGTTAGCCCAGCTATACGAGGGAAAGATACTAAAGACATTCACTGCATTAAGAACAGACTATGACATACCGAAACACTCATTCTATAAATATCTACAAATCAGACACGCTTTAAATAGGCAATTTGCGAAACAAGGACCAAACTGGGCTAATTCTCCGGTATATCAAAGAATAGGCTCCCAAGACAAGACTAAAGGATTCATAGCAGAAATTTACCCATACATATGCGAAGGCAGCGTAGAAAGTCCAGAACGACTTAAGAGCAGGAGGAAGTGGGAAAAGGAATTCGGAACTTTGTCAGATGAACAATGGTTGAGAATACTTGAGAAGGGACACATGGTGTCGGTCTCGCCCGCACAAAGGGTCTCATACCTGATGCTATTACACAGGACATATTACACTCCTAAGAGACTCTTTGATTTCGGGTGGAGAAAGGACGCCAGGTGCCCTAGGTGTCAAGACACTGGGGACCTAGCACACATGATATGGAAATGTCCGAAATTGTTTCGTTACTGGTCAGAAATCCTCGACATTCTGAATACAGTGTACGATTCGAGGTTAGAAATGAATCCCAGACCGTGTATATTGGGTCTGGATGAGGGAATAGTAGGAGGTCCCTGCGTAACCAAAGTAGTGATGAGATGTCTGTTCCAGGCGAGAAAGTTAATAGCGCAAAGATGGCAGGCTGAGAAACCCCCAACGGCAGGAGAATGGGCGAGATTAATTACAGAAACAATATGGAAGGAAAGAACGGTACACACAAGGAGAGGAAACACGAAAGAATTTGTAAAAATGTGGAAAACATGGATGGATAAGCAGGGATGCCCAATATAACGGATAGGGGGGAGGGAGACTAAACGAGGTAGAATACCATATAGGCAAAACAGAGGGGATAGGGAGAGTATAAAGGTAAGGTGAATGGGACAGGAAAAGAAGGGAATATATTAGAAGTAATAAAAGAAAGGCGGGAGGCACAAAAGAACCACAGGTTAAAGGGTATTTTTTAGCAAACTGTGAGAAAAGGAGTTTATGTAAATTAAATGTGTGTATGTATTCTGTTTTTTTGTATGAAGAAAATAAATAAAGATTATATAATTAAAAAAAAAATCTCACTTGTTTGATAATAATAAAAAAGGTAAACAGAGTTTAGAAACCGGAGCGGATAGTCAGACAAGCCAAAACGTCAGGGAGCCAGAGATGAGCGTAGTAGAACAGCAAGCAGGATCTGGAGCCAGAAGGAATGTCAGCCAAGCAAGTCTGTTGCTCAGCACCTAGCATTGACAATGGGAGCTTTCTCTTGAGTTTTTAACAAGGTTATCTGCTAATTTTTGAGCTATCAATACCAATACTGTTCGGATATAGTGACATTGATGCTTACTCATGTGTTTTATAGATATTTGGATTTCGCCTTCTCCTGAGTGAAATGTTTTCACAAAACGCATAGGGCATATTGTGCGTTAATTCCTCCTATGTTTTATGTATACAATGTATGTCTCTATTTTTTCTGTATATCTTGTTGCATCGCTGTTATAGTATGTTATCAGTAACTGTTATACTATGATGTTATTCATGTTCTTTTTTTTTCCTATAAATTATAAATTGTATCTTTTTGAAATTATCCCTGTTTTTTTTCTTCAAAATATTGCTCTTGTTTTGCTACTCGAGTTGCTATTAGGGCAGCCTTGTCCTGCCCATCCCCTCTCTGATTAGTCCCACCTGTACCAGCCTAACAGCATAAATCCTCCCTATTTAGGGGGGTGGGTCAGCCTGAAGAAGGATGTGGAGCCTCGGAAACGCCTTGCGGCCCGCCCCCTCCCCAGCTTGTGTCTTGACTCTGGTGTGTGAGAGCCTGCTGATGCCGCCAGGTTCCTGCAACCCTACGTGGCATGTCCCAGCTCATGCAAGTGGCCACTGTATCTCTACCTGGCGTCCCGATCCTCTGCCACTTTGGTGGTGTTTTGTAACATGCTGCTGACGCGGGTCTGTAACTACAGTAAACAAGTCTGTAACCTGGTCAAACAATAGCTTGACTTCTTTTACATATGTGACCAATGGTATGATACAACAGTGCCATCTAGAGGTTGAATTGGAGAATGCTTCTCCCATTGAAACACAGCATTGTGAGAGGGGCCTCACTCCTGTGGGAATGGTAAAAACTTTTCAAATAAAAAGCCAACAACAGAGACAGGAAGGGGGACTCTATAATGACTTAAAACCAAAGAAGTTCTGTACAGCCAGAAGAAGCTATACCTGAAGATGCTTTCGCCTGATCTCCAGCAACTGCTTATAGATTAAGTCTGGGATCCTCATTGCCTACAGAGATCATGAACCCACTCTAACCTAAGTTAAGTAACTTTTCAGTGTACTTCTAGTTCAGACCATAGTTTATGCTTATTTTCTAGGAAGAAGGTAGCATTTTGTTTGTTGTATGTATATCTACCAGTCTTGTATTGTATTCCTAAAAAGATTTAAAGTTCTGTATGTACAGCTATTTTCCTTTAGTAAAAGCACATTAATACACTGCAGTGGTCTAAGCGTCCTTGCTTTATTGCAATGTGACCTTACTAGACACCAGAGCAAAACTATTAGGGACTTGTGGCCAGATTTGCGCTAAAGCTCAGCTGAAGCAGACCTGTTTTCTGTGGTGTGCCAAGTTGTTTGTGCTGAGGAAATATGCTGCATACACTGTTTAGAAAGAGTAAGATTGCAGAAGTTTCTGGTGTCCAGGAGGAGAAGGTGTGCATCCTGCCTACCTCAGCCACAGACAGTCAGTGGATGTCTGTTGCAAAGGTGTTTGCTAGGTATGCTTCTGCTTTAAACACAGCTTGGGGCGATGGAGTCTCTGATTTTTCCCCAGATGTTAGTCTTAAAAGTTTTTGGTTTAGTAAGGGAGAGATGCAGGCAGTTGCTGTGTTTGGTTTGCACTTCCTGCATGCTCTACATATTGCATCTGAAAAGAGGAAAATGCAGAATTAGAAATAGATTTACTGAAGGAGCAGCTTGCAGTGGCGACCAAGTGTTTGGAAGACACCGCAAGAAAGGCAAAGGTTTTAGAAAGTAGGGCACTCAAAGTCAAACCTGCAGTGGCTTCAAAGTGTGTTCAAACCCCTGTAGACAGAGCTGAAGGTTTGCATGAGTGGTGTGCAGCCATCATAAACAAGTCTAATGATGCCCTAGACCTGTAAGCAAAAGGAGAACATGTGCCACTGTTTCTTCCAAAAGCTGGAAGCTAGGAACCTAATCAGCCCCAAATAGACATGGCTGAGTTGAGTCAGATAAAAGGAAGGCAAAGCCTATGATCTCCAGGAGACACGTGGACTGATTTACTTACCTAAATCAGGGTTTATAATACCTTCAAGCATATTTTTAAAAAATGAGTAAGATTGCATTGAAATGGCGGTCGTCATCATTTATATAAAAGAGTTCCTACATGGTTGGAAGTATGAGAAAATAAGGTTTCTGGTGTGTCATGAGTAGGAATGGCAGTGCTGCACACGATGGGTAGTCTTTTATATTCTCGACTCTCAGAATATCCCTTGTTCCTCAGTTGTCATTTATCCAAACTCACCTTCTGCCTGGCACTCCATTTAGAGGAAAAGCATTCTCTCTGCCCTGTCATTATTCTAGCAGAGCCATCTGTCCCTGCAGCGATGAAAACTCTGATTGCTCTGTGCTGGCCTTAACCCACTGTCCGCTCTGCATACTAGAAAGAAACACGCTGCCTGTCAATACTTTATCATCTCTTTAAAGGTCAGCAGTCCTGTCTGACCTTTTAACACATCTCCAGTTTACACAGAGACAGATGTATCAATTGTTCGATATGTCTCTACCAAACACCCTGCAGAGTGACAGTACCACACCTGGTCTGCTCTGTCATTCCCAGAACACAGTGACTAATGCATCCTTAAACCCATAGATCACGTCTCTCACTGATCAGAAAGGCAGAATTGGCATTTTAGTAGATTCTGACGATTTTGAGGAACTACGCTAAGTTTATAGAGTCCAGGCTCCTCCTAAACCAAGGTGACATTTCAATGTTGAAGGACCACACAAAGGATGATGACACGGAGTGACATGAATGACAGCTGCACATTTTATGATGAAGAGTAGGTTGAGATACAGACAGGTGCACAATGAAAGATTGCTGTGCCTTACACCATGAGCTGGAAAGCACAAAGAATGTAGAGAACGGTGCATGTGTGATCCCCTATTATGAGTAATTGGGTTCCTTGTGGCTATAATAGATGCTAAATTATTAACAGATAATTACATCGCTTAGCTGCTACTAAAATATTAAGACACACTTGTCCCCAAAGAGGCAAGGTGCCAGCGAAATATCCAGTAATGAATAGCTCAGGGGAAACTGGGAAGGAGGGTGCTATGTGTCACGTTGTCAGGGTAACTCGTTCAGTGCTGTGGCAAGACAGATAAGAAATAGTGCATACTAGTGATCTTGCTAAGGTTACTAGCACAAATTACACTTTCATGTTCAGCAGCTATGTGATTTATGAAGAAAGCTTTAAATCCATTTACAGATTACAGTGCTATTCGAATCTCTGTCACAATCAAGCCACAATGTCCACACAGCATTTCACAACAATGTGCTAAGGGTGTAACTAGTAAGGAAGCAGCACATCCAGCATTTAATTAAAAGTAGTAGAGACCTGCGCAGGTCTGGTTCCCTTAGACCCTCACCTGACCCCCAAAACCCACTACCTAAAGCACCATTTGAAATCCATTCATACCTGCATCCTGGCCCGTGAACTCTACGCTCTAAACCTTACCTTCTTTTACCTGAGACCCAAAATGACTGCCGTGGTAAAAATAAAAAATATGTCAATGTCAGATGTAAAGAATTCTGGGTTACAGAAACACTGCCAAATAATCTTTAACATTAATTTAAAAACTACCACAAGTACTTACAATAAAGCCTTCCAGAATGACCATAGATGTTTTGCCTGCAAAAAGAACAAAACATGAAATAGAAATCCATATATATTTCATCATGGTCATAAATAATATTTTTAGTATCTTTATCTGTCTTATCAGTTTCCATTTATGTTTATTTTAGTATGTAAATGGAAAAGAAAACTCTTATCTTTGTTTTTTCTTTCTTTGTGCTTTGATGGTCGTCATGAAAGGCAAAGGTCAGTGTTAACATTGCTTTATTTTCACTCAGATTGTCCATGTCTGCAACTGCAAAAAAGGACTGAGAAAAGAGAAGGCATCTGTTCCACATACATTGTCGTGAGAAAGTATTCATACCCCTTGACATTTTCCACATTTTGTCATGTTACAACCAAAAACGTAAATGTATTTTATTGGGATTTTATGTGCTAGACCAACACAAAGTGAAACATAATTGTAAAGTGAAAGGAAAATGATAAATGGTTTTCAACATTTTTTACAAATTACAAATAAATATGTGAAAAGTGTTGCGTGCATTTGTATTCAGCCCCCCCTGAGTCAATACTTTGTAGAACCACCGTTTGCTGCAATTACAGCAGCAAGTCTTTTTGGGGATGTCTCTACCAGCTTTGCACATCTAGAGAGGGAAATTTTTGCCCATTCATCTTTGCAAAAAAGCTCAAGCTCTGTCAGATTGGATGGAGAACATCTGTAAACAGCAATTTTCAAGTCTTGCTATGGATTCTCAATTAGATTTAGGTATGGACTTTGACTAGGCCATTCTAACACAGGAATATGCTTTGATCTAAACCATTCCATTGTAGCTCTGGCTGTATGTTTAGGGTCATTTTCCTGCTGGAAGGCGAACCTCTGCCCCAGTCTCAAGTCTTTTGAAGACTCGAACAGGCTTTCTTCTAAGGTCGCCCTGCATCTTCCCAGCAACTCTAACCAGCTTCCCTGTCCTTACTGAAGAAAAGCATCCCCACAACATGATGCTGCCACCACTATGTTTTTTATGGTGTGTTCAGGGTGATGTGCAGTGTTAGTTTTCCGCCACACATAGCGCTTTGCTTTTAAGCCAACAAGTTCAATTCTGGTCTCATCTGACAAGAGCACCTTATTCAACATGTTTGCTGTGTCCCCCACATGGCTTCTCGCAAACTGCAAACAGGACTTCGTATAGCTTCCTCTTAGCAATTGCTTTCTTCTTGCCACTCTTCCATAAAGGCCAGATTTGTGGAGTGCACGACTAATAGTTGTCCTGTGGACAAATTCTCCCACCTGAGCTGTGGATCTCTGCAGCTCCTCCAGAGTTATTGTGGGCCTCTTGGCTGCTTCTCTGATTAATGCTGTCTTTGCCCGGCCTGTCAGTTTAGGTGGACGGCCATGTCTTGTTAGGTTTGCAATTGTGCCATACTCTTTCCATTTTCAGATGATGGATTGAACAGTGCTTTGTGAGATGTTCAAAACTTGGGATATTTTTTTATAACCTAATTCTGCTGTAAACTTCTCCACAACTTTATCCCTGACCTGACTAGTGTGTTCCTTGGCCTTCATGATGCGGTTTGTTTACTAAGGTTCTCTAACAAACCTCTGAGGGCTTCACTGAACAGCTGTATTTACACTGAGATTAAATTACACACAGGTGGACTCTATTTACTAATTATGTGACTTCTGAAGGCAATTGGTTCCATTTGATTTTAGTTAGGGGTATCAGAGTAAAGGGGGTTGAATACAAATGCACACTACACTTTTCACATATTTGTAAAAAAAATTGAAAACCATTTATCATTTTCCTTCCACTTCACAATTATGTGCCACTTTGTGTTGGTCTATCACATAAAATCCCAATAAAATACATTTACGTTTTTGATTGTAACATGACAAAATGTGGAACATTTCAAGGGGTATGAATACTTTTTCAAGGCACTGTACATGTTTGATTCAATGTATTTAGTGCCACAAATCAAAAATGCTTAACTTTAGCTAGTCCTTGCCCCTGCCACCCCCTCATTCCATATGATTACAGATAGCCAGCTGTTGAAAAAATAATGCTTCCTCCAGGCCTTGGCCCATAGCATTTCTCCTGGTGGATTAATAAAGGCCTATATTGTATTGGTCCTTTTCTAAATCACAAGGGGTTAAACGGTCTGATCACTTTCTTCAGACACTCAAGATCACAAAAGGACATTAACTGTCCTTTTGTGGGAGTGAAGGCTGCATCACACATGCCTCTCTTAGCGTTCCATCCATATCACGAGGACTCTCCGCCACCCCTGCACTGGGTTCCTCTTTGAGGTTCATCAAATTTCAGATCGGTGAATGTCAATTACTGGATTGCACTCCTATACTTTACACTGAAGACATATGTGGAGCTGCTTGTTTCTACTAGTGAATAAACTGTGCTGTTTCCCAATTGAGCAACCAGCTTTTTCAGTACAGTGGATATCAACTTCAATAGCACCTGTCCACTAAGACTCAGTTGTATAGGGTATGAGTGTGAAGGTTGAATGACTGTGGTAGCTACCTGTGCCTTGACAACATTGTCAAATTTGAAATGAATGTAGTGGAGGTACATATATTTTTGCTAAATTATTATGTGGAATTTTTTCAATAAATTGTTGTGTTTTAACAGGTTGTTTCTCCTTGAAGAATCACTTTGAAATCCCGCAGATGAATCAACTGTAGGAGACGGTCCTGGCCCTTGCTGGACTTTCTTGGGCACCCTGAAACCTTCTTTTACAAATACAGTGAAAATGTTTTTATAGGAGAATGGCTGAAGGCTACCATATGTATGAGCCATCCATGAAAATGAAAGAGGCCACAGTACCACAGTTGACAACAGTTTATGTACAAAGCCAGATTCAAAAATCAGTACTTAACCCAAAAAAAAAAAAAAAAATTCAAAGTCTTGTGAAAATCCTTACCAGAAGAGTGGAGGCTGTGAAAGCTGCAAAAGAGTTGATCCATTGTAATGTCCATAGTTTTTTAATGGGATGTCCAACAAGGTGTGATAGTCAGGTGTCCACAACCCTTTGGCCATATGGAAATAGGCCTGGAGTTGTAAGTAAAGCATAAGTGAAAGGGTGACATTACTGAAGCTTGCAGGAGAGACTGGGTCAAAGCAGGGTTAAAGTGTTCATATTAGACAAAGGAAATGCTCTTTCATCATTGGAGGAGTGGGATTTTGATAGGCTGTTTTTTTCTGTCCCCCTCTCTGATCTTTATTTTCTTGTCTCTTTAGTTGTTCATATGGCTTTTAAGGTTTGGTATAGAGATTAATATAGTATTTCTTAGGTTCTAATTAAGATAGGCAGCTGGCAATCATGTTCGAAGATGCTGATTGGAAAAAGTTGTTGAGAATAATGGGTTGGAGCCATCTCAGGTATAGGTATACCTTCCCTAAATAAGTTACGTTAAAACCCTGGTAATGGTTAATAGGCCATATTTGGGGTACGTTGATAGTAAGTTACACCCGAAGCAGTGTAGTAGTGGCTAGGGACCTTGACATGGAAGTTTGTTGCAAATACAGATTAGATGTGCCCTCAAATATCTTAGACCTATATGCATTTTGTTCCATTCAATCATGAATAATGTGCTATTGTATGAAATGTTTGTTTTGTCATGTACTGTATAATAAATGGATAATATGGCCTTTCAACTCCAAAAGAAACTTTTGGTCATTTGTTTATATTTATATTCATGGTTTTGGTTTTGAAGGTAAAGTTAGCATCAGTATATGCAAACCCATAGTCACATGTATTCGTTTCTTTAGGGCCTCACAATCCAAAATCAATGTTGTGTACATATCTTGAAAGCCCCCTCTTTTTGTCACTTTTTTGTAAGATTAATATGGCCCTGGTTAGGTGACTGTGAAAGTGGGCTTAACCAATAATGACTAATACGACAAGAAACTTTCTTTCTTTTCTTGTAATATAAAAAAAAAAAATCGAATGACATTTGTATTTTCTTTGAGGACTGTCATGTAATTTCAATCTTTTCTATATTGACAATCGACAAAGCTGTCTATAGAGTGCCAAATGCTGTCTGGTTCCAGTTTTCAGTGTTCCCTACCTAGACTGAAGCTGTGTACAGACATTTTCCATCTTGTAGCTGTTTTATTTAACTTGTTTGCAAGCGATTTAGAAGAAGGAATTGAAAGCAATGTCTTTGTGCTTGCACAGGACTCAAAATATAAACAGCTTTATGAGTCTTCAAATTATGCAAAATCCTTGCAATGGGACCACAACAAATTGGAGGCTTAAGAATCTAATTTGGGTTCAGTATACAGACTGAAAAGCAAAGTTACAGGCATGGATATAAAACATAAAATTAAATGAAAGTTTGCAAAATGAAAACTTGACATAAATGGATATTGCAGATAAGCCTTTCGCTGAAGGAGAAAGCATTTACCCAGAAGTCTGTCCTTTCTCCTTTTAGAAAGCCTTATTTGCATACTTGTCCCAATGAGCATTGCCTGAAGTCACCTTAAATGTACTTTTTTTGCACTGTATTGAGCTCCCAATTTAAAGGAGATCCTCAGCAAAATAAAAATTAATATATAGGCTTAGTACAGTAAACATTTGATTAAAAGATAAGTCATTAAGAACCTATTGGTCCCTCACTTGAAGTGATTTTTTTTATGCTCTGGGGAAATGGGAGTTCTTGGGTCCTGCTTTGAATATTGTGTACATTTCAGTGGTCCCTATATCTAGTTTCTCCTCCTTTATCAATTTTTACATTCATAAGGCTTAGGTTGGGATCATACCAGGAAGGCAGGGAATAGATCAGGTTAGAAGGGTAGTGGATGTTATTTCTCTCTTACAATCCCCATGGGACAGGGGGAAGGCACAGGAGGGTCACCTGCTATCCAATGATTTGCAGAAGGCATATAGAAAATAATTCAATCCGGATGGCCGCACTCCAACAACGATTTCTTTATTGGTTAAAAGCCATACAGCAAAAGATGAAATCCACAGCTGACATGTTTCACACCATAACTACTGGTGCTTACTTATAGCTGACTATTTAGGCAATAGACAGGAATTTATATGCACATGCCAATACAATTTTTACAGAGTAAACGAGGTGGGCTTAATTGGATAATTGAAAAGCTGGTGAATTAGTGGATACTCACTTCACATGGAAGCTAGGCTCTGATTAAATCAATATCAGATCTGCCGAGGCCTGTGTCTCACATGCTGTTGCCACTTTGATGCAACTTTAAACGATAAAGCCCAAATCTCTACTACAATAGTTTAACATGTCATGGCCTTTGCAATTGTTGATGACAAATCTATACATCTAAAAACGTAGATAGGAAGTAAAAACATAAAAAAGGCAAAAAAAAAAAAAGTGAAAACCAAATACATGTATTAACATATGTATACAGTTTCATTATTGCTGGAGCAAAAATATGTTTATAGGAACACCTGCAAAAAATGGTGTAGCACCCTCTACCAACAGGTAGGTGCTAGTAATAGGATTTTTGTTAAATAGACTGTCAGCACAGGTAAATGTAGGCAGGCCTATGCTGCAAGATAGGCCTGTCTGTTTTGATCTGGGGGCTGGAAGCGGTTAGAGTAGCAGTAGGTGTGGCCACCTGTGCTCTGGTTCTGGGGTGCCTCCCCTTCTTCCAGGGAGAATGTTCTGGAAGAGGGGCAGTGCCTGGAACTAGAGTGGCAGGCAGCTCATGTGGGAGCCCTGACCAATCCCCAACTGGAATTGGCAGGGGCTGGCCTCCTATATAAGCTGAGGTAACATGCCACTGGGGGGAGTTGTCCGCTGAATGAAGTGGATCGTAGGAGGAGGCCCGTGGAGAACTGTGAGGGAACATCGCCTTTACGCGGTTATTGGCGTTGTCCTTATCATTACACTGTGACTGATAAGGAACTCCTACAGCAGAGGGGCAGGTGAAGCTGTCGGAACGTATGGTCAGGTCAAGTTCTCCATCAAGGACTCAGGGCAGAGAAAGGTCGGTGAGTGTACCACAGTAGAGGGCTGGATGTGCCAGGAAGTCTGTGAGGGAACTTTGCTTTTACATGGTCATTAACAAAGTCCTTGTCATTACACGGTCAATGATGAGGAGTCCTGGATCAGAGGAGAGACTGTGGGGATATGTGTCAAATAGATGTGGCCTGAGGGCACAGGATTTGCAAGCTGGGCTGGCTGGGAACAGTAGTCCACCATCCAACATGTATTTTTAAACTACTAGGCCTTGGGGGAGAGGTGCTGCAGGCCTCTGGCCTAGTAGCAGCGAGCAACCAGAGCCAGCTTAAGGAACTATTCAGGGTGGGTCCTTCTTGCTTACAGAAGATGTGGCATTTACATTACATTACAGGATAAGTTTGTGCAGGAGGAGAGGATTTCTGGGAAACATCACCCTTACACGGTCAAGAGTGATGTCCTCATCTTTACACGGTCATATGGGTGAGGAAGTCCTGGAAGCAATAGTCTGCAGGAGTTAAGCAGGAGAAAATGTCATAGCAGTTAAACATGCACATAATTTCTTCAGGCTCTAATTATGTTCTAACCTATAAGATTTACAAATATGATGGCAAAGTAAACTATTCTATGGGCATCCCATATACCCCTTTACCCAACCAAGTTGTACCCCCCCAAAAAACAAAAACAAAACCAACAAAGGACTGTTCATTGTCTCTGCATATGGGAGTCTGGCAGCGGGGTGAATTGGTGGATGTTTGTTACTAGTGGCAACTACACCGCTACATTGGCATCAACTGGGATTTGCAGAAGGCCATTGATTTGGTATCTTGGTCCCATTTGATTGCTATCTTACAGGCTTGGGGGTTGGACCAGTATTTCTACATGTTTTAGGTTCATTGTGTTCTAACCCCACAGCACAAACTGAATTGCAGGAAAATTAGTTCGAACCTATCTCCATTGCTAAGGGACCCGACAGGGCTGCCCACTGTCCCCGCTTATATTCGCTATTGCGATAGAAGCGTTAGCTATATCGCTTCAGAATAATCCTTATGTCAAGGGAATACAATATGGAGATAGACAGCACAAATGTGTACTGTTTGCAGATAGGGCTGAAACAACTAATCGATTATTTGGCCAGCCGATTAGTTGGCTTGCATACAGAATGCATTATTTGTTTACATATCAGGAAATACAGTGCAGCAAACCTACAGCTCAGTACACCATTCATACATGTCAGTAAGTGCCTGAGAACTTGTGAATGTAAATGTGTGAGGAGCAATGCCTCATGGAATATGTAGTCCTGAGCAGGAAGTGATTGAGTCTCAAAGCAGAAGTTTTTTACCTTGCTATAGGGGCATGCTATACTATAATTTGCAGCTTGCTATTGGGGCACTCTGAAGGCAGGAGGAGCCAGAAGCATCGGTGGGAGACCCCAGAAGAGAAGAATCAAGGCTGCTCTGTGCAAAACCATTACTCAGAGCAGGTAATGCCATGTACACACGACCGGACTTTCCAGCAGACTAGGTCCGACTGTCTTCCCGACAGACTTTCGGCGGAGTTCCGACGGACTTTCCACACGAACGGACTTGGCCACAAACGAACGGACGTGATGACGTAAACGGGACTAAAAAAGGAAGTTCAATAGCCAGTAGCCAATAGCTTCCCTTCCGTCGCATTTGGTCTGTCGGACCAGCATACAGACGAATGGTTTTCCCTATTTGAGTCCGTCGGAATGGAGTCCGTCGGATAGAATTGAAACATGTTCTATTTCTAGGTCCGTCTGATTTTTTAAACGAAAAACTATCGGATTAGCCCACACACGATCAGATTGTCTGACGGACTATACGTGGCATAAGTGTAACAGGTTTGTTGTTTTAAAAAAAAAATACTTTAAAGACTGTGCAGGGAAGATCAGCATCTGAACCCAGAGTAGCTGGAGGCTGATAGACTGGAGGTAATAGAAGGCATTACAATTACATTTAAAAGTAAACTTTTACATGGAGGCAAGCCACATTAGGTGGGAGCAGGGCACATTACATGAGGGCAGGGCACATTACGTGGGAGCAGGGCACATTTCAAGGAGGCAGGGCACATTACGTGGGAGCAGGGCACATTTCAAGGAGGCAGGGCACATTACGTGGGAGCAGGGCACATTTCAAGGAGGCAGGGCACATTATGTGGGAGCAGGGCACATTACATGTGCCCCAGTGTGAAAGGGGTCTAAATAAAAAATTTGATCTCTGAGTCTGATGATATTTACCAGATTCAACCTCCAACACTATATACAGTATATCCCTTATGTCTGTTATTCTCAGAGTGGATTCAAGATTTTTCTCCCTAACCATATAATTGATTTTTAAGAATAAATTGCCTTTTTAAACCTTACATATTAAATTATACACCACACTTTTTTTAAAGACTATTATGCGATTAATCGAAAAAATAATTGGCCAACTAATCGATTATGAAAATAATCGTTAGTTGCAGCCCTAATTGCAGATGATTTATTGCTGTTTGTTACTTCCCCTCTGATGACTCTACCCACTATTCTACATGTTCTGCATCAGTTTGGGGAGAGATCTGGGTGAATGAAAGCAAATCATTGGCTATGAATGTTAATCTATCCGAAGAACTATTCAATAGGCTACAAGACTTTTATCCATTTCAATAGCAGGACTGTTCTCTCCCCTATTTGGGGGTGTATCTATCCCCTTCCATATCTCAGTTATACTATCCTAACTATCCACCCCTGTTCCAACATCTTGAGGTACAGCTCACTAAATGGTCTTTATATGATCTTTTGTGGCTAGGACGGTGAAAATAATGATCTTACCAAAAACTCTGTATCTTTTTCGCTCCCTTTCTATCGTTTTCAATTGGTCACACCTGTTTCATTTTTAAGCGCATTTAATTAAGTCAATCTGGGGACACAGATTTGCTAAACAAATTTTATATGCACCCTGATCTCTGGGTGGGTTGGGCGCTCCAAACCTATAGCTGTACTATTAGGCAGCACAACTGACACAACTGTCCATAGTCTATTCTAACCAAGAAAAAACGTATTGAGTGTGGATGAAAAGACAGGCTATCCAACCATTCACCATTTTGTGATGTGGCAGACCCCTATAGAGCCTGCGATCATGGTCCCAATATTGTCTCACTCCTTAGCTCTGTGGGATAGATTACGAACACAGAAGGATTGAATTTCTCGATTTTACCCTCTTGTCCATGTCTTTAATGATCCTAGGTTCCCTAGGGCATTTAAATGGTGGTTGGATAAAGGTGTCTATAGAATTGGACAATATTTCATCCCAACTGGACCCTTCACCTTAGCCCACTGTATATCTAATTTTGATCTAGCGTGGTCTGAATTTTTTTCGATTTTATCAAATATCTCCTTTTTTTTAAATCCTTATGCCAGCTAGCAAGCTGCCCCATCTCTTAACCCCTATGAAAAATGGTGTAATAAGCATGAAAGACAGAGAGGTGGAATGTTGCGGATTTCAAATAAAAAAAATTATCCTATATGGCAGACTGGGACAGGGATTTGTCCTCTGATACCACTTTGGACACATGGCATAGTCGCTTCCATACTGCTTTCCATGGTATTGGGAACGTTTCCCTTATTGAGGCAAATCTTAAAGTTATTACACAATGGTACCTTATCCCTGCTTGCCTAGCTAGGGTGTACTCGTCTCTGTGGTGCTTTCGTGGATGTTCCATGAAGAGAACCATGTACAATAAACTGTATGGTGGTAGTGTCCTTGTATTAGGGGTATTGGATTAGGATCTTCTCAATACTTTGTCACATGCTTGTTAAAAGTATCACACAGCAGCCCCAGTATGCTCTGTTAAATTAGGTTATTCATGATTTCTCTTGCAGTGTACAACAGTTTGCCTCCTTCCACTTTGCAGCGGCTAAATGTACAATTGCGGGGGCCTAGAAGAGGCCATCTGTGTCCTTTATCCATACTAAACATAACGTTTTGTGGATTATGATGCAAGAGAAGTTAGCAAGTGTGCTGAATGGCAGGGTCAAACTATTTGAAAATACATGGTCTCCTTGGGCTTTGTATAAGCATATCTCATTATAAGAATGATTGAAGTATCTTTTTGGTATTGGGGCACCCTGGGTCTGTTTCTCTTCCTTACCTTTTTTCTGCTTCCCCTTGGTTTCCTTCATTCTCTCATTTTCTTTCTTTTAGACTTTTTCCTAACTCTCAGGTACTTATATACAGTATATACATAAATACATACATATATGCGTATATATACACATATATGGGTCTATACTGTATGAGACATGGGGCTTTTTGGTCCTGTAATCTCTACTTATTTAGATGATTTGTTGGCTTTTATAAGTATGAATGCCCTTCTTGCTGGCAGCAATGTTGATATGATATTGGCCTACTCCTCTTGTTTTTCTCCTTTTTTTCTGAGTTTGTTATACTCTGTCAATCAATGTGATGATTTTTAATTAAGCTAATACTGCCCCTCTTATTTCGGGAGGGTTGTATCCTTATATATACCTGTTTTTAATGTTATATCCTTATGCTATGATGAAGGCTTAGGCGGAAACACGTCAGCATTTTGGATGATGTTACGGCTATGATGCTACAATAAAGTTTTTTTTTATGGAGAAGTTGTTGAGAAGCTTGTATTTGCTATGGACTCACTGTGAACTTAATCAGCCAGAGCACCGACCACGCTGCACACTAATTTGCACTATACAACGGTAGAGCTTGGGTGAGTTTTCTCTTGCTACATTGTTATATTCTGACTATTGGTATCTTATTAGGCCTCTTTCACACTGCTCTGTAGCAAAATCACGGTATAAATGCATGTTCGTTTCCTGTGTGTTTCTGGTTCATTTCTGGGTTGCCTGCACCTGTCAAAAATGGACATGTGACTCAAAAATGCACCAACAAAGCAAACTGTGGTGCGTTTTTAACAAGATTTTGCCACAATTTCCATTCATTTCAATGGGAAGCTGCATTTTTTGTGCGATTTTCAAAACCACACCAAAGATGCAGCATGCAGGACTTTTCAAAACGCACCGCATCCACAGTGTAGTAGTGTGAAAAGTCCCATAGGATTTAAAGGGAAACATTTTTCTAGCGTTTTTCTTGCAAGGTAATAAGAAGGGGGGTTTTGGGACTTTCAGTCAGGCATAAGACACGTGGTAGGAGAAATTGTAAAATTGTTTAATTGGCATATAAACAAAGCATTGAACATTCGTTTTTTTATCGATATACACAAGGCAATGGCATACAAAAAATAAGAATTCATGTATGTACATGCACGTGTCTGAAATCGCATAGTATCCCATGGAATTAACTAGTAAAAATAAAAAAAATCCTTTAAATACTATGCCTGGGGAGGGTCCTTGGTATGCCTGTAAAGTAGCACATATTTCCCGTGTTTATTACTGTATCGCAGCAAAATTACATTTCTAAAGGAAAAAATGGCATTCAAAATTGCTCGTGGCTGTAATGAGAATGAGTAAAAATTTAAGGAAAAAATGGCGTAGGTTTCCCCCACCAGTCCATACCAGGTCCTTCGAGTCTGGTATGGATATTGAATGGAACTCCACCCCAAATTTGTTTTTAAATGGTGTAGGGGTCCCCCCAAAACCCACACCAGGCCCTTATCCGAGCACGCAACCTGGCAGGTCAGGAAGAGGGGGGACACAAGCGAGCAAACCCCCCCTAAACCATACCAGGCCACAACATGGGGAGGGTGCTTTGGGGCCCCCCAAAACACCTTGTCCAAATGTTGATGGAGACAAGGGCCTCATCCCCACAACCCTTGCCCGGTGGTTGTGGGGGTCTGCGGTCGGGGGGCTTATCGGAATCTGGAAGGAATTGTCAAAAAAACGGCTTTTGTCTTTTGCCACATTTCACTGCTTTTTTAGGTGAATGGGTAGGGGTACAATGTATCCGATACCCATTCACATGGGGGGCTGGATCTGGGGGCCCCTTGTTAAAGGGGGCTTCCAGATTCCGATAAGCCCCCCCACCCACAGACCCCCACAAGCACTGGGCAAGGGCTGTGGGGATGAGGCCCTTGTCCCCATCAACATGGGGACAAGGTGTTTTGTGGGGGACCCCAAAGCACCCTCCCCATGTTGAGGGCATGTGGCCTAGTACGGTTCAGGAGGGGGGGCTCTCTCGTCCCCCCTCTTTCCCTGTGGCCTGCCAGGTTGCGTGCTTGGATAAGGGTCTGGTATAAATGTCTAGAACTACTTCATAGGACCTGTACAGCTTCATCATATGCCACCTGTATTGCCACCCTGACAGTCAGCCACCCTTCCTGCAAATGTTGCCCTGGTAATTTAGGCCATGGCAATGTGATACTTTGTGGTGCTGAAGATATACTGCTACACATCAGTGTTACTGTGTCTGTTACTACTAGCATTACTGTGCCTGTTGTTGGGGCCACTCTCCCTACATTTGAGGGTACCTTTTGTGCGCGTGCTCGTATATCAATGCCAGGACCAGGCAGGGACAACTTTTATGTGAAAATCAAACATTAAGGCAGTTCCCCAACTTAGAGAAGAGCCGTACACTTTGTGCAGTAATTAATTACACAAAGTACTTCTGTATAGTGCTGCCCCATGTTGTTTTACACACACTGCTCTTCTGTATATTCATAGGCATGAGCACAGCGTGTGCCAGTTGTGGGCACACCCTAATCACCACGTGCAGTGCGACTTCACCCCTACTGCCTGCCCCTTACCCCCACACACACATCTGCGGTGTTGATGACTTCCCTCCTTTCCTCTCCGGGAAATGGCTGATAAGTATGTTATCTACCAGCCCCTTCCTTTTCTGAATAAACATAGTGAGTGATTGGTACTAATCACTTGTGTGTCCATTTATAACTGAAGCAACAAACTGTGTTTTCTATGCTTTAGTTTGTGAATGAACAGAAAGCCACTCAGCACAGAACACTTCCCATTTATTCACTGTCCACTGCAACTGAGGCTGCAAGGAAAGGGACTGAGTAATCTCTGTATTATTCATTTTATAAGAGAGTGTATGTCTGTGGGTGTGTATATAAATATAAATATATATATAAATAAATATATATATATATATATATATATATATATATATACATACACAAACACGGATGTGTGTTTGAGCTCTGGGGTGCACACCCTAATGCAAACGGCTGTGCACACCTATGTGTATATTGCATTTAGAGGGTAAATAGCTGAACCCGTGCCCTATCCACCAGTCCAGCGTACCTCTGCTACCTCACTCCCAGTGACAAAATGGGGACCTGCAGTGCACCTTGCACAGACCTCATGCATGCACTTATTTAATTCTTTCCACTCTCCTGTCCCATGCAGCCAAGCTGTGGTTTTCTGTGATGCAGGTTCAGTTTGACCGCTGGGGAGACAGTCAGATCACAATCTCACCTTGCTATATGTGCTTTACTGACCCTGTCTTCTGACTGACTGCTTGGCGCAGCAATGCTTCTCAGTGCTCCATGTTAGTCATGGCATCTCTGAGAAAGGGGGCTTTTGGAACCCTACCTTCCCCCTATTTATATCACAGGGCCGATAGACAAGGCCCAAAAAGCATGGGAACTGAGGTGCTAACAGTTAACCACTTCCCAAGCCTGGGCAAGCCAACTGCCTAACTAATACACTGTAGACAACCTAGTATTTGTTATTGTATATTTGGGAGAGGATCTGGTATTATGTATTTGTAAAAAGGTGGCTCTGTGAGGATGTACCCTGTTTTTTATAAATGTTTCACATATTTCAGTTTTTTTGGTATTGTAGTTCTGCAGCAGTATATTTGGCTGGATCAATTGAATGAGTACCATCAGCTGCTTGCTGCTTGGTTAGCAGTGGCTGTGTAGGTATATAAAGAGCAGGTGGACATAAAGCGTATAGGGGGGCAGAGCCTTGGGCGTGACATGATCACGTGGCCATCTTGCTACAGGGCCAAATGCTGCCAAATGTGTTTGACATGTGCATTTAAAGCGTTTGTTAACCCCCCCCCCCCCCCCAAAAAAAAATAATGGATCCTGCTCCTTTAAAGTATTTTATACAGAACAGTTCTTGTGCTGTGTCACTTGGCCCCCTGTAACACCTGAAATACCTGGCTGATCCTGACAGTTTCTGCCCTCTCCTTTCTGCTCTCTCCCCCCTGCCTCCCTGCCTTGTCGATCCTGTGACAGTCTATAAACCAATAATACACACTCTCGCCCTTCCCTCTGTGTATCACCACTGCGCTTGTGTATATAACTAAAAAATTAATGAAATTAAATAACTATCGCTGCCACTCTAAAAAAATAAGAATTGTGTACAGTATTCCTATTCTATAACGTGGAATAAGCGGCGCTGAGTGCTAAATATGTATAGTCCAACTATACAGTGAAAGTAAAGCTGAGTGTATCAAAGTAAACTAATAGATCAATACAAGTATCAGACTTAATACAGTGTAGCAACTTAAATTGAAAACAAAACCACCCTGTGACATAAGTGGTTATAGACAATGAATAAATGAATAAACATAAAAATAAAAAAATAAAAATAAAAATGAACAATATTGAATATAGAAATAAAAATAAAAATAGAAAAATATATATATATATGTATAAAAAATAAAGTGTCCAATTCAGATGACCCAAAAAATAAAGTGTCCAATTCAGATGACCCAAAAAAAGTCCACTTCAAATACAGTTCATAATAATGAGCCTATAAATCAGGGGTCTTCAAACTATGGCCCTCCAGTTGTTCAGGAACTACAATTCCCATCATGCCTAGTCATGTCTGTGAATGTCAGAGTTTTACAATGCCTCATGGGATGTGTAGTTCTGCAACAGCTGGAGGGCCGTAGTTTGAGGATCCCTGCTATAAATGGTGACCAGTGAATCTCAAAGTGATATTTCACACAGGTTTTTTTCAGGAACACTCCTCCACCACACCGCTGTGTCTGTGACTTCACTCCCCTTATGTTCACAAACTCACCAGCTGTCTAAAGCCCCATACACACGGTCGGACTTTTTCATCAATTTGGTCCGATCGGACAAGGTTGTTGAAAAATCAGACCGTGTGTATGCACCATCGGACAGTGTTCGTCGGTTTGTCCGTCGGACAAAGTCTTATCTCCTGCTGGAAAGATTTGCCGTCAACCCGGTCCGATCATACCAAATCCGATCGTGTGTACGGTTGTCCGACCGGACAAAGTGCTACACATGCTCAGATCACATTACAAGACCAAAGCTATTGGCTACTAGCCTCTACGTAGTCCCGTCGTAGGCAACAAACGTCACCACGTTCAGAATGATCGGATTTTCCGACAACTTTGTCCGATCGTGTGTACGCAAAACCAACATCAGACAAAGTATGACGGACATGGTCCGACGGACCTGGTCCACGGATTGTCTGCGCGTGTGTATGGGGCTTTAGCCTTACACTCTGGTGCTTGGCTGAAAGCGCTTTTTACCCTCTTTGTGTAGGGGTGACAAATAGAAACCTCTAGATTCCAATATAGGGTTGATTATATACTCCTCAGATGGTTCTTATAAAAACTGTTTGCTTGAACCTTCTGTTGACAGTCCACTTGCAGTTTGCTGATTAACTGAAGATATTACCGCTCAGGCAACCTCTAACAACATGGAATGAGATTGAGGTGTCAGCCCGACAATAAACAGTAGAGTTTTCAGGAATCCGGGCAGGTCTTCTATACCCCGAAATATGACTGTTTGGCACCAGCAGTTGCAATTGAAATCTACATCTGTACTGGATGTCTCTTTTCTGAAGAAGCTCCAGGAGAGGTTTCTTTTTTTTTTCCCCCTGTATATATCTATCTTTTTTCTTCTCTTCTTCATCTCCTTGTTTCCTGGGCACTGGTTTGGGTGTCCATAATGAAAATGAATATGCTTAGATAAGGAAAGGGTTCAGAATGTGATTTAAATAGATATATGTATTTTGGAGCCATTGTGCCGCTATGGCATAAAGGGAAAGGGCAATACATACTTCGATATGGCTGCTCTTTGTCTTTCTCAGATGTTCCCTGACCTATAGTAAATATCTTGTTTGTGGCTTTTGGATAAAGTCTCTTCTTCCTGGGGGCGGGGAGTGGAGACAATATGTAGCCGGTCTCTCTCATTCCTCAGACCCCTCCTTCTGTGAATAGAGACTGAGATGGAATATTTACCCTTAGAACAGCCAAATGGTATATGGTATAAGAGGATGACAGAGGAATATCAAGTCAGATGTATTAATATATGTATAAGTGGTAACAGCATACTGTACATCGAATTGCTGCAGATCTGGTGATGGAAGCTCCTAACCCCCCCCCCCCCCCTTTAGGGAACTTACTAGTGTAAGATAGACTTAAATATAAGTCAGTTAGGTAGAAAGTTGTGTGTATAACTGTACGTTTTTTTTTTCCCTTTAGGATTGTTATGGATCTGGTAAAAATATGCTCTTTTAATGCTAGAGGTCTCAACTCTCCCTCTAAAAGAATGCAAATATTAAACCCTTTTCATAAACAGAAGATTGGTATCATACTTTTCCAGGAAACACATTTTCGCTCAGACCACATCCCCGACATACGTAATTACGTAAACTAACCAACATGGATCCATAATTAATTACCATACTCTAAATCCCAAGGAGTTTCCATAGTAATTCAAAAAACCTTACCCGATCAAATTTTACAAACATGGAAGGGCAGAGACCGCAGATTCTTAATTTTAAAGATTTCACTATATGGAAAGATTTTTAGAACCATTAATCTATATGTGCTAAACCATTTTTTTTTTCATAAAGATTTTATTCAGTATAAAAACCTAAACATACAGATCAAAAGAGATGTCACGTGACAGTATAAAACACGGACAATATACAGGTACTATTTAAAAGATACAACATGGAAGAACATCTTAAAATTAAAGATTGAGATTGACAAATAGTGTAGGAGGGTGGAGGATCTAATTTTCACCTCCCTCCAACCCCCCCCCCCCCGGTATGGTCAGGAGAAGGAGAGGGGATGTTGATTCGTTACCGGTCCAGAACTAAGGTGTGGTGTATCCCATTAAGGAATATGTGGTATCAGAGAAGAGGTACTGCTGATTAAGTCATAGTATACATGTATAACTGGTGTATATGGGGAGAAGAAAACTCCATGACAGAATAGACAGAAAATAGGGAGGAAAGGAAGGAGCAAAGATATAGGAAAGAGGAAGGAGAAAAGAAAGTAAAGAGGGGAGAGAATGGGGGGGGGTAAAAACCCTACAGAAGGGAAAGGGATGGATATGCCTATATTGGGGTAGAAGGGGGAGAGGTGGTGCTAGGTATACAGGGGGTGTTCAGTAGGGAATTGGAAGTGGATCCGCACCCACACCCCGGCACCAACCCCCAAGGAGCTTGCATCTCATTGCCGATTTTGCAGATGAACCCTGAGAGAAGTACTGACGATTCTTATCTGTGGTCATAAAATGATTCCAGCACACCCATATGATTGGGAATTTATGCATTCTGTCTTGCGAGATATGGATCAGTTCCTCCATATCTTTTATTTTAGAGATTCTTGCGAACCATTCCCTGATCGTCGGAGTGCAGGTAGAGCACCAATGTTTGGGAATACAAAGTCTGGCCGCATTGACCATATGCATGACCAGGGATTTATAATAGTCCTTTTTGGGTAGGGATGTTTGATGCAAAAGGAACTGGGCCGGGGTATAATCAAGAGTAGTAGTAATATGTGCGATGAGGTCATGAACCTCACTCCAAAAGGGCTGGAGGTTCTCACAGTCCCACCACACATGGAGCATAGTGCCCACCTCTGACCCACATCTCCAGCAGGTGTTGGGGATGTTAGGGGAGAATTTGTGGAGGTGTGAAGGGGTCCTATACCATCTGGTGGCCACTTTATAACAGTTTTCTTGGATGGCCATGTTTAAAGAGCCCTTGTGTGCGTAATCATGGATAGTGTTCCAGTCCTCTGTTGTCAGGGGTGTTTGTAGGTCTCTGTTCCAGGATAGTTGTGAGGGACCTGGGGCCTAAGTTGGCGGTTCCGAGAGGAGGGTGTATAGGAGAGAAATGAAGTGTCTTTGCAGAGTTTTGCAGTGACAGAGAGACTCAAAGGGCGTAGGCTGCCTCGTCCAATTTGTTGGATGGGCATGGGTTGCAAGGAAGTGTCAGACCTGCCTATAGGTCCAAAAGAGAACGAAGCCATCTTCACAATCGTTCTAAGCTTTTCTAAGGGTATGGGTTTCCCGTTGGAATAGAACTGGAGAGCTAATACATCCTCAAAAGGCCATTCCTGTTGTAGAAATGTGTTGGAGTCGCCTGGGGGAAAATCAGGGTTCTCTCACAATGTAGTTAGAGGACCCGGTATAGGGGGAAAGTTCCACCAAGTGATGCCTTTCTACATGCCATAAGGGAAGGGTTAATGAACGGGTGTGCCGAGAGGTTTTTTGGACAGTTTTTTGGGGATAACCAAGGAAGAAGATGTAAGGGTCTAGACGAAAAGGCTTTTTCAAGGAATACCCATGATTTTTAAAGGAATGGATATTCCAATCTGCGATCCTTGTGAGATGGCAAGCCAAGTAATATTAGTGCAGGTCCGGCAGCCCAATACCACCCCTAGATTTGGGCAGTGTAAGGCGGGAGTAATTGATGAGGGGAGGGGAATCTCTCCACAGGAAGGCAGAACAAGCCTTCCGGTAGGTTGCAAAGAAGCCTGTTGGTAAATATTTCGGGACTGCTTGCATTAGATATAGTAAACATCTTAATCAGGGCTGAACGTCTGAACCACGATACATTCAGGCCCATCCAATCCTTAAGGTGTTTTTGGGCCCTAAGGAGGGCAATGTGATGGTTTGTAAGGTAAAGAT
Organism: Lithobates sylvaticus; assembly: GCA_028564925.1. Taxonomy (NCBI): domain Eukaryota; kingdom Metazoa; phylum Chordata; class Amphibia; order Anura; family Ranidae; genus Lithobates; species Lithobates sylvaticus. The sequence continues at coordinate 132,836,373 of CM053038.1, forward strand.
CTGATAGACGGGCAGGAATTTGGATACCCAGATAGGTTATTGCATCCTTGTCCCAGTGGAATGGGAAAGACTCCTGGCAGTGGGCTACTTCCTGGGGAAGGAGGGTGATGTTAAGAGCATGAGATTTTGCATAGTTAATTTTAAGGTTCGATACTTTACTTAAGGAATCAATATCTTTAAGGAGGTGCGGTAGGGAGATTCGAGGTAATTTTAAAGACAGCAGAACGTCGTCAGCGAAAGCTGCGACCTTGAACTCTCTCCCCTTCACGGTTATCCCTTGGATGTTTGGGTTGTCTCTCAATCTATTAAGGAAGGGTTCCAGAGTTAGTATATAAATCAGAGGTGAAAGTGGGCATTCCTGGCATGTGCCATTGCTGATAGGGAAGGCGTCCAACAGGTGACCGTTGACCTTCACTGCTGCGGAGGGACCGGAGTATAAGGCCATTATGTGCGATAGCATACAGCTCTCGAGGCCAATGGCCAGGAGAACTTCATGCATATAGCCCAAGGCCACCCTGTCGAATGCCTTCTCAGCGTCTAGTGAAAGAATAAATCCTTGTGTTTTGGAAGTTGTGAGCCATTGGTGCAGGTTTAATGTCCGAATGGTATTGTCCCTGGCCTCTCTGCCAGAAACAAAGCCCACCTGGTCCAGAGAGATGAGACCAGGCACTAGGGGGAGTAATCTGTTAGCAAGGATCTTTGCATATATCTTAATGTCCACATTTAAAAGAGATATTGGTCTATAATTAGTGACTAGTGCGGGGTCCTTGCCTTCCTTGGGTATCATGGCAATGTGGGCTGTTAACATTCTGTCTGGTCTAATCTGGGGGTCTGATAGGGCGTTAAAAGTAAGAGATTGGGCGAAAGGATATCGGCAAACGATTTGTAGTACTGGAGGGTGAAACCGTCCGGGCCTGGACTTTTGCCCATTTTCATTTATTTAATGGCCATCTCCAATTCAATTACCGATATGTGGCTTTCAAGATCAAGCGTCTGTTGGGGGGGTTATTGGCTTAAGACTGTACTGAGAGAGAAAGCCTTTGATGAGTTTTGTGCGTGATTCAGGTGTGGACAGAGTTGTGTGGTTAGGCTGCAAGTTATAAAGTTTTAAAAAAAAGCTCTCGAATTCCTTGGCAATATCCTCGAGTGCCCCTGGGATTAAGTATGTGGTGGATTGTAGAGGAGATTTTAGAGTTTTGGACCTCATGCACCAAAAGACGGCCGCACTTATTGCCCTGTTCATAAAAAATCCTCTGGCCCAGAATGTATCGTCTTTTAGTGTGCTTGTCTAGCTCCTCCAGTAAAAGGGAGCAGGTATGTATCAAGTCTTGTAGGGTGGATTGTGCCTGTGTCAGTTTGTGGGTATCACGTACCTTACAGCGGAGTCCGGATGCTGGGGAAACAGAGTGGCCTCGTGCACGGTTTACCGGTCCAAACACCCCTGGTGGTGGGAACAGGGAGTGCTGGGGCACGAAAGGGTGCAAGTGCCTGCGGCTGGTAGACTGGTGCTTGGAAGTACTGGTTCCTCTGAAGAGCTGGTGTATACGTTGGTATCCAAGGCTGTGTGCAGTAACGGCCGAACAGGTGGATGTAGGCACTGCGAGGTCAAGACAGGAAACAGGTCGGCAACTGGCTGGCAAACAAGGTACAAGGCAGAGGGCAAGTTCGTGGTCAAAAGGCAGGCAATAGGTTGGCAACAGGCTGGCAAACAAGGTACAAAGCGGAAGGCAAGTTCGTGGTCAAGGCAGGCAATAGGTTGGCAACAGGCTGGCAAACAAGGTACAAAGCGGAAGGCAAGTTCGTGGTCAAGGCAGGCAATAGGTTGGCAACAGGCAGGTGATAAGGTACCGAATCAGAGAGCAGAGTCGTAGTCCAGGGATCCAAGCTGAGGTCAAACCAAAGGGAGCAGTCAGTAAGCGGGGTCAATCCGGGAAGGGTAACAGGAAAACCAGGTGAATCAGGACCAAGGTAGGCAGGAACTTCAGGCAGGTATTCAGGAGGTAGGACTGAAGACGATCCAGCACTGACACCATGTGAAGGCCCTGTTTATATAGGGCGCCTTGTGCTGGGATTGGTGGAGGTACGGGTCCGTGCGTGATTACGCGCACACGTTCGTGCTGACGTGGAAGTGCGTGCCCTCGTTCGTATTGACAAACGAGGGCGCGCACAGGTCAGCGTTGGTACGCGGGTACGCCCGCACGTTCGGTTTCGTTGAGAAGGCTGCGCATGGGTATTGGCGCTTGCTGAGTGGAGACTCACCCCTACTGGACGAGGACGGGCATGGAACGCGTGAGTTCTCTGACATTGCCCCCTCCTTAGGGGCAGCCTCCGGATGCCTCTTTGAAACGAACCCTGGGAGCGGGAACGATGAAAAGCCTGTATAAGTCTCTGGGCATGAAGATTCGTTCTTGGTTCCCAGGAATTTTCTTCTGGGCCAAAACCTTTCCATTTAATTAAATATTGGTCCTCACCTTGCCGTTTTCTGTGATCCAGGATAGCTTCAATTTCAAATTCCTCTTCCCCATTCACTCGGATAGCCTCTGGAGGTCCCACTTCACGATCTGGAAAGGAATTTGGAACATCAGGTTTAAGTAGGGAGACGTGAAACACCGGATGTATCCTGAATGAGGCAGGGAGTTCAAGTTCATAGGCCACTGGGTTGACCTTTCTCTTGACAGGGAAAGGGCCCAAGTATCTAGGTCCCAATTTCTTGGAGGGGCATGCTAGTTTTAAATTTGTAGTGGATAGCCACACACGATCTCCTACCTCCAAGTTCAATTCTCCCCTTCTCTTCTTGTCGAAGTATTTTTTATCATCCTTCTGTGCTTTAGCAATAGTTTCCCTGAGCATCTGGTTGTTGGAGGAAAGGAAATCCAGTCTATCCTGAACAGCCGGTACAGAGGATTCGGGCACAAGTGCGGGTAGAAAGGAGGGATGAAATCCGTAGTTGGAGAAAAATGGTGATTGGTTTGTGGTGGAGTGGATGGAATTGTTAAAAGCAAATTCTGCCAAGGGAAGCAGTGAGGCCCAATCCTCTTGGGAAAACGAGGAGAAGCAACGTAGGTATTGTTCCAACGTTTGGTTGGTACGTTCGGTCTGCCCGTTGGTCTGTGGATGGTAAGCTGAAGAGAGACTACATTTAATACCTAGTGCCTTGCATAATGACCTCCAAAACTTGGACGTGAACTGCACTCCACGGTCAGAGACGATGTCACTGGGGATTCCATGGAGTCTGACGATTTCTTTAATGAAGATCCTGGCGGTTTCAATTGCTGAAGGTGTCCCTTTCATGGGAATGAAATGTGCCATCCGAGAAAAGCGGTCTACCACCACAAAAATGGAAGAGAACCCTTTAGAGGGGGGAAGCTCCACAATAAAATCCATGGCGATTTTGTCCCATGGCCTCTCGGGAATAGACAGTGGTTTAAGCAGGCCCCATGATTTATTTTTACTGCTTTTATTTCTGAGACAAATCAGACAAGAGTTAACATAATTCCTGCAGTCCTTGGCCAGATTTGGCCACCAAAAGTGTCTCTGGATTAGATCCATAGTCTTGTGGCCCCCAAAGTGACCCGCCAGAGGATAGTCATGGCAGGCCTGTAAGACGGTGGTGCGTAGGTCTTGAGGGATAAAAATTTTATTGTCAAGCCAAAAAAACCCATCCTTCTCCTGAAGGTTGATGCCCGGAGGTAATTGTGTTCCCACGGAAGCTTGGCGGAGCTGTGTCATGAAACTGGATTGGGTCAGGAGAAAATTCCCTGCTTGCAGGATAGTATCTGGTGGAGACGGGGTTTCAAGTTCTGTGAACATTCGGGATAAGGCGTCGGGTTTAACGTTTTTAGATCCAGGGCGGTAAGTAATATGAAAATTAAAACGGGAAAAGAAAAGAGCCCATCTGGCCTGTCGGGGTCTAAGGCGTCTGGCAGTTCTGAGGTATTCTAAATTTTTGTGATCTGTGAAGATCAGTATCGGATGTGCTGCCCCTTCCAGGAGATACCGCCATTCTTCCAGGGCTAGTTTTATTGCTAGGAGTTCTCGGTCGCCTACGTCATAGTTCCTTTCTGATACACCTAGTTTCCTGGAAAAGAAAGCCACCGGGTGCATTAGAGACTTGGGTCCTTGGCGTTGAGACAAGATGGCTCCTACTGCACTTTCCGAAGCATCGACCTCCAGAGTGTAGGGTAATGCAGGGTCAGGGTGTTTTAGTACTGGAGCGGAGGTGAATGCCCTTTTTAATTGGTCGAAGGCGGCTTGGGCCGCTGAAGTCCACTGGAAGCGGCTTTGCTTTTTGGTGAGCTGAGTGATAGGTGCGATGATCTTGGAGAAGTTCCTGATAAATTTTCTATAAAAATTTGAGAACCCGACAAAACGTTGTACCCCCTTTTTGTCATTTGGGGGCGGCCAGGACATGATGGCAGAGACCTTCTGGGGATCCATGGCTACACCCCCCGTTGATATAACCAGGCCGAGGAAGTGAATGGTCTGGCGTTCGAATTCACATTTTTCGGCCTTTGCGTAAAGTCCATGTTGCCTTAATCTGCCCAGAACTTGTTTGACATGATCACGATGAATTTCTAGAGAGGTGGAGAATATCAGGATATCGTCCAGGTAGACGATTACAAAGGAATCTAGAAAGTCTCTGAAAATATTATTAACAAAATGCTGAAAAGTGGCCGGGGCGTTGCATAGTCCGAATGGCATGACTAAATATTCGAAGTGGCCAAAACGTGTTCGGAATGCTGTCTTCCATTCGTCACCTTTGCGTATTCTGATCAGGTTATAGGCCCCACGTAGGTCCAACTTCGTAAATATTTTTGCTGAGCGGAGTCTCTGAAATAATTCCGGGACTAGTGGAAGCGGGTACCGATTCTTAATTGTCACTTTATTCAGGTCCCTGTAATCCACACATGGGCGGAGCGAGTGATCTCTTTTTTCCACAAAGAATATTCCGGCTCCTGCTGGAGAGGAGGAATGTCGGATGAATCCCTTTTTGAGGTTCTCATCGATGTACTCCTTGAGAACCAGGAGTTCAGGTTCGGACAGGGGAAAGATCCGCCCGAAAGGAATTTCGGCCCCAGGTAGTAACTCAATCGGGCAGTCGTAGACCCGATGGGGAGGAAGGGTGTCTGCTTTCTGTTTATCGAACACGTCCAGGAAGTTGTGGTACACTGGTGGCACCAACTCTTTGAATTCAGAGTCCGTTCTTAGGCACCCAATGACTGGTGGAATCTGGTGGAAGGTCTTGAGACAGTTCTGTAGACAGTAAGAGGACTGAAAAGTCACCTCACCGGTGACCCAGTTGACCTGGGGATTGTGGGCCTGTAGCCAAGGCATTCCTAGGATGACAGGAAACAAAGGTGAGGAGATGACATCTAGACGGAGTAACTCCTGGTGACCTGGTGGGATGCTGGTGAACAGGGGTTGTGTCTCCAGGGTAATAGGCCCGGACTTGATATTTGACCCATCTGCTAGCCGTATGGAGAGTTGATGCTGCTTAGGTGTTAATGGGATGTTATGTTGTAGAGCGAAGGCATGATCCACAAAGCAGCTACATGCGCCAGAGTCAATTATAGCCTGGACTCGGAGTATTTCTCCTGGGAGCTGTAAGGAAATAGGAACAGCGATGTGAGCGGCTTTTATTAGAGACAAGGCGAAAGGCACACGGGATGATGAATTGAACTTACGGATCTTATTCGGGCATGTGTTGGCGTAGTGCCCAGCTTCCCCACAGTAGAGGCAGAGGTTGTTCTGGCGACGCCGCTGTTTCTCCTCGGGTGATAATGGTGAGCGGAGTAGGCCGACTTGCATGGGCTCTGGTGCTCCTGAGTTGGCAGCAGGCACGTTGGAAACGGGAGTAGGAGGGTAGTTGGGACCCTTGGGTAACACCCATGTGGGGCGTGTCAAACTGGACCTCTCGGACCTCCGCTCTCTTAAACGACGGTCTATCTGGATAGACAGCTGAATCAAATCCTCCAAAGAACTAGGGATTCCCACTCGGGCTAGCTCATCCTTCAGAGCTTCGGAGAGGCCTATGCGGAACTGATAGAGGAGTGCGGCGTCGTTCCAAGAGGTGTCGGAACTCCACCGCCTAAAGTCTGTTACGTAGTCCTCTACTGGCCGGCGCCCTTGTTGGAGGGCATGGAGGCTGGCCTCTGCTGTTGTGGTGCGCTGAGGATCATCATACAGCTTGGCCATTTCATCCAAAAATGAGTCCAGGGTATCCAGGAGAGGACTGGCTTGTTCCAACATACGGTGGGCCCAGGTCTGAGGCTCCCCTTGGAGTAGGGAGACTATGAACCCCACCTTAGTGCTCTCCAGGGAGAAGGTGCTGGGTTGTAGCAGGAAGTAGAGCCGACAGGCATTCCTGAAGGAGCGGAACTTACTGCGGTCTCCTGAAAATTGTTCCGGTGGGGGCACACGAGGTTCTGGGGGTGGCATCATTACTGTGGGTGCTGATGCAGAGGTTGCTGAGCCAGAAAACCGGGATGTCAGGGAGGCCTGATGAGTTGCAGAGCCCGGGGCCATGGATTCCACTCTCTGTTCTAGTTGATGATAGCCATCTCGCAGGCCCTGGACTGCCAGGGTAAGGGCCGACATCTGTTGGCACAAGGCTTCCAAAGGCGAGGCACCCCCTTCGGACTCCATTCTGGCTGGATCGTACTATCACGTACCTTACAGCGGAGTCCGGATGCTGGGGATGGCCTCGTGCACGGTTCCGGTCCAAACACCCCTGGTGGTGGGAACAGGGAGTGCTGGGGCACGAAAGGGTGCAAGTGCCTGCGGCTGGTAGACTGGTGCTTGGAAGTACTGGTTCCTCTGAAGAGCTGGTGTATACGTTGGTATCCAAGGCTGTGTGCAGTAACGGCCGAACAGGTGGATGTAGGCACTGCGAGGTCAAGACAGGAAACAGGTCGGCAACTGGCTGGCAAACAAGGTACAAGGCAGAGGGCAAGTTCGTGGTCAAAAGGCAGGCAATAGGTTGGCAACAGGCTGGCAAACAAGGTACAAAGCGGAAGGCAAGTTCGTGGTCAAGGCAGGCAATAGGTTGGCAACAGGCTGGCAAACAAGGTACAAAGCGGAAGGCAAGTTCGTGGTCAAGGCAGGCAATAGGTTGGCAACAGGCAGGTGATAAGGTACCGAATCAGAGAGCAGAGTCGTAGTCCAGGGATCCAAGCTGAGGTCAAACCAAAGGGAGCAGTCAGTAAGCGGGGTCAATCCGGGAAGGGTAACAGGAAAACCAGGTGAATCAGGACCAAGGTAGGCAGGAACTTCAGGCAGGTATTCAGGAGGTAGGACTGAAGACGATCCAGCACTGACACCATGTGAAGGCCCTGTTTATATAGGGCGCCTTGTGCTGGGATTGGTGGAGGTACGGGTCCGTGCGTGATTACGCGCACACGTTCGTGCTGACGTGGAAGTGCGTGCCCTCATTCGTATTGACAAACGAGGGCGCGCACAGGTCAGCGTTGGTACGCGGGTACGCCCGCACGTTCGGTTTCGTTGAGAAGGCTGCGCATGGGTATTGGCGCTTGCTGAGTGGAGACTCACCCCTACTGGACGAGGACGGGCATGGAACGCGTGAGTTTGCGCGTTTGGAGATTAATATCGAGACGTCTTTGGTCTTGGCTTCAGGGTTGGTAGCATGAAAGGCAGAGCGATATATGTGATTAGAAAGTTTGGGAATGGCATCTGAGCAGAAGTGGGTCTCTTGTAGAAAAATGAAGTGTGCTTTGTGTATAGTGAGGGATGATAAGACTTGGGACCTTTTTTCCAGAAGGTTAAGTCCTTTTACATTGAGGGATATGCACTTCAACGTCAGGGAACGCGTTGCTAATGGTTTTGACTGCATGGTGATACAAGAGTAATTTAACGGGGCTGCTGCTATAAACTAAGGCTTGATACTTGCTAAACTATTATCACATTAAGATTGGAATACAGGTCCTTACAGAGGCAAAAAAAAGCAGAAGGAATGGTAATTATTGGAGGTGACTTTAACTTTGTAATGGACTCAAAATTAGATACAACAATGACTTGTCCTTATAAAGTTAATAACCAATTAAAAGAAACTAACTGGTGGACTTGTGGAAGGCTCAACACCAGACAGAGAAAAACTATTCTTACTATTTGACTGTACATAATACATATCATAGAATAGATAATTTTTTTTATTAGTCAAATAGGACTGATGATGAGCCCCTCCTCTGAAATCAGTAATTTCCTATGGTCAGATCATGCTCCGATATTTATGGAATTGGCGATGACTAACTATAGAAAACCGCAAGGATCATGGAGGTTAAATGATAACCTGCTTAGGGACAAAACATGTGAAATGGATATGTTTGTCAGGTGATAAAGGAATTTCTGCAGATTCATGAGACAGATGTAACATCAATTCCCATATAATGGGAAACATTAAAATGTGTGCTGTGAGGATTTTTTATTAAACATGGAGCTAGATTGAAGGCAGAGAAATCAGCTAAAATATCTCAGCTATTAAAGGAAATTCCAATATTAGAAAACTTACATAAACAAAATATTACTTCAGAAAACAGAATGTGATTAAGTGATAAACGCATCGAGCTACAAACCCTGTTGAATGAGCAATCCTTGCGAATAAAGGATAAAAACAGAGCTTGGTTTTATCAACAAGGGAACAAACCGGGGCAATTACTATCAAAATCTTTAAAACAACCCTTGACCTGCTATAATTAAAATTTAAAAGACTTCGGGGGAAGTAACAGATGACCCTGCGGAAATTTCTAAGACATTTCATACATACTACTCTAAATTATATAACATACCAACACAGCAAAGAATAAAGGATTGGGGGGAGAGACAAGAAGGAATACATCAATATGGATCATACGATATGCGGTAATTATCGAGCAATCTCCCTTACAAACACAGATTTGCAGTTGTATTCTAACAGGCTGACACCAATTTTACGTACGTAGATTAATTTAGATCAGGTGGGCTTTATGATGGGTCGGGAGGCAAGGGAAAACACAATAAAAACATGTACAAACAAAACATGCCATTCCATCATGCCTTTTATCAGTTGATGCTGAGAAGGCATTTGATAGGGTGGATTGGTGTTTCCTGGGAGAAGCCCTGAATGAACTCGGAGTTAAACCTCGGATGATACATAGGATTATGGCCTTATATTCCAACCCTGGAGTGAAAATACGCACAAATGGGATACTCTCGGAATATATACAAATCTCAAATGGTACCCGACAAGGTTGTCCCTGGTCTCCCTTGTTATATGTGATAGTAATGGAACACCTCACATCAGCTATTCACAATAATAGTGATATTCAAGGAATTAGGGTTACAGGAAAAGAATATACAATGTCAGTATCTGCGGACGATTTATTAACCACATGCCGACCGGGCCATAGCCGAAAGACGGCTACAGCGCGGTTGGCTTATTCTGGGTGGACGTCCTCTGAGAATCTTGCTCCCGCGCACCCCCTGGGGCACGCACTCGGGAACATCTGTGAACAAAACTTTTTTTTTTCAAAAATGTCAATCTTTTTTAGTTTGTTTAGCAAAAAATAAAAACCCCAGAGGTGATCAAATACCACCAAAAGAAAGTTCTATTGCCAGAGGAGGAATGGGAAAACATATACACTTGCATACACAAAGGAACAGTTAATGTCTCAACTCCCCTGAAATTACACAAAATCTACCCCTCGGTCCCACCCAATTGTTGGCAATGCAGTGCTGCCGAAGGCTCAATATTACACCTCTGGTGGATGTGCCCACAAATTCAACCATTTTGGAAGGAAGTCCTGCACCTAACCAATCAGATTACGACATTTTCCCTAGACTTCTCCCCGGCACAATTTCTGCTACACCATTCTTCCATTCCGCTGAAATCATAGGATCGCTCCTTAGCCTTGCACATGATAAATTTGACAAAAATGTGCATACACCACTGGCGTAACCCCAAACCACCCACGATAACAGAGTGGATTTGACGCATACAGAAAACCGCAGACATGGAGAAGCTTGTCCACATAGCAAAAGAGACACAATCCAAATTCAATCAAGTATTGTCCTGCTGGCATCACTTTTTAACAACAGATGAATTTACGCGGCTCTTGGCCTAATTAGTGAAATCAGACCCCCCAAAACCTCCTTGGCAGAGGAGAATGGAACCCCTATTCCTATGCATTAAAAGATATACAGTATCACATCTATTGTTAGGTTAACAGTGCTTATATGATCTATTGCAACCAACAACCAGAAAGGATGCTGGCACAGATTGAAGGGGGGGGTGGGGGTGGTCTACAATCTCGACACAGTTTGTTCCCACTTGGGGTGTCTGAAAGGTTTTGGACTGCACCCCTAACCTCCCCCATGGTTATCAATTGTGCTTATAGATAGGAAATTCCATAGCTGCTTATACCAGGTTATGTCAAACATCAGTCTGCGGGCTCTCCGCGCGCACGCGGGTGCGCGACGGGTGCGTGTGCGCGCACATTTGCGTTAGCGCGCGCGCGCGCGCACTCGCGCGCGCATGTGCGCGATATCGCTGTTTGGCGCCAAGTAACCTTTAAAAGTTCCCCAGTGACACTTAGCCCGCGCTGTGTTGTCTCAGCTCTGTACGTGTACTACCTGAACCTGTTTACTCTGAACCCGTTGCTGCTTGTTATCGACCCGGCTCCGTCTGACTACTCTGCCTTCTCAAACCCGACCCGGTCTGCCTGACTCTGCCTATCTCTGCTATACCGTTGCCGACTCCTGCCTGCCTTGCCGACTCTGCTATTGCCTGCTGCCCTCCTGCCTGCCTGATCTCCTGCCCGGACTGTCTGACCTTGTCTTGCCTGCTGTTCCACCTGTCTGATCTTGCCTGCTGCCTGGTGTTGCTGTATCCGGCCTTCTCATCCAGCTCCTGCGGTTGTTGTTCCTGCATGCTGCCACCTGTAGGCCAGCCACCCTGGAGGATCTACTCGCTGTTCCAGCGCTGACCACCGCAACAATCAAGGCACTCCTGCCCACTGTGCTCACGAGACCACTGTCCCCACTCCAGTGGCTCTTGAACCACCGTTGTATGAGAGGTCTTCTCCTACAAGTCAGGCTCTACTATCAGGTACCTAACACATACCCTTGCATCGATGTATACGCATTTACCTAACAGCTCCAGCAGCCTCATTCTTTATCCATAAGATACTCAGTTACCTTTGTATACAATACTACATGTTGTATATCTGTATTCATTGTACACCTTCTTTATATTCAATAAAAATTATTTTTGGGGGGAAAAAAAGAAATCTCTATTTGTGGGAAGAAAATTTATAAAAATGTAGTTTGGGTACAGTGTTGTATGACCGCACAATTGTCATTCAAAGTGCGACAGGAAGGGGGGTAACTGCCTGGTATTGAAGTGGTTAAATGGCAAAAAATAGCAATATTTAGGGATATACATCACAAGGGATATGGTTAAAATACAGGGGTTAAATTACTCACCAATAATCCGTAAAGTTATAAAATCACTTCAAAGGTATGATAAAGTGGTTCATTCATGGATGAGGACAATTAATGTAGTGAAAATGGATATATTACCAAAACTACTGTATGTATTTCAGGTAATACCTATCGTCCCTCCAGTTAACCTAATGGCACAACTACGCAAAGTTATAGGAAGCTTTATCTGGGCCCAAAAACCATCATGAATAAAAAGAGAAATACTAATTAGAACTTCCGGACTTTATAATATACTTGCAAGTAGCATCAATAATAGGATCATAGACTGGTTTCATAACGCAAAATATAAACAATGGGTAACCCTAGATGGAGATATTAATCCTCTGCAACTTAATTCACTCCCATGGATTAAACCCCAGCTTCGACCCGGGAAAAAATAATTAACACTTTTTGTGTCATCAACATTAAAGATATGGGACACAATACTGAAAAATAAATGCCTCTTTAAACTGGTCGGGCCTATGACTCCTTTGTTTTCTAATCCTGAATTTCCACCAGCATTAGAGGCTACGCACTTTTTTAAATGGAATAGGACAGAGAAAGCAAGGATAGTCCAGACCTTAGTGGATGGTAAGCTTCCTCGGCTAGCTTAAATAGGGCATGAATATGAACAAAAATGGATGCAATATCAGCAATTGTATACATATATTGGATCTAGTTTACAACTTCCCCTAATCAATAGACCGTTAACTGATTTTGAGCAAATATTTAATACAAGAACAGAGACCGACCCATAACTTGTCAATTATAAATAAGCTTCTACTTCCTTCTGGGCCCCTGAATGAAATAATATATATGATAAAGTGGGAAACCGAAATAGAGAGGCCAATTTTAATATCAGAATGGAAGAAGGCATTTCTATTAATACATAAATTATCGATAGCGACTAAGCATCAGGAAAGAAATGATAAAATTATGATAAGATGGTATTGGAGCCCAGTTGATTTATATAAAATAAACAGAGATAATCTGGAAACATATTGGAGATGTCTTAAGGAAAAAGGTACAATGACACATATTTGGTACGGGTGTCCAATGGTGATGATGGATTTCTGGCTTAAGATATTTAACATAAATCAGATAGTATCGGGATCTGAGCTACAACCAAGTGTTGGTATCTCAATACTATCTAATATTTCTGGATCTATGAAAGCTCTTGGAGCAGATGTCCTTTGCCATATGATAACAACTGCTAGGACAATTACGAAAATTGACGAAAAGCGAAAAGCCTTACAATAATAGAATGGGTCTGTGAGATGAACGAAATGCAATCCATGGAACAAATGATTAATTTTGAGGAGAGTTTAAATAATCAAAATCAAAAAGCATGGCAGCAATGGGAAGGGTTTTCAACCTCTGCAATTCTTACACAATACCTATAAATAGGACCATATCCCCCCTCCCCTTTTTAAAAAAATGTAAATGATGTAAGAGTTTCAGATAGAAATAGAATTGGAAAATAGAAATTATTATGGGATATTGTTATTCCTTGTCGAATATATAATACTATATCCAATTTTATAAGATGAGCCAAGTATATATAGCCATATTACTAGTGCTAGTGATTTAGTGGTTGCAGATTGCTGACTACCTGGTTATCCTCTATACCTGCAACTTATAAGAATGTAGCACCACCCCAAAGGAGCTGCTTGAGTATGTTTGGTTCTGTACTCTGCCTCTCAACCCAAAAAAAACAGTCCCAGCCACTCTGGCACACCTAGTAAACAATGTTAGTGCAAACACAGTAATGGATAGACACAAACTGTAGTAAACCAGAAGGTATGTCTATTGAAGACTTTTTATCATACAGCAAATAGTAAATGGGCAATTAGTAGTGAAAAATAGTAAAACTCTGACTTATAACAGTATAGCACAGAGCTACAGGTGAATTTCAAATAGCACAATCAAAACAACTTAAATGGCTATAATGCGGCCTATGTGCTCAGGCATAAAGGGGAACAGATCTGGCTTAATGATGGTCAGTCTGTTTCCCTCAAATTCTGAAATCACAGACCCAGACAATAAACACATGAAGATATAGGCAACAGTGTAAATTATCAACTTTAGGATTCACGTTAGAGTTCGATTTTAATGAAAATTACTAGGACCACCAAACCACTGCTACTGCAGTGTAATCAGGAAGGCCCTCACAATGGAGATATCTGGTATCTTCAGCTAACCTGGCGTTGGTGCACTTGGTGTCCTGTTGGGCAGGATGAGCAAAGTGTATTTGTAATTATCCTGGCAAGGCAAAGTGATATACAGTGTGCTATTAGTATCCTGGTAAGCAAGATGGTTGCTGTGACTGCTCAGCAGGGTGTAAGTGTTCCTACAAATGTGGGCACAGGTAAGGCAATGTTGCCTCCATACAGTGTCTTTAAGGTTAGCAAATGCCCACTCACCAATCCTGCAACCACGGGATCAAGCGAGATGTCCTGGCAGACAGGTTCTCCAGAAGGCCAGACTGGCCACCTCACAACCAGAATGGCTCATGTTCTCAGGAACGCCTGGAGATGCACCTGGGGTCCCTCTCTGGTGGGATGTCCATCACCGTTTGACTCCTGGAGCTGTGGCAGGATCAGCACACTGACCTCTGGAACTTTGGCAGACAAGTCGCCCTGATGAGTAACAGCAACCCCTCTGGTCACGTCCTTCTTCCCCTGTCTTGTGATGTGTTGTTTCTAGCTTCCAGACAGCCCCTGGTTTTCCTTCCTCTCTTTTTTCTGAGCAGAGAAGCTCTCCTAAGGAGGCTACATTGCCGTTGATAATGTCTATCATGTTTGTGTCACTTGCTAATGCATCCAACTAGCTAGAAAATGGGTGACATGGGAAGGGCGATGGATATTCTGGTAGTTATGGGGTGTTATGCTTGGCCCTATCACTTGACTGAAGTCAGAGAGAGAGAGCTGTAGAAAGGGCCCCCATGAGGATAACAAGCATGGAGCTATGAAGTAGTGCATTTCCTGTATCCAATAGTAACATACGGACCTTGTCACTGGAAGTAGGGTGACGGGACTGTTGGTGGAGATCGGTACAAGCTCCACTGTACTGGTTTAAAAATGCTGCAGACTGGGGGAGAAGTGATTTGTAACAAAAGTTGTGTCTGTAGTGCAGTAGTATCAACAGTGTAAGAAATATGGCCAAGAATTACAAAGTGTTAACTGTGCAAGTTGTCTGGCTTGCTTCTAAGGTTGGATTGCTGCCTCAGTGCTGAATTCACATGACCACAGGCAGCTTCCGCCTGCCATGCAGGCATTAGCAAGCGCTGTTTCTAGTGTCCTCACTAGAACACCTTAAGCCTCGCCTCGACCTGATTCAGTATGTTCCAAGTCATTGATCCAAAACGAGTATGCAGACCAGACAAGTTAGAGAAAAGTCAGAAGGCCTTACTTGCATTCTTGTTGCAGGTCATGGGATGAATATTGAGGCAAAAGGGTCAGTTTGACAGCCAGGCACCAATCATTTTCAAAAGTGAAGGTCAGAAATTGCATTTTACGCATTTCCTTTCTAAAGCCTCATGCACACTGGGCGAAAAAAATGCTACTTATCTCCGCCACTTAACCCACCTCTTTCATAATCCTCTTTCTCCACCAGGCCTTAATATTAGAGCTTTCCAGTGGTGGTTAAATAAATTACTTTTTAGGATAGGGCACTTCTATGGTGCCTTTAACTTTGAACCACTGTCTCAGCAAGCTAGAGATTTTTTACTCTCTATTTGGAAGACTAGACCAGACACCAGAGTGTTACGCCCTATGAACAATGGTGCTCCGAAATCAAGGATCAGAAGGGGGGCATATTTTTTATATACTCCTCATTGGCAGAGATTTCAGGAAAACCTTTGTATGCATTATTATAGGAACATGAATTAAATATAGATTGGGATATAGAAACCTGGTATCATCAATTTACATGATCCTTTAAAGGTATTGTAAATGTCTCTTTAGTAGAGGCTAGTATCAAATTTCTAACACGCTGGTATCGTGTCCCCTCCCACCTAGCCCAGATCTTTCCAGGGGTATCCTCCCTGTGTTATAGGGGTTGTGAACATGTAGGCGATCTCCTCCATACTTGGTGGAACTGTCCCTGCATAAGGGGTTTCTGGAACAGGATATTCCACTTGTTGCGGAAGGTCACAGGTTTGGCTATTTCTAAATCACCGCTCATTGCTCTACTGAATGAAAAAGTATATAAGATGCCCCTAATGCTCTCAAAAACTGATCTATTTTATACTACTGGGGGCAAAGATCACGATTGCCCGGGCCTGGAAACAGCCAACTGTGTCCTTCCTGGCAGCAAAAAGGAAAATCTCTTGGATAATGATCCAGGAAAAAGCAATTAGTATTATCCAAGACTAAGTTAAGTAGATTTGATGTGATTTGGGATCCCTGGACCAAACATGTTCTCTCCTCTTCCTAAACACAAACTAACCAACCAGATCTATCTCCTCCTCAGTGTCTATACTGTCCTCTATATACCCCTTCCTCATCTCTTCTACATTCCTCTTGCTTTTTTTTCCTCTTTTTTCTTACTGTTTGTTCTTATTTGGTTTTCTTTTATATGAATCACTCCAAAGTGTGGTCGAAAACTGTGTTTTGCTCCATATTTGTATATTTGTTTATTTTAAAGGTTCTAAATGATATGTGGGTGAGCATTCAATTAATAATCCCACATAGCTATGTGTTTGAGGTGATATGCCATTAAACTTCACAGACCTTCCACTATTAGGATACCGTCTCTCGAGATCTGCCTAGAGGTCCGGGAAGTTCACAGTCTCATGGCCACCCTTGAGGTTCTTAAAAGGTTAAGATGAATGAATATGCTTAATGACTATGGGATTTCACACCACCAAATCCCCCTTTGATAGATGAGCATCTGGAGCGTGGGCCATCCCTCAATAACCATTGGTACTCTTCCGCCTCTAGTAACTTGGTTTCTGTTATGTTCCCTATTACCCTTAATTGAAAATCTATATTACAAAAGGGTTCTAGGTTCATGTTTAAGACAGTATTTTGTTACTATAATGGCAGTACAAAACATTGATCCCATTCTGATGCTCCTCCCTTCCTGGTTCCCCTTGCTCCTTTTCCCATAACCGGTTCCTCTCCCTTGTATATGCTTGTCTTGTATTATGCTGTTTTCAAATGTCGACTCCCTTTGTGAGCCTTTTGTATAAGCTTTTTTATTCATATATCTTTGAATAAAAATATTGAAAGCAAAAAATGCTACTTATACAGGCTTTTGATGTTTTTTTTATTCAGCCTGTTATTGCTAGCCTATTTGTCCATGCACATTTGGGCATTTACAGGCATGGCATACTTGCAGAGCAGCGTTTTCAGGCTGAAAATAAAACCTATGGCAAGTGCGTTTTGAGAGGAGCTTTTGGGAAGAAAAAATGCATGACGCACATGAACACTCCTAAATGCAGTGTTTAGGAGCATTCAGTGCTTTCAAGTGTACATTGATTACAGTGAAAAATGAGCAGAGAGGAATATTTTGGAAAAAAGACACTTACAAAAGCAAATGTCCATAAACGTGCATAAACTCTTGTGCAATTTTTCAGCCAGAGGTCCTGGCATTTTTTCAGTTGTCTAGTGTGCATGGATCCTTAAAGAGGAAGTAAAGCCTCAGATTTATTTTTTATTTTTTTTAAAGGAACCTGCAAGGCAAAGGCATAATGAGCTAGTATGCACAGCATACTGGCTCATTATGAATAACTTACATGAGAACGAAGCCCCCGAAGCGACCCTCTTCCACGTCCTCCTCCGCCGCCATCAATCCCGGAGTGACTTCCGGGTCTCGCTGCTCCAGCGCTGTGATTCGCCGGAGCCGCAATGACGTCACTCAATGACATGCGCACGGGAGCCCCCACGAGCCGTATATCGCCGTGATCTGTGGCGTGCTCAGTGCACCTGCGCGTCGCTGTCTACGAAATCCCTTCCTGATCCCCTGATCTGATTTTCCCTGGATCAACTTTACCTATAAATGTTAGTACCCAGTTATATTATGTACATTTAGGAAAGTATCCAGGCCTTTCTTAAAGCAATCTACTGAGTTAGCCAGAACCACCTCTGGAGGGAGTCTATTACTGTGAAGAAACCTTTCCGTATTTGGAGATGAAATCTCTTTTCCTCTAGACGTAAAGAGTGCCCCCTTGTCCTCTGTGTTGACAGGCAGAATGTTTTTTACCTTAATGCATTATATACATTAACCAGTTGCCAGCAGGTTGGCTCCCTTGTGCAAATCGCCTTAGCTGTACGGCGGGCGCTTTAAGGGGTATAGGGGGCGCGCACCCCCTGCTTGATGTAAGAGCAACGCGGCTGCGATGCCTGCCGGGCACCCGCGATCGCTCCTGAGAGAGACAGAATGGAGGTCTGTCAATGTAAACAGACAAATCTCCATTCTGTCAGGAGAGAAGAGACAGATCTGCTGTTAATACTGGTTATGAACAGCGATCAGTCTCCTCCTCCAGGCAGTCCCATCCCCCCCCCCACAGTTGGAAACACTCCCCTAGTGTTAACCCCTTCCCTGCCAATGACATTTATACAGTAATCAGTGGCTATTCTTAGCTCTGATCGCTGTATAAATGTCAATGGTCCCAAAAAAGTGTCCGATCTGT
This sequence comes from Lithobates sylvaticus, assembly GCA_028564925.1. Lineage (NCBI taxonomy): Eukaryota > Metazoa > Chordata > Amphibia > Anura > Ranidae > Lithobates > Lithobates sylvaticus. The sequence goes on from CM053038.1 coordinate 132,854,482, forward strand.
CCGCCGCAATGTCACAGTCCCGCTAAAAATCACTGATCACCGACATTACCGTAAAGAAAAAATATAATTAAAAAAATGTCATAAATCTATTCTCTATTTTGTAGATGCTATAACTTTTGTGCAAACCAATCAATATACGCTCATTGCGATTTTTTTTTACCAAAAATATTTAGAAGAATACATCTTGGACTAAACTGATGAAAACATTTTTTTTTTTTTTTTAAAAGATTTGGGATTGTTATTATACCAGTTATACAAGTAAAAAATGTTGTGTTTTTTTCAAAATTGTCACTTTTTTTGTATACAGCGCAAAAAATAAAAACCGCAGAGGTGGTCAAATCCCACCAAAAGAAAGTTCTATTTGTGGGAGAAAAAAAAACTTGGTTTGGGTACAGCGTCGCACAACTGCGCAATTGTCAGTTAAAGCGATGCAGTGCTGTATCACAAAAAATGGCCTGGTCATTAAGGGGGCAAATCCTTCTGGGCTGAAGTGGTTAAGATAAAAAACCTGAGATTGGCTTATACACAGCAGCGGTGCCATTGGCTCCCACTGCTGTCAATCAAAGTCAGTTAGCCAATCAGGAGAGATGGGGCGGGGCCGAACCATGGCTCCATGTCTGAATGGACACATAGGGCTGCGGCTTGGCTCGGGTGCTCCCATAACAAGCTGCTTACTGTGGGGGCACTCAACAGGAGGGAGGGGCCATTAACGCTGAAGAGGGACCCAACAAGAGGAGGATCTGTGCAAAACCATTTTGTTTGTTATTTTTAAAGAAAAAAAAACAAGACTTTAGTATCACTTTAAGAACTTTGTATCATAACCAAATGGCATGCTTTTTTTCTCTAAATGTTTCCAACTTTTTCAAACTTCTTTGCATCTCAGTGCTGCCATTTTTGGCCAATTACTATTTATATGTACATGCTTCACTCGTGGCTTCACATAATTGCTCTGCACCAGCTTCCATATGGAACAATGCCTGTATAATGTACTGTATGTTGGCACAGCCACATATACCAGGGGAGCTTGGTGACAAAACAAGAGCGAAATCGGAAGACAGCTGTAACCCTTAAACTAGCTAGCTCTGAGGAAGGGGGTGCGCCCCTGAAATGCGTTAGATGTACCCCATGTTCTGTGCATGTCCATGCACTGTGTTTATGGCCTTCCATTTCTGTATTTACTGTAGTTCCTTTTGGATTACCCCATCTGAGGAAGGCAGCATCCACCAAGTTCTGGGATACCATATACAGTGGTGTGAAAAAGTGTTTGCCCCCTTCCTCATTTCCTGTTCCTTTGCATGTTTGTCACACTTAAGTGTTTCGGAACATCAAACCAATTTAAACAATAGTCAAGGACAACACAAGTAAACACAAAATGCAATTTGTAAATGAAGGTGTTTATTATTAAAGGTGAAAAAAAATCCAAACCATCATGGCCCTGTGTGAAAAAGTGATTGCCCCCCTTGTTAAAACATACTATAACTGTGGTTGTCCACACCTGAGTTCAATTTCTCTAGCCACACCCAGGCCTGATTATTGCCACACCTGTTCACAATCAAGGCATCACTTAAATAGGAGCTGCTTGACACAGTAAGGTCCACCAGAAGATCCTTAAAAGTTACACATCATGCCGAGACCCAAAGAAATTCAGAAACAATTGAGAAAGAAAGTAATTGAGATCTATCAGTCTGGAAAGGGTTATAAAGCCATTTCCAAAGCTTTGGGAATCCAGCGAACCACAGTGAGAGCCATTATCCACAAATGGCGAAGACATGGAATAGTGGTGAACCTTCCCAGGAGTGGCCGGCCGCCCAAAATTACCCCAAGAGCGCAGCGACGATTCATCCAAGAGGTCACAAAAGACCCCACAACAACGTCCAAGAAACTGCAGGCCTCACTTGCCTCAGTTAAGGTCAGCGTTCATGCATCCACCATCAGGAAAAGACTGGGCAAAAATGGCCTGCATGGTAGAGTTCCAAGGAGAAAACCACTGCTGAGCAAAAAGAACATCAAAGCTCGTCTCAATTTCTCCACAACACATCTTGATGATCCCCAAGACTTTTGGGACAACATTCTGTGGACCGATGAGACAAAAGTGGAACTCTTTGGAAGGTGTGTGTCCAAGTATATCTGGCGTAGAAGGAACACTGCATTTCAGAAAAAGAACATTATACCAACAGTAAAATATGGTGGTGGTAGTGTGATGGTCTGGGGCTGTTTTGCTGCTTCAGGACCTGGAAGACTTGCCGTGATAAAAGGAACTATGAATTCTGCTGTCTACCAAGAGATCCTGAAGGAGAATGTCCGACCATCTGTTCGTGTACTCAAGCTGAAACGAACTTGGGTTCTGCAGCAGGACAATGATCCTAAACACACCAGCAAGTCCACCACCGAATGGCTGAAGAAAAACAAAATGAAGACTTTGGAGTGGCCTAGCCAAAGTCCAGACCTGAATCCTATTGAGATGTTGTGGTATGACCTTAAAAAGGCCGTTCATGCTCGAAAACCCTCTAATGTAACTGAATTAGGACAATTCTGCAAAGATGAGTGGGCCAAAATTCCTCCAGGACGCTGTAAAAGCCTCATTGCACGTTATCGCAAACGCTTGGTTGCAGTTGTTGCTGCTAAGGGTGGCCCAACCAGTTATTAGGTTTAGGGGGCAATCACTTTTTCACACAGGGCCATGATGGTTTGGATTTTTTTTCACCTTTAATAATAAACACCTTCATTTACAAATTGCATTTTGTGTTTACTTGTGTTGTCCTTGACTATTGTTTAAATTGGTTTGATGTTCCGAAAAACACTTCAGTGTGACAAACATGCAAAGGAACAGGAAATGAGGAAGGGGGCAAACACTTTTTCACACCACTGTATCTTTCACACCACCATTTAATCTGATATCTGTTACTCCACACCTTGGAAGACCTATTAGCGCTGGAAGTGACTGTGTTTTTAGTACCTAAACAAAGATCTTCATTGCAGGATCACCAGGTATCCTTTCAACGAAAGCCACAGATTTAAAAAGGTTGAGAAAAACTTTTGAAATGGCATTAACACATCAAGGTTTCTATGAAGTTTTATTGATTGGGTGAAGACATACTTTAGGCTGATGGCCATGGTTGTCCACAAATGAGTCATCTACTAAAGGATTCATCATTCTCTGTCACCCCCCACAGGGCAAAGCAATAGTGGTGAACATAGAAAAAAGACTCTAATGCCCCGTACACTGGAGCAGATTTTCCATTGGAAAAATCTTGGATGGTTTTTCTGACGGAATTACGCTCAAGCTTGGATTTCATAGACACGGTCACACAAAAGTTCGCTGAACTTTCGACCATCAAGAACGCGGTGATGTACAACACTACGACGAGCCGAGGAAAGTTCAATGTTTCCGAACATGCGTAAGAATTTTGCGCGTCGGAATTGCTACACACGATCGGAACTTTTTCCAACCGAAAAATTGAGAACCTGCTCTCAATCTTTTGCTGGCTGGAATTCGGCCAGCAAAAGTCCGATGGAGCATACACACGTCGCATTTTCCGACCATAAGCTCTCATCTGTCTTTTGCTGGCCGAATTTCCGATCTGTGTATGCGGCATTACTTTTCAGAAGCCACCAATGAATTTCTGCTTGACATTTTATCTTAGAGTTTCCCCTTGAAGAGTAACAAAAAATATATATAATCATGCAGACATAAAAACGAATTTACAGATCATTACCACACAGGAACAATGCTAATATTGTGTAAGCTTGTCATCACTGGAGCTTATGGGATAAATAAATGACTTACATTTTCTATTCTATCTTAAGGGGATTACTTGCCTGAATGGATTTTTTTAGCGTATCCTTTCTATCTATCTTCACAGGCACTGATAGGATTTTCACCCATCTTCGCTGCCGGGGACTAATGTATTCTGAGAGTGAAATGGTTAACAATGCACCCTTTACGTTCACCACCCCAGATGTTTATGCGTTCTTTCTCGATAGACTGTGCTGAGATTGCTAGACATAAAATTGATTTGTGACAAACAAAATGGGAAACGGGAACCCCTCCTGAAAATAATAGGCCTGGCCAAAGATGTCCTCAACATGGGAGGACACTGCTGGTAATTTTTGAGAGCACGTCACCTCTGCGGTCTGGGCGGAGCTGCAGGCACCTCATTGAAATTCTGCATGAGCCGCTCACTCTGTGGAGGCCGTTGCCTGCTGAATGACAGCACTGTGCACAGAAGATAAATACACTGGAAAATGAGATGCCTCTGCAGAGAAAAGAATAAATTACTTGTCTGGCGAAGGGGAGGAAATGTCCCCAGGAGTACCAGTTACATTAACCCATTCACCTCTGTAAAACTCTATTGCACTTTCATATCCCCAATTAAAATGTTTCATTTTAGGAGGGATAGTGGAAACTCACTGCAGTATGAATGCTTCTTCATTTGCGCCATAACACTTTTTTTTCCATTCCCCTTCACCTGATAATGTAACAATAATTCAACCATAATTTCTATGTGATATCCAACACTGAATAGAAAAAATTACATTCTGGAATGAAATGGATTTCTGAAGTCGCATGCAGAGAAAAAGATATTAAACATATTTGGCTTCAGGTACTTTAACCAGCCATGAGATCTAGCTGTCTTCTAAGCAAAAGGTGACTGTTCCCAATAAAAACTGTTCCTTGTTCCCAGTAGAAAGATAGCCCTGTACCCCAGAAAAAAGGTCAGGAGCAGGCTGGTTGGAATCAAATAAATAATCGTGGCCATATCCATGTGTGATGAGGCTACATAGTAAAACAATTACATTTCCTTCATTGAATCTCTAATCTCCATCTGGAAGACAATTATTCTAGTAATACAAACTAGTAATTATATTAAGCACGCATTCAGAAATAGAAGTGTTAATAGCTTATTTTTATCAATTAAAGTAAATGAACAGAAGAAAAATCCAAATTAAATCAATATTTGGTGTAACCACCCTTTGCTTTCAAAACTGCATTAATTCTTCTAGGTACACTTATGCCTCGTACACACGTACGGACTTTTCCCGGCGGACCTAAGTCCAGCGGACAATCCGCTGGACTTTCCGGCTAGGTCCGCTGGACTTTCCGAGGGTGTGGACTTGCCCACACACGCACGGACTTGTCCAGCGGATAATCCGCCGGCCAAAAGTCCGCGGGACTTTTGAAAATGAACGGACTTGCCCACACACGGAGCAGTCCGTTCATTTTGAACGTAACTTCAGGTTACGTAGCTAGCGTAGGCAGTAAATGCCGCCGCGCTAGCTCCGCAAGCTGGCATGGATTTAAAGGGAATCCCCACGCCGAAAAAACGGCGTGGGGGTTCCCCCCAAATCCATGTCAGACCCTCATCCGAGCACGCAGCCTGGCAGGCCAGGAAAGGGGTGGGGACGAACGAGCGCCCCCCCCCCCTCCTGAGCCGTACCAGGCCGCGTGCCCTCAACATGGGGGGTGCCCTGGGGAAAGGGGGGCCGTGCGGCCCCCCCACCCCAAAGCACCTTGTCCCCATGTTGATGAGGACAAGGGCCTCTTCCCGACAACCCTGGCCGTTGGTTGTCGGGGTCTGCGGGCGGGGGCTTATCGGAATCTGGGAGCCCCCTTTAATAAGGGGGCCCCCAGATACCGGCCCCCCACCCTATGTGAATGAGTATGGGGTACGATGTACCCCTACCCATTCACCTAAGGTGTAAAATGTAAAGTAAAAAAAAAAACACCCACACTTTTGAAAAAATACTTTATTGCACTGCTCCGGGGGTCTTCTTCCGTCTTGGGGGTCTTCTCGCCGGACTCCCCCGCCATTTACCAAGCTCTTTTACCGAGCGAGGGGAGTCCGGCTACCTTCTTCGTCGTCGCCGCCGTCTGGGGGTCTCGATCCGCCTTCGGGGGTCTTCTTCCGTCTTGGGGGTCTTCTCGCCGGACTCCTCCCCTCTCTTCTGCTCTTTTACCTAGCTCTTTCACGAGGGGAGGAGTCCGGCTACCTTCTTCGTCGTCGCCGCCGTCGTCTGGGGGTCTCGATCCGCCTTCGGGGGTCTTCCGGGGGTCTCTTCTGTTCTTGCGGCGGTCGTCGTCTTCCGCGCCGCCGGCGCCTTGTCCTTCTTCTTCTTGTCCTTCTTGTTCTTCTTCTTCTTCCGATGTTGACCCGTCGCTGTCTCTGCCCGGAATGCCTGTGCCGATCTGCGCTCGGACTTATATAGGGACATGGGGGACAGGGTCACATGTTCATGTCACATGGTGACCCCGCCCCCTTGCGATGTCACAGTCCCAGCATCCTCCGGGACTGTGACAACACAAGGGGGCGGGGTCACCATGTGACATGAACATGTGACCCTGTCCCCCATGTCCCTATATAAGTCCGAGCGCAGATCGGCACAGGCATTCCGGGCAGAGACAGCGACGGGTCAACATCGGAAGAAGAAGAAGAACAAGAAGGACAAGAAGAAGAAGGACAAGGCGCCGGCGGCGCGGAAGACGACGACCGCCGCAAGAACAGAAGAGACCCCCGGAAGACCCCCGAAGGCGGATCGAGACCCCCAGACGACGGCGGCGACGACGAAGAAGGTAGCCGGACTCCTCCCCTCGTGAAAGAGCTAGGTAAAAGAGCAGAAGAGAGGGGAGGAGTCCGGCGAGAAGACCCCCAAGACGGAAGAAGACCCCCGAAGGCGGATCGAGACCCCCAGACGGCGGCGACGACGAAGAAGGTAGCCGGACTCCCCTCGCTCGGTAAAAGAGCTTGGTAAATGGCGGGGGAGTCCGGCGAGAAGACCCCCAAGACGGAAGAAGACCCCCGGAGCAGTGCAATAAAGTATTTTTTCAAAAGTGTGGGTGTTTTTTTTTTTACTTTACATTTTACACCTTAGGTGAATGGGTAGGGGTACATCGTACCCCATACTCATTCACATAGGGTGGGGGGCCGGTATCTGGGGGCCCCCTTATTAAAGGGGGCTCCCAGATTCCGATAAGCCCCCGCCCGCAGACCCCGACAACCAACGGCCAGGGTTGTCGGGAAGAGGCCCTTGTCCTCATCAACATGGGGACAAGGTGCTTTGGGGTGGGGGGGCCGCACGGCCCCCCTTTCCCCAGGGCACCCCCCATGTTGAGGGCACGCGGCCTGGTACGGCTCAGGAGGGGGGGGGGCGCTCGTTCGTCCCCACCCCTTTCCTGGCCTGCCAGGCTGCGTGCTCGGATGAGGGTCTGACATGGATTTGGGGGGAACCCCCACGCCGTTTTTTCGGCGTGGGGATTCCCTTTAAATCCATGCCAGGTCACGGAGCTAGCGCGGCGGCAGTAACTGCCTACGCTAGCTACGTAACCTGAAGTCACGTGCTAAATGAACGGACTTGCCGATGAGCGGCAAGTCCGTTCATTTCAAAAGTCCCGCGGACTTGCCCACTAACGGCGGGATTGTCCGCTGGACTTCCAAGTCCAGCGGATAATTTGAAAACAAAACCTGAAACTTTAGTCCGCCGTACTTTGGCGCCAAAAAGTCCGCCGGCGCCCACACACGAGGGGATTATCCGCTGGACTTCAGTCCAGAGGATAATCCCGCGGGATTGTCCCTTCGTGTGTACGCGGCCTTACACATAGATTTTGAAGGAAATCAGCAGGTAGGTTGTTCCAAACATCTTGGAGAGCTAACCACAGATCTCCTGTGGATGTAGACTGTCTCAAATCCTTCTGTCTCTTCATGTAATCCCAGACAGACTTGATAATGTTGAGATCAAGGCTCTGTGGGGGCCAAGCCATCGCTTCCAGGACTCCTTGTTGTTCTTTATGCTTAAGATAGTTCTTAAAGCGGTAGTAAATCGCAGTTGGTTTAAAAGAAATTAAATAAAAAAATCCCTGCGAGGCAATGTCATAATTTGCTAGTGTAGTGGCCGGGGGCTCGATGACACCGGCTGCATGCACTCTGAAAATCTCCTAAACTGTGCAAGTTTAGGAGATATTCACAATACCTACAGGTAAGCCTTATTATAGGACTATCTGTAGGTACAAGTGGTGTAACAGAATTTACTACTACTGACTACCACTAATGACATTGGCTGTATGTTTGGGGTCATTGTCCTGCTGCAGAATAAATTTGAGGACAATCACACACCTCCCTGATGGTATGGAATGATGGATAAATATTTGTTTGATCCTGACCAAATCTCCAACTCCATTTGCATAAATGTAGCCCCAAACTTGCAAGAAACCTCCATCATGCTCCGTTGCTCCCTGCAGACACTCATTATTGTACCTGTAGCGCCGGGCTACTGAAGAGCACGCGTTATATTTTTGTCAATTTAATGTTTATAAAACCATAGTTGGGTTTTAGGGTTAATTGTTCCAAATTATGGTCTCAGTACCAGTTTGGCTGGACTGTATTGTGTTCTGGTTGGCCATAGGTGTTGGTGTCACCTCTGGCAGACATTTGAACGCAGTCCGGTTGGATGCATTGGGTGCCAATCTTTCTCTGAACCAATCAGTGGGTGTGTTGTCTTGCTGTGTGTTCTGGGAGAGGGTACTTAAGGTACTGAGGTCACGTGATTCTGGGTTCCGGTCCAGAATATCTTTCTGACTGTTTGGTCCTGGTCCTCCTGACCTGCCCCCAGGGGCCCTCGTGGCATGGGGTGCGGATCCATCCGTTTCCGAGCCCTGGGGCTGGCTAGCCCGAGGTGCAGTAACTGGAAGGATGATTCCAAGGTGGTCCGATACCGTCTCAGTTTTGGAGAGGTCCAGCAACTCAGAACGCAACCAGGGGAGGACTCTTCAGAAGAGTGTCACGCACAAGGCTGGCTGCCCGGTAAGAGCCTGGAAGCTAAGCTGGAAAGGACACCAGGTGAATCCACACTCATACGGTATCGCTGGGCCGGCTGCGAGATGCTGGTGCTGTGTGAGGGTTCTCTAGATTCATCCTTCAGTTTACTACAGGTCTGTGGCAGAGACTTTTCACTGAAGGTTTTGCTGCCAGGCCTGTGGCAGAGACTTTGCTTATCCTAGTCACCTGTCGGTTGCTAAATTCACCAAAAGGGGATTTTTCCGATAGCTGAAGTATCCAGTTGCGAATGGCTATTCCCTGGATTGTATAGTGAGAGAAATTCAAGTGTCAGCAGTTCCAAGAGTGCCTGAACTTCCTACCCATACCCGCTATTCCCTATCGAGAGACTGTGTTTATCTGACGTTTTGAAAATAAAAATCCTTAAAGTGGATTCAGTGTCAGCTTCTACAGTTCTTTGGGCCATCTACCTGGGGAAACCCCTAGACGCACACAAGGTCAAGAAGGTAACGGTAGGCCCAAAAATAACAAGCAGCTCCTTCGGGGGTTAGTGCTACATACTGTTCTTCAGCCCTTCGGCAAACAAACTGCCTCCTGTTACAGCCATATATTTAAAAATTCGACTCGTCAGTCCAGAGTACCTGCTGCCATTTTTCTGCACCCCAGTTCCTATGTTTTTGTGTATAGTTGAGATGCTTAGCCTTGTTACCACTTCGGAAGTATGGATTTTGGCCCCAAATTTTCCATGAAGACCACTTCTGGCATGATTTCTCCGGACAGTAGATGGGTGTACCTGGATCCCACTGGTTTCCACCAGTCCTGTGTTGATGGCACTGCTGAACATCTTCCAAAGTTGAAGGGAAGTAAGCATGATGTGTCGTTCATCTGCTGCATTAAATTTCCTTGGCCAACCACTGCATCCATGGTCTTCAACGTTGCCCATTTCTTCGTGCTTCTTCAAAGGGGCTTGAGCAGCACATCTTGAAACCCCAGTCTGCTTTGAAATCTTTGCCTGGGAGGGACCTTTCTGAAGCAGTATATCTACCTTGTGTCTTGTTGCTGTGCTCAGCCTTGCCATGGTGTATGATCCATGACATGACAACTACCTTCCACAACCTCAACTTAGTAGTAAAGGTTCCTACACAGCTGTTTATGTTTCAGTTAATGACTGTGTTAAAACCTACATTTGAAATTGATGATCATTAGCACCTACTTGGTATAATTGGTTATTCATACACCTGACTAATCCTACAAGTCCATCTAGTTCAACCAAAAAAAGGGCGAAAAAAATCATACAATCCTATACCTACAGTTAATCCAGAGGAAAGCAAAAAAAAAAAAACCCAGCAAAGCACGGTCCAATTTGCTTCAGCAGGGGACAAATGTCCTTCCTGATCCTCGAGAGGCAATCAGATTTTCCCTGGATCAACTTTACCTACAAATGTTAGTATCCAGTTATATTATGTACATTTAGGAAAGAATCCAGGCCTTTTTTAAAGCAATCTACTGAGCTGGCCAGAATCAGCTCTTGAGGGAGTATTTTCCACATTTTCAAAGCTCTTACTATGAAGAAACCTTTCCATATTTGGAGTTTAAATCTCTTTTCCTCTAGACGTAAAGAGTGCCCCCTCCTCTGTGATGACCTTAAAGGAGAAGTATAGCCAAGGCTTGTTTGGGTGTACTTCTCCTATGGACCACAGGAGTGCAATTCGTTTTGCATTTCTTTGACTCATTTTCAGCAGAAAGCAGACTGAAGTTCGCTGTGGAAATATGGGGCAATTTAGGTAACAGCGATCACAGGTCAATTGGCTCAATTGGCTCCAGTATAAATCACAGAAATAGGAAACATAAGGGGAATACAAAGACACTGAATTTCAAAAGAGCCAACTTCCCTAAACAACAAACCTTGCTAGAAGGCATAAATTGGGATAAAATCTTAGGAACAAAGAACACGGAAAAGAGATGGGTTTGCTTTAAAAGCATATTAAATAAGGGCATTAGTCAATGCATCCCATTGAGCGAACAAAAGTCCTGGATGGCTTAACTCCAATGTAAAAATGCATATAAAAGCAAAGGAGAAGGCCTTCAAAAAATACAAGGTTGAGGGATTATCATCAGCATTCAGACTTTATAAAGAATGCAACAAGAAATGTAAGGGTGCAATAAGGACAGCTAAGATAGAACATGAAAGACACATAGCGGAGGGAAGTAAAGAAAATCCCAAGAAATTAAGTATGTAAACAGTAAAAAAGGGAGGACAGACCATATTGGCCCCATAAAGAATGAGGAAGGACATCTGGTTACAAAGGATGGGAGATGGTGAAGGTATTGAATTTATTCTTCTACTCTGTCTTCACAAGGGAATCGGGGGGCTTCAGTAACCAAAACTGCAGTGTTTATCCTCATGACACATCACAGGAAGCACCTCCATGGTTAACAGAGGACAGAAATAAAATTACACTTGAGAAACTTAACATTAATAAATCACCAGGACCAGATGGCTTGCACCCGAGGGTACTTAGGGAACTTAGTCAAGTAATTGCCAGACCATTGTTCCTAATTTTTACTGACAGTCTACTGACTGGAATGGTACCAGCTGATTGGAGATAAGCCAATGTAGCACAAATATTTAAAAAGGGCCCAAAATGCATCCATGGGAATTACGGACCAGTTAGCCTAACATCAATAGTATGTAAACTCTTGGAGGGGATGTTAAGGGACTATATACAAGATTTTAGTAATGAGAATGCTATCATTAGCAGTAATCAGCATGGATTCATAAAGAATCGTTTTTGCCAAACCAATCTACTAGCCTTCTATGAGGAGGTAAGTTGCCAGCTAGATAAAGGAAGGCCCGTAGACGTGGTGTATCTAGATTTTGCAAAAGCATTTGACACAGTTCCCCATAAACGTTTACTGTTCAAAACAAGGTCCGTTGGCATGGACCATAGGGTGAGTACATGGATTGAAAACTGGCTACAAGGGCGAGTTCAGAGGGTGGTGATAAATGATAATCATATTTAATTTGTTCATAAACGACCTGGAGGATGGGGTAAACAGTAGGGATGGGCCCGGTGTTCGATTCAAACCCATGTTCTAAGGCAGCCATCTGCGGCTAATGAATTGCTGGCTCCCGTAACACAGAGAACAGTCATTCATTGAAATTCATTGATAAAAAAAAAGTCTTTGATAAAAAAAAATAAAAAAGCGTGGGGGTCCCCCAAATTCAATTACCAGGCCCTTCAGGTCTGCTATGGATATTAAGGGGAACCCCCTCTTCTAATTTAAAAAAAAATGACGTAGGGGTCCCCCTAAATATCCATACCAGACCCTTCAGGTCTGGGATGGATTTTAAGGGGAACCCCGGCCAAAAAAAATGGCGTGGGATCCCCCTCAAAATCCATACCAGACCCTTATCCGAGCACGCAACCTGGCAGGCCGCAGGAAAAGAGGGGGGGATGAGAGCGGCCCCCCCTCCCTCCTGAACCGTACCAGGCCACATGCCCTCAACATTGGGAGGGTGCTTTGGGTGTCTGTGACCCCTCAAAGCACCTTGTCCCCATGTTGATGAGGACAAGGGCCTCTTCCCCACAACCCTGGCCAAATGTTGTGGGGGTCTGCAGGCGGGGGGCTTATCGGAATCTTGAAGCCCCCTTTAATAAGGGGACCCCCAGATCCCGGCCCCCCCTGTGTGAAATGGTAAGGGGGTACAAAAGTACCCCTACCATTTCACCAAAAAAGTGACAAAAATTTTAAAAAATTACAGGAGACGGTCTTTGACAATTCCATTTATTAAAATCTTCTTTCATCTTCTTTCTTCTGGTCTTCTTCTTTCTCTTCTTCCTTTCTTCATCCTTCGGTTTCTTCATCTTCTCCTTCCGGCATCTTCTTCCATCTTTTTCTTTCATCCTCTTCTTCCTCCGATACGCTTTTTCTTGCTCTGGTCTTCTCGTCCGGCATCTTCTTCCATGGCGTCGGTGCCTCTTCTTGGGCCGCTCCGCGCAATGGGAGGCTCCCGCTGTGTGAGGCTTCGCTGTGTCTGACAGGTCTTTTATAACGGAGGGCGGGGCCACCTAGTGACCCCGCCCCCCTCTGACGCACGGGGACGTCATGGGGACTTCCCTATGGCTTTCCCCATGACGTCAGAGGGGGCGGGGTCACAAGTAGGCCCCGCCCTCCGTTATAAAAGACCAGTCAGACGCAGTGAAGCCTCACACAGCGGGAGCCTCCCCGATGCTGGACGAGAAGACCAGAGCAAGAAGAAGCGGATCGGAGGAAGAAGAAGATGGAAGAAGAAGATGGAAGAAGATGCCGGAATGAGAAGATGAAGAAACCGAAGGATGACGAAAGGAAGAAGGAAGAAGACCAGAAGAATTTCACACAGGGGGGGGCGGGATCTGGGGGTCCCCTTGTTAAAGGGGGCTTCCAGATTCCGATAAGCCCCCTGCCCGCAGACCCCCACAACCAATGGCCAGGGTTGTGGGGAAGAGGCCCTTGTCCTCATCAACATGGGGACAAGGTGCTTTGAGGGGTCACAGACCCCCAAAGCACCCTCCCAATGTTGAGGGCATGTGGCCTGGTATGGTTCAGGAGGGAGGGGGGCGCTCTCGTCCCCCCTCTTTTCCTGCGGCCTGCCAGGTTGCGTGCTCGGATAAGGGTCTGGTATGGATTTTGAGGGGGACCCCTACGTCATTTTTTTTTTTTTTTGGCCGGGGTTCCCCTTAAAATCCATCCCAGACCTGAAGGGCCTGGTAATTGAATTTGGGGGACCCCCACGCTTTTTTTTGTATTTTTTTTATCAATTACTTTTTTTTTATCAATGACTTTCAATGAATGACTGTTATAACGGGAGCCGACAATTCATTAGCCGCGAGTGATTTTAAATAGCTTTTTTTCCTGCAAAAATGACACTTTGTGCAGGGACAGTTCTAAGCACGGGAAACATGCGCCCCTTCACAGGCATACTATAGACACCCTCCAGGTACAAAATTTAAAGGAATATTACACTTTTATTGTTTCACATTAAGCATTATTAAAATCACAGCTCCTGAAAAAACGTCCGTTTTTAAAAAAAACATTTGCATTGATACATGTCCCCTGGGGCAGGACCCAGGTCCCCAAACACTTTTTATGACAATAACATGCATATTAGCCTTTAAAATTAGCACTTTTGATTTTGAACGTTCGCGTCCATTGTAATTAATAGGGTTCTAATGTTCGCGCAAACTTTAGGTCCGTTCGCAGGTTCTGGTGCGAACCGAACCCGGGGTGTTCGGCTCATCCCTAGTAAACAGTTCAATCTCTGTATTTGCGGACAATACTAAGCTAAGCAGCGCAATAACTTCTCTGCAGGATGTGGAAACCTTGCAAAAAGATCTGAACAAATTAATGGGGTGGGCAACTACATTGTAAATGAGGTTCAATGTAGAAAAATGTCAAATAATGCATTTGGGTGGAAAAAATATGAATGCAATCTATACACTGGGGGAGAACCTCTGGGGGAATCTAGGCTGGAAAAGGACCTGGGGGTCCTAGTAGATGATAGGTTCAGCAATGGCATGCAATGCCAAGCTGCTGCTAACAAAGCAAACAGAATATTGGCATGCATTAAAAAGGGGATCAACTCCAGAGATAAAATGATAATTTTCCCACTCTACAAGACTCTGGTCTGGCCGCACCTAGTATGCTGTCCAGTTCTGGGCACCAGTCCTCAGGAAGGATGTACTGGAAATGGAGCGAGTACAAAGAAGGGCAACAAAGCTAATAAAGGGTATGGAGGATATTAGCTATGAGAAAAGGTTGCAAGCACTGAACTTATTCTCTCTGGAGAAGAGACACTTGAGAGGGGATATGATTTCAATATACAAATACCATACTGGTGACCCCACAATAAATCTTTTTCGCAGAAGGGAGTTTAACAAGACTCGTGGCCACTCATTAAAATTAGAAGAAAAGAGGTTTAACCTTAAACTACGTAGAGGGTTCTTTACTGTAAGAGCAGCAAGAATGTGGAATTCCTTCCACAGGCTGTGGTCTCAGCGGGGGGCATTGATAGTTTCAAGAAACTATTAGATAAGCACCTGAATGATCACAACATACAGGGATATACAATATATTACTGGCATATAATCATACACATAGGTTGAACTTAATGGACTTGTGTCTTTTTTTAACCTCACCTACTAAGTAACTATGTAACTGCAAAAAAGCCCAAACCCATACTTTACTTACTCTAATGCCCCGTACACACAGTCGGAAATTCCGACCACAAAATCCGTCGGATTTTTTCTGACGGATTTTGTCCGACACTGGTGTTGCATACACACGGTCGGACAAAGTTGTCGGAATATCCGATCATTCTGAACGTGGTGACGTTTGTTGCGTACGACGGGACTACGTAGAGGCTAGTAGCCAATAGCTTTGGTCTTGTAATGTGATCTGAGCATGCGTGGCACTTTGTCAGTCAGAATTCGCTACACACGATCGGAAAAAAGTCCGATAGGACTTTGTTGTCGGAAAATTTGAGAGCAGGATCTCAAACTTTTTCCGTCAGAAATTCGACGGAAAAAGTCCGGTGGAGCCCACACACGATCGGAATTTCTGACAACATGGTTCGATAGGACATTTTCTGTCAGAAAATCTGACCGTGTGTACAGGGCATTACTCTTTTAACTGCTTTTGGACCAGCTGCCGCAGTTATACTGCGGCAGGTTGGCTCCCCGCGTAGCTGTACGTTGGCTCGCTGTGTTCTGGATAGCAGGCGCGCGCGTCACTGCTGAAGGTGCTTCCATCTTCACACGGTCTTCTTTCCTCTGGCTGTCAGATTGGCCATGCTGTGATGATATCACTCCTGCGGCATGGAGCTCTGAAGGGACAGCACAGATATACCATCCCTTAAAGGGGAATTGTCAAAACTTGTAAATGAACATTTCTAGCATGTCATATTTATTGCACTTTTACTTTCTTGAAAAATAGTTTGTTACTCACAGATCTTGGAAGCAGGCAGGTTCCATTTTGGCTGTGGGCATCTGAAGTGCTCCTGTGTTAATTTCCTGGACTTCTGTGCATGCGCAGTAATAAAAAAAAAAAAAAATGTGGAAGAAATCTGCGCTCGGAAAAAATTAGGAAATAACCAGAGCAGCTGAACACTATGGCTCTAGATACTAAACCAAAAATAGAAATAAATGTGAAAAAGTGCAGCGCTCAGAAAAATGAGATAAAAAATGAGATAAAAAAACTTGACCAATAACGGTAAAGGTGAGTGAATCAAGTCCTATTCCATGTGAATGGATACTGGTACTTGCGACAGTTTAAGTGCATATAAACTTATAAACAACTTAATTACAGTGCAAACCTAAACCAAATATGTGTTGATATATGTTAAATACATAAACTAACATTTGCAAAAAAATGTGTGAATACCCAAATCTATAAGTTCAAACACATAAGTGCATCCAAATCGCATGCAGTGAAAAACGCAAAAAAATCAATCAAAATAGTCAAACAGAGTCCTCAGTACTGAATATTGAGTACATAAACTAACATTTGCAAAAAAAATATATGTGAATACCCAAATCTATAGGTTCAAACAGATAAGTGCATCCAAATAGCATACAGTGAAAAACGCAAAAAAAAAACAATCAAACAGAGTCCTCAGTGTTCAGTAGCCTTTGACAGTCTCCTACACAGAGCGCTTCTGAGTGTAATAAGATTTTCTTAAAATTGACCTCGCAGTTCCCTTCAAGAGATATAAAGTAAGAAAAGAAGGCTTACCAGATGTCTGGTCTTTACCGCATATATCCCATCAAACGAGGTTCCAGGTACAGCGAATCAGCTGGGCAATTCCTCGCTCATCAGAGCGTGCATCAGGCTCCACCAAGTGCCTATATACCCCCTCTGGGGGGTCCGATCAGAGTCCCGCAGGGATACCAAAAATAAAACAAAAAAGGTCCGGATCGTGTAGTATGTTAAAACAAGGGATGCCTTTATTCTGGCTCAATGGGTCCAATGTACAGCACAGATAAGTAGCAATACAAAATAAAAACAGTTTCGCTACCTTGTAACTAAGAAAGATAAAAACTCCTGGCCTGGGAGTGTAGAAGCGATCGCATATGCGCAGAGCGTGTGGGCGTGACTACCCGACGATCGTTTCGTCACAGCGTGACATCATCAGGGGTGGAGCCTGATGCACGCTCTGATGAGCGAGGAATTGCCCGGCTGATTCGCTGTACCTGGAACCTCGTTTGATGGGATATATGCGGTAAAGACCAGACATCTGGTAAGCCTTCTTTTCTTACTTTATATCTCTTTAAGGGAACTGCGAGGTCAATTTTAAGAAAATCTTATTACACTCACATGCGCAGTAATGCCTCAGTGAGACCGTCCTTCATACTTACCGGTTGCTATAGCAATGTCGGCGTCTGCCTGTTGTAGTGGATGCTGTCAATCTCCCTCCGCCCCCCCATCAGTGAAGTGGTGACAGGGCCAGTGGGCTGCAGCTCAGCACAACTCAGGCAGTGGCGGTGTGAGGGGGGAGGCGAGCTGTGGGCTGTCAGAATGTTTCCCCCTCTCGCTCCCCTCCTCCCTTTCTCCGGTCATCGGAGAAGAGAGAGCGGCTCTCTTACCCGTTCGCATCATCTGCAAATAACGTGAGATTTCGGCAGTAGGCGATTCGCAAGGACTCCTGGGATACATGACGCTGCTATCCCAGGAACCCTTGCAAATCGCCTAGTGACGTAATTGCCTAGGCGAATAGGCAGGGCCGGATTAACATAGGGGCTATTGGAGCTGCAGCTCCAGGCCCCTTTCTCAAGATAGGCCCATTTGCCCAAAAAAAATAAAAAATAAATAAAAAATTTTTTAAAAAAAAAAGATCGATTTTGAGGATTGTAGTTCAGCGACCAGAAGTCATAGAGACTCCCTATTTGGGGGGTAGGTAGCTAAAGACCTACTTCAACACTGGTTAAAATATGGGGCTGCTATCATTTATGGTTCCGGAGATATGGGGCTGCTTGCGCAGCCTGTCAGAAGCTACATACAGAGCAGCCAGTTTAAATACAAGCTGGAACACTCTGCAGCAGACTGAGAGGATGAGATCACAGTGCTTATAATAATTATTTGTATATTACTTATGGTAATTAACCCCTTGCCACCCAGGCCAATTCTGACACTTCTCTCCTACATGTAAAAATCATCATTTTGCTAGAAAATTACTCAGAACCCTCAAGCATTATATATATTGTTTTAGCAGACACCCTATGGAATAAAATGGTGCAACTTTTTATGTTACACGATATTTGCGCAGCAATTTTTCAAAAGTTTTTTTTTGGAAAGAAACTGTTTCATTCATAAAAAAAACACTAAAGTTAACATGATTTTTTTTTGTGTACTAAGCGATGCTTTACATTTTTTTGCAGGTTACTTATTTAGAGTTACAGAGATGGTCTAGTGCTAGAATTATTGCTCTCGCTCTAACGATCGTGGCGATACCTCACATGTGTGTATCTGGCTCTGATACTAACATGTGCCTACCCAGCCACTGACTAGTATCTCTCCCCAGCCTGTCCCCCCACACCCTCTCACCTGCTGACCTGTGGATGGGGGAATAACTCCTGCAGTGTTATTCTGTTCTGCCAGTGAATACAATGATTAGTGTTGCTAACTATAGCTGGCAGCACTGATTGTTTTGGGGAAAACCTGACAGGCTGGTTGTACTCAAGTCGGTTAATAGGTTGACTTGTGTAAAACCTGCTAGCCCATACATAGATCGACGTTGGCTGGTCTCTGCTTAATTGGTCTAATTTCAATCCATGTATGGCCCGCTTAACCACTACGCAGTCCCTAAACATCCTTCCACAAACCTTTTTTACATTTTTCCTTCCCAGATTACTTCATCCTCCTCTCCTATACATAGTGCCCACTGTCATACTCTCCACACTTCTCTCCTGTACATACTGCTCACTGTCATACCCTCCACACTTCTCTCCTATACATAGCGCCCGCTGTCTAATTCTACACACTCCTCTCCTTTACATAGTGCCCGCTGTCATACACATCTCTCCTGTACATAGTGCCCACTGTCGTACCCTCCACACTCCTCTCCTGTACATACTGCTCACTGTCATACCCTCCACACTCCCCTCCTATACATAGTGCCCACTGTCATACCCCAACACTTCTCTCCTATGCATAGTGCCCACTGTCATACCCTCCACACTCCTCTCCTGTACATACTACTCACTGTCATACCCTCCATACTCCTCTCCTATACATAGTGCCCACTGTCATACCCTCCACACTCCTCTCCTTTACATACTGCTCACTGTCATACCCTCCACACTCCTCTCCTATACATAGTGCCCACTGTCATACCCCAACACTTCTCTCCTATACATAGTGCCCACTGTCATACCCTCCACACTCCTCTCCTGTACATACTACTCACTGTCATACCCTCCACACTCCTCTCCTATACATAGTGCCCACTGTCATACCCCAACACTTCTCTCCTATACATAGTGCCCACTGTCATACCCTCCACACTCCTCTCCTGTACATACTACTCACTGTCATACCCTCCACACTTCTCTCCTATACATAGTGCCCACTGTCATACCCCAACACTTCTCTCCTATACATAGTGCCCACTGTCATACCCTCCACACTCCTCTCCTGTACATACTACTCACTGTCATACCCTCCATACTCCTCTCCTATACATAGTGCCCACTGTCATACCCTCCACACTCCTCTCCTTTACATACTGCTCACTGTCATACCCTCCACACTCCTCTCCTATACATAGTGCCCACTGTCATACCCCAACACTTCTCTCCTATACATAGTGCCCACTGTCATACCCTCCACACTCCTCTCCTGTACATACTACTCACTGTCATACCCTCCACACTTCTCTCCTATACATAGTGCCCACTGTCATACCCCAACACTTCTCTCCTATACATAGTGCCCACTGTCATACCCTCCACACTCCTCTCCTGTACATACTACTCACTGTCATACCCTTCATACTTCTCTCCTATACATAGTGCCCACTGTCATACCCTCCACACTCCTCTCCTGTACATACTGCTCACTGTCATACCCTCCACACTCCTCTCCTATACATAGTGCCCACTGTCATACTCCAACACTTCTCTCCTATACATAGTGCCCACTGTCATACCCTCCACACTCCTCTCCTGTACATACTACTCACTGTCATACCCTCCATACTCCTCTTCTATACATAGTGCCCACTGTCATACCCTCCACACTCCTCTCCGGTACATACTACCCTCTGTCATACCCCCCACACTCCTCTCCTGTACATACTGCCCACTGTCATACCCTCCACACTCCTCTACTATACATACTGCCCACTGTCATACCATCCACACTCCTCTGCTGTACATAGTGCCTTCTGCCATACCCTCCACACTCCTCTCATGTACATAGTGCCCACTGTTAGACCCTCCACATTCCTCTCCCTCACCTGCACATACTTCCCACTTTTATACCATCCATACTCCTCCCCTATACCTCTTACCCACAAAAACAGTTCTTTAAAATTATAGTGAATATCCTCAATGTTACCAGCTCTAGAATGGGCACACTTTTGTTAGTTCAACTAAAGGAAATCTCAGTCCTCATAGTTGTTCTGCCCCATTATTAGTACGCATTTAATTTTGTAATTACTATTGTGATGTACATAGGAACATAGGGGATGTCAGCTACTCTAAATATACCACTTGTAAAAAAAGTGTCCCTGAAAATATTTTTGAGAGGCTCCTGTGATATTAAAGCGGTAGTAAACTTTTCTAACATTACTACTTTTTAGAGGCCCTGAGGTAGGTTATGCCATAATGTACAAGTATGCACAGCATATTAGCACATTAGGGTACACTTAAATTGTCAGACTGAGCCCTCCAGTGCTGTGCTGTGATCAATCCGGTGGGGCGCTTCCATCTTCACCCGGTCTTCCTTCCGGGTTCTGTGCCTTCGGTCACTTGCCTTGGCCGGGCTGCGTTGATGTCATTCCCACACATGCTCATGTGCACCCTCTTTCTCTCATCCCCCCCCCTTTCTCTCTCAACCTCCCTCCCTTACCCCTCACACCTCTTTCATCCTCTTTCTCTCTCTCATCCTCCCTCTCTCTCTTAAATTTAATTTGTTATAACAAAAAATAGTTTGCATTTTTATTTATAAAAGGCCCAACGAAAATCCTCAGCACCAGGCCCATGATGTTCTTAATCGGGCCCTGCGAATAGGGGCGGAAGACAAGAAGAAATAAAATACAAAATGTATTTCTAAGCAGAAAAAATTTAATAAAAATGCCAATGTGAAAAGGATGAGCTAAGGAGATGGAATAGAGAGAAAAATGGGTGGAACTCCACTTTAAGAGCGCATGCACCTGGCAAGAGATGATCTGTACAGTCAGACATTCGACCAACGTCGATCTAGAGGGAAATCTTGCAGCCTGCCTGCTGCATCTCTCGGAAAGACCAATCAAGAAATACAAGGCCTCCCTCACAATCCAACCCCTAAATGCGGCTAAGGCATGCATTCCCCTTGTTTTGGAGGTCTGAGAACCCACCGTCGAGGCCTCTCTGGTTTTCTAAAGTCAATGAGCTCAGGGACATAGAGGACCTTACAGCTACCTTGAACAATCGGGAGAAGACCTTTGGTGGCACCTGGAGGCCCTGGCAACATTTCATATATAATGATGCTTACCTTCAGGAGGGTACACAACCTAGTTGATCTACTGCAGTCAGTTTACATTCTCTGGGTGAGAGGCTCTGTTTCTCTCTTTGTTTTACACCTCTTCTGTGCATGGGACGTTGGTCCCTTCTCTATGTTTCTTTTCAGACTGTTCTCTCGTTCCCTGTTCCTCTCACATTCTCCCCCCCCCCCCCCCTCTCTTTTTACCCCCTGCCTCTTGTATATGGCTCAGTCTTGGGGTATTACACTATTCAGTTTTTGACTTTCCATATGTATATTGACATAGTTTTCTCCTCCCCTCCTGGGTCCATTTACCATTGCAATGTCATGCTTTCCGGGACATTATATTGTTATTATTGTTTGTAGTTGCAGCATTTGAAGCTTTAAATTCTATATACGAGGTCTCTATTGCCAACACCATATATGTCATACTGGCTTTGTAAGTTAACGTCCACCCTTGAGTTCGCAATTGTTATGTATGACCATTTGTATCTTGTTTTATCACGCCTTTGGGCATGTTGACCCAACCGTGAGACTTCCTTTGATATTTGAATATGCTTTATCTCTTATTCTATCTACATGTTTGTACATTTGCAACTTCCTGGAAAATAAAGGAATTACAAAAAAAATAAAAAGAGTACATGCACCACTGACATCACCGGCTGCATGCAGAATTAATATCTCTTAAACCGTGCAGGTTTAGGAGATATTCACTGTACCTACAAGTAAGCCTTATTATAGGCTTACCAGTACAAGTCCAAAAAATGACTTTAATTTCACTTTAAAGTGTTTGTAACATAGTGACTTTACTGGTATGCCCCCTGGATTATGCTGGCACTAACTACAGTGTATGTGTTTTTTTTTAATTAAAAGGCTAAATACCTTTTCTCACACTACAGCCATGCAGTCACGTGATCCCCTTCTGCTCCTCTTCCCAGTGAGAGACACTGTGCTCTGCCTGCATAATGTTTTCTGCATATTGCAGCTGAATAAAGGCGGGAGGGGTGGGGTTGGGTGGAGAGCCGCTCTCCTGCTGACAGGCAGGGAGGGAGGGGGAGAGGGGAGAGACTCTCAGCAGCTATGATTACAGCACAGACGCAGATCAGCACAGACACAGGAACAGGCAGGATCAGCCAGGTATATTACAACATAGGAAGGGACAAATTACACGGCACAAGCACTGGGCGATAGATCATGCCTTAAAGGAACAGGATTTTTTATTTTTTTTTATTTTTTTTCGGGTTACAACCACTTTAGGACTGTAACTGCTTGCATGGGATCTCAGATATACTGGTTGCCCCCTCTTCAGCATCTTTTTGAGGCTGCAACTGAAGGACCAAATACAGCTGGAACAGAATTTTTTCAGGGAAGCTGTCCTCCAAGATTTTGTGTTTTTGAGTATCCACTCTCTTCCCTCTTGCCTATGCTAAAGATCTGCAATGAACCTTCAAAAAGACAACACTAGACTGAGCCTGAATTTGATAGGTGTGCTTCTAAAGCTGGTACCAGGGCTGGCAGCCTCTGAACAGGTAAGGAAGACCTGGTTTATTTGCCGTTCTTTGGTTAGCACTGCATAAACATGTAACCAAACTGCAGCATGTTGTAGTTTTCAGTGCATCTGAGGTACACTCAACCCCATTGCAAATAGATGTCTTCTGTTTATGGTGTTCTTTTCACTGTACATAAATGCTCAAGAAAGCACTAATCTGCTAACTGGCCCAACTACAGAAAATGCAGTAAAGTATGATAGTAACTATTCAGCAATTACTTAGTGTTCTAAGAAAAGTGGGCACAATAAAAGCGACTGATTTTCCGAGGTTAACTATGGCTCATTCCGTCGGAAGTTTAAGAAATTGAAATACTTCAGAGAAATTAAAATTTCTTCTGAGAGAAACAGAGAGGGTGCCATTGCTGACTTGACATTTCTGTCTCTGCTAGTTGTCTGACAGTCATATGAACCCTCTAGCTTCAATACATTCAGTCCTTTCTATCCAACTTATGCAGTGTAATGATGACCCACTTTCTTATCGGAATGCAAATGTAAAAAACTGTAAGACTAGTTCCTGATTTTTTTTTTCAGCACACTAGAATACTTCAAGAATCAAATCCATGCTTAATGTCATGTCAATGTGTTTTCTGCAATACCACATTATCTCTGTCTGCAGTGTACATATGTATGCATTGTATATATCTATATGTTCTGCAGACACCCCTACTCTGTATGTGCCTCTTGGGTAGAGGTAACGTGGTTTAGTGACTAAATTGTTTTGACTGGTGTAAGATATCGGGGTGATTCAGCTCAAGTGCTGTATCAGATCTGAAGAATTATGTGTCAGTCCAGACTGCATTTTCAAGGGCATGGCAGCCCACTTTTATTTAAAGGAAGAATAAAGTTCAAATTTCCCTCGCAGAGGGATTCCACCATTATTGCATCATGGTTATTCAGCCTCCTGGCTTACTTACTTGCAGCACCTCTGCTTCAGGCCTCACACCTAGGCCTTAGGTCTATTGCTCAGACCTGTATGCTTGGGTCAAGCTCTCTCCTAGCTTACCCGGGTTCAAACTGCCACCTGCAGTCTCTCTAAAGATGGGTGTCTTCCCATGACTAGTGTAGCCTATATACTACCCACCAGCTGGTACAGCCAAAATACTTCCCCTTACTTTAGATTAAATAATAGACCACACCTTCTTTTATGGAGTAAATGGCCGCAACAGCCTTTTATTAAAACATAACTCCAATAACTGAAAAAACACATATAAATAACCATAGTGATAAATAACATATCAACACATAACCCGTAAACAAACATAAGAACTGTAAACAATCAGTTACACCCTGTTAATTGGTCAGTGACGGAGCTAAGTACTGTAAACATATATATATCTACTGTATCTGTATATATATATATAACACCACCGGGGGCACTGCGGGATATAAAACATAACCAACTGGCCTCCATCTGTGCCGCCAGGAGACAAACACCTATCCCGCAGTGCACGAGTAATCATCAAATAAATAATTTGATGTACTACCAGGAGGGGCCATCTACTGATGAGCCCCCCACAAACCGGAGGGGCCATCTAATGATGAGCCCCCCACAAACCGGAGGGGCCATCTAATGATGAGCCCCCCACAACACTTACCACCTACATAACTGCTCCGTCACTGACCAACGAACAAACACGCCCCCCTTTTCATATGATGAACCTTCTGCTTCCGATTCCTGAAACGACAACAAAAACATTAAAACCTCCAAAACAATGCCTTATATTAGGGAGGGTGGGTGGGAAAAACCTGCCTCCTCGTGTGTCACTGCCCGCCGAATGTCCGTGTTAGCCACGCCCCCTTTTTATATGGCCGCTCCCCCCGTCTATTGATTGGCCCGCTGCGCTGGCCACACCCCCTTACAATTTACAATGTGTGTCCTAGACACACTGTCATGGCCAGGCCTGCCCTAATTTGCTTTGCTGCATCCCGGTCCGGCCCTCTCTTGACTAGTGTAGCCTATATACTACCCACCAGCTGGTACAGCCAAAATACTTCCCCTTACTTTAGATTAAATAATAGACCACACCTTCTTTTATGGAGTAAATGGCCGCAACAGCCTTTTATTAAAACATAACTCCAATAACTGAAAAAACACATATAAATAACCATAGTGATAAATAACATATCAACACATAACCCGTAAACAAACATAAGAACTGTAAACAATCAGTTACACCCTGTTAATTGGTCAGTGACGGAGCTAAGTACTGTAAACATATATATATCTACTGTATCTGTATATATATATAACACCACCGGGGGCACTGCGGGATATAAAACATAACCAACTGGCCTCCATCTGTGCCGCCAGGAGACAAACACCTATCCCGCAGTGCACGAGTAATCATCAAATAAATAATTTGATGTACTACCAGGAGGGGCCATCTACTGATGAGCCCCCCACAAACCGGAGGGGCCATCTAATGATGAGCCCCCCACAAACCGGAGGGGCCATCTAATGATGAGCCCCCCACAACACTTACCACCTACATAACTGCTCCGTCACTGACCAACGAACAAACACGCCATAGCCTAAAAGGTTGACACCTCATCCTTGCAGGCACCTCCACACCCGCAGGGCCGACTGAATCCCCTCCTGCAGACCCAACGACCACAGGTCGATGCCCACATCAGTTAAATGGACCCCGTCCCTCCTCAAATAGAGGCCCACATTCTTCTCCAGTTCCCTGTGACGTACCACCAAACCCCCATGCCATGTCACAAACCTCCCAACCACTTTATTCACCCTAATTCTGGCTTTGTTAATCCGGTAAACGGACCTGGCCGTACGCCATGTTGTCCTTGCCACTATGTCCGACCAGATTAACAGCGTGTCTGGGAATTTCGTTCGCAGATAAATCCAGTCATTTTTAATGTCCGCGATCAGATCCCTGACCGTGCGGACCCCCAGATCGTTCCCCCCAGCATGTACGACAAGCACTGCAGGCGGCCTGTCCAGCCACGCAAACCTCTCAGCTTCTGGGACTACCCTGCCCCACATCATTCCCGGTTTCCCCAACCATCTTATAGTTGCCTCCCTTCTTGAAATCCCCAACTGCCTCCCACCTGGTCTCGCGTCCCCTCTCCGTGCGCCCCAACACACGTACGAGTGTCCGAGAATCCAGATAAGGCGTGGGAGCACTGCGTCTGAAATGACAAACATAGTGTAAAGGACTTGCACCCCCAGGACCCTTGACCAGGTTACCCCTTTGTAGGCAGATATGCACAACAACAACATCTTAACACCCCATCTTTTTTTTTTTTTTTTTTAATTTTAATTTTTTCCTTCCCACACTAACTGAGGCCGAATATAGGTGCGGAATCGCCTGGACTCCCATCTCCCCATCCGTCGCACATCCACCTCATCCAGCCCGTACCTAGCAGCCTCAGTGGCCGCCCCGATGCGGAAGGAGTGTGAGGCGTAGGCGGAACTATCCAACCCCAACCCCTTTAAACACTTACGCAAAACAGCAACAAACTGGAACCTGGACAAATTAGCTCCATCCTCGTGTACCAAAAAGGAGCCATCCCCTCCCGGCCTTATGCCCGCAAAATCCCTTACCGTTTTTACCGGGCACATTGCACAACCTTCTACTGCATACAGCGATATCTGTACCCCCACACCTTTTTGGTCCGTTTTGGACTTCCGCAACCGCACGGACACCCTGTCCTCCAGGACCACTACATCCCCCCGCAGTAAACCACCCGCCCTTCCTTTTGTTGGGCTGACCAATTCCCCTATCCGAAATGCCCCAAAAAACGCCAATGAAAAAGCGGTTTTAAACAATAAACGCTCATAACCATCCCTGCAAACCGATCCCAACTGTATCCCCAAATCCAATAAATTTTTAAATGTAATCGGCCGTCTCGTATCCTTAGTCCCGTTTTCTTTCCTGTAACCCTTAATGGCCTGTTTCACCCAAAAATCCTTTGTCCAATCTACTTTCTTTTGTAATTTGAACAAAAAGGCCAAAGCCGCCATTTTCTTCTCAATAGCCGATACCGATCGCCCCCTTTCCATGTTCCTGGATACCCAATATAGCACCAACAGTCGACCTGACGACCCATACTCACCCACACCTGCTTCTTGCATCAGTTCTCCCCACTCTCTCCACACCTTCTGGTACCCTGCCCATGTGGACGTACTCACCGACTTCTGTATCCATCCCGCCGCTATTCTAGTGCCAAATCCCATATCCAGGCGGGGCAAGGAACTCCCACCTTCTGTGCCTCCGGCGCCAGAGCCCTGAATTTGTCCCACTGGAACCGAGATAAAGAGTCAGCCAGTGTATTCTCCACCCCCGGGATATGTACAGCATATAAAAACACATTCAATCGCAAGCAGCGCAACACCAACTGTCGCATCAGCCGAATGACAGGTGGCGAAGCCGCCGACATGCTATTGATGACCTGCACTACCCCCATGTTGTCACAATTCAAACGCAACTTCAAATTTCGACATGACTCGCCCCACAGTTCCATCGCTAGTACTACCGGAAAGAGTTCCAGGAGCACCAGATTACGCAAAAACCCAGCCTCTACCCAAGCCCGTGGCCACGGTTCCGCACTCCACCGTCCTTGGAAGTACGCCCCATACCCGGTAGATCCTGCGGCGTCTGTCACCAACTCCACGTCGAAGTTACTTACCGGACCAGACATCCACACCGACCTTCCGTTAAACTCTGCTAAAAATTGATACCATACCTGCAGGTCATCCCTATGTTCCTTACGCAGCCTAATGTAATGCGTGGGAGCCTTGACCCCAGCCGTAGCCGAAGACATCCGACGGCAAAATATTCGCCCCATGGGAATAATCCTGCATGCAAAATTCAATTTTCCTAACAGGGATTGCAACGTACGCAGCTGCACTTTCTTGCACCCATGTATCTCCCTGATCTCTTTCTGCAAATCCCTGAGCTTCTCTTCAGGTAACCTGCATTCCATTTTTATGGAATCAATAACTATACCTAAGAAGCTCAGCTCTGTCCGTGGCCCCTCCGTCTTATCAGCTGCCAGAGGCACCCGAAATCTCTCCGCAATGTGTTGCAACGTGGACAACAGTATCGCACACACATTGGAAGAAGGAGGGCCCACGCAGAGAAAGTCATCCAAATAATGGATGACGGATTCAATACCCGTGACATCCCTCACCACCCATTCTAAAAAGGAGCTAAATGTTTCAAACAGTGCACATGATATCGAACAGCCCATGGGCAAACATTTATCAACATAAAACTGTTCCTCCCAATGGCAACCCAGCAACCTGAAACTGTCCGGGTGAACCGGGAGAAGTCTAAACGCCGACTCCACATCCGATTTGGCCATTAATGCCCCTTTTCCATAACGTCGCACCCAGCGTACGGCTGCGTCAAAAGACGTGTACGACACCGTACAGGTCTCTGGATCAATGAAATCATTTACCGATCCCCCTTTGGGAAACGATAGATGATGAATCAAACGAAATTTGTTTGGTTCTTTCTTAGGGACCACCCCCAACGGGGATACTACTAAATCTTCTATTGGTTTCCCCTCAAATGGCCCCGCCATCCTGCCCAAAGCCACCTCCTTGGCCAATTTTTCAGATACCACTGCCGGGTGCTGCAATGCCGATCTCAAATTGTTGGCCATGGGAGGGGCAACTGTCAATCTGCACGGAATATGAAAACCGTGCTTAAAACCTTCCTCTAGTAACCACGCTGCCGCCCTGTCCGGGTATCTATTTAGAAAAGGACGCATCCTTTCCCCCATCACCGGAGTCGTCCCTTTTGTTGCCAGACTCCCCACCCCGTTTTCCTTTCTTGAAACATTTGGCATGCGCATGCGCCCCCCCGCACCCGGAGCACTCGTGTTTAAACTTGCAGGATCCCCCATACTTACATGATCCCTCGTTAAACTGCCAACAAACTCCCCACTTCCTACCGGCCGGCGATCCCGAGGAGTTACTACCACCGGCCCCCCCGTGAAATGGCTGTGCTGGCGTTTTTGCCGATGCCATAAGTCGCATCCAAAGACTGATGTCTTTGTGATCCCACCGCAGTGCGGGACGCACCGCCCTGCGCTGTCTGAATTGCTCGTCGTAACGTAGCCAAGCCGTGCCCCCGTATACCCTATATACCTCCCCTATAGCGTCCATATAGCAAAATAACGCCGAACAGTGTTCGGGGTTCTTTTCACCTATTACACCTGCCAAAATGGCGAACGCTTGCAGCCAATTGGCAAACGTCCTGGGAATCAACCTGTATCTCCGCTTCTCCTCGTCCTCCTTCTTTGTATCATCTGGTTTTACCCTGTCCAGATTAAATTTTTCTAAGGGCAATAGGGAGAAAATCTCTACATACTCGCCCTTCCATATCTTCTCTCTCGTCTCCTGCTTCAGGTGAGCGCCTAGGGGTCCCTCGAAGCAAACATACACTTCACATTTCGCAGCGTCTGCCAACCGCACAATGTCAGCTCTGACCGCTGCCTCTGTCCCCCCTTTTTCCGTCAAACTCACCCTCTCCGCCACATCACCTGCTCCGGTGTCCTGTAGCGCCGACGTAGCTGCTGCGACCGAACTTACCTCCCGTGTCGTACCCACGGTGCCTTCACCTGGCCCCCTTGTGGACGCCCCTTCCATCCGCCCCACCAACGCCCGTAGGCCCTCTAACAATTCCTGTATCTGGCCACTGGGCCCCACTGTGGACCCGCTCCCTGCCCGCGGTTGGTACGCGTCTACCAGCAGCGGAGCCGGAGGGGCAGCCCCCCCCCCACCAGACACAACCCCCATTAATTTCTGTAATACAGCTGTAAATGCTAAATTATCGCACGACTTACCGGGCCGACCGGGCACCCTTCCATCAGCTGCTGGGCCAACCTCCACCGGTGCTTGTGGACGACTGGGTTCCAGCTCTTCTTCCTCCGAAATTTCTCCTTCCGACCTGCTCTCTACCTCCTGTGGTGGCAAAAACGGCAGTCCTTCTGGGGAGGGACTCCTGGACGTAGCGTGTCTCCGTCTGCCTGCTGACTTGGCCAGTGCCTTCTTACCCACCCGCCGCCCCCCACCCTCTCCCCCGTCCTGTGCGGTTGGGCCGGTCCCGGCGCCACTCCCGCCTCGTGACCCCTGACTGACTCCGCCAGGTGGCGTCCGCCTACCCGCCGTGCTGCGTGCCAAGCTGCCCGATGATCCAGCTGCAGCCGTCAACTCGTTCCCCCTTCCGTCCTCCTCCCTCGGCTCGTGCAGAGCTGCTGGGAGCGCCAAGGCCGAATCCCTCCTGGCTGTAGTACCCCCCTTTTTTGTTGCCCTTTTCCTGGGTGTTGAAACTTCTCCCCTCAGCTCGTGCAGAGCTGCTGGGTGCGACACATCTAAAGACGGGCCTGCTGCTCCTTCCACATTCCTATCCCTGGATCCTGCTGCTGCTGATGCTGCTGGCACTGTCTGTGTGCTTCCTCCCCCCCTTTCCCCCCTCCCCACGTTTCTCGCTGCCAGGGGTTCATTTGCCTGCTCCTCTCTCCTCCTTTCTGTTGTTGGTGTACCCCGTAGGCCCGAGGCCTCCTCCCCCGCATGGGCCCAGCGGCGTGTGATCCGCCTGGGCCCACCGGTCGTTTCTCTCTGTGCTCTTTTCGCCGGGGGGGTTGAGTACTCCCCCCTCGGGCTCCTGGTGACCCTGGAAGGCCCAGCCCCATCCCCTGGAGAGTACCTTGTCGGCGGCCTCGAGATCCTGCCGCGCACTTGACTCCCGCCGTCCGCCGATCGCCGTCCATCTTGCGCACGCCGCTCTGCCGCCATCCGCATGGTCTCCTCCTGCTGCAGTCTTCCTCCTGAGGCTCCGTTCTCGGCCAGCACGGCAGCGACCTGCTGCTGTATCCACTCCGGTCCCCGGGAGGCCGCCGCCGCTCTGAGTTGGTCCATGAGGTCCCGGACGTCCGCCATTTTGTGTGCTGGAAACGAGGAGCAGAGTAAAAACCTGCCTCCTCGTGTGTCACTGCCCGCCGAATGTCCGTGTTAGCCACGCCCCCTTTTTATATGGCCGCTCCCCCCGTCTATTGATTGGCCCGCTGCGCTGGCCACACCCCCTTACAATTTACAATGTGTGTCCTAGACACACTGTCATGGCCAGGCCTGCCCTAATTTGCTTTGCTGCATCCCGGTCCGGCCCTCTCTACACTCACACACAGACTCATGTACAGGATGGTTGAAATAAATTTCTACAATCCTCAATAGTCATTTAAAGTAATCATTATGTATGTATGTATATATATATATATATATATATATATATATATATATATATATATATATATATATATATATATATATATATATACATATATACATATACATATATATGTATATGTATATATTGTATATGTATATTATATTTTTTATATATTTTTATACATACATAACGGGGGTATAATAAGTATTGAACACATCACCATTTTTCTAGGCAAATATATTCCTGAAGGTGCTATTGAAATTTTCACCACATGTCGGTAAAAAAAAAATGCCATCCATACATTTAAAGAAACCAAAAACAAATAAGTTCAGAAGTTAAAGCGGAGTTCCACCCAAAAGTGTAACTTCCGCTTTAAGTACTTCTTACCCCCCTGACATGCCATATTTGGCATGTAATCTTTTTTTTTTTGGGGGGGGGGGGGTACCTGGTTTTGACAGGTACCCAGCTCCCACTTCCACTCTGGGCCGCATATCTTCCACTCTGGGCCTACAATCTTCTGGGACACGTCACAGCTCCCAAAAGATTGCACGGCCATTCACGACGCACGTGCACAGTGCGCACCCATCTGTGAAGCTGCAAGCTTTCACAGTTGGATGCCCACAGTAGTAATGCCGACGCCACGGAGGATAGGCTTTGGGCGCCCACATCGATGAACCGTGGGAAAGGAGATTGGGTGTTTATTAAAAGTCAGCAGCTACACTTTTTGTAGTTGCTGACTTTTAATAAACACAGAACTGGGTGGAACTCTGCTTTAAGTTGTGTGTATTAAAATATAATGACACAGGGAAAAGGTACTGAGCACATGAAGAAAGGGAGATGCAAAAAGACATGGAAAGCCAAGACACCAACTGAAATCTATCAGTAATTATAAAGCAATTTTGCCCCTTGTCAGTGCAAATTAATATCATCTGGTTCAGTCTGAACTGATGGCCTATAAAAATATTAGTCTCATTACCAAGGTGTCCCACAAGAAAACATCTCATGATGAATAAAAGCTAGGAGTTCTCTCAAGACCTTTGCAACCCTGTTGTTGCAAAACAAACTGATGGCATTGATTACAGAAGGATTTATAAACTTCTGAGTGCTCAAGTGAGCACTGTTGGGGCCATAATCCGGAAGTGGAAAGAACATAATTTCACTATAAACAGGCCACGTCCAGGTGCTCCTCGCAAGATTTCTGACAGAGAAGTGAAAAGAATTATCAGAAGAGTTGTCCAAGAGCCAAGGACCACTTGGTGGGGAGCTTTAGAAAGACCTGGAATTAGCAGGTACAATTGCTTCAAAGAAAACAATAAGTAATGCACTCAACTGCAATGGCCCGTATGCATGCTCACCACACAAGACTCCATTGGTGAAAAAAAAGCATGTTGAAGATTGTTTAAAGTTTGCTGCATAACATTTAGCCTGGGTTCAGACTAGTGCGGTGCGAATTCAAGGCCCTGCGTGAATGCGCAGTGAAACGCCGGCTGTTCTGCGGATTGTACGCGTTTTCGGTGCGAAGCCGCTGCAAATTCATTAGTAACCTTTCCTGCCTAATTTGAGTTTCTAATTTTGTGCTGACCAAGCTTTTTGGCTGATTGTGCGGCTGCTTATAAAACCTGGTAGCTCAGTCTACACTTCCTGGTTGTCCAGCAGTCTGTACCTGTGTTTTGTGTGTTTCTTTGCAAGATGTGTGCTGCTCTGCCAATGATCATGCCAACTGTTGTTGCTGCCACAGCAGCAATCTTGCTGGAAGAAGAAAATCGTAGAAGGATGCGTAGAAGAAGAAGATACTGGGTTCATCCCATCATTGCAAATCGAGAAGAAAGAGGCCAGTTCATGATATTGTATGGGCACCTCCGTGGGCATGAAGGCCGCTTGTGAAATCCGGAATGGAACCAGCATGTCCAAAAGAGGACGAAAAGCGTCATCAAAGGAGAAAGAAGCAGTGGATTGTGAGGAGTTGATCAGACTTGTGAGGGACAAACCCATGATTTATGACACCCAGCATCCTAAATATAAGGACAACGTTGCCAAAAACCTCTTGCCAGAGGTTGTCAATTATCGCATGTCAATTAGTAGGTGAGTACTGTTTCTGCCAAACCATACTTAATTTGTAGCCATAGATGTATAGTGTGTTTTATATTTGCAAGACCCAAGTCCATCCAGTCTAACCTATGTGTGATTATGTTATTATGTTGTAATTGTGTTATGTTAAGATTATTGTAACTAAAAAGCCTTGTCCCCCCCCCCCCCCCCCCCCAAAAAAATACCAACTGTACAGTATTTCAGCAGGCAACCTTAAGGGCACTAAATTATCCTCACCTTGCACCCCCCTCCTGGTGTAAGCCAGGTCATATTTCCATTTTTTTTTTGGATGTTTTACCCCCCAAATACCTTGGCCCAAAATTGCTAGTCACAAGTTACTTTGTGGGTGGTGGTGATGCCACGCAGCTTTGTTTAGCATTTTTGGCTCAGACAATTGTTACTGTTAATTTAAAAGGCCAGTGGCTTCTTCTTTGTTGAAATGAGGACCCATATGCCTTTTTTTTTTTGTTCCTGTCACTTATTTAGCCATAATTAGATTGGAACTAAGGATGCCTACCTTGTTACCCTAAATAATGTCCTTAACCACTTACCCTACTTTTTTTTTACAGTATGCCCCAATGTTTTTCCCACATGTATTTATGATGGTTTTTTTTTTTTTCTCAGTTTTGACGAATTGCTGGGCTTAATCTCCCCTCACTTGCAGCGTCAGAACACGAGCTTCAGACCAAGTATCCAGCCTGCTGAAAGATTATTGATCACATTAAGGTAATTGACCATGTTTTTGTTATTTTTTATGTTTTTTAACCTGGGTATTTTTTAAAATATGACCGCACAAAAAATGTAGGAATAATTATTTATTCACGTATCATAAAATATGATAAAAATATAATCTTTACCCATGTATAAAACATAAATTAACTCTGCAATAACTTAAAAAACAAAAAAAAACAAAAAAACTTGCCTGTCAAGTAGGCCTCTTCCCTGTTCTATCAAAATGTGTCATGTTGGTCCTTAACCATGAACAGACCTCATCACAGATTCTGATATGTTTTTTGGAAAGGGGCCTCATAGGAGTATTGAGTTGCGGAAGCTGGGTCATCACTGGCAGTGTGGGGAGCGGGCCTAGCCTCCCCATGTTGACTTGGCACATACATACCCTGAGTTTGTGGGGGGGGTCCTAATTGAAGGAAGTGGGGATGGGATAGGGAAGGTTACTGTGTGGCCCTTCATATCTGGAGATTAGCCTGTCATAACTTGAGGGATATGATGGTGGATTATAGGGGTAAGGATGGTGTTGCTGCTCAGGGTAGTGCGGGTATCTTGGGTAGTGATGGGGAGGTCTTGGTTGGGGCACATTTGGGTATTTAAATGCAGCTTCCTCCTGTGGCTGGGAGAAGGAGTGCAGCATTTTTTCTATAGTTTTGCGCATTTCATAGTACCGCTCTGGGGGTATCTTTTTAATTAGGGGTACAAAACTAACCAGGATTGTATCGGGACATAAAAATGCATCCACCTTCCCGGTCATGTTTTTTAACATGTCTAATAAGCGCTCACTTAGGTTTGGTTGGGATAGTGCTGGGCGCCTCTGTGGCACTTTGCCAGGCTGATCAATTTGTGCAGGAGCAGAGGATGGGCCAGGAACAGCCTCCTCTGCCCCTGAACATTGTTTTTCTGGCTGAGTTTCCCAGAGACTGGAAGATGTTTGGATGAGTGCTAAATCCTCTGTGTCTTCTGGAATATCAATGGGTGCTTCCTCCTCTGTTTGTTGTTCTTGTTCTTCCTCCAAAACATCTTGCTCCTCCCAACTAGATTCTGTCCTGTTTTATATTGTAAAAATGTTAAAAATTAACTCGGCATATTGGTGATTACCAGATTGTGCGTTACATAGATGATGTAAATGAAAACTTACTCCCTCATCTCCACAATGGGTTGTAGAAAATCCAAGTCCCTGGTATACATATAGGGTACCCTAGGCGCTGCCCCCGAGCCACTCCTTGTTTCTCTGAGGTGCCTCATGTATTTTCTGTAAGCATCACGTATGCTACGCCATCTTGTCTGTAAGTAGCGCACTGAAAAATAAAGAACAACATAATGATTTGTTTTATTTTTTGTCATTTTTGGTACTTAGCAACAGGGAATTCCTGTGGAAGTTTGCACTATGAATTCAAGGTTGGAAAATCCACGCTTAGTGGCATTGTTCATGCTACCTGCCTAGTGATATGGGAAGAACTGAAGGACATTGGTATGAAGAAGCCCAAACCAGAAGAATGGCTGATGATAGCGGACCTATTCTGGGAGAGATGCAACTTCCCCAACTGTCTTGGAGCCATTGATGGCAAACATGTACGCATCCTCGAGCCTCCAGCTAGTGGGAGCCAATTTTTTAATTATAAAAAATATTTTTCGTTGGTATTAATGGCAGTGGCAGACGCAAATTATACATTTATTTATGTT
This sequence comes from Lithobates sylvaticus, assembly GCA_028564925.1. Classification (NCBI taxonomy): domain Eukaryota; kingdom Metazoa; phylum Chordata; class Amphibia; order Anura; family Ranidae; genus Lithobates; species Lithobates sylvaticus. The sequence goes on from CM053038.1 coordinate 132,890,217, forward strand.
GATGTAGGTTCTTATGGCAGCAGCTCAGATTCTAGTGTATTCTCACATTCCTCATTTGGCCGCATGCTGCGTGACAATACACTAGACTTGCCCAATAATTCTGCCCTGCCAGGGACTACAGAGCCTCTCCTCCCACATGTATTTGTGGGAGATAAAGCTTTCGCACTGTCCCAGAACATGCACAGGCCTTTTTCAAGTCGCTCTCTGACAACTGAAAAAAGAGTGTTCTATTATAGGCTGACTAGGGCACGCAGAGTAGTAGAATGTACATTTGGAATTCTTTGCAATAAGTGGAGATTCCTGCATACCCCTATTAACCTCAGTATAGATCATGTGATCAGTGCAATTAAAGCTGCCTGTGCCCTGCACAACTATGTGCGTGAAAGAGATGGGTTGATTTTTGAAGATTCCCTGACCCATAACATGGAGGCAGCACATTGCAATATTCCTAGGGGCAGCACTGCTGGTACACTTATTAGAGAAGAATTTAAGAATTTTTTTTTTGTCACCAGCTGGGGAGGTGCCTTGGCAGATGAATTCTATTGACTAAAAATAAATATGTATTTTTTTGCTGGATGTAAATGCATGATAATATAATGCTAAGTGTGCTGTATGAAAAGTGTTGTATGTAATTTTGGCTATGAAAAATAAAACTTTTTTATCTCACATTTCTGGTGTATGTCATATTACTGACCTTAGAAAATATAAGAATATGCATTTATTTAGGGACTCATCCATCCCTAGATAAAGCTGTTATGTGCACAATGTTTACAGCATGTGGCTTGGTACAGATTTGGGGGTGACCACATGCTGTTGGGTAAAATCTAAGAAATTAAATTAATGTCCACCATCTAAAAAATACAGAACAGCATATACAGGTAGTAAAAGGTAATAAAAAAACTTACATTTGTCAGCCTGAACTTGGGAAGAGCACCTGTTCCACTCTGGCAAGAGGTTTTTGGCAACGTTGTCCTTATATTTAGGATGCTGGGTGTCATAAATCATGGGTTTGTCCCTCACAAGTCTGATCAACTCCTCACAATCCACTGCTTCTTTCTCCTTTGATGACGCTGTTCGTCCTCTTTTGGACATGCTGGTTCCATTCCGGATTTCAAAAGACACACGGGAGGAACAGGAAGAAGGGGAGGTGTTTGAGTGGCGCGGATTTCTGTTTAGGACACAAGCCAGATGCGAATCAGATGCGTGCCCATAGGAGATAATGGGCCTGAATTCGCACCTGATCCGTCACGCAACGCACCAAAGACGGTTGCGTGTTTACGTCAATTCGCATTGCGCATGCACCGGACATGTGTGAACGTGCCCCATTGAAAACAATGGGTTTTCAAATGTCCTGCAAATTTTGCCCCGCTGCGAATTCGCTATAGTGTGAACCCAGGCTTAGACCAGGTTCACACTACTGCGATCACAGACATCGCATGTGAATTGCAATCACACCTGCGGTGCCGATCACATGAGATGTCTGTGAGATGCAAATTCAGCCATACAGTTTTGCAGGAAAAAAAGTGCACTGAAATCGGATTGCATGGGTGTTTTCACCTATGCGATCTAATTCCTGTGCAAGTTCACAGCTCGCACTGTGATCTATAAACCGATCTGGGGGTGTCATTAACATTGTAATGACACCCGCAGCGGTTCGCAGAAGGCAGTGTGAACTGCCTGCGGGAGAGATGCAATGTGGGAACCAGCGCTGTAATCCCACTGGTTCCCGCATCGCATCAGTGTGAACCTAGGCTGAGACAGCCTGTGAAATACTTGGAAAATATAGTCTGGTCAGATGAGACCAAAATGAACTCTTTGGATGCCATAATACACACCATGGGGGTCAAATGGCACTGCACATCACCCCAAAAACAACCTCATACCAACAGTGAGGTTTGGAGGTGGGAACATCGTGGTGTGGGGCTGTGTTTCAGCATTTGGTACTGGCAAACTTCATATCATTGAAGGAAGGATGAATGGAAAAATGTACAAGACATTTTTGATAAAAAAATTGCTGCCATCTACCAGGATGATAAAGATGAAACGAGGGTGGACATGTTAGCAAGACAATAATCCCAAACACAAAGCCAAGGAAATTGTCAATTGGTTTCAAAGAAAGAAAATAAAGCTGCTAGAATGGCACAGCCAATCACCTGACTTGGATCCAATAGAAGAGAACCACAAAACTTTCAAGATTTGAGGACTGTGTGGAAGAATGGGCCAAAATCACACCTGAGCAATGCATGCAAATAGTTTCTCCATACAGGAGGCATCTTGAAGAGCGCACGCCCCTGCCGTAACCCCCGGAGATCAGATTTGTTTCAGAATTGATCAGTCTACAGGTCCAGGCCAATGATTTATATGGATTGCTTAGGTTGTTACCGACATGTGGTGAAATTTGCATGTCAGTAGCACCTTTACTGCACATATATACAGTATGTACCTAGAAGAAAATGTGACCAAAATGAAATTTTATTACAAATTAGAAATGTGGACAACATTTTGAGTAAGTGAAAACTTTAAATTTTGTTCATCCTCACACCTTACTGCAAGTTTACTCCCCCTACAAAGCTTATACTTGACTGTAGTGTTCATGAAAAGCCTGGAGTAAAATAAAAAATAAGCAATAAACGTAGGGCGGGCATGACAGGGTTAACAGGGTGGCAACTGCAGACAGATTTTTATTATGAGAGATAAGGGATTGGATAAGAGAAGAGGGGGGTGAAGCAGAGTTTTACATAGGAAAAGAATGTGGCTCCCTCCCCAGCTCAGTGTAGCAGGAGGAGCGAGCTTCCCACCCTCCCTCCCTGATTATGGTGAGTATGGTGTTGTTGTTAATCCACATGATTTTGCCTTCTACAGAGTGGTGGATGTCGTCGCAGAGGCGGGGTGTTGGTCTTTGTGGGTGAAGGAAGAAACCCTGGATATGGAAGAGTTGGGGACCCAGACCCATACCACTGATGGGTTGGTGGTATTCCAGCGAATGGTGGTTTAGCTTGAATTTGGTTAACGGGTGCACTGCGGTCAGTGGTTTGTTGTCCATGAGCTAGTATGTCAGCTGGAGGCCTAGTTCAGTTTAAGGTACCTCAGTGACGGAGTGGATCGAGTGGCAAGAGTGTTTTTTTTTCCTGCAAAGACCAACGTGAGTTTTTAACTGATGGGGGTGGTTCTAACAGATGTTATACAGTTAATGTTAATTTTATTTGAGGGTTAATAAAGAAAATGGCTGCTACGGCCAATATTTACTCCATTTAGGCGTGGTCTCAGTTTTTGGGTAAAGGTATGGGGAAAGTAGCAGCTGGAGGGCTGGTCTGGCAGTAGAGACTAAGCAGGATACATCTGTTATACAATAGTCATGAAACAAAATGATAATTTCCTTTTTATTTGGGTAAAAAGAGCTCTGCAGTTTGAAAGAAATTCCACCATGTTAAAAATATCTGCAGGACACAGATTTTAAAAAGCTTTGGCACGTGCCTATTACATGTCTGATTGTGTTGCATCGCTTACAGCTCTACAGGTAACTTTAGTGTTGGGTGACAGTTATCTAACCTCTATATTGTACCTTTATGCAGTATAATATTTATCCCAGTCAAAAATATCGACACCAAACACTTTTCCCAAGCACACATTGATGTCAGTTATTTCCACCTCAATGCTTTGTCTGCAGCCCTGCTGCACGGTTAATGTATCTTGAATTAATCTGATGATCTGTTAAGCTAGTTCTACAGGTGAACAAGGAAATTAGTTTATGCACTGCAGATTTATGCTGCAGAAGATCTACACATCTGCCATACGACTGCCATAAAGCTACAATGCAGGATAATCATATGACTTTCTTTCATATCTCTTCAAATGAAGAGGATCTTTAGTGACTATGCAACCTACATATACACTTAGGGGATTTATATTCCTGTACATGCTGTGTTGACTTTATCATGACTAAGGGATGTGTGCAGATTACTGAGGCTACCATTTCCTATAAAGCTATCAACCCCTCCATATTCCTTAACCAATGATTGACCAGACGACACATTCCTTTTTGGAGTCCAATGGCCATAGCAGCCTCTTTATTACAACAAAATAAAATACAAAAACTCACAAACATACAACGTAATGCATATAATACATTTTTACATAACCATTAAACCAAATACAAATCAGTTTAAACCTGCCTGGTCTAGAGGTCTTTGAAGGGCAATTATTTCTCGAACAAATAGTTGTATCGGTACACCCCATAAAGGCCCCATGCCGTGTATTACACAAGCTCAGGGACAACCAGTTACTTCCTTCCAGATACAACCAACTACACACCATTGTTACCATTGTATTGTTAGTAAGGGAAGGGACACCCATGCCTCCAGATGGGCCCAACACCCCCATTATTTTTATTATTATTATGGCATTTAGGTGAACACCATCCGGACGTAGAAAACGACACGTCTCCTCCTCCAACTCCCGATGATGCACAGCCAAACCCCCATTACGTACAAAAAACTTGGCTACCGCCTTGTTGACCTTGACCCTAGCTCTGTTAATACCTGCAACAGAACGAGCGAAATGCCAAGTAGACCTGGCCACTATATCAGACCATACAAAAATGGTATCCGGGAAAAAAGACTAGTCGCAAAAAATCTAATTTAATGTCCCTGATCAGTTCCCGTGCACAACGCAAACCAAGGTCATTACCCCCCACATGTAACAGAACCACATCAGGGGGCCGGTCCAATCGAGTGTACCTGTGCATTGCGGGCACGATCCTGGACCATAGCATGCCTGGAATCCCAAACCAATGTACCATTCCTTCATCGACAGATAAACCCAGCAGCCTGCCTCTCTTCCTGACATCAGCCCTCCTGGCACCCCAATACACATAAGAGTGCCCCAGGATCCACACCAGGCAGGCCTCTGAATCTGAAAGAAAATAAAACAAAGGGGGGGGGGAATATAGCATCCCCCAAACCAACTCAAGGACCCCCAGGAACAAACAACATGGATATGTGAAGAATTAGGAGAGAGAGGAGCCACAAGGACCCCCCCCCCCCCATGACTTACAATAAATGAGGGCAGATATACGATCTGAATCGAGCAGACTCCCAGCGCCCAATGCTTTGCACCACCTTATCATCCAAACCCCAGCGGACTGCCTCAGTAGCTGCTCCAATGCGGAAAGAAAAATTATCTGCCCGCAACCCCCGCCGCCACCAAACATTTTTTAAACACCGCCTGAAATTGGAAGCGGGACAAAGCAGTCCCATCCTCATGCTTGAAGAACACCCCTGGGCCATGAGGCCTAATCTGATAGAAATCCCCAACAGCCGCAACTGGACATATCGGAGAGAAAGGGACTGCCTTCAACTCGACCCGGGTTCCCCTGCCCAAATGATCCATCTTGGATCGCCTCAGAGACACCCCCAAAGTATCTCCCCGTACCCACACATCCTGGACTCCCAGGCTGCCCTCACCCTCCCTGTTCCGACTAACCAATTTGCCTACCCAAAAGGCCCCGAAAAAGGCCAATACAAAAACAGCCCGGAACAAAGCCCTCTCATCCCCCAACACACAAACCTTACCCAACTGACCTACCACGATACCCAGGACCGTGAAAGAAACAGAGTGTCTTGTGTCAGCTGCCGCACAACCAATGCGGTATCCCCGCATAGTACGCCATACCATAAAAGCCTTCATCGCGTCCTGTTGGCCAGCCAACTGAAACATAAAAGCCAGCCCAGCTAACTTCCGTGACATATACGAGACCGAGACCCCGCCCTCAAAATTCCTGCCAATGAAATAAAGCAACAGATGAACCCTACTTTCATCATGAGAGCACCCCCCCAACCTCACTTACCCCCCATTCCCCCCATTGCACCGTGCAGCGTCCGGTGCCAATTGATGGAATCTGTCCCACTGGAAATGAGACAACGCATCGGCCACTGAATTATCAATCCCCGGAATGTGCACAGCAGACACAAAACAATTAATACACAAACAGGTAAGGACCAGGTGCCGCAGTAAGCGCACAACCAGAGAGGAAGTAGCTGTGTTGTTATTAATGGCCTGCACCACCCCCATGTTATCACAGTGAAAACGTACTCGGCGATTACTGAAATCCTCTCCCCATAGCTCAACAGCCAGCACAATGGAAAACAATCCCAAAGCTGCCAGGTTGCGTACCAAACCAACCTCCCTCCACGCTGCCGGACACTCCCCGGCACTCCATCGACCCTGGCAAAAAGCCCCAAACCCACCTGAACCTGCCGCGTGGGTGAAAAGTTCCATGTCAAAATTCAAAACCACCTGTCCCAACCAAAGAGATCGGCCATTATAGGAAGCCAAAAAGGAATCCCACACCTTCAAATCCTCCTTATGATCCTGCACCATTCTGATGTAATGATGTGGTGCCCTGGCACCGGCCGTGGCCGCTGCCAGTCGCCTGCAGAAGACGAGCCCCATAGGCATAATGCGCAGGCAAAATTCAACTTGCCCAAAGCCAAATTTTCTTGCCCTGCAAGGCCCTAGAAACCTCCCTCTTCAGATCCTCAAGTTTGTCCAAAGGTAAACGGCACTCCATAGCCAAGGTATCTATGATGATACCCAAAAAACGTAATTCTGTGGCCTTACCCTCGGTCTTGTCGGCAGCCAAGGGAACCCCAACATTTTCGAAAACTTGTTGAACTGTAACCAACAGGGAGGTACAAACCAAACTCTCCGCCGGCCCTATACACAAGAAGTCATCCAGGTAGTGAATGACGGAGGACAGGCCCGAAACATCCCGCACCACCCATTCCAGAAAGGAACTAAACTGTTTGAACAGGGAACAGGAAATAGTGCACCCCATGGTTAAAAACCTGTCAACAAAAAACTGACCCTGCCATTGACAGCCCAACAGATGGCAGCAACCTGGATGCAAAAGCAAAAGACGAAAAGCAGCCTCAATGTCAGTCTTAGCCAACAGCGCCCCCCGACCATACCGTTGCACCCAAGCCACCGCCGTATCAAAAGATGTGTATGACACCATACAAAGGTCCGGGTCACTGGAATCGTTGCCGGACCCCCCTCCTGGATGGGACAAATGATGAATGAGCCGAAACTTGTTCGGCTCCTTTTTGGGGACAACACCTAACGGAGAGACAACCAGATTGAGCACTGGCGGCAACTCAAAGGGGCCAGCCATGCGACCCAACGATATTTCCTTAAAAAAAATTCTGTAACGACCTCTGGATGTGCCCTAGCTGACCTCAAGTTGTCGGCCATAGGCGGGACCACCTGTAAATGACTGTTTAACTTGAAACCCTCAGTTAAACCTAACTCCAGTAACTCAGCTGCTCCCCGATTAGAATAATGCCTTAGAAAGGGAGCCATCCTTCTTACCCTCACCAGCGTCTTCCCTTTTTCCAGAATCGAACCCTTTCCGCGTCCCTGTTTAAAACACAGAGACTGTGGGTGAAATCCCCCACAGCAGGAACACTCGTGCCGGAAACGACACTTGGCCCCAAATTTGCAAGTACCGGCGCTAAATTGCCAGCTGAAACCCATGCGACTACTGATGGCTGATGTCCTTATGGTCCCACTGCAAAGAATGGCGGACCGCCTTCCTTTGATGGAATTGCTCATCATAACGCAGCCAAGAAATCCCCCCTTACACACGCTGCGCTGGAATCTAGATAGAGAAAAAAGAGATGAGCAATTTTCCGGGGCCTTTTCCTCAATACCGCTCGCCAAAATCGCAAACGCCTCCAACCAGTTTGCAAACGTGTGGGAAATCAGCCGGTAGCAACGCTTTTCTTCCTTTTTTTTCAACCCTTGTATTCCCCCTTTCCCCTTCCAGATGCGTTCCTTCAGTTCCGACTTTAAATGAGCGCCCAAAGGACCCTAAAAACAGACATAGACTTCGCATTTTGCGGCATCCAAATGCACCCCATCTGTCCCAACCGTACTTTTTTCAGCCGCATCAGTATCTGATACCGCCGGCGCTGTGCTGGCCACCACCGCCGCTGTCATAAGCGGAACAAGGGAATCGCTCGTCCCGACCCACCGGTACTCGGCCCGCCCACCGCCCCCAAAACCCCAGCAGGCGGGACCTGGACGGTCACCGACTGAGTTGTGCCCTGAGCAGCGGAAGTGCGGGCCGCCACCCACGCCACCACCGGGGAAGCATCCACCACTGGCCGTGCACCAGCCTCGCACCACGCCAGCACCTCCCGCAGGCCAGCCAACAAGGCCTGCACCACCCCCACCTCCTGCGCCGCTGCTACAACAAGGGGAGGGGAACCTGTACCACTACCCAAACTATCTGGGAAACCTCTCTGTACCACAGGCCCCCCAGCACCCCCCACACCGCTCACTGAGCCCCCCAGGCTAAGGACAGGAGAAGACAAGGAAAGGACAGAAGACAGGTTCTTACCTGGCTGACGCTGCCCCTCAGGACATCCAGCCGCAAGTCCCGCTCCATGTGCAGTCTCCTGGATCTCGCCCTCCTCCGAATCAGCGATCTCCCCTTCCGACATGCCGTCCTGCAAACTCTCCTCAGCCTCCCTGCGCTCCGGACGAGTAGGCCGCAACGATGTATTCCTTGGAATCGCCAGGCGCCCTCCGGTGACATCTTCACTGTGCGCCGTGCCGGAACTCACTTTCCGCTCCACGCGTACTCCACGCTGGGCTCTGGGCCAGGCAGGGGAAGCCCGCCTAGCCACCGTCCAGATCCGCTTCTCCACGAGGCCCCCACCAAGCTGACGGGCCGATGCTCCTCTTCGCTCACGCCTTCCAGAACTAGGCGCTTCAGGCATCAGGCCGGCACCCGCCGACTCTTCTCTCCCCTGCCGAGTCACCCTCCCAGTGGGCGGGGAGCCTGCAGAGGCGGCCGCGCCGGATACACGGTGAGTAGAGGGGGGGTGAGAGCAGGCCTAGATACATCGCCCCCACCCCGGGTCAGCTGTGGGCGGGTATTCCTCCTGACCACCACGCTGGGCGAAGCAGGCTTCCGCTTGGCCGCTGGCTTTGAAGGGTCCTGGGCAGGGCTCCCGAAACGGTCTCGGATGCCATTTGTCACCTCCGAAACGCTGAAATGGCTGAAACGCTCAGGAGGCCTGGACCTCCTAGCACGTGGGCGACCATGAGGAGGGGGGCCCACAGATGCAACGGTCCATGGAGGAGGCCTGGCTGGGCCCCTGGCTCAAACCATAAACTGTGGCCTGTAGCCAGCCAGCGCCTCTGGCCACCGCCTCCTCTCGAAGCTGGGATAGCAAGGCCTCAAGATCCCCCATGCTAAACTATGCCCCAATGTCTTTTTAGATGCCGGGAAAGGAAAAAAAACTACTTCTTCTGTGGCCACCAAGCTCCCACTGTCCACTGACAAAGTGGACGCCCCTCTACTTCCTTCACAACGCACCCCACCTTGGGACCCACCAATCCTGGTAAGTGTATGACACTTCCGCCTACCCCCAACTCTTAAGCCCCATACACACGGTCGGATTTTCGATGGATTCTGTCCTATCGGACAATGTTGTCGGAAATTCCGACCATGTGTAGGCACCATCGGACAGTTTCCCTCGGATTGTCCGACGGACAAAGTTCTATCTCCTGCTCTATAAATATTCCGACAACAAAGTCCGATCACACCAATTCCGATCGTGTGTAGCGAATTCCGATGGACAAAGTGCCACGCATGCTCAGATCACATTACAAGACCACAGCTATTGGCTACTAGCCTCTACGTAGTCCCGTCGTAGGCAACAAACGTCACCACGTTCAGAATGATCGGATTTTCCGACAACTTTGTCCGACCGTGTGTATGCAACACCAGTGTCGGACTAAATCCGTCGGACCAAATCCGATGGATTTGGTGGTCGGATTTTCCGACCGTGTGTATGGGGCTTTACTCCGCCTCACTGCCCACCCCAGTCATGCTGGCCCTCCTCCCAGTTGCACTTTCTGCTCCGGGCCATTACTTTTGCTGGCAGAGGCTGTCACGTCTGGATCCTTGTGGTTGGACATTGCTACTGGATGCTACAGTCCTCTACCACAATGCAACATGTAGATTCGAGTTTTATAAGCATTTGAAAAGTCTAGTAGATGGGGGAAATTAAACTAGTAAATAAAGAACCCACAAATAAATAGGTATTTTTGAAAATATTTGAAGAATTACTAAGCAAGGATAGTCCCTATAGGAACAAGGTTTCTAATATTTAAAGTGAACCAATATGGCGGAATTTGAAAATTATAGGTATGAAATTGCATAAAAAGAAAGCATTTAAATACAGCAAACTGTAGAGGAAGAAGATTGCTAATGTATTATATATATATACTGTATATATAAGCTCCAAAAAGTTTTAAAAGTATCTAAAAAAAAACAATCTTTTTTTATTAAAGCAGAACTTTACTCTCCCAAAAAACAAAAAAGTATCTAAAAAAATCTGATCATATAGGTCCTGTTTTTAATCTGTCTTAACAAATGATTTGCCAATGGCAGATAATATTGTGGAGTGCTATGACCAAAGCCACCTATTAAATTACCTAATAAAGGCGGCAATTCACTTCTACTACAAAATTAGGATAGATAAAGAGCCTGGTCCAGGTGTCATCCATTCATATATGCTAATCAAATTATATCCAGGTTCTGGTAGACAATCGCATCTTATTTTTTTAGATCCCTTCCCATGGCATAGTTTCAAGGCAGGCATATTGTAGACATTATTACATTTTTAAATATATCTAAAGGCATGACTTTTTTTCAGTTTGGATAAAGTAGAAAACAGTCAGAGCTCTTGACAGTTTTTATTACAGTCGGTGTCCTAAGGAAATCTACCCTCCTTGTGTTCCCAGGTGGCAACTATCACCAGGACTGGAAGTGAGGGAAAATCCAATATTTTGAGCTTTCACCAGAACAGGAAAAGATCTTTGGGGATACTTGTATCTGTAATGACTGTATAAATCAGGGGATGCCTGATTGGGCGGCACAGTGGTGTAGTGGTTAGCACTCTCACCTAGCAGTAAGAAGGGTCGCTGGTTCAAATCCCAACCACAACACTTCCTGCCTGGAGTTTGCATGTTCTCCCTGTGCCTGCGTGGGTTTCCTCCGGTACTCTGGTTTCCTCCCACAATCCAAAGACATGCAGGTAGGTTAATTGGCTTCTGTCCAAAAATTGGCCCTAGAATATGAATGGGGACCTTAGATTGTGGGCTCCTTGAGGGTAGGGACTGATGTGAGTGTGCAATATACAGGGATGGGATAATTGTAGACACTCGCTCAGGTTGAACTGGATGGACTGATGTCTTTATTCAACCTTACTAACTATGAAAACTACTATGACTATGCCAAACTTAGTTTAATCGCCGGCCGCATCAGCATTATGCTTGCCCTCAAAGGGCCGGTTGTATCTGGAAGACTAAATGTCCAGAACACACCACTCTCCCCTTACATCAGATGTCAAGTGCCCCCCCCCCCCCCCGAACGATCCAACGTTAGGAGTCTTCCACTTTCCCTTACATCACAGTGCACTCCTGTGTGTTGCTGCCAGGAAGAAGCTGGAGGCGTAGCTGGGAAACATAAAGTGCAGAATCTGGTGGAGGACCAGAGGAGAACTCGAGTCAGCTGCCGGAGTCTGCTGAATGCAGAGACCAGGGGAGGCAGGGACAAGGGGGGTGCTGCGGTTGCACAGGATCTGTAGGAGAAGTTCTGTCTCCCTCTCTGCTGCTGACTGCTGAGACAGGGTGGGGATGGATGCAGCTGCAGGAGAGGTGCAAGGGCCACATGAAATGTCCTGGCAGGCAGTGTTTGGCCTGCAAAACCTTGTTTTTCACACATGTGGTTTAAAGCGGTTCTGCACTGTCTGTATTTTTTTTTTTTTTTTTTTGTGCAATGCAATGGATTGCAAGATGTTATTTAAGTACTCACGTGTTCATGTTCACTAAGTCATTGCTGCCGGTTTTCGCCCTGTAAAATTATTTAGAAACATCCTTCCTGCTGGGTGCCATCTTGCCTGTGGGCATGTGAAACCCCACAGGCACTTCAGATGGCCCAGCATGCACCGCCGTCACTGCGCCGATCTCGCGCGTGCGCAGTAACGGCGAAGTGCAGCTCACGTTCTCCGAAATCTCGCGAGATGTCGGCACATCTGCCGACATCTAGCGAGATTTCGGAAGATGTGGCCGTCATCTCGCGAGATTTCGGAAGATGTGGCCGAAATCTCGCGAGATTTCGGAAGATGTCAGCACTGACCCCTGGGATCAATGACACCAGATCCCAGGAGACAGTGCGGCGTGGCGACGATCAACGCAGAGACCCCGCCCACCGCCGCAGAGACAGAGGAAAGGAAGTCAGCGATTACAAGGTAAGTGGAAAAAAAAAAAAAAAAAAAGACACACTTCATTTAGTACTCTTTGCCTGATTTGGAAGGCAAAGAGATTTACTAAATGAGATGTGTGCAGGACCGCTTTAAGTGGTTATTTCCCTTATTTTGGAGAGATTTCTATACCTTCTGGGGTGTCTACAGGAAGGAAAATAAAAAAAAAAATCTCTAATATGACATATGCAGAAAAAAAATCTAATGCCGCGTACACACGATCGGACTTTGTCCGCCGGACCCAGTCTTTCCGAGCGTGTGACTTGCCCACACACGCCCGGACTTCTCCGGCGGACAATCCGCGGGAAAAAGTCCGCGGGACTTTTGAAAATGAACGGACTTGCCCACACACGGAGCAGTCCATTCATTTAGAACGTAACTGCAGGTAGACGGGGCTAGCGAAGGCAGTGAATGCCGCCGCGCTAGCCCCGTCACCTGGTATGGATTTAAAGGGAATCCTCACGCCGTTTTTCGTCATCCGGAGGATGCTGGGACTGTGACATCATAGGGGGGCGGGGTCACCATGTGACATGAGCATGTGACCCTGCCCCCTTGTCCCTATATAAGTCCCAGCACAGCGTGGCTCTGCCATTCCGGCCAGAGAGAGCAACGAGTCAGAAGAGACCCCGGAAGACCCCGGAAGACCCCCGAAGGCGGATCGAGATCCCCAGACGATGGCGACGACGAAGAAGGTAGCTGGGCTCCTCTGCTCGGTAAAAGAGCTAGGTAAAATAGCGGAGGAGTCTGGCGAGAAGACCCCCCAAGTTGGAAGAAGACCCCCGGAGCTGTCATGAAGATCCTGCCAGAAATCTAAACCTGGGCCGTCCCGGCTCTCAGATTCCATTGCGCATGCGCATGCGCGCCCGGGCGCGGGCACGTGCACAGCCGCGCACAGGGAGACGGGCGCGCGCCCTAGTTAGCACCAGCCGGCCTATTTAAGCCTGACCAGTGCAGACGGTCTTTGCTGTCTGCTCTACAGCGTTGTGGTGTAGTAAAAGAAACCTGATCCTGTTATACCTGTTCCTTTGACCCGGCTTGCCATAGACTATCCAGCTTTCTGCCTGTACCCGACCCCGGCTTCCTTTGACCATCCTCCTGCCTGATCCATTGTACCTTGCTTCTAGTTCAGATCCTCTACCTGGCTTCTTTGATGAACTTTGGTTCCTTGCTAAGTCTCTATCCAGTCTGCAGTCTGACCCCTGTACAAGCCTGATCACCTGTTGGCTTCCAGTCCATTCAGTGGTTCCGTTTCCTGTGTTCAGTTCCTGTCAGCTCTGCTATCCAAGCTTACCTGTGAACCTGTCTGCCAAGCCGTTGTTCAGTTCCTGTCAGCTCTGCTATCCAAGCTTACCTGTGAACCTGTCTGCCAAGCCGTTGTTCAGTTCCTGTCAGCTCTGCTATCCAAGCTTACCTGTGAACCTGTCTGCCAAGCCGTTGTTCAGTTCCTGTCAGCTCTGCTATCCAAGCTTACCTGTGAACCTGTCTGCCAAGCCGTTGTTCAGTTCCTGTCAGCTCTGCTATCCAAGCTTACCTGTGAACCTGTCTGCCAAGCCGTTGTTCAGTTCCTGTCAGCTCTGCTATCCAAGCTTACCTGTGAACCTGCTTGCCAAGCCGTTGTCCAGTTCCTGCCAGCTCTGCTATCCAGTTTACCTGTGAGCCTGCTTTCCAGAGATCCTGTCAGCTCTGCTATCCAGTTTACCTGTGAGCCTGCTTTCCAGAGGTCCTGCCAGCTCTGCTATCCCGTTTACCTGTGAGCCTGCTTTCCAAAGATCCTGCCAGCTCTGCTATCCAGTTTACCTGTGAGCCTGCTTTCCAGAGATCCTGCCAGCTCTGCTATCCAGTTTACCTGTGAGCCTGCTTTCCAGAGATCCTGCCAGCTCTGCTATCCCGTTTACCTGTGAGCCTGCTTTCCAAAGATCCTGCCAGCTCTGCTATCCAGTTTACCTGTGAGCCTGCTTTCCAGAGATCCTGCCAGCTCTGCTATCCCGTTTACCTGTGAGCCTGCTTTCCAGAGATCCTGCCAGCTCTGCTATCCAGTTTACCTGTGAGCCTGCTTTCCAGAGATCCTGCCAGCTCTGCTATCCAGTTTACCTGTGAGCCTGCTTTCCAAAGATCCTGCCAGCTCTGCTATCCAGTTTACCTGTGAGCCTGCTTTCCAGAGACTCTGTCAGCTCTGCTATCCAGTTTACCTGTGAGCCTGCTTACCAAGATCCTGCCAGCTCAGCTAACCTGCTTCCTTCTCACCGGTCTATAGATCCTGCCAGGCACCCGTGCTCCTCCTCACTCCTGGCTCTCCTGTTCCCACACCAGGGGACCAGGAGTGGGAGACGCAAGGGAGGCCTCTCCCTGCAATCTCGGGCTCGCACCACCAGGTACGTGACAGTAGCAGACAGCCATGTCTGAGCCCGAGCAGGGAGCCCCCGCCATGGAGGGGCTATGCCAACACCTGGCGGGTCTGACCGAGGTGGTGAAGAACCTCCAGCAAGGGTATACCCGCCTGGAGGAACGGGTACTGGCTTTGTCTGGTCCATCCAGTACCCAAGGAACTCCTCACCCAGCAATACCCCCAACGGGGCCTGCACCTACCCAGACCATAGTGATGCTACCACCTGAGCCCAAGGTACCCACTCCAGAGAAATTTACAGGTGCCCGTGGTAGGTTCAGAACTTTCCGTAACTCCTGTGAACTCCATTTTGCCCTGCAACCTAGGACCTTTTCTCTGGAGACCACCAAGGTGGGTTTTGTGGTAGCCCTACTAACTGGGGATCCCCAAATCTGGGCCCACCGTCTCGTGGAACAAAAGGATGCAGCATTGACCAGTCTCTCCACCTTTTTTGACGCCATGGCGCAGCTTTATGAGGACCCCCAACTCTCAACCACTGCGGAGGCCGCCTTACGTTCTCTCCAACAGGGTCGAAGACCAGCAGAGGACTATGTGGCTGAGTTCAGGCGTTGGGGTGCCGACACCGACTGGAACGATGCTGCTCTCCGTCACCAATTCCGCATGGGACTCTCAGACGCACTCAAGGACGAGCTCGCCAGAGTGGGGGTACCTCAGACCCTGAACTCCCTCATAGACCTAAGCATCCAAATTGACCGGCGCCTACGGGAGCGTAGGGCCGAACGAACCTTGGGGTCCCCAAGACCTACCTGGATGCTTCCCAGGGGCCCAAGTCACTTCCGCACTGCTCCCCCTGTTAAACCTGTTCATGCCTCTTCTGCATCTGAACCCATGCAACTTGGACTCCTGCGGCCTTCTCTCACTCCAGCAGAACGCCAGAGACGCCGCAGCAACAATCTGTGCCTGTATTGCGGAGAGCCTGGTCACTATGTCCGGAACTGCCCGGCTAAACTCCGTAAGTTCCCCACTATTCTCTCCAGTTATGTGGATCCTGTGACCGGGGTTTCATCTCATCTTGCCCTTTCTGTTTCCTTCCAGTTCTCAGGAAGGACCCTAAAGACCACCGCAATTATTGACTCTGGTGCCTGTAGTTGCTTTATGGACTCTGCTTTTGCTGCCCG
The DNA here is from genome assembly GCA_028564925.1 of Lithobates sylvaticus. NCBI lineage: Eukaryota > Metazoa > Chordata > Amphibia > Anura > Ranidae > Lithobates > Lithobates sylvaticus. Next base: position 132,906,077 of record CM053038.1, read on the forward strand.
GCATCGAATTCCTCTCCGTCCAAGGGAACAGGGCCTGTCCGTCCACCTGGCGGATGGGTCCACCATTAAATCTGGCCCAGTGACTCAGGAGACTGCCCCATTGCATACAGTGATCTCAGAGTCACATCAAGAACTGTTATGTCTGGACATAATTTCTTCTCCCTTGTTCCCAGTCATTCTAGGGATCCCCTGGCTGCAAGCACACAACCCGGTCATCAACTGGTCCACAGGAGAGGTGGCCTTTTCTTCTCCCTACTGCCAAAGGTCCTGCGGCTCCTTGGCCCCCGCAGGACCCTCTGCTTTGCTCTGCCTCGAAAACGAGGCAGGTCTACGTCAGTCCATCCCTGAAGTCTACCATGCATACCTGGATGTGTTCAGCAAACGAAGGGCAGATGTGCTGCCACCCCACAGGCCCTATGACTGTCCCATTGAACTCCTTCCCGGGGCCAAGATTCCCTTCGGTAGGGTTTTTCCGTTAACAGAAGTGGAGCAGGGGAAATTAAAGGACTATATTGATGATAACCTGAAAAAAGGGTTTATCCGCCCATCTACATCTCCTGCAGGTGCAGGAATATTTTTCGTAGAGAAGAAGGACCGTTCTCTCAGACCCTGTGTGGACTATCGTGCCCTAAACGAGGTCACAGTCAAAAATCGCTACCCGCTCCCCCTGGTACCTGAACTGTTTCAGAGGCTTGGCACAGCCTCCATCTTTTCCAAACTGGACCTCAGAGGGGCGTACAACTTAATTCGTATTAAGGATGGGGACGAATGGAAGACGGCATTTCGGTCTCGATTTGGGCACTTCGAGTACCTGGTGATGCCGTTCGGACTCTGCAACGCCCCTGCTACCTTCCAGTCTTTCATAAATGATGTGCTTCGGGACTTCCTTGATGTTTTTGCTGTTGTTTATCTTGATGACATACTAATTTTCTCTTCCTCCCTAGAGCTGCATCGTGGACATGTTAAAAGTGTTTTGGGCCGTCTCCGGCAACATGGCCTCTATGCCAAGGCAGAAAAATGCCTCTTTGAGGTAGAAAGCATACCCTTCCTAGGTTTGATCATTTCCAGTAGAGGCATCCGGATGGACCCCCAGAAAATCTCAGCCATCCTGGACTGGCCAGTTCCCGCAGATAAAAAGGGGATCCAGCGATTCATTGGCTTTGCCAATTTTTATCGCAAATTCATCAAGGGATTCTCGGCCATAGTGGCACCCATTACTCAACTCACCAAACAAGGTACCCGTTTTCATTGGTCTCCTGAGGCCCAAGGGGCCTTCGAGGCCCTCAAGGGGCTCTTTACCTCAGCCCCTATCCTGAAGCATCCAGACCCTTCTCTACCCTTTGTTCTAGAAGTGGATGCCTCGGAGATAGCTGTAGGGGCCATCCTGTCCCAGAGACAGGGCATCAAAGCCCTGCTACACCCCGTGGCATTCTTCTCACGGAAACTGTCCCCAGCCGAGAAGAACTACGATGTGGGGGATCGGGAATTACTGGCCATAAAGACCGCCCTCGAGGAATGGCGCTACCTGCTAGAAGGGGCTACTCATCCAATCTTGATCTTCACAGATCACAAGAATCTAGAGTACTTGAAGACTGCCAAGAGGTTGAAACCTCGACAGGCCCGTTGGGCCTTATTTTTCTCTCGTTTTACCTTTCACGTGACATATCGTCCGGGTTCCAAAAACGCGAAGCCGGACGCTCTGTCTCGTATGTATCACAAATCCCAGGATGGTTCCCCTCCAGACACTATCCTTGCCCCTGGAAACTTTCTCCTGCTACAAGAAGACCTGCTGTCCCAGCTCAGGCGGGCTTCCAGTGGCCTCATACCCACTCCCGGTCCTGGGTTGCAGGCCAAGGATTATTGTGGCATGGGGATAAGATTTTCATTCCCGAGGGTCTGCGGGTAACCGTCCTGGAATTGTGCCATGATCATAAGCTTGCCGGACACTTCGGTGTCACCAAAACCACTGAATTGGTACAACGTACCTTCTGGTGGCCTCAGTTAAGGGAAGACTGTAGGAAGTTTGTGGAAACATGCACTGTGTGTATTCGGAGCAAAAGTTACAGAACCAAAGCCTGGGGCCTACTCAAGCCATTGCCAGTCCCAGATCGTCCCTGGAAAATGCTGTCCATAGACTTCATTGTGGAACTACCCCCCAGCAGAGGACCACACCACGATCTTCGTGATAGTTGATCGTCTGTCAAAGATGGCACACTTTGTCCCCATGAAGGGCACCCCTTCGGCCTCAGAAACCGCACAAGTGTTCATCCGAGAGGTCATCAGACTCCATGGGGTACCGGCCAACATAGTGTCCGACCGAGGGGTACAATTCACCTCTCGGTTCTGGAAATCACTCTGCAAGGCCCTCAACATTGAGCTATCGTTTTCTTCCGCTTATCACCCTCAAACCAATGGGCAGACCGAAAGAACCAATCAGACCCTGGAACAATACCTACGATGCTTTTCTTCCTTCTCCCAAGACGATTGGATCTCCCTGTTACCAGTTGCCGAGTTTGCATATAACAATGCTATCCACTCGGCCACCCAACAGACGCCTTTCTTCGCCAACTATGGCTTTCATCCTTCATTCCTGCCCAATTCTCTTCCTGAATGTACTGTGCCCGCAGTTCAGAAAAAGATTGACTTCTTTGCTTCCAATAACCAACTCCTGCAGGACACCATGGCCCGGACCCAGGAACATAACAAGACAGTCTTTGACCGAAAGAGGCGTGGAGAATTGGTACTGGTACCAGGTGACACAGTATGGCTCTCTACCTTGAATCTGAGGATGGCTTGTCCCTCGAAAAAACTGGGCCCTAAGTTCTTAGGTCCCTTTCCAGTCAAACGAAAGATTAACGAAGTAGCCTATGAGTTGGAACTTCCTGATTCCCTCAAGGTCCATCCAGTCTTTCATGTTTCTCTGTTGAAACCCTCCACTCCCAACCCTTTTTCCAACAGAAGGACTGTACCCCCGGACCCAGTCTTGGTAGATGGCGAGGAAGAATATGAGGTAGAGGCCATACTAAATGTTAGAAAAAGGAGGAATCAGAATCAGTTCTTGATCAAATGGAAGGGATATGGTCCTGAAGAGAATTCTTGGGAGCCCGAGTGTAATATCCACGCTAAGAGTCTAGTTCAAGCCTTCAAAAGAGCACATCCTGAGAGATTTGCCCAGAGGGGCACCCGGAGGTTGCCCCTAGGAGGGGGGCAATGTCATGAAGATCCTGCCAGAAATCTAAACCCGGGCCGTCCCGGCTCTCAGATTCCATTGCGCATGTGCATGCGCGCCCGGGCGCGGGCGCGTGCACAACCGCGCACAGGGAGACGGGCGCGCGCCCTAGTTAGCACCAGCCGGCCTATTTAAGCCTGACCAGTGCAGACGGTCTTTGCTGTCTGCTCTACAGCGTTGTGGTGTAGTAAAAGAAACCTGATCCTGTTATACCTGTTCCTTTGACCCGGCTTGCCATAGACTATCCAGCTTTCTGCCTGTACCCGACCCCGGCTTCCTTTGACCATCCTCCTGCCTGATCCATTGTACCTTGTTTCTAGTTCAGATCCTCTACCTGGCTTCTTTGATGAACTTTGGTTCCTTGCTAAGTCTCTATCCAGTCTGCAGTCTGACCCCTGTACAAGCCTGATCACCTGTTGGCTTCCAGTCCATTCAGTGGTTCCGTTTCCTGTGTTCAGTTCCTGTCAGCTCTGCTATCCAAGCTTACCTGTGAACCTGTCTGCCAAGCCGTTGTTCAGTTCCTGTCAGCTCTGCTATCCAAGCTTACCTGTGAACCTGTCTGCCAAGCCGTTGTTCAGTTCCTGTCAGCTCTGCTATCCAAGCTTACCTGTGAACCTGTCTGCCAAGCCGTTGTTCAGTTCCTGTCAGCTCTGCTATCCAAGCTTACCTGTGAACCTGTCTGCCAAGCCGTTGTTCAGTTCCTGTCAGCTCTGCTATCCAAGCTTACCTGTGAACCTGTCTGCCAAGCCGTTGTTCAGTTCCTGTCAGCTCTGCTATCCAAGCTTACCTGTGAACCTGTCTGCCAAGCCGTTGTTCAGTTCCTGTCAGCTCTGCTATCCAAGCTTACCTGTGAACCTGTCTGCCAAGCCGTTGTTCAGTTCCTGTCAGCTCTGCTATCCAAGCTTACCTGTGAACCTGCTTGCCAAGCCGTTGTCCAGTTCCTGCCAGCTCTGCTATCCAGTTTACCTGTGAGCCTGCTTTCCAGAGATCCTGTCAGCTCTGCTATCCAGTTTACCTGTGAGCCTGCTTTCCAGAGTTCCTGCCAGCTCTGCTATCCCGTTTACCTGTGAGCCTGCTTTCCAAAGATCCTGCCAGCTCTGCTATCCAGTTTACCTGTGAGCCTGCTTTCCAGAGATCCTGCCAGCTCTGCTATCCAGTTTACCTGTGAGCCTGCTTTCCAGAGATCCTGCCAGCTCTGCTATCCCGTTTACCTGTGAGCCTGCTTTCCAAAGATCCTGCCAGCTCTGCTATCCAGTTTACCTGTGAGCCTGCTTTCCAGAGATCCTGCCAGCTCTGCTATCCCGTTTACCTGTGAGCCTGCTTTCCAGAGATCCTGCCAGCTCTGCTATCCAGTTTACCTGTGAGCCTGCTTTCCAGAGATCCTGCCAGCTCTGCTATCCAGTTTACCTGTGAGCCTGCTTTCCAAAGATCCTGCCAGCTCTGCTATCCAGTTTACCTGTGAGCCTGCTTTCCAGAGACTCTGTCAGCTCTGCTATCCAGTTTACCTGTGAGCCTGCTTACCAAGATCCTGCCAGCTCAGCTAACCTGCTTCCTTCCCACCGGTCTGTAGATCCTGCCAGGCACCCGTGCTCCTCCTCACTCCTGGCTCTCCTGTTCCCACACCAGGGGACCAGGAGTGGGAGACGCAAGGGAGGCCTCTCCCTGCAATCTCGGGCTCGCACCACCAGGTACGTGACAGGAGCAGTGCAATAAAATATTTTTTAAAAATTGTGTGTTTTTTTTATTTACACTTTACACCTTAGGTGAATGGGTAGGGGTACATCGTACCCCATACTCATTCACATAGGGTGGGGGGCCGGGATCTGGGGGCCCCCTTATTAAAGGGGGCTCCCGGATTCTGATAAGCCCCTCGCCCGCAGACCCCGACAACCAACGGCCAGGGTTGTCGGGAAGAGGCCCTTGTCCTCATCAACATGGGGACAAGGTGCTTTAGGGTGGGGGGGGGCGCACGGCCCCCCTTTCCCCAGGGCACCCCCCATGTTGAGGGCACGTGGCCTGGTACTGCTTAGGAGGGGGGGCGCTCGCTCGTCCCCCCCTTTTCCTGGCCGGCCGGGCTGCGTGCTCGGATAAGGGTCTGAGATGGATTTGGGGGGGACCCCACGCCGTTTTTTCGGCGTGGGGATTCCCTTTAAATCCATGCCAGGTAACGGGGCTAGCGCGGCGGCATTCACTGCCTTCGCTAGCCCCGTCTACCTGAAGTCACGTGCTAAATGAACGGACTTTCCGATGATCGGCAAGTCTGTTCATTTCCAAAAGTCCGGCGGACTAGCATACTAACGGTGGGATTGTCCGCCGGACTGCCAAGTTCAGCGGACAATTTTAAAACAAAACTTAAAACCTAGTCCGCCGGCCTTTTGGCGCGGGAAAGTACGCTCGTGTGTACGCGGCATAACAGGGATTTTAACTGTACCAAGGTCCCAGGCCTCCTCTAGTCTAATGAGAACTTTTAGAGCCAAAACCTGCTGACATCTTTCTGTACAGAGTGGGGTTGGTTTGTTATGCACATTGTGTGTAAATAAAGTTAGATTCATGGGCGCCAGACACTTCTTGAATGCTAATAGATTTTATTTCTCTTTAAACAGAACTTTGGGAGTGAGGGTTAGGGCCAGGACACCCTTAAGCCCCATACACACGCTCGGACAATCCGCGGACCAGGTCGGTCGGATTTTGTCCGTCGTACTTTGTCCGATGTTGGTGTTGCGTACACACGGTCGGACTACGTTGTTGGAATATCCGGTCCGGAAGAACGTCGTGACGTAACTCGTCGTCCACGAGATTACAAAAGGGAAGTTCAGCACCACGTCAGGCACCCGTTGGGCTCCTTCTGCTGATCCCGTGTTTATCGAGAGTTAGTGGAAGTTTGGTGACTTAAGATTCGCGCTTCTCAGTTTTCTGACTCAGATCGTTACTGCTCTTCAGTTTGTGCTTGTCGTGCGTATCTGTTTATTAGTGCGTGTAGTCAGTTCGCATTTGTTGGTCATTGCGGCCTATATCTTGATATAGGACGCTTTGATTTGCACTGCTTATTGTCTGCTCGTTTCTGCTATTCAGTTCGTTCTTTCAGGCCTTGCTGTTTATCGGTGCTTTCTGTTTGTCCGTTCTGACCAGCCGACCTTTTGTGACCTTGTGAGCGATGTTTCCCGTGCGTACTCGTCGCCGAGTTCGTGCTGTACGCGGAATTGGTGTCGGGCTTTTAGCTTTGACCCAAGACCCGTCCATGAACAGAGTGACGAGGAGTATGTGGACCAAGAATTGGTTGCTTCAGCGTGACCAGTTCTCGCACATGCCTTTGCTTCGTGAGATCCGGGAGAATAATCCTGATGATTTCAGGAACTTTCTCAGGATGACGGACCCCGATTTTCACCGTCTTTTGGCTTTGCTGACCCCCTTTATCAGCCGGCAGGATACCTGCATGAGACAAGCCATTACTCCGGGGCAGAGGCTTGTTGCCACGTTGAGGTACTTGGCGACAGGGAGAAGTCTTCAGGATTTGAAGTTCTCTTCAGGTATCTCTCCCCAGGCCCTGGGAATCATTATTCCAGAGACCTGTTCTGCCATCATCCAGGTCCTGCAGGAGGACTATATTAAGGTAACATTTATACTTTACTATTCCCTTCTATGTATGCTCTGTTTGCTAATGTCTTCTATTTTTGACCTCCTTCCCTAATTACCATGATTGCAATATGCTCTAATATGCTGTGCCCCTTTTCTCCTTCATGCATTTTTCCCTTCACTTACCTCCCCAGCATGCTCTTCTGCCCCAATAGACACCTATGGCCTAGTCACTTAGGCAATGTATTTTGTCTGCTGCATAGTATTGTTTGCCCCCAAACACCCCCTAAAATATGCACAAATGTTTGCTGTGTGGTTTACTTCATGTAGAGCCCCTTTTTTATTTGTTTTTGGTGGGGGGGGGGCAAACTCATTATGAACCCCCTCCCCCAACTGCTCTGTCAGATGGTACCAATCCTCTATCTGCTGCCTTTCCCAAGGTCAATACACACTATATACCTACCTCTTTATAGTGGGCATCTTTACGGATGAATTCTGCAAAGCATGTAGTGCAAGGGGCTGCCTCCATACTTTCCATTTCCTATTTTTTTGTCTTCTTTCCCTCCTATTAGCTTGCTTGTTAATTTCATAATGTCACAATGTGCTTGCCTTTTTTTGTGGGGGGGGGGGGGGGGGGTTAATGTTATTTTATCTTTCCTGGGGGCTGCCAATAGTGTTAAGTACAGCGGGTCTGGCCAAACTAGCACACATTATTGAGCCATTTGCCAATCAATGAAGTGCAGAGGGTTACCTGTAACCCCCCCCCCCCAAAACCCTAGTTATTGCCAATGTCCCATCAGAAGTGGGGGGATTGATGGGGGGGTGAGTAATCTGTGAAGGGGAGCCTCTACTTTTCTGTGCAAATACTTTCCAGCCTCCAATTTTATACAATGCTCTTGTTCCAAGATGTTGATTGTCTAATCTGCTTGCAATGTTTAGGTGCAAAGTGACTAATTATTTTTTCTTGTTTCACTCCACAGTTCCCTTCCACGCCACAGGAATGGCAGACTGTGGCCTCCCACTTTGCCAGCCGTTGGGACTTTCCTAACTGCGGAGGGGCAATTGATGGGAAACACGTCCGCATCGTCCCACCGCCCAACTCGGGGTCCTACTATTATAATTATAAAGGGTTTAATAGTGTCGTGATGTTGGCGGTGGTGTCGGCAACATACGAGTTTATGTATGTGGACGTGGGGATGAACGGCCGGATATCGGATGGTGGTGCCATTACGCACACGGAGTTCTACTGGCGTCTCCAAAGTGGCAGTCTGTGCTTGCCACCTCCAGAGGAGAATGCCGAAGGACTCCCCTTCGTCTTTGTCGCAGATGAAGCGTTTGCGTTGACTCCCCATGTGATGAGGCCGTTCCCGATGAGGACCCTCACCCCGGACCAGAGGGTCTTCAACTACAGGCTGTCCAGAGCCAGAAGAGTGGTGGAGAACACTTTTGGCATCCTGGCCAGCCGCTTCCGCCTGTTCCTGACGGCATTTAACTTGGCGGAATACAAACTGAACCACATAGTTCTTGCCTGTTGCATATTGCACAACTTCCTCAAAAGACATAACAGGAACTATGTGGTGCCCGTTGGCCCAGATGTGGAGGGCCCTCCAAATGCGGACCTCACAGCCCTTCGAGTGGCACGTCCAGGCTTGCCCCCTCTAAATGCCCGCGTGGTCCGCGACCAATATATGGACTACTTTGTGGGTAGGGGGGCCATTGCTCTGCCTGACGATGTGTGAGAGGCATTTTTTAATAAATCTGATATTTTAACCAACCTCTGATTTCTTGTCATTTCAGTCTTCTTTTTAGCTTTTTTTACCTTGACATTTTTTCCCTTTGCCTTCGACAGTGGAAATGCACTTTCTGGGCAAAAGGAGGTAACAGTCTCTTCTTCCCAAAAAGATTATTCTCATGTTGTGTGTTTGCTACCTAATCTTTGGTCTAGAGAAGGTTTGTCCTGCATAACTGACAGCCAAAATACTCCTTTTCATCACCAGGTCTGACATGTGTGTATTCTGAAAAATGCTGTGCTCCGTGTTTTCGTACAAAGCACTGTGGGTGTCATTTACATAAGTCAAATCCTCTATGCTCTACAAGTGCATTGAAAAAGTACCCTGGGAAAGGAAATTGCAGTGCAAAGTGGATTTGCCTTTAGTAAATAACACCCATTGCCCCCCATATCCTTTACATTTTACATACATAATGCATTGTGTTTTTTAAATAAGGAAGCCACACATTTAGAAAAATAAAAAAGTTTACTTGGAAAACATTCACAAGTGCGTTTACAATCTTCACGCCAAAACTGACAACATCTTGGTTATTTACAACATTGTTTACAAACATTCCGCAATTGGTAAAACCAGGCATGGAGCTAACCAGAACCTATGAACTAGGAAAGTTCAACTTTGTAAAGTGAAGACAAGATCAGACATGACTATATTTTCAAAGTGTGTTTGATCTTGCCTTCATCACATGGGGGGGTCACCCCCGAAAAGTGGAAATTTGGAACATGCACACAATTTGGGTCTGAAAATGGTCATTAGATGGTAAAACACATGCCTAGAAGCTTCAAAAGTGCCATTTTCCATCATGGGGATGAATGGACGTTTTTTGGGGGTGCAACCCCTTCACCACAACCACTTTCGTAGTTCGTAAAGTGTTTGCACCCCCAAAAAAACGTTGCCATTCATCCACCATGATGGGAGCTAGCACATGTGGACACAATGTGTGCATGTTCCAAATTTCACACAGTTTTTAAGTTGCAAATGTGTTCAGAAGCTGGCACAAATGTGTGTTAATTACTTGGTGCGTTTTCATATTTTTCCTAAAACATCAATGATGTTCTTCAATTTTTGTTGAACATCATTGATGTTTTGCTTTATGTAATCTAGATCTCTATTGCAGACCATTATCTCTCCGATGAGTACGTGGGCACTCTCTGTGGTAAAGTGCAATTTTTCTTCCACAACATCCACGTCACCTAAAAACCACAAACAAACAAAAATGGGGTGTTGGAAATGAGGCAGCCATACATGGATTAGCTTACCAGTAGCTGTGTTCTCACACACTCACCTGTTGTGGTGACAATTTCTCCAAGTTCGATGATCTCTCCTTCCTCCTCCTCCTCCTCCTCTGCTTCTGCTCTTTCCCCTTTTTTGGGAGGTCTTGGTTTGGGGGTTTCCGCAGACGGCCCAAGTTTTCTCTCCCCTATGAGAATGTACAAAAGGAAGATTTAGCAAGACTATCTATTGAGGGCAGAAATAGGAAATGACAAACATTGCTTGAAAGTGACGGACACTATTTTAGTTTGGCCAGTTACAAATGGCAACAACATGAATGTAGTCACTTTGTAAAGGTGCTAAACTGACTAGCTTTTTGGTAGAAGTTTGTGTGATGGAGACACCCCTCTAGTATCCACTGGAGCACATGTGTGGAAAAGCCTAATAAAAAGTGGGTTTGGGTGTCCCAGCACTAGTGCTCTAGAGTCCAGATGGGTAAACAGCTACTGGGTGACCTCTCCTTTACATTGAATAAATTGGCTTTACATTCTTGATGACATTTCTAGTGAGAACAAACTTCCTTTCCCCAAAAAAAACACCAAACCACGTATTATAAGTGGCCGAACGTTCGAGGTTGCGTACGATCGAATGGACACACACACGACCATGACAGTGGCAGAAAGATCGAGGCTGAGTACGATCGAATGCACAGACGAACATGAAAGTGGCCATTTTGGAATGTACAACTTTGTAAAAATCAAACCACATGGAGCAGTATGCAAGCAAGAAATCAAACACAAAACACAACTACTTACTTTTTTGAAGAATTCGCTTGATCTTTCTGTACTGATCGGCCTCCCTCAGTTTCAGGTCTGACCAGCGTTTCCTCAGTTGCTCCTTGGATCGTTGTACCCCAAAATGATTGTACAGCCTTCTCACAACTTTAGACATGATCTTGGCCTTGCGGACATTGGGGTTGAGGTAAGGCCCATACTTCCCATCATATTCGCTCCTCTTTAATATGTCCACCATCTCCAACATTTCTCCAAATGACATATTTGAGGCCTTGAATTTCAGGCTCCGGGATCGGGACGTTTGTGCCTCCGGACTTTCCTCGTCCTCCTCCTTGTTGGGGGGATATTTGGGGCGCACCTGCTGTGTCCCCGCCATGTGCTCTCCCCACTGCGCCGTAAAGAGAAGGGTGGGGAATAGACGAGAAAGATCGTCAGGGGCGGGCGGAGTTTGACGCATGCGCACTGTATATAAAACGTCACACGCCTGTGTCGTAGCCACGATCTGGGAGACGAGGGGAGAGAAAGCTCACGCACGAGACGATCGCTACAAACGAAGGTACAATTTGACGTTGGTACATAACTAGCCTAGACTGATTAGAAATTGAGGCTTCTTTATGGATAAGATTAGGAGAGTTTAGGCTGACATTATTTATATTGTTTTGTGTGGCGTTGTGTCTTGCAGAGGTGATGGAGGCCTTCTACGACGTGAGCTTTCTACCCCTCTTCATTGATAAATACCGGCAATTCCCCCTCTTATGGCAGGCGAAACACAGGGATTATAGCAACAGACCAAAGAGGTACGCAGCCCTGCTGAAACTTGTGGCATTTGTAAAGCCTACCCTGCCCATGGCAACCGTGGCAAACTTAAAAGTGAAGATCAACAACATGAAGAGTACCTATTTCCGGGAGCGCAATAAGGTCCGGAAGTCCCAAGCATCTGGAGCTGCAGCAGCTGATGTCCATGTCCCCACGCTCTGGTACTATGAGAGGCTCCACTTTCTCAAAGACCAGGCTACTGTCAGGAAGTCACTCTCGACTCTTCCTTGCACGCGTCCTTCCACGCACGCCACCCCTGATGAGGCTTCCGAGGACCAACCTGGGCCTTCCAGTATGGAATATGTGCAGGTGCCCAGCTTGTTCCAGGTATAGTAGTTTTGTAACCAGTTTGGGGAATAATGAATGATGTTCAGTTAATTCAGGATCCCCAATTGCTTATTTCCTAACGTGATTGACATATCAACAGACAGTGGTGTGGGAGACATTTTTGGGAAGAATCTAAACTGCAAGGCAGAGAATTGTATGGTTTTGTATTTGTAAACATTTTGCAACAGTCACTAGATGAGAATTGTGTGTGTTTGATGAACAAATAACTGAAACTATGTCCCTTTTTCATACACAGGAAGACCTCAGCCAGGAGGTGGCTGTGGAAGGTGGCAGTCAGGAGGAGGCAGGGGGTAGTGGCAGCCAAGAGGGGGGTAGGCGTAGGAGCCTGACTGTCTCCCAAGTCTCTCCCCCTCCGCCTTCCCTACAGAAGGGCGAAAAACATGGGGGAGGTGGGAGAGTCAGCGCTCCAGCTGATCAGAGATGCCTCAGCCTCCCTCTATGCCACACCCACCTACGAGGAGGCCTTTGCCTCCTTGGTTACCAGTAAATTTACGGGTATGGAGGCGGGGCAACGCAGCATGTGTGAGGAGGTCATCCTCAAAATACTAAATGAGGGGATGGCTGGGGAGATGACTCCCCTCACACATGTTTGCGAGAGTGACCTTGCTCCGCCTCCTCCTCCTCCTTCTGCCACCCCACCAGCACCAGCACCACGGCGTGGAAGGAAGCGTACAAGGAAGACAAGAGAGTGATGACCTTGATTCAGTCTGGTCTGAGAGAAGATGGAGCCTCTCGTAGGACCAGAGCCTGGGGACCTAGATGGCATCTGCTGCAGTTCCGGATGTTTTGGACTTCAGGACCAGATTGCGCTCCCTTATTATTTAGATAGGTACTCTTCATGCCCCCAATTGTTTAAGCCTGTAAAATGATGGTTGCCATGGGTGTCCAAGGCTTTGCAAATTCCCCAAGTTTCACCATGGCTGCGTTCCTCTTTGGTTTGTTGCTGAGACCTAAATAAATGTTTTTTGATTTGAAATAATCATTGACTATTGTGTTTTACTTTTCTACAATGACAGTTTTTCTTTGAGAAGGCAGGTACATTTCACTAATCCTAAAGTAGAATTAACAAGGGGCACCAACAACCAACAAACTCCTAGTAAATTTAAGCAAGAAATACAAATGTTAATAATGTGGTTTTGCTAAGTTGAGACATACAACCCCCCTCCAAAAAACAAAAAAATTCTCCTTCAAATATGTATTCCCCAAAAAAAAAAAAAAAAAAAAAAAAATCATGCTAAAAATATAACAAAGATTCTTTTACGATCTGAGTAAAAATAAACATGTAGTGTATAAATGCTGCAAAGTAATAAAGAACTAAGTTTGTGAGAAGTGCGGGTGAATAGGAGCAGCTAAAACATGTCATTCTTGTTGCATTGTAAAGAAAAAGAGAATGCGCTGCATTAAAGACATTTTAACATTGCAGCGTGACGAATGTGCTGTGTCGATTAGGAAAGGTAGTTTTACCTGACCGAGCGCTTCCGTCACAGAATTTCTTCTGAGCATGCGTAGCACTTTGTCCGTCGGACAAGCGTACACACGCTCGGATTTGGTGTGATCGGACCGTGTTGACGGCAAATCTTTCCAGCAGGAGATAAGACTTTGTCCGCCGGCCAAACCGACGAACACTGTCCGATGGTGCATACACACGGTCTGATTTTTCAACAACCTTGTCCGATCGGACAGAATCCATGAAAAAGTCCGACCGTGTGTATGGGGCTTTAGGCAGTTACAATGTTAATTTGGCAGATTTCGGGACTTCTACAGGAGGACAGCCATGCAGGGAAAGGCATCCAGCAAGATGCCACATCTGCGTGTGTAGGAATACTGTCTACTATGGCAACGGTCTTTAACAGTTTCTAACACAAGGTGTTACAGTTCCGTCACTTTCACTACAATCACTTCTTGTAGTTCAACTCACTGAGCTCCCAGTCTTTCTCACTAGATTAGATGCCACTGAATCCCTTGGGCTCCTCCAATGTTCACTGTAGTATCTTCCTCAAGCGTCACCGCTGCTTCTCTGCTGGGTCCCTAGCTTGGCACTCCAGATACTGATCAAACTTCACCCCACTGGTCTGCTCGGTGAGACTATAGCGACTTCTCTTGTTCATGTTAAGAAATAACAAGAAAAATAATCAGTGTCAATGAAAAATAGTTGAACAGATTAAATGAGCAAGCACTTTTAGCTCTAAATATTGGAAATGTTGGAGCAGTACTAGATCTGAATACTGTATCCAAAGCTCTATTTTTATTGTATTTTTCCACAATCATCAGACTACATTTTAAAGTAAAATTGGGCTCTGACTGGTGAAAAGTCAAGGCCTTGTGTACAGCCTAGTCCTGGATTCAAAAGGTAATTTTTTTTCTTTAAACCCTTCCAGGGAAGGAAATTATTTCATATTCTTTGTGATAGGATCTTATAGAAGCTTTGGGGCGGAGCTTAGCTCAGAGAAGTTTGGGCTGCCTGATGGGAAGAGAGAGTGAAGGGATAAGAAGATAAATCTCTTGATTTGCTACTCCAGGGATGACCACCCCTACTACTGTGCACTAGGGGTTCCATTCAGGAGCAATTTATTTGAACTCTGCTGTGCACAACCTTAAAAAAAATTGAGTTGAACCAAGCCTGTGGCTGCTTTAAGTGTATGAGTGGATCATGGATACCGTTGATGTAAATAGAGATAGCACCCGAATAAAGTAGAGCTGAACTGTGCATCTCATGAAGACACACACATTGGGAGATAGGATGTGGCCTGGTATGGTTTGGGGGGGCCCTCGTTCATCCTCCCTTTCCTGGCCTGCCAGGCTGCATGCTCGGATAAGGGCCTGGTATGGATTATTTGGGGGGGGGGGCTATGCCTTTTTTTGTGAGATTTACGCATGGGGTTCCCGAAAGCACCTGGTATGGATTGGGGGGGACCCCCACACTGTTTTTTTTCTCAATGAATTTGTGTTTTAAATTGATGTGCAATTCAGATGTGTTTACATTGAAGGCAATGAGCCTGGAATTTGCATCTGAATCGCACCACAGTCCTCAGAAAACGCACAGGATTAGTTTGCTGTGAATTTTCACTGCTGCTGCACAGCATATATGTGTTCTGGTTCCATAGAAAGCTGGTTTGGTTTACATCATGCGAATCAGATGCAGTTCCAAACATCATCCAATTGGCATATATGTGAACAGAGCCTTTTTTTTGTCAATAAATTTATATTGAAAGGTATGCAAGATACAAATAAACAGAATAGGATAGGTACACATTTAGAATGTTTCCAAAAAATCAACACCACATGTAAGGCAAAGAAAAGAGCAGGTACAACGGGTAATACGTTTCAGTAAAAGATGAACTCCCTAGCAGTCCATATCTACTATGCCTTCTCAAATCTATCACAACTAAGGGAATTGATAGCAAACATGTGTTCGAGGGCATACAGTGCCTTAAAAAAGTATTCATACCTTTCCACATTTTGTCATGTTACAACCAAAAATGTAAAAAATTTTTATTAGGATTTCATGTGATAGACCAACACAAAGTAGCACATAATTGTGAAGTGGAAGGAAAATGATAAATGTTTTTCATTTCTTTTTACAAATAAATATATGAAAAGCGTGGTGTGCATTTGTATTCAGCTCCTCTGAGTCAATACTTTAGAACCACCTTTTACTGCAATTACAGCTTCAAGTCTTTTTGAGGATGTCTCTACCAGCTTTGCACTTCTATAGAGGGAAATTTTTGCCCATTCTTCTTTGCAAAATTGCTCAAGCTCTGTCAGATTGGATGGAGAGCATCTGTGACTAGCAATTTTTAAATCGTGCCACATATTCTCAATTGGATTTAGGTCTGGACTTTGACTGGGCTATTCTAACACATAAATATGCTTTAATCTAAACCATTCCATTGTAGCTCTGGCTGTATGTTTAGGGTCGTTGTCCTGCGGAAAGGTGAACCTCCACCCCAGTCTCAAGTTTTTTGGAGACTTTAATGCCGCGTACCCATGATCAGAATTTCAGCCAGTAAAAGACTGATGAGAGCTTTTCATCGGAAAATGCGACCGTGTGTAGGCTCCATCGGAATTTTGCTGGCCGAATTCCCGCCAGCAAAAATTTGAGAGCATGTTTCTATCGGAAATTCCGATCGTCTGTAGCAATTCCGGCGCACAAAATTCCTAAGCATTCTCAGAAACAATTCGACGCATGCTCAGAAGCATTAAGCTTCATTTTTTCTAGGCTTGTCTAAGTGTTGTACGTCACTGTGTTCTTGACGGTCGTAATTTGGTGTGACCGTGTGTAGGCAAGACAGTTTAAGTGGAATTCAATCGGAATTCCATCTGGAAAACCATCAGAGCTTTTTCCGACGAGAATTCCGATCGTGTGTGGGTTTTCTTCTAAGATTTCCCTGAATTTGGCTCCATCCATCTTCCCATCAACTCTGACCAGCTTCCCTGTCCCTGCTGAAGAAAAGCATCCCCACAACATGATGGCATCAGAGCTTTTTCCGACGAGAATTCCGATCGTGTGTGGGTTTTCTTCTAAGATTTCCCTGAATTTGGCTCCATCCATCTTCCCATCAACTCTGACCAGCTTCCCTGTCCCTGCTGAAGAAAAGCATCCCCACAACATGATGGCATGACACCATGTTTTAATAGTGGGGATGGTGTGTTCAGGATTATGTGCCGTGTTAGTTTTTTTTTCCGCCACACATAGCGTTTTGCTTTTAGGCCAAAAAGTTTAGTTTTGGTCTCATCTAACCAGAGCATTTTTTTCCACATGTTTGCTGTGTACCCCACATGGCTTCTTGCAAACTGAAAACGGGACTTCTTATGGCTTTCTTTCAACAATGGCTTTCTTCTTGCCACTCTTCCATAAAGGTTAGATTTGTGGAGTGCAGGACTAAAAGTTGTCCTGTGGACAGATTCTCAGACAGGTGATGCAGATAGGATGCCAGCACGCCATATATCGCGGTTCTTTGATTTTTACATGCTTGATTACACTTTTTGTTTGGGAGTACCCCTTTTTTATCAATACATTTTAGTTTTTTCTGACGGGCTTTACTATGTCCCTCCTCATTTTTTCCTTGGTATGGTAATTATCACTCTGGCCACTGGAACTGAGGCTGCTTATTGGTGATTTTGGAAACTGCAGAGGATTCTTATACTTGTAAGCTCCCAGTTTGGAACATGATGACTGATTGGATGATATTACCTGCCTAAAGTGTCTGGATGAGTCATATACCATATGCTTATTATTCATCTGTTTCTGGTAAGAAGATATTTTGACAGCACGGTGGTGTGTGTTGATTATACACTCAAGTTGGTGAAAGGTTCTTCATTTCTGCGTTCACCTGTATCCACCGTCTCCTCGTCTGTCTCTTACCTTCAGCGTTGCAATTGGACTTTATCTTCTTCCACATGTTTGCTGTGTTCCCCATATGGCTTCTCGCAAACTGCAAACAGGACTTCTTATGGCTTTCTTTCAAAAATGGCTTTCTTCTTGCCACTCTTCCATAAAGGCCAGATTTGAGGAGTGCACAACTAAAAGTTGTCCCATGGACAGATTCTCCCACCTGAGCTGTGGATGTCTGCAGCTCCTTCAGAGTTATCATGTGCCTTCTGGCTGCTTCTCTGATTAATACTCTGCCCTGCCCGGCCTGTCCGTTTAGGTGAACAGCCATGTCATGGTAGGTTTGCAGTTTTGCCATACTCTTTCCATTTTTTTTTTTTTTTTATAATTTCAATCTTTCTTCAATTTCTCACAATTATTTAACACTTCAAATCAGAAACATAAACAGAAAAAAAGAGAAAAAAACGCAACATTTGACAGACTCTTAATAATTATAAAAAAGTGCAGGTTAGCTGGATCTTAAACTTTTAGATATACAGTATATATATTTTTTTCTTCCTTCCTCCCTCTTCTTTACCCCCCTCTCCTCCCCCACCACCCGCCCCCGCTTATTCATACATAAGTTCTTATGCCGCTATTCCCAATCTTAACTGTTCTTCTTCCATCCTGGGTAGAGTGCCATTGTAAATTAGGCCCTCCACTCCAAGGCATTCGTTTTTACCATCCAGGGATGCCACATCTTCTTAAACTCTTTAAGATTACCTCTCTTTATGTATACTGTTCTTTCTTTACATAGGGTTTCATTTATTATCCTAAACCAATTGTCCACTGTAGGGGGTTCCCTTGATTGCCATTTAGTTGCAATAAGTTTCCTGGCCTGAAACAAGCATCTTACGATTGCTACTGTTTCACTTTTATTTTCTCCTATTTCCATTCTATACCCCAATATACACGCCTTGGCTTCTCTCTCAAGCTTGATCCCAAATACCTCTCTCATGCTATTAACCACTCCTGTCCAATAACGATGCAATTTAGGACATTTCCACAGCATATGCAGGAGATCACCAGTCCCTTGGCATCTAGGGCAGCTATCGTCACTCCTCCTCCCAAATTTAAACAACCTTTTCGGGGTGTAGTAGGCTCTGTTTATCAGCATCAGGTGGGATATCCTCTGCGGAGGGGATATTGAGACCATCGAGCCCATCTCAAGAATTCTCCTCCACTGTGCGCTAGTTATTGCACCTATGTCCGCTTCCCATCTAGCCTTTACCATTTGGAGTTTCTCTCCTGCATTCACTTCTTGACCCATTTGCCCATATATCTCGGATATTAACCCTTTAGTGGAGCCTGTTTCTAGTATCTTTTTAAAAAGAGGGGTTTCTGTCCATATCAATTGCTGTTCCAAAAATTGGGCCTCTAAGGCGTGGGCTATTTGTAGGTATGCATAGGCCGTATATTGCGGTATTTTAAATTCTCGCTTCAGGTCTGAGAAATTTTTTAACGTGTTACCTCTATACAGTTGTCTCAATCTAGTGATACCCTGTTTTTCCCATATTTAGATTTTTCCTATCTGGAGAACTTCGTTTAAATTTTTATTGTTCCATAGAGGGAAATACTCGGAAATTCCGTCATAGTGTAGCTGTTTTTTGACGATTGTCCATATTTTAATTATCATTTTTATTGTGGGGCATTTATAGCGGAAAGAGTCCGCTTCAAGGGTTTCTATTATTGTTTTATGCCCAGCCTCCGATAGCATTATTCTTCCACTTGGGGTGCCCCCCCCTGGGACACCACATCCTATTAGTTGCTGCAGTTGAGATGCCAGGAAGTACTGTTCCGGGTTGGGCACCGCAAGACCCCCTTCCTTCACTGGGAGTTGCAGGGTTCGAAGCCGAATCCTGGCCTGTCCCCCCTTCCAAATTAATTCCCTGAAGAGTGATTCTATTTTTTTGAACCACTTCCTGCATATCCACACTGGCGAGTTGTGCAATATGTACAATAATTGTGGCATCCAGATCATTTTAATCAGCCCACACCTTCCCGCCACTGATAATGGGAAACGTTTCCAAATATCTATCTTTTTTTAAAATTTTGCTAGTAGGGGTTCAAGATTTTTACTTATAAATTGGCTGTGATCCTTTGTCAAAACTATCCCAAGGTATTTCAATGAGTCAACTACTGCAAGATGAGGCACCCCTGATATTCGTACTTCAGTGGTGGGGTCTATTGGTAATAGTACGGACTTTTCCCAATTTATTTCTAATCCTGTAAATCCACCAAATTCCTCTACTATGTTCATTGCTTTGCTTAGAGACTGACCTGTATCTCCCAGGAAAAGTAGCACATCATCCGCATATAGCGAAATTTTTTCTACCCTTCCCGCCTTCCTCTGGAAACCTAATATCTCGGGGCTAGATCTTATAGCGATAGCAAGCGGTTCCATTGCGAGGGCGAAGAGGAGGGGTGATAATGGACACCCCTGCCTCGTCCCCCTCTCCAACTCTATCTTCTCTGAAAATTCGTTATTGATTTTCAGTCTAGCAGTAGGTCTATCATATAGTATTTTTATCCATCTAGTAAAGGAGGGTCCAATTCCGAAACTTTCTAAGATTCTCCATATGTAACTCCATTCCACAGTATCAAATGCTTTAGATACATCCAGTGAAAGTATAGCTTTTGGATCCTCCTTCACTACAGGGTTCTGTAAATTTAAATATGCTCTTCTGATATTAATACTTGTGGATCTGTCTGCTATAAATCCTGTCTGGTCCGGATGAATTACCTTTGAAATGACTTTATTCAACCTGATTGCTAGCACTTTAGCCAAGATTTTGGCATCGGAGCATAGCAGAGATATTGGCCTATAGGCTGCGACATCTGCCGGATCCTTTCCTTCCTTCCAGAGGACTATAATAGTTGCCTTTACCATTGATGTGGGTAGCCGCCCTTCCCTGCCCACGTCTTCTGATGTCTTTAGTAATTCTGGTAGTAAGACCCCTCCATAGTATTTATAAACCTCTACTGGAAGCCCATCCGGGCCTGGGGACTTTTGATTTGACATGCTATTCACTGCTTGCTGAAGCTCTATGAGGGTTATTGGGGCCTCTAGTTGCTCCCTTTCTATGGGTGAGATAGTCGGGATCTCCAGGTTTCCAAGGAAGTCCTCCATTGCCCCCTCTGCGCCTGATCTCTTAGATGTATAGAGATTTTTATAGAAGTCCCTGAAAGTCTGAACTATCTTTGTGGTATTAGATATAATCTCTCCTCCATCTGTTCTGATAATCTGGATAGCAGATGGTGGAGAGTTAGACCTCACGAGCTGCGCTAACATCCTGCCAACATTTTCTCCTTCTGCGAAGGTAGCATGCCGCTGGAAGAGTCTTCTAGTCTCCACCTTCCTCATTATGACTAACTTGTACTCTTGTTGCTTCTCCAGCAGTTTTTTTTCCCTCACCTCGGACGGGTCTAGTGTATATTGATTTTCGGCTTCTAGCATCTCTCTCTGGCTTTTTTCTTCCTCTACCCTAGCCTCCTTATTGAGTTTAGCCACTTGTTGTATGAGAATACCCCGAAGGAATGCCTTCAGGGTATCCCATATTATACTAGGAGCCGCTGTACCCTTGTTAAAGATCAAAAATTCTCTCAGTTTAGGAAGGATCCCATCCGCTTCTTTAATTAACTCAAACCAATTTGAGTTTATTTTCCAGTCCCTCACAGCTCTTTTCCCCCCTACATTCACTGTCACCACTATTGGGGAATGATCTGATATTCCTCTTGAACAATATTTAACCCTTTCTACCATCTGTAATGCCCTATCGCTCCCCAGCGCCAAATCTATCCTGGAGAGCGTTGAGTGCGTAACAGAGCAGCATGAGTATTGCTGTATTCCAGGGTTACAGACCCTCCATATGTCTGTCCATCCTACTTCCTCCAAGAATTGACTCAATTTATTTTTTCCCATAGTATTGGGGGTTATCCGTATGGGAAACCTGTCCAGTCTTCCGTCTAGAACCTCATTGAAATCCCCTATTATAAAAGCTGGTATTTCCCCTTTATCCATCAGGAACTTGTTCAGTTTAAACAGAATATCCATTTTAAATGGAGGAGGAATATATATGTTTGCCAGCACACACATGCAGTTGTCAACTGTACAGTACAAAAAGATATATCTACCATCCTCATCTATACTGATCTGTCTGCAGGAAAAATTCACCCCCGCCCCTTTCCATTTTTAAGTGATGGATTGAACAATGTTCTGTGAGATGTTCAAAGCTTGGGATATTGATTTATATTATAACCTAACCCTGCTTTAAACTTCTCCACAACTTTATCCCTGACCGGTCTGGTGTGTTCCTTGGCCTTCATGATGCTGTTTGTTCACTAAGGTTCTCTAACAAACCTCTGAGGGCTTCACTGAACAGCTGTATTTATACTGAGATTAAATTACACACAGGTGGCCTCTATTTACTAATTAGGTGACTTCTGAAGACAACTGGTTCCACTAGATTGTATTGGGGCTATCAGAATAAAGGGGGCTGAATACAAATGCACGCTACACTTTTCATCTATTTATTTGTAAAAAAAATTGAAAACCATTTATCATTTTTATTCCACTTCACAATTATGTGCCACTTTGAGTTGGTTTATTACATAAAATTCCAATAAAATACATTTATGTTTTGGTTGTAACGTGATAAAATTTGGAAAATGTAAAGGGGTATAAATACTTTTTCAAGGCTCTGTAGTTCTGCTGAACCATGGCTTTAAGATCAGAGATGTAGGTGGAGTCTGTGGACTTTCATTTGCAGAGTATTAGAAAGTGAGCGACTACTAGAATATGAGTGACTACTGCTCAAAAAGCACCTGGGTAGGTATCTATAACAATATGTAGAATTTCTAGGGCTGGGTTGGGCAGGGAAATAGTGAAGGAGGCGATGAGTTGGGAGACTTGATTCCAAAAGCTAGTCAGTGTAGGACATGTGTAATAGGTGGCCCACTTGTCCACAATTCCGCCAGCAAGGGGGGGGGGGGGTAATAAAGGAAAATCTTGCTAGCTTGTAAGGAGTGTAATACCATCTATTGGTTATCTTAAGCGTCATATCCCAGTGATTGATGCAATTTGTTGCTTTATGAATTTCTCTGAATGCAGATAGCCATTGGGTGATTTAAATGAGGAGTATAGGTCTGTTTCCCACTTCAAGAAAGCTTCTGTTTTGAAGAATGTTCGCCTATCCTGTAGAATGTTGTAGCATCCTCTATTAACTCTATTAACCTCAGGTAGGGAATCCCCTTCGGGCTCTACATGTAAGATAAAGTAGATTGGAACATATGTTTGGTTTTATCTTGGAAGCCCAAGTTTAAGATAAACGATTTAGTGAAATTCAGTCTGTAGTAGGAAATAGAGCTGATGTTCTGATGGGCTAGTGGAAGAGAGGTTGGTTAAGAGGAGTATAACATCTTCAGAAAATAGGTTAATGACATGTGTCAGCGAATGAAACTTAAAGCCGCTGATGAAAGGGTTGGAGCGAATGGCTTCTGCAAGCAGTTCTATTACTAGGTTAAAGATGGTCTGGGAAAAGGGCATCCCTGTCAGGTCCCATGGGAAATGGTGAACTGTTTGGCCTGAGGTGTAAACCTGCGCCGTTGGGCATGAATATTGTGCTTGAATTGTGGCTAAGATATGACCTTCAAACCCAAACTTAGACAAGACTTTTGACATGTATAACCAGTGAACCCTATCGAATGCCTTCTCTGTGTCTATAGATAGCAGCAGAGAAGGCGTTCGGGTTTTCTCTGCATAATGTATAATATTAAAAATCCTCCTAGTAGCGACACAGGTTTGCCAACGCCTAAGAAATCCCATCTGGTCACGTTGCACTAGGAAGAGTGATGTCTCATAGACGTTTGTCAATGTGCTTGGCGTATGTTAACATCGGTGTTTAAGTGAGATATTGGCCTGAAATCGGTTGGTGTGTTAGGGTCTTTACTAGGTATGGGCCGAACAGACCCCTGTTTGGTTCGTACCAGATTTCCGAACACTGTGAAAGTTCGGACCCGAATAACGAACCCCGATAAAGTTAATAGGATCCGAACGTCAAAAATTGCCCATTTTGAAGGCATATATGCAAGTAATTGGGCATACAATGGTTATAGGGGTCCGGGTTCTGCCCTGGGAAACATGTATCAATAAAAAGAAAGTTTGTGAAAAACTTCATTTTTAAATGAGTAGAGATTTTTTTTGATTTTTTTAAAGTGAAAAATGAAAAAATCCTTCCAATATAGTGCCTAGGGGGTTCCCTTAGTCTACCTGTAAAGTGGCAGATCTGTACCATGATCTAGAATCTGCTGCAGTAATAATTGCATTTATAAAGCCCAAAAAAATGTTTCCCTGCAAGCTGCCTTTATTTTGCTCAGCAACAGCTGGGGAGCCAGTGTGTATGATGAGGCCACAATCTAGTGCACAAGATTAGAGATTTTTTGGATACATTCTGGTGTCACTTTGGATAGATGTAACGGGTGCATAAAAATTGGTCTTTTGGTGTTGGTGGCGCCTTCCCACCGTAAGCCTATTGAGGTAATCTTGATGAAAGCAAGAATTGGCCTTGCTGTAAAAAATTGCAATGATATGCACCTGTCAAACAGGGGCTGAAAAATTGGTCTTTGGGTGTTAATTGTGTCCATGAAACCTATACCAAAAACATTCTTCCAATGTCAATGAAATGATTGAACACCCTCAAAGCTAGGCAGCCTCAAAGTCCTGCAGAGATTCCACATCCCAAAAAGACATAATCAGTGATATCGGCATCAGGGGCTTCATAGTTTCTAGTAATCCAGGACTGATTCATTTTTATAAAAGTCAAACGGTCCACGGAGTCTGTGGACAGATACATTCTATGATCAGTAAGAAACCTCCTGCAGCACTGAATGCCCATTCTGAAAGCACGCTGGATGCAGGGCAGCCAAACAACTTAATAGCATACTGGGCAAGTTATGGCCAGTGGTCTATGTTTATGACCGAGTAAGTCAGTGGATCGTCAGCTGGAAAGCTCTCCATCTTTGTTTTGGCCCAGAGGTAATTGTCCACCATTTGATGCAGACGCTGCCGATGGGATGTGGAAGCTGACAACCCTGGGCGGCGAGGACTAAAAAAAATTCTGAAATGCCTCACTCTCCATCGCTCCTCAGAAGACTCAAAACGATGTTTTCAACCACACTGTAACCTACTGGAGTCATGAAAAACGTTCAATAAAATCCTCTTTAACATGTCCTCAAGAGATTTTATCTTCTGCATCTGTGGGGACGGGATGAGTTCTGAGACGAGATGAGTTATAACGGTGGTCAAGGAGGGTTGCCAAGCAGTAATCATCCTTCTCCTTTATGCCATGTATTCTTGGGTCCTTTCGCAGGCTTTGAAGCATGAGGTTGCCCATGCGCCTCAAATTTGCAGAGGCTTGAGAAGCAGACTCCTGGGTGTAGTCGCGTTTTATCTGACCTTGAATAATACAGGATCATCTGATAGCGCTTAAGGAAATCTTGGTTGGGAGGTCCCCACCGCATATATGGTAACTATGTGAAATGGCCACTTTGTGCACATGTAGCCTTTCATGCATCTTTCAACCTGATGTGCTAAATGTAATCTCTTTGCAGCAAACCTATCCTCTGAAGAAGACCCCAACAAAATGGGTCGAAACGCGTCAGTATTTGTCTTACATTAGACATATTGTCATATAATATTATGTACAAATTTGTGTTTGCATTCTCTTCACTTTGGGATATGCCCCCTTTAGAGCTCATATTTTAACTTTTGTGAAAAAAAACTGTATGCTATTCATTTTTAATAAAGTACGTATTTTTCCAATTATATCTACTATTTCTTTACTTCGCTGCTAAAAAAAAACCTCTGGGGGAACTTTCCCATAACAGGGTACAAGAATATTAATGCAAATGTTGAAATATTAATTGGAAGACCCACCTGGGCATGGAAATTACCCATTGGAAGGGAAGTTATCACCTTTCTAATAACTAACTCTGTAAAAAGGCTCATTCAATGTTTGGAGTTGGGCCTCAGTGAGGTGAATATCCTCCTCTTTAGGTTGTGGTGTTTGCGGATCATCTTTTAAGTTGTAAAGTGCGCTGTAATAGTCAGCAAATTGATCAGGTATCTCTTGAGGGTTTATCACTTTATGGTGAAGAGTAGGATGTATCAGGTGGGCTATTCTAGATTCGGTTCTCACTTCCTCACTGATGTGATTAGCTAGATATTTGCCTGCTCTATTTGAATTGGTGTAAGAATGCATTTTCAGCCTATGGAGGTATTTGTTATTGTTGAGTGAGTAGGACTCTTAGTTCCTCCCTGAGTTGCGAGAGCTTGTTAGACACATTGGTGGTGGTGTTTTATTTATTACAGAATTCCAATTTGTGAGTTAAGTTTGAAAGTGTAGTGATTCTTGGCCCTATAGCCCCTTGCTGAATAAGGATGCCTCTTATATAAGCCTTATTATTTCGAAAGCATGTAGGGGGTCAGTGACTGATGCTGTATTGAGACTGAAAAAGTCTTGGAAATGCTGAGAGATCATGGGGGAGTGGTGGCTGTCTTGGAGGAGCTTAGTATTGCAAAGCCAGATGCGAGCAGTGGGGAGGGTCCCCTTTTCAATTAACATCAAAGATATTACAGCGTGATGAGACCATGTCATAGACGTGTGTTGAAGACACCTGTTGGAGCAACCACTTGTCCGTAAGGAACATGTCAATATGAGAGTAGGTTCCTTGTGGAGCAGTGGACGTAGGGAGACTACATGTTTTCCAGTTTTGGCTGTAGAGTCTACTAGCAGGACCATGATCATGTTAAAATCTCTGCACATGAGAAGGTTGCCATATGTGATCCCATTGATACAGTGGAAAAGTTTACGTAGAAAGTGGAGTTGATGTAAGTTTGGGGCATACAATGCCACTAAGGTGTAGGGATGCTCGTCGATGTCACAGGCCAGGATAATGTATCTGCCCTCTGTGTCTATAACTGATTCCTTGAGTTGGAAAGCCAGCATGTTAATGATAGCTAGGAGGATACCCCTCTTTTTCTCTTGGGCAAAAGCCAGGAACACATATGTGTAGTCCCTGTGGGAGCACTGGGGGGTCTGAGATGCTGAGAAATTCATTTTCTGAACTCTCAGAATGTCAGCCCTATGTTTGGCTGCTTCTTTCCACAGGGAGAATCCTTTGGCTGGATGATTCAGCCCTCTGGCATTCAGTGGAAGGCAGTTAATTGTTATTGGAGGTGTATGTTGAAGGAGTGAGTGGCAGTGTTGGTGGGTTACTCACAGTTGTGGTGAAGAAGAGGGCAACAATGGGGATATCCTTCCAAAGTGGTGTAGTCCTTGGTGCTCCTGTGCGGCCAGCTCGTGGAGGGGAAGAAGTATGGTCATCCTTCTTTGAGTTGAGTGCGAGGAAGGTAAGACCATGGGTTCAAGCAGATGTAGACACAGGTTGAACAGAGGTGTCGCGTGTACCAAACAGGGGTATAGGAAAAAGAAACACTATTAGTAAAAACAAAAACAACATGAAGTAACCATACGAAAAGGATCTAGCAATAGATATTTGAGCATGTGAACCTGCTAACATGGAGGGGGGGGGGGGGGGAATCGGTAACGTAAACAGAATTTCTCCGGACTGGAGGGATGAAACTTGTGTTACTCGATAGATTTGGTGCCTCCATTGTTGTGTTTCTTAAAAGATTGTTTGTGTGACACCACTTGCCAATCATTTTGTAGCATGGTAGGTTGAGCCCCCAAGGTCTGGGGTGGTGTGTGTTCCTGGATAACACCCCACTGATGCACGGCCGCAAGCCCTTCATCCAGGGAAGAAACAGAGGTTGTGACTCCATTGTATGTGATGGAGAGTGTGGCTGGATATTTCCATTTGTGTGGAACTTGGTGGTTCCTTAGCGCTTTGGGGACAGTCGCCAAATTCCGGCGTCTCTGTAGGGTATGTTTGAATAGGTCAGGGAGTAGTTGTAGTGAAGCGTACTGCTCCTGAATTGTGTCAGCTCTGCAGAAGGCGGCAAGCGTTGCTTCTTCATGGGGTAAGTAATGCACCCTTAGCAGGATATCCTTTGGTGGGTCAGCAGAGAGGAAGGAGGGTTTCGATAGTCTGTGGATTCTGTCTATTGTGAGCTCTATAGGTGACAGTGACGGAATAAGAAAAGATAACAGGGTGTGTATATATTGTTGCAGTTGAGGTGCGGCAGCAGCCTCTGAAATACCCCTAATTTTAATATTGTTCCTTTTCGACCGATCTTCCATATTAGATATTTTGTCTTTTAGCCAGGCAATTTCTTTCTTATGATCAGAGTGGGCATCAACAGGCGTATTAAAGGATGTAGAGTATTCTCCCATTGTGGTTTCAATGTGGTCTATCCTGTCTCCCATAGCCCGGACATCTGCTTGGTATTGGATCACCACTGATACAATATCAGCATTGAATGATGCCTGCAGAGAAAATAACATGTTCTTAAGCACAGTATTTGATATAGGCTGTGCCAGAGTTGGGAAAGAGGCAATGGGGTCGTTGGAGGGAGATTGAAAGGCTGCTGTGGCAGACTGGGCCCAGCCCCACTTATCTCCATGCTGGACTCTGTTTGCTGCCGACATGGGGAGTCCCTGTGGGCCTTGGTTTTCACCTAACTCCTGGGGAAGGGCTGGAGGCTCCAGAGGAGGATCCACTGTGTCCTGAGGCTGATAGTTGGCTCTGTTGTGGGTAGTTGTGGGCACTATGAGAGGCCGCATGGAGTGGGTGCCGACGGAAAACCTTTCTATCGGATTTTTCGATCGTGTGTATGCAATTCCGACACGCAAAATTCCAACACATGCTCGGAAACAATTTGACGCATGCTCAGAAGCAATAGACTTCCCTTTCATAGTGCCGTCGAACGTGTTGTATGTCGCGGTGTTATTGACCGTCGGAATTTGGTGTGACCGTGTGTAGGCAAGACAGTTTGAGCGAAATTCCGACGGGAAAACCATCAGAGCTTTTTCCGACGAGAATTCCGACCGCGTGTATGCAGCAGTAGTGTGGTCAGTTTTTAATAGGAAAGCAGAGGGACCAGCAAGAACACCAGGGATTTCACATAAAGGAAGCAAAACAAAGAGAACAGGATACTTACTTCTACAAGTATATGGTACCGCAGCAACATATCAGGAATATGAAATGTTGAGGTAAAAAACACTTTACGGACTCATGTTCATGGAACTGTTGACAATGCAGTGTTGACAATGCAGACACAGTGGCAAAGTTGCAGTTTGCAATGATAATTTTCCCCAGAGCTTAGTGAATGAGGTAAAGCTCTGCTGATTTCATAGTTGCCAACATCTTAAAAAAAATTATAGGGACACCACTTTTTTGTCTGTAGGCAGGGTCTTATTTTAATTAGGAGCAGGGCATTCATTTGTAGGTTTGACGTGGGCGCAGAGAAAAAATGTGGAGAGCGTTGGAGGGAGAAAGAAAGGGAGAGAGAAATAAAGAAATAGGGAGAGAAGGAGGGAGGGAAGTAGAGAAGGAGTTAGTGAAGGAAGGAGGGAGAGGAGGAAGGAGAGAGAGAGAGAGAGAGAGAGAGAAAGAAAGAAAGAAAGAAAGAAAGAAAGAAAGAAAGAAAGAAAAAGAAAAAAAAGAAAGAAAGAAAGAAAGAAAGAAAGAAAGAAAGAAAAGAAAGAAAGAAAGAAAGAAAGAAAGAAAGAAAGAAAAAAAGAAAGAAAGAGAGAAAGAGAAAGATGGAGGCCAAATCATGGCTGTTGGCATCTATGCAGTGTATGGAGGTCAGAAGTAACAGTGTACGAAGGCCCATGCATTTAAAAAAAGCAGCGCATTTGCAGATACCGCAGGGAGATCACATGGTGCAAAAGCACCATGCGATTTCAAGGACACTGCATTTTGAAAATGCTGCATGCACTTTTTTTCAGTGGGAAAAGCAGGCATGGCAGCCCATTCCAATGAATGGGCTGCTGTGCCCAAGCAAGCCCATGATAGGTAGTGGACCAGGACTAAAAGCATCAGCAGTGTTAACATGACTGTGCCAGTGCCACTGTGGTCCTTGCTCTCTATTTATAGAGCAATACCACAGCCAGGTAACGGTTTAGGAACAGTGAGAAGGCAGCACATACCTGGTCCTGCTGGCCAGCCGAGCTCCGCTCTCCATCCGCGGGCTCTAAATACAGCCTTCCACCACTCCCACAGTCAGAAGCTCCTACCCCGCAGTGTCCCGAGCATACAGGCAGAACGGCATAGGGCAGGATTAGAGCAGCAGTGGAGCTCACAGACCTGCCCGCTCCTTCCTCGCTGGAGAATAGATCCAGACATACAT
Organism: Lithobates sylvaticus; assembly: GCA_028564925.1. Classification (NCBI taxonomy): domain Eukaryota; kingdom Metazoa; phylum Chordata; class Amphibia; order Anura; family Ranidae; genus Lithobates; species Lithobates sylvaticus. Next base: position 132,935,520 of record CM053038.1, read on the forward strand.
TATGTCTGATCGGGCCGCTGCCTGTCTCCCTGAGTCCTGTCCCACAGCGGCGGCAGCTTGTAGCGTGCCGTAACGTGTCATCAGCAGTGGTGAATGCTAATGGTCAGGTCATCTCGGCTGGCCATGCCCCCTCTCACCACTGACCAATCTGCAGCACTTCCTGGAGGAGGTGGGGGGGGGGGGGTGACAGAGTGGCCTGGGACAGAGGCCAATTTTCGCCAGCACAATAAGAAAGCGGGACATGGCTCAGATTTTCGGGGCTGCAAATTCAGGTCTGTTGGCAGCTATGTGATTTCCATCATTCAAACATGCAAAAATGCAGTTTCTTTTTTAATTTTTCTTGCATTTTCTTTCCATTGAGTATTCTTTGCAAAGTTAAATTTCACCTCATTCACTAAGCTCTATTGAAAGTTCCTTTACGAAGTGAACAATCTATTTGCCTTTAGTAAATCAACCTCAGTGTTAGTAGTGTCCATTAGAATGATCATGTTTTTGTTGTACTTTTTATGGTTGACTACTCACAGGCAAACAATCATGTGCAGGAAAAGTAAAAAGACAGAATTTTTGCTTACAGATGATTGGATGATTGAAGTCATTAGAGCTCTTGGGAAAATTCCCTTGCAAAGTGAATAGTCTATTTCCCTTTAGTAAATCAACCCCACTGACCCTTAGGTAAGTGCTGGGTGAATCAAAATATACTATACACAGCATGCAAGATGTACTGCAGATGTGAGTACCGATACCCATGTCCACCATAAAGATAACACTTTGCCAAAAAGCATTAGTCATAAAATAAAAATAAATTCAAAGCCCAAATCTGAAAACTCATTATTGAATTCTCAGGTACTACAGCCAATATGCCAAGTGTGAGCAGACACATTTTCTAAGTACTGACAGTTAGTTGCAAGGTATGGCAGAAAGGTTAACGATTTTGCTATAAGACAGCAATCCCATTAGCTACAATACATGTTGGAACTTGCAAAGTTTTAAACAGTCTATCAAGAACAAAGGGTATCATAAAGTCTGCCATCTAAGAAGTACAGGGAAGTCTTGGATTTTTAGCAGAAAAGAGGGCTCTAGGAGAAGACTAGGCACAAGTCAGGTTGCATAAGTTGATCATCACATTCCCTTAAAGCACAGCTTATAGGCATGGATCAACAATAAAAAAATATATAGTTTAGTAGTTTAATCATTGGTCAGAATATGATATACATATTACAGTACATATGCTCTAGTATTCAAAACATGCTTATTTGTTGGAGCAGTACCGGGCCAAGGTCATTAAGCACCCAAGTCACTCTCTTACAAGGTACTGAGACTGGTAGTTAAGCTATCTCACTACAACTGGATCAGCTATAGAGATCACACTTTTAGTGCTTGGATTGCAGAACAGTTGCAGAAAGTTCTTAGCCGCTTTTCTCCTCCTGCCCCACAAGGGCCCATAGCAGCCATTTTTACTGACTCATAATGCAGCCTTTTCTCCTTCCTCTCTTCAAGAGCACTTTAACAGGCAACACGAAAATACAGTGCTATGTGGTCTAAATCCTGGACTCTGAGCTCTCCTTCAGCCCCACATCCAGTCACTGTCCAAATCCTGCCACCTTAACTTCTGTAACATTGCGTAAATTGAGGTTACCAGTGACCACACAGCTACTAAATCATTTGACATCGACTTGACATTTGAAACTCCCTTCTTGTGGGACTACCTTTACACAGGCTATCCCCCCTTCAGTCTATCATTATTGCTGCTGCTAGACTTATCAACCATACCAACCGTTCACTGTCCACCGCCCCCTTCCTCCAATCCATCCATTGGCTTTCAAAATATCACCCAAACCATTTAGTGAGTCCCTCCAAGGACCTCCTGTTCACTAACTACTTTGCACCACTTCCCATGCTCTCCACCAGAGCTTCTCCAGAACCTTTCCCATTTTCTGAAACTCTCTTTATCAATCTGTCTGGCTGTCATCTACTCTGTCTACCCTTAGGTGATTCCTGAAAACTATGAGCAGGGCCCTCCTAGCCCCCTTGTGTTACATTATTTTGTAACTGTACAGTCCCCTTTTACTTTATAAAGCACTGCTCAAACTGTTGGCAATATCATATACTGTATAATAACAATAATAATATACAATTCAGCTGGATTTATATTGGATGGATGCCCGATTCAATCTGACTGTTGAGAAAAGCATGATATGGCACTCTGTGCTATAGTAAACAACTACTGCAATGCAATCAATACATATTTCAGTCTCCAATAAAGACTGTTTATGCAAAATTGATATTTTACTGTTGAAATGTTAATTTATGAATATTTTTTCTCCCTGAAGGCTTTAAGAAAGATGTGCAGAGATGATGAAACAAGGAACAGTTTTTACACCACACACCTCGGCTTTGCAGCCACCATTAATTTTTGTTTTCTTAAATTACTTATTTATTATATGTTCTAAAATCATATGCTCCTGAATGGACAAAGCTAAATTTATCTTTAAAGCATACTGCATATCGCTTGTATATTTTAAAATTACATGTACAGTAATTTCAAAGGAAAGGCTACTTTTATATGCCTTAAGAGTTCTTATCTTGCAGAGAAAGGATCAGTGCTTTCAACCCACCAGTGTTTAGCCAAAATGGCATATTAGTCTTGGTAGAAGTCTTTTAAGAGAACATTTGGGTCCAAATTTAGGAATTGAACCTGCCTCTATTTTTGAAGATGATTTATCTCCCCTGCAGTTCAACTGCATGAATATATCATGTAAAAAAGTTTGGGATTTATTTTATGGTAATAGATTATCTAAGAAAAGCAGTCCTGTTGTCATGGAAATGCAGCCCTTCTAGTTTGAAACACAGCATTTTCGTGTCAACCAGTCATAAAATAATGGCATTGCAGTACTAGTAGTTGTGATACTTTATTGTGAAAAATGGCAAAACTACAGTATATACATGCTTAACAAAAGTAGCATTTTGTTAATGTGTATGTGCCCAACACAATTTGCAAATAAGTATCAGTCAGCAGTTTTTTAATCTTAATGCATTCTATGCATTAAATAAAAGACTTCTGTGTGCAGCAGCTGCCCCAGCACCCCCTAATACTTACCTGAGCCCCATCTCTGTCCAGCAATGTCCACGAGTGCCTCGCCCATCCGAGACTCTCCCCCCTGATTGGCTGAGACACAGCAGCAATGCCATTGGCTCCCTCTGCAGTCAATCAAAGTCAGTCAGCCAGCCAATCAGGAATGAGAGGAGGCCAGGCCAGGCCACATCTCTGTGTCTGAATAGACACAGGAAGCTGTGACTCGGCTTGGGCACCCCCTTTGTAAGCTGCTTGCTGTGGGGGCACTCGACAGGAGGGAGAAGTCAGGAACACAGGAGAGGGAGCTAAGAAGAGGAGGATCGGGCTGCTCTGTTCAAATCCACTGCAACAGAGCAGGTAAGTATAACATGTTTCTTATTTTTATTGAAAAAAAAATGAGACTTTACAACCCCTTTAAATACATCACAATTAGGAAGATATTTGTGTTACATAACTATCACAAAGAATCAGCCGGTGTTCCATGAGCAGATCCCCTGCTAAATCTGACCTAAAAGGCAAGAATGTTCCTTACATCAGTGCCCGTTTAGTTTTGGCCCGGCAGAACACATAACAGAATTATTGGCAGCCAGATGTAAAAAGACTCTGCTATTCATTTACATCAGGCTACCTCCAGTCCGTGATGTTTAGGTCCAGAAAAAAGGAAAAGGACAAAGCCCTTTTCTGCTTTTTTTTTTATTTTAAAATAAAAATAAATTCAAAGCCCAAATCTGAAAACTCATTATTGAATTCTCAGGAGAGTTCCACCTATCCATAGGGCTGCATGACGATTTCAATCAGACCCGCTAAAAAACTGACAGCAGACCTGATTGGAATGCCCATGTGAAAGAGCCCTTAAAGCCCAAGTGCAGGCAAACATATAATACACAGTTGAACTACAGTCATGGCCAAAGATATTGCCACCCATGCATTTCTGTCAGATAATGCACCACTTCAACCAGAAAATTGTTGCAATTACAAATATTTAGGCATTATTATGTTTATTTATTTTGTTGGTATTGGTATGACACAAAAAAGTGGAGAAACAAAAAGCCAAATCTGACACATTCCATGCAAAACTCAACAAAAATGGACTGGACAAAATTATTGGCACCTTCTCAAAATTGTAAGAAATAATTGCATTCCAAGTTTGTGATGCTCCTGTAATTTGTAATAAAACTCACCTGTATCAAATAACAGATGCTGAAAATATAGAAATTACACCAGGAACCAGGCAAAATGGTGAAAAATTGACTCAATCTTTCTGCTGTGTGTCTCTGTGTGCCACATGGACCATGGAGAAGAGAAAGAGCAGCAAAGAATTGTCTGAAGATTTGATAACAAAATTGTGGAAAAGCATGGACAATCTCAAGGTTACAAGTCCATCTCCAGAGATCTTACTGTTCCTGTGTCCACTGTGTGCAACATTGTCAAGAAGTTTACAGCCTATGGCACTGTAGAAAATCTCCCTGGACATGGACAAAAGAGAAAAACTGATCAAAGATTGCAACGAAGGATTGTTTGAATGGTGGATAAAAAACCTTGATCAACTTCCAGGCAAATTCAAGTGTGGAGAGATCTCAAAACAGCAGTTGGGAAAATAACCCTTTTTTTTTTTAATCAATGTTTTTTATTGAAATTTCACAATTTACATGACAAACAATACACAGAGGAAAAAGTAAGAAGGGAAATACAGTGAATATATCGTGATCACAGCGAGTACCATCTCTGTTTTAAATAACAAAGCCTATACATGTGTATAGAATATCCATAACATTCGAAAAACGATCAACTTCAATTAACTTTAAATCTATCGGTCCACATTTTCCATTCACTGTCAAATTTTTTACAGCGAAGTGAGTTAATTGCTAATAACCTTTCAAAGGAGTGATTCCTATTGACGAATGCGATAACTTCTGATATATTAATGGCGTTTGTGCTCTTCCAATTACGTAGAATCAGATTTCTGGTTGCCAACAATATGTGTGTTACCATCGCCCTGTCTGCATGTGGAAAGAGTTCCACGCCTATTTGTAACAGTGCAAGGGAAGGGTTAGGAGGGGTCAGTATACCCGTAAGGTCGGAGATTAATTGGAAGGTTTTGTTCCAAAGGCTAGTCAGGCTTGGGCAGCTCCAAAGTGTGTGTAGAAGATTGCCTATCTGCCCACAGTTTCTCCAGCATAGTGGGGATGAAGATGGGAAGAAAATTGAAAGCCTATATGGGGTGTAATGCCATCTATTGATAATTTTCAAGGTCATTTCCCAATGGTTCTCACAGTGTGATGCCTTCTGAACAGTTCGGAATGCGAGTAACCACTGGTCATCAGAAAAGCAGGTGGCTAAATCCGTTTCCCACTTACTGAGGGCTGTAGATTTGGAAAAGTTGCATTTGTTATTTATAAGATTATAGAATAATGATATACCCTTAGTGGTTTGGGTGGTGGAGGAGTAGAAACTCCAAGCCTTAGAGGGTATAGAGATAGTGGGCAGTGGATGTGCTCTCAGGAAGTGGGAAATTTGCATACATGAGAACCATAATTCCCTAGGGAGGTCGTATTCAGTCATAATTGTTGTCGTTGGTTTAGGCGCTTGGCTAGTGAACAAGTCTTGTACATGGTAAATTTTGTTGTCTTTTAACCGTGCTAAATTTAGATGTGGAATTTTAGTCCCTAGAGTTTCAATCGGGAATTGGTATAAGATCTCCTTATGTTCTGTGGGAGTGCATGTCTGGAGAAATCTCCAAGCCTGAAGGGATATCTGTAAGGTAGGGGATAAACCCCCAGGATCCCATGGGACCCATATGTCTGTCATTAGGAAAGTAGTAAGGTCATTTGTAGGTGTAAGAGCCTTTTCAATGTCAACCCATAGTGGATGATCTGTTTGAGAAAACCAGTGTCTCAACTGATCAAGTCTGGTGGCCCATAGGTAGTCTTGTATGTCCACATACCCTGCTCCCCCTACTGACTTGTGAGGTAAAAGGTTGTTCCGTGGGCATCTGGCTCTTTTGTCTCCCCATGTAAATTTCCAAGTAGCTTTGGAAATGGCAGTAACATAGTGTGCGGGTATAGGGATTGGGAGCGATCTGAATATATATAGGATTTGTGGCAATATTGACATCTTGAAGGCTGCAATTCTGCCTAGCCAAGAGATTTCATTCTTACTCAAGTCCTTGAGTTGTTTCTCAACTTGACTAAAAGCGGCTTGAAGTTGAGGTCCGCTAGGGAAGATGTATTGGTGAATACCTGAATACCTAAGTAGGTGATGCTTTTGTCGGTCCACGAGTACGGTAGGGAATTTTGTAGTCTGTGTTTGATGTGTTTATGCACTCCTAAATCTAGGATCTGGGATTTGGTGAAGTTTACTTTATAGTAAGAGACTTCCCCGAAGTCTGTGAGAGTCTTGTGTGCCTGTGGTAGGGAGGTCATGGGGTCTGTCAAAAGCAGTATCACATCATCAGCAAAGAGGTTAATAACCTGTTTGGTGTTGCCTATCTGGAAACCTTTAATGTCGTCATTTGTACGCATAGCTTCCGCTAGAGGTTCGATCATTAAATTGAAAATGGTCGGAGAGAGTGGGCACCCCTGTCTGGTACCGTTCGATATGGCGAACGGCTTGGATAACAGTCCTGAGGTGTAAACTTGTGCAGAAGGGCAAGAGTAAAGGGCCATAATCGCCTTGAGGATTGAACCGGTGAACCCAAATTTTTCTAGCACAGCTTCCATATATTTCCAGTGCACTCTATCAAACGCCTTCTCTGCGTCTATAGATAGAAGCAGAGAAGGCGTTCTTGAGGTTGTGGCATGGTGGATAATATTGACAATACGCCTTGTGGCGTCTGAGGTCTGCCTCCCCCTTACAAAGCCCATCTGGTCTTTTGGTATGATATTTGGTATTATATTAGACAATCTGTTCGCTAAGAGTTTTGCGTAAATTTTTACATCTGTATTTAAGAGAGAGATTGGTCTAAAATTTGCTGGGGTGGTAGGCTCCTTACCAGGTTTCGGAAGTGTTATGATGTGGGCTTTCAGCATCTCGGGTGGGAAGGATGAAGTTTCACTCGCTTTGTTAAATACCTGTAGTATGTGTGGGGTAAGTTGTTTTTTGAAGACCTTGTAGTATTCGTTTCCGAAACCGTCAGGTCCTGGGGATTTACCATTTGGCATTGATAATGTGATTCTATTAATTTCCTGTGTTGTGAATGGAGCGTTGAGCGTTGATAACTGTTCTTCTGACAGTGAAGGGAGATTGAGGTTCTGTAGGAAATTTTGGATGCTATCTGGGGATGGTTGGGGTGTGGAGGTGTCTGCGTGTAAATTGTAAAGGGCTCCATAAAAATCGGCAAATTGGTCCGCAATCGCCTGGGGATTCAAGATCTTATCACGTGTAGTGGGATGGATCAGGTAAGGGATTTTGGTTCTGACACGCGCCGCTTTAATTCTGTTTGCCAGGTATTTCCCTGCCCTATTGGCATTTGCGTATGTGTTGAGTTGCAGCTTCCTGAGGTGTTTGTCGTATTGGTATGTGAGGAGTTCCCTCAGAGTTTCCCTGAGTTCGGAGAGGGTGGCTGCTGTGATCGGGTTAGGAAGTGATTTGTTTTGGGTTTCTAATGTATGTATTGAGGTTAACGTGTCATTAAGCTTAGTATTGTATTTTTTCTTCTCTATTGCTCCTAATTGTATGAGTATGCCCCTCATAAAGGCTTTATGAGCGTTCCAAATGGAGAACGGGTTTGCGTCAGGGGTGTTGTTGGAATGAAAGACTTCTGTGAGATGTTGAGATAAAATGGGGGACAATTTGGGTTCCTGAAGTAATTTTACATTGCATCGCCAGATAGGTGAAGAGGGGGAGGCACCCTGTGTATGGAGAGTCAATGTGATTGCAGCATGGTCAGACCACCCGATATCATGTATCGTGGAGGACTGAACACGCTGCAAGAGCCACTTGTCAGTTACAAACATGTCTATCCTAGAATACGAGCAATGCCTCGTGGAAAAAAAAGTGTAGTTTCTTTCGCTAGCATGCATACACCTCCAAGTGTCGAACAAATCATGCTTGTGGAAGAGGTTGAGTAGCTTGGATGGTCTTCTAGGGTCCACCGTAGTAGTATCTAGTTTTGGGTCAGCTATGAGGTTAAAGTCACCGCCTATTATGAGGCGACCATATAGCATGGTGTTTATTTTTCTAAGCACCTGCTGAACAAAACGCATCTGGTGCGTATTTGGTGCGTAAAGAGTCACAATGGTGAATGGCTTGGCGCCCAAGTCTCCTGTGACAATTATGAACCTTCCATTGTCTGCAATAAAGGAGTCTTTAAGTTGGAAGGAGACAGTATCTTTAATGGCCAGCATGACACCCCCTTTTTTGCCATCCAGTGTGCAAGCTAAAAAGACATGCGGGTAGTTCTTGTTCGAGCAAACAGGGGTTTGGGGAGGTCAGCCTGGGCTTCGATTTTGCTGGGCTCCTCGTGGAGGGGCTAGAGGAACCGGATGGCGGATCGCTGTGGGAGATGGTGTGTCCCTGAGACGAGCGGACGCCTCCCCCTCCGTTCCTGAGGTGAGCGGCCTGGTCAGCGAGTTGCGGTTGTAGCGGCCCGCCGCCGCCATTTTGCGCAGGCCCGCGGGACTTAGCTGAGAAGAAATTTGCCATCTTCTGGGGCTGCGGCGCTGTTTTCCTCCGCTTGGTCATCCCCACGGTGTTCCGCCGGTCACAGATGGTGGTTTGGGGCTATTTAGATGGCCGGTGCGCTCGGATGGTATGCGATCTCTCTGGCTGGCGAGCGGAGCTCCAAGATCAAGCGTCCATCTTAGGGCTCGGTCGCCACGCCCCCCGGAAAATAACCCTTTTGACAATAGATTTATGATAGATTTACTTTGGGAGACATTGTTTTTGACAATTCTTTTATTAAAAAAAAACTGCCTGCTGTCATTTTTCACACTACCACCTACTTTTTTTTTGGTCAATGAGTAGGGGTACTCTGTACCTCATACTCATTCACATGGGGGGGGCAGTATCTGGGGTCCCCCTTATTAAAGGGGGCTTCCAGATTCCGATAAGCCCCCCACCAGCAGACCTCCACAACCACCGACCAGGGTTGTGGGGAAGAGGCCCTTGTCTCCATCAAAATGGGGAAGGACAGGACATGACATGCTACATACACTCGTGTACTTACAGTGCCTTAAAAAAAGTATTCATACCCCTTGGAATTTTCCACATTATGTCATGTTACAACCAAAAAGATAAATATATTGTATCTGGATTTTATGTGATAAACCAAAACAAAGTGGCATATAATTGTAAAGTGGATGGAAAATTATAAATGTTTTTAAAAAATGTTTGCAAATAAATATGTGAAAAGTGTGGTGTGCATTTGTATTCAGCCCCTCTGAGTCAATACTTTGTAGAACCAACTTTCGCTGCAATTACAGCTGAAAGTCTTTTTGGGGATGTCTCTACCAGCTTTGCACATCTAGAGAGTGAAATTTTTGCCCATTCTTTTTTGAAAAATAGCTCAAGCTCTGTCAGATTGGATGGAGAGCGTCTGTGAACAGCAATTTTCAAGTCTTGCCACAAATTCTCAATTGGATTTAGGTCTGGATTTGGCCATTCTAACACATGAATATGAGTTGATCTAAACCATTTCATTGTAGCTCTGGCTGTATGTTTAGGGTCGTTGTCCTGCTGGAAGGCAAACCTCTGTCCCAGTCTTCTGCAGACTCCGGTTTTCTTCTAAGATTGCCCTGTATTTGGCTCCATCCATCTTCCCATTAACTCTGACAAACTTCCCTGCTGAAGAAAAGCATTCCCACAATATGATGCTGCCACCACCCTGTTTAACGGTGTGAATGGTGTGTTCAGGGTTATGTGCAGTGTTAGTTTTCCGCCTCAAATAGTGCTTTGTTTTTACGTCAGAAAGTTACATTTTGGTCTCATCTGACTAGAGCACCTTCTTCCACATGTTTGCTGTCTCCCTTACATGACTTCTCACGAACTGCAATAGACTTCTTGTGGCTTTCTTTCAAGACTGGCTTTCTTCTTGCCACTCTGCCATAAAGGCCAGATTTGTGGAGTGCACTACTAATAATTGTCCTGTGGACAGATTCTCCCACCTAAGCTGTGGATCTCTGCAGCTCCTCCAGAGGTACCATGGGCCTCTTGGCTGCTTCTCTGATTAATGCTCTTCTTGCCCGGCCTGTCAGTTTAGATGGACGGCCATATCTTGGTAGGTTTGCAGTTGTACTCTTTCCATTTTTAGATGATGGATTGAACAGTACTCCTTGATAAGTTCACAGCTTGGGATATTTATTTATAACCTAAGCCTGCTTTAAACTTCTCCACAACTTTATCCTTGACTTGTTTGGTGTGTTCCATGGCCTTCATGATGCGGTTTGTTCACTAAGGTTCTCTAACAAACCTCCGAGGGCTTCATAGAACAGCTATCTTTATACTGAGATAAATTACACACAGGTAGATCTATTTACTAATTAGGTGACTTCTGAAGGCAATTGGTTCCAATATATTTTAGTTAGGCGTATCAGAGTAAATGGGGGCTGAATACCAATGCACGCCACACTTTTCAGATTTTTTTTTCTTTTTTATTTGAAAACCATTTATCATTTTCCTTCCACTTCACAATTATATGCCACTTTGTGTTGGTCTATCACATAACAATCCCAATAAAATAAATGTATGTTTTTGGTTGTAACAAAATGTGGAAAATTTCAAGGGGTATTTCATGGGGTGGGCAACTACCTGGTAAATTAGGTTTAATGTAGAAAAATTGAAAATAATGCATTTGAGTGGCAAAAATATAAATGCAACCTATACACTAGGGGGAGAACCTCTGGGGGAATCTAGGATGGAAAAGGACCCGGGAGTCCTAGTAGATGATAGGCTCAGCAATGGCATGCAATGCCAAGCTGCTGCTAACAAAGCAAATGGAATGCATTAAAAAAGGGATTAACTCCAGGGATAAAGTGATAATTCTCCCACTCTACAAGACTCTGGCCGCACCTGGAGTACTCTGTCCAGTTCTGGGCACCAGTCCTCAGGAAGGATGTACTGGAAATGGAGCAGATGAAGTACAAAGAAGGGCAACAAAGCTAATAAAGGGTCTGGAGGACATTAGTTATGATGAAAGGTTGTGAGCACTAAACTTATTCTCTCTGGAGAAGAGACGCTTGAGAGGGGATATGATTTAAATTTGCAAATACCATACTGGTATCCCCACAATAGGGATAAAACTTTTTTGTGAAGGGAGTTTAACAAGACACGTGGCCACTCATTAAAATTAGAAGAAAAGAGGTTTAACCTTAAACTACATAGCGGGTTATTTACTGTAAGAGTGGCAAGGATGTGGAACTCAGCGGGGGGGCATCGATAGTTTCAAAAAACTATTAGATAAGCACCTGAACGACCGCAACATATATGGATATACAATGAAATACTGACATATAATCACACATAGGTTGGACTTGGTGGACTTTTTTCAACCTGGGCTATTAATATTCCTGACTATGCACTCTTTCGGAGAGACAGGGTAAAAAGGAAAGGTGGCGGGGTCTGTCTCTATGTGAGAAGTGATCTCAAAGCAAGTGTGAAAGAGGACCTGGTTGATGAAGAGTGTGATGACTTTGAAGCATTATGGGTGGAACTGCAAATAGATGTGCGTAGCTCCAAGTTAATCATTGGGGTTTGTTATAGACCACCCAATGTTAATGAGGAGGTGGAGACTCAGCTCCTTGCACAGATTGAAAGGGCTGCAAGGGCTGGGACGGTGATAATGGGGGATTTTAAATACCCAGAAATTGACTGGCGTAATGGCACTGCTGGGACAGCTAAAGGGCAAAAATTTATAAACCTATTACGGGACAGTTTTATGGTCCAGTTTGAGGCCCCAACTAGGAATGATGCTCTGTTGGACCTGGTAATCTCAAACCATGCAGAGCGTATTACTAATGTTCATATAAAGGAACATCTTGGTAACAGTGACCATAACATGATTTCATTTGATGTTAGCTGTAAGCAAAAAACACAAAGGGGAAAGATAAAAACACTTAACTTCAAGAGAGCAAATTTTCCAAAGATGAGGGCTGCTCTCCAGGACTTGGACTGGGAGGGAATATTGGCGTCAATGAGCACAGAACAGAAATGGGAATTCTTCAAAGTGACTGTGAACTCACTGCAAGGTACATTCCCATGGGCAATAAGTTTAACCACTTTCAGACCGGACCAATTTGCAGCCAAAGGACCAGGCCCCTTTTTGCGATTCGGCACTGCGTCGCTTTAACTGACAATTGCGCGGTCGTGCGACGTGGCTCCCAAACAAAATTGGCGTCCTTTTTTTACCACGAATAGAGCTTTCTTTTGGTGGTATTTGATCGCCCCTGCAGTTTTTATTTTTTGCGCTATAAACAAAAATAGAGCGACAATTTTGAAAAAAATGCAATATTTTTTGCTTTTTGCTATAATAAATATCCCCCAAAAATATATAAAAAAAACATTTTTTTTTCCTCAGTTTAGGCCGATACGTATTCTTATGCCGCGTACACACGAAGGGACTATCCCGCGGGATTATCCGCTGGACCGAAGTCCAGCGGATAATCCCCTCGTGTGTGGGCGCCGGCGGACTTTTTTTTGGCCAAAGTACGGCGGACTAAAGTTTCAGGTTTTGTTTTCAAATTATCCGCTGGACTTGGCAGTCCAGCGGATAATCCGGTCGTGTGTAGTATGGTCCGGCGTACCAAAAAGGACGCATGCTCAGTAGCAAGTATTTTTCTAGTATTTTTCGTTTTCTAGTCCCGTCGTACGTGCTGTACGTCATCGCGTGAACCGTCGGACTTTTTGCGTGATCGTGTGTGGTCAAGTCCGTTCGCTTTTTAGTCCAGCGGACCCAGCTGGAAAGTCCAGCGGATTGTCCGCTGGACTTAGGTCCGCCGGGAAAAGTCCCTTCGTGTGTACGCGGCATAATACATATTTTTGGTAAAAAAAATTGCAATTAGCGATTATTGATTGGTTTGCGCAAAAGTTATAGCGTTTACAAAATAGGGGATATTTTTATTGTGACTGCGACATTATGGCGGACACATCGGACATTTTTGACACATTTTTGGGACCATTGTCATTTATACAGCAATCAATGCTATTTAAATGCATTGATTCCTGTATAAATGACACTGGCAGTGAAGGGGTTAACCACAAGGGGGCAGTGTAGGGGTTAAGTATGCCTAGGGGTGTGTTTCTTACTGTGGGGGGGCGTGGCTGTCAGCTAGTGAATGCTGATCTCTGCTCCAATCACAGGGAGCAGAGATCTGCATTACTAGTTGCTAGGCAGAACGGGGAGATGCTGTTTATTTCCGGATCTGTCCATTCTGCCTTCCCGTGAGATGATCGAGTCCGCGGGACCCGCGGTCGGCCTCACGGGGGTCCCGACCGGCACGGACGGCAGTAAGGAGGGACTTATATATACGCCCTCTTGCCTGTCCGTGCCATTCTGCCGACGTATATCGTCGTGCGCCGGTCGGGAACCGGTTAAAAGGCTAAAAATAAACCTATGTGGCTCACGGCCAAAGTTAAAAAAGCTATAAACAATAAGAAAAGAGCTTTTAAAAAATATAAAAATGAAGGAACACTAGTGTCGTTTAAATCTTACAAAGAATGTAACAGAATATGTAAAAAAGAAATCAAGGAAGGCAAAAAATCAAAACGCACGACAGATTGCAAAAGATAGTAGGACAAACCCCCAAATAATTCTTCAAATATATTAATAGTAAAAAGGTCAGGTCTGAGCATGTAGGCCCTTTACAAAATAATCTAGAGTGGGGACAAAGAGAAGGCTAATTTATTAAATACTTTGTTTAGCTCTGTGTATACAAATGAGCATGGTGGAGCTCATGTACATAATGGGGGTGGTAGTGACTAAGGATGGGCCCGGTGCTCGATGCAAACCCACGTTCGCATCGAGCACCGGGCGTTCGCTCGCTCGGCGAGCCCAGAACTATTTTGGCCGCTCGCATCACGTTCGTGTGATGCGAGCGGCCCCGCAATGCATTGCGGCCGGCGCGGCCGACGCAGTGCATTGCTGGCTGATGATTGGCCAAGCATGCACTGTGACCCCGCATGCTTGGCCAATCACAGCCCCGGAAACTCGAAGAGCCATAATTGGCTACAGGCAGGACGCCTGTAGCCAATTACAGCTCAGGGGCTGTAGTACACGCCCCCCCCCCTATAAAACGCCGCCACGCCGTCTGCGCCGGTCACATGCTGTTCCGGCGCAGATTGAGCAGGCTGTTCCTGTGACACTCTGCTGCATTTAGATAGATAGAGAGAGAGATTCACTTGCAGAGATTGAGTTAGATAGATTCAGTTACAAAGATTGATTGACAAAGAGGGGCTTGTAGTGTGCTCGTGGCAGGCAGGCAGAGCTCCTATATTTTGTTACCAGAAGCACCTATAGGACTTGTAGTGTGTTCGTGGCAGGCAGGCAGAGCTCCTATATTTTGTTACCAGAAGCACCTATAGGACTTGTAGTGTGTTAGTGGCAGGCAGGCAGAGCTCCTATATTTTGTTACCAGAAGCACCTATAGGACTTGTAGTGTGTTAGTGACAGGCAGGCAGAGCTCCTATATTTTGTTACCAGAAGCACCTATAGGACTTGTAGTGTGTTAGTGGCAGGCAGGCAGAGCTCCTATATTTTGTTACCAGAAGCACCTATAGGACTTGTAGTGTGTTAGTGACAGGCAGGCAGAGCTCCTATATTTTGTTACCAGAAGCACCTATAGGACTTGTAGTGTGTTAGTGACAGGCAGGCAGAGCTCCTATATTTTGTTACCAGAAGCACCTATAGGACTTGTAGTGTGTTAGTGGCAGGCAGGCAGAGCTCCTATATTTTGTTACCAGAAGCACCTATAGGACTTGTAGTGTGTTAGTGACAGGCAGGCAGAGCTCCTATATTTTGTTACCAGAAGCACCTATAGGACTTGTAGTGTGTTAGTGGCAGGCAGGCAGAGCTCCTATATTTTGTTACCAGAAGCACCTGTAGGACTTGTAGTGTGTTCGTGGCAGGCAGGCAGAGCTCCTATATTTTGTTCCCAGAAGCACCTATAGGACTTGAAGTGTGTTAGTCCCATCACACACACAGAGCTATATTTTCTTCCAGAAGCACCTATAGGACTTGAAGTGTGTTAGTCCCATCACACACACAGAGCTATATTTTCTTCCCAGAAGCACCTATAGGACTTGAAGTGTGTTAGTCCCATCACACACACAGAGCTATATTTTGTTCCCAGAAGCACCTATAGGACTTGAAGTGTGTTAGTCCCATTACACACACAGAGCTATATTTTCTTCCCAGAAGCACCTATAGGACTTGAAGTGTGTTAGTCCCATTACACACACAGAGCTATATTTTCTTCCCAGAAGCACCTATAGGACTTGAAGTGTGTTAGTCCCATTACACACACAGAGCTATATTTTCTTCCCAGAAGCACCTATAGGACTTGAAGTGTGTTAGTCCCATTACACACACAGAGCTATATTTTCTTCCCAGAAGCACCTATAGGACTTGAAGTGTGTTAGTCCCATCACACACACAGAGCTATATTTTGTTCCCAGAAGCACCTATAGGACTTGAAGTGTGTTAGTCCCATTACACACACAGAGCTATATTTTGTTCCCAGAAGCACCTATAGGACTTGAAGTGTGTTAGTCCCATCACACACACAGAGCTATATTTTGTTCCCAGAAGCACCTATAGGACTTGAAGTGTGTTAGTCCCATTACACACACAGAGCTATATTTTGTTCCCAGAAGCACCTATAGGACTTGAAGTGTGTTAGTCCCATCACACACACAGAGCTATATTTTCTTCCCAGAAGCACCTATAGGACTTGAAGTGTGTTAGTCCCATTACACACAAAGAGCTATACTTTGTTCCCAGAAGCACCTATAGGACTTGAAGTGTGTTAGTCCCATTACACACACAGAGCTATATTTTCTTCCCAGAAGCACCTATAGGACTTGAAGTGTGTTAGTCCCATCACACACACAGAGCTATATTTTCTTCCCAGAAGCACCTATAGGACTTGAAGTGTGTTAGTCCCATTACACACAAAGAGCTATACTTTGTTCCCAGAAGCACCTATAGGACTTGAAGTGTGTTAGTCCCATTACACACACAGAGCTATATTTTCTTCCCAGAAGCACCTATAGGACTTGTAGTGTGTTCGTGGCAGGCAGGCAGAGCTCCTATATTTTGTTCCCAGAAGCACCTATAGGACTTGAAGTGTGTTAGTCCCATTACACACACAGAGCTATATTTTCTTCCCAGAAGCACCTATAGGACTTGAAGTGTGTTAGTCCCATTACACACACAGAGCTATATTTTGTTCCCAGAAGCACCTATAGGACTTGAAGTGTGTTAGTCCCATCACACACACAGAGCTATATTTTCTTCCCAGAAGCACCTATAGGACTTGAAGTGTGTTAGTCCCATTACACACACAGAGCTATATTTTCTTCCCAGAAGCACCTATAGGACTTGAAGTGTGTTAGTCCCATTACACACACAGAGCTATATTTTCTTCCCAGAAGCACCTATAGGACTTGAAGTGTGTTAGTCCCATTACACACACAGAGCTATATTTTCTTCCCAGAAGCACCTATAGGACTTGAAGTGTGTTAGTCCCATCACACACACAGAGCTATATTTTGTTCCCAGAAGCACCTATAGGACTTGAAGTGTGTTAGTCCCATTACACACAGAGCTATATTTTGTTCCCAGAAGCACCTATAGGACTTGAAGTGTGTTAGTCCCATCACACACACAGAGCTATATTTTCTTCCCAGAAGCACCTATAGGACTTGAAGTGTGTTAGTCCCATTACACACAAAGAGCTATACTTTGTTCCCAGAAGCACCTATAGGACTTGAAGTGTGTTAGTCCCATTACACACACAGAGCTATATTTTCTTCCCAGAAGCACCTATAGGACTTGAAGTGTGTTAGTCCCATTACACACACAGAGCTATATTTTGTTCCCAGAAGCACCTATAGGACTTGAAGTGTGTTAGTCCCATTACACACACAGAGCTATATTTTCTTCCCAGAAGCACCTATAGGACTTGAAGTGTGTTAGTCCCATTACACACACAGAGCTATATTTTCTTCCCAGAAGCACCTATAGGACTTGTAGTGTGTTCGTGGCAGGCAGGCAGAGCTCCTATATTTTGTTCCCAGAAGCACTTATAGGACTTGAAGTGTGTTAGTCCCATTACACACACAGAGCTATATTTTCTTCCCAGAAGCACCTATAGGACTTGTAGTGTGTTAGTGGCAGGCAGGCAGAGCTCCTATA
Source organism: Lithobates sylvaticus (assembly GCA_028564925.1). Lineage (NCBI taxonomy): Eukaryota > Metazoa > Chordata > Amphibia > Anura > Ranidae > Lithobates > Lithobates sylvaticus. Next base: position 132,952,940 of record CM053038.1, read on the forward strand.
TTTTGTTACCAGAAGCACCTATAGGACTTGTAGTGTGTTCGTGGCAGGCAGGCAGAGCTCCTATATTTTGTTCCCAGAGGCACCTATAGGACTTGAAGTGTGTTAGTCCCATTACACACACAGAGCTATATTTTCTTCCCAGAAGCACCTATAGGACTTGAAGTGTGTTAGTCCCATTACACACACAGAGCAATATTTTCTTCCCAGAAGCACCTATAGGACTTGAAGTGTGTTAGTCCCATCACACAGAGCTCCTCTATTTTCTTTGCATAAGCACCCACAGGACTTCTAGTGTGTTAGTGGCATCACACAGAGCTCCTATATATTCTTCTCAGCAGCACCCACAGGACTTCTAGTGTGTTAGTGGCATCACACAGAGCTCCTCTATTTTCTTTGCAGAAGCACCCACAGGACTTCTAGTGTGTTAGTGGCATCACACAGAGCTCCTCTATTTTCTTTGCAGAAGCACCCACAGGACTTCTAGTGTGTTAGTGGCATCACACAGAGCTCCTCTATTTTCTTTGCAGAAGCACCCACAGGACTTCTAGTGTGTTAGTGGCATCACACAGAGCTCCTCTATTTTCTTTGCAGAAGCACCCATAGGACTTCTAGTGTGTTAGTGGCATCACACAGAGCTCCTCTATTTTCTTTGCAGAAGCACCCACAGGACTTCTAGTGTGTTAGTGGCATCACACAGAGCTCCTCTATTTTCTTTGCAGAAGCACCCATAGGACTTCTAGTGTGTTAGTGGCATCACACAGAGCTCCTCTATTTTCTTTGCAGAAGCACCCATAGGACTTCTAGTGTGTTAGTGGCATCACACAGAGCTCCTATATATTCTTCTAAGCAGCACCCACAGGACTTCTAGTGTGTTAGTGGCATCACACACAGAGCTCCTATATTTTCTTTGCAGAAGCACCTATAGGACTTCTAGTGTGTTAGTGGCATCACACAGAGCTCCTCTATTTTCTTTGCAGAAGCACCCACAGGACTTCTAGTGTGTTAGTGGCATCACACAGAGCTCCTCTATTTTCTTTGCAGAAGCACCCATAGGACTTCTAGTGTGTTAGTGGCATCACACAGAGCTCCTCTATTTTCTTTGCAGAAGCACCCACAGGACTTCTAGTGTGTTAGTGGCATCACACAGAGCTCCTCTATTTTCTTTGCAGAAGCACCCACAGGACTTCTAGTGTGTTAGTGGCATCACACAGAGCTCCTCTATTTTCTTTGCAGAAGCACCCATAGGACTTCTAGTGTGTTAGTGGCATCACACAGAGCTCCTATATATTCTTCTCAGCAGCACCCACAGGACTTCTAGTGTGTTAGTGGCATCACACAGAGCTCCTCTATTTTCTTTGCAGAAGCACCCACAGGACTTCTAGTGTGTTAGTGGCATCACACAGAGCTCCTCTATTTTCTTTGCAGAAGCACCCATAGGACTTCTAGTGTGTTAGTGGCATCACACAGAGCTCCTATATATTCTTCTCAGCAGCACCCACAGGACTTCTAGTGTGTTAGTGGCATCACACAGAGCTCCTCTATTTTCTTTGCAGAAGCACCCATAGGACTTCTAGTGTGTTAGTGGCATCACACAGAGCTCCTCTATTTTCTTTGCAGAAGCACCCACAGGACTTCTAGTGTGTTAGTGGCATCACACAGAGCTCCTCTATTTTCTTTGCAGAAGCACCCATAGGACTTCTAGTGTGTTAGTGGCATCACACAGAGCTCCTCTATTTTCTTTGCAGAAGCACCCATAGGACTTCTAGTGTGTTAGTGGCATCACACAGAGCTCCTATATATTCTTCTCAGCAGCACCCACAGGACTTCTAGTGTGTTAGTGGCATCACACAGAGCTCCTATATTTTCTTTGCAGAAGCACCTATAGGACTTCTAGTGTGTTAGTGGCATCACACAGAGCTCCTCTATTTTCTTTGCAGAAGCACCCACAGGACTTCTAGTGTGTTAGTGGCATCACACAGAGCTCCTCTATTTTCTTTGCAGAAGCACCCATAGGACTTCTAGTGTGTTAGTGGCATCACACAGAGCTCCTCTATTTTCTTTGCAGAAGCACCCACAGGACTTCTAGTGTGTTAGTGGCATCACACAGAGCTCCTCTATTTTCTTTGCAGAAGCACCCACAGGACTTCTAGTGTGTTAGTGGCATCACACAGAGCTCCTCTATTTTCTTTGCAGAAGCACCCATAGGACTTCTAGTGTGTTAGTGGCATCACACAGAGCTCCTATATATTCTTCTCAGCAGCACCCACAGGACTTCTAGTGTGTTAGTGGCATCACACAGAGCTCCTCTATTTTCTTTGCAGAAGCACCCACAGGACTTCTAGTGTGTTAGTGGCATCACACAGAGCTCCTCTATTTTCTTTGCAGAAGCACCCATAGGACTTCTAGTGTGTTAGTGGCATCACACAGAGCTCCTATATATTCTTCTCAGCAGCACCCACAGGACTTCTAGTGTGTTAGTGGCATCACACAGAGCTCCTATATTTTCTTTGCAGAAGCACCTATAGGACTTCTAGTGTGTTAGTGGCATCACACAGAGCTCCTCTATTTTCTTTGCAGAAGCACCCACAGGACTTCTAGTGTGTTAGTGGCATCACACAGAGCTCCTCTATTTTCTTTGCAGAAGCACCCATAGGACTTCTAGTGTGTTAGTGGCATCACACAGAGCTCCTATATTTTCTTCTCAGCAGCACCCACAGGACTACCGACTACAATGGCTGGTAGACCGCCAAGGGGAGGCAGAGCGTGCAGAGCCAAGAACACAGGGCAGGCAGGCTCTGTTTCTAGTGGACGTGGCCGTGGACGTGGACGTGGTCGTGCATCGTCATCAGCACGTGGCCATGGGACACGCGCGTCTTTGTTTTCGGCAGCTGGACATGTGGAGCCGCATCATGCTGAAGGCTTGGTAGAATGGATGACCAAGCCCTCCTCATCCTCCTCATCCTCTCTCACCCAGGCTCAGGGTACTGACAGAGCATCATCAGCCACCCCTTCCCTAGACCCACCATGTCCTCCTGAGGAGTCCCCCGAACTCTTTGAGCACAGTGTTGGGTACATGCTCCAGGAGGATGCCCAACGATTCGAAGGCTCGGATGACGATACCCAGCTTGAGGAATCTGGCAGTACAGTTCCACCAGCTGCAGCTTACTGCCAGGTTTGCTCTAGTGGTGAAGAGGGAGGGGATGATGAGGTCACTGACTCCACGTGGGTGCCTCAAGGGAGAGAGGATGAGGAGGAGGACGAGGAGGAGGAGGATGCGGCGTCACATGTCCAACGAGGCAGGATGCCCCCTGGAGGCCAGGTAGAGGCCAGCACAGCAACTGTACAACACCGCAGAGCTCCGCCTGTGCAGGGCGCTGCCTCTGCACGTTATCAGAAAAGTTCTTTGGTGTGGGCCTTTTTTGAGACGAGTGCAGCAGATCGCACCACTGCTATTTGCAATATTTGTCTCAAGCGTATCTCGCGTGGCCAAAACATCAGCCGCTTGGGCACGACAAGCATGACCAGACATATGGCGACCTGCCATGCAGCTCGTTGGCAGGCACACATAAAAGACCCACACCAAAGAACTAAGCGGACCTCTCCTTGCTCCTCCTCAGCTGGGATCTCCATCCCCACTACACCTTCAGTCCTCTCTGAAAGCTGCTCTGAGAGGACTGAAGGTGTAGAATTCGGTGTGTCACAACCAAGTACTTGCAGTACACCGACGTCCGAATGCAGCAGGCAAATTTCCCTGCCCCAGCTGCTGGACCGTAGAAAGAAGTACACTCCCAGCCATCCACATGCCCAGCGGTTGAATGCTAGCCTTGCTAAATTGCTAGCACTTCAACTGCTGCCTTTTCAGTTGGTAGACTCGGCCCCCTTCCGTGAGTTTGTTCAATGTGCGGTTCCTCAGTGGCAGGTTCCCAAACGCCACTTTTTCTCGCGGAAGGCGATTCCGTCTCTCTACCGGCATGTGGAGGGCAATGTCCATGCCTCGCTGGACAGGGCGGTCAGCGGTAAGGTGCATATTACCGCTGACTCATGGTCCAGCAGGCATGGACAGGGACGGTACCTTTCTTTCACGGCCCATTGGGTCACTCTATTGGCAGCTGGGAGGGATGCAGGACAAGGTGCAGTAGTGTTGGAGGTTGTTCCGCCACCACGCCTCCAAAACGCGACTACTGCTACTGGTTGTGACACACCTCTCTCCTCCACCCCCTCCTCTTCTTCTTCCTCCAGTGCTCTGTCCTTGGAACCAGCGGTGCTCCGTAGGCGTACAAGGGGCTACGCAAGTACGCAGGCAAAAAGATGCCATGCCGTGCTTGCGCTGGTGTGTTTGGGGGACAGGAGCCACACTGGGCCAGAGGTTCTGGCAGCTCTGCAGGGGCAGGCCGAGAGGTGGTTGACGCCACGTCAGCTTAAGCCAGGAATGGTCGTTTCTGACAATGGCACCAACCTCCTCTCCGCCCTGCGACAGGGGCAGCTCACCCATGTGCCCTGCATGGCTCACGTCCTCAACCTGGTGGTGCAGCGGTTCTTGGGCAGGTTCCCAGGCTTACAGGATGTCCTGAGGCAGGCCAGGAAAAGTCTGTGTGCATTTCCGCCGATCTTATAATGCCAGTGCTCGGCTGACTGAGCTGCAAAAGGAGCTGAACCTGCCCAAGAACCGCCTAATATCTGACATGCCCACCAGGTGGAACTCAACGTTGCCATGCTGCAGCGACTGCACACGCAGCAGAGGGCCATCAATGAGTACCTTTGCGACTACGGCACCAGGACAGGGTCAGGGGAGCTTGGTTTTTTTTCCCCACGTCAGTGGAGCATGATCAGGGATGCATGCACTGTCCTCTCACCATTTGAGGAGGCCACGAGGATGGTGAGCAGTGACAGTGCATGCATCAGTGACACTGTCCCTCTTGTCCACCTGTTGGAGCATACGCTGCGTGGGATAATGGACAGGGCACTTGAGGCAGAACAGAGGCAGGAAGAGGAGGACTTCCTTGCCTCTCAAGGCCCCCTTTATCCGGACAGTGTTCCTTCTGTCCCACCCATCACACAGGAAGAGGATGAGGAGGAGGAGGAGGAGGAGGAGGAGGAGGATTGTGTGAGCATGGAGGTGGAGCCTGGCACTCAGCATCAGCAGCAGCAGTCTTTTAGGGATGATGTACAGTCCCAACAAGCCAGTGGACTTGTACGTGGCTGGGAGGAGGTGGCTGGCGATCATGTCATCCTCAGTGACCCAGAAGACTCCGGACCGAATGCCTCAGCTAACCTACGCTGCATGGCCTCCCTGATCCTGCAAAGCCTGCGGAAGGATCCTCGTGTTCTTCGGATCAAGGAGAGGGACCATTACTGGCTGGCCACTCTCCTTGATCCGCGGTACAAGGGTAAGGTTGCGGACCTTATCTTGCCGTCGCAGAGGGAGCAGAGGATGAGACATCTCAGGGAGGCCTTGCAGAAAGGTCTGTGCAACGCGTTCCCAGAAACTGGGAGGCTACAAACTCCTGGTCCTGGGCGACGAGTTGCTGAGGCTTCGGTCAGTGGCAGAAGGAGCGGTGGGGAAGGTGGACGTCTGACCGATGCGTTCAGACAATTTTTTTAGTCCGCAGCCCCAAGGTATGATCGGTTCCAGCAACCATCGCCAGCGTCTGATATACATGGTGCAGGAATACCTTGGGGCAAGGTCAGACTTGGACACCTTTCCCACCGAAAATCCTCTGGCTTACTGGGTCCTGAGGATGGATCACTGGCCAGAGCTTGCACAGTATGCAATTGAGCTACTGGCCTGTCCTGCCTCCAGCGTTCTTTCCGAACGCACATTCAGTGCTGCTGGAGGATTTGTGACTGATCATAGGGTGCGCCTGTCCACCGCCTCGGTTGATCGACTGACATTCATCAAAATGAATCAGTCTTGGATCACCACCAGCTACCAGGCACCTGAGGCGGATATAACCGAATAATTTTTAATGTCACATCCCTTCAAGACTGCCTATGCTGATGCTGAGTGACTGTCCTCTTATGTTCACTGACTATCCTCTTCCTCCTCCTCAATGATCCATGCCACAGCACCAGTGCCTAAGGCACAATTTTTCAGCCCCTGTTTAACAGGGGCGTGTACTTACAATTTTTTAAAAAAAAAAAATGCTTCGCAACACGTGTGACTGCTGTGCTCCAAGTACAGTCTCTGTGAGGGCCGTGTTGCAGTGTTGTGGCACCAGCACCAGTGCCTAAGGCACAATTTTTCAGCCCCTGTTTAACAGGGCGTGTACTTACAATTTTTTAAAAAAAATGCTTCGCAACACGTGTGACTGCTGTGCTCCAAGTACAGTCTCTGTGAGGGCCGTGTTGCAGTGTTGTGGCACCAGCACCAGTGCCTAAGGCACACATTTTTCAGCCCCTGTTTAACAGGGGCGTGTACTTACAATTTTTTAAAAAAATGCTTCGCAACACGTGTGACTGCTGTGCTCCAAGTACAGTCTCTGTGAGGGCCGTGTTGCAGTGTTGTGGCACCAGCACCAGTGCCTAAGGCACAATTTTTCAGCCCCTGTTTAACAGGGGCGTGTACTTACAATTTTTTAAAAAAATGCTTCGCAACACGTGTGACTGCTGTGCTCCAAGTACAGTCTCTGTGAGGGCCGTGTTGCAGTGTTGTGGCACCAGCACCAGTGCCTAAGGCACAATTTTTCAGCCCCTGTTTAACAGGGGCGTGTACTTACAATTTTTTAAAAAAATGCTTCGCAACACGTGTGACTGCTGTGCTCCAAGTACAGTCTCTGTGAGGGCCGTGTTGCAGTGTTGTGGCACCAGCACCAGTGCCTAAGGCACAATTTTTCAGCCCCTGTTTAACAGGGGCGTGTACTTACAATTTTTTAAAAAAATGCTTCGCAACACGTGTGACTGCTGTGCTCCAAGTACAGTCTCTGTGAGGGCCGTGTTGCAGTGTTGTGGCACCAGCACCAGTGCCTAAGGCACAATTTTTCAGCCCCTGTTTAACAGGGGCGTGTACTTACAATTTTTTTAAAAAAATGCTTCGCAACACGTGTGACTGCTGTGCTCCAAGTACAGTCTCTGTGAGGGGTTGCAGTGTTGTGGCACCAGCACCAGTGCCTAAGGCACAATTTTTCAGCCCCTGTTTAACAGGGGCGGGTAATTACAAATCTTGATCTAATAGTTCACAGCAGGGCCCATTCCTGCGCCCACCAAGAGTAACTATGAGGGCCTACAGTCTTGTGGCAACACCGTCCACCACCACCGCCAAAGGCCCAATTTTTCTGCCCTGTTCATCAGGTGCTTGCAATTACAAATCTTGATCTAATAACTCACAGCAGGGCCCATTCCTGCGCCCACCAAGAGTAACTGTGAGAGCTTACAGTCTTGTGGCAAAACCGTCCACCACCACCACCACCACCACCACCCCCAATTTTTCTGCCCTGTTCAACAGGTGCATGCAATTACAAATCTTGATCTATTAACTCACAGCAGGGCCCATTCCTGTGCCCACCAGTCTTGTGGCTACACCAACATCTAATAGGGCAAATTTCTGCAGAGTATATACGCCAGGCCCCTACTTTCAAACATCCAACTTACAAACGACTCCTACTTGCAAATGGAAAGAGAAAACAGGAAGTGAGAGGAAATCTACCCCTAGAAGGGAAATTCTATCCTGTTAGATTTAATTTGGGAAAAAGGTATCTCCTCTCTACTGATACTTTATCACCAATCCTTGTTTCAATTAAAACCCCACTTTTCCAAAAACATTTATCATTGGGACGGAAAGTGAGGTGACATGTTCTGAACAGATGTGCAAAGACAGCAAATGTTACAGGGGTGATAACCCCTCCCTATGTTCTCCAAAAAGCTTAAAAATAGATTTTTTTGGGATGGAGCTACACTTCATAATGTACCTGTTCAGATTCTACTTAAGATCAAACCTAAAGCCGCAAGTGGTTTTAAATGGCTTCTTTTTTTCCTTTACAAATGTCATTTTGTGCAAGGACAGTTCTAAACACGGGAAACACATGCCACTTCACAGGCATACTTTGGACACCCCCCCAGGTACCATATTTAAAGGAAAATGTCACTTTTTTTTTTTCACTTTATGCATCATTAAAATGACTGCTCCCGAAAAAAACGTTAGTTTTTAAAAGTTCTTTTTTGCATTGATATATGTCCCCTGGGGCAGGACCCGGGTCCCCAAACCTGTTTTATGACATTAACATGCATATTGGCCGTTGTAATTAGCACTTTTGATTTCGAACGTTCGCGTCCATTATAACGTATAGGGTTCGAAAATTCGCGCGAACTTTCGGTCCGTTCGAAGGTTCTGGTTCGAACCGAACCCGGGGGGTGTTCGGCTCATCCCTAGTAGTGACACAGCCCCAAATGATCCTCACTGGCTCAAAAGTGATATGGTCTAAAAATATTTAGACAGAATAAAGGTGGATCAAGCACCTGGATCAGATGGCATCCACCCACGGATCCTAAAAGGATTGAGTTCTGTAATTTCAAAGCCATTGTATCTAATTTTTAGGGACTCATTAATGATGGGATTAGTACCACTGGATTGGCACAGGGAAAGAAAAGGGAACAAAGTCTTTACCAAGTAACTATAGACCTGTTAGTTTACCTTCTATAGTCAGGAAGATACTGGAGAGTTTAATAAAAGACCACATAGACGAGTTCTTGCTGAAAAAAAATATTTTAAGCAACAGACAGCATGAAAGACAGAAGTTGTCAAACAAACCTGATTACTTTTTATGAGGAGGTAAGTAAAACCTTGGACAGAGGGGTGGCGGTGGAAGTGGTGTACTTGGATTTTGCAAAAGCGTTTGACACAGTTCCCCACACATGACTAATGTGTAAGGTAAAGTCTACAGTCTTGGAAATATTAGTTTGTAAATGGATAGGAAACTAGCTAAAAGATCGAATTCAGAGAGAAGTGGTTAATGATTCTTACTCTGAATGGTCTAAGGTTATCATTGGTTTACCCCAAAGTTCAATGCTGGGACCCTTACTTTTTAATATCTTTATAAATGATATTGGGTCTGGGATTTACAGTAAAATTTCTGTCTTTGCAGATGACACCAAGCTATGCAGTGGAATAACGTCCTTACAGGATGTCTCCAATTTAAAAGCCGACCTCAATGCACTGTCTAATTGGGCGACTATGTGGCAGATAAGGGTTTAATGTTGATAAATGTAAAGTTATGCACTTGGGGGCTAAGAATATGCATGCTTCATATATACTAGGGGGAGTACAACTGGGGGAATCCATAGTGGAGAAGGATCTGGGGGTTTTGGTAGATCATAAGCTCAATAACAGCATGGAATGCCAAGCTGCGGTTTCCAAAGCGAGCAAAGTTCTTTCTTGTATTAAGAGAGGTATGGACTCCAGAGGGAGAGATATAATTTTGCCCCTGTACAGTTCATTAGTAAGACCTCATCTGCAGTATGCAGTTCAGTTTTGGGCACCAGTTCTCAAAAAGGATATCAGGAAACTGGAGAAAGTGTAGAGAAGGGCAACCAAACTGATAAGAGGCATGGAGGAGCTCGGCTATGAGGGAAGATTGGAGAAACTGAATTTATTCTCTCTTGAAAAGAGGAGATAAAGGGGGGATATGATCACCATGTATAAATATATAACGGGTCCATATAGTGAACTTGGTATTGAGTTATTCACTTTACGGTCAATACTGAGGACTAGGGGGCACTCTTTACGTCTAGAGGAAAATCTCCAAATACGGAAAGGTTTCTTCACAGTAAGAGCTGTGAAAATGTTGAATAGACTCCCTCCAGAGGTGGTTCTGGCCAGCTCAGTAGATTGCTTTAAGAAAGGCCTGGATTCTTTCCTAAATGTACATAATATAACTGGGTACTAACATTCATAGGTAAAGTTGACCCAGGGAAAATCCGATTGCCTCTCTGGGATCAGGAAGAAATTTTTTCCCCTGCTGTAGCAAATTGGATCCTGCTTTTCTGTTTTTTTTTTCACCTTCCTCTGGATCAACTGTGGGTATAGGATTGGGTATATGGGATTGTATGATATTATTTATTTTATTTATTTATTTTTTTATGGTTGAACGACTTGTGTATTTTTTTCAACCTGACTAACTATGTAACTAACTATGTAACTATGTAACCACACCTATTATGTAACTATGTATGGGTATGCATACTTTTTCAAGGCACTGTAGATAAAGCTTTTTGGGGTGCATATGTAGCTCACCCAACTGGTTAAAGGTTTATTTTTTTTCAAATCAAATTCCCTTAAATTAAAGGTTGGAGTCATCTACTCAACCTTACTATAGACAAAAAACACTTGTTTTTTAAAGTATGAAAGACAGCATAACCTAGCGTGGTGAAATCGGGGGTAAGCAAGCAGGGATGACTCAAGGAAGAGTACTAGTCCCAACAAAAAACTGCACAATACATGGATGAATAAACACAAAGACTCTAATGGAAAGGAGGTGGACTTCAGAACCCTCTCACCTGCAAACCTTACAGCAGCCATGTGGGTTAGTATGGCAGTAGTTCTGCTACTGCTGTATAAAGTGACCCTATCAGGTAAAAAAATATCTAAAGCAAGAGAAGAACTCTTATACAGCTCACTATGTGTGCTTCCTTCCCTATTTTCCAGTGCCACAACCTTTGTCGTTGTTCTTGGCATTCAAAATCATTTCAAATGATTGTGTCCCTTGCCGCATGCTGTCGTACCCTCCTTCGAATCTTACATCACTGGTAAGTCCAGGAGTGATGTGGAGTTGTAGGAAGTACCAAGATACAGCAGGGAACACAGTCCTCTGACAGTCCTGAAAGTGTGAAATGCTGAAGAAAGCAGCAGAGGCTGCAAAGATGGAGGGCAGGTGAAGCACAAAGGCCACCAGCAAGGGTAGTATAGGAAAGATTCCCACCCAGGGCACCTTTATTTGAATGATATGTTTCTGACATGGTCATTTTTAGTAGTTTAGGTCAGTGGTCATCAACCCTGTCCTCAGGGCCCACTAACAGACCAGGTTTGCAAGATAACTGAAATACATCACAGGTGATATAATTTGCTGCTCAGTGATTGCAGTATTCTAGTCTGCATCTCCCCAAGGTAATACATAAAACCTGGCCTGTTAGTGGGCCCTGAGGACAGGGTTGATGACCACTGGTTTAGGTAACATAATAGGTTAGTCTGAACCTATAGGGTGAACAGGATGATATGCTGATTATTCTTTACTTTCTGTACGTTTGTTTCTTTTTTAAGGTTTGCAAATGTTTATTATAAGAAATTAGTTTACTAGCTAGGCTACGGTAACTATTTGTATAACTAAGTAAAATAGCATGCACTAAATACTATAGAAGTCTTTTATTTGATTTTTTTTTTGCAAAACAGAATAGGTGGAAGTTCACTAGGAGAAGTAACAGCTGCAGCAGCAAGCGGCACAGTTCTGAAATGAGGGTACGTGTTTTATAGTAAGTGGGAGCACAGAGCAGACTACTCTAGATCAAGACAGAGGATTAAAGCTTTTAGCTTTTATGTACATTTATAAGTTTGTTTAGCCAATGAAGAATGTTCTTTACTTTACAGAATATTCCATAGAGTAAGGATTAGTTAAAAAGAAACCATAATGCATTTTCAGTGAATGCCCATTTTGAGTTATTACCATAGGATTTATGTGAAAGTAACTTTTGATGTGACTTAACATTTTAATTTGCTTTCATTTAGAAATTTTCATAAAGTTATTTGACATAAAAAATTAAGACTTTCTCTCTTGCTTCTTTTTGTTTATTATCCCATTACTATCCCATTACTATGTGACCTATCACAGAGACCACACAATAGTAAACAATTATGCCAGGAAATTACTACTGTCCATGTGACTGCTAATTAGCTACTGGTCACAGCGATCACATGGTGCCAGGGCCATCAACAGCAATTTCAACACTCTGTCCAGTGGACACAGCAGCCACAGTTTGCGCCCATACAGGTATGTCCACCCCTGTAGGCGCTGCTTCCATCCAGGCATTTATGTACTATGGCCGGATGGGAAGCGGTTAAATGGATTGTCTCAACTCTCCAACTGACCCTTTTTAAGGACAGCTTTATCTCTTAAAATAAGGTAAAAATAACAGCCTTACTGGCCAGATCAATAGGTGAAAAATAAAGGGAAACAAATCTAAAATGTAAAATAATGCAGCCACCACATTAAGGGATTGGTAAATTGCAGCATATATATATTTTTAGTTTAATACTGCTTTAACTCCCTGTCTCTAAACTAAGGACTCATTTCAATAGCCCATTGCTTCCTTGGGTCTTATCAAAACCACTAACAACATTTGGCTGAAATACAATTCAGGTGATTGCTCCTCTTCATCATCTAGATAGCCAGTCTATTCTAGTCAATAGAAGAGATACTGTACAATGTTGGTATATAATACTAGAGGGAAAGGGTGGAATTTTTCAATTTTGATTTAACCTTCTGCTTAATTTGTGCTATCGCAGAAAGAACAAGTTTTCGTTATGAAAAGAAGCATAACTTCAGCCTTTCCCTAGCCATACCGCTCATGCCAGCTTGACAGAATAGCTTAGACTCAACATGCTTTATCAGACTTCACATTTTTATCTACCACTGTTTTTTATTTAAATATCCTTTGGTGAGTAATAGTAGTGTGAGGGTGTCAGAAAGGAAGTTGCATGATAAATGTATTTTTAGTTCAAGAAAATGTAACACCTCTATTCAACTACATAAAAGATTATATATCCTATGCGAACAGGTGTGCTGCTATAGCCATAGGAACCAAGGTGGCTATAACTGTCCTAGGGGCAGGACCAGATCTGGTTTCCTTTCCCTGTGCAGCTATGGTCCATGCTAAAATACGCTAGCTATGGTCTATGCTAAAATTGAGGCTGTTATCAGAGATAAAGTTGCACGATACACTAGAACAGGGGTGTCCAACTTTTGACCTTCCTGGGAGACATTGCAGGGGAACAACGTCCTTACAGGATGTCTCCAACTTACAAGCCGACCTCAGTGCCCTTTTTATTGGGCAACTGTGTGCAGTGGAAGCTGGTGACATTTTAGGATGGGGGGGCGCCAGACCCCATCCTTTCGTGTTGACTCCTCCTACTTATCATAAGCCACACCCATATTATAATTAGGGTGTGGGACATTCATTTGTAGGTGTGGTATAAAGGGGCATGGCTCTAAGGGTGTGATTAGAGTCTGAGATGAACGAGGGATGGAGGGAGAGAGGGAGAGAGAGATGGAGGGACAGCAGGCCCAGATCCTACACAACAATAGAAATATGTGTATTCCAGAAAGTTTAACAATCAGTAGATAAAGATACTCCAAACACCTGGTGTTAGCGCTTCAATCATCCCAGCACCATGGTTGTTATGGTGTCAAGATGATTGAAACACATTATTTCTATTATTACATTATAATATAAAATAAATCATTCAACTCACCATAATGCAGAATCAGTGGGAGCCCTGAGCGTGTAACCTGCCACGTCGCCTGCCATCAGATGCCATCAGGTCCTTCTTACATCAGTGTCCCCATCAGCGGAGCCCCTCCTTACATCTATGTCCCCATTAGCAGAGCCCCTCCTTACATCTGTGTCCTCATCAGTGGAGTCCTCCTTACATCTGTGTCCCCATCAGCAGAGCCCCTCCTTAGAACAGGTGCCCCCAGCAGTGGAGTCCCTCCTCACATCTGTGTCCCCATCAGCGGAGCCCTCCTCACATCGGTGTCCCCATGAGCAGAGCCCCTCCTTACATCTGTGTCCCCATCAGCGGAGTCCTCCTTACATCTGTGTCCCCATCAGCGGAGCCCCTCCTTACATCAGGTGCTCCCAGCAGTGGAGTCCCTCCTCAAATCAGTGTCCCCCATCAGTGGAGCCCCTCCTTACATCTGTATCCCCATCAGCGGAGCCCCTCCTTACATCAGTGTCCCCATCAGCGGAGTCCTCCATGTACAAACCATGTACAAACAGGTATTATCAGCAAAGGGTTCAACAAGAGTCCTGGTGGAATTGTGCACATATACCTGGGTATATGCAGTTATTAATAAAATACTTCCAGAGTTGCCTATCTACTCTGCATCTTAGTCCCTAGTAGCTTCTAATCTGTTATGCAAATGGACCTCTAACTACCAAAAGTGGCCATTGGATGCCTAACCTGGTTCTAGAATATACTGGTTATTGAGCTCTAAGCCAGTTATAGAATTCTAGACTAGAAGGAACAAAATTAACAATACTTATATATACACTATATTGCAATAAACAGGTTCACCTACTAATATATAGCAAGATGACCACTACATACATACATGCAATAGTACAGACCTAGCTATCTAGCACTGTGCATGTGAGATAATAACAACAGGACAGAAATACTCTGTCACAAGGATTTAGGTACACACTTAAGAAGCTATAGGCAGCTTCTGTTAAACTATTAAAATGTAATAATACTTGCTTAAAGTGGGGTTCCAGTCAAAAAAAAAAGGGGGCTTAAAAATCATTAAAAAAATCAAAAAAAAATAATTGGAAAAAAAAAAAAAAATTTTTACTCACCTCCAAATGCCTGTTGCTATGGGGTCCCTCGTAGTCTGCCACCTTCAGTGCCCGGGCTAAACGTCACTTCCCCCTCGGCGCCGCACAGTCATCTGGGACCTGTCACGTGTCCCAGATGACTGAGCGTCAAATCACGGCGCACGGTGCCGCTCGCGCATGCGCAGTGGGTGCCCGGCTGTGAAGCCACAGCCGGGTTCCCACATTAGGAATGCCAGTGCCGCGAGCGGCTCGTGGAACGAGGGGGGGTCTCGTTCCCCCGCATCGCTGGACCCTGGGACAGGTAAGTGTCCGATTTTTAAAAGTCAGCAGCTGCAGTATTTGTAGCTGCTGACTTTTAAATTTTTTTTTTTTTTTTCCCCAGGACGGAGCTCCACTTTAATAGTCTCTGCGTCTGGACAGTGCATGGGTCCTCAGACCTACTCTCTCTCTCCACCCATTCTTCTAGGGTTTCAAAGCCAGCCTCCCAGTGACAAGAAGTACTAATTATACCTAACACTGTCATATTAGCAGCTAACAGTGGAGAGCAGCAGATCCTTACACATATCTGTGAAACACTGTAGCAATAGAAAATAAAATACATCACTTGAGTCATAATGATCCAGTAATACAATTAACTGTACCTGATGCGATTGTTCCATTTTTAATTATATGTCTCCTAAAGTACAGGTGTACTTAAAAAGTGACATCAATTTATGGGATCCCTATTCCCCTTCTCTAATACCTTTACTTTAATTGCCTTTATCATTGTAGAAAAAAAACACAGTTCACAGATTTTCTTTTTCATTTTTAAAAATGTTCATATATCTATCTTTTTTTATGTCATAAAAGTTTTAATGCCTTAAAAGCGGAGCTCAACCCAAAAGGGGAAGCTCCACTTATTTGCCTCCTCTCCCCTTCGCTGCCATTTGGCACCTTTAGGGGGGAAGCGGGTACCTGGTTTTGACAGTTACCGGCTCCCACTTCCAGCTAACTTTGGCGCGGCAAAGTCATCCTGAAGTTCGGCCCCCCTCCTCCCACTGCCAGGCCATTCACAAAGTGCAGCGCACTTCGCAGATGGTCAGTAGGGCTTCACTGCCGGTTTCCCTTACCCGAGATGGCCACAGCAGCACCCGAGAGCCGACTGAAAAATCGTCTGGGGTGAAGACACTGCTGGATTCGTGGACAGGTAAGTGACCTAATATTAAAAGTCAGCAGCTAAAGTATTTGTAGCTGCTGCCTTTTAATTTTTTCTGAAGGAGCTTGAAGCTCCGCTTTAAGTCCTGAATAAGGGGGATTTGTTGCCACTCCATTCCCTAAATTCACTCATTTACAGAATATATGTAATTAAAATAAATGAACTTTAATACTCTTTCCTCCACAATGTATGTTTTCTATCCAAAGTGCCATTCATTGGTACTTTTTAGTTTAATAGCACTGTCACTAAAATTAATTGAAGAGACTTTATTAAAATCTGGATTAGCTGTACATGAGAACCAATCAGCTTATAGTTTTAATTTAAGTTTAACAGAACAAGCTTAAGTTAGTAGCTGATTGGTTACTATGCATTGCTGCTCCAGATTTTGGCTGCTCTAGCTTTAGTAAATCCCCCACATTGTAGTTTCAACAGTGGACCTTATAGACAATACATTTGAATAATTATTTGTGATCTGGTGTCACTCATCCCATAATTGGTATAGACTTGGAATGACAATTTTACCATAGATTCAAGAGAACAACGTGGAGATTCTAATATCTTGCAGGTAAAAGTGGTTGTGAACACTGCAAAGCTTGTGATAGTAGTAAGTGATAATGACCAAATTCTTGGGGGACCCTTGGATTATACTAATCTAATGTAATCAAATGTTCATTCCCTTATTTTATATTATTGCTCTTGCCACTATATAGCTGATATCAAAACTGTTCTTCGAGGATCATATGTTCACCTGAGAGTTGAGAACCTACAGTACAGTAAATGACTTCTTGGAAACTCAGATAGTGAAATCTTCCCTTTCTAACCCCTAATTCCACCCAATGGAATAAAATGTTTATTTAGTTTTGAAAATGGTTTCCTGAGAAATGCATTGTGACTAATGTTGCCTATCCAATACCGTTTATTGTACCTAAATGGGCACTAAATTTTAAAGCGGGAGACTCGCAAATTTTTTTTTCTTAAAAGTCAGCAGCTACAAATACTGCAGCTGCTGACTTTTAAAATAAGGACACTTACCTGTCCCAGGGTCCAACGATGTCGGCACCCAAGGCCGAACCGTCCCTCGGCCCTCGGATGCTGCTGCTGCCATCTTTGGTATGGGAATCAGGAAATTAAGCCTTGCGGCTTCACTTCCCGGTTCCCTACTGTGCATGCGCGAGTCACGCAGCGCAACCTGAATGGTCTGTGCAGTCTCTGGGACCCGAGTGGGTCCCAGCAGACAGCGCTGTGGGACGGGAAGAGGCACAGACTCCCTTAGACAGGTATCTGCAGCCCCCCCCCCCCCCCCCCCCTGAAAGGTGCCAAATAGATTACAAACAGTAGTTTACAAGACCAAACTCTTCCGGCTTGTTCCTTGATTCCGAGCATGCGTGGTTGTACTTTTGACTTTTGTGTGACGGATTTCTGTACTGACCATCCGAAAATCAGACATTGAGTTCACATTAGACAAAAATTTTATAGCCTGCACATCCAGCTTTTGTCTGATGTAAAAGTCAAATCATGGCAGTTGAAGATCAAATAGAGGCCAAGATGGTAGCTTATTTGGCTGAAAGCTATAGGTGAGTTTAGTTGCAAGGACGTTGCACCATAGGTTCAGCCAAATATTCCATTGTTTAAATAGTTTACTTGATGTATGATTAAGGAATCAGTAATAAAAAAAGTTACACTGTCCTTTTAGCTTTACAGTCATGATGGTTTGGGGAATGGAGGAGTAAGCCCCATTCACACTTGAGTGTTTTTATGCTTGTTTCCCTACATTTGACTAGGGCTGATAATGCTAAATATGCAGAATCCCATTTTTTTCTAATTATCCCTGTTCACACTTGTGCTTTAAGTCACCCTACACTCAAAAGCCCTATGCTCATAAAAGTATATAAGCATTTTTTAAGCATATTTAGGCATTTATGGACCCATATACTTCAGTAGGAGCATGTGTTTTTATGCCTGAAGAACTCTTCTCCTCCTGTAAAACTGCTCTTTCTCTCACTGCCCAGCCCAGGAAACAAACTCCTGAAACTTAAAACATGTGCAAAAATGCTTGTAAAACATCTGAAAAAGAACACTTCAAAATCACCAGTAAAACGCTCTGCTCAAGTGTGAATGCATTCTAAAGCCCCATACACACGGTCGGATTTTTGCATGGATTCTGTCCGATCGGACAATGTTGTTGAAAAATCAGACCGTGTGTATGCACCATCGGACAGTGTACGTCGGATTGTCCGACGGACAAAGTCCTATCTCCTGCTGGATAGATTTGCCGACAACACGGTCCGATCACACCAAATCCGATCGTGTGTACGGTTGTCCGACGGACAAAGTGCTACGCATGCTCAGAAGAAATTCTGTGACGGAAGCGCTCGGTCAGGTAAAACTACCTTTCCTAATCGACACAGCACATTCGTCACGCTGCAATGTTAAAATGTCTTTAATGCAGCGCATTCTCTTTTTCTTTACAATGCAACAAGAATGACATGTTTTAGCTGCTCCTATTCACCCGCACTTCTCACAAACTTAGTTCTTTATTACTTTTCAGGATTTATACACTACATGTTTATTTTTACTCAGATCGTAAAAGAATCTTTGTTATATTTTTAGCATGATTTGTCTTTTTTTTTTTTTTTTTTTTGGGAATACATATTTGAAGGAGATTTTTTTTTTTTTTTTTGGAGGGGGGTTGTGTGTCTCAACTTAGCAAAACCACATTATTAACATTTGTATTTGTTGCTTAAATTTACTAGGAGTTTGTTGGTTGTTGGTGCCCCTTGTTAATTCTACTTTAGGATTAGTGAAATGTACCTGCCTACTCAAAGAAAAACTGTCATTGTAGAAAAGTAAAACACAATAGTCAATGATTATTTCAAATCCAAAAAACATTTATTTAGGTCTCAGCAACAAACCAAAGAGGAACGCAGCCATGGTGAAACTTGGGGAATTTGCAAAGCCTTGGACACCCACGGCAACCATCATTTTTCAAGCTTAGAAAATCGGGGGCCTGAGGAGTACCTATCTAAATAATAAGGGAGTGCAATCTGGTCCTGAAGTCCAAAACATCCGGAACTGCAGCAGATGCCATCTAGGTCCCCAGGCTCTGGTCCTACGAGAGGCTCCATCTTCTCTCAGACCAGACTGAATCAAGGTCATCACTCTCTTGTCTTCCTTGTACTCTTCCTTCCACGCCGTGGTGCTGGTGCTGGTGGGGTGGCAGAAGGAGGAGGAGGAGGCGGAGCAAGGTCACTCTCGCAAACATGTGTGAGGGGAGTCATCTCCCCAGCCATCCCCTCATTTAGGATTTTGAGGATGACATCCTCACACATGCTGCGTTGCCCCGCCTCCATACCCGTCATTTTATTGCCAACCAAGGAGGCAAAGGCCTCCTCGTAGGTGGGTGTGGCATATAGGGAGGCTGAAGCATCTCGTATCAGCTGGAGCGCTGACTCTCCCACCTCCCCCATGCTTTTCGCCCTTCTGTAGGGAAGGCGGAGGGGAGGGACTTGGGAGACAGTCAGGCTCCTACGCCTACCCCCCTGTTGGCTGCCACTAACCCCTGCCTCCTCCTGACTGCCACATTCCACAGCCACCTCCTGGCTGAGGTCTTCCTGTGTATGAAAAAGGGACATAGTTTCAGTTATTTGTTCATCAAACACACACAATTCTCATCTAGTGACTGTTGCAAAATGTTTACAAATAGAAAACCATACAATTCTCAGCCCTGCAGTTTAGATTCTTTCCAAAAATGTCTCCAACACCACTGTCTGTTGATATGTCAATCACGTTAGGAACTAAGCAATTTCGGATCCTGAATTAACTGAACATCATTCATTATTCCCAAAAATGGTTACAAAACTACTATACCTGGAACAAGTTGGGCTCCTGCACATCTTCCATACTGGAAGGCCCAGGTTGGTCCTCGGAAGCCTCATCAGGGGTGGCGTGCATGGAAGGACGCGTGCAAGGAAGAGTCGAGAGTGACTTCCTGACATTAGCCTGGTCTTTGAGAAAGTGGAGCCTCTCATAGTACCAGAGCGTGGGGACATAGACATCAGCTGCTGCAGCTCCAGATGCTAGGGACTTCCGGACCTTATTGCGCTCCCGGAAATAGGTACTCCTCATGTTATTAATTTTGACTTTTAAGTTTGCCACGGTTGCCATGGGCAGGTTTGGCTTTACAAATGCCACAAGTTTCAGCAGGGCTGCGTACCTCTTTGGTTTGTTGCTATAGTCGCGGTGCTTTGCTTGCCATAATAGGGGAAATTCCCTGTATTTATCAATGAAGAGGGGGAGAAAACTCACGTCGTAGAAGCCCTCCATCACCTCTGCAAGACACAACACCACACAAAACAATATAAATAATGTCAGCCTAAACTCTCCTAATCTTCTCCATAAAGAAGCCTCAAGTTCTAATCAGTCTAGGCTAGTTATGTACCAACGTCAAATTGTACCTTCGTTTCTAGCGATCGTCTCGTGCGTGAGCTTTCTCTCCCCTCGTCTCCCAGATCGTGGCTACGACACAGGCGTGTGACGTTTTATATACAGTGCGCATGCGTCAAACTCCGCCCGCCCCTGACGATCTTTCTTGTCTATTCCCCACCCCTTCTCTTTACGGCGCAGTGGGGAGAGCACATGGCGGGGACACAGCAGGTGCGCCACAAATATCCCACCAACGAGGAGGAGGACGAGGAAAGTCCGGAGGCAGAAACGTCCCGATCCCGGAGCCTGAAATTCAAGGCCTCCAATATGTCATTTGGAGAAATGTTGGAGATGGTGGACATATTAAAGAGGAGCGACTATGATGGGAAGTATGGGCCTTACCTCAACCCCAATGTCCGCAAGGCCAAGATCATGTCTAAAGTTGTGAGAAGGCTGTACAATCATTTTGGGGTACAACGATCCAAGGAGCAACTGAGGAAACGCTGGTCAGACCTGAAACTGAGGGAGGCCGATCAGTACAGAAAGATCAAGCGAATTCTTCAAAAAAGTAAGTAGTTGTGTTTTGTGTTTGATTTCTTGCTTGCATACTGCTCCATGTGGTTTGATTTTTACAAAGTTGTACATTCCAAAATGGCCACTTTCAGGTTCGTCTGTGCATTCGATCGTACTCAGCCTCGATCTTTCTGCCACTGTCATGGTCGTGTGTGTGTGTCCATTCGATCGTACGCAACCTCGATCGTTCGGCCACTTATAATACGAGGTTTGGGGAAGTTTTGATTGAAAGGAAGTTTCTTCTCACTAGAGATGTCATCAAGAACATAAAGCAAATTTATTCAATGTAAAGGAGAGGTCACTCAGTAGCTGTTTACCCATCTGGACTCTAGAGCACTAGTGCTGGGACACCCAAACCCCCTTTTTTATTATGCTTTTCCACACATGTGCTCCAGTGGATACTAGAGGGGGGTCTCCATCAGACAAACTTCTACCAAAAAGCTAGTAAGTTTAGCACCTTTACAAAGTGACTACATTCATGTTGTTGGCATTTGTAACTGGCCAAACAAAAATAGTGTTCCTCACTTTCAAGCAATGTTTGTCATTTCCTATTTCTGCCCTCAATAGATTGTGTTGCTAAATCTTCCTTTTGTACATTCTCATAGGGGAGCGAAAACTTGGGCCGTCTGAGGAAACCCCAAAACCAACACCTCCCAAAAAAGGGGAAAGAGCAGAAGCAGAGGAGGAGGAGGAGGAAGGAGAGATCATCGAACTTGGAGAACTTGTCACCACAACAGGTGAGTGTGGGAGAACACAGCTACTGGTAAGCTAATCAATGTATGGCTGCCTCATTTCCAACACCCGATTTTTGTTTGTTTGTGGTTTTTAGGTGACGTGGATGTTGTGGAAGAAAAATCGCACTTTACCACAGAGAGTGCCCACGTACTCATCGGGGAGATAATGGTCTGCAATAGAGATCTAGATTACCTAAAGCAAAACATCAATGATGTTCAACAAAAATTGAAGAACATCATTGATGTTTTAGGTAAAATATGAAAACGCACCAAGTAATTAACACACATTTGTGCCTGCTTCTGAACACATTTGCAACTTAAGAACTGTGTGAAATTTGGAACATGCACACATTGTGTCCACATGTGCTAGCTCCCATCATGGTGGATGAATGACAACGTTTTTTTGGGGGTGCAACCACTTTACGAACTACGAAAGTGGTTGTGGTGAAGGGTTTGCACCCCCAAAAAACGTCCATTCATCCCCATGATGGAAAATGGCACTTTTGAAGCTTCTAGGCATGTGTTTTACCATCTAATGACCATTTTCTGACCCAAATTGTGTGCATGTTCTAAATTTCCACTTTCCAGGGGTGACCCCCCATGTGATGAAGGCAAGATCAAACACACTTTGAACATATAGTCATGTCTGATCTTGTCTTCACTTTAGAAAGTTGAACTTTCCTAGTTCCTAGGTTCTGTTTTGCTCCATGCCTGGTTTTACCAATTGCGGAATGTTTGTAAACAATGTTGTAAATAACCAAGATGTTGTCAGTTTGGGCAAGAAGATTGTAAACGCACTTGTGAATGTTTTCCAAGTAAACTTTTTTACTTTTCTAAATGTGTGGCTTCCTTATTTAAAAAACACAATGCATTATGTATGTCAAATGTAAAGGATATGGGGGGCAATGGGTGTTATTTACTAAAGGCAAGTCCAGTTTGCACTGCAAGTTTCTTTTCCAGGGCACTTTTGCACTGCACTTGTAGAGCATAGTGGATTTGACTTATGTAAATGACACCCACAGTGCTTTGTACGAAAACACGGAGCACAGCATTTTGGAGAATACACACATGTCTGACCTGGTGATGAAAAGGAGTATTTTGGGTGTCAGTTATGCAGTACAAACCTTCTCTAGACCAAAGATTAGGTATCAAACACACAACATGAGAAGAATCTTTTTGGGAAGAAGAGACTGTTACCTCCTTTTGCCCAGAAAGTGCATTCCCACTGTCGAAAGCAAAGGGAAAAAATTTCAAGGTAAAATAAGCTAAAAAGAATACGGAAATGACAAGAAATCATAGGTTGGTTGAAAAATAAGATTTATTTAAAAATGCCTCTCACACATCGTCAGGCAGAGCAATGGCCCCCCTACCCACAAAGTAGTCCATATATTGCTCGCGGACCGCGCGGGCATTTAGAGGGGGCAAGCCTGGACGTGCCACTTGAAGGGCTGTGAGGTCAGCATTTGGAGGGCCCTCCACATCTGGGCCAACGGGCACCACATAGTTCCTGTTATGTCTTTTGAGGAAGTTGTGCAATATGCAACAGGCAAGAACTATGTGGTTCAGTTTGTATTCCGCCAAGTTAATTGCCGTCAAGAACAGGCGGAAGCGGCTGGCCAGGATGCCAAAAGTGTTCTCAACAACTCTTCGGGCTCTGGACAGCCTGTAGTTGAAGACCCTCTGGTCTGGGGTGAGGGTCCTCATCGGGAACGGCCTCATCAGATGGGGAGTCAACGCAAACGATTCATCTGCGACAAAGACGAAGGGGAGTCCTTCTGCATTCTCCTCTGGAGGTGGCAAGCACAGACTGCCACTTTGGAGACGCCAGTAGAACTCCGTGTGCGCAATGGCACCACCATCCGAGATCCGGCCGTTCATCCCCACGTCCACATACATAAATTCATATGTCGCCGACACCACCGCCAACATCACTACACTATTAAGCCCTTTATAATTATAATAGTAGGACCCCGAGTTGGGCGGTGGGACGATGCGGACGTGTTTCCCATCAATTGCCCCTCCGCAGTTAGGAAAGTCCCAACGGCTGGCAAAGTGGGAGGCCACAGTCTGCCATTCCTGTGGCGTGGAAGGGAACTGTGGAGTGAAACAAGAAAAAAAAATTAGTCACTTTGCACATAAACATTGCAAGCAGATTAGACAATCAACATCTTGGAACAAGAGCATTGTTTAAAATTGGAGGCTGGAAAGTATTTGCACAGAAAAGTAGAGGCTCCCCTTCACAGATTACTCACCCCCCCATCAATCCCCCCACTTCTGATGGGCCATTGGCAATAACTAGGGTTTTGGGGGGGGGGGGGGGGTGTGTTGGACAGGTAACCCTCTGCACTTCATTGATTGGCAAATGGCTCAATAATGTGTGCTAGTTTGGCCAGACCCTCTGTACTTAACACTATTGGCAGCCCCCAGGAAAGCTAAACTAACATTTCAAACCCCCCCCCCCCCCCCAAAAAGGAAAGCACATTGTGACATTCGGAAATTAACAAGCAAGCTAATAGGAGGGAAAGAACACAAAAAAATAGGAAATGGAAAGTATGGAGCCAGCCCCTTGCACTACATGCTTTGCTGAATTCATCCCTAAAGATGCCCACTATAAAGAGGTAGGTATATAGTGTGTATTGACCTTGGGAAAGCCAGCAGATAGAGGATTGGTACCATCTGACAGAGCAGTTGGGGGAGGGGGTTCCTAATGAGTTTGCCCCCCCACCACAAAAAAAATAAAAAAAAGGGGCTCTACATGAAGTAAACCACACAGCAAACATTAGTGCATATTTTAGGGGGTGTTTGGGGGCAAACAATACTATGCAGCAGACAAAATACATTGCTTAAGTGACTAGGCCATAGGTGTCTATTGGGGCAGAAGAGCATGCTGGGGAGGTAAGTGAAGGGAAAAATGCATGAAGGAGAAAAGGGGCACAGCATATTAGAGCATATTGCAATCATGGTAATTAGGGAAGGAGGTCAAAAATAGAAGACATTAGCAAACAGAGCATACATAGAAGGGAATAGTAAAGTAGAAATGTTACCTTAATATAGTCCTCCTGCAGGACCTCGATGATGGCAGAACAGGTCTCTGGAATAATGATTCCCAGGGCCTGGGGAGAGATATCTGAAGAGAACTTCAAATCCTGAAGACTTCTCCCTGTCGCCAAGTACCTCAACGTGGCAACCAGCCTCTGCTCCGGAGTAATGGCTTGTCTCATGCAGGTATCCTGCCGGCTGATAAAGGGGGTCAGCAAAGCCAAAAGACGGCGAAAATCGGGGTCCGTCATCCGAAGAAAGTTCCTGAAATCATCAGGATTATTCTCCCGGATCTCACGAAGCAAAGGCATGTGCGAGAATTGGTCACGCTGAAGCAACCAATTCTTGGTCCACATACTCCTCGTCACTCTGTTCATGGACGGGTCTTGGGTCAAAGCTAAAAGCCCGACACCAATTCCGCGTACAGCACGAACTCGATGACGAGTACGCACGGGAAACATCGCTAACAAGGTCACAAAAGGTCGGCTGGTCAGAACGGACAAACAGAAAGCACCGATTAACAGCAAGGCCTGAAAGAACGAAATGAATACCAGAAACGAGCAGACAATAAGCAGTGCAAATCAAAGCGTCCTATATCAAGATATAGGCCGCAATGACCAACAAATGCGAACTGACTACACGCACTAATAAACAGATACGCACGACAAGCACAAACTGAAGAGCAGTAACGATCTGAGTCAGAAAACTGAGAAGCGCGAATCTTAAGTCACCAAACTTCGACTAACTCGCGATAAACACGGGATCAGCAGAAGGAGCCCAACGGGTGCCTGACGTGGTGCTGAACTTCCCTTTTCTAATCTCGTGGAAGACGACTTACGTCACGAAGTTCTTGCAGACCGGATATTCCGACAACGTAGTCCGACCGTGTGTACGCAACACCAACATCGGACAAAGTACGATGGACAGGATCCGACCGACCTGGTCCGCGGATAATCCGACCGTGTGTATGGGGCTTAAAAGTGGCATGTGATCAACCGCGTCCAATCACGGGTGATCACGATGTAAACAGGAAAAGCCGTTGATCAGCTTTTCCTCACTCGTGTCTGTTAGACGCGAGTAGTGGAGAGCCGATCGGCGGGTCTCCTGGGTCTGCGCTGATTGTTTATCAGCGCAGCCCCCCCTCAGGTGCCCACACTAGACCACCAGGGAAGTCCCCAGGACCACCAGGGAAGGGGGGCAACATGTGGATGCCCAGGTATGTACCCCATGGCCATTCACATTTGCAAATGACAGCCCAATCTGTGCCAATCAGTGCCCACAAATGGGCACTGACTGGCGCCATCATGTAAGAAATGAAATCAATGATGCCCAGCAATGCCACCCATCAGTGTCCAGCAGTGCCACCTATCAGTGCCCATCCATGCCCATCAGTGCCCATCTGTGCCACCTATAAGTGCCACCCATAAGTACCCATCAGTGCCACCCATAAATACCCATCAGTGCTGCCTATGAGTGCCCATCAGTGCCACCTATGAGTGCCCATTAGTGCCGCATACCAGTGCCACCTATCAGTGCCCATCAGTGCCCATCATCAGTGCCCGTCAGCGCCACCTCATCAGTATCACCTCATTGGTGCTACCTCATCAGTGCCCATCAGTGCTGCCTTATCAGTGTTCGTCAGTGCAGCCATATCAGTGCCCATCATTGAAGAAGAAAATGTACTTATTTACAAAAAAAATAACAGAAACAAAGAAAAACTTTTTTTTTTTCAAAATGTTCAGTCTTTTTTTATTTGTTGCGCAAAAAATTAAAATCGCAGAGGTGATCAAATACCACCAAAAGAAAGCTCTATTTGTGGGAACAAAATGATAAAAAATTTGTTTGGGTTCAGTATTGTATGACCACGGAATTGTCATTCAAATTGCTACAGCGCTGAAAGCTAAAAATTGGCCTGGGCAGGAAGGTGTCTAAGTGCCTGGTATTGAAGTGTTTAATAAAGGAATTGTACAAAACTGTCTCCTGTCATTTTTACTTTTTTGACACTTTTTTTAGTGAATGGGTATGGCTACAATGTACCCCATACCCATTCACATAGGGGGCCTGGGATCTGGGGGCCCCCTTGCAGCCTGCCAGGTTGCGTGCTCGAATAAGGGTCTGGTATGAATTTTAGGGGGGCCCACGCCATTTTTTTTTTTACATTTTGGCGCAGGGTTCCCCTTAACCACTTCAATACACTATATTATATATACTACACTGCCTGAATATAGATTATAAACTGAATATCTAATCTACACTAAATGCAGAGTATATACTAGGCTGTATATATATATATATATCAAATACACAATTTTTTATATCAAATACACTGCCTGTACGGACTGAATATAGATTCTACACTGAATATCTAATCTATGCTAAATGCAGAGTATATATATATATATATATATATATGATAACTAAGCTGCCTAATCTCTCTTCATTCATTACACTATACCAGCCTTTCTCAACCTTTTCAACAAAGAGGAACCCTTGAAATAGTTCTCCGGTCTCGGGGAACCCCTGCTAAAAATCTGAAATCTACAATTCATGATATAATAGTGTGATGCTCAGTGGGAAGAATGGTCCTTACACTTGTGGTCATTGGGAAGAATTATCTCCTTACAGAAAGCAAAATAGATCAATGGTGTCAGTGGGAACTTATCTGAGAGGCAGAAATTGCCCAATGCTGAAGGAACCCCTAGCAACCTTTGGAGGAACTCTAGGGTTCCACGGAACCTTGGTAGAGAATCACTGCACTATATGGTCGCCATGTAAGCAACATCCTTACATAGTGTGGGGCGTGGATTTGGCCCCTTGAGCCATGTTTGGTCAAAGGCACGCTGCCTTTGACCAATTATGGCTCTCTCGTGCTGTGATTGCCCAAAGCATGCAGGTCAGGTGCATGCTTTGGCCAATCATCATACAGCAATGCACTGCAATCTCGCAGTGCATTCTGGGGCGTTCCGCGGCGCTCAAATTTCCCGTGAACGCCCCATATGTTCGGTTTGTTTTAGAACACCTGATGTTCGAGTCCAACTTACGTTCAACTCAAACCGCGGGCCCATCCCTAAAAGTGATATATAATTTTGGATAGATTGACCTTTAAATAAAGCTCAACACATCCATAAAATCATAATCAGAGAGCACATCGTTATTTCCCAATGAAACCGTAGCCTTCGATACCCGAAATGTTTATGTTAAAGGTATAAGTTTTAGAGCTGGAGAAGATCCAGTCTACTTTTGTTTAACCAGATATGTCTGTAGAAAAAGATGAAGTAGAATATTAGTCCTGCTATGTGCCTCTTATGTCCACAAAGTGTTAAGTGTTTATTATCATTACTGTTCACTATATTCTTTTCTGGTCTGCAATTTAGTGGCTGCCTCAATCCTCAATAATAACATAGCTCATATCTGTAGCCATTTATCTTCCAGCACAGCAGATTCAGCCATGCCTGATTGCCTGAGCTCTGGCTCTCTCCATTACTTGGATTCTTAGTCTTACCTGTCAGCACACAAGTGCACGCCGAGGACAAAACAGGAAAGAAAATGCCAGAAAACAAGTGCAATCTACAACCTGAAGATGACGTTCACAAGATGACATTGATGAAGCCTCTTCTGTACTGCAGAATGTACCAATTAACATCTGTAAGGATTACATGTAATACAGGAGCATTTGTGACATGGTTGCAGTTTGCTGGAAACGGTGTGTTTGCATAGCTAAATATATATATATATATATACATGATCCACACAACTCAAATTTTTTGTATTCTTTTAAAAGGCTAAATTCTGCACTCCCCTTTTATGAGAACAAGCATTTTTATGGATATTTTTAACATGCTAAAATTATATCTCAATAACACTTGTACATCGTATACAATAACAATAAAGGGCCGTACACACGATTGGACTTTTTGACAACAAACATGCAAATTAGCTGTGTGTACGATCCATCGGACCAACTTTTTCATTTTTCATCAGACTTTTGTTGGCTGTGCAAATGGACCAACTTTCTGCCAACAAAAGTCCGATGGAGTAAAGTCCGACCGTGTGTACACAAAACCATCAGACTTTTGTACAAAGTACAAACACGCATGCTCAGAACCAATGTAAAAGATCAGACAACAATACAGAAGTTGACCAAAGATGGTGCTGGAGTATTTGAACGTCCTCTTTTGAAGTGTCGTCAGTACGTTGAAACGTCACTATGTTCATGTTTGTTGCCTAAAAAGTCAGATCGTGTGTATGCAATACAAACTTGGGGCCAACGCCCTTTGTACAAAAATCCACGGGAAAGTTTGTACAAAGTCCGATCGTGTGTATGAGGCTTTAGACTGACAATAGAGGAGTAGATATTTTTAGGAGAAGGATGGACACAGGTAGATGTGTGGTGACCAATACACTTATTTCTCGGTGTCGTGTGAGACAGTAGTGGGTATAGGGCTCTCCCTGAAGAGCTTGTTAAGAAGATGCCCAGGTCGCCCTTGCTAGTACAGAAAGAAAGATAATCCGGAGCACCGAGATTATATCGTCCAATAGGTAATAGAATGTATATTAAACCACTATGGGGTAGTCCAAAGATATCTCTTATCCTGTAAGGCAAGATGTAAAGGCAGAGGGGGGAAGCTCAGGACCACTTATGGCTGCTATCCTCAGAGTTGTGACCGGCTCTGTGTGATTCAATGGAAGAAGGGAACAAAAGGAAGGAAGGGCCAGCTAAGTGCAGTATCCCGGGAAGATGCTTTTAAGCAGAACTTCAGTCATTTTTTCAACTTTCCGTCTATTAAATCTTCTGCCCTTGTTGTTTCAACTTTGGATAGTATTTTTTTTTCTGACAGAAAATATCTTATACAGCTCACTTCCCATTTCTTGTCTGGCAGAACGGCTAGGCTTATGGAACACACACCAGAAGTGACGTCCCCGGAAGGATCGAGGACAAGATGAGAAGACAAGGCTACAGTACAGAGGCTATCTGCCACAGATACAATTCCAAGCACACAGGCTCAGTCTAGGGGAGGTATTTGACTGGATTTTTTTGGCAGGAAACTTGAACAGGAGAGGGATAAGGGTGCAGGATACTGAAAAGCGATATTAGAAATCAAGAGGAGGACAAACTTTTTAGCACTAATCCTATAGCCGCAGGCTCACGTGAAAATCCTAAACCCAGGTCTTTCTCACAAAGTCCCAGGAGCTGTCTGTCACCCAGCTTCCACTTTTCAGTGAGGGAGACAAAATATCCTTCTCCAGACCCAGACTCCCAATGCTCTCCAGCTAATTACTTTAGAAATCTTCTCTAGGTCCTAAGCCCAACACCAGCTGAAGCCCAATCTGCCACTCTGGTGTCTCACTAGTTGCCTCCCCAGGCAAAATAGAAGCCTCCTAGAAAAGGACGAGAACACTCTGCCCAGGCTTCCAAAATATGTATCACTTCCCCAGCCACCTTTTGGACACCCTCTTCCAGCGATTGTCTGAGGTATAAAAAATATTTATAACTGAGTTATTGATCCTCCCTGCACTATTTTCTGGAAGCTTCTTCCAGAAACAGGCACCCAGCTTAGGAGACCCTGACCAGGCATAAAAAAAAACAAAAAAAAAAAAACAGATCATTTCTACACTGACTATAGTGGAGCCAAAAACAAAATTTACACTAACACGCCAGGATGCTATGGTTGACACCTTTTTTTTCTCTGATTGATAAAGTTGAAAAAAATCTCCTTCTGCTCTTTTTTGACATTGGGGAGGTGGTAGCACAGAATTTGATTGGGTGTATAGGTGTGCCATTTATTTCCTGTGTGTTTTTATTTTATTACAATACGGCTAGGAAAGATGGAGCAGCCCATTTTAAAAGCTTAGGCCCTGTTCACACCTGAGCAATTTTCCGCCTGAAGCTTGAAGCTCTAAAAACGCCCAACATGCCAAATTCCATTCATTTCTATGGCCCCTGTTCAAATGTGAGCATTTTTTCAGCCTGAAGCAAAACACCTGTCACTCAAAAAAGTACATGAGCTTCTTTTTGGCAGAAAACAGGCATTTTTGGCCCCATAGAATTCTTTTTTTAATGAACAGAATATTCCTTTATTGAGACAAAAAGGTCAAGGCATGATACAAAATTTGTCCAACATGGACTGAATCAAAAGACATAGTACAGGTGAGTTTTAAAGACAGGTAATAGCGTGTACATCAACTTTGCGACAATCCACATCTATACAGTTGATTCTGTCTTCAATATACTTTAGCCAGAGCCACAGCTAGCATTGCGGCCCTATATACCAAGATTCTTCGGCAGGGAACTGATCCTACCTATGCCGTCCATGGCTGTCATATCTTATTAAATTTCTTAGGGCAGTTTCTATTAATGTACGTCAAGTTGTAGAGTGGGAGAACAGCATTTATTGATTTTTCCCAAGATCCTACCAGGGGAGGGGGGGCATTCCAACGCAAAACAATTTCCCCCTTTGCTTGAAAAAAAAGATAAGTTAGTAACAGTTTGGTGCAGCAAGGTCTCTGATCATCATCCTGGATACCCAGAAGTAGGGATGAGCCGAACACCCCCGGGTTCGGTTCGAACCAGAACCTTCGAACGGACCGAAAGTTCGCGCGAATTTTCGAACCCTATACGTTATAATGGACGCGAACGTTCGAAATCAAAAGTGCTAATTACAACGGCCAATATGCATGTTAATGTCATAAAACAGGTTTGGGGACCCGGGTCCTGCCCCAGGGGACATATATCAATGCAAAAAGAACTTTTAAAAACTAACGTTTTTTCGGGAGCAGTCATTTTAATGATGCATAAAGTGAAAAAAAAAAAGTGAAATTTTCCTTTAAATATGGTACCTGGGGGGTGTCTAAAGTATGCCTGTGAAGTGGCATGTGTTTCCCGTGTTTAGAACTGTCCTTGCACAAAATGACATTTGTAAAGGAAAAAAAGAAGCCATTTAAAACCACTTGCGGCTTTAGGTTTGATCTTAAGTAGAATCTGAACAGGTACATTATGAAGTGTAGCTCCATCCCAAAAAAATCTATTTTTAAGCTTTTTGGAGAACATAGGGAGGGGTTATCACCCCTGTAACATTTGCTGTCTTTGCACATCTGTTCAGAACATGTCACCTCACTTTCCGTCCCAATGACAAATGTTTTTGGAAAAGTGGGGTTTTAATTGAAACAAGGATTGGTGATAAAGTATCAGTAGAGAGGAGATACCTTTTTCCCAAATTAAATCTAACAGGATAGAATTTCCCTTCCTAGGGGTAGATTTCCTCTCACTTCCTGTTTTCTCTTTCCATTTGCAAGTAGGAGTCGTTTGTAAGTTGGATGTTTGAAAGTAGGGGCCTGGCGTATATACTCTGCAGAAATTTGCCCTATTAGATGTTGGTGTAGCCACAAGACTGGTGGGCACAGGAATGGGCCCTGCTGTGAGTTAATAGATCAAGATTTGTAATTGCATGCACCTGTTGAACAGGGCAGAAAAATTGGGGGTGGTGGTGGTGGTGGTGGACGGTTTTGCCACAAGACTGTAAGCTCTCACAGTTACTCTTGGTGGGCGCAGGAATGGGCCCTGCTGTGAGTTATTAGATCAAGATTTGTAATTGCAAGCACCTGATGAACAGGGCAGAAAAATTGGGCCTTTGGCGGTGGTGGTGGACGGTGTTGCCACAAGACTGTAGGCCCTCATAGTTACTCTTGGTGGGCGCAGGAATGGGCCCTGCTGTGAGTTATTAGATCAAGATTTGTAATTGCAAGCACCTGATGAACAGGGCAGAAAAATTGGGCCTTTGGCGGTGGTGGTGGACGGTGTTGCCACAAGACTGCAGGCCCTCATAGTTACTCTTGGTGGGCGCAGGAATGGGCCCTGCTGTGAACTATTAGATCAAGATTTGTAATTACCCGCCCCTGTTAAACAGGGGCTGAAAAATTGTGCCTTAGGCACTGGTGCTGGTGCCACAACACTGCAACCCCTCACAGAGACTGTACTTGGAGCACAGCAGTCACACGTGTTGCGAAGCATTTTTTTAAAAAATTGTAAGTACACGCCCCTGTTAAACAGGGGCTGAAAAATTGTGCCTTAGGCACTGGTGCTGGTGCCACAACACTGCAACCCGGCCCTCACAGATACTGTACTTGGAGCACAGCAGTCACACGTGTTGCGAAGCATTTTTTTAAAAATTGTAAGTACACGCCCCTGTTAAACAGGGGCTGAAAAATTGTGCCTTAGGCACTGGTGCTGGTGCCACAACACTGCAACCCGGCCCTCACAGATACTGTACTTGGAGCACAGCAGTCACACGTGTTGCGAAGCATTTTTTTAAAAAATTGTAAGTACACGCCCCTGTTAAACAGGGGCTGAAAAATTGTGCCTTAGGCACTGGTGCTGGTGCCACAACACTGCAACCCGGCCCTCACAGAGACTGTACTTGGAGCACAGCAGTCACACGTGTTGCGAAGCATTTTTTTAAAAAATTGTAAGTACCCGCCCCTGTTAAACAGGGGCTGAAAAATTGTGCCTTAGGCACTGGTGCTGGTGCCACAACACTGCAACACGGCCCTCACAGAGACTGTACTTGGAGCACAGCAGTCACACGTGTTGCGAAGCATTTTTTTAAAAAATTGTAAGTACCCGCCCCTGTTAAACAGGGGCTGAAAAATTGTGCCTTAGGCACTGGTGCTGGTGCCACAACACTGCAACACGGCCCTCACAGAGACTGTACTTGGAGCACAGCAGTCACACGTGTTGCGAAGCATTTTTTTAAAAAATTGTAAGTACACGCCCCTGTTAAACAGGGGGCTGAAAAATTGTGCCTTAGGCACTGGTGCTGGTGCCACAACACTGCAACACGGCCCTCACAGAGACTGTACTTGGAGCACAGCAGTCACACGTGTTGCGAAGCATTTTTTTAAAAAATTGTAAGTACACGCCCCTGTTAAACAGGGGCTGAAAAATTGTGCCTTAGGCACTGGTGTGGTGGCATGGATCATTGAGGAGGAGGAAGAGGATAGTCAGTGAACATAAGAGGACAGTCACTCAGCATCAGCATAGGCAGTCTTGAAGGGATGTGACATTAAAAATTATTCGGTTATATCCGCCTCAGGTGCCTGGTAGCTGGTGGTGATCCAAGACTGATTCATTTTGATGAATGTCAGTCGATCAACCGAGGCGGTGGACAGGCGCACCCTATGATCAGTCACAAATCCTCCAGCAGCACTGAATGTGCGTTCGGAAAGAACGCTGGAGGCAGGACAGGCCAGTAGCTCAATTGCATACTGTGCAAGCTCTGGCCAGTGATCCATCCTCAGGACCCAGTAAGCCAGAGGATTTTCGGTGGGAAAGGTGTCCAAGTCTGACCTTGCCCCAAGGTATTCCTGCACCATGTATATCAGACGCTGGCGATGGTTGCTGGAACCGATCATACCTTGGGGCTGCGGACTAAAAAATTGTCTGAACGCATCGGTCAGACGTCCACCTTCCCCACCGCTCCTTCTGCCACTGACCGAAGCCTCAGCAACTCGTCGCCCAGGACCAGGAGTTTGTAGCCTCCCAGTTTCTGGGAACGCGTTGCACAGACCTTTCTGCAAGGCCTCCCTGAGATGTCTCATCCTCTGCTCCCTCTGCGACGGCAAGATAAGGTCCGCAACCTTACCCTTGTACCGCGGATCAAGGAGAGTGGCCAGCCAGTAATGGTCCCTCTCCTTGATCCGAAGAACACGAGGATCCTTCCGCAGGCTTTGCAGGATCAGGGAGGCCATGCAGCGTAGGTTAGCTGAGGCATTCGGTCCGGAGTCTTCTGGGTCACTGAGGATGACATGATCGCCAGCCACCTCCTCCCAGCCACGTACAAGTCCACTGGCTTGTTGGGACTGTACATCATCCCTAAAAGACTGCTGCTGCTGATGCTGAGTGCCAGGCTCCACCTCCATGCTCACACAATCCTCCTCCTCCTCCTCCTCCTCCTCCTCCTCCTCATCCTCTTCCTGTGTGATGGGTGGGACAGAAGGAACACTGTCCGGATAAAGGGGGCCTTGAGAGGCAAGGAAGTCCTCCTCTTCCTGCCTCTGTTCTGCCTCAAGTGCCCTGTCCATTATCCCACGCAGCGTATGCTCCAACAGGTGGACAAGAGGGACAGTGTCACTGATGCATGCACTGTCACTGCTCACCATCCTCGTGGCCTCCTCAAATGGTGAGAGGACAGTGCATGCATCCCTGATCATGCTCCACTGACGTGGGGAAAAAAAACCAAGCTCCCCTGACCCTGTCCTGGTGCCGTAGTCGCAAAGGTACTCATTGATGGCCCTCTGCTGCGTGTGCAGTCGCTGCAGCATGGCCAACGTTGAGTTCCACCTGGTGGGCATGTCAGATATTAGGCGGTTCTTGGGCAGGTTCAGCTCCTTTTGCAGCTCAGTGAGCCGAGCACTGGCATTATAAGATCGGCGGAAATGCACACAGACTTTCCTGGCCTGCCTCAGGACATCCTGTAAGCCTGGGAACCTGCCCAAGAACCGCTGCACCACCAGGTTGAGGACGTGAGCCATGCAGGGCACATGGGTGAGCTGCCCCTGTCGCAGGGCGGAGAGGAGGTTGGTGCCATTGTCAGAAACGACCATTCCTGGCTTAAGCTGACGTGGCGTCAACCACCTCTCGGCCTGCCCCTGCAGAGCTGCCAGAACCTCTGGCCCAGTGTGGCTCCTGTCCCCCAAACACACCAGCGCAAGCACGGCATGGCATCTTTTTGCCTGCGTACTTGCGTAGCCCCTTGTACGCCTACGGAGCACCGCTGGTTCCAAGGACAGAGCACTGGAGGAAGAAGAAGAGGAGGGGGTGGAGGAGAGAGGTGTGTCACAACCAGTAGCAGTAGTCGCGTTTTGGAGGCGTGGTGGCGGAACAACCTCCAACACTACTGCACCTTGTCCTGCATCCCTCCCAGCTGCCAATAGAGTGACCCAATGGGCCGTGAAAGAAAGGTACCGTCCCTGTCCATGCCTGCTGGACCATGAGTCAGCGGTAATATGCACCTTACCGCTGACCGCCCTGTCCAGCGAGGCATGGACATTGCCCTCCACATGCCGGTAGAGAGACGGAATCGCCTTCCGCGAGAAAAAGTGGCGTTTGGGAACCTGCCACTGAGGAACCGCACATTGAACAAACTCACGGAAGGGGGCCGAGTCTACCAACTGAAAAGGCAGCAGTTGAAGTGCTAGCAATTTAGCAAGGCTAGCATTCAACCGCTGGGCATGTGGATGGCTGGGAGTGTACTTCTTTCTACGGTCCAGCAGCTGGGGCAGGGAAATTTGCCTGCTGCATTCGGACGTCGGTGTACTGCAAGTACTTGGTTGTGACACACCGAATTCTACACCTTCAGTCCTCTCAGAGCAGCTTTCAGAGAGGACTGAAGGTGTAGTGGGGATGGAGATCCCAGCTGAGGAGGAGCAAGGAGAGGTCCGCTTAGTTCTTTGGTGTGGGTCTTTTATGTGTGCCTGCCAACGAGCTGCATGGCAGGTCGCCATATGTCTGGTCATGCTTGTCGTGCCCAAGCGGCTGATGTTTTGGCCACGCGAGATACGCTTGAGACAAATATTGCAAATAGCAGTGGTGCGATCTGCTGCACTCGTCTCAAAAAAGGCCCACACCAAAGAACTTTTCTGATAACGTGCAGAGGCAGCGCCCTGCACAGGCGGAGCTCTGCGGTGTTGTACAGTTGCTGTGCTGGCCTCTACCTGGCCTCCAGGGGGCATCCTGCCTCGTTGGACATGTGACGCCGCATCCTCCTCCTCCTCGTCCTCCTCCTCATCCTCTCTCCCTTGAGGCACCCACGTGGAGTCAGTGACCTCATCATCCCCTCCCTCTTCACCACTAGAGCAAACCTGGCAGTAAGCTGCAGCTGGTGGAACTGTACTGCCAGATTCCTCAAGCTGGGTATCGTCATCCGAGCCTTCGAATCGTTGGGCATCCTCCTGGAGCATGTACCCAACACTGTGCTCAAAGAGTTCGGGGGACTCCTCAGGAGGACATGGTGGGTCTAGGGAAGGGGTGGCTGATGATGCTCTGTCAGTACTCTGAGCCTGGGTGAGAGAGGATGAGGAGGATGAGGAGGGCTTGGTCATCCATTCTACCAAGCCTTCAGCATGATGCGGCTCCACATGTCCAGCTGCCGAAAACAAAGACGCGCGTGTCCCATGGCCACGTGCTGATGACGATGCACGACCACGTCCACGTCCACGGCCACGTCCACTAGAAACAGAGCCTGCCTGCCCTGTGTTCTTGGCTCTGCACGCTCTGCCTCCCCTTGGCGGTCTTCCAGCCATTGTAGTCGGTAGTCCTGTGGGTGCTGCTGAGAAGAAAATATAGGAGCTCTGTGTGATGCCACTAACACACTAGAAGTCCTATGGGTGCTTCTGCAAAGAAAATAGAGGAGCTCTGTGTGATGCCACTAACACACTAGAAGTCCTGTGGGTGCTTATGCAAAGAAAATAGAGGAGCTCTGTGTGATGCCACTAACACACTAGAAGTCCTGTGGGTGCTTCAGCAAAGAAAATAGAGGAGCTCTGTGTGATGCCACTAACACACTAGAAGTCCTGTGGGTGCTGCTGAGAAGAATATATAGGAGCTCTGTGTGATGCCACTAACACACTAGAAGTCCTATGGTGCTTCTGCAAAGAAAATAGAGGAGCTCTGTGTGATGCCACTAACACACTAGAAATCCTGTGGGTGCTTATGCAAAGAAAATAGAGGAGCTCTGTGTGATGCCACTAACACACTAGAAGTCCTGTGGGTGCTGCTGAGAAGAATATATAGGAGCTCTGTGTGATGCCACTAACACACTAGAAGTCCTGTGGGTGCTTCTGCAAAGAAAATAGAGGAGCTCTGTGTGATGCCACTAACACACTAGAAGTCCTGTGGGTGCTTATGCAAAGAAAATAGAGGAGCTCTGTGTGATGCCACTAACACACTAGAAGTCCTGTGGGTGCTGCTGAGAAGAATATATAGGAGCTCTGTGTGATGCCACTAACACACTAGAAGTCCTATGGGTGCTTCTGCAAAGAAAATAGAGGAGCTCTGTGTGATGCCACTAACACACTAGAAGTCCTGTGGGTGCTTCTGCAAAGAAAATAGAGGAGCTCTGTGTGATGCCACTAACACACTAGAAGTCCTGTGGGTGCTTCTGCAAAGAAATAGAGGAGCTCTGTGTGATGCCACTAACACACTAGAAGTCCTGTGGGTGCTTATGCAAAGAAAATAGAGGAGCTCTGTGTGATGCCACTAACACACTAGAAGTCCTGTGGGTGCTTATGCAAAGAAAATAGAGGAGCTCTGTGTGATGCCACTAACACACTAGAAGTCCTGTGGGTGCTTATGCAAAGAAAATAGAGGAGCTCTGTGTGATGCCACTAACACACTAGAAGTCCTGTGGGTGCTGCTGAGAAGAATATATAGGAGCTCTGTGTGATGCCACTAACACACTAGAAGTCCTATGGGTGCTTCTGCAAAGAAAATAGAGGAGCTCTGTGTGATGGGACTAACACACTTCAAGTCCTATAGGTGCTTCTGGGAAGAAAATATAGCTCTGTGTGTGTGATTGGACTAACACACTTCAAGTCCTATAGGTGCTTCTGGGAAGAAAATATAGCTCTGTGTGTGTAATGGGACTAACACACTTCAAGTCCTATAGGTGCTTCTGGGAAGAAAATATAGCTCTGTGTGTGTGATGGGACTAACACACTTCAAGTCCTATAGGTGCTTCTGGGAACAAAATATAGCTCTGTGTGTGTGATGGGACTAACACACTTCAAGTCCTATAGGTGCTTCTGGGAACAAAATATAGCTCTGTGTGTGTAATGGGACTAACACACTTCAAGTCCTATAGGTGCTTCTGGGAAGAAAATATAGCTCTGTGTGTGTAATGGGACTAACACACTTCAAGTCCTATAGGTGCTTCTGGGAAGAAAAATATAGCTCTGTGTGTGTGATGGGACTAACACACTTCAAGTCCTATAGGTGCTTCTGGGAAGAAAATATAGCTCTGTGTGTGTGATGGGACTAACACACTTCAAGTCCTATAGGTGCTTCTGGGAACAAAATATAGCTCTGTGTGTGTAATGGGACTAACACACTTCAAGTCCTATAGGTGCTTCTGGGAAGAAAATATAGCTCTGTGTGTGTAATGGGACTAACACACTTCAAGTCCTATAGGTGCTTCTGGGAACAAAATATAGCTCTGTGTGTGTGATGGGACTAACACACTTCAAGTCCTATAGGTGCTTCTGGGAACAAAATATAGCTCTGTGTGTGTGATGGGACTAACACACTTCAAGTCCTATAGGTGCTTCTGGGAACAAAATATAGCTCTGTGTGTGTAATGGGACTAACACACTTCAAGTCCTATAGGTGCTTCTGGGAACAAAATATAGCTCTGTGTGTGTGATGGGACTAACACACTTCAAGTCCTATAGGTGCTTCTGGGAACAAAATATAGCTCTGTGTGTGTGATGGGACTAACACACTTCAAGTCCTATAGGTGCTTCTGGGAACAAAATATAGCTCTGTGTGTGTGATGGGACTAACACACTTCAAGTCCTATAGGTGCTTCTGGGAACAAAATATAGCTCTGTGTGTGTGATGGGACTAACACACTTCAAGTCCTATAGGTGCTTCTGGGAACAAAATATAGCTCTGTGTGTGTAATGGGACTAACACACTTCAAGTCCTATAGGTGCTTCTGGGAAGAAAATATAGCTCTGTGTGTGTAATGGGACTAACACACTTCAAGTCCTATAGGTGCTTCTGGGAACAAAATATAGCTCTGTGTGTGTAATGGGACTAACACACTTCAAGTCCTATAGGTGCTTCTGGGAAGAAAATATAGCTCTGTGTGTGTAATGGGACTAACACACTTCAAGTCCTATAGGTGCTTCTGGGAAGAAAATATAGCTCTGTGTGTGTAATGGGACTAACACACTTCAAGTCCTATAGGTGCTTCTGGGAACAAAATATAGCTCTGTGTGTGTAATGGGACTAACACACTTCAAGTCCTATAGGTGCTTCTGGGAAGAAAATATAGCTCTGTGTGTGTAATGGGACTAACACACTTCAAGTCCTATAGGTGCTTCTGGGAACAAAATATAGCTCTGTGTGTGTGATGGGACTAACACACTTCAAGTCCTATAGGTGCTTCTGGGAACAAAATATAGCTCTGTGTGTGTGATGGGACTAACACACTTCAAGTCCTATAGGTGCTTCTGGGAACAAAATATAGCTCTGTGTGTGTAATGGGACTAACACACTTCAAGTCCTATAGGTGCTTCTGGGAACAAAATATAGCTCTGTGTGTGTAATGGGACTAACACACTTCAAGTCCTATAGGTGCTTCTGGGAAGAAAATATAGCTCTGTGTGTGTAATGGGACTAACACACTTCAAGTCCTATAGGTGCTTCTGGGAACAAAATATAGCTCTGTGTGTGTGATGGGACTAACACACTTCAAGTCCTATAGGTGCTTCTGGGAACAAAATATAGCTCTGTGTGTGTGATGGGACTAACACACTTCAAGTCCTATAGGTGCTTCTGGGAACAAAATATAGCTCTGTGTGTGTGATGGGACTAACACACTTCAAGTCCTATAGGTGCTTCTGGGAAGAAAATATAGCTCTGTGTGTGTAATGGGACTAACACACTTCAAGTCCTATAGGTGCTTCTGGGAAGAAAATATAGCTCTGTGTGTGTAATGGGACTAACACACTTCAAGTCCTATAGGTGCTTCTGGGAACAAAATATAGCTCTGTGTGTGTAATGGGACTAACACACTTCAAGTCCTATAGGTGCTTCTGGGAAGAAAATATAGCTCTGTGTGTGTAATGGGACTAACACACTTCAAGTCCTATAGGTGCTTCTGGGAAGAAAATATAGCTCTGTGTGTGTAATGGGACTAACACACTTCAAGTCCTATAGGTGCTTCTGGGAACAAAATATAGCTCTGTGTGTGTGATGGGACTAACACACTTCAAGTCCTATAGGTGCTTCTGGGAACAAAATATAGCTCTGTGTGTGTGATGGGACTAACACACTTCAAGTCCTTTAGGTGCTTCTGGGAACAAAATATAGCTCTGTGTGTGTGATGGGACTAACACACTTCAAGTCCTATAGGTGCTTCTGGGAAGAAAAATATAGCTCTGTGTGTGTAATGGGACTAACACACTTCAAGTCCTATAGGTGCTTCTGGGAAGAAAATATAGCTCTGTGTGTGTAATGGGACTAACACACTTCAAGTCCTATAGGTGCTTCTGGGAAGAAAATATAGCTCTGTGTGTGTAATGGGACTAACACACTTCAAGTCCTATAGGTGCCTCTGGGAACAAAATATAGCTCTGTGTGTGTGATGGGACTAACACACTTCAAGTCCTATAGGTGCTTCTGGGAAGAAAATATAGCTCTGTGTGTGTGTGATGGGACTAACACACTTCAAGTCCTATAGGTGCTTCTGGGAAGAAAATATAGCTCTGTGTGTGTAATGGGACTAACACACTTCAAGTCCTATAGGTGCCTCTGGGAACAAAAATATAGGAGCTCTGCCTGCCTGCCACGAACACACTACAAGTCCTATAGGTGCTTCTGGTAACAAAATATAGGAGCTCTGCCTGCCTGCCACGAACACACTACAAGTCCTATAGGTGCTTCTGGTAACAAAATATAGGAGCTCTGCCTGCCTGCCACGAACACACTACAAGTCCTATAGGTGCTTCTGGTAACAAAATATAGGAGCTCTGCCTGCCTGCCACGAACACACTACAAGTCCTATAGGTGCTTCTGGTAACAAAATATAGGAGCTCTGCCTGCCTGCCACGAACACACTACAAGTCCTATAGGTGCTTCTGGTAACAAAATATAGTAGCTCTGCCTGCCTGCCACGAGCACACTACAAGCCCCTCTTTCTCAATCAATCTTTGTAACTGAATCTATCTAACTCAATCTCTGTAAGTGAATCTCTCTAACTATCTAAATGCAGCAGAGTGTCACAGAATCAGCCTGCTCAATCTGCGCCGGAACAGCATGTGACCGGCGCAGACGGCGTGGCGGCGTTTTATAGGGGGGGGGCGTGTACTACAGCCCCTGAGCTGTAATTGGCTACAGGCGTCCTGCCTGTAGCCAATTATGGCTCTTCGAGTTTCCGGGGCTGTGATTGGCCAAGCATGCGGGGTCACAGTGCATGCTTGGCCAATCATCAGCCAGCAATGCACTGCGTCGGCCGCGCCGGCCGCAATGCATTGCGGGGCCGCGCGCATCACACCAACCTGATGCGAGGGGCCCAAATAGTTCTGGGCTCGCCGAGCGAGCGAACGCCCGGTGCTCGATGCGAACGTGGGTTCGCATCGAGCACCGGGCCCATCCTTACCCAGAAGCACCAGTTTCATGGAGACAGGAAGAGTCAGTTGGAGTCCACTACTTTCCCCCAACATCTGGCAATCTTAGGACAGCTCCAGAACATGTGAAAATACGTTCCTACACCGTTTCGACACCTGGGACAGTTCTGCGACCGTTGTGGGTATACCTTGTGGAGTGTAGTAAATCCTGTGTAGAAATTTAACCTGTATCAACTTTTCTTTTGAGGAGATCAGCAAACTAGTGCTATCCGCTAAGCAGTCCTCCCAGTACTCTTTATCTAGGCCCGCAATGTCTGCCTTCCACTAAATAGTCTATCTATTTTGGTGGAGTCAGTTCTCAGTAGGTCCAAGTATAGAGCAGAGAGGGGTTTCGACAACTGTTCCTGAGCCAACAATTCCTCTATGGGGTCCATGCTCAACCTAGGGGGTGATGGGAATTGGGCCGGAGTAGCGTGGCCTAACTGGAGGTATCTAAAGTAAATGGTGTTTGGTTTGGAGAGTGGCAAATGGCAGCAGGACACCCGCCGAGAGAATGTTTACAAGTACCTTGATACTGTGTCTAGCCCAAATATGTGGATCCGGGTCCCATAGAATTAAATAAAAGCGTTGGAAAAGCGTGACTTATCACAAGTGTTTTGTTGCGCGATTATCAGCCACACACACATGCTCTCCACCCCTTGTTACACCCCTTTTGAAACTACATGCTCAGCAAGATGGAGAACAGCACTTTCCTTTTGGAGGCTTAAAGCTTCATAGCGCTCGTCAGAACACATCCATGTGTCTATGATGCTTTGTGCAGATGAGGAGATGAACCCACCTTTTACAGACATCCGTGTGTATTTGAAGAATTTATTTTTATTCACTTGAAGCTCACTGTACATTGGCCAGAACTGGTATAGGGAATTTGCTACCAAATATTATAAGAGGTGTGATACCCAATGTCATCTTACTAAAAGTGAAATGGCTAACCTGTGACAAATGTAGTATGGTGGGATTTAATAAAAATCACCCCACCCATTCAGTTACTTGTATTAGGATTACAAAATTGTCCCACTGGGTCTTACAAATTGTGCAATCATTTTCAGCTAGTGAACTGAAGTATGAACTCTCGTGGTGGAGCATGCTAACTATTGATGCAAGCAAGTGATGCAAGGAATTGATGCAAGCAACAACAATGAGAGCTCAAAGTTACATGTGATACTGGCTCATTTCCATACAGAGATGCAGCAGCGCAAGAATCACATATCTGAATTGAATTCTCTGTAAAAGAAGAACATGCCCTAAGGCTAGAAGTGCTTCCAAAGGGACTATAGTATTATATATTTTATAAGGTCTCCATTCAGCTCCAGGGTAAATGCACTGCCCTACCTGTCTATACAAACCTTGAGATTCTTGCAGTGTTTTACAACTCCAGTTCTCAAGTACCCCCAAGAGTTTATTATTAGTACTTCCTTCATCCTTTACGTATGATTTACTTTCTGTTACCAAGGAACTTCCTTCAAAACAGCCCTGACCTTTTTGGAAGTATTTAAGGCTCACCTGTCATGAGTCACAGGAGATT
This sequence comes from Lithobates sylvaticus, assembly GCA_028564925.1. Taxonomy (NCBI): domain Eukaryota; kingdom Metazoa; phylum Chordata; class Amphibia; order Anura; family Ranidae; genus Lithobates; species Lithobates sylvaticus. The sequence goes on from CM053038.1 coordinate 132,996,369, forward strand.
GAAATTGCTGGTATCATTTAGCAAATGCTAGCTGCCTGTCTAAACAAAAATTACACCCACACCAATTTATAACTTGCAAAAGAAAACCAAGTGCATTAAGAACAGAGAAATTAGTTGCCCAATATTTTCAAATACAAGAAGTCACACTGCCTTATCAGTGCCCCTCTGTGAACGATGGTCCCTAACCCTATTGAAATGCCAAGATCACCTTTCCAGGCAGAATTTCACTTTTCCCTTTGCAATCTTGGCATTAAGGTAAAAAAACATTCTGCATACAGCTCTCCCCCAGCCAACCCTGATCTCAACCAAACGATGTGCACAAGAGCAGAGGCCCTCTACCTCTTGATTTGCTTAGATACAGCAGTGGGAAAGAGGCAGCGGGGAGGGAGCGGGGACGGAGCAGTAGGGGGAGCAGTGGGGGGATCGGGGAGGGAGCAGGGGGGGAGCAGTGGAGGGGAGCAGGGAGGGAGAAGTGGGGAGGGAGCTGGTAGGGAGCAGGGGGGCGGGGCCAAGCCATGCTCTGTGTGTCTTATGGACACACAGAGCAGGGCTCGGGAGAAAGGATGCATGAGTGCTCCCATAGCAAGCTAGGGATTGCTAAACTAATCTGCTGCAGGAAAAATGACTAGCAATAAAGTAGATTTTTAATAAATAAAGTGAACATTTTACTGGTTTCAAAATCCAAACTGCCCATCTATTTGCAAGGTACAGGTGTTATTTCCAGTAGAAATTATTTTAAGAAAAATAAAGAAAAAACTTTTTTTTTTTTAAATTGTAAGTGGTGAACTCTGTTGAAGGGGAATATGGAATAAGGTTATTATACAAATTGGGCACTGGTTTCAAGAATACTATGCCTGCCTCCAAAAAACAAGAATGGGATTGGGCACTAGACTGGTGGAACAGATCTAAAATTGTTTTCCTAATTTCAGTTTTAGGTATTTAAAGGTCAACTTAATTCATAACTGGTATTTCCGTTTTCAGAATCACAGGTAAGTTAACTCCAGTTGTGAGTTAGATCTTCCAAAACTCCCAGTTCCACCCAACTGTTGCAGTAATTAGAAGATCAAATAAAGTGTATTGATCAACTGATGGATTCTCTAGGATGCACCATAGGGCACTTCGTGGTGGGCATCATCAGAGCAGGTGACGAAGCACAATACCCCTAGGCAAATTCTTGTGATTTCTCCAAAAGATAGAAGACACAGACATGTGATTAAATAATTTGAGTCCAATTTATTTGTTTTTGATTTTGCAGGCATTTAACCACTTCAGCCCCGGAAGGTTTTACCCCCTTAATGACCAGGCCATTTTTTGCGATTCGGCACAGCGTTATTTTAACTGACAATTGCGCGGTCGTGCGACACTGTACCCAAAGAAAGTGTATGTCCTTTTTTACTTTTTACCACAAATAGAGCATTCTTTTGGTGGTATTTGATCACCTATGCGGTTTTTATTATTTGCACTATAAACAAAAAAAGAGCAACAGTTAAAAAAAAAAAAACAATATTTTTTACTTTCTGCTTTAAAACATATCCAATAAAAATATGTAGAAAATCTAATTTCCTTCATCAATTTAGGTCAATATGTATTCTACTACATATTTTTGGTAAAAAAAAAAAATCCCAATTAGCATATATTGATTGGTTTGTGCAAAATGTATCACTTCTATAAACTATGGGATATTTTATAGCATTTTTATTTTTATTTTTACTAGTAATGACGGTGATCAGTGATTTTTAGTGGGATTGTGACCTTACGGCAGACATGTTGCACACTAACTGACACTTTTTGGGGACCAGTGACACCAAATGCAGTGATCAGTGCTAAAAAAAAAATGCACTGTTATTGTATGAATGACACTGGCAGGGAAGGGGTAAACCTCAGAGGCGATCAAAGGGTTAAGTGTGCTCCTAGGGAATGCTTTGTGTGTGTGTGTGTGTGTGTGTGTGTGGACTGGGTGTGTGTGTGGGTGTGGGTGTGGGTGTGGGTGTGGGTGTGTGTGTGTGGACTGACTGGAAGAAGAGAGATACCTGTGTTCTCTTCCTCTGTAACAGAATGACAGTCTGCCTTGTTTACAACAAACGATCGTGGGTGTATCGTGTCCAATCACAGCAGGAGCAGATCTCTGGCAACGTGCACCCCAGACCCAGGAAGGGGATCAACCTAGAGGTACGCTGTTTTTGCACCCGGGCTACCCTGTCGCAGTATATGTACGGTGGACGGTCTGGAAGCGGTCAAACTACATTTAACATTTTTTTTTAAAAAAGCACACATCTATAAAATGTTATATACAAAGCAAAAATTACACTCCACGCCATCTGCAGCTCTACTGTATGAAAGCAGGTACTTACTATAAGGTACAAGCGCTAATTCAGGCTCTATAAATGCTGCTGTACTAGTCCTCACTTATAGCAGTCCCCTATTAAAATGATTTATGTATTGGTACATGGGTGCCAATAGAGATTTTCAGTATGTAGCAGATAATAGAGCATGACCAGTGTGGCTGTAGCCCTATCAGTGCCAAGCTATGTCTACCTGGTGGACCAGCATTCCACAGACTGGACAGTACACCAATACCGAGCCAGAGCACCAGCAGAGGGTAGTTAATAAACTAGCACCACTCAAAACCAACTGTATATAAATAGCCTCACACAATCAGACAGAAACATAGTCAACTCTGGATCCAGGAGTTGTTGGGAAGCAAACATGGTCAAGAATCACCAGAAATTAGGGCAGGTGGAGTCAAACAAGGTCTGTAATCCATATAAAATTACAAATTTGCAAGCTAACAAACTTTACAATGGGCAACTGAAGAGTGGAAGAAGTTGCCCTTAAAAAGGGAGCAGGACCAGTCAGTAGTTAACCTTGAAAGGGGGCCTTGGGATGTCAGTAGAAGCACATCCTATGATATCTGGAAATACACAAGCCCATCCAACAGGCATTACATCCATAGGCAAAAATAGAACACACCTGCACACATTTAGACACAAAAGCGCAAGAAGAGCCAGCATAGGATTTAACAAAAAGCAAGACCCGATGAGAAAACCAGAAGCTGGTGCCAAGGGAAAACCATTGAAAAGAAGATGAGGAAGAACTGCCATTTGTATGAGCCACCGAGGATCAACCCTTAGATAACTACTCTTCCCCCATTCCTAACTGTGACACAGATGACTACCTAACATGGTGCAAGTAGAGCAAGTGCATATCAGACACATTATTATAATACCCAAACTTTACATGGAAATTAGTGTCTGTTTAATGCCAACCTTCTGTTCCACTAAAGGAAGACAAGGTTGTTTCACTTAAGGACTGCCTTAAAATAAGGGGAACCAGCACATATGACAAGCTGATGCCTTTCTAAATATCAATACAACAGGTTAAAAAAACCTTGCCTGATGCCATTGCTTCCTCAGAGCTGAAAGCATCATTCTCCTCCCTACTCCCCTCTGCATAGACCTGAATCTGTTTATGTAAGGGGCGGCAGAAACACATGCCTGATGTCGATCGAGCCATGCCTGCATGTCTAAACACCCTAAAGCAAAATGAACATCACAAAGGTGCACAACCATGCTAATCTAGCTTGCCTGCATTGCAGTGTACACACAATGGAGAAAAGGGGGGGGGGGGGGGTGAAAAGGTTTCCACAGCATTACGTCTCCAATGCAGGTTTATCTATATGGAAACAGTAACAATTGTACGAGGTTTTCAAAACTATCTGTTCCATCTTATACTCCAAAGAACAGTCATTTATGTCTGCGGTACACTTGAGAGTACCACACATAAAATAGTTGCCTGATTTTGCTGTTTGCAACAAAAATGCTTATTTTATGGGTACAGTACTCACTACAATATGAGAAAATCAGAAGAAAAATTCTGTTGGAGGCACGATCGTTCCATTTCCATATAGTATGTACACAACTTCTGATTCTGACTTTCCAAACTAAATTTCCAAAAGGGATAAACTGCTAAATCTTTGTGAACAGAACAAACGATTTTCATTTAATGTGTACTGATTTTGTACGGTTTTCGTACAAGAAAAATCAGATATTCGTTCCGTTGGACCAGTTTGGCCGAAAAGTCTGGTCGTGTGTACACGGCATTACAGGTTTTCTTCTAGGATTGCCCTGTATTTGGCTCCATCCATCTTCACATCAACTCTGACCAGCTTCCCTGTCGCTGCTGAAAAAAAGCATCCCCACAACATGATTCTGCCACCACCATGTTTCAAGGTTGGGATGGTGTGTTCAGGGTGATGTGCAGTGTTCATTTTCCCCCACACATAGTTTTGTTTTTAGGCCAGAAAGTTTAATTTTGTACCAGAGCACCTTCTTCCACATGTGGGCTGTGTCCCCCACATGGCTTCTCACAAACTACAAATGGGATTTCTTATGGAATTCTTTGAACAATGGCTTTCTTCTTGCCACTCTTCCACAAAGGTCAGATTTGTGGAGTGCACAACTAATAGTTGCCCTGTAGACAGATTCTCTTACCTGAGCTGTGGATCTCTGCAGCTCCTCCAGAGTTACCATGAATCTCTTGGCTGCTTCTATGATTAATGCTCTCCTTGGGTGGCTATGTCTTGGTAGGTTTTCAGTTGTGCCATACTCATTCCATTTTTGGGTGATGGATTGAACAGTACTCTGTGAGGTGTTCAAAGCTTGGGCTATATTTTTATAACCTAACCCTGCTTTAAACTTCTCCACAACTTTATCCCTGACCTGTCTGGTGTGTTCCTTGGCCTTCATGATGCAGTTTGTTCACTAAGGTTCTCTAACAAACCTATGAGGGCTTCACAGAACAGCTGAATTTATACTGAGATTAAATTACACACATGTGGAATCTATTTACTAATTAAGTGATGTCTGAAGGCAATTGATTGCATTAGATTTGGGTTAGGGGGTATCAGATACTTTTCACACATTTATTTGTAAAAAAAAAAAAATAGAAAACCATTTGTCCCTTTGCTTTCACTTTACAATTGTGTGGCCCTTTGTGTTGGTCTATCACAAAAAAGTAATAAAATACATTTAAGTTTTTTGGTTGTAACATGACAAAATGCAGAAAATTTCAGGGGAATGAATACTTTTTCAAAGCACTCTATAGCTGGCATCTAGGATACGTGCATGTGACAGGTCCAGCAGCTTGTATTAACCTTTGCAGCACCTGTGAAAGGAAATGCAATATGGATATCTGGAGCCCCCCCACAGAAATTAAATGTGTGATTGGCTCACTGATTTCACCAGAAGTCTGCACTAAGATAACTCAGATTTTGGGCATCTCCTGCAACAAAAATGTAATTTTTGATGTCATACTCTCAAAAGAAAATCACATCTTGAGGGATGCAGATCCTTCCACTTTCTTCATTAGAGCCCTGCAGGTGCAGCAACTGAATGATAATTATAAAATCATTCCCATACACTCAGCACATGCAAACGCAACCTCTTGCACTCAATTGTGGTGCTTAGGACCTGATAGGCTTTGCACTCCTCCGGGTTATGGAATTAGCACTGACAGCCTTGCCATCCTCTTAGGACTGTGGATGTCCCTTCATGTGCAGCACTGCAAAACAACAAAAGGAGGACAAACCAGTCTACAGCATTACCTTAACCACTTTCTGATGCCGACATACGTGGGCAAAGCGCCACGGGTGCGCAAAACAACGTACCCGTACGTTACTGCATCATCGGCGGCCAGTGATCGGGGGCAGTGACCTCTGTCATGTTCTAGTGAGCTCATCCTCCCTACAGTTAGAACATGCCCAGGGAACCCCTTGATCACCCCCTAGTGTTTAACCCCTTCCCTGCCAGTGACATTTACACAGTAATCAGTGCATTTTTATAGCACTGATCGCTGTATAAATGCCAATGGTCCCAAAATATTGTGAAAAGTGTCCACTCTGTCTACCAAGATGTCGCAGTCACAATAAAAATCGCAGATCGCTGCCATTACTAATAAAAAATAAATAAAAAATACCATAAATCTATCCCCTATTTTGTAGAAGCGATAACTTTTGCGCAAACCAATCAATATACGCTTATTGCGATTTTTTTACCAAAAATATGTATAAGAATACATATCGGCCTAAACTGAGGAAGAAATTATTTTTTTTTAATATATTTTAAATAGTAAAAAATATAGTTTTTTTAAAAATGTTCGCTCTTTTTTTGTTTATAGTGCAACATTTTTTTTTTCAGTAAAATGCAATGCAATATGGCTGCCTGGAGGCGTTCTGTATGCAAATGGTGTACAGAACACCCTCCAGATATGTAATTTCCTTCTTGGGATATTTTCCTAGAAGTCTACACCAAGATGCAAATCTGATTTTGTGCAGCAAAAAATTTATTTTTAGTGAGATACTCTCAAAGGGGAATCACGTCTAAAGGTATGCAGACCTTGCTACTTTTCTCATTAGAGCCCTGTAGGTGCAGCATCTTATTGATAATTATAAAACCACTCCCATACAGATTCACTTAACAAATGGACACAGACAAACAAAAAGCTATTTCTTCAGAATAGCAAAAGGTAGAAATCTGCAATGAAGTTTGTTACCCACTTACCCCCTTCGTGACCAAGCCATATTTTGCTATTTAACACTTTGCTAATCTAACTGGTATTTGTGCGGCCATGCAATGCTGTACCAAAAATAAATGTATGTAATTTTTTTCACACAAATAGAGCTTTATTTTGGTGCTTTTTGATCACCACTGTGTTTGTTATTTTATTTATCATATAAATGAAAAAAGACTGAAAATTTAAACCACTTGCCGACCACGCAGACTAAGGATATTGATTATTGGAACCATGTCCTGTTGTCTGATGAGACCAAGAAAAAATTATTTGGTTCAGATGGTGTCCAGCGTGTGTGGCGGCAACCAGGTGAGGAGTACAAAGACAAGTGTGTCTTGCCTACAGTCAAGCATGGTGGTGGGAGTGTCATGGTCTGGGGCTGCATGAGTGCTGCCGACACTGGGGAGCTACAGTTCATTGAGGGAACCATGAATGCCAACATGTACTGTGGCATACTGAAACCGAGCATGATCCCCTCCCTTCAGAGACTGGGTCGCAGGGCAGTATTCCAACATGACAACGACCCCAAACGCACCTCCAAGACGACCACTGCCTTGATAAAGAATCTGAGGGTAAAGGTGATGGACTGGCAAGCCATGTCTCCAGACCTAAACCCTATTGAGCATCTGTGGGGCATCCTTAAACAGAAGGTGGAGGGGCGCAAGGTCTCTAACATCCACCAGCTCCGTGATGTCGCCATGGAGGAGTGGAAGAGGACTCCAGTGGCAACCTGTGAAGCGTGTTAAGGCAGTGCTGGAAAATAATGGTGACCACACAAAATATTGACACTTTGGGCCCAATTTGGACATTTTCACTTAGGGGTGTACTCACTTTTGTTGCCAGCGGTTTAGACATTAATTTTGAGGTGACAGCAAATTTACATTGTTATACAAGCTGTACACTCACTACTTTATATTGTAGCAAAGTGTAATTTTTTCAGTGTTGTCACATGGAAAGATATAATAAAATAGTTACAAAAATGTGAGGGGTGTATTCACTTTTGTGAGATACTGTATGTTCTTCTTTTTACTAAATATCTGTTTGTTCCCTCTGTACAGAGCTCTGTGTGTTTGTCAACCCAGGACTGTGAGCTGTGATTGAACACAGCTGATCTCAGCCATGAATCATTGATGAAACCTAGAGACAAAAGCTGGCTGTGTCCAATCACAGCGGGATACAGGTGGAAGGGGGGGGGGGGGCACGTATGTGCCTTGAACAGAAAAGACTGTGCCCACGTACTGGTAGGTGATTGCCTGCCTGTGGTTAAAATCCCTGCAATGTACACAGATCACCCAGATGGAAATGTTTTTTTTCTGAGCAAATGTGGAGTTACTCTTTAAGTCACACATGTGTGGGCAAGTTTCAAACCAGAACCAGGTGAGTCAGTGGGGACCGAGCAGTGTAGAGAGTCGTAGCAGAACAGAGAACCTGGCATCACCAGCGGCTCCTGCAGGGGTGAGCACTACGCAGGGCCGGACTGGCCGACTGGGATACCGGGAAATTTCCTGGTAGGCCGGCTGCCCTGGGGCCACTTTGAGTGGCGGCTGCAGTGCTCCCCTCCATCTGTCCTCCGGGTCCTCCTCTTGTATGGCACGGAGCTCAGTCTGTGTGTGTAAGGCGGCTCCGTAACAAGGTCCCGGCTCATGTGATAGTCTTCTAGATGGAAAGCTGATCACACGAGTTGGTCTAGAGGGGTGGAACCTTGTTACAGCGCTGCGTTACACAGAGGATGCAATGGTGGGCACACAAAGGCTGCAATGATGGGCACGCAGAGGCTGTCATGGTGGGCACACAGAGGCACGAATGGCTGGCACACAGAGGCTGCAATGGCTGGCACACAGAGGCTGCAATGGTGGGCACACAGAGGCTGCAACGGCTGGCACACAGAGGCTGCATTGGTGGGCACAGTGAGGCTGCATTGATGGGCACAGCAAGGCTGCATTGATGGGCACAGCGAGGCTGCAATTATGGGAACAGCGAGGCTGCAATTATGGGCACAGTGAGGCTTAAATGATGGGCACAGTGAGGCTGCATAGATGGGCACAGTGAAGCTGCATTTGATGGGCACTGATGAGGCTGCATTGATCTTGTGTACCATGTCTGCAGTCTCTGGCCATCTCTTGTACCATGTCTGCAGTCTCTGGCCATCTCTTGTACTATGTCTGCAGTCTCTGACCATCATAAGTATGATGTCCTCAGTTCCTAACCATCTCCTGTACCATGCTCGCAGCCTCTGACACCTACTGTATCATGCTTGCAGCCTCTGACCGTCTCTTGTATCATGTCTGCAACCTTTCACCATCTCTTGTATCCTGTCCTCAGTCTCTAGCCATCTCTTTTATCATGTCCTCAGTATCTAGCCATCTCTTGTATCATGTCCACAGTCTCTAGCCATCTCTTGTGTCATGTCCTCAGTCTCTAGCCATCTCTTGTATTGTTTCCTCAATCTCTAACCATCTCTTGTACCATGTTCGCAACCTCTGACCATCTCTTGTCTTATATCATGTCTGCAGTCTCTGAGGGTGAGTCTGGAGAGGAGTCAAGAGTGGGAGTGCCGCCAGGATGGGGGTCATGGGATACGTAAAACTTGTGGACTGTGGAGATGAGACTATGGGATAAAACCAGAGTTACCAACCTGGAGGCGTCTAACTGAGCCCTGCATGGTGTACCTGGGTGTACCTGAGAGGAGGTCAGTGACTGCGCCGCCAGGCAAGTCTGAGGGGGGAGTGAATACAATAATCAAAGGGGGCACTGATATAAAGGTTTCCCCCTTATATCAGTAACCCCCCATTCTCTCTGTGGAAGGTGGTCTCTGGAAACCAGAGTCCCCCCCCCCCCCACGCTCCTGGGGTGCCCCTTGACGATGGACCAATTTACCAATTTTACGCGTTTTGCACCAAAATTAGTGCTTATTCATTCACGAACAAGGAAATAAGGACATTATGATGGTTTTGATGTTGGGCTGGTATAATAATGCTATGGGGCTGGTATGACATTTTTTCCAGGGCTGGTTTTTATTCCTGCTATGTGATACAAATAACCATTTTAATGAGTTTCTAACTGATTTACTAAAAAAGTCCTTTTTTAATATCCACCTGAATTTCACTGTAAATGTTATATTGGTATTAATATATTTATAAAGATGAACAATTGTTTTTGTGATTTTGGCATGCTGAGCTTGTTCTTGACATCAACATTATATAATTTTCATACCTATACTATGCCCCAGATATCAGTACAGTTTATGAACACCTTCAAGGTTAGGCGGAAACTGGACTGATTTTACTTGGGAAAACCCACAACAGAAAGGAATGTGAATTATAAATGAAAGAAAACACATTGGGATTCTTTCGTGTGTACAGGTAGCAATGCAGCTCTGGTGCCCGGCCCATGGAGCATCCTCTGCAGTTGTCATGACAACAGTGAAGGTGAGGAGAGAATCTGGCACTGCATAGATAGATTGAAGTGCCATTAATAATTCTAGCGCTTACATTTTTTACATGCTGGGTAAAGAGATGCTTCTACTCCATTTTATTATGTACATAATGGTGAGCAGTGAAGATAAACATAGCTGATACATTCCCTGCCATCTTGTTGGTCAAAACATTTTCAGTGGCGATCTACCTTCTGGTGGTTGTTGATCCAAGTGCAGGAAATGTACAATATGTATGTGTGATAACTGCGTAGCTGACATCAATATTTATATGACTCTTGCTGACCTCACATTTGCGATCTAACGCCCATACGCTGTACACATGTGTCCATGATGTCTGAGGTGTCTGTGTTGATAGCGAGCTCACTGTGTACACGCAGTACAGTGACTGAACTCTCACAGACTCTGTTTATGATCATATGATCAGAAGCCAGCGGGACAAGCTCCCAATTATGTGACCCCTGTGACAGCCAATCACAGTGATCATGTGATCAGGAAGCATGTCCTGCCCCACCAGTGTAAAGACCCAGTTAAAGGGCAACAGGGAGAGTTCAAGGTTTTAAGACTGAGTTTTTTTGTCTGATATAATAAAGGGCTTGGGGGCTTATACTTAAAGAGAAGTTCCTGACTTTTACTATTAGGGAACTTAGCTGTCCAGGCATCCAGAGGTGTCTTCACCTGAGCTGATTTTTTAAATGGCTCTCAGGTGCTGGCGCCACCATCTTGGCTAAGGGAAACCGTCAGTGAAGCTTTGCGGCTTCCTACTGCGCATGTGCGAATTGCGCTGAGCTCTGTGAATGGGCCGGCAGTGAGGGAAGGAGGGGGGGGCGAACTTTTGTCTTACTTCACCACAGTAAACTAAGCTGGAAGTGGGAGTAGGTACCTGTCAAAACCAGGTACCCGCCCCCCACCAAAAGGTGCCAAATGTGGCAGCAGAGAGGGGGAAGAGGTAGACAGACAAAAGGAGCTCCCTCTTTTGGGTGGAGCTCCACTTTAAAGTGTTACTAAACCTAGCTATTTAACTGATTCCAAAACATTTGCAATCAAGGCATGCCCTGAATGATAATTGTCACAAGTGCTTGTACTCGTAACCGAACTGTCAAGCCTTCAAATGGCTGGTGTCATAACTGATCACTGGTGCAGCTCTGTGGTAACTGCAGATCAAACAGAGGCTATGATGGCAGTTTGAAGGCAGGTGCCTGAGGTTAAAAGGATAGTTTATCGTTACAAAAAACCTGCCTATGCAGGTAAGGGATGTTTGTAGATTAAAACAAACTGTGCAGCTCTGACTAAAGATGAATAATAACCTTGCTATATGTGTAGGCCATTTACATACCTTTTGAAGCCTCACTGGAATACTCCCCGGACGTTGCTAAGTACTCCCAAGACGTTGCTAAGTGAGGCCTAGTCCCTCATTGCTCACCTCCACCATCATCGGAGTGAGCTCTTTCTCTGATTCAAGCCCCCTTACATACTCTTACTCTCCCTGATGTAACTCTGAGCTCAGCATTTGAAAGCTCACTTCTGCCTAGCTCCCAACTGTCCCTGATTTTAAAAGGACTGTCCCTTATTTGGAACTCCTATGTCCCTCTTTCCTCCTCATTTGTCCCTCATTTTGGTATGATCTATATAGTTTTATATAAAATGCACTTTTTATCTTTCAAAAAATGTTTCCCAGTGCTAAACCCTTCATTCTTTTTCTAAAATGCTGCATTTGTAAATTCCAAAAGCAATATAAAGGAATAGTATTGGTTAAAAAAAAAAGCACTTGTGGGCTTAACAATTTATTTTTGTATAATTCTCTTTTAAGTGGGAGGGGCAGGGGGCATGTCCTAGGCCTACATATTTTTGCTAATAGGTATCCCTCGTACCCATCTCAAAAAGTAGGGAGGTGTGCTTCTGTGATGGTGGAGGTGAGCAGTAACAATTAGGCCTGACTTAGCAACGTTCTAGGAGTACTTAGCAACGTCCTGTGAGTATTCCAGTTAGGTTTCATAAGGTATGTAAATGGCCTACACCTATAGCAAGGGCATTATTCAACTTAAGTCAGAGTTGCATAGTTTGTTTTTATCAACAGATGCCCCTTATCTGCATAGACAGATTTTTGATAAAGGTGAACTGTCCCCTTTAACCACTTCAGCCATGGAAGGATTTACCCCCTTCCTGACCAGAGCATGGGGTTAAACACTAGCGGGCGATCAAGGAGTTAAGTGTGTTCCCTGGATGTGTTCTAACTGTAGGGGGGATGGGCTCACTCCAACATGACAGAGATCACTGTTCCCAATGACAGGTAGTAGTAGATCCCTGTCATGTCACTAGGCAGAACAGGCAAATGCCTTGTTTACATCTTCCCATTCTGCCTCTCCTCGACGAAATCGCGGCCCGCCGCCGAACATCGAGTTCATTTTCGCCCTTTTGCCTGCCTGTGCCATTCTGCCGACCTAAATCCACGTGCAGTGGTCAGCAAGCGGTTAAAGTTCAGTAATCCTGGGTTAAAGCAGAACTAAACCCAGTGATTCCATTGTTTCCCAAAACAGTTACATTCAAGGCATGCCGTGAATCAGTGGTCCCCAAACTTTTTGGTGCCAGGGAGCGGATTCGTGGAATCCAAGGGACTGGGTGGGGGGGTGATAGGTGTGGGACGGGGGGGTTTGTTGGTGGTGATGATGGGGGAAGTAGTTGCCACTCACTGATAGGATTTTAATAGGAATCTCTGTCTAATGTCAAACCTCTCGGCTAATGATCTGTATTTACAGAGAGAGGATCACTCACCAGAGCTCCACCTCAGCTCATTAGGGTCCTGCATCAATTCATAGCTCCTCACCTTACACCTGGTAGAAGGGGGTTTTCTCAAGACCTGTTTGTGTTTGTTGTGCCCTGGGGCGTCAAAAGGAGAAGAGTAGCCGCCACTGATTGACACAGGGTGGCACTTTATTCGCTTGCCTGCCACTCACCTCCTACTGTGCAGATAATAGCCTTACATTGTAGCTGCACAGCAGGGCCCCAACCACCGACGAGACAAGCGGTAATGCGAGCGGCAGTCATTGCAGATCGAGTCTTGCTCGCCTGCTGCCAACCCTCCACCACACGGCCCAGCCCCCAGCAGGTCAGGGGACCAGCACCGATCTGCAGCCCAGGGGTTGGGGACCCCTGCCATGAATGATAACTGCCATATTTGCTTGTACTGTCAACCAAACTTTCAAACCATCAAATGGCTGGTGTCATAACTGATCACATGTGAAACTGCAGATCAACAGAGGCCAAGATGGCAGCTTTCTTGGCTGTAAGGGAGAGGAGGGTTTAGTTTTGCTTCAATATGCTGTGGTGTGTCTGTCATTTGGCCTCTGGTGCTCTATGTAGAGGGGGATATATTAGCAAGAAGGGGTTGTTTGTTGGTCAAGGGAGTGAGAAGGATCATACATGGAAAGATGTAGAGTTGCACCTATGTGAATATGTCTTTTGAACGGGACCATATAGTTGAAGCTATGTTACCACCAGTTAGAAACCACTACAAGCTAAAGTTGTAAGCTCCACAGCATACCCCAAGCCCAGCCAAGTAGATGAAAAGGAACATCATCATGATTGGTCATCTGTAGCATTGCTTATAAGATACATGGAAAACTGCACTGAGAGTTGAAGAAAAACTGTACTTTTATGCCAGTTTATTCATGTAAATATTTTGTAACAATGACTGGTGTGATTTACTGAGACAGACAGAGAACATGAGAGAACAGAGAACAGAAAGTGGACATGAGCTCCTAAAGTGCATAGGGACAGAAAACAAAGGATAATCTTCATGTTAAGATGCTGGGTGATGGAGAGTAATGCCGCGTACACACGTGCGGACTTTTGCCGGCGGACCTAGTCCAGCGGACAATCCCGCCGGACTTTCCAGCTGGGTCCGCTGGACTTTCCGAGCGTGTGGACTTGCCCACACACGTGCGGACTTGCCCACACACGCACGGACTTCTCCGGCCCCCCCACCCCAAGGCACCTTGTCCCCATGTTGATGAGGACAAGGGCCTCTTCCCGACAACCCTGGCCGTTGGTTGTCAGGGTCTGCGGGCGGGGGCTTATCGGAATCTGAGAGACCCCTAATAAGGGGGCCCCCAGATACCGGCCCCCCACCCTATGTGAATGAGTATGGGGTACGATGTACCCCTACCCAGGTGTAAAATGTAAAGTAAAAAAAACACCCACACTTTTGAAAAAATAGTTTATTGCACTGCTCCGGGGTCTTCTTCCGTCTTGGGGGTCTTCTCGCCGGACTCCCCCGCCATTTACCAAGCTCTTTTACCGAGCGGGGGAAGTCCGGCTACCTTCTTCGTCGTCGCCGCCGTCTGGGGGTCTCGATCCGCCTTCGGGGGTCTTCCGGGGGTCTCTTCTGTTCTTGCGGCGGTCGTCGTCGTCTTCCGCGCCGCCGGCGCCTTGTCCTTCTTCTTGTTCTTCTTCTTCTTCTTCTTCCGATGTTGACCCGACGCTCTCTCTGCCCGGAATGCCTGTGCCGCTCTGCGCTAGGACTTATATAGGGGCATGGAGACAGGGTCACATGTTCATGTCACATGGTGACCCCGCCCCCTTGTGTAGTCACAGTCCCGGAGGATGCTGGGACTGTGACATCGCAAGGGGGCGGGGTCACCATGTGACATGAACATGTGACCCTGTCTCCATGCCCCTATATAAGTCCTAGCGCAGAGCAGCACAGGCATTCCGGGCAGAGAGAGCGTCGGGTCAACATCGGAAGAAGAAGAAGAAGAACAAGAACAAGAAGAAGAAGAAGGACAAGAAGAAGGACAAGAAGAAGGACAAGAAGAAGAAGAAGGAGAAGGCGCCGGCGGCGCGGAAGACGACGACCGCCACAAGAACAGAAGAGACCCCCGGAAGACCCCCGAAGGCGGATCGAGACCCCCAGACGGCGGCGACGACGAAGAAGGTAGCCGGACTTCCCCGCTCGGTAAAAGAGCTTGGTAAATGGCGGGGGAGTCCGGCGAGAAGACCCCCAAGACGGAAGAAGACCCCCGGAGCAGTGCAATAAACTATTTTTTCAAAAGTGTGGGTGTTTTTTTTACTTTACATTTTACACCTTAGGTGAATGGGTAGGGGTACATCGTACCCCATACTCATTCACATAGGGTGGGGGGCCGGCATCTGAGGGCCCCCTTATAAAAGGGGTCTCTCAGATTCCGATAAGCCCCCGCCCGCAGACCCCGACAACCAACAGCCAGGGTTGTCGGGAAGAGGCCCTTGTCCTCATCAACATGGGGACAAGGTGCTTTGGGGTGGGGGGGCCGCACGGCCCCCCTTTCCCCAGGGCACCCCCCATGTTGAGGGCACGCGGCCTGGTACGGCTCAGGAGGGGGGGGGCGCTTGTTCGTCCCCACCCCTTTCCTGGCCTGCCAGGCTGCGTGCTCGGATAAGGGTCTGACATGGATTTGGGGGGGACTCCCTTTAAATCCATGACAGGTGACGGAGCTAGCGCGGCGGCATTTACTGCCTACGCTAGCTACGTACCTGAAGTTACGTTCGAAATGAACGGACTGCTCCGTGTGTGGGCAAGTCCGTTCATTTTCAAAAGTCCCGCGGACTTGCCTACTAACGGCGGGATTGTCCGCTGGACTGCCAAGTCCAGCGGATAATTTTAAAACCAAACTTAAAACTTTGGTCCGCCGGACTTTGGCGCCAAAAAGTCCGCCGGCGCCCACACACGAGGGGATTATCCGCTGGACTTCAGTCCAGCGGATAATCCCGCGGGATTGTCCCTTCGTGTGTACGCGGCATAATGCCTCGTACACACGTAGGGACTTTTGCCGGCGGACCTAGTCCAGCGGACAATCCCGCGGGACTTTCCGGCTAGGTCCGCTGGACTTTCCGAGGGTGTGGACTTGCCCACACACGCACGGACTTCTCCAGCGGATAATCCGCCGGCCAAAAGTCCGCGGGACTTTTGAAAATGAACGGACTTGCCCACACACGGAGCAGTCCGTTCATTTCGAACGTAACTTCAGGTTACGTAGCTAGCGTAGGCAGTAAATGCCGCCGCGCTAGCTCCGCAAGCTGGCATGGATTTAAAGGGAATCCCCACGCCGAAAAAACGGCGTGGGGGTTCCCCCCAAATCCATGTCAGACCCTCATCCGAGCACGCAGCCTGGCAGGCCAGGAAAGGGGTGGGGACGAACGAGCGCCCCCCCCCTCCTGAGCCGTACCAGGCCGCGTGCCCTCAACATGGGGGGTGCCCTGGGGAAAGGGGGGCCGTGCGGCCCCCCCCCACCCCAAAGCACCTTGTCCCCATGTTGATGAGGACAAGGGCCTCTTCCCGACAACCCTGGCCGTTGGTTGTCGGGGTCTGCGGGCGGGGGCTTATCGGAATCTGGGAGCCCCCTTTAATAAGGGGGCCCCCAGATACCGGCCCCCCACCCTATGTGAATGAGTATGGGGTACGATGTACCCCTACCCATTCACCTAAGGTGTAAAATGTAAAGTACAAAAACACACACACTTTTGAAAAAATATTTTATTGCACTGCTCCGGGGGTCTTCTTCCGTCTTGGGGGTCTTCTCGCCGGACTCCTCCGCTCTCTTCTGCTCTTTTACCTAGCTCTTTCACGAGGGGAGGAGTCCGGCTACCTTCTTCGTCGTCGCCGCCGTCGTCTGGGGGTCTCGATCCGCCTTCGGGGGTCTTCCGGGGGGTCTCTTCTGTTCTTGCGGCGGTCGTCGTCTTCCGCGCCGCCGGCGCCTTCTCCTTCTTCTTGTCCTTCTTGTTCTTCTTCTTCTTCCGATGTTGACCCGTCGCTGTCTCTGCCCGGAATGCCTGTGCCGATCTGCGCTCGGACTTATATAGGGACATGGGGGACAGGGTCACATGCACATGTCACATGCTGACCCCGCCCCCTTGTGTTGTCACAGTCCCGGAGGATGCTGGGACTGTGACATCGCAAGGGGGCGGGGTCACCATGTGACATGAACATGTGACCCTGTCCCCCATGTCCCTATATAAGTCAGAGCGCAGATCGGCACAGGCATTCCGGGCAGAGACAGCGGCGGGTCAACAGCGGAAGAAGAAGAAGAACAAGAAGGACAAGAAGAAGGAGAAGGCGCCGGCGGCGCGGAAGACGACGACCGCCGCAAGAACAGAAGAGACCCCCGGAAGACCCCCGAAGGCGGATCGAGACCCCAGACGACGGCGGCGACGACGAAGAAGGTAGCCGGACTCCCCTCGCTCAGTAAAAGAGCTTGGTAAATGGCGGGGGAGTCCGGCGAGAAGACCCCCAAGACGGAAGAAGACCCCCGAAGGCGGATCGAGACCCCCAGACGGCGGCGACGACGAAGAAGGTAGCCGGACTCCCCTCGCTCGGTAAAAGAGCTTGGTAAATGGCGGGGGAGTCCGGCGAGAAGACCCCCAAGACGAAAGAAGACCCCCGGAGCAGTGCAATAAACTATTTTTTCAAAAGTGTGGGTGTTTTTTTTTACTTTACATTTTACACCTTAGGTGAATGGGTAGGGGTACATCGTACCCCATACTCATTCACATAGGGTGGGGGGCCGGTATCTGGGGGGCCCCTTATTAAAGGGGGCTCCCAGATTCCGATAAGCCCCCGCCCGCAGACCCCGACAACCAACGGCCAGGGTTGTCGGGAAGAGGCCCTTGTCCTCATCAACATGGGGACAAGGTGCTTTGGGGGTGGGGGGGCCGCACAGTCCGGAGGATGCTGGGATGCTGGGACTGTGACATCGCAAGGGGGCGGGGTCACCATGTGACATGAACATGTGACCCTGTCCCCCATGTCCCTATATAAGTCAGAGCGCAGATCGGCACAGGCATTCCGGGCAGAGACAGCGGCGGGTCAACATCGGAAGAAGAAGAAGAACAAGAAGGACAAGAAGAAGGAGAAGGCGCCGGCGGCGCGGAAGACGACGACCGCCGCAAGAACAGAAGAGACCCCCGGAAGACCCCCGAAGGCGGATCGAGACCCCCAGACGACGGCGGCGACGACGAAGAAGGTAGCCGGACTCCCCTCGCTCAGTAAAAGAGCTTGGTAAATGGCGGGGGAGTCCGGCGAGAAGACCCCCAAGACGGAAGAAGACCCCCGAAGGCGGATCGAGACCCCCAGACGGCGGCGACGACGAAGAAGGTAGCCGGACTCCCCTCGCTCGGTAAAAGAGCTTGGTAAATGGCGGGGGAGTCCGGCGAGAAGACCCCCAAGACGGAAGAAGACCCCCGGAGCAGTGCAATAAACTATTTTTTCAAAAGTGTGGGTGTTTTTTTTTACTTTACATTTTACACCTTAGGTGAATGGGTAGGGGTACATCGTACCCCATACTCATTCACATAGGGTGGGGGGCCGGTATCTGGGGGGCCCCTTATTAAAGGGGGCTCCCAGATTCCGATAAGCCCCGCCCGCAGACCCCGACAACCAACGGCCAGGGTTGTCGGGAAGAGGCCCTTGTCCTCATCAACATGGGGACAAGGTGCTTTGGGGTGGGGGGGGCTGCACGGCCCCCCTTTCCCCAGGGCACCCCCCATGTTGAGGGCACGCGGCCTGGTACGGCTCAGGAGGGGGGGGGCGCTCGTTCGTCCCCACCCCTTTCCTGGCCTGCCAGGCTGCGTGCTCGGATGAGGGTCTGACATGGATTTGGGGGGAACCCCCACGCCGTTTTTTTTTTTTTTTTTTTTTTTTTTTTTTTTTTTTTTTTTTTTTTTTTTTTTTTTTTGGCGTGGGGAGTCCCTTTAAATCCATGCCAGGTCACGGAGCTAGCGCGGCGGCATTTACTGCCTACGCTAGCTACGTAACCTGAAGTCACGTGCTAAATGAACGGACTTGCCGATGAGCGGCAAGTCCGTTCATTTCAAAAGTCCCGCGGACTTGCCCACTAACGGCGGGATTATCCGCTGGACTGCCAAGTCCAGCGGATAATTTGAAAACAAAACTTCAAACTTTAGTCCGCCGTACTTTGGCGCCAAAAAGTCCGCCGGCGCCCACACACGAGGGGATTATCCGCTGGACTTCAGTCCAGAGGATAATCCCGCGGATTGTCCCTTCGTGTGTACGCGGCATAAGAGGTACAAAGAAGGAGGAGCAGACAGCTTGGCGGAGGAGGTTGTGGTGCCAGTGATGAATGTTTCCATCAGAGGGGTTGATTGGTGGCTGTATGGTCTACCCTTCTAAGTGGCAGAGTCTCTATGTTAGGGCCTGTGACGTAACAGAATTTTCCTAAAGATGGGGCAAAGTATACAGCAGATTCCCTTCATGCCTTTAAGCTGAAGCTTAACATCTGCAAAAGAGCTGATGAAGGAAAATCAGTGCTCTGTGCTATTTCCCATAAAATGTATTTTGTAGGCAATGCCAGGGGAGGTGTCACTGGCAATTGAAGAGATGTGGGGCTTTGAGAAGTGATTTGATGGGTGCTACCTCAGACAAGAAAATGTGTTATCATGCCAATACCTGTGTAGAGCTACTCCTGCAGGAGCTGCAGCAAAGCATGGGTCCTTTTGTTCTCTGCCTTTCCAAGGATCTCAATCTCTCTGACTCACCTGGGGAATGTAGGCCTTCATAGATATATATGCAGATAGTTCCATAAATCCAGCTGAACTGGTACCTGACACCCAGCAACAATATTTTCTCAAAAAACAAGAACGAAATCGTAGAATAAAAAGGGTAACTCAGTATATTACAAGTTAAGTCAATAGGTAACAGAATGGACATAAATTGAATTAGACACAACATTTACAGTTGATTGGCATTCAATTTAATAACTGACAGGATGTAAGGTGTCATTAGAATTGAGCCTCCAAACCACCATAAACAGTAATAAATGCCACCCTTAATGTAGCTGTGAGTAAAGAAGGGGTTAAAAATGCAAACAGGTAAGACTATGCTATTCACGTGCACTGCAGCTTTGTTAGGCCTAGACTGATTGGAGGAAAGCACCAACCAAAAAGTGATGATAGAATAGGCAAAAGGGGACAGTCTCTAATAATATCTATCTGCTGGCTACCACTGGGGCCCTTGAAGAACATTGGCGAAGTAGAATATTTGGTGTCTGCAGTCAGATTTGGTTGCTGTCAACCAAATATCCCGGCGCTCAGGGGTGTAGGGTGGTATTTGTAGCATAGAATCCAAATTGGGTCAGATGTATAGGGATTTTGCTGCCTTAAAACGTAATGTCCTCAGCGGTCCTGTGAGAAAATGACAGAGGGAAACATGGGCCAGCGGCCCTCTTACTAACTCCGAGGGCCAGTCGGCTGTCTCTTGTGGTGCAGGAGGCCCTCTTCAGCCTTGCTTGGATGTAGATAGAGTCCAGCAATCTGTAGCAAAGAGCCTAGGTATCATCTGGTCTCACAGGGGAGAGAGAGGAACTGCAATGCGGGCTGGGCTGCTAAATACCATGTGCTTTTGCTTGCAGATTACTCTGGACATTAGTGAAATTATTCCCCTGGGAATGAGGATCCGTAGCTGTGACCCCAAGAACTCCCATGGCGCCATGAGAGCAACTTTTCCTGGGTGATTCTATTTACATCTCTTTCTGGCCACTCCCATGCCCCAGAGCATGAAGGGATTTTGTAGTTCATAAACTCAGCATTTCCTTTATATAGTGGCTGTTTTAAACCACACCTCCCAAAGTTCCCAGTGCTCTGCAAAAAAGTGAATGCATCTGCTTGCCTTTGGCTCCCCCCTTATGGCTGGAGGATAATATTGTAGCCTGGCTTTAGTATCTCTGTAGAACAGGAACTATAGAATGCACTTACCTTGCAATACAGCAAAGCAAAATATATAAGACATAGGGATCTATTTATGAAACATTTGTTGGGACAAGCATTTGTCTAGGCTGCACAAATTTTCCCATATTGTTTCTAATGCTAAAGAAATACTTAAATCAGAAACACCCTTATGCCCCGTACACACGGTCGGAAATTCCGACTGAAAAATTCCGATCGGATAATTTTGTCGGAAAATACGATCGTGTGTGGGCTCTATCGGACTTTTTCCATCGGAATTTCCAATGGAAAAAGTTTGAGAACTGGATCTAAAATTTTCCAACAACAAAATCCAATCGGACTTTTTCCGATCGTGTGTAGAGAATTCTGACGCAAAAAGTGCCACGCATGATCAGAAAAAATTTGGAGAAGAAAGCTATTGGCTACTGGCCTCTACGTAGTCCCGACGTATGTTTTATACGTCACCTCGTTCCGAACAATCGGATTTTTCAACAACTTTGTGCTACCGTGTGTATGCAAGACAAGTTTCGAGCCAGTCAGAATGTCTGACCATGTGTACGGGGCATTAGACTTACTATGGGGCTTCTGTTGTCCTCTCCTACACACTGCCACTGACAGCTCAGCCTGGGACTGGACCAGAACGGCTGCAGAATAGGTAAGAATAGTGATGATTTCTTTACCAGATTAGATAGATTAGACTTAGAATGGGGATGGGAGTAGGTTTAGAGTTGGTTAGGCTTTGCCTTTACTTCCACTTTAAAGTCTATTTTAGATAAAGTATGTAAGGGTTAGGCCTCATTCATTCAGCCGTGGTGTGAAAAGTATCTTGCGGAAAACTGTTGCCCTACTGTGTCCCTACTAGGTAGATTCACCCTCTCACCCTGTTGATCACTGTCACTGACATAGAAAGTAATAAAAAATACAAAGTTTTAGAGTTGTCACCAAAACAGGAATAGAGGGGAAATCTTCGAGTGGGCACACCCGTTCTGATGACAACAATTTAAGAGATTTTGTAGACATTTTGGGGTTGATTTGCTGCAGTTGCACTCTGCAAGTGCAGTTGCTCCAGAGCTTAGTAAATTAGCAGAAGCTCTGCTAACTCCCATCATCCAATCATATGCAAGCAAAAATGCAGATTTTTTTTTATTTTCCTTGCACGTGATTGGGTATTCTTTGAGCCTTACCTCATTTACTTGGCTCTAGAGCAACTGCACTTGCAGAGGGCAACTTTGCAAAGTGCACAGTCTATTTGCCTTTAGTAAATCAACCCATTTGACTCACCTCCTGTTGTGTCTCTAGGACAGAAAGTGATGGAAAAATCACTGTAAAGGCCACAGCAAAACCATGATTGACTCTCTAATAAAACACAAAACGGCATATCATGCACTTTGATATACATCCTTTTGTATTATGATCTCATATGAGCTATGGTATAAACACAGCATAATGCTGGCTTTCTTGCTTTTGAGATACCAACCTACAATGTTTGATGTGATATGTTCACCAGGCTGGTATATTTAAAGTCTGTTATTACCTTTTTAAATATTTTATTAAAACGTCCTAAACAAGAATAACTGCAGGTTCGAACCCAGGGAACTGATGTGGGAATAGAGTTCTCATTATATTCAGCTCTCTAATCAGTATTTAGAATTTACTACCGACAAGCAGAAATAAAGACTAGTTTGTCCTAACGAGGCTTTATGGCATAGTTGCAGTGCTGTACATTTGGAATGCTCTTTCCTTACATTGGAGCGCCATCTTGTGTTTATATTGATGTATGCAATCTTATACTTGGTACATTTTTCTATACTAATATTCTTGAGTGTTGGAAATAGGGACTGTTGCTGCATAATCTGACAGTTTCTTTAAAAAAATATGCAGATGTTGAAACATTTGAATGTGGTAAAATACTATAGTTTAAGATTTTGTCTAATATTTTAAATAATGCTTGTCTTATTGTTGCTGATGAATGTTTTGTTAATTTTTTTCCCCCAGAATGGATGAAGTAAGACATTAATAAATATGTAAAATTGATGATTGTGTTGAATTTGTTTAGTAAAACCATTTAAAGGCAGAGATTGTGCACAAAGCCTAGAAACCTACTTATTGCCATTATAACCGTGAAGCCTACCAATGTGAGCTTAGCAAAAGTGTTGTAGCTAATGCAATGTTGAATTTGTGTAATAATACTTTACTCGAGACAAAGTACCCTAAAAAGGAAACAAATAGAGCCCTCTTAATCCTCTTTTATCATGTATTGGAACTATATTGCCTCCCTTTGCATTGTAAAGTGCTGTGCAGATTGTTGCCACTACATCAATTCTGAATAAATATAATTATTATCCTCAGGTAGTGAGGGGGTCAGTGTTCTGGCTCCCTCTCTAGCAGTCCATTTCCCATGGTAACAGGAGCAGACTAGTGTTACGGAGATCTAAGGCCTGATCACGATGTACAGGAGGTAATGGAGCTAATGAGCATGCATTAGGAGTGCGCATGAGGTCTGCACTGGGTGCTCGGCAGGACCCCATTCTGTTACTGGGAGTGGGGTAACAGAGGTGTGCTGGACTGGTAGAATGGGCACAGGCTTAGCCCATCTCTCTTAATCAGTGGCGGCTGGTGATGTTTTATAATGGGGGGGAGTCAGACCCCGCCCTTCCTTTTTTGACCCCTCCCACTCCCCATAAGCCACACCCCTTATAGAATCCACCCACTCTGCCCCCTGTATTCCACCTATAGTGTCAGGAGTATACAGCTCAGCATCACAGGACAGAGTGTACAGCCCTAGAATCACAGGACAGGAGTATACAGGCCTAGCATCACAGGACAGGAGTATACAGCCCTAGCATCACAGGACAGGAGTATACAGCCCTAGCATCACAGGACAGAGTATACAGCTCAGCCTCACAGATCAGGGTATATAACTCAGCCTCACAGATCAGGGTATATAGCTCAGCATTACAGATCATGGTATATAGCTCAGCCTCACAGTGCAGGAAATGCAGGTATACATCATATGTCCTGTATACAGCTAGCTATATACACCCACCTTCCTTCCTGTATATAGAGACCTTCCTCCATCATCACTGACTGCAGATATACATAATCTGTCCTGTATACAGCTATGTATACCGTAACAGGACATGCTGGTAGGTTAATTGGATCCTGTCTAAATTGGCCCTAGTAGGTGTATGAATGTGCGTCAGGGACCTTAGGTTGTAAGCTCCTTGAGGGTAGGGACTAATGGGACTGTACAATGTATATGTAAAGCGCTGTGTAAATTGACGGCGCTATATAAGTACCTGAAATAATAAATAAATAAAATAATAAGTATATCTGCAGTCAGTGATGATCGAGGATGGTCTCTATATACAGGAAGGAAGAAGGTGGGTGTATATAGCGGTATACATTACAGGACAGATGTGACTATTATGTAGTGTAACGTAGTCAGTACATGGCAAGGCAGGAATCCCCAAAATCATGTATAGCTGAGCAGCCAGCAAGACATGTATGGCACACTCACTGACACTGTCTGACACCCTGATGCTCCAGTCATTGTATAATGCACCCATCATCATCATCCCCTTTTTTTACACCCATCATCATCATCCCCATATTATACACCCATCATCAGGCCCGGACTGGAACAAAAAATAGGCCCGGGCATTTTAGACTGAGCAGCCAACTTTTCCAGAGACCGGGGGGCGGGGGGGCGGTAGACATTCGCGGGGGTGGCTGGTGTCGGTCCTCCACACTGTAATGTGCAGGGACACTGTGATATAAAGGGAACTGCACTATAAAGTGCAATGCTTACAGTGCAGTCCCCTTTATATTACAGTGTCCCAGTCCTATTGTGGCCATACAATGCCAGTACTGTCTGTCTCCTATTGTGCCCACACGGCCCAGTGACACTGACCTGCTCTCTTTCTGGTGGTGCAGGTACAGCATGGCTCTCTCTCTGGTGGTGCGGGTACAGCGTGGCTCTCTCTCTCTGGTGGTGCAGGTACAGTGTGGCTCTCTCTCTAGTGGTGCAGGTACAACGTGGCTCTCTCTCCGGTGGTGCGGGTACAGCGTGGCTCTCTCTCTGGTGGCGTCGGTACAGCGTGGCTCTCTCTCCGGTGGCACGGGTACAGCATGGCTCTCTCTCTGGTGGTGCGGGTACAGCATGGCTCTCTCTCTGGTGGCGTGGGTACAGCGTGGCTCTCTCTCTGGTGGCGCGGGTACAGCACGGCTCCCTCTGGTGGTGCGTGTACAGCGTGGCTCCCTCTGGTGGTGCGGGTACAGTGTGGCTCTCTATAGTGGTGCGGGCACAGTGTGGCTCTCTCTAGTGGTGCGGGTACAGCGTGGCTCTCTCTAGTGGTGCGGGTACAGCGTGGTTCTCTCTGGTGGTGCGGGTACAGCGTGGCTCTCTCTCTGGTTGTGCGGTAGTGTGACTCTCTCTGGTGGTGCGGGTACATCGCGGCGCTCTCTGGTGGTGCGTGTACAGCGTGGCTCCCTATAGTGGTGCGGGTACAGCGTGGCTCCCTCTAGTGGTGCGGGTACAGCGCGGCTCTCTCTGGTGGTGCGGGTACAGCGTGGCTCTCTCTTTTGTGGTGTGGGTACAGCGTGGCTCTCTCTCTCTTGTAGTGTGGGTACAGCGTGGCTCTCTCTCTTGTGGTGTGGGTACAGCGTGGCTCTCTCTCTGGTGGTGCGGGTACAGCGTGGCTCTCTCTCTGGTGGTGCGGGTACAGCGTGGCTTTCATTCTGGTGGTGTGGGTACAGCGTGGCTCTCTCTCTGGTGGTGCAGTACAGTGTGACTTTCTCTGGTGGTGCTGGGGCTATTAGTTCCCCAGCACAGTCCTCTCTTTCGTTTTCTATGTCTCCTTTAGTAGCTGCTACAAGCGCTCCTCAGCCTGTTTCCTGGTTTTCTTTTTCCCCCCCAGCAGAGTGCATGCTGGGGACTGTAGTCTGCTCCCTGCTGCTAACAATTGGGCCACCTATCTCTGGGACTACATTTCCCATGATGCCCCTTTTAGTTGCTTCTGATCGGCCCTCTATTGTGGCCAATGGGGAGGGAAAAACGAACAGACAGGAAAGCCTTCTCTCTTCCCCCTGCTGCCGACGTGAGAAGGGGAGGGGGAGCGAGGTGGGAAATATCATGTCAGCAGCCTGCAGCTCTCCCCACCGTGCGGACGCTCATGGCAGAAGAAGGTGAGCGGAGCTGTCAGCACGGCTCTGAGGCTGGGCTGTGTGTGAGAGAGACACAGAGCCCATGCTGCCGCCAGAGATGACACAGGCACGGCCGCATGGCAGTAAGAGAGCGGCGGCCGCGGCTTGTGTTACCTGTGTTCAGGCCCCGCTCGCTGCTTACCTCCCGCTGTGCGGCCTGATCAACAACAGGCCACGGGCGGCCACGGGCGGCCACGGGCGGCCCCGACCCACTGGTCAAATGCCCGGTCTGCCCTATGGCCAGTTAGGGCCTGCCCATCATCACTATCCTTATCCCCATATTATACACCCGTCATCATTATCCTCATCATTGTATAATACACCCATCATCATCATCCCCATATTATACACCCATCATGAAAAAGAAAGCACAGAAGAGAGGCGCCACCAAGTTAAAATTGCAAGCATTTTATTCCACAAAGATAAGGTGCATATAACCACTTACATTAAGTAAAGGCAATTCAGCACGAAAAGAGAGTCCTCTGGGGCGTCATGTGTGCACTACGTCCGTTGGTTCTTATCCAGTGCGGCGTCCTGTCCAGCAGGATATCCTGAAGTTGGTGACTCTGGTTTGTTGGACCGAGTGCGAGGCTTGGCTCCGGTCAGGTGATACAAACAGACGTCGGGCGTGATGACGTCACAGCTAAGCCGACAGCGTTTCAGAGCATGCGCACTGTAGATGAAAGGAACAGCACTCCTTCATCAGAGCTGGAGGAAAGACAGGCTGATTTTCAGCCTTATATTGGTGCTGAGGTTATGGGGCCATCTAGGGGCTATTGGAGAGAAGACCTGCACTAAATGCATGGACGTTCTTTTACACAATGAAAAGGCATGGTGATTACAATTGCATGTATAGCAGCAATGAAACAAAAAATGGATAAAATAAATAAATAAATAGAAAAATATATGACAACACATGATTATGAATTAACCCAAAAAATATATAAGTATTTGCTGAACATGTTTGGAAAATAAAATACAATACAATACATAATGAATAGAAAATTATATTGAATGAAATAAATTGGAATAGAATTGGAAAATATATATGTAGAATAAATTGAAACGCAGACAAACAATATTGAGATAATATTGCTAAATAAAGACTGTAACAAATCATAAAATGATTTAACATTACAGACATTTTTTTTTTTTTAAAAGATAAATAGATTGGATGTATACTAAAAAAATTATTAAAAAGATTAAATATATATTATATATATATATATATATATATATATATATGCACATATACATATGCATACATGCACACCTACAGATGTACACACACACATATATACACACACTAATATACACGTCTCTAATTTATATACCTATTTTTTAAAAACTATTTTTAGAAAACTCTATATATTTAATGTTATAAAATTGTGGATAATTTCAAAGCTTCATTGATTCCGCCAGGAGACAATGCTTCTAAAGAATAAATCCAAAAGGTTTCACGCTCACATAGCTTAAAAAATCTCTCGGCATCTGTGATATTTTTGGGCATTTGTTTAAGGATCCAGACTTTTAGCCCTTCGGTGGAACCTTTATGGTGTTGAGCAAAATGACGAGGAACACTGTGTTTGTCTTTCCCTCCCTCGATTTTTCTGCGATGTTCACCGAATCTCTCGCGGAGGGGGCGGATGGTGCGACCTACATAAATTAGATCGCAGGGGCACTTCAAACAGTACACGACAAAATCAGATGAGCAGTTATAAAACTGGCTGATCTTATAATTTTTTCCTTTTATCGTGTACTGTTTTTGGCCGTGTTGGATGAACTTGCATGTTTTGCATAAAGATTTTTTGCATTGGAACATGCCGCACAGTGGTACTAAACATAATCATGGTGAGGGCTGAAGGCGGCTGGTAGTGAGCTTACTGGGGGCAATCTTGTTTTTGATATTGGGAGCTCTCCTATATGTGACTTTGGGACACTGAGGTAGTTGAGCTTTTAAATGTTGGTCCTCTAAGAGTATCGGCCAATGTTTTCTAAAGATGGCTTCCATCTTCTTATGGCCATAATGAAACCTAGTGGTAAAACAAATAGACTGATCAAATTTTTCTCTTTCTTTATTTGATGGTAGGGGATCTTCATAATACATTTGGGCCTCTCGTATGAGGGATTCAGGATATCCCTTCTCTTTTAGTTTTCTACTTAGGATCTTACTTTCTTCTACATAGTCACAGTGACTAGTACAATTACGTTTAAGGCGACAAAACTGTCCTTTAGGGATATTATTTTTCCACTTGTGGAAATGGCAGCTCTTATAATGTAGGAGGGAATTTCCCGCTGTCGGTTTCGTATAGTTCTTAGCATGTATAACCTCATCTATATGGTACAGCTCTAGATCCAGAAAAGCCAATTTCTCTGAATCTATAACATATGTAAATTTAAGGCCATATGGATTGTTATTGCAGAAATTTACAAAATCTTCTGTATCCTGTTGTGAGCCTTCCCAGATAATGATAATATCGTCTATGTACCTGCCATAATATATTAGGTGTTTCTTTTTCATGTGCTTTGGAGTTTGCTCTCGACTTCCCGTTCTGAAGGCTGCCCTGGACTGTTTATTTGCTTGCATGCCACAGACCAAAGGTTTTGTTCACTCCATTATCATCGTTTCTTTTAGAATACAGAATATGTTCACATACTATGATAGTCTTGTCATGCTAATTGTTATTGGATATAAGGGAATTGCAAAATATTGAATACAGAGCAACAGCGCCATCTATATATATGTTTTATACACCCATCATCACTATCCTTATCCCCATATTATACACGCGCCATCATCATCCTCATCATTGTATAATACACCCATCATCATCATCCCCATATTATACACCCATCATTACTATCCTTATCCCCATATTATACACTCGTCATCATCATCCTCATCATTGTATAATACACCCATCATCATCATCCCCATATTATACACCCATCATCACTATCCTTATCCCCATATTATACACCTGTCATCATCATCCTCATCATTGTATAATACACCCATCATCCCTATATTATACACCCATCATCACTATCCTTATCCCCATATTATACACCCGTCATCATCATCCTCATCATTGTATAATACACCCATCATCATCATCCCCATATTATACACCCATCATCACTATCCTTATCCCCATATTATACACCCGTCATCATCATACTCCTCATCATTGTATAATACACCCATTATCATCATCCCCATATTATACACCCATTATCCTCATCATACTTCTCGTCGTCATCATCAAACCCCCATTATACACCTGTCATCATCAAACCTATATTATACACCCGTCATCACTATCCTCATCTCGGTATAATACACCCTTCATCGTCATCCTCATTCTTGTATAATACACCCGTCATCGCTATCCTCATCATTGTATAATACAGCCGTCATCCTCATCCTTGTATAATACAGCCGTCATCCTCATCCTTGTACAATACACCCATCATCATCCTCATCCTTCTATAATACACCCATCATCACTATCCTCATCCTTGTATAATATACCTATCTTCATCATCCTTGTATAATACACCTATCATCGCTATCCTCATCCTTGTATAATACTCCCATCCTCATCCTTGTATAATACTCCCATCCTCATCCTTGTATAATGCACCCATCTTCATCATCCTTGTATAATACACCCATCCTCATCCTTGTATAATACACCCATCCTCATCCTTGTATAATACACCCATCCCCATCATTCTATAATACACCCATCCCCATCATTCTATAATACACCGTCATCATCATCATCCTCATCCTTGTAATACACCCGGGTTCAACAAACAGTTGAATTCTAAAATAGTGGATGCTTCTAATCTAGAAGCATGGAGCACCAGCCCTGGCTTTATGAGATGATCCTTCTCCTTTAGCCTGGGTTCACACTGATGCGATGCGGGAACCAGTTGCGATTCCAGCATCGGTTCCCGCATCTCTCCCGCAGGCAGTTCACAGTGTGAACTGTGAACTCGCACAGAAATTGCATCGCATAGGTGAGAACACCCATGCGATACGATTTCAGTGTGGGGGAAAACAAGTCCCTGCACTTTTTTACCTGCAAATCTAATGTGAGTTCAGCCATACAACTGTATGGCTGAACTCGCATCTCACAGACATCGCATGTGATTCGCAACACAGTGCAGGTGCAAATCACATGCCATGTCTTAGATCCCAGTAGTCTGAACCTGGGCTCATACTAGGTTGCCACCTCATCCCTTTAAACCAGAACATATATGAATTACACAGGTTCTGTGGCTAATTTAATGCAGATAAGGCACAAAATGAGTTTAATTACCACCTGAATCAGCCACAGAACCTGTGTAATTCATATGCGTTCGAGTTTAAAGGGATGAGGTGGTTGCTATGCAATGTCTCATGCCCCATACACACAAGCGGAATTTCCGTCGGAAAAATCTTGGATGGTTTTTCCGACGGAATTCCGCTCAAGCTTGGCTTGCATACACACGGTCACACAAAAGTTCGCTGAACTTTCGACCGTCAAGAACGAGGTGATGTACAACACTACCACAAGCCGAGAAAATTAAGTTTAATGCTTCCTAGCATGCGTCAAATTGTTTCCGAGCAAAAATAGAGAGCCTGCTCTCAATCTTTTGCTGGCGGGAATTCCGATGTCCGATGGAGCATACACAAGGTCGGAATTTCCGACCAAAAGCTCACATCGGACTTTTGCTGACGGAATTTCCAATCGTGTGTACGGGGCATTACAGAAATTTATTCCCATCTGTATATGTTTATATTTTTTTTTCTGCTTGATGGTGATGATGTCTGGGGGTGGAGATTTTACATTATGTAATGTATATTTGTGGATGTATTTGGGTACCTTCAGGGCTTGTTCACACCATAAAATGCATCTAATGCGGCGTACACACGCTCTGACTTTCCGGCGGGATTGTCCGCCAGACCTAGTCCAGCGGAAAAAACGCCGGACTTTCCGAGAGTGTGGACTTTCCGGCGGACAATCCGCGGGAAAAAGTCTAAGGTTCACCTAAGGTGTAAAAGTGTAAATAAAAAAAACGCACAATTTTTTAAAATATTTTATTGCACAGCTCCGGGGGTCTTCTTCTGTCTTGGGGGGTCTTCTCGCCAGACTCCTCCGCTCTCTTCTGCTCTTTTACCTAGCTCTTTCACGAGCGGAGGAGCCTGGCTTTCTTTTTCTTTGCCGTCATCGTCTGGGGGTCTCGTTCCACCATCGGGGGTCTTCAGGGGTCTCTTCTGTTCTTGCCGCTGTCGCCGCCACCATCTTCTACGTCATCGTCTTCTTCTTCCGATGTTGAATCGTCGCTCTCTCTGGCCAGAATGGCAGAGACACGCAGTGTTGTGACTAATACAGGGACAAGGGGCAGGGCCACCGGCTCATGTCACATGGTGACCCCGCCCCATATGATGTCACAGTCCCTGAGGATGCTGGGACTGTGACATCATATGGGGGGGTCACCATGTGACATGAGTTGGTGGCCCCGCCCCTTGTCCCTATATAAGTCACAACACCGCGTGTCTCTGCCATTCCGGCCAGAGAGAGCGTCGAGTCAACATTGGAAGAAGAAGAAGACGACGACCCAGAAGGCGGCGGCGGCGATAGCGGCAAGAACAGAAGAGACCCCCGAAGGCCCCCGACGGCGGAAAAGAGCAGAAGAGAGCGGAGTAGTCCGGCGAGAAGACCCCCCAAGACGGAAGAAGACCCCCGGAGGTGTGCAATAAAATATTTAAAAAAATTGTGTGATTTTTTATTTACACTTTTACACCTTAGGTGAATGGGTAGGGGTACATCGTACCCCATACTCATTCACATAGGGTGGGGGGCCGGTATCTGGGGGCCCCCTTATTAAAGGGGGCTCCCGGATTCCGATAAGCCCCCCGCCCACAGACCCCAACAACCAATGGCCAGGGTTGTCGGGAAGAGGCCCTTGTCCTCATCAACATGGGGACAAGGTGCTTTGGAGTGGGGGGGCCGCAGGTGACGGGGCTAGCGCGGCGGCATTCATTGCCTTCGCTAGTCCCGTCTACCTGCAGTCACGTTCTAAATGAACGGACTTTCCGATCGCGTGTCGGCAAGTCCATTCATTTCAAAAGTCCCGCAGACTTTTTTCCGCGGATTGTCCGAGCGTGTGTGGGCAAGTTCACACACTCGGAAAGTCCGGCGGACCCCCGCTGGAAAGTCTGGCGGTTTGTCCGCTGGACTAGGTCCGGCGGACAATCCCGCCGGAAAGTCCGAGCTGATTGCAAGCTTGGGAGCTTCCCATAGACCACTCTTTAAGGGGCTTTTTTACAGCTTTGTGGGCCAGGCCCATGCGCCCCCTATGGACAGCCCGTCTGCTCTTAATGCAAAACATACAAGTTACAGTGTAGTAACATTAGACAAGTCACTTTTCAGAGGAACTGTATTTTACTGCTGCACACAGTAAAGCTCAACTCTAAGTTACGGAACTGCCTTAATGTTTGATTTTTTTTACATAACCGCAGTCCCTGGCTGATCCAGGACATTGATGAGAGCATTCTGCACAGTAAATCTCCATGTGTATGGGCACATTCTTCCCCTGGTCTTCTTCTTCTTTCGGTCTTCTTCTGGCTTCTTCTTCCCTCAGCTTCTTCTTCCTTTGGTCTTCTTCTTCTTCCCCCACATCCGCTGCCACCGCCGACCCACTGAACATTAAAAAAACGAACTTCCCCCGATGATGCGATGGGGCCGATGACGTCATTCAGAGACCCCACCCTTGTGACTTTACCTCCCAGAGCATGATGGGTCCGTGATGTTACAAGGGCCATTTGGTGGCCACGCCCCATAGTTACATATGACATGTGCGCCATGGAAGTGGACAGATCGGCGGGCCACAGCGTCAGAGGAGGGTCGTTTTTGGATCTTCAGTGGGTCGGTGGTGGGAGTGGTGGCGGAGGAATGATAAGAATCGGGGCCAGAGGAAGACTGAAGGAAGAAGGAGAAGACCAGAGGAAGAAGCAGGGAAGGAGAAGCCGGAGGAAGAAGGAGGAAGAAGCAGTGGAAGAAGAAGACATTTTTAATGAAGGACTTTGTAAAAAACTGCTTATTGTCTTTTGTCACAT
Source organism: Lithobates sylvaticus (assembly GCA_028564925.1). Taxonomy (NCBI): domain Eukaryota; kingdom Metazoa; phylum Chordata; class Amphibia; order Anura; family Ranidae; genus Lithobates; species Lithobates sylvaticus. Next base: position 133,029,401 of record CM053038.1, read on the forward strand.
TACACAATTTTTTGGTGAATGGATAGGAGTACAATGTACCCCATATTCATTCACATAGGAGGGGGATTGAGATCTGGAGGCCCACTTGTTAAAGGGGGCTTCCAGATCCTGATAAGCCCCCACCCACAGACTCTAACAACCACCGGCCAGGGTTGTCGGGAAGAGGCCCTTGTCCCCATCAACATGGGGACAAGGTCCTTTTCGGGGGGACCCCAAAGCACCCTCCCCATGTTGAGGGCATGTGGCCTGGTACGGTTCAGAAGGAGAGGCGCTCGCTCCTCCCCTTCTGGGGGGACCCCACACAGTTTTTTTTTAGATTTTGGCGTGGGGTTCCCCTTAAAATCTAGACCAGACCCAAAAGGGACTGATTTTTGAATAGCCAGATTTTTGGAATTCCACACCATAATATTATTGACTACTTACATACCATTGCATGCATTTGAAGAGATAAAATGATGGAATCAAGCAAACTAATATGCATTGGTTAACTATGCTGCTGAGTACAATGCAAGTTTTCACTAGGTGACACCATCGGTGTGATTCGAACCAATAGCTTGAACCTTTGAAGGTAGCAGGGCATACCACTACAATACAGAGCCGAGCACAACCATACATAGAAAATACAATTACTAGTGTTTGATTCTTTTCATTCTATTCAATAATGTTTTGCATTTGAGGCATTAATATTATGGTAACAACCATGCTCACGTGCCATTGGCTATTAGGCATTCGCCTATTGTCAGCATATGCTGCTGATCAAGATGTAAGCGTTGCGCATTTTTTTTTCCCAGTATATAGCTGGTTGGTAGGCAAGGGGCCAGGAAGCTGGCCGCCGTGTCCTTAGCAGCTGATGAGTCATCAGCTGTCAGCAGGGTTCCCTTCTGACAGCTAAACATGCAAAAAACAAAAAATTGCCGTCCAAAAAAAAAAACGCAAAAAAATGGCGTGGGGTCCCTGAGGTCAATACAGACCCTTCGGGTCTAGTATGGGATCAGAGACCCCCCACACCAAATTTTTTTTTGCTGCGGGGTCCCCTCAAAATCTATACCAGACCCTTGTCCAAGCATGCAGCGTGGAGGTTAGGATAGGGAGGGGATGAGCGAGTGCCCCCCTCCTGAACCATACTAGCCCACATGCCCTAAACATGGGGGGGTGGGTGCTTTGGGGTGCTCTGTACCCCCCAACCCAAATCACCTTGTCCCCATGTTGATGGGGACAAGGGCCTCTTCTCAACAACCCTGGCCAATGATTGTCTGGGTCTGTGGGTGGGGGGCTTATCAGAATCTGGGGGCCCCCTTTAACAAGTAAATGGGTGTGAATGGGTATTGGGTACATCGCACCCCTACCCATTCACCACAAAAAGCAGTGACATGTAAAAAAAAATACAAGAGCCGGTTGTCCAAGGCTCTGCCCATGATCAGTGATCCCAAAAATCTCCAAATCAAACTTGTACGTTGTTGGGCATGTGGAGGGTCCAAAACAGGATATTACAACTTTGTGAGGAGTGCGTCACATAAATTGGTGACAAAACGCATTTGTCTTCTTTATCAGCATACAACATTAAAATATGTGTGCCGTATCACACCAGACATCCATATATGGGCCAAAACACCCCAGTTCTAGATTTGGTGCAAACCCACACTTGCTTGATTTATAATGTGATTTCTTGGGGTTCCATTATGTGAAGCTCATCAAAAAAATGTCATCTCTGGTGAAAATGAAACTTTAACAACACAAGACACAAGCCTCTAGCCAGGATTGGGATTCAAACTCAGAAACTCTGTGCTGTTAGCCAGAAGTGCAAGCCTGTGAGCCACTGTGCTGCCACGTGTTTTTAGGTTGCATCTCTGTGGTGTAAAACAGTCCTAAGTCCCAGGGCTGCAAGAAGTTAATTAATGCAGATGTACTGTGGAAGGACAGAGACCCAGTGAACAACCTGTTTCTGGCATATGCCAGCTATTTGGAAGGCTGGTTATGGCTGATTAGTGTCAGCATGCTGAGAGCTAGACCGCTGTCATTTTGTGGGTTTTGGCTTGGTAAGAGGCTGTAATTAGTGTTGGTGGAGAAATGTTAAGGCTAATTAGAGTCCTTGCCCATGGAAAACATATGACACGATTTGCAATGGTGGTGGAACCATCCTACACATAAATACTACATTTAGGCATAATTTATGTAAGGCCGAGTCAGGAGTTATGTTTAACAACATAACAGACAACTTCTCTACATAAAGTGGCATGTTTGGGATTCAAACTCAGAACCCCAGCACTGCTAAGCAGAAGTGCTAACCTGTGAGCCACTGTGCTGCCACATGTAAAGCCCTCCTACACATAAATACACATATAATGCATTTCTTTGGACATATAGGTGGTGGAATTACATTAGTCAGGAGTTATTCTTCTTTATTTATTCTGTGATATTTGGTAGTTCTTGGTGTGAGTGTAGAATAGTGATGTTACCCTCTGATTTTTGGGAATGACATTTTTATTTCTGATGTTGGTACACATATCAATTTTTTTGGGCTCAAATTAGGATAATTTGGAAATAAAAAAAACACAAAATTGTGACTCATGTTAAATTTGCATCAGCAATGGTTTGTTTATGGTTTGTAAAGATACCTGTGTGAGTCTGGGTAAAGGTTTTTGTGAGATGGACATCCAACAAGTGAAAGTGACAGAAAAAAATATATTTGACCAAAACATCAAAACATTACACATTCTAGCATTCTTAAAAATATATAAATATCAAAATAGATGATGAAGAGGCAACATTGTTGCAAGGACAATTTCTTTGAGAGAAATATTCATTCATCTCAACATGGAAAGTATTTATTTGGAGAAGTTACAACTGTACCATTAGAATCAATGGCTAAAACTTGCATTGGGTTACATAACTCTAATTTTCACTCCTAAAAATGCTTTTTAACCCAGCGCTAAATTTGGTATTTACTATAGCTCCCTGTAAAAATGCCATTTGAGTTAAAATGAGAGTAGTTTGCATGTCTGAGCATGCTCGGTTGTGCTGGCACCTAATTTTAAAGAGATGGGGAATTTATCTCTTCTGAGACTTTTAAAGATATTTCAGTGTAGAAATCACTTTTTCACACACTTTAAAAGCAGATTACCTTTAAACAACATGCCACATATTTCAGTACAATTTAGGCAATCATATTATGCTCTAAACATTATTTCCATGTGGAATTCTCCAGGTCCTTACAAGAGTAAAGGTTTGGCGCTATCTGTTGTCTGGGAGCTATAGTAAATTTGATTTTGGAAGTATTTTTTTCCCAGCGCTATTGTGAATTCCATTTGGGCGCGAATTACCGTGATCGCGGTAATTTGAGTGCTAATTAGCCGTAATTAGCGCTATAGTAAATGACCCCCTATATATACTAAGTTAGTTTTACCTCAGAGGGCTACCCAGGTCCAAAGCAGTGACACAACGTCTGGTAACCAATCTCTGACCACTTGCCCATATCTCCAAACTTTGTAACTTGAGAATGAGGGACACCTAGGGACAAAGAAGACATGCAGAGCACACCACAGTTAAAATGGACATGGCTAAAATGTGCTGAATATTGAGATGACCTAAAAGAGCATGGTAAATAGAGTTTAAGCCTACATGGAATACACTGTACACAATCTAATGTGCTATGAGTGAGAAACTAACTTACAAAAACCTACAGTAAAAAATCTTGTTATATATACACACAGATACAGTTAAGGGCTGAGAAATACTTTGGTTCTAATATTTTAAAAAAAGTATACTATTTGCCCTTTATATCAGAGTCCCCCTTTCATATTATGGGTACCTTCATATCAGGAGTCTCCCCCTTTCACATTAGCAGTTCCCCCTTCACATGAGGGCCCCCTTTCACATCACGAGTCTCCCCTTCACGTTAGGAGTCTCCCCTGCACATCAGGAATTTTCCCCTTCAAATGGGACCCCCCCTTCAGCCCTTATTTCAGAGTCCATTTTTCACATCAGGAACCCCCCTTATTTTGCATTACCGTTTTTAGAAATATGAACCACAGTGGTCGATCTGCCAGTTATAATAAAACATTTTATTGCCATTCATTAAAGTGTTCACCAACATGAAATGTAAGGCGCTGTTCACATCTGTGTGTTTTAGGTGCTTTCAAAATATCCAGCAAACGCAGGCAGGGGGACCTGAAACTGTGATCGGAAAAGGGGACCCAGCAGTGTGATCAGAAAGGGGAACTTGGAAGTGTGATAGGAAAAGGGCACCTGGAAGTGTGATTGGAGAGGGCAACCTGTAAATGTGATCAGAGAGGGGGATTTGGAAGTGTGATAGGAGAGAGGAACCTTGAAAGTGCGTTAAATAAAATGGACCTGGAAGTGTGATAGGAAAAGGGAACCTGGAAGTGTGATCAGGCAGGGGGACCAGTAAGTGTGATCGGAGAAGGGGACCTGGAAATGTGAAATGAGAGGGGCTCCTGGACAGCGTGAGGGGCACCTGGGAATTAGAACAGAAGGAGGGCAACTGGGCAGTGTGACAGGAGGGGAGAGTGTGACAGCAGAAAGACCACTATGCACACAATATACTTGCTCTGGTGCTTTACACATTACACGTACCTTGTGGGTGAGCCTGACGTGCAGAGGGAGACCTCTCGTACAGCCCTGGTTCCTGGGACACTGGAGTTGGGGACAGTGACCGTAGGAGCACAGTGAGGTAGGAGTGCCTGCAGAGTTCTCTGGAGCTGGAGATGATGACCACTGGGGAGTGCTGAGGAACGCAGGTCGGCTGGATGCAGGTGCGCAGGGTGCAGGTCAGCAGGATGCAGGTGCGCAGGATGCTGGTCAGCAGGATGCAGGTGTGCAGGATGCTGGTCAGCAGGATGCAGGTGCGCAGGATGCAGGTCAGCAGGATGCAGGTGCGCAGGATGCTGGTCAGCAGGATGCAGGTGCGCAGGATGCAGGTCAGCAGGATGCAGGTGCGCAGGATGCAGGTCAGCAGAATGCAGGTCAGCAGGATGCAGGTGCGCAGGATGCAGGTCAGCAGAATGCAGGTGCGCAGGATGCAGGTCAGCAGGATGCAGGTCAGCAGGATGCAGGTGCGCAGGATGCAGGTGCACACAGCGGGCAGGAACAAGGTCAGACAAGCCAGGTCATACACAGCGGATCAGATCAGACAGAATCGGCAGACAAGGGATGGTCAGAGTCCAGGCTTAGTCGGCAACAGAAGATCAGGTATGCAGGTAAACAGGCAAGGTCAAATGGCAGCCAGAGATCAGGAGAGGAGAGAGCAGCGTGGTCAGGAAGCGGGGTCAGGTGTGAGATCAGATGCAGATACAGGGGCGGGTCACAGGGAAGACTACAGATCAACCAGCAAGAGCTGAACAGTGGGAGCCCTTTTTAAAGGCCCACTGGCGCCAAAGCCGCTGGGCGCCTGCTGGCCGGGATGCACCTCAGCCTTGCTGCAGTTCTGGAATCTGTATATCCATGACATTGCCCCCCCCCTTAAGGGCAACCTCCTGGCGCCCAAAAGAGCTCTTTTCTGGGGGTGCCTGCGGAAGAATGCTTGGATCAGTCCTTGGGCATGCACATTTTGCTTGGGTTCCCATGAATTCTCTTCTGGCCCATACCCCCTTCATTTGATTAAATATTGAATTTGGTTACCTCCCCGTCTGCAGTCTACAACAGCCTCCACCTCATATTCCTCGTCCCTGTCAACAATTATAGGTTCAGGTGGACCCGATCCTCTGTCGGGGAAGGGGTCAGGTACCGTGGGTTTAAGCAGGGATGCGTGGAACACTGGGTGGACTGAGCGATTCAGGCAAGGAAAGTTCGTAGGAAACCTCATTCAATTTCCTCTTGATCGGGAAGGGGCCAATAAATTTGGGTGCCAGTTTTTTTTGAAGGACAAGCCATCTTGAGATTGGTCGTTGATAACCACACCTGGTCTCCTGGTTGGAGAAATAATTCCGCTCTTCTCTTCCTATCATACAGTCTCTTGTTAGTTGCCTGTGCTTTGGCCATGGTTTCTTGCAACAACTTATTATTGCGACCTAGAAACTCAACAGTGGTTGGTACTGCTGGGACTGGAGATTCTGGGATAATGTTAGGCAGGAAGACAGGGTGGAAGCCGTAGTTCGCAAAGAATGGTGACTGTCCTGTAACTGAGTGGCAGGCTTTATTAAAGGCAAATTCTGCTAGGGGCAAAAGTGCTACCACATCGTCCTGGACAAACGAGGTAAAACAACGGATGTACTGTTCCAGAGTCTGATTCGTTCTCTCAGTTTGTCCATTGGTCTGAGGGTGGAAGGCATTTCAGGATCTGGCATAGTGACCTCCAGAAACGAGAGGTAATGTCAAGGACTTTCCAGGCATTTCCGGTCCTTCCGTGCGCACATAGGTGCTCCTATCATCTGATTGATCTGCTGTTGCCAACTGGACTGTCTGACCTGTTTGGACTACTCTACCTTCTCCTACCCGACCCGGCCTGCCTGACCTTGTTACATCTGTCTTTGGTTACCGACTTGTTTGATCCACCTGTTGCCTGGTTCTGTTGTATCCTGCTTCAACCACCTACAGCTGCAGTCCTACATCCTGCCATCCGCATACGGACATTACTGGAGGACCTTCCTGTTGGTTCCAACACCTTCCTCTACAAACCAGGCACTCCTACCCCACTGTGCTCACGTCACCACTGTCCCCATCTCCAGTGGCACGTGAACCAGCGCTGTATGAGAGGTCTCCTCCTACAAGTCAGGCTCTACGTCCAGGTACGTAACAGTACAACACAGCCATGACTGAGCCTGCAGGAGAGACCCCTCCCATGACAGATATCTGTTCACACCTGTCAGCCCTCACTCAAGCCGTAAAATCCTTACAAGACGGTTACACCAGATTGGAGGGGCAAGTCCAGAACATCATCAACCCCATACACGTGGTTCCTGGGTCCGTTTCCGCCCCTGCTCAGGCTGCTTCCCCTCCTTCTGTCGTTATGCTTCCACCTGAGCCAAGGGTCCCCATACCTGAGAAGTTTTCAGGGGACCGAACTAAATTCCGGGCCTTCCGCAGTGCTTGTCGACTTTACTTCGCCCTGCAACCCCGGACTTTTTCACTTGAAGCCACTAAAGTGGGGTTTGTGGTCTCCCTACTGTTAGGAGAACCACAGATCTGGGCACACCGACTTCTCGAAGAGGACTCTGTTTTGATTCAATCACTAACGGCCTTCTTTGAAGCTATGTCCCAGCTTTATGAAGACCCTGAACGGGTCGCCACAGCAGAGGCATCCTTAACTACACTTCAGCAGGGTCGCCGGGCGGCCGAGGAGTACATTTCGGATTTTAGACGCTGGAGTGCGGACACTCAATGGAATGATGCAGCTCTACGGCATCAGTTCCGCATGGGCCTATCAGAAGGACTGAAAGATGAATTGGCCCGGGTGGGCATACCTGATACTCTTGAGGCCTTAATCACCCTAACCATCCAGATTGATCGCCGCCTTCGGGAACGTCGCACTGAACGGGCCTACCAACATAATCGCCCTACTTGGGTGACTGCTAAAGCTCCAATTCCGGCTGCCCGCTACTTACCACCACCCAACTTCCAGCCGATCCGCCCTGCACCGGACGCCTCCGAGCCAATGCAGCTGGGACTGATTCGACCCACCTTAACCCCGGAAGAGCGCACACGTCGCCATCAACTTAACCTCTGCCTGTACTGTGGAACAACAGGACACTACGTGCGCAACTGTCCGGTCAAGATGCGTAAGTGCTTTTCCTCTGTTCCTGCCAGTCTCTCAGCACTTTCTGCTAACACAACCCACATTGCTCTCCCTCTCTCATTGCAGCTCCAAGGAAGGACAATTCCAGTTAAAGCAATTATTGATTCCGGAGCATGCAGTTGCTTCATTGATTCTGCCTTCGCCAACCAACACAACATTCCCTTACGGAATAAGACCCACCGACTTTCAGTCTTCTTGGCCGACGGCTCCCGCATCAGCTCCGGACAGGTGACCCAAGAGACTTTTCCCGTACCTGCCATCACCTCCTTCCAGCATAAGGAGCTTCTGATCCTTGATGTGATCTCTTCCCCGTTGTTCCCAATCATCCTGGGCATTCCCTGGCTTCAGGCCCATAATCCCTCCATCAATTGGACTACCAGAGAAATCAGGTTCTCGTCCCCCTACTGCCAAGAACATTGTCAAAAGGAGTCTACTCAATCCTCTGTCACCCTATTTTGCATGGACATTGATCAGAACCTACGCCAATCAGTACCCGAACCGTATCATGGGTTCCTCGATGTTTTCAGTAAAAAGGGAGCGGACTCTCTTCCACCCCATCGGGCATATGACTGCCCAATTGAACTCTTACCTGGGGCCGAAATTCCCTTTGGGCGCATTTTCCCTCTGTCAGAAAAAGAACAGGAAGCACTAAAAATTTACATCAACGAAAACCTGGAAAAAGGATTCATCCGCCCATCTACATCTCCAGCTGGTGCTGGAATATTTTTTGTGACTAAGAAGGATCAGACTCTCCGCCCGTGTGTAGATTACCGGGAGTTGAATAAAATTACGGTTAAGAACCGTTACCCGTTGCCCTTAATACCCGAATTATTCCAAAAATTAAGGTCTGCTACTATTTTTACGAAACTCGATCTAAGAGGGGCATATAATCTGGTCCGCATCCGGGCTGGGCATGAATGGAAGACGGCATTCCGAACAAGGTTCGGGCATTATGAATATCTGGTCATGCCCTTTGGTCTATGTAATGCACCTGCCACTTTTCAACATCTGATTAACGATGTATTCAAGGACTTCTTAGATATTTTTGTAATTGTTTATTTGGATGATATTTTGTTTTTTTCTGAATCCCTCAGCCAACACCGGGAACACGTTTGCAGAGTCTTGGACCGTCTTCGCCTACATGGACTATACGCAAAAGCAGAGAAGTGCGAGTTCGAGCAACAAGAGATCCAGTTTTTGGGTTTGATAATATCCGCGACCGGTATCAAGATGGACCCCCAAAAAGTATCTGCTGTTCTGGAGTGGCCTGCACCCGTCGATAAAAAAGGTATTCAACGTTTCATTGGTTTCGCAAACTTTTACAGGAAATTTATCAAGGGATTCTCTGCCATCATAGCCCCTATTACACGGTTGACTCAACAACATGTCAGGTTTCATTGGAGTACGGAGGCTCAAGAGGCATTTGAGAGACTTAAAAGACTTTTTACATCAGCTCCAATTCTCAGTCACCCTAACCCATCTTTACCTTTTTTGTTAGAAGTTGACGCATCCGAAGTGGCGGTGGGAGCGGTCATTTCGCAAAGACAGGGTAAGGAGGATTTAATACACCCCGTGGGATTCTTCTCCCGAAAGTTATCGCCAGCTGAAAGAAATTACGATGTAGGGGATCGGGAGCTTCTTGCCATCAAGACCGCCTTGGAGGAGTGGAGGTATCTATTAGAGGGTGCGGCTCACCCGGTATTAATATATACCGACCATAAAAATTAGAATATCTAAGATCTGCCAAACGTTTGAGACCCCGACAAGCTCGTTGGGCCTTGTTTTTCACTCGCTTCTGTTTCCACATCACTTATCGGCCAGGATCAAAGAACGTCAAACCAGACGCATTGTCACGCATGCATGATAACCCTAAGGATTCACCTGCTCCTGACACGATTCTACCCACAAACAGTTTTTTGCTCTTACACACAGATCTCTTAACTTTAATCAAGGAAGCCTCTTCCCACTCTCCAAGACCTCCAGGAACCACCTTGACATCTCGAGATGGCTTGCTATGGAAGGGAAGTCAAATCTTTGTCCCTGAAGATATTCGAGTTAAGGTACTAACATTGTTTCATGATCATCCCTTAGCAGGACATTTCGGGATACGGAAGACTTGTGAACTTGTACAGCGTACATTCTGGTGGCCCAATTTAAGGGAGTTTTGTGAAAAGTACGTCAATTCCTGCTCCATCTGCTCACGGAACAAGACTTCAAGGAACCGAGCCTGGGGACTGCTTAAACCTTTACCTATACCAGACAGACCTTGGAAAATGATTTCTATGGACTTTATAGTCGAACTACCCCGCTCTGAGGGGTGCACAGCCATTTTTGTGGTGGTAGATCGCCTATCTAAGATGGCCCATTTTGTGCCCCTGAAGGGAACCCCATCCGCTACAGAGACAGCCCGTGTATTCATTAAGGAGATCGTCAGACTACACGGAGTACCTACAAATATAGTCTCCGACAGAGGGGTACAATTCACCTCACGCTTCTGGAAGGCACTTTGTGAAATCTTGAAGATTGAGCTTTCTCTCTCCTCAGCCTATCACCCACAGACTAATGGGCAGACAGAGAGAACCAACCAAACCCTCGAGCAATATATCCGATGTTTTACTTCCTTTTCTCAGGACAATTGGGTTTCCCTGCTGCCTCTAGCGGAATTTGCATACAATAATGCCAGTCACTCAACCACTAACCAATCCCCCTTCTTTTCCAATTATGGTTTTCACTTGACTTTTTTACCAGATTTTGTTTCAGAATCCCCAGAATCCCCAGTTCCGGCAGTCCAGAAGACAGTGGAATTCCTCAAACTCAACAATCAGGTCCTACAAGAAGCTATGTCCAAGGCCCAGGCAGATAGCAAGAGGAACATCGACCAAAAGAGAAGGGGGGAGCTGGTTCTGCAACCTGGAGATCAGGTATGGCTGTCTACATCCAATATCAAATTGATGTGCCCTTCTAAAAAACTTGCACCTAAATTTATGGGACCTTTTCCTGTTATTACCGACTCTGCTTTTGCCTGCTCCTATCATCTGATTGATCTGCTGTTGCCAACTGGACTGTCTGACCTTGCCTCTGCTGATTCCCCCCTGTCCGATACAATGTTTGTTGTTACCCCATGCAGCCTCACCACTGTCCCCATCTCCAGTGGCACGTGAACCAGCGCTGTATGAGAGGTCTCCTCCTACAAGTCAGGCTCTACGTCCAGGTACGTAACAGGTAAACTGGACCCCCCTGTCCGATACAATGTTTGTTTGTACCCCATGCAGCCTCACAATCTCCCGGATAAACACCCGAGCGGTCTCTACAGCAGAAGGTGTGTTCTTCAGGGGTATAAAGTGGGCCATCTTGGACAGGCGGTCGACCACTACAAAAATGGCTGTATGTCCTTCAGAAGGGGGTAGCTCCACTATAAAATCCATGGCAATCTCGCCAGAAGACGAGAGAAGACCCCAGGACTTGGTTCTAGCAGACTTATTTTGGGTACAGGTAACACAAGACTTGACGTATTCCTCACAGTCCTTCTCGAGTTTCGGCCACCAGAACATGCGCTGGGTTAATTCGAGAGTCTTGTGGACCCCAAAATGTCCGGCCAGAGGGTGGTCGTGACACAGGCTCAGAACTTTGGTTTGACACCTCTCAGGCACGAAAATTTTACTGTCTTTCCAAAGCAGACCGTCCTTGGGTATCAGAGTTACTCCGGGTGGACAGGGCACCCCCACAGAGGCTTGTTTTAAACCGGACATCAGGTCCGTCTGAAGAAGTAAGAAATTGCCCTCCGATAAAATAGTGTCCGGAACTGAGGTTTCTTTGGGGTCATCATACATACGCGAAAGAGCGTCGGGCTTGATGTTCTTTGATCCTGGCCTGTAAGTTATATGAAAAGCAAATCTGGAAAAGAATAGCGCCCACCGAGCCTGGCGTGGTCTTAGATGTTTGGCCGTTCGTAAATATTCCAGATTTTTGTGATCTGTTTATATGAGTATGGGATGAGCCGCTCCCTCCAGCAGGTATCGCCATTCTTCAAGCGCGGCCTTAATGGCCAAAAGTTCACGGTCACCCACGTTGTAATTCCTCTCGGCAGATGAGAGTTTACGGGAGAAGAAGGCTATGGGGTGCATAAAATCCTTAAGTCCTTGGCGCTGAGAGATAACTGCCCCCACAGCTGTTTCTGAGGCGTCGACCTCAAGCAGATAGGGGAGAGAAGGATCTGGGTGGCTTAGGATGAGGGCAGAGGTAAACAGTCCCTTTAAGGTAGAGAAGGCGGCTTGTGCCTCAGAATTCCAGTGGAATCGGACTTTCTGCTTGGTTAGCTGGGTAATCGGGGAAATGATTGCAGAAAATCCTTCAATAAACCTTCTGTAAAAATTTGCAAAGCCAACAAAACGTTGCACCCCCTTCTTGTCAGAAGGTGCAGGCCAGTCCAGAACTGCTGTGACCTTTTGTGGGTCCATCTTGAACCCTTCCGTGGATATCACTAAGCCCAAAAATAGGATACTCTGCCGCTCAAACTCACATTTTCTGGTTTGGCATATAGCCCATGCTGACGGAGACGGCAGAGTACCATCTTGACGTGTTTCCGGTGTTGATCCAGGGATGTAGAAAAGATCAGGATGTCGTCTAAATAGGCTATTACGAAGATATTGAGGTAATCTCTGAGGATATCATTTATCAGGTGCTGGAAGGTAGCAGGGGCATTACACAGGCCAAAGGGCATCACTAGGTATTCGAAGTGGCCAAACCTGGTACGGAAGGCCGCTTTCCACTCGTCCCCAGAGCGAATATGGACCAAATTGTAGGCCCCTCGAAGATCTAGCTTGGTGAACACAGCAGTAGTTCTTAGTCTCTGGAAAAGCTCAGGCACCAAGGGTAGAGGATACCGTTTTTTAACCGTGATCTTGTTCAGTTCCCGGTATTCTATACAGGGACGAAGTGAGTGGTCCTTTTTCTCTACAAAAAAGATTCCTGCCCCAGCTGGAGAGGTGGACGCCCGGATGAACCCCCTCTCCAAATTTTCGTCGACATACTCTTTTAACACCTCCAACTCCCGCTCGGATAGGGGAAAAATCCGACAAAAGGGGATCTCTGCTCCGGGTAATAGCTCGATCGGGCAATCATAGGAGCGATGGGGAGGAAGGGTCTCTGCCCCTCGCTTGCTAAAGACATCTAAGAACTCGTGGTATGGTTCAGGGACTACTGTGCGTAATTCCAAGTCAGCTTCCAAGCATAGTAAGGGGCCAGGTACCCTGGGAGGTGAAGGAAGGCAGTGGTTTTGACAGTAGAGGGACTGAAACTTGATCTCTCCGGAGCCCCAGTTAATTTGCGGGTTGTGGGCCTGAAGCCACGGTAAGCCCAAGATGACTGGAAACAGAGGGGATGCAATGGCATCGAGTTTCAGCAGTTCCTTGTGGTTTGAAGCAGTAACTACAGTCAATGAAGGAGTTTCCTGGGTCACTTGGCCAGATTTTATATGGGATCCATCAGCCAGGAAGATGGAAAGTCCTTGAGCTCTGTGCTGAAGCGGGATGCGCTGTTGGTTTGCAAAGTTCAAATCAATAAAACAACTGCATGCCCCAGAGTCTATTATTGCGGTAACTGACACAGTTCTTTCAGGAAACAGAAAGGTGATAGGAAGAGCCAGGTGAGTAGAATTGGTGGAGGGTACCGGATGACCAGGAGAAAAGACGAATAAGTATCTACGGTGCTTGGCAGGGCATGAATGCACATAGTGGCTGGTACCCCCGCAGTACAGGCAGAGGTTGAGCAGTTGCCGACGCAGGCGTTCCTCTGCGGACAATGAGGAGGGTCTTGTCGATCCGGCCTGCCCATATTTAGGAGAGTCTGGTGCAGGATTAACTGGAGTTGGCCTAGAGGAGGCAAGACGAGAGGTGGTGGCCACTTGAGATAACATCCAGTTCGATCGGGGCTGTTGGCTCACCCTCTCCATCCTGCGTTCCCGAAGACGACGGTCTATCTGTGTAGTTAGGGCGATCAAGGATTCCAGAGAATCTGGTATACCGACCCGAGCCAACTCATCCTTTAACCCTTCTGATAGACCTAAGCGGAACTGGTGCCGTAAGGCTGCATGATTCCATAAGGTGTCTGCGCTCCAGCGCCTAAAGTCAGTTATGTAGTCCTCCACCGCTCTGCTGCCTTGTTTGAGCGTGCTAAGGGCAGCTTCGGCAGTAGTAGTCCGTTGGGGGTCATCGTAAAGGAGCGACATAGCACTGAAGAAGGATGACAAGGAGTCCAGAGAAGCTTGGCGTTCTTCCAGCAAATGGTGGGCCCAAGCTTGTGGTTGTCCTAACAGAAGTGAAACAACAAACCCCACTTTGGTGGTCTCCTGCGAAAAGGCTAAGGGTAGTAGGGAGAAGTATAACTCGCATGCATTGCGGAAAGTCCGGAACTTGTTTCGATCCCCAGAGAATTTCTCTGGAATTGGGACCCTTGGATCGGGAGGCAACATCATTGCTGGGAGTGCGGAGGTAGCTTGTGATGACCTTCCATTGAGAGGGAAGTTTGCCTGGTCCTGCATATGTCCTGTTAGGCGTTCATAACTGTCCTGGAGACACTTCACCTTGTGAGTGAGGGCTGAGAGGAGTTGGCAGACCTCCTCAGTAACGGAGGTCCCGCTTGAATGAATGAATGAATGAAAGATTTGTATAGCGCTGCAACTGCGAACTGAATCGCCTCCAGGCGCTTGATCCGAACTGGGTTGATTCCTTCTTAGAAGAGGTGGGTCTTAAGTTTTTTCCTGAAGGTCCGATGGTCTTTTTCTAAGCGGATGTTCGTAGGTAGAGCGTTCCATAGCCGTGGTCCTTGGACTGAAAATCTTCTTTCTCCCCTTGATTTGTACCGGGACTTGGGGACAAGGAGGAGGTTTTGGTCGTTAGATCGGAGGTTGTGATTGGGAGTGTAGTGTTGTATTTTTTCGCATAAGTATAGAGGAGCATCTCCTTGTGTGCATTTGTGGGTCAGGCAGAGGGTCTTGAATGTTATACAATCCTTTACAGTTAGCCAATGGAGGGTCCTCAGGGAGGGGGAGATCGATTCCCATGGTTTTTTTCCTGTGACTAGTCTTGCTGCCGTGTTTTGAACGACTTGTAGTCGTGCAATCTGGAATTTAGGTAGTCCTATGTAGAGGGAGTTTGCATAGTCGAGTCGAGAGTTGATGATTGTTCCTACCACTATGGCTTTGTCCTTTTCTGGAATGAAGGGGATGAGTCTACGTAGCAGGCGTAGAAGATGGTTGGATCCGCTGACTACTGATCCTATTTGTGCATCCATTGACATTTCTGAATCGAAAGTGACTCCCAGACTTTTGGCTTTTATGCTTAGAGGGATGGTCTGTCCAAGGATGGTGGGCGGAGTCCATGGTGTTGTAGAATTAGTTTTCCGGTTTGCATTTAGGAGAAGGAGTTCTGTTTTGGTTCCGTTAAGTTTGAGGAAGTTAGTGGACATCCAGTCGTCTATTGATGCAAGGCATTTTTCCAATTCCTGATATTGGTCTTTTTGTCCGGGGATCCGAAGGTAGAGTTGAGTATCATCTGTGTATGAGTGGAAGCATAGGTCAGATTTTCTGATGATTTTAAGAAGAGGACGGATGTAAATGTTAAAGAGCACGGGTGATAAAGGTGATCCTTGAGGGACTCCATAGGAGACTGCGCGAGATTCACTGGTGAAGGCTCCAAGTTTCACTGTCTGTGACCGATTTCTTAAGAAGGAAGTGAACCATAGTAAGTCTGAGTCTGTGACTCCTGCTACTTCTTTGAGGCGGGTGAGTAAAGTGCTGTGATCCAGTGTGTCAAACGCTGCACTAAGGTCCAGGAGTACCAAGAGACATGATTCTCCATCATCTGCTGCTTCCAGGGCATCGTCCCATATTTTGAGGAGTGCTGTTTCTGTGCCATGGCCCGGGCGGAAGCCTGATTGCAGAGGATCCAGGAGATTGTGTGTGTCCAGATGGGGTTGTAGCTGTTGTACCACTGCTTTCTCCATAATCTTGGAGATGGTGCTCAGGCTAGTTATCGGTCTTCGGTGGTTAGGGTTTCTTGGGTCCAAGTTGGGTTTCTTTAGGAGGGGTTTGACTATGCCTTGTTTGAGGGAGTTAGGAACAATTCCTTCTTTGAATGACTGATTAATGAGTAGCGTTATAGTAGGTGCCAAGATGTCAGAGCATTCTTTCAGAAGTTTTGTGGGGATGATATCATTGGGTGATGTGCTGTCCCGGAGGCTTCTGATGATATTTTTAGTGGTGTCTATGGCGATCAGGGTCAGCGAAAAGTTCGGTGGTTTTGAATGTTGAATGTTGTTTGAATCGGTTTCCTCTTTTTGGATGTGGTCGATTGTATTTTTCTGTTGGATCTTTTCCCGAATGCTGTCGATTTTGTCGATAAAAAAATCCGATAACTCGTTGCAAAATTCTTGAGTTTCGTTAGTGGGGGTTTCTAAGCAGGTAGGGTTCATAGTCTGGGCGACTAGCTTGAATAGTTCACGAGGGCGGTTTAGGGCTTTTGTGATGGTGTTTGAGAAGTGTTCTTTTTTAGCTTTGAAGATAGCTTTGTGATATTTCATTGTGAGAGTATTGTAGTTTGTGTGGTTTTTCTTTGAAGAGTTTCTTCTCCAGGTTCTTTCAGCTCTTCTCCGTTCCTGCTTCAGTAGAGTAAGAGTTCCATTAAACCATCCAGAATTTCTCTTGCGGATGAGTGTTCTGCGTTTCGGAGCGACTAACGCTTTGTTTAAGGAGCTGAGTGTTTTTTCCGTCGAGTGGTTTAAATTTAGATTTGTTACTTTGTTGGATAGTGTGGTTTTGAAGAGTTCCGAGTGTAGTTTCTTCTGAGATCTGGTCCAGTATGTTGTTGAGTGGTTCGGTTTCTGGACGGTGTTGTTGGTGGTGATTTTGAATTTGATGGCGTGATGGTCAGTCCATGGTAGCGGCGAGTTGTTGAGTATGTTAATGTCGATGTTTTGTTTAAAGATGAGGTCCAGAGTGTGTCCTGAACCATGCGTTGGAGCATTTATCAGTTGTTGAAGACCTAGTTCTTCCAGTTGGTTTATGCAGGCAGAGGCGATGGGGTCTTCGTTGTTGTTTGCCCAGAGATTGAAATCTCCAAGTACCAGAACGTTTTTAGTTTTCAGGGTGTGCATTGAGATAAATTCGGTGAAGGGTATCAGGAGATTTGTCTTTGGTCCTGGTGGTCTGTAGCATAGCAGTATATGAATGCTGTCTTGGGGTGTTTGCAGCTGTAGAGAAAGTGTTTCCATAAAAGGCACTGGGTTCTGTAGCGTAGGTTTGCCGAGCGTAAGGTGAGATTTGAAGATCACTGCTAGGCCTCCTCCTTTTTTTTCCTATTCTATGCTCCGTTAGGATTCTGTATTTTTCAGGGACCAATTCGGTTAGGATGGTGTTGCAGTCGGGTGTTAGCCAGCTTTCTGTGATGAAGAGACAATCTAAGTTGTTTTGGGTGATGAAGTCGTGGACTTCTTGTCTGTGCTTGACTGCCGATCTGGTGTTAATCAGGGCGCATGTTAAGTGTTGCGGCTGATTTGGGGTCTTCCTTTGATTGGTGGTTGGTTGTGGGTTGATCCTTAGTAGTTGCTATTTTTGTAGTATTTTTTGAATGGGTTTCCGCTGAGTATTTGTAGATGCACATGCTGAGAGAAAAAATATAAGTATGACGATGGTGGTATTGATTTGACGACGATGTGGTTGCTGGAGGTCCTGCGAGGTTGTGGCGTCGATGTGGTTACTGTGGTGATGATGGTCCTGCGAGATGTGGCTATCGATGTGGCGACGACGCGGTTGATGAGGAGGCGGTGATAGTCGTGCGAGATGTGGCTGACGTGGGTCCTGCTAGATATGGCTGTTGATGTGGCGACGATGTGGTTGCTGAAGAGTTGATGGTCCTGCGGGATGTGGTTGTCGATGTGGCGATGTTGCAGTTGCTGGGGAGATGATGGTCCTGCGATATATGGTTGACGAAGGTCCTGCGAGATGTGGCGACGATGTGGTTGCTGAGAAGGTGATGGTCCTGCGAGATGTTGCGACGAAGGTCCTTCCGGAAGCGGCTGTTGATGTGGCGTTGGTGTGGATGCTGAGATGATGGTCCTGCGCGATGCGGCTGTCGATGTAGCGACGATGTGGTTGCTGAGAAGATGGTGGTCCTGTGATGTGTGGCTGATGAAGGTCCTGCACGAGGTGGCTGTCGATGAGGAGATGATGATCTTGCGAGATGTGGTCGACGACGGTCCTGCGAGATGTGGCTGTTGATGTGGTGATGATGTGATTGCTGAGGGATGATGGTCCTGCGAGATGTAGTTAGCGAAGGTCCGGCGAGATGTGGCGACGATGCAGCTGCTGAGAAGATGATGGTCCAGCGAGATGTGGTTGATGACGGTCCTGTGAGATGTAGCTGGCGAAGGTCCGGCGATGTGGCTGATGATGGTGTGATGCTGATGATCCTGATGTGCGTACGATTGTTCAGGCGGCAAAGAAGGCGAACCCTGCTATTCTGCCCCCCCTCCCCGTTGATCCAGAGGAAGGCGAAAAAAACCCTGGCTGAGGCTGGCCAATTGCTGCAGCTAAGGAAAAAATTCCTTCCTGACCCCGGAGGCGATCGGCGGACCCTGGATCAACTGATAGTGTGGTGCCCTGGGGTCCTTACCTGTTCTTGATACCTATTCTATGCGGAGATTGTCCTGGGAAAAAAGCGTACCTGGTCGGCTGCTATGGATGTTGCCCTGTTGAGCTGGGGGCTGAGTGGGAGCCAGAAATGGTGGGGGGTCACGGTACCGTTGCTGGTGGGTACGGTGTAACCAGGTGTACCATGATGGCTGACGGTTTAAGGCCCACGGTGCTGACGTCTGGGGCTGCTTCCAAAATGTAACTCAGCTAGAGGCTGAGTGGGTGCTGAAAGGTAGGCTCAGGCATGGCTGGTTGACACTGACACGTACCTTGTGGGTGAGCCTGACATGCAGAGGGAGACCTCTCGTACAGCCCTGGTTCCTGGGACACTGGAGTTGGGGACAGTGACCGTAGGAGCACAGTGAGGTAGGAGTTCTCTGGAGCTGGAGATGATGACCACTGGGGAGTGCTGAGGAACGCAGGTCGGCTGGATGCAGGTGCGCAGGATGCAGGTCAGCAGGATGCAGGTGCGCAGGATGCTGGTCAGCAGGATGCAGGTGCGCAGGATGCTGGTCAGCAGGATGCAGGTGCGCAGGATGCAGGTCAGCAGGATGCAGGTGCGCAGGATGCAGGTCAGCAGGATGCAGGTGCGCAGGATGCAGGTGCGCAGGATGCAGGTGCGCAGGATGCAGGTCAGCAGGATGCAGGTCAGCAGGATGCAGGTGCGCAGGATGCAGGTCAGCAGGATGCAGGTGCGCAGGATGCAGGTCAGCAGGATGCAGGTGCGCAGGATGCAGGTGCACAGGATGCAGGTGCACAGGATGCAGGTGCACACAGCAGGCAGAAACAAGGTCAGACAAGCCAGGTCATACACAGCGGATCAGATCAGACAGAATCGTCAGACAAGGGATGGTCAGAGTCCAGGCTTAGTCGGCAACGGAAGATCAGGTATGCAGGTAAACAAGCAAGGTCAAATGGCAGCCAGAGATCAGGAGAGGAGAGAGCAGCGTGGTCAGGAAGCCGGGTCAGGTGTGAGATCAGATGCAGATACTGGGGCTGGTCCCAGGAAAGACTACAGATCAACCAGCAAGAGCTGAACAGTGGGAGCCCTTTTTAAAGGCCCACTGGCGCCAAAGCCGCTGGGCGCCTGCTGGCCAGGATGCGCCTCAGCCTTGCTGCAGTTCTGGAATCTGTATATCCATGACAACACATGTATTCTTTTTTCCAGTGTTGGGGTTTGGGCTGGAGTCAGGAATCTGACAGTGGCAGAAAATATCCCGTATTTGTAGGTAACTCGGGCATGAGCAGCCTGGGACAGGAATGGTCCTCCTACATTACCAGGAGGGAGCCATTACATAGTTTTACCTTACTGGGCAGGAGCAGCCTGGGGACAGGACGCAGGAGCGAAGTCGGGGGGGGGGGTGGAGTTGGGGGCAGAGAAAAGTGTAATGTCTGATTCATCCACTGGGGGCTCAGTCATCTCCACTATCCCCTCAGCACATTGATGAGGTCTCAGCCACATCACCTGATACCTCCTCTTTTTCCTATTTAAACAGCTGCCGCCAATGATTCATCGTTTGTGCTAGGAACCTGTTACCAGGCCTAGTGCACCAGCCGCACATTGCTGCTTACTTCTCCAAGTTTGGGCCCGACAGAGCCCCACTTCATCCCCTTCGTTTGGGCCGGACAGAGCCCCACTTCATCCTCTTCGTTTGGGCCGGACAGAGCCCCACTTCCTCCTCTTCATTTGGGCCGGACAGAGCCCCACTTCATCCTCTTCGTTTTGGCCGGACAGAGTCCCACTTCATCCTCTTCATTTGGGCCGGACAGAGCCCAACTTCATCCTCTTCATTTGGGCCGGACAGAGCCCAACTTCATCCTCTTTGTTTGGGCCGGACAGAGCCCCCACTTACTACTCTTCGCTTTGGGCCAATGAACGCTTCACCACCATCCCTCCAGACCTATGGAGTGTCCCCATCAGCATAACGCAACTCACTCGCAAGTAGGGATGAGCCGAACACCCCCCTGTTTGGTTTGCACCAGAACCTGCGAACAGACCTAAAGTTTGTGTGAACTTTAGAACCCTATTAAAGTCTATGGGACTCGAACGTTTAAAATCAAAAGTGCTAATTTTAAAGGCTACTATGCAAGTTATTGTCAGAAAAAGTGTTTGGGGACCTGGGTCCTGCCCCAGGGGATATGTATCTGTCATGAAAATCCTGCCAGCAATCGGAACCCTGGGCTCCTTGGCGCACGTCCGCGGGCGCCATTGCGCATGCGTGTGCGCATGCCCGTGCACGTTAGCCCGTGCATTGGGAAGATGAGCGCGCGCCCCTGTTGGCGCCAGGTAGGCTATTTAAATCCATTTAGCACAGACGGTCCCCGCTGTCTGCTCTATAGCGTTTGGTGCCTGATACCTGATCTGTGAACCTCTTACCTGTAATTGACCCGGCTTACCTGTGACCATCCTGCTATCTGCTCCACCTGTACCTTGTTGCCAGCCTGATACCCGACCCGGCCTGTTTGACTACCCAGCCTGACCACCAGTGATCCAGTCTGCTGTGCTGATCCGGTCTGCTGTGCTGTCCAGTTTGCTTTGCTGATCCAGTCTGCTTTGCTGATCCAGTCTGCTTTGCCGATCCAGTCTGCTTTGCCGATCCAGTCTGCTTTGCCGATCCAGTCTGCTGTGCCGATCCGGTCTGCTTTGCTGATCCAGTCTGCTTTGCTGACCCAGTCTGCTTTGCTGATCCAGTCTGCTTTGCTGATCCAGTCTGCTTTGCTGATCCAGTCTGCTCTGCTGATCCAGTCTGCTCTGCTGATCCAATCTGCTGTGCTGACCCAGTCTGCCAAACTTACCTTGTCTGTTGAGTTGATCCTGGGGTCTCTCTACCGGTCTGTCAATCCTGCCAGGCACCCGTACCCCTCCTTACTCCTGGGTCTCCTGTCACCTCACCAGGGAGCCGGGAGTGGGAGCGCAAGGGAGGCCCTCCTCTGCAATCCGGGCTCAACACCGTCAGGTACGTGACACTATCAATGCAAAAAAAAGTTTTAAAAACGGCTGTTTTTTCAGGAGCAGTGATTTTAATAATGCTTAAAGTGAAACAATAAAAGTGTAATATTCCTTTAAATTTCGTACCTGGGGGGTATGTATAGTATACATGTAAAGGGGCGCATGTTTTCAATGCTTAGAACTGTCCCTGCACAAAGTGTCATTTTTGCAGGAAAAAAAAGCTATTTAAAATCGCTCGCGGCTATAATGAATTGTCGGCTCCCGTAATACAGAGAACAGTCATTGAAAGTCATTGATAACAAAATTCAATTACCAGGCCCTTCAGGTCTGGTATGGATATTAAAGGGAAACCCGGGTCAAAAAAAAAAAATTACGTGGGGTTCCCCCTAAATATCCATACCAGACCCTTCACGCCACTGGGAAGCCCAGCTTTTCCCTTGCGTCAGAGGGGGCGGGGTAACCCTTACATCACTGGGGAAGCCTGGGTTTCCCCAGTGACGTACGGCTGACCCTGCCCCCCTCTGATGTAATGCAGGTTTCTGTTACATCAGAGGGGGGCGGGGTCACCCGTACGTCACTGGGGAAGCCCAGCTTTCCCCGTGCGTTGCGTCAGAGGGGGGCGGGGTCAGGTGACGAGTGCCCCGGTCCCCCTCTGCCAAGACGGGATTCCCTCATTGTCTCCATGGAGACAGGATGCGCTGCGCTGGACGTCGTCGGAAGAGATCAGCCATCGCTGGACCCCGGGGAAGAGACCACCCATCGCTGGATAGCAAGAGGGGATTACCACCGCTGGAATCTTTTTTTAATTTTTTTTATTTTTAATAAAGGACTTTTCCCAATGGTGTCTGTGTGTTTAACAATTTTTTACACTTCCTTTGTGAAATGGTAGGGGTACTTTTGTACCCCCTAACCATTTCAAACAGGGGGCTTCCAGATTCTGATAACCCCCCCGCTCGCAGACCCCCACAACCACCGGGCAAGGGTTGTGGTGATGAGACCCTTCTCCTCATTAACATGGGGACATGGTGCTTTGAGGGGTCACAGACCCCCAAAGCATCCTCCCAATGTTGAGGGAATGTGGCCTGGTACGGTTCAGGAGGGGGGGTGCTCTCTCGTCCCCCCCCTCTTTTCCTGCGGCCTGCCAGGTTGCGTGCTCGGATAAGGGTCGGTATGGATATTTAGGGGGAACCCCACATAATTTTTTTATTTTTTTGACCCGGGGTTCCCCTTAATATCAATACCAGACCTGAAGGGCCTGGTAATTAAATTTGGGGGGAACCCCACGCTTTTTTTTTATCAATGACTTTCAATGACTGTTCTCTGTATTACAGGAGCCGACAATTCATTATGATTTTAAATAGCTTTTTTCCTTTACTTTGTGCAGGGACAGTTATAAGCACGGGAAACATGCGCCCCTTTACATGCATACTATACACACCCCCCAGGTACGAAATTTAAAGGAATATTACACTTTTATTGTATTACACTTTTATTGTTTTACTTATTAAAAACAATAAAGCATTATTAAAGCATATATTAAGCATTATTAAAATCATTGCTCCTGAAAAACTTTAAAATGTTTTTTTGCATTGATACATGTCCCCTGGGGCAGGACCCAGGTCCCCAAACACTTTTTATGACAATAACTTGCATATAGGCTTTTAAAATTAGCACTTTAGATTTCTCCCATAGACTTTTACAGGGTGCTCGCGGCTTTTCGAATTTGCCGCGAACACCCCAAATTGTTCGCTGTTCGGTGAACAGGCGAACAGGCAATGTTCGATTCGAACATGAGTTTGACTCGAACTCGAAGCTCATCCCTAACTGCAAGTATACCTGAACTGCATAAACTTTGTACTTCTGAACTGCTAATGCCTTGCTGACCCTCCTGATACCTAAGTTATGGCTGTATATAAACTCTCTAAATAAACCCCAACTAATCCTTCAACATACCTTCGTTCTTTTATCTGTAATTTGCCATAAGGTGTAACCACTTAACTACATAGTATGTATATAAGTCCGAAGCTGCGATCCTCTACAAAAACACTACTAGCTCACTGCCTAAGACATTACAGATAGCACGAACCCCCTACCAAAAGTAGGAAAATGGATCCATCGAATGTTGTTACACACATGACGGTATTCAATCAGAGACTTGACGCTCTTTCACAGATGGTCTCCGACCTCGCTACTGAAAACCAGAATCTCAAGACTTTTGTTTCTGACAACTTCCCCAACCGGGTTATACAATCTGACTCCCCAGAACCAAAAATTAGCCCCCCAGACATTTTTTCGGGCAATAGGAAAAACTACAGAGAATACATTAACGCGTGCAAACTTTTGTTTGACATGATGCCACGTACTTATGCCTCCGACAGAACCAAAGTCTGCACTGCCATTTCCTACCTTAGAGGTGAACCCCGAGCCTGGGCTAACACGTTCATTGAGAAAGATGATCCAATTCTTAACTCATTTAGCGACTTCAGTGCCGCCATGGACCTACTATATGATGACCCCAGCAAATAGATCTCTGCAGAGTCTGCCTTACGTACCCTGCGACAGGGTAAACACCCTGTCGAAGATTACATCCTCCAATTCAAACGTTGGGCCACGCAGTCTAAGTGGAACCAAGTCTCCCTAAAAAATCAATTTAGGCTGGGATTATCAGAGTCTTGAAGGATGATTTAGCCCGTTCTACAATGCACTCCACCTTGGATGCTCTCATCCTACTCAGTATATCCATTGATAGAAGAATGAGAAAACATAAAGCAGAGAGACTCTCAACGGCCTCATATCTAGTTCCCTCAGGCCATACTTTGGACTCAGTTGTTCCCATGGATATCGGAGCAATTAGGGGTCCACTTTCCCCAGCCGAGAGAACGAGGCGTAGGTTCCTTCAGCTTTGTATGTATTGTGGCGCGCCACATCACATCGCAGAAGACTGTCCCATACTCAAAAAAAAAAAAGACCAGGTAAGTCAGCTTACTTATGCAAGCTTATAAACCCCCTCTTACCAGACACTAATTATTTCAAAATTCTTGTTTCCCTACTGTGGGACCAAACCCGAATTACTCTCGAGGCTATGATTGACACCGGAGCGTGTGGGAATTTCATAGACTCTCATATAGTTATAACCAATAAAATTCCTGTATCCACTAAATGCAATCCCGTCTCCCTTATGCCGCGTACACACGTTTGGACTTTGTCCACCGGACCTAGTCCGGCAGGACTTCCCCACACACGCCGGACTTCCGAGCGTGTGACTTGCCCACACACGCCCGGACTTCTCCGGCGGACAATCAGCTGGAAAAAGTCTGCAGGACTTTTGAAAATGAACGGACTTGCCCACACACGGAGCAGTCTGTTCATTTAGAACGTAACTTCAGGTATACGTAGCTAGCGTAGGCAGTGAATGCCGCCGCACTAGCTCCGTCACCTGGCATGGATTTAAAGGGACTCCCCACGCCGAAAAACGGCGTGGGGGTCCCCCCCAAATCCATCTCAGACCCTTATCCGAGCACGCAGCCCGGCAGGCCAGGAAAGGGGTGGGGACGAGAGAGCGCCCCCCCCTCCTGAGCCATACCAGGCCGCGTGCCCTCAACATGGGGGGTGCCCTGGGGAAAGGGGGGCCGCAAGGCCCCCCCACCCCAAAGCACCTTGTCCCCATGTTGATGAGGACAAGGGCCTCTTCCCGACAACCCTGGCCATTGGGTTGTCGGGGTCTGCGGGCAGGGGGCTTATCGGAATCTGGGAGCCCCCTTTTATAAGGGGGCCCCCAGATCCCGGCCCCCCACCCTATGTGAATGAATATGGGGTACGATGTACCCCTACCCATTCACCTAAGGTGTAAAATGTAAAGTAAAAAAAACACACAATTTTGAAAAAATATTTTATTGCACTGCTCCGGGGGTCTTCTTCCGTCTTGGGGGTCTTCTCGCCGGACTCCTCCGCCATTTACCTAGCTCTTTTACCGAGCGGAGGAGGCCGGCTACCTTCTTCGTCATCGACGCCGTCGTCTGGGGGTCCCGATCCGCCTTCGGGGGTCTTTCGGGGTCTTCCGGGGTCTCTTCTGTTATTGCCGCGGTCGTCGTTTTCCGCGCCGCCGGCGCCGCCTTCTTCTTCTTCTTCTTCCGATGTTGACTCGTCGCTGTCTCTGGCCGGAATGCCAGAGCCGCGCTGTGCTGGGACTTATATAGGGACAAGGGGACAGGGTCACATGCTCATGTCACATGGTGACCCCGCCCCCCTGTGATGTCACAGTCCCAGCATCCTCCGGGCGGAGCCGGCGGCGCGGAAAACGACGACCGCGGCAAGAACAGAAGAGACCCCGGAAGACCCCTGAAGGCAGGTCAGGACCCCCAGACGACGGCGTCGACGACGAAGAAGGTAGCCGGCCTCCTCCACTCGGTAAAAGAGCTAGGTAAATGGCGGAGGAGTCCGGCAAGAAGACCCCCAAGACGGAAGAAGACCCCCGGAGCAGTGCAATAAAATATTTTTTCAAAATTGTGTGTTTTTTTTACTTTACATTTTACACCTTAGGTGAATGGGTAGGGGTACATCGTACCCCATACTCATTCACATAGGGTGGGGGGCCGGGATCTGGGGGCCCCCTTATAAAAGGGGGCTCCCAGATTCCGATAAGCCCCCCGCCTGCAGACCCCGACAACCAATGGCCAGGGTTGTCGGGAAGAGGCCCTTGTCCTCATCAACATGGGGACAAGGTGCTTTGGGGTGGGGGGGCCTTGCGGCCCCCCTTTCCCCAGGGCACCCCCCATGTTGAGGGCACGCGGCCTGGTATGACTCAGGAGGGGGGGCGCTCGCTCGTCCCCACCCCTTTCCTGGCCTGCCGGGCTGCGTGCTCGGATAAGGGTCTGAGATTGATTTGGGGGGGACCCCTACGCCGTTTTTCGTGGGGAATCCCTTTAAATCCATGCCAGGTGACGGAGCTAGCGCGGGATAGTCCCTTCGTGTGTACGCGGCATTAGACTTATGGACGGTACTACTTTAACCTCGGGTCACATTACTTCACAAACGCAACCTCTACTTATGGTAATAGAAGCAACACACATAGAATATATCAGTCTAGATGTGATACCTTCTCCCCATTTTCCTCTCATCCTAGGTCTTTCCTGGCTGCATGCTCACAAACCCACCTTACGTTGGGAATACAGCACAGTGCTCCTTGAAGAGATATCTTTATCACAGGCGCAGTCACTGTCCCTAGGCGTAGTCAGCCTGGTTCCCAAGCCTTACCAAGATTTTGCTGATGTCTTCAACAAAAAGAACGCAGAGCTTCTACCCCCTCATAGACCATATGACTGCCCAATTGAGTTACTACCAGGCAGTAAAATCCCTTTCGGACATATATATTCTTTATCACAGCCCGAATTGGCCCACCTAATAGAATATATAGAAGAAAATTTGAAGAAAGGTTTCATAAGACCATCCACCTCACCCGCAGCTGCTGGCATGTTTTTTGTCCGGAACAAGGATCAAACTACGCCCCATCATCGACTATAAAGAATTAAACAAAATCACTGTAAAAAACAGATACCCTCTTCCTCTCATCCCTGAACTATTGGAATGTTTACAAACGGCAAAATTATTCACCAAATTGGATTTGAAGGGGCGTATAATCTGGTCAGAATCTGGCACGGTGATGAATGGAAGACTGCCTTCAAGACCCGTTACGGCATGTTTGAGTACCTAGTCATGCCTTTTGGCTTGTGCAATGCACCTGCCACTTTTCAGTTCTTCGTGAACGACATCTTCAGGGACCTCCTAGATGTTTGTTTAGTAGTATATCTTGATGACATACTTATATACTCTGACAACATCACAGACCATCGCAAACATGTTCGATGGGTTCTCTCCAGATTGCGCACTCATAATTTATATGTTAAATTAGAAAAGTGAATTTTTGAATCCAACACTGTTGCCTTTTTGGGTTACATCATCTCTGAGAAAGGCATTCAGATGGACCCTGGTAAGGTTGATTGTATCCAAAAATGGCCCAGACCCCTGAATAGGAAGGCACTCCAAAGATTCCTAGGATTCGCACATTTTTATCGCAAATTCATAAAAAATGTTTCCTTAGTTGCAAAACCTCAAATCAACTAACCAGTATCCACGCCAACTATATGTGGAACACACAAGCCCAGGAGGCCTTTGATACCCTGAAATGTCAGTTTACTACTGCACCCATCCTACGCTTACCAGACCCTAAACTACAATACATCTTAGAGGTAGACGCCTCCCACTTGGCTCCAGGGGCGATCCTATCCCAAAGATCATCCATTGATGGACCTCTTCACCCTGTCGCCTACCATTCCCGATCCCTCACTCCTGCTGAGATCAATTATCCCATAGGTGAAAAGGAGTTGCTAGCCGTGAAAGACTCCTTGGAGACTTGGAGACACCTACTCGAGGGTACCTCTTTACCCTTTATAGTGTACTCAGACCATCAAAACCTCTAATACATTCAGCGTAACAAAACACTCTCCTCCAGACAGATACGCCGGGCCCTCTTCTTTGATAGATTCCACTTCATCATCACCTACCGACCCGGATCCAAAAACGGAAAAGCGGATTCCCTTTCTCACCTAGATGAACACCAAACTACTACTCAAACACATTCCCAAATCATCCCACAGCAAAAAAGCTTATGCACCATCTTGTCCCTCAAAGAGGAGCTGCAACAGGCTTTACATTTAGAAAGACCCCCACTGCAGTTAGAGTCAGATGTAGAAGGGTTCCTCTACAAAGATAACCGGTTGTACATCCCGTCGACTCTACACCAGCGTGTTCTTCAACTTACCCATGACGTTCCACTAGCTGGGTATCCCAGTATCACTAGCACCCTCGATCTCCTTCGCCGTCACTTCTGGTGGCCGAAAATGGAGGAGACAGTAAGGCAGTGCGTATCCTCCTGTGAGACTTGTGCCCGCTGTAAACGCGATTCTCGACCCCCTTTTGGTCTCCTCACAAGTCTCCCTATTCCCGAAAAACCATGGCAGGCCATTTCACTTGACTTCATTGTTGAATTACCTCGCTCAGGCGGGTACAACACCATTCTAGTTGCAGTTGATTACCTCGCCAAAATGGCTCATTTCATGCCCCTCTCAAAACTACCAAACTCCAAAGAGACGGCAGAAATTTTGACACAGTATGTTTTCAAACTGCATGGAATCCCATCTAGAATTGTGTCCGATAGAGGATCATAATTCATCTCCAGATTCTGGTAGGCCATCTGCCTAAAACTCCAAATTGACCATCGATTATCATCGACCTACCACCCTCAAACTAATGGGCAAACCGAATAAGTAAACCACTGTCTAGAACAATATATTCGTTGCTATTGCACTTATCTACAAAACAATTGGCATGAGTTACTCCCCCTCGCGGAGTTTGCATATAACAACCACACCAGTTCTACCACAGGTTTTTCACCTTTTTATGCAAACTGTGGGTTTCATCCTTCCTTCATCCCTCAGCACATACCTACCAACAATCCTGCAGCTGAAGAATTTATCAGCACCTTGAAAAACCTCATCCCTCATCTGCATGCCAACATCATTAGAGCCCAAAACAGACAAAAGGCTTACTACGATCTCCACCCAAGGAGCTCCACCTTCATACAAACTCTGTGATTTACTATGGCTTTCCACCAAACACCTTGACCTAAAGACGCCATCACGCAAATTTAGTGGTTCATTCATTGGTCCCTTTCCCATCATCTCAGTTATCAACCAGGCTGCAGTGAAGCTAAAATTACCATTGACCCTACGGATTCATCCGACCTTCCACGTCTCCCTGATAAAACCATACCATCCCAACACTTTCTCCGACAGAATTCCAGCCCCTTTACTGCCGATCGAAGTTGACGGCCAGGAAGAATACGAGATTGATCAGATCCTAGACTCCCGAATATATAGAAACCGTTTACAATATTTGATTCATTGGAAAAACTACGGTCCACAGGAGGACTCCTGGGAACCCGCCTCCGAGGTTCATGCCCCACGGCTTGTATGCCTTTTTCATACTCATAATCCTGACAGACCTACTCCCTTGGCCCCCAGGAGGGGTCCCTCAGTGGGGGGGTCCTGTAATGTCTGATTCATCCACTGGGGGCTCAGTCATCTCCACTATCCCCTCAGCACATTGATGAGGTCTCAGCCACATCACCTGATACCTCCTCTTGTTCCTATTTAAACAGCTGCCGCCAATGACTCATCGTTCGTGCTAGAAACCTGTTACCAGTCCTAGTGCACCAGCCGCACGTTGATGCTTACTTTTCCAAGTTTGGGCCAGACAGAGCCCCACTTCATCCTCTTTGTTTGTGCTTGATAGAGCCCCACTTCCTCCTCTTCGTTTGGGCCGGACAGATCCCTATTTCATCCTCTTTGTTTGGGCCGGACAGAGCCCCACTTCCTCCTCTTCGTTTGGGCCGGATAGAGCCCCACTTCCTCCTCTTTGTTTGGGCCGGATAGAGCCCCACTTCATCCTCTTCGTTTGGGCTGGACAGAGCCCCCACTTAATAATCTTCATTTTGGGCCAATGAACGCTTCACCACCATCTCTCCAGACCTATGGAGTGTCCCCATCAGCATAACGCAACTCACTGCAAGTATACCTGAACTGCATAAACTTTGTACTTCTGAACTGCTAATGCCTTGCTGACCCTCCTGATACCTAAGTTATGGCTGTATATAAACTCTCTAAATAAACCCCAACTAATCCTTCAACATACCTTCGTTCCTTTATCTGTAATTTGCCATAAGGTGTAACCACTTAACTACATAGTATGTATATAAGTCCTAAGCTATGATCCTCTTCAAAAACACTACTAGCTCACTGCCTGAGACATTACAAAGAGCTGCACAGTGGTGGTTTCCTCCTGCTGTGCACACCTGCAAAGTGTGTCATTGGTTGTTCCAGCAGTGTGCTCCAGGACTTCAGCCCAGATCCATGGAACCCCAGGACTTACTTGGGATTTGGGATGGTCCAGCGGAATCCGGTTGGGAGGTATGTTTGCCTATATTTACTGTGATGTGAGTCTATTATGTGACCTTTGGGTACTAGGCTCTACATTGTGGCTCATTCCAATCCTCTAAGGTGCCTGTGCGCTGTTTTAGTGCTTTGCTGAGTACTATATAATTCTAGAGCTGTGGCACAGCCTGAGCAATGCAGTCTCTCTTAATACTTTTAATGAATAAAACTAGCTGGGCAGCAGCAAGGGAACTGGATCTGAATTTTTACCATTGGGTGCTCTTTTTCTTTTAAAAATTAACACCAGGGATGAGCCCAACACCCCCGGTTCGGTTTGCACCAGAACATGCAAACAGGCAAAAAGTTTAAGCGAACATGCAAACCCTATTAAAGTCTATGGGACACGAACATGAAAAATCAAAAGTGCTAATTTTAAAGGTTTATATGCAAATTATTGCCATAAAAAGTGTATGGGGATCCAGGTACTGCCCCAAGGGACAAAAATTGTAACTTGTTTTTTCAGGAGCAGTTATTTTAATAATGCTTAAAGTGAAACAATAAAAATGAAAGATTCTTTAAATATCGTGCCTGGGGGGTCCCCTTAGTCTGCCTGTAAAGTGGCAAATCTGTGAAATATGTAGAACATTGCCACAACAAAATAACATTTCTAACGGAAATTTAAACTTGTTTGCAGATGTAATGTATTGCCTGAAAAATCTATGAAAAAATTGGCGTGGGCCCCCCCCCCCCCCCCCCAGTCCATACCAGGGCCTTTGGGCCTGGTGTGGATTTTAAGGGGAACTCCATGCCAAAATTAAAAAAAAACAGAGTGGGGTCCCCCCAAAAATCCATACCAGGCCCTTTGGGTCTGGCATAGATTTTAAAGGGGAACTCTGCGGCAAAATTAAAAAAAAAATTGCGTACCAAACCCTTAGCCGAGCAAGCAGCCTGGCAGACCAGGAAAGGAGGGGACAAGCGAGCAGCCCCCCTCCTGAACTATACCAGGCCGCTTGCCCTCAACATGGGGTGGGTGCTTTGGATTCCCTTCCAAAGCACCTTGTCCCCATGTTGATGGGGACAAAGGTCTCGTCCCCACAATCCTGGCTCAGTGGTTGTGGGGGTCTGTGGGTGGGGGGGCTTATTGGGGGGCTTATTCAGCCATGGTTGGCTAAAGACACCCTGCCTTTGGCCAATCATGGCACTCACAGCAGTGCGCGCTGTGATTGGCTAAAGCAGGCAGGTCAGGTGCATGCTTTGGCCAATCAGCAGCCGTCAATGCACTGCAATTTCACAGTGCAATATGGGCACTCTGCGGTGCCCAAATTCCCGCGAATGCCCCATATGTTTGTTTGTTCTGCGAACAAATGAATATTGAGACCATCCCTATTGATTTGCATCCATTTATGTTTCATTCACATTTTTCATATTTATTGTACATGATTTGCACAAATCCCAGTGTATTATAGAGTTTTATCATTTCAATCATGATTTCATATGGTGAAGCGCCATTACCTTTACAACTTAATTTTTTCAAAGATCCATTTATTTTTTACCCCTGCGTGGGTAGCAAAACAATGCCATATTGTTGTTTTGTTTGTATGTTTAGCACTTTAAAGCTCAATAAAAAAAATTAACAAAGATCACAATTCATTCAAGATTTGAAGACTGTGTGGAAGAATGGGCCAAAAGCACACCTGAGCAATGTATGCGACTAGTTTCCCCATACAGGAGAAGTCTTGAGAAGGATACATTTCAGTTAGCGTGTTCAATACACAATACCCTGTATCATTCCATTTTATTCCACAACTTGAATTACAATTGTGCGGTCATGCTATGCTGTACCCAAACACACTTTTTATCATTTTGTTCCCACAAATAGTGCTTTCTTTCGGTGGTATTTGATCACGGCTAGGGTTCTTATTTTTTGTGCAACAAATAAAAAAAGGCGGAAAATTTTGAAAGAAAAAAAAAGGTTTTCTTTGTTTTTGTTCTAAAATTTTGTAAATACGTTTTCTCCTTCACTGACAGGCACTGATGAGGATGCACTGATGGGCACTGATAAGGCAGCACTAGCTAGTGCACCTTTATTTATTTCTCAGTATCATGGGGTAGGGCACAGAACCTGGCAGGTCACATGTGAATTTTTAGACAACGATTTCTTTATCCCCGGTCTTCCCTCTTTGGTCAAATCATATGTTGCCAGATGCATCACATGCATCCGAAACAACCCAAGAAATTCACACAAGGCAAAATATGAACACCTTACATATCCATCCATGGGCGTAGCATAAGGGGTTGCAGGGGTCACAATCTCAACCCCGCCCCTAGCTCCAGGGGGCCCCTGCAGCCTCCCTGTCATATTATCATATCCTCCACAAAGTCCAGCTCCAATCTGCCCTAGGGCCCCACAGCCACGCTCCAATACTGGGCTTCCACTTTGCCTTCTACAGTCCACACCCCTCTGTTCTCAAGCTGTGAGCCTTTTCCTGAATAGAGAGGAGCATGGGGTGAGAACAAACGATAAGGAATAACGAAAAACTATAACGAAAGTGCAGAATCCGAAAAATGAAAGATCCGACATAAACAAATGCTTTATTTTCGTTTTCATTGTGACAACAGTTTGATATAGATAGGAGATTTGACGCTGACAATAACAATCTGTGTCCATCGAACCTGTGATCGAATGTGCCTAACCTTAACTCTATTAGTTCAAGATTATTCTACATAAAGAGAAAAGATTTGACGTAGAGAGAAAAGATTGGACAGAGAGAGAAAAGATCGCTGCTGGAATTGGGTGGGGAAAGTAAAATAAAAATAATGATGATGATGAATGTTATTGGCTGATTGTAACCAAAGAGGAGGAGCAGTAAAATAGCTAGAACTAAGTACACACATACAGCCAACTTACTTTCACTTACAATTGCTAGCAGAGAGAGACACACACACTGAATCATTTCAGAAGAAAGTCAATCTTAGCTGGTCCGTTTGTCAGAGAACCTGAATTATTTAGCAATTAAGCATAAGCACAGCAGCAGAACAATAGTGAAGCAAGCTACAGTTCAACCTAACTTTTTCATAATAATCTGCTGCTATTGTGTTAATGTTGTGAACTTGATAGTGATACTAGTGTTTCTAGTGTTGTGATAGCCTCAGAGGCTGCCCGTGTTGTGGGGGGGGGGATTTATTATAGATTCTATATTATAGATTGAGATTCTATATAGATTCTATATACCCTATCTTGTTACCTGTTTGATCAGTGATCACTATCACCAGTTCATTTTCTGTTTGAACTATGTACATTCAACATGAACGACAAAGATTCGACAAAGCATCGAAAAACATACAAACGTTGAATCTTTGGCTTATGGTGTCTGTCAAAAGTTCTACGAAGATTCGACGGCGCAGCTAAACTATACAGAGTTATACAGTTTAGCTGCTCCGTCGAATCTTCTTTGAACATTCGACAGACACCATAAGCATTCAATGACAGATTCGACCTTAATTCATTTGGATTTTCGGACGAATACAATTTTTAACAAAAAACAAAATAAATAAAAACTAATTTCGGGAGTAACTAAATAAATTTATTTTTCGGACGAAAACAAAATTTCGAAACGAAATATTTCAGTGTGCACTTGTCTAGTAGCCACTATGGGATGGATATTACTGGTGAGGTAGACAACGCTCAGTGTCTCCTAGTCACCAGCTGGGATTCTTTGTACCCCCAACCTGGAGATGTCTGCTTACCCCACTTCCCTGACAACTGGGAAAAAGACACACACCTCCAATACTGACAAAGAAACCTGCTAAAACAAATCCCTTAACACCTCCTGGGGGGGGGGGGGGCTCCACATTTTGTGTTACATAGCTTTGCCCCCCGCAGATCTAAGTTGCACCCCCCCAAAGCCACCTGACCACCCGGTCCACCCTGGATGCTATGCCCGGCTGCTGAGCTCCTTTCCCATTATGGTACTTAATACTATCCTCCTCCGCAGGGCTGAAATCACATTCCTTTACAACACAGCCAGTCAGCAGCCATCTTCACAGGGTGTATCTGCCTACTGCAACTACACTGTCGTTCCGACCAGAGAATTTCACAGGTCAGAACGGCAACATAAAAACCTGATACACCTTGTGTAGGCTGACAGATTGTGTGTTAAGGAATGTTATTCCAGCCCTGTGTAGTGTGGGGGGAGGAGCTGTATACAGTGCTGGGATGAGAAAGGTGCTCTGCCAAGGGACCTGCTAAGGGTCCCTGTCCTCTGATTCTCCAGCGGTGATCCCTGTCCTCTGATTCTCCAGCGGTGATCACTGTCCTCTGATTCTTCAGCTGTGATCCCTGTCCTCTGATTCTTCAGCTGTGATCCCTGTCCTCTGATGTAAGGAGGAACTCTGGAAACTCAAAACTCTTAAGCCACTTTGAGTATCTTGGAATGTGGTGGGTGTATCTGCATTTACAGATTGACTTCACCCATATGCCTAAGTTAGGTAAAAGTCAGGAATATTTACTTGTGATAGTAGACATATTCTCAAGATGGACAGAAGCATTTTAAACCACAAAAGAAAATGCACAAACAGTTGTAAAAATCCTCATGCAGGAAATTGCTCCTAGATGGGGATGCCCGCTCAAAAATAAATTCTGATAATGGTCCTGCTTTTATTTCAAAAGTGTGCCAAGATTTAGTGAATGCACTTAAAATTGATTGGAAATGTCATATACCTTACCACCCGCAAAGTTCAGGTATTGTTGAGAGAATGAACAGAACCATTAAAGATAAAATAAGAAAAGCAACAGGAGGCACATATAATAAGTGGCAGAAAGTCCTACCAGCAGTCTTGGATGAAATAAGAATGACCCCCTCTAAGAAAACAGGATACCGTCCATTTGAGGTCCTTATGGGTAGGCCATTTCCCATCCCGTGGGCCAGACAAACACTTATGTTAAAAAGAGGGGACCTAGAAGTAATACAGAGAGAGTATATTAGGAAACTCATTGAAACTCTGGACAGAGTTGAAAGAAATGTTGCTCGCACCTCTCCTTTCTCTACACACCCTTTCCAGGTAGGAGACATAGTGGTGGTCCAACAGCTGAATCGTACTAAGAGTACCCGTTCGGACCCCCGACCACTGTGATCGCAGTCACACTTACCGCAATCCTTACTGAGGGATTCATGTCAGTCGTGTGAAGAAAGCAAACCAAACACCTAAGAAGCAAGCCAAGTATAAAGGAGGTGAAACAGGTGAAATAAATCCTCAAAAAGAGAGTGAAGCTGGTGAAAAAGTTTCTGAACTTATTGCACCACAGACTTCTGGGAAGGCATTTTGCCTCCTATTCCTAATCTCTCTGATAGTGTTCTTACCTATATGGATCATAACTAACTGTATTTATCATCCTGAGGACTTGAGAGCCCTTAAAGGCATATGTGGGTCACCCAATAGCACCATCGATAATACACATACCAGACACAAGAGAGATACATGATCATGTACTTTCTTTTTGCATTTTGTTTGTTATGTCTTTAAAAAACAGATGTGTTTTAGAGCAAGTATTTTTTATTTATTTATTTGTTTTGGGGGGGGGGGGATATTTTTCACTGAAATATTTTTGATGTTGTCAATCTGTGTTGTTTGTAGGTTGTTAGTTTCACTTTGATTTATTTGTCTGTGCTGCCTTATTTTGCAAAATCTTCCTCAAGCTGTTGTGACTAAATGTTTAAAACCTGAAGAGACGGAGGCGCATGCACGGGGCTCTGA
The DNA here is from genome assembly GCA_028564925.1 of Lithobates sylvaticus. Lineage (NCBI taxonomy): Eukaryota > Metazoa > Chordata > Amphibia > Anura > Ranidae > Lithobates > Lithobates sylvaticus. Next base: position 133,065,529 of record CM053038.1, read on the forward strand.
GGATGGCTGCTTGAGCCGAGAGTCCCGCACCAGCTTTGTACAGCGGCACCTATATCTCCCAGCACGGGTAACAGTTTTATTCAAAAATTGTAACACAGGCACAGGACAGGTCAGGGAACGTCCCTACTAGGGATGGGCCCGGTGCTCGATGCAAACTCGGGGCGGCACAGTGGTGTAGTGGTTAGCACACTCACCTAGCAGTAAGAAGCGTCGCTGGTTCGAATCCCAACCACGACACTACCTGCCTGGAGTTTGCATGTTCTCCCTGTGCCTGCGTGGGTTTCCTCCGGGTACTCCGGTTTCCTCCCACAATCCAAAGACATGCAGGTAGGTTAATTGGCTTCTGTCCAAAAATTGGCCCTAGTATATGAATGGGGACCTTGGATTGTGGGCTCCTTGAGGGTAGGGACTAATGACAGTGTGCAATGTACAGGTATAGGGACAGTTGTAGACACTCACTCAGGTTGAACTGGATGGACTGATGTCTTTATTCAACCTTACTAACTATGAAACTATGAAACTATGAAACCCATGTTCGCATCGAGCACCGGGTGTTCGCTCGCTCGGCGAGCCCAGAACTATTTTGGCCGCTCGCATCACATTCGTGTGATGCGAGCGGCCCCGCAATGCATTGCGGCCGGCGCGGCCGGCGCAGTGCATTGCTGGCTGATGATTGGCCAAGCATGCACTGTGACCCCGCATGCTTGGCCAATCACAGCGCTGGAAACTCGGAGAGCCATAATTGGCTACAGGCAGGACGCCTGTAGCCAATTACAGCTCAGGGGCTTTAGTACACGCCCCCTCATTTAAAAGGCCGCCACGCCGTCGGCGCCGGTCACTAGAGTTCCGGCTTTAGGAGAGAGCAGGCTGATTCTGTGTCACTCTTTGCTAGATTCATTTAGAAAGATTTGCTCTACTTTGCTAAACCATTGCTACCTGTCATTGATCGTCCATTGCTGCTGCTGGTTAGTGTGTTTTTAGCTGCTGCTGGGGGTTAGTCTGGTGCATGTCTTACTGTTAGTACAGTATTTCAGTAGTACCAACCGCAGTGCTGTTAGTACAGCACTGCACCCCAAAAGCACCCATAGGACTTGTAGTGTGTTAGTGGCAGGCACTGGCAGCAAACAGAGCTCCTATATTTTCTTCCCAGAAGCACCCATAGGACTTGTAGTGTGTTAGTGGCAGGCACTGGCAGCAAACAGAGCTCCTATATTTTCTTCCAGGAAGCACCCATAGGACTTGTAGTGTGTTAGTGGCAGGCACTGGCAGCAAACAGAGCTCCTATATTTTCTTCCCAGAAGCACCCATAGGACTTGTAGTGTGTTAGTGGCAGGCACTGGCAGCAAACAGAGCTCCTATATTTTCTTCCCAGAAGCACCTATAGGACTTGTAGTGTGTTAGTCCCATCACACAGAGCTATATTTTCTTCCCAGAAGCACCTATAGGACTTGTAGTGTGTTAGTCCCATCACGCAGAGCTATATTTTCTTCCCAGAAGCACCTATAGGACTTGTAGTGTGTTAGTCCCATCACACAGAGCTATATTTTCTTCCCAGAAGCACCTATAGGACTTGTAGTGTGTTAGTCCCATCACACAGAGCTCCTATATTTTGTTCCCAGAAGCACCTATAGGACTTGTAGTGTGTTAGTCCCATCACACAGAGCTATATTTTCTTCCCAGAAGCACGTATAGGACTTGTAGTGTGTTAGTCCCATCACACAGAGCTATATTTTCTTCCCAGAAGCACCTATAGGACTTGTAGTGTGTTAGTCCTATCACACAGAGCTATATTTTCTTCCCAGAAGCACCTATAGGACTTGTAGTGTGTTAGTCCCATCACACAGAGCTCCTATATTTTGTTCCCAGAAGCACCTATAGGACTTGTAGTGTGTTAGTCCCATCACACAGAGCTATATTTTCTTCCCAGAAGCACCTATAGGACTTGTAGTGTGTTAGTCCCATCACACAGAGCTCCTATATTTTGTTCCCAGAAGCACCTATAGGACTTGTAGTGTGTTAGTCCCATCACACAGAGCTATATTTTCTTCCCAGAAGCACCTATAGGACTTGTAGTGTGTTAGTCCCATCACACAGAGCTATATTTTCTTCCCAGAAGCACCTATAGGACTTGTAGTGTGTTAGTCCCATCACACAGAGCTATATTTTTCTTCCCAGAAGCACCTATAGGACTTGTAGTGTGTTAGTCCCATCACACAGAGCTATATTTTCTTCCCAGAAGCACCTATAGGACTTGTAGTGTGTTAGTCCCATCACACAGAGCTATATTTTCTTCCCAGAAGCACCTATAGGACTTGTAGTGTGTTAGTCCCATCACACAGAGCTCCTATATTTTGTTCCCAGAAGCACCTATAGGACTTGTAGTGTGTTAGTCCCATCACACAGAGCTATATTTTCTTCCCAGAAGCACGTATAGGACTTGTAGTGTGTTAGTCCCATCACACAGAGCTATATTTTCTTCCCAGAAGCACCTATAGGACTTGTAGTGTGTTAGTCCTATCACACAGAGCTATATTTTCTTCCCAGAAGCACCTATAGGACTTGTAGTGTGTTAGTCCCATCACACAGAGCTCCTATATTTTGTTCCCAGAAGCACCTATAGGACTTGTAGTGTGTCAGTCCCATCACACAGAGCTCCTATATTTTCTTCCCAGAAGCACCTATAGGACTTGTAGTGTGTTAGTCCCATCACACAGAGCTCCTATATTTTGTTCCCAGAAGCACATATAGGACTTGTAGTGTGTTAGTCCCATCACACAGAGCTCCTATATTTTGTTCCCAGAAGCACCTATAGGACTTGTAGTGTGTTAGTCCCATCACACAGAGCTATATTTTCTTCCCAGAAGCACCTATAGGACTTGTAGTGTATTAGTCCCATCACACAGAGCTCCTATATTTTGTTCCCAGAAGCACCTATAGGAGTTGTAGTGTGTTAGTCCCATCACACAGAGCTATATTTTCTTCCCAGAAGCACCTATAGGACTTGTAGTGTGTTAGTCCCATCACACAGAGCTCCTATATTTTGTTCCCAGAAGCACCTATAGGACTTGTAGTGTGTTAGTCCCATCACACAGAGCTATATTTTCTTCCCAGAAGCACCCATAGGACTACTCAAACCAATCTGCCCAAATTAGGGACACCATAAATACATTCTGGCCCCTACTCTCAACTGATCCAATAGTAGGACAATATGTGAAAACATATCCGGAAATCACTTACAGGCGACCACTATCTCTCAGTGATAAACTAACTTCAAGTCACTTTTATGCCCCAGATGACAGGAAAGTGGACCATTCAGGCACATTTTCTTGTGGTCACTGTGACTCCTGTATATTTCTGTCTAATTCCAACAGTATCCTATTACCGAATGGTAATTTATACAAACCTAAACATCGGGTCACCTGTAACACCGTAGGAGTCATTTACTTAGCCACTTGCCGCTGTGGATGTTTCTATGTCGGCAAAACAAAAAGAGCATTCTCTATCCGTATACAGGATCATATCAAACCCCTATCTAAAAAGAAAATCTCAACAGCAGTTAATCGCCATGTTGCTCAAAAACATAACTTTGATGCTACTGCAATTTTGTTCTCTGCCCTTGAACATATACCCCTCAATATACGTGGAGGAGATATTGATACCCGTCTACTCCAACTCGAAACTAGGTGGATATACACCTTAGATGCTACCAGACACCCGGGCATGAACGAATATATCAGCTTTAAATCCTTTTTGTAATTCCCCCCTCCTTTCCCCCCCCCCCCCCTTTCCCTTTCCCTTCCCCCCCCCCTTCCCCCCTTTCTAAAAAAAACCCCTCCCTCCCCCCCCCCTCCTTTTTTCTCCCCCCCATTTTTTTCATATAATCTCTTATGCCCCCTCCCTCGGGTCCTCGCCTGTTGAGCTCATTTCCAACATGCGCCAAAGCCTGCTCCCCCCTTTATTCTTATTATTCTTATTTTTTCTTTAATGTATAACCAACCTAAATGACTTTTCCTAAATACACATGGAAAATAATTCAAAATACTGAGAAACTCTTTTAAACATACTGTATGGGAATCAAATTATGTTTTCATGCAATTTCAAATTAATTTAACTTTGTAACCCGCCCCTGATGTATTTATCCATTTGCTTTTAATAATTCTAATAGGCACCTAACAAATATCAACTTGGGTTGACTTGCCCAATATTTGTATGTGTGTCTCTGTCAAACATACTTCTTAATTGCCAGTAGCAACCTAAAGGCATTTAAATTGCCACTACCCTAGTATGTCTAATTCTGGCTTGTCTAGTACCATTTGGACTTAATTAGAGATCCATTGGGTGGGATATTCTCTGTATTATGCAATCCATTGGATTGCCCCTTTAACACTCCCTAGGCGCAGTCCTCCTTTCCCCTTTCTTTTTCTCTAAAACACCCCACTATTTCCATCTATCGGCTGTCATGACACGGTCACTGATTGGCTGGTGGGTTTGTCTATTTGGGAGTGCCTTCTTGCTTAGTATGGACACCCGAGGGCGGTGCCACCAGGCCCGCCCACCTCCAGCCTCTGCAGCGAATCGCCCTATTTCGGCGATCACGTCATCACGTCGCGCACACGCACGCCGCCGGGAACTATGGTCTCTGTAGGCTCCTGGCGGTGATGCGTGTGACGCGCTTGCGCACAGGCTCACATGTCCGCTGACTGAGGGGCGTTTCCCACGCCCCCTCAGACTGGAAGGCGAGTATAAAAGCCAGCTCATCAGCTCAGTCCAGCACGGGACCTTGGAGGCACCTGACGCATCGAACTTTCCTGCAACTAAGTAAGCTATCCAAACTGATTTTTTACCCACTCTTTGATCCCTTTGCTGGTGCCTTGATCTTGCCTATTTTGGTTTGCCCTGATCATTTTATTTTTTCATCACAGATTTTCGGCTACTTGGACACTCCTTTTTTCTTTTTAAGGGTGTCCATATAAGCCCACTTTTGGGCAGAATTGGTTCCTATCTCCATAGAATGATACAGGTACTGGACTATACATTTGTTTGCTGTAACCACATTCAATCCTTTCTTCCTTCCTACCTATTTTCTTTTAAACCTGGAACCTTACTTTTACCAATACCTTTCAGGTGCCTCCTGTCTTCCAATTATCCCCTTCTAGAACTAAAAGGTTCCTCTAATACTCACCACCAGCTCTCTTCTAAACTACTGAAGTAAGTAAATACTTGAGACATTGTCCTTTATATAGTGTATGGCGTTATGTCCATGAACCAATTTATCATGGACTTACAACACTATATTACCTAAATCTCTATATAAACTCATTATTACTTCTCTCCAAATATTTCCTCTTTCTTAACCAGAAAATTTCTTTCTTCTGACCTGGCTTGACTCGCCTTCTGCTAAGTATGATAGGCACCCTTTAAGACCACCCCACTCCACAGCCTGACCTGAATCTGACTTTTTACCATCTATACCGATCTGGGTAAGTTTTGGATTGATCTAAGGGGGATACCCCCTGCTTTTTCATCATCAGGGGACATGGGGTGGGGGCTACCCTCTAGGATTGCAATCAGTGGAATCCCTCCCTGGCTATCTCCATGACCAAAAAATGTCTTTCCCCCCTCTCTCTTTTCTTGTATAACATCGGTACCGGACTATTTTCGGTCCCAATTACCAGTAAACTATATTAATTATGATAATCTCCTCTATTAGATACATTTATCCTGTAAAGTAGACCTACCCTGAGGAAGCCATTGTTATGGCGAAACATGTCGGAACTGTCTACTAAGATGTACCCAATCCATCTCAGGTCATCTTTCCTACAGTAATTTTGAATTGTTTCTAAACTCTATGTGTGTTTTTTGATTTAATCGATAATTCTGGATTGTTTTTTGTTTTTTGTATAAATGACCATATATTCTTTAAAACTAATTTAATTATTTTTTGTTATGACCTTTCATGATTAAGCATTGTTAAATGTACATCAATAATTCCTCCTTTTTCCCTTTTTGTCTTTGTAATTTTTTATATGTAATAAAACTATTTTTATTAACAAATATGTGTTATGAGCATTGAACTATGAGTCAACCCCGACTCTTCTACATTACTATCGCACCGCTATAATCCCTAGTCCACCATCCCCTTTGCTTATAGGACTTGTAGTGTGTTAGTCCCATCACACAGAGCTCCTATATTTTGTTCCCAGAAGCACCTATAGGACTTGTAGTGTGTTAGTCCCATCACACAGAGCTCCTATATTTTGTTCCCAGAAGCACCTATAGGACTTGTAGTGTGTTAGTCCCATCACACAGAGCTCCTATATTTTGTTCCCAGAAGCACCTATAGGACTTGTAGTGTGTTAGTCCCATCACACAGAGCTATATTTTCTTCCCAGAAGCACCTATAGGACTTGTAGTGTGTTAGTCCCATCACACAGAGCTCCTATATTTTGTTCCCAGAAGCACCTATAGGACTTGTAGTGTGTTAGTCCCATCCTACAGAGCTATATTTTCTTCCCAGAAGCACCTATAGGACTTGTAGTGTGTTAGTCCCATCACACAGAGCTATATTTTCTTCCCAGAAGCACCTATAGGACTTGTAGTGTGTTAGTCCCATCACACAGAGCTCCTATATTTTGTTCCCAGAAGCACCTATAGGACTTGTAGTGTGTTAGTCCCATCACACAGAGCTATATTTTCTTCCCAGAAGCACCTATAGGACTTGTAGTGTGTTAGTCCCATCACACAGAGCTCCTATATTTTGTTCCCAGAAGCACCTATAGGACTTGTAGTGTGTTAGTCCCATCATACAGAGCTATATTTTCTTCCCAGAAGAACCTATAGGACTTGTAGTGTGTTAATCCCATCACGCAGAGCTATATTTTCTTCCCAGAAGCACCTATAGGACTTGTAGTGTGTTAGTCCCATCACACAGAGCTCCTATATTTTGTTCCCAGAAGCACCTATAGGACTTGTAGTGTGTTAGTCCCATCACACAGAGCTATATTTTCTTTCCAGAAGCACCTATAGGACTTGTAGTGTGTTAGTCCCATCACACAGAGCTCCTATATTTTCTTCCCAGAAGCACCCATAGGACTTGTAGTGTGTTAGTCCCATCACACAGAGCTCCTATATTTTGTTCCCAGAAGCACCCATAGGACTTGTAGTGTGTTAGTCCCATCACACAGAGCTCCTATATTTTGTTCCCAGAAGCACCTATAGGACTTGTAGTGTGTTAGTCCCATCACACAGAGCTATATTTTCTTCCCAGAAGCACCTATAGGACTTGTAGTGTGTTAGTCCCATCACACAGAGCTATATTTTGTTCCCAGAAGCACCTATAGGACTTGTAGTATGTTAGTCCCATCACACAGAGCTATATTTTGTTCCCAGAAGCACCTATAGGACTTGTAGTGTGTTAGTCCCATCACACAGAGCTATATTTTCTTCCCAGAAGCACCTATAGGACTTGTAGTGTGTTAGTCCCATCACACAGAGCTATATTTTCTTCCCAGGAGCACCTATAGGACTTGTAGTGTGTTAGTCCCATCACACAGAGCTCCTATATTTTGTTCCCAGAAGCACCTATAGGACTTGTAGTGTGTTAGTCCCATCACACAGAGCTATATTTTCTTCCCAGAAGCACGTATAGGACTTGTAGTGTGTTAGTCCCATCACACAGAGCTATATTTTCTTCCCAGAAGCACCTATAGGACTTGTAGTGTGTTAGTCCTATCACACAGAGCTATATTTTCTTCCCAGAAGCACCTATAGGACTTGTAGTGTGTTAGTCCCATCACACAGAGCTCCTATATTTTGTTCCCAGAAGCACCTATAGGACTTGTAGTGTGTTAGTCCCATCACACAGAGCTCCTATATTTTCTTCCCAGAAGCACCTATAGGACTTGTAGTGTGTTAGTCCCATCACACAGAGCTCCTATATTTTGTTCTCAGAAGCACCTATAGGACTTGTAGTGTGTTAGTCCCATCACACAGAGCTCCTATATTTTGTTCCCAGAAGCACCTATAGGACTTGTAGTGTGTTAGTTCCATCACACAGAGCTATATTTTCTTCCCAGAAGCACCTATAGGACTTGTAGTGTGTTAGTCCCATCACACAGAGCTCCTATATTTTGTTCCCAGAAGCACCTATAGGACTTGTAGTGTGTTAGTCCCATCACACAGAGCTATATTTTCTTCCCAGAAGCACCTATAGGACTTGTAGTGTGTTAGTCCCATCACACAGAGCTCCTATATTTTGTTCCCAGAAGCACCTATATGACTTGTAGTGTGTTAGTCCCATCACACAGAGCTATATTTTCTTCCCAGAAGCACCTATAGGACTTGTAGTGTGTTAGTCCCATCACACAGAGCTCCTATATTTTGTTCCCAGAAGCACCTATAGGACTTGTAGTGTGTTAGTCCCATCACACAGAGCTCCTATATTTTCTTCCCAGAAGCACCTATAGGACTTGTACTGTGTTAGTCCCATCACACAGAGCTCCTATATTTTGTTCCCAGAAGCACCTATAGGACTTGTAGTGTGTTAGTCCCATCACACAGAGCTCCTATATTTTGTTCCCAGAAGCACCTATAGGACTTGTAGTGTGTTAGTCCCATCAAACAGAGCTATATTTTCTTCCCAGAAGCACCTATAGGACTTGTAGTGTGTTAGTCCCATCACACAGAGCTCCTATATTTTCTTCTCAGCAGCACCCACAGGACTTCTAGTGTGTTAGTGGCATCACACGGAGCTCCTATATTTTCTTTGCAGAAGCACCCATAGGACTTCTAGTGTGTTAGTGGCATCACACAGAGCTCCTATATTTTCTTCTAAGCAGCACCCACAGGACTTCTAGTGTGTTAGTGGCATCACACAGAGCTCCTATATTTTCTTTGCAGAAGCACCCATAGGACTTCTAGTGTGTTAGTGGCATCACACAGAGCTCCTATATTTTCTTCTAAGCAGCACCCACAGGACTTCTAGTGTGTTAGTGGCATCACACAGAGCTCCTATATTTTCTTTGCAGAAGCACCCATAGGACTTCTAGTGTGTTAGTGGCATCACACAGAGCTCCTATATTTTCTTCTAAGCAGCACCCACAGGACTTCTAGTGTGTTAGTAGCATCACACAGAGCTCCTATATTTTCTTTGCAGAAGCACCCATAGGACTTCTAGTGTGTTAGTGGCATCACACAGAGCTCCTATATTTTCTTTGCAGAAGCACCTATAGGAATTCTAGTGTGTTAGTGGCATCACACAGAGCTCCTATATTTTCTTCTCAGCAGCACCCACAGGACTTCTAGTGTGTTAGTGGCATCACACAGAGCTCCTATATTTTCTTTGCAGAAGCACCTATAGGACTTCTAGTGTGTTAGTGGCATCACACAGAGCTCCTATATTTTGTTCTCAGCAGCACCCACAGGACTTCTAGTGTGTTAGTGGCATCACACAGAGCTCCTATATTTTCTTTGCAGAAGCACCTATAGGACTTCTAGTGTGTTAGTGGCATCACACAGAGCTCCTATATTTTCTTCTCAGCAGCACCCACAGGACTTCTAGTGTGTTAGTGGCATCACACAGAGCTCCTATATTTTCTTTGCAGAAGCACCCATAGGACTTCTAGTGTGTTAGTGGCATCACACAGAGCTCCTATATTTTCTTCTCAGCAGCACCCACAGGACTACCGACTACAATGGCTGGAAGACCGCCAAGGGGAGGCAGAGCGTGCAGAGCCAAGAACACAGGGCAGGCAGGCTCTGTTTCTAGTGGACGTGGCCGTGGCCGTGGACGTGGTCGTGCATCGTCATCAGCACGTGGCCATGGGACACGCGCGTCTTTGTTTTCGGCAGCTGGACATGTGGAGCTGCATCATGCTGAAGGCTTGGTAGAATGGATGACCAAGCTCTCCTCATCCTCCTCATCCTCTCTCACCCAGGCTCAGGGTACTGGCAGAGCAGCTGCCAATGCGTACTCAATGGCATCATCAGCCACCCCTTCCCTAGACCCACCATGTCCTCCTGAGGAGTCCCCCGAACTCTTTGAGCACAGTGTTGGGTACATGCTCCAGGAGGATGCCCAACGATTCGAAGGCTCGGATGATGATACCCAGCTTGAGGAAGTCAGTAGTGTGCGCGCAGAGAGAGGGGATGCTGAAGGACAGCAATCTGGCAGTACTGTTCCACCAGCTGCAGCTTACTGCCAGGTTTGCTCTAGTGGTGAAGAGGGAGGGGATGATGAGGTCACTGACGCCACGTGGGTGCCTGGAGGGAGAGAGGAGGAGGAGGAGGAGGAGGAGGATGATGCGGCGTCACATGTCCAATGAGGCAGGATGCCCCCTGGAGGTCAGCTAGAGGCCAGCACAGCAACTGTACAACACCGCAGAGCTCCGCCTGTGCAGGGCGCTGCCTCTGCACGTTATCAGAAAAGTTCTTTGGTGTGGGCCTTTTTTGAGACGAGTGCATCAGATCGCACCACTGCTATTTGCAATATTTGTCTCAAGCGTATCTCGCGTGGCCAAAACATCAGCCGCTTGGGCACCACAAGCATGAGCAGACATATGTCGACCTGCCATGCAGCTCGTTGGCAGGCACACATAAAAGACCCACACCAAAGAACTAAGCGGACCTCTCCTTGCTCCTCATCAGCTGGGATCTCCATCCCCACTACATCTTCAGTCCTCTCTGAAAGCTGCTGTGAGAGGACTGAAGGTGTAGAATTAGGTGTGTCACAACCAAGTACTTGCAGTACACCGACGTCCGATAGTAGCAGGCAAATTTCCCTGCCCCAGCTGCTGGACTGTCGAAAGAAGTACACTCCCAGCCATCCACATACCCAGCGGTTGAATGCTAGCTTGGCTAAATTGCTAGCACTTCAACTGCTGCCTTTTCAGTTGGTAGACTCGGCCCCCTTCCGTGAGTTTGTTCAATGTGCGGTTCCTCAGTGGCAGGTTCCCAAACGCCACTTTTTTCTCACGGAAGGCGATTCCGTCTCTCTACCGGCATGTGGAAGGCAATGTCCATGCCTCGCTGGACAGGGCGGTCAGCGGTAAGGTGCATATTACCGCTGACTCATGGTCCAGCAGGCATGGACAGGGACGTTACCTTTCTTTCACGGCCCATTGGGTCACTCTATTGGCAGCTGGGAGGGATGCAGGACAAGGTGCAGTAGTGTTGGAGGTTGTTCCGCCACCACGCCTCCAAAACGCTACTACTGCTACTGGTTGTGACACACCTCTCTCCTCCACCCCCTCCTCTTCTTCTTCCTCCAGTGCTCTGTCCTCGGAACCAGCGGTGCTCCGTAGGCGTACAAGGGGCTACGCAAGTGCGCAGGCAAAAAGATGCCATGCCGTGCTTGCGCTGGTGTGTTTGGGGGACAGGAGCCACACTGGGCCAGAGGTTCTGGCAGCTCTGCAGGGGCAGGCCGAGAGGTGGTTGACGCCACGTCAGCTTAAGCCAGGAATGGTCGTTTCTGACAATGGCACCAACCTCCTCTCCGCCCTGCGACAGGGGCAGCTCACCCATGTGCCCTGTATGGCTCACGTCCTCAACCTGGTGGTGCAGCGGTTCTTGGGCAGGTTCCCAGGCTTACAGGATGTCCTGAGGCAGGCCAGGAAAGTCTGTGTGCATTTCCGCCGATCTTATAATGCCAGTGCTCGGCTGACTGAGCTGCAAAAGGAGCTGAACCTGCCCAAGAACCGCCTAATATGTGACATGCCCACCAGGTGGAACTCAACGTTGGCCATGCTGCAGCGACTGCACACGCAGCAGAGGGCCATCAATGAGTACCTTTGCGACTACGGCACCAGGACAGGGTCAGGGGAGCTTGTTTTTTTTTCCCCACGTCAGTGGAGCATGATCAGGGATGCATGCACTATCCTCTCACCATTGGAGGAGGCCACGAGGATGGTGAGCAGTGACAGTGCATGCATCAGTGACACTGTACCTCTTGTCCACCTGTTGGAGCATACGCTGCGTGGGATAATGGACAGGGCACTTGAGGCAGAACAGAGGCAGGAAGAGGAGGACTTCCTTGCCTCTCAAGGCCCCCTTTATCCGGACAGTGTTCCTTCTGTCCCACCCATCACACAGGAAGAGGATGAGGATGAGGAGGAGGAGGAGGAGGAGGAGGATTGTGTGAGCATGGAGGTGGAGCCTGGCACTCAGCATCAGCAGCAGTCTTTTAGGGATGATGTACAGTCCCAACAAACCAGTGGACTTGTACGTGGCTGGGAGGAGGTGGCTGGCGATCATGTCATCCTCAGTGACCCAGAAGACTCCGGACCGAATGCCTCAGCTAACCTACGCTGCATGGCCTCCCTGATCCTGCAAAGCCTGCGGAAGGATCCTCGTGTTCTTCGGATCAAGGAGAGGGGACCATTACTGGCTGGCCACTCTCCTTGATCCACGGTACAAGGGTAAGGTTGCGGACCTTATCTTGCCGTCGCAGAGGGAGCAGAGGATGAGACATCTCAGGGAGGCCTTGCAGAAAGGTCTGTGCAACGCGTTCCCAGAAACTGGGAGGTTACAAACTCCTGGTCCTGGGCAACGAGTTGCTGAGGCTTCGGTCAGTAGCAGAAGGAGCGGTGGGGAAGGTGGACGTCTGACCGATGCGTTCAGACAATTTTTTAGTCCGCAGCCCCAAGGTATGATCGGTTCCAGCAACCATCGCCAGCGTCTGATATACATGGTGCAGGAATACCTTGGGGCAAGGTCAGACTTGGACACCTTTCCCACCGAAAATCCTCTGGCTTACTGGGTCCTGAGGATGGATCACTGGCCAGAGCTTGCACAGTATGCAATTGAGCTACTGGCCTGTCCTGCCTCCAGCGTTCTTTCCGAACGCACATTCAGTGCTGCTGGAGGATTTGTCACCGATCATAGGGTGCGCCTGTCTACCGACTCGGTTGATCGACTGACCTTCATCAAAATTAATCAGTCTTGGATCACCACCAGCTACCAGGCACCTGAAGCGGATATAACGGAATAATTTATAATGTCACATCCCTTCAAGACTGCCTATGCTGATGCTGAGTGACTGTCCTGTTATGTTCACTGACTATCCTCTTCCTCCTCCTCAATGATCCATGCCACCACACCAGTGCCTAAGGCACAATTTTTCAGCCCCTGTATAACAGGGGCGTGTAATTACAATTTTTTTTAAAAAATGCTTCGCAACACGTGTGACTGCTGTGCTCCAAGTACAGTATCTGTGAGGGGTTGCAGTGTTGTGGCACCAGCACCAGTGCCTAAGGCACACTTTTTCAGCCCCTGTTTAACAGGGGCGTGTAATTACAATTTTTTTTAAAAAATGCTTCGCAACACGTGTGACTGCTGTGCTCCAAGTACAGTATCTGTGAGGGGTTGCAGTGTTGTGGCACCAGCACCAGTGCCTAAGGCACAATTTTTCAGCCCCTGTTTAACAGGGGCGTGTAATTACAATTTAAAAAAAAAAATGCTTCGCAACACGTGTGACTGCTGTGCTCCAAGTACAGTATCTGTGAGGGGTTGCAGTGTTGTGGCACCAGCACCAGTGCCTAAGGCACAATTTTTCAGCCCCCGTTTAACAGGGGCGTGTAATTAAAATTTTTAGGCAATGCTTTGCAACAGGTCTCATTGCTGTGCTAAGAGTACAGTATCTGTGAGGGGTTGCAGTGTTGTGGCACCAGCACCAATGTCTAAGGCACAATTTTTCAGCCCCTGTTTAACAGGGGAGTGTAATTACAAATCTTGATCTAATAGTTCACAGCAGGGCCCATTCCTGCGCCCACCAAGAGTAACTATGAGGGCCTACAGTCTTGTGGCAACACCGTCCACCACCACCGCCAAAGGCCCAATTTTTCTGCCCTGTTCATCAGGTGCTTGCAAATACAAATCTTGATCTAATAACTCACAGCAGGGCCCATTCCTGCGCCCACCAAGAGTAACTGTGAGAGCTTACAGTCTTGTGGCAACACCGTCCACCACCACCACCGCCAAAGGCCCAATTTTTATGCCCTGTTCATCAGGTGCTTGCAATTACAAATCTTGCTCTAATAACTCACAGCAGGGCCCATTCCTGCACCCACCAAGAGTAACTGTGAGAGCTTACAGTCTTGTGGCAACACCGTCCACCACCACCACACCACCACCACCACCACCGCCAAAGGCCCAATTTTTCTGCCCGTTTCAACAGGTGCATGCAAGTACAAATCTTGATCTATTAACTCACAGCAGGGCCATTCCTGTGCCCACCAGTCTTGTGGCTACACCAACATCTAATAGGGCAAATTTCTGCAGAGTATATACGCCAGGCCCCTACTTTCAAACATCCAACTTACAAACGACTCCTACTTGCAAATGGAAAGAGAAAACAGGAAGTGAGAGGAAATCTACCCCTAGGAAGGGAAATTCTATCCTGTTAGATTTAATTTGGGAAAAAGGTATCTCCTCTCTACTGATACTTTATCACCAATCCTTGTTTCAATTAAAACCCCACTTTTCCAAAAACATTTGTCATTGGGACGGAAAGTGAGGTGACATGTTCTGAACAGATGTGCAAAGACAGCAAATGTTACAGGGGTGATAACCCCTCCCTATGTTCTCCAAAAAGCTTAAAAATAGATTTTTTTGGGATGGAGCTACACCTCATAATGTACCTGTTCAGATTCTACTTAAGAACAAACCTACAGTCCGTGTCTTGTTTGCACCACCTATATACTGCTGTTCAGAGTATATAGGGTTGTAGGTATAGGGTTTTATTTTGGGTGCGGGGTCCCCCTTAATATCCATACAAGACCCAAAGGGGCTGGGGTGGGGGGGGGTAGATGGGGTAGCCATGCCATTTTTCTCAAGGATTTTCAGCCATATGGCGGCCAGGACAAGACATGACATTAAAGCCGCAAGTGGTTTTAAATGGCTTCTTTTTTTCCTTTACAAATGTCATTTTGTGCAAGGACAGTTCTAAACACGGGAAACACATGCCACTTCACAGGCATACTTTAGACACCCCCCAGGTACCATATTTAAAGGAAAATTTCACTTTTTTTTTTTCACTTTATGCATCATTAAAATGACTGCTCCCGAAAAAACGTTAGTTTTTAAAAGTTCTTTTTGCATTGATATATGTCCCCTGGGGCAGGACCCGGGTCCCCAAACCTGTTTTATGACATTAACATGCATATTGGCCGTTGTAATTAGCACTTTTGATTTCGAACGTTCGCGTCCATTATAACGTATAGGGTTCGAAAATTTGCGCAAACTTTCGGTCCGTTCGAAGGTTCTGGTTCGAACCGAACCCGGGGGTGTTCGGCTCATCCCTAGTCCCTACCTATTTATTTTTCAGTTCTTGAGGTATTATCAGCGGAAATTTAAGTCTGTTTTCACAGACGAAAAATCGAAATGGCTGCAGCAGCACAACATACAGCTGCGCTCTGCCTCACAGAACACAGGCAGGTAAATTAATTGATGGTACAGAATTCTACCTCAGAAACCCAGGCAGCTCCCATACAAGCTCTTTTTTCCTCACAATTACCCACAGAACCATTTTCAAATCAGTCCTCCTCTGTTACTACCTCTTCTTCTATGGGAATTATCGCTCCAGCTCAAAAGAGCTTATCCCTCACAGAAAATTGCCTCAGAGAGCAGGCTTTTCAAATAGAGGATTTATTCCAGAAACTCTCAGCACTCTGGGGACATGAAAACTGGATTCCAAAACATAGGAGCCCGAATAGACTTAATTGAACACAAACTTGAGGAAACAGTATCTGTATATAACCAGCATTCCACTCATTTATCCACAATTCAGGAACAACTTGATTATGCAGTTTCCAGAATTGATGACCTGGAAAACAGGCCCAGAAGGTACAATTTTAGAATTAGAGGATTGCCAGAATCTGTGTTAGATATACCCGCAGCAGTCCAAGAGTTAATCAAATCATTGCTACCTAATATTTCCCAGCACCGTATTGAACTTGACAGGGCCCACAGAGCTCTCGGTCTACCCAGGAAGGATGGAAAACCCAGGGACATTATTGCCAAACCTCATTACTACTCATAACTACTTAGTGAAAGAGGAGGTTATGAAGCAAGCCAGATCTGCATCCCAAATTTTGTGCCAAGGACATCCTATTCAATTTTTTGCTGATCTTTCTCCATTTACAATCCAACGTAGAAGAGCACTTAAACCTTTACTTCTAATCTTGTCTAAACAAGAAATTAAATTGGACGATCATACTCATTTGCTAACTTACAGGAGGGAGAACGCATTTTCCTCCAACTCAAGCTTATCTCCCAAGAGGCTGATATGGAAACCTCCACATCTGGTTCCAGCTCATCCAAAAGACCAACTCCAACAAGTCCTCAATCTCCTTTGTGGAACAAAGGAAAGATGAAGAAATTAAAGGACAATAGTCCTACCTGACTGAATTTTTTTTCCTTTTACTTTTTCCTTTTACTTTTTCATCCTAGACCTAGGGTATAATCACAGACCAGCCTGGGACCTTTTTCAAGGAATTTTTTTTCGCTTTTTTTTTGCCGTGCTGTTTATAGCAATATTTCTCCTTATAGGATTTGGGTACCCTGTGCGGAGGTGGTCCACTTGCGCCTCCACCTTCCCCTTGGAGACCCACGGGCTTCTGGGGGTTAGGTTGCCTGATCTTTCCGGATCAGACTTTTTCTTGCTCTTGTTGTAAGGATTCTGGTTGTGACTCCCTTCCTGAATCCTGGTTCTACATGTTAGGAGATTTCTTCTTTATTTTTTCCCTCTTTCCTCTTTCTTTTCTCAGTTATTTTTTTTTAATCTTCCCTAGTTGTCTAATTATAGCTTTTATATTTTGCAGAATTTAATATTTCTAGAATGCAGAGGTTTTTCTTGATTTCTTATTACTCATTGGTAAATATTTCTGAATTAACATCGATTGTTAAACTACTGAGAGTGCATTGGGCGGTTGAATATGAGCGTACCTATTTGAGTTCCCATGGCTAATTCTCAAATCCTACTTAAAATAGCATCTCATAATGTCCAAGGCTTTAAATCCCCTATAAAGCGGAGGAAAAGGACTACTACAAAACTATACTCTTACTTCAAGAGACTCACTTTCCTATACGGTATAGTCCCAATTACATACATCCACACTTCCCCCAATTTCACCTTGCGAATGCAGAAAATAAAACTAAGGGGGTTGCCATCATTTGTTCAAAGCATGGTGAATTTCAGAAAACTTTTGAATACATTGACCCTGAGGGGAGAATTTTATTATTACAAGGTACAATAAACGAAAATCTGTATTCCCTTATCTCATATTATGCCCCTAACAGAGGTCAAGCTGCCTTCTTTGAAAACATTATGAGCACCCTCGGTCCTATGCTAGCAGGCACAGTGGTTTTTGGGGGAGATTCAAATGTAGCATTCGATCAAGCTCTTGATAAATCAAAACCCCCCAAGGATCAGTTAACCCACCCAACCAGAGAAAGCCATAAAATAGCTAAATTACTTTCGAACCACACTTGGAGAGAACTAAACCCCTCTAAAAGGGATTTCACACACTTCTCACATCCTCACAATACTTACACTAGAATTAACCATATCCTCACTCATTCACCCCTGCTTCCTTTCATAGTGAATGCCCACATTAAAGATACAGTTCTCTCCGATCATTCAATAGTAATGATATCCATCTGCTCTAATGCATTAATTAAGAAACAGAGTTGTTGGAAACTTAATGAGTCTATTCTTTCAAATCCAGTTTCAATAGAAAATTTTAATATTGAACTCAGGGAATACTTTTCTATCAATGATAATGATGAAGTCTCAAATTAAATTCTTTGGGCTGCTCATAAGACTTACATTTGAGGTAAAATCATTCAAATTTTGTCAAAAAACAAATGGGACCGTAAGTCTGAATTGGAACGTTTAGACAAGGAATATACGACCCTGCGACACAATCATAAACAAGACCCCACTAAAGTTCCTATAGCTCTATTGAAGAGAGCTAGATTAGATCTTAACCTTGCTCTGACCACTCAGGCTGAAAAAGTTTTAAGATGGAATGCTAACAAATTTTACACTCAGGCAAACAAAATTGGACCTTTACTAGCTGCAAAAATCTCCCCCAGACACAAATTTATTTCAATGCCTAAAATTAGGATTTCAGGCCAACCTCCTACAGCTAACCCTGTCAAAATCATAGATGCTTTTCATAAATTTTACTCGGATCTGTACAATTCTCATTCTCAACCTGATAATAAATTAATCTCTGGATTCTTGGATGACCTCCCCATCCCAACTTTATCTGCCCATCACAAACTTCTACTTGAAGCCCCCTTCTCAGAAGAGGAAGTGAGGTCATTAAGGGACTCAAAAAAGGACCTGCTCCAGGCCCTGATGGTCTATCTATATCATATTATTTGCAGAAATCTTGGTACCTTATTTGACCAAATTCTTTAACGAGAAAACACAGGGGAGAACCTCTTGAAACACATCTAAACACTGCATTTATCACGGTCATCCCTAAGCCAGACAAAAATCCAGAGGAGGTAAATAATTATGGCCCTATTTCCCTTATAAATAATGACGTTAAAATAATGACAAAAATACTAGCCAATCGATTATCTTCTTTCATTAATAACTATATTCACAAAGATCAAGTAGGTTTCATCCCAGGAAGACAAGACCCAGATCAAATAAGAAGGGCTATTAACTTAATTTCAATACTCCAATCAAATTGGGAAGGCAGACAGAGACAACAGGGACTTCTCCTGTCTCTGGACCTGCAAAAGGCCTTTGATACAGTCTCTTGGCCCTATATATTCAACCTTATAGATCGCTGGGGTTTCGGAGAGCGCTTTAAAAGTCTTATTCATTCTCTTTATTCTACTCCCAAGGCTCTGATTCGCCTTCAAGGTCATTACTCCAAACCAATAGCTATAGCACGAGGTACTAGGCAAGGCTGTCCGCTCTCCCCTCTCATCTTTGCCATAGCCATAGAGACCTTAGCAATTGCTATCCATCAAAATCCGAATATTCAGGGGGTATCTTGCGGTAATCGAAATCATAAATGTGGACTCTTCACAGATGATTTACTCCTTTTTGTGACATCTCCATTAATCTCTCTTCCCAATTTATGCCAAGTCCTTCACAATTTCTCTAAGATTTCTGGCCTTAAAGTCAACTATAATAAATCCTCCCTCCGATGTGGACCTACTTAAACAATCATTTAAGTTTGAATGGAATGATACCTCAATCTAATATATGGGTATATCTTTAACAGCCCGTTTCGAAAACCTATCCTCATTCCTCCTATTTTAATCTAATATTTTCATTAAATGTGATAGTTCATATTTCATTTTTTTCTTTTTTTAGAAATTTAAGCAGGTCTCTTCTCAGAAGTAACTTAGGGACTCTTTATACTTAAATGAGAGATTTCAGTTAGAAGTTTCCCCTCCTGGTGCAGTACACTCCAGGAGGATTATTTTGTGCCATTCTTCTTCACTCACTATGTTCATATAAGGAAGCTTCTATATCCCTTTTTTTTCTCTCTCTACTCCATAATTTTTATGTATTTATATAATTCCCTTAATTTATATTTACTGCTTTAATGCCTCATTTTTTTTCCTTTTTCACTTCTCTATATTCAAGTGTAAGTGTTTTTTTCTAAGATGGCATTTACCAGGCATTGATACTTGTAATTTATTTCACATTGTACTAAAATGCATCATTTCATTCTTGAAAAAATAAAATACTTTGAAAGTAAAAACCTTAAGAGACAGTCCTTTTAACTCCTGTTAATTTCCTCTGAAAAATGGTCAGACCTCAAAACCATATTCTGTTAGTGTCTCAAAGTACCTTCCATGTGTTTTTTGCTTTCCTTGCTCATTTCCAAGCCCTGTTTTGTTGACCAATAAAATGTGTAGCAAATTTTTATGTTTTATGTTTTTTGTAGATGCATGCTCAATCCAAGTAATGCATTTTACACCCCCCCCCCCCCCCCCCCCCCAAACAATTTTCACGCAACAGATTTCCAAGCTTGAGCTTAACTATGCTGATTGGCATGGCAAAACAAAAAAAATGTGATTTGTCTAAAAGCTTCTTTCCTGGTGCATTCATGGTAGCATATGCATGGATTGTGCATATGCTACCATGGATAGGCACCAGGAAAAGAAAATTACAGAGAATTAAGTATTTGATTTTCGATGTTTTGGGAATTTATAGCTAAAATAACTGTCCAAAATACCAAGCCATTGACCGTGATTTAAAGCACCTGTGCAAGATGAAGGAAAACCTGCAAACATGGTCTGTTGGGGGTACTTGAGGACAGGGTTGAGAACCAATTATTTAGAGCACTGAGCTAAAATCTAGCTCAAGACAATCCTATTCCAAGTGTGGGCATTTGAGGGAAACCAAGTGAGTGTTAGAACCCCTGCTTGTCTTTTTTAGGTTGAGCTTTGTGTCCCTTTTCTGAAAAATGGCTCCACTTCCTGTCACATAGCCAAACAGGAAGTGAGGGTAAAACCCTACCAGTGTCTTTCCTTGGGGACACACAGATAAATCTAACTAGTGTCCCCATTAGACAAATTGCATTCTAGCACTTTGTTGTGTACACCCCAAATTATTAGGTATTTTGGGGTTTATTAAAGGCAAATCCACTCTGCAATACAAGTGTACTCACTGTAAATCTGAGGGGAAGCACTGGTGATTTTATCATCCAATCATGTAGAAGCAAAGATGCTGTTTTTTAATTTTCATTGCATGTCCCCCTCGGATCGCCAGCAATTGCACTTCCAAGTACACTTGTAGTGCAAAGTGGATTTTCCTTTAGTAAATAAACCCCAAAGTCCAAGATACCTAATAATTTGGGGTGTGCACAGCAAAATGCTAGAGTGCAATTTACCTAATGGGTAAACGATTCAGATTGACCTGTGTGTCCCCAAGGAAAGACATTGATAGGATTTTACCCTCACTTCCTGTTTGGATATGTGACAGGAAGTGAATAAATTTGAAGGAGAAACTGGCAAAATTTGGGAGGTGTCTTCACACTATCTATTAACTGACAAGACTTCTAATCCCTCTGCACTCTATCCCCAAGCAAAAATAAGAAAGGATTTCATTTAGTTTAACTTTGCAAAGACACATTCCTAAGTTCAACTGTGATGCATGTCAATGGCCCATTTAGACCTTGTTTAATAGAAAACACCAGTTTCCTTTCACTATAAACATTTGTTAGTCCAGTCCTGGAAATCTGCATCTGCTTTACTATTAATTTCCATAAAAATTGGGTTCCTGCAGCTAGATGCGCGACCGATGTGTATGCGAGATGCGCAACTGCTGTGTGCACGTATGTATGTACCCGTGGCGCATATATGGTACCCTGAAGCGGTGGCCAGCACACAGGAATGACATCACACCCCCTTCAGGAAGTTGCTTGTACTGAAGAGATGATCCTTATTTGCAAGGAAGAGATGATCCTTATTTGCAAATTAAGATAATTTTTTATTTATTTTTACATGGGGTGGTGTTTGTGTAGGTCATGTGTATATATCTAAATGATTTGGCCTCAAAACACACACCTACTTCCTGTGTACAGATTCACTTCCAGGCCAATGTATATTGCTTCCTGCTTCAGTGTGTGTGTGTATATATATAGATATATCTATATCTATAGATACAAGGTTCTTGTGTCCACCAGCAGAGAGAAGTTGGGTAGATGCCACACTCCCAATTCTGGAGGCATAATAATGGTCTTCAAACTACGGCTCTCCAGTTGTTCAGGAACTACAATTCCCATCATGCCTAGTCATGTCTGTGAATGTCAGAGTTTTACAATGCCTCATGGGATGTGTAGTTCTGCAACAGATGGAGAGCCATAGTTTTAAGATTCCTGCTCAATCTAGCATGTCTTGAAAAAGGGTGTTTTTTCATGTGCCTTGTATAATTCCCAAGGAATATCATTTGGAAAATACAAGTGGGTCATGGCACATCTACATTCCAAATTTGCCACTTAAGATGGTCATGCACTATGCAATCTTATTGGCCAATCTCTGTACAACTTGATATTTAGGCAAAATAGGTAATAGAAATACGCACTTGAACAATTAATTCAAATTATAGGAAATTAAACAGGTTCATCAAATCAAACAGATTTATGCACTAAATCTAATTTATTTAAGATCTAACTGATTGCAGTGCATGGTCACCTTTAAAGATCAAGATCTGAAAATATAGATTTATTGGGTTTAGAAACACTTCTCTGTTCTTTGCAATCTATTGAAATATTTGGGTAAAACAATAAAGAAACACATTTCAAAGATATATTAGAAGTGATAGGAATGAGATTAGCATCAAAAGGGTTAATTAACTGAGTGCACCTACTAATTGCCTAACAAAACACATCCAATAAGATGAAATTAACCAATTGTATTGGGTATGCGCTATTATCAATGAGAAAACCACAGTTACCCTAGCGCCAGTTGCAGTTTATATATGCATGTATTTATTATGGTTATTTGCGCTTCAATGTGCGCTGGTTTGTACGTTCAATTAATGAC
Source organism: Lithobates sylvaticus (assembly GCA_028564925.1). Classification (NCBI taxonomy): domain Eukaryota; kingdom Metazoa; phylum Chordata; class Amphibia; order Anura; family Ranidae; genus Lithobates; species Lithobates sylvaticus. Next base: position 133,088,047 of record CM053038.1, read on the forward strand.
TTTTCCGGTGCACCAATTAATGTAATTAATGAACTGGTGCAGTACCTTCTTCTTAGTAAATCACCCCCATTGTACCTTAAAATTCTAGAAAAAGTTGAGAGATCCATTACTATGGATCGTAACATTATTAGGTTTACTACGGGTTTTAACAATAATTATAAATTCATCACCAAGATTATTCAAAACACTGGTATATTTTACAACTTGACCCCAAACTGCAGTCCCATAAATTATCTTTAGAAAAGCCTGCACTCTGAAAAACATTATTGAACCTAGTAAACTTAAAATTCAAGGAGCTGACAGGTTGATAGATATTCAGTCCTATTTCAATCATAGGACGAGCATCTTTTAGTGTAAGAAGTGTGAGTGCTTCACTTGCCAATTTATCCATGATGGCCAGTCCTCTTTTGCTGATAGAGGTCTTGGCAATCTAGTATATTCTGGAAAAGTCTTGTACAGCCAATAAAAAGTTCTCTCATTTATGCCAAAGGAAGACTTTTTTGATCTACAAGTTGAAAACAATGTCACCTAATGGTCTAAAGGAGGATTTAGAAATACATAATGTGATATAAATAGGTCCGGTTCGGTATTCTGTCTTCTCCAGTCATTTTTCTTTTTTTCATCTTTCTTTAGGGTATTTATTATAGTTACATTTATTTTATTGAATAATAGGCTCTGGCCCCACCTCTGTATCTGTAATTTTTTATTTTTTCATATATATGTTGGACTGTTATCCAACAATTGACATTGCTTCGGGAGTGTTTATGTATATACATATATTTTATTTATATTTTTTTAATAGATTTCTTCAGGGGACACTGTACCACATTTATATGGTTAAAGTTTACTAAACCCAGGACCCTGCATTCACTATATATGGTCTCTCATAGTACACAGAACATGTAAATGCAATTATTTTAGTAAATAAAAACTGCTAAATACCTTATCTCATCAGCAGTATATAGCAGCCTTGTGACTTTTATCAGTGTCCGGTCGAGCAATGGTTAAAGCTTGTAGGAGGAGTTTTTATTCTCCTCTTGGCCCTGTGCTGATCACATGCACCCTCCCATAAAAAAACTCTCTAGCAATACAACCCAAACTGAGCATGTGCAGAGTGCCTCCTAGGGCTCTGAGCTATCAGCAGATGGATTGGGGACAATAAAAAAGGGGAGGATCAGAGAAGACAGGATCAAACAGCCTTTTTACACAATGCAGAGGATTAACACCTTAGGTTCCACGGTGAGTATAACAAGTATGCTTTACTGCATATAAAGACTGATTTTATTTGTTGTGGGTTTAGTATTACTGTAAGGTCTGGTTTTCAGTTAGATATAAGGTTTTTTGTTTTGATTTTCTTATTCATTTTTGTTTTGATTAAGTTGAATCTCTGGTTGGTCCTAATAAGCTGGTATTCACATTGTAGTTTGTGGTTTGTAGGTAATATATTTAAGTTAATTTAATTTAGGTATTAAATGTACAATATTTATATGTATGCTGTTGTATATTTTAATTGTTGAAGAGTGCTTATGTCGTTAGTACTATGTAGTATTTCTTTAAAAGCTTAGTCCAGCCCACTGCCGCCCCTATTTAACCAGTTTAAGCCACTGCCCCTATATGAAAAAACGCTATAGCGCGAGACACATTGTCATTGCAATGGCTCCACACTGCCTCTGAATTTGTCCCAAGCCTCCAGATTGTCATCGACCATCTGCACTGCTACTGACGACTTCCAGGGGTTGTAGTGACGTTACTTCCAGGGCACAATTTCTAGTACCCGTGGTTCCTGCTGCTTTGGTCCCCAGCTGGGAGTTTATTCCATAGGCTTGGACATCCCACCGGCTCTTGCAGGAGACATCAGCTCTGATTTACTACATTATGCCAACCATTCTCAGCATTCCTAGGATCCTGGAGGTTTGCACTTTTATTCGCTTTGGCAGTTTTTAATGCTTCTTTGCCTATATAATGATCTATGGATTTTGTGTGCATGGTCCAGCCATTGCTCATGATTATGGCCAATTCCACTGGGTATTAGTGTTGGGCGAACGCCATGCAATGCACTGCATGCTGCACAGTTTATTCTGCACCCTGATTGGGCAAAGCTTTGCCAGGGCTGGCTTGATCACAGCTGTGATCAAGGCTAGAGTTGCCGAAACCTGTTAGCCATTTGCTTTTACTGAACCATATTTCAATAAATTCCAGAAGGTATTCCAGAGTGTTTGTTTATTAAATCAATATATTTAGGTGCCCTTCCAATTGCTTATGGTTCTTTATGGACATGTTTTTATTTTTCCACTTCCCAAGGTGGTTTACCTATAACAGCTGGAACTGGGACCAATATTTTGCACAATAATGTGCAAAAGTAGTCCTACTACTATCGTACATAGTGCCAGATATTTATTTGTTTATTGCTGAATTTTAAATGTTGAATTTTCTATTTCTTTCTGTCTCATTGACAACAGTCACTGGGATAGACAGAAAGTGTCAATCTGCCCTGCGGGGACACAGACAGCATTAGAAACTTCACGTCCTTCCCCACTCTATCCAAAACTAAAAAAGTCTTGCCTTTGTATACATTTTAATCTTGTCAAGGATTACCTTTCAATGCAAATCAACAATGCATAAAGGCATACTGTAGTTGCAGCTTTTTTTAATACAACATAAAGGTCTCGTACACACAGATATTTAAATTATGCGCAAAATATGCAGGATTTTTTCTGCCAGAAAAATGCCTTTAATGTCACGTATGTGCTCTAATCTGCAATGCATATAGTTCACCTGGATTGGTTGGGGGTGTTTTTTTTTCAGCAAAGTTGCAATTGTCCTTTAAAAAATAAGATCACCTTTCAGCAGTGGTGGCCCGTCCATAAGGGGCGCAGGAGCAACCCCCCCCCCCCCGATCCAATGCGCCCTGCCCTTAATATACATGCAGGGTTCCGGAAGCATGGATTTCAATTGTTTTTTTTTTGTTTTGTTTTTAAGCATGTGATTAGAGCCTGAGGCTCTAATTGGCTTCAAAAAAGGGTGGGCTCTGGGCGCACAGCACTGTGCCCTGAGCCCACCCAGTTGTGTGACAATAGCAAATTAATATTCACTATTGATTCTCCTCGGCCAATCAGGAAATGGGACTCTTAGGACTCCCGGCCAATTGGGTCTCAGAACCCACTTCCTTTTAAGCCGGGAGGAGAAGCAATGACCTTGGAGCGAGGAGTAGCTGGAGCGAGAAGCAGCAGCCCTACCCCTAATTCTTATCATCTGACTCCTAAGGTAAGGAGGCCTCTGATCACCACCTTCCCATCCGTCTCCCGCGGGGTGGTGGATCGCCGCCTTTCCATCCGTCTGTCATGGTCATGGATCTCTGGTGTTGGTTTGCTGCCCCCCCCCCCCAAAAAAAAATATTGAGTACCAGCCGCTACTGCCTTTCAGAGTAGGTTACACATTACACCCATATTTCCAGGGCAATGTGTAACATGCTCCAGGCCTTATCGCCACACCCTCAATACCCCTTTGCCTGTGACACGAGGTACAGGCTAAAAGATTCAGGGTTTGTCTGCAGTATCCTGACATTGCACCCCTGATCACGGGTGGAGTGCTTTTGCAGGCTCTCGAGGGAAAAAATAAAAATGCACATTTATTCCTGCCAAAATAAGTACATTTATTATTTTTTTTCCAAAAGGTGAACTTAGCCTTTGAGGGCTTACACGAACTGAACATGCTTTAAAATATATGCAATAGAACAGATTACTACATGAGCATTTATGTTCATTATTAACAACATTAAAAGACATCATGCATGTTGGCTTGACTTACAGAAAATAGAACAATGAAAAAAATTCTACACGCACTCTCAAACACACTAAATCTAGACCAGTAAAAAGATACTGAATTAAAATATGTGGTTGCATGTTATAATGGACAATCCTGGAAAACCAGTCAAAAAAGCCAACAGAAGGAGTGTCATAAAAAATGTTTTCTATTCAAATATTTATCATGTTTTTTGCATACAGAAAGAATAGCCAAACTCAGTAAAAGTTGACAGATGACTCTTTGATATTCTATATGTTAGAAATGTACTGCTCCGTGTATGCATATTATCTGGTTATTACTCTCTTCAGACATCAGTGTCAGTTCATGAAATTCCCATATGGGGAAATGGATTTGACTATTTGCGGCTATGAAGCTCACAAGGCGGAACTCTGCACTGCACACTTGAAAGCAGGATACATCTCCTCTCTGGCACTTGCCCCATGTGTTTAGACATGATCTGTTGATCGGTTTCCTAGCATAGGCAAAGGATTAACAGACAGCTGCTGTCCTGCGAGAGTTGATGACAGATAGAAATTATTCTATACTTACTGACAGTGAGAATGCGTCAGCCAAAGTTATAGCCTTTACTTTGTCCCTAAGAGGCTTACTACAGAAGGCCAACAGTGGGCTCTTCCTTTTAAAAAGAAACATATTCTCCAGGTCTACTTAAAAATAGGATCCATGCATTCATAACTAAAGGTCACACCCAGTTAAAAAAGATTCTCCTTTTTCTTCTAATTTTTGAAAGGACCTCTGTTCTGTTCTCAATATCTACATTTTAAAGCAACACTACCAAAAATATCCCACAGTCCAGTTTCCTATAATCTCTGGTGGCCTGTGTAACCTATCTTCTCGATGTTGAAGTCCTACAGCCACTGTCAGACTCTGTCCCCCTCCCCTACATGCACACTGTAGTTCCATCCTCAGACCCACATGTCATAATTGTGTTCTGTAGTGACGACAGGGTCAACGGAAGGAACGACAACATGCCAAAAGAGAAAAAGGTATCTGACACTCCTAGAAGTGTTACATGCTGGGGAGAAGATAAGAGACATGGGTAGCAAGGAAAGTAAAATATTGCTTCTACAGTTAATTGCTTTGGGGAATTTTGTGGGGTGACAACAGAGTGGACTTAAGCCCCATACACACGCGCGGATTATCCGAGGACCAGGTCCGTCGGATCATGTCTGTCATACTTTGTCCGATGTTGGTTTTGCGTACACACGGTCGGACAAAGTTGTCGGAAAATCCGATCATTCTGAACGTGGTGACGTTTGTTGCCTACGACGGGACTACGTAGAGGCTAGTAGCCAATAGCTTTGGTCTTGTAATGTGATCTGAGCATGCGTAGCACTTTGTCCGTCGGAATTAGCTACACACGATCGGATTTGGTGTGATCGGACTTTGTTGTCAAAAAATCTATCCAGCAGGAGATAGGATTTTGTCCGTCGGACAATCCGATGGAAACTGTCCGATGGTGCCTACACACGGTCGGAATTTCCGACAACATTGTCTGATAGGACAGAATCCATCGGAAAATCCGACCTTGTGTATGGGGCTTTAGAGCACTGCTTAAAGTGATTGTAAAGGATAGTTTTTTTTTTTAATACTAAACATGTCATACTTACCTCCACTGTGCAACTTGTTTTGCAGAGTGGCCCCGAACATCCTCTTCTGGGTTCCCCTGGTGGCTCTTGCTCCCCCCGCATCAGATAACCCCCTAGGAGAAACGCTCTCCCAAGGGGGTTACCTTGCGGGCGCGCTCCCGAGTTCAGCATTTGCATCTACAGACTTGAATTCCGGACTCGGCCACGCCCCCTGCTCAGGTAAGTAAAACGGGAGGCTGGGGGGCCGGTGACTGCCAGGTGTTTTTTAAAGGTGAAAAACATAAGGGTTTATAACCCTTTTAAGTGCAAACATGTCTTTGTTAGTGAGGTCTTGGCCTCAGATTAAGCGCCACTTCAGAACTAGGGCCAACCATCCTACACTTAAGCTCCAATCACATCTAAAAACATTGCTTTTGTGCTGAAGAGTCTAGCTCCATTATGGTAACAAGGGGCTTCAACACTTTACAGACACCGATATTTGGTATTATACAACACTTCATTTGTGTCCATATTTAAACTAACTGATTTAATAACAGTGCCTGCCTATTTCAAACATAACCCTCGAAAGCGTCCTCTATATGCTATCACAAAGAGATGTATGCCCTAAAACGTATGAAAATTTTAGGCTCAGTTAATATTTAAATTATTATTCTGTGCTGATAAAGCTCTAGCATTATGTGTAGGCCATGCTCAAGTCAGCTAGTGATTGTTGTGCATCTGTGTGGAACTTATTCTGTGCTGATAAAGCTCCAGCATTATGGGTAGGCCATGCTCAAGTCAGCTAGTGATTGTTGTGCCTCTGTGTGGAACTTGTTGAAATATTTTTTGATCCTGTTGTACTTTAAGTAGATAAGCTTGTCTTAGTCAGAATGGTGACTATAATGCCGTGCACACGACCGGACTTTTCGACCGAACTGGTCTGCTTGCTGTACGTCGGACATCCATCCAGCACCACTTCAGTCGCCTGCCAACCTGTGTTCTTCTGTAAAAACAGTTTGCTGCGCTTAGGCTTGATCAAATTCATGTAAAACATGCAGAACATGCAAAAAAATGCAGAACACGCATAAAAATTGTAGAACACGCAAAAAATGCAGAACACGCATAAAAATTGCAGAACACAAAAAGGGTTAATAAAGGTCCATTAGGTGATGAAATAAAGCGCGCATGCTTAAATTGACATTTCCTGTGCAATGGTGTTCCGACTGGGTGCCCCACATAGATGTACACTCACCCTGGATGTTTGACCAACTATTGCTAGTATGGTCTAATAGGCATGTGGGGATACCCCTAGGGAGCCTGTTGAAATGAAGTCTCTTGCAAGAGTGCACCTCATAAATATAGATGGAAATGACAAAGGAAAACTTTCATTGCGCAATGCCATAAAACCAGGTTTATTGAATACACAGAATAAAATAGTTCCAGTCACATTAAAAAGCGCCTTATAGTCCTGTCACCCGGCGTGTGTAGCAGGTGATTGTTAAGGGTAATCGGCCCTGATAAGGAAAGCCACCATTTGAAGAGATGCGATGTAACCTTCGACATTTCGGCCTATCAAAAGGCCATCATCAGGAAGTGGTCAATCCGCCATGTTTGTTGTGGGCATTTATACCCTTACTACAAATCTGATTGGTTGGTTCAATGTAAGGACCTGCTGCATACTCAGGGAGCATAAAATCTTTATTAAACAATGTCTGGAGAACTGGGCTGACATTGATATCTACAAACAAAGATTTTATAAATATGCACGTCCATATGGAGAAAAAAGTTAAAATTAAATTAAATAAAAAGGTGAAAGTGAAGATAGGACGAGTGGGATATTGAAAAAACAAAGGCCCTCTGCTGGTCTTGGGCAGTAAATGAGCTCTTGTTTGACCACATTAAAGAGGCCATCTAGTGGAGTGATATAAAATTACATTAAACATAAAAGTGAAAAGATAAAGGTAGGTGTTGTGGGACAAATTGCTAAGTAAAAATTAATGATAGAATATTGAATATTAGAATGTGACATATTATATGGTGTTAAATAGATGAGTTGGGTGAGTAGATGACCCATATGAACACTCACAAGTTTGGATAATAAAATATTTAGAAATTGGATAATAAAACAAGGTTAATAGGAGTAGACATGAAAATAAAATAGCTGACTAATCATATATAAAAACCATAACATTCGAATACTGGTGATTCGAGGTATACAATTACTAAAACAGATTAAAAAAATATTAATTACGCTGAGGAAAATTTAATATTGATAAAATAAATGGAGGTGACCTCTAAGATGAATAATCTGTAATGAAGCAATTTAAATCTAATTCTACATTTAACCCTAATGGTTTCAAAATGTGTAATTCAAAGATCCATTTCGTTTCATTTTTGGGATATTTTCTGGATCATATTGGCACCCTTCCAGGGTCTGTTGATGGTGTCAGTGGCATAAAATGATAGACCAGCTGGATCTTTGTTGTGTACCATCCAGAAATGGTTGGACACACTATGTTTAGGAAATCCACTACGCATATTCGTTATATGTTCACTAATTCTTTTGGTTAATGTCCTGGAGGTCCTGCCTACATACTGGTAGCCACATGTACATTCCAGGACATAGGTGACATGTCTAGTACCACATGTTATGAATGGTTTAATGGGGTACTCTTTATGGGTTTGATGAGAGGTGAAAGATGCCCTTTTCCTAGGAGCCCTCAAGAGCTTGAGACTCGGCATGACCAAAAATTTATTTTGGTATGGGGGACAATATTATAATCAAACAAAAGGTATCTCCATGGAGGGCTAAATATGTTTCAAGTGTTGCGAATATTTTTCTCAACAAATGGGAAGAAGAAGTAATTTATGGCAATCTTTGGCCAGAGTTGCAGATGTACCGCAGGTACACAGACGATATTTTGCTGGTGTGGAAAGGAACAGAGTCAACTTTAGAATCATTCATTGACCACATCAACAAAAACGTCTATGATATGAAATTCACGGTAAAAGTTCACCGAAAAAGCATAGACTTCTTGGACCTGCATATCTTTAAAGCAGAGGGCAAGCTGAATACCAAAACATATTTTAAAAGCATGGACCAAAATGGCTACATTCCTACTAGGAGTTGCCATCATCCCAGGTGCAAAATGGCCACTCTGAAAGGGCAATTCGTGCGTATAAAAAGAAACTGCACCTTATATCGAGACTATTTAGAACAAACGGATATCTTGATTAAACGGTTTATAGACAAAGTTACCCTCATGATTATTCAAAATAAGAGAACAGGTAGGAGACATGGACAGACAGGTGTTGCTAACAACAAAACAAAGAACAGAAAAAGAATATGATGTTACCTTCATCACAGGTTTTAATAAACAATTTAAATCTCTGGAACAAAGTATTAAAAAATACTGGCCCATTTCACAGAAGGATCCTATTTTAAACAAAGCACTACCAAGTAAACCAAGATTTATATATCGAAGGGCACCAGGGCTAAGAACTAGAATAGTAAAAAACATACCTGACCCCCCCTCCACCAAGAAAATAGCTACCACTATGTTTAATATAGAAGAGTTTTATAGGTGTTGTAGATGTGGACCCTGTAGAAGCACACAGAGGGCTCCTAGGAAAAGGACATCTTTCACCTCTCATCAAACACATAAAGAGTACCCCATTAAAGAGTTTGTGGCTACCAGTACGTGGGCAGGACCTCCAGGACCTTAACTAAATAGTTAGTGAACATATAACGAATATCCGTAGTGGATTTCCTAAACTTAGTGTGTCCAACAATTTCAGGATGGTACACAACAAAGATCCAGCTGGTCTATCATTTTATGCCATTGACACCATCAACAGACCCTGGAGGGGTGCCAATATGATCCAGAAAATATCCCAGAATGAAACTAAATGGATCTTAAATGTAGAATTAGATTTAAATTGCTTCATTACAGATTATTAATTTTAGAGGTCACCTCCATTAATTTTATCAATATACATTTTATCAATCTAAAATTTTCCTCAGTGTAATTAATATTTTTTTTTTAATCTGTTTTAGTAATTGTATACCTCGAATCACCACTATTCAAATGTTATGGTTTTTATATATGATTAGTTAGCTATTGTAGCACTAACCCCCCAAGGAGCTGCTGGTTTTATTTGGGCTTACTGTTACCATCTTCACCTCGTCTCCGTCTAGGGGTTCCCATGGTAGATGGCCCAGAGAAATGTAGAAACTAACACTTTATCTTCCTTTTTCGTGTTATTTATTGAAAAAGATAAAACAGTCTCTCAAATGTAGGATAGAGGGTTAGGGTAAAGCTCAAGTACTTTGGAACTGCAACGTTAAATCCAGAGAGCAACTGCCTCACAACTGGATTATCACAACCCGGATAGGCCTCCTCTCACTAGGCCTAGCAGCTGATGAAGTGCTGGGTAAAGCAAACGTCTCTGCCACAGACTTGAATGTAGAACACTTGAGCAAAGTCTCTGCCACAGACTTGGATGTAGGACACTTGAGCAAAGTCTCTGCCACAGACTTGGATGTAACTGAGGGACTTAGACAAATTTAGAGAGCTATCATACGATACCAGTATCCTGCAGCTGGTCCGGCAATACCGTATGAGTGTAGATCCATTTAGTGTCCTTCAATTGAGCCTCCAGGCTCCTTCAGAGCAACCAGCCCTGTGCATGGCCCTCTCCCGAGGAGTCCTCCCCTGGATGCTTCTCCAGTTGCTGGGCCTCTCCTTAGATGAGACGGCACCGGACCACTTTTGGATGATTAGGCCCCCGATATCCATTCAGGCCTGTCGCTGCAGTTGCTTCGCCTTGGGCTATCCAGCCCCGAGACTCGGAATTGCATGGATCTGCCCCCCAGGCCAGGAGGGCCACGGGGGCTGGTCAGGAGGACCAGGACCAACAGACAGAAGATGGCTTCTGGACTGGACCGGAACCCCGAAACATGTGATCTCGGTACCTTAAATACCTTCTCCCAGAATGCACAGCAGGGTATACACTCCCACTGGGCTGGTTCAGAGAGAAAGAAGTGTATCCAATACACCCAGCTAAACTGTATTCTCATACTTGCCGGCGGTGAAAGCAACACCTGTGGTCAAGGAGAACTCCAATTCCAGCCAGACACTGAGACCATAATTTGCATAATTTACCCCAAAACCCTACTGTGGTTTTAGGAACGTTAACTTTGAAAAAACATATAGCGTGTGCTTGTCACATCTACTCCTATTAACCTTGTTTTATTATCCAATTTCTAAATATTTCATTATCCAACCTTGTGGGTGTTCATATGGGTCATCTACTCACCCAACTCATCTATTTAACACAATATATTCAATATTTTATCATTATCATGTAATATTATATCACTCCACTAGATGGACTCTTTAATGTGGTCGAGCAAGAGGTCATTTACTGCCCATGACCAGCAGAGGGCTTTGTATTTTTTCAATAACCCACTCGTCCTATCTTCACTTTCACCTTTTTATTTAATTTAATTTTAACTTTTTTCTCCATATGGACGTACATATTTATAAAATCTTTGTTTGTAGATATCAATGTCAGCCCAGTTCTCTAGACATTGTTTAATAAAGATTGTACGCTCCCTGAGTATGCAGCAGGTGTTTACATTGAACCAACCAATCAGATTTGTAGTAAGGGTATAAATGCCCACAACAAACATGGTGGATTGACCACTTCCTGATGATGGCTTTTTGATAGGCCGAAACGAAGGTTACATTGCGTCTCTTCCGCCCATACAAAACTACACGGAAATCGAGCAGAACACGCAATTGATGGCTTTCCTTATCAAGGTCGATTACCCTTAACAATCACCTGCTACACACGCCGGGTCCCAGGACTATAAGGCACTTTTTAATGTGAGTGGAACTATTTTAATCTGTGTATTCAATAAACCTGGTTTTACAGCATTGCACAATGAAGGTTTTCTTTTGTCATTTCCATCTATATTTATGAGGTGCAAGAGACGTCATTTCAACAGGCTCCCTAGGGGTATCCCCACTAGGGATGAGCCCGGTGTTCGATTCAAACCCCCTGTTCGTATCACATCTGGGGGTGTCTATAGTATGCCTGTGAAGGGGCGCATGTTTCCTGTGCTTAGAACTGTCCCTGCAAAAAGTGTCATTTTTGCAGGAAAAAAAGCTATTTAAAACTACTCACGGCTAATGTATTGACGGCTCCGGTAACACAGAGAACAGTCATTCATTGAAAGCCATTCATTAAAAAAAAGTAATTGATAAAAAATAAAAAAAATTAAAAAATAAAATGTGGGGGTCCCCCCAAATTCAATAACCAGGCCCTTCAGGTCTGCTATGGATATTAAGGGGGACCCCAGCCCAAAAAAATAAATAAATAGCGTGTGGTCCCCCTCAAAATCCATACCAGACCCTTGAGGTCTGGGATTGATTTTAAGGGGAACCCCAGCCAAAAAATACCTAGTTAGACTTACCGGTGACGGTATTTCTAAGAGCCTTTCAGGACAACCCTGGAGAGAGCGCAGCTCCGCCCACTTTGAGGAAACACTTGCAAATTTTTCTTTAAAACTCCTCCTCTTCCACCATGGCCTCAGTTATTGTTACCTCCGGCATACTGGAAGATAAAGCACAGAGAACACAAACAAACCATGACAGATACTTGTATCATCTTTAAACATAGAAACACAAGGGAGGGAACTAGGCGTTGTCCTGAAAGGCTCTTAGAAATACCGTCACCGGTAAGTCTAACTAGGTATTTTCTCCAGTCGCCTTTCAGGACAACCCTGGAGAGGATAACCGAGAAGCTTACCCTAGGGTGGGACCACTGCCTGCAGTACCTTCCTGCCGAAGGCTTGATCCGCAGCTGACAGCAAGTCCAGTCTGTAGTGCCGAAGGAAAGTTGAGTAACTTGACCACGTGGCCGCCTTGCAGATTTGATCAGGCGTAGCACCGGCCCTCTCGGCCCAAGACACTGCTGTTGCCCTAGTGGAATGGGCAGCAATTCCGGAGGGAGGGGATTCTCCTCTAGCTTTGTATGCCTCCGAAATTGCCTCTCTAAGCCACCTACCTAGAGTACTCTTGGAGGCTTTTTCCCCTTTTCTAGTACCTGAAAAGATTACAAACAGAGCATTCGTCTTCCTGAATTCCCTAGTAACTGCTAGGAAATGGAGAAGACACCTCCTTACATCTAAGGTATGAAAGGCCTCCTCCCCTGTGTTGGTAGGGTTGGAGGAAAAGGTAGGCAACACTATTTGTTGGGTACGATGGAACTCTGAAGATACCTTGGGAAGAAAGGCTGGGTCTATCTGCAGCACTATCCTATCGGGAAAAATCCTTAGGAAAGGCTCTGTAACTGCCAGAGCCTGTAATTCGCTCACTCGTCTAGCCGACGTAATGGCTACTAGGAAAATTGTTTTTAAAACTAAATTTTTTAAAACCAGAGTCCTTAAGAGGTTCAAACGGAGCTCCCGTTAAACCCTGAAGGACTATGGATAAATCCCAACTGGGAAAATTCCTGAGGGGAACTGGCCTATTCCGTGCCATTGCCCTGAAAAACCTGGAAATTAAAGCTTCCCTGGAAAGGGTTTTTTCTAAATAAACAGAAAGGGCCGCCACCTGAGTTTTCAGGGTGCTGGCTGCCAAACCTTTCTCCATTCCTTCATGGAGAAATTCCAGTATTGAACTGGTATTTTTCACCTGGAACCCTCTAAGAGTACAATACGAGTTGTACTTCTTCCAGACTTTCAGGTAGATGGCCCTAGTCACTTCTTTCCTGCTTGAGAGTAAAGTCCTTACTAGTCCCTCAGACAAACCCTTAGCTCTTAAGAGATCTTCTTCAGAAACCAGGCGGTTAACTGCAGCCTGCCTGCCTCTGGATGGACCACTGACCCTTGTGTCAGAAGGTCCTGCCTGACTGGTAGCCTCCACGGGGGTTCTGTGGCTAGATTTAGAAGAGCCGAGAACCAGGGTCTTTTTGGCCAGAAGGGCGTGATGAGAATCATGCTGGTCCTCTCTTCCCTGAACTTCCTCAGGACCACCGGTATCAGAGGAAAGGGGGGAAAGGCATAGCACAGACGGTAATGCCAAGGATGGGCTAATGCATCTAGACCTATGGCCTGATCTTCTCGGTGAAGAGAAAAGTATTTTTGGACCTTGTGGTTTTGCTGATTTGCAAACAGGTCCACCTGGGGGAAGCCCCAAGTACTGGCGATCATCAAGAAGACTTCCTGATTTAGGCTCCATTCTGCTTCCACCAGTCTCTTCCTGCTGAGAAGATCTGCCCAGAGATTCAGAGAGCCCTTTAGATGGACTGCTGAGAGGGAGGCCACGCTTTTTTCTGCCCATGCGAATAGATGCCTGGCTAATTCCATGAGACCCCTGCTCCTGGTCCCCCCTTGTTTTAGGACATATGCTACCGTTGTCATATTGTCCGACAAGATCTGTACATGCTGTCCCTCTACTACGTGCTGAAAAGCCCGAAGGGCCAGCGACACAGCCTTGAGTTCTCTCCAATTCGAGGATCTCCGAGACTCTGCCTTGGACCAAGTCCCTTGGACCGTCAGCCCGTCTAGGTGGGCTCCCCAACCCCAGGCACTCGCGTCCGTCGTCAGGCGCTTGTCTAGCGGCCAGAACCAGGGAAGGCCCTTTGTGAGATTGGCTGTGTCTCGCCACCACCACAGAGCCCGTTTTACTTTTGAGGTGAGGCTGAACTTCTTTTCTAGTGGAACCCGGTGAGACCAGACCTGCAGGATTTCTGCCTGAAGAGGTCTGGAATGAAACCGGGCCCACTGGACAGCTGGGATAGAGGCTGTAAGGAGACCTAACACCCTCATGGCTGATCGGACTGAAACCACCTGGTTCGTCTGAATTTGTTTTACTGCCGTCAGGATCTTTTCCACCTTTTCTTGCGGAAGAAAAACTTTTTGCAGGGTAGAATTGATGGTGTACCCTAGAAAAACTACTTCCTGGCTTGGAACCAGGTTTGACTTCTCCAGATTGAGAAGCCACCCTAAGTCCCCCAGGTGAGCCTGTGCTATCTGAAGATTCGACAGCACCTGTTCCCTGGAGTCCGCAAAAAACAGGAGATCGTCCAGATATGGGACCACTGAGATTCCCCTCAACCTCAGTGGTTCCAGGGCTTCCACCATGACCTTGGTGAAGATCCTGGGGGAGGACGACAGCCCGAACGGCAAGGCCCTGAATTGTAGGTGCCAGACTGACGACCCTAGATTCACTGCCAACCTGAGGAATTTCTGGGAGGATTGGGCGATCGGGACATGTAGATAGGCGTCCCTCAGATCCAGGGAGGCCATGAAGCAATTTTTGGATAACAACCTTGTTATTGTATGGATTGTATCCATGCGGAAGTGCTTGTATCGTATCGATTGATTCAGAATTTTTAGATTCAGTATCAATCGATATTTGCCCGAAGGTTTTCTCACTAGGAAGATGTGAGAATAAAACCCATGGCCTTCCTGTTCCTTTGGAACCTGAATGATCACCTCCTGTTGAATCAGATCCTCCAAAAGGCTCCTCATGGCAGAGGCTTTGTCCTGATCCCTCGGAAGGGTTGTGACATAAAATCTGTTTGGGGGAATGTTGGAAAATTCCAGGCTGTATCCCTGTGCCACAATGTTCCTCACAAATTGACTTGAGGAACACTGGCTCCATTGCGGAAGGAAGGCGGACAACCTTCCTCCCACTGGAGCAGAGCAGTCACTTATCCTTAGGGGGTTGACTGGAGGGAGTTTTGAACAAAATTCCTCCTTTACCTCTACCCTTCTGGGGGTTCCAGCGACTTTTGCTGTCTTCCCCACCCTTACGGGACTGTTGAACAGGACGAAAATTCCTCTTTCCTGCCTGTTTTTTCTTTGCAGGAAAGGCCTTCTTTTTGTCTGCCGTTCTGTCCAGCACTGTTTCCAGCTCTGGCCCAAACAGCAGATCCCCTGAAAAGGGCAGACCACACAACCTAACCTTGGAGGCTGTGTCACCTGACCACGTTTTAAGCCAGACAGCTCTCCTGGCGGAATTCACCAGGGCCGCAGATCTGGCTGCCATTTTGATGGACTCCGCAGAGGCATCAGCCATGTATTTCACCGCCCTAAGGATTAGTGGAAAGGATTCCATCAAGTCCTTACGTGGTGTGCCTGCTTCCACGTGGCTCTGCAACTTATCTATCCAACACTCTAAGTTCCTAGCCACTACCGTGGATGCCATAGCTGGTTTGAGGCTGGCAGATGCTGAATCCCATGCCCTCTTTAAAAGAGTATCTGCTCTTTTATCCATGGCATCTTTGAGTACCCCCATGTCCTCAAAGGCCAAGTCTGTCCTACGCGATACCTGTGAAAAGGCTGCGTCCACACGTGGTTTTTTGTTCCACACCTCTGACTCTTTTTCGTCAAAGGGAAAGCGTCTTTTCTGGCTTTTAGAAAGGAAAGGACCCCTCTCTGGGTCCTTCCATTCTTTTTTAACCGTGTCTGTCAACACCTTATGAACAGGAAAAACCCTGGATTTAACCTCATCCAGCCCCTGATACATTCTATCGTGTACAGACAACTGGACTTTTTCCTCCTGGATGTCCAGGGTCGTATAGATAGCCCTCAGGAGGTCATCTACCTCCTCTAAAGACAGCTTGTACCTGGAACCACGGCTGTCATCCTCCTCTTCAACCTCCTCCTCTGAATCTCTGAGGGAAGGGAGAGTACTTGCCCCTTCATCCTCTGAGTCCGCTACCTCCCTCTGCCTGGAGGTGGATGCTCTAGGACTTGCTGGTGGTTGCTGGCTACCGCCCTGACCTGCTGGACTGTGGACCAAAAGTGTCTTGACGGAGCTTAACGAGCTCGCTATCTCTTGCACTGAAGAAAATAGCTCGCCGTATTGCTGAGAGGACTCCTCCTCCACTATCTCCTTGATACAAGACCTACATAAAGCCTTCTGCCAAGATTCACGCAAAGGGTTCTTGCACACAGGGCATCTCTTTCCTGGAGGGTTTGCTCTCTTTGCTTTCCCTGAAACCGTTTCCTAGGGACAGAAATAAAAGCTTGTTTACTGCTAATCCTAGTGCTATGATAAACCACCACCAGACAGAAAAAGTAACCACCTGTGTGCAGCAACCACCTAACTACAGGACTGAAAGAGGTGACCTCAGACCCTGTAGTGACAGGACCCCCCTTGGGGAGGAATGAAAACAACCAAACAGGAGAAAAACAGCCCATAAGGAGAAGAATCGAAAGCACCATTGTGCCCCTCTTACCTGGGCCTGACCGGTGCTTGGGGTGCCTGTCTCCACCGTTGCTGCAGATCTCTCATCCATCTTGTTGCAGAGAGCGCAGCGGGGCGAATGAATTAAACAGCCGCTTTTTAAGTTTCCCGGGCTCAGCGTCACTACGCACGCCGGAAGCGGAAGCACCAGTCTGTAGACCCGCCCCCTGACCCTTGCGTTCCAGACGACCGGAACCACAGTCGTCCCGCCCGCACAGGAAGCCGCGTCACTGGCCGCCGCGTCATCCGCCCGCCAGGAGACCCAATCCGCAAGCCGTACCGCGCAGCGCGCGAGATTCGAACGGCCCCAGGGGTACAGACGCCTCGACTTCCTGCCGGCCACCGCTCCCGTGAGCTGGAGAAGGTCGGGGACTCCGGAACCCCCCCCGCTCGTACTAGGGGGGGGCTGGGATGGTCTGCTGCAAAAACAGCTCAAGGTAGGCTACCTCCCCTCCCCTGGAGGGAACGCAGCTCTGGTTCCCACAAGTGCTTCCATCCATGGCGGAGGAAACACAATGACTGAGGCCATGGTGGAAGAGGAGGAGTTTTAAAGAAAAATTTGCAAGTGTTTCCTCAAAGTGGGCGGAGCTGCGCTCTCTCCAGGGTTGTCCTGAAAGGCGACTGGAGAAAAAATGGCGTGGGGTCCCCCTCAAAATCCATACCAGACCCTTATCCGAGCACGCAACCTGGCAGGCCGCAGGAAAAAAGCGGGGACGAGAGCAGCCCCCCCTCCCTCCTGAACCGTACCAGGCCACATGCCCTCAACATTGGGAGGGTGCTTTGGGGGTCTGAGACCCCAAAGCACCTTGTCCCCATGTTGATGAGGACAAGGGCCTCTTCCCCACAACCCTGGCCATTGGTTGTGGGGGTCTGCGGGCGGGGGGCTTATTGGAATCTGGAAGCCCCCTTTAACAAGGGGACCCCCAGATCCCGCCGCCCCCCCTGTGTGAAATGGTAAGTGGGTACAAAAGTACCCCTACCAGTTTACCAAAAAAGTGTCAAAAATGGTAAAAATGACAGGAGACGGTCTTTGACAATTCCTTTATTAAAATCTTCTTTCTTCTGGTCTTCCTTCTTCCTTTCTTCATCCTTCGGTTTCTTCATCTTCTCATTCCGGCGTCTCTTCTGGGTCGCTCCGCGCAATGGGAGGATCCCGCTGTGTGAGGCTTCGCTGCGTCTGACAGATCTTTTATAACGCTTTCCCCATGACGTCAGAGGGGGGCGGGGTCACCAGGTGGCCCGCCCTCCGTTATAAAAGACCTGTCAGACACAGCAAAGCCTCACACAGCGGGAGCCTCCCATTGCGCGGAACGGCCCAAGAAGAGACCCGGACGCCGTGGAAGAAGATGCCGGACGAGAAGACCAGAGCAAGAAGAAGCGGATCGGAGGAGGAAGATGATGAAAGAAGAAGATGGAAGAAGATGCCGGAAGGAGAAGATGAAGAAACCGAAGGATGAAGAGAGGAAGAAGGAAGAAGACCAGAAGAAAGAAGATTTTAATAAAGGAATTGTCAAAGACGGTCTCCTGTCATTTTTACCATTTTTGACAATTTTTTAGTAAAATGGTAAGGAAATGGTAGGGTACTTTTGTACCCCCTTACCATTTCACACAGGGGGGTGGGATCTGGGGGTCCCCTTGTTAAAGGGGGCTTCCAGATTCCGATAAGCCCCCGCCCGCAGACCCCCACAACCAATGGCCAGGGTTGTGGGGAAGAGGCCCTTGTCCTCATCAACATGGGGACAAGGTGCTTTGGGGGTCTCAGACCCCCAAAGCATCCTCCTAATGTTGAGGGCATGTGGCCTGCCAGGTTGCGTGCTCTGATAAGGGTCTGGTATGGATTTTGAGGGGGACCCCACGCCAATTTTTTTGTGCTGGGGTTCCCCTTAAAATCCATCCCAGACCTCAAGGGTCTGGTATGGATTTTGAGGGGGACCCCACGCCATTTTTTTTTTTGGCTGGGGTCCCCCTTAATATCCATAGCAGACCTCAAGGGCCTGGTTATTGAATTTGGGGGAACCCAGACGCTTTTTTTTTTTTATCAATGACTTTTTTTTTTATGAATGGCTTTCAATGAATGACTGTTCTCTGTGTTACGGGAGCCGTCAATACATTAGCCGCGAGTGATTTTAAATAGCTTTTTTTCCTGCAAAAATGACACGTTTTGCAGGGACAGTTCTAAGCACAGGAAACATGCGCCCCTTCACAGGCATACTATAGACATGAAATTTAAAGGAATATTACACTTTTATTGTTTCACTTTAAGCATTATTAAAATCACTGCTCCTGAAAAAACGTCCGTTTTTAAAAAAAAAAATTTGCATTGATACATGTCCCCTGGGGCAGGACCCAGACACTTTTTATGACAATAACATGCATATTAGCCTTTAACATTAGCACTTTTGATTTCGAACGGTCGCATCCATTGTAACTAATAGGGTTCTAATGCTCGCACGGACTTTAGGTCCGTTCGCGGGTTCTGGTGCGAGCCGAACCCGGGGGTGTTCGGCTCATCCCTAATCCCCACATGCCTATTAGACCATACTAGCGAATAGTTGGTCAACATCCAGGGTGAGTGTACATCTATGTGGTGCACCCAGTCTGAACACCATTGCACAGGAGATGTCAATTTAAGCACAAGCACTTTCTTTCATCACCTAATGAGACTTTATTAACCCTTTATGTGTTCTGCAATTTTTATGACTATTCTGCATTTTTTTGCGTGTTCTGCCATTTTTATGCGTGTTCTGCATTTTTTTGTGTGTTCTGCATGTTTTACATGAATTTGATCAACCCTAAGCATAGTAAACTGTTTTTATACTCCTACTTTACTTCTTTGCCATTTGCTTATTAGCAAGTTTTTTTTACTGCAGCTGGAGTTTGATGATCAGTTCTTTTATCCAAAGGCGCTAAGGTTAATATTTCTTTGTAACCTGTGTTCTTCGCATTGGGAGATCCGAAAGGTGGATCTGCTGCACGCATGTTGCTACAGGAGCTGCTGTCCGGAGGGCATTGAATCGGCCTGGTCATTAGTGAGAGGGCAGTCGCCCACCTTTACAAATCCTTTTCTTATGGTTTCACTGGAAAACTTTGCACAGACATCTTTACTTTAGGAATACTTTACTGAACCTATCTTGAACACTGTGCATAGACACCTTAGCTTTTACCATTTCAAGAACTCTTATTGCTTGCTATTACACCTTATTGGATACAATTAATGAGCTCCTACATGCCGGTGAAGACCATCAGATCTGCAACAGGGACATTTCTGTCATTATTGCTACAAGGGTCCTTATACCATTGCCATCAAGTCTGACCTCTCATTAGGGTTAAAGGTTTTTAAGCTGGCCGAATTCTCCCCCTTTAGAAGTTGTCAGTATAACCATTTAACTGTATTTATCCTTTCAGGTGCAAGCAGTACTCCACTGTACATGTGTGTATAATAGACTGTTTATCTGCAAATATCTTGACTTGTGTTATTGGGAGGAATTCCTTTGCTGAGTTGGTGCTGTTGCCTAAAACTCAGCAGATCTATTACTTCCTCTTTGTAACAATATCTTCTTTGAACTGTACTAGTAAACATTATCAGAATATAAACGCAAAGAGTTGTCTGACTTATTGCTTTAAGGTGGTGCATAGATGTCTGAACCCAGAGTGTCAGGTGGGTTGGAATGTTCATCAGGTAATAGTGGTGCAGAAGAGCAGGTAAATCCAAGCAGTCCCTTAGGGGGTTGTGCTACATTTGGGGGCTCGTCCGGGATGCTATCTGCAGCAACAACAAGAAAGTGGTGGCTCGAGCTGTTCATGCAGAAATTGATTTCTCAGATGTAGATAGTGGAACTAAGTCAAGTCTGAACCAGTTGTATTGACCCTCCCTGACACTAATAAGCCAGTAGCAGAACTCAGGCCAACCAAATTGATGGCTCAGGTAGCTCAGGCCCAAACCAAAATGTATCATGCTCTGATGCGAGTGATGGAGACCCAAGCAAAGGTCCAGGAACAAGGGACTCATCAAGGTAAGCAAAAACTGTACCAGGGGCAAGAGATGTTATGGGTGCGGAGAGGTTGGACACTTCAGAGCTGAATGCCCCAAGTCTGGCATCAGCCCTCACTCACAGAAGTTCTGAGAGCATTACAAAAAATACTTTTCCCAAAGTCTGCAGGAAACTTCAGGGGACCCCAGTGAAGGAGCTAGTTGAGAGTCCAGAGGGGAAACTGTGCTCCAAAGCCAAAAAAAGAGACAAGAAAGAAAGGGGACACAAGTCACCTGTTACCTTTACCCCTTCTTTACCTAAACGAGCGAAAGAAACAAAATCCTCAGAGAAGGGAAGACAGAGGCAGGAAAATCAATGCACACCTTACTGAACGAATAGTTAAACCAACTCCACCGCCTCCGAGGAGGTTGGTTAGGGCACAAACTATAGAGCCACCTGTGAGAAACATACCAAAAAATGTGTGGGGCCCTCCCCCATTGTCTCGGTACAAATAGAGGGCATCTATACACAGGCCCTACTGGATACTGGAGCTCAGGTGACATTGCTGTATCAAGACTTTTACCACAAGTACTTGAAGCATATTCCTTTGTGCAAGCTTGAGGAGTTAGAGATTTGGGGCATATGGACCCAGAAGTGCCCATACGACGGATACATACCCATCAAGATAACCTTTGATCCTGTCATGGCAGGAAAACCAGAGACTTTCGATATACTGGCTGTCGACTGTCCCTGACCTCCTGGGACAGGCCGAAATTCCTTATTGATAGGCACAAACACCAAACTTTTGAGGAGACTACTCATTCCTCTGGCCTTGGAGGGCGCTCCAGTAGGGAGGATTCATCCTCAGCTGAGGCAGGCGTTCCAGCGAGTGCTACAAGAGAAGAAGACACCTGCTGAAGGAGTGGGAAGATTGTGACAGTTGGATACCCATGAGAAGGTGTTGCAGCCTGGGGAGAGGGCCTGTCTAAAATCCATGGTCAAGTCATGGGACTAGTTGGGCCCTTACGTGGTGGTGGAAACTGATCCAGCAGAGGAGGAGACTGGAATAGAATTGGTCCCGGAGATCGTGCCCACTCGGGCCTTACTGAGAAACGGGGGCCGAATTCCTGTCAGCGTGAGAAAGGTCACTAATCACCCAACCTGTATGGTGATCGGGAAAGTGAGTGCTGCCACCCCAGTGGCAGTAGATGAGGTAGTTCAGAAGGGAGGTGGAAGAAGAACCACTGTCCACTGCCCAAATCTACCCCCTGCCTAGGGAGAGAGGATCAAAGCTCGTATAGCTTGATGGGAGAAAATGTTCTCCAAGAATGACTTTGATGTGGGCTGTGCCAGGAGTGCTCAACATCGAATTCGACTTAACAAAGATAAGCTTTTTCAAGAAAGGGCCAAGCGAATCCCCTTGTGTGATCTAGAGGATCTTCGAGAGCAGCTGGCTGAATTGAAGAGATCAGAGGTCATTAAGGAGTCCAGGAGCCCCTATGCCTTCCCGATTGTGGTAGTGAGGAAGAAGAATGGGTCTCTTCGGATTTGCATAGCCTATCGAACCTTAAACCGAATAACTATCCCAGATCAGTACACAACACCTCACATAGAAGAAGCCCTACAATGCTTATCAGGGGCCAAATGGTTCAGTGCACTGGATATTACCACATCCCCATGCATCCCGATGACTGAAAAATTACTGCCTTCATCAGCCCTCCGGGTTTTTTTGAGTTTGACCGAATGCCACAGGGATTAACAGGGGCCCCTGCTACTTTCCAGAGACTGATAGAGAACACTGTGGGTGATATGTACTTGGTAGAAGTTTATCTCAATGATATCATTGTGTTCAGCAGAACATTGGAGGAGTATGAAGTTCCGTTGGAGAAAGTTTTCCAGCGACTACACACCGAAGGGTTGAAGCTGTCTTTAGAGAAGTGCCAGTTCTACCAGACCTCGGTCACGTACTTAGGGCACATGGTGTCAGCTGAGGGAATAGCAACTGACCCTTAAAAGTTGGAGGCTGTCACCTGAGAACGGAGGTGGAAAGCTACTGTTGGATGCTTTAAGAGAAAGACCATACCAAGCAGGGCAGCCCCAATGGGCTATCTTCAAAGCCAGGGACCCATGGAGTTGGTGTGCATTGATTTTTTTGTGTCTGGAACCTGACCTGAGTGGACAAAGTAATGTCCTGGCTGTGACAGATCATTTCACCCGATATGCTCAAGCTTTTCCCACTAGGGATCAACAAGCTAGCACTGTGGCAAAGACTCTAGTGGAGAAGTTCTTTGCGCATTTGCCTCAGCGTCTGCATTCGGATCAAGGTCAGGACTTTGAGAGCAAGCTGATCAGAAGATTATGTGAACTCTTAAGCATTAAGGAATCCAGGACTACTCCTTACCATCCTCAAGGGGATCCACAACCTGAGCGTTTCAACCATACCATGCTGAACATGTTGGGGACTCTCCCATTAGAGAAGAAACAGCATTGGGGGCATCATATTGCTGCAGTAGTTCATGCTTATTATAGCACCTCAAATGATTCTACTGGATACTCCCCCTACAGGTTAATGTTCAGGAGAGAAGCTCGTCTACCTGTGGATCTGGCTCTTGGAACATTACTAGATCACACCTCCCAAGCCTGTTATAGGGGGTACATTGACAGACTTCTGAAGAATCTAAAAGTGGCTTATGAGAAAGCCAAGGAGGACTCTATCATCAGGGAACAAAGGAACAATAAAAACTTTTATCTCAGAGTGAGGGTTCAGGATTTACAACCTGGAGATTGAGTGTTGTTGCGCAATCCAGGGATGCCAGGGAAGCATAAGCTGGCTGATCGATGGCGTTCCCAACCCTACAATGTCTGTAAATGACTACCTGGGCTCCCTGTGTTCCAGATTCAGCCTGAAGGGAAGACCGGCCCTCTCAAGACTTGGCAGCGAAACCATTTGTGTCCATATCAGAGGCTGTTTGAGCACCCTCACCCCCTTGCTTAGAGGCTTATCCGTCCGCGACGCTGAGGCCTAGGGCCCGGAAAACTTGCCTACCCACACTCCCTGAAGAGGAGAGTGATGATGAAGAATTAACCCTTGATTGATACCTTTTGTGCAAATCAATCAATATCTAACCAAAAATATGTAGCAGAACACATAGTGGCCTAAATTGGTGAAGAAATTCGATTTTTTTTTGGATCGGTTTTATAGCAAAAAGTAAAAAATATATATATATTTTTTTTAAATTGTCGGTCTTTTTTTCTTGATAGCGCAAAAAATAAAAACCGCAAAAAAATCCTCAATTTAGGCCGATATGTATTCTTCGACATATTTTTGGTTAAAAATAAATCGCAATAAACGTTTGATTGGTTTGCGCAAAAGTTATAGCATCTACAAAATAGGGCATAGTTTTTATGGCATTTTTATTAATAATTTTTTTTTCACTAGTAATGGCGGCGATCAGAGATTTTTATCGTGACTGCGACATTATGGCGGACACATCGAACAATTTTGACACAATTTTGGGACCATTGGCATTAATACAGTGATCAATGCTATAAAATTGCATTGATTACTGTAAAGATTTTACTGGCAGTGAAAGGATTAACCACTAGGGGGAGGTTAAGTGTTTCCTAGGGAGTGATTCTAACTGTGGGGGTGATGGGCTAGCAGTGACACGATACTGGTCGCTGCTCCCAATGACAGAGAGCAGACAATCAGTGTTTTGTCACTAGGCAGAAAGGGGAGATGCTGTGTTTACATGGGCATCTCTCCGTTCTTCAGCTCCATGACACAATCGCGGGCACCCGACGGATATCTAGTCCGCGGGACCCGCAAGAACGGTCATGGAGATCGCGGCAGATTGCGTGCATGCACGGCGGGAAATTCAAAGTAACGTACAGGTACATTACTTTGCCCAGCCGTGCCATTCTGCCAACGTAAATGTACAGGAGCCAGTCGGCAAGTGGTTAAACCTCCAAGTCCATAAACTTTGAGAACTTTAGAGAGCGCCTCTGGAGGTATCCTCCACCCTCTCGAGCTAGGATCCTGGGGTTCCCGTAGACTGGATGGTTCCAAAGTCTGGAGGATGGCACTACCACGGGCATGTGGTACCCTAGCATGGACAATCTAGATGACCCTTGTTACCTCACAGCCCCTGGGTTAGGTTATTTATGGTTGTGATTTGTTTTCTGTTTTTTTTTTTTTACATCAGAAGTCGTGGTCCGGGGTGACCCACTTGCGCCTCCACCTCTCCCATAGCTGCAGTTTTCCTGTACCTGTGGGATGGGTAGTCGGCCCCCATTTTGGGGTAACCAAACTTTTTTGTAGGAGTTTGTCAGAAATGTTTTTATGCCAAACCCGATTTTAGAAGACGCCTTGCCCTATTTTGTTTTTTCTTATTTATCTCTTTCTCTCTTTCTCTAATGCCGTGTACATACAGTCAGAATTCTCATCGGAAAAAGCTCTGATGGTTTTCCCCTTGGAATTCCGACGGAATTTCACTCAAACTGTCTTGCCTACACACGGTCACACCAAATTCCGACGGTCAATAACAACACGGCATACAACACGTTCGACTGCACTATAAAAGGGAAGTTTAATGCTTCTGAGAATGCGTCAAATTGTTTCCGAGCATGCGTCGGAATTTTTGCGTGTCGGAATTGCATACACATGATCGGAAAATCCGATAGAAAGGTTTTCCGTCGGAAAAATTAAGAACAGGTTCTCAATCCAAAGTCTGTTGGAAATTCCGACAGAAAAAGACCGATGGGCATACACACGGTCGGAAAATCCGATGACAAGCTCCCATCGGACTGTTTCCATCGGAAATTCCGACCGTGTGTACGCGGCATTACTCTTCTCCCTTTTCCAGCCGATCTACTGGGTGGGAGCCGAGACTGGAACCAGATTTGGTCTGTATCTTACCACGCCTATGCATCCATTCTGGACTGAAAAAGATGGAAGGGGGTAAGTGACGGTGTCTGTGACAGCATTCCACCCCTCTGTTCCCATGGCTAATCCGCAGCCCCCAAGATCTAATGTTAGGATAACCACACACAATGTTCAGGGGTTAAACTCTCCTCAGAAAAGGAGAAAAGCTTTTGAATATTACCATTCCCTCAAACTGGACATAGTCATGCTCCAGGAGACTAATTTCCTTCGTAATTTACAGCCCTACTTTCCTACATGCTCAATACCTAACATTCTTTCTGGCAAATGCGGTAAACAAGACTAATGGGGTAGCAATCCTATTCTCTAAAGTAGCAAATTCTCCATGACTGCAGTCCATAGAGATCCAGAGGGTAGATTTATACTGGTCAAGGGCACCATGGAGGGTATCCTGTACTCCGTGGTATCATACTACGCCCCCAACACAGGACAGACGCAATTTTTTCAATCTCTGTTCAAAACACTCGTCCCCCTCTTGGAAGGCAAGGTCATCCTTGGCGGTGAAATCAAATGTTGCCTTTGACCAGGGCCTGGACAGATCCAGACCACCTAGGGCTCAGTTAACCCGCCCCACTAGAGCTAGTCTTAAAATAGCTAAACTAAAAAAAAAACACTCCCATGGCCTAGTAGACATCTGGAGGTAAATTAACACTTCTAAACGGGACTACACCCACTATTCCTGCCCCCACCAGACATATGCAAGGATTGACCATGTCCTAGTCTCTCCAAATCTCATACCGACCACCCAAACTCGTCCATCAAAGACACAGCCTGGCCTGGTCAGACCATTCCCTGGTGACTCTTACCCTTCATAATCTCTTCTCCATACAACCAGGTACACACTGGAGACTTAATGAATCGCTCCTCTGTGATGCCATTAAAACTAAGTAAATAAATGACTCCTTAAAGGAATACTTTAAAGGAATACTTTACCCTAAACGATGTGAACGGTATCTCCCCAGAGACCCCGTGGGCTGCCCACAAAGCGACTGTTCGAGGCAAACTAATTATAATGGCTACCCGGGTTAAGAGGGAGCGACAGGTGGACATAGGGTTGGGGGGAGGAGGGTCCTGAGTCGGACGTCCATGAAGTTTACAAACCTAGTATACCAACATACATCTGGAATCCCGCCGAACCCCACCGCCCCTCCGCTTCCTTTGTCCCAAGTCCTATTCCTTCTCCAATCCCGTTAACCCCCCTAGGGGTTTTTTTTTTCCCCCCTCCCTCCTATTCCCGCCATGCCCCCTCCCTCCCCGGCCCCGTCCGCTGCTGTGCCACCACCTATATCTTCTCCTGTCCTTAACATCTGCCTTTCCTCGGCTGGCTCTCCTTCCCACTTCTCCCTCCAGGAGTCATCGTTTATCACGGCTATACTCGCAGAGCCTCCCTGTAACTCCAAGACCTCTTAAATTTTCTCCAGCTCTCCCATCTGGCCCTCACGGCCTCTCTGTCCTCCTCCCCATTGTACAACACACATTCCATCATATATGTGGATTCCACCGCGTCGACCCATTCCCATAAGGGTGGGCTTTCCTTGTCCTTCCACCTCCTTGGAATTACCTTTTTAGCCGCATTGAGCAAATGGGGGATCAAAGAACCTTTATATTGCCTGGTTTCCTTCGATGTGGCATGCATCAGTACCACCCAAGGGTCATTTTTTACCTCG
The DNA here is from genome assembly GCA_028564925.1 of Lithobates sylvaticus. Classification (NCBI taxonomy): domain Eukaryota; kingdom Metazoa; phylum Chordata; class Amphibia; order Anura; family Ranidae; genus Lithobates; species Lithobates sylvaticus. Next base: position 133,115,284 of record CM053038.1, read on the forward strand.
ATCGTTGTTATTTCTTTTATGAATTTTAAGATGGTCTCCCAAAATTTTTTGATTTTAGCGCACTCCCACCATAAATGGCCCATTGTGCCCCTTTGGTCACACACCCTCCAGCAGTTTGCGGGTGTATCCACCTGAAAACTACTGATCCTATCCGGGGTTCTATACCACCTGGCCATGCACTTATAATTTGTTTCCGCAGTTTTTTGCATCTACAGCTGACCCATGTGCTAATTTTAAATTTTTTTTACTGGTGCCTATTTCTATTTGTGTTCCTAATTCGCTTTCCCATTTGGTGAGGTATGGCGGCATCTCCGGTCTATCTCTTTCTAATAATAGTTTATAGATTCTAGATATTCTTTTTTTGGAGCATTCTGCCGTGAAATTTTTTTCTAGTTTTGTTAGGTCCTTAGCCTCCCTTAATGGCTTAGGGAGGGAGCCCACAAAGTGGGTTAGCTGGCGATGCCGCCATCCATCAATGGAGAAAGCCTCATTATTCTGTAACTCGTGCAATGTCATAACCTTCCCCTTACTAATAACTTCCCCTAGTCTCGTGCAGTCCTTTCTAATCCAATCACCTCCTATTTCCTTTAATCCTGGTGGGAAAATAGGATTTTCTTTAAGTGCTATAAGTGGCGAGTTATATTTTTTGTTGAATATTTTGTAAATTTTGTCCCAAATTTTTAAAGTCGTGATAGTGATTATATGTGTTTTTTCTCCCAGTGTCCGGCTTTTCGGAGGATTCCACACAATCCTCCCCAGCCTAGCTTCACTCAGTGCTTCTTCCAAACTAACCCATCTTTTAGTGTTGCCTGTTTTACCCCATTCTGCGATTCTCAAAAGAGCTATGGCGTGGTAGTAGCTTTCTATGTCTGGGACCGCAAGGCCGCCCTGACTTTTGTCTTGTTTTAAAAACTTGGGAGATTCTATGTTTTTTGTAGTTCCAAATAAAATTCATTATAATAGCTCTTAATTTACCGAGGTACTGTTTTGGGAGGGGGAGGGGGAGCATCTGAAATTTGTATGTGATGACTGGTAAGATCATCATTTTTACCGAGTTGATCCTGCCTGTCCAGGATAAAATTTTTCCCCTCAGCTCTTGGCATTTTTTTTTTATGTCTTCTAGGAGCGGGATATAATTTATTTTGTATAGTTTCCTCGGGTTGTTAGCCAGTTCTATTCCTAAGTATTTTATCCTTTTTTTCCAGGTGAAACTAACTATTTTCTGTAAGTTCTGTTTCTCAGTTTTATTGAGGTTGATATTAAGGATAAATGTTTTTGAGGCATTGATTCTAAAATTTGTTAGTTCACCATATTCCTTTAGGGTTTTAAGCAGTGTAGGGACTGACTTCTGGGGTGAACTAACGTAAAAGAGGACGTCGTCCGCGAAGGCCGCAAGTTTGTGCTCTTCGCTACCGACTTTACAACCTTCCACCTCTGGGTTGCCGCGAATTGTGGCTAGCAACGGTTCCAGGGATAGGATAAAAAGGAGAGGGGAAAGTGGGCAGCCCTGCCTGGTGCCATTAAACAGTTCGAACTCAGCGGAGGTCGTTGCGTTGACCTTAATATTTGTTTTCGGATGCTTGTATAAAGTTTTAATTTTTTGGATAATTCTAGGTCCGAAGCCCATCCTCTGTAAAGTGTTGAACATGAACCCCCAGTCTACCCTGTCAAACGCTTTTTCAGCGTCTATTGAGAGAAGTAGACTGGGGGTTCTCGAATCTCCCATCCTCTGTATGGCTAGCAGTGTCCGGATGCCATTGTCCCTCCCCTCTCTGCCCGGGACAAACCCGACCTGGTCCGGGTGGATCAGTGTGCCCAAGAGCCCCTTTATTCGGTCCGCCAGTATCTTGGCGTATAGTTTTGTGTCGAAATTTAATAAGGAGATGGGTCTATAATTCGAGCACACTGAGCCATCCTTCCCATCTTTCCTCAAAAGGGTGATCGTAGCTTTTAAGGCCTCTTCACTCATATCATAATCTATCCCTAGTCCATTCATATATCGCAGCATTCTCGGTATGAGGATCTCTTTGTATGTTTTATAATATGAGGCCGTGAAGCCGTCCGGGCCCGGGCTCTTCCCTGTTGGAGAGTTGTTGATGGCTGCTAAGATCTCCTCCTCAGTTATTGGCCTCTCAAGCTCCTCTCTCTCCTCCCTGCCTAGAGCCGTTAGCCCTGCCCTCCCTAGAAACTTGGAGGTTTTCTGGCTATTTCCGATGCTGTCGTTATTTCCCTTGGTTTTCACCACGTAAAGTTCTTTGTAGTAGTCTCTAAATGTAGAGGCTATTTCGCTAGGGGTGAACTTCATCTCCCCATTTCTTGTTTGAACTTTTTCAATAAAATTTCTGGTTTTCTTTTTTTGTAATTTCCTTGCTAGATATTTCCCTGGCTTGTTGCCCCATATATATTGTTCCCTAGCCAATCTATTGGACTTCTGTCTGACTTCCTGTTCAGCTAGATCTTTTAATTCCTCTCTCTTCCCCGTAAGCTCCAAGTATATACTCTGACTATGTGCCCCCCCCCGGATTTGTGCTTTTGCTCCAGAGTTTTAATCTCGACCATCAAAGCCTGCGTTTTTCTCAGTCTCTCCTTTTTTTTCCATGTGGCTTTTGCTATCAGGAGCCCCCTAATAAACGCTTTATGGGCATCCCACAGTTGGGCCTCTGAGACCTCCCCATTGTCGTTAATTTGAAAGAACCATTCTAGCTCCTTTTTGATATAATCCCTGATTTCTTTGTCATGTAGCAATTCTGGATTGAGTTTCCATCCGCTAGAGGGTTGTTTATATTCGGGGAACCTTAGCCTCATGGATACCGGCGCGTGGTCCGAGAGGGAGGCTATTCCAATATCTGATTCTTTGACCCTTTCCAATATGCCATGATCTATTAAGATATAGTCCAAACGGGAATACGTCTGGTGGACGGGGGAGAAGAACGAATAGTCTCTTGACCGCGGGTGCTGGATCCTCCATACATCCAACAGTTGATCCTCCGATAGTTTTTTTTTAATCTGTTTCAATTGTGCGTTACCCCTCCCCGTTCCACCAGACGTACTGTCCCACGCGGGGTCCATTCCAAAATTGAGATCCCCCATCAGGATCAAATATCCTTTCCTGAAGGCCCTCAGCTTACGCAGAATTGCTTCGAGGAATGAGATGGGTTTGACGTTGGGAGCATAAACATTGGCCAGTGTGAGTTCTACCCCTAGGAGGGAGCCCCTAAGAAACAGGTACCTCCCCTCGGGGTCTGTCATTCTCTCTTCCACCGTAAAGTCGATCTCCCTCGCTATCCCGATAGCCACTCCTCTTGCCCTGCTTGAGACAGTATCTCCATAGAACCAATTTGGGAGAGCAGGGGAAAGCAGTCTAATATTTGAGGTATGGGTCAGGTGAGTCTCCTGCAAGAACACTATACCCGCACCATATGTCTCTACTTCCTCCAAGATTTTAGCACGCTTGCCAAGCGAGTTTAAGCCTTTCACATTGTAAGATAAAAATTTAATTTCGATGTCCTTCATTTAGTCTTTTAAGGTTTTCTTTCTTTTTCTTTCCGCTTATGGGGCCCAAGATTTCACATAGTTTTCTTTCTAGATCTTCCCCTCTTTGTTCCGGGACGGCACGCAGCCTCAGATTTTGCCTCCTATCCCTATTTTCTTGGTCCTCTATCTTGTATAGGGTGTCTCTCTGAGTGAGGTAGGCGCCTTTTAATTGCGTTTTCAGCTTCGCGATTTCCAAGTCTATAGAGTCCACTCTCCCCTCCACCACTTCAACCCTGGACAACAGATGGCCCATATCCTCCCGTAGGGCGTTAATTTCAAATTTGATTACATTTTCCAGGCGTAATAGCATCACCTCCATTTCATGTTTTTTGGACTTGCACCCTGTCTTAAATAGTGTTTAATTGTGCTTGTCTCCCCTTTGCTGCCTTTGGTGGTAGCTTTCTTAGGCTGTTTGGCTGGGTCTTTACTCATGTTGGCCTTTTTAGTGGGTCTGATTCTCTTCCCCAGTCTTGTTGTAAACCTGGGCTTCCTGGGCCCTTTTCCACCTAGTTTACGCCTTTTCAGTGCCCTGCCAAGTAGCTCCACTGGTAGAATCCATAGAAATTTACAAAATATTACAGGGGGTCACTGGTCTTAATGATATGGGCAACATACAAACATGTGACTTTATATTTTACCCATAGTTTCGTATTTAAGAAAAAACCTGGAGTTTAAATAAGACATACATAATTCAGACCTCTGTCGTCAGACTGAGCCACAATGGCCAGTAGGTTTTCGTTAATACCGATCGGAGTCAAACTTTCATTCCATAGTGCAGCATTCGGTATATGGAAGTATATCTCCATGAACACCATGAACACCAATCAGAGTCTTACTTTTTTACGCTGCTGTATATACGCAGAGTGATCAGGGGGCACACTGGACGCCAGTTGCTGCTCCCCTTTTGATATGGGGTCGGTTATATGGGGTCGGTTTGAGCTATTACTCATCTATCCCCTCTTACAGGAGGGGAGGGGGATCGTGCCCCACCGAGAGTAGGGGAGAGGGGGAGAGACAAGGGCGCCCAGAAAGATCAATGGAAACAAGGGGCCAGATCTGACCATTACTCACAAGAAGAGAAAAAAAAAAAAGGGCCTGATCATTAAGCGTATCTGTCTCTAAAGACCAAACACAAGCGATGTCCCACTAAGACTTCCATCCTGCTTTCCTTAGCCCGGGGAGTAGAAAGACCAAACACAAGCGATGTCCCACTAAGACTTCCATAGAACAGACGCTGCGAGATAAGAGCTTAATCTAGAACTCGCGGCAAAAGCTGAGAAACACATTCGTTGGAGTGGGGCAAAATTCTACATTCAGAGGGATAACATGAGTGCCATGTTGGCCTCTAAACTTTCTCCACGGTTTCCACAAACCACCTCCCAGATTAGGATAGCAGGATAACCCCCCACAGCCAACCCAAAAAAAATACTCACGCCATTCCAGGACTTCTACTCCACGCTCTATAGCTTACCCTCCGCGGACAAGGATCTGGAAATTCTTAACTTCCTGAAGGACCTTCCTCTACCATCACTATCTATCGAGCATAAAAACTCGCTAGAGGCCCCCTTTTCATTGGATGAGAGATATTGGAGGATATTAAAGAACTTAAAAAGGGAGCGGCTCCTGGACCCGATGGCCTTTCGGTACCCTACTATAAGGCTTTCGCAGATACACTTTCCCCATACATGGCAACGCAAAGACCCAGGGCTCCCCCTTAGATCCGCATCTCAATATGGCCTATATAACTGTAATACCCAGACCAGACAAAAACTTCGAGGAAGTGGAGAATTATAGACCCATCTCCCTCATAAACAACGACCTTAAGATCCTGAAGAAAATCCTGGCCAACCGCCTGGCATTATTCATCAGTCACTACTTCAACAAAAACCAGGTTGGGTTCATACCGGGCAGACATGGCCTGGATCAGGTCATGAGGGCAATAGATATAATTTCCCTCCTACAATCTGGCTGGGATCGGGCGCCAAACAGGAGGGAATGTTGCTCTCTCTTGACTTGCATAAAGCTTTTGACTCAGTGAGCTGGCCTTATATTTTTGCCCTCATGGAGCGCTGGGGATTTTGCCAGCGCTTCATGGGGGTGATCCACTCCCTCTACTCCTCCCCAAAGGCTATGATACGCCTACAGGGACTCCACTCAAAGCCCCTTAATATAGCTAGGGGCAATAGACAGGGCTTTCCGCTGTCCCCCTTCATTTTTGCTATTGCCATCGAGTCCTTGGCGATCGCAATACGCTCCAACCCAAATATCCAAGGTGTAACCTGCGGTCCACAAACTTACAAATGCGGTTTGTTGGCCGATGACATTCTCCTGTTTATCACCTTACTGATCATGACCCTCCTCAATCTCTGCAAACTCCTGAACAACTTTTCCATCATCTCAGGCCTCAAAGTAAATTATTTTAAATCTCAAGCACTTAATGTCTCCCTCAAACCAGAAGTAGTCACAGCATTTCAAAACTCATTCAAGTTAGAATGGAGCGCTTCCTCTATTAGGTATCTGGGGATCACTCTCACAGCCAAAATTGAACACTTATATTCTCTAATTTCCCATCCATGTACCGGATGCTTGAGTCTGACCTTACAAACTGGGACAAGGGGGCTTTGTCCTGGTTAGGGAGGATACATTCGATAAAAATGACTCTCCTTCCCAGACTACTATACCTGTTTAGATCCCTCCCCATAAACATTAGAAAGCCTTCCAAAGCAAGGTTACTAAATTTATCTGGGGGGGATCGGGCCACAGACTTCCCCAAAAAAAATCTATTCTAAACTAGGAATCGGGGTGGGTTGGGATTTCCCTGCCTGCTTTGGTACTAATAGCTCAATTATCCATTGTCTACTCGAAGTTTAAAAAACCTGACTGGGTTAGCATAGAGATCAACACATATCTTAGACCAGTGGCGCCTGGTGCTTAAAATTTTTGGGGGGCGCAAACAAACTGAAAAATTCTGAAAAAAAACATCAAACGCAGCCACTGTGTCATCAAAACGCAGCCACTGTGTCATCAAAATGCAGCCACTGTTTCATCAATCACAGCCACTGTGCCATCAAAACGCAGCCACCGTGTCATCAATCGCAGCCACTGTGTCATTAAAACGAAGCCACTGTGTCATCAATCGCAGCCACTGTGTCATTAAAACGAAGCCACTGTGTCATCAATCGCAGCCACTGTGTCATCAAATCGCAGCCACGGTGTCATTAAAACGCAGCCACTGTGTCATCAAATCTCAGCCATGGTGTCATCAAATCGAAGCCACGGTGTCATTAAAACGCAGCCACTGTGTCATCAAATCTCAGCCATGGTGTCATCAAATCGCAGCCACGGTGTCATTAAAACGCAGCCACTGTGTTATCAAAATGCAGCCACGGTGTCCACTGATCCCAGACACCATGATTGTCTCCTTAATAGCAGCCAGCATCTCTTTGAACAAGGGGGGTGGGGGGGCAAGTTATCAAAGTGGGATACTCACAGTGATTTGGGGGCTGGAAGAGGATGCTGTATGTGCTAGGGGCCACTTTGGGAGCAGAGAGGATTTGTGCTAGCACAAATCCTCTCTGCTCCCAAAGTGGTCCCTAGCACATACAGCATCCCCTCCCAGCCCCCCAAATCATTGTATCTTTCTTTAATAACTTGCCCCCTTCCCCTGCAAGTGTCATATTGCATTCAGAGCTAACCTCAGATTAGCATGTCCTGTTGATGCTCTGTCCATTATCCTCCCCCTCTGTCTGTGTATAGGAAGGCACTCGGAGGTGGCTTCAGTCCATGTGTTAGTGTGAGACAGGGGGGGGTGGAATGGGGAAGAGAGGGACAGATGCAGATGGAGCTGTGCTGGAGCTCACCCTCCTCTCTTACCTTCTCTCCTGCAGCTCCGCTCGGGTCGAAGAACGGAGCTGCCGGCGTCACTTCCGGCTTTCTTCTGAAACCCGGAAGTAACCTTGAGATTTAAAAAACAATGCGCTTGCCCATAAAATCACACTGATTTTACAGGCGGGAGCTACTCTGCGCTTTGCATTGAGCCATAAGGCGGGTTAAAAGCCTGCAAATGAAGCGCCACGTCTGCAATCTCATGATTGCATTGACATGGCGCTTCCCATAGTGCACTGCGTCCGGCACCACAGAGCACTTTGTTAATGGACTTTTTTTTCTGTTCTTAGATGTGCCGATTCCCTGACCTCAGAATGTAGACCCTTGGCTCATATCTTCCACAACCCAGACATTCCCCCTGGTCAGGACATCAAGTCCTTTCAATGGTGGCTGGACAAGGGGCTATATCACATCGGGCACTTCTTCACTCCCTTAGGCCCGGTTACCCAGAAATTCTGTGTTCAGAATCTGAAACTGCTGGCCTCGGAGCACTACAAATTCCAACAGATACAGCACTTCCTCCACAAGCTTTGCAGGGGGAAACCAATCCCTCCTAAATTTACACCTTATGAAATGTGGTGCGGACAGGCCATGGATCAGAGGGGTGGAGTCAACATCATTTACCAGTCGCTTGCTCACCCGTCATCCAAATCCCCATACATGCTAGCATGGGAAAATGACCTCCAAATTAAATGGGACCTAGAGAGATGGCAGACCTCCTTTTCCAGAGCTTTCAAGGGGGTAAGAAACATCTCCCTAGTTGAATCCAGCGTCAAGGTCATGACCAGATGCTACCTCACCCCCTCCAAGTTGACCTCCTTTTCCCCTACAGCGAGTCCTCTCTGTTTCCACGATTGCCAGCTTATAGGCTCCATGGCCCATACTTGGGGAGTGTGTCCTAGAATTAGGTCATTCTGGAGCAAGATGTTTACCTTGATCCAAACTGTGACTACTCACCACTATCACCAGCTCCCAAGAACCCCAGCTATATCTCTCCTGAACTCCAATCTCCCCAGAATCCCCAAGGCTAGCCGCAAACTAATACACTTTATGTTGCTAGGGGCCAAGATGACCATAGCCAAAGCTTGGAAACAACCCACGGTAACCCTCATAGCAACCAAACGTCAGATATCCTGGATCATGTCTCAGGAGAAACCTGCCAGCATATTAACGGACACGGTCCCGACATTTGAATCCATCTGGGAACCCTGGTCCATGCACGTGCGTGTTCCTCTACGCCCTGGATTTCAGGCCCAACCAGAAGCTGATTGGGACGGCCACTTGGCTCCTTGCCAGTAAGATTGTCTCTCTCTCTCTCTCCTCTATTTTCTCTCTCTGTGACCCTCTCTCTAACCTTCATCTTCCTCTCTCCTCTCCACTTTCGTACTTTCCAACTCTATTTGGCCATTTTCCAGGCTTGATTCTGGAATAACAGTCTGACATGTAGCCTTAGCCCCTTAGTTAGCTGGCTCAATGCTGGTACTTAATCACCATCCACGCGTTCACTAGCTTTTTTCGGGATCGATGAGGGAATCTTCCAGGCACAGTTTGTTTCCATTAGGGGTGCCAGAGGTCCTTCCCTCCACGATCCTGTTCCACCATCTTAGTAGTAGGACAGGTTCTTAAGGTTTAACTGCTTCCCGACCGCCTCATGTAGATATACGTTTACAGGATGGCACGGGCAGGCAAAAGGACTTATATATAAGTCCTTTTTTAATTGCCTAGCCGTGGGGTCGTGACCACGGCCGCGGGACCAGCGGACCCGATCGCCACTGGTGTCCCGCGATCGGGTCACAGAGCTGAAGAACGGGGAGAGGTATGTGTAAACAAACCTCTCCCCGGGCTTCCTACTCTGCCTGTCATTGATCGGCTGTTCCCGGTCATCGGGAAAGCCGATCAATGACGTCAGACGTACAGCCACGCCCCCCTACTGTAAAAAAAAACACAACACGTCACACTAACTCCTCCCCGCCCCCTAGTGGTTAACTCCTTCACTGCCACTGTCATTTACATAGGAATCAGTGCTATTTAAATAGCACTGATTTCTGTATAAACGACAATGGTCCCTAAAATGTGTCAAAAATGTCCGATGTGTCCGCCATAATGTCGCAGTCACAATAAAAATCGCTGATCGCCGCCATTACTAGTAAAAAAAAAAATATTAATAAAAATGCTATAAAACTATCCCCTATTTTGTAAACGCTATAACTTTTGCGCATACCAATCAATAATCGCTAATTGCGATTTTTTTTTTACCAAAAATATGTAGAAGAATACGTATCGGCCTAAACTGAGGAAAAAAAATGTTTTTTTATATATTTTTTAGGGATAGTTATTATAGCAAAAAGTAAAAAATATTGCATTTTTTTCAAAATTGTCGCTCTATTTTTGTTTATAGCGCAAAAAATAAAAACCGCAGGGGCGATCAAATACCACCAAAAGAAAGCTCTATTTGTGGGAAAAAAAGGACGCCAATTTTGTTTGGGAGCCATGTCGCACGACCGCGCAATTGTCAGTTAAAGCGACGCAGTGCCGAATCGCAAAAAGGGGCCTGGTCCTTTGGCTGCCAATTGGTCCGGGGCTGAAGTGGTTAAAGTGCCATACCTTGGTTGATTGTTTTACTCCATAAAGGCTAAGTTTGTATGTTGCCATAATGTACTGAGTTTGCAACTATGGAGGGACTGTTCTTATTGTTTATGTTCTTGTACAAAACTAATAAAAATCTTTGAAAGAAAAAAATATTTCATTAAGGGGGTAAAACTTTCCGGGGCTGAAGTGGTTAACCACTTCAGCCCCGGATGGATTTGTCCCTTAATGGATTTGCCCCCTTAATGACCAGGCCATTTTTTGCGATACGGCACTGCACTGCTTTAACTGACAAGTGCGCGGTTGTGCAACATTGGACCCAAACAAAATTTACATCCTTTTTTTTTTACACATAAATAGAGCTTTCTTTTGGTGCTATTTGATCACCTCTGCGTTTTTTTTTTTTTTTGCACTATAAACAATTTAAAAAAGAAAAACATTTTTTTTTACTTTCTGCTCTAATACATATCCAAAAAAAAAAAATATAAAAAAGCTAATGTATTCATCAGTTTAGGCCGATATATATTCTTCTACTATGTTTGGTAAAAAAAAAAAATCACAATAGGAGTATATTGATTGGTTTGTGCAGAAGTTATCGCGTATACAAATTACGGGATAGATTTAGGGACTTTTTTTTTTGTATTGTTTTTACTGGTAATGACGCAGATATCCGATTTTTAGCAGGACTGCAACAGATAAATCTGACCCAAATTACACTTTTTGGGGACCAGTGACAGTATTACATTGATTAGTGCTATAAAAAAATCACAGATCAATGTAATAACGACACCAGCAGGGAAAGGGTTAACACTAGTGGGCGATCAAGGGGTTAAGTGTGTTCCCTGGGTGTGTTCTAACTGTAGCTAACTGTAGGCTTACTGGAACATGACAGAGATCACTGTTCCCAATCACTGGGAGCAGTAGATCCCTGTCATGTCACTAGGCAGAACGGGGAATCGCTTGTTATCCTACTTGCAAGGACTGACGCACAGGAGAGCCGACCTGCCGCAGTATATCTGTATGAGCAGGTCGGCAAGTGGTTAAAGTATAACTAAAGGCAATTTTTTTTAGTTTTGGAGAGAGTGGAGAGGGATTAGCACTCTTGTCAGTATTTATCGCTAATTTTTGCGTTGACACCAGAACAAAACAGTAAAAGAGGGGAAATCTTCCAATTGGGGCACTAGTTTTGGTGAACCCTTTAACGCCTCAGCATTTCCCCACTTTGGAGGGATTTACGCTCATATCAAAGTATGAGACAAATTAACCACTTGACCTCCGGAAGATTTACCCCCATTCATGACCAGGCCATTTTTTGTAATACGCCACTGCGGTACTTTACCTGAAAATTGTGCGGTCATGCGATGCTGTACCTAAACAAAATGTATGTACTTTTTTTCCCACAAATAGCACTTTCTTTTGGTAGTATTTTATCACCACTGCGGTTTTTATTTTTTGCATAATAAACAAAAAAACTATATTTTTTACTTTCTGCTATAAAACATATCCATATCCAACCATATTTTTGGTAAAAAAAATCCCAATAAGCGTATATCGATTGGTTTGCGCAAAAGTTATTGCGTCTACAAACTATGGGATATTTTTATTTTTTATTTTTTACTATTAATGATGGCGACTTAGCAGGACTGCAATATTTCAGCGGACAATCGGTACACTGACACTTTTGACACTTTTTGTAGACCAGTGACATTAATACGGTGATCGGCATTAAAAATATGCACAATCATGCTACTAATGACACTGGATGGGAAGAGGTTAACATCAGGGGCAATCAAAGGGTTAAATGTGTGCCTGACCAGTGCTTTACTACTGTGGGGGAGGTGCTTGTACTAGGGCAAGGCATGGATCGGTGCCCCTGATTAGCAGAGACACAGGATCCATGTCTTCTGAACTGAAAGAACGGCGATCTGCCATGTTTACATTCTGCCTGTGTACCAAAGCATCGGCGGGTGGAGGTGGACATCGAGTCTGCCGTACCCACCGTTAACCCCCCGCTGTGTCTAATCACAGCAGGAGTGGGCCGCTGGCAGCGTGCATGTGTGCCCCAGACCCGGAAGTGCAGGATCACGTACTAGGTACATGACCCTGCACAGCAGAGAGCCGCCTTGCCACTTTATATATACAGTATACGGTTGGCAAGCGGTTAAGTGAATGGAAAAAGTTGGAAATTAAAATAAAATTATTCCCTTAGCTGCTAATTGTTAATAAAGACTACTGGATAGTTGATCTTGAAAACCTTTGATAAATCAGACCTTTGCTTGGGAAATAACCTCACATTGTTTTGCTTTGTTAGCACTCAATTAAAATCACTATCAATTAATTTGATGAGTTCCTACAGCACCTACTATTATTACACACCAAATTATAATAGTTTTTAAAGAACTAATTTTGTTATAGTAAGTTGGAAAATGTTGGTTAGCACAGATTGTGGTACCTTTTACTGTACTGATTAATTAACATAATTACAGTAACAGTATATTGTAATGCCTTAAACAAGAAGTATCATTGAATCACAATATATTTATTAGTCATCTTTAAATGCAATTTGCAATGTTATGATTCATTCCTGATTAGTGGAAGTTCAAATGTATTAAGTAATTAACTCAAAATATAAAAAGTTCTAAACACTTCTGTAAATGTCTTAATTAACACTGCAGCAGTGACTCAAGTAGAAAAGAAGGTCTCGGTCCCACGCTGAACATCTTCTTGTAGGCATGTTTACAACAAGACCTTTCAGACACATAATTTAAAGAGTTCGATAAAGACTTGCACAATTCCAGCAAATGCTTGGTTTTACCTCAACCTATGAATTATCTAATGTACAGCAACATTCAAAGTAATAAAAGTCATGCTAATTTAAATGTCATAAATTCCTAGGCTAAACATTCAGGTGCCTATACGCAGACTGATTTTAACTATTTTACGACTGTGTAACACATATATGCAGTGTCCAGGAAGTGGGCTTCAAACCTGGACACTGCATATACAGTCGACCCCCGTGAAGTCGCGGTACGGAGTTCCTGGCCTCAGTCGTTCACTGATTTTTTCCCATCCTAGCATTCCCACATCAGTCACGCTCCATGCAGTACACTGGAACCATTCTAATAGGAGAGACTCACGTCGCTCCGACTTAGAAAAAGGTTCCTGTACTACTTGGGGGCGACTTCGGAGCAGCTTGCATTGACGTCTATACAGAAGTAATTTTGCAAGCCGCACTGAAGTTGCGCTGTACGGGGCGACTTCAGAGTCGGACGGGAGTTGGGCGAATTTGAAGCCGCCCCTGTGTGAACCATTTATAGGCATTTTTTTTACCACATCCAAAATTTGCGGATTTTCACAATTCGCGGGTGCTCAAAGAACAGAACTCCAACAAATTTTGTGGGTCGATTGTACACTATATTACCAAAAGTATTGGGCATCTGCCTTTACATGCACATGAACTTTAATGGCCTCCCAGTCTTAGTCCGTAGGGTACAATATTGAGTTGGCCCGCCCTTTGCAGCTATAACAGCTTCAACTCTTCTGGGAAAGCTGTCCACAAGGTTTAGGAGTGTGTCTATGGGAATGTTTGACACTTCTTTCAGAAACGCATTTGTGAGTTCAGGCACTAATGTTGGACGAGAAGGCCTGGCTCGCAGTCTCTGCTCTAATTCATCCCAAGGGTGTTCTATCAGATTGAGGTCAGGACTTTGAGGTCTTTAAGGTCCATAAAAACATGGATGAACGAGTTTGGGGTGGAGGAACTCGACTGGCCGGATCTCAACCCGATAGAACACCTTTGGGCCTTTCGGCCTCTACAATTTCAGCAATACCTAAAAATAGAGAGCAACTGAGCATGTGCAGAGCAAGGTGAGACAGTGTATTACTGGATTTTAAACAGGTAGAGGCCATTATTTTAATGTTTTACATAACTATGCCTGCAAAAGAGACCAGCCTGAAGTGATCTAGCAGGACCTAATTTTCCGACTAAAAGTTCCACTTTAAGAATATGGGATGGATATTGCAACCTGTCAGCGCAAATGTGTACCTTATGATTGCATTTGTCATGAACCAGGGTTTTTGATCGCATAACTGTAACCAACACATTTGCCTTTTTGCATGCGTTCCTAAATACATTATGGACTGGTCTGTTAAAGTTGCATTGGTTTTAAAATGTATTGCCATTTATTCTGAAATTTGTTTACTGGCACTGTGCCCTTTGTTTCCTCCCATACTCTAAAGACATGCTGGTAGCTTAAATAGCTCCTGTCTAAATTGGCCTTAGTATGTGTACTATATATATGTATGAATGAGAGTTAGGGACCTTAGATTGTAATCTCCTTGAGTGCAGCAACTGATGTGACTGTACAATATAAATAAGTAAATTGACAGTGCTATATAAGTACCTGTAATAAATAAATAAATTTCATATTTTCCTGTGAAAGTCAACCTTCATCCTGTCTTCCTTTCACCTACCAAACATGTCTACTGGTAAAAGAGCCTTCGCATCACATAAATAAGTCAAAAGGAAGGCTTAAAGTGGAACTTCATCCTCCAAATCAACATTGATTATTTTTAATTCTCATGCTTCTAGCATTAGTAAATAGATAGGAAATGATATCATAATTACTTGTTTTAAACTTTTTTTTTTTACATTTCTTCAGTTACTTCCTGGTTTTCCGTCTAGGCAAATAATGTCATACATCTCAAGAGTCTTCACGTGGGGAGGAGTTTTCTCAACTAAGCACCCCCCCATGCATACTTGAGCTACTTAAGCTAAAGGAAGAAAGTAAATGCTACATGAATCATTTGCCCTTACTCAAGGTGGCCACGGCCAGAAATGCTAGGTGGTGTTTTTCAAGTTGATTTCTCACCAAAATAAAGCATGGAGCCATGGATGGATGGGGGAGTTTACTTTGAATATTCAAAACGAATTAAATAGTGTATTTGGTTTGTGGTGCCCAGATGCAGTAAAGATCTGCTTTAAGTGTTGGGGCGGGGACATGACCAAGCTCGACTTTTACAGGAAAAGTCAAAATTTGCATCTCAGCTGCCTATATCTCTATAGCTCACATATGCTTATTTTTATAATATGCCCACTGTTAAATGCCTGGATTTCTGAAATTTTTTTTGTTAAAGGACAACTGTACCTTCATCATACCCCCAAGTGCAGTATGCCTTGCAAAATACTTACCTTCCTACCTGTTACAATGATATTCACTGTGTGGCCCTGCCTGCCATTCTAGAGCCTTTCCTCTTAACCAAGCGCGAGCACCACTGCCCTATCTATCCTTTTGTTTGAGCTGTACTTCCCTGGATGGATAGATATTGCCATGAGTATTGCTCACCCTTAGAAATTAGGGAGGCCATAGCGCACATGTACAGTAATAAGAAGACACATTGGATACATTGCCAGAGGAAAGGCTGTAGGGGGCCACATAGTGAATATTACTGAAACTAGGAAAGAAAGTGACAACTAGACATGTGCACACTGAAATATTTTGTTTTGGAATTTTGTTTTCGTCGGAAAAATAAATTGATTTAGTTACTTCCGAAATTTGTTTTTTTATTTATTTTGTTTCGTTAAAAAATGCTTTCGTCTGAAAATCCGAAATAATTAAGATCGAATCTGTCATTGAAGGCTTATGGTGTCTGTCGAATGTTCTAAGAAGGACTCAGTCTTTTCTGTCCACATGCACTACACGGAGTCACACCATTGAGCCCTTCATCACATGGTGTCTGTCCGTGTGGCTTGCAATATGTGGGCAGGACTAAAAGACCACTCCAAGTAAGACTCAACGAACACATTAACAACATACGAAGGGGGTATACGAAACATTCGGTGTCTAAACACTACCTTTTAGTACACAACAGGGATCCTAGTAACACACTATTTCTGGGGGAATCGATAAACATAGACCACAGTGGAGAGGCAGTGGTCTTGTTAAGAGCATTTCCAAACTAGAGATGTCTTGGGTCCACAAGCTCAAATGTTACACAGATGTAGACATTAACTGTTTTATTGATAATTCCTAATGACTCTCCGCCTACGTGACGCGGCATTGATATTGCGCCACTCTGAACCTTTGTTAAGTTACCATTAGTGTCTGCTCTTAATGTTTCCACATGGGATACGACACTGCAATCGTACATTTCCAGTCGAATGACACTAGTAATAATTATATTAATAATTAATTTATTATTAATTATTATTATTAGTCAACCAACATTAGAATTCTTCTATAGCCTATGGGCGGGACATTTGACCATAAATTCCTGCTTGCGGTGACTGCTTCGTTGAATCTTTTTGTTGAATCTTTTCTCTCTATGTCGAATAATCTTGGACTAATAGAGTTAGGTTAG
Organism: Lithobates sylvaticus; assembly: GCA_028564925.1. Classification (NCBI taxonomy): domain Eukaryota; kingdom Metazoa; phylum Chordata; class Amphibia; order Anura; family Ranidae; genus Lithobates; species Lithobates sylvaticus. The sequence continues at coordinate 133,131,649 of CM053038.1, forward strand.
GCACATTCGACCTTTTTTGCTATTGTCTCTATAATGTCGCATCTTTTCTCTCTATGTCAAATCTTTTCTCTCTATGTAGAATAATCTTGAACTAATAGGCACATTCAACCACAGGTTTGATGGACACAGATCTCTATTGTCAGTGTCATGTCGAATCTCCTATCTAAATCGAACTGTTGCAACGAAAACGAAAATAAAGCATTTGTTTATGTCGGATCTTTCGGTTTTCGGATTCTGCGCGTTCGTTATCGTTTGTTAAAGCGATAACAAAATACCCGATATCCGGACAAAAAAGCATTTGGACGAAAATGTATGCACATGTCTAGTGACAACTATTAAACCTCTGAAAAGTATTATTATCAATATGTATATACATTTATGCCATATTAAGACATTATCAGCCTTATTCATAGTCTTTATTTCAACCCTAAAAGTGTGTTAGTGCCTATGACAAGTGCTTAACAGTTGTTAATTCTTATTTTTCCACTGACAGATATTTTTTGAGGAGTGACATTTAAAAAAAAAAAAATTCTTATTTTTAAAGACAATTCACTAATGTTTTAGAAGTTAGCAGCATTCAAAGTTCAGTAAAACAGTGAAATAAGGATTATCGAATCTGTCAGTGTTACTTCTCTAATGCATTATGTGTTAATGCCTAATGCAAATTTTGTTTGTCAGGTTGGTGTGTAAAGCAAAGGGGGCTTCCAACATACTGGAATGACAGAAGTGCTGATGACTGTTTATCATTTTATGTAACATTTTTCCTCCCTTTGAACTGATTAAACATATTTTATTTAATATTCGAAATGAAGGAAACATTTTCTGGTAATAAATGTTGTGTATAGAAGAGATTGTAAACAAAAAATAAAAGATATTTAGATGAGAAATTCAACATAGTATATCACTATTGTCCCTAACATTATCTCAATTCCCAAGATATCTAAATTTCTTTGCATAAAATCTCTATGATATAGTCTATAGGATTCCTTTCTCTGCCCTGTGAATAGCTTTGTGGGCTCCTCAGAACTGCAGCAACTGAAATGTAGCTCCCTGGTCCTAAACTGGGGCTACCATGTAAATTTATTTTTGGCTGGGCTGTAGGCAGCTCAGACTGATTGTAGAGTTTATATCTGGCCTTTCCCTAAGTTCAATTCGGTTGTGCATTTCTCACTGTCACCAGTAGGTGTCATTGGTACCATAGGGCATAGTATGAGATATTACAACTAGACTGAGCTATGAATATTTATATTTCTTCCAGCCATTCCAGTAGGAGGTTCATGACCACTGGTGCATTATGGGAGAGCATATATATTTGGGTTGGGCCATGTGCTCGCTCTCTTGCCTCGGGCCTCTAGCCTGAGAAAGTGCTGCTGAAGTAAGCTCTGTGTGTAGGCTTGTCTGGGCCTTCTAATGCTGAGGTGGTCCTGAGGCTGTCTTACCCGCTGTTGAAGAAGCCATGCCAGGGTGAAAAGACCCATGGGAAGGAACCTTGCTGTAGAGAGCCAGGATGAATGCTGGTCTCTCAGAAGGTCCTGGTGACTTGCTTGGTGGATGCACCAAAATCTGAAACCATGCTTACAGTGTTGCCGGGTTGGTTTAAAGGTCCTGACGCTGTGAAGCTGGATCCGAGGAGTCTGTAAGTGATCTGCTGCTGGTTTCTAAGACCCCTAACCCTCTCTCCTACTACCTTCCTCCAAATTGAACATTAAAGCTTTGAAAGGATCAAAAATGACTGGCCCCCAATTTCTGTTCAAAACTCCCCATTATAGCCATGGACTCAGCCCTGAAGTAAATGCTAGCTTGCTCCCTGCCTCTGGAGGTTTCATCTTGCCTCTAGAAGACCCAGGGTGTGCTACAAAAATATTCTCTTTCCTAAGTATTTTATTGGTTTTGTGGTACATTGATAGCAGTCAAGATACCAAGCATTTGGCATATAAGGCATACACGTCATGAAGCATGTACAACACACAACAACAGTCAAGTTGAGGAGTGCAGAGTATAATAGCAGGTGATAAATCAGAAATATTAATGTGGTAGTGCAATGGATTTTAGAAAGTTATGTGGGGCAGAATTTGTGGTTGTAGAGAATTGTGGAGTCTATCAAGAATGGAAGGATGTTGTAGGCTTTAGATGCCAATCCATTTGAAAGTGAAAAAAGAGAAAATTGAGGATGTAGAGAAGCCAGAGGCCCTAGAACGGATAAAAATGCATCTTTACATAGATAGTAAGGAGACATAGTTTGAAGGTTGAGAATATGATATCCACAGATGCTTTTTTAACTGCATTAAAGCGTAAGGAGGGTGTCTTTACCCACTTCAGACCCAGAGGATTTGGCTGCTCAAATCCTGCGCAATATTTACAATTTGGCACTGCTTTAACTGGTAATTGCGTGGTCATGCAATGCTGTACCCAAACAAAATTTGCATCCTTTTTTTCCCACAAATAGAGCTTTCTTTTGATGGTATTTGATTACCTCTGCAAATTTTTTTTTTGTTGCTATATAAACGTAAAAAGACCGAATATTTTAAAAACAAATGATATTTTCTACTTGTTATAAAGAAATTAAATAAACTCAATTTTAGTCATACATTTAGGCCAAAATGTATTCAGCCACATGTCAATAAGCATATATTTATTGGTTTGCGCAAAAGTTATAGCTACAACAAACTAGGGTACATTTTCTGGAATTTACGCAGCTTTTCGTTTATGACTGCCTATCTCATTTCTTGAGGTGCTAAAATGCCAGGGCAGTAAACCCCCCCCAATTGACCTCATTTTGGAAAGTATACACCGCAAGGAAATTGCTGAGAGGCATTTTGAGACCATTGAATATTTTATTTTTTTCAAAAAAAAATACACAAAGTTGTCACTAAATGATACATTGCTCACACATGCCATAGTTGTATGTGGATTTACACCCCAACATACATTCTGTTACTTCTCCTGAATATGGGGATACCTCATGTCTGAGACTTTTTGGGAGCCTAGCCACGTACAGGACCCCAAAAACAAGCACCGCCTTCAGGATTTCTAAGGGTGTAAATTTTTGATTTCACTCCTCACTACCTATCACAGTTTTGAAGGCCATAAAATGCCAAGATAGCACAAACCCCCCCCCCCCCCCAAATGACCCCATTTTGGAAAGTAGACACCCCAAGCTATTTGATGATAGGCATTTTGAGTCCATGGAGTATTTTATATTTTGCCACAAGTTTTTTTTTTTTTGCGCAAAGTTGTCACTAAATGATATATTGCTCAAACATGCCATGGGCATATGTGAAATTGCACCCCAAAATACATACCGCTGCTTCTCCTGAGTACGGGGATACCACAGGTGTGGGACTTTTTGGCAGTCTAACCACGTACAGGACCCTGAAAAACAATCACCGCCTTCAGGGCGTACATTTTTGATTTCACTCCTCACTGTCTATCACAGTTTCGGAGGCCATGAAATGCCCAGATAGCACAACCCCCCCCCCCCCAAAATGACCCCATTTTGGAGAGTAGACACCCCAAGATATTTGCTGAGAGACATGTTGAGTATTTTGCACATCTCGCTTTTTGTCACAAAGTTTTAAAAATTGAAAAAATAAAAAAGAATGTTTTTTCTTTTCTTCCTTCATTTTCAAAAATAAATGAGAGATGCAAAATACTCAACATGCCTCTTAGCAAATACCTTGGGGTGTCTACTTTCCAAAATGGGGTCATTTGTTTTAGTTTTTGTTGCTATCTGGACTTTTCAGGGCCTCCGTAACTGTGATAGGTAGTAAGGAGTAAAATCAAAAATGTTCATCTTTAGAAAGCCTGAAGGCATTGATTAGTTTTTGGGGTCCTGTACGCGGCTAGGCTCCCAAAAAGTCTCATACATGTGGTATACCCATACTCAGGAGAAGCAGCAGAATGTATTTTGGGGTGTAATTCCACATATAACCATGCCATGTTTGAACAATATATCATTTAGTGACAACTTTGTGCAAAAAAAAAAAAAAAAATTGTAATATTCCAGAAACTTGTGGAAAAATATAAAATATTCCATGGAATCAAAATGCCTTTCAGCAAAAAGCTTGAAGTGTCTTCTTTCCAAAATTGGGTCATTTTGGGGGTTTTGTCATCTTGACATTTCATGGCCTTCGAAACTGATAGGTAGTGAGGAAGTGAAATCACCATTTTTTGCCCTTAGAAGGCAGTAAAGGCAGTGATTGGTTTTCAGGGTCTTGTACACGGCTAGGCTCCCAAAAAGTCTCACACAAAGGTATCCCCATACTCAGAAGGAGCAGAATGGATTTTGGGGTGTAATTCCACATACAGTGGCTTGCGAAAGTATTCGGCCCCCTTGAACTTTTCAACCTTTTGCCACATTTCAGGCTTCAAACATAAAGATATACAATTTTTATTTTTTGTGAAGAATCACCAACAAGTGGGACAAAATTGTGAAGTGGAACGAAATCTTTTGGATTTTTGAAACTTTAACTAATAAAAAAATGAAAAGTGGGGCGTGCAAAATTATTCGGCCCCCTTGCATTAATACTTTGTAGAGCCACCTTTTGCTGCGATTACAGCTGCAAGTCGCTTGGGGTATGTCTCTATCAGTTTTGCACATCGAGAGACTGAAATTCTTGCCCATTCTTCCTTGCAAAACAGCTCGAGCTCAGTGAGGTTGGATGGAGAGCGTTTGTGAACAGCAGTTTTCAGCTCTTTCCACAGATTCTCGATTGGATTCAGGTCTGGACTTTGACTTGGCCATTCTAACACCTGGATACGTTTATTTGTGAACCATTCCGTTGTAGATTTTGCTGTATGTTTGGGATCATTGTCTTGTTGGAAGATAAATCTCCGTCCCATTTTCAGGTCTTTTGCAGACTCCAACAGGTTTTCATCCAGAATGGTCCTGTATTTGGCTGCATCCATCTTCCCCTCAATTTTAACCATCTTCCCTGTCCCTGCTGAAGAAAAGCAGGCCCAAACCATGATGCTGCCACCACCATGTTTTACAGTGGGGATGGTGTGTTGAGGGTGATGAGCTGTGTTGCTTTTACGCCAAACATATCGTTTTGCATTGTGGCCAAAAAGTTAGATTTTGGTTTCATCGGACCAGAGCACCTTCTTCCACATGTTTGGTGTGTCTCCCAGGTGGCTTGTGGCAAACTTTAGACGAGAATTTTTATGGATATCTTTGAGAAATGGCTTTCTTCTTGCCACTCTTCCATAAAGGCCAGATTTGTGCAGTGTACGACTGATTGTTGTCCTATGGACAGACTCTCCCACCTCAGCTGTAGTTCTCTGCAGTTCATCCAGAGTGATCATGGGCCTCTTGGCTGCATCTCTGATCAGTCTTCTCCTTGTCTGAGCTGAAAGTTTAGAGGGACAGCCAGGTCTTGGTAGATTTGCAGTGGTCTGATACTCCTTCCATTTCAAAATGATCGCTTGCACGGTGCTCCTTGGGATGTTTAAAGCTTGGGAAATCTTTTTGTATCCAAATCCATTAGTCATTTAGGACAGCATTGGATCATTCAGAGATCCTCGCTGAACTTCTGGAGTGAGTTTGCTGCACTGAAAGTAAAGGGGCCGAATAATTTTGCACGCACCACTTTTCAGTTTTTTATTTGCTAAAAAAGTTTAAAATATCCAATAGATTTTGTTCCACTTCACAATTGTGTCCCACTTGTTGGTGATTCTTCACAAAAATATAAAATTTTATATCTTTATGTTTGAAGCCTGAAATGTGGCAAAAGGTTGAAAAGTTCAAGGGGGCCGAATACTTTCGCAAGCCACTGTATGCCCATGGCATGTTTGAACAATATATCATTTAGTGACAACTTGTAATTTTCCCGAAATTTGTGGCAAAATATAAAATATTCCATAATAAATGGAATAATATTATAATAAAAAATAATAAAAGATTACATGCCTATCAGAAAATAGCTTGGGATGTCTACATTCCAAAAAGGGGTTATTTGGTGGGGTTTTGAACTGTCCTGGCATTTTATGCACAACATTTAGAAGCTTATGTCACACATCACCCACTCTTCTAACCACTTGAAGACAAAGCCCTTTCTGACACATTTTGTTTACATAAAAAAAATATTATTTTTGTTTGCTAGAAAATTACTTTGAACCCCCAAACATGATATATTTTTTTAAAGCAATGGCCTTACATATTAAAAAGGTGGGTGTTGCAACTTTTTTTTTCTCACAGTATTTGCGCAACGATTTTTCAAACGCATTTTTTTTGGAAAAAAAACACTTTTTTTTATTGTAATGCACTAAAACACACAATATTGCCCAAATGTTTGATGAAAAGATGATCTTATGCCGAGTACATAGATACCAAACACAACATGCTTTAAAATTGCGCACAAACGTGCAGTGGCGACAAACTACATACATTTTTAAAAGTCTTTAAAAACCTTTACAGGTTACCACTTTAGATTTACAGAGGAGGTCTACTGCTAAAATGACTGCCCTTGATCTGACCTTTGCGGTGATAACTCACATGCATGGTGCAATTGCTGTTTACATATGACACCAGACCGACACTTGCGTTCGCCTTTGCACGTGAGCACGGGGGGACAGGGGTGCTTTTTTTTTAATTATTATTTATTTCACTTTTTTGTTTTATTTTTAAACTGTTCCTTTCATTTTTTTTTATCATTTTTATTGTTATCTCAGGGAATGGCAATATCCCTTATGATAGCAAAAGGTAGTGACAGGTACTGTTTTTTTAAAAGACTGGGGTCTATTAGACCCTAGAGCTCTCCTCTGCCCTTAAAGCATCTGACCACACCAAGATCGGTGTGGTTAAATGCTTTCCCAATTTCCCAATGGCGCTGTTTATATTCGGCGAAACCTAAGTCATGAAATGCTCGTAGCTTGCGGTTTCTTAGGCCATGGAGATGATTGGAGCCATTTTGGTCTCCGATCAGCTCTATGGTCAGCTGGCGGAACCACCGGCTGCATTCTCAGGTTCCCTGTTTCGACAGGAGAGCCCGAGAAAACCATGGAAGAAGGTGGGGGGGAGGCGTTCCCTCCCACTGCTTGTAAAAGCAGTCTAGAGGCTAATTAGCCACTAGGATTGCTTTTACATGAAAGCCAACCGATGGCTGAAAAAAAGGATCCCAAGATGATCATTCTGGTATAACCACTCAAAGTCCAGCAACATACCAGTACGTTGCTGCTCCTTGTTGGGCATATGTTGTAATGTTCTTTTTTTCATGCAGCCTGTAGGCTGAAAGAAAAAGAGATCGGTGGGTATGCCCACCATTAGAATACAGCCCTTCATCCACCCACTTTTAACTGTGGTGGTGAAATCACCTCCTACAGCTGACTTACGTATCGTGGGAGCAAACGCTGTTGCTGTCAAGATAAATAAATCAGTGCTGCAGCTGAATGGCGTACCTGCTAAGCAAATGACGGTTAACAATAAAACAAAGTAACATTACAGTATAACAGTAAAGCCCCGTACACACGGTCGGACTTTTTCATGGATTCTGTCCGATCGGACAAGGTTGTTGAAAAATCAGACCGTGTGTATGCACCATCGGACAGTGTTCGTCGGTTTGTCCGACGGACAAAGTCTTATCTCCTGCTGGAAATCTTTGCCGTCAACACGGTCCGATCACACCAAATCCGATCGTGTGTACGGTTGTCCGACGGACAAAGTGCTACGCATGCTCAGAAGAAATTCTGTGACGGAAGCGCTCGGTCAGGTAAAACTACCTTTCCTAATCGACACAGCACATTCGTCACGCTGCAATGTTAAAATGTCTTTAATGCAGCGCATTCTCTTTTTCTTTACAATGCAACAAGAATGACATGTTTTAGCTGCTCCTATTCACCCGCACTTCTCACAAACTTACTTCTTTATTACTTTGCAGCATTTATACACTACATGTTTATTTTTACTCAGATCGTAAAACAATCTTTGTTATTTTTTTTACCATGATTTTTTTTTTTTTTTTTTGGGGGAATACATATTTGAAGGAGAATTTGTTTGTTTTTTGGAGGGGGGTTGTATGTCTCAACTTAGCAAAACCACATTATTAACATTTGTATTTCTTGCTTAAATTTACTAGGAGTTTGTTGGTTGTTGGTACCCCTTATTAATTCTACTTTAGGATTAGTGAAATGTACCTGCCTACTCCAAGAAAAACTGTCATTGTAGAAAAGTAAAACACAATAGTCAATGATTATTTCAAATCAAAAAAACATTTATTTAGGTCTCAGCAACAAACCAAAGAGGAACGCAGCCATGGTGAAACTTGGGGAATTTGCAAAGCCTTGGACACCCATGGCAACCATCATTTTACAGGCTTAAACAATTGGGGGCATGAAGAGTACCTATCTAAATAATAAGGGAGCGCAATCTGGTCCTGAAGTCCAAAACATCCGGAACTGCAGCAGATGCCATCTAGGTCCCCAGGCTCTGGTCCTACGAGAGGCTCCATCTTCTCTCAGACCAGACTGAATCCAGGTCGTCACTCTCAGGTCTTCCTTGTACGCTTCCTTCCACGCCGTGGTGCTGGTGCTGGTGGGGTGGCAGAAGGAGGAGGAGGAGGCGGAGCAAGGTCACTCTCGCAAACATGTGTGAGGGGAGTCATCTCCCCAGCCATCCCCTCATTTAGTATTTTGAGGATGACCTCCTCACACATGCTGCGTTGCCCCGCCTCCATACCCGTAAATTTACTGCCAACCAAGGAGGCAAAGGCCTCCTCATAGGTGGGTGTGGCATAGAGGGAGGCTGAGGCATCTCTGATCAGTTGGAGCGCTGACTCTCCCACCGCCCCCATGTTTTTCGCCCTTCTGTAGGGAAGGCGGAGGGGAGAGACTTGGGAGACAGTCAGGCTCCTACGCCTACCCCCCTCTTGGCTGCCACTACCCCCTGCCTCCTCCTGACTGCCACCTTCCACAGCCACCTCCTGGCTGAGGTCTTCCTGTGTATGAAAAAGGGACATAGTTTCAGTTATTTGTTCATCAAACACACACAATTCTCATCTAGTGACTGTTGCAAAATGTTTACAAATAGAAAACCATACAATTCTCTGCCCTGCAGTTTAGATTCTTCCCAAAAATGTCTCCGACACCACTGTCTGTTGATATGTCAATCACGTTAGGAACTAAGCAATTGGGGATCCTGAATTAACTGAACATCATTCATTATTCCCCAAACTGGTTACAAAACTACTATACCTGGAACAAGCTGGGCTCCTGCACATATTCCATAATGGAAGGCCCAGGTTGGTCCTCGGAAGCCTCATCAGGGGTGGCGTGCGTGGAAGGACGCGTGCAAGGAAGAGTCGAGAGTGACTTCCTGACAGTAGCCTGGTCTTTGAGAAAGTGGAGCCTCTCATAGTACCAGAGCGTGGGGACATGGACATCAGCTGCTGCAGCTCCAGATGCTAGGGACTTCCGGACCTTATTGCGCTCCCGGAAATAGGTACTCTTCATGTTGTTGATCTTCACTTTTAAGTTTGCCACGGTTGCCATGGGCAGGGTAGGCTTTACAAATGCCACAAGTTTCAGCAGGGCGGCGTACCTCTTTGGTCTGTTGCTATAATCCCTGTGTTTCGCCTGCCATAAGAGGGGGAATTGCCGGTATTTATCAATGAAGAGGGGTAGAAAGCTCACGTTGTAGAAGGCCTCCATCACCTCTGCAAGACACAACGCCACACCAAACAATATAAATAATGTCAGCCTAAACTCTCCTAATCTTCTCCATAAAGAAGCCTCAAGTTCTAATCAGTCTAGGCTAGTTATGTACCAACGTCAAATTGTACCTTCGTTTGTAGCGATCGTCTCGTGCGTGAGCTTTCTCTCCCCCTCGTCTCCCAGATCGTGGCTACGACACAGGCGTGTGAGGTTTTATATACAGTGCGCATGCGTCAAACTCCGCCCGCCCCTGACGATCTTTCTCGTCTATTCCCCACCCCTTCTCTTTATGGCGCAGTGGGGAGAGCACATGGCGGGGACACAGCAGGTGCGCCCCAAATATCCCCCCAACGAGGAGGAGGACGAGGAAAGTCCGGAGGCAGAAACGTCCCGATCCCGGAGCCTGAAATTCAAGGCCTCAAATATGTCATTTGGAGAAATGTTGGAGATGGTGGACATATTAAAGAGGAGCGACTATGATGGGAAGTATGGGCCTTACCTCAACCCCAATGTCCGCAAGGCCAAGATCATGTCTAAAGTTGTGAGAAGGCTGTACAATAATTTTGGGGTACAACGATCCAAGGAGCAACTGAGGAAACGCTGGTCAGACCTGAAACTGAGGGAGGCCGATCAGTACAGAAAGATCAAGCGAATTCTTCAAAAAAGTAAGTAGTTGTGTTTTGTGTTTGATTTCTTGCTTGCATACTGCTCCATGTGGTTTGATTTTTACAAAGTTGTACATTCCAAAATGGCCACTTTCATGTTCGTCTGTGCATTCGATCGTACTCAGCCTCGATCTTTCTGCCACTGTCATGGTCGTGTGTGTGTCCATTCGATCGTACGCAACCTCGAACGTTCGGCCACTTATAATACGTGGTTTGGTGTTTTTTTTGGGGAAAGGAAGTTTGTTCTCACTAGAAATGTCATCAAGAATGTAAAGCCAATTTATTCAATGTAAAGGAGAGGTCACCCAGTAGCTGTTTACCCATCTGGACTCTAGAGCACTAGTGCTGGGACACCCAAACCCCCTTTTTATTAGGCTTTTCCACACATGTGCTCCAGTGGATACTAGAGGGGTGTCTCCATCACACAAACTTCTACCAAAAAGCTAGTCAGTTTAGCACCTTTACAAAGTGACTACATTCATGTTGTTGGCATTTGTAACTGGCCAAACTAAAATAGTGTCCGTCACTTTCAAGCAATGTTTGTCATTTCCTATTTCTGCCCTCAATAGATAGTCTTGCTAAATCTTCCTTTTGTACATTCTCATAGGGGAGCGAAAACTTGGGCCATCTGCGGAAACCCCCAAACCAACACCTCCCAAAAAAGGGGAAAGAGCAGAAGCAGAGGAGGAGGAGGAAGGAGAGATCATCGAACTTGGAGAAATTGTCACCACAACAGGTGAGTGTGGGAGAACCCAGCTACTGGTAAGCTAATCCATGTATGGCTGCCTCATTTCCAACACCCCATTTTTGTTTGTTTGTTGTTTTTAGGTGACGTGGATGTTGAGGAAGAAAAATCGCACTTTACCACAGAGAGTGCCCACGTACTCATCGGGGAGATAATGGTCTGCAATAGAGATCTAGATTACATAAAGCAAAACATCAATGATGTTCAACAAAAAGTGAAGAACATCATTGATGTTTTAGGAAAAATATGAAAACGCACCAAGTAATTAACACACATTTGTGCCAGCTTCTGAACACATTTGCAACTTAAAAACTGTGTGAAATTTGGAACATGCACACATTGTGTCCACATGTGCTAGCTCCCATCATGGTGGATGAATGGCAACGTTTTTTTGGGGGTGCAAACACTTTACGAACTACGAAAGTGGTTGTGGTGAAGGGGTTGCACCCCCAAAAAACGTCCATTCATCCCCATGATGGAAAATGGCACTTTTGAAGCTTCTAGGCATGTGTTTTACCATCTAATGACCATTTTCAGACCCAAATTGTGTGCATGTTCTAAATTTCCACTTTCCGGGGGTGACCCCCCCATGTGATGAAGGCAAGATCAAACACACTTTGAACATATAGTCATGTCTGATCTTGTCTTCACTTTACAAAGTTGGACTTTCCTAGTTCATAGGTTCGGTTTTGCTCCATGCCTGGTTTTACCAATTGCGGAATGTTTGTAAACAATGTTGTAAATAACCAAGATGTTGTCAGTTTTGGCGTGAAGATTGTAAACGCACTTGTGAATGTTTTCCTAGTAAACTTTTTTATTTTTCTAAATGTGTGGCTTCCTTATTTAAAAAACACAATGCATTATGTATGTAAAATGTAAAGGATATGGGGGGCAATGGGTGTTATTTACTAAAGGCAAATCCACTTTGCACTGCAATTGTCTTGCCCAGGGAACTTTTTCAATGCACTTGTAGAGCATAGCGGATTTGACTTATGTAAATGACACCCACAGTGCTTTGTACGAAAACACGGAGCACAGCATTTTTGAGAATACACACATGTCAGACCTGGTGATGAAAAGGAGTATTTTGGGTGTCAGTTATGCAGTACAAACCTTCTCTAGACCAAAGATTAGGAAGCAAACACACAACATGAGAATAATCTTTTTGGGAAGAAGAGACTGTTACCTCCTTTTGCCCAGAAAGTGCATTCCCACTGTCGAAGGCAAAGGGAAAAAATGTCAAGGTAAAATAAGCTAAAAAGAAGACTGAAATGACAAGAAATCATAGGTTGGTTAAAATATCAGATGTATTAAAAAATGCCTCTCACACATCGTCAGGCAGAGCAACGGCCCCCCTACCCACAAAGTACTCCATATATTGCTCGCGGACCACGCGGGCATTTAGAGGGGGCAAGCCTGGACGTGCCACTTGAAGGGCTGTGAGGTCCGCATTTGGAGGGCCCTCCACATCTGGGCCAACGGGCACCACATAGTTCCTGTTATGTCTTTTGAGGAAGTTGTGCAATATGCAACAGGCAAGAACTATGTGGTTCAGTTTGTATTCCGCCAAGTTAAATGCCGTCAGGAACAGGCAGAAGCGGCTGGCCAGGATGCCAAAAGTGTTCTCCACCACTCTTCTGGCTCTGGACAGCCTGTAGTTGAAGACCCTCTGGTCCGGGGTGAGGGTCATCGGGAACGGCCTCATCACATGGGGAGTCAACGCAAACGCTTCATCTGCGACAAAGACGAAGGGGAGTCCTTCGGCATTCTCCTCTGGAGGTGGCAAGCACAGACTGCCACTTTGGAGACGCCAGTAGAACTCCGTGTGCGTAATGGCACCACCATCCGAGATCCGGCCGTTCATCCCCACGTCCACATACATAAACTCGTATGTTGCCGACACCACCGCCAACATCACTACACTATTAAACCCTTTATAATTATAATAGTGGGACCCAGAGTTGGGCGGTGGGATGATGCGGACGTGTTTCCCATCAATTGCCCCTCCGCAGTTAGGAAAGTCCCAACGGCTGGCAAAGTGGGAGGCCACAGTCTGCCATTCCTGTGGCGTGGAAGGGAACTGTGGAGTGAAACAAGAAAAAAAAAAAATGAGTCACTTTGCACTTAAACATTGCAAGCAGATTAGACAATCAACATCTTGGAACAAGAGCATTGTATAAAATTGGAGGCTGGAAAGTATTTGCACAGAAAAGTAGAGGCTCCCCTTCACAGATTACTCACCCCCACATTGTGACATTCTGAAATTACCAAGCAAGCTAATAGGAGGGAAAGAAGACAAAAAATTAGGAAATGGAATGTATGGAGGCAGCCCCTTGCACTACATGCTTTGCTGAATTCATCCCTAAAGATGCCCACTATAAAGAGGTAGGTATATAGTGTGTATGGACCTTGGGAAAGCCAGCAGATAAAGGATTGGTACCATCTGACAGAGCAGTTGGGGGAGGGGGTTCCTAATGAGTTTGCCACCCCCCCCCCCCTCCACCAAAAAAAAAAAAATCTAAAGGGGCTCTACATGAAGTAAACCACACAGCAAACATTTGTGCATATTTTAGGGGGTGTTTGGGGGCAAACAATACTATGCAGCAGACAAAAGACATTGATTAAGTGACTAGGCCATAGGTGTCTATTGGGGCAGAAGAGCATGCTGGGGAGGTAAGTGAAGGGAAAAATGCATGAAGGAGAAAAGGGGCACAGCATATTAGAACATATTGCAATCATGGTAATTAGGGAAGGAGGTCAAAAATAGAAGACATTAGCAAACAGAGCATACATAGAAGGGAATAGTCAAGTAGAAATGTTACCTTAATATAGTCCTCCTGCAGGACCTAAATGATGGCAGAACAGGTCTCTGGAATAATGATTCCCAGGGCCTGGGGAGAGATACCTGAAGAGAACTTCAAATCCTGAAGACTTCTCCCTGTCGCCAAGTACCTCAACGTGGCAACAAGCCTCTGCTTCGGAGTAATGGCTTGTCTCATGCAGGTATCCTGCCGGCTGATAAAGGGGGTCAGCAAAGCCAAAAGACGGTGAAAATCGGGGTCCGTCATCCTGAGAAAGTTCCTGAAATCATCAGGATTATTCGCCCGGATCTCACGAAGCAAAGGCATGTGCGAGAATTGGTCACGCTGAAGCAACCAATTCTTGGTCCACATACTCCTCGTCACTCTGTTCATGGACGGGTCTTGGCTCAAATCTAAAAGCCCGACACCAATTCCGCGTACAGCACGAACTCGGCGACGAGTACGCACGGGAAACATCGCTCACAAGGTCACAAAAGGTCGGCTGGTCAGAACGGACAAACAGAAAGCACCGATAAACAGCAAGGCCTGAAAGAACGAAATGAATACCAGCAACGAGCAGACAATAAGCAGTGCAAATCAAAGCGTCCTATATCAAGATATAGGCCGCAATGACCAACAAATGCGAACTGACTACACGCACTAATAAACAGATACGCACGACAAGCACAAACTGAAGAGCAGTAACGATCTGAGTCAGAAAACTGAGAAGCGCGAATCTTAAGTCACCAAACTTCGACTAACTCTCGATAAACACGGGATCAGCAGAAGGAGCCCAACGGGTGCCTGACGTGGTGCTGAAATTCCCTTTTGTAATCTCGTGGACGACGACTTACGTCACGACGTTCTTCCGGACCGGATATTCCGACAACGTAGTCCGACCGTGTGTACGCAACACCAACATCGGACAAAGTACGACGGACAAAATCCGACCGACCTGGTCCGCGGATTGTCCGACCGTGTGTATGGGGCTTAAGACTTACCATACCTGCAAAGCAAATACAATAAAAAATTGTGAAAATAAAACATCTTTTAATGCAATCTGAGCCTAAAAATACGCAATCCGCCCCTAATGTTAGGAGCAAAGCGCTCCCTCACCCCTGCCCCCATGCTTCGGCATATATGCTCTTTTTTTAACTGTGAAATCAGCTCCTACAGCGCTGGAGTCACGGCTTTATGTATCGTGGGAGCAAATGCTGCTGCTGTCAGAATAAATAAACCCTCGCTGCAGCTGAATGGCGTACCTGCTAAGCAAATGATGGTTAACAATAACAGTATAACAGTAAGACTTACCATACCTGCAAAGCAAATACAATAAAACATAGTAAAAATAAAACATTACAGTTCTAAAATACAGTAACAAAAAAGAGAGAACAATAGAGCAGACAATAGAGAGAGAACAATAGACAGAACAATAGAGTAAAGAAAAAAAAATTGCTTTTTTCATTTTTTTGAGTTTTTTTTTCCCACTTTTATATAAACTATAAACGTTCAAGATTAGGGCTTCTCAAAATGTGATGGCCATCACATCTTTCGAGACCCTGTGTTAGTATGCCTAGGACTGTGCAATGCTGTACCCTACGCTAATACTCCACTAGTGTGTGGTAGCGTTCAAAACAGTCACCAATGCAAAGACCAGGTTGGTCAGGACAGAAGGGACAATAAAAGCGAGTGTCACGCCTATATCCATGCTTTCTACAGACACGAAAACTTCTTTGGGGGTTTCTTTGGGTAGGGGTACCAGAGAGCACATGCGGAAAATGCCTCTCATGCAGTCGGCTTACTGCATTTGGGAAGTTGGGCGACAGCACCGTCTGGAAACAGAAGGGCTGTGATGATCTCTTCCTGGAATTTAAGGAAGGATCCAGTTCGTCCTGAAGCTTTGTATAGCATTTAAGCATTCAGCAGAGCCAATTGAAATAAGTATACAGACACTTTTTTGTACCAGCTTCTGGCCTTATGGGCAATTAGGTATGGCGCCAACAACTAGTCGTTGAGGTCCACCCCTCCCATATTAAGGTTATATTCGTGGACACAGAGGGGTTTCTCCACAACACCAGTCGCCGTAGGAAATTGGACCGTCGTGTCTGCGTGAAGGGAGGACAGAACGAAAACATTCTTATTATCCCTCCACTTCACAGCGAGCAAATTATTACATCTCAAGCAGGCTCTCTCCCCCAGCCTAAGATGGGAATCTACAAGGCGCTGGGGTAAGCCCCCGGCGATTAGATCGCACAGAGCCACATGCGCCAATTTGGTGATCAAACAAGTGACTATAAAGTGGCACGCTTGTGTAATAATTGTCCACATACAAGTGGTACCCCTTTCTGAATAAGGGTGACACCAAGTCCCACACAATCTTACCAGCGCTCCCTATATAGTCTGGGCAGTTCTCAGGCTTTACGTAACTATCTCTTCCCTCGTAAACCATAAAACTATATGTATAGCTTGTGGCCCTGTCCCATAGCTTATACATATTGACCCCATATCTGGCATGCTTGCTGGGATTGTCTTAAATTCGGAAACCGTAATTGGTTTCCATTCTCTGGCAAGGGTCAGCTGGGGATTAGCGGCGATGAATTGACCAGCATATAAATTGCTTTGGTCCCCAATAGAGCTATAGAGATCTTCAGTGAAAAACAGCGAATAAAAATCAAGTGACGTAAAATCAACTGTTTTCACCTGAATGCCGGGTTGGGGGAAGTACGGGTGCTGCAGAAGTGGTGGGCTCCCAATTAGGATTGACGAATGCAGCAGGAAGGGCACTATGGGCTCGATGGGCCTGTCTTTGTCTTCTTCTTGGTGGCAGTGGGACACTACTCATGCTAGCCACCTCGCCAGCATGAACTGCACTTATGAAACTCGCCGCGTCACCATGTGATACTGCAGTGCTGGATGTATGACCAGGATGTACTAGGCTTGCCAGTTCACCAGAAGGATGAGCGGCACTAGTGCTGTCTCTCTGCTCCATACGAGAGCCCTGCAGTTCTTGCACCTCAACGAACGGGGACTGGTACGCCTGACCTTGGCAGGGACCACAACTCCGTTGTCAGAGCTATCTGTCAGGGTGCTGCTGCTGTCTACAGGTTCGTATTCTGAGCCTGAATCTGACAGATGAGTGACTTCCTCTTCACTATCTGTCATGCTCAGAAATGTGTAGGTCTCTTCACTACTGTACCTTCGATTTTATATTTTGGTCTCTAAATTTACTGGTACAGTAGTGAGACTCACAAGAAAAAAAGCACCTGACTGTCAGCAACTGATTCAAATGCTACCAAATAAAGTGTTAGCATTTGCAGGGATCAGGCCTGACTCTGCGAATGCTGCAGTTATGTGTGTTGTGTTTTTGTAAGTGACAGTGATCGATTGATACTGCACTTGGGTGGGCTGGGGTGGGCTGGGGTGGGCTGGGCTGGGCGGAGGGGCTAAGCACAGGTGCTAGCAGTTATCTGGGCTGATCCCGCTGACACTGCGTTTTTGGGAACCCTAAACTGCTGGGGACGCTAATATAGTTCTGATCAGATCAGATATTGATCTGTTCAGACACTATACTACTAAGGGAGGTTTATAGTGCGTGCATGGGTGTTAGCGCTACTGGCACTAATTTGACGCTGCCTGGGGCAACGCAGACCCTCACTGACTGATGTCACCCGCCAGGTGATCAGGGGGTTAAACCTGTATTGCGTAATATATGGCGGGTGCCCTGACGCTATAAAAAAATCTAGCTAACCAGAGTCACCTGTGACACTTATACAGTGATCACTGGTGACAGGGGGTGATCAAGGGGTTAAACCTTTATTAGGGGGGTTAGGTGGGTCCCTAGACCTATCTGGTCCTACCACTAATTACCCTAACACTGATTAGTGTCACTAATGACACCAGTACAGTGATCAAAAAAAAAATCTCAACACTGCACTGGGTGACACAGTGACAGGGGGTGAAGGGGTTAACTGGGGGTGTGATTGGTGGGTGGCAAGTGTACCTACGTGAACTGGTGTCAGTGTAGTGTTGGTGCACTTACCGAGATGTTCTCTCTCCTCGCTCTGGAACGGAAAAAAAGACAGACACGAGGAGAGATGACATCACTTCCCCTGCTGTCTTACATTTACACATGCAGGGGAAGGATCTCTTTCGCCAGGAGTGATCACCAGGTCCAGGCCAGATTTCATTGACCTGGGCCTGGGGATTGATCAGTTCTGGATTAAATCCGATCGCGGCGGATGCGCGCCCAACGTAACATAACGACGATTTGCCTACCCATGCCATTCTGCCGCAGTAAAACTGCGGCAGGGCTGGTTAGGAAGCAGTTAACACATTTGCAGTAGTCATTTTGCTGGCTGCAAAAATGTGTGCTATGAGTATTTGTTGATTTTAGGCATATCGTATATACTCGAGTATAAGCCGAGTTTTTCAGCACATTTTTTTGTGCTGAAAGTGCCCCCCTCGGCTTATACTGGAGTCAAGCACTTTTCTGCACCAGAGAATGACATTTTCTGACCCGACTTTGGGGCCTCGTATCTCGGGCCACTTTGTGCTAGGAACCCCAAAGTTCGGGGACCTATGGCTGAAAATGGGCACAGTGAGGCTGCAAATGGGCATTGTTGACCCTCTTTTACACTTACAGTAGCTGCGCATTTCTCACCCTAGGCTTATACTCAAGTCAATACGTTTTCCCAGTTTTTTGTGGTATAATTCGGGTCGGCTTATACTCGAGTATATAAGGTACTTAATATTGGTTTATTGACTAATGCCTCCAGAAACTGAAACGTTTTCATTTAATCAAGTTATATTGGCAATGGCAACTCACTATTGTTAACATTCTATTTTTTATTGGTCTACACATTTCATGGTTTTAGTGTTTTTTTTTTTTGTGTTTATATACAGATATATATATATCTATATATAGATATATATAGATATATATAGATATATATATATATATATATATATAAATAAATATAGGTTTGTTTTTATTATAAAGGGTTGCAATAACTAACCAGCCGTAGAGATCATTATTTCCTACCTGAGTTCTAGCATCATACTAATGTTATTCCTGAATAGAAGGATTGTCCTCCATTATAGAGGTATATTAGTACTAAAAGAATAGCAACAGAGTCATGCTAAATCTTGCAAAATACTACTGTCAGCTGTAGTCTTCCAGCTCTGAGTTCCAGCCGATGTACAGGCAGGCTCCATTCACACTGGGCTTAAAAAAACATCTGTTCTCTAAGCAGTAAAAAAGGCGCATATAGAGCATTTTTTTGTACAAAGTTTAGACGAGTTTAGGAAAGTCTTATGTTTTTTCTGCCTCCAAGCTTCAATCAGAAATGCGAACCAGAAGGATTTTTTTTTCTGCCTCTAAACATTAAACTCAAAATATGCCTCTTAATGTCCTAATGTGCATAGACACATAGGATAACATTGAGCTGCTTCTACAGGCAGAACACAAAACTCCTATAGAAGCAACGTTTTTTTTAAGCCAGTGTGCATGGAGCCTGAGGGATTGTGTTATGTACTCTCCCCCTTCCTCCATTCATAAAATATCTTGCATTTTTACAGAATCCAAGTCATTCAGTGATTGGACAAGGGGTGATTCTGTCATTCACAATAAACCCTTATACTTTTGCATTAAAGTGATCCTGTCACCACAAGTTCTGAGTAATGTAATCATAGAAATCTGAGAGACGGTCACTGAAGTACAAGAGACTTCTTGGTAGAGACCATGTGGCACTTAAAGTGGTGTTGCAGCCTGGGGGAAAAAAAATGAAACGTCAGCAACTACAAATACAGTAGCTGCTCACTCTTATTATAAGGACACTTACGTGTCCAGGGAGCCTGCGATGTCAGCACCCCAGCCAATTTTCGTATCGGCTCTCGGGTGCTGCGGCCACAATTCATGGTAAGGGAAACTGGCAGTGAAGCTTTTTGGCTTTACAGTAGGTTCCCTACTGCACCTGCGTGAAGCGAGCTGCGCTTTCTAACTTGCCTGCTGGCGGAGGAAGGAAGAGGGGGGGGATTGAACTTCAAAAACAGGTACCCCCCCGAAAGGTGCCAAATTTTCCGCCGAGGGGGGGGGGGGGGAGCAGATAAGAGGAGGTTCCGCTCTTGGGTGGAACTCCGCTTTACGTACAGCAGTCAGCTCTCCACAATCCTCTTAGGCAGACAGAAGAAAAAGGTGGCTTTTATTCCAGCTTCTCTGTGCTGTCCTCTGAGCACTGAACAAGCAATAAATGATTCAAGAATCTAACCTCCCAAAATTCTGTCACCAACTGTCACACTCACCTGGCTTTGGGCTCCAGTGCCAATTTTTTCCTTCTGAGTGCAGCCCTGTCTTCTAACAAATCCCAGAAGGGGCGCTGTTTTAAAACAGGCTAGCGTGTGGATTGCTGAGTGTTTGAGCAATGCATCAACATGCTAGTAGCCAAACAGTGATCCATCCAGCATTTCCTTTGTTCTTCTTTGTGTTGATTCTGTATTCCTTGTGCTTTCAATCTTGTGTATCCTTTCTTGTGATCCCATGTCTGTGTCCATACCTCCTAACTTTCTGAAATGGGAATGAGGGACACCTATTTGCAAAGATATGTAGGCATTGGACACACCCCCTGTCACACCCCCTTTAGGGAAGAATTGTATTAAAAAAGTGATTGGTTAAACCCATAGGGCGTTTTTTTTACCACTACTATTCCTATATATTGGCTTTTGGAATTTATGAATGCAGTAATTAAAAAATTGGATAAAAGGTTTAGCACTGTAAAACATGTATTGGTAGATAAGTAGTGCATTTTATTTACAACTATATAGATCAAACCAGAATGAGGGACAAATGAGGAGGAAAAGGAGACAGAGGGACTTTGTTCCGAATAAGAGACAGTCCCTCACAATCAGGGAAAGTTGGGAGCTATATCTGTGTATATCTGTATCCCTTGTGTTCCCTTGCCTGTTTCCTATGTTAGTATCCCCTGCACTTCTGCCACGTCAGAGCCGAGGAGGAAGCAGCAGTGAATACATCCGGCGGGGACAGAGATGTGATTGAGGCCCCGCCATGTGGGGGTGTGTGTGGGGACGGTCGGACCCCAGGCACCCAGTTTGTCTCTGCCCCACTCCCTCCTCCCCCACTCTCTTCTCACATCGCATGTAGCAGAGGAGATCCCGGAAGGGAACGAGGAAGCCTTGGCGCCCCCCTCTCAATGCACCACCAATGCAAGTCTGAGCCTGGTGTCACCCGGGTGCGGGCCGCACCCCTACACCCCCATAGCAACGCCACTGAGCCACAATGTCTGGGAGAATTGCATTTTTTTCCACATCTATTTTTCAGTCCCAATCAATATTTATTATACTTCTATCCTTTGTCATAAACCAGGGCTTTGAAAGAATGGACTTTATAGACATACTTAAAAAGGTATAACAACATTTTATTGGAGTTTATAACAAAAATATTAGACAGGCATTAGATAAAATACATATAAATCAGTGCAAGAGTGGTTAAAACCTTCTCCCTGGTCCACCATCTATCCAGAGTCCCCGGGGGGGATACAATGGGGGGCCTAGAGAGATTCTGGGTATAGCAAACAACCCAATAGCAATAACATATGTGGTGATCTGATTAGGTCAATTCCTAATGGTAATCAGAAGTGGATCGCATTGGCCAACTCAGAAGGTGTCATTACTGCTTTTCGAGATACAAGTGGAGTGCTTGACTAGTTTTGCGCCAATAAATGCGCTTCTTCTGGAGCTAGATCAATCTAAGGAATATAGGAAGAGCAGAATAACTAAAACAGAAAATAGAAAATACATACACAACAAATTACAATAATTTCAAAATATAAACCATAATAGAGCAGTGTTTGAAAAGAAAATACTTACACATATAAAGCAACTTGACATGTGCATTGCTGAAAAATTTGTTCATTTTCGTTTCATTTCATTCCTAACTTTGAAAATTCAAAATTAAAAAATCCGAAAAAACTGAAAATTTGAAAATCTGAAATAATAACTAACTAATTTTACGATTTTACAAATACTCGAAAAATTCTGAAAAATTTGTTAAAGGAGAATACGTTTTTTCCCCCATTATACTTACCTAGGTGGATGCAGGATCGGTCCCCTGGCCTCTCTGCACTGAGAACCAAGCCATCGAACACCGCCAATGGCTCGGTTCTCTTGGCTCCTCGAGCCGAGAGCTGCTGTCTGTCAATCAGCTCCCCTCAATTGAATAGAATGCAACGGCTACTAACACCTCCTTGCTGATGACTATACTATCTCTACACATATTAGATCAACCCCTGAAATTGTATTCCGCAGAAATACCTCTCTGAGGGACAAACTTACGCAAAGTCACAACACTCTCATATCTAGTAAATCAACCCCACTTGGAGGCATTTTCAGGTGTGGGTCTTGTGACATGTGCCCTTGGGTTAATGAATGAACCCATTTCCCCCTCCATAATGGGGAAGTATTTCATCCACGGTTTTATGCAAATTGCAATACCCAGGGAGTTGTGTACTTAATGCAGTGTCACTGCGGATCGTTCTGTCTGTAAGACGATAATTTAGACGCATTAATGATCATATTTATTATTCTTCCAATGGAAAAATGATTACTCCAGGTAGTCGTCATCTAGACCTGTATCATAGATTTAATACTAGGTCAGTGTAATTTATAGTCCTAGAGATAATCCCACAAAATCCTAAGGGTGGAGACTGGGATAAGAGGATATTGCAGAAATAAACTTTATGGATAGAGAGATTGAGTGCTACCCAACCACCTGGCTTAAATGAGGTACTCTCCTACAAGCCTTTCCTTTAAGAATATAGTGGTGGGGTTCTCTTCTCCCAATTCTTCTCTATCCATTCAGTCTTCGTTGTCAAGGAGATAATTCAATATCTCTAAATACAATAAATATATACTGTACAGTTCATTTTACTATTACTTAGTTCACTCCTCTTTCCCATTGGTATTCTATTTATTCTTAAATGCTATTATGTACTGTAGACAAAAACTCTTGGGTTATTGGGACTTTTAGTCCTCATTCACACCTGCATGATGCACATTTTAATGCTTTTTTGCATGCTTTTCATGCAACAGTGTAGGGCAGCCCATTCACTTAAATGGAATGGACTGCCCTGCCCTACCTGTGACAATCATACCAAAGTACCTTTTTCAGGAGCAGACCTTGGCATTTTGTTTACTGTGCATTTTGTTGCGCGATTCTAAGTTTCTCTTGGGGTGTCAATAAGTAATGATGATGCTGCAAGCACAATGAGCATTTTAGCTCAATTCGTGCATTTACATGAATGCATTCAGAAAAGTGCATTTCTGCATGTGTTTCCGGAGTGCGAAGGTGCTAATTCAAACACATAGAACAAGTTTTTTTGGTTTATGTTTATTAGAACACCATGAAAAATACATATACATGCTTAGCCTCCACAAGGATATTTTGGTACTTCATGTAACTACAAAGCCACTTTGAAGCATTTCCCAACCTTTTCAACACAGAGGAACCCTTGAAATCAGGGACGTGCGGTAGGGTCAGTGGCTGGTGAGGCACTGGCTAGTATCAGAGCCAGATACACACAGGTTACATACGCCACAAACGTTAGAGTGAGAAAAATTATTCTAGAACTAGACTACCTCTGTAACTCTAAACATGTAACCTGTAAAAAAATGTTAAAGTGTCGTCTATGGAGATTTTTAAGTATTGGCGCCATTCCACAAGTGTGCGCAATTTTAAAGCGTGACATTTTGACTCAGCGTAACATAATTTAGTATACAAAAAAAATCAGGCTAACTTTAGTGTTTTGTTTTTAGTTTTTTTTATTCATTCAAAATGCATTTGAAAAATTACTGTGCAAATACATGCCCCATTCTATGGCACTGCAGTGAGAGGCGTGCCTCCACTGCAGCATTTTTATTGAACAGCTTGGGCCAAAGGTACTTTACTATTGGTCCAAGACTCCAAGCTGTCCATTAAGCTCAGTGTCTCTGACAAGAAGTTAGGAGAAGCACTGTGAGCTCATCCTCTCATTCTGCAAACAGAGTGTGCCAGCTTGTATTTAAACTGGCTGCTCTGTATTTAGCTTCTGACAGGCTGCGCAAAGAGCCCCGTATCTCCTGAACCATAGATGATAGGAGCCCCAAATTTTGACCAGTGGTGGGGTAGGACTTCAGCTATCCACCTCCAAAGTTGGTGTTTTTTTTTTTTTTAATGCTCATGGCCTGCCTCCCCTGACTGCACGTCCCTGCTTGAAATAACTTCCCGGGCTTGGGGAATCCCTGCTAAAAATGACTGTATCTACAATTCATGATACATTAGTGTTATATTCAGTTGTAAAAATACTCCTTACACTCGTGGTCATCAGGAAGAATTATCCCCTACAGAATGCTAAAATGATCATTGATGTCAGTGGGAACTTTTCTGAGAGGAAGAAATTTCTCATTGTTTAAGGAATCCCTAGCAAACCTCTGGAGTAACCCTAGGGTTCCATGGAACCCTGGTTAAGAAACCCAGGTCTAGGTTAATCACAACCCTAACCATAACCATTCCTTGTCAATACAAATGCTAAATATTTTCCACTGGTGTCTTTCTTGTCCTGTATGCTGGTTATGTGGTGTGGCCCCCACGCCTATATACAACGCATTTAGTGGATTATAAGACCCACTTTATCAGGTATTTGGGAGAACTCTATTACATAGAAGATAACAGACATAAAAATTGTTACATAGTACCAAAACTCACATAGATCCACTAAAAGCAATCCAAAATATATTTATGCTTACATAAGTATTAATAGTATTGAGTGGATCAAGGGTTGGAAATCTCCACCTCACCAAACCATCCTCCTGGGGGGACAGCAATAAAATTGCACTGTTATGATGACTCATTTATTTAGGACACGATATTGCACTTATCCAAAGCAGAAAAAAACTTGGAGTTCAAGTAAATCTCTTCATTAAAACCAGATATCTATGATATTATAAGCCTGGTAGGTTTGATCCAAGTGTGGAAATGTGTAAATCAGAAGCACGGCCATGTCATTGGGTTATTTTGAATAAGTATAAAGATGTCAATCTTCAGGAATAGTAGAATCTGCTACTCAGAAACACGTAGCATTCTGATTTTTTATCACTGGAAAAATGGGAGCAAGATCTCTTAATTCCATAAATTAGCATTTTGTGGGGCATCTGTTTGATGGTGACATTTTCACAGTTTCCCTGATTAGAATAGGTATGTAAGCTCGCAGTGACATAAAGGATTTCTAAGAGAATAAAAATAGAACATTGAAATTACTATATAAACTGCTGCTTGAAAACTTTTCACAAATCATTTGCATAGTATTTCTTTTCTCTCTCTGCTTCTGTGGAATATTTTTGGTAAAACATTAATGCCCTTGTTATTCTGCTACAAAACAACATAAAATCTGCATAATTTTCCAACAATTGTATGTTGCTTGCTGTATATTTGTGAATTTATCCTTGTTCTATGCATGAATTTAAGAGGGCAGTTTTCAAACACATTTAAAGGCTTTGGTACATTTGTAATTTAAATTTTTTAAAGCTGAACTCCGGGTACAAAAACTTTAATTTAAACATAAATCCTCAATAGGTACAAAGGATATAAATCCACTTTGTGTGCACCAAATGACTGTAAAGCCCAGTTATTACCTTGTATCAGTGACATCATCACTGCTCTATATGTATCATGTGCAGTGAACAGAGCTGTGGGAGGGAGCCATCTGCTACAGACTGTATCATGTACCTGGTGAAGACTGGAATGTTGTGGGTGCTTCTCCTGCACCTCCCAGCCAACACTCCTGAAGGTGGAGACAGAAAGTGTAAGGGCAATGAGTGGCATGTGTGCCGTAGTAGCTGGCTGGTGATGTCCACTCTGTAGGTGGGTAGAGCTGGTAGTTGCAATCCAGGGAACAGGATGCAGGAGCAGCTTGGCACCAGAGTGATAGACGGAAGCAGAACCAGGACACAAGCAGCAGTCAGCAGCAACCAGGCAGCGAGGAACCAAATCAGCAAGCAAAGTCCATGAGGCAGTCATCCAGCGAATACATATCCAGACTTTGGCCTCTAGTGGTAATACACAACAAAATGGCAGATAAATGTTTTTCCTATAGCCTCCAGTGATGATATCATCTGGAGGGGACAAAGAGCAGTCAGAGCCCCTAGCGACAGGCAGGATATGACAGCTGGAACGCATTTCCAGCCAGGGTTCCGGTCGTGAAGTAGTGTGCTGTGCGTTCCAGACTCTGCCTGGATGCTGCATGGGATTTTATCTGTCACAGGAGACAGCATCTGCTGACTATTAGTGGCACAAGGTTTACATTTACTTCTATTTCTATTACTATTTGATATGCAGCTGTAGATAGCACCCCAGTTAACCCAGTCCCAATCTATATAGTGGAATAGCAACTGTGTGAAGCATAAACTGCTTTCTATACATCCCATACAGAGGGGACAAGCTGACGCGTGATGCATCTATGCACCCCCATACAACCCTGGAGCAATTACACCCTATCTAATATTACTTATATTTTACTTGTTTTCAATATTTTTTATCTCATTCTATTGTGTTGTGCTGGTTTCCTTGACAACCCTGATTAACCACTCCTATAAAGGGGAGGTGCTCCGGGGTTCTCAGGAGGTGCAATTGATGACATTGGTACATGTGTATGTGTATGTGTATATATATACAGTTCCAGGACTGTTTAACCATGGGATTGGAAGCCCATTTATGCGTATTTATTTTCACATGCTTGTAAGTATTTTTTATCTTTTTTTTTTGTTTTATATATACAAAATAAATTTACTTGGGATAACGCACAAGGCTGGTGCGCCCTCTTTTTCTTTATCTTTCTAGTCTAAAAAGGACATCCCCGATCCTAGAGGGCAGCAAAGTCAGGAAACATTATCCATTGAGGAGTGATATTCATTATTGGGAAAGCCACTATACTCATGCGCAAGAGTATTTATTTGTTTTTCTGCTGTATACCAGTAAACAGACTGAAGTCAGAGTAGTTAGGTAACAGAGCTAGAGCAGAAGCAAAGTCCAAATGCAAGCCGGGTCATACCCGGGTAAACAGATACAGAAGATCAGGTCTCGAGAACACAGGAGCAAGCTGAAGACCATTCAGCAACTGCTCATAGTGATATACCAGTTTAAATAGGCCACTGGGTGCCAAGTGCTAATTGGTATGCACACGTGCTCACGCACAAATATGTACACAATGGACTGGCACAGTATATATAACATTGGCCCTTCGTTCATAAAATGAGCATGTGTGCAATGTGCACGAGCATGCGCACGAGCATAAATCCACACTGGCTTTCTGATGCTAGGAATCCAATTTACCTTACAAGCTGCCTGCAGAAAACTAAAAAAGGGGAGAAGACAAGACCGGTCACCTATACAAGGAGAGAGAACAGTAGTGACCGGTCTTTAGGATAACTGCACTCTTAACATGTCTGTACATTTGAAGACAATCTTCCAGTCTGGGCAAAAGAAATGAGATTGGGAGATGATCTAATATCTAGAGGACAGCAGCTGACCCGATTTTGACAGGTACATGTCCCCACTTCCATTCCGGTCACCTTAGGCGATCGCAAGCGGAAGTTCCACTCCCCCCTCCCTTCCAAAGTCTTCTGGGTCACATGACAGGTTCTAGAAGACCTCAGGATCAGTCACAGAGCGCAACACCACTCACGCATGCACAGTGGGTACCTGGCTGTGAAGCTGCAAGCTGTCACAGTCGGGTGCCCATAGTATAGATTCCGGCACCACCAAGGGAGGACAGAGGGTGAAAACAGCTGGGGGGAGTGCACCGCTGGATCGTGGGACAGGTAATGTGAGTTTATTAAAAGTCAGTAGCTACAGTTTTTGTAGCTGCTGACTTTTAACCACTTCAATACAGGGCTTTTAAACACCCTTCCTTACCAGAGCACTTTTTGCGATTCGGCACTGCGTCGCTTTAACTAACAATTGCGCGGTCATGCGACGTTACACCCAAACAAAATTGACGTCCTTTTTTTCCCACAAATAGAGCTTTCTTTTGGTGGTATTTGATCCCCTCTGCGGTTTTTATTTTTTTGCGCTATAAACAAAAGAAGAGCGACAATTTTGAAAAAAAACACAATATTTTTTACTTTTTGCTATAATAAATATCCCATTTTTTTTTTAAAAAAACTATTTTTTTTCCTCAGTTTAGGCCGATATGTATTCTTCTACATATTTTTGGTAAAAAAAAAATCGCAATAAGCGTATATTGATCGGTTTGCGCAAAAGTTATAGCGTCTACAAAATAGGGGATAGATTTATTGAATTTTTTTATTTATTTTTTTACTAATAATGGCGGCGATCTGCGATTTTTTTTTCGTGACTGCGACATTGCAGCGGACACTTCGGACACTTTTGACACATTTTTGGAACCATTCACATTTACACAGCGATCGTTGCTATAAAATTGCAATGATTACTGTGTAAATGTGACTGGCAGGGAAGGGGTTAACTCTAGGGGGCGCTGGAGGGGTTAATGTGTTCCCTAATAGAAGTGATTCTAACTGTGGGGGGAGGGGACTCAAGGGGAGGAGACCGATCATGTGTTCCTCCGTACTGGGATCACATGATCTGTCTCCTCGCCGCTGACAGGACCGTGGAGCTGTGTGTTTACACACACAGCTCCACGGTCCCGCACGGTCCCGTTGTTTTAACGGGCAATCGCGGGTGCCCGGCGGACATCGCGGCCGCCGGGCACCCGCACCGGGTCCCGAGCGATGCCGCGCGCGCCCCCCAGGCGGCCGGAATCCGAGGACGTCATATGACGCCCACCCAGGATGGTAGATCCACCTTGTGGGCGTCATATGACCATGAAGCGGTGTTGAAGTGGTTAATAAACACCAAAATTACTGGAACTTTACTTTAAAGTGTCACTAAACACACATCTTAAAAAAACTATCAATGAATGCTGTATTACATGCTGTTCATACTCACTCCGTCACTATGGGATATGTTTTGTGTATTCTACAAAAAAACAGGTTTAATCTGCTGCTCTCTATCTTCTATCTTTCTCTACCGTCTGTCCATGTTTCCAATTCAGCTAGTGGCTTTGCAACTGTAGTTGCAACTCAGCACATGCTCAGTTTTCATTGTGTGTCTATAATAAGCATTTCCTCCCTATCACATCTAAGCAGCCCATGTGACTATAGAATCACACATGTGAATGTATACACAGTGGTAAATGACAGCGCATTCCCTCTCTCCTCCTCTATGCACACTAACCAGCTAAACACAATGGGTTGCGGGACAATACATGTAGATTAATGAAGGCTTTATCTCCCTCTTATTCAAAGACACAGGCTAGACGGTGTCACACATGTGACTGGCTGAAATCCACCCGCACCATGTTATTTCCACAAAATAATAAGGATTTAATTTCAAATATATATTTGTATGCCAATTTAAAACAGTTTATTGATATTATTGACTTATTTTAAATCTGTATTCCAAAGGCTGTTTTTTTTTTTATTTAAACATGTGACCAGCAGCAGAGGACTAGAAGCTCATCCTGCTTATGTTTCCCTGCAGACAGGCTGGGAAATAGCTGGGTCATGGGACAGCTGTATATCAAGTAGGAAAAAAGGTACTTAATAATAAATACAGTGCCATCATCCACATACATAAATAGAAGGGATAATGTAAATTAAACAGTGTGTGTTTAGTATCACTTTAAGAGTTGGACTGAAACATCACTGACCTAGATTGATATTCCTAACATTCAATGAAGCAACACTTGACTACAAAGAGGTGAGATTGGGATGAAGAGCAGGGATGCAGTCAGAACAGACAGATGAGTACAGACTGGCCAATAGAGGGAAAGCCTGGTATGGGTTGAATAGATGGTGTAGTAGCCAAGCAAGCAAACACAATAAAAGCCAGTGGGAATAAAATAATAATCATGTGGTCTTTAGACAAAAAAAATTGCAAGAGGTTTTCAAACTGTTAAAGTGGTTGTAAACCCATTACAACCACTTTAACCTACAGGTAAGCCTAGATTAAGATTTACCTGTAGGTGGAAGAAATATCTCCCAAACCTAAAAAGGTTTAGGAGATATTTGCGGAAATAGCGGCACGGATGTCTATGGCGCATGCGTCGTAGACATTGGGCGCAGGTGCACTGAGCGTGCTGTTCCTAACGGCGATCATGGTGTTAGTGGTGGCACCAGCACGCATGCGTGGGAGTGACATCATCGCGGCTCCGGCCAGTCACAGGAGCCACGATACCCGGAAGTCACTCTGGGATAGATGGCGGCGTCGGAGGAGGCAAAAGAGGGCCGATTCGGGGGGTTTTGATCTCAGGTAAGTAATTCATAATGAGCTAGTATGCTATGCATACTAGCTCATTAAGCCTTTGTCTTGCAGGGTGTATTTTTATTTTTATTTTTTCAGAGGCTTTACTTCCTCTTTAACATTTAACTTACCGCCCCTAAATGCAGTTTGGATAGAAAAGCTCCAATAACCAAAAGATGGGTATACTCGCTAGGATGTGTATCAGAAAATAATTAATGGCATATTCTGATAACTGGTAATATTTTAATATTTAAAAATAGAACAGTAATTAATATCCAACAATGTAGCCCAGTTCATTGTATGCTGTAAAGACTACAGACATTTTTCATTTCAGAATACTACATTGTTTTTAAAAAAAACATTTGTGTCTTTTAATGTTTGCTTTCACTTGTATCATTTGAATGTACATGCATATAAACCCTATAACATGACAGTTTAATTATACTAAAGCTTTAAGTGAGGGAAATTAAACAAAGCATTATGTTTAATTGCCTGATATGTGGGAGAAACAGTGTTTCTTTTGAATGTATGCTAATGTCTTTCAAACTTTATATTTAATTCTAGGTAAACTTTTAGGATTTCCTTATTAGCTTTGCCCTTCAATGGACTTTTTAGGATTTCCTTATTAGCTTTGCCCTTCAATGGACTTTTTAGGATTTCCTTATTAGCTTTGCCCTTCAATGGACAGTTTTATGTAATTTAAATGTTGAATACTTGCCTTGGCTTACATCTGTCTTGGCTAAGTTATAAAGGTTTATTTAAAGGATCAGTCACTAATTTAAAAGGTTTTGAGGATCTCTGGTGACCATTACAATACATGACCATTACAAGGATACTGATAGGCCATGGTGTATTTGCTAGGTGGGCTTAAGCAGTTCTATATTCCTGTGATGAATGATCCTTTTTTGACCCACTTTTGTTTCAACTGCAGCTCATTCCATTTTCCTTAAAGTTTTTATCTAGTCAAAACAGAGTTTTAGTTCTGAATAGAGTAGGGAATGGTTAAAACTACTATGAGTTTTTTGTTGTGTACCAGTAGGAGGATTTTCCGTTATTTCCTGTCCTGGAATCACAACAAGGAGGTAAAAGCAAATGTCTGAAAAGTGAAAAGTAATCCCCTCTTTGACAGTTGTCACCTTAACAAGTGTCCCCATTGGAAGAATTGCTTATACCTCCTGTACAGATGACAAATGCAACATTTTAGGTTTCCCTTTACTTTATGTCTTAGTGGCAGGGGCATGACAAACAGATGGTTAATCCCCTGAACAATAAGGTAGATAGCAATTAAAACCTGGCAAGAATTTTAGCACTCTCTTCAATGTCTTACATTTTTTATTAAAAGATACACCTAAAAAAAGGTACATTTTAACAACAGGTTCCATGTTTAGCCTTAGTTCTTGCCTCTTTTGTGCTCAGCCATGGGGTTAATAGTCATGGTTCTAATGACCCTTGGATTGCCCATTCCCATTGCCCAACCTCCCAATTACGCCATTGATTGTCTACTTGGTACTTTGCCTCTAGGAAGTTCAAGTCACTCACTGGTGACAGTACTTGATGAGTACACAGTGGCTAAATGAATGCACAATATTTCCTCAAAGAGACATCTCATTGACATGTGAAATAAATACTGTAAATAAAATAAATTTCTAAACTAAATATTATCCGAGAGTGGTTACGGATTCCCTCTATTTATTCCATATATGTATTAACTTGTCTATTCCTATAGTTAGCTAGTTTATTAAAACTCTGACCTCAGTTTAGGCTGATATGTATTCTTCTACATATTTTTGGTTAAAAAAAATTGCAATAAGCATATATTGATTAGTTTAGCGCCTACAAAATAGGGGATAGATTCATGGCATTTTTTATATTTACTAGTGATGGCGGCAATCTGCGATTTTTATTGTGACTGTGACATTATGGCGGATATATCGGACACTTTTGAAACTATTTTCGGACTATTCACATTTATACAGGGATCAGTGCTATAAAAATGCACTGATTACTGTATAAATGCCACTGGCAGGGAAGGGGTTAACACTAGGGGCGATAAAGGGGTTAACTGTGTTACCTAGGGAGTGATTCTAACTGTGAGGGAAGGGACTGACTGGGGGAGGTGACCGATCAGTGTTCCTCTGTACAAGGAACACACGATCTGTCTCTTTTCCCCTGACAGGACATGGATCTGTGTGTTTACACACACAGATCCACGCTCCTGCTCTGTGACAGGCAATCACGGGTGTCCCGTGGACATTGCGGATGGCGGGCATGCGCATCGGCCCCTGAGTGACACAGCACACGCACCCCCTAGATGGCTGGGAAGCCAGGGACGTCATATGACGCCAGCCCAGGATGGGAGATCCCGCCTGCAGACATCATTTGACTATGGGTGGGTAGGGAAGTGGTTAATAAAACAACTTCTTATTTATTTCCCAATCAAATAGGAAAACGCTAACATGAAAATACTAAAGGAAGATATTACAAAGCATATAACAACAAGTTACATCAAATATACTTATCGCGAAGCTGTCCTATAGATACAGTATCATCAGCTGGGCTCAAGACAACAATAGAGAGAGCCATGAGGCTCAGAGACCCATCAGGCATGAGCCAAGAACGCAAACAAGACGATTTCCCTTCTGTGTACACCTTTTAAACTTCATCCATACACCGTCCAGACCCAACCCCATTGCCAGCCCACTTAGGTTTCTAACGAATGAAAGTAGTTATGGGTAAGTCCTTCTCAATATATTATATTTCTGTCCGTCCTGCTGTATTGGCCTCTAGGGGTAGCATTGTCCATGTATCATGTCTATGTATAAATGCCTTTGATCTTTGTAACCCACCTTCATCAATTATCCTGGCCCCCATGGCCCTCTTTGAAGTTTGCATGCATAGCGTTATCACATCAGACGGTCCAGAGCCAAGCTTTTGTTCAGCCTTGCTTCTCTCAGATGAATAATCTGATATGCTACAAAGCTTTGATGTGGAACTTGTTACATTGCAAAGAACACCTGTCTGCCTCAAACAGGAAGTGAAACTCCAGAAATAATAGGATTTTTATAACAGCTTACCTATAAAAATAGAATATTACAAAAAGCCGCGCTAGTGACTCAAATTAAGAAAAGTAAATGTGCAAATAAAAAGTGATAAAGGTCTAAAAAAAACAAAAAAGATTGCATATAATAAATGTAATCAATATCCATAAAAGTCCAGTGAGAAGGAAAATGAATACAAAGGTGACAAGGTGAAATCCAATAAATAGTGACTGTCATAATCCACCACCATTAGTAGAATGCGCTTACCAGAGGGCAAGCTCAAATAAGCCCATATGTTAATATCAGGATGAATCGCAACCAGATGAACCCCAAATACGATCTCCTTCATAGGGTCAACCAGGGACGGATAATCGAATACCAGTCTTCCTTGGGCCCAACGGTAATATGAGCAGTCTCCAGTAATACCGAACCAGTAATCTCTACGAAGTACCCGCAGGACGGAGACGCCACAACAAGTATAGAGTGAGCTTCAATACACAAGGGGGAGACGGAACAGAACACTCCGGGCAGGACACAGACACTTCTCTCACTGCAGCCTCTATCCGGGACTTCTATTAGAACGACATCCCGACTTCCCTCACTCTGCACCAACACCCCACCGTTACCTATAAAAATACATCACGGGACACAGAGCCATAGTAATTACTATGTGGGATGTCCCAGAGCAATGCCAACTGAGGGGAGGGAGACACAACAAAAGTAGAGCACCATGAGATCAGAGGACTTATACTGCTGCCTTTCCTTACACTGACCCCAAAGGCGACATCCTCATGTCTTTTTACATCCACCTGATAGAATCTGTAAATGTATGGATTAAAGACCAGGTTGTGGCCTTGCAGATTTGAGCCATGGTGATGCTCTGCCCACGAAGCACTCACAGCCCTAGAGGAGTGCGTTTTGATTTGAGAGGGTAGAAACTACCTCTTTAAACCATAAGCTAGAACGATTACTTGTCGAATCCATTTATAATAGTAGATTTCCATGCTGCCTGTCTTCTTTTAGGACCTTCAGGTAATACGAACAAAACATCAGTTTTCCGAATCTGAGCAGTCATCTTTAAGTAGACTGCTCTCACCACATCAAGAGAATGTCCTGATTTTTCTTCCATAGAACAGGGTTCTGGAAAAAATGAAGATAGAACAATATCCTGGTTTAGATAAAAACCTGATGCTACCTTCGGTAGAAAGTTAGGATGAGGACACCATACTACTGTAGTATATTATATCTAATATATATATATATGTATACATATATATATATATTATATATATACATGTTTATATATATGTAGTGTTTTTTATGTAGTTCGTATAGGCATTCTATTTAGGCATTCTAAGACAAATTCATTATGCAAGAATATAGATTGGGGATTCAAGTCTATTCTACACCTCAAAAGGGTGTCCAGGTGTCATCTCTTAATCTAATCAGTAGTCGCACACATCAAAGACAATGTTATCTGTTACCCTTTGATGTGTAAATCTTATGCAAGTTGTGTGTGTGAGGGATAGCCTTTTAAACCTAGTATTTACTGATGGTAATTAGAATTGAGGGGGGTATTCATGGTAAACATTTGGTTGACCCCCCCCCCAGTGTCAGATCAGTATATGAGAAGACAGGCAGGTTGTCAGCTAGTCTAGAGAAAGACGGGTCTAGGAGAAGATATTCTTTGTCATGTGCTCTGTTGGATTTTGTCGTCTGTAAGAATGTTCTGTTTTGGAAGTCAATAAAATCTCTCTCTGGGAGAATCGGGTTTTGCTGCGGGAAGTACTTTTCAATCACTATATACCATCTACGAGGAAGGAACGATTATATTAGATCACTACAACTACCTTATCCTTGTGAACAATAATAATATGGCTCTTTACAAAAAAAAGCAGCCAATTCTGATACCCTTCTTGCAGCAGATATGGTTACCAGAAAAAATAGTTTCCTTGTCAAAAAAGGACCAAGGGAATCTGTAGTATCGGTCCAAAAAAAGGCTGTTTTGTAATGCCGCCAAAAACTAAATTCAAGTCCCAAGGGTTCAGGGGTGACCTAACCGGGGATTAAGCCGTGTTACCCCCTGAATAAAGTTACGAACCAAAGAAAGTGAAGCAAGTGATCCTTGAAATAATACCGATAAGGCCGAGACCTGTCCTTAGAAAGCACTCATTGACCTATTTCCTGCGGTTCAACCCCTGGTTTCACACCAGGAGACATAGGCTTCCCCCCAGACTCCATAATATATAATTATGGAGGCCGGCTCTCTTGCATTAACCAAAATAGAAACCACTGAACCTGACAGCCCACGTTTATTCAGAGTGTGGGTCTCAATAGCCAAACCGTTAAATTTAGCATTTGTAAAGTAGGATAGAATACCGGACCTTGCGAAAGAAGGACTGGCCGTGGCGGTAGGGTCCATTGGTCATCTTTACGATCCCTGCATACCAAGATTTCCTGGGCCTCACTGAAGGCCACAAGAATCGCTGACTTCCCTTCCTGCTGGATCCTGCGAAAAAGTCGTGGATGCAGGCAGAATATGAGGAAATGCATAAATCAGTGATAACCGATTCCACGGGAATAGCAAGGCATCTGTTCCGCATGCTAGCGGACCCTTTTTTTTTTTTACACAAAGTTGTCCATTTCCTTGTTGAACCTGGACGTAAACAGATCTATGTCTGGGATCCCCCATCTTTGACATATTGACAGGGAGATATCGGGATGAAGCAACCATTTTCCTGGGAACAACTGCTGGCGACTCAAGTAGAAGAATTCAACTTGCTTCGACCACCTAAATCGGTTCTTTTATCTGAACAAAAATACATTTACTCCTTTTCTTAAATGGCAAAAGGGGTACATTTTCCACTAGAAATTCTTTG
Organism: Lithobates sylvaticus; assembly: GCA_028564925.1. Classification (NCBI taxonomy): domain Eukaryota; kingdom Metazoa; phylum Chordata; class Amphibia; order Anura; family Ranidae; genus Lithobates; species Lithobates sylvaticus. The sequence continues at coordinate 133,167,788 of CM053038.1, forward strand.
GATGTATTATCCAAAACATCCCCAAATAGCTGTCTTACCACAAAAAGAAAGACTAGCCAGGAGCTTCTGCATGGTGCTTAGCAAAGGTCGCAAGGCCTGAAGGATAGAATCTCTCAAAGCAACTATTGCAAACATAAAGCTGCCAGATCCTGGGCCTGCCGAGCAAGATAACCTTGAACCAGGGCCGGACTGGGAATAAAATTCAGCCCTGGAAAAAATCTCCTACCAGCCCCACAGCATTATTATACCAGCGTAACAGCATAACGTCATTATTTTCTTGTTCATGAAAGGGAAAACCATACATTTTAAAGCACATTTGAAGAGTGTATTATATACAGATAAGACAGATATGAACTCACATAGGGCTTTTATATGTTGTTGATGCTCGGTACAGTACCTTGCATGCCAGCAGGATATCCATGATGGCCAGCAGCAGGCAGGGGCTGTTCTCGTTTTGGATGGGGACAGTGCTCCTTCCAGAGGATCTGTTTGCTGTGAGATGGAGTGGTCCCTGGCCACCTGCACTTTCAGCCGTCCTCATTTTCCAGGCCCCAGTCAGCCTGTCCCCTGGTCCTGGGGAAGTGGAGAGCACTGGGTGAGAGCTGGAGAGAAGGGGGATCAGAGAGTACTGGCGGGGTTGGAGAGCACATGGGTGGGGGCAAAGAGCAGGGGGGAGTGGAGAACACTGGGGGGGGCAAAAAGAACAGGGGTGGAGAGCACGGGAGGCTGAGAGCACTGGGAGGGTAAGAGTGTGGGGTGGCAAAGAGCACTGGACGGGAGCTTGAGAGCACTGGGCAGGAAGAAAAATAGGGCTGGAGAGCACTGGGGGTACAAAGAGCAGGGGGGAGTGGAGAGCACATGGGTGGGGGGAAAATGCAGGGGGGAGTGGAGAGAGCTGGGGGGGAGCTTGAGAGAGCACTGGAGGGGGAGTCAAAAAGAACAGGGGTGGAGAGTATGAGGGCTGGAGAGCACTGTGGGGGGTGGAGAGCACTGAGGTGGGGGCTGGAGACTGATGGGGAGAGCTGGAGAGCACCGGGGGCAGAAAGAACAGGGGTGGGGAACACGAGGGGGCTGGACAGCACTGTGGGTTGCACGGGGGCTGTGAGCACTGTGGGGGGTGGGGAGCACAGGGGGGCTGGAGAGCACTATGGGGGGTGGAGAGCACTGTGGGGGGTGGAGAGCACTGGGGTGGGAGCTTGTCACGTACCTTACAGCGGAGTCCGAAATGCTGGGGGTGGCCTCGTGCACGGTTCCGGTCCCAACACCCCTGGTAGTGGAGACAGGGAGTGCTGGGGCAACGAAAGGGTGCAAGGTGCCTGCAGGCTGAAGACTGGAGCTCGGAGAAACCGGTCCCTCTGGGAGGGAGGTGTGGAGACTGATCACCAGAACTTTATCCAGCGGTAGCCGGGCAGGTAGGTATGGAAACTGCAACGTCAGGACAGGCAAGAGTCAGCAACTGGCTGGCACATAAGCAAGGTACATAAGCAGAAGACAAGTTCGTGGTCAAGGGCAGGCAGCGGTTGGCAACGGTCTGACGGTGAGGTGCAGAATCAGGAAGCAGAGCCGTAGTAGAGAGTCCAAGCCGAGGTCAGTATATCAGTAGGTTGGTAACAGGCAGGGATGATCCAGGAGAATAGTCAAAGGAAGCCGGGTTTGTCAGGAGCAAGGTAACAGGTAGCAAGTAATCAGACACTCTGAAGCGGGAACACGCTGAAGACGATCCAGCACTGGCATCATGCAAAGACTTTGTTTATATATGGCGCTATGTGCCAGGATTGGTGGAGGTGAACGGATGTGGGCGAGTGCGCACACACGTTCGCATTGGCGTGCGAGTGCGCGCACACGTTCGTACTGGTGCGCGGGTACGCACGCACTTTCCGGAGCTCGTTCGGTTCCGTTGGGGACACCGCGCATGGCTATTGACATCAGTGGAATGGGGATTAGCCACTGCTGCACGAAGACGGGCATTGGTACTGTAAGTTCTCTGACAGAGCTGGAGACTGATGGGGAGAGCTAGAGAGCACCGGGGGCAGAAAGAACAGGGGTGGGGAGTACTGCGGGGGCTTGGGAGCGGGGGTGGGGAGTACGGCGGGGGGGGCTGGAGAGCACTGTGGGGGGAGCACGGGGGGGCTGGAGAGCACTGTGGGGGGGGGGGGGGGGCTGGAGAGCACTGTGGGGGGGCTGGAGAGCAATGTGTGGGGGGGCTGGAGAGCACTGTGGGGGGTGGAGAGCATCGGGTGGGGGCTAGAGAAGAATAGGGAGAACTGGAGAGCAGGGGGGCAGAAAGAACATGGGTTGAGAGAACTGTGGGGGGGCTGCAGAGTGTGGTGGGGGAGGAGAGAACTGGGGGGAGCACAAGGAGAAAGGGGGGCAGTAAAAGAAGTTGGATAGGGGGATCAGCAGGGGGGCGGCATATAGAGAAAATGAGCTTTCTATATTCTTCCATGCAGCCGCTGAATGCTTGATTCTCCTCCTCTCCCTCCTCCAAGCATTCAGCGGGTGCATGGAGGAATATAGAAAGATAATTTCCTCTATATGCCGCCCGCCTGCTGATCACCCTACTCAGGTGCACAGGACGGGCTGTACTCACAGGCATCTCCTCCTGTGATCTCGGATCTGGCTGGGTCTGTGTTCGGCGGCCGCGCTGTAACACGGTCCCGCCCCCCTAGACCGGCTCGTGTGATAGGTGGAACATTGATTCTATCTACTATCACATGAGCCGGTCTAGAAGGGGCGGGACCATGTTACAGCACGGCTGCCGAACACACACAGACCCAGCCAGCTCCGTAATCACAGGAGCAGGAGAGAGGGGAGCAGTGCAGCCGCAAAGCGGCCCCAGGGCAGGCGGCCTGCCGGGAAATATCCCGGTATCCTGGTAGGCCAGTCCGGCCCTGCCTTGAACACCTGTTTAAACTGGCCTCTCAATGATTAAACAATTGCTGTCACTGCAGGCAGTGACACTCAATCTGCCAAGAGAAGAGAGGAATTCCAACTTTTTGTCCGTTGGATCCCTAAGCATTTAAGCATTGTCTGCTGGACAAGTCAAACTCTTACTCACAGAGGATATAACAGCGTTAATTGCTGGTATACCCAACTTAGTGAATTTCCTCCACCATAGGATAAAGTGTGAAAACTTTTTAGGAGCGAAAATAATGCTTATCTGGGTGATCCTCTCATATACAAAAAAGCTTTTCCAACAATGAATGGACAGCAAAAGGCATGCACAGCTTGAAGAAGCTTTAGCGAACCCAAACACTCAGCTAGGGGTACATAAATGTGGAGGGACCATTCAGCAAGAAATTGCATCTTCAATCTTAAGATTGAAACAGCTCATTCTCCTGCATTTGACACCTCAGAAGAGGAATCATCAGCCTCACCACGGCCCCCTGAGGGAATTCGTATTCTCCCGCCCCTAGTTCCTCAGTTTGAGGGTCCTGGGTAGGGATGAGCCGAACACCCCCGGGTTCGGTTCGAACCAGAACCTTCGAACGGACCGAAAGTTCGCGCAAATTTTCGAACCCTATACGTTATAATGGACGCGAACGTTCGAAATCAAAAGTGCTAATTACAACGGCCAATATGCATGTTAATGTCATAAAACAGGTTTGGGGACCCGGGTCCTGCCCCAGGGGACATATATCAATGCAAAAAGAACTTTTAAAAACTAACGTTTTTTCGGGAGAAGTCATTTTAATGATGCATAAAGTGAAAAAAAAAAAGTGAAATTTTCCTTTAAATATGGTACCTGGGGGGTGTCTAAAGTATGCCTGTGAAGTGGCATGTGTTTCCCGTGTTTATAACTGTCCTTGCACAAAATGACATTTGTAAAGGAAAAAAAGAAGCCATTTAAAACCACTTGCGGCTTTAATGTCATGTCTTGTCCTGGCCGCCATATGGCTGAAAATCCTTGAGAAAAATGGCATGGCTACCCCATCACCCCCCCCCCCACCCCAGCCCCTTTGGGTCTTGTATGGATATTAAGGGGGACCCCGCACCCAAAATAAAACCCTATACCTACAACCCTATATACTCTGAACAGCAGTATATAGGTGGTGCAAACAAGACACGGACTGTAGGTTTGTTCTTAAGTAGAATCTGAACAGGTACATTATGAAGTGTAGCTCCATCCCAAAAAAATCTATTTTTAAGCTTTTTGGAGAACATAGGGAGGGGTTATCACCCCTGTAACATTTGCTGTCTTTGCACATCTGTTCAGAACATGTCACCTCACTTTCCGTCCCAATGACAAATGTTTTTGGAAAAGTGGGGTTTTAATTGAAACAAGGATTGGTGATAAAGTATCAGTAGAGAGGAGATACCTTTTTCCCAAATTAAATCTAACAGGATAGAATTTCCCTTCCTAGGGGTAGATTTCCTCTCACTTCCTGTTTTCTTTCCATTTGCAAGTAGGAGTCGTTTGTAAGTTGGATGTTTGAAAGTAGGGGCCTGGCGTATATACTCTGCAGAAATTTGCCCTATTAGATGTTGGTGTAGCCACAAGACTGGTGGGCACAGGAATGGGCCCTGCTGTGAGTTAATAGATCAAGATTTGTACTTGCATGCACCTGTTGAACCGGGCAGAAAAATTGGGCCTTTGGGGGTGGTGGTGGTGGTGGTGGTGGTGGACGGTGTTGCCACAAGACTGTAAGCTCTCACAGTTACTCTTGGTGGGCGCAGGAATGGGCCCTGCTGTGAGTTATTAGAGCAAGATTTGTAATTGCAAGCACCTGATGAACAGGGCAGAAAAATTGGGCCTTTGGCGGTGGTGGTGGTGGTGGTGGTGGTGGACGGTGTTGCCACAAGACTGTAAGCTCTCACAGTTACTCTTGGTGGGCGCAGGAATGGGCCCTGCTGTGAGTTATTAGATCAAGATTTGTATTTGCAAGCACCTGATGAACAGGGCAGAAAAATTGGGCCTTTGGCAGTGGTGGTGGACGGTGTTGCCACAAGACTGTAGGCCCTCATAGTTACGCTTGGTGGGCGCAGGAATGGGCCCTGCTGTGAACTATTAGATCAAGATTTGTAATTACACTCCCCTGTTAAACAGGGGCTGAAAAATTGTGCCTTAGACATTGGTGCTGGTGCCACAACACTGCAACCCCTCACAGATACTGTACTCTTAGCACAGCAATGAGACCTGTTGCAAAGCATTGCCTAAAAATTGTAATTACACGCCCCTGTTAAACAGGGGCTGAAAAATTGTGCCTTAGGCACTGGTGCTGGTGCCACAACACTGCAACCCCTCACAGATACTGTACTTGGAGCACAGCAGTCACACGTGTTGCGAAGCATTTTTTTTAAAAATTGTAATTACACGCCCCTGTTAAACAGGGGCTGAAAAATTGTGCCTTAGGCACTGGTGCCACAACACTGCAACCCCTCACAGATACTGTACTTGGAGCACAGCAGTCACACGTGTTGCAAAGCATTTTTTTTTTTAAAATTGTAATTACACGCCCCTGTTAAACAGGGGCTGAAAAATTGTGCCTTAGGCACTGGTGCTGGTGCCACAACACTGCAACCCCTCACAGATACTGTACTTGGAGCACAGCAGTCACACGTGTTGCGAAGCATTTTTTTTAAAAATTGTAATTACACGCCCCTGTTAAACAGGGGCTGAAAAATTGTGCCTTAGGCACTGGTGCTGGTGCCACAACACTGCAACCCCTCACAGATACTGTACTTGGAGCACAGCAGTCACACGTGTTGCGAAGCATTTTTTTTAAAAAATTGTAATTACACGCCCCTGTTAAACGGGGCTGAAAAATTGTGCCTTAGGCACTGGTGCTGGTGCCACAACACTGCAACCCCTCACAGATACTGTACTTGGAGCACAGCAGTCACACGTGTTGCGAAGCATTTTTTTAAAAAATTGTAATTACACGCCCCTGTTATACAGGGGCTGAAAAATTGTGCCTTAGGCACTGGTGTGGTGGCATGGATCATTGAGGAGGAGGAAGAGGATAGTCAGTGAACATAACAGGACAGTCACTCAGCATCAGCATAGGCAGTCTTGAAGGGATGTGACATTATAAATTATTCCGTTATATCCGCTTCAGGTGCCTGGTAGCTGGTGGTGATCCAAGACTGATTCATTTTGATGAAGGTCAGTCGATCAACCGAGTCGGTGGACAGGCGCACCCTATGATCGGTGACAAATCCTCCAGCAGCACTGAATGTGCGTTCGGAAAGAACGCTGGAGGCAGGACAGGCCAGTAGCTCAATTGCATACTGTGCAAGCTCTGGCCAGTGATCCATCCTCAGGACCCAGTAAGCCAGAGGATTTTCGGTGGGAAAGGTGTCCAAGTCTGACCTTGCCCCAAGGTATTCCTGCACCATGTATATCAGACGCTGGCGATGGTTGCTGGAACCGATCATACCTTGGGGCTGCGGACTAAAAAATTGTCTGAACGCATCGGTCAGACATCCACCTTCCCCACCGCTCCTTCTGCTACTGACCGAAGCCTCAGCAACTCGTCGCCCAGGACCAGGAGTTTGTAACCTCCCAGTTTCTGGGAACGCGTTGCACAGACCTTTCTGCAAGGCCTCCCTGAGATGTCTCATCCTCTGCTCCCTCTGCGACGGCAAGATAAGGTCCGCAACCTTACCCTTGTACCGTGGATCAAGGAGAGTGGCCAGCCAGTAATGGTCCCTCTCCTTGATCCGAAGAACACGAGGATCTTTCCGCAGGCTTTGCAGGATCAGGGAGGCCATGCAGCGTAGGTTAGCTGAGGCATTCGGTCCGGAGTCTTCTGGGTCACTGAGGATGACATGATCGCCAGCCACCTCCTCCCAGCCACGTACAAGTCCACTGGTTTGTTGGGACTGTACATCATCCCTAAAAGACTGCTGCTGATACTGAGTGCCAGGCTCCACCTCCATGCTCACACAATCCTCCTCCTCCTCATCCTCTTCCTGTGTGATGGGTGGGACAGAAGGAACACTGTCCTGATAAACGGGGCCTTGAGAGGCAAGGAAGTCCTCCTCTTCCTGCCTCTGTTCTGCCTCAAGTGCCCTGTCCATTATCCCACACAGCGTATGCTCCAACAGGTGGACAAGAGGTACAGTGTCACTGATGCATGCACTGTCACTGCTCACCATCCTCGTGGCCTCCTCAAATGGTGAGAGGACAGTGCATGCATCCCTGATCATGCTCCACTGACGTGGGGAAAAAAAACCAAGCTCCCCTGACCCTGTCCTGGTGCCGTAGTCGCAAAGGTACTCATTGATGGCCCTCTGCTGCGTGTGCAGTCGCTGCAGCATGGCCAACGTTGAGTTCCACCTGGTGGGCATGTCACATATTAGGCGGTTCTTGGGCAGGTTCAGCTCCTTTTGCAGCTCAGTCAGCCGAGCACTGGCATTATAAGATCGGCGGAAATGCACACAGACTTTCCTGGCCTGCCTCAGGACATCCTGTAAGCCTGGGAACCTGCCCAAGAACCGCTGCACCACCAGGTTGAGGACGTGAGCCATACAGGGCACATGGGTGAGCTGCCCCTGTCGCAGGGCGGAGAGGAGGTTGGTGCCATTGTCAGAAACGACCATTCCTGGCTTAAGCTGACGTGGCGTCAACCACCTCTCGGCCTGCCCCTGCAGAGCTGCCAGAACCTCTGGCCCAGTGTGGCTCCTGTCCCCCAAACACACCAGCGCAAGCACGGCATGGCATCTTTTTGCCTGCGCACTTGCGTAGCCCCTTGTACGCCTACGGAGCACCGCTGGTTCCGAGGACAGAGCACTGGAGGAAGAAGAAGAGGAGGGGGTGGAGGAGAGAGGTGTGTCACAACCAGTAGCAGTAGTAGCGTTTTGGAGGCGTGGTGGCGGAACAACCTCCAACACTACTGCACCTTGTCCTGCATCCCTCCCAGCTGCCAATAGAGTGACCCAATGGGCCGTGAAAGAAAGGTAACGTCCCTGTCCATGCCTGCTGGACCATGAGTCAGCGGTAATATGCACCTTACCGCTGACCGCCCTGTCCAGCGAGGCATGGACATTGCCTTCCACATGCCGGTAGAGAGACGGAATCGCCTTCCGTGAGAAAAAGTGGCGTTTGGGAACCTGCCACTGAGGAACCGCACATCGAACAAACTCACGGAAGGGGGCCGAGTCTACCAACTGAAAAGGCAGCAGTTGAAGTGCTAGCAATTTAGCCAAGTTAGCATTCAACCGCTGGGCATGTGGATGGCTGGGAGTGTACTTCTTTCGACGGTCCAGCAGCTGGGGCAGGGAAATTTGCCTGCTACTATCGGACGTCGGTGTACTGCAAGTACTTGGTTGTGACACACCTAATTCTACACCTTCAGTCCTCTCACAGCAGCTTTCAGAGAGGACTGAAGATGTAGTGGGGATGGAGATCCCAGCTGATGAGGAGCAAGGAGAGGTCCGCTTAGTTCTTTAGTGTGGGTCTTTTATGTGTGCCTGCCAACGAGCTGCATGGCAGGTCGACATATGTCTGCTCATGCTTGTGGTGCCCAAGCGGCTGATGTTTTGGCCACGCGAGATACGCTTGAGACAAATATTGCAAATAGCAGTGGTGCGATCTGATGCACTCGTCTCAAAAAAGGCCCACACCAAAGAACTTTTCTGATAACGTGCAGAGGCAGCGCCCTGCACAGGCGGAGCTCTGCGGTGTTGTACAGTTGCTGTGCTGGCCTCTAGCTGACCTCCAGGGGGCATCCTGCCTCGTTGGACATGTGACGCCGCATCATCCTCCTCCTCCTCCTCCTCCTCCTCTCTCCCTCCAGGCACCCACGTGGCGTCAGTGACCTCATCATCCCCTCCCTCTTCACCACTAGAGCAAACCTGGCAGTAAGCTGCAGCTGGTGGAACAGTACTGCCAGATTGCTGTCCTTCAGCATCCCCTCTCTCTGCGCGCACACTACTGACTTCCTCAAGCTGGGTATCATCATCCGAGCCTTCGAATCGTTGGGCATCCTCCTGGAGCATGTACCCAACACTGTGCTCAAAGAGTTCGGGGGACTCCTCAGGAGGACATGGTGGGTCTAGGGAAGGGGTGGCTGATGATGCCATTGAGTACGCGTTGGCAGCTGCTCTGCCAGTACCCTGAGCCTGGGTGAGAGAGGATGAGGAGGATGAGGAGGGCTTGGTCATCCATTCTACCAAGCCTTCAGCATGATGCGGCTCCACATGTCCAGCTGCCGAAAACAAAGACGCGCGTGTCCCATGGCCACGTGCTGATGACGATGCACGACCACGGCCACGGCCACGTCCACTAGAAACAGAGCCTGCCTGCCCTGTGTTCTTGGCTCTGCACGCTCTGCCTCCCCTTGGCGGTCTTCCAGCCATTGTAGTCGGTAGTCCTGTGGGTGCTGCTGAGAAGAAAATATAGGAGCTCTGTGTGATGCCACTAACACACTAGAAGTCCTATGGGTGCTTCTGCAAAGAAAATATAGGAGCTCTGTGTGATGCCACTAACACACTAGAAGTCCTGTGGGTGCTGCTGAGAAGAAAATATAGGAGCTCTGTGTGATGCCACTAACACACTAGAAGTCCTATGGGTGCTTCTGCAAAGAAAATATAGGAGCTCTGTGTGATGCCACTAACAAACTAGAAGTCCTGTGGGTGCTGCTGAGAAGAAAATATAGGAGCTCTGTGTGATGCCACTAACACACTAGAAGTCCTGTGGGTGCTGCTTAGAAGAAAATATAGGAGCTCTGTGTGATGCCACTAACACACTAGAAGTCCTATGGGTGCTTCTGCAAAGAAAATATAGGAGCTCTGTGTGATGCCACTAACACACTAGAAGTCCTGTGGGTGCTGCTTAGAAGAAAATATAGGAGCTCTGTGTGATGCCACTAACACACTAGAAGTCCTATGGGTGCTTCTGCAAAGAGAATATAGGAGCTCTGTGTGATGCCACTAACACACTAGAAGTCCTATGGGTGCTTCTGCAAAGAAAATATAGGAGCTCTGTGTGATGCCACTAACACACTAGAAGTCCTGTGGGTGCTGCTTAGAAGAAAATATAGGAGCTCTGTGTGATGCCACTAACACACTAGAAGTCCTATGGGTGCTTCTGCAAAGAAAATATAGGAGCTCTGTGTGATGCCACTAACACACTAGAAGTCCTGTGGGTGCTGCTGAGAAGAAAATATAGGAGCTCTGTGTGATGCCACTAACACACTAGAAGTCCTATGGGTGCTTCTGCAAAGAAAATATAGGAGCTCTGTGTGATGCCACTAACACACTAGAAGTCCTGTGGGTGCTGCTTAAAAGAAAATATAGGAGCTCTGTGTGATGCCACTAACACACTAGAAGTCCTATGGGTGCTTCTGCAAAGAAAATATAGGAGCTCTGTGTGATGCCACTAACACACTAGAAGTCCTGTGGGTGCTGCTTAGAAGAAAATATAGGAGCTCTGTGTGATGCCACTAACACACTAGAAGTCCTATGGGTGCTTCTGCAAAGAAAATATAGGAGCTCTGTGTGATGCCACTAACACACTAGAAGTCCTATGGGTGCTTCTGCAAAGAAAATATAGGAGCTCTGTGTGATGCCACTAACACACTAGAAGTCCTGTGGGTGCTGCTTAGAAGAAAATATAGGAGCTCTGTGTGATGCCACTAACGACTAGAAGTCCTATGGGTGCTTCTGCAAAGAGAATATAGGAGCTCTGTGTGATGCCACTAACACACTAGAAGTCCTATGGGTGCTTCTGCAAAGAAAATATAGGAGCTCTGTGTGATGCCACTAACACACTAGAAGTCCTGTGGGTGCTGCTTAGAAGAAAATATAGGAGCTCTGTGTGATGCCACTAACACACTAGAAGTCCTATGGGTGCTTCTGCAAAGAAAATATAGGAGCTCTGTGTGATGCCACTAACACACTAGAAGTCCTGTGGGTGCTGCTGAGAAGAAAATATAGGAGCTCTGTGTGATGCCACTAACACACTAGAAGTCCTATGGGTGCTTCTGCAAAGAAAATATAGGAGCTCTGTGATGCCACTAACACACTAGAAGTCCTGTGGGTGCTGCTTAAAAGAAAATATAGGAGCTCTGTGTGATGCCACTAACACACTAGAAGTCCTATGGGTGCTTCTGCAAAGAAAATATAGGAGCTCTGTGTGATGCCACTAACACACTAGAAGTCCTGTGGGTGCTGCTTAGAAGAAAATATAGGAGCTCTGTGTGATGCCACTAACACACTAGAAGTCCTATGGGTGCTTCTGCAAAGAAAATATAGGAGCTCTGTGTGATGCCACTAACACACTAGAAGTCCTATGGGTGCTTCTGCAAAGAAAATATAGGAGCTCTGTGTGATGCCACTAACACACTAGAAGTCCTGTGGGTGCTGCTTAGAAGAAAATATAGGAGCTCTGTGTGATGCCACTAACACACTAGAAGACCTATGGGTGCTTCTGCAAAGAAAATATAGGAGCTCTGTGTGATGCCACTAACACACTAGAAGTCCTATGGGTGCTGCTTAGAAGAAAATATAGGAGCTCTGTGTGATGGGACTAACACACTACAAGTCCTATAGGTGCTTCTGGGAAGAAAATATAGCTCTGTGTGATGGGACTAACACACTACAAGTCCTATAGGTGCTTCTGGGAACAAAATATAGGAGCTCTGTGTGATGGGACTAACACACTACAAGTCCTATAGGTGCTTCTGGGAACAAAATATAGGAGCTCTGTGTGATGGGACTAACACACTACAAGTCCTATAGGTGCTTCTGGGAACAAAATATAGGAGCTCTGTGTGATGGGACTAACACACTACAAGTCCTATAGGTGCTTCTGGGAACAAAATATAGGAGCTCTGTGTGATGGGACTAACACACTACAAGTCCTATAGGTGCTTCTGGGAAGAAAATATAGGAGCTCTGTGTGATGGGACTAACACACTACAAGTCCTATAGGTGCGTCTGGGAAGAAAATATAGGAGCTCTGTGTGATGGGGACTAACACACTACAAGTCCTATAGGTGCTTCTGGGAACAAAATATAGGAGCTCTGTGTGATGGGACTAACACACTACAAGTCCTATAGGTGCTTCTGGGAAGAAAATATAGCTCTGTGTGATGGGACTAACACACTACAAGTCCTATAGGTGCTTCTGGGAAGAAAATATAGGAGCTCTGTGTGATGGGACTAACACACTACAAGTCCTATAGGTGCTTCTGGAAAGAAAATATAGCTCTGTGTGATGGGACTAACACACTACAAGTCCTATAGGTGCTTCTGGGAAGAAAATATAGCTCTGTGTGATGGGACTAACACACTACAAGTCCTATAGGTGCTTCTGGGAACAAAATATAGGAGCTCTGTGTGATGGGACTAACACACTACAAGTCCTATAGGTGCTTCTGGGAAGAAAATATAGCTCTGTGTGATGGGACTAACACACTACAAGTCCTATAGGTGCTTCTGGGAACAAAATATAGGAGCTCTGTGTGATGGGACTAACACACTACAAGTCCTATAGGTGCTTCTGGGAAGAAAATATAGCTCTGTGTGATAGGACTAACACACTACAAGTCCTATAGGTGCTTCTGGGAAGAAAATATAGCTCTGTGTGATGGGACTAACACACTACAAGTCCTATACGTGCTTCTGGGAAGAAAATATAGCTCTGTGTGATGGGACTAACACACTACAAGTCCTATAGGTGCTTCTGGGAAGAAAATATAGCTCTGTGTGATGGGACTAACACACTACAAGTCCTATAGGTGCTTCTGGGAAGAAAATATAGGAGCTCTGTGTGATGGGACTAACACACTACAAGTCCTATAGGTGCTTCTGGGAAGAAAATATAGCTCTGTGTGATGGGACTAACACACTACAAGTCCTATAGGTGCTTCTGGGAAGAAAATATAGCTCTGTGTGATGGGACTAACACACTACAAGTCCTATAGGTGCTTCTGGGAACAAAATATAGGAGCTCTGTGTGATGGGACTAACACACTACAAGTCCTATAGGTGCTTCTGGGAAGAAAATATAGCTCTGTGTGATGGGACTAACACACTACAAGTCCTATAGGTGCTTATGGGAACAAAATATAGGAGCTCTGTGTGATGGGACTAACACACTACAAGTCCTATAGGTGCTTCATGGAAGAAAATATAGCTCTGTGTGATAGGACTAACACACTACAAGTCCTATAGGTGCTTCTGGGAAGAAAATATAGCTCTGTGTGATGGGACTAACACACTACAAGTCCTATACGTGCTTCTGGGAAGAAAATATAGCTCTGTGTGATGGGACTAACACACTACAAGTCCTATAGGTGCTTCTGGGAAGAAAATATAGCTCTGTGTGATGGGACTAACACACTACAAGTCCTATAGGTGCTTCTGGGAACAAAATATAGGAGCTCTGTGTGATGGGACTAACACACTACAAGTCCTATAGGTGCTTCTGGGAAGAAAATATAGCTCTGTGTGATGGGACTAACACACTACAAGTCCTATAGGTGCTTCTGGGAAGAAAATATAGCTCTGTGTGATGGGACTAACACACTACAAGTCCTATAGGTGCTTCTGGGAAGAAAATATAGCTCTGTGTGATTGGAATAACACACTACAAGTCCTATAGGTGCTTCTGGGAAGAAAATATAGGAGCTCTGTTTGCTGCCAGTGCCTGCCACTAACACACTACAAGTCCTATGGGTGCTTCTGGGAAGAAAATATAGGAGCTCTGTTTGCTGCCAGTGCCTGCCACTAACACACTACAAGTCCTATGGGTGCTTCTGGGAAGAAAATATAGGAGCTCTGTTTGCTGCCAGTGCCTGCCACTAACACACTACAAGTCCTATGGGTGCTTCTGGGAAGAAAATATAGGAGCTCTGTTTGCTGCCAGTGCCTGCCACTAACACACTACAAGTCCTATGGGTGCTTTTGGGGTGCAGTGCTGTACTAACAGCACTGCGGGTGGTACTACTGAAATACTGTACTAACAGTAAGACATGCACCAGACTAACCCCTAGCAGCAGCTAAAAACACACTAACCAGCAGCAGCAATGGACGATCAATGACAGGTAGCAATGGTTTAGCAAAGTAGAGCAAATCTTTCTAAATGAATCTAGCAAAGAGTGACACAGAATCAGCCTGCTCTCTCCTAAAGCCGGAACTCTAGTGACCGGCGCCGACGGCGTGGCGGCCTTTTAAATGAGGGGGCGTGTACTAAAGCCCCTGAGCTGTAATTGGCTACAGGCGTCCTGCCTGTAGCCAATTATGGCTCTCCGAGTTTCCGGTGCTGTGATTGGCCAAGCATGCGGGGTCACAGTGCATGCTTGGCCAATCATCAGCCAGCAATGCACTGCGCCGGCCGCGCCGGCCACGCCGGCCGCAATGCATTGCGGGGCCGCTCGCATCACACGAATGTGATGCGAGCGGCCAAAATAGTTCTGGGCTCGCCGAGCGAGCGAACACCCGGTGCTCGATGCGAACATGGGTTCGCATCGAGCACCGGGCCCATCCCTAGTCCTGGGCAATTGAAGAGAACCTGTCGTATTTTGACCCATACTGGGATGCGATTAAAGTCACTAAACTTTTTTTCTTTTTTTAAACCTATCATGGCTGAGGAAAAAAATATATTTTTAGTAAAATAAACAGGGGCTGCAGTGTTCAAAACAGTTGAAAACATTTCATGGCCCTGATGCTCACTTTGACCGGCCACCCTTTCTCAGGGGAGGATGCTATTTGTAGAAATGAGTAGGCTTTCCAGAGCTTGAGGGAGACCCTTTTAGCTCTTTTTTGGGGGTGTTTCAACTCCCCATTCTGACCTTAGCCCAATGCACAAAGCAGAGGTACTACCAGAAGAAATCACATCTACTTATTGAGCAATAGTCCAGACACTGCTGGACTAATGCTCAGTCTGATGCAAATAGTAATGTGTCAAATAGGAAATGCCTGTGTCACCAAAACCTCTTTCATGCTCCTCTTTGCTCTTACGTCTCTCTGACAATTTTGCAGCCAGCACAAATTTAGTTGATTTTTTTTTAAACACGTGCTAAGCCCCCACTCCTTTCTCTTTCAAAAAAGCTTCGGATCCGACGGGATCGGCTTGTAAGTGAGGGAGGGATGAAGTGGAGGAGACCTGGAAGCTGCCGCCGAGTAAGGGCGGTGAAAGAAACCAGCATTACTGATCATTTTCAGTTCTTTCATATACTCAGCCTCATGAAGAGGGGAAGAGTTCATCCCAGGTGGGGGTGTCTGGAGGAAGCAAACTCCCCCCAAACTTACTGGAGGTCTGCTTGCTAGCCGGAGGAAAAAAGTCTGCTGCGTCTGTGACACAGTGTGATCTCTGAGCAAAGCATGAGAAGGTACGTGCTCCATACTGCCCCCAGTGGTGACACTTAGGTATGACAACTTTTACTTTAAAGGAGACATTTCATAAGAAAATGTTAAAATTCCATAGAAAACTCCACTTACCTTTTCCGCCGCAGGGTTTTCTGTGGCAAAACCAACAGACCCAATCTTCACCCTTCACGGTGGGTTCCATTAAGAAACCTTCAGGAACCGGCGACCCTCAGGGAACCCACAATCCTGGACCTGTAATAGCACCCCACCGGTAAAACATTATGGCTTTAGTACCAAAAGTACTGGATCCAAAAAGAGAAGCGTTTACAAGCAAAACCTAGTTTCTGTGGATACGAGGCCTGGGCACCATTCAATTTGGCCTAAAAGACACTTTGAATGGATCTGGATGAATAGCTAGCCCCAGCAAGGATTGCTCCAGTAGAGCTCACCACAGCACATCTTCACTTGTGACCAACACCATAGACACTGGCGAAAAAACTGAGATTCTCCCAGTATGGGAGGGGTTATATAGGGAGGGTGTGCCAGTGTCCAGCACCTGAAGGTGGACTATAACCCACATAGTAATTATACAATAAATAAAGCTGCGCCAATATTAAAAATTAATAAACATATAAATCAAAAAAACACAAAAAAACAAAGATGGAGACCCATCAGAAATCTTGAATGGAAAAGCACTGATCAAATAAAGGACAGTCCAAACAGGGATGTGAATGATGAAAGTCCAATACAGATCAATCTTGGCATCAGAAATACATCAACTTGATGTCCACAGGTAGATATTATTCAAAAAACACCACGGTGCTCGTGCTACAAGTTATACACTGTGACATGCATAAAAACGGTGCTTCATCCCGACCACCTGATGGATAGGAGGCTTACCAGATGACAGCAATATTAGGGCACTGATAATACAGCCTGTGGTTTATCCAGTAGGCGAGAGCTGATAAGGTTAAGACGCCTTTGAGAGAATCACTCCAAGGGGGAAGAGGAGGAAAACGTCACATCATCCACTCCCAACCGAGATAGCCAGCCAAATCCTAGTCGATTCCTCCGTTTATAAAAAAACAAAAGGGGGGCCACCCATAGCGTGATACTGGTAACAACTATTTTATTTAAAAAGATTAAAAATCACTTACAGAAAGGAGATGAAAGACAAACGAAAAAAGCAATAACAAACACTGCCGGCCGGTCAGTGCAAACCCGTCCCCTGATTCGATACAGTCTGTAGTGGTGGCGTCGCTCCGTGCCTTCCCACTGTAATTACTATGACTCTGTGTCCCGTGATGTACGATTAAAGAAATTATATTAAACCATGTTGCCTTCCAACAAAATCCGCTTTTATACACAGCTCCTATGGAACAGTCCATAACTGTTTTAACGTGTTGCGTTTCCCTACATGTGCTTCAGAAACAGTTCCTATGCAACTGTCTTGGGGGATGAGCCGGACGTAGAGAGACCTAGGGGAGGGGCCTGACTGCGGCTTCTGCAAGAGGAAATGGAAGAGGTCCCGGTATTCCAGCAGGAGCGAAGCGTAGTGAGAGAACGCTAAGCTCCGAGGGACTCCAGCTTACCCATTAAACCCTGCAGGCGGCTGACTTGGCAGACCCACACTCTGCACTTTGACGAGCGGCAGACGGACCGGATGGGGAAGGCGGTGAGTGACGGTTACACACAGGCATAGACCCGTGCGCTTAGAATTACTGAATCCGCCCGAGCCAGCTGGTGTCTCCCGCCTTGTACCCCCCCCCCGTACCGCTCCTCTCCTCCCCGCTGCCCCGCTCCGTACCCCCCCGCTGTTCCGCTCCGCTTCTCCTATCCACCTAGAGTGTTACCGCCCGGATTCTAATCTCCCCATCGCTCCGCTCCGTATCTCTTCTCTGCCCTGCTTGTGACTGCCCCTCCACCTCGTCGCCTCCACACTGCTTGGCCCCTTTTTTTTTCTCTCACCTGGCATGAATCTGATGTGGCATTTTTTTTTGTCTCCCCCCTGAGCGGTAGTAAATGGTGAAAAGTAGCGGCCGGGAGATCCTGCTGAGAATCGGCTAATAGACGGCAGGTCTGAAAATCAGCTGGCCACCTGGTGGACGGTGAAGGTATATCCCTCCTCTCCCTCCCTCCAGGTAACTCATATTGACTATGATAATTGACTGTGATACATGAAAGGAACAAGATTGAAAAATCTCCTATAGGACTCAGGAGGTATGTGCTGTATACAAACGAATGTATAGGAGGGCCCAGCAAAATAACTTGCAATTGAGGCAACTACAAAGCACTTTATTACATCCCTGCAAAGTGGTTATTTCAAAGAGAAACAAACAGTTATTATTATAACATTACTATTCTATCACAGCATTAGAACAGTACGAAGCCGGGAGGGAATAAGAAAAAACAATTGCGGAATTTCTGTTGTTTTTTTTTTTTTATTATTTATTGTAACTGTCTGCGGGTCTAAGCTCACGGTCAGTCTGCTGGGTGGCCCAGCGACTTCCTTTTTCTACTTGGGACAGAGGAGGGAGAGGGGGCTGTAAAAGCTCCGTCATGCTTACCGCACATTGGTATATACCCTAACCCTAAATCTACAGCGAACATTCGGGCCTCTTTCTCGTCTCAGGGTTTGTTTGTCTGGTCCTTGGGAATTAGAGCACTCCCTCAAGCATACAAAAGGTTTACCTCCCAACCCCCCTAACATAGGGTTTGGGTTTCCCTTCCCTAAAGGGGAGAAGAAGAAGGAAAGAGAGAAAAAAAGACGCGTAGAGGTGACGTAAGAGGAAAGTGGAGGGAGAAGTAAGGGGAATTACCCTGGGGAGAAAAAAGCTCATAGAGGGGAAAATGAAGGGAAGGTCACAAAAAACCAACGAACCCAAAAACCCAAAAGAAAGTTTAAATTCAAGCACAATCCAGAAATATCTAAAAGAAGTCAGTTCAAAAAGCCCCGGAGTAGAGAAAAAAAACAGGGGGCAAAAGAAAAAAAAAAGGAGCCCATATTAGTAACAATACCCACAGAAGATCTGGGAGCCTACTTCAGAGAGGAAATGGACAGTGAGTTTGACCCCAATATTAGCAGGATTGAAGTTCAAAGGAATATTGCTCAAATCCCTACAAAGGACGAGATGTTAGAAATGTTCGCAAAGCTGGAAACCTCAATAAAAACAGAAATTTCAAATGTAAGGACGGATATGGGTCACCTGTTAAGACGAGTAGAAGAGGTAGAGGAAGTAACAGAAAAACAGGCGCAGGAAATATTAGAACTAAAAGTACAAGTGAGGAAAATGCAATTAGAACATAGGGACATAGTGTAAAAACTAGAAGAACAAGAAAATCAAAGCCGTCGCCAAAACCTGAGGATAAGAGCAATCCCAGAACAACAGGGAGAAGACCTGACGGTTAAAATGAGAAAAAATTTCAACCCATTATTGGAGAGAGGGGAAAGCGACGACCTGAAGATTGATCGGGTACATAGGGTGCGTAAACCCCCAGGTCTAAGGGAAGATGTAGCAAGAGATGTAATCATTAAATTCCATCTCTTTGAAGACAAAGCAAAGATCTGGAGGAAACTCAGAGGGAATCCCCCCCTGCAATACGAAGGATCAGCTTTACAGGTCTTTTCAGACCTTTCTGCAGGAACCCTGGCCCAGATGAGGCAATTAAAACCTTTATTAGAGCAATTGAGACTGGCTAATATAAAGTATACCTGGGGTTTCCCAGCAGCGCTATTAGTGCAAAGGGATGGAAGACAAATAAGACTTAAATTCCTGGATGAGTTAGAAGACTTCTGTCACAAATTAGACATTTCGGTTCCAGATATCCCTAGAGGATGATGAGATCGGGGGGGAGGGGGGGAGGGGCGGATGGGGGGGAGGGAGGGGGGGGGAAAGGTGTGGATTGGGATGCCTAAAGCAAAATGATAAACAGACCAGAGGCCTGCGTGGGGTTGGGGGCATTTGATGAAAGGTCACTGCCACCCCTGTCGGCTCCTTCAAGGAGAGGACAGGGGTGGGACTGACACAGAAGGCCGCAGACTGAGTCACACCCTAAGGTAGATGGTTCATCGGTTGGATAAAGATAGGGGGTCCACCTATAGAACCAAGGCCGGGAGATGGCCGGGGGGGGGAGGGGGGGGGGGGGAGTCTGGTCGGGGAGGGGGGGGGGAGCACCCACCTTGCAAAACCAAAGAAGTACAATCCAAAAGAGGGCAGGAGTTGGGAAAATGTTGCACTTTAACTAAGACGAATATATGACGGAGGTAAATCTGGTAACGTATAATGTAAAAGGGTTAAACTCTCCGACCAAGAGGTTTAAATGAATTAAAGAATTAAAGGAGTACAGAGCAGATGTGGTATTCCTGCAGGAAACCCACTTATCCCAGGAAACAAATACTAAATTAAATGCTGAGAACTATCAGCGTGGTACTATGCTGACTCCCCCATAAGTAGGGTGAAGGGGGTAGCAATAGGATTCGAGAAACAGACTAGATTTATACTAACTGATAGGATAACAGACCCTGAGGGACGGTACCTGTTTCTAAAGGGTAAATTGGGTGATAGGTACCTGACCCTGGCAAATGTATACTGCCCCAATAAAAACCCTATAAAGTTTCTGATTCAGATTGTAAACAGACTTGCAAAATTTAAGATGGGGGAGGTAATACTTGCCGGGGATTTTAATCTCTGCCTAGAGCCAGAGCAGGATTGTACGTCCCGTGCACAGGGGACAAGTAAGGGGTTATTACGAAAGATAAAACTCAAGATGAAACAATGTCAATTGATAGACGTGTGGAGAGTACAACATGAGAAAACAAGAGATTACACCTTCTTCTCCCCTGTACACGAGACGAATTCTAGATTAGACTACATTATGGTTGAGCATAGAATGTTAGACCTAATAAGGGCCACACAGATAGAAATTTCTACCCTGTCGGATCATTCCCCGGTGTCAATGAGGGTCGGGATACCCGGAATACAGAGACAATCGTATACTTGGAAACTAGAGGAAAATATGTTACAAGATGGAAAAACATTAGAACTGATACAGAAGGAAATTGAATTCTTCTTTAGAGTCAATGATACTGAAGAAATTTCCAGCGCCACCCTATAGGAAGCGCATAAAGTGTATATCAGGGGTATCCTCATCTCCATTGGCGCCGGGGAAAAAAGGGAAAAAAAAAGAAAAATGTCGAGAATAACCGACGAGATCTATAGACTGGAGCAAGAACATAAGAAACAAACTGGGCAACAACAGGAACTTTTTCATTTACTGGTTAAAAAGAGAGATGACCTTAAAGATCTGAGAGAACAGGAAACTAACAGGTCATTTAATAATAGGGCAAGAGAGAGATACCGCTGGGATAACAAGACAAGTAAATATTTAGCAGGAAAGCTAAAAAAACAGAGGGTTCTTCACTATATTGAAAAAATTCAAAACGGGAGTGGGGGGGGGGGGGTGGCGCATACAACAAGGGAGATAGCTGAAGTGCTTAAAAACTATTATGAGGCCCTCTATTCAGTAGGTCAGAAAGGAGTACAAGACAAAAAGAGCCTAGAGAAAATTAAAGAGTTCCTGGAAAAAAGCAAATTACCCTGCTTGCCAGAGGAGGAAAGACTTTTGATGGACCGACCCATTACAGAAGCGGAAATATACAAAGCCTTGAAGGAAACAGCATTAGGTAAAAGTCCTGGCCCAGATGGCTTCTCTTCCCTTTATTTTAAAAAATTTAGTAAAATTTTAGTTCCAAGGCTGTGTCAGTATATGAACGGTCTTGGGTCGGAATTTAAAATGGGAGGGGAGGCACTGCAAGCTTCAATAACTTTGATTCTGAAGGAGGGCAAGGATAGTACACTCTGCTCGAGTTATAGACCCATAGCTCTCCTGAACGCGGATACTAAATTATACGCTAAAGTACTTGCGTCCAGGTTGAAAGAGAGGCTAACCGACCTGGTCCATCCGGACCAGGTTGGATTCATCCCAGGAAGGGAGGGGAGGGACAATGGGGTGCGCTCCCTCCTCTTGCTCCGAGCGTTGGAAGACGGTGGGTTCCCAGGTCTACTCCTGTCAATGGATGCTGAAAAAGCATTTGACAGGGTAGACTGGGGACTCATGCTTGGTACCCTGGAGGCAATGGGAATTGGCCCTCGTATGATCAAATGGATAGAGGTTCTGTATAATGAACCTCAGGCATTTGTGAAAATTAACGGAACTTCCTCTACAAAATTTACAATGAAAAATGGCACCAGACAGGGGTGTCCGCTGTCTCCCTTGTTGTTCGTGCTATCCCTCGAACCCCTGTTGTCAGCTATCCGAAAAAACTTGGATATTAAAGGGATTAAGGTTGGGACAGAAGAACACAAACTTGCAGCATTTGCGGATGACGTTCTGTTTTACATAACTAACCCAAGAACAACGATCCCGAACCTGCTTAAGATACTAAAGGAATTCGGAGAGATCTCAAATCTGAAAATAAACCCAAGTAAATCCGAAATATTAAATGTTAATATCAGCAAGCAGGAAGAAGAGAAACTGAGAAAAGAATTCCATTTCCCTTGGCAAAAAGAGATCAAATACTTGGGAATTAAACTAGTACCCACGCTCAAAGCAATATACAATACTAACTTTATCCCCTTACTAAACGAAATTAAAAGCGAAATAAAAAAGCTCTTATTAACATCTCTCTCCTGGATAGGCAGGATTAATGTGACTAAGATGATTCTGGCCCCAAAGATACTCTACAAACTGCAAATGCTACCTATATCACTTCCACAAATATACTTAAAAACATTAAAAGGGTTAATATCTAAATACATCTGGAATAATCAAAAACCGAGAATAGCTTTTAATGTTTTAAGCAGGAGTAAGAAACAAGGGGGTTTAGCGGTACCGGATTTCCAAAAATACCATAATGCGATTGCTCTCACTCGGGTAATAGAGTGGGCGAAGGAGGCGAATGAAAAAAAGATGGGTCAGTTTAGAAAGAGAAATGAGTGGTACACATTTGGGACGAATAATTTGGAATCCCCCACAATATAGAGGCATGGGATTAGGTACACACGAAATCACATACACAGCACTAAAAATTTGGGATTGGATTCACACAAAAAAAAAATGGACATATAATTCCCCACTGATTTATTTGAGACAAAATGATTTCTTCGCACCGGGTAAAAAGGAAGTGGGGGGAAATTGGGTAAAAAAAGAGAATGCACAATTAAAGGATATAATACACCAAGGTAAAATTAAAATGTTTCATGCACTAAAAAAAGACACGGGTTTAATGAATTTAGATGTCTGGCAGTACCTCCAATTGAGTCACTTTACTGAAAAATTACCCCATCCACTTAGGGACAAAGAGCAGTATAGACCATTAGAGAAGCTCTGTCTAAGGGTAAATTCAAGAAAGAATATAGGGCGGATATATAAAATTCTAGCGGCGGGTGACGACTTGGAGGTCCCGCCTTACATTAAAAAATGGGAAAACGACTTAGGGACACGCTGTAGCACACAAAAAGTGAAGACAATTTTAAAATTATTACACAGCTCGTGGTAGATCATAGGTTGATAGAGACACATTTTAAATTCCTTGCAAGATGGTATAGGACACCAGACAAAACTAGCCGGTTCGTAGCAGATCAGTCAGAGTGCTGGCGGGGGTGTAAACAACTAGGAACTACGGCCCATATTTGGTGGGATTGCCCCGTAATTAAAAAATACTGGAAGGAAGTCCGCCAGTTAATAAAGGAAGTCACAGGGATGGAAATAGCAGACGATCCATGGATATGTTTGTTTCACGGGACAGACTTGCCCGTCAAACAATATAAAAACTCGTTGATACCCATTTTTCTAAACGTCGCAAAAAGTCTGATTCCAAAAAAGTGGAGGGAAGTAGAAAGCCCCAGCATTAGGGATCTAATATTTCAAATAAGTAAGATACAAAACCTTGAGAACTTAGACGAGAATGGGGAGGAAAGAGAAATTGGGGGAGAAGAGAGGGATAAATGGACAGCATGGAAGGAATTTAAAGACACCTGGAGATATGTAGAGGAGATTACACGATAAATAATTTTGCAGAGAAGTGCAGATAATACGGAAAAGAAAAAAAAAGATAACGAAGTGCCCTTACAAAAGGATTGCAAGGTGGGGGGGGGGGGTGAGGGGGGGTAGATAGGGATGAAAAATTTTATGCAATAAACTTATAAATGAAAAGATAAACACCACAAATTATGTGACTTAAAAGAAGAGACGGAAATGAACGTTAAGTTGAATGAAAGTCTCTTTAATGATCGCTGAGGTGGCAAAAAAAATAAAAAAAATAAAAAAAAAAAGAAATAAAAAAAAAAGAAACAGTTCCTATGGAACAGTTCATAGCGGTCTTAATGTGTTGTGCTGACCAACATGTGCCGCTTTGTCACTGAGTGACACACCACCATCATTCTTCAGTGACAGCTTCCATGTCACCATTATGTGTATTCTCCTTTCGGGTATCTTCACGACAGGGTGCACTACAGGCAACGGGTGTCAATTCACTCACCATTCACCAGCACACACTCAGAGCAACGTATTAACCAGCTTTCAGATACAGAGTCTCGAGGGGGGCCTTATTTACCCATATTACTACCCTAAAATACACATACAGTGGTGTGAAAAAGTGTTTGCCCCCTTCCTCATTTCCTGTTCCTTTGCATGTTTGTCACACTTAAGTGTTTCGGAACATCAAACCAATTTAAACAATAGTCAAGGACAACACAAGTAAACACAAAATGCAATTTGTAAATGAAGGTGTTTATTATTAAAGGTGAAAAAAAATCCAAACCATCATGGCCCTGTGTGAAAAAGTGATTGCCCCCTAAACCTAATAACTGGTTGGGCCACCCTTAGCAGCAACAACTGCAACCAAGCGTTTGCGATAACGTGCAATGAGGCTTTTACAGCGTCCTGGAGGAATTTTGGCCCACTCATCTTTGCAGAATTGTCCTAATTCAGTTACATTAGAGGGTTTTCGAGCATGAACGGCCTTTTTAAGGTCATACCACAACATCTCAATAGGATTCAGGTCAGGACTTTGGCTAGGCCACTCCAAAGTCTTCATTTTGTCTTTCTTCAGCCATTCGGTGGTGGACTTGCTGGTGTGTTTAGGATCATTGTCCTGCTGCAGAACCCAAGTTCGTTTCAGCTTGAGTACACGAACAGATGGTCGGACATTCTCCTTCAGGATCTCTTGGTAGACTTTAGCAGTAGCTAAATTAGCAGAATTCATAGTTCCTTTTATCACGGCAAGTCTTCCAGGTCCTGAAGCAGCAAAACAGCCCCAGACCATCACACTACCACCACCATATTTTACTGTTGGTATAATGTTCTTTTTCTGAAATGCAGTGTTCCTTCTACGCCAGATATACTTGGACACACACCTTCCAAAGAGTTCCACTTTTGTCTCATCGGTCCACAGAATGTTGTCCCAAAAGTCTTGGGGATCATCAAGATGTGTTGTGGAGAAATTGAGACGAGCTTTGATGTTCTTTTTGCTCAGCAGTGGTTTTCTCCTTTGAACTCTGCCATGCAGGCCATTTTTGCCCAGTCTTTTCCTGATGGTGGAGGCATGAACGCTGACCTTAACTGAGGCAAGTGAGGCCTGCAGTTCCTTGGACGTTGTTGTGGGGTCTTTTGTGACCTCTTGGATGAGTCGTCGCTGCGCTCTTGGGGTAATTTTGGGCGGCCGGCCACTCATGGGAAGGTTCACCACTGTTCCATGTCTTCGCCATTTGTGGATAATGGCTCTCACTGTGGTTCGCTGGATTCCCAAAGCTTTGGAAATGGCTTTATAACCCTTTACAGACTGATAGATCTCAATTACTTTCTTTCTCAATTGTTCCTGAATTTCTTTGGGTCTCGGCATGATGTGTAGCTTTTAAGGATCTTCTGGTGGACCTTACTGTGTCAAGCAGCTCCTATTTAAGTGATGCCTTGATTGTGAACAGGTGTGGCAATAATCAGGCCTGGGTGTGGCTAGAGAAATTGAACTCAGGTGTGGACAACCACAGTTATAGTATGTTTTAACAAGGGGGGCAATCACTTTTTCACACAGGGCCATGATGGTTTGGATTTTTTTTCACCTTTAATAATAAACACCTTCATTTACAAATTGCATTTTGTGTTTACTTGTGTTGTCCTTGACTATTGTTTAAATTGGTTTGATGTTCCGAAACACTTAAGTGTGACAAACATGCAAAGGAACAGGAAATGAGGAAGGGGGCAAACACTTTTTCACACCACTGTATGTCACACTATACCATAACATGAATCAACCCATTACCATAATATATATATATATATATATATATATATATATATATATATATGTGGCCTATCAAATTTCGCCTCCCCCTCCCAACCTCCAATAACTCTTTATTGTAAATAAATTGTCGGGATTAGGCAGGCTTGTCCGCGGTACTTCGGGATGTCGAATTGGCAACAAAGCCTCTAACATATACGAAGAAACCCTATTGTCAATTCGTCCCTCCACTTGCATAGATAAATGTGAGAGCTTCCTATATAAATTTTGAGTCTAATACATATAAACCTGAAAATATGACAAACCACAAAATTCCATCCCTGTGCCTGGATTTCAGAGACCATGCCCAAATGGTCCCAAATAATACCCAGGTGCTATCTTCCCAGCAATGATCTCTCCATCCAGAACACAGAGTGAAATCTTACCAACATTTTTCGTTCACCACCATGTATTGACCTGGCACACAAAGGACATCATGGGACAGAAGGAAATATCAACCTGGCTCCAGCTTCCATCGTCTCTGATCACATGTGGGTAATTTAGCCTCAGATGTAACAAGGTAGAATCCTCAGTCAGTAAGCCCATTGATACCAAATACACAGACTGAGTCTGCACTTCTGAATATGGGATCAATGAGAAAGCATAACATCTCTCATAATCCAAACTAGTGCAGCCCATCCAGGCATACGACCACCACCTTGGATTAGTGTAAGAGATTTGTTTTGGCAAAATCTTACTGAGCTGTGATACTAACTCATAAGGCCACTGCCCCTCATACAGAGACTGTACAATCAGTTTGAAGTTGGTTGATATCTCCACCTACCCCTGCGTGCATGCCAGAGCCCATTTGTAAGAGAAGTCCGGCTAACAGACGCACCAGTGTGAAGAAGGACCTGTATTGCCGCGGAGGCGCACGCCAAAGCGCACGCTAATGTGCGCGCTAATGTGCACGCTAATATGCGTGCGCTAATGTGCGCACACGCACACAGGTGCACGCTAATATGCGCACACGCACACAGGTGCACGCTAATGCACACATGTGCACGTGTGGGCGCCAAGTAGCTTATTTAAGCTGAGCACTGACACATGAACTTTGCTGAGTGGTCTTTCAGCTAGTGCTTGTTAACCTGATCTGTTCCAGTTTCCAGTATCTTGACCCGGCTTCATCTGAACCTTCTCCTTGACCTCCGCCTGCCTACCTGATCCCGGCTTGTGTTTGACTCTGCTACTGCCTGATGCTTTTGTACCTTGCTGCCCGTCTGTGTACCGAACCTGGCCTGTGTCCCGTCTCTGCCTCTGCCTTCCGTCTCAGTACCTTCTCTGTCCGGCTGTTGATGACCGCCTGGCTTACGTCCCGGCTAGGCCTCCATCTGCTAACCCAGCGATATGGAGCTCCGATCCTCAGAGCCTGCCCAGCGCTCTACAGCCATCTGGTCCCTGTCAAGGTCCGGCCAGCACCGTCCACTACATCGGCCCTCGTACCACTCTGTGTCCTTCATTCCCTGTCACCACTATCAGGGGTGTTGGACAGGAGGTGCAAGAGAAGCCCTCTCTCCAGCTCGATCTCCACCAGGTACGTGACACCATTACAGATTTCTGTTCTGTACTCTCACACTCTCTACCAACCTCTCAACATGGCTGAAAAAATCCGGAGCCACTTTAACCTGGGTATTTATGTGACTTTGTTGAATGTTATTAAGGATGCCACCAATCTCTCTGAGTAACAAAGCCCTGCTTACTGTCTGAAGCTATGGCTGAGAGTTTACTCCTCAGGAGACCTTCTGTGTCCACACATCTCTAGGAGTAAGCTACTGGTACAATGACCATACTTGATTCAGTGTATACTCAGCACATATAGGGTAATAGGCTTTTATCAACCACTGTGAGTTGTTGAAGTGCCATGTGGTGAAGGCATACTGTGCCCTGGTAGCCAGCATTTTTTTCCCTTTATCTAACGGAGCATGCTCCTGTGTGTAGTCACTGGCATTACCCGTGCAAGCTTCCCATCTCTCAGGTGAGACATCAACCAGGCGTATCTCCCCCATATGCAGCTCTGGTGTCCCACATGTCCAGTAGCCGAGAACCTCTCTGTAGGACTGATAAGACTGAGACACCACCCCTACAAGGAAATTTTCACCCCTTGATGTGTCACCTGGCACCCTCTAGTCTGGCCAACAGACACCTTATTATGTATAAGTGCCAGCCTCCTGGGTACTTGAACCATATTAATTCAGTTATGTCAATACATTTTCTACATTAAAAACCTTTCGTTCTTTCAATTCCTCCTTCAATAAAAAAAAAAAAAAAAAAAAACATATTTTACATTTCTTGTTCTGAAGGATTGGAGACTCCGGAAAAATGTTTCACAAGTCTCGTTGCTGGGCAAAATCTTTCAGATTCAGCATTTGCGCTAAATTGTCCATAAGAAAAAAAAAAACTTATATTGCAAGTATTAATGTGAATCTTTTCGTTCATCCCTTCTCTCCTAAATGTTTATCAGAACAAATTTGTGCTGTGGTATGGCACAGACAAACTGCCATCCATATGAACATCTTTCATCTCTGTTCCAGAAAGCTCTCCAATCTCGCTCCACCAGGACTTATAGTTCCCTCCTTGGAACCCAGGAACTTAGCATTCTTGGCTTCTGCAACTCTAAACAAATTATCAAAACAACCATGATTTCTTTAGGCTGAACCCACTCTAAAATGGATCCCCATGGTATGAGCAAAAATTTTAAAAAATGAACGTGAATGTTGCTTCTCAAAAAGTCTAATTTTAAATGCTAAAAAAACAATGCATTTATCTGTACCTTAAGACCTATGCACTAACTCCACTTTCAGGTGGACAAGGCCTAAACCCTTTGGAACGTTTTCCAACTGAATGAATAAAAACAAAGAAAAAAAACCTACTATAACTCCAGTGGCTAGAATGGCTTCCTACCAACTCTTGTCTTAAACAAAATGTATTCAGCTGCTAATTGAGGGCATAGCCAATGACCCCCCTTTCAGGTGGACTAAACCTAACAATTTTCCACCTGAAAAAACAAACAAAAATAAAATAAATGAATAAATAAACAAATAACAAAAATATAAATGACAAAAAAATGTAAAAAATAAAAAAAAACAAAAAAATGTAATTAAAAAAATTAAAAAGAAAACATTAAAAATTTGTTTTTCTTTTTTTTTTTACAAAAAATAAAAATGAGAAGGAAATAAAAAACATAATAATCATAACAGAAAATTTTAAAGAAAAATATCCAGAGGCTTATCCTTGAAAATACAAAAAATATATCAAGGTCCTCTATAATATTCCAAACATGAAGGGCAAATCTCTGAAACTCACATCTAAACCTTATTCATAGCAAAGAAACATTAACCAGAAATGTTTTACCATCCATGCACCTCATTAAGGGCTGCTAACATTGTTTTCCCTAGTGCTATATTTGAATGAAAATGCGGCTACCTCCATTTTGAGTTTATGCGACTGTTCTATATAGTGATACCTTTGCTGTCTTATTTTACTGTTTTCGGTTTGTAGTCTCAGCATTTGGGTCTTAAAAGGGAAACGGGTTTGATTACGATGGCCTCTATGTCTTGGATTGCTATCCCATCTTGCAGAATAAACTTCATAATGCCTTGGTGTAGTTTTAGGGTATTTCCTTCGCATATCATTATTAGCCACCAAACAATACCTAGCGATGTGACCCCCCTTTTTAAAACCAAGCACTTGAGCGCTGGTCTCCCTGCATAGGCCCTTCTCTGAGCATATGGCACTGGAGACTCACATTGCTGCATAACATTACTATGATTGGAATGAACAACACTTTCATTGTCTGAGTATTCACTAGCAATGGACTGAATTTAAATTCTCCTCGTTCAGATCTCCAACATTGATTCCCATGATAACAACATCACTTGCAGCAACACTAGCATTTGGCTTTTATACATGTCCCAAAGCCTCTATCTTTGCTAAGCACTGAGCATGTGTGGAGGATAACTCCATAACGGCAGACTGGGCTTCATATAATTCCTTCATAAGCAGTATTATAATACGCTCCTTCTCAGCCTGTTTCAAAGAGGCAATACAACTTTCTCTTTGTTTACACGTTTCCTCTAATTCATTCATTTTCTGTTCCAATACACATTTCTCAGTCACTAATTGCTCAATGTGATCACGAACATTTGCATCTGCCTTTGCAACCATTGCTAATATATTCTTAGATACACTTTGTACCTGCTCCAAAAATTACTTTCTCTCTTGTCCATCTTTGGCTATAGCAAAGTCTTTAATTTTCAATAACATGCATACAACATTGGCCATCTTGGCTTTCCTGCCTTTTTTCAAAGACTTTTTATGTTTTATCTGATCATTATGAATATTACATTGTCTCAATAACTCATTAAATTGGTGCGTTAAAGCGTTTTCTGCCACAGTGTTAAAATTAACACAGGCATGTCTCTTAAGAAAATCTTCAATGACCTCCACTGATATGTTAATTATTCTACACTGAAGTTGTTTAGCCAGTCTATACAACAGTTGCTTACACAGATACAAGCGGTTTAAAAGCGAACTTTTACCTGTAGTGCTCCAGCACACAAGGCAGCGCACACTCTTAGTCAATGCTCCACTATACCACTGACTTTAGCCTTATTAGCTCAGAACGCAGGCCACATTGAACTTCTATTGGAACAGAGAGCTATTTCACTCTCACGTGGGTAATAAAAATAAAATAAAAATAAAATAAAAATCTATATTTCTCCCACTTTCTCCTAAAAGATGTGTGATATTTCCTGTCAATCTGCAGGCTACATCAGATAACCAGGGGTGATCAGACCCTCACTCACCTGCACTCTTGACCAGCTCCACACGCCTAAAGCAATTTGCACTAACAATACAATAAACATTAACACATATACATATACCAGCCAAAAATCTCACCAGGTTTTGGGCATCCGCTCACTGATGAAATATTTCATAAAACTTTCAAGACCACTCACGCAGGGCTTCAGAATTCAAGAACCAGCCCAAATCTTGTCCACAGTAGAGAAGGCTTCCAGTTCTAGGTGTAGTTGAGGACTTAGCTTATAGGGACTCAAGACAAAAATACATTAGGGTTTGGATTCTGTGCAGAAATAAATTCCACATGCCTTCTGGGGTGCCAATTGAAATAAATACTGAAATTTAAATACATTTCTAAACTAAATATTATCCGAGAGTGGTTACGGATTCCCTCTATTTATTCCATATATGTATTAGCATGTCTATTCCTATAGTTAGCTAGTCTATAAAAACCCTGATCACATGTTACTGTTGATATTACAATAATATAATGTTAGCTATGAAAACAAACACACTGCTTAATAAAACAACGTCTTATTTATTTACCAATCAAATAAGAAAAACGCTAACATGAAAATACTAAAGGAAGATATTACAAAGCATATAACAACAAGAAAGATCAAATATACAATACGCCATTGATTGTCTACTTGGTACTTTGCCTCTAGGGAGTTCAAGTCACTCACTGGTGACAGTACTTGATGAGTACACAGTGGCTAAATTAATGCACAATATTTCCTTATAGAAACATCTCATTGACATGCCATGTTGCTATGCTTTCAAGAGAAATAATTAGCATTCCAGCTGTACTAATCACACTTCATAAGCATTAGCTGACATAAGTTTATGAAACAGATTAGATAGGAAGATACTTTTTGTATGAAGGTGACAAGTGTCAGTATTTAATTTCAGCAGATAAAGATTTCTCCTTGATTTAAGTTTTGTTTGTGATATAAATGTGCCCAGAAATAGATATCATCAGTGAAACCCCATATTACCTTTTCCAGGAACATTCATTTTTTTTTAAATGGTAGAGTAATGGGGATATTCTTTTTCGCTGTCAATTAATATTTATGCTGATGAATAGTTGTAGTGGAAGAGGTGATTCTTCTGAGCCAATGCAGGAATACCACTGGATATTTTCGGAACCATTTGTTTCCCTTATTACATCATTTAAAAATATGTGGACTGCCTTTACACTATCTTGAAATTGCAGGCCAATTTCATCTCACATGAGACCAATTGCCCCTCCCACTCACAGGGAATGTATCTGACATGTTGACAAGCATTTTTTTTTTTGCAAATGAGCCTGCAAAGTATTGAAACCACAATCAGTGGCAGTGGCTCACAGGTGCCATGAATAGACTCCTGAAGATTCCTTCTTCAGCTCCTTGTCCATACCAAGGTATGGACTTTCAGTTAGAGAGCTGGAAAAAGTATCAATAGACTGAGTGTGGTAATCACTGCAATTGTTTCTCATAGAAAACTACAAGTCTGATGTCTATGAATGAATGATGTGGCTGAGCGGGTGGAGATGTGCATAGCCACACAAACTGGTTATGAGTAGACATGTGCAATTCGTTTCGTTTTTTTTTTTTTTTCGTTTTTTTTTTTTTTTTTTTTTCGTTCGTTCGTTCGTTTTCGTACGAATGAACGAATCGTTCGAATCGTACGAATCCGAATAACAAATCGTTCGAATCGTACGAATCCGATTAACAAATCATTCGAATCGAACGAATCTGAAAAACAACGAAAATCCGAAAAAAAAACTAATTAGAAACAACGAATGTACTAATGAGGAAAATCCGAAAAACGAAAACGAACGAAAAAATTCGTACATTCGTAACTTTTTTTTTTTTTTAATTGGTAATTTTCCATGTCCCTTAAGCCCCATACACACGCGCGGATTATCCGAGGACCAGGTCCGTCAGACCATGTCCGTCATACTTTGTCTGATGTTGGTTTTGCGTACACACGGTCGGACAAAGTTGTCGGAAAATCCGATCATTCTGAACGTGGTGACGTTTGTTGCCTACGACGGGACTACGTAGAGGCTAGTAGCCAATAGCTTTGGTCTTGTAATGTGATCTGAGCATGCGTAGCACTTTGTCCGGTCGGACTACCATACACACGATCGGATTTGGTGTGATCGGACCTTGTTGTCCAAAAATCTATCCAGCAGGAGATAGGACTTTGTCCGTCGGACAATCCGACGTACACTGTCCGATGGTGCATACACACGGTCGGATTTTTCGACAACATTGTCTGATCGGACAGAATCCATGCGAAAATCCTACCGTGTGTATGGGGCTTTACAATGGTGCTGCTAAACGTACTTCGAATGGTTTGAACAAAAAAATTCGTACAATCGTAACTTTTCTTTTCGATTCGTAACTATTTTTTTTTGATTCGTAACTTTTTTTTTCTTTGTTTCGTAACTTTTTTTTTTTTTTTTTGATTTGTAGTTTTCTGTGCCTCTATTGAACAAAAAAATTCGTAATTCGTAACTTTTTTTTCGATTCGTAACATTTTTTTTCGATTCGTAACTTTTTTTTTCGATTCGTAAATTATTAAAATGAAATAGCATACACATTACATAAAATTATGAATTATGCTCCGATTACGAATGTTACAAATGTACGAATAAATACGAATGAGTCCGAAAATTAAACTAACGAAAAAACGAATCAACTAAAAAATAACTCTTACGAATGTACGAATCGTTACGAATACGAACACTGACGAATTACGAATGTATGAATCGTTACGAATCCGAACACCGACGACTTACGAATGTACGAATCATTACGAATCAACGGAAACGAAAAAAACTATTTTTTTTCAAAAACAAAAAAAAAAACGAAAAAAAACGATTTTTTTTGTTGTGCACATGTCTAGTTATGAGTCAATAGAAGTATTTGCCTACATGATCACTGAGTTGCTGCAGGGGGGTGACCTTGCGCAAGTATTCCTTTTAGATATTGAGCATGTGGAAGATAGAATCAGAACCATAAAGGAAGGGGAAATATGGCAAGAAGCAGCAAGAGACAGTGATGATCCAGCAACTCCAACTTAATGTTAAGTGGACTAAGCGCGGACCATCTGTGGGTGCCATTGATTGGAAAGGAGGAAAGTTCTGTGGGCTCTGTGGACATTCGGAGGTTGCTCTTAAGGCAGAGTTCCACACATAAAATTTACTTTACAGAAATAAACATCATAATCCTTCAGCAACAACAGTTTTTTTCCCACCCCTTCACCTGCCCACAAGCAAGATGGGAATGCCCGAGCAGGAGGAATATAAGGTACGTTTTTTTAATAAAATACTAACAAAAGCGGCGCTAGTTACCAGCCTAACAAATGCAACATTAGCAAAATATGATAGTAACAGATGGAATAAAAAAAAAATATCATATATGTGGTTGGAACTCTGCTTTAAAAAGGGGCAATGTCAAGGAATTCCTGAGAGACCTCTGATGCACAGGCATGCGCTTGGCATTTCCTGTAGAATGCTGACCAGCGTGCATGCTCACAGGAATGAGCCCAGGAATGCATGCATGCACAAGCACATCCACAGTGCCCATTGGCGCCATACATCCTATTTAAGGATGCTATTACCCATGCTAAAGTGCTGACTGGTCTTTCAGCTGTTCCCTGTTCACATCACGTGATTATCTCCGTTGCTGACTTGGCTTGTTACTGACCTGACCTTGGATTCTGTTACACTTTTGATGCTGTTCCTGACCTTGTCTCTGTTCCTGAATACATATCTGCTTATGATTATGTGCCTCGTTGCTCGCTGCTGACCTTGGCTACCCTTGTGACCATGTTTCTGGCTCTGATTTGGTTTCCTGCCTCTTCTGAGTACCTGCAGTGTGCCTGTCATCTACACCATCCTTGCTAATCACAGTGTATTGCTGTCTCAAGATTGCTTGGAGCTCTGAAAAGCCACACACCCAGAGCCTGCAGTGTATGCACAGTGATTCCTTATCCTTGGCTGGACCAGGTTGCACAGCTCCTGCTCCTGACCCGATGTTCTGCCAGTCCATCTTGGCCCGCATCTCCTGCTGCAAATTCTACTATCAACACCTGCAGGCATTCATGTTCCTTCTATCCCTCTGCACCATCTGTTCAGCAGGGCCTGGGCTGGAGATACAAGAGAGGCCAACCTCATCAATTCAGAATCCTATCAGTACATAGCATGCACACTTTAAGCAGATTTAGTAGTGTAGCCATGCCCCCCGTAGGGGTTGCTGAATGTAGTGGTTCACCTGTCACCCTGCCCAATACTGCATTCATCTCTCAGACACTCATAGAGACCAGTCCATAAGCTTTGTTTTTTATTGAGGAGATTAAACTTGGATGGGAAATGGGAAATTATGGGATGCCCAGAAAATAAGTGCAACTTGCTTGGGACTTCTATATACACTCCGGGCCTACTCTCCAGCACAACTCTTGCTTAAGACCTCTTTCCTTCACTCCTCCAGCACTTAACTTTCTGCATACCCTTACTCCTCCAGCACTTCACTTACTGCAGACTGTTACTCCTCCAGACTAGCTAGCACTGCATGGTTAGGCCTGACACTAACTCAGCCAGGCCTCAGTGAACTGCCTTTTGTGGACAGGGACCTCATGCCCCTGTGGTGTAGAAATAGTTCAGGTGCTAACTGTCCTCTATTCAGCTACCAATCCCAGATAGCACTCTTCAGGCCCTGCTAGCCAGCCTGGCTGCAATGACCCCTCTCCACTGCCCTTCCCACAGTCCTCTCTTCTGGTTCTGCACCCATCTCAAACTGCAATCTCCCAGTTCTCTCAGGCATGCCTCCCAGTCCCCCGAACTGTGCTCCACTCACCAGCCCTTCTGGCTGCGACCAGTTGTCCTCCCTGGAGTCTCTTAGCAGTGTTCTCTCCCGCTGTCCTCTCCTTGCTCTCTCATGTGCCTCTCCTTCCAGGATCTCTTCTCTCCTCCTGGATGCACCCAAGCCCCGGCCCAGGGTCTCCTCCCCCCACCCCACACACACCCTGGGGAGCTCCCCGTGAGCCCTGACAGCCTCCACACTCTCTCACCTTAGCTCTTCCACCCAACAACTCTTCCCCAGCTGGGCTGACCCAGGGTATTTAAGGAGGCCTGCCCATCCAAGTTTGGATTGGTCAAGGCTCCTTAGCGGGGCTGGCGCTACCACTAGGCGAAGTAGGCAGCCGCCTAGGGTGCACTGCCGCCTAGGGTGCAGCCACTGCCGCTGGCTTCCCTACCCTCCACCAGGAGGAGGGGGCTCCGGGGGCTTGTCAGTGCCTTGTTCTCTACCCGCTTGTGTCAGTAGTGATGCCACTGTCAATCCTTTCTGGGCGTCGTGCATTACTGTGGAGGAGGAGGCACTGGGAACTTGTCAGTATTTCGCTCTCTATCCCACTGTATGATGGGAGTGGCGCCACCGTTACTCCTTTCATTTGGGTAGCTGGTGAACAGGGCACAGAGCGGGAACTGCAACAGCTGTTGGAGGGTGTTTTTTTTATTGTTTTCTTCCTCCAACTGCAGCCAGCCAAAGGAGAATGCGAGCAGGACAGATCTGTGGAAAACATCCGTGTGACAGACAGACACACAGCACAGCGCTCTCCCTCTCCCTGTACTGTGTGTGTGCTCCCCCTCTGTACAGCCCATGTGTCCTGTACAGAGACACAGCTCAGCCACTCACTGGAGAGAATGGAGCACTGAGAGTCCAGAGCCAGCATTGCGACTCCGCCCACTGACATGATCCCCTGTGAGCTGTAGGTGAGTGCTGGCAGCCCCAAACAAAAATTAGGGTGGCAGTGGTCTAGCTTGGAAAAGGAATAGTTCATGGGCTCCTCACTTCAAAGAGTGAATCATATGGGTTTTGTACATTCTTTAATTTTTTTTTAACCAACTGGAAGTAAACGAGAAGTAAGAAAACATGAAAAAAAAAAAAAACAACAAAAATACGAGCATCTGGAGGTATTTTTTGACATTCACAGTAACGTAGCACAGTGTATATGGGGGTGAGGGAGGGTACATAATATGTAGCCCATCACAATGCAGTTCACTGTTATTTGGCACAGTACAGTACTGAGTATAGTTAGCACAATATATACAGAGTAATGCTCAGGAGAAATGTATAATATAGCAGCAACTATCTCTTCCTGCAAACACTCTGTGATCATTCCCAATCTCACTATAAACATAGCACTGTTCAGAAGCAAACATAGCACTGTTCAGAAGCAGCAATGTATTGCATAGAACCAAATGTCTCCTTGCAAACATTCTGTGATCTCTCCCCGTCTACTCCAGTTCTATTCAACAATTACAGAAAAGAGGTTGATGTCATTTTATAGGGAGGAGGCTGAAACATAAATGCAAAACCTTCTAAACCACCTGACCACTGTTCAGATGTCAGGATACAGATGAGCTTTTGATTTGGTTTGAACATCAATTTAATCTGAATCCAAAGCTCATCTGTATTCAAGTTTAATAAAGCTTTTATTTAATTTGCTCCTTCAGTAAATCAGTCACCGTCTGGAAGCAAACTTGCCGCATGCAAAGTAAAATCACAGTTTACAAAACAAATGAAACAATTAATTCATAGTTTGAAATCATGGTGGCATTGCCAAGCAATTACCAGTGGAAAATTGTATTGTGGTATTCTCTTTAAATAGTCAGCTTTAAAAAGGAAGGCTGAATGTAACCAGGAGTATTCAGCATTTTTTTTTTTTACATAAAGCTGAATACAAGTATTGAAAAAGACCACATTTAGTGATACATTGTACCAGTTACCCAGACAAGCCAGATGAAATATGTTATTTTAAATACAGCAGTGAACCTCCACACAATTTTTTGAAACAACATTTTTTTTAAGGAATGTCATATGAAATACTGTCATGGTTATGCAGTTATGGTCTAGAGCCCTACGGACGACATGAGTAACGATAACACATAGGAACAACACAAAACTAACCAACATGAAATAGACCTGAAAGTGTGCCTTGGTCTACCGTATGGTACACCAAAATAAGGGGGCAAAAACCTTCAGGTAGGGGATAATTATTTATTAAAGGTAATGTCACTGAGTAAGTCGAGCAAAGGCCTGAGCCATCTCTAACTGTGGGTTAGGTATGTAGCGAGAGAAGCAGGCCGATTTCCACCGACCCAGTTTCTTGATCACATGGTCCGGAACCCCTGTCTTGAGGCCGTCGTGGCCGCCCCGATCCGGAATGAATGCCCGGAGTACTGGCTGGGGTCCAACTGAAGATTGCCGAGAAGGACCCGGACATGTTCCACGAACTGCGACGAGTTGAGGGGTTTTACCGGAAAGGGTAGAAGCGGACTGGACCCTGGGCGGTCGGATAGCAGTGCCGTCAAGCGGTATAACACGGCAACTGGGCACCAGTTGTTGTGAGTCCTGTACAGGTGAATATCTACTCTGGAACCTCGCTGCTGAGTTTTGGATGTCGCCAAGTGAAGGACGTAGTGATCCTGGTGGCGGCAGAGATTACTTCTATGCAAGACTGGACCGGCTGGGTGGCTGCGAGTGAACTCGCTGGGCCGTAGAAACCCATAAAACGCCATGTGTATCGCAGCCTGCAGGACGGTGCTGAGGAGGAGACCGAAAGGGGACCTATCCAGGAAGTCAGACATCCCCTTGAAGATCTCCCCCGTGATAGGCAGCCGCTTCGGGCTGACTGGCGGCTGGTGTTTCTGAACTCCACGCAGTAGAGCCCTCACTGCGTGGCAGGAGAACACCGAAGGCCTCGCGGGGTCCTGAAGTGACAAGTAGTGCTGCACCCCGGCCACGTACTGGCGTATCGTGCTGTGTGACAGTGCTAGGTGAGAATGACAATAAGCGATAAACGCCAGAACCTGCTTGACGCTGGACAACTCACGAGGGCGGCGGGGCAGGAACTTATTAAACGCCCTCCAGGCCGTCCGGTAGGCCCGACGGGTGTTGCGGGCGAGCGAAGCGTTGATGATGTTAGTAGCTGAGCGTAGATGTGGGGCTAGTCCAAGGTCAGTTGTGACCAATCCGGGATAGTGGCTGAAAGATGGTAGGCTCCTGGCATCTGTTCAAAGAAATAAATAAAGTTAAAACGGGAGAGTGCGTCCGCTGCTGAGTTAAACTTCCCTGGAATGAATGAGCAGTAAACATTGAACTGATGCTGTAGGGATAGCTGGACCAGTCTGCGGAGGAAGGACATGACGGGCCTGGATTTAGACCTGCCCTTGCTGATGATCTCGGCTGTGGCTTGATTGTCTGTCGTGAAAGCCACAGTCTGTCCAGACCAATGGTGACCCCATAGGTGAGCGGCTGCTACGATGGGGAAGAGCTCAAAGAGGGCCGCCCGGTGTGGCTAGTGCTTGAGGAGGCCAAGGGGCGGCGAACCACAAATGGCCAAAAATGGAGGCGCATCCTGTGGATGCCGCCGCATCGGTCACCACCTGAGGTGACTGCGTGGACACTACTGGGATGAACAGGGACACACCGTTCCAATTACTAAGAAAGTGTTCCCACATGGCCAGATCTGCCCTGGCTGCAGAATCCAGCCTGATGACCTGGTCTGGGTCCTGAGTGTAGGACAGGAAGACCAACAACCGGGACACGAAGGAGCGGCCCTGGGGGATGATCCTCACAGCGAAGTTCAGCATCCCGAGGAGAGACTGAAGTTGCTTCTGAGTACATCCCCCCACCCGGGTGAACTCTCGCAGAACCGTCCTGATACGGTCCAACTTATCTGCGGGAAGGCTGGCCTGCATGGCAAGCGTGTCAAGGTCGATGCCCAAGAACGTGATCTTGTGTGCCGGGCCGTCAACCTTGTGCTCCGCTATGGGGACGTTCAGATTGTCGAAAACCGTCCTCAACTTTCCAAGGTCCCCTGGGGGAGCCCCGGGCGGTTCTATCAGAAGGAAGTCATCCAAATAATGGATGACCTTGTGGCACTGTGCCTCATGGAGAAGGATCCACGCCAGGGTCTCCGCGAACTTGTCAAATAGCCAAGGACTACTCTTAGACCCGAAGGTCAATTTGGTCGCGAAATAATATCGCTCCCTCCACTTGATGCCGTGCCAGCACCACAGGGAAGGATGAATGGGCAGCAGCTTGAAGGCGTCGGATATGTCCGCCTTCGAGAGCCAAGCACCCACCCCCGCCCTGAGAATGGCCTGGATAGCCATGTCTACCGAAGTATACTTCAGTGAGAACTCCTCGGAGGGGATGAGCGAGTTGAGACTGGGAACGACGGAAGAATGAGGCGCTGACAGATCATACACCAGACGTTTTTTATTTGAAAATTTTCCCTGTACAAGCCCGATAGGGCTAACCCTCCAGATGCTAAAGGGAGACTGACTGAACGGGCCTATCATAAAGTCCCGATCCAACTCCGTCTGCAGAAGGACGTCAATCGCTGGCTCATCTGTTGCTGCTGAGCGTAGGTTCGGACATTCGTGGGTGGAGTGGGGCAGGGTGATGAGCCCGGTATGAAACCCATCGGTGAAACCTCAGATGAGGTAGCTGGCGAGTGACGGAGTGGGGTGTGAGGTCAAGTAAACCTCGAGCCAAAGGACATTGACCCGGCTTAGTCACGGTTTCTTCTGTTTGACCTCACACAGGACCCTGGGGTGCGCCCTCTGGCATAGGGTGCAAACGTGCAAGAGCCGGCACTGGCTGAAATTGCAGGAGCCGTAGTTGAAGTTGTTGCAAATGGCGGCTCCCCCAACCATCCGTACCGGACGTCCCAACTTGTCCACCTTCTGCCCTTGCGCCGGGGCCTGCTGAGCCTGGCTCGTGCTGGTAGAGGCCGTGCTAGCTATCGGATGGACAGAGGCTATGTTGGCACACCAGACCGTGGTGTGGGATGCTGACTGACAGACAGCACATAGTGGGGAGCGTAGACCCGCGAAGTGGCGGCAGAACAACTCCGTGTCCACTACGCTCCAGTCCGTTGTCAAATGGAACTGTAAGAATCTGGCCGCGGCTTTGGCCGAGAAGGACCGATGATAATCGTAGAACGCTGAGCCACCGTATTTGTGGCCCAGGTCTACGATCAAATGGAGGTAGAGGTCCAGTTCCTCCCGCCTGCCGGGGGAGGCTGAGCACAGCACGTCCCTGAACATGCCGAAAGCAAGCGTGAACTCGGGCACCGTGAGCTTTCTGTTGAGCCTCGGACCCTTTGATTTCAAAACCACCGAGACGTCCCCCCCAGGTGTAGGCCTTGTTCTCGGCCAAGTCATGGACCGAGATCATGAGCGAGGCCAGGTTAACGTCTCTGCCCTCTAAAATGTCTTTCCTTACGCTGGGTGGCACCAGGTAGGAAGGGTGAACGGTAGTCGTGGCAAGCTCACTACCTGCGGCCGGTGCACTGATGGCTGGGACCACCGCAGGGTCCGGAACCGTGGCAGCCGGGCTGGTCTCTAGACGAGACACCCTGTCCTGGACCTCAATGATCGAGGAAGACAGGGAAGACACGAGAGTGTGTAGCTGAGCGACGACGGCTGAAATAGATTCCAGAGACGCCTGCTGGCTGCTGGGGCCTGCTGCGGCCGGTGGTGGGAAGAGGAGCCTGAATAGCTCCGCCTTCCTGGCCGCGGACGAGAAGGGTATCCCTCTGCGCCTCAGCTCGGCGGACAGCCTGGGAATTGTCCATGCCCTAAGAGACTGGACACTGCCAGCCTCGGAGGCTGACGCCGGAGATAGCGGGGTGGTGAGGTCATCGCTGCCGACTGATGACATGGCGGCTGCCAAGACCCGTTACTTAGTAGACTGGTCACGTGTCTGCAGGCTGGGCCTATAAAGAGGTGACAAGAAATGAGTTTGGACGTGTCACCTATGGTATACGTACCTGCCATGAGAAAGCAGGAGCCCCCCCGTGCCCCTGTGTTTTTTTTTTTACCTGCTGGAACCCTGATCAAGCTGGTGCAGGTGGACCTACTGAATCCGACTGACCTGAGAGAGTGTGAGAGAAAGTACCTATTTAAGAGCCTGAAACTGCTGCCGTCCAGAGCGACGGAACCCAACGTAGATGATAACAACAGGCGATAGTGACTTAAGTCGACTGCCGAGACCGCTGTGGAATCAAATGACAGATAACAACACGAATGACTGACATGACATGTTGCCTTAACTGAAATGAACTTCCCGTGACAGGGCCCGGCCCGTTCGTACCGTAT
This sequence comes from Lithobates sylvaticus, assembly GCA_028564925.1. NCBI lineage: Eukaryota > Metazoa > Chordata > Amphibia > Anura > Ranidae > Lithobates > Lithobates sylvaticus. The sequence goes on from CM053038.1 coordinate 133,209,349, forward strand.
GGGGGTGACTGTGAGCCGGACTCTGGAGCACGTACAGAAATGAGGCAACCGTGAAATGAGGCCAACTGCCTGGGTACGCTGAGGCCGAACTGTGACATCCAGCTGCCACCGGGTCCAACTCCAAGCTTTTTTTTTTTTTGTAGAAATGCGGCCGGCCTAGGGCACGCCGGCGCGAATTCGTACAGGCAGGTGACCAATTAACGCCGGGGCGTGGTAAGGTGACATAGAAATGATATAACATGACAAGGACAAGAATCAAAGTCTCTTTTTTTTTTTTTTCTTTTTTTTTGCGATTCCGCCCCTGGCGCATGTATTGAAATGAGGCCGGCCTAGGGCACGCCGACACGAATTAGTGCGGGGAAGTGACTGCATTCATGCCGGGCGTGGTAAGGTGACAGAAATGACATACCATGACAGGGGCAAGAATCAAGAATGTACGCAACCAGTGATGCGATTCCGCCCTTGGCGCATGTATCGAAATGAGGCCGGGTAGTCGTGCGTCTGGATCGCCCCAATCGGAGCATCTATGGATGCGACCGGACCTACCCAGAGGTATGGTGACCGAAATGAAACCATGACAAAGACTAGTTTACAACAAACCGAGCAATTTGTAACCGAATCTAATCTCTGGAGCATGTATAGAAATGAGGCCGAGCGGCTAGGCGAATCAGCGCGAATCGATGCATGCCGGATGCGACCGGATTCAGACCGATACGTGGCCAATGACCGATATCATGCCAAAGACTGGACTCGGGCCCGCATCCGTACGAGCGGTGGGCCAATCTCTGAAACATGTATGGTAATACGGCCGTAACCTGGGTACCCCGAGACAAATCCGTGCCTAAGTGCGACATGACTTGAAACTGAGTGCGGCCAGGATCGAAATGATGGCATGAACGCCCTGTTTAACTGATGCGAAATGACTTAGCATGACCGAATGGCCTGATACGTTAGCCATGTTTGAAATGACGAAATGATTGCCATGCTAATACGTGAAATGTTTCGACACGGTCGAAGTGATTCGTACAATTAGAGTGCCGGATGCGGCATCGGTCGGAGTGTCATGGCGGGCGGCCCTGAATGTGCGTGCCGCTAGGTGGCTCCCGATCGTGTACAACCAAAACGTGCGAGTAAGTGTTAGGTTTTCGAGACAAGCGGTGCGTGGTTCGTGAGCTACGCAGACCACAGTTTAGTGACATGATAAGCAGTGCATGAGAACGTAAAACATGGGAGCCGAAGCCCTACCTGCGACAGCCGAACCAGACTCTTTGTACGGAACTGCGACTCGGCGACACGAGTGCGACACGAAGGGACAACATGACTTACGAACACGGAACGCGGGACTGCAACAAAAGGAGACGGACAGACGAAACGGAGCTCACGAACCGGCACCAACAGCGCTTGTCTCGAACGAGTCGGTCCTAGATGTCTGACGTATCAGATATCACGCACAGGAAACCGACAAAGACCGGGGGCCTTTGGGCTGCTTAAATACCCTCCGGGCTCCTCCCATAACTTCAGGCCGGTACCCGGCCTTCCAATTAATCTTCCCCTGTTTGCTTACCTCTCCATGTGTTCAGACTAAGAGGCCAGCCACTCTCACCTGGTGGTTTTTATAACCTCTCCTCTAAGCATGGCTCCACCCCAGGCCCTATCAGGGAAACCTATATTAACCTGTGCACTGCAAGCCAGTGGTGCTGATCAACCATTGTGTATCCGTGGTGTGTTCGGCTTCCTGGTTCCTGCGTGTCGTGTGCTCTATGTTTGTCTCTGTTACCGACCTTGGCGTGTTCTCAACTATTCCTGTCTGCTTGTGATCTTGACCCTTTGGCATGTCCCCGACCATCCCTGTCTGCCTGTGACCCTGAACCTTTGGCATGTACTCTGTTGTTCCTCTCTGCCTTATCCCCTTACTATCCTTGTCGTTCCAGCCTGCTGCTTTCTTCTCCTGTAGTCTACTGTGAGCGTGAGCTGTGAGACCCTGGGGCTGCGACCTGGAGCCAGACTGCAGCGAAGTCCATCCGCACCACTAGAGGCTCTGGCGAACACCTGCTGGCTCTTAGACTCCGCGCCCTGGGGAATCTATGCTCTAGCTCCCATTGGGATCTTTGTTAGTGATCCAGTAGACCTGTGTCCTGAATCTCCCTGGGTACAATCTGCAGCAGTCAGTCCCAAGGTCCACTACCTAGCGGTGCACTTCTGATGCCTACTGAGTGCACCTGTCACCTGTTCTCAGGTGACCTGACAGTTTGATCAGCCATGGACCCGGCTGACGTGCCGCTTCCGGCAGATGATCCATTGCAGGGTTTAGTTCGCAGACTTGAGACCCAAGAATCACATCAGACCCAGGTGATGCGATTTCTTCAAGATCTGGCTTCCCGCTTTGAGCAGCTGCAGGCTTCCTTGGGACCCCCGAACCCGCAGCCTCAAGTACAGCCAGCAGCTGCACCTATCGCACCAGTTGCATCCATGCATTCATATTTACTGCTGAAAATTGGCTTGGGCGGGAAGGTGTCTAAGTGTCTGGTATTGAAGTGGTTAAAGATCTGTCCCGTTTCTCTGGGGACTCCAAGGCCTGCAGGGGCTTCCTCAGCCAATGCACCATTCATTTTGAGCTCCAGCCTCAAAATTTCCTGTCCGATCGGGCGAAAGTAGCATATATTATATCCCTCCTGTCAGGCGAGGCGCTAGCTTGGGCTGCCCCTCTGTGGGAACTGAATGATCCAGTGGTTTCTAGCCTGTCTGATTTCTTGAAACTTTTTCGGAATATCTTCGAGGAACCGGGTCGTGTCTCCTCAGCAGCTAGCGCTCTTTTACGTCTCCGTCAAGAGTCCGCTTCTGTGGGACGGTACGCTCTTCAGTTCCGTATCCTCACAGCTGAATTGAGCTGGAATAATGAGGCCCTAGTTGCAACCTTTTTACATGGCCTCTCTGATAGAGTGAAGGATGAATTAGCAGGAAGATCCCTTCCTGCTGATCTGGACAGTGTCATCACCTTGTGTAACCAGATTGATATTCGCTTTCAGGAGAGGGCCCTGGAAAAAATACTCCAGCACTCCCCGTTCTTTAGTCAGCCTGAGCTCCCAGTCCCTTCTCTTCGATCCGATGAGCACCCCCTGCCTGCTGAGGAACCTATGCAGTTGGGCTGGACCAAGTTATCTCCTGAAGAACGCGCTAGGTGCAGAACTCTGGGCCTATGCCTCTATTGTGGGGCCAAAGGTCATTTCCGTGACACTTGTTCTCTTCGTCCGGAAAAACGCTCAGGGCTAATACATCTGGAAGGTGGAGTATTAGACCCTGAAATATCACCTTCACCTTCACCTTCTTGTCTTCTCCTTTCTGTGTTGCTTCATGTCGGCACTTCCTCTTGTTCGGTCTCAGCACATCTGGATTCTGGAGACGCTGCCAATTTCATGGATTGGAAAACTGCATCCTCCATGAGACTTGCCCTTTTGCCCCTTACAACGCCATTGGTGGTCTTGGCGATTGATGGCACTGTTCTCCCAGGGGGCCCTATCCGTTTCCAGACCCTTCCTGTCAAGATGTCAGTAGGGACACTCCACCAGGAGTGGATATCCTTCCTTGTCTTACCTAAGGCTTCATCTCCTATCATATTAGGTCTTCCTTGGTTACGGCTCCATTCGCCACACGTTGACTGGACTGCTGGACAGATCCTGGCTTGGGGTTCCTCCTGTTCCTCTTCCTGCCTACTCAAGGTTACCCCAAAAGAGAAACTTCCTGTTGCCACCATCCCAGTAGCTTCTGCTATTCCCACTGTATATAGCGATCTCTGGGATGTGTCCTGCAATAGTCGGACTGATGCACTCTCTGGGTCATGTGGCGCTCTGGATGAGGGGTCCACCTGTGATCCTGAGTCGATCTTTCACTCCAGTTTGCATAACCATTTACCTTCGCCTGTCCCTAATCTCCCTTGGAGGCACAGCCAGGCTAACTTGTCCGCAAGTTCCACAGTCGCTATGCCCTGTGATGCGATTGAGATGGTCACTACACCTGACAATACTATTCAGTCGGCCTCTGCACTAGTTATGCCAGTCCAGCCCATGCCCAGTAAGCTTTCTGCTTCTTGTTTAGGACCTTCTGTAACCTGGCCTCACCCTACTGCTACTATTCCCTTAACCATTCCTAAAAAGCCTTTAGTCCTCAAGTCCTCTCGTCCTCTCCCTACCTCGGTTCCGGTCTCTGAGGATAATTTAAAATATGAGATTAGTCAAGTTCTGGATTCCCGGCTCCGTAAAGGCAGTCTTCAGTACCTCATACATTGGAAAGGGTTTGGTCCTGAGGAGAGGTCTTGGATCACTGCATCTGAGGCCCTTGCTCCTCATCTGTTGAGGAGGTTCCATCTGGAGTTTCCCTTTAAGCCTGGACCCAGGTGGGGGAGGGGGAGGCCTCATAAGAGGGGGGGTACTGTCATGGTTATGCAGTAATCTTCCCCTGTTTGCTTACCTCTCCATGTGTTCAGACTAAGAGGCCAGCCACTCTCACCTGGTGGTTTTTTATAACCTCTCCTCTAAGCATGGCTCCACCCCAGGCCCTATCAGGGAAACCTATATTAACCTGTGCACTGCAAGCCAGTGGTGCTGATCAACCATTGTGTATCCGTGGTGTGTTCGGCTTCCTGGTTCCTGCGTGTCGTGTGCTCTATGTTTGTCTCTGTTACCGACCTTGGCGTGTTCTCAACTATTCCTGTCTGCTTGTGATCTTGACCCTTTGGCATGTCCCCGACCATCCCTGTCTGCCTGTGACCCTGAACCTTTGGCGTGTACTCTGTTGTTCCTCTCTGCCTTATCCCCTTACTATCCTTGTCGTTCCAGTCTGCTGCTTCCTTCTCCTGTAGTCTACTGTGAGCGTGAGCGGTGAGACCCTGGGGGCTGCGACCTGGAGCCAGACTGCAGCGAAGTCCATCCTCACCACTAGAGGCTCTGGCGGACACCTGCTGGCTCTTAGACTCCGCGCCCTGGGGAATCTATGCTCTAGCTCCAATTGGGATCTTTGTTAGTGATCCAGTATACCTGTGTCCTGAATCTCCCTGGGTACAATCTGCAGCAGTCAGTCCCAAGGTCCACTACCTAGCGGTGCACTTCTGATGCCTACTGAGTGCACCTGTCACCTGTTCTCAGGTGACCTGACAAATACATAATTAGGCCAGTGTATACAACCAGTTCGTTGCATGGCTTCAGCCACAGACAGTGCTATTACAATCTCACAATTATCTGCATGAATAAGTGAAAAACAGAAACACTAGCTTTACAGGATATAATAAACTTGATGCCATATAATAGGAATATCTAGATCACCTATGTAGCGCTATCCCCGAAGGAGCAACTTGGTAATTAGGGTTGTCCATTCTTTGCCTCGACTCCAAAAACAACTTCAGCCCATCTGGAACACCTGGTTGAGTGAAATTTACTGCTTGCACTTATAGGAGGACAAGTGTGGATACCTTTGCCAGCCACGGTTTTGAGGGAGGGATGAGGACGTAGGTCAGAGGACGTCTAGTGGAGGGAGGGGCCTAGCCTAAGAGAGGACGGCCAGACGGAGGATCATAAGCATGCGCTAATGCCGGAGACGCCGCGAGACACCGGGAGGAAGCAGATCCCCTAGGCAGAGCGCAATACCCGGCCGACGTGAGTTTAAACCACGCTGCAATGGCAGCTGAAGCTGAGGCGACGGTGGGAACGAGCCCCTGCGTAGCTCCTCACTCTCCCCCCCGCTAACCTCACGCAGCGTACCCCGACCTCCTCACACCAGCACCCGGTACAACTGCTCCTTCTAACTCTTCACCCCAGAGCTGATCCCCTGAAAAGAGGAAAACGGCGCAGTGAAGACAGCAGCGCAGAGGGGTAAGTCCCCTTATTGTAAGGGGTTATACCAACTTCCTGAACCTCCACTAAAACGGTAAGAAACATCTTTATAACATCTACCATGGATTTCTATAGAATGACGGAAAGATATACTATACTGCAAGTTCATGTATGATAAATGCTTTGGACTGTTTGTTACCACCGAGAGTCAGTGAAAATAGTTCTTGTAAACATACTCACCCGCATTGACTGCAAATACTACACTGTACTTCAGGTGTGATGGTTTTTTGTGCACTGGGCCGGCGGTGTTTATAGACATTTATATAAAGGCGTTTTCCGGGATGTTTCATGTTTCATGTTATTTTTTCCGTGCTTTTCCTGCTACCGATGTTCATTCGCTCTCCCTTCCTGCTCCTACACCTCTCTAGCACCTTGGCGGGTGAATATTGAAATATAGATTCGCAGAAATAAGGGTTGAGAGGAGGAAGAGGGGAGGGGGAAGGAGGGACCCCCTTTAAAAAAGTATCAAACAAACATCGGCATCCCTATTATAAGGGTAAAAACACCCACAGATAGAGATGCGTATGAATAGATAGAGACTACAACGAATCAAATCATACACTGTCAGTTACTATTAAGTATAACCCAGGGGATAACGGACAATTGTGAATCACCCCAACACTTAATCTCCTTTTGACAGAATTACCAACACGAAAATTAAACTTTGCTGTTCGCTATCCTTGGAATAATGTGGGTATTCTGAGGTTATATTTAAAAAAAATATCCGCAACCCTCAAAAAGAAGAGATCATTATACAGGGTTATCTCCCTATAGTAGTGGCCCATCCCCATTCATCTTGATTCTCTTTGACACAAAGAATACCGGCTAAAACTGGGGAAACGTAAGACCACAGACAAGAAAACAGGAATGAAAGGTAAAACCACAAAGGGAGCGGAAACCAAAACAACGAAGGAAAAAGCAAACACCAGCACAATTAAACAATACATGGTGCAGGGTTTGAGTCCAAAAAGTCCGAGCATGGAAAAACAACCGGTCAAGCAGGCTAAGAAGAATAAAAAAAAAGAAGAGGCCCTTGAAGCCTCAGGAAGCAACATCACAGATGAAATAGAAATAGAGAGCAGTAGGATAGAAGACCAGAATGGAAGTGCTCAGGCTTTGACTAAAACAGTGATGTCTGAAATGCTAAAAAAAATGGAAAACTCCATAAAAGATGAAATAACAGCATTACGTTCAGATCTTAGCCATCTCCTCACCCGTTTAGAGGAAGCAGAAAATAAAATAGACAAGCAGGCACAAGAATTGTCGGACTTCAAAGACCAAATTAGGAAAATGAAGATAAATCAAAGACAGACGGTACACAAACTGGAGGAACAGGAAAACCAGAGTAGAAGGCAGAATCTAAGAATACGTGCCCTCCCAGAAGAAAAAGGTGAAGATCTTAGAAAAACCATGAAGGAATTATTTAATCCGATCGTCAACAAAGGCCCAGACTGGGAACCAAAAATCGAGAGGATACATAGAGTTAGAAATCCACAACATATTATAGACCTACCCAGAGACATTCTTGTAAGGTTCCAAGACTACCTGGAAAAGACAGAAATATGGACCAAATTAAGAGGAAAACCCCCATTAAAATATGGGGGACTAGACCTCCAGATTTACATGGACCTCTCTCCACAAACATTGGCCAGAAGACGCCTGTTGAAACCTTTGCTAAACCAATTGCGGATAGCTAACGTAAAATATGGTTGGGGATTTCCAGCGTGCTTGATAGCATACAAAGATGGCAGAGCGGTAAAGCTAAAATACCCCGAAGAACTGCCAGAATTTTGTAAAAACCTGGACTTACACCCCGTAGAAATCCCAGAGTGGTCAGCTAGCGAAGGACTAGAGTAATGTCAAAAGAAGCTTGACTGGCCATCTCGGTCTGTGTGTTGATGCAGGACCGAGCGGGCCCTGCCTGGTTCCCCACTTGGGGGGGAGTGGATTTCCCGCCCCCCCCCCCCCATGTGAGGGTATATTTGGTTTATCCGTGTTTCCCTTTTTTTTTTTTTTTTTTGTGGGGTCCTTTCTGGGAACATGGTGTAGGTGATCTCATACCGCTGTCTTGAGTTCTTTACCTAATCAGAAAAGACAGAGTTCACTAAGGGTGCATAGGGGTGGAGGGGGGGAGGGGTGAGGAGAGGGGGGGGGGGTTCTTTTTTCTCCTCTTTTTTTTTTTTTTGGCCTAGGTTTAATGGAATCCGTCTGGGGGACCCTCCTGTCCCCTCTTTCTCTCTCACGTGGCGGGAGGGGGAGGGGGGTTGGAGGGGAGAAGGAGGCTAGAGCCCCACCTCCGCGAATGAAGTCCAGAGGCGAAGAGGAAAGCTCTAATTCGCCAATGGCCTGGAGGCCGGTACGGGCCGGGTGGAAGGGGGGGTAGGAAAGGGGTGGGGGTGTGGAGGGGGAGGGGAGGAAAGGGGGGGAGGGTGGGTGGGGGGAAGGATTAAAAAAAGGGAGGTGCCTCTCTCAAAAAATCAAAAATAAGATGAAAACTATTAAATTAAGTTTTTAACATATAATATTCGAGGATTAAATACCCCGGCCAAAAGATATAAAGTATTAAATGAATTAAAGCATTACCAGGCTGATATAGTGTTCCTCCAGGAAACCCATTTTCTCCAAGGGGCTAACGTCAAACTATACTCTAAAAAATTTCCTACTTGGATATATGCAGATTCAACCACAAAAAAAGAGAAAGGAGTGGCGATAGGATTCTGCGAGGGTCTAGTGTTTAAGGAGGAGGAAAGATTAGTAGACCCAGAGGGGAGGTTTCTTTTTTTGAGAGGGTATATAGGAGAAACACAACTTACGCTAGGAAACATCTACGCACCAAATAAAAAGCCCACAGAATTTATGAAGAGGACGATAGCGGTCTTATCTCACTTCCGAAGAGGGATGGTAATAATGTCAGGAGATTTGAATATGTGTATGGACCCATTGGTAGATAGCTCGTCCGGTGCTCGGGGGACAGGAGGGGTCCCATTGAAAAAATTAAAAAAATCACTCCACCAAAACCAATTGATAGATGTGTGGAGAATATTAAACCCCAAAATACGGGACTATACATTCTTCTCCCCCGTGCACGGGACGTATTCACGGATTGACTACATCTTTGTAGATCATAATACACTGTCAAAAGTCACAGAATCCCACATAGAGATCTCTACTCTTTCTGACCATTCGCCAGTTATAATGACAATAGAGGAAATTAAGTCACCGAAATTTTTTTTCAATTGGCGACTTAATGAAGCACTCATTATGAAAAAGCAAGACATAGAAAAAATACAGGAAGAACTGATATTTTTTTTTGAAAACAATGAATCAAATGATATATCACACTCCACACTATGGGAAACACATAAGGCATACATAAATCTCAATGGGTTCAGGGAAAATAAAGGAAAGAACAAAGAAAATACAAAAGCTAACGGAGGAAATTTTTAAATTAGAGCAACGACATAAAAGTATTGAGGGACAACATCAGGAGATATACCATCGTCTCATAATAAAAAGAGATGAACTAAAGGATATAATAACATTAGATACTAAAAGAGCTTTTAACGCGATCTTAAAAGACAAATACCTCTGGGGGAATAAGGTTGGAAAACAGCTAGCGAGATCTTTAAGGACGAAAAAATCTAGGAATTATATAGAAAAAATCCGCAATAAACAAGGAGAACTGGTCTACAAATCGGGGGATGTCGCAGAGGTTTTTCAACAATATTACAAAACTCTATACAATATAGAAGGAGAGGGGACGAGTGTAGAAAAAAAGAATAGTATAAAAGATTTTCTCAAGAAGGCAGGAATCCCGCAATTAACACAAGAAGACTCGGAAGGATTAGAAGCCCCCATATCAGAAGCTGAAATCATCAGAGCCATATCAGAACCAGAGTCGGGTAAAAGTCCGGGACCGGACGGATTCCCAATTCTGTACCTAAAAAGATTTAGTAAGATCCTGGTGCCAAGACTCCGAAAATACTTCAACGGAATCGGAACAGAATATGGTTTGAGCCGGGAGGCACAAAAAGCCCTAATAACGGTAATCCTAAAAGAGGGAAAGGACGATAGCTGTTGCTCTAGTTATAGACCGATATCCCTACTTAACTGTGATACAAAACTATATGCTAAAATTCTCGCAAATAGGCTAAAAAACTATATGAATGAATTGATACATACAGATCAGGTAGGTTTTGTGACAACTAGAGAAGGACGCGACAACGGAATTAGAACATTACTCCTACTACAAAAACTTAAAACAGAGGGGCCCCCCGGTCTATTCCTGTCAATTGATGCCGAGAAAGCATTTGACAGGGTAGACTGGGGGCTCATGATGGAGACACTGAAATACGTCGGCTTAGGAACTAAAATGCTACGGAGAATAGGAGTCATATCAAAACCCGACCGCGACAATAAATATTAATGGTGATCTAGCGCCCCCTTTTTCTATGAGCAACGGGACAAGGCAGGGATGTCCCCTGTCACCGTTGCTTTTCGTGCTCTCAATCGAACCTCTTCTTGCAACAATTAGATCGGACAATAACATAAAAGGGATTAAAATAGGAGAGACCGAACACAAAGTTGCGGCTTTCGCCGATGACCTATTGTTCTATATTACAGAACCCAAGGAATCAATGCCTAGATTACTGGAGACACTAAAAGCGTACGGTGAGATATCTAATTTTAAAATAAATATTAACAATTCAGAGATCTTAAACATTAATGTGGGGAAAAAACAGGCGTGCGAACTACAGGGTGCCTTTCAGTTCCCATGGAGGAAAAGCGGCCTAAAATACTTAGGGATCAAACTATCAAACTCCAATGCAAAATTATACACTGAAAATTTCATCCCATTATTAGAGGAAATTAAGCACGAAATAAAAAAAATTTGCTATAGGCCCCTGTCGTGGCTCGGACGGATAAACACCGTAAAAATGGTGCTCCTACCTAAAATTACGTATAAGTTCCATATGCTCCCAATACCGCTACCTGACTATTATTTTCAAGCATTAAACGCTATTATCAGTAGATTTATATGGCAAAATAAGAAAGCCAGGATATCATGGGACACCTTGAATCAAAATAAAGATCAGGGAGGACTTAGTGCCCCCGACGTAAAGAAATACTACTATGCCACGATCCTGTCAAGAGCTGTAGAGTGGACACGAAAGGAAAGCCAAAAACCATGGGTACAATTAGAGAATGACACAAGTGAGGTTAAACTAAACACACAGATATGGAGCCCTCCGAAATATAGAAATTTGGGAATAAACACACAAAAAATAACCCGACACGTTTTTAAAATTTGGGACACAATTCACAAACAATATAGCTGGAGCTATAACTCACCACTGATGCCACTTAAGAATAATAATTATTTCCCACCAGGTAAAAAAGAAATGGGGGGTCACTGGATAGGAGAAAATGCACAATTAGGTGATTTAATAAGAAAAGGAAGAATTAAACCACGGATAGAAATACAGCAGACTATAATGCACATAAAGTTAAACGAATGGCGCTACCTCCAGCTGGTAAACTTTGTGGGGAATCTTCCTCATCCTATCAGAACGAGGGAGAATTACACATCCCTCGAGAAAATATGTATAGGAATAGGAGCAAAAAAGGATACAGCCCGCCTATATAAAATGCTTCTTACGGAGGGCCGGCAGGAGATACCACCATTTCTTATAAAATGGGGAAATGAATTGGGCACACACGACTACAAACACAATTTAAATTTTTTTTTGAGTTTAACACATAATTCTGCAATTGACAGTAGAACGTCGGAAACAAATTATAAGTGTCTTACTAGATGGTATAATACACCCAATAAAATGAGCAAAATTCAACCTGGGACTTCGCAGGATTGCTGGAGGGGATGTGCCCAAACGGGCACAATGGCCCACATTTGGTGGGACTGCCCAAAAGTTAGGAAATTTTGGAGAGCTATCTTGGAGTTGATAAAAATAATTACGGGTATAAATGTAGTTGAAGACCCCTGGATATGCTTGTTCCATAACACAGCTGATCCAATAAAAGTGTATATGAAGACCCTAGTTCCATATATGTTAAATGCGGCAAAAGCACTCATTCCTAGGAAATGGCAGCAGGAGGAGCCACCGACAGAATTAGAATGGGTAAGAAAGATAGATGAAATATACCATTTGGAGAAACTTAGGTTTAATGGGGAAGAAGAAGGAGAAAATGCCATGACTAAATGGAAAAACTGGCAGGACTTTAAACAGACTTGGAGATATGCGGAAATTATAACATAAAAGTGATGTGCAGAGAGGGCAAAGGGGCAAGAAGGAAAAGGAGACAGGAAGGGAAAAGAGGAAAACGAGAGCGAAGAAGGTAAAGAAGGGGAGGAAAAGAGAAAAAAAAAAGAAAAAAAAAGGAAAAAAAAAGAGAGAGAAAATACATGAACAACTGAGATTTAATCAGAGAGGCACAGAGGGTGGGGACGGGATAATGGGGGGGGGAGGGGTGGGAAATATAGGGGGGCTATTACACTCAATCTATAAAACAAACTATGCAAGGGGTATAAGTGAGGGACATAGATAATTAAACATGTTTGTATTTTTCCCTTTTTTCCCCATAATAAAAATTTCCACAATGATGTATACAACATAAGAGACAGAAATGAACGTCAAGTTGATCAAAAAATGTCCTTGCTGTTTGCTGAGGTGAAAAAAAAAAAAAAGAAGAAAAAAAAAAAAAGTGTGGATACCTTTAACTCGACTGTGAACTTAGAATAGTGTTCTGTATCACTACACTGGAATTAACTCATAAATCAGCAAAGTCAGCAATAAACAGTGCATATAAGAGTTAACTGCAATGTGAATATTAATACTATAACTAGTTTACAGTGCACTCTACAAGGATGTCTAGGATATGAGAGGTACCATTTAGCATAGGCAATAAGTAAAGTCCTCTGTGTAGCAGCTGTAAGGGGGCAGTATTTAGTTCTAACTCTTCAGACGGCTAGCATTGGGGCCCATTTGTACTGTTGGTACACATGAGAATAAACCAATATGATATCTAGCATACCTATGTTAGCATATGCAATAACATAATTTTTTATTTATTTTTTTAACAGAAAAAGTTTATTTACGTTTCAAGACATACAAAGGTAAGCAGTGGTACAATCTTATCAACTATACATTAAGCACCTGGATATAATACAATGAAATCTGCAACATTAGAACAGGTTAGTGGCACCAGAGCAAAAGAGAGAAATCCATCAGCAGGAGCACATTAGGGTGGAGCTAGAAGCAGAGGAGTTAGGGGGGGAAAGAGTCCCAGACATATAAGGTGGGGAGGAGGGGAGAAAGAGGAGAAGGAAGGGGGGGAGGAGGGTCAGAAAAAAGGTTCCTCCTCCACCGTAGCAAAATTGTACCAGCATTGCACCCAGTAGGTAGGCTCGTTCTGCACAAATCTGACCCGTTGCTTCTATGCGAATCCTAATCCAGAGGCAACCGCTGCTCACATACCCATGCTGCCCATAGTTTGTCAAATTTTTTAGAGCAGTTGCGTCCCATGTATGTTAATTTGTACAATGGCAGCGCCAAGTCTATCAGTGTTTGCCATTGATGGACCAGGGGGGGAAGGGGCTTGTTCCATTGTAATAAGATTGCTTTTCTAGCGTAGAAAGCAGCATAAAATACAAAGAGTTTTTTAGATTGTGGTGCCTCCAATGTGTCACATATACCTAGTGTAGTGCCCTGTTCTTAATGAGCAGACGCTATTATTTTTGTAAATTTAAGTTTGTCCGAAGCTGCAGTTTGGCTCAGACTAATTATACTAAAGTTCTGGTTTCTGTACCAGTTTAGCTGGGTTGTGCTTGTTTCCACTGACCGTAGGTGTCGCTGTCACCACCAGTAAGTGTTGGAAATGCAACATGCCACCGAAGCGGAAGACATCCCCGCAGCCACAGAGGACTCCGAGGAGCCGGGCCGAGTCCCTGGACAACTACTTCGGGGCCCGCAACGAACCGGCAAGTACAGCCAAGATGGCGCCCAGCACCCACGCGGCCGCAGCGGCCTCCCCCACCGGCTCCCCACACATGCCTGTGCTCTCACCACCGGCCCCCTCCTCTCCCTCAGGGTCGGAGAGCATGGAGGGGCCCGCAGCTAAGGGAGACCCATGGGAGGATAAGGACATTCGCTCCCACATTTTATCCCTCCCCACCGCAGCAGATCTAGAGAGGTTTGCAAACAGGGTAGAGAAGGCCCTGAGACAGGACATTGAGAACCTGCAGGCTGACACAGCCCACCTGGGGGAGAGAGTGGAAACACTTGAGGTGCAATGGGATGAAACTGCCCCCACACTGCAAGCTTTAACTGAGCGGTGCGACAGACAGGATCGCAGGCTGGAGGCCTTGCTAGATCAAATGGACGATTTTGAGAACAGGAGCCGCAGGGTTAACATACGCATCAGAGGCCTACCTGAGGCAACTGGACCAAGGGACATTGTACCTACTTTGCAGGGGGTCTTTAAGCAGATACTAGGCCGTCAGGCCCCGGAACACATTGAAATTGACCGAGCTCATAGGGCCCTGAGACCCCCCTCAGATGACCCGGATAGACCCAGAGACATTATATGCAAGCTGCATAAATACTCGCTTAAGGAGCGTATCATGAATCAAGTCAGGGGAGTCCGACACGTGGACTTTGATGGCGCCAAACTGACTTTCTTCCCAGACATATCAAGACGCACCTTGATGCAACGCCGGGCACTTAAACCACTACTGGCCTCCCTGCAAGATGCCCAACTGCCTTACAGATGGGGCTTTCCATTCAGCCTCTCTGCGACCAAAGAGGGTAGGCAACACACCCTCCGCACCAAAGCTGACCTGCCCCGCTTCCTGGAGGACCTGGGCCTTCCCCCTGTGGACATCCCAGATTGGAGGACATCGCCCGCCATCCCTCTCCCCAGACAACCTGATCAGTGGCGGCAAGGCCGCCGCAGACGCCGACGCGGAAACAGAAGAAGCATGTCTGAACATGGATCACCTAGGCGCCCACCACAGGAGGAAGCCTGATTAACAGTTCCCCACACCGATGTCGGAAAAGAATTTGCCCAGCTTCTTTTGAAATTCCCCTCATAGCTGCCGTTCCACTTTGCAGCAGACTCTCTACCCCATGTCGGACACCACTATGTTTACCTGTTTAGCCCTCCATGGGTAGATTGAGCCATATACACTGTTGGTGGGTCGCACGGCGGTCTCGCTTCGCGTGCTATACCACTACCCCCCAGTAGGACTACTCCTTGGAGTGATGTTCCCTTTTTGGGAAATGCTTCTGCTCGCTGGACTCCACCGTTCCCCCTTGTTGGGGGGGGGTGGGGTTCCCCGACCAGGAGACTAGTTGCACTGAGTTATGCCTATAAGGCAACATGTTTTATCTTTCATTGTGCTCTTACTTCTGTTTCTGCTTCTTTGCTATCTCCCCTCCCCATGTCTTTCACATCCGCTGTAACTACGGTTTTTCTTCTAGGACTCTGCATACACCTGAGTGCTGACAGTGCTCACTGCCCTGGTACGGACGCGCTGCTGATACCCTCTCCCCCTGGGCCGAGACCTCTGGCTCATCCTCTGAACCCTCACCATGGCCGATTTAAAGGTCGTATCCTACAATGTCCGAGGCCTGGGCTCACCGGCGAAACGCAGTAAGTTGTGGCTTGAGATGAAAACGTATGGGAGCACACTTTGTTTTCTTGCAGGAAACCCATTTTCATGCTGACTCGGTCCCCCGTCTGCCCACGCACCTCTATAAGTCATGGTACCTTAGCAACTCTCCTCGCCCTAAATCTGGGGGGGTGGCTATAGCTGTACATAAACACTGTGGTCTGAACAGGGGAAAAGTCCAGGCCCGGACGGTTACACCAACACATATTATAAAAAGTACTCGGAAGTACTCGCAGGCCACATGTGTAAATACTTTACGGCATTAGCCCAGGGCATGGGAATGCCCTCGGAGGCTCTAATGGCACACATCACTGTACTTTAAGGTACAGACGACTTATTGCAGGTTTTTTGGGTGTTGGGCTACATGGATACACTATACCTCCTCGGGACCCCCGCCATCTGGGACCCCTCCCACGCAGAAAGCAGTAAGATAAGAGACACTAAGACACCGTGGAGCGCTGGAAGCCCCTCAGCAACTCAGATTAGAGAAGCATAGCAGCGGATGTGAACACCCCCCCCCCCCTACTTCGTTCGTTATCCTGACCTCGTGGCCCTCCTGGCCTAGGGTGTGTGCTACTTCGCTCTATGTCTCTGGGCCGGCTGGCCCGAGGCTTCGCAACAGAAGTCCTGGGGCCTACCGATCCAGGGATGGTCCTGTGCTGTCTTGCCTGCGGGGAGAAGCCAAGTGACTGGAGGATCCAGGGGAGGACTTTTTAAGGAGAGGACCGAGCAACAAGGCTCCCGTTAAATTGACAAGTCTGTGGCAGAGACTTTGACCGAGCATCTCATCGGCTGCTAGGTCAGGGAGAAAGGCCTATCCGGTGTTTGCTAGATCCAGCCTGTGGAAGCTGTTTGTCCTCTAACCCGCAATTACAAGGTACCTGAATTCCCCTTAACCCCTCTATCCCTCTATTGCAAAATTCATGTTCTTTCAAATAAATCTTTAGAAAAAGAAATAAGTGTCGGAGCCAATATTCTTTAATCAACTTTACAATGGGACCCCTAAGACGGATACAGTGAACAGGTGAGGTAACGGTAAGCCCAACAAAAACCAGCAGCTCCTTCGGGGGTCAGTGCTACACTAGCAACAGGGGTAGTGGGTCACAGGGGACTCTCAGTTTGCCTATGGAATTTATCACCCCCACGACTCCCCTCCAAAAGGGCCTCAGCTGCAGGCACGACCATACTACATGAAAAAAGGATCCAACCTCCGTATTGCATCTATGGCATGTCAGTCGCCTATCGGGGTAGATTCTGGCAAGCCCCTTCCGGGGAATAGTAGACCCGATGTAGAAATTTCAGCTGAGTGAATCGGTCTCTGGCCGAGATCATTAATGGGATGAACTGCTGGATGCCCTCCTCCCAGTCATCGTCATCCATCTCCGGAAAGTCTGATTGCCATACCGAAAACAGCTGGGAGACCTTAGAGGTGTCAAGGCTCACCAAGATTGAGTATAAAGCAGAGAGAGTTCTGCCCGTTCCCAGGGCTCTCAGCAAGGCCTTGATTGCAGGAACTTCTAGGCTTATAGATCATGGGAATTGGGCCTGAAACGCATGACGTAACTGTAAATATCTAAAGAGCATGCGGTAGGAATTCTTTTAAGGTCATCAAAGCTGAGCAGTCCTCCGTCAGACACAATGTCACCCAGGGTCTTGATTTCAAACCGTGCCCAGATCACTGGGTCGGGGATGGTTGCAAAATGGGTCAGTCAGGGATTTCCCCACAGTGGGGTGTGTGGGGACCAAGTGTCTGGTTTTCCCACCGTGGACCGTACAGCGTTCCATACCTTTAGCGTGGTACCCATAGGGGCAGTGATACGGGGATTGGACTGGGGACAACGATGTATCAGGTTCCTTAGTTCGGCACAAGAGCCCAACAGAGCTGCTTCAAAAGAGGCCTCCAGGTTGGCTGGCTCCTCAGAGAGCCACCATTGAACCGTAACCAGGACCACAGCCCAGTAGTATTTAACAAAGCAGGGCAGAGCCAGTCCCCCCCAGGGACATCGGGAGTTTCAGGGTCGCTTTTGCTATTCTTGGCGTGTTGCCTTGCCAGAAAAATTACGTAATTATGCTATCCAGTTTTTTAAAGAAAGCTAGTGGTATAGGACTCGGGGTCTGCCTAAAGAGGTATAGGAATTTGGGAAGAATCGTCATTTTGATTAGATTAACCCTACCAACTAATGTAAGGGGCATCTCCTAGACAAGGAAGAGACCACTGGGTTCAGGTTAAGAGTAATATACTTTGACAAGTCTTTTTGGATGATGACACCTAGGTATTTAAACTGAGAGACTAACTGTAGTAGTGTGTTGGTCGGTATGGCTACATCTGCGGGGGACAGTGGAAACAGGACAGATTTTCCCCAGTTGATGCAAATACCCGAGAACCTGCCAAACGTGTCTATAATGGACAAGACCATTCCCAGGGAGTCTCTGTCATTCCTCAGATACAGAAGGGTATCGTCGGTGTAAAGAGAGATCCGTTCTTGTATTGGGCTCATGGGTATTCCATCCACCGCCTCTGAAGAGCGCAGAAGGATTGCCATCCGCTCAATAGCCAGTGCAAAGAGGGTCGTAGACAGGGGACAGCCCTGTATCGTGCCTCTACAAAGCTGAAGGGGTGGGGAAAGGGTGGACCCGGCTCTCACTCTAGTCTTTCGGAGAGCTGTACAAGGCCTGGACCCACGAGATAAAATTAGGTCCAAAACCAAATCGGTGCAGGACCTCCCACAGATAGACCCACTCCACCAAATCGAATGCTTTTTCAGCATCAAGAGAGGCCACCGCGTCCGATGGAGTGAGAAAAATCAGCGGATGCCAGAACCGCATACAGCCTCTCGAGGGTGATATCAGTCCCTTTACCGGGCATGAATCCCGTTTGATCCTCGTGAATTAGGGTGAGTAAAACTTCATTCATTCTACTGGCCAATATCTTGGTGAGTATCTTAACGTCAAAGTTAAGCAAGGATATGGGCCGGTAGAATGTGCACAGCTCCGGGTCTCTATCTGGCTTAGGGATCACCACAATGATAGCCTAGGCCGTGGAAGCAGGGCGAGCTCCCCCCTCCAGGGCCCGAGACACAATGTCATGTAGTTTAGGTAGCAGTTGTTCACCGTACTGTCTGTAAAATTTTGTTGGTAACCCGTCTGGCCCGGGGTTTTTTCCCACCTGTAGGGTACCCAAGACTGCTGTACTTCCTTGAGTGTGATCGGGCTATCCAGTCTGTCCCTATATGACTCAGTGAGTTTGGGAAAGGTAATTTGGTCCAGATAGCAACCCAACTCCTCAGTGGAGTACGTCACTCTGGAAGAGTACAGGGACATGTAGTGAGAAGTAAATTGGGCATTGATGGCCTGAGGGTCCGTCACCACCGCCCCAGTGTTGTCTCTAATGCAAGCTATACTGGTAACCTGCTGCTGTTCCCTGGCTAGCCATGCCAGGAGTCTGCCATTTTTTTCTGTTCGAAAATATGCTGCGTTTGTGCCAGTTGATTTTTTTTGGCCTTGGTAGCTCACAGAAGGACTACTTCCCGATAGGCATGTCCAGACAGGTGATAAGGTTTTTAGTAAGGACATATTGAGACTCTAGGGAGCGAGCTCTGGACTCAGCCTCCTTAAAAGTCATGGCTGCATCCCGGCGAGCTCTGGAGATAGAGGACTGGTAGCAGCCCCGACATATGCCTTAAAGGCGTCCCAAACGCCCTCAGAGGAGGCAGTGCGGTCATTCAGCATCCAAAATTCAAAAATACGTTTGGCCAGTTCACAGTCTATAGTAGGGTCTGAAATCCAGTATCGGGAGAGTCTCCACACCCTCTAGGATGCTGGAGTTAGCATTTGGAGGCAACAGAGTAAGGGAGCATGGTCCGAGATGCCTTGTGGGAGCATCTCAACCCAGCTCACCCTCGACAGAAGCCCAGGGCTGGCGTATATTAGGTCTATCCGCAAGAGGGTATAGTGTGCGGCTGAGTGGCAGGTAAAGGCACGCTCATCAGGGTGTTTCCACTACCAGACATCCGTCAAACCGTACAGGGAGGCCCAACTGGACAGGGGGGATCCCGCAGCAGTGCTGGCGGCTAGTTTGTCTAGAGAGGGACTCTGAAGCATGTTAAAGTCCCCGGCTACAATAATATTATTTGTTGCATAGGTGGACATAATTGGAACCAGCGTCTTCAGTAGTGAGGTGGTAGCAGGTGGAGGTATATATAACCCAACTATAAGCATTCTGAGAGTGTCAATTATTGCATGCAATAACACGTACCTGCCCCCTGGGTCAAGTTTCACATCCAGTAACTCGAAGGTCAGGGACTTATGTATCAGAATGCTAACCCCCCCTGGCGTAGCTAGAATAAGTGGTGTAGTAGTAATGTCCTACCCAGGTTTTTTTGAGGCTCATGACCTTGCTACTCACCAGGTGGGTCTCCTGGAGGATGCATATTTGTGGGTTGTACTGTTTGAGAAAGGCCATGACGAGGGAACGTTTAATTTTGTCACTGAGGCCCCTGACGTTCCAGGAGACAATTCTTATGGGGGCCATGTGGGATGCCTGTGTAAATTAGCCATAAGATAGATAAGTTGCCCATGACCCTCCCCCGCCACCAACCCCACAATCCCCTCAGTCTCCAGCCCCCCAACCAACCAGGTACAGCACACATCATCAAAAGAGGGGGAACCACTGCATTTACCGAACTTAAACAAAAAAGAAGTAGAAAAGAAAAAGCATGTAACCAAACCCCCCCCCCCCCCACCCCGCACACCCATTGAAAAAGAAAACATGTGCTTAATCCCTTCAACTTAACTTACACAACTAATAAACCCCACACAATATAGGAAATTCTCCTATGGGAGCAGTGGGACAAGCTAACTACTGAGAAGTTTGTACATTAGAACCGTGTGATACACATGTCCGCCGGCCGTAGCCAAGGTTACCTGCATGTACATGTTGTCAGAAAATGGGATTGCAGGTCATATAAAATGAAAGCACTTGCAGTGTGCGAATGGACTCCCGGTGGTCTCGTGTGGCATCCTCCGTCTCGCCTTGCCCACCCGGTGCTCCGCCTAACAGAGTCGCTCACGGAACCTGTCTATGTCTCTCCGCATAAGCCCCACATCGGTTCGCAGGAGATCAATATGCTCTGTAAGGGTGGTTTTACAGCTGGTAATAGCCTGCATTATAGAGAAAACATGCAAGAATATGCATTAAAGGGATGTCCCCTTGGATTTTGAAGGGCAGTGAAGAGTAAATAAAGAGTAATGAAGTATAAAAAGGCACAAAGGACAAAAATTGAAAATGTTTCCATTATGTTTGTTTTATCATATTGTATTATTTCCCTGTGTCCTTCTATTCATTGCAAACCTGCTGTGCTGCCATTCATTCTTTCTTCCACTAGGTGGCTCTCCAGCCCCACCTCTAGGCTGTTTTGTCTGTTACGCAGACACCCGGCGGGTAAGCTCCACTGGCGCAGGGTGGACATATGACATTTATGTCTGTGTCCTGGCCCTATTGCGCTAGGAGGAGCTCATTCACGTTTCCGTATCAGTAAGCGTCTTTCCCGCCAGGGATGCAGCGACGCGTGATGTCATCACGCCCCAGTGGGCGTGGGCGTGGTCACGCCACCCTGTCAGAGAGACGCTCTGATCTCCACAATCAGCTGCAATGCATGCAGCTGATTAGATGGAGCGGACCTTCTGATTGGCTTATGCCAATGAGATCTGATACTTATATGCTGACACTTGGCCGACTGATGTCAGTTCACTGGCTGCCGCCCTGATGTCAGCTGCACACTCTGCTTTGAATTGAAGGTAAATTATACTACTCTATTAGGCACCTTACAGACATGGCTTTTTGTTCATGTTTCTGTTAGAATTTACTCTTCTTTTTCCTTATTATATTTTTTAACAGGTACAGGCTGATTTAACCGCCCTCCTGTTACAATTGTCCCCACAGTGGCTAGATTTGACTTCC
Source organism: Lithobates sylvaticus (assembly GCA_028564925.1). Lineage (NCBI taxonomy): Eukaryota > Metazoa > Chordata > Amphibia > Anura > Ranidae > Lithobates > Lithobates sylvaticus. The sequence continues at coordinate 133,230,881 of CM053038.1, forward strand.
GCTGTGAAATCAGGCATCTCTTGTGAATGCGTTTTCAGTCAACAGCCTATGAATACATGGGCAATCTCTATGCCCTGTACAGTTGCAAAAAAAAGTATGTGAACCCTTTTGGAATGATATGGATTTCTGCACAAATTAGTCATAAAATATGATCTAATCTTCATCTAAGTCACAACAGTAGACAATCACAGTCTGCTTAAACTAATAACACACAAAGAATTAGTATATGCCAGAGAGTCTTTAGCTGACACTCTAGGATTCTTCTTCACCTCATTGAGCAGTCTGCGCTGTGCTCTTGCAGTCATCTTTACAGGATGCCCACTCCTAAGGAGAGTAGCAGCAGCGCTGAACTTTCTCCATTTATAGACAATTTGTCTTACCATGGACTGATGAACAGCAAGGCTTTTGGAGATACTTTTATAACCCTTTCCAGCTTTATGCAAGTCAACAATTCTTAATCGTAGGTCTTCTGAGAGCTCTTTTGTGCGAGGCATCATTCACATCAGGCAATGCTTCTTGTGAAAAGCAAACCCAGAACTGGTGTGTGTTTTTTATAGGGCAGGGCAGCTGTAACCAACACCACCAATCTCATCTCATTGATTGGACTCCAGATGGCTGACACCTCACTTCAATTAGCTCTTGGAGATCTCATTAGTCTAGGGGTTCACATACTTTGTCCACCTGCACTGTGAATGTTTACATGGTTTGTTCATTCTTTGTGTGTTATTAGTTTAAGCAGACTGTGATTGTCTATTGTTGTGACTTAGATGAAGATCAGATCACATTTTATGACCAATTTGTGCAGAAATCCATATCATTCCAAAATGGTTCACATACTTTTTTTGCAACTGTATATGTGGACTCTTGCAGCCAGCATGTATCTTCTTTCCCTGTTTTTTATCCTTCCATTTTCTATGAGTCAATAAATATGTAAGTACTCTCTATATTGCTACTCTATAATATGATATAATAGGCTCTAAATAATATTTGGATGGTTTACGCCATAATATTATGCATGTACTGTTATATATATTTATTTGTGTTACAGATAAAACAATAATATACCCAGCCTTAAATCTCCCCTGAAGAAGGAAAAATACATTCCAATGCGATTTTCTGAAACATGTCGGGATAAACGCTGCAAATTTCAAATCGAGCATAACTCATTTTGAGTAGCACTTTGAATTACCAGCTTTGGGTGATATATATTGTACAATGTATGATGTTTATTCATTGGTGTACTTTTTGTACTGTATAAGTAAATATGTTTAGTTTTTCTACATTTGTATACAAATAAAGTTGGCACCTTTGTGCCTTTTTTATACTTTATTACTCTTCACTGCCCTTCAAAGTCCAAGGGGTGTCCCTTTAATGTATCTTCTTGCATGTTTTCTCTATAATGCTATGTAGGATGTTGGCAGGATTAGCACACTCTACAATCCTTACAAATTATTTCTATATTCTGGTAATAGCCTGCATGAGGGCTGTGAAGCAGTCCTCCTCCAGGGTGGCCAGATCTGCCAGCGCCATCTGTGTCGCCATGTTCGTGCTGCACGTGGAGGTCCGCTGCTGATGCTTTTGAGGCACCTCGTCGCCCTGACCCGGTCTTCCCCTTTCTCATACCCCGAGGTCTCCCGGAGTGTAGAATGGGCTGCAGGCTTTGTAAAGCGGTGCAATCACGAAATTATACGGATAAAAGAAGCAGGTAATAGCGGAGCTCCGATCACATGCGTCCGCTCAGGCCGCCAGCTTAGCCACGCCCGAGCATAATATTACTTAACAATATGATATTAAAGTGCTCAGTGCAAATTTAAAGTGCATAAAAATAAAGTGCAATCATATAAAGTCCTTCCAAAATGGTATGCTAAATTTATGAATTGAGTTGAAGTGATTCTCGGGTGACTTTCCGTGCTCCCCTCCTGGGTCCCCACTCACCAGAAAGAAACTTTAAATATGCCTGTAAGTATAACTAGAGTAGTATCTTCCATCACTGATAGAGTTGAGGTGTAATGGCATTGCATAGGGACAACTCCTATCTTCCACCGGTGTGTTTAAAAACTGATGATGCCCAGAGGGAGGGGCAAAACGCGTCAAGATTAGGAGACCTAGTGACGATTGTTTGTACGCCAAGGCGGCCCTTGTCTGCAAGTTTTTGATGTCATTTTATTATTTCGGGATTTTATGAATAAACCTCGCAGTATTACACTATATACACTCTTTTCCCTTTATTGCCACACACTTAAAATGTGTGTCCGATCACCGTGAAAGCTGGGAAGGATCTATGACATCTAGATGTTTTTTTTTAACACACCAGTGGAAGATAGGTGTTGTCCCTATGCAATGCCATTGCACCTCAACTCTATCAGTGACGGGAGATACTACTGTGTATTTACCTACAGGCGTATTTAAAGTTTCTTTCTGGTGAGTGTGGACCCAGGAGGGGAGCATGGAAAGTCACCCGAGAATCACTTTCACAATTTAGCACACCATTTTGGATGGACTTGATTGCACTTTATTTTTATGCACTTTAAATTTGCACGGAGCGAGGGGACGGAGTTTGCCGGCGTCCAAGATGGCCGCGATCTAGTGGAGCTCCGCGCACAGCGGGATAACATCGGCTCATACCAGGCTCAATAACCCCCATCGGAAGCCCACAACGCAGCGTTCCTGCTCCCTAAACACCCCGGAGCGGATTCCGACCATGACCAGGCGGAAAACCGGGACGGCCCATCCCCAGAAGATGACGGAATTCTTCCCGCCGAGGACCAAGCAAAATGGCGCCGGAGCGTCTACCTCACAGGCCGCAACACACACGCCACCGCTGCACCCGGAACAAAAGGCGCAAAAACGGAACACGCAGCAGAGGGGCTCCTTATCACCGCCAGCTACCCCATCATCAGGAAGCCCTGAAAAGGCAAGAGTGAGGTTGGATGCTACCGACAGAGATATGGAGGTGAGCTCAGCACATGACTCTGGGGATGATACTAGGGAACGCCCTGAATCCATTGAGCAATTTCCCACTAACAACCAGCCAGTCATAGACACGGTCCTTAAAGAAATGCTGGTATCCTTGAGAAGCTCTCTACACTCTGATATGGTGTCCTGTATGCATTCCCTAAGCAAAGACATACATGCAGTAACAGAAAGGGTGTCTCATGTGGAGAATAAAATGGGCCAGTTCGCTGCCACTATTAACGCTCTGGTAGACGCTAATGAAGACAATGAGAATGATATAGAAAGCGTTAGAGCCAAGATGGCGGACATGGAGGACAGGGCCAGGAGAAACAATGTTAAAATACGCGGGATACCGGAATCGGTCCTGCTACATGACCTTAAGGACTATGCAAAGCAAATGTTCTCCACGGTCCTGCCGGAAATGTCTGCCCTGGACTTTACAGTGGATAGGATCCACCGTCTCCCTAAACCTGCTCACCTCCCTACCACGGTCCCCAGGGATGTAATATTGAGACTGCACTTTTACCACACCAAAGAGAAGCTGATGCAGGTATACCGCCAGAGAGAAAATATCCCATCACCATATGCGGAGTTGCAGATATTTGCAGATCTCTCCCAATACACCCTTCAAAAACGCAGAAACCTTAACACCATCACGAAAGCTCTCAGAAACCACAAAATCACCTATAAATGGGGGTTCCCTACCAAGCTCATTGTTACAAAGGACGGCAAAGACTACACCATGGACTCCATGGCCAAGAGTCTAGCCTTATTGGAATCCTGGGGCATCATCCCTGAGAAAGAAGCTTCATCTACAAGCTCGTCCAGTAATAACGCCCAGGATATGGGCTGGCGCACAGTAAACCCTAAGAACGCTCGCACCCACAAATAGCATGGGTTGGTTATTAACTGATCACCTTTTCCCGCTGTGAGGAGACTCATGTATTCACTCTTCCGGCTCTCCTAGTTGTTGGTCTGAGGACCACCCTTCCCCCCTCTAAGATATGAGCGGCCCTGTGCCGCACCCACTCCTTTCTATCCCGGTTGGGCTATTAGCCCTAGTTATGTTCCACTTTTGTCTGCCGAATAACTTACCCCCTTTTTTTTATAGTCAAGAACGTTGTCACATATACCAGCCATTTCAGAAGCCTACACTGAAGTCCACCATATACACCGCCATATGAAGAACAAGAACCTGGAAGCCATCAACAGTAAGTGCCACACTGTTTACCCGCTGCACCCACCACCCTCTAGACATCCACAATGGTAGTTACAATACTGACTATTAATGCCAAGGGTCTCAACCACCCGGCCAAGAGGAGATCATTGTGGAGAGAGGCTATGCAAACCAAGTGCGATGTAAGGGAGATACATCATCCTAATTTGTGATATCAACAACATCACTTATACGGTGGTTAACGTTTATGCTCCCAACGCCAGGCAAATCCGATTCTTCCACAGAGTAATGAGGAGGCTACAGGGAGAAAAGGAGGGGGAAAGCTCTTAGCCAGCAAGCTCAAGGAACACAGACACAGAACCCAGATACCATTCATTAAACACCCCGGCACGCATGAAAAGAGATATCACCCACAACAGATAGCAGATGCTTTCAGTGCTTATTATAGCTCACTCTACAACATCAAAGAGGACCACACAACTACTCAACCCACAAAGGACTTAATACAAGAGTTCCTAAATCTTATTAAACTGCCTACGTTATCACCAGAACAACTAGACTCACTAAACACTCCAATACTAGTGGAAGAAATTAAGCGTATTATAAAAACACTTCCCTCTAACAAATCGCCCGGACCTGACGGGTTCACAGGCGAGTATTACAAAACATTTCAAAATATCTTAGCGCCACACTTGGCGACTGTGTTCGGGGCTGCTGTTGCCTCCTCCTCCTTCCCTCCAGAGATGCTCCAGGCTATGATTGTAGCTATTCCTAAACCTGGCAAGGAACCTGACACACCTCAGAACTTTCGCCCGATATCATTGCTGAATAATGATGTTAAAATATATGCAAAACTGATAGCATCCAGATTGATGGATATAATGCCATCCCTCATCAACATGGACCAATCAGGGTTTACAAAGGGTAGGCAAACCGCAGACGCCACCAGGAGGCTGGTGAATGTCGTACATATGTGTGGGATTACTCGAACGCCTTCTCTGCTCCTAGCTTTGGATGCAGAGAAGGCGTTCGATAGGATTCACTGGGATTTCTTGTCAATGGTACTGCAAAAGTTTGGCTTCCTAGGCTCTATGTATAACGCTATAATGGCACTCTATTCCTGCCCGTCAGCGCAGGTATACATTTCAGGGGTACTGTCCACCCCGTTCAAAATATCAAACGGAACCAGACAGGGGTGCCCCCTCTCTCCGTTAATTTTTAACCTGCTGATAGAACCACTCGCTACATACATTCGATTGCATCCTCATATATCAGGTATACGAATAGGTGGTAAGGAACATGTCATAAGCTTATTTGCGGACGACATCATTCTGATGCTCTCTAATCCGTCCACTTTTCTCCCCCAAGTATATGAAGCCTTGCTCCTTTTTAGCAGTGTTTCCTACTACAAAGTTAACGAGACCAAATCATATATTCTAAACCTAGGCACCCCCGAAGAAGAGTGTTATATACTTAAACAAAGGTTCCCGTTTACTTGGACACCGGAGGGTATCAAGTACCTAGGCATTACTCTTACTCCCAAAACAGAGGGCCTGATTGCCGCGAACTACACAGCGTGCTTGTCCTCCATGCCACACACACTTAAAAAAATAGCCCTTACAGAGCTATCGTGGATAGGCAGACTCGCTGCTTTTAAAATGCAGGTTCTCCCACAGATACTATATCTTTTTAGGACATTACCGATACCATTGCCTAATTCCTACTTCCGCTCTCTTCAATCTGTAATAAACAATTATTTGTGGGCTGGAAAGAGAGCACGCTGTGCTTTTAGCAGATTGGTCAAACATAAACTGGTGGGAGGCATAGGCCATGTTCACATACAAGACTACTACTTTGCGACAATTTTAACACAGGTTCAGCATTGGTTTAGAGACAAATATGTTAACCTTTGGACGGAATTAGAAAGCACCCAGGTCCCTAAAGGCAACCTTAAAAACTTTATTTTGACAGCTCACATCACCAAATCACTTCATAGGAAGCTCTCGCCGCCTATACTGGCATCAGTGAGAGCATGGACCTTCCTGTGCGGGGAGCGGGGTTGGGGCGGGGATACCACCCCGCTGGAGCTGCCTCTCTCCGCACTAGAAAACATCATACCGGACCTCAATCTCTCACGATGGGGGGCTATAGGTATACAAACAGTTAGCGACATACTTGACGGAAGTTCAATTAAAAAATTTGACGATCTACAACAAGACTTTCACCTCCCCCAAACAGAGATATTTAAATATCTGCAAATATCACACCTTACCACCACACAACCCCTACCCAGCATAGATTTGCCAACCAAACTAATCAGATTCTTTCGGACACCGACTGACAGAGACAAGGGCATATCGCTTATATACCATAGCCTACAAGACAAGAATATATGCACTAAAACAGCCTCAATGTTGGCATGGGAAAAAGATATGGGGAAAGAGTTCCCCGTCACCCAATGGGCAAAATCTATTAGATTGATCCACGCGTCCACCAAAAGCACTAACCTAGGGGAAATGCAACAGAAAATACTACTTAGGTGGTACCTAACACCCCACAGATTAGCCAAAATGTTCCCTGGCACCTCCTCTGCTTGCTGGAGGGGCTGCGGAAACTCAGGTACATTATTCCACATCTTATGGTCCTGCTCCCACTTGCAGTCATTATGGAAATGGGTGGAAGGACTAATCTCGGACATAGTTAAAATTCCACAGAGATTGTCTCCGGAGATGGCAATACTGTCTATGGAGATGAGCTCTGTCCCAATTCAGTATAGGACTGTCACCTCCCACATTCTAATGGCTACCAGACTATCCATTTTGAGACACTGGAAAGCTGTCACCACCCCAACACCCACAGAGATCATCCATCTTATAAGTACGAATAGCTCCTTCGAAATTATGCATGCTTCCACTATGGGCAAATACAACATAGCGCAGGAAATATGGGCACCCTGGAACGATTGGTATGATAAATATAAATGATAAATGAATAATATGTGACTTCTGTACCCAGCTTCAACAAACATCCAACGTCTTGACTATATAGTTGCTTTACAGTTTTATAACTCCTTCTATTTCTTTCCTTCCCCTCCTCCTTCCCCTCTACCCCCTTTCCTTCCCTATTATCTCTACCCTTTACCGTTCCATCCATAGTTCTACTATGGGACAGGCTTATGATGATGTGATATAGCTGCTGTGGTGGCCCGTGTGTGGGGGGCGGGGGGGGGGCCCTACTTCCCTCGGCGCAGTGTGTTCCCAATTGGGGGTGCTGGGGGGTGGGGGGGCCTCGCCCGGCTTCGCATTGGGGCTGCTGCACTCGGCAAGACCTGCCCTGATTTGGGATACCCTAGATTAATAACTATAAGTACATATGGATGGAGTCTTTTGTACCCGCATCTTGATTTCCTTTTATTCCGTGTATTGTTGATGCACTGCGATGCATTCTTATGTTACCCCTTTTTACCTCTGTATGTTATACTTGAAAATTCAATAAAAATGTATTGTTGAGAAAAAAAAAAATTTGCACGGAGCACTTTAATATCATATTGTTAAGTAATATTATGTTATTGCATATGCTAACATAGGTATGCTAGATATCATATTGGTTTAAGTTATAGGAGCAGCGCTGAGTTTAATATACATTTTTTGCATTCTTTGGGGTTTTTTACCTTGCACTACAGCAGCAGCCCAATAATATAATATTATTATCACATATACTTTATTTCCCATAGTGTGGGTTTTCTTTCTAATGTTTTTCACACATAAGAACAGTCGAGCCTGCACGCAGCAATAAGGCTACAAATGGCTGTATAGTCAGTTCCCAAACGGCTCAATCTCGGCTTGGTCACACACAGTGTTTAGTCCACTCTCTACTTGTCACGTACCTGTTTGGAGGCCGAAGTGATGAGAGGGCTCCCCTTGTGGTTGAGTGTAGAACACCCCTGAAGTTGGTGACAGGAGGTGCTGTGCCCAAAGAAGCACAGGTTGCCAGCTGTGTGGTTGCCTGATGGTCTGTGATAATGCAACTCTTTATTAAGACAGAGCCAGACTCAGATGACAGCAGGCCAGGTGACCCTCTGGATGTGCAGGCGGATCTGAGCAGCATGACTAGAGCACAAGACATAGTCAGTGCCAGGGTCATATACAGTAGATCAATCAGGAACAGGAACAGGAGGGAAGTCAGGAATAGGGATGGGCCAAACGGACCCCTGTTCGGTTTGCACCAGAACTTCCGAACAATGCGAAAGTTCGGACCTGAATAACGAACCCCATTGAAGTCAATGGGACCTGAACGTCAAAAATCAAAAGTGCCCATTTTGAAGGCTTATATGCAAGTAATTGGGCATACACTGGTTATAGGGGACCTGCCCTGGGGGACATGTGTCAATAAAAAAAAAAAGTTTGTGAAAAACTTCATTTTTAAATGAGCAGTGATTTTTTTGATTTTTAAAGTGAAAGCCTAAAAATGAAAATTCCTTCCAATATGGTGCCTGGGGGGTCCCCTTAAAGCCTCATACACATGATCGGATTGTTGGCAGACAAAGCACCAGACTTTTGTCCGAAGGGCGACAATTGTGTGCCGTTTGTTTGCAAGACAAGTTCACGCCACACAATTGTTGGCCAACAAACATGAACGTAGTGACGTACTAGATGTACTATAAGCCAATAAAGAGAAAGTTCAATTGTCAGGCGCCACCCTTAGGGCTCCTTCTGGTAATTTCATGTTAGCAGAAGTTTGGTGAGTGTTGGTTTGCGCTTTTCAGTTTGCGCTTTTCAGTTCGCGCTTTTAAGTTCTTTTCTGAGCGTCTGTTCGTCAACCAGCCATGTTGCGGAATCAGAGGAGAGAATCTGCTATTATTGGTCATGGAGTTATTGCTTTGACCCAAGTCCAGTCCAGGAACTGGAAGAGGAGGATTTCTTGGACCAAAAATTGGTTGTTTAATTGTGACCAATTATGTCATATGCCTTTGCTGTGAGAGCTCCAGGAGAATAATCAGGATGATTTTTGGAATTATCTCTGGATGACGCACCCCTGCGTTCACTAACTCTTGGCATTGTTATATTAAAAAGCAGGACGCATGTGTTATATTTTCTATATTTTTGGATGCATAAAATGCACTTTTTGGTTAAGTTCTATTGGCAGATAGCATGTCTAATTTTTTTAGTTTTATTTTTTTAATGCACAATAAAAATTGTATGGAATAATACTTGTGCTATGTGTTTTACTTCAAATGACAGTTTGCGAGTAGGCCGATACATTTTCAAAAAATACAATGTAAAATTAACAAGGGACACCACCATAGTTGTATCTTTGAGATTAAAAACGACAGGATAATAGTGTTGTGGTAACTTGGCCAAAAAAAAAATGCAAGCATAATAATATTATTATTGATATCACTAGAAAACAAAAGAATTTTCAAATACGTTTGGCAGAACTCCATCAGTATCTCCAGCAAAGCAGCTTCATTATTATCCCATTAAAGAAGAAGAGAATGTGTGCTGCTTTTCTAGATTTCATAATTTTCCGCATCACGAAGTTAACTCTCCATTACGAATGCTAGTTTACAAGACCAACCGATTCTGGCTCGTCCTTGCTTCCGAGCATGCGTGTTTGTACTTTGGACTTTTGCGTGATAGACTTGTGTACACATGGTAGGAAAATCTGAATGTCTGAACAGCGAAAGTTCGGCCCGAACTTATGCTCGGGCCGAACACCAGCTTGTTTCCTAGTCAGGTATAAGCTGGGGTCATACACCGGAAGCAAGCAGAAGCAAAGTCGGTGAGAGAAAACTGAGATCAGAGCCAAGAGAGAAGCTGCAGACAGGTCCAGGAGAAAGCTGAGTTGATAATGGGTTTCCAAGAATACAGAGCACATACTAACACAGGATACATGACGCTGATGATCAGCCAGTAACGACTGAGCAAGAGTGCTGTCCTTATAAAGGCCATTGGGTGCCAGTAACTAACGCACACGGCATGTGCCAAATGTCAGCGCACATTTCTGCACAGATTAACGTGGCCATGTTGGGGATTGGCACACATGCCAGGTCTTTGCTTATTCCTCTGCAGGTTAGTCCCCTGACACTGCTCTTTACCTAGGTGACTCTTGGCACATCTGAACTCAGCACTCTGGTTTCTGTTAAGCCACCATTAGGCAGCAGTCATAGTGCACATCGGACAGCAATGTGCTCTCTCTGGGCTCCCATATGGTAAGACACATCTGTGTGCTGTACAGCCTGAGAAAATGCAGCTATTGCCCTTCATCCTGGCATTCTCGCTCTGGAAAATACAGTCCAGTGGTCAATAGAAGTCTAGAGTATGACTCCATTCCTGAACTTCACTTTCCAAATTCCACTGCGGTCAGCATAGAAGTCTATGGAGCGCCTTGACTTCCCAGCTCCCCCTGCTGATGGGAAGCAGACAGTTGAAGCAGGTGCATCAGAATATCAGTTCAGTAATAGTGTAAAGAGCCACTGCAAACTGTCATAACTTGTTCATCTTAGCTAAGTACTCGGCTACACATATTTTAAATTTTTTTGTATACTTAAGAACAAAGCGCACCCTTGTATATAAATAATCCTTGCCTGACAACAACAGTTAGACTCTCTGGTGTAGCTATTTAAAACAAGTATAAGGTGATAAAAAGACATAGCCTCAGATAATCATTGTTGACTGAAAATAGTTCACTTCTTCCATGTACAACTTTCCTATAATTCAGTAATTTCAATATTATGTTTTTTTTTGTTATTGTTTTTTTTTTTTTGGGGGGGGGGGGGGGGGGTTGAGACAGGTCTTAGCAATTTACACTGACAATGATAAAACATAGCAAAAGCAAAATGTAAAGAAAACCCAAAAAACAATACAAATAATCAAAAACCACAAAGGTAAAAAAAATAAGTACAAAAATTTAGAGTGGTTTTTAAACTAGGCGATGGGGGGGAGGGTCCAGAGGTAAGTATCGTCAGCGCGGAACATATTTCAGAGGGTAGTATTGGGGGCATTAGTGGTAGGTTGACTAAAGCACAGAAACCTAAGTTAAGTATAGTAACAAGTCCTAGTTGCAATCTCGGCAAGGATGGGAAGTGTCATCGTAATGGGGCATTTTAATTATCCAGACATAGACTGGGTGGAGGGAACCATGCATTCCTCTAAGGCTCGCCAGTTCCTAAATGTCTTGCAGGACAATTTCATGGGTCAGATGGTGGACGCACCAACTAGAAATAAAGCGTTACTAGATCTACTGATTACCAACAATACATTCCTGATCACGGATGTGGAAATACAGGGCAATTTAGGAAACAGCGATCACAGGTTAATTGGCTTCAGTATAAATCACACAAATAGGAAACATAAGGGGAATACAAAGACATTGAATTTCAAAAGAGCCAACTTCATTAAACTATGAACCTTGCTAGAAGGCATACATTTGGATACAATCTTATTAGTCCTGGTTGGCTTAACTTCAATGTAAAAATGCATATAAAAGCAAAGGAGAAGGCCTTCAAAAAATACAAGGTTGAGGGATCATCATCAGCATTCAGACTTTATAAAGAATGCAACAAGAAATGTAAGGGTGCAATTAGGGAGGCTAAGATAGAACGCAAAAGACACATAGCGGAGGAGAGAAAAAAAATCCCAAGAAATTCTTTAAGTATGTAAACAGTAAAAAAGGGAGGACAGACCATATTGGCCCCATAAAGAATGAGGAAGGACATCTGGTTACAAAGGAAAGGGAGATGGCATAGGTATTGAATTTATTATTCTATATTCTATATATTTATTAAAGGGAATCGGGGGGCTTTAGTAAACAAAACTGCAGTGCTTATCCTCATGACACATAACAGGAAGCACCCTCGTGGCTAACAGAGGACAGAATTAGAATAAAGCCTCATACACAGGGTACGATTGTTGGCAGGGGATTGTCTGTTGACAGACTGTTGTCCTAAAATCTTACTGTTAGTATGCTCCTTTTGACAATTGTTGTCCAACTTTCGGCTAACAAATGTTGGATGACAGGCTAGTAAATTTTTGTCTGACAACGGTTTGACGTCAGATTTTCGTATGGTCAGTACACAAATCCGTCTCACAAAAGTCGAAAGTACAAACATGCATGCTCGGAATCAATGCTCACCAAACACGAAATTAGCAGAAGAGGCCCAAAGGGTGGCGCTCCATAGCTGAAATTCCTTGTAGTACGTCACTACATTCATGTTTGTGACACGACAATTGTGTAACATTAGTATGCAAGACAAGATCCTGGCACATGCCCTTTTGACAAAAATCAGACGCTCGTTTGGACAACAATCATACCGTGTGTACGAGGCTTTAGACTTGGGAAACTTAACATTAATAAATCACCAGGACCGGATGGCTTTCACCCAAGGGTACTTACAGAACTAATTTTTACTGACTGGAATGGTACCAGCGGATTGGAGAAAAGACAATGTAGCACCAGTATTTAAAAAGGGCCCAAAATACATCCCTGGAAATTACAGACCAGTTAGCCTAACATCAATAGTATGCAAGCTCTTGGATGGGATAATAAGGGACTATATACAAGATTTTAGTAATGAAAACGGTATCATTAGAAGTAATCAGCATGGATTCATGAAGAATCGTTCTTGTGAAACCAATCTATTAACCTTCTATGAGGAAGTGAGTTGCTATCTAGATAAAGGAAGGCTTGTAGACGTGGTGTATCTGGATTTTGCAAAAGCATTTGACACAGTTCCCCATAAACATTTACTGTACAAAATAATGTCCGTTGGCATGAAACATAGGGTGAGTACATGGATTGAAACCTGGCTACAAGGGAGAGTTCAGAGGGTGGTGATAAATGGGGAATCAATTAAAGTTACAGTGATCTGCTTACATGAAAGCAGCAGCAAACGTGCCAAACAAAGACAAACATTCAGCGTTACACGACACCTCGCACGTGACTTCCGGTCCGCGATATACTCTGGTCACGCCCTACGTGTTACGTCATGTCACGTGACTTCCTCTGGGGAATAAATGGGGAATACTCGGAATGGTTAGGGGTGGGTAATGTGGTCCCACAGGGTTCTATGCTGGGACAAATCCTATTTAGTTTATTCATAAACGACCTGGAGGATGGGGTAAACAGTTCAATCTCTGTATTTGCAGACGATACTAAGCTAAGCAGGGCAATGATTTCTCCGCAGGATGTGGAAACCTTGCAAGAAGATCTGAACAAATTAATGGGGTGGACAACTACATGGCAAATGAGGTTTAATGTAGAAAAATTTAAAATAATGCATTTGGGCTGCAAAAACAGGGTTTTTTTTCTGCCAAAACGGGGCAGAACGGCGCTCCGCCACCTCTGGCAACCCTGTCCTCTCCCCAGTCACTGAACACAGAAGGCGGTAGAGGAAGTTTTTGTACTACTTTCTTCCCCCACCGGATTCTGTGTCCTATTGTCGGGACATGTGTAAGTCAGTGCACGGAGTCCCCACAACGCGACCACTGCATTTTTTTTTTTTACCTTTTGTGGAGCTTCAGGAGTTGTGTCTCCCGTCCCGCCCTGCCCCACGGCTCCTGTCCCGCCCTGCCCCATGGCTCCTGTCCCGCCCTACCCCGTGGCTCCCATCCCACCCTGGGGCTCCCATCTGTCCCACCCTGCCACGCGGCTCCCGTACCGCCCGCCCTGCCGTGCCTCCCTGTAGCTGAGAACTGAGTGAAGTGTTTGGCCGGAAAAAAGCCTGCATGCTCTAAACGGACCAATGATAGCTGCACCACAATTTGTGAAGAGGGGGGTAAAGTTGTTAAAGCTGGAAAGGGGGAGAGGTTGTGCAAAGTGAGAGCTGAGTAGTGGGGAGGGGGGGCAGGTGATACAGTGGCAAGAGCTTGTAAGGGGGCTGGCAGGTTGTTTGAAGGTGCAGTTGTGGACTGGGAGTGTAAGCTGTAGATGTGGGGCTGCAGAGTTGAGTTGTTGACAGGTGGTACAAAGGTGAGTTGTGTGGGGTGCTAAAATTACATGTGTACAGGGGTGCAGAATTAAGGAGGGACAGGGGAAAGAAGGTGTGTTGCGGACAGAGGGAGTAGCGAATCGGCGGAAGAAGTGGTGAGTAGCGAATGGGGGAGAGAAGTGGTGAGCTGCGAATGGGGGAGAGAAGTGGTGAGCTGCAGACAGGAGATAGAGAAGAGGTAAGCTACAGGGGGAAGAAGAGGTGAGCTGTGGACTGAGGGAAGAAGAGGGGAACTGTGTACAGGAGGGAAGAAAAGGTGAGCCGTGGACAGGAGGGAAGAAGAGGTGAGCCGTGGACAGGATGGAAGAAGAGGTGAGCCGTGGACAGGATGGAAGAAGAGGTGAGCCGTGGACAGGAGGAAAGAAGAGGTGAGCCGTGGACAGGAGGGAAGAAGAGGTGAGCCGTGGACAGGAGAGAAGAAGAGGTGAGCGGTGGACAGGAGGGAGGAAGAGATGAGCTGTGGACAGGAGGTTGGAAGAGATGAGCTGTGGACAGGAGGTTGGAAGAGGAGGGAAGAGAAGAAGAGGTGAGCCGTGGACAGGAGGGAAGAAGAGGTGAGCCATGGACAGGAGGGAGGAAGAGATGAGTGGTGGACAGGGGGGAAGAAGAGGTGAGCAGTGGACAGGAGGTTGGAAGAGATGAGCTGTGGACAGGAGGTTGGAAGAGGCGAGCCGTGGACAGGAGGTTGGAAGAGGTGAGCCGTGGACAGGAGGGAAGAAGAGGTGAGCCGTGGACAGGAGGGAGGAAGAGATGAGCTGTGGACAGGAGGGAAGAAGAGGTGAGCCGTGGACAGGAGGGAGGAACGGATGAGCTGTGGACAGGAGGGAAGAAGAGGTGAGCCATGGACAGGAGGTTGGAAGAGATGAGCTGTGGACAGAAGGTTGGAAGAGATGAGCCATGGACAGGAGGGAAGAAGAGGTGAGCCGTAGACAGGAGGGAAGAAGAGGTGAGCCGTGGGCAGGAGGTTGGAAGAGATGAACTGTGGACAGGAGGGAAGTATAGGTGAGGTGTGCACAGGGCAAAGAAGAAGTGAGCTGCAGACGGGGGAAAAAGAGGTGAGCTGTGGATAGGGTGAAAAAGAGGTGAGCTGTGAACAGGGGGGGATAAGAGGTGAGCTGTGAACGGGGGGGATAAGAGGTTAACTGCAGATGGGGTGAAAAAGAGGTGAGCTGTAAAAGAGGGGCATAGGTCTTCCGTGGACAAGGTTTGCAGAGGTGAGGTTTGAATGGGGGGCACAGAGGTGAGCAATAAATGGTTATATTGGGAGAGATATGCAAGTAATGTCCGCAGATTTTTTTTTTTTTCTGTGCCTTGTGTGATACACACACCTAATCACTGCAGTACACTTTCCTGAGCCCTGTGTGTTATGCACTCCTAAGTGTCGCACTCTGTGCCTTTTGGGCCTACGTGGATTTGGCTCTGCTTTACTTCTCTCCCCCTGGAACGACAGGATTGGGGGTGGAGAGTTGGCTGGGGAGGGTGATTTCCTGCACCTGTTTTCTGAGAAAAAAAACCCTGGGCAAAAATATGAATGCAATCTATACACTAGGGGGAGAACCTCTGGGAGAATCTAGTATGGAAAAAGGACCTGGGGGTCCTAGTGGATGATAGGCTCAGAAATGGCAAGCAATGCCAAGCTGCTGCTAACAAAGAAAACAGAATATTGGCATGCATTAACCACTTGCCGACCGCCCCATGTAGATATACGTCGGCAGAATGGGACGTACAGGCAGAACCACGTACCTGTACGTGCCATTCTTCAGGCGGTTGGGGGGTCCGATCGGACCCCCCTCCGCCGGCGGGGACGGTCGGCATCGCTTCAGGAGCGATCCGGGACGAGGGGACGGCCAGTGGTTTCTGGCCACCCCCTCGCGATCGCTCCTGGCGAATGAAAAGCTTCCCCTTCCTGTCTATTGTATAGACAGGAAGGCGGAAGTGATGTCACGCTCGGTGCGCCGGTCTATGTGACCGGAACGCCGAGCAGAGAAGATGTAAAGGTTAGTGCACAAACAGTACACTGACACCAGTACACATAGGCACACAATCCACCCCCCTGTCACCCCCAGATCACCCCCCAGATCACCCCCCCCCCCAGTCACAGTGTCACTAAGCGATCGTTTTTCTGATCGCTGCATTAGTGTCGCTAGGTAACCAGTTTTTTTTTAGGTTAACCGCCAGCATATGTAATCAGACTTCACTAGACATCCTGGTCATCGCATATCCTATGCAGCATATATAACGCCTTAATGATTGTTAAACTGCTTTTTCTTCTTATGTACATTAACTAATATGTTGTTTTGTATACATACCATAGAATACGGAATAACTTTCAAAAATCCTCGTCCATCTACAAATATATCTTATCCTTGTCTCCTGATGAAGCCTCTATAGGCGAAACATGTCGAGCGTTTGGACAAGTATTATGACCTGTGTATTTTGAATGTATGACAATATAGGTGTTCCACTAGGAATTGTATGTAGCACCTTTGAACCCTATAATTCACATTCTGATGTACATAGAGTCTAATAGTGTATACTTTTTTCTTTTTTCTTTATTTTTATGTTAATAAAACAAGATATTTTATCATACCTCTATGAAATTATTTTCTTTTTTGTATGTACCATAGACAGTCCCAAATCTCCAATAATTTTTTACTGTAGGTTAACCGCCATGTTTATATAGGTTCATAAATAGGTTTATAGGTCAGGTACCCCCATATTACAACCTAAATAAAGGTTTTAACCCCCTGATTGCCCCTAGAGTTAACCCTTTCACCAGTGATCACCGTATAAAATGTCACTGGTGACGCTGGTTAGCCAGTTAGTTATTTCGTTATTTAGGTTCCCCGTCAGGTTTTTATATAGCGTCAGGTACCCCCATATATTACCTAATAAAGGTTTAACCCCTGATTGCCCCTAGTTAACCCTTTCACCCCCTTTTGCCAGTGTCACTAAGCGATCGTTTTTCTGATCGCTGCATTAGTGTCGCTAGGTAACCAGTTTTTTTTTTGTATTACTGTTACGGGTGACGCTGGTTAGTTAGCTTGTTTTTTATACTGTCAGGGCACCCGCCATTTATTACCCAATAACGGTTTAACCCCCCTGATCGCCCGGCGGGTGATATCAATTAGGTTTTAGGGTCAAATAAGGTCTGCGTCGCCCCAGGTTAGTGCCAGTACCGCAAACACCCACGCGCAAAGCATACACCTCCCTTAGTGGTATAGTATCTGAACAGATCAATATCTGATCTGATCTGATCAGATCTATACTAGCGTCCCAGCAGTTTAGGGTTCCAAAAAAAACCGCATTGTTAGCGGGATCAGCCCAGATACCTGCTAGCACCTGCGTTTTCCCCCTCCGCCCAGCCCAGCCCCCCCCCCCCCAGGGCAGTATCGATCGATCACTGTCACTTACAAAACACTAAGCACACATAACTGCAGCGTTCGCAGAGTCAGGCCTGATCCCTGCGATCGCTAACATTTTTTTTGTGGTAGCGTTTTGATTCAGTCGCTAACAGTCAGGAGCTTTTTTACCTGTGAATCTCAAAAAAATAAAAAAAACAAAAATAGTTGTCGTTTTATTGTTCTCTCTCTCTCTCTATTGTTGCTCTTTTTTTACTCCATTCTATTCTGCAATGTTTTATTATGTTTTATCATGTTTTATCATGCTTGCTTTTCAGGTATGTAATTTTGTTTACTGTGTTTTAGTGTTAAGCATTTTTTTGTTTTCAGGTGCGCCATTCAGTTGCAGCGCGGATTTATTTATCTTGACAGCAACAGCGTTTGCTCCCACGATACATAAAGCCGCGACTCCAACGCTGTAGGAGGTGATTTCACCACCACAGTTAAAAAAAAGAGCATATGTGCCGAAGCATGGGGGCAGCAGGGGGGCGGAGGAGCGATTGGCTCCTAATGCCACGTACATACGGTCGAAATTCCGACCGTGTGTGTACACGGCATAACTTTTGCGGGAGGATGCCCCCATGCATCGGCATATATAAATGGTGCATGTATGCCCATCATTAGAAGTGGGTGGATGAAGGGAGGTATTCTAATGGTGGGCATACCCACCAATCAATCTCTTTTTTTCGTTCAGCCAAGAGGCTGCATGAAAAAAAAAAAGATTACAATATATGTCCAGTATGTTGCTGGACTTTGAATGGTTATACCAGAATGATGCCTGCAGGTTTAGGTATCATCTTGGTATCATTCTTTTCAGCCAGTGATCGGCTTTCATGTAAAAGCAATTCTAGCGGGTAATTAGCCTCTAGACTGCTTTTACAAGCAGTGGGAGGGAATGTCCCCCTCCCGGATATAAACCGCGCCATTGGGAAATTGGGAAAGCATTTTATCACACCAATCTTGGTGTGGTCAGATGCTTTGAGGGCAGAGGAAAGATCTAGGGTCTAATAGACCCCAATTTTTTCAAAAAAAAGTACCTGTCACTGCCTATTGCTATCATAGGGGATATTTACATTCCCTGATATAACAATAAAAATCATAACAAAGAAAAAAAATGGAAGGAACAGTTTAAAAATAGAATAAAAAAGCTAAATAAATAAAAAAAAAAACTAAAAAAAAAAAAAAAAAAGCACCCCTGCCCCCCCTTCTCTTGCGCAAAGGCGTACACAAGCGTTGGTCTGGCGTCATATGTAAACAGCAATTGCAGCATGCATGTGAGGTATCACCGCGAAGGTCAGATCGAGGGCAGTAATTTTAGCAGTAGACCTCCTCCGTGAATCTAATGTGGTATCATGTAAAGGCTTTTAAAGGCTTTTAAAAATGTATGTAGTTTGTCGCCACTGCGTGTTTGTGCGCAATTTTAAAGCATGTCGTGTTTGGTATCCATGTACTCGGCCTAAGATCATATTTTTTATTTCATCAAAAATTTGAGCAATATAGTGTGTTTTAGTGCATTAAAATAAAAAAAAAGTGTATTTTTTCCACAAAAAATGCGTTTGAAAAATCGCTGCGCAAATACTGTGTGGAAAAAAAAAATGTAACACCCACCATTTTAATCTGTAGGGCCTTTGCTTTAACAATATATATAGTGTTTGGGGGTTCAACGTAATTTTCTTGCAAAAAAAAAATATGTTTTCATGTAAACAAAAAGTGTCAGAAAGGGCTTTGTCTTCAAGTGGTTAGAAGAGTGGGTGACGTGTGACATAGGCTTCTAAATGTTGTGCATAAAATGCCAGGACAGTTCAAACCCCCCCCAAATGACCCCATTTTGGAAAGTAGACACCCCAAGCTATTTGCTGAGAGCAATGTTGAGCCCATTAAATATTTTTTTTTTTTGTCCCAAGAGATTGAATAATGAAAAAAAAAAAAATATATATATTTTTTTTACAAAAAGTTGTCACTAAATGATATATTGCTCAAACATGTCATGGGCATATGTGGAAATACACCCCAAAATACATTCTGTTGCTTCTCCTGAGTACGGGGATACCACATGTGTGGGACTTTTTGGGAGCCTAGCTGCGTACGGAACCCCAAAAACCAAGCACCGCCTTCAGGCTTTCTAAGGGAGTAATTTTTTTATTTCACTTCTCACTGCCAATCACAGTTTCGGAGGCCATGGAATGCCCAGATGGCATAAAACCCCCCAAAATGACCCCATTTTGGAAAGTAGACACCCCAAGCTATTTGCTGAGAGGTATTGTGAGTATTTTGCAGATGTCGCTTTTTGTCACAAAGTTTTGAAAATTGAAAAAAGAAAAAAAAAAATTTTTTTTTCTTTACTTTTCTTCATTTTCAAAAACAAATGAGAGCTGTAAAATACTCACCATGCCTCTCAACAAATAGCTTGGGGTGTCTACTTTCCAAAATGGGGTCATTTGGGGGTGTTTTGTGCTATTTTGGCATTTTATGGCCTTCGAAACTGTGATAGGTAGTGAGGAGTGAAATCAAAAATTTGCACCCTTAGAAATCCTGAAGGCGGTGCTTGGTTTCGGGGCCCCGTACGCGGCTAGGCTCCCAAAAAGTCCCACACATGTGGTATCCCCATACTCAGGAGAAGCAGCAAAATGTATTTTGGGGTGCAATTCCACATATAACTATGGCATGTGTGAGCAATATATCATTTAGTGACAACTTTTTGAAGAAAAAAAAAATTATTTTTTATTTTTGTCTTTATTCAATCACTTGGGACTAAAAAAAAAAATATTCAATGGGCTCAACATGCCTCTCAGCAAATAGCTTGGGGTGTCTACTTTCCAAAATGGGGTCATTTGGGGGGTTTTGTACTTCTCTGCCATTTTAGCACCTCAAGAAATGAAATAGGCAGTCATAAATTAAAAGCGGTGTAAATTCCAGAAAATGTACTCTAGTTTGTAGACGCTATAACTTTTGCGCAAACCAATCAATATACGCTTATTGGCATTTTTTTTACTAAAGACATGTGGCTGAATACATTTTGGCCCAAATGTTTGACTAAAATTGAGTTTATTAGATTTTTCTTATACAAAAAGTAGAAAATCTCTTTTTTTTTCAAAATTTTCGCTCTTTTTCCGTTTATATCGCAAAAAATAAAAATCACAGACGCAATCAAATACCATCAAAAGAAAGCTCTATTTGTGGGAAGAAAAGGACGCAAATTTCGTTTCGTTACAAAATTGCATGACCGCACAATTACCAGTTAAAGTAGTGCAGTGCGAAATTGAAAAAAGACCTCTGGTCCTTAAGCTGACAATTGGTCCGGGGCTGAAGTGGTTAAAAAAGGGATTAACTCCAGGGATAAAGCGATAATTCTCCCACTCTACAAGACTCTGGTCTGGCCGCACCAAGAGTATGCTGTCCAGTTCTGGGCATCAGTTCTCAGGAAGGATGTACTGGAAATGGAGCGAGTACAAAGAAGAGCAACAAAACGAATAAAGGATCTGGAGGATATTAGTTATGAGGAAAGGTTGTGAACACTGAACCTATTCTTTCTGGTGAAGAGATGCTTGAGAGGGATATGATTTCAATTAACAAATACCGTACTGGTGACCCCACAATAGGGATAAAACTTTTTTGCGGAAGGGAGCTTAACAAGACACGTGGCCACTCATTAAAATTAGAAGAAAAAAGGCGCATGCATGGAGCAGTCGGAAATGGCCGTCTGACTCACCTGGCAGTAAGCAGACAGAGCCGTGACACACGAGTTCAGGCTCCTTCGGATGTTGCAGGGGGGTTTGTGAAGGGACCTTTCTCGTCAATCTCCCGCATACAAGACCTGCAAGATCAATTGGAATCAGCACATGAGAAAATACAGACTTCTGAAGCGATTTGCGCTCTTATCAAGGACCTCCTCCCTGGCATAGTGGAGCATCGGCTGTAGCTGGATAGAGCCCATAGAGCACTGCAACCACCCCATGCCGAGGGCCCTCCCCAGGACATTATTGTGATGCCACACTACTACTCTGTCAAGGAGGAAATCATGAGAAGATCGAGGGAAGCGGACCGACTCACTATTCAAGGTCAACCAATTCAGGTGTTCGCTGACCTATCTCCTTACACTATCCAAAGGAGACGGTCCCTCAAACCGCTACTGCTTGTATTATCCCAGAAGTCTATAAAGTATAGATGGGCGTTCCCCTTCAAGCTAACCTTCTCTTACCAGAACAAGTCACACGGCTTTGCTACCATACAGGAAGGGGAAAGGCTTCTTCTGCGCCTGGGCCTTATTTCTCAGACCCCTCCAGTTACGTCTCAATCGGCTTCTTCGCACAAGACCCCGGGGTCTTCAAAGCGACCACCTCCAACGAGTCCCATCGCTCCTCTATGGCAGAGGCATCACACCAAGCGATCCAAAGATGCTCAACCTCCTTGTATGGTCTGGACATTTCATTATCTCTTTTTCCAGGTTCTACTTTCCTTGGTTCGATACTACCACAAGTATTCCTTCAACATCGATGAACACTTTTTGTCTGTTGCTTTTTACCCAGTTTTCCAGCGGATGTAATGTTCCGAACCCCCCCCCCCCCCCCGTATAGTTTGTTTATTAATTACCTCCCCCGCATGGTCACCTAGGTAGGGTCCTACTAACTGTTAATGAGTGGCCTTATTTATTAAGTATATTTATTGCTCTGATTATCCCGAACCTCTTCTCTGACCTTACCCTGAAATATCCCTAGTCAACCCCCTGTATGGGGCGGGGTGATCTATGCATTATTATTACCGTGGGTCTAGGCCAGAGCAGATGACATGCTCCTCCATCTGCCTCAATGTTAAGGATTTTTCTTAGGGTCGAGGCAGATCCCTGCTCACCGTTAAGGTGGGACTTTGTAAGGTACCCTCTTGAGGTGGGAAGTGGCAAGCTCATTCCCATCTCGCCAAGGTCCGCGATGTCCTGAAGGCAGACACCGCGTGTTCTTCTATCGTCTCTCTTTTTTCTCTCCTTTTCCTCTCTGCTCTTACATTCTCTTTTTCTTCCCTACAGACACAGAGGAATCCACACCGAAGATGACGTCCACGTTCCTGTGTCCCAAGTCATCTTCTCGCGTCTCCTACTGAGTCAGAATGCTCTTGAGAAGGTAAGTCTCTGTCACAGGCTAAGCTATGTCCTCCCTCTGATCCAAGATGTCTGATGGGCCCGCCACACTTCCCATTAAAGTAGCCACCCATAACGTCCAAGGCTTAAATTCCCAGAAGAAAAGACACAAACTGTTCCAAACCTACCACTCCCAGCACTTAGATGTGCTTCTCTTGTAGGAAACGCATTTCCCTAATGCGGCGTACACACAGTCGGAATTTCCGATGGAAACAGTCCGATGGGAGCTGTTCAACGGATTTTCCGACCGTGTGTATGCCCATCGGTCTTTTTCTGTCGGAATTTCCGACGGACTTTGGATTGAGAACCTGTTCTCAATTTTTCCGACGGAAACCCTTTCTATCGGATTTTCCGATCGTGTGTATGCAATTCCGACACGTAAAATTCAGACGCATGCTCGGAAACAATTCAACGCATGCTCCAAAGCATTAAACTTCCCTTCTATAGTGCTGTCGAACGCGTTTTATGCCGCTGTGTTACAGACCGTCGGAATTTGGTGTGACTGTGTGTAGGCAAGACAGTTTGAGCGAAATTCCGTCGGAATTCCGACGGGAAAACCATCAGAGCTTTTTCCGACGAGAATTCCGACCGTGTGTACGCGGCATTAAAGTTACAAACCCCCCGAAATTCAGCACCCGCATAGCTAAACTGTTTAATTCCCACAGCTTAATAGACATTTGGAGGGAAATTAAACCCTTTACAAAAGACTATATGCACTTTTCGGCCCCGCATAGCTCAAACGAGCCGAAATTGACAACCTTGAAATTGACAACCTTGAAATTGACAACCTTGAAAAATAATTTCTTCTGATAGTCAGAAACCATAAACGTAACCCAACAGCTTCCTCAACAGCACAATTAGAAGCAGCAAGACTCTCTCTCTTTTTTTGCGCTCACCACCTACGTGGAAAAAGACCTGCGCCGGGCTAATGCTCGGCACTACTTAATGAAAGATAAGGTAGGCCCTAGATTGGCCAACAGACTAACACCTAAACCTCGATCCTTTTTCTTTCCTAAAATATGCACACCTACACCTATCACCCAAAATCAGAAAAAAGTGGGACAAACTCCCATTGTGATAAAGGGTTGAAAGTGGTGGTCCCATCCCTGAAAAAAGAACCCCCTAAAGTTGGGACTTTACTTAGACCACCACACTGAACAAGGATATGTAAAAAATGTTTTTTATTAAGATATTTAAAAATGACCACCTATTGTCAAGAACAGGGTCCACAATGCAACATATACAATACAATACGAAAACAAAACAAAACAATACAAAAACCAGATAGGTAGCACTGAAGCTCTCGTGGAGGTTGGGTTACCCCCAAGACCCAACGCGTTTCCAGTTCTTTTGATGGAAGAACTTTCATCAGGGGTGGAGAGTGATTAAGTTTGTAATACAATTATCGCTCACGATGGAGCAGTCACTCAGTGCGAGATGAAATTCGAGAAGGAGAAAAGTATATAACTCCTAGATACAGCTATAGTCCTGGTGTTAGATCTTGGATATGTAGCCGATGAATCAAATGTTTCTATATACCCCATAGAGGGCCACTATTGTTTTCTGTGGGTCTGAAGATCAAAGAAAAGGGGAAGGAAACCCCGGCGGGCAAACGTTAGCCAGGTAAAGTCCAAAATCCCTCAAGGGAAAGACAAGGTGAACTCTCAATATAGTTCACCAAGAAATTCTACCGAATGGATTAATATCCAGAAGGAGAGGGAATTGAGGAATTGTTTGTGGTTATAATAACCCGTGTTGGTTATCCCAAAGCGGGAAAGAGGGAGGAGGAATGTGTGCCGTCCGTGTAGCGGTGTGCTGCCCCAATCACCCAAAATCCAGACAAAATAATGGCTACCTTCCATAGGTTCTACTCTACTAAAGTTATATCAAGCAAACGCCCTTATCCCCTCCAGAGGGTTGAAGGGCTTTCTTGATGGGATCCCCCTCCCCAAATTGAATTTGACTCACCTCTCTGAACTTGAGGAACCTATTACAGAGACAGAAATGTTATGCCCCATACAAACGGTCGGACATTCCGATCACAAAATGTTGTCCGAAACTTGTCTTGCATACACACGGTCACACAAAGTTGTTGGAAAATCCGATTGATCCAAATGAGGTGACGTTTAAAACGTATGCCAGGACTACGAAGAGGCAAGTAGCCAATAGGTTTCGTCCCCAAATTTATTCTGAGCATGCGTGGCACTTTGTACGTCGGAATTCTCTACACACGATCGCAAAAAGTCGGATCGGATTTTGTTGTCGGAAAATTTAAGATCCTGCTCTCAAATTTTTTCCGTCGCAAATTCCGACGGAAAAAGTCCGCTAGAGCCCACACACGATCGGATTTTCTGAAAACATAATCCGATCAGACTTTTTCCGTCTGAATTTCCGACTGTGTGTACAGGGCATTAGAGGTAATTAAAAACCTCAAAAAGGGTTCTACACTGGGACCAGACGGATTCTCCATCTGCTATTATAAAACTTTTGCGCCAACACTCTCTCTGTATCTGACAAGATATTTCAACTACCTCCGGAAGGGCGCCTGTCTTGATGATGATGCTAACTCTGAATACATATCGGTCATCACGAAACCGGGTAAGGACGACTCTGAGGTTAATAATTATAGACCAATTTTCGCTGATCAATAATGATCTCAAAATTCTAACAAAAATTTTAGCAAATAGACTATAGACCGATATGTACACAGAGATCAAGTGGGATTCATCTCGGGGAGACAGGGGCCTGATCAGATACGGAGAGCCATTGACATTGTCTCTCTCCTGCACTCAGGATGGGATGGGGCTCCTCCCAGGAAGGCTATCTCTTGTCTAGCGACCTGCAGAAAGCGTTTGATACACTTGAGTGGCCATTCTTATTTGAGGTATTGGCTAGGTGGGGATTCGGCCCCAATTTTCTAGAAATACTGAAGGCCCTTTACTCCAATCCCAGCGCACGGGTGAGACTGCAGGGCCAGTACTCAGAGCGGTTTCCTATATCAAAGGGCACTAGACAGGGATGCCCCCTGTCCCCTTTGATATTTGCAATAGCAATTGAGACTTTGGCAATAGGCATCAAGAATCACCCAGATATTCGCAGGGTTTAGTTTGGCCCAGAGTCCCACAAGTGCTCTTTATTCACAAATGATTTACTACATTTTATCACAGCACCCTTAATTTCTAAACCAAATGTTCTGGCTCTACCACACAACTTCAGGAAGGTATCAGGTCTACATGTTAACCTCTCAAAGTCCACAGCACTTAACATTTAAGTTCAAAGTACACAGACTTAAACAGCCCTTTACTCTGGAGCTCCTCCTCCCTCCTGTACTTAGGGGTCAATCTGACAGGGACACCTATATAGCGCTAATTTCCCTACAAGTTATAAAAAAACTAAGCTCTGACCTTGACAAGTGGGCAGGGTGTGATCTATCCTGGCTCGGCAGAGTTGCCTTGGTCAAAATGACCCTTCTACCGCGCTTATTGTACCTGTTTAGTTCTCTCCCTATCCCGATTCAAAAATCTCACCTTAATAAATTTCAATCCAGAGTTCTTACGTTTATTTGGGGTTAAAAAAGGATATCGTTGTCCCAGGAGTGTTTTCCTCTTAGGTTACGAACCCAGGGAGGTCTGGGACTTCCAGATCTTTAGAAATATTACCAGGCAGCTCAACTAACTCAGTTCTCCATAATCTATACGAAGGGGGTCAAACGTGATTGGGTTCATATGGATCGGCAAGCCACTCCCAAACACACCATAGATTATCTCATCTGGTGCCCCAAGAAAGATAGGCCACCGATCCTAGCTCCAACTCTCTCACACTCGATGGCCCTGTGTGATACACTCCTTGTTAACCCTGCACTCACCTCTGAGCTCTGCCCCTTAACCCACCTCTTTCATAATCCCTTCACTCCAGGTTTGGACACTAGAGCATTCCAGTGGTGGTTAAATAAGGGTCTTTATAGAATAGGGCACTTTTTCTCCACTACGGGACCTCTCACCCTGAACCAATGCATACAAAAGTTGGAGCTGCCCACATCTGAACAATTTAGACTAATGCAAATAAGTAAGTACCTGCTATCTATTTGAAAAACTGGTCCGGAGACCGACTGTTACGCCCTATGAAAAATGGTGCTCAGAGATCAGAGATCAGAGGGAGGGCATATCCTTGATATACAATTCTTTGGCAGAGACTTCAGGTAAACCCTTGTATGCTTTGGCATGGGAACAAGAACTGAATATAGACTGGGACACAGAAACTTGGTATCATCAATTTTCTCATTCCTTCAAAGGTATAGCTAATGTCTCGCTAGCAGAGGCTAGTGTTAAACTTCTTACCTGCTGGTATTTGGTTGTTTTAGGGGATGTGGCCACTGGGGTGACCCACTCCATATATGATGGAATTGTCACAGAATACAGGGTTTCTGGAATCAGATTTTATCTTTGCTGCGTAGCGTCATGGGCTTGGCTGTCCCCAAATCTCCACATATTGCTTTACTGAACGAAAAAGTTAAAAAGACACTTGTGAATGCTCAGAAATTGATACACTTATGCCACGTACACACGAAGGGACTTTGTCCGCCGGACCTAGTCCAGCGGACAAACCGCTGGACTTTCCAGCTGGGCTTCGCCCGGACTTGAAACCGAACGGACTTGACCACACACGATCACGCTAAAAGTCCGGCGGTTCACGCAATGACGTACAGCACGTACGATGGGACTAGAAAAAGAAAAATACTAGAAAAATACTTGCTACTGAGCATGCATCCTTTTTGGTCCACCGGACCATACTACAGATGGCCGTATTGTCCGCCGGACTGCCAAGTCCAGCAGATAATTTTAAAACAAAACTTAAAACCTAGTCCGCCGGACTTTTGGAAAAAAAAGTCAGTCGAAGGCCCACACACGAGGGGATTGTCCGGCGGACTCGAGTCCAGCGGACAATCCCGTGGGAATGTCCCTTCGTGTGTACGCGGCATTAATTTTACTGTGGGCAAAGATCACCATAGCACGGGCTTGGAAGCAGCCTTCCGTGTCCTTCATAGCAAGAGGAAAATATCTTGGATTCTGAGCCAAAAAAAAGCAATCAGTATTATTCAGGATAAAGTTATGAGATTTGACTCGATCTGGGCACCCTGGACTGAATATGTTCTCTCCTCATCATAAGTGACCAGGACTTCTTCCTCCCCCTCGGTGTCTTCGTTATCTTCTATATTTCTTCCTCTCCTCTATCCTCCTTTTCCCTCTCCTGCTTTCCTCTTGACCCCCTTTGTTAGATCTTAATTGCTTCCTTTGTTCTGTTTCATGCCATAGCGTGGTTGACGACTCAGTTACCCTTGTTGATTACGTATTCTCAAGATTTTTAAGAGTATATAGGGAAGCATAATTGGTATAGGTTAGCAGACTTTGGGGCAGGGGACCGTCGGCTGGGGAAAGCCTCCCAGGTCACCCACTACTGAGACAATCTTCTGGGAGCTCTACACTCCCGAATAGTAGCTAGTGATATTCCAAAGGTTGCAAACATTGCTAGGGCTCAGCTCGTTTGGCCAGGATTGGAATTCCCTTCCACAGGCGGTAGTCTCAGCGGGGAGCATCGATAGTTTCAAAAAACTATTAGATAAGCCCCTGAACGACCATAACATACAGGGAAATACAAGGTAATACAGACTTATAATCAAACATAGGTTGGACTTGTGTCTTTTTTCAACCTCACCTACTACATAACTATATAAACCAGGAAACAGATTCAACATGCAAGCACAAAGAGATCTTGGAAACAGAAGAAAAAACAATGTCACAACTAACAGGTACCTGTCAACTGTACCTGGATATAATTAATAGCTATGTAATGACACTGAAAAAAAACACAAAATGCAAAAACAGAAAAATGGTAACAAAAAACAATTAGTAAAAAAGAAGATAGAAACAAACAATGAAAACAGTCCAACATTCACACATAAAGAATGGAGAAAATAAATAAAACCAATGTCACATCTAACCACATCTAACCAGTACCTGTCAGTTATATCTGGTCGAGTGTTTGCATTTTACAATTGAAAAAGGAATTGAAAAAGGAAGTAAGCGATACAATGAAGAAAAAAATGTAAATACAAGGAAGAATAAAGAAAAATGAAAGAAAAAAACTAAGGGCCCATTCACACAAGCAGTGTGCATTACCATATGGCCGTTGGTGTGTTCTTTGAAGGAGCAGTGCAATGCGTTGTACTGACGCATCACAATGTTTCTTTTTTTGTCACTTTACATAAATTACATTTAACCATGCACATGGGTAGAAAGAATGCTAGAGGCACCTTGCTTTTTCTAATGCTTCTAAACACAGTTCTATGTTAGCATATGTGATCATCCACATCAGGCATTTAGATCAGTATTTTAGAAGCATTGTTTAGAGGCATTAAAAAAATGTGCTCAGAGAGGAGCTTATGAGCATAATTTACGCATGCATATGAACATAAATATATTCTAATTAGAAGAAAAGAGGTTTAACCATAAACAACGTAGAGGGTTCTTTACGGTAAGAGCGGCCAGGATGTGGAATTCCCTTCCACAGGCGGTGGTCTCAGCAGAGGACATCGATAATTTCAAAAAACTATTAGATAAGCACCTGAACGACCATAACATACAGGGATATACAAGGTAATACTGACGTATAATCACACACATAGGTTGAACTTGTGTCTTTTCAACCTAATGGCCAGAATAAATTAATAGTCTGGCTAGTAAAATGCATTTAAGCTCAATGCCATATGCACGCACATATGCAACATTAGAGGCATTTCAGGCTGGAAAAATCCAGCACATTTGGAGCATAAATTCATACACCCATGTGCATGAGGCCTTATTCAACTTTATTCACCATCATGTTTTGTGATGTGATGTATTGCATTACAACACACTGTGCTGAAATAAGTATAACATGTCTTTTCTGTTTTCAATGCACACCACCTCATTGTATTGGTGAATAACCACTGAACTACTGGAACATAAGATAGATTGCCTATTCTGCCCAGTGCAGCCCAATGCATATGGTGAGTGGGTGCCAAAAACATGAAATGTAAGGAAAACTGAATCAAAACATCAAACTTATGTGTTCGTTTATGAAGTAGTGGAAAATATTCGCTGCTGAGTTCTCCAGCAGTCACAGAGGAGATCGTTCTCTCCTGAGTGCCTCTTTGTGAAGCAGTGTAGATCGCTTCTCCTTTTGAGAAGTGAAGCGATCTACAAACACTTTGAACAGTGGAGAACACCCCCTGGTTCTGGAATCTCGTGAGACATAGCGAGATTACAGTACTGTTCTAGAAGTTCACTGAAACACTCGAGTTGTCAGTTTATGAGGCAGCGGTAAATTACCACTGCTGAGTACACAGGCATTCTCAAAGGAGACCGCCCACCTCATGTAATAAAATTATATATATATATATATATATATATATATATGTGTGTATATATATATATATATATATATATATATATATATATATATATATATATATATACACACACACACATTATGTATATATATTGTGGAGATGCAACCCCATCTCACAGGTGCAAATAAGCAGTATATGCCCGATTTTGGCAGGAATACTGATAACACACCTGTGGGCTGGGTTCAAAAACATCACAGGAAGAGAAGTCTGTGCTCAGACTTGGAGATGGCTCCGCCCAGCAGACAGGAAGTCTGGCCAGGAGGTCAGGAGAAAGAGACAGGAGGTCTCGGAGCCTAAGATTGCAGGTGGCAGTCTGTGCGTACGTTTGAAGCAGGCAGGTGTAGCCTGTGACTAAAGCAGCACAAAGCTGACAATGAGTAAGCCAGGAGGCTATTGTTTTGGAATACAGTGATGGTGGAACCCCCTGCGAGGGAAGATTTCTGTTTGTTTGAACTTTTTCGTTTCCTTTAAATAAAAGTGGGCTGCCATGCCCTTAAAACACACGTCTGGAGTGGCACGTTTCTGAAAAATCACATGCACCACTTGTACCTAATCACCCCGGATCGTCATAAATATATATATATATATATTTTTTTTTTTTTTTTTTTTTTTATGTATATACATTATCTCACAAAAGTGAGCACACCCCTCACATTTTTGTAAATATTTTACTATATCTTTTCATGTGACAAGACTGAAGAAATGACACTTTACTACAATGTAAAGTAGTGAGTGTAGAGCTTGTATAACAGTGTCAATTTGCTGTCCCCTCAAAATAACTCAACACACAGCCATTAATGTCTAAACCGCTGGCAACAAAAGTGAGCCCACCCCTAAGTGAAAATGTCCAAATTGGGCCCAAAGTGTCAATATTTTGTGTGGCCACCATTATTTTCCAGCACTGCCTTAAGTCTCTTGGGCATGGAGTTCACCAGAGCTTCACAGGTTGCCACTGGAGTCCTCTTCCACTCCTCCATGACGACATCACGGAGCTGGTGGATGTTAGAGACCTTGCGCACCTCCACCTTCCATTTAAGGGATCCCCCACAGATGCTCGAAAGGGTTTAGGTCTGGAGAAATGCTTGGCCAGTCCATCACCTTTAATCTTTTTGGGGTCGTTATCATGTTGGAATATTGCAAAAATACGATTTTTTTTTTACAAAATACGAAAATATAAGTTTTTGTCATCTTTGGTTTACAAAAATATCAGTGTAGGTATTTTTGCTAATAGAGTTAGTACATAAAAAAGATTCCCTGGTTGTTGGATGTAAAGTCCCTCAAGAATCAACCACCATCAAAGATCTTAACAAGTGTTTGATTCTCTTGAGTACTCTGTAGGTAATGCAGAATATGTATCTTAGATTGAGTTGAAGGGAATATTGAAGTCCCCACCTAGGATCAAACAGCCTGATGCAAATCATTTATTTGTTTTATTTTATTTTTTTTTTAACGTTTTTATTAGGGTTCATCAATAGAACTTACAGACGATAGACATTGTCAGCTATAAGGTAACATACAGTAGGTCAAGAATAATCAGAATTGTAAGTACAATCAAACTAGTGAGTACTATTACAGTGAGGATGCAGAAAACAGGAATAAGTGTACCAGTACACATATGCGCGGGAGCCATATGTTAGGTACAGGGCGTTCGGCACTATTCCGACCTCCCCGGACACCCCATTGGGAACAGACTGTGTCATAGGGAAGGGCACGTGTATTTTTTTTATGTAATAGCCCAACTGCTCTTATTTTTATTTACTGGTATCTCAAATGCATAGCATGTGGCTTACTTTTATTTTTGTGTGGTGTTTATAGCTCTGGTTGTAGGTGTCACAATTTACAGTTGTAGCATCTAAGCTACTTTCTATACTCTGACAAGATACTTCCTGTTCCTGGTATGATATATTCATAAGCCTACATGTATCTTATGGATGCCTGAACGTGTTATAAAAGCACTCTAACTAGTCTGCCTCCCAATCTATAGAACACAACAAGATTGGTGAGAAGGATGTCTTTTCTGCCTCTACAGCAGCCTGCACCCTTCTTCCACAACCTGGTGAGCTTGCAATGTCTTTCACTGTTTGGATTCTTATGTTCAAGAACTAAATACAGTAGGCTAATCAGGAGAACTGCCCCACTGCTAGAAAACACTTTAGTTTTCCACTGCCTGGGAGATTGCATTTTCTGTATGCCACCAGCAGCAGATATCATTTGTGATACAGCTCTCTCTGCATTAGAGAACTCATTTGTATCTCAAATGAACATAGCTGCATAACGATATACTTTCCAACAATGAGGACAGTATAATGGCTATTCCACAGTACAATTTACACTTTATATTTGAGGGAATTGTTTGCTACCTGTGATTTTGGTGCTCTAATAAATAGAATGAGAAGAGACCAACTAGTAGAAAAAAACAACCTTGTCCCACGTTAGAGAAAGATTGCTCTTGGAATATGATTTAACTTAAAAAAAGCTGTGGCCGAGGCAAAAACCTTCAGTCAGGGGATTATTGGTACCATATACAGTAGGCTGTGAATTCAGAATTTGGGACATATTTCAGCCCAATACAAAGATACAGCAAGAGATTCATCCAAACTGTGCAGAGCTGAACATACACAGAACAAGTACTGCTTCGGGAGTGGTTCAACATGGCACACTGCAAACTATGCTGTCTGTTCTGCAAAAGATGTGCAGAGTTGTAAAGGCAAGAAAACTGAAAACTGAAGTTTTGAGAAAATATGATGCACTTCTAATGCTAGACAGATTTGTGATTTCCAATTTCTAGCAAGGTTTTTTTTGGCTGCTATGAAAATGAAGGACATCAGTTTAAATTGGTTAGCTTTGCACCAGTCAGGCTTCAGGTTGAGCAGTGCCTCATATAGGTTTTTAGGGATAGTGACTTCCAAAACTGTATAGATCAGTTTGCACACCCTCGTTCAAATTTTTTTTTTAATCCTTGGACACTCCCCCTACACATCCCAAAAAGCAACGGTCTGTGGTGCCTCGGGTAAGTTTAGCTAGCTTTGACAGCACAATGTATCAGCGTTTTATAAGTTTGTAGTTGGCCTCCAAAAAGGAGGAGTTGATTGACCCATGTGTGACAATGTCCCATATTTGGGACCATTATTGAGCTTCCAATGGGATCCCCATGTCCACATCCCATTGAGTAGTGTAGTGCGGGCAGTCAGATGTAATGATCAAGGACAAAGTGCCTTTTCGTCAAAGTGTCAGTGTGGAAAATGCACTCGGAAGACGTAAGAATGAGCCATAAGTCCATGTGTCAAGTGTGATTGGACAAAGTTGCCTAATTAAAGATAGCAAAACAGTTCTGATGGGGGAATCTAGTGGGAAGTGTGGATAGCCTTATAGGTCAGGACCCCTTTTGGAGTTAAGAGTTCCTAGATGCAATGGAATCCCAAAGCCACCCACCATCGCAACTGACCAGTCTCCTCCATGCCTGGACTGAAGGAAGGGTTATGAAATAAGGTAGCCAGCAGGAAATGGGGTATATCAGCTTCTCAGAGAATCCCATATTTTCAGCAAATGCTTTAGTTTCGGTTAGAAATGTGTTTTCGTGTTGCATTTCCGACAGAATCCATAAGAGTGTGTCTATCGCAAGTGTGCAATTCTTTCTTATAAAACTGCACTCTCATGTGCAGTAATGTGGCATGTCTCTTCCAGTGGCGTAGCGTGGGGGGTGCAGGGGTTGTCGTGGCCCTGGGCGCGACAATAAGGGGGGTGGCAATATGTGTCCCTGGCTGCCTCCTCCTAATTTCAAGTTCCTGTGTCCCCCGCGCTCCGGCCGCCATGTTAAGTGTCCGGTGCCCCGTGATTGGGGGTATGGGGGTCATGTGAGGCGTAGGGCTGGCCTGTCCAAGATCGCTCCTGAAGTCCCGCCTCCGCACATGACCCCCTATACGCCCAATCACAGCGCGCCAGCCGGACATTGAACATGGCAGCTAGAGCGCAGGGGAGACAAGCAAAAATCTGAGCCGCCGCTGTCTTCTCCTCCTTCTATCCTCCAGACCGATGCAGGCCAGGACAAGAAGGTGAGTTAGACTCCTTCGTGAGAGTATTGTGACTAATACTAATACTCTGGCCTGTCCAAGATCGCTCCTGAAGTCCCGCCTCCGCACATGACCCCCTATACGCCCAATCACAGCGCGCCAGCCGGACATTGAACATGGCAGCTAGAGCGCAGGGGAGACAAGCAAAAATCTGAGCCGCCGCTGTCTTCTCCTCCTTCTATCCTCCAGACCGATGCAGGCCAGGACAAGAAGGTGAGTTAGACTCCTTCGTGAGAGTATTGTGACTAATACTAATACTCTGGCCTGTCCAAGATCGCTCCTGAAGTCCCGCCTCCGCACATGACCCCCTATACGCCCAATCACAGCGCGCCAACCAGACATTGAACATGGCAGCTAGAGCGCAGGGGAGACAAGCAAAAATCTGAGCCGCCGCTGTCTTCTCCTCCTTCTATCCTCCAGACCGATGCAGGCCAGGACAAGAAGGTGAGTTAGACTCCTTCGTGAGAGTATTGTGACTAACCCCCCGGGGGGGGGGGCTGTATGCAGGTCAGTGTAGTGTAGTGAACAGTATAGTATAGTGGTCAATGTAGTGGACAGTATAGTGTAGTGGACAGTATAGTATAGTGGTCAGTGTAGTGGACAGTATAGTGTAGTGGACAGTATAGTATAGTGGTCAGTGTAGTGGACAGTATAGTGGTCAGTATAGTGTAATGGACAGTATAGTGTAGTGGACAGTATAGTGGTCAGAGTAGTGGACAGTATAGTGTAGTGGTCAGTGTAGTGGACAGTATAGTGTAGTGGACAGTATAGTGGTCAGTGTAGTGGACAGTATAGTGTAGTGAACAGTATAGTGGTCAGTGTAGTGGACAGTATAGTGTAGTGGTCAATGTAGTGGACAGTATAGTGTAGTGAACAGTATAGTGTAGTGGTCAATGTAGTGGACAGTATAGTGTAGTGAACAGTATAGTGGTCAGTGTAGTGGACAGTATAGTGTAGTGGACAGTATAGTGTAGTGGTCAATGTAGTGGACAGTATAGTGTAGTGAACAGTATAGTGGTCAGTGTAGTGGACAGTATAGTATAGTGGTCTGTGTAGTGGACAGTATAGTGGTCAGTATAGTGTGGTGGACAGTGTAGTGTAGCAGTCAGTGTAGTGGACAGTATAGTGTAGTGGACAGTATAGTGGTCAGTGTAGTGTAGTGGTCAGTGTAGCAAAGTGGTCAGTGTAGTGGACAGTATAGTGTAGTGGACAGTATAGTGGTCAGTGTAGTGGACAGTATAGTGTAGTGGACAGTATAGTGTAGTGTAGTTCTTAGTGTAGTGGACAGTATAGTGTAGCAAAGTGGTCAGTGTAGTGGACAGTATAGTGTAGTGGACAGTATAGTGGTCAGTGTAGTGGACAGTATAGTGTAGTGGACAGTATAGTGTAGTGTAGTTCTTAGTGTAGTGGACAGTATAGTGTAGTGTATTTCTCAGTGTAGTGGTCAGTATAGTGGACAGTGTAGTATAGTGGTCAGTGTAGTGGACAGTATAGTATAGTGGTCAGTGTACTGTGTAATGGTCAGTAAAGGAATCAGGTTGGTCAGTGTTGAAATCAAGTAGGTTAGTGTAGTGGTCATTATAGGAATCAGGTAGGTCAGTACTATTGTATTTGAAGGGACTCAGGAGTGCTAAAAGTCCACAGGTTAGGGAGCGCAAATTACTTGCCTTGCCCCGGGTGCTGACAACTCACACTACGCCACTGGTAGGGGAAGATGTAGTGGAGGTGAGTGCACAGACATTTTTTTCTGGGTGTCATATGCTGAGCCGTTTTATAGATGCTCCCTTTCTTTTAGGTAAAAAGATGCATGGTTTTGGTGGTTATGTTGATGCCTTCAACAGCTGTGTGCTTAAAGCAGCTAACAATTCCCCCACAAAACATTTAAACTTTCCTACTAATTTTGACCATCTGTTTTTTTTTTTTTTATTAAACTTTCCTAAATGACGAGCCTGTCTCATCCCATTGAGATGAAGCCTGAATTGATCATGTGATTATGTAAAAGATACAGAAATAAGGTATTTGGTGTCAGTTTTAATTAATTATATCGCTAACTATTAATCAAGTATATTGATCTATTATTATATTTTTCAGCATGCAGTGACTTTACTGCTGCTGATTCTTCCTCAATACATGATGGTCAGCCTATAGCGCACATATTTAATCTTCAATTGTGGATCCCCTTTACTTTTCTTTATTATTCCCCCCTTTACTTCCAGGGCCCTAAAATGATTGTTTTAGGATTTTCAATAGCCTACAAGATGTTGTGGTAAAGTTGTTTTGGGAAGCGTACACGTGTCACCTAAAGCTTTCACTTAAGTGCTCAACCCAAACACTAAAACTTCAAGCAAGTCTGTCAACTATCAAGTTTTAACAAGATCTCAGTGATGAAATGTTCCATTTTTTTAGCAAAACAGATCTGGACAACTAGTGTTCTTATTGAGTGAAGCTTGCACCAATACCACTTTCCTCTGACAGATCTGCTCATTGATAATGAACATCTGGGGGCTTACTTATTTAATTATTGTCTTTGCTAATTGGCTCACTGAACTGAATAGTTGCAAAGCACAGAAGGAACCATTTGTATGCTGCCAATCACAGCAGATAAAAAAAAAAAAAAAAAAAAGACATTTCTTTCTGTGTCAAATTCATTTGTTTATGAGTGGCTGCCAAAAAGGGAGAATATACTGTAATTATATAGTGAATGCAATGCAAGAAACATATAATGCCCAAGCTTTTTCATTCAGTCTTCACGTCCTTGTGTGAATGCATTTCAACAAAGGCATCTTGAGAAAATAATCCCATATTACTTTGTACCAAGATGGGCTGAATAGCACAACTATCAAATTATTTTTGTGGTTGCGTTGAATCAAACAGTGGCAAATTCCTTTGTCACCTCTTCAGAGAGGCATCTTGAGCTATGACAGTTTTTCTTGTAAGTAACTGTACTATTTTAATAAAGGATTTCATACATGTCCTGGACTTTAGCGAAAATACAAGTTGCTCTTTTTTGAAAGAACATTTTGTACCAGATCTTTAGGTAAAAAAAAAAACTTTTGAACTCTCCAAGATGCTTATAAAAATGCAATTTTTAGTCTGACTAATTATGGTAAATGAAAGAACTTGCAGTTTATTATGCTTAGGAAAAATATGGAAGCATTTCCATAGATTATTATATTTTTGCATCTTTTGAATATATTTCACTGTAACATTTTTGGAGCTGGTCCTGTTGCATTTTTGTTGCAAGTAGAAAATTTAAAGTGAACCTGTGGCCAGGCTATGGACATTCCTATATTTGCATTTTTTAAAAAATAAAGGTAAGTGAACTCTAAAACAAGCCATTACTGATCTT
The DNA here is from genome assembly GCA_028564925.1 of Lithobates sylvaticus. Lineage (NCBI taxonomy): Eukaryota > Metazoa > Chordata > Amphibia > Anura > Ranidae > Lithobates > Lithobates sylvaticus. The sequence continues at coordinate 133,268,399 of CM053038.1, forward strand.
TGTAGCCGTAAGCATTTTGAATCAATGCATCCTCAAAGTCACTCAAGTCATCCACTCAGCAGGTCAGCTAAAGCCTGTCCCCCCTCCCAGAGCGGCTGATCTTTGTGCACACTAGCTTGTCACTGCTGGGAGGGGGGACTGGGCTGGCTTAGCGAAGGACTTCAATGTTTCTGCTATGAAGGTGTGTCAGCAGTTACAAAAAGTCAGCGAGGGCTTTTTTAAAGCTCCTTTGCTGTTGGTAAGAATATGTAAATAAACTGCTGGTAATGAATATAAACTGCACCTAATATCCTGTGCCACCACTGCGCCAATATACAAAGTGATAAAAATTATAACTAGAGCAGCCACTCTAGTGAAAAATATATAGTGTCAAATGTTAATGTCAAAAATTAAACCTATAAACATATAAACAAATGTATAGGAAAAATAAGTGGCGCTAGTGGACAATGATCAAAATAACTCAATAAAATGATATCCTCCAATGAATAAACATATATCACCCAGTGACATGTGACATAACTAAATAGTCCATAATGAAATAAACTAAAATAGAATGTTGAATGAAGTAAAAGTTCAATCTTCTCAAAACTTTATCTTCCAACACACCAACGTGCTTGTGAGACCTCTCCCTCTGAAAAACGCACTCACCGCATTGTATTGCCTCCCACTCTCGTGTTCAGCTACAGCGCAATTAAACCACACCTGGGTTAAAAAACAACCATCCACTGTATCCAAGTGATAAATCAAGATCTTTTCCTATACATTTGTTTATATGTTTATAGGTTTAATTTTTGACAAGAACATGTAAATACTTGAATGTCTATATAATCTTGCCACAAATTAACTTTAGGTCAGCAGCTAGGGCATGTTCTTCATTGAGAACTACGGGATCTGTAAAAACCAGGTTCACACTGGGGCGACTTGACAGGCAACTTAGCCACATTACAAGTCGCGTTCCGTTCTGTACAATGGAACCATTCTAATAGGAGCGATTCAAGTCGCTCTGACTTAGAAAAAGGTTGTACTACTTTGGGGGCGACTTGCATTGACTTCTATACAGAAGTCGTTTTGCAAGTCGACGCTGCTGTCGTGTGCAGGTCGCCTAAGGCAGTCGCGCTGCAAGTCGTGCTGCCTCAGTGTGAACCGGCTCTAATGCCGCGTACACACGGTCGGAATTTTCTGATGGAAACAGTCCGATGGGAGCTTTTCATCAGATTTTTCCGACCGTGTGTATGCCCATTGGTCTTTTTCTGTCGGAATTTCCGACGAACTTTGGATTGAGAACCTGTTCTTAATTTTTCAGACGGAAAACCTTTCTATCGGATTTTCCGATCGTTTGTATGCAATTCCGACACGCAAAATTCCGACGCATGCTCGGAAACAAATTGACGCATGCTCAGAAGCATTAAACTTCCCTTTTATAGTCCAGTCGAACGTGTTGTATGCCGTGGTGTTATTGACCATCGGAATTTGGTGTGACCACGTGTAGGCAAGACAGTTTGAGTGAAATTCTGTCGGAATTCCGACAGGAAAACCATCAGCTTTTTCCGATGAGAATTCCAACCGTGTGTACGCGGCATTAGACTTCACGATGATCACATATCACCTGATTCTATTGTTACATCTTTACCACTTTGGGCGATGTTTGAAATTTTCCAGCATGCCAGATGCATTCACTATATAGTAAATACATATTATGTCTTCAATAGTCAGTTCTTCTAGGCGACTATGAATATTGGACATTCTCAAAATAATCACAATGTACTAAGCAACACTGACGCATGAAATAGTAAAACATTTTACACAGTCTATGAACTGTTCCATATTTATAACGAAATACTAAACTTTGCAGATAGTCAGTAAAAGATAATTGTCATGACCCCTTGCCATCTGGCCTATATACTATGTGATTATCTCTAGAGGTACTCCATTCTAGAAGCATATAATCAGAGGTAATTATAAAATTCACATAAAACAATAATGATGTTTATAAAAAATTTTGAAGAAGCTGAGTGTTTTTTTTTTTTTTTTATTAAGGAGAACACTGTTTTTCCATAATAGCATATAGTAGGTTTATGAGCTTGATTTTGGTGGCATAACTGCAAACGGTTTTGTGGTTCTGCTATGGTGGGTCTTATTCCCAATGTAATGATGGAATTGTGTTAACTCAGCTACATAACCACATATGCAGCGGCATCAGTTTGCTTAATTTATTCTCAGGACCTTTCATGAGTTATATAGGTAACTGGTTCATCATTAAGTCTTCTTGGATTCTAAACATACAAGCCTGCCAGCTGCTAAAGTCTCTGTGACCACCTGGTCCACTGCCACTGTTTTTTTTACCACCATGACTGCTTAAACACAAATACATTTTTGTCCAGCTTAGAATATTCTAATTCGTCCACTGAAAATGGAAATGGATAATAACCACACAGGTGCATGTCCCTAGAAAAACTTGGATGTTGAAAGTCAAATGTTGGATTGCCACATTTGGTTGATACATGGCAATTTGTGCACCCTTCCGATAGGGTTTACACTTATTTCTCAGTCCCCCACCAGACATATTCTAGACTGGCTTCTACTACAAGCACCTACCATGTGTAACTAGGGCCTTTATAGATTCCTTCCTTTTTTCTGACCATGCCCTGATTCATCTTTGCCTGGACTTTGGTGCTCCCTCCTCTACTAGGTTCACCTGGTGACTCTGGGCTTGATTTACTAAAGACAAATATACTGTTCACTGCAAGTGCAGTTTCTCCAGAGCTTAGTAAAAGAGGTAAAGCTTCGCTTTGCAAAGAATACCCAATCATATGCAAGGAATATTAAAAAAAAAAAAGCATTTTTGCTTGCATATGTTTTGTTGATAGAAATTAGCAGTGCTTACCCTATTTACTAAGATCTAGAGCAGGGATATGCAATTAGTGGACCTCCAGCTGTTGCAAAACTACAAGTCCCATCATGACTCTGCCTCTGGGTGTCATGCTTGTGGCTGTCAGAGTCTTGCTATGCATCATGGGACTTGTAGTTTTGCAACAGCTGGAGGTCCGCAAATTGCATATTCCTGATCTAGAGCTACTGCATTTGCAGTGCACAGTATATTTGCCTTCAGTAAATCTACAATGACTCGTTTCTGCAAGGTGTCTAAAGAACTATATGTTTATTTCCATACTAACTTTAATGGTGTAGTTCCCCTCCAGTGATGTGGGAGACACATAAATGCCTGGTGAGGGGTCTCTTCATTAAATATGGCATACAGAGAAGATTTTCAAGTTATTTTCACAAATACAATCTCTAGAGAGGTTACACAAGAAATCTGTAGCCATCTCGACCTACTAGGAGTTGCAGGCTTTTAGGGAAAAACTTAATTGTCTCTTGTTTCAACCCATTAATTCAAAACTCTAAGGGAATATGACACATGTTACTAAAAATCTTATGCCGCGTACACACGGTCGGAATTCTCGTCGGAAAAAGCTCTGATGGTTTTCCCGTCGGAATTCCAACGGAATTTTGCTCAAACTGTCTTGCCTACACACGGTCACACCAAATTCTGACGGTCTGTAACACAGCGGCATAAAACACGTTCGACAGCACTATAAAAGGGAAGTTTAATGCTTCTGAGCATGCGTCGAATTGTTTCTGAGCATACGTCGGAATTTTGCGTGTCGGAATTGCATACACACGATCGGAAAATCCGATAGAAAGTTTTTCCGTCTGAAAAATTGAGAACAGGTTCTCAATCCAAAGTCCGTCGGAAATTCCGACAGAAAAAGACCGATGGGCATACACACAGTTGGAAAATCCGTTAAAAAGCTCCCATCGGACTGTTTCCTTCAGAAATTTAGACTGTGTGTACGCGGCATTAGGCCCCTTTCACACATGAAGGCCGCTTGTCCGTTTTATCATCCATCTGTTGATGGATGAAAAACGGACATGAATGCATCTCTATGGAAAAACGGATGTAAATGGATGATCATCCATTTACATCCGCTTCTGACAACATCTGTTTTTTGAAACAGATCAAAGCCCTATTTTTCTTCAGATAAAAAAACGGATCAGACAAAAAATTGATGTAAAGGGACCATTTTGCATAAAAAAATGGTTTCGGGACTCAAGTGGTTAAGGACTCTTGCTGGAGGATGAAAAAAACGAATGTAAAAAAGGATGAAAAACTGATGTAAACTGTTGTAAACTTCATCTGTTTTTTTCTTTGAAAAAACGTGACTGAACTGATGAAATTAATGGTCCACATGAGTGAAAGGGGCCTTTAAAGGGCTGTAGATACTTTTATGAGTTCTCCAATAAGTCAAGTCCGATGTTGGTGAGAGCGTTAAGAGGCTCTACTCTCTACCTCCAAATTGATAGCGCAGGAGTTCTAGGTTTACTACTATGATTGGTATAATTTGCCACCTACTGTATGTCTTTTGGGAATAGGGCTGATCATCAACTACGTATTGCTTCCCACCTTCAAGAGTCATGTCCAGGGCAGGACTTACCATCGGGCTTGACTGGGTTCAAGCCCATGGGCCCCGTCCAATAGGGGACCCCACCCATTTACGTTTTAAATATCTTCATATTAATTATCATTGTATAAATTTTTATTTCTTTTATTAAAAAGGAAGTAAAGCCTCTTAAAAAAAAAAAGACACCGTGCAAGGCAAAGGCATAATGAGCTAGTATGCATAGCATACTAGCTCATTATGAATGACTTACCTGAAAACTAAGCCCCTGAAGCGGTCCTCATCCACGATCTTCCGCATCGCCGCTCCAGCGCTGTCATTCGCTGGAGCGGCGATGACGCCACTCCCGCGCATGCGCAGGAAATCGGCATATTGCCGTGAACATGCGCCGAACATGCGCCGAACATGCGCATGCGCCGTAGACAGCGATGCCTTTTCTTTTCTAAATATCTCCTAAACCATGTAGGTTTAGGAGATATTTATTGGACCTACAGGTAAGCCTTAATCTAGGCTTACCTGTAGGTCAAAGTGGTTTGTAAGGGTTTACAACCACTTTAATCTCCTGGTTCGTTTTTAATTATAACATTGTTATAATGTTACTGTGTATATGGTTGTTTCCACACATCCGGCCACTTCCCTTAAGCATGTGTGTATATAAATCTGACCTTGTGAATGGTCAGCTAGATCGGATGAAACAGCGGATGCTGTGAAACGCGTCATCTCATTGGCCACAACTTCATTTCCGGTCCGCAGTGTTTGCGTTCCACCTTGGAATGCACTTCCAGCCTCTGTCTTCTGGTTCACGGACGCTATCGATACTGCATGGCTTGCAGCTCCTACACTGTCCTGGAGACATCCAGAGCGCGGAAAAGAGTTACCAAAACCACTGCTTCTCATCATCCTCCTGCGGTGCCTCTGAGAACGATCACTTACATCGTGGACCCAGGACGAATACCAGTACAGTATTCCCCACTTACTTTGTTCAGAATCGTGATCTTTATTTTTTTTTTCCAAGGTAAAGTTTATTGAAATTCAAAAGTGAAATACACATAACAGCATATTAAAACAACATCACGTAGCATACATATACGGTAGGAAACTGATGTAGATACAACTCATAACGCAGTCTCGTATTAGAGTGTTAGAATGGATGCGTTTAGACGAGACATATAACACGATAAGCTGCATAACAAATACCTTTAGATATGAAACCAAAAAGAGTCGGGCAAACGGCCCTGCATACCTTAAGTCCAACTGAAAGGACAATGCGTGTATGCCTATAACAATCAGATGGCAGGGTAGGTGTAAGGGACAAATGGTTGGAGAGCAGTTCTCCAGCAATAGTTGGAGTATAAAAAAAAAAGTTGGGAACGCGGTCACGGACCACTAGCGTTCCCAAGCCAAGAGGGGGAGAAAAAACAGGATAGGCACAATCCGCTCTCGGGAAGGTCCGTGACATAGAGGAATGTGAGGGAAACATAAGGATACAGGTGTCAGGGGATATAGTAGATCAAGGAGGTCAGCTACTGAGCCTCTCGAGAGGAGGGGTTCTACTCTTAATATAGGCGGATGGGGAAAGAGGTAGAGGAAGGTGTATCAGAGGTATTGATTCCTCCTCCTTCAGGCCAGACCCATTAGCTAGGGGGAGATTCAAGGGTGAAAAGTGTTCGATATTCATCAGTTGTCATAAAGTGTGTCCAACATGCCCAGATATTGCGAAAGGAGGCAGGTGTATCTTTGGATTGGTGGATCAAGTCTTCCATTTCCCCTATTCTGGCAATGCGTCTAAGCCAATCCACAATCGTTGGGGGCTTGGAAGATTTCCACATCAGGGGGATACATTGTTTCGCTGCATTAAGCATATGAAGGGCAAGTGATCTTTATTTTTATTATCAGTTTATCCAGAATTGTGTAGCTCTAATACATAGCTTGTGTATGTATCATCTTGTTCTATTTTAAGTAATGTATAGAAGGTAGTGACTCAAGCCCAGGGGCCCCCACCAACCTAAGTCCTGCCCTGGTCATGTCTACTGGTGAAATTTGTGCTTCCTTCAAAAAACCCAATATCATCAGAAGAGTTAGGCATTGCGATTTCAGCAATGCAAATGAGCAAGGCTCCTCATCCCGACAGGCTAATGTTCCATTGTTATAAAACTTTTAAACTCCAAAGAGCACCATTTTTCCTGCATTGTTTTAACTTTTTGATAAAGGGAGAATGCCTCCCAGCTGACTCATTGAGGGCATACATTTCAGTCCATCTCAAACCAGCATTACTTAAAGAGGGATTCCACCTAAAAAAAAAATATTAAAAGCCAGCAGCTACAAATACTGCAGCTGCTGACTTTTAATAAATGGACACGTACCTGTCCCAGGGTCCAGCGATGTCGGCAGCCAAAGCTGAGCAATCGCTCAGTTCTCGGCTGCTGCCGCCGCCATTCTCATTGAGGGAATCAGGACGTGAAGCGCTGCGGCTTCACTTCCCGGTTCCCTAGTGCGCATGCACGTCGTAAGTGGTCCCCGATATCTCCTGGGACCCATGTGTTTCCCAGGAGACAGCGGGGGGGGGGTGACGCGAAGGGGCGTGACTCCTGCGGGAGTCTATTACCGGAAAGGTGCCAACTGTGGCACCGGAGGGAGGGAGGGTTCCGATGAGCGGAAGTTCCACTTTAACTGATTTCCAAAATCTTGGCAAATAGGCTCCTTCCAAATTTTACGCCATCTAATGTTCCATTGTTCTAAAACGTTTAAACTCCAAAGAGCACCATTTTTCCTGCATTGTTTTAACTTTGATAAAGGGAAAATGCCTCCCAGCTGACTCATTGAGGGCACACATTTCAGTCCATCCCAAACCAGTGTCATCTGATTTGGACTGATCAGGTGGATATTGTCCCCTATCAGAACTTACTGGCACCTTTTGACACTGGTTAAGAAGATACTGTTCTATATATCTGAGCCAGAGTTGTTTCCATAAAGAATGGATGATAGGATATGTTATGGAGATATATTGGAAGGCCGGGTACCGGCCTGAAGTTATGGGAGGAGCCCGGAGGGTATTTAAGCAGCCCAAAGGCCGCCGGTCTTTGTCGGTTTCCTGTGCGTGATATCTGATACGTCAGACATCTAGGACCGACTCGTTCGTGACAAGCGCTCTTGGTGCCGGCTCGTGAGCTCCGTTTTTCGTCTATCCGTCTTCTCTTGTTGCAGTCCCGTGTTCCGTGTTCGTAAGTTGTGTCGTCCCTTCGTGTCGCACTCGTGTCGTCGAGTCGCAGTTCGTACAAAGAGTCTGGTTCGGCTGTCGCAGGTAGGGCTTCGGCTCCCATGTTTTACGTTCTCATGCACTGCTTATCATGTCACTAAACTGTGATCTGCGTAGCTCACGAGCCACGCGCTGCTTGTCTCGAAAACCTAAACACTTACTCGCACGTTTTGTTGTACCCGATCGGGAGCCATCTAACGGCACGCACATTCAGGGCCGCCCGCCACAGACACTCCGACCGATGTCGCATCCGGCACTTAGGGTTCCCTTACACGAGCGGGCTACACAGTCTCCGAATCGTTCAACATAACTCACGCACGGGTGCCGTTCGCACTCACACGTATCGTTCATGTCCTGCCATTATCCGAATTGGTGGCGCTAGCGAGCGTGCCGAATCGCTATTATATTCCGAAGCACTGTTGGCATTCTAGTTGTACGAATCACTTTGACCGTGTCGAAACATTTCACGAATTAGCATGACAATCATTTCATCATTTCAAACGTGGCTAACGTACCAGGCCATTCGGTCATGCTAAATCATTTCGCATCAGTTAATCAGGGCGTTCATGCCATCGCTTCGATCCTGGTCCGGTCGCATCCACGCATGCTCCGATCGGGGCGATCCAGATGCACGACTACCCGGCCTCATTTCGATACATGCGCCAAGGGCGGAATCACTTTACTGGCCGCGGGCATTCCTGATTCTTGCCCCTGTCATGGCATATCATTTCTGTCACTTTACCACGCCCGGCATGAATGCAGTCACTTCCCCGCACTAATTTGTGTCGGCGTGCCCTAGGCACGGCCTCATTTCTATACATGCGCCAAGGGCAGAATCGCATCACTGGTTGCGTACATTCCAGATTCTTGCCCCTGTCATGGTATCTCATTTCTGTCACCTTACCACGCCCGGTGTGAATGTAGTCACTTCTTCGCACTAAATTCGTGTCGGCGTGCCCTAGGCACGGCCTCATTTCAATACATGCGCCAAGGGCGGAATCGCATCACTGGTTGCGTACATTCCTGATTCTTGCCCCTGTCATGGTATCTCATTTCTGTCACCTTACCACGCCCGGCGTGAATATAGTCACCTCTTCGCACTAAATTCGTGTCGGCGTGCCCTAGGCACGGCCTCATTTCAATACATGCGCCAAGGGCGGAATCGCATCACTGGTTTGCGTACATTCCTGATTCTTGCCCCTGTCATGGTATCTCATTTCTGTCACCCTACCACGCCCGGCATGAATGGAGTCACTTCTTCGCACTGAATTCATGTCGGCGTGCCCCAGGCACGGCCTCATTTCAATACATGCGCCAAGGGCAGAATCGCATCACTGGTTTACGTACATTTCTGATTCTTGCCCCTGTCATGGTATCTCATTTCTGTCACCCTACCACGCCCGGCATGAATGGAGTCACTCCTTCGCACTAAATTCGTGTCGGCGTGCCCTAGGCTCGGCCTCATTTCAATACATGCGCCAGGGGCGGAGTCGCAAAGAAAAAAAAAAAAAAAAAAAATTTGATTCTTGCCCTTGTCATGTTATATCATTTCTGTGTCACCTTACCACGCCCGGTGTTAATTGGTCACCCGCTTGTACGAATTTGCGCCGGCGTGCCCTAGGCCGGCCGCATTTAAAAAAAAAAAAAAAAAGAAAAAAAAAAAAAAAAAAAAAAGAAAAAAAAAAAAAAAAGGGGGAGCTTGGAGTCGGACTCGGTGGCAGCTGGATGTCACAGTTCGGCCTCAGCATACCTAGGCAGTCGGCCTAGTTTCATGGTGGCCTCATTCTGTACGTGCTCCAGAGTCCGGCACCCAGTCACCCCCATACGGTACGAACGGGCCGGGCCCTGTCACGGGAAGTTCATTCAGTAAGGCAACGTGTCAAGTCAGTCGTTCGTGTTGTCATCTGTCAGTTGATCCCACAGCGATCTCGGCAGTCGACTCAAGTCACTATCGCCTGTTGTTATCATCTGCGTTGGGTTCCGTCGCTCTGGACGGCAGCAGTTTTAGGCTCTTAAATAGGTATTTTTTCTCACACTCTCTCAGGTCAGTCGGATTCAGTAGGTCCACCTGCGCCAACTTGATCAGGGTTCCAGCAGGTAAAAAAAAAAAAAAAAAAAAAACACAGGGGCACGGGGGGCTCCTGCTTTCTTGTGGCAGGTACGTATATCATAGGTGACACGTCCAAACTCATTTCTTGTCACCTTTTAGGCCCAGCCTGCAGACACGTGACCAGTCTACCAAGTTACAGGTCTTGGCAGCCGCCATGTCGTCAGTTGGCAGCGATGACCTCACCACCCCACTATCTCCGGCGTCAGCCTCCGAGGCTGGCAATGTCCAGTCTCTTAGGGCATGGACAATTCCCAGGCTGTCCGCCGAGCTGAGACGCAGAGGGATACCCTTCTCGTCCACGGCCAGGAAGGCGGAGCTGTTCAGGCTTCTCTTCCCACCACCGGCCGCAGCAAGCCCCAGCAGCCAGCAGGCGTCTCTGGAATCGATTTCAGCCGCCGTTGCCCAGCTACACACCCTCGTGTCTTCCCTGTCTTCCTCAATCGTGGAGGTCCAGGACAGGGTGTCTCGGCTAGAGGCCAGCCCGGCTGCCACGGTTCCGGACCACGCGGTGGTCCCAGCCATCAGTGCACCGGCCGCAGGTAGTGAGCTTGCCACGCCTACCGTTCACCCTTCCCACCTGGTGCCACCCAGCGTAAGGAAGGACATTCTAGAGGGCAAAGACGTCAATCTGGCCTCACTCTTGATCTCGGTCCATGACTTGGCCGAGAACAAGGCCTACACCTGGGGGGATGTCTCGGTGGTGTTGAAAGCGAAGGATCCGAGGCTCAACAGGAAGCTCACGGTGCCCGAATTCACGCTCGCTTTCGGCATGTTTAGAGACGTGCTGTGCTCAGCCTCCCCCGGCAGACGGGAAGAGCTGGACCTCTACCTCCATTTGGTCGTAGACCTGGGCCACAAATAAGGTGGCTCAGCGTTCTACGACTACCATCGGTCCTTCTCGGCCAAAGCCGCAGCCAGATTCACACAGTTCCATTTGCCAACGGACTGGAGCGTAGTGGACACGGAATTGTTCTGCCGCCACTTTGCAGGCCTTCGCTCCCCGCTATGTGCTGTCTGTCAGTCAGCGTCTCACACCACGGTCTGGTGTGCCAACGTAGCCTCTGTCCATCCGATAGCTAGCACGGCCTCTGCCAGCACGAGCCAGGCTCAGCAGGCCCCGGTGCAAGGGCGAAAGATGGACAAATTGGGACGTCCGGTGCGGATGGTTGGGGGAGCCGCCATTTGCAACAATTTTAATTACGGCTCCTGCAATTTCAGCCAGTGCCGGCTCTTGCACGTTTGCACCCTGTGCCAGAGGGCGCACCCCAGGATCCTGTGTGAGGTCAAACAGAAGAGACCATGACTAAGCCGGGTCAATGTCCTTTGGCTCGGCGTTTACCTGACCTCACACCCCACTCCGTCACTCGCCAGCTACCTCATCCGAGGCTTCACTGAGGGGTTCCATACCGGGCTCATCACCCTGCCCCACTCCACCCACGAATGTCCGAATTTACGCTCAGCAGCAACAGACGAGCCAGCGATTGATGTCCTTTTGCAGACGGAGTTGGATCGGGACTTCATGATAGGCCCGTTCTGTCAATCCCCCTTCAGCATCTGGAGGGTTAGCCCTATCGGGCTTGTGCAGGGAAAGTTTTCAAATAAAAAACGTCTGGTGTATGATCTGTCAGCGCCTCATTCTTCCGTCGTTCCCAGTCTCAACTCGCTCATCCCCTCCGAGGAGTTCTCGCTGAAGTACGCTTCGGTAGACACGGCGATCCAGGCCATTCTCAGGGCAGGGGTGGGTGCGTGGCTCTCGAAGGCGGACATATCCGACGCCTTCAAGCTGCTGCCCATCCATCCTTCCTTGTGGTGCTGGCACGGCATCAAGTGGAGGGAGCGATATTATTTCGCGACCAAATTGACCTTCGGGTCTAAAAGTAGTCCTTGGCTATTTGACAAGTTCGCCGAGACCCTGGCGTGGATCCTTCTCCATGAGGCACAGTGCCACGAGGTCATCCATTATTTGGATGACTTCCTTCTGATAGAGCCGCCCGGGGCTCCCCCAGGGGACCTTGGAAAGTTGAGGACGGTTTTCGACAATCTGAACGTCCCCATAGCGGAGCACAAGGTTGACGGCCCGGCACACAAGATCACGTTCCTGGGCGTCGACCTTGACACGTTGGCCATGCAGGCCAGCCTTCCAGCAGATAAGTTGGACCGTATCAGGACGGTTCTGCGAGAATTCACCCGGGGGGGGGGATGTACTCAGAAGCAACTTCAGTCTCTCCTCGGGATGCTGAACTTTGCCGTGAGGATCATCCCCCAGGGCCGCTCTTTTGTGTCCCGGTTGCTGGTCTTCCTGTCCTACACGCAGGACCCAGACCAGGTCATCAGGCTGGATTCTGCAGCCAGGGCAGATCTGGCCATGTGGGAACACTTTCTTAGTGATTGGAACGGTGTGTCCCTGTTTATCCCAGTCGTGTCCACGCAGTCACCACAGGTGGTGACCGACGCGGCGGCATCCACAGGATGCGCCGCCATTTTTGGCCACTTGTGGTTCGCCGCCCCATGGCCTCCTCAAGCACTAGCCACACCGGGCTTTACTACCACGTCAGCCCTCTTTGAGCTCTTCCCTATTGTAGCAGCCGCCCACCTATGGGGTCACCATTGGTCTGGACAGACGGTGGCTTTCTCGACAGACAATCAAGCCACAGCCGAGATCATCAGCAAGGGCAGGTCTAAGTCCAGGCCCGTCATGTCCTTCCTCCGCAGACTGGTCCAGCTATCCCTACAGCATCAGTTCAATGTGTACTGCTCCTTCATTCCAGGGAAGTTCAACGCAGCAGCGGACGCACTCTCCCGTTTTAACTTTATTTCTTTCTTTGAACAGGTGCCAGGAGCCTGCCGTCATTCAGCCACTATCCCGGATTGGTCACAACTGACCTTGGACTAGCCCCACATCTACACTCAGCTACCGATATCATCAACGCCTCACTCGCCCGCAACACCCGTCCGGCCTACCAGACGGCCTGGAGGGCGTTTAACAAGTTCCTGCCCCAGCGGCCTCGCGAGTCTTCCAGCCTCAAGCAGGTCTTGGCGTTCATCGCCTACTGCCATTCACACCTAGCACTGTCACACAGCACGATACGCCAGTACGTGGCCGGGGTGCAGCACTATTTGTCACTTCAAGACCCCGCAAGGCCTTCGGTGTTCTCCTGCCACGCGGTGAGGGCTCTACTACGTGGAGTTCAGAAACACCAGCCGCCAGTCAGCTCAAAGCGGCTGCCTATCACGGGGGAGATCTTCAAGGGGATGTCTGACATCCTGGATAGGTCCCCTTTCGGTCTCCTCCTCAGTACCGTCCTGCAGGCTGCGATACACATGGCGTTTTACGGGTTTCTGCGGCCCAGCGAGTTCACTCGCAGCCACCCAGCCGGTCCAGTCTTGCGCAGAAATAATCTCTATCGCCACCAGGATCACTACGTCCTTCACTTGACGACATCCAAAACCCAACAGCGAGGTTCCGGAGTAGATATTCACCTGTACAGGACTCACAACAACTGGTGCCCAGTTGCCGTGTTGGACCGCCTGACGGCACTGCTGTCCGACTGCCCAGGGGCCAGTCCACTGCTACCTTTTCCGGTGAAACCCCTTAACTCGTCGCAGTTCGTGGAACATGTCCGGGTCCTTCTCGGCCATCTTCAGTTGGACCCCAGCCAGTACTCCGGGCATTCGTTCCGGATCGGGGCGGCCACGACGGCCTCAAGACAGGGGGTTCCGGACCACGTAATCAAGAAACTGGGTCGGTGGAAGTCGGCCTGCTTCTCTCGCTACATTCCTAACCCACAGTTAGAGATGGCTCAGGCCTTTGCTCGACTCACTCAGTGACATTACCTCTAATAAATAATTAACCCCTACCTGAAGGTTTTTGCCCCCTTATTTTGGCGTACCATACGGTAGACCAAGGCACACTTTCAGGTCTATTTCATGTTGGTGAGTTTTGTGTTGTTCCTATGTGTCATCGTCACTCATGTCGTCCGTAGGGCTCTAGACCATAAATTGGAAGGCCGGGTACCGGCCTGAAGTTATGGGAGGAGCCCGGAGGGTATTTAAGCAGCCCAAAGGCCGCCAGTCTTTGTCGGTTTCCTGTGCGTGATACCCGCCCACCCTCCCCTTTTAAAAACCTCTTCCAAGTATTCTTACCCCAGACTGAATACTCATTCCACATTATTCCATAACTACTTCTTATCATTCTTTATCCAGGGTATGCCCCCTTATTTTGGCGTACCATACGGTAGACCAAGGCACACTTTCAGGTCTATTTCATGTTGGTGAGTTTTGTGTTGTTCCTATGTGTCATCGTCACTCATGTCGTCCGTAGGGCTCTAGACCATAAATATATATATTCAATGGACAGTTTAATATAAGTTGAATGCCTCCTGTGCTTTCAAAGAAATCCAGCTTGTGATCTTGAGCACAACCCAGTCTTCAACTGTCCTAATCCCTATTACATCCTTTCTTAGTCCTTAATTTTAATTTCCACCCTCCCTTCCATTTTTTTTCTACTACCATTTCCTGTAACTTTTTCTTTTCTTTTTGTGTCTCTTGCCCTTCTTTCATTTGTCTTCTGTTTTGTATTTAGTAGTACTGGCTCAGCCCTTTGGTCTTTTTCTTTATTAACTATTTTTCCTCCTGCTTTTTCTTCTATGTTTATACATTTTGAAATCAGTGATCATACAGGTGATGTTTGCTTTTATCCAGGATATGAACCTGACATTCCTCAGGAATTTGGCCTTTGATATGTTATATGGCAACAGCCATTTTTATAACAATGGTATATTAATGACCTGGATATGTCTTCTTTGAGCATGTGTAATATTAATTTGGTTGTTTGTCCTCGTTATGGAAGCACCTCAGTTGCATCTGATGTATTGTACCTTGTGTTTATCAGTCGCATACTTACCTATATTTTGTTTCCTAAAAAAGAAATAAAATAAAAAAATTGGACTGCCCAAGTTGGCTATATGCTATGGCTTCAGACATTTGTATGCTCACCCCTAATCCTCAATATAATTTTTTTTGCTGCTATGGCACTTTTATGCAGCATATGATCCAAAGTTGTTTATGTAAACCTGGATGGCCACAGATTTGCCTATGCCTTTTTAAATGCATTAAAAACAATGATGAATTTGTCATTCTGTGTTGTTGAAATTGCCATGCAGGATCACTTTCTCTTTTTGAACTCCAACAGCTGGAACTTGTCCTGAGACTGAGCATGCACACATTTTCAAAGCATACATGCAGGAATATCGAGTATATGTCTTAATATCTGTTGTGGACCAGTACATATGTTCAAGGCTGTGCGTGTTTTCGCAGGTGAATTAGCATGCATGTCAGGCATTGGCTTTTGGCCCCCAAAAGCCTATTGTAAGCTTAGCACAAGTAAGAAGAGTTGCTTAGTGGTTGTCAGTTGCTGTGACTTGTGACCAGACCTGAATTGTACATTTGCATCTAGGATTTGACCTGGATTGCTCCTGAGATGCTGTCTTCTGATTTGGTACCTCTGCTACTTAGTTGTTGCTGACCCTGGCTTGTCTCAACTATGGCAGTGCTTTCTGCACCTGCAAAATCACGTGTTCCAAATGTGTGCCACCATTCTGAAAAAAAACATTTCACTCAAAGCATCTCGGCAGCGTCCAGACTACCTTCTGACCATCCACTGAGCCAGAACCCACTGCAGGCACTTCTTCTCCTGCTACACCCTGTCACCAACTCCTGGGAGTATTGGAGAGGAGATGTAAGGGTCGGCTTAGGTCAGCTTAGGCTCTAACAGGTACATGACATCCTGTTTGCAGTATGCATAGATCATCTATAAAAGAATATTTGTGAGTTTATATGCCAAAACATTTTATTAAGCCATATGTTTTTAGCTTAAAAAAAACACCAAAAATATAATGTGTATAATAATGCAGGAAAGCCCATGTGCCAACCAAGTTCTGCTATCTTTATGAACTTTACAAAAGCCAAAGGTGGTACTGATGAATGAATCAACATCAGTAAAATCATTATAATATAACATTTTTATGAAAATTTTTAAGATGGATAATAAAAGGTAAAAAAAAAAGAACAAGACACGTTCAAAAATCATATTTTTTTTTGGTGTTGTATTAAATCAAACTACATTTTCTTGTGGTACAAAGCAACATTTTTGTGTACCAATCACAACAATAACAGTATTTTATTTTATGTTTTAAGGTAAAACTCCAAGTATGTGTTGTCATTGTAGCCTAATACAATTTACTTTGTATAAAAACTTTATAAAAATAGGGCTCCATTTGTAGCTTATCATGTGCAGCCAAATGGCCTTGATAAGGATGGCAGGTATGCTCAGAGATTGCCGGTTGATCTTCAGCCCCCTGCATTCCTTGCTCCCATGTATTCTGTATCCTTGGATCTCCTGTTACTGACCTGGCTTGCCTCTGGACCAGCTTACTGCTTCTCTCCTGGCTCTGACCCTGGCTTATTCCCATATACTCCACTCTTGTTGACTTCCTGTGTATGATTGCGGCTTATTCCTGACTATGCCTCTGCTTACTGTCCTGCCTGACTTACCATGTCTGACCCTGGCTCAAGTTCCTTACTACATCTTTTCCATTCAGTCCTGCCAATCAGACCTGTCTGCATATCCTGGGTACCACCCTGGCTCAGCTGCCACTCCAGCCTGGTCCTGTCTTTTGACAATTGCGCGGTCGTGCGCCGTTGTACCCAAACAAAATTGATGTCCTTTTTTCCCTACAAATAGAGCTTCTTTTGGTTGTATTTGATCACCTCTACGGTTTTTATTTCTTGCTCTATAAACACATTTTTTTTTAAAAAAAAAACACAATATTTTGTACTTTTTGCTAATAATAAATATCCCAAAATGTTTCTTATACTTTTTGTTAAAAAAATTGCAATAAGCATATATTGATTGGTTTGCGCAAAAGTAATAGCGTCTACAAAATAGGGGATAGATTTATGGCATTTTTATAATTTTTTTTTTTTTTTTACTAGTAATGGCGTTTTTTTATCTGCACATTGCGGCAGACAGATCAGACACTTTTGACACTTTTTGTGACCAGTGACATTTATGCAGAGATCAGAGCTAAAAATAGCCACTGATTACTGTATATATGTCATTGGCAGGGAAGGGGTTAACACTAGGGGGCGATCAAGGGGTTAACTGTGTTCCCTAGGTGTGTTCTAACTGTGGGGGGGGGGGACTGACTAGAGTAGGAGACCGCTTAGTGTTCCTACTTAGTAGGAGCACACGATCTGTCTCCTCTCCCTGAGAGAACAGGGATTTGTGTGTTTACACACACAGATCCCGGTTCTCGCTCTGTCACGAGTGATCACATGTGCCCGGCAGTCATCGTGCCCACCGGGCACACCTAAAACGTCTTAAAGAGCCGATGTACAGCTACGACTGCTCATGCAGGGGAGCCAACCTGCCGCAGTATAACTGCGGCGGCTGGTCGGGAAGGGGTTAAAAGACTCTGTGTCACAGCTGGTAACCCTTGCTTCTTTGGACCCAGCACCTCCTGTTATCAAATCCAGGGGTGCTTGCTCTCAGCTGCAAGGGAAGCCCTCTCATCACTTCGGCCTCTGACCAGGTATGTGACATATACTAAGCAGGTGCTAATGATTATAAATTTCATAAGCAGATTTAAACACAGTAATTAATTGAAACAAAAACAGCTGTGTAGGAGGCTTAAAACTGGGTGAGGAACAGCCAAACTCTGCTACTAAGCTGAGGTTGTGGAAGACAGTTTCATGTTACAGGCCATACACACTATGACAACACTGAGCACAGCAACAAGACACAGGGTAGTTATGCTGCGATACCAAGGTATCTACCTGACAATTATTTCAAAGCAGACTGTGGTTTAAAGATGTGTTGTTCACGCTCTTCTTAGGAAGCACAAAGAAACAGGCAAATCTGAGGATCACAAACGCATTGGTCGGCCAAGGAATATTAATGCAGCAAATAAAAGACACATCATGCTTACTTCCCTTCAACATTGGAAGATGTTCAGCAGTGCCATCATCACAGAACTGGTGGGAGCCAGGTACACCCATCTACTGAAGTCTAGCCAGAAGTGGTGTTCATGGAAGAATTGGTACCAAAAGGCAATACCTCTCACGTACCTCTCATGCGGAAACCAGCAACTCAACTACGCATGAAAACATAAGAGTCGGGGTGCAAAAAAATCCAAAAATTTGAAATATTTGACTGTAGGAGGAGGCAGTTTGTATGCCGAAGGGTTGGAGTGTGGTACAATAATGAGTGTCTGTAGGCAACAGTAATGCATGGTTGACGTTCCTTGCAAGTTGGCAGCTGCATAACTGCAAATGAAGTTGGAGATTTGGTCAGGATTAACGGTGTCCTCAATGCTGAGAAATACAGGCAGATACTTATCCATCATGCCATATCATCAGGGAGGTTTGTGATTGGCCTCAAATTTATTCTGCAGCATGGCCCAATGACCCAAAATGT
The DNA here is from genome assembly GCA_028564925.1 of Lithobates sylvaticus. NCBI lineage: Eukaryota > Metazoa > Chordata > Amphibia > Anura > Ranidae > Lithobates > Lithobates sylvaticus. The sequence continues at coordinate 133,286,698 of CM053038.1, forward strand.
ACCGCCAATGTCAATAAAGAGGAGTTCCCCTTAAAAAAATAAAAAAATAAAAGTCAGCAGCTACTAATACCTCAGCTGCTGACTTTTAATAATCGGACACTTACCTGTTCCAGGGTACAGCGATGCGGGGGAACGAAGCTCCGCTCGTCTCCCCCTCCGTTCAGCGGCGCCGGCATTCTGACTGTGGGGACCGGGCTGTGGTTTCACAGCCGGGCACCCACTGCGCATGCGCCACATGCTGTGATTGGCTTGCAGTCATCTGGGACCTGTCACGTGTCCCAGAAGACTGACAGGAAGGAGGGGGCAGAGCTGAGCCCTTCCTGTGCCGAGGGGAAGTGATGTCACCAGCCCAGGCACTAAAGCAGGCAGACTACGAGGGACCCCCTAGCAACAGGCATTTAGAGGTGAGTTAAAAAAACATTTTTCCAAATGTTTATTTTTTTTAGGAACATTAATGATTTTTTCTTTTTTTTTTATGTGCCACACCACTTTAAGTACTAGATTCAGCATAAAGAACAGCGAGGAGTCCTGAACGTGATGGCTTGACCCCCACAGAGCCTTGAATTCCCCATTATCTAGTCTGTGTGGGATTACATGAAGAGACAGAAGGATTTGACGCAGACTACATCCACAGAAGATCTGGGGTTTTCTTTCTCATGCCGCGTACACACGATCGGAATTCCGGCAAGAAAAAGACCGATGAGAGCTTTTCATCGGAAAATGCGACCGTGTGTAGGCTCCATCGGAATTTTGCTGGCCGAATTTCCGACAGCAAAAAATTGAGAGCATGTTCTAAATTTTCCGGCAGAAAAGGTTTCTATCGGAAATTCCAATTGTCTGTAGCAATTCTGACGCGCAAAATTTCTACGCATGCTCGGAAACAATTCGACGCATGCTCGGAAGCATTGAACTTGGCTCGTTGTAGTGTTGTACGTCACCGCGTTCTTGACGGTCAGGATTTGGTGTGTCTGTGTGTAGGAAAGACAGTTTGAGCGGAATTTCGTTGGGAAAACCATCATAGCTTTTTCCGACGAGAATTCCGATCGTGTGTACGCGGCATAAGATGTTTGGACCAACCTTCCTCCTGAGTTCCTTCAAAAACTGTGTGCAATAGAAGAATTGATGCTGTTTTGAAGGCAAAGGCAAATATTGATTTAATTTGGATTTCTCTTTTGTTCATTTACTTTCCATTTTGTTAATTGCTAAAAATGAAACTATTACCAATTCTATTTCTGAAAACATTGTTAATTTACAGTATTTTTTCACACCTGCCTAACATTTTTGCACAGTAGTACACATTATATATTTTTTTTCTTAACCTAAAATGTGTATGCAACTAAGAATATGTCACTGCGGTTTAATTTGTGCGAAACAGAAAGCTTTACTCTTCTCTCTAGGAAGAACTTTTAGAAATATATATGATACAATACACCAGCAGTACTTGTTGCCCAACAACAGCACCAAAAAAACAATTAGTTCTAATTACCATTAGATACAGTGGTGTGAAAAAGTGTTTGCTCCCTTCCTTATTTCCTGTTCCTTTGCATGTTTGTCACACTTAAGTGTTTCGGAACATCAAACAATTTAAACAATAGTCAAGGACAACACAAGTAAACACAAAATGCAATTTGTAAATGTGTTTATTATTAAAGGTGAAAAAAAATCAAAACCATCATGGCCCTGTGGGAAAAAGTGATTGCCCCCCTTGTTAAAACATACTATAACTGTGGTGTCCACACCTGAGTTCAATTTCTCTAGCCTGATTATTGCCACACCTGTTCACAATCAAGGCATCACTTAAATAGGAGCTGCTTGTAAGGTCCACCAGAAGATCCTTAAAAGCTACACATGCCGAGACCCAAAGAAATTCAGGAACAATTGAGAAAGAAAGTAATTGAGATCTCTCAGTCTGGAAAGGGTTATAAAGCCATTTCATAAGCTTTGGGAATCCAGCGAACCACAGTGAGAGCCATTATCCACAAATGGCGAAGACATGGAACACTGGTGAACCTTCCCAGGAGTGGCCGGCCACCCAAAATTACCCCAAGAGCGCAGCGACGACTCATCCAAGAGGTCACAAAAGATCCCACAACAACGTCCAAGGAACTGCAGGCCTCATTGCCTCAGTTAAGGTCAGCGTTCATGCCTCCACCATCAGGAAAAGACTGGGCAAAAATGGCCTGCATAGCAGAGTTCCAAGGAGAAAACCACTGCTGAGCAAAAAGAACTCAAAGCTCGTCTCAATTTCTCCACAACACATCTTGATGATCCCCAAGACTTTTGGGACAACATTCTGTGGACCGATGAGACAAAAGTGGAACGCTTTGAAAGGTGTGTGTCCAAGTATATCTGGCATAGAAGGAACACGGCATTTCAGAAAAAGAACATTATACCAACAGTAAATATGGTGGTGGTAGTGTGATGGTCTGGGGCTGTTTGCTGCTTCAGGACCTGGAAGACTTGCCGTGATAAAAGGAAATATGAATTCTGCTGTCTACCAAGGATCCTGAAGGAGAATGTCCGACCATCTGTTCGTGTACTCAAGCTGAAACAAACTTGGGTTCTGCAGCAGGACAATGATCCTAAACACACCAAAGTCCACCACCGAATGGCTGAAGAAAAACAAAATGAAGACTTTGGAGTGGCCTAGCCAAAGTCCTGACCTGAATCCTATTGAGATGTTGTGGTATGACCTTAAAAAGGCCGTTCATGCTCAAAACCCTCTAATGTAACTGAATTAGGACAATTCTGCAAAGATGAGTGGGCCAAAATTCCTCCAGACGCTGTAAAAGCCTCATTGCACGTATCGCAAACGCTTGGTTGCAGTTGCTGCTAAGGGTGGCCCAACCAGTTATTAGGTTTAAGGGGCAATCACTTTTTCACACAGGGCATGATGGTTTGGATTTTTTTTCACCTTTAATAATAAACACCTTCATTTACAAATTGCATTTTGTGTTTACTTGTGTTGTCCTTGACTATTGTTTAAATTGGTTTGATGTTCCGAAACACTTAAGTCTGACAAACATGCAAAGGAACAGGAAATGAGGAAGGGGGCAAACACTTTTTCACACCACTGTAGATAAATTGGTAAGTGCATATCTGACTGACCATGCATAATAATGCTAGAATTACATTTTCGTTTCTGGGACCTCAAACATGCGGAATACTACATTTTCCTAAGCTACAACGTGATAAATAAATTTGTGTTAGGCCTGGTCAGTTATAAAGGAATAGAAATACCTCTGTGATCTTCAGTGCTTATGTTTGTTCAAGAACATTGAGGACAAGCTGGAAATTAACCAAAACACTGAACTCTGATCTTTAACCACCTTAAGCCACACAAAGAGAATAATGAGAGTTAGAGACAGCTGGCACTACAAATTAGAACATGCTCATTAGTGATTGTCTAGCAAATGAGTTCCAAAAGTGACAAAAATTAGGGATAGTCATTGTAGTTGAACATTGATGTGCACCATTGAGGTACTGATATGGTATGGTAAGTGGGAATAAGAATATCAGTGAACGTGCTGATTGCACAAGAAGCCTTGCAACACTCATGTTTAAATGTATAGGCACCAAGAAAGCACCCAAAAGGGTACCTGTAATGCAATTTAACAAGTTGGAAGAAGAGTAAAACACGAAGGAGGCTGGGAAGCCAGAAAGGATGAACTACATGCCTGTCAAATGCAGTGCAAGTACAAATAGTATAAATTGTTTTGGTTCACAGGCTTTTGATTCATCTCCATATTTGAAAACATATCCGTTCGACCTATCAAGAAGAATTGAGCAATCCACTCAATCAAAACTGACATTGTATGATTATCCTTACACACTGGGCTAATCTGCAAGCATAATTTCAGGAAAATAAGAATAACCACCATTTACTCTTAAAACTAAACTATATTTTTTTATCAATTTGTCAAATATTAAGGTGAACCCATGTTACAATATGGTATTCCAAGTAGTGCCAATGACTACTTGAATAAGATATGTTTTTTTTAGAGAGGCTTTCTCACTACACCGCTGTTGGTAAATCCAATAGTGAATGTATAAACACTATACAATCAGATTATACATTTCCTAGTGAAGCAACAGAAAATCTTTTTTTTAAAGTTAGCATGTTTTTGTTTGTATAGTTTTGGATAAAGTAGAGCAAAATGTCAATGACCTATAAGGAAGATTTAATTTCCCTTCCTGTCCCGTCGACATTTCAGAAAGTGAGATAAAATCTACAAAATGAGGGGCAACCTCCAGTCCTACAGTCACCACTGGAATAGGGGAACCCCATGGGTGATTTTGTCTCAACTTATGTTGTGGCTGTGGTGACAACTGTAATACGTTTGCTTTCACATCATTTTCTGTCTCAATGACAATGGTCACAAGCAGTGGCGTCGCTAGGGGGTGACTACTGGGGCTATAGCCCCAAATCTGGGGCCCATAGCCCAGAGTATCTTACCTAGGGTTGGCTATGGGCTCCATCTGCTCAGCTTGTGGCCGGGGGAGGAACATGACTAGTTAATGTTATCAGGCACAAGTTCTTATCTATATTCAGCAGTTCCGACAATTTAATCATTGTCCCGACGTCCAGTTCTGTACCAATCTGCCAGGAAATTTAATTGTCGGGAACTGCAGCCCCCCCTGATGTAAGGGGGGCTCTCTGGGGTCCCTGATGTAATGAGGGGGGCTCTGATGTAAGTGGGGATCCACACTCAGATATGTAACAATATTTTATATATAATATATATATATATATACAGATACATACACACACATGTATATTATATATATGTGTATGCCCGCCTAGGCGTATGACTTTCTTTACTTCGCTGCTATGGGCTCTAGTCCCAGATCTTTTGTAGACATAGCAATGCCCCTGGTCACAAGGACAAAAAGAGAGGATGATTCTGCCCAAAGAGGACTCAAGCAACAATTATAAACCAGATCAAGGTTCTAACTCTTCTCCACTAAAGTTTTTCCTTGTTATACACTTTAAATAGAGCAAACCCGCAATATCTTTAATTTGTTAGGATTGCAGTTTATTCTTTTCTGTTGCTTTTGGAATTGTTCATATATTTTTCAGTTCCAAGAACATGTTGAGAGTATCACAACTGTCTACTAAACTAAAGAAGCAGCATCCTCTCATAGTATATGTATTGAATAAATAGTATAGCGCCATTATTTAGTCTACTGACATAAGCACCGTACTGTGTGTTGCTGGAATATGATCACTTTATCCAACTTTAGTCATTTGTGAAAGACTGTTATTTATGTAAGCCTGTGTGTGCAGCTGCTTGTTATATATAGCAGTGTCTAATTGCCTGTGATTCTTATAATAAAGGTAATCTGCATGTTTATGACAGTGAATGTTACAAGACAGGCTGATATGGTTCTACATGTTTAAATGTTTTTCAGTGTTGTACTGTTATTTGTCTTCAGCCTTCTACCTATTTGTTTTGCTCACCCTAGAAGCTGGTGTGAAGCTTATTAAACATCACTAGTGTACTCATCTTTGACAGCAAAACTAAAGCAAAAAAAAAGGAAGACGTGATTCACAGTGCCAGCGCACCAAGGAGATAAAAAAAAAATGAAAAGATAAATGCCATTTATAAATGAATCTGTCAGGATGAAGCTGGAAGTTAATGCAACCACTTTGATGTCAAAATTGTTTCCTCATTTGATGTGGAATGTGTTACATGGTTATTAAGTGAGAAACAAGAATTTGAAATAATAAGATCACCCTTTTATCTTGCTTTGATTTACTTGCACATCCCCCATACAAATGATTTAAAGTCAAAGAAATGGTAAAAGGGAAAAACGGAGGTGGATATAGTCATCAGTAGCTTTGCTCCATCATCTCCGGACACTTATTTTGACAGTGGTGTGACAATATCACAGTACAGCTTCTTAGATAACATTACCTCTTAAAAGAACCAGGGTCCATGTTTATGTGTATTATGTGTATGGGAGTCTTCGTTCGACTCACCCACGGCAGAGGTCACGTGAAGCCTGACTAAGAACAACCATAATTAGTAATGGGTGATTCTGCTTGGGTTTGATTCAAGGGCATTTTCAATGAACACATCCAGAAATCTGCATTTTCATGTGAACCCCACTGAAATCAATAGAAAATGAATCTTAAAATGAAATTCTCTCTATTCTCTATTTTTAAGGCTAATAGGCAAGGAACTGTCGAAGAGCATGGGGAGCTGGGCACTGCCAACGGGCATATTATTATTATTATTATAATACAAGATTTATATAGCGCCAACAGTTTACAGAGCCCTTTACAATATAAAAGGGAGACAATACAGTAATAATACAATAAAATACAAGAGGATTAAGAGGGCCCTGCTCATAAGAGCTTACAATCTAAAAGGGGCAGGCGGTACAAAAGGTTGTAACTGTGGGGAATGAACTGATGGAAGTGGTAAAAGATTAGTTAGAGACGTGATAGGCTTTCTGGAAGAGATGAGTTTTCGGGGATCGCCTGAAGGTAGCAAGAGTAGGGGAAAGCCGGCCAGGTGGATGTAGCGAGTTCCAGAGGATGGGAGAGGCTCTGGAAAAATCCTGTAGACGAGCATGAGAGGAGGAGACGAGAGGGCTTGAGAGTAGGAGGTCTTGAGAAGAGCAGAGAGGACGATTTGGGTGAAATTTGGGGACAAGGGTGGTGATGTAGCTCGGGGCAGAGTTGTGAATGGCTTTGTATGTTGTGGTTAGTATTTTGAATTTATGCACCAATTAAAAAAAATATATATCTTTGTGTAGGGAGCAGCACTTTTAATAAGGCTTAAACATTAAAAATGCATAATTCCATGAAATATTATGCTGGGGGTGCCTTAACCTTGCCTGTAAAGTGTCACACCTGTAGGATGTACTAAAGCCAAAGTAAAATTTGGGGAAAAAAAATACCATTTGCTGTTAAATTTGTAAACAAAGCTATTTTCAATGTTATTAGGCAAGGGATGGGGAATTGGGAGCTGGGCACTGCTCTGGAGGACATGTACCAATACAAGAAAAAAAAAAAAGTTTAAAAATTACAGTTGAACAGAGAGCAATTATTTAACCATTTGCCCTCTGGAAGGTTTACCCCCTTCATGACTAGGCCATTTTTTTGCGAAACAGCACTGCGTTACTTTAACTGACAATTGCACGGTAGTGCGACACTGTACCCAAATAAACAATCCGCCAAATCGCCCCACTGCCAGACTTTATGCATCCTTTTCAGAGACAATGAACAGTCTTTTGCAAGCTTTGTTTTTGTTGTTTTATTGGGGGGTACAACTTGGATAGGGATTGGGATATGGGATGCCCATAGAATTAATCATTGCCATCATATTTACAGATTTCAGTGTACTTTGATCATAGTTAGAGCCTGAAGATTGAATGTGCATACTTGACTAAGTAGAAATCTTCTCCTGCGGCTCTCTGCAGACTGTTACTCCCTCTGCAGCTCCATGCAGACTATTGCTTCCTCTGCATCTCCATGCAGACTACTGTTCCTAAGAGTTCTCCATCCGTCACCGTGTGAGGGATAGAAACATCACTTTTGACCATGTAAAAGTAATGGTCTTAGATCTCTTCACTTTCTGCCCAAAACTTGCTTCCTCTTGCACAACTGATTTTCCTCCTGCACAACTTATAATTACATTTGAGATATATAGCACATCCTCTTCTAATGGGTATGAAGAACTCAGTCTGAATAATCCCCTCTACTGGATCTGGTGACTTGCTGCTACTAGGCCTGAGGCCTTCAGAACTACTCCCCTGAGGCCTACTAGGTTAAAGTCTATTTTCTAGGAGACTACTACTCCCAGTATCAGACTTGGCACGTACCTGACAGATGAGTCCAATTGGGCAGAGGGAGGTCTCCCGTACGGATCCGACTTACGGCCCCTGGAGGTGGGTACAGGAGGCACGGGAGTCAGGAAGGGTAAGGGAGCCTGATAGAGGGGTCCCGGAAGTTGGTGATGGAGGTCCGCTGGTGGCAAGATGAAGCACAGGTAAGCAGGATTCACAAATGGCAGGATGAGGTACCGGTATGCAAAGTTCACTGATAGCAAGGTGGAATAATGGTAGGTAGACACACGTCACTCAGCGGAAGAGGGATGGTGATGGGGTTCTGAATACAGATGGTGAAACTCACTGTTAGCCGGATGTGATACAGGATAAGCAGACACAGGTCCCTTGAGCAGGAGAGATAAGAAGTCCAGGTCCAAGCAGAAGTCGGCAACGTTCAAACGGCAAAGTACAAAGGAGCTGGCAGGCGAATGGTCAGTCAAGCAGAGGTCTGGGGCAGGCGGAGATCCGAATAGTCCAATGGGTAAGCCGGGGTCACACAGGTAAAGCAAGGTGTAATACTGGAACAAATAGATCACTGGAAGATCACTGGAACAAGGTAAATCGCTGGTGCAAGGTATCAGGTATACTGAAGATCAGGCAGCACTAGACAGCAGGTGCTGCCTGATTAAATAGGCCGATTGGCGCCAACAGCCCACACAGGTGTATGTGAATCACAGGGCGCGCGCCCTCGGACGCCAGCGCGCGCGCGCACGCAAGCCCACGCTCACGGGAGCGCGCACACCACCACGCGTCGGCGCGCGCCAATCAGTCGCCTGGAACCGCGATTTTCCTGACACCCAGCCAGTCCAACTTGCAAACCATGTGCCAGCCAGCCACACTGATTTGACACAACTCCCCACAGTTTCTTCTCTGATCCAGGAGTCTTCACCATCCACCGTGTGCATGACAAAGACTCTGCTTGTGACCATGTAAAATCAGAGTTCCCTTCCAGATTCCCTGGCACCTCCAGCCATCCACTGTGGTAAAACTCACCAACCTTCCAGCCCTGAGTCCTTGATAAGGAACTTGTTCGGACCATGTGTTCCGACAGCTTCGACTACCTCTCTGCTCCAGAAGTTCCCTGCCACGACCGCGTGGTGACAGAGACATTGCCAATGACCGTATAGAGGCAATGTTCCCTCACAGTTCTTCCCGGGCCTCCTCCTGCGATCGCTACACCCCCCCCCCCCCAGACGGTGGTGTACTCCTGCGGCTGTCTATCACTCCATTCCTCACGTCACCCAGTCGACTTCTCCTCTCCAGTAGCATGTGACCTCAACTTATATAGGAGGCTCGCCCCCTGCCAACACCAGTGAGGGATTTGTTAGGCCTTCCACATGAGTTCCCTGCCACTCCAGCTCTATGCCCAGCCTCCTCTTCCAGAACATTTTCCCTGGAAGCAGGGAGGCGCCTCAGAACTGAAATGCAGGTGATCACATCCACTGCTACTCTGACCACTCCCAGCCCCCAGATCAAAACAGACAGGCCTAGCTTGCAGCATAAGCCTGCCTAAATTTGCCTGTGCTGAACAACCTAGTAAAATAACCCTTACTAGCACCTACCTTCTGGTAGAGGGCACTACAAAAAATCTAAATTATTCATCAATTTAGGCCAATATGTATTCTACTACATGTTTTTGGTAAAAGAAAATCGTATATAGATTGGTTTGCGCAAATGCTATAGCGTCTTCAAACTATTGGATAGATTTATGTAATTTTTTTTTTTGTTTGTTTGTTTTTTCTAGTAATGGCATCAATCAGTGGCTAGTGTTGAGCGGACACCTGGATGTTCGGGTTCGGCGGGTTTAGCCGAACTTCGGAAAAAAGTTTGAGTTCTGGACCGAACTTGACCCCGAACCCCATTGAAGTCAATGGGGACCCGAACTTTTGAAGACTAAAATGGCTCTAAAAAAGTAATGGAAAGGGCTAGAGGGCTGCAAATGGCAACGAAATGTTGCTAAGAGCATGGCAAGTGCTCTGCAAACAAATGTGGATAGGAAAATAACTTAAAATAACATAAAAAAAAAAAAAAATAATATGCTGGAGGCCCCCTTCTCAGCAGAAGAGGTACAGGAAGTCATTAAGAACCTCAGAAACTCAACGGCACAATGCCACACATATGGTGGGAATGCCCCAGAATACGCCCTTTCTGGAAAAAAATATTTAATTTAATGAATAAGCTAGTGGGAAAATAAAATACTTGGAAATTAAAAAATAAAAAATTATAATCTTGACCTAGGAGGACGAGGTCCATATGGAGTAAGAGGTTGAGGTGGCGGTGGATGTGGCAGTGTAGGTTGAAGCGGTGGTGGAGGAGGACGAGGTAGCCAACACTGCGCTTGCTCAGTACGTAGGACAAGGGGATTTCAAAACTCTCCGAAGACGATGCGCAGTGAGTCCAGGTTCAAGCCACATCATCCGAGGTTGAAGCCGAGCCAAGCGAGGCCGTGCCCGAAGTGTGGCGAGCAAAGCGAGCCCGTGAGGGGCCCTGTTACTATGTGCTATCGTATGTCCACTTGGATGGTGGGGCTTGAACCTGCACTCACTGTGCAGGCGCCGTTCATCTTCGGAGATTTTGTGAATCCGTACTGCGCAAGCGCTGCGCCTGCGCAATAAGTGGCCGGACAGTTTTTGTCAGAACACCGGTATACATGTCTATTCTGCACAAGGTACGGACAAGTCCTGTGGGATCCATGCCTGGTTCATTTTAATGAACGTGAGCTTGTCCACATTGGCTCTGGACAGGCGGCTGCGCTTGTCTGTGATAATGCCCCCTGCCGTGCTAAATACACGCTCAGATAATACACTGGCTGCAGGGCAGAATATGTCACTCCTGCACATATTCAGAAAACACTGCAAAATTTATTTTTTTTGTAATGTTTTTGAAATAGCAGAATACACCCACTGTATGTACAGGGTGTATAGCAAAACCTGCAAAAATGCAGAAAATGCTATTCCAAAAGTATTTTCACAAAAAAAATTTTTTTGGAATAGCACAAAAGAAAAATAGATCAATTGAATATGTCACTTCTGCACATATGCAGAAAACACTGCAAAATTGTATTTTTTTGCAATGTTTTTGCAATAGCAGAATACACCCACAGTATGTACAGGGTGTATCTCACAGTAACATATGCAGTGCTGGTGCACTGAGCTTGCAGATAAAAGTTATATTTTGTCTGGCACTGGGCTCATGGCAGTGTAAAAAGACTGTGTACTGCAACCCAACCAGGTAAATCTATGTAGATCGCTGACTTATTAGAATTGATTTCTGAATCTGGACTCCTATATAATTCTCTCTCCCTCAAAGCAGACACAGGAACCTTGACCTACACTCTATGTAGATCGCTGACTAATTAGAAGATATTTCATGAATCTGGACTGACTCCTAGCATGTAATTCTCTCCCTCACAGCAGCCAGGTACCTTTCCCTACACTGTGTAAATTTGAGTGACGTGCTGTGCTGTGTGCCTCTAGCTTATATAGAGGTTGGATCACATGCTGCACTGGCCAATCACAGCCATGCCATTAGTAGGCATGGCTGTGATGGCTTCTATGGGCACACCAGTGAAACTAAAGTTGATTGGCTGCCCTGCAGCTTTTAAAAATGCGCCATTACATCACCGCACACCGGACCCGAACCCGAACATACAGTCAATTGTTCGGGTTCAGGTCCGGGACCCAGACAACCAAAAGTCTGGTACGGTCCAATGACTTATAGCGGGACTGTGACATTGCGGTGGACAAATCGGACACTAAGTGAACACTTTTTTGGGGACCAGTGATCAGTGCTAAAAATATGCACTGTCGCTGTACTAATGACACTGTCAGAGAAGGGGTTAATATCAGGGGTGATCAAAGGGTTAAATGTGTGCCTAGGGAGTGCTTGCAGATTCATGTTCAAGCTTTGTAGGAACACAGGATCACAGCCTTCCCTTGTTACACAACGGCGATCTGCCTTGTTTACATAGGTAGACTGCTGTTCTGCCTGTCTCCCAAATGATCGGCAGGTACCAGCAGACATCGTGTCCGCTGGACCTGCTAATTGCATCCCGCTGTGTTCAATAACAGGGGAGTAGGTCACCAGTAAAGCGTGCGTGCCACAGACATGGAAATGCAGGATCATGTACAGGTTTGTGATCCTGGCCAGTGGATCTGCTTCGCCACCGTATATTTACTGTATAGAGTCGGCAAGCAGTTAAATAAGGCTTAAGGGACAATATTTAAACGACAAAATTCCTTTAAATAATACGCCTGGGCAATGCCTTTAACCTACCTATGAAGTGGCACACCTGTATGATGTAATAAAGCAAAACTGCTGGCTAAATGACATTTCCCAGATTCTTCATTTTGTTTTTAAATAAAGGAGATGGAGACTCCCTTCATCTATACTAAACTATTTTCCTTGATGAAGGTCTGGTATGGATTGCAAGATGGACCCCATGAAAAAAATGGTATAGGGGTCCTTCTAAAAATACAGACCAGTCCCTTATGATGATTAAAAGGGTTTGGTATGAATTTTAGATGGGAACCCCATGAAAAAAAAACAAGAATAAAGTGTGCCCCTTCCTAAATCCTTACCAGTCCTTTATTCAATGCAGCCTGACTGGCCATGAAAGGGGGGCATCAAGCATGCAGCTATTCCCCCCCAAACCATACCAGGCCACATGCCTTCAACATGGGCAGGGTACCTTCCCATAGGGGGTCCTCCTGGCAAAGCAACTTGTCCCCATGTGCCCATAGGTTGGTTGCTAGAACACAGGCATCTGGCCAGCACAGCATCCTTGGTTGCTAAGATGCAGGTGATACAGCCGGAAATTGGTATTTAGTGGTGGTAGTAATACCGCCACTAAATTAATGATTTTCTGCTGCAGTAGCAGCCTGGGGTTCACATGGGTGAATAGGCCAAATTAGGTCAATTAGTCTACACATTGTGGACTTGAAAAGTTCACTGTAAACCTTGCAGAACCACGAAAGGGAATCAGGTAATATGTACATAATCTTAATGGTCTTGCAGTTTGTTTGGCCTCATGTTTTATAAGCCTTGGTTTGGCTGTACCACAGCATTTACATCTTCCTGCTGGTGACAAATGGTTTAGATAAGCCTTTCTCAACCAGGGTTCATTAAAAAAATAGGATTCCTCCAGAGGTTGCTAGTGATTCCTTTAAACAGTGACCTGTAACAGATTAATTGGTTAAAATGGGATATATACAAAAGAGTGAGGATATGGGACTTTATAGGTACGTTTTGTAAGAAAATTAGCTTAATTAGAAATACAGATACAGCGGGTGCGTTCTGGGGAGGACATCACCGAGGCTGAGGTTGATCTATACTTTCTGGGGCTACAACGACTGGTAGAGAGAAAAACCAGACTTTTTGGCATAAGGAATTTTTTGCAAAATATGTAACGAACTGCATAGTCCCATGGGGACTGCGTATCCAAATATTCCCCAATATGAAGAAGGTAGGAACCAATGTCAAAAAAGCATGGGAAGCCAATTTGCAGACCTGCTCTATGCAGATGATGCAAATATTGGGAGACCAATATAAATTAGATATAAATGACATGGATGAGGAGATTACCAAATGGCAAGAGGACCATAGTAATTTAACCATCCATATTGGTTTCCAAGATAAGGATAAAAAACTAAAAGAACACCTTACTAAATACGCTAAGGGAATAATAAAAATGAAAGAGAACAAATTTTGGCAGAGATAAAAGAGCGTATGATCAAGAACAAGCATATAAATGGAACCAACAACAGAACTACTCTGGCAGAAGGGCGCCATACCAACAACCTGCTCCGACTAATATCACGGATACAGCAGAGTCTGACTCTTCGTCATTGTCATCTGCATCATATGCACCGATAGCAACCCGGTTCAATGATCCTAGTGGCGCTGTAAGAAAACGGAAACAAACAAGTGAGACTGGCTCACTAGGTCGCAGTAAAATAGTGCAAGCACATAAGAAAGAAAAAATTGTTAAACCACCCCGTGCACATAGCCATACAGCGCCTACAACCCTGGCCGCTGGTCAAGCTTTGAATCATTCACTTTTGACTCTGGCCACACTAGTGGCCAATCTTGATTTAACATCTACACTTGCGGTACCTATGTCACAACAGAGTTTGGAACATTCGTTACCTTTAACAACTTCTGTTACTGATTCACGTTTGGCACCTATCTTCAATTCGAATCCGGTTGAATCTAGACGGGCCTCCGTTGCAAGTTCAATGCCCTTGAAAACTAACAACCAGTCTTTAAAATAATAGATCCCGGTTTAAGTAACCGGGATACATTTGACATTATTAACTTATTATCTTACACATTAACTGAAGTTGAAACTGAAGTGCTACAGCTAGGACTCACGTTTTGCCCAGATGATAATGCTGACCAATTTGAGCTCATTAAGGATTTTCAATTGTTCGCTAGAAGACTTATGTATAAAGTAATATATGACAAAGACCCTATTGCAATTACTAATCAACATGGACATAACCCCAATTTACCAGAGGTTTCTTTTGAAGACCTACGTGCCCTACAGGATCTTATGGACTTGTGGGATGAGAGCAACCCTGAAGAGGCTGGATGGGTCTTTCAATCCTCGGACAGGGACGTTGTCCCCAATAAATCGGTCATTTCCACTCCCCCAGTTCCACCCCCATGGACCCTTCCATCCATTCCCATACGTGAACAACCCAAATCTTATAAACCCAAATCACGTTCATTCCCTGTATTACAGGGAAACTCTAATATATGGGCATTCGTGATTCAAGTTTCGAAAGAAATTGAAAAGACCAATTGGTCAACTGGACCGCATCCCAATCTCCCTTTGGATCGGAAGAAGGCACTTCAAAAATTACAACAGAATAAAAATATAGTTATAAAACCTTCAGATAAAGGTGGAAACCTTGTCATAATGGATACGACTTTTTATGAGAAGATGTGTCTTGACATCATTCGTAACGACAAATGGTATAAAGGTATTCCTAAATCTCATATTCATTACTACCCACAATTGTATCAAACTATCATAGCAAAAGCCTACAATACAGGCATTATAGATCAGAATACATATAAATACCTGGATGTTATAGATTTTAGAATTCCAACATTTTACACACTTCCAAAGGTGCACAAGAATCTCACAAACCCACCAGGCCGACCAATCATATCGGGCTGCGGTTCTCTAACTGCGGTTCTCTAAAAAGCAAGTCAAATAATAGATGAGTACCTATATGCACATGTGAAGGGTCTTTTCTCATATGTGAAGGATACTATAGAATTATTGAAAACCATGGATGGTCTAGAAGTTCCCCCGAATTGCTGGTTGGTAGCTATAGATATAGAAGCACTATATAACTCCATACCACACAATAAGGGGGTTGAAGTTATTCGGAGTTTTCTCAATGAACGAGAACTAGACTCCAGGAAATATAATGGATTCATCATGGAACTCTTGGATTTTGTGTTAACACATAATGTCTTTGTTTTTGGGGGCTCCCACTACCTCCAGGTGCAGGGTGTCGCTATGGGGGCAAAATGTGCGCCCTTATACGCGAACCTGTACCTGGGGGGGTGGGAGCATGATCTTTTTTCAAATGAGGCCTCGTCTATGTATGTGTGCCAAATTGTGTCTTGGCACAGATACATAGACGACGTTTTCATGATGTGGGCGGGATCTCTGAGTGACCTTCAGCTGTTTCTGGAGGGTTTGCAAATTAATACATACAATCTCAGATTTACTCACACCATGGATCAATCACGAATTACCTTTTTGGACGTAGAAATTTACATAAACGACCAAGGAACATTAAGTTCTACGCTTTACAGGAAGCCCTCGGCTGGTAATAGTCTATTGCAAGCAAGGAGTTCACATCCCCAACAACTTATCAAAAGCATTCCATATAGCCAATTTCTGAGATCAAAACGAAACTGTACCGATGTCAAGGACTTCCAGAATGAGGCGAACCAATTACGAGATCGCCTTTTGGTGAGAGGTTATAGCAAAACATGCCTAAGAAAGGCATTTAATAGAGTAAAAATCCAGGATCGTTCAACACTCCTTTACAATTCCAGAAGGAAAGAGACTTCAATCTCCACCAGAATAATTACTAAATACAATAGACAGCATGGCAAGATACGGAACATCTACAATAAATATTGGTATCTATTAACTGCAGATGAGAAGGTCTCGAAGTTCATTAAACCCTATCCGGAGATAACCTTTAAACGCTGTCAATCCATTAAGGACAAATTAGTAACGAGTCACTATAAAAAACCTTCCTTTGAAAAACGTAAAATCTCTGGGACGTATGCATGTGGCAAATGTAATTTTTGCCCATATATCTTGGAGGGAAAAGATGTAATTCTTCCTAACATTGAGATTTGGACACCTAAACACAGGACCAACTGCCAGTCAATTGGTTCAGTTTATCTAATGAAATGTCTATGTGGAGGCTTCTACATAGGCAAAACCAAAAGACCCTTATTTTGCCGTATTAGGGACCATGTCTCCCTCATACAGAAACGAAAAATAGAAACACCTATTAGCCGACACGTTAGACACAACAAGGTAATGGACAATATCTTTCTTCACCCTTTCAAATTGAGGCCATATAACTTTTAAATTTGGGTATCTCACTACTATGCAAAACTGATACTTAGTCCCCTTTTCTTTTACTTAAGGTGGCCATTTGGTGGGTCTCTCCCCCCCCTCTCTTTCCCCCTTTGGCTTGCCCTGTGACTTCCAGCCCATAATACCATTGGACATCTTGGACACAGGTCCAATGTGGACATCTGGGTATGACCCGATTCTTTTCTGAGTGACATGATACAATAATAGAGGTAAGCTATATCTCCCATTACATCTTACGATCATTTTTCGCGACACACATTCCCTATATATGATTATTAATTGCTCTATATATACATAATGACCTTATTAGAACGTCACAAATTATCATGATTGTAATTGTTCTTTTTTGAACATTAATAGATGTTGGGCAGATCTACACCATGTACCTTCTTGGGCGCTCAGTCGTCATTATAATTTTCAAAGTTAAGAACACCCCCATGCGGTAAGCGGCAATACTGGAATGATACCTCCTGATCTGTTTATCAGAACATCTCACCTATATATATATATTTCTTCATATTCCCTTTTTAGATATATGATTCCCATGAAACTTTGATTGTCACACTACACCGAGCTCCATATTCTCCTCCCTACGAGTTACCCATCATCTCACAAAGATTCATTGTGTGTGCTGTATATGTTGGGTTAGCACCCTATGACACTCTTCAGAGATTGTGTGATTTTGGACCCGATATGAGAGGTAGGGCCTTTTCCATTTTTCTTCTAAAGTTGTCTAGTCCTCGTTCCTTGGGGGATTGTCTGGGGGCTACCTGTGGGTGGTTTAAAGTCTTGTCTGAATGAGGGTGGGGGTGGGCAATATTATGTTTGATCTTAACTGTACGGGTCATGCCCTTTTGTCTTCATATGAATATTTATATAAACATCACAATTTGTCTGTTTACCAATATGTAATTAATTTATGTTGTTACTCTTTTCTTTCTCTCACCACTATACACCTAAGGTTGAACATCTGAAAAATTATTTTTTGAATCTTTTAATCCTTGTGATCATGTTAAATCTTCCTGATGAAGCCCTTACAGGCGAAACATGTAGAAGTCCATTGAACACATGACCACACACCAACGATCATTGCACTACCTACGGTTACTATAGGAATATGTGTATATACCCTGTACTGTGGTTATTTGCTTGATTGTTCAGCTTTTATTATTTTCCGTGTGAAATAAAAATTATGTCTTTAAATATTCACGTATCTGTATTTCTAATTAAGCTAATTTTCTTACAAAACGTACCTATAAAGTCCCATATCCTCACTCTTTTGTATATATACTATTTGAGGGATGATGGTACGATAGAATTAAAAACATATCAAGGATTAATTGACCTTCAATCATACTTCTAATGGTTAAAATGGGACTATATCTCCTACAAGTCCTTGCTCCTCCCAGCAGACTCTGTCCTCTCCCAGGCTGCACATCAGTCCATTACACCTTTGTTTCTTTATGCTCTGCAATGTTAAGTGTCCTCTCTTTCCCTCCTCTCACATCTGCTTCTACAGCTCTCTGGTGGCCGGAGAGGGGATTGGAAATGTGGGGGTACCAAATAAATGCAAACTACAATAACCCACAGGTAGGAGCCACCTACCATCAGTTTTAAATAAAATGAATTGAATTCTGATTGAGTTCCATAAGCTCATGAACTGGTTATCAACTGGTATTTGTAACATTTTTAATCCCCATTTTTGAACTGTTAGCATATTGTAGTCTAGACTCATGTATTATTTTTAATATTATTATTGTTGTTATACAGGATTTACTATATAGATCACCAATAGTTTGTACAGCGTCGCAGATTATTTATTTACTTTATTTTGTTTTTTTTATTGGTACATCCTTTCTGTCACTTTCTCAGTGTATTGGTAGTGCTTCTTTCCAGTAAAGCCAAAATGCAAGGCAAGAACCTTATTTCACGGAACCCATGGGTGATCCTCCTCCGACAATGTTGCCTTCATGATAGGAAAGACCCTTCCCAGTCATTTGATTATAAATCTCAATACAAATCCAACCTCCTGTCTGTCTTTACTGTAGCAAAATCTGCAGAGCAATGGCTGAAGCAGAGCATATGCTACCCTCAGGAGTTAACAAGGGAAAGTGTATCAGATAACAAGTTTAAATAGGACAGGAGACCTGGAAGAAAATATACGACACCTTGAAGAAAATGCTGCAGTACAAAGTACACAGATAAAATCACGTTATGGATAATTGACTATCAATAATTTGTACAAGAACAAACAAATCAGCAGGAACTGTAGCTGCTGATGGAAATCAGTATTTATTTATTTTAGTTTTACACCTCTTTGTACACGCTCCATTTGCTAATGCTACAAAGGTCTGAATAGATGGATTTGGTTATATTAGAGTCTTAACCATGACAGAGCAGCCTGTCCAAACCTGACTGAAGAGCAGATAATGTAATGTGACTTCTTCATCAGAATTTGTTTTATTCATTTTATACCCAGGAACATAATGTTTCTTGTAAGGAGTGACTGCTGCAGCTGAGTAACGAGAACTGAGACATCGGTGGGATGAAAAATCATTATGTTACTTCTGATTATTTTTCCAAAATTACCACTGAAAAGTATCTTGTAAAAGAAGAAACTGTTATTTTTTTATGAAGAACGGGGAAAGTAAATGTCAATTTTTTTCTACTGTTTATCAAAGTAGGGCAGGAGCATTTTCTGAATGCTGGCAGCCTGTTTGCAAGCTCATAAGTTGTTCCTCCCATGAGCCCACAACAAGGGAGAGCCATGCCCCATTTCTACTACCTACATGTATATTCAACAACAAAATGGCATGCTGCATCAAATGGTAGATGGGGTCAAACTGCGTTAACAGTGGGATGTGCTTAAAGGGACATGGGTAAAGTAAAACCTTTCACCACATGTGCTTCAAGAGGAACTTTATAAAATAATCTATGACTACCTAGCAATCAGCAACTGACAATAAACAGAGGTTTTGTTGGTCAGTAGTGACTGGCTGAAAAAATAACCCTCCCAGCATTGGTGGTCAGTGGCTGGCTGTAAAACAAATCCCACCCCTCAGTATTGGTGATCAGTGACTGGCTGCAAAACAAACCCCTCCCTCAGGCACAGGTGAACAGTGGCAGGCTGTAAAACAACCCCCACCCCCCAGCAGGGGTGGTCAATGGCTAGCTGTAAAAAGTAACTCCCACCCCCCCCCCAGCTTTAGAGGCCAGTGGCAGACTGAAAGGTGTCCCTGGTGGTCTACTGAGCCACTTTGTAACAAGAAAAAAAAAAACACCACTTACCTGTCCTGCAGTCCCACACAGCTTTATCTTAAAGTGGTTTTAAACCCTTACAGACCACGTTTCGCTACAGGTACGCCTATAATAAGGTTACCTGTAGCTACCCCGGATATCTCCTAAACCTGCATGGTTTAGGAGATATCCCCTGTATTTGCATGTGCCGACTTCATCGGCACATGCGCACTGACACAAACTGAAGCAATGGCATGTATGTGCCGTTGCTTCAGTAAGTGTGCCGTTGCTGCTCGCATGTGTGGGAGTGATGTCATCGAGGCTTCGGCCAATCACAGCGCCGGAGCCACGATACCCGGAAGTAACCCCCGGGAGTGATGTCGCCGGCCTGTGCAGGGTAGGGGCACCGCAGCGAGGGCTTCGATCTCAGGTGAGTATTACATAATGAGCTAGTATGCTATGCATACTAGCTCATTATGCCTTTGTCTTGCAGGTGTTAGTTTGTTTGTTTGTTTTTTTTTTTTTATGGGTTTACAACAACTTTTTTTTTTTTTATCCAAAAACAAGTTTATTGAAAAAAGTAAACACAAAGTAAACACACACCGAAAGTACATTATTGTCACTTCACCCTTACAGCCATTACAAACATTTATTACACAAAATTTATTTTTTTGCAGCAATATCGTCAAACCATGCCAGCTCGCCCCAACTCCCTCATCTATACTAGCAGTAATCATCCTTGCCCAGTGTGCATTTCTTGCATTCTTCCAGCCCTTTTGCTTAAGTCAGTATCCTGGCCATTACTAGATCCACCGGAGCAAGCCCCGGCACATCCAGCCACGGCCCCCATAGTTCCTCAAATTTTTGGTTGCAACCTCTAAGCTGGAAAATTATCTTTTCTTTTCGAAGCATATCTCCCATTGTGTTGATCCACTCTTTAAGGGTAGGTGGGTCCTCAGATATCCAGTGAGTCATTATTAGCTTCCGTGCTAAGAATAGAGATCTAGTAGTGGCCACCCTCATACTTTCCTCCCATTCTAGCTCCTCCAGCACATTAAGAAGGCAGTGCTTTGGATCTACAGGTAAGGAGACTTGAAATACCCTGTTTATGGTGTCCACCACCCCCTTCCAGTAGGGGTGTAGCTTTGGGCACCTCCACAGAAGGTGGATCAAGTCACCTTGATCTCTCTTGCACCTAGTGCACATTGGTGTAGGTCGCAGGCCCATAATGAACAGCCTGTGGGGCGTATAATACCCTCTCAGCAGTAGATATAGTTGTGATACTCTCTGTGATATATTTAGGGAACATGTGAGTACCAACCGTAGGGCCTCCCATTGTTCCCCATCAAGCCTGCCCACCCCTCTCTCCCATTTGTCCAACATCCTTAGGGGGTGTTTATTCAGAAAGTTCCCTAGTAGCATGTTATAACATGTTGATATAAATCCCTTAGTATTGGTGGCCCTTGCAATCAGTTTAAACACTGGAGTCGGGCATAGGATCCAGTCTTCTGATCTGCTCTGAGCCGTTATAGCATGTTTTAACTGTACATAATAGAATCTCATGGAGTGTGGTAGGCCAAAAAGGCCCTGCAGAGTTTCAAAGGTGTGCATGCTACCATTGTGAAATAACTGCTTAAGGCAAACAATCCCATACCTCTCCCAGAGCTTGCCATGCTGTAGTTTGGCCAGCTCTGGGTATGAGTCGTTATTCCAGATAGGGCTAAAATCTTTGTATACTGTCACCCCCTGCAAACATCTAGTTTTGTTCAAAATTTTTTGGATAAGGTTGTATGTCGGGTAGAGCTTATTAGGTTTGCCAAATGCCTGTGACTCCAGAGCTGACTGTATGGAGTCCCTCTTTACTGTGTGTGCCATCACTAATTCTGTGGAGGTCCGGGTCCCCCCCTCTTCGCCTATATCAGTGCGGATTGTGCCTATTAGCTGCTGTAACTGCGCGGCAACATAGTACAACCAGGGGTTTGGGAGGGCGAGTCCCCCCTCATCCTTTGGGCGTTGGAGGTGCTCCAGTTTAATTCTAGGTGCTCGGTTTTTCCAAATTAGCATGCGGAATAGAGAATTAACAATCCTAAATGTCTTTAGCGTCACTACTGTCGGGGCGTTATGCAGCACATAAAGCAGTTGGGGCATGAGAATCATTTTTATCAGGTTCACCCTGCCTGCTACCGACAGGCAGAGTGAATTCCACGTTTTAATCCTATCTCTAAACTTTTGTAGCAGTGGGGCTATATTCAATTTGCCATAGTCACTAATTTTGGGCATCACCTGGATCCCCAGATATCGAAAAGCAGTAGTTGTAGGTACTGTACAAGATGTCGGGGCGTCCCCCCTTCATCAGTTAACATCAGCGAAGATTTGGACCAGTTTATCCGCAAGCCAGAGTACCTACTGAAGTTTCCCACTGTGGTCATAACCTCTGCCAGCGAGCCCTCCACATCGCCAAGCAGGATCATGGTGTCATCGGCATATAGCATTATTTTCTCCTGCTCGTCACCGTATTTAAAGCCCACTATGTCTGGGTTGGTCCTTACTTTTATGGCTAGGGGCTCGATGGCTAGAGCAAAAAGCAGGGGTGACAGAGGGCACCCCTGTCTTGTGCCTCTACCCAATGTAAAGGTTTTGGACATTGCCCCAGAGGATCGTATGGCAGCTGGTGGGTCATGGTAGAGCAGTCGCACCCAGGAAATGTATCGGTCGCCAAATCCGAAGCGCCCAAGGATTTGCCTCAAGTACTCCCACTCAACGCTATCAAAAGCCTTCATAGCGTCCAGTGAGAGAAGGGCCCTCTGCCCCACATTTTGCGCAGAGGATTGCATATTGAGATATAGCCTCCGTAGGTTGACAGCCGTCGATTTGTTGGGCATGAAGCCGGCCTGGTCGGGATGTATCATGCTTGTGATGGCTCCGTTAAGCCTAATCGCCAGCATCTTGGCTAGTAGTTTAATATCGCTCTGTAAGAGAGATATAGGCCTATACGAGCCCGGCTCTAGGGGATCCTTTCCAGGTTTCAGAATAAGAACTATGTTAGCAGTAGCCATGGAGTGGGGCAAAGCTCCCCGCTCCCTGGCCTCATTAAACACCACCAAAAGCCTGGGAAGGAGTATATCGGCATATTGTTTATATACCTCCATGGGTATCCCGTCCGCCCCTGGTGCCTTGCAGTTGGGAAATTCCGCTAATGCATACTGTAGCTCTTCTAAAGTGAAGGGGGCATCCAGTGCCCTCCGCTGTTCGTCCGTAAGTTGTGGGAAATCAATGTCCTGTAAGTAGTCTCTAAGCTCCTGTCGTGTATATTGCTCAGTCGGGAGGTAAAGAGTCTCATAAAATTTAGCCAGTTCCGCTAGAATTAAGTCGGGAGAGTTGACAATCCCCCCTCCTGCCGTTTTTATAGCGCCATATATAGCTGGTGCTCGTTGTTGGGAATTGGCAATCCTAGCTAGCATGCGCCCCGTACTCTCACTCTCCTCAAAGAATGCCAGTTTGGAAAAGAATAGTTTTTTTTCTGCCTTGGAGGATAGCAGCCGCTCATAGGCTGATTGAGCCGACTGCCATGCCTCCCTGGCCGAATCTGATGGGGTACTGACATATGTCTCCTCCAGAGCCGCTACCTGTTTTTCAAGGTCTTCTCAGAGCCCTGAGGAGTTCTTTTTTACTTTAGTAATTTCAGAAATTAGCAGTCCCCGCAGATAAGCCTTGAAGGCATCCCATTGTGTAGCAGGTGAGTCAACAAAATCCTGGTTCCTCAAGAATTCCCCCATGCTCCGCTCCATCTCATCGTGTGCTAGGAACAATTTTAGCCAAAAAGCGTTGAATTTCCATGGGGGTTTTGGGAGTGTGGGCATAGTGGATGTAATCAAGTTGATCACCAAATGTGAGTGATCTGATACGGATCTAGGCCGGTACGTCACCTCTGAGACGGATGGGAGCATGGCTGGATTGCCCACTGCCAGGTCGATTCTAGACAGTGTTCCATGGGTTTTGGAGAAGCAGGAAAACTGCTTGACCCCCGGGTATTTCAACCTCCAAATGTCAGCCCACCCTACCTCATTAAACAATCTGAGCAATGGCGACTCCCTCGATGTGGCAGACCCCCCCGAGTTCGGGTGTCTGTCCATGGAGGGACTCAACCAGCAATTAAAGTCCCCCACTATTAGTAACGGCAGATCCGGCCTTCCTTCCAAATAGGTCAGCAGCAGCCGAATTACCGCCATCGTGAACGGTGGGGGTATGTACACACATGCTAAAATACAGTGCAATATGCCCACTCGACATTGTAGGAAGACAAACCTGCCCTCAATACAAACATCAATTTCCTGAAAGTCTACCGAGTTATGTATCATTACACTCACACCTCGGGAGTACGAGGTATGCGTGGAATGGTATGCCTTGCCCACCCATGCATATCTAAGACAACATTGCGTATCCTTGGTTAAATGCATTTCCTGCATACATAATATCATAGGGTGGTATTTCTTCAGACAGGAAGAAATCATCATCCGCTTAAGTGGGGATCCCAGCCCCCTCACGTTCCAGGAAACTACTGGTACTTCAGCCATTTGACATCAATAGGTATAGTATCAGTATGGGCCGTACCATCAAGCCGGCATCTGCAAAGAAACAAAATATGTCCCGGGCTAAAAATAAGTGCTGCGTGTAAAAAAGATACACAGGTGTTGCAGGGTCAGGGCTGTGTATTATCAATTTGGTGCTGTCCTCAAGTACAAGGCTGTAAAGTTGCGGTGAGTAGCTTTGTGGGTATGATTTTCGGTGCAAGCAACATAAATATGCACATACAACAACCCAGGCTGTCAACATGACATGATCCTGGGTAATAACTAGGAACATCAAAAAAAAAACTGATGATCGTGTGTTACCCCTCTCTGGGGTGAAAAACATTTCCTCTTGCCTTCTTCACAAGATAGCTCACTGTTCGCATGTCAATATATTGTCTCCCAGCAGCTTAATGCCAGGATGGTTCCCGTGAGAGTGTAATTGCAGTCAAAGTGGTAGAAACTTCAGGGGAATCAAGCACAATGGCAATAGTTTCGTATATCACAATACCCAATAGATGGGAAAATGTGGGCATATATCTCCTCGGTTAAATGGGAACCTCCTCAGCTTCATTGGAAAATTTTGTGAGCAACGAAAAAAAAACGTAAAAACAAAGGTGGTCCTGTGTGGCATTTCAGGCTTGCTCAGCATTAGACGCATCAGACAGGTTCCACTCCCTCTTCATCACTGTCACGGTGACGCAGGGCCTGCTCGTTTCGGTCCAGCCACATAGCCGCCTCCTGTGCCCTTTCAAAGAAGTGTGACTGTCTGTCCACTGTAACTCTAAGTTTGGCGGGGTAGAGCATAGCATAAGGTAGCTGCAGAGCTCTCAGGCGCCTCTTCACATCCGAGAATTTGGCTCTTGATCTCTGCACCTCGGCCGAGAAGTCAGGGTAAAATGACACTCTGACTCCATTCACCAGAATATTGGCTTTTTCACGGGCATTCCTCAGTACCGCCTCTCTGTCCCTATAGTGCAGAAGCCGGGCCAGAATGGGTCTGGGGGGCGCCTCCGGCTGCGGCGGGCGTCCCGGTGTGTGGTGAGCTCGTTCCACCGTAAAGAAGGGGGAGAAAGCCTCTTTGCCAAATAGCTCAATCAGCCAGGTCTCCACGAAGGCGGTAGTATCTCTGCCCTCCATTTTCTCGGGCAGGCCTACTATGCGGACATTGTTTCGCCTTAAGCGATTCTCCATGTCTTCTGTTCTCTTGTTAGTGTCGTTAGCTAGCTGATGGGCAGCATGTGCCTCCCGAGCAACTGGTGGGAGTTTGTCTTCAACCTCACTGACTCTGCTTTCCACAGCAGTTGTGCGCTCTCTAATCTTCTGCATATCCTGCCTTAACAGGGAGACATCCTCTCTCAGTCCCCAAAGCTGCTCTTTCAGATTATTCACAGAGGCTGTGCACACATGCACAGCTTTAAGGATTTCTGCAAGGGACGGTTGCTCAGTCTCATCATGATCAGTGTCAGCAGAGGGGAGGGGGGCTGCACATGCTGGGCTTCAGGATCTGCACTTTTAGCTGTGTGCTGAGTGTCTTGTGACAGGGACCCATTGCTAGTCACATGCTCCGGCCCAGTAGAATTCCCAGCATCCCTGTCCTGTTGTCCCCCCATCCTCTGGGTGTAGTATAACATGTCCCTCGGGTGTTCCTTACCCTTGGACTTCTGTGTATGCTTTCCTTGTCCTCCTTTAGGCTTGTCACTGCCTCTCGGTGTGTGCTGTGCCTGGGCCGCGGGTCCGCCATCTTGAATTTCGGAGGGCATTCTTTCCTCCTGTTTTTTGGCTTTCCCTCTGGTGCAGAGGGCCGGTGGGTGATCCGGGAGGGTGAGGGGGTCGTTATCCCTCTGGAAAGCCGTTTTGTGGCCGCAGATCGCTGCTGGGAGAGGATCGGTATCCAGGTTATAGAGCGGAGCTGTGAGTCTCACTTCTGCTCACATGCCGGTCCAGGCCACGCCCCGGTTTACAACAACTTTAACATTGTGGTACCAGGTCCTTAGAGCACCCGTATTCTGTAGGACGTGAAATGAGGGACAAATCTCTGCAATGCTCTTTCATTTCATTCTAGATTGAGTAGGGCATGGTTAAAACACGTTTTGTAGCCACCCTGCCCCACCAAGATGATGCTGCTGTTATGATTCAGTTACCTCTACAGGTGGAAAGAATCTACAAGCAAACAAAATGTGTTGTGTTTGTGGTGCTGCTGCTATTTTTTATTCTCTCAGCGGGTGACGGAGAGATCTTTAAGCAAGAAGCGTGACACTTGCTTTGTAGCACAGTGTTAGTGAACAGCATATAATGTCTGTGTATCTCCGTGATGCTAAAGTTTTTTCCCTTAAATATTCCTAAAATATTTCTTGAAATATTCTTAAAACATGAACCACTATTGCCTAAGTAATCTACACCCTGAGGTGCAATGTCAGCCCCCCCTGTCTCTGGGGTTACCAACATGCTACTTTTTTTGCAACCTATGTCCCATTTAAGAGATTGGGGGGGGGGGGGGACTCTCCAGTGAGGTAGATCCCATCTTAGCAGTTGTCAACAACAATTATTCTCATTGGAGGATTAACCCTAGTCCTGGTAACAGTGATTCCTACTGGCGACACCAACAACAATAAACATTTGATAGGGATTTTAACCCTTAACCACCCGATTCAAAACCAAAAAAAAAAAAACTGAAAAAAATAAATAAAAAAAGAGAGTTGTACATAGTTACATAGTAGGTAACTAGTAGGTGAGGTTGAAAAAATTCCATCAAGTCCAACCTATGTGTGTGATTATATGTCAGTATTACATTGTATATCCCTGTATGTTGCGGACTTTCAGGTGCTTATCTAATAGTTTTTTGAAACTATTGATGCTCCCCACTGAGACCACTGCCCATGGAAGGGAATTCCACATCCTACTTTAACCCTTATTAAGGGAAAAAAACCCGCAAAAAAACATGTCTATACTTACCTGCTCTGTGTAATACAATTGCACAGAGCAGTCCTGACCCTCCTCCCCCTGACTTGCGTTCAGGGGGAGGAACTTGCGTTCCTGGCTCCTCCTCTCTGGCTAGTGCCTCCAATTGAAAGCCGCTTCCCATCAGTGGCGGCTGGTGCTCAAAATTTTTTGGGGGGCGCAAATAAACCGAAAAATTCTGAAAAAAAAAGCCCATCAAATGCAGCCACTGTACCAAACGCAGCCACTGTGCCCATTAAAACGCAGCCACTGTGCATATCAAAATGCAGCCACTGTGCCCCTGTGACATCAAACGCAGCCACTTTGCCATCAAAGGCAGCCACTTTGCCATCAAACGCAGCCACTTTGCCATCATACACAGCCACTTTGCCATCATACACAGCCACTTTGCCATCAAACACAGCCACTTTGCCATAATACACAGCCACTTTGCCATAATACACAGCCACTTTGTCATAATACACAGCCACTTTGCCATAATACACAGCCACTTTGCCATAAAGCTGTATGGATTGTTCCAATTCCTGTAGACACAACAAGAAGTAAGAATAAATCTCTTCTTTAAAAGAGGAAAATATCTTTGCAAAAGCTGCCCCATTGAATGATTTTTCCAGTATTTCTGTTTAGGCGATGACTCAAAATGTTGTATTTGCTCTCGTCTTCTGTATCAGTGACAATAGTCACCGGTTCAAAAAGAAAGGACAAATCTGTGCCGCCCCCCCACCCCTACACTTACCTTGTCTCGGGTGACTGCGGCAGCGGTGTCCTCCATCTCCTCTCCTGCCCGCTCCTCCTCTCATGCTCTGCTATGATTGGGCGCCTGTCGTTTCAGCCAATCAGGGCACAGGTAACACAGACCTGTGCTCCTGATTGGCTAAGGGGCCGTACAATGTTAGCAAACCGAATTCCTTCGGTTTGCTAACATACTGCTGCTGAGTGACAAGGAACGCACAGCGTTGCGCCCGCTTGTCACCTTTTTGGACGCCTATTAGCGCCTACGGCGCTAATCAGGTGTTTCCAAAAAACACCCCCACCGCTGTAATTCAGGCGCCCGGTGACCGAAAAGGGGCCGGACACCTGAATAGGGGGTGTCAGCAGCGACCATAGATAGATTCATCCAATGCATGAATCTATCTATGGTGTATAGTGAGTGACAGGAGAGGGGGGGCGGCGCTCCTGTGCCCTTTATGGATGCACCGCCCCTGCTTCCCATGGGTTCACTCGTGCAGGATCGCTCTACAAAGCCGCATTTACAATGATTGGAACCTTTATGTGTACGAATATGTGTCATTTTCCTCCTACACTCCAAAGACATGCTGGTAGGTTAATTGGCTTCTGTCCAAAATTGGCCCTAGTATATGAATGTGAATTTGGGGACCTTGGATTGTGGGCTCCTTGAGGGTAGGGACCAATGTGAGTGTGCGATGTATGTGTGGAGCGCTGCGTAAATTGATGGCGCTATATGGGTACCTTAAATAAAATTATAATATAATAGATGAGCAACCTAATGAAACACAATGCACAGGGATAGGGACAATTGTAGATACGCACCCACAGTCACTCAGGCTGAACTGGATGGACTGGTGTCTTTATTCAACCTTACTAACTATGTAACCCCTCAAAAAATTCTTTGAAATCTCATAGTTAAAAACACACAAATTGCAGGAAATCTTCACACCATGAAAAAGATTGCAGTAGTGAATCAGATAATACATTAGAATAGCAAGCAGGCATGTTCCTAATAGGGATGAGCCGAACACCCCCGGGTTCGGTTCGCACCAGAACCTTCGAACGGACCGAAAGTTTGCGCGAATTTTCGAACCCTATACGTTATAATGGACGCGAACGTTCGAAATCAAAAGTGCTAATTACAACGGCCAATATGCATGTTAATGTCATAAAACAGGTTTGGGGACCCGGGTCCTGCCCCAGGGGACATATATCAATGCAAAAAGAACTTTTAAAAACTAACGTTTTTTCGGGAGCAGTCATTTTAATGATGCATAAAGTGAAAAAAAAAAAAGTGAAATTTTCCTTTAAATATGGTACCTGGGGGGTGTCTAAAGTATGCCTGTGAAGTGGCATGTGTTTCCCGTGTTTAGAACTGTCCTTGCACAAAATGACATTTGTAAAGGAAAAAAAGAAGCCATTTAAAACCACTTGCGGCTTTAGGTTTGTTCTTAAGTAGAATCTGAACAGGTACATTATGAAGTGTAGCTCCATCCCAAAAAAAAATCTATTTTTAAGCTTTTTGGAGAACATAGGGAGGGGTTATCACCCCTGTAACATTTGCTGTCTTTGCACATCTGTTCAGAACATGTCACCTCACTTTCCGTCCCAATGACAAATGTTTTTGGAAAAAGTGGGGTTTTAATTGAAACAAGGATTGGTGATAAAGTATCAGTAGAGAGGAGATACCTTTTTCCCAAATTAAATCTAACAGGATAGAATTTCCCTTCCTAGGGGTAGATTTCCTCTCACTTCCTGTTTTCTCTTTCCATTTGCAAGTAGGAGTCGTTTGTAAGTTGGATGTTTGAAAGTAGGGGCCTGGCGTATATACTCTGCAGAAATTTGCCCTATTAGATGTTGGTGTAGCCACAAGACTGGTGGGCACAGGAATGGGCCCTGCTGTGAGTTAATAGATCAAGATTTGTAATTGCATGCACCTGTTGAACAGGGCAGAAAAATTGGGGGTGGTGGTGGTGGTGGTGGTGGACGGTGTTGCCACAAGACTGTAAGCTCTCACAGTTACTCTTGGTGGGCGCAGGAATGGGCCCTGCTGTGAGTTATTAGATCAAGATTTGTAATTGCAAGCACCTGATGAACAGGGCAGAAAAATTGGGCCTTTGGCGGTGGTGGTGGACGGTGTTGCCACAAGACTGTAGGCCCTCATAGTTACTCTTGGTGGGCGCAGGAATGGGCCCTGCTGTGAGTTATTAGATCAAGATTTGTAATTGCAAGCACCTGATGAACAGGGCAGAAAAATTGGGCCTTTGGCGGTGGTGGTGGACGGTGTTGCCACAAGACTGTAGGCCCTCATAGTTACTCTTGGTGGGCGCAGGAATGGGCCCTGCTGTGAACTATTAGATCAAGATTTGTAATTACCCGCCCCTGTTAAACAGGGGCTGAAAAATTGTGCCTTAGGCACTGGTGCTGGTGCCACAACACTGCAACCCCTCACAGATACTGTACTTGGAGCACAGCAGTCACACGTGTTGCGAAGCATTTTTTTAAAAAATTGTAATTACCCGCCCCTGTTAAACAGGGGCTGAAAAATTGTGCCTTAGGCACTGGTGCTGGTGCCACAACACTGCAACCCCTCACAGATACTGTACTTGGAGCACAGCAGTCACACGTGTTGCGAAGCATTTTTTAAAAAAATTGTAAGTACACGCCCCTGTTAAACAGGGGCTGAAAAATTGTGCCTTAGGCACTGGTGCTGGTGCCACAACACTGCAACCCCTCACAGATACTGTACTTGGAGCACAGCAGTCACACGTGTTGCGAAGCATTTTTTCTAAAAATTGTATGTACACGCCCCTGTTAAACAGGGGCTGAAAAATTGTGCCTTAGGCACTGGTGTGGTGGCATGGATCATTGAGGAGGAGGAAGAGGATAGTCAGTGAACATAAGAGGACAGTCACTCAGCATCAGCATAGGCAGTCTTGAAGGGATGTGACATTATAAATTATTCGGTTATATCCGCCTCAGGTGCCTGGTAGCTGGTGGTGATCCAAGACTGATTCATTTTGATGAAGGTCAGTCGATCAACCGAGGCGGTGGACAGGCGCACCCTATGATCAGTGACAAATCCTCCAGCAGCACTGAATGTGCGTTCGGAAAGAACGCTGGAGGCAGGACAGGCCAGTAGCTCAATTGCATACTGTGCAAGATCTGGCCAGTGATCCATCCTCAGGACCCAGTAAGCCAGAGGATTTTCGGTGGGAAAGGTGTCCAAGTCTGACCTTGCCCCAAGGTATTCCTGCACCATGTATATCAGACGCTGGCGATGGTTGCTGGAACCGATCATACCTTGGGGCTGCGGACTAAAAAATTGTCTGAACGCATCGGTCAGACGTCCACCTTCCCCACCGCTCCTTCTGCTACTGACCGAAGCCTCAGCAACTCGTCGCCCAGGACCAGGAGTTTGTAACCTCCCAGTTTCTGGGAACGCGTTGCACAGACCTTTCTGCAAGGCCTCCCTGAGATGTCTCATCCTCTGCTCCCTCTGCGACGGCAAGATAAGGTCCGCAACCTTACCCTTGTACCGCGGATCAAGGAGAGTGGCCAGCCAGTAATGGTCCCTCTCCTTGATCCGAAGAACACGAGGATCCTTCCGCAGGCTTTGCAGGATCAGGGAGGCCATGCAGCGTAGGTTAGCTGAGGCATTCGGTCCGGAGTCTTCTGGGTCACTGAGGATGACATGATCGCCAGCCACCTCCTCCCAGCCACGTACAAGTCCACTGGTTTGTTGGGACTGTACATCATCCCTAAAAGACTGCTGCTGCTGATGCTGAGTGCCAGGCTCCACCTCCATGCTCACACAATCCTCCTCCTCCTCCTCCTCCTCCTCATCCTCATCCTCTTCCTGTGTGATGGGTGGGACAGAAGGAACACTGTCCGGATAAAGGGGGCCTTGAGAGGCAAGGAAGTCCTCCTCTTCCTGCCTCTGTTCTGCCTCAAGTGCCCTGTCCATTATCCCACGCAGCGTATGCTCCAACAGGTGGACAAGAGGGACAGTGTCACTGATGCATGCACTGTCACTGCTCACCATCCTCGTGGCCTCCTCAAATGGTGAGAGGACAGTGCATGCATCCCTGATCATGCTCCACTGATGTGGGGAAAAAAAAAACAAGCTCCCCTGACCCTGTCCTGGTGCCGTAGTCGCAAAGGTACTCATTGATGGCCCTCTGCTGCGTGTGCAGTCGCTGCAGCATGGCCAACGTTGAGTTCCACCTGGTGGGCATGTCACATATTAGGCAGTTCTTGGGCAGGTTCAGCTCCTTTTGCAGCTCAGTCAGCCGAGCACTGGCATTATAAGATCGGCGGAAATGCACACAGACTTTCCTGGCCTGCCTCAGGACATCCTGTAAGCCTGGGAACCTGCCCAAGAACCGCTGCACCACCAGGTTGAGGACGTGAGCCATGCAGGGCACATGGGTGAGCTGCCCCTGTCGCAGGGCGGAGAGGAGGTTGGTGCCATTGTCAGAAACGACCATTCCTGGCTTAAGCTGACGTGGCGTCAACCACCTCTCGGCCTGCCCCTGCAGAGCTGCCAGAACCTCTGGCCCAGTGTGGCTCCTGTCCCCCAAACACACCAGCGCAAGCACGGCATGGCATCTTTTTGCCTGCGTACTTGCGTAGCCCCTTGTACGCCTACGGAGCACCGCTGGTTCCAAGGACAGAGCACTGGAGGAAGAAGAAGAGGAGGGGGGTGGAGGAGAGAGGTGTGTCACAACCAGTAGCAGTAGTAGCGTTTTGGAGGCGTGGTGGCGGAACAACCTCCAACACTACTGCACCTTGTCCTGCATCCCTCCCAGCTGCCAATAGAGTGACCCAATGGGCCGTGAAAGAAAGGTACCGTCCCTGTCCATGCCTGCTGGACCATGAGTCAGCGGTAATATGCACCTTACCGCTGACCGCCCTGTCCAGCGAGGCATGGACATTGCCTTCCACATGCCGGTAGAGAGACGGAATCGCCTTCCGTGAGAAAAAGTGGCGTTTTGGGAACCTGCCACTGAGGAACCGCACATTGAACAAACTCACGGAAGGGGGCCGAGTCTACCAACTGAAAAGGCAGCAGTTGAAGTGCTAGCAATTTAGCCAAGCTAGCATTCAACCGCTGGGCATGTGGATGGCTGGGAGTGTACTTCTTTCTACGGTCCAGCAGCTGGGGCAGGGAAATTTGCCTGCTGCAATCGGACGTCGGTGTACTGCAAGTACTTGGTTGTGACACACCTAATTCTACACCTTCAGTCCTCTCAGAGCAGCTTTCAGAGAGCACTGAAGGTGTAGTGGGGATGGAGATCCCAGCTGATGAGGAGCAAGGAGAGGTCCGCTTAGTTCTTTGGTGTGGGTCTTTTATGTGTGCCTGCCAACGAGCTGCATGGCAGGTCGACATATGTCTGGTCATGCTTGTGGTGCCCAAGCGGCTGATGTTTTGGCCACGCGAGATACGCTTGAGACAAATATTGCAAATAGCAGTGGTGCGATCTGATGCACTCGTCTCAAAAAAGGCCCACACCAAAGAACTTTTCTGATAACGTGCAGAGGCAGCGCCCTGCACAGGCGGAGCTCTGCGGTGTTGTACAGTTGCTGTGCTGGCCTCTACCTGGCCTCCAGGGGGCATCCTGCCTCGTTGGACATGTGACGCCGCATCCTCCTCCTCCTCGTCCTCCTCCGCATCCTCTCTCCCTTCAGGCACCCACGTGGAGTCAGTGACCTCATCATCCCCTCCCTCTTCACCACTAGAGAAAACCTGGCAGTAAGCTGCAGCTGGTGGAACAGTACTGCCAGATTCCTCAAGCTGGGTATCATCATCCGAGCCTTCGAATCGTTGGGCATCCTCCTGGAGCATGTACCCAACACTGTGCTCAAAGAGTTCGGGGGACTCCTCAGGAGGACATGGTGGGTCTAGGGAAGGGGTGGCTGATGATGCCATTGAGTACGCGTTGGCAGCTGCTCTGCCAGTACCCTGAGCCTGGGTGAGAGAGGATGAGGAGGATGAGGAGGGCTTGGTCATCCATTCTACCAAGCCTTCAGCATGATGCGGCTCCACATGTCCAGCTGCCGAAAACAAAGACGCGCGTGTCCCATGGCCACGTGCTGATGACGATGCACGACCACGTCCACGGCCACGGCCACGTCCACTAGAAACAGAGCCTGCCTGCCCTGTGTTCTTGGCTCTGCACGCTCTGCCTCCCCTTGGCGGTCTTCCAGCCATTGTAGTCGGTAGTCCTGTGGGTGCTGCTGAGAAGAATATATAGGAGCTCTGTGTGATGCCACTAACACACTAGAAGTCCTATGGGTGCTTCTGCAAAGAAAATATAGGAGCTCTGTGTGATGCCACTAACACACTAGAAGTCCTGTGGGTGCTGCTGAGAAGAAAATATAGGAGCTCTGTGTGATGCCACTAACACACTAGAAGTCCTATGGGTGCTTCTGCAAAGAAAATAGAGGATCTCTGTGTGATGGGACTAACACACTACAAGTCCTATGGGTGCTTCTGGGAAGAAAATATAGGTCTGTGTGATGGGACTAACACACTTCAAGTCCTATAGGTGCTTCTGGGAACAAAATATAGGATCTCTGTGTGATGGGACTAACACACTTCAAGTCCTATAGGTGCTTCTGGGAACAAAATATATGATCTCTGTGTGATGGGACTAACACACTTCAAGTCCTATGGGTGCTTCTGGGAAGAAAATATAGGTCTGTGTGATGGGACTAACACACTTCAAGTCCTATAGGTGCTTCTGGGAACAAAATATATGATCTCTGTGTGATGGGACTAACACACTTCAAGTCCTATAGGTGCTTCTGGGAAGAAAATGTAGGTCTGTGTGATGGGACTAACACACTTCAAGTCCTATAGGTGCCTCTGGGAACAAAATATATGATCTCTGTGTGATGGGACTAACACACTTCAAGTCCTATAGGTGCTTCTGGGAACAAAATATATGATCTCTGTGTGATGGGACTAACACACTTCAAGTCCTATGGGTGCTTCTGGGAAGAAAATATAGGTCTGTGTGATGGGACTAACACACTTCAAGTCCTATAGGTGCTTCTGGGAACAAAATATATGATCTCTGTGTGATGGGACTAACACACTTCAAGTCCTATAGGTGCTTCTGGGAAGAAAATATAGGTCTGTGTGATGGGACTAACACATTTCAAGTCCTATAGGTGCTTCTGGGAACAAAATATAGGATCTCTGTGTGATGGGACTAACACACTTCAAGTCCTATAGGTGCTTCTGGGAACAAAATATATGATCTCTGTGTGATGGGACTAACACACTTCAAGTCCTATGGGTGCTTCTGGGAAGAAAATATAGGTCTGTGTGATGGGACTAACACACTTCAAGTCCTATAGGTGCTTCTGGGAACAAAATATATGATCTCTGTGTGATGGGACTAACACACTTCAAGTCCTTTGGGTGCTTCTGGAAGAAAATATAGGTCTGTGTGATGGGACTAACACACTTCAAGTCCTATAGGTGCTTCTGGGAACAAAATATATGATCTCTGTGTGATGGGACTAACACACTTCAAGTCCTATAGGTGCTTCTGGGAAGAAAATGTAGGTCTGTGTGATGGGACTAACACACTTCAAGTCCTATAGGTGCCTCTGGGAACAAAAATATATGATCTCTGTGTGATGGGACTAACACACTTCAAGTCCTATGGGTGCTTCTGGGAAGAAAATATAGGTCTGTGTGATGGGACTAACACACTTCAAGTCCTATAGGTGCTTCTGGGAACAAAATATATGATCTCTGTGTGATGGGACTAACACACTTCAAGTCCTATAGGTGCTTCTGGGAACAAAATATAGGATCTCTGTGTGATGGGACTAACACACTTCAAGTCCTATGGGTGCTTCTGGGAAGAAAATATAGGTCTGTGTGATGGGACTAACACACTTCAAGTCCTATAGGTGCTTCTGGGAACAAAATATATGATCTCTGTGTGATGGGACTAACACACTTCAAGTCCTATAGGTGCTTCTGGGAAGAAAATGTAGGTCTGTGTGATGGGACTAACACACTTCAAGTCCTATAGGTGCCTCTGGGAACAAAATATATGATCTCTGTGTGATGGGACTAACACACTTCAAGTCCTATAGGTGCTTCTGGGAAGAAAATATAGGTCTGTGTGATGGGACTAACACACTTCAAGTCCTATAGGTGCCTCTGGGAACAAAATATATGATCTCTGTGTGATGGGACTAACACACTACAAGTCCTATAGGTGCTTCTGGGAAGAAAATGTAGGTCTGTGTGATGGGACTAACACACTTCAAGTCCTATAGGTGCTTCTGGGAACAAAATATAGGAGCTCTGTTTGCTGCCAGTGCCTGCCTGCCACGAACACACTACAAGTCCTATAGGTGCTTCTGGGAACAAAATATAGGAGCTCTGCCTGCCTGCCACGAACACACTACAAGTCCTATAGGTGCTTCTGGGAACAAAATATAGGAGCTCTGCCTGCATGCCACGAACACACTACAAGTCCTATAGGTGCTTCTGGGAACAAAATATAGGAGCTCTGCCTGCCTGCCACGAACACACTACAAGTCCTATAGGTGCTTCTGGGAACAAAATATAGGAGCTCTGTTTGTTGCCACTGCCTGCCAGTGCCTGCCTGCCACGAACACACTACAAGCCCCTCTTTCTAAATCAATCTTTCTAAATGAATCTATCTAACTCAATCTCTCTAAGTAAATCTCTCTAACAAAATCTAGCAGAGTGACACAGAACGATCCTGCTCTATCTACGCCGGAACAGCATGTGACCGGCGCCGACAGCGTGGCGGACTTTTATAAGAGGGGGCGTGTACTAAAGCCCCTGAGCTGTAATTGGCTACAGGCGTCCTGCCTGTAGCCAATTATGGCTCTTCGAGTTTCCGGCGCTGTGATTGCCCAAGCATGCGGGGTCACAGTGCATGCTTGGCCAATCATCAGCCAGCAATGCACTGCGCCGGCCAAATAGTTCTGGGCTCGCCGAGCGAGCGAACACCCGGTGCTCGATGCGAACATGGGTTCGCATCGAGCACCGGGCCCATCCCTAGTTCCTAATGTTACTGTCTCCTGTGGCAGATCAAGCTGTGACTGTCACCACCTTTCCCTTTAGCTGTGGTTGAAGTCTTTTTGCCTTCCGTCCCGTTTTCATCCCCATGATGTGACTGATTCTTCCAAATCCTGCCCCAGTATGCAGCTGTAGAAACATTCGAGCCTCTGACAATCTGGCTTTATTTATTTTTTTAGCTTGCTCATCTTTACCCACAGTAATTGCATATCCTACAGTGACTATAGTTACACTTTCATCCAGAGGACGCAAACAAATAACAGCGTTCATCCATTCTATAAATACAGAAGAACAATCAGATAGAGGACATAGAAAACAAAGACTAAGTCAAAGGACCTGCTCATAGCTCAAAAACAACTTTCTGAAGTCTGTAGAACATTCCTTAATAAGCCAGTCAATGGACAGCTTACTCTTTTATCACAACAGACTGTAGGTTCTCTGTTTGATTTGTGACTGTGCGCTTCACTTGTTCAGATTTTTCTACCCAACACATCCAACTTGGCAGTATAAGTCCACCCACACATTCATGAGTAGTGTGCCAAATGACGATCAAATGGAATCTGTGATGAGACACATGGAGCTATAGCTGTGATGTCCAACGCATCATCAGTAGGAGCTGAGGATTCATTTTCCTACTTTATCTTAAAGAGAGGAAGAGATGCCAGATTCAGACTCCCCGCTGTTAAAATTATAGTGTTGATGTAAATAAACGGCTAATAGAGAATCCATCATATTAAAGATTTGTCCCAAAACCTGATTTTGTCCCCTGCAGTTCTGATAAAGTTGGCAGCAAATTTTTAATCACATTTTATAAACTGTAACAAACAAAAATAGACTGAGCTAGTTATCCTGGCATTGTCTGTGTCCTACACCCATTACACTATCCTTTTGCAGCAGCTAGCAGGTGTAGGAACTAAGTGACTCACCAGCCTAACTTTGTCCTTAAGCACTTGACCTCTGGAAGATTTACCCCCTTCATGATCGGGCTATTTTTTTTTCCTACACTGCACTGCGTTATTTTAACTTTAACAGTCATGCAATGCTGTTGCCAAATAAAATGTATAATATTTTTTTCCTCACAAATAGAGCTTTCTTTTGGTGGTATTTGATCACCTCTGCATGTTTTAAAAGACAGACAATATTGAAATATCATAAATTTAAGTGTAGCGCTACCCCCAGTTAAGAGAGCCGCTGGTTTGTTTTGGGTCCCTGAGTACAGCTCCACCAACCCCCGGCAATTTGCTCTACCCACTCTGGCACAGTTAGTAAAGGGGTATGTATCTATGCACATATAAATATCACTTATACTCTAAGTGTAATGGGTATGAACTCACAAGCAGACTGCTGAAATAAGAACAACTGGCTTTACTTTGTCAGTAAGGAAAAGAAATAGTAACATGCATTTAAACATATGACTTACAATACTTTAGCAGGTCCCTGCAATATGCACTTAAACATGTACACATATATGTAACCAACTAGCAAAGGGGAAACGGAGCGCCAAGTGTGGCGACCGTCTGCTATGCACCCCTGAGGTGCAATAAATCTATCTGCGCCTACCTAATGGACCAGGCCTGATCCCTAGTAATAGAGCTCAGTCCTTGTACTAGTACAGTGTTCTTCACCGGCAATAAATCTGTAGAGGTGGTGCACATGTAGCTTTAAATGGTGTCTTTGTAATCCACAGAAAGTAACATTTGCTGCTCTGAAGTAAATTGCGCCTAGGCAGTTCAGTAGGCATAAAACGTGTGTATCAATGCAGGATGAGCCTTCCGGCTCTCTCACCAATCCTGGGGTACCGTCCTCAGCTCCGGTCCCTTCAATGGCGGCTCCGGCCTCCTCGTCACAGCCCCTGCGCTCCGGTCCTCAGCTCCGACCGACAGACTGTAGGGAAGAGTCTCCGCTCCGCTGCTGCTGACTCTGAGGGATGAGAGTCTCACTCCATCTGCTGCAAGGCCCAGGCTTCAGGCCTTCAGCTCCGGTCCGCACAGGTGTCTCCGCTGGCTGTAGCCTCCGCGTCACAAGCTCAGTCATGAGAGGGAGACCAGTCAGGTGACGCCTCAGAAGAGGAAGTGTCCCAAGAGGAAGAGGCGGTCTCCGCTCTTCCTTTTTATAACCTCCCCCAGCAGCCTCTCGGGCGGAAACAAGCAGCCCGGGAGCCTGGGGAATCATGGGGGATGTAGTCTCTTCCCCTAAAAGGGGTACGACCCCGCTACACACTCCCCCCACTTTGAATCTTTGGTCCCCAAAGACAGTGTTCAAACTACAAGCTTTCTCAGGAACAACACTTTCACATAATTTGGACAGGGGAGCTTCCCACCAACTAGCATAAGATGGGGAGCTGTCCTGTCTACAGGTCACTTCAGTGTGGGTGACCTGTTTAACTGTGCCAGAGAGTGAGCTAGGGTTGCCCTCCACCAAATGAACAGTGGATGGGTCAGGGCTTTCAGCACTTCTCCTTGCTGTGGTAACAGAGTCCTCTGAACTTTCTCCCATCTTGGGGTAAGTTAACTTCTTGGGAGGCTTCACAACTCTGCGAGCTCTCTGTTCTCTTGGGCCTTCTTCAGGAACACATTCTGGCAACATCTCTGGTTCTGGAACATCTACTTCTTCTTCTGGGTAGAGACCAGGGACATCTTCCCAGCACTCAGGCACAACACTGAATGGCACAAACTCTGTGGCTTCTGGGTTCAATGTTCCATCTTCCACATCTTCAGTGGGTGGAAGGTCTATGGCAGAATTTCCTGGAGTTGAGGAAGGCCATAGCCATTCAAGTTCTCCTCTTTCTTCCTCTGGTTGGGGGTCCTGTCCACCCCTAGCTTGGGATGTCTGAGACCTAGTGTTAGGCCTGGGGGTATCCAGAATGGAAACAGATTCAGGTAAGTCTCTCGCTGGAGGTATTCTGACTGCTTCAGTAAGTGGGAGCAAATGATTCCTATGCCAGGTCTTCAAAGGCCCCACTCTTCCTTCTGGCTTCAACTTGTAGACAGGCAATCCTGGAAGTTTTCTACAGATGATATATGGTTCTGATCTCCATCTATCAGCAATCTTGTGTTTTCCAGGGATCCCTAGATTTCGTAACAGTACACGGTCCCCAGGCTGTAGGTCCTGTACTCTAACTTTCAAATCAAAGTTCCTCTTATTTCGGGCCCCCCTCTGGTCAGAGGCCGCTTGAGCTTTCTCGTAAGCTATCTTCAAACTGTGCCTCAGTCTGTCCACATATCCTTTGTGGGAGGCAGCAGAGGCATGGTCTAAGGATATGCCGAAGGCCAAATCCACTGGCACTTGCTTCTCTCCCAAACATAAGTCGGTAAGGGGAAAACCCTGTCACATCACTTGTGGTGCAATTGTAAGCATGCACTAGAGCTGAAATGTGTTGACTCCAATGTTGCTTCTTCTCTGTTTCCAAAGTTCCCAACATGTTCAGTAGGGTCCTGTTGAACCTTTCAGGCTGGGCATCACCTTGAGGGTGATATGGTGTAGTTCTTGTCTTCTCTACTCCCAGAGAATCTAGTAGCTTCCTGATCAGGCGACTCTCAAAGTCCCTTCCTTGGTCTGAATGGATTCTCTGTGGCAGTCCATAGTGAACAAAGTACTTCTCCAGAAGTACCTTGGCTACTGTAGAGGCCTTCTGGTCCTTGGTTGGGAAAGCCTGAGCATAACGGGTGAAATGGTCGGTTACCACCAGAACATTTCCCAATCCACTCAAATCGGGTTCGAGGCAGAGAAAATCAATGCATACCAGATCCATTGGGCCTTGACTCTGTAGGTGGCCCATTGGGGCAGCTTGATGGGGTAAAGTCTTTCTCTGAATGCATCTTGCACAGGAATGGCAATACTCCTCCACTTCGGCCCTCATGCAGGGCCAGTAAAACCGGTCTCTGATAAGCTGGAAGGTTCTCTCTGCTCCCAAGTGACCATGCTGGTCATGTAAGGCAATCAGCACAGTCTCTCTATGCTTCTCTGGGAGAAACAACTGCCACTTGTCTTCTGAGCTATCAGAGGGGCCCCTTCGGTAGACTACCCCCTGATGCACCTGTAATTTGTCCAACTCTCTCCTCAGTAGGCGAGCTTCTTTAGAAGGGTGAAGGCGAAGTCCCTCTGGACTCTGGTCCTCCAGGGCTTCCAGGACCAATCTCCCCATGGGATCCTCCAATTGGTCACACCTCAGCTCCTTCTTGGACAGCTTCGGCAGGCACTCCTCTGCCAGTTGAGTTACCCCACAGTAACACTTTGGGACTCCCACTGTGGTAACTCCTATCTCTTCCGCTCTGGATCCTCCTCTGGCTTGGAGTTCGGCCCCCTGACAAAGGGCTCGCACTCCATCTGGTGCCACTTGGGTCCAGTCTTCCCAGTCATCGACCATGACATGGGATCTTCGGGACAGGGCATCTGCATCCCTATTTCCAGCCCCTGGCCTGTACTTGAGGCTGAAATTGAATCCAGACAACGCCGCCAACCATCTGTGCCCAGTTGCATCCAGCTTGGCGGTGGTGAATAGATAGGTCAAGGGGTTGTTATCTGTCTTTACAGTAAACTCGGCCCCATACAAATAGTCTCTCAGTTTGTCAACAACTGCCCACTTGAGGGCTAAGAACTCCAACATGTGGGTGGGATAGTTCTTCTCGGAGGGGGTCAGGCTCCGGCTCACATAGGCCACTGGTCGTAGCTGGTCTCCATACTCCTGGTAGAGTACTCCACCTAGGCCCTCATGGCTGGCATCAACATGTAGCTCATATGGTCTAGTGGGGTCAGCATAGGCCAAAACTGGGGCTGTGGTAAGACTTCTCTTCAAGGTTCTGAAAGCCTCTTCACACCTTGAATTCCATTGGTCTTGAACCGACTCACCGGGCCTCCTAGGCCCCAATCCATCTTCCTCTCCTTCTGTCTTCAGCAGTTCGTTGAGGGGCTTTGCAATGCAGGCAAACCCATCCACAAACCTGCGGTAGTAGGAGCAGAACCCCAAGAAAGACCGAAGTTCTGTAACTGTTGTGGGTCTTGGCCACGAAGTAACTGCCTCCAACTTCTCAGGGTCTGTAGCCACTCCCTTTTCAGACACTATGTGTCCCAGATAGTTCACAGAAGACTGATAGAACCGACACTTCTCGGGAGAAAGTTTGAGTCCATCTTCACTGAGCCTCTTCAGTACTTTCTCCAATCTGGCTTCATGTTCTTCCAAAGTCTTTCCAAAGACAATGACATCGTCCAGGTACACAAGGACTTCTATGAGGTTCATGTCTCCAACTGTCCTTTCCATTAGGCGTTGAAACGTAGCAGGAGCTCCAGATAGGCCCTGAGGCATCCTGTTGAACTCAAAGAATCCTACTGGGGTTATGAAGGCAGTCTTTTCTCTGTCTTCTGGATGCATGGGGATTTGGTAATACCCACTCTTGAGGTCCATCACACTGAACCACTTAGCTCCAGATAAACTCTGTAAGGCATCTTCTATCCTTGGCGTGGTGTATTGGTCAGGAATGGTCCTCCTGTTGAGAGTTCTGTAGTCAATGCAGAGCCTCAATGACCCATTCTTCTTCCTGACTACCACAATTGGGGAGGCATAGGGGCTTCTGGACTCCCTAATCACTCCCGTCTTCTTCAGTTCCGCAAGCTGCTCTCTCAGATCCTCCAGATCTGCTAGCGGGACTCGCCTGACTCTTTCTCTGAATGGCTTGTCCTCTTGCATGCGGATTCGATGGGTGGCACTCCTCGCACACCCCACATCAAACTCATCTTTAGAGAAAATCTTCTCCCATCTGGTCAGCTGGGCCTTGGCTCTCTCTTTCCAAGCTCCAGGTATGTTTGGGTTTTCCATGGAGAGTTTCTTCCAAACATCTTCTCCTTCACCCGTCCCCTTCACTTCTGACCAGCCAACTGGGACAGCAGGACTCACCTGTCCCAGAAGCATCCTGGCAGGGATCTCCACGGGCCTCTCCGTGGGGTTCCTCACACTGACAGGGACTCTTCCTCTTGCCTTCTTCAGGTCCTTCAATGAAATTACTTCTGGTATCACCTCCAGACCTGAGTGACCCTCCATTGGGTCGGGTTCCAACATTACAAAGGGGCCGGGCTGCTCCCAGGTAAGTTTCACCGTGGCTCTCATGCAGGTCACCTCTCCAGGCTGTAACACTGCTCCTTCTTTTCCAAGCCTCCATACCCTTCCTATCCCCTCACTTGGGGTCTTCTGCTCTAGGACCAACCGCTGATAGGCCGCCTTCAGCATGGGATGGATCTTGGGAGCTGAAAGATTCTCTTTCTTCACCAGGGGAGTCAGAAGCCTTCTGACTAGATCCGTGTTTGTCCCTATGATCAGGGACGTCTTGCTGGTTCCAGGCGGGCGAGGGCACACCACTGCCAGGGTGTCGAACACTTCAGCCTTTCCAGCCACGGATGGGTCAAACGTCAAGCGTATGGATAGGTATCCATCATAGGGGAAACTCTGAGTTCCCAATCCCCTTATCTCCAACTCTTCTATCTTCTGTATTGGCAGATGACTCAGGTATCTGTCATAGAAGTCCCTGTACAATAGGGTCACTTGTGCTCCAGTGTCTAGGAGGGCCTTTGTGTACACTCCTTCCACCTGGATGGGTACAGAAGGGGATGGACCAACTAGCTTTTCTGGGTAAGGCCGAGTTGATGCTGTCCTCTTCTGCGGACTCTTTTCCTTTTTACTTGATCTGCACTTGCTCCTTTCTTGAGCCTGGTATGCATTAATTTTCTCCCTCTTAGTGGGAGTGTGAACCCGTTGAGGGATATCGTTATCTCTCACTTTGAAGAGCTCACGTCTGGGAGTGCTGTGTCTCTTCGGAGGGGTCTTGCCCCCTTTCTCTGGAGTGCACCTTGGTTGAGGATCCCTGGGCCCCTTTTTAGGGGTTTGATCTCCTCGCTTTCTCTTCCCGTTATGCTTCTTGGAGCTCACTGAAGGTGATGGGCACCCGGTTGACTCCTTCACCGGGGCCCTTTGGCGTTTCCCGCCGGCTGGCGGCTTTCTGTTTTCTTCTTCTTGGGACTGGCACATACAGCTGCAATATGACCAATTCCTCCACAATTAAAACAGATCATCTCACCGTAGTCAGGTGTGGATGCTGGTGCTGAAACAGCTGGAAACAATTCCCTCCTGCCTGTTTCTTTCTTGGGACTGGGCGTCTCTTTCGCCACTAGGGACGTCAG
Organism: Lithobates sylvaticus; assembly: GCA_028564925.1. NCBI lineage: Eukaryota > Metazoa > Chordata > Amphibia > Anura > Ranidae > Lithobates > Lithobates sylvaticus. The sequence continues at coordinate 133,330,922 of CM053038.1, forward strand.
TATCTCCATCATCTGGGACATCTGCAACTTCAGGGCATCTACCTCTGTGTCTCTTTCAGGGGTTAAGGCCGACCTGACCGTGGCCACTGGAGGTTTTGTAGACCCCATCACTTGCTTTTCCCTTTTCTCTTCCAACATGGCCTCTTCTTCTCTGACCATTCGGATGAGGTCAGGGTAGTCCAGGCTCTTCCCATCCTGCCGGGTGCGTAGTATTAATGCGACAGGGTCCAGGGGTTGGGCTCCCCTCATCACCTGCTGGGCACGGGCTTCATCTACCTTCCCTGGATCTATCCCCTTCTTCAGGATAATCCTATGCAGGATCTTGTCTATGCGTCCCATGTACTCTGACAGCTTCTCCCCTGTCTTCTGGTAACAGTGTTCCAGTTGATAGGTAAGTTCTGTGACTTTTTCTGTCCCACCAAACACACTTTCCAGGATGTCTATGTAGTCCTGGGCAGTGCAATCCTTTTTGCTTGTCTTCAGATTGCGTATGGCCTCTAAGGTAGGCCCTTTTAGGCTCTCAACAATCCTTTGCTTCTTTCTGCCTTCTGAGACCTCCCATTCTTCTAGGGCCTGCGTGGCACCATCTAACCACTCTTCAAATCCCTCTTCTCCCGAGGGTACAGGTGTCCTCCCTGAAAACATCCGGAGTTTCCTGTATCCCGACATTGGGTAATCCCCGGGGTCTCTTCTGCACTGAGTCACAATTTCCCCTAGGACAGCACTAAGAGTAGTCTGTGCGGGACTTTCCGCGCCCTTCTGCTCTTCCTTCTTTGGGGATAGCATGGCTTTCATAGGAGAACAGTCTCCCTTGCGCGGCAGCGCATGCAGCACTTGATAGGCCTGGCCATTCGGTGCCTGTATGCTTTGGCTCCTGAACTGCTCTGGAGTCTCTTCCTTCCATTCTATTAAGGCGTATGTGTACCCAGCATCATTTCTCATGTCCATTATCCATGACTTTTGGCATGGGGATAATGACATTATGAGCTGCTTGACTGCCTCTCTCTGCCATATCCCTGGCAATTCAATGACTGCTGCTGCGGCTGGGTCAGCGGCCCATGTTGCGGACCACCGTCCCACTTCTAGTCCATGCCGGTACCTTCTGGCGGCTTTTCCCGCTGACTCAGGATCCCGGATGACGAGCCCCCACGTGTAGCGCTACCCCCAGTTAAGAGAGCCGCTGGTTTGTTTTGGGTCCCTGAGTACAGCTCCACCAACCCCCGGCAATTTGCTCTACCCACTCTGGCACAGTTAGTAAAGGGGTATGTATCTATGCACATATAAATATCACTTATACTCTAAGTGTAATGGGTATGAACTCACAAGCAGACTGCTGAAATAAGAACAACTGGCTTTACTTTGTCAGTAAGGAAAAGAAATAGTAACATGCATTTAAACATATGACTTACAATACTTTAGCAGGTCCCTGCAATATGCACTTAAACATGTACACATATATGTAACCAACTAGCAAAGGGGAAACGGAGCGCCAAGTGTGGCGACCGTCTGCTATGCACCCCTGAGGTGCAATAAATCTATCTGCGCCTACCTAATGGACCAGGCCTGATCCCTAGTAATAGAGCTCAGTCCTTGTACTAGTACAGTGTTCTTCACCGGCAATAAATCTGTAGAGGTGGTGCACATGTAGCTTTAAATGGTGTCTTTGTAATCCACAGAAAGTAACATTTGCTGCTCTGAAGTAAATTGCGCCTAGGCAGTTCAGTAGGCATAAAACGTGTGTATCAATGCAGGATGAGCCTTCCGGCTCTCTCACCAATCCTGGGGTACCGTCCTCAGCTCCGGTCCCTTCAATGGCGGCTCCGGCCTCCTCGTCACAGCCCCTGCGCTCCGGTCCTCAGCTCCGACCGACAGACTGTAGGGAAGAGTCTCCGCTCCGCTGCTGCTGACTCTGAGGGATGAGAGTCTCACTCCATCTGCTGCAAGGCCCAGGCTTCAGGCCTTCAGCTCCGGTCCGCACAGGTGTCTCCGCTGGCTGTAGCCTCCGCGTCACAAGCTCAGTCATGAGAGGGAGACCAGTCAGGTGACGCCTCAGAAGAGGAAGTGTCCCAAGAGGAAGAGGCGGTCTCCGCTCTTCCTTTTTATAACCTCCCCCAGCAGCCTCTCGGGCGGAAACAAGCAGCCCGGGAGCCTGGGGAATCATGGGGGATGTAGTCTCTTCCCCTAAAAGGGGTACGACCCCGCTACATAAGCCAATATGTATTCTGCTATATATTATTGGTAAAAATAAAATCTCAATAAGCATATATTGATTGGTTTGCACAAAAGTTATAGCGTCTACAAACTATAGGATATATGCTGGAATTTTTATTATTTATTCTTTTTTATACTAGTATTGGCGGTGATCGGTGACTTATAGCCAGGTTGAGATATTGTGGCGGACAATTGGACACTAAATGACACTTTTAACACTTTGTGGGAACCAGTGACAATAATACAGTGATCAGTGCTAAAATTATGCACTGTCACTGTACTAATGACACTGGCTGGGAAGAGTTAAACATCTAGGTCGATCAAAGGGTTACATTTGTGAATAGCCAGTGTTTTTCTAAGGTTTTTCTAAGGCATGTGATTGATTTTCTTTCTTTGTTTACATAGGCAGAGCTCCATGCAGGCTCTCTCCTCAACTGAGGAACATCCATTGGCCGACTCCCGCTGATCGGCTTCTGCTGTGACTAATCACAGTAGAAGCAGTGCGCCCCCTATGTGGAAGTGCAGAATCACTTATATATAACGGCCACCCTGTAGCAGGAAATCTACTATAGGGCGGTTGGTAGGTGGTTAAAGAATATGTTACCCCAACATTTCATATTCCTGATATGTGCCTTTTGTACCATGTACTAAAAAAGTATCCTGTTCTCTTTGTATTGCTTCCTTTGTGTAAAATGCCTGGTGATCCTGCCAGTCCTGCTGCTTTCCTACTTCTAACTGACCACATTAGTCATGACAGCACATCCATCCTAACGGTCCTCCAACAATCAGACTTCTGCAGACATATTTTTTAGAACAAATGTGGTTTATCATTCAGTTCACTTTTGTATTTGTCATATTATTTCATTTCTATGTTGAGGGGCCCCCAAGCTGGAAATGCCCCCGAGCCCCCCAAAGTCTTAGTGCAGTACTGTATCCACCCCCTTCTCATTGCTAGAGTCCACTAAACAATAAGCCCAAGCTGCTGGAACATCACTAGCTCTTGCGGCTCCCTGTCTATTGTCCATTGACAATACATTTTATTCAGATAACATTTTATGATGACTGAACACTTCTCTCCCTGTCTTTCACTCCCTATGACTCTCTTTCTCATCCTAAATATCTGAAAGAAGGAATGCTGACACATGACCAAGACTATCCTTCAGCGGCAAATCAGTGGTCTTCTGATCAAATCATTATTGTTCATAGCCAGTTTTGCCAGGCTATAGTGGGGTTAGCAATAGAGGAGAAGAAAAAAAAGAGCACATTGACAGTATTTATAGACAACTTGCTGCTCTGTGCCTTGGAGGAGAAGGAAGAGAAAAGCTTTGTCTGTAATTTCACTACATTCTGCATGATCTGTGGCTGTATAGCATGGCCACACTGAAATAGAAAAGGCAGGCTTGCTCTGATGGTGCAGACTGACCACCGCTTTGTCCTGCTTGCCCTCTACTACCTCCATGTTCGGGTAGCTCATTTTAGGTTTGCTTGACGTTTTTTAATAAAGGCGATTGCTTTAATTTCTTGTCCAAAAAAAAATCCTGATTTGGGGAAGGGAGGGCAGCCTGTGGCTGTAGAATTCTAAACTTAATTTTAACTCCTTCCTGTGGTAGAATTTCTCTTAATTTGTTGCTGCCTGCCCTTCACCCCGCATTATGACCATAGGTTTCCCCCCTGCACCTATGCCTCGAATGCCCTACCTATAACAATATTATATATGGGAGAGATTGTAGTGCAAACAGCTTGGACAAGGTGGAACTCAAGCTACCAAAGTTGGGAGTAGTTATAATGTAGCTTTGTGTTGCAGCCCCAGATGGCAGCTTATTCCCACTGCCATCTGGATCTGCACTATGTAGCCACTGTACAATACTTCTGGCTATGGTCTCTCAAATAATACACTTTAATGTTTATCTTAGAATAAAACCTACCCTGTCTGTCCCTCTATAATGCGGCCTAACCAAGCAGATAAAACCTGCCTTCACCTTGTCACTTTCTAATGGTAAGCAGAATCAAGTACTCACAAACCGTCCTGACATCAGGCAATTTTTACTAAAAATGTACCTGAAGTATGGCAATAATTGGGATACCGGGATAGGAGGGGGTTTTACTAAATTTTTAAAACAATGTGGTAATGTTAAAGGGTAATTCCACCTTTACACCTAAGAAATAAAGGTGAACTCCCTATAGTGAATAAAAAAAAATTCCCGACTTTAATGCAGCAATAAACAAAATGTATTATAAAATTATAACACTGCAGTTTTGGTTACTGAAGCTCCCGATTCCCTCTTGAAGAATAAATGCAATACCTTCACCATCTTCCCATCCTTTGTAACCAGATGTCCTTCCTCATTCTTTATGGGGCCAATATGGTCTGTCCTCCCTTTTTTACTGTTAACATACTTAAATCATTTCTTGGGATTTTTTTTGCTCTCCTCCGCTATGTGTCTTTCATGTTCTATCTTAGCTGCTCTAACTAACACTGCACATCACCCTAAACACACCATCATGATGGTGGCAGAATCATTTTGTGGGGATGCTGTTCAGAGTTGATGGGAAGATGGATGGAGCAAAATATGGTGCAATCTTAGAAGAAAACCTGTTATGCTGTGTACAAACGACTGGACTTTGACAGCAAAGGTCAGACGGAACGAATCCGCCGGACAATTAGATTGTGTGTGGGCTTCATCGGACCTTTGCTGTCGAAAAATCTGATGGACTTTAGATTTAGAACATGTTTCAAATATTTCCGAGGGACTCGAGTCCGGTCGAAAAATCCCCTATTACAAGACGTATACCACCACCCTGACTCCACATTTGACAAAAAAATTTAACGCCAAGACATAGGGAACCCCACTTGATCCTCACCCAAACACAGCCTACATTGCAGTAATACCGAAACCGGATAAAAACCCGAAAGAAGTCAGTAATTATAGACCAATCTCCCTCATCAATAGCGACTTAAAAATCCTTACCAAACTCCTTGCAAATCGTCTAGCTTCCTTCATTAACCGATATGTTCATAAGGATCGAGTGGGGATCATCCCAGGCAGACAGGGCCCTGATCAGATCAGAAGAGCCATAGACATAGTCTCCATCCTCCAGACAAACTGGCCAGGAGGTCCAAAACAATCAGGCATGCTTTTATCACTGGACCTTCAAAAGGCCTTCAATTCGGTCTCCTGGCCATACATCTTTACAATCCTTGAACGTTGGGGCTTTGGCACCAAGTTTATGGGCCTGATCCCAGCTCTTTATTCAAATCCTAAAGCCTATATTAGGCTTCAAGGCCACTACTCCAAACCAATACATATAGCCAAAGGCACCAGACAAGGCTGTCCTTTATCTCCGCTAATCTTTGCAATAGCAATTGAGACACCCATCTTTCCTTTCCCTCCTTACTATTATGCTTATTTCTTAAGCTTATCTGGAAAGTGATAATTGACTATACACTGATGCCTAGTCACCAATTCCTATCTTAGGGAAAACGACACATGGTAATTTCCGTCCCTCTCCTTACATTCACTCCTAGGGGTCGTGGTTAAGTTCCTCCTCTCGGGCACAGCTAACTCCCATTGGGGGTGTCCAGGGAGCAGGTACACCTCCGACCATTAACAGGAATACCAACCCTTCACTCTAACACTACCATGTTTGTCTAAAATGATTTTAAATTTTATATCTCTGACGTGTTACACTCAATTCATCTTGTTGCGCTGTAACCTTTCTATGTTTAGACTGAATCGATATTCTGAATGTCACTTTCAAATGTATTATTCTTGTGATACAAAATAAAATACTTTGAAATGAAAAAAATAAAAAATAATAATCTTGACCTAGGAGGATGAGGTCCATATGGAGTAGGAGGTTGAGGTGGCGGTGGATGTGGCGGTGTAGGTGGAAGCGCCGGTGGAGAAGGACGAGGTAGTCAACACTGCTTTTTGTTTTTAATTATTTTTTTTTTTAAATTAGGGTATACCCTAAAAGAGTGATTAAGATCAAAAATACAACAATGGCTGGGTAAGGCCGGTGATGTGTCGAATTCTGTCCCCCGTCGGATAAGGTTGCGCAGTACAGAGGACAAGGGGATTCCGAAAATCTCCGAAGAAGAACGGTGCCTGCACCGTGAGTCCAGGTTCAAGCCCCACCATCCAAGTGGACATAGAGTTAGAATAAAAAATAGTCGAGCGAAGCGAGGGGCCCTGTTACTATGTGCTACCATATGTCCACTTGGATGGTGGGGCTTGAACCTGCACTCACTGCGCAGGCGCCATTCATCTTCGGAGATTTTCGGAATCTCCTTGTCCTTCATACTGCGCAAGTGCTGCGCCTGCACAGGGTGGACACTGTCTGATGGCCGGACAGTTTTTGTCAGAACACCGGTATACATGTCTATTCTGCACAAGGTACGGACAAGTCCTGTGGGATCCATGCCTGGTTCATTTTAATGAACATGAGCTTGTCCACATTGGCTCTGGACAGGCGGCTGCGCTTGTCTGTTATAACGCCCCCTGCCGTGCTAAATACACGTTCAGATAATACACTGGCTGCAGGGCAGGCCAGCACCTCCAATGCATAAAAGGGCAAGCTCAGGCCATGTGCCCAATTTGGAGACCCAGAAGTTGAAGAGGGCAGACCCGTCATTCAGTACGTGCGTGTGCACATATACTGCTCCACCATGTTAGTGAAATGCTGACTCCTGCTAAGACATTCCATCTCAGCTGGTGGTGCTGGTTGTTGTGGCGTGCTGACAAAGCTTTTCCACATTTCGGCCATGCTAACCCTGCCTTCTGAGGTGCTGGCAGTGCCCCGGCTGTGTTGGTGACCTCTTCCTCCTCCTCTGCCTTCGCCTTGTGCTTCCACCGTGCCCCCGCTGTCAGATGGGAATGCCACCATGTCTACCAGCGTGCGCTTGTACTCGCGCATCTTACGATCACGATCCAGTGAGGGAATTAAGGACGGTACGTTGTCCTTGTAAAGGGGATCCAGCAGTGTGGCCACCCAGTAATCAGCACCAGTTAGAATGTTGGCAACTCGGCGGTCGTTGCGGAGACACTGCAGCATGTAATCGCTCATGTGTGCCAGACTGCCCAGAGGCAACGAAAAGCTGTCCTCTGTGGGAGGTTTATCGTTTGTGTCCTCTGTATCCCCCCAGCCACGCACCAGTGATGGCCATAAGCTGGTCTGGGTGCCACCCTGCTGTGAACATGGTTCCTCCTCCTCTATCTTCTCCTCCTCATCCTCCACCTTGTCATCCTCCAAAACTGTGCCCTTGCTGGACAATTGTGTACCTGGCGTTTGTTGGTGCAGGAACCCACCCTCGTAGCCACTTGTGAATGACTGCCCTGAAAGCCTTGGAAATGATCCCTCTTCCTCCTGTGCCACATCCTCTTCCATCATCGCCCGAAGCGTTTTTTCAAGGAGGCATAGAACTGGGATAGTAATGATGAGAACGGCGTCATCGGCACTGGCCATGTTGGTGGAGTACTCGAAACAGCGCAACAAGGCACACAGGTCTCGCATGGAGGCCCAGTTATTGGTGGTGAAGTGGTGTTGTTCCGCAGAGCGACTCACGTGTGCGTGCTGCAGCTGAGACTCCACTATCGCCTGCTGCTGCTCGCACAGTCTGGCCAGCATGTGCAAGGTGGAGTTCTACCTTGTGGGCACATCACATATGAGGCGGTGAGCGGGAAGGCCGAAGTTACGCTGCAGCACTGACAGGCGAGCAGCAGCAGGGTGAGAACGCCGAAAGTGCGCACAGACGGCCCGCACTTTCTGCAGCAGCTCTGGCATATAGGGGTCATTTTTAAGGAACCTCTGGGCCACATAGTTCAGCACATGCGCCAGGCAAGGGATGTGTGTCAAACCGGTTAGGCCCAGAGCTGCTACGAGATTTCACCCATTATCGCACGCCACCAGGCCGGGCTTAAGGCTCACTGCCACCAACCACTCATCGGTCTGTTGTTCCATGTCCCTGCACAACTCCTGTGTCATGATTAAGCAATAGAGTTGTCTGCTTACCTGTCTCCATGTGTTCATCTCTAGAGACCAGCCGACCATCACCTGACTGCTTTTATATCCCTCCTCTGGCAGGGTTCCACCCTAGCTCCTATCACAGGACTCTATATTAACCTGTGCACTGCAGGCCAACCCTGCTGATCAACCTTTGTGTGTTTGGCTTTCTGTTACCAGCCGTGTGCTATTCAGTGTTCTGTTACCGACTTTGGGGTGTCCCTGACTATCCCTGTTTGCCTGTGACCCTGACCTTCTGGCGTGTCCCTGACTGTCCCTGGTTGCCGTGACCCTGAACCTTGGCGTGTACCTTGTTGTCCGTTTCTGCTTGTGGCCCTGACCTTGGCTTATCCCTCACTATCCCTGTCCTCCTGTTGCCTACTGTGGGTGTGAGCTGGGGGACTCTGGGGGTCTCGACCTGGAGCCAGTTGCAGCCCAGTCCATCCTCACCACTAGAGGCTCTGGTGAACACCAGCTGGCTCTTAGACTCCGCGCCCCATCGTATGCTCTAACCCCGGTGGGATCCGTCTTGGTGTCCAGCGGCCCCGTGTTCCGAATCACCTGGACTCCCGTCCGCTGCAGTCAGCCATAGGGTCCACTACCTTGCGGTGCACTCCTGATCCCGATGGTGTGCATCTGTCACCTAGCCTCAGGGTGACCTGACAGTTTGATCAGCCATGGACCCGGCTAACATGCCGCTCCCGGCAGTCGATCCTTTGCAGGGCATAGTTCGGCGACTCGAGACCCAGGAATCCAATCAGACTCAGGTGATGCGATTCCTTCAAGATCTGGCTTCCCGCTTCGAGCAGCTGCAAGCTTCCTTGGGAGCCCCGAACCCGCAGCCTCGAGTACAGCTAGCAGCTGCACCTATCGCACCAGTCGCATCCCCGCATTCATATGTACTGCCAGCTCCGTCCCGTTTCTCTGGGTACTCCAAGGCCTGCAGGGGCTTCCTCAGCCAATGCACCATTCATTTTGAGCTCCAGCCCCAAAACCTTCTGTCTGATCGGGCAAAGGTTGCCTATATCATTTCCCTCCTCTCCGGTGAAGCTTTAGCTTGGGCTGCCCCCCTGTGGGAAAAAAGTGATCCGGTGGTTTCCAGCCTGTCCGACTTCTTGAAGCTCTTTCGAAATATCTTCGAGGAGCCAGCTCGGGTTTCTTCTGCGGCTAGTGCCCTTTTACGCCTTCGCCAAGAATCTCGTTCAGTGGGACAATATGCACTTCAGTTCCGTATCCTCACGGCTGAGTTGAGATGGAACAATGAGGCCTTGGTTGCAACCTTTTTACATGGCCTCTCTGACCGAGTGAAGGTTGAATTAGCAGGAAGAGCTATACCCGCCGGTCTGGACGATGTAATTTCCTTATGCAATCAGATTGACATTCGTTTCCAGGAGAGGTCCTTAGAAAAAAGACGCCAGCACCCCCTAGGTCCTAGTCAGCCTGAACTCCTTCCCCGTCGCCCTGTGGAGCATCCCCTGCCTGCTGAGGAACCCATGCAGCTGGGCAGGACCAGGCTAACCCCCAAAGAACGTGCTAGATGCAGAACTTTGGGCTTGTGTCTTTATTGTGGGGGCAAGGGTCATTTTCGTGACTCCTGCTCACTTCGTCCAGGAAACGCTCGGGTCTAATACATTTGGAAGGTGGAGTATTGGACCCAGAAACATCACCTCCTCGTCTTCTTCTTCCGGTGTTTCTCCACGTAGGCACTTCTCCCCAATTGGTCCTAGCATATCTGGACTCCGGGGCTGCCGGCAATTTTATGGAATGGAGAACTGCTTCTTCTATGAAGCTTACCCTTTCTCCCCTCACTACACCACTGGTAGTCTCGGCTATTGATGGCACAGTGCTTCCAGGGGACCCTATCCATTTTCAGACACTACCTATTAGGATGTCGGTAGGGATACTCCACCAGGAGTGGATTTCCTTCCTCGTTCTACCCAAGGCCTCTACCCCCATTGTATTGGGCCTTCTTTGGCTACAGCTCCACTCTCCACATGTGGACTGGGTCTCTGGGCAGATCCTGGCTTGGGGTCCTTCGTGTTTCTCGTCCTGTCTTCTCAAGGTGGCACCCAAGGGGAAACTTCCCATTGCTACCACATCCGTATCGTCTGATCTTCCCGCGGCTTACAGCGATTACTGGGATGTGTTCTGTAAGAAGTCTGCTGAGGTGCTTCCTCCCCACAGATCTTTTGACTGTGCTATTGATCTTGTCCCTGGAGCAACCCTTCCCAGGGGTCGTACCTACCCTCTGTCCATTCCCGAGACCCAGGCCATGTCTGAGTATGTCGCCGAGAATCTGGAGAGAGGTTTCATTCGGAAATCCTCTTCGCCTGCAGGAGCAGGGTTCTTTTTCGTTGCCAAAAAGGATGGGACCCTCAGACCCTGTATCAACTATAGAGGTTTAAACACAGTGACTATCAAAAAACGTTACCCCTTACCTCTAATATCTGAGCTATTTGACGGGTTGAAGGGGGCTTCCACCTTCACTAAGTTGGATCTCAGAGGTGCTTACAATCTCATTCGAATACGAGAAGGTGACGAATGGAAGACTGCTTTGAACAATAGGGACGGGCATTACGAATACCTGGTTATGCCTTTTGGGTTGTGTAATGCTCCTGCTGTGTTCCACAATTTTGTCAATGAAATCTTCAGGGATCTACTGTACCAGTTTGTTGTCATTTATCTGGATGACATTCTCATCTTTTCCGAAAATCTGCCTGCTCACAGAAACCATGTCCACACCGTACTTCAGCGCCTTAGAGAGAATAATCTCTATGCCAAGATGGAGAAATGTTCCTTTGAATGTTCTGAGGTCCTGTTTCTGGGATGTTTTGTTTCTAGTTTGGGTCTTCGCATGGATCCCGGAAAGGTCTCAGCCATTACAAACTGGCCCCTTCCCGCTAGCCTCAAGGCCACACAGCGCTTTCTTGGCTTCACAAACTATTACAGGCAGTTCATAAGGAATTACTCTTCCATTGCTGCGCCTATTATCGCTTTGACCAAGAATGCTAAAGACTGGCCTCCCGAGGCTGTCTCCGCGTTTCACGATCTGAAACAGGCCTTTGTCTCTGGACCTCTCTTGAGGAGACCAAATCCTGGGGACCCATTTTTTCTCGAAGTAGACGCTTCTTCAATTGGGGTGGGAGCTGTGCTTCTTCAGTTCTTTGAGAAGAAACGCCAACCATGTGCGTTTTTCTCCAAAAAAATTCTCAGGCAATTCTCGCAATTAAATTGGCGTTGGAGGAGTGGCGTCATCTCTTGGAAGGTTCCCCTCACTCCATAACGATCTTTACTAATCACAAGAATTTACAATACCTACAGAATGCTAAACGTCTGAACCCCAGACAGGCCAGGTGGAGTCTCTTCTTTTCCCGTTTTAAATTCACGTACAAACCTGGTTCCTGCAACGGTCGGGCTGATGCACTCTCTAGGTCATTTGACACTTTGGATGAGGAGTCCACCCCTGATCCTGAGCCGATCATTTCTACCTCATGCATTGTTGCCCATTCTACCACCCTGGAATCAAAAATTCCTCCTGGCAAGACCTTTGTTCCCACGGAGCTAAGAGCCAAGATCCTTCGTTGGGGACATGATTCCAAGGTGGCAGGTCATGCTGGTTTCCTCCGATCCTTCCTGCTTATCAGTCATCACTACTGGTGGCCTAATCTCCGCTCGGATGTTAAAGACTACGTTAAGGCTTGTCACGTCTGTGCTCAGTCTAAATCTTCCACTCAAGCCCCTGCTAGTCTTCTCATGCCCTTGCCCATTCCTAAGGAGCCCTGGTCTCATATCGCCATGGATTTTATCACTGATCTTCCACCGTCGGAGAATAATACGGAAATTTGGGTGGTGATCGATGGGTTCTCCAAGATGGCTCATTTTGTTCCTCCTCATGGTCTCCCTTCTGCCCCTGCCTTGGTTCCCATTTTTGTACGAGAGATTTTCCGCCTTCATGGTGTTCCTTCCCATGTCGTTTCGGACAGGGGTGTGCAGTTTACTTCTCATTTTTGGAGAGCCTTTTGCAGATCCCTCGACATAACCTTGGTTTTACCTCCTCTTATCATCCTCAATCCAATGGCCAGACCGAGAGGGTTAATCAGGAGTTGGAGGTCTTTCTCCGACTCCGTACCTTAGTCTCGGCCCATCATGATCACTGTTACTGTGGGCTGAGTTCTCCCACAATAATCATGTCAATGTCAGTTCTCAGAAAACACCCTTTTTCACTGTTTCCTATGACTTGTTCTTCTGACATTCCAGCTTTGGCTACTGTTCAGAAATCTTTCAATTCCGTGTGGGCTGACGTTCATGATTCTCTCCAGAAAGCTGCCAAAAATTCAAGAGTTTTGCTGACCGTCGCAGACGTAAGCCACCTTCTCTTCTGCCAGGAGACAAGGTCTGGCTCTCCACCAGGAACATCAAACTCCGGGTTCCTTCTCTCAAATTCGCCCCAAGATTCATTGGTCCGTACACCATAACTTCTAAACTGAACCCGGTTTGTTTCAAGCTCCAGATTCCCAAAAGCCTCAAAATCTCTAACTCCTTCCATGTTGACCTTCTGAAGCCTTTAGTCCTCAATAAGTTCTCTTGTCCTTTCTCTACCGTAGCACCGGTCTCTGAGGATAATCAGGAGTATGAGGTTAGCCAGATTTTGGACTCCAGACTCTGTAGAGGCATTCTCCAGTACCTCGTGCACTGGAGAGGGTTTGGTCCTGAGGAGAGGTTGTGGATTTCGGCTTCCGAGGTCTTTGCACCTCGTCTGCTGAGGAGGTTTCATTTGAAGTTCCCCTCTAAACCTGGTCCCAGGCGGGGAAGGGGGAGGCCTCGTAAGAGGCGGGGTACTGTCATGGTTAAGCAATAGAGTTGTCTGCTTACCTGTCTCCATGTGTTCATCTCTAGAGACCAGCCGACCATCACCTGACTGCTTTTATATCCCTCCTCTGGCAGGGCTCCATCCTAGCTCCTATCACAGGACTCTATATTAACCTGTGCACTGCAGGCCAACCCTGCTGATCAACCTTTGTGTGTTTGGCTTTCTGTTACCAGCCGTGTGCTATTCAGTGTTCTGTTACCGACTTCGGGGTGTCCCTGACTATCCCTGTTTGCCTGTGACCCTGACCTTCTGGCGTGTCCCTGACTATCCCTGGTTGCCTGTGACCCTGAACCTTGGCGTGTACCTTGTTGTCCGTTTCTGCTTGTGGCCCTGACCTTGGCTTATCCCTCACCATCCCTGTCCTCCTGTTGCCTACTCTGGGTGTGAGCTGGGGGACCCTGGGGGTCGCGACCTGGAGCCAGTTGCAGCCCAGTCCATCCTCACCACTAGAGGCTCTGGTGAACACCAGCTGGCTCTTAGACTCCGCGCCCCAGGGAATCTTACGCTCTAACCCCGGTGGGATCCGCCTTGGTGTCCAGCGGCCCCGTGTTCCGAATCACCTGGACTCCTGTCCGCTGCAGTCAGCCATAGGGTCCACTACCTTGCGGTGCACTCCTGATCCCGACGGTGTGCATCTGTCACCTAGCCTCAGGGTGACCTGGCATCCTGCATGGTGTGGGGTTTTTCCCCCAAACAGGAAAGTTTTAAAACTGCCTGCTGTCGTTTACCCCTAGCTGTGCTGAAGTTGGTGGTGAAGGTGTTATGCTGACTGGATGAGGAGGCGGTAGAGGATGAGGAGGCGGAGTAGGAGGAGTTAGCAACAGGAGGCAAACTAAAGCGCCCTGCAATCCTCTGTGGTGGAAGGACATGCGCCAAACTGCTATCCACCTCAGGCCCAGACGCCACTGCATTTACCCAGTGTGCTGTTAGGGAGATATAACGTCCCTGACAGTGCTTACTTGTCCACTTATCCGTAGTTAGGTGGACCTTGCCACAGATGGCGTTGCGCAGTGCACACCTGATTTTGTCCCCCACTTGGTTGTGCAGGAAAGGAATGGCTCGCCTGGAAAAGTAGTGGCGGCTGGGCACGACGTACTGTGGGACAACCAATGCCATCAGACTTTTAAAACTCTGAGTCTCCACCAGATGGAATGACAGCATTTCAAAGGCGAGGAATTTTGAAATGCTGGCATTCAGGGCCAGGGATCGCGGGTGGATAGGGGGGTACTTCCTCTTCAGCTCCAGTGTTTGGGAGATAGAGAGCTGAACGCTTCCATGGGACATTGTGGAGATGGTTGGTGACCCAGGTGGTAGTGTTGCTGGCAAATCCTCTGTTTACGGGTTGGCAGGTGCAACTGTCACTACAGAGGTGGATCAAGAGGCAGAGACTGCAGCAGAAGAGGAAGCAGGAGGAGCCAGAGACCTTTCTTGTTTTTTGAGGTGTCTACTCCACTGCTGCTCGTGCTTTGCACTTAGATGCCTGGTCATGCAGGTTGTGCTCAGGTTGAGAACGTTTATGCCTCGCTTCAGGCTCTGATTGCACAGCGTGCAAACCACTCGTGTCTTGTCATCAGCACATTGTCCGAAGAACTGCCACGCTAGGGAACTCCTTGGACCTGGCTTTGGTGTGCTAGGTCCCTTGCTGCGTTGAGCAGTAGCAGGCGTATTGTCTAGGGGACAGACGCTCCACTTTTGCATCCTGCTCCCTCTTCTGCTGTGCTAGTGGCTCTGTGCGACCACCGCCTCTTCCTCCGAACTACACAGGTCACCTGCATGACGTTGATTCCATGTGGGACCTCATCGTCCTCCACATCATCTTCCACCCAGTCTTCACCCCTCCTTGTCGGTCTGCACAATTGCGAAAGCAGCAACAGTTGGCACCAGTGTTTCGTCATCATTCGAGACGTGCTGCGATGGTCCTCCCATGTACTCATCTTGAAACATAAGTGGTTGGGCATCGGTGCACACAATCTCTTCCACTTCTGGGGCAAGGCTAGGTGGATGGCCCTGGGAAACCTTGCTAACAGTCATCAAAAAGCAGAAGAGACTGCTGCATGATTTGGGGCTCAGACTGCTTGGCTGATTTGCAAGGGGGTAAGGTGAAAGACTGATGGACATCGGCTGCAGGTGCCAACTCTGATCTTTCAGCAGGAGACTGGGTGGGAGACAATGTGAAGGAACTGGAGGCAATGTCAGCAACCCAATCTACTATTGCCTGTACTTGTTCTGGCCTCAATATTCGTAGAGCCGCATTAGGCCCGACCAAATGCTGCTGCAGGCTCTGTCGCCTACTCGCACCTGAAGAAGGTGTTTCACTTGTGCGTTTAGCTGGCACAGATCGACCACGTCCTCTCCCTGCAACAGGAGCTCCACCAGCAGCACCACGACCGGGGCCACGTCCCTTCTTTGACGTTCTCCTCATATTTCTCAAATTTAGGATCTTGCCCTAAATGGGTGTTTTTTGAATAGCAGAATAGAACAGTATCTAAAGTGTGTATCTCACACGTACAGATATGCAGGAAACACTGCAAAATATATTTTTGGCCCTAAATCGGTGTTTTTAGAATAGCAGAATAGATCAGATAGCAACAGTATCTAAAGGGTGTATCTGTCAGGGTAATGGCCGTAGGACAGGGAATTCTGCCAGTACCCATCATGGCTGCACTAGGTGCATCCCTGTGCGCATGTGCACACGTGGGCGCACACGACAGGCGCACACAGATGCGTAACAGCGGGAGCGCGCTAATGTGCATGCTAATGCGCCCTAATGTGCGTGCTAATATGCTAACATGCGTGCTAACGCACGTGCGTGCATCGCGTAATCTTTGGCGCCCCCTGCTTTATTTAAGCCTGCTGCTGGTACAAGCTGGTTGCTGGATTATCGTCAGCTTCCGTGTCTCCTGTTCCGGTCGTTTATCTGCTTCCTGTTATCACCTGGCTTGCCTGACTGCTCCTGTTTTCCGCCTGCATTTAACCCCGGCTTGGACCTGACTACTCTCCTGCTCTGCACCTGTACCTTAACCGTCCTCTCGTGTTTGACCCCTGGCTTGGCTACCGACTCCGTTCCTGATTATCCTGCTGTACCTTCAGCTCGGACTGATTCCTGCTGTATAGGACCTCTGGCTTGGCTCTGACTTTCCTGGTTGCTCCCCGGCTCCATCCCTGGGATCTCTCCTCGCATGGTAGCCCCATCAACCACACCTGCGCACCCCAGCAACTCCCTGCTACCAGCTACCCAGCTCAGCACTCTGCAACCCGTGCACCTTTGGGCACTGTACTCCCTGTCTCATTACCAGGGTTACGCTGCACTTAGCCGCAAGGGCCGCCCTTTCTGCAATCCGGCCTCACATCCAGGACTCTGACATTATCTCACACGTACAGATATGCAGAAAACACTGTAAAATATATTTTTGTTGGCCCTAAATGGGTGTTTTTAGAATAGCAGAATAGAGCAACAGTATCGAAAGGGTGTATCTCACACGTACAGATATGCAGAAAATGCTATTCAAAATGCTATTTTAAAGTTCGGGTTCGCTCAACCCTACTGATGACCTTAACCTGCCTGTGTTGCTGTTTGTTGTCAAGACTTCTTGATTTGTCTGATGATCCCCCGCTGAGTGGAGTGGGCAGATGACAGGTCCATGTCCACTCAGCTTATGCAGAGTGGACACATACACAGCCCGCTCTGCTCTAAGGATGGCTGGTGTAAACAAACTGGCTGTCTGTTTACATCCGACTGTCCTCCAATCGAATCCACTAGACCAGGGGTCTCCAAACTTTCTAAAGAAATGGCCAGTTTACTGTCCTTCAGACTTTAGGTGGGCCGGACTGTGACCAGTGGGAGTAAACAATGCCCAATATTTGGTATAAGGGGAGAAATAGTTGGTGTCACTGGGTGGAATAGTGTCCTTTTGTTGCCAGTGGAAGGAACTATGCCTCACAGTTGGTGTTGGTTGCAAGAATTAGGCCCCATTGTTGGTGTCAGTGGCAGGAATTATTCCCCATTGTTGGTGTCAGTGACAAGAATGTTGTCTCATTGTTGGTGTCAGTGGCAGGAATTATGCCCCATTGTTGGTGTCAGTGGCAGGAATTATGCCCAGTTGTTGGTGTCAGTGGCAGTAAATATTCCCCATTGTTGGTGTCAGTGGCAGGAATTATGCCCCATTGTTGGTGTCAGTGGCAGGAATAATGCCTCAAAGGCCGGATAAAGGCAAGCAAGGGACCGCATCTTGCCCCAGGGCTGCAGTTTGGAGACCACTGCACTAGACGGAGGGGAACGGGTCCCTTTCTGTTATGTTTAGTGAATCGTATTGGAGGTAGGCGGGTGTAAATGGACATAAGTCCGTTTAGATCCATTGCTCTATAGTAGTTAATATGGGATCAGATCAGGTCCACCTGAAAAATGCAAGACCTGATCAGACCTGTCGTGTGAACCCACCCCTAATGTTTTCCCTTTAACTGCTTGTCACAACAGTACATTTTCTGCGGCAGGGTGGCATAGGCAGGCAGGATCACATACATGCACATTAGCCAACCTGTTCAAGGTTAAGAACGCTCATGCATGTGCCTGCTGCTAACCCACTCTGTCATTGGCTACAGCGGGATTTTTTCAGCAGGTCCTGGCCAATGATTTATGGTGGAGACATACTAATCAGCTGTAGCCAATCACAACACAAATTCCTGTGTTTTCAAAATCCTGTGTTTTCATACACAGATCAGCAATCTAACTGTTAGTAAAAGCAGCACATGTTACACACGACACTTGTTAGGCCCACAGTTAACCTCTTCGTTGCCCCTTGATGTCAACCCAGCCAGTGCCAACAATATAGTGTACATTATACATTATTTTAGCTGATTACTGTATTAGTGTCACTATTGATGTCAGTTAAGCCAGCCATACATGGCTAGAATCGTGCTCAGGGAGATTTGAACCATCTATGGGCATGTTGATTGTACCCAAGTGGTAGATCAACTTGGGTACAACCAGCTTGTCCGATTTTTAAATGTGATTATTATGTAAAGGTGGGGTCTGGGAAGGGGCCAGGGGCAAGGTTGAGGATGGGGCCCCATCAGGTAGGCTGTACAGGGCCCTATGATTTCTATCAGTGGCCCTGCTAGCGATATACGGTTAGTTCCCTCAAAAGTGAACCAGCAGAAGGAATCAAGTGTGTGCAGGAGGAAGTGAGAAGAGGAATCTGTTTATGGGGAGGAAGTTGGCCCTGAAGTTCTGTTTGTTGTCACACTAGGCATCCCATACAGTAATTCCCTACCCCATCAAAGTTATCATCCCCTAATTAAAAAAACTAACAAAAACAAAAAACAAATCAAGGACTGTTTTCTGCATTGAGTGAAGGAAGGAAATGCTGTGCAGCAGTGGGGAACCCCAACTTCGGTAACTCCTCCAGGGGTAGTGCTGCACATGCAAGAAGGGCACAGAATACTAGCAAGAGACACTCACAACGCTGTTGTGCAGGGCTCACAGGGAGACAGGAATATCTCACAGCAGTGGGATGCAGAGCTTACAAGAACAGATATAACAAGGTATATGGAGGAACACTGAGGTGTGCAGGGGTTTCAGGGAATGCAGGTAAACAGGATACAGTTGGGTTAAATGAGGAGTCTAGGACAGGAAGGATACCTATTGGTTTTGTCTGGGGAGAACCCAGCCTGCCTGTCCATCGAAAGGAAGGGCCACGGACTTAGGGTTGCCACCTCATCCCTTTAAACCCGAACACATATGAATTACACAGTTTCTGAGGCTAATTAAATGCAGATAAGGTAACAAGTGAGTTTAATTACCACCTTAATCAGCCACAGAACCTGTGTAATTCAGATGTGTTCGGGTTTAAAGGGATGAGGTGGCAACTCTACACGGACTAGAGTCTAAGAAACCACCTTGTCTTCTCCAGCGCTCCTGAAATTGGAGATGGGATTGTGCTGCAAGATATTCCCCAAGTTGCGGTTTTTGAATGCCAAGCATGCAGCTACTGGGAAGAACCCCTTGCTTTGCTGAGGTGCAGGGATCACAAGGCAGTAGGTAGTACAGTTCAAGTTGGCAGGTGTGCACAGAAACACACAGACATTGGGAACAGGTAGTAATGCACAAAGACATACAGGACAGCTAGGAGTGAATAGCAATGACATAAAAAAACAAATCACTAGGAGCAGGTAGAAGTGAATACTGACAGAGAGCAGG
Source organism: Lithobates sylvaticus (assembly GCA_028564925.1). NCBI lineage: Eukaryota > Metazoa > Chordata > Amphibia > Anura > Ranidae > Lithobates > Lithobates sylvaticus. The sequence goes on from CM053038.1 coordinate 133,350,202, forward strand.
AAACAAACTAGACATACACAGAGAGAAGCTGAAGCAGGCTAAACACAGGTGCTGCCAATAAATTGCAGGCTGAAACTCAGAGCAGATGTGCAGGAAGGCTGAAAGTTATCAAAGAGACACATGACATGTGAAGGACCTAACCCACAGTCCCTTAAGCCATCCATTAAACATAATATCTAACCCCTCCAAATCCCCTCACAAATGACATGACAAGATTTTGGAGTAAATGGCCTTGACGGCCTTTTATTAACAATTACCTTAAAATTAAATAAAAAACATTTTAAATAACTCTTAACCAACTTTATGTACTTTTGGGGTCTTCTCGAGGAACCCCACCCCACTGGTCACTGCGCCAAACTTCTTTAAACTTTAGGCCTCCGGTCGCAAGCCCCCAGACCCGGAGACAGTACTCAACTTTCGCAGTGACCTACCTTTAACCCCTTCCTGGTTAACCCCTCGTTAACCGGAAGGTACCTGATAACCCCCATCCACAGATGGGTACCAACCATGTTAACCCCATCCCACAGATTGGTACCAACCATGTTAACCCCCATCGCACAGATGGGTACCAACCATGTTAACCCCCATCCCACAGATGGGTACCAACCATGTTAACCCCCATCGCACAGATGGGTACAAACCATGTTAACCCCCATCCCACAGATGGGTACCAACCATGTTAACCCCCCTCCCACAGATGGGTACCAACCATGTCCCGCATCCCACAGATGGGTACCAACCATGTTATCCCCCATCCCACAGATGGGTACCAACCATGATGGGGGATGCCCAACTGCCTACCAACCATGTTATATATGCATATACAGCACAAAACCGTAAATTCCCCCATATTACATATTGGGTGAACGTGAAAAACTATGTCTCCCACCTCCTCCAAAGACCCAATTTGAGAAAGAATGAGAGGCACCACCGCTGCCCGGCTATGTAGCTGTCACTTTTGTGACAGCCCCTTCATAATTGAGACCATTCGAAGGGCATCGCTTATTGGTAATGCCCCAAAGAAAGCCAGTGCAAAGGCTGGCGGAATAGGGCACATTCATGCCCCGAACCACAATGTCGCCCAGCTACGAAAATAGGCTGTGTAGGGTGGGTGGGAATCTTCTGCCAAGGTACCTCCTGGTAATAAAAAAACCGTCCAAGCTCACTGATGACCAGACCACCACAATCACTCACCATGTTCCACCAAATTCAGGACAGGTGACTCGCTACCATTTTTTCTAAACGAAGGCCCCCATAGCCCTTAGAGCCTGCGGCGTTCGTGAACAATCTAACTCGCCATACTGACGGGCCCAGACTTCGTAAGAGCACCCATTATCGACTCCAGGAAGCCCTACTACCCCGCAGGACCTCCCTGTTGAGACTGACGAAGTCACAAGGGGACTTGACTATCTCGGATGCTGCCGGCAGCCGGTGGCAAAACCGTGCCCCAGGGAATTAAATGGCAAGCCAAATTAGCTCCCTACACTTGTAACTGACGAAAACTGTCACATGCGCCTAGCAATGGTCCCCATGACTTCTGCCTTGAGATTTTCCCGTTTGTCCGTCTGCCATTGCCATTCCAGTCCAATCGAATCCACTTCAATTCCCAGGAATAATGGTAGACGTGGGGCCCTCTGTTTCGGCGCAAACGTTGAGACCCAGTAGGCTGACGCATCTGAAGACATCCCGATCGCGAATAGCCAAGTTAATCTCAGATACGTCCTGTACTACCTATTCCAAAAGGAGCTGAACGGTTCAAAGAAAGCGCATGAGATGGAACATCCCATCGGGAGACAACGATCCCCATAATATGCCACATTCCATGTGCAGCCTAGCAGACGGCAACTGTCTGGATGAACTGGCGAAAGCCAGAAACAGATTCAATATCTGCCTTTTTACCCTGGTGACCCACCCATGATATCGCTGCACCCAACAATTATATGTTATCTCAAAACCACTTTGGAGCAAACAAATCACTAACCAACCTACGGGAAGGAAAGGTGGTGAATCAATCTGAACTTGTTTGGCTCTATTCAAGGAAATACTACTCCAAATGGAGAGACCACCAGGTCTGGAAGCGGAACCTTATGAAAAGGGGGGGGGGGGGGGAGACATCCTACCAAGACTCACCTCTTTCAAAGTTTATCAGCAACCACGGACACAACTGGGCCGAACGGAATTTGAAACCGCTCGAGAAACCAGATTCCCACAACCGAGCCGCTTTTTTGGTCGGGGGTACCAACTGAGGAAAGGAAGAATCCCACCCCCGTACAAGTGCATGGGATAACCCCGGCCATAACGCGTGTATTTGAAGCGAAGCCCACCCCCAAACTTCTCTTTTTCGGTCAGCTGTACCAAGGATGCGGTACCTCCGCCCCTGCCTGAAACATATTAGGGGCCTGCTACGCTGTCATAAGCCTCACCCACAGGATAATATCCTTTTGATACCATCGCCGTGACTGTCGGACGGCCATACGTTGTCGAAACTGTCCGTCGTGCCGCCATACCCACGCCAATAGCTTCTAGATATACAAAACGTCGAGCAGTGTTCACTTGCCAAGATGGCGAACGCCTGTAACCAGTTTGAAAGGAAACGAGGAATCAGCAGATCTGCGTTTTTCTCATCTTGCTTTTCCCTTCTTCCGGCTTCAAGCCGCCCAGAATGAATTTCTCTAGCGGCCATAATGTAAAGATCTCCACATATTGCCTTTTTTCTACTTTTCCTTCCACCTCTGTTTTAAGATGGTCCCCCCAGGGGGCCCTAGCAATCGACCTAAACCTCTCATTTTGCGGGGGCCGCCATTCTGACCGAATCCGCTTACTCACGCTTTTTCTGGCTATCAGGAGCCGGAACGCTGGCCTGTACATGGGGGGGATCGACTACCCGCTGACATTGCCGGCGAATAGCTTGCAACCTGGACTATAGCCGCCGTGGCCCGCTCCTTCCGTATGTGGTGCCTGGGCTGTTCTGCATGGGGCCTATTACTGCTTGCCCTTGCTACCCTCGCCCTGGGACCCTGCTTTCTACCCTGATCTACCCCTAGTTTTTATAAAGAAGAAACATATAAAGAAAAATTGCACTCACCAGGCTGCCTGGGGCTGGGCCCACCAGCCGCCACTCTGGAATCCACCGCTGCCAGATGTCCCTGGTCCTCGTCCCTCTCCGACCCGGACAGTTCTCCCTCCGGTCTGTCGCTGATCTCTGGTCCTCCCTCCGGTCTGGCCACCCCGACCGCCTAGCTGCTCCTCTTGGTCCTCCCTCCGGTCTGGCCACCCCGACCGCCTAGCCCACGTCCAGAGACACGGCTTACCTTCGATGTGCCGACTGGCTGCTCTGACCTTCTCACGCAGCCCTGGCCATATGCTCCTGGCCTCTGTGACGAGCAGGGGGGGGGCAGAGCCATGTGCTGTGCTGGGCTCCCCCATCCCTGCACTCCTGCCTCTGTGTTGTGTCCTTCTGAAGTCCCCCACACATGGGGGGGGGGGGGTCCCCCTCTCCCCTGTGCTGCTGCTGCTTAAAGATGTGAAGATGTGTTCTGAACTGGATTAGAACCCACAAGTTCAATCTTCTCCTCCGTCGCTCACTGATGACCTCACTCACATTTCTTCTTCCTAACTTCCTAACCAAGCGCCTCCCCTGCTTCGGCCCCTCCCCTTTTCTTAAAGGGGACAACTTTTTCTCTCCACAACCATGACTGTGCTGCCCACACATGTCATGCAGTCCCTACGCCAATGCTTTTCTCTCCTTCTGCTCCGGGACTCTCTTTAGAAACAGTGGCACAAGGACACTGGAATGACAAAAGGATACAGCAGGTACAAGGATACAGGTTGCAAGCAGGAACACACAGTCACTGAGGACAGACTAGAACAGTGTTTCTCAACTCCAGTCCTCAAGGCGCCCCAACAGGTCATGTTTTCAGGATTTCCCTTTAGATGAAACAGCTGTGGTAATTACTAAGGCAGTGAAACTGATCAAATCACCTGTGCAAAATAATGAAATCCTGAAAACATGACCTGTTGGGCACCTTGAGGACTGGAGTTGAGAAACACTGGACTAGAAGACACTGGAAACATTGAGGGCATAGAGATCACATTGCTTGTGTAGCAAGGTCTCCGACCTCCTTCGGTCTAATGAGAACTAGACATGTGCACAATAGAAAAAATTGTTTAGTTTCGTTTTGTTTCTGTTCGTTTCCATTGATTCGTAACGATTGGTAATTTCGTAAGTCGTGGGTGTTCGTATTCGGACTCGTTCGTATTTTCGTAAGAGTTATTTTTTCGTTGATTCGTATTTCCGTTAGTCTAATTTTCGTTGATTCGAAATTCGTATTTTCGTTATATTTCATATTCGGACGCATTTGTATTTTCGGAAGAGCTATATTTTCGTGGATTCGTATTTCAGTAAATCTAATTTTCGTTGATTCGAAATTCGTATTTTCGTAGATTTAATTACATTCGTACTTACGTGAGACTGACTGACTCATTTATTCGTACTTTCGTAACATTGTTTTCGTAGATTTGTAATCGGAGCATAATTCATAATTTTACGTAATGTGTATGCTATTTACAGGGGGTCCCCTACTTACAAACATCCGACTTACAAATGACTCCTACTTACAAACGGAAGGCGACAACAGGAAGTGAGAGGAAATCTACCCTAGGAAGGGAAATTCACTCCTGTAAGAGTTAATATGGGAAAAAGGTGTCTCCACTGATGCTTTATCATCAGTCCATGCTTCCCTAACAACTCAAAATTTTCAAAATCCAATTGTCATTGGGACAGAAGGAGAGGTGAAATCTTCTGAACAGGGGCACAGACAACAAAACAAATGTTACAGGGGTGATAACCCTTCCCTATGTTATCTAAAATACTTAAAAATAGATATTTTAGCCGGAGCTACACTTAAAAAAATGTACCTGTTCCGACTTAAAACAGATTCAACTTAAGAACAAACCTACAGTCCCTATCTTGTTTGTAACCCGGGGACCCCCTGTATATGTTTAAGAAACAAAGAATTTCTCTCTCACAAGACAGAACTCAAAAATCCACCAAAACAGTGCCTCCGACCCAACCACACCCTATCTGGACTGGATGGAATATTTCAGAATCAGAACTAACATTCGTTCTTTCGAATTCTTGATCAGCAGAATTTTCGTTATTTCGTATTTTCGTTGTTTTGATTTCCTTTTTTCCGAATATTCTTAATTTCGATCTTTCGTTCATTTTGATTTTCGTTATTTTGAATCTTTGTTCGGTATTTTCGTTGTTTCTGTTTTTCGGATTTTCATTCTTTCGTAGTTTCGTTGTTTCTAATTAAATTATTTTGTATTTTTGTTGTTTTTCATATTCGTTCTTTTCGATAGTTCGTTTTTCGTTAGAATTTTTAGTAAACCGTTCGTTCATTCGTACGATTACGAATGAACGAATATAACAAATTTTAACGGAAAACGAATTTGTAACTAAACGAATTGCACATGTCTAATGAGAACCTCCAGGGCCAAAGATAGCTGACATCCTTCTGTATGTAGTGGGTTGTGAGGCATAGTGGGTGCAAAGATGGGGAAAGTCATTGGGCGCCAGACACTTCTTGGATGTAAAAGAGGTTTTATTTCTCTTAACAGCATACCTCCCAACATTTTGAGATGGGAATGAGGGACAACTACTTGTAAACCTATGTAGGCATAGGACATACCCCCTGGCACACCCCCTTAAAGGAGAATTAACCACTTCCCTACCCGCCCATGTACATATGACGCCCACAAGGTGGATCTCCCATCCTGGGTGGGCGTCATATGACGTCCTCTCATTCCCGGCCGCCTGGGGGGCGAGTGCGAGTGCCCGGCGGCCACGATGTCCGCCGGGCACCCACGATTGCCCGTTAAAACAACGGGACCGTGCGGGATCGTGGAGCTGTGTGTGTAAACACACAGCTCCACGTCCTGTCAGCGGAGAGGAGACCGACCATGTGATCCCAGTACGGAGGATCACTGATCGGTCTCCTCCCCTTGTGAGTCCCCTCCCCCCACAGTTAAAATCACTCCTATAGGGAACACATTAACCCCTGCAGCGCCCCCTAGTGTTAACCCCTTCCCTGCCAGTCACATTTACACAGTAATCAATGCAATTTTATAGCAACGATCGCTGTGTAAATGTGAATGGTTCCAAAAATGTGTCAAAAGTGTCCGCCGCAATGTCGCAGTCACGAAAAAAAAATCGCAGATCGCCGCCATTACTAGTAAAAAAAAAAAAAAAAATGCAATAAATCCCCCTATTTTGTAGACGCTATAACTTTTGCGCAAACCGATCAATATACGCTTATTTCGATTTTTTTTTTACCAAAAATATGTAGAAGAATATGTATCGGCCTAAACTGAGGAAAAAAATAGTTTTTTTTTTTAAAAAAAATTGGATATTTATTATAGCAAAAAGTAAAAAATATTGTGTTTTTTTTTCAAAATTGTCGCTCTTCTTTTGTTTATAGCGCAAAAAATAAAAACCGCAGGGGCGATCAAATACCACCAAAAGAAAGCTCTATCGTCAATTTTGTTTGGGTGTAACGTCGCATGACCGCGCAATTGTTAGTTAAAGCGACGCAGTGCCGAATCGCAAAAAGTGCTCTGGTAAGGAAGGGTGTAAAATGGCCCGGTGCTGAAGTGGTTAAGCAAAAAAAAAAAGTTCATTAAATCACTTTAAATCATTTTAATCACTACTATTCCTTTATATTGGCTTTTCCAAATTCGACAAACGCAGCAATTTAGAATTTGGATGAAAAGTTTAGCACTGGGAAACACTTTTTGAAAGATAAAAAGTGCATTTTATATACAACTATATAGATCAGACCAAAATGAGGGACAAATGAGGGGGGGAGAGGGACAGAGGGACATTGCTACAAATCAGGGACAGTCCCTCGAAATCAGGGACAGTTGGGAGGTATGTAACAGTTATTTTTGTATTTTTTTGGGGGGGGGGGGTTAGGGCCAGGACACCCTTAGATAGTTGCAAACTCAATTAGTGCACTCCGAGACTTCAATAGGAGGGCAGCCGTGTAGGGAAAAGCCTCCAGCAAGAAGCCACATCTGCACACTCAGTCACTGGCTTGACACACAAGGCTGCTCTGCAAGCGTCATCTCTGCTATTGGGTAGATAAACAGCAGGTGGTTAACCAGTCTTGAACACAAGACTTGTAGGATAGCAGGCACCAACAGAACCTTGCAAGCTAAAGCTATAGAACTACATGTACCAGCATGCTTGCTGGTCTTTGCAAACAGAGGAGATAGATCTGCAGCAAACAGATCAGCAGTAAAGCTGCATATTTGTGCCAAAAAACATTTTAATACATTTAAATTAATCAAATTGGAGTGTGTGCGGCAGCTGTATTAAAGCTAAGCTAAATGTAAAGCTCCATTCACACCTGAGAGTACTGGAATTTCAGAGTTGCAATAAACCATGCGACAAACCTGCGGTGTCATTATTTCTTCATGTAATCTAAAATGCAGTGCTATTTTTGTGTGACAAAACGCATGAAAATCACAGCTAAGCACGCAATGCCAAACGTGATTGGCTCAATACCAAAATTTGGTATATGAGCTCTCTGGCGCATTTTTGGAATGATGGGGGGGCCCATTCAAAATGAATGGTGCTGCTCCAAAAATGTACCATTAAAAATGTGCAAAAAAAGAAGCGTAGCAGCGTCACTCAGGCGTGAATGGGGCCTAAAAGTGGCATTGTATTACACATTCAAAATATTTGATGCCAAAATACGGTGTGGCTGGTACTGTCTCCTGTTCCTTAACATAAGGTGACCAAATTTTTAAAATGAAATCCGGGGACATATTTATTTTTTATTGGCAAATGGTAAACTATTTTATAAGCATATTTTCCTTAACCACTTAACCAGTTAACAACCGGCCCATAGCCGAAAAACGGCTACAGGGCGGTTGCTTAACTCTGGGAGGCCGTTAATTAACGGCCTCACAGAGTTCCCCTCTTGCGCACCCCCTGGGGCGCGCACTCGAGAACATACGATCATGGTAAACGGACGCTCATCGCGGCCGTTTACCACGTGATCGCGCCGCCAAATGACGGCGCGATCACATGTAAGCAAACCGGCGTCATTTGATGACGCCGGTTCCTCTCTCCTCCTCTCTCTGTACCGATTGGTACAGCGTGAGAGGAGAGGGGGAGGGATCGGTGGCAGCAGTGCTGTGGGCGGGATCTGTAGTGCCCACAGCCTGCTCTGCCACCACCGATCCATCCATCCATGCTCAGCCATCCCTCCATACCCTGCAATACACAGCAATAGCCTGCAGTGTATTGCTGGGTATTGCAGGGTATGGAGGGATGGCTGAGCATGGATGGAGGGATACCCAGCAATACTCTGCCATACCCTGCGATACTCTGCCATACTCTGCCATACCCTGCGATACTCTGCCATACCCTGCCATACTCTGCCATACCCTGCGAGACTCTGCCATACCCTGCGAGACCCTGCCATACCCTGCGAGACCCTGCGATTCTCTGCCATACTCTGCCATACCCTGCCATACTCTGCCATACCCTGCGATACTTTGCCATACCCTGCGATACTCTGCCATACCCTGCGATACCCTGCAATACCCTGCGATACTCTGCCATACCCTGCGATACTCTGCCATACCCTGCCATACCCTGCGAGACTCTGCCATACCCTGCGAGACTCTGCCCTACCCTGCCATACCCTGCGATTCTCTGCGATACTCTGCCATACCCTGCGATACTCTGCAATACCCTGCGATACTCTGCCATACCCTGCGATACCCTGCCATACTCTGCCATACCCTGCGATACTCTGCCATACCCTGCGATACCCAGCAATACTCTGCCATACTCTGCCATACTCTGTCATACCCTGCGATACTCTGCCATACCCTGCCATACTCTGCGATACTCTGCCATGCGATACTCTGCCATACACTGCGATACCCAGCAATACTCTGCCATACTCTGCGATACTCTGCCATACCCTGCAATACTCTGCCATACCCTGCCATATTCTGCAATACCCTGCAATATCCTGCAATACCCTGCGATATCCTGCAATACCCAGCGATACTCTGCCATACTCTGCGATACCCTGCCGTACCCTGCCGTATTCTGCAATACCCTGCAATACTCTGCCATACTCACATGTAAGCAAACCGGCGTCATTTGATGACGCCGATTCCTCTCTCCTCCTCTCTCTGTACCGATCAGTACAGTGTGAGAGGAGAGGGGGAGGGATCGGTGGCAGCAGTGCTGTGAGCGGGATCTGTAGTGCCCACAGCCTGCTCTGCCACCACCGATCCATCCATCCATGCTCAGCCATCCCTCCATACCCTGCAATACACTGCAATAGCCTGCAGTGTATTGCTGGTTATTGCAGGGTATGGAGGGATGGCTGAGCATGGATGGATGGATGGATACCCAGCAATACTCTGCCATACCCTGCGATACTCTGCCATACTCTGCCATACCCTGCCATACTGTGCCATACCCTGCCAGACTCTGCCATACCCTGCGAGACTCTGCCATACCCTGCAAGACTCTGCCATACCCTGCGAGACCCTGCGATTCTCTGCCATACTCTGCCAGACCCTGCGATTCTCTGCCATACCCTGCGATACTCTGCCATACCCTGCGATACTCTGCCATACCCTGCGATACCCTGCAATACCCTGTGATACCCTGCAATACCCTGCGATACTCTGCCATACCCTGCGATACTCTGCCATACCCTGCCATACTCTGCGAGACTCTGCCATACCCTGCGAGACTCTGCCCTACCCTGCCATACCCTGCGATTCTCTGCGATACTCTGCCATACCCTGCGATACTCTGCCATACCCTGCGATACTCTGCCATACCCTGCGATACTCTGCCATACCCTGCGATACTCTGCAATACCCTGCGATACTCTGCCATACTCTGCGATACCCTGCGATACTCTGCCATACCCTGCGATACTCTGCCATACCCTGCGATACTCTGCCATACCCTGCCATACCCTGCAATACTCTGCCATACTCTGCCATACCCTGCCATACTCTGCGATACTCTGCCATACTCTGCCATACTCTGCGATACCCTGCCATATTCTGCAATACCCTGCGATATCCTGCAATACCCAGCGATACTCTGCCATACTCTGCGATACCCTGCCGTACCCTGCCGTATTCTGCAATACCCAGCGATACTCTGCCATACCCTGCGATACCCTGCCATACCCTGCGATACTCTGCCATACCCTGCGATACTCTGCCATACCCTGCGATACCCTGCAATACCATGCTATACCCTGCCATACCCTGCGATACTCTGCCATACCCTGCGATACTCTGCCATACCCTGCAATACTCGCTACGATTGAAGCCAGGATTGTTTTTTTATTTTATTTCAGGCTTTCCAGCCTAGAGGTGAGATGTGGGGTCTTATTGACCCCATACCTCACTGTAAAGAGGACCTGTCATGCCATATTCCTATTACAAGGGATGTTTACATTCCTTGTAATAGGAATAAAAGTGATCAAAAAATTTTTTGGGGGGGGGGGGGAAGTGTCAAACTAAAATAAATAAAGTAAAATGAACAATAAAAAAAAAAAAAAAATTTTAAGCGCCCCTGTCCCCGTGTGCTCGCATGCAGAAGCGAACGCATACGTAAGTCCCGCCCACATATCAAAACGGTGTTCAAACCACACATGTGAGGTATCGCTGCGAACGTTATAGCGAGAACAATAATTTTGGCCTTAGACCACCTCTGTAACTCAAAACATGTAACCAGTAAAAAATTTTAAAGCGCCGCCTATGGGGATTTTTAAGTAGCGAAGTTTGGCGCCATTCCACGAGTGTGTGCAATTTTGAAGGGCAACATGTTAGGTATCTATTTACTCAGCGTAATTTCATCTTTCACATTATGAAAAAAAAAACATTGGGCTAAATTTACAGTTTTGTTTTTTTGTAAAGCACAAAACTTTTTTTTTCCAAAAAAACGCGTTCGAAAAATTGCTGCTCAAGTACCGTGATAGATAAAAAGTTGCAATGACCGCCATTGTGTTCTCTATGGTCTTTGCTAAAAAACATATATAATGTTTTGGGGTTCTATGTAATTTTCTAGCAAATAAATGATGATTTTTACATGTAGGAGAGAAATGTCAGAATTGGCCTGGGTGCTCCAGAACACCTCATGGTGCTCCCTGCATGTCGGGCCTCTGTATGTGGCCACGCTGTGTAAAAGTCTCACACATGTGGTATCGCCGTACTCGGGAGTAATAGCAGAATGTGTTTTGGGGTGTAATTTGTGGTATACATATGCTGTGTGTGAGAAATAACCTGCTAATATGACAATTTTGTGAAAAAAAAAAAAAAAGAAAAAAAAAATCTTGATTTTGCAAAGAATTGTGGGAAAAAATTACAACTTCAAAAAACTCACCATGCCTCTTTCTAAATACCTTGGAATGTCTTCTTTCCAAAAAGGGGTCATTTGGGGGGTATTTGTAATTTTATGGCATGTTAGGGTCTCAAGAAATGAGATAGGCCGTCAGTACTTGGTGTGATCAATTTTCAGATATTGGCACCATAGCTTGTGGACTCTATAACTTTCACAAAGACCAAATAATATACCCCAATTTGTACTTATTTTTACCAAAGATATGTAGCAGTATAAATTTTGGCCAAAATTTATCAAGAAAAATTACAAATTTGCTAAATTTTTTAACAGAAACGAAGAAAAATTCATTTTTTTACCAAATTTTCTGTCTTTTTTCTAGCGCAAAAAATAAAAAAAAACCCAGAGGTGATTAAATACCAAAAAGAAAGCTCTATTTGTGTGAAAAAAAAGGACAAAAATTTCATATGGGTACAATGTTGTATGACTGAGTAATTGTCATTCAAAATGTGAGAGCACCGAAAGCTGAAAATTGTTCTGGTTATTAAGGGTGTTTAAGTGCCCAGTGGTCAAGTGGTTAAGGACCAAACCTCTTTCTGAGATTTGTTAGAAGTTAAAAACATTTTTTTTTGCTAGAAAATTACTTAGAACCCCCAAACATTATATATATATTTTTTTCTAACACCCTAGAGAATAAAAAGGTCTAGGGCTAGAATTATTGCTCTCACTCTTATGCCCTGTACATACGGTTGGGTTTTCTGACAACAAATGTTCGATGGGAGCTTGTTGTCGGAAATTCCGACCGTGTGTAGGTTCTATCGGACATTTTTTGTCGGAATTTCCAACAAACAAAATTTGAGGAAAGTAATAAAATTCCTGCGAGCCTCAATCAACCCAAAGCCTAATAGATATCATTAACCAGCTGCATAAGCTTGTGCACATTGACAAAAATAGTAAATTATACGCTGCGCTTTGCTCATTTAAAGCGATATCACACTATTGAGGCTTTTTATTTCCCATTATTCCAGAGATACTGCGTGGGAAGCCCAGGATCCTGTCACCATTAAAGAACCCAGGGGTGGGTCACAAGCGTGTATTGACTGAGCGTAATTGCTAAGTCACACCCTCCAAGGTGAGCATTCAATACCTAGGGGGTCACTGGAATAAGAGCACAAATGCATGATCTGCAACACCTGTCAATCATTTCTAGATGCATGGATTTATAAGCATGTCAGCAGTTCTATTACTGGATACCACGCATATGCACTTTTTTTCCAACAGGACTGTCACAGCATTGTTTATAAAAAGACTTGTTTTTTTGCACAATAGCACTTTTTGCTATTTAAAGTGGGACTATATACCACCGGACACTTACCGTATATCTGTGTTACAAAGCACTTGGATGCACATGAGCACTTTATTATTAATGTTTTAAATTACATATTTATTGTTTTATTTTTGTCATATTACATCTATGTCACATATGTCACTTACGTCAGATTAACACTACATGTGTTTGTTTTAATTTTCAGCACGCATTTATTGTGCAATATTCTAAAGTGCAGCGTATGAACAAAATTTGAGAGCTGGTTCTCAAATTTTCTGACAACAAAATTCCGATCGTGTGTACACAATTCCGACGCATCAAAATTCCATGCATGGAATCAAGCAGAAGAGCCGCACTGGCTATTGAACTTAATTTTTCTCAGCTCGTCGTACGTGTTGTACGTCACTGCGTTCTTGACGTTCGGAATTTTTGACAAGATTTGTGTGACCGTGTGTATGCAAGACAAGTTTGAGCCAACATCCTACGGAAAAAATCGATGGATTTTGTTGTCGGAATGTCCAATCGTGTGTACAGGGAATAACAATTGCGGCGATACCTCACATGTGTGGTTTGAAAAACGTTTTCATACGCGGGCGTTGCTCACATATGCGTTCGCTTCTGCTCGCAAGCTCAGCAGGATGGGGCGCGTTTAAAATTTAAAATTTTTTTTCTTATTTATTTTACTTTTATTTTTTATTTTTACACTGTTCTTTTTTAAAAAATGGGGTCACTTTTATTCCTATTACAAGGGATGTAAACATCCCTTGTAATAGAAAAAAAAAGCATGACAGGACCTCTTGAATATGAGGTCTGGGGTCAAAAAGATCTCAGATCTCATATTTACGCTAAAATGCAATTAAAAAAATAAATGTTGTTTAAAAATGTTTTTTTTTGAAAAAAATGTCTCTTTAACCACTTCAGCCCCGGCCGATTTTACCCCCTTCCTTACCAGAGCACTTTTTGCGATTCGGCACTGCGTCGCTTTAACTGACAATTGCGCGGTCGTGCGACATTGCACCCAAACAAAATTTATGTCCTTTTTTTCCCACAAATAGAGCTTTCTTTTGGTGGTATTTGATCACCTCTGCGGTTTTTATTTTTTGCGCTATAAACAAAAGAAGAGCGACAATTTAGAAAAAAAACACAATATTTTTAACTTTTTGCTATAATAAATATCCCATTTTTTTAAAAAAAATATTTTTTTACTCAGTTTAGGCTGATACGTATTCTTCTACATATTTTTGGTAAAAAAAAATCGCAATAAGCGTATATAGATTGGTTTGCGCAAAAGTTATAGCGTCTACAAAATAGGGGATAGATTTATTGCATTTATTTATTTATTTTTACTAGTAATGGCGGCGATCTGCGATTTTTTTTTTTTCTGTGACTGCGACATTGCGGCGGACACTTCGGACACTTTTGACACATTTTTGGGACCATTCACATTTACACAGCGATCGTTGCTATAAAATTGCAGTGAATACTGTGTAAATGTGACTGGCAGGGAAGGGGTTAACACTAGGGGGCTCTGGTGGGGTTAATATGTTCCCTATGTGAGTGATTCTAACTGTGGGGGGAGGGGACTCACAAGGGGAGGAGAACGATCAGTGTTCCTCGGTACTGGGAACACACCATCGGTCTCCTCTCCACTGACAGGACGTGGAGCTGTGTGTTTACACACACAGCCCCTAGGCGGCCGGGAATGGGAGGACGTCATATGGCGTCCACCCAGGATGGGAGATCCACCTTGTGGACGTCATAGGACTATGGGTGGGTAGGGAAGTGGTTAAGAGCTATGGGCGGAAGTGACGTTTTGACATTGCTTCTGCCCTGCAATGATATTGAGACAGGTGGGGGACAGCTTCCCTTTACTGGTCTCCATACCTAACAGGGAGAAGGACCCGATCACCTCTGCCACTCTGGCTTAGTGGCAGAGGGCACCGGAGATCGGCGGGAGGGTGGGGGCCCATTTCACCGCTGATAAAAGTGATCTAGTGGCGAATCCGCCACAGAGACCAATTTTATCTGAAAGCGGACCACCCGCTGGAGAAGAGGATACCGGGGTTATGGTAGCTAGCTGCTGCCATAACCACTATACCACTCTTCAAAGTACCGACGTATAACGACGGCGGGCGGTCCGTAAGTGGTTAAATTATATATACAGTGTATGTGGTATGTGTTTATGGAATGATTGTGTGATATACACATTATTCCTCACATTTCATCCATGAGATAAATAAAAGATACTTCTTAGAATTTTTGGTAGAGAAAAAACGTTTTAATGCATATTTTGTATTTTATTCTTACCAAAGAAGTGCAGTGATGCGCTATGTACAGAGTGCAGAGTTCAGGGCTGCACCCATAGATGGTTTGGATTTTAGCCGGTCCCTGCTAAACCAGGCAAGATTCTAATCATCTATGATTGGCTTAACTGACACTGACATCAACAGTGACACTAATATAATGATCAGCTAAGAGAGAGGAGTGCAGAGTATATGGCAGTGGTTAGTATCTGCAAGAGGAGTGTGGAGTATATGGTGGTGGATAGTATGTGCAGGATGGGGTCAGTAGGGCAGTGGATAGTGTCAGTAGAACAATAGACCGTGTCATTTTTTTTTTGTTTACTATTATATTTTTTACAATATTATTTTTTTACAACAAGTTTGTGAGGGCAGTGAACGGTGTCAGTTAAAGCTGTGGATGGATTCAGTAGTTTTTTCATTGTTACTACTTTATTTTTGTGCTTCGTTTGGGGGGGGGGGGGTGGGCTGTGGCCGGTTATGGCTGGATGGTGTCAGTAGAGCAATGGACAGTGTCAGTAGTTTATTTTATTTTTTTATTTATACATTTTTTTACAAATATATTTAATTTCATTTTTTTTGCAATTACATTTTTTACTTTTTGGGGGGAGGAGGTTGGCAATGGATCTTATCAGTAGGGCAGTGGATGTCGTCAGTCGAGAAGTGGCCGGTGTCAGTCGTTTCTTATTACTGTTACAATGTATATATTATATGTTATTTTTTTTTTTTACAATGCTTTTTTATTATTTTTACAATTTCCTTTTTAACTGTTTATTACAATTTACAATTACAATTCTTTTTTTTTTCTTTTTTTATAAGCTCTGTTGGGGGGGGGGGGTGGAGAATGAAGGAAGAGCTGCTGGAGAGCCCAGAGGGGAACCGGGGGAGCACGGAGGGGGAGCCGGAGGTGCACAGAGGACATGGAAGGTGAGCCGGAGGAGCAAGGAGGGTGAGCTGGAGGAGAGAACAGAGGGGGACTGAGCACAGAGGGGGACCAGAGGAGCAAAGAGGGGGAAAAAGGGGCCCAAAAATTAGGGACATTTTATGGACAGTCAGGGGTGATCGGTGTGCGGTTGTGGGGGCAGTTACAAACACTGATCTCCCTGTGTGGCTTTCAATGAAGCAGCTGACAGCCGCGGAGGGAGAGGAGATGAAGCAGCTGTCAGCTGCTTCATTGAAAACTACACAGGGAGATCAGTGCTTGTAACTGCCCCCACCGACGACCCTGAATCCAGGGACAAAACCAGGGACAGTCTTAGGCCGGGGACAGTATCTTCAGTCCGGGGACTGTCCCCGGAAACCGGCATCTCCCACGCATGTAATTTAAAGGATTGGTGCTTTTCCATATTGCCCTCCAAGTCACATAAAAGGACACTATGCCCTTTTTTGCCCTGATCTCTTTCAGCAGCGTTGCAGTTACTTCTTCCAGTTTACCTGATCTCCAGTGATGGCTGCATGGCATTTCAGAATGGTGACAACAGTAGACCATGCCTGTATAATGTGTGTAGATCAATTGCCATTTGTGGACTCCATTTGAAGCCCCAATGACATGGAGACACTTGTCACCCTATGACAGGAAGTATCATCACAAAGACCTTCATAGAAAGATGCCCACGTATTATTTTAATGAAAGCTACAGATTTTAACAATATTGAAAATCACTTTTGAAACCGCATAAGCTGGTTAAAGCTTATATGTGATTTTGGTGATTTATTTTACATATATTTTAAAGCAGAACTACACCAGTAAAAGTACAAACAAAAAACAGCCGTTGCTACAATGCTCACTTCTAATCTGAAACTATTCCCTCTGGGTAGATTTCCTCTCATTGCCCTTCAGGAGGTCAGATGAAATTTCTGCCCCAATAGAACAAAACAGCAATAAATATTTGTTATTTGTTACTAAGTTTATTCAAAGTCAAACTAAAATGTTAAGCTGAAGTTATACTTAGATTTTTAGGAAAATTAATTTATAGCTATTAGCTCATTTTGCAACAACTTGGCACTGGCAGTCATCATGTATTCATGCAACATTTTTTAAGGGGAAGCATAGCATTCAGAAAACTCCTCGCAACACGTACATAACATCTAATCTGAGACCTCAGGCGATGATGATGGAACTAACAGGTGCAGCTGTCATGCTGTACATCTGCTGGGTGAAATGGTATGTCCAAATGCCTTTCATATATACTAGAGTTGTTTGTATCCAAACTATTTGCAAATATATCATGGTTTCCAAGCCTTGTATAATGTGCTTGTCAACTACTGTTGCAATACCAATCACATAGAACTTTATCTAGTGCTGAACATTGTCAACACCACTGGAGGTAGAAGGGTTGACTTACTAAATGAATAGACCCTGTTCATATAGAAAAATAAATGTTCACTGAGCTTAAAAGATAAGATGAAGCTGCCTTTGTTTTTGAATTTATCTTGCGCATGATTGAATATTATTCACTATCATTAACATAGAAATGTAAACAGCTTCCACTCCTTTTACCAACTCCAGAAATGTAAAAATTATCCCTTGCTGTGGTGCTGTGCATTGAGAAATGGACTATGTATGAGTGTAGTTTGGCTCTGAAGGAGAGGGTACCTACCCTTAAAACATGTGAGCTATTGCAAGTGTCCTCCCTATGCTGGGATTGGTACAGTGGGCCAGTGTCACTGTGGATATTGATGAGCTTGATATCATGTGCTTTTTGTGATGACATATTTGTCCTATTGCTTTAATAAAATATTTTTTTTTATGTAATGCGTAAGGCTGGCGTACCCTCTGTTTTTTGTTTTTCCAATGTTCTCTTTGGGCTTCTCCAGTCCTCAAAAAGTCTTTGGGCTTCCCCAGTCCCAGTCCCGAAAAGTCTTGCCTAACTTCAAGACGTCGAAGACCTAAGGTCCTCCGCAGCTGGAACATCAGCCTCCTGTGCCTAGGACTCCAGCCCTGAAAAGGGCCCTTTAGTTCAGTTCTGCAGAAGACTACATCTTATTGGCTCTGGGGTATCTTGCTCCCATGCCCTGGACTACTGGGCCCCCCCATGGCTGGCATTTACAGGGGCACTCACTATACCATCACTAGAGGTGGGACTTCTCTAAAAGGGGAGCTATCATCTGCTTATATCTCTACACTTTCTATACATAATAGAAGCTGTAACTGAGGACCTGTATTGCAAGGATTCCTGTTTCTGCTTCATTCTGTGGATCTGTGCTTATTCCACCTCTCCAAATGCTTTTTGATTTTACCCCACTAGTCAACAAGGAGTAAATTGTCAGGAGGAAGCATAGTTCTGCTTTTTTTACCAAGATTGTCACTCCCACAAGATTGTCACCCCCACATAGACATGCCCATCCGCTTGCCCTTTTTGGGCACAGTTTCCTCAGTAGAGTTGCAATTTAAGATCTCTGGGAAACAATGAAATCCATGTTGTGCATGTACCCACCATAACAACTCATGGCTACATGTTCACATACAGATCCTAATTTTTTCATATTTTAAAAGCAGTTAAATGCACTATATTACATTGTATTTTGTTTACTTTACTGTTTTTTGCCCAGCCTTTATTTTACCAATTTACCTATTTATGGAATAAATTTATTTATACACCTTCATCCAGTTTAGGGACTCCAGGATGGCAAAAAATCATGAATTTTTTAGTGTTTTTTTTTATAGATGGGTGTACTACCCATCTATAAAAAAAAAACACTAAAACAATCTCACCATTTAGGAGAAAGTTTAATGGAATCATCTCTTTAATTAAAAAAATAACAGCTTCTTCTGGTCTGAGGAGGAGTAACTGCAGGGATTACATCATGTCCTCCCCTCGCTCTCTACAGTAAGCCAACTGTAGTGTAAACTACAGTTGGCATCAAGCACACGGAAATATAGTGAATGTGGGCGGGTACACTGGGTCTGTCGTATGTGTACCCACCCACTTCTACAAAAAAACACACACCCACATTCTCCAGCCATGCTGCTCAGTACCACACTGCAGGACTGGTAAGTAAAAATCTTGTAAATGTGAAAGCATGTCTCCCAAAATATACTTCTATGTAATTTAATTTGATATAATTAAAGATCACATTTTCCTCCTGCAGGTTTGTGGGTGGAGCAAGCGATGACTGATCTCTGGGCCGCGACTAAATAAAAACAAAGGGGGTGGGTATGCTGGCTTTCATCACTAATCAAATATAGTCACCAGCCCACAGCGAGCAGGGAAGAAACTGTGTCCCCGCTCACTGTACAGAGAACTACAGGGATGTGGAAATTGCAGGGAACTAAACCTTTGATTTAAAAATTGCGCCTGCTATATTTTTTTATATTTTTTTTAAAAAACTTAAAGCGGAAGTAAACCCATCGATTTAACAGTGTAAAAAAAAAAGGCATGCCATGAATGCTAACTGCACATTGGCTGTGCTCTCAACCAAACAGTCAAACCATCCAATGGCTGGTGTCATAACGGATCACATGTGCAGCACTGTGGCAGTTGAAGATTAAACAGAGGCAAAGATGGCAGCTTCCTTGGCTGAAAAAAATAGGGGGGTTTACTTCCACTTTAAAGACATATTTATGTCCGGAGTTCAGCTTTAAGGTATTTACCTATTCACAATAAGCAGTAAAAGCACATTCAAATAAGCCTTTACTGACCTCTCTAGCTGCATGTACTGTGAAGTAATTCATCCTCAAAAATCATATTAGAGACTTTAAAGTTGGGTTTCTGTCACATACCTGGTGGGGATCGATCTTCTCTTGCACCTCCTGTCCAACTTCCTTGTTAGAGTTGACAGGGAGTGTAGGACACAGAGTGGCATGAGGGCCAGTTTAGCACGTGGCACCATCTGAGGCTTGACAGGGAACCTATGGCCGTAGATCACCAGACAGGCACCAGAAACTGGAAATCTGTGACAATGGATCAGTAGGCAGGAGTGTAGCTGGAACATAAGCCAAGGGGTCATCAACAGCCAGGCAATGCAGGTACAGGAACATGAGACTAAAGCAAGAACGGGATGCAAGCCGGAGTCGGTACACAATCAGGCAGCAAGGTACATGAGCATGAGACAAGAGCAGAGTCAAATACAGGCCAAGGCCACAGGTAGGCAGGCAGGCAGAAGTCCATAGGAAGGGTGAGATCAAGCCGGGTCAACACAGGTAAGCTGGAAGCAGATCAGGGCACAGACAAACAGGAACAATCTGAAAGACCACTCAGCAATGTGTTCATGTCATTGCTTGGTTTAAATAGGCCGCCAGCAATTTAGCGCCAGTGCATGCGTGCGCACGCATGTTCACGCTCGCGCATGTGCACGTTCGCGCATGTGCGACTGCATATTTCTTCTTGTGCATACGTTAATGTGCCCACGCATTAATTTGTTATCATAAATAATGACAACGTTATTGTTAAATAAATAAAAAATATGCCCATAGTAGAAATGTAAGAATTGTTCTGGTCCATGGGGGCTTTACAGGTCTGAGAGCTAAAGTGGTTAATTTCTCCACAGTGCCTGCAGCTGCAGTTATCAGTGGTGGCTGTTTAAGCACGGAGATACTTTATTGTCCATAGTTTGTCTTCAGGTATAATTTAGCATGCTTTAGAATTTTAATCTAAAACCTAATGGTGTTGATTTTTTTGAAAAGGGAGTATGTCTATAGCAGGGCTGTTTTCTACTATCAGCACCGAGCCTTAACAGTTTCAAATTGTAATAATTTATTCTTTATTTAGCCTTTTTCTTTTGACCACCTTTGTAAATTTGTGGGATGGAAGGACAGGGGATGTTGAGAAGAGTCACAAGGCTCACAGGGGGAGGAGGGCAGTAAAGTAGTTGAGAGGAGAAATGAAGGGGAAAGGGAGTGGAAGGGGAGGAGAGGAATTGAGTTTAAACTTAAATTAAAAGCATTAAAAAAGAAAACATTTTTTACTGGTATTAAAAAATACACATAACATGTCTGTGAAGAAAACATTTTTGTTTTTTTTCCCTAGTAGGTGGAAATGTGCATAAAGGAATAGTACCTGGGAGTCCTACTTAGCTGGAGGTAGATTAGGTGTGCTTGCATGCAAAATCTATACTTCATTAAAATGCCATTTCCATTCATTCTCTCTTTCTTGTGACTCAGGGTTTGTATGCACTGTTTCCAAACAGCATCTCTTCTTGATTTTGTAAAGTAAATATTTTTCAAAGCTTGTTCTTTTGTCACTGCCACAGCAACAATACTTATAGTAATCACAGCCACGTCATTTGTTTAGTTAGAATGTGATTTTCTTTTTGTGTCTGCTTGAAATCAGTGTGTTCTTTATATTCCTTAGTATACTATTTCTCTTACATCTGCCATAATGACTGATTGCTGGGGCTTTCCATCCTTTTAAAAACAGTGTGCACGGAGAGGCCAACTCAAGCGCTCAACTGCTACTTCTCCAGGCCAGGTTTCCACTGCAAAATGTTTAGGGAATACATCTTGGCCAAGTGTAAATCAACCTAACCAAGTTCTTAGGCTGGAAAAATTTAAATACTTACACAATATATGGTGAATATGTACATTAGACACATATGTATAGGCTCCAGTGGAGAAATTCCATTACTTGGAGGTAAGAACAATTGGACGTGTTGTCCAGAAGATTGTTCAGACTTTGTCGTTTGAAAATTGGTGTAATATAACTGGTCACTACCAGTGACACGGATACTTTCCTTTAATCCTGTAAAGGTTTCAGTTAGCAGTCATTTGTCATGTCTACTTATTTAATCTAATGGGGGCAAAACATGGCTCAATAAAAGCAAACAACACAATGGGTCAAATAATTCTCAACAACACAAAGAGTATGAGTACTGCCATGCACACAGCGGCAGCTGGTCCATAAGGGGTGCAGGGGCGCCATCCCCCTGATCTCCATGTTCCGACCCCTAATCTCAGTGCGGGGCACAGGACGCATAGATTTCTACGTGTTTTGTTTTTTTTGAAGCACATGATTAGAGCCTGAGGCTCTAATTGGCTTCAAAAAGGTTGGGCTCAGTATGCAAAGCACTGCGCACCGAGCCCACCCACTTGTGACATTAGTGAATCAACATTCGCTATTGTCTTACTGATTCTCCTCCCAGCCAACCAGGACAGGTCTTAAGACTGGATTGGCCAGAAGGAGAAGCCGGGAAAGCCGCCCAAGACCTGGATGGGGGGTTTGTTTTTCTGCCCCCCCCCCACCCCCCAAAAAAAATTGAGCACCATCTGCCACTGCATACACACACATATAAGCCTCTAAACAGATCCTTATTGCTGTAGTTGCTTGCATGATCAGATGATCCCGAGATCTATACTAGATATAGAACAGTTATCAGCAGGGCCACTCATGCCAGGAAGCCCACCAGTGATAACTGTATAACTGAATTTAGATTTGTCTAAGAAACTAAATTAATTGTTATGAATGCCAAAAGGAGGCCAAAAAATATGTATATATACTAAATATACAGTGATACCTCAGTTTGCGAGTAACGCGGTATACGACCATGTTGCAAGACAAGCTTGATTTTTTTAAATCCTGACTTGACTTGCGAGCGCTGTCTCGCAAAATGAGCAGGACTCAAGCTGCTGGTGTATGTATTACCGTATGTGGCCAGAGGTCAGGGGGTGCTGGAGAACTCGGAGACGCTCGGAAACAATCAGAGACACTCCCAGCTGGGTGGGGCGGCCTTAAAGTTCGTTGGAGCACCCGAAAGTGTCAACAGTTCCCAAGTGTCTCCAAACGTCACCAGTGCCCCCGCACCTCTGGCCACATACAGTACTGCATACACCAGCAGAGGTTGTGGAACAAATCATCTGAGTTTCCATTATTTCTTATGGGGAAACTCGCTTTTATATACGAGTGCTTTGGATTACAAGCATGCTTTTGGAACAAATTATGCTCATAATCCAAGGTAATACTGTATTTGTATATAAATATTTGTCCTGCCGAATTGCCCAAAATGTGAGCTTTGGATGGCCTTGTAGGCCAGCTCGATGAAATTCGATTGAAAATTTGAAGGAACCAGGTAAAAAACTGTCAGCCAAACAGTGACTGCAACCGATTGGATGCAATCACTCTTTGAATATTCAGATAGCCACAGGTGCTGCAACTGTCATACAACAGCCAGTAGATAAGAATCTTCCATTCACACTATTTAGTGTGGAAGGGGAAATTTATTGATTCAAACTCTTGCCTAAATAAACATTATTCTTTAGTCCCCTGAAAATTTGCAAAAGCTGGTTAGATCTGAAAATTTAGCATATTAACATAATGAAATTAATTTGTTGTGTCTGTGCCTATTTTACCATGGACTGCCATGAAATATTGAGGAAGAAAAACTGAATTGGGAAAATAAAAAGTGTGGAGTGTTGGCAGTTTTGGTAGATCATAAGCTTAACCACTTGCCGACCATGTCACGCAGATATACGCAGATATACTGCAGCACAATGGCTCTCCTGGACGAAGTCCCGTACGGGTACGTCCTACCCTCTTTCGGCCACTAGAGGGCGTGTGCACGTGCCCGCTGCACGGTGGGGGACCCCATGCACGTAAACCGGCGGGCACAATTGCCACTCGCGATCACGTGTACGAGCGCCAGCACGGGGATTTGTGTGTGTAAAAACACACAAATCCCTGTGCTGTCAGAGGAGAGGAGCCATATTGTTTGTTCCTACTAAGTAGGAAAAACGATATGGCTCCTCTCCTAGTCAATCCTATCCCCATACAGTTAGAACACAGTGAGGGAACAAACAATTGGCCCCTTAATCGCCTCCTAGTGTTAACCCCTTCCCTGCCAGTAACATTTACACAGTAATCGGTGCATTTTTATAGCACTGATAGCTGTATAAATGCCAATGGTCAAAAGTCTCCGATCTGTCCGTCGCAATGTCACAGTACCGCTAAAAATTGCAGATCACTGCTACTACCATTACTAGTAAAAAAAAACTAATAAAAATGCCATAAAAATGCTATAAATCTTTCCCATAGTTTGCAAACGCTATAACTTTTACGCAAACCAATCAATATACGCTTATTGCAATTTTTTTTTACCAAAAATATGTAGAAGAATATATATTGGCCTAAACTGATGAAGAAATTCGTTTTTTTTTTTTTTTTTAGGGGATATTTATTATAGCAAAAAATTGTCACTCTCTTTTTGTTTATAGCGCAAAAAAAAAAAAAAAAACAGAGGCGATCAAATACCACCAAAAGAAAGCTCTATTTGTGGGGAAAAAAAGTAGCACACATTTTTTTCGGGTACAGCGTCGAACGACCGCGCAATTGTCAGTTAAAGCACCGCAGTGCCAAATTGTAAAAAGTGCTCTGGTCAGGAAGGGGGGAAAATCTTCCGGGGCTGAAGCGGTTAATAATAGCATGCAATGCCAAGTTACGGTATTGAAAGCAAGCAAAGTACTTTCTTGTATTAAGAGAGGTATGGACTCCAGAGAGATATCATTTTGCCCCTGTACAAATCATTAGTAAGACCTCATCTGATTAATGCAGTTTAGTTTTGGGCACCAGTTCTCAAAAAGGATCGGGGAACTGGAGAAAGTGCAGAGAAGAACAACCAAACCGATGAGGCATGGAGGAGCTCAGCTATGAGGAGAGATTAGAGGAACTGAATTTATTCTCTCTTGAGAAGAGGAGATTGAGGGGGATATGATCAACATGTACAAATACATAAGTGGTCCATATAGTGAACTTGGTGTTGAGTTATTCACTTTAAGGTCATCACAGAGGACAAGGGGGCACTCTTTACGTCTAGAGAAATAGAGATTTCATCTCCAAATACGGAAAGTAAGAGCTGTGAAAATGTGCAGTAGACTCCCTCAAGAGCTGTTTCTGGCCAGCTCAGTATATTGTTTTAAATAAGGCCTGGATTCTTTCCTAAATGTACATAATATAACAGGGTATTAACATTTATAGGTAAATAGTTGATCCAGGGAATGTCCGGTTGCCTCTCTGGGAATCAGGAAGGATTTTTTTCCCCTGCTGTAGCAAATTGGATTATGTTTTGTGGCAGTTTTTTGCCTTCCTCTGGACTAACTGTGGGTATAGGATTGTGTATAAGGGATTGTATGTTTTTTTTTTTATTGGTTGAACTACATGGACTTGTGTCTTTTTTCAATTTGACTAACTATGTGACTATGTATTGGCGTATGCATCCTTCTGTCCTTGTTAGCATCCTAACAACTACTGGCAATATACAGGAACAACTTCAGGTGATTTTAGTTAAAGTGCATCATTAGCCAAAACTTTTTTAGTTTTGGATAGAGTGTGGGAGGATTGTCAATTCTTGCCATCTGAGGCTCCATTGGAGAAATTCCTTCACTTTCTGTCTGGTGAAAAGGTTGTCCACTGGACAGGAAATGAGGGGGAATCTCTTTAAATGCAACAGTTCCGCACACACGGCTCATGTGTAAAGTAAAGTCTACAGGTTTGGAAATATCAGTTTGTTATTAGATAGAAAACTGTCTAAAAGACAGAATTCAGAGAGAAGTGGTTAATGATTCTTACTCTTAATGGTCTAAGGTTATCAGTGGTGTACCCCAAGGTTCAGTGCTGGGACCCTTACTTTTTAATATCTTTATAAATGATATTGGGTCTGGGATCAAAAGTGACATTTCCGTCTTTGCAGATGACACTAAGCTATGCAGTGGAATAACGTCCTTACAGGATGTCTCCAATTTACAAGCCGACCTCAATGCACTAATTGGGCGACTATGTGGCAGATGAGGTTTAATGTTGATAAATGTAAAGTCATGCACTTGGGGGCTAAGAATATGCATAAAAGAAAAAAGTGTGGCGCTAAACAAATGTGTCAGAACATTAATCGTAAGCAAGAATTGAAAAATCTCGATTACAGGAATAAATGCTCAGATTTAATATGAAAATAGTGCGGACATTAATCCACTGGCATGACCTATCCAGTCTGCCGTCTAGAAAAAAGTAAAGTGAGTAAAAGTTTACACGTACCAAAAAATTAATAACAAAGGTAAGTGAATCAAAAACTTGTGGTATACACCTATAAAACAATGGTGATACTGGTGACGAGCCAGTCTCAGCAGGTAAGATCCGCCTATTTAAACAAGATTAGACTAGATCATCCTATATAAACCTGGTAAGTTACTACCCGATTCTTACAAGATGTAAATGAAGTGAAAATGTGGTGACACTGCGTTATCTCAATACATCTCTGTTGACTAGGAGATATATAAGGAACTGTTTAACACAAATAAATCTAGACCTGTGATGTACGGCTACAAGACAGTAATGATATTGGTAACCAGACAATATTAACGATCAAGATCTACCTATGTAGGTAGGTTAACTCCAAATCCTCATAGGTGAAACAGCTAGATTATTACCCAGTCTCAGATGCCTCAGAAATATGTGTAAAACAATTTGACTCAAGGTTAAGTGGAACTGCCGGTAAATTAATATACAGTGCCGCCTATACTTAAATAAAATTTGGATAAACGCATGCAGAAAACCACATCCAAAAAAACTGACAAAATATTAATTGATGTGCCAAAAATAACATTCGGTGACTGTGAGCATGAGAATGTCCATAAATTAGAAAAGTTCATGTGCCAAATAATATACTTGAAAATCACTGAAAATATCCATTGAGAGGTTCAAAGGCTGTGTCCTCTTTCATTCGGACTCATTCATGAACTATGCGATATAAAAAAAGATTCGGTACGCTTACCACATATGGTGGACCCACTGACCGATGGTGAGGGGTCAAACGAGCTCAAATCTGCTTATACCTGGAACCGCGCTGGATCACTGTACCCAGGGTGGGACTGAGATGGCGTGTCAGTCTCTGCTCCCCGAATTCCCGAACATCAGCAAGGCAGGACCTCAGGAAAGGCGTTCACCGCTGGACTTATGGCCAAAGTCCTCAGAATATGTGGCGGCGTGAAAACAAAGAAAGAAGAGAGAGCCTCCTCATAGTGTAAAAAAGTCAGAATCAAGAACTATATTTATTTTGAGGAGTGCGTCAGCATCCAAAATAAATTTTTCCATAAAAATATTTTTCCATAAAAAATCTAAATTTAAAAACAAAACAAAACAGTGAAGCGCAGTGGTGGCAGTACGACTGGAATATTCGACCGACGCGTTTCATCTACAAAGACTTCTGCTGCCCCTAGCATCATACATGCTAGGGGGAGTACAACTGGGGGGATCCGTAGTGGAGAAGGATCTGGGGGTTTTGGTAGATCATAAGCTCAATAATAGCATGCAATGCCAAGCTGCGGTTTCCAAAGCGAGCAAAGTCCTTTCTTATATTAAGAGGGGAATGGACTCCAGAGAGAGAGATATAATTTTGCCCCTGTTCAAATCATTAGTAAGGCCTCATCTGGAATATGCAGTTCGGTTTTGGGCACCAGTTCTCAAAAAGGATATTGGGGAACTGGAGAAAGTGCAGAGAAGGGCAACCAAACTAATAAGAGGCATGGAGGAACTCGGCTATGAGGAAAGATTAGAGGAACTGAATTTATTCACTCTTGATAAGAGGAGATTAAGGGGGGATGTGATCAACATGTACAAATATATAAGGGGTCCATATAGTGAACTTGGTGTTGAGTTATTCACTTTACAGTCAACAAAGAGGACAAGGGGGCACTCTTTACATCTAGAGGAAAAGAGATTTCATCTCCAAATATGGAAAGGTTTCTTCACAGTAAGAGCTGTGAAAATGTGGAATAGACTCCCTGCAGAGGTGGTTCTGGCCAGCTCAGTAGATTGCTTTAAGAAAGGCCTGGATTATTTCCTAAATGTACATAATATAACTGAGTACTAATATTTATAGGTAAAGTAGATCCGGGGAAAATCCGATTGCCTCTCGGGGATCAGGAAGGATATTTTTCCCCTGCTGTAGCAAATTGGATCATGCTCTGCTGGGGTTTTTTGCCTTCCTCTGGATCAACTGTGGGTGTAGGATTGGGTATATGGGATTGTATGTTATTATTTATTTATTTATGTGGTTGAACTGTATGGACTTGTGTCTTTTTTCAGCCTGACTAACTATGTAACTATGTAACAAAGACAGAAGTAAAAATGTTAAAAGTTTTGCTATTTCTTGTTGGTTGTTACATTGTTCCAGATTTTCCATCCATCCCATTACATCACAACAACCTGTCATCAACAATTATGGTTGTTTCATGGCTTTAAAAGCTGTTGTTACTTGTACATTGCTTTGATACATTTGCTTGTTTAGAAGATTTGCTAGTTCATCCTTTTCCTCCTCATCAACATATGTAGCCAGGTTCTTGGCTAAGAATGGGGAGTGAGGTAAACCATGAATGCAGCTGCTCTCTGTAGCTGCTACCCCTGCAGTGCTGAACTGGTTAACAGCTACATCAGCAAAGAGAGGGAGCTTCTCAACAGGAACAGTTCAATATACAGATAGTCAGGCAACACTGCACTGTGGGAACTGTAGTCCAGGGTGGATAGATTTTACTGTAATCAAGAGCTTTTAAATTGCTTTTCTCAGAAGGAGATTGCCAAGAGGGAAAAAGCTCAGGCTGTGCAGGACATAGGTTGCTCTTGCCATGAGGGAACACAGAGAGTGCACATCACTGTCCAATGATGTGCACCACCAGTGCTGCATAACGGTGGCCTGAAGAGTATCAAGAGTGCTGAGTCCAGGTGTGCCAACAGCCAGAGTCCCCTGGATGCAGAGCAGGAAGTGGACTAATTGCTGTGTCTGACAGGATGGCAGGCTGCAATATCGCTGAGACTGGTGAGCTGCTGCTGTGGGGATTTACTATGTGCTGATAGAGACAGAGACCCTTAAGAACTGACCTTACAGCTGTCTAGTTTTTGCTCCCTGCAAGCTCACCTGGGACTATTCTCATGGTCTCCAAAGGTTACAATTGGGCCCCAATGCTGGCCGGCTGAAGAGTTAGGACTAAAGGCTTTCCAATTAGATCTGTTACACAGAGACCTTCACCTATTGGTTATGCTAAGAGGTACCTCTCAGGGGACATTGCACCATATATTAGCCATTCTTCTAGAGTGTACTCTAGACTAGTTATAGTATTATTATTCACAGGTAATGCTTATATGCACTGTCTATTGCTGAGTTTGCTGATTCATGAGTTAATTCCAGTCTAGTGGTACATAACTCTATTCTAAATTACCTTGGTATAATGATTATACTGGCTAGCAGACTGAGTTTGAACCTGTGTTAAATTATCTTTAAACCACCAGTGCCTGGGGTCCAGAGCTGTCTTCTTGCAGCTGGTTCTTCTGAGATCACCGTCTTGTATACAGGAGTCAGCTGTGACTTCCTGCAGAACCACAGCCAACTTCCCCACTGTGCATGCCCAAGCTTGCAGGGCTCTTTGTAAATGGTCCAGCAATCTCCTGGGACATGCCACACATGACTGTGGAAGGGTGGGAGCAGGCACTTACAACAATTGGTACTCACCCCCCCCCCCCCACCCCAAAAAAAAAATTGTAACTCAGTTTTGAGTGAAGTTCTATTTTAAGTAGGGCAACATAATGACTGATCACTAATATTGCTAATTATTCATAAAGTAGCAATATATTCCATAGAGTATACAAACTTACCAATAGCAATCCCTCAAAGAATTGTTTAAACAGTAGGTAGATGTTTAAATTATCTGCACACTATTTAGATTCTAGGAAGAACCTGGAGCACTAAGACCAAAACAGTCAACCATAGAAAAAAAACTAAAAACTTCTAAGCAGGTTGTACCTTACAAAGTATAGACATCATGCTAATCACCCTACTACCAAACTGGCAATTCCTCTGGCTGTTGATCTCCAAATCAAAATCAAAGTGATAATAAAGGCTTTTTTTTTTTAAATAACAAACATGTCCTACTGACCTGCTCTGTGCAGTGGTTTTTGCACAGATCAGCCCGCATCCTCCTCTTCTCGGGTCCCTCGCCGGCAATCTTGGCCCCTCCCTCCTGCTGAGTGCCCCTAGAGCAAGCAGCTTGCAATGAGGGCACACAAGCAGGATCATTCTCAAGCTGCAGCTCTGTGTGTCCATTCACACACAGAGCCATGGTTGGCCCCAACCTCTCTCTCTCGCCTCATTAGCTCACTGGCTGTAAATTACTGCAGCTGGAGCCAATGGCTCAGCCAATGAGAAGGGAGAGTCCTTGGAGAGCCGAGGCTCTCATACACATTGCTGGATCGAGATGGGGCTCAGGTAAGTTTGAGGGGTGGCTGGGGCGGCTGCTGCATAGAGAATGAATGAAGGTAAAAAAAAAACCTTGAGCCTTTACACCCACTTTAAAGCTGAATTCAAGCTGCGGATATTTTTGCATAGTTACATTGGTCCAGCCTGGACTGATATAAGTATGTATGCGCCATACTTGGCCAACCCCCCTGGAATGGCTTTTGCTGGAGATGTCACTGTTGTTGCTACTGTTTTACAATCTGGTGGGAATGTGTGGCCATTAAGTTTTTCTGGGACCATAATGTTGCCTTTTATAATGAAGTTTATCAAGAACGTGTTGAAAATCCTCTCTAGCATATACAGGCCATACATAGGTTGATTTCTGAAAGAATTTCCTAAGAATTTTCATTCAAATTTCGCACCATTCGTGGGTGCAGCAACGGCGGATTTTCGTGCGACCATCGAATTTAAGTAATCGGGCATGTTGGACATTTTTTCATCAAATAAATGATGGCAAAATCGTGTGAGAAATATAATATAATAAAGAAATGTGCATGAGCCCAGAAAATAGTTTTCCCGGAAACAAAAGAAGACTCCCGGTCAGGAATATTATTTTCTGTAGCACCATGAGGTAAAGTCGAGGATTTGTTTGGTCAAATTTTGAATTTTGTCAAATTTTGAAATCAATGGTGGCATCATCGGATCACAAAACGCACAAAATTTCAGATTTTGGAAGGAAAAATCTTTTTATATTTGGTATGGCCAGCCTTACACTTCTTACCATGATTCCACAATCTTTTTACAAAGCTAGAGGTTGAATACTGTGTTTTTTCCTTTTTGCTGCTCGTCAGCTGATTTATAGATATTGGAAGTTATGTAAGACCCCTTCTATACCTGATATATTCAATGATATCATGCATATGGAAGGTTTGGTAGCTGAAGACAGGAATACCAATAAGAAATTCTGTTATATTTGACTGGCATGGATGATTTATAAAGCATCTCAATGATTTAAAAAAAAATTTGACCCTGCATACTGCAAAGGATTTGAATATATGCGTTTAAATATCTGAATTCATCCTGCTGATAATTTGGATGTTGTACTATTGCTCATTGAAGCCTTTTTCAATATCATGCCATATAAACCTGAAATGTTTATATCAGGGATAGGCAACCTTAAAGAGATGGAGATCTACTTGAATAACATGGGAGTAGTCAAAGATCACTGGGCACAGTGTTGCCATCTCACACCTGATTTTAACCTCTAATTGCCGAACTACCGTGCATTGCGCAGCATTCATGGGTTTAAATCAGGTAGTGAGGAAGCAACATATCGCCTCCTCGCCATCTGTCAAACACACTCGGATCTCTTTTCAGAGGAGCAGCAGTGCCTGCTGCACTTGTGAATGAGCCCTAATTTCATTTGGTAATGGTACCCTTAGGGCTCGTTCACACAAAGTTGGGGGGTGGTAAAACCCTGTGGATGAGTTGAGGCAGCAGCCAAAGGTGTACACATGCTGCAGTAGGAATTAACCCCCTGTTGTATATATATATATATACACACACACCGTGCAGTCAGTGTACAGTGTATATATATATATATATATATATATATATATATATATATACAGTGGTGTGAAAAAGTGTTTGCCCCCTTCCTCATTTCCTGTTCCTTTGCATGTTTGTCACACTTAAGTGTTTCGGAACATCAAACCAATTTAAACAATAGTCAAGGACAACACCAGTAAACACAAAATGCAATTTGTAAATGAAGGTGTTTATTATTAAAGGTGAAAAAAAATCCAAGCCATCATGGCCCTGTGTGAAAAAGTGATTGCCCCCCTTGTTAAAACATACTATAACTGTGGTTGTCCACACCTGAGTTCAATTTCTCTAGCCACACCCAGGCCTGATTATTGCCACACCTGTTCACAATCAAGGCATCACTTAAATAGGAGCTGCTTGACACAGTAAGGTCCACCAGAAGATCCTTAAAAGCTACACATCATGCCGAGACCCAAAGAAATTCAGGAACAATTGAGAAAGAAAGTAATTGAGATCTATCAGTCTGGAAAGGGTTATAAAGCCATTTCCAAAGCTTTGGGAATCCAGCGAACCAAAGTGAGAGCCATTATCCACAAATGGCAAAGACATGGAACAGTGGTGAACCTTCCCAGGAGTGGCCGGCCGCCCAAAATTACCCAAGAGCGCAGCGACGACTCATCCAAGAGGTCACAAAAGACCCCACAACAACGTCCAAGGAACTGCAGGCCTCACTTTCCTCAGTTAAGGTCAGCGTTCATGCCTCCACCATCAGGAAAAGATTGGGCAAAAATGGCCTTCATGGCAGAGTTCCAAGGAGAAAACCACTGCTGAGCAAAAAGAACATCAAAGCTTGTCTCAATTTCTCCACAACACATCTTGATGATCCCCAAGACTTTTGGGACAACATTCTGTGGACCGATGAGACAAAAGTGGAACTCTTTGGAAGGTGTGTGTCCAAGTATATCTGGCGTAGAAGGAACACTGCATTTCAGAAAAAGAACATTATACCAACAGTAAAATATGGTGGTGGTAGTGTGATGGTCTGGGGCTGTTTTGCTGCTTCAGGACCTGGAAGACTTGCCGTGATAAAAGGAACTATGAATTCTGCTGTCTACCAAGAGATCCTGAAGGAGAATGTCCGACCATCTGTTCGTGTACTCAAGCTGAAACGAACTTGGGTTCTGCAGCAGGACAATGATCCTAAACACACCAGCAAGTCCACCACCGAATGGCTGAAGAAAAACAAAATGAAGACTTTGGAGTGGCCTAGCCAAAATCCTGACCTGAATCCTATTGAGATGTTGTGGTATGACCTTAAAAAGGCCGTTCATGCTCGAAAACCCTCTAATGTAACTGAATTAGGACAATTCTGCAAAGATGAGTGGGCCAAAATTCCTCCAGGATGCTGTAAAAGCCTCATTGCACGTTATCGCAAACGCTTGGTTGCAGTTGTTGCTGCTAAGGGTGGCCCAACCAGTTATTAGGTTTGGGGGCAATCACTTTTTCACACAGGGCCATGATGGTTTGGATTTTTTTTCACCTTTAATAATAAACACCTTCATTTACAAATTGCATTTTGTGTTTACTTGTGTTGTCCTTGACTATTGTTTAAATTGGTTTGATGTTCCGAAACACTTAAGTGTGACAAACATGCAAAGGAACAGGAAATGAGGAAGGGGGCAAACACTTTTTCACACCACTGTATATATATATACATACAGTGCAGTCAGTGTACGATATATAATACAGTGTATTGAAGTGGTTATGGTGAACCCTATGAACCCTTTTTCTATTTACTGCAGACAGATGCGCCACTTTACAGGCAGACTAAGTGAACCCCAGGCATAATATTTAAAGGAATATTTCATTTTTAATGTTTAAATTTAAGCATTCTTAAAATCACTGCGCTTGAAAAAACGGTTGTTTTAAAAACTTTTTGTTGCATTGATACATGTCCCCTGGGGCAGTACCCGGGTCCCCATACACTTTTTATGGCAATAACTAGCATATAAGCCTTTAAAATGAGCACTTTTGATATTTTCGTGTCCCATAGACTTTAATAAGGTTCACATGTTTGCACAAATTTTTTGCCTTTCCTCTTTACATCTGTTTAATTTTTTTATTTTTTCCTACTTTAGTATGTCAACCCCATTATGTTGGTAATTGTCGCTACTAAACATCCCTTTCCTCTCTTCTTCCTGGTACACTTTTCTAAGATGTCTTACTGAATACTATTTTTTATGTCTCATACATCGCTGTATATTTGTGTGATTGACCTCTATTGCATTTCACCTGTACTGGATGTGTTTAGTATGTATTTTTTAAATAAAACCCAATTTACACAATAGGAGCCCAATTCCAAAATAGTAAATTAGGGAATTAAAACTGTGAATTAAACAGTCGAATAAGCTTTAACAAATAAAGCAAAATTCAAAATGGATAACATTGGTGAGAAAATGGTAAATTGACAAGTTGCTTCTTTATTAAATAGGCCCCGATCCAGAATAGAATAAGCTTCTATTTCTCTGTTTATATTGGAATCAATTAACCCATCACTAATTCCAAATGTATTCCCTATGTGCTTTAAAAATTCAACTTCAGCCAAGGACATAAATACCGTACACAAAATGATTTGATTAGCAGCATATGTTTCATGGATTGAACTTTGCGCCTGCTAAGTCATTAGCTAGAAAGGCTTCATGTACACCATGGAAATATATTTATGATTCTGAAAATAATGACTTAAAGCTGAACTCCAGGGAACCAGCTAAACACACAGATGAAGTGAAAACATGGTAGCTATTTTACCTGCCAAAATAATTTTATTTTCAGTTCATCCAATCCCGTGATCTGTACAGCTCTGCCACATAGAACAGATTTGTCTGGCAGGGCAGGCATCCTGGTTTTTATGCTGCTGCATTTTCACTTTCACTTACAGGTCTGCTCCCCAACCCCACCCTGTGACTCGACAGTAAAAGGAGAAGCAGCACACTGATGAGTTCAGCTTTCTGTCATTCTTCCTAACTAATTGACACCTTGTGCTGCTTCTCCTTCCCCCTCTCTGAGCTCTACTGCACAGGGGCTAATACCAAGTAAAGTTCAGGTACTTACATCACAAAAAAAATGCATAACAATGTGTTAATTTATCTAATTCATATCTACCTGGAGTTCAGCTTTAACTAACCTGGCATAAGGAATTCAGTATGTAAAAGGGTAAGCATACAAAAAGTACCTAATTTCAATTAAGGGTATTCTAGGGTGCCAACTGTCCCTGACTACCTGGAACATGTTTTAATTGCGGGAACATGTCAGTTTAGAATTTTGGAAGCTGCCATTGATAACCCTACTTCCTTACTCTAACCTGGGAGATTCCTTTCAAAATTCTTCCATTGTCCTTAATCTGAAATTCCCCAAATTTTAAAATACTAAAAAGTGTAGGAATCTTTTAAAGACCCATTTACAGATATGCATTTCAGTAACACATACATTGCCACAATACACAGCGAGGCACCACGTTCATGTTAGTAAGTTACAGTACTATTAATTTTAACTTGCACTCCAAGGCACTAAAGAAATGAACCTGCATAACAGTAAACCACAACTCGCAGTAAAGCAGGTCCAGTTTTTGGTCCATTGTGGTGCGTTGGCAATTTATTTAAATAAAACACCCAAATTTTTTAAAATAAATTAAATTAAATGAATGGGATGCCCTAATGCAAAGAAAAAGTGTGCTAATTTATATTTGTATAGATGATATTATTTCTATTATTATATTGTATTAGCTAGATAGATAGATAGATAGATGTGAAGTATGCTGTGTTCTTATATTCAGCCAGCGTGTGGGGCTCTTGTCTCCTTTTCACCAGTTTTCCAGTTTCTCTTTACCTCCTTCTATAAAATTCCTGTTGCTTGCAGAGCTCAATCGCTCAAGCAAAATTTACACCCAGAAGTGAATAGAACAGAACAATGTTTACTGTGTTAATCATACTGTAATCACCTGCCATCAGTCTGTTTACAGTGGTGCCTGTCCTGGGACATGGATGTTTAATATGGAACAAGTTATGTATGATTTGAAGCCATAATAAAAAAAAAAAAGCTGATTATTGTGATTTATGAAGGCTAAAGAGCATATTTAAAGTCGTTGAATCTGGCTGATTTACTAAAGTAATTGAGAATCTTTAGTTAAAAAATTGTATAAATATTCATTTTGGTTATCCAATCATGTGAGAAGCATCTTCACAGGAATGGGTATTCAAGTTGAACAGGAATTTGTTATTCACATATTTTGAGTGAATATTTACACAATTTTGTGAGTAAAGAATCTCAGCCTCGTTAGTAAATGTACCTTGATTGACATCTATCAAATATTCACAGGTAGTTATTTATTCTGTGTAATAAATACATGCACCTGAAAGATTCACTTGCATTGAATGTTTAATGAGCGTCACCTTCATTGCATTATACCTCTAATACTTTTCAAAGCACACATATAAGAATACCAAACTTGTTTTGTATACTCAGTAGTTTTATAGATGAAGGATGAGCTAAGGTTTCGGACCTGAGTTCAACCTGAACCTGCAGGAAATTGTCAAATGATAGTAGTCCAGCAGCCCAGCCGGTTGTGGCCATGGTATTCTCCACCCTACAGCCACATGTAACAAAGCGGTGGGGATCCTGGTGACATCATTGAATTAATATGGCCACATGACCATCAGTAATGCTGCTTTGCAAACTAATCCTCACCATCATTTCTAGACATTGCAGCTTCCAAACTCATGGTGACCATAGAACATCTCTATCTGCAGGAGGAGCTGGGTGGAGTGCCTTCAGAAGTGTCTGCATGTTTGGCTAAGTGCAGGGATCATTCTTTTCAGCTAACAACCAGGGGAAGATCAAAGATAAAGGGAAAAGTGGAGAAGTCTATTTCAAATAAAGTCTGCACCGCTCACCACACATTCATATATACATAGTGATACAACATGTTAAAATTTTGAAATATTTCTCATGTTAAGCAATTATTGAAATCATATTAATTTGTTAACGCTTATATGAGATTGTAGTAATTATGTCTACTTTAAATGCATGCAGACAGATGTGTTAGCTGGCTGCCTTGGTAAAAATTCAGAGTTAAACAGATGATAAATTTGCTGCAACCTGAAAACCTATAGAATTTATCAGCATTATGCCGTGTGGACAAGGAAGAGGATTCTATGGCTGGGCCTTTAAAAAATGTATTATCACAATGAACTGAAAGGGTAATCGCATGAGTGTGGAAACCAAGACTTTGCAAGGAAGACCCAGACCTGGTGCCTGTACCTATATTCCTTTCTTATCCCTTTTCTCCCAGTAGCCCTAACCCATTACTTACCCTTCTTTTTCCCTGGTGGTAAGCTCACTGTCCTCCAAAAAATTATCGATGAGGGACTGCTTTCAGAGAGTGGTATAGCAGCGGTTGGCAGGTGTTCAGGAAGCAAACCTGCCACATCCTGAACGTTTGTTTTGAGGGGTTTTTTGTTCCAAGGGGAAAAAAAGGGGATTTTGTAGTTTAAAAAAACGCATGAAGTGTGATTCAAGCATTTGGCTCACACTTGCAGTGCTCTCTCATTAAAGTAAATAGGCACGTTTGACAAGCAGTGCCATCTGTCAAACTCTGCAGCCCAAGTTAAAAATGCTGCAGCCATAAAGCTAAGCATCGTGGCCTCAGCACATCCACAGCACTTTTAAATGTTTGCATTTGGGTGGATGGTTGGGGGGGGCTTGTCCTGGCCACCCATGTGCGAGAGCCCTAAAATTGATGGAAACCACTTAGTCTGGATATTTCCTCTCTTTTAGATCACCACGTCTTTAAAATTGTTACAGCATAAAAGTTAAACCTGAGACATAAAATAATAACAAAGCATATCCCCCTATAGTGTGTACTTGTCTAAATTAAGAGCACTAAGTGTCATTTCTGTCTGCTGCTTTCATAGTTTCATAGTTTCATAGTTAGTAAGGTTGAATAAAGACACCAGTCCATCCAGTTCAACCTGAGTGAGTGTCTACAACTGTCCCTATCCCTGTATATTGCACACTCACATCGGTCCCCATTCATATACTAGAGCCAATTTTTTTTTTGAACAGAAGCCAATTAACCTACCTGCATGTCTTTGGATTGTGGGAGGAAACCCACGCAGGCACAGGGAGAGCATGCAAACTCCAGGCAGGTAGTGTCGTGGTTGGGATTTGAACCAGCGACCCTTCTTACTGCTAGGTGAGAGTGCTAACCACTACACCACTGTGCCGCCCCATAGCTTTATTCCTCTGCTATCAGTATCACTCACTTCTGGTTTCTTGACGCCAAGAGAAAAATGGTGACAAGGGATGACAGCTGATTGACAATTGACAGCCTCATCTCTGTTTCTGCTTGCTGTATCTAGAGGGGGTGTGCCCCTTCCCTCCAATCAGCGCTGACAGCTCTCCTTACTGAGCTCTGCCGAGTGTAACTTCAGCTCTCTGTCCTCTTTTTTCTGACAGCTCAGGCAAGCTGTAAACAATTCTGGACTTTGAATGGCTGTAGAGGAGAGAAGACTGATAAACAGGTATTCATCTCTGTGTATCACCAGATTCTAGTCACTTCACTGAGTATACAGTATGTAAGTGTTTACAACCACTTTAAGATGTAAAAGACAAATCTGTCATGTTTTGTTTTACAGTTGAACCTAATATGTATGTGTGTCAGTGGCGGCTGCTGCATATGGGGTGCAGGGGCGCCGCCCCCGTAATTCATGCTCCTGGCCTCTAATCACCATGCAGGGTGCCAGATGCATGGATTCCAATGGGAGTTTTTTATTTTTTTTGAAGCACATGATTAGATCCTGAGGTCTGAGCCCACCCATTAATATTAGTTATTGTCTTCCCGATTCTCCTCCCGGCCAATCAGGAAGCGGGTCCTGTTACCCGATTGGCCAAGAGAAGAAGCGATTCTTTTGGCCGCCTAGGAAGAAGAGGAGGGAGGAGACGCACTGCAAAGCTGCTGTGATGCAGAGGAGGAGGAAAGGCAGGGGAAGGTGCTGCCCGGAGGGAGTGCTGCCTGTGACTTAGATGGGGTAAGTGTGGGGCTTGTGACCGACCGACCGACCACTATATATATATATATATATATATATATATATATATATATACACACACACATATATACCACCAGCCGCCACTGATGTGTGTATTTCTTTCATGGAAAACGTAAGGTTCTTTGAAAAACCCATTACATTTATTGAACAGAACAAATCAAAAAATGTACTTTAAGTGCCTAATTTTTCACAAGTAATTTTTGTCTTTTTTTTACAAATCCAATGATATTCAGATACAGTACCTGCTTAATTAATTAAAGAATCTATATTTATACTGATAAATAGTGGTTACTGGTTATCTATCCTTGAGCAGCAGTTAATGAAGCCATTACTTCTTCATTGAGCAGCATTGTACAGCTTTGTTACTGTGCACTAGTGATCTCTAGTTGTTGTTGCTGCTGAAGTGTTACACGGCCCTTAAGTCTGTCACCAAGTAATTCATCTCCTCTGAGAGTTTGTCAGTGTACATAAGTTTTGTTTTCCTTGAAACCAATATACCTGTTCCCCATGAAAAGCCCTCCAGCCCTGCAGGGAATGTGCTGATACGCACAGCCAGCAAAGGTTCATTTAGTGCTTGCTGAGAGATGACTGTGTATAAAGAATTGTGCTAATGTCACATTTCATACAAAGGAGGTAATGAGCCATTAGAATGCCTTCCAAACTCAATATTTTCATCACTATATGCATACATTTCATTTGTTGGAACAGCTACCAACTTTCTCAGTATACACTAATATGATATGTACTTAGTAATTTAACAGAAGTCATTTTAAATTCTATAGGCATGACTTACTGCCAGACGATCGGTCACTGGGAATAAAGTAGGGATGCTTCTTTTAGATCTACATACACCCAGCACCAGCACGTGTGGGGAATGTCCTTACAGTGCATTTACATCAAAATTCACAAAATTCAGGCTTCTATTATATAGATGAGAACCCCATATTTCCAAGCGTATGACATCTAGCCTAAAATAGTAACCTGAACATTTAGAAATGAATAAAGCCATCAATGCCATTTTTTTTTTTTTTTACTGAATACCATCTTCCTATTCTACTCTCACATTAATAAAAGCTAATTTTTCTGTCATTTATTATGACATAAAAAATATATATTTTTCTGTTTCTATATACCTGAAATCTGGAATCTCTTTCATTCTACTTCAAAAATATATGTGTCTTTGATATATATATATAATATATTTTCTTATTTATGTTATAAATTTTGTAATTCATATAATTTATAAATATGAATATAATTGATATATTTTATAATATATGTTTTCATTTATAGATAATAATAATTAAAAAAAATAAGATTCTATAGTTTTCTGCAGATTTCTGCACTTGAGTTTTAAATCTTGCCATCCTCTGTGGTCATTATGAGGAATTCCCATTTTCCTAGTTAGATTTGAAGGAGCTAGAATGTGCAAACGTGATAGGGACACTCAAAGCTTCCAGGTTAAAAAGATCTTGTTGTTGGAGTCAACAAGACATAAGATGTCAATGGCTGGCTTTTAAATAATGATATCAAACAAAGTTCTTAATTTTTAAAATGCCACACTCTGCCGGCATGCATGTGAACTAGCCAGCTTGCATAAAGCTAACTAGTAAATTCTGCTTAACAGTTAGTGTGCTTCCATCCACCCGCCCAGCTTTTCTATGTAGTGTACACAAGAACTCAACACTTGCTCACTGGTCAATAATACAGGGCTTTGTTTTGATGAGCAGAAAGCTTTGTTCTTGATATGCTTCAACAGCATCACAATGAGGTGAATGTATGCATGCACAGTTCTAAATTTTTGTATACAGCTCCACTTTGATCAAATATATTTTTATGGCTGTACATGTTAAAGGTTCATGTACACTGCAGCTCAAAAAAACGCTGCTTTTACAGGCATTTGAGCTATTATTTCAGCTTGAGGAAGCTTGTGCTTTTTTGTGCTCATGTGCACATTTTTATTTAGCTTCTTCAAGCTCTTTTGAGCTCCTTTGAGCAAAAGCATTTTTTTTCACAAACTCTCCTGGATAGTATTTTCTTAACCACTGTATAAACAAAACAAAAAGCTGGAACAAACGTTGGTGCACTTTTTCGAGCTTCTTTGAGCTTTATTTTAGCTCTTTTGAGCTCTTTTTGAGCTCTTTGGGGAACTAGCTTCTCTGAAAAATGCGAGTTTGGTGGGGGGGTCTTTCTGCCTGTAGGAGCATATGCCTGAAAACACCTGAAAAGGCCAAAATGTGCATGGATACATTGGCTAACATGGAGGGGAAAAATTAGAGCTCAAAAGAGCTCAAAAGCCTGTAGGAACTGCTTATTTGAGCTCCTGTGAACTGCAGTGTGCATGAGAACTTAGTCATGTCAAGTACCTGTAATTTTGTCCCACTTTCCCAACCATTCCCACTTTGTGCAGACTTCTGTGTCCTTGTGAAATTTTTGCTGCAGGAATGCCTGTCCTCTTCCTGTCTCTGAACTTTTAGCACTGCAATAGTTAAGTGTTTTGTTTTTTGTTTTTTTAATCATCTGTTAATGCACATATTCGTTAACATTTTATATCCAATAACTCAACAATTTAAACTACACATTTAATATTAAATATTAAAAACTGAATTATTTAATTTTGATTATTGAGATATTATTCTTTACAGGGTTTTTATTACCTTTTTATGTTTTATCTTTACAAAATTGCACAATATGACCTGTCTTTACTTCTTTCATTGTTGATGATCTCGCAAAGCAAGTTTCATCCTAGCCACATGTAAGGTAATGTTCGGTAGTAAACAGGGGTTTTCATCTTTTGGTTTTCCCTGGTATTTTGAGTAAGGTGCAGTTCTCTGTTTCCCCACTAGAGACCCCCTTTTGCCCTTTAAAACAGATATAAAATAGAGCTGACTCAAGGTCGTGGGTTTGTTGGAGAAATGAGAGGTGTCCTGAAGGCAAAGGATTTCAGTGTTCCAGTTTTGGCCCCGATTGGAATGCTTGTGGACTCCTGCAGACCAGGGTTGCCAATCATATATCAGTTTACGGAAATATCGGCCGATTTACAAACCGTTCGTAAATGTCCATTACGGACTGCGGACCAGGGTTGCCAATCATATATAAGTTTGCGGAAATATCGGCCGATTTACAAACCGTTCGTAAATGTCCATTACGGACTGCGGCTGCTCGTAAAAAATGTGGCCGCAGGCTAGCTTCGGATCTGCGCATGCTGCTTGGGCAGGCTCGGCCGTGTTCAGGTTGAGCTTGGACAGGAAGGAGGTGCGGGCATGCAGTGACATTATGGCAAGGCTTGGCATCTTTTATGAATTGCAGTAGGGCAAGCAATTTAGCGGGAGCGCCAGTTAATTGTTTAAAATTAATGTTATTAAAATCAATTATATTAATTTTGAAAATGAACCCATTGCACCGTATCACTTAATATCTGATATTCCTAATTTCTTCATCTTCATTTCAGTGCATGTATGCATGGTTGTGTATATGCGGGTAATTTTGAATGCGCGCTTGTGTGTACGCATATGTATATGTATGTTATCCATGATGTTTTACAATTGTCAGGCTCATGATTTTATCAGTCACAATTATTTTTAAATTAAATTATGTTTTTTTTGTAGCCCTGATGAAAGGGGAGTCCATTTGATCTCCAAAATGCAGTGGCTGTCTTTTAACACAACATCGATACATGATTTTGGACTATTACTTTTTGGTCGGGCTCTCCTTTCATATATGCACTATCATCTATAGTTTCCACAACCCACATTCACCCTTAAATCAATGTCCTCAAAGTTCCCCTTTACATTACAGATTGCAGGAGTCCCCCTTAAAGTGCAAGGGGAAACTCTGCAGACCTTGATGTAAAGTGTAATTCTGTGAACTCTGATGTAAGGGGGGCTCTGATGGCCAGAGACCACCTTACATCAGCGTTCCCCTTTACACCAGAGTCCACAGCAATCCTCCTTTCATCATACTTTACAGATTTCTCCTTTACATCAGAATCCACAGTGTTCCCTTTTACATCAAACTCTGATGTAAGGGGGAAATCTGTGCTGGGTTCATAACCTGACCTTAATGTAAAAGAAGAAATATGTTTTTTTGTTATACCTTAAGCTTATTGCTAATCGCACTAGCTGCATGTTTGTAGCTTACATATTGATATTTGCACTGATAACAGCAATTTTGGCTCTATCAGTTAATGTTATGTGTCATGTTAGTAAAAAAATTGTCTCTGTCAGTAAATTTTATGTGTTGTGTCAGTAAATTTGGCTTTGGGAGGTTGACAACCCTGCTGCAGGCAGATGTTGGGGTTATGAATAATGACCTTAACTGAGTAGGGAATGCTGTAGAAATCTTTTCCCTTGCAGGCTATGCATGAAGAGAGTCAAGAATACCCTGAAAGTGGACAAGGGTCAAACACCATTGTTCCACAATGGATATTGCCTGTTGATTTAAGGACTGCAATGTTTCATTTGAAGTTCTGTAAAAAAAAGCAATAAAATAGAAGATTTGGACTCGAGTCTGCTTATTTACTTTGTCTGTGGCCTATAAATGGTGGAGTTAGTATGTACCTTGCTCAGCCAGGGAGGGGCTGCAACATGTAGG
Organism: Lithobates sylvaticus; assembly: GCA_028564925.1. Classification (NCBI taxonomy): domain Eukaryota; kingdom Metazoa; phylum Chordata; class Amphibia; order Anura; family Ranidae; genus Lithobates; species Lithobates sylvaticus. Next base: position 133,393,614 of record CM053038.1, read on the forward strand.
TTTTTTTTTATCTCGTGTCCGAGACCCCACAGCTTTAGGGGCCAGGTGCGTAATTTGGCTCTTATGACGGTTGGCGCTCCTTATGGCCATGATGGAGTCCTTGAACCTGGTAGTGACGCCCAAAGGAAAGAATGTAAGTCTTGTGCTTCAGTTAGCCCCTCCTACACACAGACTACAGATTAATTAATGATCACCCATGCACATTTACATGCACTCCTGTATGTATGGGGATGTTCAGACATTGAAAATCATTTTGATAACTAGGGATGGTGATCAATGTTAAGCTTTGCAGGTGGTGTAATCACAGAAAAGGTCAATGCTGGAGTCCATATATAATCTGCAGAGGTTATTTAGTAAAAATCAAGTGGTTCAGTATACAGCAGAAAGTTAATGATAGCTATGAGTAAGGCTTTGTAAGCTAAAATGCTTTCTCAGTTTTACAAAATCGGGCCACATAAACTCTTTGGGGTTTATTTTAGGGATGAGCTTACGGTTTGACCCCAACCTAGGTTAGGATCAAACATTGGCTGTTAGGGCGTTCAAAATTAATGACTCAACCTTTGCCAGTCCATATACCTGTTCAGCAACAGTCATGCATCATATATAGAAGCAGTATTTTCACCACTTCTACATCCGACAGCTTCCAGCTGTCACCTGTTCCTAAGAAAGCAGAAGATGCCTGCACCTGTTGCTTCCCTAGTGTCAGGAAAGTCCCTGCGGTAGATGCAATACTGGCCGCCCTGGCGCGCACGCTAGTTGCACGCGCGCCTGTGCGTGTACACCTGTGCGTGTCGGTGCGCACTCGGCGCGTAGGTGTGCGGCACTTGGCGCCAATCAGCCTATTTGAACTGGAGGTGCACTCTGGATCGTGCTGTCTGATCTGCAGCTCCCTGTGACCCTTGCTCCTGTTTACCTGTCTTGCACGGTTGATCTCCTGACGTCCCGGCTTGCCCTTTGGATTCTCCTTGTCTTCTTCCTGCACCTGATCTTGGCCTGCCTTTGACTCTGAACCCGTCTTCTCCTCTGGTACTTCATTGTCCATCTGTTGTCGACCCTGCCTGTGACCCGACCTGTTTTCTCTGCTCCTGCTCAGAATCATCTTCCTGTGTACCTGCCTGTTGTCCAGTTGGTTAACATCTCCACTTCATCTGGGATCCAGAGCTGCCTTTCCTGCAACTACCCACCAGGCTCTCATACCACTCTGCACTCCCGTGCCTCCTGTTTACACTACCAGGGGCCGTGAGTCATAGACGTAAGGGAGACCTTCCTCTGCTCCATTGGGCTCATCAGTCAGGTACGTGAAAGTCTGACACCTAGGAACCACTGATGTCACTTCACTTTACCTTAAATGGCCAGACTTTCCTAGCTACGTAAGCACGGTGCGGGGAAGGTGGGGACATCACTTCCCAAACATGGCCACTGGCCCACCTCCTTGCCACCACTATCCCAGTAGGGGTACTATGCATCCCATATTCCTTTCCATGGGGAAGGTGGTATCTGGAGGCCCCTTTATTATTAAATGGGGCTTCCAGATTCCATTAAGCCCCCATTCGCAGACCCCTAAAACCATTGGCCAGGTTTGTAGGAAAGAGGCCCACGTCCTCATATTTGAGGACAGGGTGCATTGCAAGAAGGGGTCCCCCCTGGCAGGGTTGCCCCCCATATTTAGGGCATGTGGCTTAGTATGGGCCAGGAGCGCCTGCACACTCATCCCTCACCTTTACTGACCAGCAAAGCTGTATTATTGAATTTAGGGTCTGGTATGGGTTTTTAGAAGGACAATGAAATATGATTTGCCCATAATTTTAAACACTTATTTATTTTGTAAATGTCAGTGGTGCTGCAGCATTTTCTGTACATCCCAGAGATGTGTCCATTCACATTCGGGATTAGGGCACCCCAGGCATGTTATTTAAATGCATTGGGCATTTTAAATATTTTACTTTAAGCATTTAAAAAAAAAAAACATATCTCTCAGCAATATGTGTCGGAATTGCATACACACAATCGAAAAATCCGATAGAAAGGTTTTCCGTCTGAAAAATTAAGAACAGGCTCTCAATCCAAAGTCCGTCGGAAATGCCGACAGAAAAAGACAGATGGGCATACACACGGTCGGAAAATCCGATGAAAATCTCCCATCGGACTGTTTCCATCGGAAATTCCGACCATGTGTACGCGGCATTAGTCAGTTTGTCTTATCCCTAGTTGATTAAATAAATTAGTAGGAAATCTTCACTTAGCTTAATAAATGTGAGGTTATATTTACTTTGAATAACCAATAAAGTGCAAGAGAATTTCAGAACACACCTTTACCTTATTTACAAAGTTAATTGAACATTTACTACTCCTTTAGTAAATCCACCCTTTTGATTATTTTAGTGATAATGAAAAGTAACAATCCAGAAATGTGAATTTTAAATACAGCACCAACATAATATGTAATTAAAGAAATCAGAATATATTTCATTTTTTTATAGTTGGTAAGGTTGAATAAAGACATTAGTTCATCCAGTCCAACCTGGGTATGGGTGTTCAATATTAATGAACTAATTGGGTTCAGTGAAAAATAAAAGTAGCGGTACCCCCCTAGGGGCTGCTAAGTGAAATGGCCCACCTGTCACCCTGCCCGGCCCGGCATTCACTTCCCAGACACTCCAAGACAATGAACAGTCAGTTGCTTTGTTTTTGTTATTTTTATTGAGGGAATTTAACTTGGGATACCCAATGAAATAATAGCAAAGTTGCTAGGCACAACTATGTACACTCTTTGTACACTTCTCCAGACTCCTCCATGTTCCACTGTTCGCATGTTCTGCTGCGAACCGAACCGGAGGGTGTTCGGCTCATCCATAATCATGGGTAGAATTAAGTTGTAAGTAAATCAATTCACCTGATTAATGTTTAACTCTGATCAGGCTGTTTTGCTTGGGATGAATATCCACTAAATGTTTGCAAAAAGCACAAAAGTTTGACACCATTTTTTCATTATAGTTGTGATGGTAGCAGTTGTAATACCTTTTGTACGCAACAGTCACTTTTTATTTCACAAGCAGGTGCAACTGTTATAGGAAGCTCTAGGAATGAGGGCATTGATTTGTAAAAGGACTGTTACGGCAGTGCTCTCTAACCTTCTCTTCTAATATGTCCCAGTCTCTGACTGTCTGCTGAAGCATAGGCAAGGAACAATGGACTGAGGGCACAGGCTAAGAAACTGTCTAATTTTGTGTGTTTTGTATAAAAAAAATGGAGTAGAAACTTACAAATGTTTTATGCTATTAGAAGTGCAATCTCTGTGTCCAACACAAAGTGCTGATCTTTGAAAATGACTGGATAGGTTTATTGGTGAAATACAGAAATCCAACATGCTTCAAGGATCTGTGTCCCCTTCTTCAGGGCTAGCAATAAACATATATTGTTGCACTATTTGGAGCGCTGCTTATTTTCTCTTTATAGTATAACATTCAGTTGTACAAATTAAATAAAAAAGTGTCCATGCGCAAATTAGAACTCAATCTTAATAATGTAACACCAAAAAAATCATAAATAGTCCATAGGTGCAAAACAATCAAATGAAGGAATGATCCATGCAGAGTAAAAGTATCCATCACCAGCAATACCCTCACACTCAGGCTTCTTACCAGATGTCCAGGACCACAAATTATAATGGTCAAACAAGCATCAGTAAGTTTATCCAGGAGGGCAACCATCACGTGGATCACAGAAGGTATAGAGGAGACTCGCAATAAAAAAGAAGAAAAACTCCCATAGTGAAGCCCATCATGATGTCAAAGAGTTTAATTCTAAAAATGGCTACAATTACCTTCATACAAAACATGGGCAAAACATAGACAGTGATTGTTTTGTATAATAAAAGAGCAGCAGGCTGTCGGCTTCGAACATTACCGCTGGTTATCGGTCGGGCGTGCGTGATATCGTCACTGGTAGGCCACTAAACTCTTTTACATCATGATGGGCTTTACTATGGGAGTTTTCCTTATTTTTTATTGTGATTCTCCTTTATACAATCTGTGATCCATGTGACGGTTACCCTCCTGGATAAACTTACTGCTGCTTGTTTGACCATTATAATTTGTGGTCCTGGACATCTGGTAAGAAGCTTGAGTGTGAGGGTGTTGCTGGTGACGGATACTTTCACTCTGCATGCATCATTCCTTCATTGGATTGTTTTGCACTTATAGACTATTTTCAAATTTTTGGTGTTATATTAAGATTGAGTTCTATTTTGCACGTGGACACTTTATTTTATTTGTACAACTGAATGTTATATATTGTTGCATTATTTGGAGCGTTGCTTATTTTCTCTTTATTATTTATCAATTTGTTAAGTGGCTGCTACTTTTCCTTATATACTTTTCCTTAGGCTGCTTTCACACTGGGCGGTTTGCAGGCGCTATTGCGCTAAAAATAGCGCCCTGCAAACCGACCCGAAACAGCTGTTGCTGTGTCTCCAGTGTGAAAGCCCTGAGGGCTTTCACACTGGAGCGGTGCGCTAGCAGGACGGTAAAAAAAGTCCTGCTAGCTGCATCTTTGAGCGGTGAAGGAGCGGTGTATTCACCGCTCCTATACCGCTCCTACCCATTGAAATCAATGGAGACCGCGGGGATACCGCCGGCAAAGCGCCGCTGCAGCGGCGCTTTGCGGAGGTTTTTAACCCTTTTTCGGCCGCTAGCGGGGGTTAAAACCACCCCGCTAGCGGCCGCATACCGCGGGTAAAACGATGGTAAAGCAGCGCTAAATATAGCGCTGCTTTACCGTCGCCGCCCGCACCGCCCCAGTGTGAAGCCGGCCTTATTTACATCGAGCTCGGATTTTACCCTCTTTTACAATAAACATACTATGCCACTGCTGTCATCCATCCACACAGTAAGTGTCCATTTCTCCACCCACGTTACTCTCCTGTCCATGTGTGTGTTGAAACTTACACAGCACAGACCTACTTTGTGCTGAAAACCGAAAGATCCGATATAAACAAATGCTTTATATTCGTTTTAGTGACAACAGTTCGATATAGATAGGAGATTCGACATGATGCTGACAATAGCGATCTGTGTCCATTGAACCTGTGGTCGAATGTGCCTAACCTTAGCTCTATTAGTCCAAGATTATTCTACATAGAGACAAAAGATTCGACATAGAGACAAAAGATTCGACATTATAGAGACAATAGCAAAAAAGTTTGAATGTGCCTAACCTAACTCTATATGGTTTTCCGGATGGAATTCCGCTCAAGCTGTGTTGCCTACACACAGTCACACCAAATTCTGACTGTCAAGAATGCGGTGACGTACAACACTACGACGAGCCGAGAAAAAAATCAAGTTTAATGCTTCCGAGCATGCGTCAAATTTTTTCCGAGCATGCGTAGGAATTTTGCGCATCGGAATTGCGATAGACGATCGGAATTTCCGATAGAAAGTTTTTCCGTCTGATAAATTGAGAACATGCTCTCAAATTTTTGCTGGCGGGAATTCGGCCAGCAAAATTCTGATGGAGCCTACACACGGTCGCATTTTCCGATGAAAAGCTCTCATGCGTCTTTTGCTGGCCAAAATTCTGATCGTGTGTACGCAGCATATTAGTCCAAGATTATTCTACATAGAGAGAAAATATTCGACATAAAGTTTCGACGAAGCAGTCGGCACGAGCGGACATTTATGGTCAAATGCTCTGCCCATAAGCTATAGAGGAATTCTAATGTTGGTTGACTAGTAATAATAATTAACAAATATAATTATTACTAGTGTCATACAACATTAGAATTCTACTATAGCTTGTAGGCAGAACATTCGACTGGAAATGTACGATTGCAGCGTCGTACAGGTTAGCTGCTCCGTCGAATCTTCTTAGAACATTCAACAGACACCATAAGCCTTCAATGACAGATTCGACCTTAATTATTAAAGGATTTTTGGACGAATGCATTTTTTAACGAAACTAAATAAATAAAAAACAATTTCGGGAGTAACTAAATAAATTAATTTTTCGGACAAAAACGAAATTACGAAACTAAATATTTTGGTGTGCACATGTCTAACCTCCACTACACCGCACAGCACACCTCCACTACACCGCACAGCACCCCTCCACTACATGGCACAGCACACCCCCACTACACCACACAGTACACCTCCACTACACCGCACAGCACCCCTCCACTACACTGCACAGCACACCTCCATTACACTGTGCAGCACACCTCCACTACACCGCACAGCACAGTACACCTCCACTACACTGCATAGCACACCTCCACTACACCGCACAGAACACCTCCACTACACCGCACAGCACACCTCCACTACACCGCACAGCACACCTCCACTACACCACACAGCACAGCACACCTCCACTACACAGCACAGCACACCTCCACTACACAGCACAGCACACCTCCACTACACCGCACAGCACACCTCCACTACACCACACAGCACAGCACACCTCCATACACAACACAGCACACCTCCACTACACCGCACAGCACACCTCCACTACACAGCACAGCACACCTCCACTACACCGCACAGCACACCTCCACTACACAGCACACCTTCAATGCACTGCACAGCACACCTCCACTACAAGGCGGAGTCATTGGAAGGTGCCACAAAAATCTCCACCCCCACCACCTCCTTCGTATAGCCAGGGGCGGAGCCAATGGGTGGTGGCAAAATTAGGTTTCGTCTAGGGTGTCAAAAATCCTTGCACCAGCCCTGATGGAAATATCTTAGCGTATCTAAATCCTAGAACAAAATCTACTATATGGAAACTTACCAGTCCCTAGATAAGGGGCCACACTCATTTTCTGTTTTCCAGGCTTTTCTCCCATTTATTTTCACCTGGCGATTTGTCCAGCAACACACTCCCTGTCCTATGGGGACTGTTGCTCTGTGTCTTTGGATGAGCAGTGTTCTCAGGCTAGGACAGGAAGGGGTTGATTTATTAAAACTGAAGAGTGCAAAATCTGGTGCGGCTATGCATGGTAGCCAATCAGCATCAGATTTCAGCTTTTCAATTAGGCTTTGACGAAAAAACTGCACCATATTTTGCACTCCCCAGTTTTATTAAATCAATCCCAAAGTTTGTTTGTTAAGATTAAAGAACCCCCCTCCTTAACTTTTTTTTCACTTATCAAATAGAGCAGAACAAAGCATTTTCAATGGTACATAAGAGAAAATAAGAGACGAAAATAAGAGAAATCGTGTCTTCTCAAGAAAAAATGTCATCAGCTAACAAACTTCAGCACATGGTCTCACCCCTAGGACCATCCCTCTAAAAATGACAGTCCTGGTGGCCAGACCATGTACTAAAGTTTGTTTAATGGTTAAAATTCTACCTGTGAAGACATTATTGAAGGAATGGTGAACTCCAAGCCAGTACCTGCATCCAGCAGATGAGAGAAGTGTTTGAATAGTTGGAGTGGGGAACTTTTCCTCGACTCTACAAGAGAAGTCCATTGCTATGGTTTACATACACTTTAAGTAGAAAATTCTTTTAAGCCATAAAACGATGACAGCGTTTTTAAAGTGTAGAGTTACCGATCTGGCACATAGTTTACACATACCTTTGATAAATTTCCTGTGTTTGTACAAGACATTAGTATTGTTAGCAGGCTTCAGATAAAATTTATGGGCGTTGTATTTACATGCATTTGTAAATGTTTCCTGTTTAGATGACAGGTCAGTTCTGAACAGAAGTACTTCATCTTAAAAGCAAAGATTGTAGTGATGCAAATGGTGCTTTCATTGCCTAACCAACCATGAAGTCTCAGTTAATTCCATATTACCACATGGTATTGTTGGTGGACATTTGTATCAACAAAATAAATCATAAGTAGTGTAAAGGTAACATGCTTTCCAGTTTACTGTAACAGAAACATTGCTAAATTGCCCATAGCCGTAAACAGGAATTATTTTCAACATAAATAACACCAGTGACCCTATATAATTTGCCCCCCAGTATTTAATTTTTAATAAGGCTCCCGAAACTAACAGTTACAAACAGTTGTGTGTATTTCAATAAACATTTTCCAAACATAACTGTAGGATCCAAAAGAAATGCATTCAGGAGTGACATGCAAGTTCATGCATACATATCTATTTGTAGCTAGAAGTAGGGTTTTTTTTTTTTTTTGTAGTGCAGGTAAATTTAATCTAATCTTTAAACCTGTTTGTTTTGATCTGTGTGGGCTTGGAGTGGCTCAGAGTAGGCTGGTATCTCACAGATAGCATCATCTTTCAGTTACCTCCCTTCTGCTTCTAGAGGATTCTAGAAGGAACGAGGGGAAGAAAGGTGGAGCTGCCTGGGGTGTTCTAAGGAGCCCTGACCAATCCCCAACCTGGATTGGCAGGGGGCAGGCCTCATTAATCACTTCAATACCCGTGTATTGTCATATGATATCCACAGGTGGGATCTCCCATCCTGGGCGAGCGTCATATGACGTCCTTAGCTTCCCGGTGGTATAGAGGGCGTGTGAACGATGCGTCACTCTAGAGCCGATGCTCGTGCCCGGCAGCCGCGATGTCTGCTGGGCACCCGCGATTGCTGGTGACAGAGCCACGTCCTTTCAGGGGAGAGGAGACAGATCGTGTGTTCCTAGTATACAGGAACACTGATCAGTCTCCTCCCCTAGTCAGTCCCATCCCCCCACAGTTAGAATCACTCCCTAGGTAACACCGTTAACCCCTTAATCGCCCCCTAGTGTTAACTCCTTCCCTGCCAGTGACATATACACAGTAATCAGTGCATATTTATAGCACTGGTCGCTGTATAAATGTCAATGGTTCCAAAATAGTGTCCGATCTGTCTGCCGCAATGTCACAGTCATGATAAAAATTGCAGATCACCACCATTACTAGTAAGAAAAATAATAATAATAATAAAAATGCCATAAATCTGTTTTGTAGGTGTAGCACCGACACTTGACACTTAAGTGTGCACTATACACATGTAAATTTAGTTTGAGTTCTGGGGGTTAATTGTGCAGGTCTTTTACTTTGGCATCAGTTTGGCTGGGCTGTACTGAAGTTCTGCCTGGTCATAGGTGCAGTGGGGCACCTATGACAGGCTAAGAGCCAAGCCTGGTTGGACGTGTTGGGTGCCAATCTTTCCCGGAGCCAATCAGTGGGCATGTTTGGCCCTGCTGCGTAGTCTGGGAAGGGGTATTTAAGGTGCTGAAGTCACGTGTTCAGGGTTTGGCTGCTGCTTTGATTCCTAGTTCCGGTCCGGGCCAGCCACGTGAGGGGTCCCGGACCCAGGAGTGTCTGCCGTTCCCGTGAGCATGGTCACCCTGACCAGCCCTAGAGGCCCTCATGGTCTGGGGTGGGGATCCGTCCGTTCCCGGGCCTCGGAACTGGCTAGTTTGAGGCCCAGTAACTGAAGGACGATTCAGAGGCATCCCAGTGTGCTCTCGGTATTGGAGGGACACGGCAACTCGCACAAGTGACCAGGGGAGGATTCTTCGGAGGAGGGCCAAGAAGCTGGCTGTTCGTTAACAGCCTAGGAGCTGAGTTGTATGGACACTAGAGAATCCACACTTCTCACAGTATCACCAAGAAGGCTGAGAGAGCCAGGTACTGTGGGAAAGGTTCCTATTTGTCTTCAGTTACAATCTAGTCTGTGGCAGAGACTTTGCAAAGTTTCCGGATCACATGTTGGCTGCTAAATCTATGGTTAGAGGTTTATCCAGCAGTGAAGCACCCAGTTGCGAGTGGCTACTCTCTGGGCTAACTAAGAGACATACAGTGGATGTCAGCAGTTCAAAGTGCCTGAGTTTTATCACCCATGCCCTCTATTCCCATCCCATCCTAGCTGGATGTTACCCCTACAAAATAAAAATCCTCAAAAGGACTTTTGTGTGTCAGCTAGACAACAACCGACGAGTTACGAGGAGGTAATTGGTAAGCCCAGAAAAATCAAGATCGCTCCTAGGGGTAATGGCCGCTACATAGGCGCAAACCAATCAAACCAAAAATATGTAGAAGAATACATATCAACCTGGACTGAGCAAAAAATTGTTTTTGTTTTTTTTAAATTAGGATATTTATTATATCTAAAAGTAAAAATATTGTGTTTTTTTCAAAATTGTCATTCAAAATATAGCACAAAAAATAAGAGGTGATCAAATACCAGTAAAAGAAAGCTCTATTTGTGGGGGAAAAAATGAAAATGCCAGTTGCTAAGGCCTGACAGAGTCAGAGTTGGGCCTACCATGTGCTAGCTGTACCAGGAACCATTTATTGTACAGGAGAGAGAGAGGAACAATCTACAAATAAGAACTGTGCTGGAGGAGACTGGGACTATAGAAGTGTTAATAAAGGTTCCAACTGATCATTTTATTGATTCCATTATTGATCCGGGGCATCCCATAACTTCCCTTACCCTATCCAAGCTCATTGTCTCAAGAGTGACTGGGAAGTGAATGCCGTGCTGGGCAGGGTGACAGGTGGACCACAATATCCAGCAGCCACTATGGGGGTACCGCTACATTTTATTAGCCTATTTTTCCACAGACATAAGCCAAAGGTATCAGCTGTATTCATAGGCTTGTAGACTTTTTGGGAAATAATATTGCATTTCTATATTGATTTTGGGAGGAGAAGAGATCATGAAAGTGGGTCTAAGCTCAGAAAGTGAAGATTTGTTATCTTAAATGGATCCTCTAGAAAAGTTAATGAAAATTCTACCTTTTTTTACTTCTGAAAAATAGCAGTGCACTTACTGTATACTGGCAATGTGAGATCTAAGGTACTGTGCTTTTGATGGCTAGTCTTATAATATTTGTTGATATTGTTACTGTACTGCTCACTGTTCTCCATGTTGGAGAAGATGTTGTAACTGAGGACCTGTACTCCATACAAATCCTTGCTTCTGCTTCATTCTTTCAATGGATTTGTTTTTCATTCACCTCTCCAGCTACTTTTTGATTATTACCCCACTAGTCATCTGGCCTCTCATGTGAGGAATCCAAACCCAGTTCTCCTGCAATGAAAAAATTGCATATTAAGCCAGTGATGGGAAAAAACTGCTTCAGGAAGCTTATAGGCAATACTAATGATTAGTCGTTTGCCCTCTACTTGGGTTTTTTGGGTTCAACTTTCATTCAGGTCCACTATAAGGGCAACTTCTGTGTATGGATGTTTCTGCATTTGTTCTGTTTCCTAGTTACATATCAATAATAGTTTTTATCACAAGTGGTACTTATTAATATACAAGGTATATGGATGATACAAATTCTAAAAAAAATGTAGCTGACTTCAGTCTCTTCAGTATGCATGTCACACTTATTAGCAGTGTTTGTGCATTCATTTTCTTATTATGAACAATCTTTATCAATTTGGCTTCAAAGCTATGGTGTCCATTACAACCATGTAACCTTTGAAATCAGTGTAAAACTACTTTCCATAAATAGATTTACTTCAATGCCTGCAAGAGTGCATCAGTGTAGCACTTTGCTTATTCTCGTTCCAGCAGAATGGCTAGGGTAGATTCAAGCTGGTCTGCATAGGGACCGGTAACATCTTGACTGAATCTTAAGCATTCTGTACCCCAAGCAGAAACTGGTCATCTGAACTTATTTGGGGACCTGAATTACTGGTGGTGCCCAGACATGGTTGGACTTCTGGGTGACCCCTAACTGCAGCATCTCTTCAATCTCTTTCTCCATGTCTGCCTGTACCCCCACCTAGCAGCAGTGCATCCTCCCTGTGTTTACTTTGCCAACTGCAAGGTGCATCCTGCCTGGTTTCCCTGTGAAATAGTCATAGTGTGCCATAAGCACTTGCAGCAATATTCTGTGTGGAGAGAAAGGTGTAAATTGATCTTGAGGTCTGCTCTCAATTCTTGAGTGTTAGCTAACAAGTCTAAGAGTGGGTCTGCCTCCTTCTGCTCGTGCCTACTGCAAACTGGCATTACATGACCTTTCATAGTGTGTCTTCAACATGTTTACATGGAGAGTTTTCTGTCTTCTACCTTTTTCTTTAAAACTTACTATATGTGAAGTCATTAAGGTGCTCTGTGATTAAATGTGGCCCACATGCTTCCTGTAGTTTGTTCTGCTGCATAGGGAGTATAACATACACCTTCTGACCCATGTTATACTTTGCTCTCTGGCTCTATGGTCATACCAGCAGTTTTGCTTGGTCTGCACCTGTGCCATGTTCTTCCATACCATTCGATATAGGTACAAAAACAAGTTTATAATAACATAGTTTATTCAATATTATAAAAAGAAGTCAATGTATGTGAAGCATTACAATTGACTGGTTAAGAACAATATAACCGCCTAATACTGGTAAACAGATGGGAGTGATAATGGCGGCGCCGTGAATGACAACAACACAGCTGAAAACTATCCAGGACTGGCAAACAACGTGCCAGTACTGGGGCGTGATGACATTTTAGCCAGGCAGAAGAGCGGCACCAAGAGGTCACATTAAGCACTTCCCGACCGGCGCACGACGATGTACGTCGGCAGAATGGCATGGGCAGGCAAAAGGGCGTATAGGTACGCCCCCTTTAAGATTGACGCCATGCCATCTGTGCGTGCCAGTTGCGGCGCGCGCGCACACCGGTCGGGACCCCCGTGAAGAGAAAGGCTCAATGGGGAGATGCGGAAGTAAACAGAATCTCCCCGTTCTGCCTAGCAACTAGCTAAACTGATCTCTGCTCCCTGTGATTGGAGCAGAGATCAGTGTTCACTAAATCACAGCCACGCCCCCCCAAAGTTAGTAACACGCCCCTTGGAACACTTAACTCCTACACTGCCACCTAGTGGTTAACCCCTTCACTGCCAGTGTCATTTACACAGGAATCAGTGCATTTAAATAGCACTAATTGCTGTATAAATGACAATGGTCCCAAAAATGTGTCAAAAATCTCCGATGTATCTGCCATAATGTCGCAGTCAAAATAAAAATCACTGATTGCCGCCATTACTAGTAAAAAAAAATGATTCATAAAAATGCTATAAAACTATCCCCTATTTTGTAAACGCTATAACTTCTGCGCAAACCAATCAATAATCGCTTATTGTGATTTTTTTTACCAAAAATATGTAGAAGAATATGTATCAGCCTACACTGAGGAAAAAAAATGTTTTATATATTTTTGGGGGATATTTATTATAGCGAAAAGTAAAAAATAATGTTTTTTTTTCAAAATTGTCGCTCTCTTTTTTTTATAGCGCAAAAAATAAAAACCGCAGGGGCGATCAAATACCACCAAAAGAAAGCTCTCATTGTGGGAAAAAAAGGACGTCAATTTTGTTTTGGAGCCACGTCGCACGACTGCGCAATTGTCAGTTAAAGCAAAGCAGTGCCAAATCGCAAAAAGTGGTCTGGTCTTAAGCCAGCAAAATGGTCTGGTCTGAAAGTGGTTAATACTGCAGTGTCATTCTGCTGTAAAATAGCACCAGCAAGGACAAAAGATGTCCTACTTAGCTGGGCAGAGTAAAAATAAAACTAAAACATACAAATCTGAAAATAAAGCGGCATACTTACAGACAATTAATACAATATATAGAGATAGATAGAATTATCTTTATTGATCTCAAAGATAAAACAAAATTAACAGAATTTGACAATTCGTTATGCAAAACAGATCCCATTATAAGTGCCCCATAAATAGAATTCAATCCTGGTTGAAAAATTTTAAAGTTGTAAGTGGTGGTAGAAACATGCGTTAGATGGAGGGAGCAAATGGACCGCTAATCTATCTTCAAGGGATGATACAGTCACCGTCAACAGGCATAAAAACATGAAAACATCCCCTCCTGGTGGGTCTCACTGCGGATGAAGCTAAGAGTAGTCTTTATGTGTCTCAACATAAATTTTTGTTTTTATCATAGATGCACACTGTGCTCCACAATTGATTGCCCCTGAAGAAAGGATTAAATCCTGAAACTCGTTGGACCTCAGGAGATCATACCAGTGTCATTTCTGTATCTATCATTTATGTTCTTAACCAGTCAATTGTAATGCTTCACGTACATTGACTTCTTTTTATAATATTGAATAAACTATGTTATTATAAACTTGTTTTTGTACCTATATAAAGTTGCCTTTAAAGTCCCAACCCTCTTTGGGGGACCTCTTTCCATATATTAATGTATGGGATGGTGGCAACGCTTCAGTCCACTTTTGGTGAAACCACTTTTTGAGTTTCCATACCATTCCGACCAATACATCCACACAGAGATTTTGAGGCCAGCAATCGTCTCCTCCCAAATCTCTCACATTGGGTCTATGGATCCTCTTGCTAGCCTTCCATGTAGGAGTTCAAATGGTGAAAAGCCTGTAGATTCCTGGGGTAACTCTCTGTAGGCAAACAGAAAGTTAGGCAAACACTGTTCCCAGTCCCTTCCCTGCAACTTCACAGATGTCTTCAGCATTTGTTTCAAAGCTGTATTTCTTACACAGGCTGTTAATTTGTGATTAATAAGGATGAGCCATGATACTCATCATCTGTATTTTCCACAAGAGATCCTACATCAGACAAAAACTGTGGGCTCTGAACACTAAGAAGCTCTGCAGGGAACCTCACTCCTAAACAATCCCTGCAGAACATCAGAGATTTTAACCTCCCTGAGGGAGGAAAGTGCCAACATTTCTGGGTACCAGATAGGATATTTTACTGCTAGGGATGGCAGAGCGTTTCAGCCCGAGCATGAGTTCGGGATGAACATTGGCTGTTCACACGTTCACTGAACAACTGAATTATCAGGGTGTTCGACCGTTTTTTTGGTCCACCGAACGACCACAATGCACTGTGCCGCCGCACAGTGAAATCCCTGATTGGCTGAAGCAATGAAAGCTTTGCCCAATCAGGGACAGTGCACTGCCAGAGCCATTATTGGATGCTGTCATGATGACTATTTCAGTGTGTTACGTGCCGCTTAACATAGTATATTTCTGTGCGTTACTGCACGCTTAACGCAGTATATTTCAGCGTGTTACTGCAAGTTTAACGCAGTATATTTCAGTGCGTTACTGCAAGTTTAACGCCGTATATTTTAGTGCCTTATCTTAGCTTTGCCCAATCAGGGACAGTGCACTGCCAGAGCCATTATTGGATGCTGTCATGATGACTATTTCAGTGTGTTACGTGCCGCTTAACATAGTATATTTCTGTGCGTTACTGCACGCTTAACGCAGTATATTTCAGCGTGTTACTGCAAGTTTAACGCAGTATATTTCAGTGCGTTACTGCAAGTTTAACGCCGTATATTTTAGTGCCTTATCTTAGCTTTGCCCAATCAGGGACAGTGCACTGCCAGAGCCATTATTGGATGCTGTCATGATGACTATTTCAGTGTGTTACGTGCCGCTTAACATAGTATATTTCTGTGCGTTACTGCACGCTTAACGCAGTATATTTCAGCGTGTTACTGCAAGTTTAACGCAGTATACTTCAGTGTGTTACTGCAAGTTTAACGCCGCATATTTCAGTGCCTTACATGCTGTTTAACACAGTACAGTTCAGTGCATTACTGCAAATATAATGCCATATATTTCAGTGCCTTACGTGCCTTTTAACGCAGTACATTTCTGTGCGTTAGTGCATGCTTAACGCAGTATATTTCAGCGCATTACTGCAAGTTTTAACGCCGTATTTTTCAGTGTGTTATCCTCTATTTAAAGCAGTATGGTTCAGTGTGTTACTGCAAGTTTAACACTGCATATTTCAGTGTGTTACGTGCCATTTAACGCAGTACAGTTCAGTGTGTTACTTCAGATTTAGCGCCATAAATTTCACTGCATTAGATGCCGTTTAACGCAGTACATTTCTGTGCGTTAGTGCACGCTTCATTTTGTACATGCTATAACTTTTGGGCAAACCAATCAATATACGCTAAAAATATAAATAAAAAATACTGAGAGCTACCCTAAATAAGCCCTAAGCTACAATTGGCATCAGGTTTGGTTAAAAACATCCCGTCTGAAGGTGAATCAAGTGCCTGTACACAGCTGCTATGCATCAATCACAATTCCATAATGTGTGAAAAACCAGTATGAAAATAACAGAGAAAATGTAGCGCTGTGCGATAATAGCATTAATGCTAAAAGATTGCTATTCCAATAACATCAATACTATATATACACAAGAAGAAAAAAGGAATATAAAATATGGTGCAGCAAATATTATTTATATATTTAAAATTTTTTATATTAATAGCTAGGCCAAGTGGTATTATTCTTAATACCGCGGGTGATATACACAACAAAATGGCATCTAATATGACTGCTGACGGCTTCATAAACATGGTCGCGATTGTGGTTTATCAGTTACAAAATAGTGCTGATTCGGCTCTACTTTAATGGCTGCCAACACAGTATATAACCTAGTTGTCGCCACCATCCAATCAGAATCCCCTGAGAAAGACACGTGACTAGCCCTGTGTCGTCACATGTAGGGGAGGGGCCAAGAAGGTGGAGGAGACAGTCTCATGCTTGTCTGAGCAGACTACTGGCACACAGTAGCTTTGAAGCTACCTGGAAGAAGATTTTTACTACCTTATATATTTTATAGTCTGGTGCACTGTAAGCACCATCACAATGTGAGTACTATGATGTTCCTTTTTTTAATTAAACTTACAAACAAACGATAATACACTATTCAGACTCTTTTTTATATTTTAACATTGAGGATATCCTCTGTGGATGTAACCGTGGGATCCTGCTGAAAACTTGTTAACTCAGAGCCCAGGAGTGGTTCAACAGCTTATATAGACCAAACATAGTTGTGCGGTCATACAGCTTGAAGTGAGTGCAGCCACACGGGGGAGGGGAGCACGTGTGTAAAGTCACCCTCTCACTGAACTGGATTTTTCCACTTTTTACTTTTTGGAATATTGTTGCACGCATGCACTTTAACATCTGAGAATTTGAAAATGACTGTGCAATTTCTGTGAATTTTTGTGCAAAAAAGTTCATTGGTAATAAGAGTTCATAAGTAGGGTTGAGCGAACCCGAACTGTAAAGTTCGGGTCCGTACCGGACTTTTGGGTGTTCGGGGCCCGGACCCGAACCCGAACTATTGGCTGTAAGTTCGGGTTCGGGTCCGGTGTTCGGCGATGTATTGGCGCCTTTTTAACAGCTGCAGGTCAGCCAATTAACTGTAGTTTCACTAGTGTGCCCTTAGAAGCCATCACAGCCATGCCTACTAATGGCATGGCTGTGATTGGGCAGTGCAGCATTTGACCCTGCCTTTATATATAGTCCAGACACACAGCACACAGCGTCATTCTGCTATAGACAGGTTCCTGTGCTGCTAAGAGAGGATTTTAGGAGTTAGTGTGATAAAGTCAGTCAGTCAGTCAGTCCACATTCCTTTAATTTTCTTCTAATTAGTTAGATCAGTGAGCGATCTAGATAGCTAGAGTAGAGTAGGGAGTTTCTTTATTAAGGAAAAGAAAGAGGCAGAGAGAATTATTGAAGAGATTCCTAAATCAATTGTACCCTGGCTGGGGTGCAGTGCACAGTCTTTTAAAAGTGCCATGAGGCCAGTGCCAGACAAAATATAAAAGTTTTACCTGCAAGCTCAGTGAACCATTACTGCACTGCATATAGTAAGAGATACACCATAGTCTATGTGTATTCTGCTATTGGAAAAACATTGCAAAAATGTTTTAATTTTAATGTGTTTTTTTTCCCCAATAGCATTTTCTGCGTGTTCATACACGCTTTAGATACTGTCCGTGTATTCTGATATTGGAAAAACATTGCAAAAAAATTTAATTTTGCGGTGTTTTTTTTCTTCCCAATAGCATTTTCTGCGTTTTCATAAACGCTTTAGACACTATCCGTGTATTCTGATATTGGAAAAACGTTGCAAAAAAATTTAATTTTGCAGTATTTTTTTTCTTCCCAATAGCATTTTCTGCGTTTTCATAAATGCTTTAGACACTATACGTGTATTCTGATATTGGAAAAACATTGCAAAAAAATTAAATTTTGCAGTGTTTTTTTTCTTCCCAATAGCATTTTCTGCGTTTTCATAAACGCTTTAGACACTGTACGTGTATTCTGCTATTGACAAAAACACCCATTTAGGGCGAGATCATACATTTTGAAAATATGAGGAGATCATCAAAAAAAGGGACGTGGCCCGGGTCGTGGTGCTGCTAGTGGCGCTCCTGTTGCAGGGAGAGGACGTGGTCGATCTGTGCCAGCTACACGCACTAGTGAAACACCTTCCTCAGGTGCGAGTAGGCGACAGAGCCTGCAGCGGTATTTTGGCGTGCCTAATGAGGCTGTACGAATGTTGAGGCCAGGACAAGTACAGGCGATAGTAGATTGGGTTGCTGACAGTGCCTCCGGTTCCTTCACATTGTCTCCCACCTGATGAAAGTTCAGAGTTGGCACCTGCAGCCAATGTCCATCAGTCTTTCACCTCACCCCCTTGCAAATCAGCCAATCAGTCTGAGCCCCGAATCATGCAGCAGTCTCTTCTGCTTTTTGATGACTCTGTTAGCAGGGTTTCCCAGAGCCATCCACCTAGCCCTGCCCCAGAAGTGGAAGAGATTGTGTGCACCGATGCCCAACCACTTATGTTTCATGATGAGTACATGGGAGGACCATCGCAGCACGTCTCGGATGATGATGAAACACAGGTGCCAACTGCTGCTGCTTTCGCCATTGTGCAGACCGACAAGGAGGGCAGGGGTGATGACTGGGTGGAAGATGATGTGGAGGACGATGAGGTCCTTGACCCCACATGGAATCAACGTCATGCAGGTGACCAGTGTAGTTCAGAGGAAGAGGTGGTGGTCACACAGAGCCACCAGCACAGCAGAAGAGGGAGCAGGGTGCAAAAGCGGAGCGTCCGTCCCCTAGACAGTACGTCTGCTACTGCCCAACGCAGCAAGGGACCAAGCACACCAAAGCCAGGTCCAAGGAGTTCCCTAGCGTGGCAGTTCTTCAGACAATGTGCTGATGACAAGACACGAGTGGTTTGCACGCTGTGCAATCAGAGCTTGAAGCGAGGCATAAACATTGTCAACCTGAGCACAACCTGCATGACCAGGCATCCAAGTGCAATACACGAGATGCAGTGGAGTAGACACCGCAAAAACCAAGAAAGGTCTCTGGCTCCTCCTGCTTCCTCTTCTGCTGCAGTCTCGGCCTCTTCATCCACCTCTGTAGTGACAGTGACACCTGCCAACCCGCAAACAGAGGATCTGCCAGCAACACTACCTCCTGGGTCACCAACCATCTCCACAATGTCCCATGGAAGCGTTCAGCTCTCTATTTCCCAAACACTGGAGCGGAAGAGGGAGTACCCCCCTAGCCACCTGCGATCCCTGGCCCTGAATGCCAGCATTTCAAAATTCCTCGCCTTTGAAATGCTGTCATTCCGTCTGGTGGAGACGCAGAGTTTTAAAAGTCTGATGTCATTGGCTGTCCCATAGTACGTCGTGCCCAGCCGTCACTACTTTTCCAGACGAGCTATCCCTTCCCTGCACAACCAAGTGGGGGACAAAATCAAGTGTGCACTACGCAACGCCATCTGTGGCAAGGTCCACCTAACTACGGATGCGTGGACCAGTAAGCACAGTCAGGGACGTTATATGTCCCTAA
The DNA here is from genome assembly GCA_028564925.1 of Lithobates sylvaticus. Lineage (NCBI taxonomy): Eukaryota > Metazoa > Chordata > Amphibia > Anura > Ranidae > Lithobates > Lithobates sylvaticus. The sequence goes on from CM053038.1 coordinate 133,413,215, forward strand.
CAGCACACTGGGTAAATGTAGTGGTGGCTGGGCCTGAGGAGGATAGCAGTTTGGTGCATGTCCTTCCACCACCGAGGATTGCAGGGCACTTCAGTTTGCCTCCTGTTGCTAACTCCTCCTACTCCGCCTCCTCATCCTCTACCGCCTCCTTATCTGGTCAGCGTAACACCTTCACCACCAACTTCAGCACAGCCAGGGCTAAACGAAAGCAGGCAGTTTTAAAACTTTCCTGTTTGGGGGAAAAACCCCACACCGCGCAGGAGTTGTGGAGGGACATGGAACAACAGACCGATGAGTGGTTGGTGGCAGTGAGCCTCAAGCCCGGCCTGGTGGTGTGCGATAATGGGCGAAATCTCGTAGCAGCTCTGGGCCTTGCCGGTTTGACGCACATCCCTTGCCTGGTGCATGTGCTGAACTTGGTGGTCCAGAGGTATGCCAGAGCTGCTGCAGAAAGTGCGGGCCGTCTGTGCGCACTTTCGGCGTTCTCACCCTGCTGCTGCTCGTCTGTCAGCGCTGCAGCGTAACTTCGGCCTTCCCGCTCACCGTCTCATATGTGACGTGCCCACAAGGTGGAACTCCACCTTGCACAAGCTTGCCAGACTGTGCGAGCAGCAGCAGGCGATAGTGGAGTTTCAGCTGCAGCACGCACGCGTGAGTCGCTCTGCGGAACAGCACCACTTCACCGCCAATAACTGGGCCTCCATGCGAGACCTGTGTGCCTTGCTGCGCTGTTTCCAGTACTCCACCAACATGGCCAGTGCCGATGACGCCGTTCTCAGCGTTACTATCCCAGTTCTATGCCTTCTTGAAAAAACGCTTCAGGCGATGATGGAAGAGGATGTGGCACAGGAGGAGGAGGAGGAAGAGGGTTCATTTCCAAGGCTTTCAGGGCAGTCATTTACAAGTGGCTACGAGGGTGGGTTCCTGCACCAACAAGCGCCAGGTACACAATTGTCTGGCAGCAAGGGCACAGTTCTGGAGGATGACGAGGTGGAGGATGAGGAGGAGATAGAGGTGGAGGAAACATGTTCACAGCAGGGTGGCACCCAGACCAGCTCATGTTCATCACTGGTGCGTGGCTGGGGGGATACAGAGGACACAGACGATACACCTCCCACAGAGGACAGCTTTTCCTTGCCTCTGGGCAGCCTGGCACACATGAGCGATTACATGCTGCAGTGTCTCCGCAACGACCGCCGAGTTGCCCACATTTTAACTGGTGCTGATTATTGGGTGGCCACCCTGCTGGATCCCCGTTACAAGGACAACATGCCGTCCTTAATTACCTCACTGGAGCGTGATCGTAAGATGCGCAAGCACAAGCGCACGCTGGTAGACGCGCTGCTGGTGGCATTCCCACTTGGAAGCGGGGGTACGGTGGAAGCACAAGGCGAAGGCAGAGGAGGAGGAAGAGGTCGCCAACGCAGCCGGGGCACCGCCAGCACCTCGGAAGGCAGGGTTAGCATGGCCGGAATGTGGAAAAGCTTTGTCAGCTAGCCACAACAACCAGCACCACCAGCTGAGATGGAATGTCTTAGCAGGAGGCAGCATTTCACCAACATGGTGGAGCAGTATGTGTGCACACACCCCTTCAACTTCTGGGTCTCCAAATTGGGCACATGGCCTGAGCTTGCCCTATACGCCTTGGAGGTGCTGGCCTGCCCTGCCGCCAGTGTATTATCTGAATGTGTATTTAGCACGGCAGGGGGCGTTATCACAGACAAGCGCAGCCGCCTGTCCAGAGCCAATGTGGACAAGCTCACGTTCATTAAAATGAACCAGGCATGTATCCCACAGGACTTGGCCGTACCTTGTGCAGAATAGACACATATACCGGTGTTCTGACGAAAACTGTCTTGCTATCGGATAGTGTCCGGACACTTACTGCGCAGGTGCAGTGCTTGCGCAGTATGGAGGACAAGGAGATTCACAAAATCTCCAAAGATGAACGTCGCCTGCGCAGTGAGTGCAGGTTCAAGCCCGACCATCCAAGTGGACATACGGTAGCACATAGTAACAGGGCCCCTCACGGGCTCGCTTGGCTAGGCTTCAACCTCGGATGATGTGGCTTGAACCTGGAGTCACCGCGCATCGTCTTCGGAGAATTTCGAAATCCCCTTGTCCTACGTACTGAGCAAGCGCAGTACAGGGCGGACACTATGCGACGGGGGACAGATTTCGACACATCATTCACCACTAGCCTTACCCAGCCATTGTTGTATTTTTGAACCAGTGTTGGCTACCTCGTCCTCCTCCACCGCCGCTTCCACCTACACCGCCACATCCACCGCCACCTCAACCTCCTACTGCATTTGAATTTCGTCCTCCTAGGTCAAGATTATAATTTTTTCATTCATTTTAATTTCCAAGTATTTTATTTTCCCACTTCTTATCCATTAAATTGAATAATTTTTTTCCAGAAAGTGCGTATTCTGGGGTATTCCCACCATATGTGCGGCGTCGTGCCGTTGAGTTTCTGAGGTTCTTAATGACTTCCTGTACCTCTTCTGCTGAGAAGGGGGCCTCCGTTTTTTTTTTTATGTTATTTTAAGTTATTTCCCTATCCACATTTGTTTGCAGATCACTTGCCATGCTCTTAACAACATTTTGTTGCCATTTGCAGCCCTCTAGCCCTTTCCATTACTTTTTTACAGGCATTTTAGTGTTCAAAAGTCTGGGTCCCCATTGACTTCAATGGTGTTCGGAGTTCGGGGTCAAGTTCGGGTCAAGTTCGGTCCCGAACCCAGACTTTATTCCGAAGTTCGGCCGAACCCACCGAACCCGAACATCCAGGTGTCCGCTCAACTCTATTCATAAGGAGAGATCCTCATAAAGCATGGATCCAGTAGGTGAAGTCATGTGAAACTTGACCATGTGAAACCCATCACCACAGAGATGAGAGGCTTACCGGAAAGCCAACGACCACCCTTAATCAGGGGGGTCATAAGGCGCTTGTTGGATCTAGGATCCTATGGGAAGATGACCTGATGTCCTGATGTATCCCTTTCCGACTAGGAGCCTGTAGAGAGGTAACCTGATGTCCTGGTTCATCCCTCACCGAAAATCCTCACAGGTACCAAGCAGTGTTCGGATCCGATATAATGGTACCAAAACCAGATTGCAAATATGCAAAAAAAGGGGAAAAACTACAATAGTGCAATAAAGCCTTGTAAGGTTACTATAATAAAGAGTAATGCAATGCTGCATATAAACAGAACGACCTACAAAGGAGTCAGGCTATAAAAATCGATAAAAGTGGAATTCCAAACAAAAATAAAATCACAACAACATGTGAAAGGGAACGCGCATGTGGAGAGCGTGAGTGCGTAGCATCCGACGATTGTTTCATCAGATATGACGTCATCATGGGTATGCCCACACGCCTGTGCCAATGCTCTAAATGGTCACCAAGCAAAAAAGAGGAGCGCTGCCATTGGCTGAAACGAAGGATCAAAAATCTATATAGATATAATAAAGACAATAGGGGGGGTATGTCCTGCATGGATTGGTCAGACCAACCAAAAAGAAAGTCCATTACCCAATACAAACATTGGATAGCAGGAAACATACCAACCCATTATAAACCACATGTGCCACCATCATGTGGCCAAAAAAAGAAATAGCAACACACGAAATATCAACTTAAGCAGTGTAACTATAAAATGGCCTACTCACACTCCAGGCCACATATGTCGCCATCATGTGGCCAGAAAGTGAAAAACAAGCCATACATTATCAGTATAATTATAAAGATGCCTGCTCCCCTGTGTTACCAAAGGACTAAAAATGAAAAATTAAACTGCTCAACATTCTCATTATAGAATACAAATGGAAACCAAATGAAGACACTATGTCAACCTGTAAATGTCCGTAAAAGACATGTGAAAATTATAAAGAAAAATACAATAAAAATATAAACAATTGATTTACCAGAGCAAGAAATCGACATTAATAATAGCCACCCCAAAAATGGATGATTCAGAAAAAGGGGTGAGGGGAAGGGGACATTAACCATTATTAATAAAACAGTTGATATCCTACTCCACATTCAAGCCGACAGGCACATGGGACCCCAATTTGAAAATCCAGTTTGTTTCGGCCCTGGAGATGCTTTGCTTCCTATTGCTCTCATGCCAATGGGGCACATATTTTTCAAGGGCAACAAAGGTAGTGCCCCTAGGTCATAATGTTTTGAGACATTATGCTTATCAAAACCATTACGAATGTTCGTTATATATGTTCCCCCAGTCTAACATGCAACATTCGTATGGTACGCCCTACATATTCCAGGCCACGGGGGCACCTAAGAAGATAGACCACACATTTAGGTGTGCATGTAATGCACGTCTCAATGGGGTAGGTAACCCCCACGCCAGACGAGGTGAATTCAGTGATCTTCCTACCCCGGTGGGTATTAATCTTACAAGCACAACACTTGCCACACAAGTAATATCCTTTTAGATCACCAAAGAAAGTGGGTCTAATAGGGGGATCGAGAACATTTGGAGCTATTGTGTTCCTCAAACTGGGAGAACCCCTAAAAATAACACGGTGCTGCTCAGATAGAAGAGGACCTAGGACTCGATCATTCTTAATGATTGGCCAGTGCTTTTTAATGATCCTTTTAATCAGTAAGGACTGAGCCTCTTTCTGAGATTTGTTGTTTACAAGTTAAAAACGTTTTTTTTTGCTAGAAAATTACTTAGAACCTCCAAACATTATACATTTTTTCAATAGAATGGAACAATCAGCGCAAACCCACAAAAAACAAGTAAATAAAATAAGTGAAAGTGCAAGCTGAACACCAAAAAGGCCAATCACGAATCCTTCAAATAACAATGTGAAAAATAAAAATAAGTGCAGCGCATCTAAAAAATAATCAAAAATAATACAATAATAATAATAAGATATCATAAAATTATGATATGTATATGAAACACAATACACATAATGAAAAATAATCAAAAACAGTGACAAAAGTTCATGTCTTGTGAGTCCAAAATAAAACAGAGAGTGAATAACTGATTGTAGATAAAACACCCTGGTGACTGTAAATAAACAGAATATGTTCTTAAGGTGATATCCTTAACCGAAGGTAAATGGAGACTCTTACCAAATGTGCTATGCACATACGCATAGACTCAGTGGAGGGTGAAGTGTCTGATTCCAAGGGAAGCTGACTCCAATCAGGGCAAACGACCAATCAACTGGACGGATCTCCGGCAGATGATCTCCTCATATAATGGACAGCCCAATGCTAAGCAATGTGGATCCAGGCAAAAAAGATCTCCCAGCATATAATAATAGAAAAGAAGGGGGGGACACTCTAAGTGTAGACTGTTGGTAAACGGTTTATTTAAAATTGAAGTTTAAAATACAACCTTGATGAAAAAGGTAAATGGTTGTGTCTGCAAATAACATAAGTTATGCAGTTGACAAAAAGTTAAGGCAATGCTGTAGGTACACTCGATATGCACAACTGCAGCAAACAAAGCCTTATGGACATATGCATAAAAAAACTGCTCAAAGCTGCAAATGGGGAACAATTGTTGTTTTAAACAACAATTGTTCCCCATTTGCAGCTTTGAGCAGTTTTTTTATGCATATGTCCATAAGGCTTTGTTTGCTGCAGTTGTGCATATCGAGTGTACCTACAGCATTGCCTTAACTTTTTGTCAACTGCATAACTTATGTTATTTGCAGACACAACCATTTACCTTTTTCATCAAGGTTGTATTTTAAACTTCAATTTTAAATAAACCGTTTACCAACAGTCTACACTTAGAGTGTCCCCCCCTTCTTTTCTATTATTATATGCTGGGAGATCTTTTTTGCCTGGATCCACATTGCTTAGCATTGGGCTGTCCATTATATGAGGAGATCATCTGCCGGAGATCCGTCCAGTTGATTGGTCGTTTGCCCTGATTGGAGTCAGCTTCCCTTGGAATCAGACACTTCACCCTCCACTGAGTCTATGCGTATGTGCATAGCACATTTGGTAAGAGTCTCCATTTACCTTCGGTTAAGGATATCACCTTAAGAACATATTCTGTTTATTTACAGTCACCAGGGTGTTTTATCTACAATCAGTTATTCACTCTCTGTTTTATTTTGGACTCACAAGACATGAACTTTTGTCACTGTTTTTGATTATTTTTCATTATGTGTATTGTGTTTCATATACATATCATAATTTTATGATATCTTATTATTATTATTGTATTATTTTTGATTATTTTTTAGATGCGCTGCACTTATTTTTATTTTTCACATTATACATTTTTTATCTAACACCCTAGAGAATAAAATGGCGGTTGTTGCAATACTTTCTGTCACACCATATTTGCACAAGTGGTCTTACAAGCGCACTGTTTATGGAAAAAATACACTTTTTTTGAATAAAAAAATAAGACAACAGTAAAGTTAGCCCAATTTTTTTTTATATTGTGAAAGATAATGTAAAGCTGAGTAAATTGATACCCAACATGTCACGTATCAAAATTGCGCCCGCTCATGGAATGGCGACAAACTTTTAACCTTAAAAATCTCCATAGACGAAGTTTAGAAAATTCTACAGGTTGCATGTTTTCAGTTACAGAGGAGATCTAGGGCTAGAATTATTGCTCTCACTCTACCGATCGTGACAATACCTCACATGTGTGGTTTGAACACCGTTTTCATATGCGGACGCTACTCACGTATGAATTTGCTTCTGCAAGGGAGCTCGTCTTTTTCTTATTTATTTAACTTTTTTTTGCTTACACTGTTTTTTAAAAGAAAAAAAATGTGTCACTTTTTTTTCCTATTACAAGCAATGTAAACATCCTTTGTAATAGAAAAAAAGCATGACAGGACCTCTTAAATATGAGATCTGGGGTCAAAAAGACCTCAGATCTCATATTTATACAAAAATGCAATAATAAAAAGAAAAATTGTCATTTAAAAAAATCATTTAAAAAAATTGCCCTTTAAGCGCTATGGGCGGAAGTGACGTTTTGACGTTGCTTCCGCCCCCGAATTGTTATGGAGACAGGTGGGGGGCATCTTCCCCTCACTCGTCTCTATGCCCAGCAAGGGTGAATATCTGATCGCCTCCACCGCTGCTGAAGCAGCGGAGGGCACCGGAGCACGACAGGAGGGGGGCCCCTCTCCCGCCGCCAATAAAAGTGATCTTGCGGTGAATCCACCGCAGAGACCACTTTTATCTGAAACCGGACCACTCACTGAAGTAGAGGATACTGGGGTTATGGCAGCTAGCTGCTGCCATAACAATGATATTCCTCTTCAAACAGCCAACGTAAAATGACGGTGGGCGGTCCGAAAGGGGTTAATCGCCCAGTGCTGACTGGAGAATGTGGTAAAGAAAGCCAAGCCATAGTCCTCCATGTCAGCACCCTGTGCTATTCTTTCCACCAGCAGTTCCTGACAATCCCTATTGCTAACCTCAATTATAAGGGAATCCAGAGCTTCACTATCGTAGCCTTTAGCTACAATCCTTGTTTTTAAAACTTCAGCCTCTCTAAAAAATCCCCTAAATTGGTACAGTTTTTTTTCAAGCGCAAGAACTGACCCTTAGGTATTGCCCTCAACCATGACTGATGGTGACAGGAATCCAAAGTAATATACCCATTTTGGTTGGTTTGTTTAACCACTTGACCACTGGGCACTTAAACACCCTTAATAACCAGACCAATTTTCAGCTTTCGGTGCTCTCACACTTTGAATGACAATTACTCATTCATACAACACTGTACCCATATGATTTTTGTCCTTTTTTCACACAAATAGAGCTTTCTTTTGGTGGTATTTAATCACCTCTGGGTTTTTTATTTTTTGCGCTATAAAAGAAAAATGACTGAAAATTCTGTAAAAAAATGAATTTTTCTTCGTTTTTGTTATAAAATTTAGCAAATTTTGTAATTTTTCTTGATAAATTTTGGCCAAAATTTATACTGCTACATATCTTTGGTAAAAATAAGTACAAATTGGGGTATATTATTTGGTCTTTGTGAAAGTTATAGAGTCCACAAGCTATGGTGCCAATATCTGAAAATTGATCACACCTGAAGTACTGACGGCCTATCTCATTTCTTGAGACCCTAACATGCCATAAAAGTACAAATACCCCCCAAATGACCCCTTTTTGGAAAGAAGACATTCCAAGGTATTTGGAAAGAGGCATGGTGAGTTTTTTGAAGTTGTCATTTTTTCCCACAATTCTTTGCAATATCAAGATTTTTTTTAAATTTTTTTTTTTTTTTTTTCACAAAATTGTCATATTAGCAGGTTATTTCTCACACACAGCATATGCATACCACAGATTACACCCCAAAACACATTCTGCTATTACTCCTGAGTACGGCGATACCACATGTGTGAGACTTTTACACAGCGTGGCCACATACAGAGGCCCAACATGCAGGGAGCACCATCAGGTGTTCTGGAGCACCCAGGACAATTCTGACATTTCTCTCCTACATGTAAAAATCATCATTTATTTGCTAGAAAATTACATAGAACCCCAAAATATTATATATGTTTTTTTAGCAAAGACCCTAGAGAATACAATGGCGGTCGTTGCAACTTTTTATCTAGCACGGTACTTGCGCAGCAATTTTTCGAACGTGTTTTATTTGGAAAAAAAAATGTTTTGTGCTTTACAAAAAACAAAACTGTAAATTTAGCCCAATGTTTTTGCATAATGTGAAAGATGAAGTTACGCCGAGTAAATAGATACCCAACATGTCACGCTTCAAAATTGCACACACTCGTGAAATGGCGCCAAACTTCGCTACTTAAAAATCCCCATAGGCTTTAATTTTGTTTACTGGTTACATGTTTTGAGTTACAGAGGAGGTCTAGGACCAAAATTATTGTTCTCGCTCTAACGTTCGCAGCGATACCTCACATGTGTGGTTTGAACACCGTTTTCATATGTGGGCGGGACTTACGTATGCGTTCGCTTCTGCGTGCGAGCACACGGGGACAGGGACGCTTTAAAAAAATATATATATATTTTATTGTTCATTTTACTTTATTTATTTTAGTTTGACCCTTTTTTCCCCCCCCAAAATTTTTTTGATCACTTTTATTCCTATTACAAGGAATGTAAACATCCCTTGTAATAGGAATATGGCATTACAGGTCCTCTTTACAGTGAGATATGGGGTCAATAAGACCCCACATCTCACCTCTAGGCTGGAAAGCCTGAAATAAAAAAAAAAACGATCCTGGCTTTGATCGTAGCGAGTATCGCAGGGTATTGTTGGGTATTGCAGGGTATTGCAGAGTATCGCAGGGTATTGCAGAGTATCGCAGGGTATGGTAGAGTATCGCAGAGTATCGCCGGGTATTGCAGAGTATCGCAGGGTATGGTAGAGTATCGCCGGGTATCGCAGGGTATGGCAGAGCATCGCAGAGTATTGCAGGGTATTGCAGGGTATGGCAGAGTATCGCAGGGTATGGCAGAGTATCGCAGGGTATGGCAGAGCATCGTAGGGTATGGCAGAGCATCGCAGGGTATGGCAGAGCATCGCAGGGTATGGCAGAGCATCGCAGGGTATGGCAGAGTATCGCAGGGTATGGCGGGGCATCGCAGGGTATGGCGGGGCATCGCAGGGTATGGCGGGGCATCGCAGGGTATGGCGGGGCATCGCAGAGTATTGCGGGGTATGGCAGAGTATTGGGGGGTATGGCACAGTATTGGGGGGTATGGCACAGTATTGGGGGGTATGGCACAGTATTGGGGGGGATGGCAGAGAATCCATCCATCCATGCTCAGCCATCCCTCCATACCCTGCAATACCCAGCAATACACTGCAGGCTATTGCTGGGTATTGCAGGGTATGGAGGGATGGCTGAGCATGGATGGATGGATCGGTGGTGGCAGAGCAGGCTGTGGGCACTACAGATCCCGCCCACAGCACTGCTGCCACCGATCCCTCCCCCTCTCCTCTCATACTGTACCGATCGGTACAGAGAGAGGAGGAGAGAGGAACCGGCGTCATCAAATGACGCCGGTTTGCTTACATGTGATCACTCCGTCATTTGACGGAGCGATCACGTGGTAAACAGCCGCGATGAGCGGCCGTTTACCGTGATCCATGATCCGCCGGGTCCTCAGGACCCGGCGATCATGGATGCTCTCGAGTGCGCGCACCAGGGGGCGCGCAAGAGCAGAATTCTGTGAGGCCGTTAATTAACGGCCTCCCAGAGTTAAGCAACCGCCCTGTAGCCGTTTTTTCGGCTATGGGCCGGTTGTTAACTGGTTAAAGAAGGTAGAAGTAACTATTCTACCCTCTTGTATTGTAATCTTTAGATCCAGAAAATGAATTTCTGTGGGGCTTATCTAATGACTAAGAATAATTCCTCTATCCTTATCATTCAGATGAGTTAGAAAAGCATGGGCAGATTCAACATCACCATCCCAAACGAAGATGATGTCATCAATTAATCTTTTCTACACAACAAGCTCGGGGCGTCTGTTGTGTAGAATCGTATCCTCCTCCCATTTTGACATGAAGAGGTTAGCCATGCTTGGAGCAAACTTGGCTCCCATGGCCACTCCTTTGATCTGCAGAAAAAAAGGCCCCAACGTGTCAAGTAATTATGGGTCATTAAGAAGTCCTAACATTTCCAAAACAAAATTACCCTGTGTGGCTGAGATAGTAGATTTACGTCATATGAAGTGTTGTACTGCTTTATGCCGAAACTGGTGGGAAATTGACGTATATACAAAAACAACATCCGCAGTCACCAGTAAATAGGTTGGTTGCCACTTAATGCTATTTAATACATTAATGGCTTGTCTAGTGTCCTTTAGGCGTGAAGGGGTACCCATCACCAGTGGTTGCAAGTAGAAATCTATATTTTTGCCAATACATGAAGTTATAGCATCAATACTACTAATGATGGGTGGACCCGGAGGATTAGATAAGGTTTTATGGACCTTAGGCAAGGAATATATTGTTGGCAAATGGCGGGCTAAGGGTACCAACTTCTCTTTCTCCTTCTTATTCAAAATCCCCATATCAAAACCCTTCTCTATAAGCTCTTTTAATTCCCTTTTGAACTTAATAGTGGGATCCGTGGGAAGAGGGGAATACGTGTTGGTATCAGATAAAATTCTGATCATTTCTTGTGTATACGATTCCTTATCCAAAATCACGATGGCCCCTCCCTTATCTGCAGGGCATACAATAATATCTTTACTTTTACCTATAGTATCTAATCCCAGTTTAATATCACTTTGTAGTTGCGCAGGTTTGAACTTTAAACTCTCCAAATCCTTTACCATCAAGTCACGAAAGACATTGATACTAGGTGCCACATTGCCTGGGGGGGGTTTAAACAATGATGCGTTAGACAAGCCTGAATGAATAATGGCAGAAGTGTCCCTGGCCAACTGTCTAGTTGGATTACTAAAAATATACCTTTTAATGTTTAGTTTACGTGTATATTTCTGTATGTCAATAAACATCTGAAATTTGTTTAAATTATGTGGGGGAGCATATTTCAGACCTTTTTTGAGAACGGCTATCTCTTCTATCAGTTCCTTAGTGCTGAGGTTAATACCACTCTCACCTAGGTCCTCCTGTTTGGGGTGAAGGCGCCTTCCCCCTTTGCTCCCTTCTCCATTTCTTTTGTGACCCCCTCTGATTCCCTCCTGAAAATCCTGTTGATAGTGATTCCCTGAGGAGTCTTGGTTATGTGTAGGGTGAGAAGCAGGGTGGCAACTTATAATCATAGGCTCCATCTCTCTCAATTTATTACGAAGAGGTGCATACCTATTAGAGGTGTCCACCCTGTACTGATTGGCGGAATCCCTCACATCATAAGGACCACGTGGGTTTGAATTGTCACGCTGTGTATAATTCCCGCCACCATGACGCCACGGTGGAGGAGAATTTCCAGAGGGTTGACTGTTGATTACGACGAAAGCCAGGTTTACCTCTGCCACCACGACCACCGCAAACATTAGGGTACTGTTGCGAACCCTCCCATCTAGCATGAGGGTTAGGGTAAACCTGCTGTACAAAAACGTGAATCATGAGGTGGAGATTGATTACGATTACCAACCGTGGCACCCAAGCCAATCAGCGGGGGCACCATATTGCGTCCCCCAAGGTCAGATGACAAATTAGGGGGTGTGGGATTGGGTACAACCTGCCACTTAAAGACTACATTCTCCTTGTAGTCCTCCATATCCCTATTGTACTTCCTCTTTTTTTTTTTATTCCTTTTTCTAATTCCTCCTTAATCAATATAGTTTTTAAATTTTCTGATTTCTGTACATATTCATATTCATTATATTCATCATATTATTCCTAATAAGAATAATTTCAGAATCTAGCAAGGACAACTTTCTTGATTTCTTTGCGGTTAAAAATTAAAAAAAATTAACACCTGCCTCGTTAAAATATTTATACCACTTGGCAATTTCACTGTCCTCTTTCTGGGGGTTAACCTCCCACCTGAGGCTCCTGGGTACCATATTTTCTTTGACATATTCATCCAGGTATGCAATATTCCATCTAGTATGGACCTCAGAAATAGTCACATTTTTTAACCTTAAAAAACAACCTGATAAGTCCTCCCTAGGGTCCTCATTACCATCAAAAAACCCCAGGGTGCCTATAACAAGCTGAGATCTATATTCAAAAACATCCTTATGGATGCACCAGTAGCAGATATGGTATATCAAAAAGAAAAAATGGATGAGAGTGATATCTGCGCTTAGTAAAAACAGCAAAACAAGCAGCTAAGCACTATAACCCAGATATTAGATGCATATTTGCATTTTGCAATCTGGTTTTGGTGCCATTATATCAGATCCGAACACTGCTTGGTACATGTGAGGATTTTTGGTGAAGGATGAACTAGGACATCAGGTTACCTCTCTACAGGGTCCTAGTCAGAGAGGGATACATCAGGTAATTTTCCCATAGGATCCTAGATCCAACAAGCGCCTTATGACCCCCCTGAATAAGGGTGGTCGCTGGCTTTCCGGTAAGCCTTTCATCTCTCTGTGGTGACAGGTTTCACATGGTCAAGTTTTTGTCTTATATTTCACATGACTTCCCCTACTGGATCCATGCTTTATGAGGATCTCACCAATGAACTTTTTTGCACGTGTCTAATTTTCACTTTATTAAAATTTCTGCTTGTAATTCAGTCATTTTTGCTTTTGCACTGTTTTTATTCACATGAATATTGTACATTAATTATGGTTCATATGTGCACATTTGCACTTCATATTTAGTTTGCACATATTTGCATCTGATAATTTCTAGTGCTGCACTTTTAGTTATATATTTTTTGTGCCTAATATCTGGGTTATAGTGCATAGCTGCTTGCTTTGCTGTTTTTTCTAAGCGTGGATATCACCCTCATCCAGCTTTAGACTATAGCCGGCAAACTTCTCTGCCCTATCTGCTGTAGGTGAAAAAAAAATAGTCACTGCCCACTACATGCCTAGCATCTAAATGCAAGCTTGTCAAACTGCTGGCTCTCCAACTTCTGCCTTTCCGTCTGGTGGATTCTGCCCCCTTCTGTGAATTTGCAGAATGTGATGTACCACAATGGGAGGTTCCCAGTCGCTACTTCTTTTCACATAAGGCTCTGTACCATCACGTGGAAGGCGATGTTGTGGCATCGTTGGGCAAGGCAGTCAGCCGCAAAGTCCATATTACTGCTGACACGTGGTCCAGCAAGCATGGTCAGGGATGATATATTTAGTTCAGTGCACACTGGGTAACTCTGCTTGCAACTTGGAAGGATGCAGGACAGGGCTCAGTGCTGCAGCTTGTTGTGCCCCCACGTCTCTATACAGCTAGTGGTGATGATGCCAGATTTGTCAGCTATACCCCCTCCTCCTCCGCCTCCATGCCCTCCTCTGCTGAATTGTCATATGAACCACAAGTGCCCCCTAAGCATTCAAGGGGCTATTCAATGAGTCAGGCTAAAAGGTGCCATGCAGTGTTTCAGCTGGTGTGTCTAGGGGACAGCAACCACACCAGAGCAGAGATTCTTGCAGCTCTGCAGGGACAGTCCCAGAGGTGGTTCACGCAACACCAGCTGGAGCCAGGGATGGTGGTGTGTGATAATGGCGCAAACCTCCTGTCCGCCCTTAAACAGGGTGGTGCAGTGTTTCCTAAATACGTACCCAGGGTTGGAAGATCTGCAGGCCAGAAGAGTCTGTAGCCATTTCAGATGGTCATACATAGCCAGTGCTGGAGGTTTTATTACTGATAATAGAACGCGTCTGTCCACAGACTCGGTGTACCGTCTGGCATTTCAAAAAATTAATCAGTCCTGGATTACCAGCAGCTATAAATCGCCTGATGCTGATGTCGCTGATTGCGTGTTTTTGGGATGTGGAATCTCTGCAGGACGTCTAGGCTGCCTAGCATTGTAGTTGTTGATTTGATCTGGAAGAATTTTTTTGGTGTAGGTTTCATGGGCACAATTTTTTGGTGTAGGTTTCATGGGCACAATTAACACCCAAAAGAAAGACCAATTTTTCCACACCTGTTTGACAGGTGCATATCATTTAAATTTTTGACAGCAAAGCCAATTCTTGCTTTCATCAATTTCACCTCAAACAGGAGCAGAAAAATTGGTCTTTGGGTGTCATTGGTGCCCAATGACACCCAAAGACCAATTTTTCTGCTCCTGTTTGATAAGAGCATATCATTGCAATTTTTGACAGCAAGGCTTATTATTGCTTTCATCATTTTTTTTGGGGCTTTATAAATGCTTACTCTTGTATGACCCGGCTTTCCTCTGGACTTCACCTCTGCTTCTTTCTCAACTTGTTCATCTCGGGCTGTTTGCTAGACTTGTCTTTGCCTGCTGATTCTGTACTGCTTTGCCTAGCTGTTACTGACCTTGCCTGCCTCTCAGACTTGCTGTGGTTGTTGATTTGGTCCCTTGCTACCCAGCTACTGTATTGCTGACTGCTGCTTGCCTCTGCTTCCTTCTTCTGCTCTGGTGCCCAGCTGCTTCAGCTTCCTGTCCTGAGGACTGTGACTTCCAGCTCTACCTACCTAGAAGGGAACATCACCAGCCAGCTACTCCAGGACTCATGCCACTCCCTGCTTTCATACTCTCTGTTTTCACCTTCAGCAGTGTTGGGCAGGAGGTGCAAGAGAGGCCTCCACAGCGTTCCAGTCTTCGCCAGGTATGTGATACTAGAATTGCTAACACCGGCAAAACATTGTCATAAAATGTATGCTTCACAAACTGAAGCATAGTAAACACAGTTTACTATGCTTAAGTTATGGATGAGCACAGTGAGTGAGAGTGTTCACTGTGTTCACTTAGGAATGGAAGGGGCTGGGGAATTATATATTTACTAGACCCTTCCCCCACTCCCCCTCATTCTGAAACATCCCCGGCAGCAGCCAGGGGGAGAGGAGAGGAGGGAAGCCAGCGGCACTGTGAGGGCCACAACATGGGGGGAAGCCCAGGCAATAGGGGGAATCGGCAACCTGGCACACCACTTGCGCATGCCTATGGTGGGGAGGGAATGTTGCTATTTGTCTTGGTATATAAAATAAAATATTGTGCACTGGATTGATTCTAATCACTGCTTCCACAGAGGTTACAGTTACTTAGTGCAGGGTTAGTTTACATAACTCGTGCATTAATGCTCGAAGTAGAACACTGCCAAAAAGCTGCCAACCAGACGTGACACAAATGCTCTAAAAAAATTATCCCAACAAGCTATCAACCAAATGTGACACTAATGGTCTAAGTAGAACTGCTGCCACTTCTGCCACCAGAATGTGATGCTTACACACACAGCCTGAGATTTTCTAGCTCGTGGGGTAACAAGCTCCAGCAGGCTCAGAGTGCTCGTCACTGGGGCAGGTTAACTGAGCAATTAACCCTTTACATACACATGCAGTAGCTTTAACCCTGGAAGCATGCACCATTTACAGCATTTGCTATTTCAATTCTGAGCTGCATTAAATCACTAAGTTGTCAGCAAATCGATTTCTAGTGACTCTGATTTTTGGCACAGTGCCAAAAATAGAGAGCAATGGAGCATGTGCAGAGCAGGGTGAGACAGTGTATTACTGGATTTTCAACAGTATAAGCACTTATATTTAAGTCAAATCAATGTTTATTCAAAGATTTTTTGAGTAATACAAGGAATAGATAGACATTCTGTAGTACAAAAACATGAAAAACATTAAGAGACATAGAAGAGACATAACGGGTGATAAACAATGGAAAGCTCAGATGCACTTGCTAATAATATGGGTCGTGCAAGAGCGCAAGCCTGTATCAACAATATAACTACAATCATTCAGGACTGAGTCTCGTTAAAGTGGTTGTACACCTTGTACAACCACTTTTACCTACAGGTAAGCCTATATTAAGGCTTACCTGTAGGTGCTGTAAATATCTCCTAAACCTCCACGGTTTAGGAGATATTTACAATAAAGTCGCGAGTCAATGTCTACGGGGCATGCGCACTTTAGAAAGGGCAGATTGTGCCGTTTGTAAAGGGGGTCATGCCGTGACTGACGGCTCCCGCGTGCATGCGCAGGAGTGACCTCACGCAACCCCGGCAAGTCACAGAGCCGGAGTTCATGGGCCCAGAAGGAAGAGGGGTGAAGATGGACGCTAGTGGGGACAGCAGTGACATCGCAGGCTTCATATTCAGGTAAGTGACACATAATGGGCTACTATGTGATGCATAGTAGCCCATTATGCTTTACCGTTGCAGGGAAATAAAGAGGAAGTAAAACCCATCAGGGTTTACTTTCTCTTTAAGAGCAATAGAAAAGAATAAAAACAAACTAAATATCACCAAAAAAGAAAGCATCCAAGCTGCATCCAAGCTGCTATACACCAGAGATGATCAACTAAATAACGTAATATAGCCATATAGTAATAGAGAAAAGTAGGAGGGGGGTCAGGGGCTAGGGGGAAGCGAGAATGACAGGGAGACTAGCCCATCACTGAGAGTAATCAAATATCCCTAATTGCGCGTACACACGATCGGAATTCCGGCCAGAAAAAGACAGATGAGAGCTTTTCATCGGAAAATGCGACCGTGTGTAGACTCCATTGGAATTTTGCTGGCCGAATTTCCGACAGCAAAAAATTGAGAGCATGTTCTCAATTTTTCCGACGGAAAAGGTTTCTATCGGAAATTCCGATCGTCTGTAGCAATTCTGACGTGCAAAATTCCTACGCATGCTCGGAAAAAATTCAACGCATGCTCGGAAGCATTGAACTTGACTCGTTGTAGTGTTGTACCTAACCGCGTTCTTGGCGGTCGGAATTTGGTGTGACCGTGTGTAGGCAAGACAGTTTGAGCCGAATTCCGTCGGAATTCCATCGGGAAAACCGTCAGAGCTTTTTCCGACGAGAATTCCGATCGTGTGTACGTGGCATTAGGGGAGAAGCTAGTACCCAGAAGCGCCCAAAAATTAACAAAAAGGAATAAGTAAAATAGGTATAGTTAGTTTAACGAGTGACTAGAGTAGGAAAGTTGTCGGAGTCACTGTAAGCCCTCCAGCAGGTCCATGTAGAATGGACTGTCTCTGGGTCTGTGCTATCTTCCACTACAAGAGCCTTCATTACCATAATGTCATTAAGTATCTGGGTCCACTCGAGAATATAAGAAGGGATAGTAGATTTCCAGTGCCTGGAGATAGCAACCCACGCAGCCAACAAAAATTAAGTAGAATGCCCTTTTTAATACTAGAGAAGGACCCAAGTATCATTGACAGGAGGGCAATTTCAAGAGAAGCCTAGACTTCGGAGATACACATTGCATTAACTTTTTACCAAAAAGCGGAAATCAGGCGACATCCCCATCAGATATAGAAGAAAAATCCCTCACTCTCCCCGCACCTCCAGCAGGTCTTAGGTTAAAAAAGGGAACATATAATGTAGGGCCACCGGAGTCCTGTACCTTAATGAAAGATTTTATAGTTTTTTTTTCCTAAACAAAGGAAGACATATAGGGGGTGATTTACTAAAGACCTGCGCCTGTGGTGCAGTGGAGAAATTGGAGCAATTGCAAAAAAAACGTGACTTAAGACATTTATCAAAAATGATGGGGCACACACATGCGCCAAACCATATTTACATAGGAAGCGCTATTGCGCACTTGCGCAATCTTATGCGCCTACTAGGGATGAGCCGTACACCCCCCTGTTCGGTTTGCACCAGAACCTGCGAACAGACCTAAAGCTCGTGTGAACTTTAGAACCCTATTAAAGTCTATGGGACTCGAACGTTCAAAATCAAAAGTGCTAATTTTAAAGGCTTATATGCAAGTTATTGTCATAAAAAGTGTTTGGGGACCTGGGTCCTGCCCCAGGGGACCTGTATCAATGCAAATTTTTTTTTTAAAACGGACGTTTTTTCAGGAGCAGTGATTTTTATAATGCTTAATGTGAAACAATAAAAGTGTAATATTCCTTTAAATTTCGTACCTGGGGGTGTCTATAGTATGCCTGTGAAGGGGCGCATGTTTCCCGTGCTTAGAACTGTGTCAGAGGGGGGCGGGGTCGCCGTCTCCGCCCCCTCTGACATCATGGGGAAAGCCATAGGGAAGTCCCCATGACGTCCCCGTGCGTGAGAGGGGGGCGGGGTCGCCAGGTGGCCCCGCCCTCCGTTATAAAAGAACTGTCAGACGGAGGGAAGCCTCACACAGTGGGAGCCTCCCATTGCGCGGAGCGGCCCGACACAGAAGAACAGATGCCGACGCCGTGGAAGAAGATGCCGGACGAGAAGGACGAGAAGACCAGAGCAAGAAGAAGTGGATCGGAGGAAGAAGAAGATGGAAGAAGATGGAAGAAGAAGATGAAGAAACCGAAGGATGAAGAAAGGAAGAAGGAAGACCAGAAGAAAGAAGATGAAAGAAGATTTTAATAAAGGAATTGTCAAAGACCGTCTCCTGTCATTTTTACCATTTTTGTCACTTTTTTGGTAAAATGGTAGGGGTACCATTTCACATAGGGGGGGGGCCGGGATCTGGGGGTCCCCTTGTTAAAGGGGGCTTCCAGATTCCGATAAGCCCCCCGCCCGCAGACCCCCACAACCAATGGCCAGGGTTGTGGTGATGAGGCCCTTGTCCTCATCAACATGGGGATAAGGTGCTTTGGGGGGTCACAGACCCCCAAAGCACCCTCCCAATGTTGAGGGCATGTGGCCTGGTACGGTTCAGGAGGGGGGGGCGCTCTCATCCCCCCCCTCTTTTCCTGCGGCCTGCCAAGTTGCATGCTCGGATAAGGGTCTGGTATGGATTTTGAGGGGGACCCCACGCCATTTTCTTTTGGCTGGGGTTCCCCTTAAAATCCATCCCAGACCTAAAGGGTCTGGGATGGATATTTAAGGGGACCCCACGCCATTTTTTTTTTTTTTGGCTGGGGTTCCTCTTAATATCCATAGCAGACCTGAAGGGCCTGGTAATTGAAATTGGGGGAACCCCACGCTTTTTTTTTTTATTCTTTTTTTTTTTTTTTTATCAATGACTTTTTTTTATCAATGACTTTCAATGAATGACTGTTCTCTGTGTTACGGGATCCGACAATTCATTAGCCGCGAGTGATTTTAAATAGCTTTTTTTTCCTGCAAAAATTACACTTTGTGCAGGGACAGTTCTAAGCACAGGAAACATGCGCCCCTTCACAGGCATACTATAGACACCCCCCAGGTACGAAATTTAAAGGAATATTACACTTTTATTGTTTCACTTTAAAGCGGTTGTATACCCGTTTAAAAAAAAAAAAATTTGTTAACTACCTGCAAGACAAAGTCATAATGAGCTAGTATAACTAGCATACTAGCTCATTATGCATCACTTACCTTAGATCGGGGCCCACGACTCCGTCCTCTTCTACCCCTCCAGCCGCATCCATCTCTCCACAGATACCGTTCCGGGTATCGCCGCTCCGGCCAAACACAGCGCCGCTGCGGCGCTGTGATTGGCCAGAGCGGCGAGGACGTCGCTCCGCGCATGCGCGCGGGACACTTCAACTGTGGTGAGCCGCAGTTGTGAATGGGGATTAACCCTGTAAATGCACCGTTGTCTACGGCGCACATGCGCCGTAGACAACCTTGTAAAAGGTTCTTTGCAAATATCTCCTAAACCGTGCAGGTTTAGGAGATATTTCTTGTACCTACAGGTAAGCCTTAATCTAGGCTTACCTGTAGGTGCAAGTTGAATTTAAGGGTATACAACCACTTTAAGCATTATTAAAATCACTGCTCCTGAAAAAACGGCTGTTTTAAAAAAAAAAAAAAATTCTTCTTTTTATGAGAATAACTTGCATATAAGCTTTTAAAATTAGCACTTGAGATTTCTCCCATAGATTTTTACAGGGTGCTTGCGGCTTTTCGAATCTGCCGCAAACACCCCAAATTGTTCGCTGTTCGCTGAATAGGCGAACAGGCAATGTTCGTGTCGAACATGAGTTCGACTCGAACTCGAAGCTCATCCCTAGCGCCTACCATTAGCAAGCGCAGCCAATGTAATCTTCTACATTTTTGTCTGAATACTGTGGATAACTTTACTACGGTTTCCCATCTTCTATTACCAGGCTAAAATATATGTATATAATCTTGTTTAAATGCACAAATTCTGTCCAGAACATGTAGATCTGTCTTACAACTAATCAGCCTTTTTACACCTTCTTTCAGCTTACTCAACTGCACATGTGCATTGACAAAGCTCATCATTTCATCCTCGCCTGACAGTGCGCACGCGCTTTAGCTTGTTAAATATTTGTGTTGCGCACAGGCGCATCTGCGTTCTCCAGAGTGCACAACTGCTTATACATCGGGCACTTGCTCATTGTAATGCTGATCATGTTAAGCTTTTCCTTATCACATGGAGAATATTGCTTCCAGTTTTATTCCATTCATGAATTTCTTTTTGAAACAACTTAATATTCATTCTAGAGATCTTCCTCCAATCATCAACTGCAGATGTTCCCTGGACTTGTAATTGTGCATTTTATGGTGATTGTCTATAATTATTGGTGGAGCCGAAACTTCCATGAAAACATCTTCTTAATACATGTCTGTGTATTGTGCATTCTGGACAATTCATTTCCCCATACACTGTTCAATCTGATTGGATGAGGTTGAAATCCACTCAATTATCTGAGAAATTCACTTCCCCATACACTGTGCAATCTGATTGTATAACATTTACATCTAATCCTCTATCTGAGCAATTAATTTCCCCATACACTGTGCAATCTGATTGTATAACGTTTAAATCCAACCATCTTTCAGAGCAGCTAAGTTTCCTAAATGAAGTTAGATAAACTAAGGGACAAATTTTTGTATTGCGCATGAACGTTGATTGCGCAGGTGGGCATGTTCGCGCCAAAAATGTCCTATGTTATATAAGGGGGTGTGGTTTGTGTAGATTTGCCTAAAGTGAGGCCACCTTGTTGTGTGTATACTTTGTTATTCCTGCATTGATTTTATTATTGCTTAGTTTATATTGTTTTTAGTAACTATTTCAAATATATGTTACTCACGGTTACTTCACTAATAAGAATTGTTTACTAAAATGTTTTCAGCTGTTACCTATTTTAACCTTAAAGAGGGATTGCACCAAAAAAAATATATATATATTGAAAGCCAGCAGCTACAGATACTGCAGCTTCTGACTTTTAATAAATGGACACTAACCTTTTCCAGGGTCCAGCGATGTCGGTAGCCAAAGCCGAGAAACCGTTCGGTTCTCAGCGGCTGCCGCCGCCATTCTCGTTGAGGGAATCAGGAAGTGAAGCGTTACGGCTTCACTTCCCAGTTCCCTACTGCGCATGCGCGAGTCCTGCATCGCAATGGCAATGTTCCGCGCTGTCTCTGGGACCCATGTGTGTCCCAGCAGACAGTGCGGCGGGACAGGAAGAGGCATAGACTCCTGTGGGAGCCTATGCCTGGAAGTGGGTGTAAATACCTGTCTTAGACAGGTATCTGCACCCCCCTCCCCCCTGAAAGGTGCCAAATATGACACCGGAGGGGGGGGGGAGGATTCCGATGAGCGTAAGTTCCACTTTAGGTTGGAACTCCGCTTTAAATTTCTTATAAAGTGTAGTGTGATCAACACAGGAGGTATATGTATGTCATGTGATCCACACAGGAGGTATATGTATGTCATGTGATCCACACAGGAGGTATATGTATGTCGTGTGATCCACACAAGACAGGGAGTTCTAAGTATGGGGTTGGAGGGATGTGTGTAGAATGTCAGGGCCACGAAAGAATAAAATAGAGAAGTGGCCCCCATGGGATTGTCACCCCTGACACCCATTTGTTTTATAAATAAATTTCACTCTTAATAGAGGGCTATGATAATTGTTAAGTACATGATTCGCTTTGGCTGCTTTGCTGGTTCTTTCTGTTTTGTGTTTCAGGTGAGAAGCTGCCTGCTGTTGCTAGGAAGATTTACCTCAGCTGCTGAGCACTGGATTGGTGACAAATCCTTTGGTGGGAAACATCCAATGAGTGTAACCTTTTACTTCTATCCTCTCCTGTCACTGGGTCAGCATTTACCTCAGGTCTGTCAGCTGGACTCACCTCTGGATTCTCCTCAGCTTTCCTTCTGGATCTTTTCACCTGCTCTCAGCCCAGAATGGATATTGTACTTCATGAACTACTTCAAAGGACTAATTCCCCTGGAGAAAGGCTTTCCGCAATCATTTAATTACTATTATTATTATTATTTTTTTTTACTTCCCCCCCCCAAGTTTTCACTGGTGACAGCTGTATATTCACTTATATCTGTGGGCCCTGGGCCTGTATTATGCCTCTCATTCCTGAACTGCACTGTATACTGATGGAAATAGGTTACCTGAGGCCAGCCATGGAACTTTTTATCCACCTGTGGGCAGACCTGGACCTGAGGCAAGACCCTAGGATCATCACATCACCACTGGGACTTTACAGGGACCAGAAGAGGAGGGCGCTGACTGGAAGTGTCAGCATGCAGGCCGACAGGACAGAAGCTACCAGGAAAGAATACACAGGATAAGGAGGCCCTACTCAAGACACCCACAGCGCCAGCGTGTGCCAGGTAGGCAGCGAGCCTGAAGCTGCTGCCATGGACCGACAGCATGATCAACACCTCTCCAACAGGACCTTCACCATCATCATCACAGACTAGGGGTGAGTGAGGGCTCTGAGGGCTGGGAATGTACACACACTTCACTTTGCTCTGTCTGCTCCAGTCTCCTCTATGTCAGGGTCTTCCCTGATCAGTGTGTTCTGTCTGTCAGCCTTAAGTCATCGCTTCCTGTTACCTCTCAGCTCTCTAGTGCTTTCATTTATAGTTCACTTATCACACTTCTGACCTGTGAAATATCTTCATTGTGTTTGAATTTGCTGCAGTTATTGCAGGTACAGTACTGTGCTAAGATGGTCCGTGCTCCTGTGCAGTATACAGCATGTCAGGGTTGTTAGGGGACATTGTGTGGTGACATGTGTGCCTAACAGGCTCATCAGTCAGCTTATCATCATTGCCTTTTCTCAGGGTTTTATTTACTTTCTTCACAGGAATTAGGCTGTTTAGGGCTTGTAAGTTTTAAATCTGTGAATGAGTTGCCCGATATTATATTTTGACATATATTTTTTCCCACTTTATTTTATTAGGAAAAGTTAAAGAGCAGTACACATACAGTACACAGTGTGTGACAGAACATGACATGTAGACATGATAGTGTTTTAAAATCTTCTAAATAAATGTATGAAGTGAGGATCCCGCCTCCATGTGTTTATTTAGGTTATCACCTCTAGCTGTGATTCCTGAAGAATCCAATGAGTTTTATCATTTGTCAGTTGCTAAGGCCCCTTTCACACTGGGGCAGTTTTCAGGCGGTACAGCGCTAAAAATAGCGCCTGTACACCGCCTGAAAAAAACGGCCCCATTCACTCCAGTGTGAAAGCCGGCGGGCTTTCACACTGGAGCGGTGCGCTAGCAGGACTGTAAAAAAAGTCCTGCTAGCAGCATCTTTGGACCGCTCCTACCCATTGATTTCAATGGGACACCACGGTAATACCGCCACAAAGCGCCGCTACGGCGGCGCTTTGCGGGGGATTTTAACCCTTTTTTCGTCCGCTCGCGGGGGGGTAAAAACCGCCCGCAAGCGGCCGAATACCGCGGCTAAAACGACGGTAAAGCAGCGCTAAATATAGCGCTGCTTTACCGTCGCCGCGGCTCCTGCCCCAGTGTGAAAGGGACCTAAGGGTTCGTGTTCTTTATTGATCTAATTGTTGATAGCCTATTCTCTTTGATTTACCTAAATCTACAGTATATCAAGCTCTTTTTGTGATTGGATCATTTGGTCAGTCCTTTTAGTCAAACCTGACATTAAATCTTTTTGTTTATTGCTTCATCTCAAATTTATTTTCTTGATAAGCAGAATGAAGATTCAATAGTGAAGTATTGGAAGGCTTTTGGTGTAGCTACATACAGAGGCGGCGCTAGGCTTTGTGAGGCCTTAGGCAAATCTTGGACATGAGGCTCCACTCACGCCCAAAATGGGAAAAATAATTCAAGCGATAAAAAAATAACTATATAAATTGCAAATATTAACCACTTCCCACTGGTTCGGTTATCCTGACTGGGCTCCATATGACGTCCAGCAGGATAACATGCCGGTGCGCGCCCGCGGCGATCAGAGGTGTTATATGTCAGTCTGACACACTGCATCTCCGATCGTAGTAAGGAGTCTCTGATGGAGGCTTCTTACCACGTGATCAGCTGTGACCAATCAGCAGAGCCCCATCAAATGTGCCATAAACCATGCCAATAAGTGTCCATCAGAAACCCCTGTCAGTGCCAATCTGTGCCCATCAATACAACCTGTCAGTACCTCATCAGTGTTGCCCATCAGTGCCATCTATTAGTGCCCATCAATTCTACATATCGGTGCCTCCTCATCAGTACCGCCTCATTAGTGCTTCTCATTGAAGAAGAAAACAAAATTTTATATGGGTGGGGTGGGATCGGGGGGGTGGATGGAGCGGGGATGGGATCTTTGATTTGGGGGGGGGGTTAAAGGATATGTGCTAGGGGGTGCGTTGGGACAGGAAAGATATTGCGCTGGGGGAGGGGGTCAAACTTCAAATCTGCACCCCTCCTACTTCTACTACAAGTCCTCTCTAAACCAAAACAAAGAGCACCCCCTAGCACCTATTCTTTAACCCCCTAAAATCACTCCTGGCAGCATAATTGTTACCTGCCAATGCCCCCCCAACCAACCCCTCCTCTGCAATACTCCTTTGGCATACCTCAGGGCAGGTGCTGTTGCGTGGATGGTGTCCCTCCTCATCCTCGGCTCTTCCTCCTGGCCTGTGTACACGTCAGAGCCAAGGAGGAAGCAGCAGTGAGTGCAGCTGGTGGGGTCAGAGATGTGATTGCGGCCGCGCCGTGTGGAGCTGTCATGTGTGTGGGGTCGGTCGGACCCCGGGTCTGTCTCTGCCTCACTCCCTCCTCCCCCAGTCTCCCCGCACATCGCATGGAGCAGAGGAGATCCCGGAAAGGGAAGGAGGGAGCCGCGGTGCCCCTCTCAATGCGGCACCGTTGTCAGTCTGAGCTGGGTGTCACCCTCTGGTGGGTGTCATCCAGATGTGGGCCGCACCCCCTGCACCCCCATAGGAAAGCCATCATCCACCCACTGACCCTGGGACGTCACCTCTGGCTGTGCTGAAGTGAACAGTCCGCGCGGTCAGAGAGACGGCCCTGAGGACACCGACTGGGGACATCCACTCCCACACACGCCAGGCAAATTGGGCGGTCACGAGGCCCCTGGGAGTGCGACCGCCTAATTTGCCTAATGAGAGAGCCGGCTCTGTCACAGAGATCTGTATTCTCCAATGCTCCTCCTCCTCTCAGTTCAGTACAGGGCTCTGCTTTTCTTTTAGTATATTACAATACATTTCTGCTACAGTGCTGCAGAAATCTGCTTTGCAAAACACTGTTGTTTGGTAGGAAGTTTGTTCTCAAAGCCCAGAGTCCAGTGAGCATGGGGAAAGTGATCCCCTGGTCTTCCAGCTTGATGGTATCATGTCCCTTTGGCTGCTGAATCACAGTTCTGCCTTGCTCCACATTTATTTCCTAGTGTTGGTACAGAGTTTGCCAGGATGTAGTTTTAGACTCCTACAAAAAAGACACAGTATATTTTCAGAACCACCTTATCAAAAACGAGTATACTGTTTATGTGATTCAGTTGTCCTTGGGCTTTTTGGTGTTTGTATCAGGCATTATGCCTATGAGCAGAATTTTAATAGTGGGCTGGGTGCTTCTCATCTCAGGTCTGAGCCACTTCAATACCGGGCACTTACCGTAAACACCTCCCTTCCCAGACCAATTTTGAGCTTTCATCGCTGTCGCACTTTGAATGACAATTGCGTGGTCATGCTACACTGTACCCAAAATTTTCCCCACAAATAGAGCTTTCTTTTGGTGGTATTTGATCACCTCTACGGTTTTTATTTTTTGCTAAACAAATAAAAAAAGACCGACAATTTTGAAAAAAAATATGTTTTTTTTTGTTTCAGTTTCAAAACTTTGAAATAAGTAAGTTTTCTCCTTCACTGATGGAGCTGCACTGACGGGCACTGATAAGGCGGCACTGATGGGCACCGATGAGGTGGCACCAATGAAGTGGCACTGATGAGGTGGCATTGATGGGCACTGATGAGGTGGCATTGATGGGCACTGATAGGTGGCACTGATGGGTGACACGGATGGGCACTGATAGGTGGCACAAATTGGCACTGATAGCTGGCACAGATTGGCATGGCTAGGCGGCATGAATGGGCATGGATAGGCGGCACAGATGGGCATGGATAGGCGGCACGAATGAGCATGGATGGGCACTGATAGGCGGCATGGATGGGCACTGATAGACAGCACGGATGGGCACTGATAGGTGGCATGGATGGGCACTGATAGGTGGCACGGGTGGGCACTGAAAGGCGGCATTGTATTGTATTGTTTTGTACTGATGGATGCCAATCAGTGCCAAACAATAATGCATGCCAATCAGTGATGCCCATTGTGGGCACTGATTGGCATCCATTGTGGGCACTGATTGTCATCCATTGTGGGCACTGACTGGCATCCCTGGTGGTCTAGGGTGGCATACCTGGTGCTGGGCATCCCTGGTGGTCTGGCGGCGTCCCTGGGGGTCCAGTGTGGGCATCCTCGGGGGGGCTGTGCTGATAATCGATCAGCACAGACCCCCCCTGTCAGAAGAGCAGCCGATCGGCTCTCCTCTACTCGCGTCTGACAGATGCGATCAACGGCTCTTCCTATTTACACTGTGATCAGCCGTGATTGGACACGGCTGATCACGTGGTAAAGAGTTTTCGTCTGAGACTCTTTACTGAGATCGTATGTTGCGGGGTGTCACACTGACACCGCGCAACAACGATCGCCACGGCGCGCATCGGCTCAAAATCCTGAGGACGTCATATGACGCCCAGTCAGGATTTTGAAACCACTTTGCAGCCATCATTCGCCTATAGGGCGGGCGGCAAGAGGTTAAATTCCCTTATTGGCATGTTGGTTTTGTTAGCAGGTAAAAGGGTATCTACTGGTTTTGGCACAAATTTATTTCAACTCAAAATGTTAGCTCTATGTGGTAGGTGGAATGTGTTTTAGATGCAACATAATCTATTGAATGTGGTAATTTCCGGTCTGGCAAATGTTTAGCGTTTTGACCAGAATATTGTATTTTCATGGTATCCCTACGAATATTGTTCACTTGGGCTCTTCCCTGTTGTTGTGGCTGTGGCACTTTGGAGCAAGCAGTTCAGCCACCAGAGCCTCTTATTGATGAATGTTAGAATAGCGTTTTTATGCAATCAACTGTCTAAGATATATGGTTCTTCCTGGTCTTCATTTAATATTTAGGTTAAAGTAAGACATTTTCAGGGTAGCAAAACATTTAATAGCAGATGCTTTGTTTGCCTTGTTTCCACTGTTTCAGGACAACGGTTACCCCAGCAGTGAGCAAAGGCCTACAATGTCCTTAAAAGCAGTTTTTTACTTACAGTTATATCCAATAGTATATTCCATTCCCTTGCTGAAAAAAAAACCTGCATTATCTATGCCACTGGTTGCTTCTCTTTTGAGGACTCTGCAGAACTTTTTTCACCTTTTATATGACATGTATCAAAGTGGTTGTTTTTACACTCTTTCATCAAAACTGTTAGTTGGAGTTTGAGACATAATGACTTTGCATATAATTCTAGCTTTTGGTTAGGAGTTCTGAAAAGGATTTTAGAAACAGTGTTTATATGCTGCTATTGGGTCACAAATTGCATTCAACATGTCATTTAATTTTGCTACTGCTTTGGAATCAATCTGTTCTTCTGCATATAAAACAAATTAGAACTGCTTTACCACTCAGTTCGATCTGGTTAGTTGAGGTAAGTTGTTAACTGGCCGGACAAAAGTGTTTGCAGAATTAGATTAGCAAGACAAGGATAGGCAGTTATCATTTAAACACTTGGCGCCCAAGGTACGTCATAAGACGTCCTGGGCTTTGTGGGGGTATATCTGAATGATGTCTGCAGCTACAGACATCATTCAGATATCTGCATTTTCAGCCAGCGATTCCATGCATCATAAGAATGATCATAGCAGCTGTTCCGCCTCTTGATCTTTCTTATGGGCGGTGGGAGGGGACTTCCCCCCCTCCCGCCGCCCTCCGGTGCTTCTACCGACTCACCGCTTCCATCGGTGAGTCGGACACAGGATCCGCCGCCCCCCGAATGGTGATCATAGAGATTTCCGGTGGACCAGATGGTCGCCGGAGTCTCTATGATCGTTCGGAGGCCGGGCGCGATGTTATGACATCACGCCCGGCCTCTGCATTCAGTTAACGGCGCCGCCTCGGCTGGGAAGCCGTGATCATTTTTGTTTTGTTTTTATTTTAAGCTTCCCAGCCTAGAGGTGAGATGTGGGGTCTTATTGACCCCATATCTTACTGTAAATAGGTCCGATCATGCCATATTCCTATTACAAGGGATGTTTACATTCCTTGTAATAGCAATAAAAGTAATCAATTTTTTTTTTTTTTTTTAAAGTGTCAAACTAAAAAAATAAAAGTAAAATTAACAATAAAAAAATAAATAAATTTAAAGCGCCCCTGTCCCCGTGAGCTCGTACGCAGAAGCGAACGCATACGTAAGTCCCACCCACATATGAAAACTGTGTTCAAACCACACATGTGAGGTATCTCCGCGAACGTTAGAGCGAGAGCAATAATTCTAGCCCTCCTCTGTAATTCAAAACATGTAACCAGTAAAAAATGTTAAAGCGTCGCCTATGGGGATTTTTAAATACCAAAGTTTGGCACCATTCCACGAGCGCATGTAATTTTGAAGCATGACATGTTAGGTATCTATTTACTTGGCGTATCTTCATCTTTCACATTATGAAACAGCATGAAACAGTTTTTTTTCTGAAAAAAACGTGTTCGAAAAATTGCTGCGCAAATACAGTGCAAGATAAATAGTTGCAGCGACCGCCATTTTATTCTCTAGGGTCTTTGCTAAAAAAAAACATATATAATGTTTGGGGTTCTATGTAATTTTCTAGCAAAAAATTATGAATTTTACATGTAGGAGAGAAATGTCAGAATTGGCCTGGATGCCAAGTGGTTAATGCCTTAGGCCATTCCCATTTCCCAATAGAGCTGATTCAGCAATTTCAACTATTCGCAAGGCTTTGCTTTCTTTTTCTGTCGCATGTGAATGGCTCTCCTTTATCAGAATCATATTTGAAATCCGTCTCTTAGGCTGGTTTCACACTGGAGCGGTGGGGGCGCTGGCGGTAAAGCGGCGCTATATTTAGCGCCGCTTTACCGGCGTTTTAGCGGCGCATTGCGGCCGCTCGCGGGGTGTTTTTACCCCCCGCGAGCGGCCGAAAAAGGGTCAATACCGCCCGCAAACCGCCGCTATAGCGGCGTTTTGCGGGCGGGTTCGGCGCGCTCCCCCATTGTTTTCAATGGGACGGGCGCTATAGGAGCGGTAAATATACCGCTCCTATAGCGAGCCAAAGATGCGGCTTGCAGGACATTTTTGAGCGTCCTGCAAGCGCACCGCTTCAGTGTGAAAGCCCTCGGGCTTTCACACTGAAGGAACAGCAACAGCTGTTTCGGGTCGGTTTGCAGGCGCTATTCTTAGCGCAATAGCGCTTGCAAACCGCCCCAGTGTGAAAGGGGCCTAAAAGATGTTAATGGTGCAGGATATGCAGCTGCTACATAGGGAGTGCATCAGGTAGATGGGCGCACTGCTCTTTATGTCCATCCTGCTCTTTGCATTTATTAAGCAAATAATAATAATTTAAAAAAAGTTAAAATAAAAATTAATAGTATGAATAGTTGACATTCATATTTTGTCTAGTGCGTAGGATTTTATTTGCCTCCGGTTAAAAATACAGCTTTCTTGCAGGGTATATGGGGTATGTATTTGGAATAGTTGGCTGATCATATTCCCTATATCCCCTATTTAAAGCGGAGCTACACTGCCCCTGACGTTTTCTTTTTTTAATGGGGATTGCTTAATAAAATAATTTGCAAAGCATTAGCTCACCTGTCCTATCTGTCTGACTTTGTCCGTTCGTCTTTTATGTCAAAAAAACACTTTATATCTATTTCCGGCTTCATCCCCATCTTGCGTGTGGGCATGTGAATACTCCAGGGCATTGTCTTCCTGGATTTCATTCACACCTCTCTTTAATCTCGCGCATGCCCAGTAGACCGTTCATAGGAGCGCCGTCAGTAGCGTCGTGATGACGTCACGTTCGGTTCGAAGTCTCGCGCGATCTCGGGCCAGGCAGCCGCCCTGACTCCTGGGAGCTATGACACAAGCTCCCAGGAGACAGTGCGGGCTAGGTGATATTACGTAATAGCCGTAATATCCCCGCCCATATCCGAGGGACCAGGAACCAGGAAGCGATGGATGCAAAGAAGAAGAACAACTAAAGGTAAGTAAAAAAAAAACCTGCCGTTTCGGATCGAGGAAGGTGAGTATTTTTTTTTATTACAGGTTTTAAAAACGGGTGTTGCTCCGCTTTAAGTGTGAGCTGTGTTGTATATCCTTGTTGTTCACCTGGAAGAGAATGATTTAAGTGGATTTAAAATATTAGACCTTCTAAATAAAATGGGAACTGTTCTGTCTACAAATAAATGGTTTGTGGTCTAGGCCTGGGCTTCAGTTCATTGTACAGTTACCATAAAATTTAAAGATTGATATTCTTATTTACTCTATACTCATTATTAGTGACTTCATTTTTCCATATTGTGGTCTGGAGAGTTTCATCGGAGGTCTAGCAGTATTTGGTATAGTGTCCAACTGTCCCTTCTTTGGGACCAAATCCCTCTGTCCCTCATGCAGCTTCAGTTGTCCCTCTTTTTAGTCTATGTACATCTCTATACAAAATGTACTATTTTACTGCCAAAAGTGTTATGCTGCACTAAACTTTTTATCCAGCCTCTATATTACTTGTTATTTTGAAAAATCATTATAAAGCAAAAGTAGAGGTAAGATAAAAGCACAGGTGTTTAGCCAATCATTTTCTGCATATTAGATCCTTGAGGTCCCTGTAACTGGGGACATGTTCTTTGCTACTTACTGTGCAAAAGGGTGTACCTCTTTATAATTTCAGAAATTTGGGAGGTATGTTTTTGGTACATTTTCTCAGTCATTGGTAAGGATATTTTCAATGCTGGATTGTAAAGAGTGATTTTTTTTTTTTTTTTTTAGGCCGCGGTGGTGGGGTGGGGCCAGGATGGTAACCTGGCTTTTGGGTAATGTTGCCCACTTTGTGGGTGGACAGTGGTTGGTAAACTGTTATTTGGTTGTTATAAGATATTGCTGCTTGAGTCTTAGTAACTAAGCATGTTGGTCTGTTAATGGTTAACAGCGATTCTGTTTGGTATTAAAGGTTAAAGTTCATTTCATAATTAACCGCTTGCCGACCGGCGCACGACGATGTACGTCGACAGAATGGCACGGACGGGCATAAGGGCGTACATGTACGTCCCCTTTAAGATGCCGCTCGCGCCGGTCGGTACCCCCGTGAGGCCGGTCGCGGGTCCCGCGGACTCGATCGCCGCGGGGACACCCGCGATCGTCTCACGGGAAGGCTGAACGGGGAGATGCAGAAATAAACAGCATCTCCCCGTTCTGCCTAGCAACTAGTGATGCCGATCTCTGCTCCCTGTGATTGGAGCAGAGATCAGCATTCACTATCTGACAGCCACGCCCCCCCCACAGTAAGAAACACACCTCTAGGCACACTTAACCCCTACACTGCCACCTAGTGGTTAACCCCTTCACTGCCAGTGTCATTTACACAGAAATTAATGCATTTAAATAGCATTGATTGCTGTATAAATGACAATGGTCCCAAAAATGTCCGATGTGTCCGCCATAATGTCGCAGTCACAATAAAAATCGCTGATCGCTGCCATTACTAATAAAAAAAAATTATTAATAAAAAATGCTATAAAACTATGCCCTATCTTGTAAACGCTATAACTTCTGCGCAAACCAATCAATAATCTCTTATTGAGATTTTTTTTACCAAAAATATGTAGAAGAATACGTATCGGCCTAAACTGAGGAAAAAAATGTTTTTTTATATATTTTTGGGGGATATTTATTATAGCAAAAAATAAAAAAGAATGCGTTTTTTTTTAAATTGTCGCTCTTTTTGGTTTATAGCACAAAAAATAAAAAACACAGGGGCGATCAAATACCACCAAAAGAAAGCGGTCAAAAAAAGTCCTGCAAGCCGCATCTTTGGAGTGCTGTAGGAGCGGTGTGCATACCTCTCCTAAAGCGCCCCTTTCCATTGAAAATAATGGGGCAGCGCTGCAAAGCCGCCCGCAAAGTTTCGCTGCAGCAATATAGCGCCGCTTTAGCGCCAACACCCGTGGTGCTCCAGTGTGGAAGCTTTCCCTGCTTTTGGTTATCTTGGCTTTACATTGAGGGGTGTTTACATGCCACAGATTGTACATGAAATGTTTGTATTGGTTGCAGTCTCCAATGTTTTGAGGAAGAAAAAATCCCCAAAAAAAATTAATTTAAAAAAGCAAAATACTTTTTGATTATTAATTCTGCAACTCCAGTTTACATTTAAAAAAAAAAATCAAGAACTTTTCATGCACAAACATATGGGCAAAATATGTAGTATGTGAATGTTTGTGGGTGAATGCTCAATTTCTATGCAGATGATGCACGACCCCTGGAAATATGACTACTTCCTGGTTCATTGTAAGGCTTTCGTCAAATCAGATTTTTCCAGGAAGTTGATTGATACTGCTGCCAGCATGCCTTGCCAAACCTTCTCTGAGGAGCAGCTCTTTGTTATTTGCAGTGTGAGTGTGACATGCATTCACGAGGGGCGTGATTTGACTATGTTTAGCTGTGTGTACATCCACGTTGTGTTGTGTGTGTGCATTATATAAATACATATTTTTCTGTACATACATAGACTCAACATATCTGTCTCTCTCTCCTTATTGCTAAATGTCATTTTTTTTTTAGGTTTACTCTAGGCACATCCGAACTGGCCACCGTGTATATATGTTTCTACTTTGACATTATATACCATTATGGCAGCAGCTAGCTGCCATCACCCTGGTATATTTTTAAACAGTGGCCAATCCTGTTTCACATAAAAGTGGTCCCAGCAGTGTATTCACCACAGGATCACTTTTATGGGCAGCAGGAGAGGTGCTACT
Source organism: Lithobates sylvaticus (assembly GCA_028564925.1). Classification (NCBI taxonomy): domain Eukaryota; kingdom Metazoa; phylum Chordata; class Amphibia; order Anura; family Ranidae; genus Lithobates; species Lithobates sylvaticus. The sequence continues at coordinate 133,446,967 of CM053038.1, forward strand.
CCTCCCACCCTTTCCCAGTCATTTTCCTCACTTACCAGAGAGATCAGCAGCGGCAGAAACAATCTGTTTTGGTGTAGTGATGGGCAGGAAGTCAAGTGAGGGAAATATGGCCCCCACTCAACTCTATGCCCTCAACTCAAACCCATAGAGTTTGTGAGTTAATATAAAGCATTTCTGCCAGTTGTCCACGAGAATGTCCTGTGTAGAGAGGCTTCCTACTTGGCAATAAACAACAGGTCCATCTTGGAGGTTTCCCCTCTCAACACGCCATATGACAAAGAAACAATGTGGCCTGGAAGGTCAGTCTGCAAGAATAGTGATTCTAGAGATGTGGCAGAAGAAATATAATGAGCTATATAGCTATAAGCTATGATATAATATATTTAACCACTTGCCTACCAGGCACAAACACCTCCTTCCTGACCAAGCCAATTTTCAGCTTTCAGCGCTGTTGCATTTTGAATGACAATTGCGCGGTCATGCAAAGATGTACCCAAATAAAATTGTTATCATTTTTTCCCCACAGATAGAGCTTTATTTTGGTGGTATTTGATCACCTCTGCAGTTTTTATTTCTTGCGCTATAAACAAAAGAAGAGGGACAAGTTTGAAAAAACACAATATTTTTTACTATAATAAATATCCATTTTTTTTTTTTTTTTAAACAAATTTTTTCCTCAGTTTAGGCCGATACGTATTCTTCTACATATTTTTAAAAAAAAAAATCGGTAAAAAAAAAAAAAAAGTTATAGCGTTAGGGACTGCCCGCCTGTACTTAAGTCGGAAATGTTCGTAAGTCGGCCGCGCATGCGCAGATAGGGGATAGATTTATAGCATTTTTATTATTATTTTATTTTTACTAGTAATGGTGGCGATCTGCGATTTTTATCATGACTGCGATTTTGCGGCGGACATATTGGACACTTTTGACACATTTTTGGGACCATTGACATTTATACAGCGATCCGTGCTATAAAAATGCATTGATTACTGTATGTGACTGGCAGGGAAGGGGTTAACACTAGGGGGCGCTGCAGGGGTTAATATGTTCCCTATGTGAGTGATTCTAACTGTGGGGGGAGGGGACTGACTGGGGGAGGAGACCGATCGGTGTCCCTATGTACAAGGGACACACCATCGGTCTCCTCTCCAGGGACAGGACGTGGATCTGTGTGTTTACACACACAGATCCACGTCCTGATCAGTTACTGGGCAATCGCGGGTGCCCGGCGGACATCGCGGTCACCGGGTATGCGCATCGGGTCCCCAGCGACGCGGCGGGGACACGTGCGCGCCTCCCGTGGTGCGCGCGAGCCCCCTAGTGGCCGCAAAGCTAGCGCCGTCATATCACGGCGGCCCGCCACAAGAGCCACACCGCGCGGTCGACAACAGGTTAAGCTTATAAACAAAGCCAGTCAGCTGTGATAAAGAGAGTCAGATACAGTTAGACAGTGTAACAGCTGGTAAATAATGTAGGGCTCTACTAATGATGAAATGGGGTGAAAGTGCCGCATCTGTGGCCAATGTGTGCATGATAGAGAAGAAATTGTATTAGTCTGCAGTCCAGGGTCAAAAGAAAGATTGTCAAAAATGGGAGTCAAGGGGCCTTTACGATGGGAGAGATTTTGGGGTATGATGAGACTGTAACAAATAGAGAGGGAATGTTGAACCAACAATAGTAAAGTGGAGCAGTGAGGCCGTTGATTATGGGTAAGTCAGGGTAGCACCGTAGATCAAGCAGAGAGAGCTTGTTCCAGTTGGACTTAGCGCTTATCAGTGGAATGGTAGAACTAGTCAAAGAGCCTATATACCAGCGGGGATCTCGGGAAGACCCAGGTCTCCTGCCTCTTTAGGTTTCACAAGAATCAATATTTTCAGGTAAGGCGGACGCAATCTCCAGGCAAGGTCAACAACCCAAGATTGAAGGTAGGTGAAGAAATGTTTGGGCAGGGCAATAGGTATTGTGCTAAAGATATAAAGAAATCTCGGAAGTATGTCCATTTTTAAAGCATTAATTCAGCCAAATTAAGAGAGGGGTCCAGACTGCCAATGAGATAGATCTCTTCATTCAATAGTCCCTGGTAATTCAGTTGGTAGATTTCTCGAGCAGTGGCGACTGGTGCTCAATTTATTTGGGGGACCGCGGTCTCTACCCAGCCAGCCAAACCCCCCAGTCAGCCAACCACCCCCCACCCCCAGCACTCAATCGGTCGCCGCTTCGCTCATCCGTCAGGCCCTTTGCCAGCCTCGCACTTACTTCATCCAGGTCGCGGCTACGGTGGCTTCCCCCCTGAGTCTCCTCCCGAGTCCCGGCAGGCGCTTCTCCTCCCGACCCATCAGGACTTAGGACTCGCGGCCAATCGTGTTTTTAGGACCCGTTTGCTGATTGGCCGGGAGGAGAAACAGGAAGACATTAGTGAATATTAATTTTCTAATGTCACACAGATGGGTGGGCTCGGGGCACAGTGCCCACCCTTTTTGAAGCCAATTAGAGCCTCAGGCTCTAATCAGGTGCTTCAAAAAGAAAAAAAAACATTGAAATCCATGCGTCTGGTGACCTGCATGTAGATTTATTGAAGTCGTATGACATTCATCGTAAGTACGATACATGAACAAGGGTGTCAAACCAGTTGATAATGACATACTACAAAAAAACAAAAAAACTAATTCACATAGGATACAATGATAAATGTAAAATAATAGGCATCATATAACCCATGCTCGCGTCTTCAGGAGCAGTGAATTTAATTATGCTTAAAGTGCAAGAATAAAAATGAAAAATTCCTTTAAATATAGTGCCCAGAAAAAATAACTAAAATAACTGGGAGCGGGTTCCATGAGACTGCAAGACCCCATATATTCTACAATGGGGCGAACCATATATCAGGATCATCATGCACATGTTATATCCTATGTATTTTCAATATAGATGGGGGCAAACACTCAGTTTCAAACACAAAAATTGCCATTGACCTGCTTTCCACAGAAACTGTTCCCTTTTCTCTGTTCATAACATGTGGTTTGTAACGTTGGAATATTACCTGTATTACATGTTGATTTGTACCATGTTGGTCCTTGTGGACCCTATTCCTTGCAATAAATAAATAAAAAAAATATATAGTGCCTAGGGGGTCCCCTTAGTCTGCCTGTAAAGTGGAGCATCTGTAGCATATATAGAACATGCTGCAGCAAAAATGAAATTTCTAAAGAAAAAAATAATCAAATTTAAATTGACTCGCAGTTGCAATTACCAGCACCTGGCTATTTAAAAAGAAAAGTAAAAAATGGCGTGGGGTCCCCCCCCCAGTCCATACCAGACCCTTATCCTAGCACGCAGCCTGGCAGGTCAGGTAAGCGAGCGCCTCCCCCTCATACCATATTAGGCCACATGCTCTTAACATGGGGGGGTGCTTTTGTTGATGGGGACAAGGGTCTCTTCCCCACAAACCTGGGCTGTGGTTGTCGGGGGTCTGCAGGCAGGGGGCTTATCGGAATCTGGAATCCCCCTTTAACGACTTAAGGACCAGAAGAATTTCTCTCTTAATGACCAGGCCATTTTTGGCGATACGGCACTGCAAAGCTTTAACTGACAATTGCGCGGTCGTGCGGCGCTGTACCCAAACAAAATTTTCGTCTTTTTTCCCCACAAATAGAGCTTTCTTTTGGTGGTATTTGATCACCTTTTGTGGTTTTTATTTTTTGTGCTATATTTTGTGCACCAATTTTGAAAAAAAAACAATATTTTCTACTTTTTGCTATAATACATACCAAAAAAAACAAATTTTTTCATCAGTTTAGGCCGATATATATTCTTCTACATATTTTTGGTAAAAAAAATCGCAATAAGCGTATATATTGATTGATTTGCACAAAAGTTATAGCGTTTACAAAATAGGAGATAGATTTATGGCATTTTTATTATTTCTTTTTTTTTACTAGTAATGCCAGTGTTCAGTGTTTTTTAGCGGGACAGCGACATTACGGCGGACAGATCGGACACTTTTGACACTTTTTTGGGACCATTGACATTTATACAGCGATTAGAGCTGAAAATAGCCACTGGTTACTGTATAAATGTCACTGGCAGGGAAGGGGTTAACACTAGGGGACGATCAAGGGGTTAAATATGTGTCCTAGGGAATGTTTCTACCAGAAGACCTGTTTCTCCTTTCCTGTCAGAACGGGGATGTTTGTGTTTACTATTAGTGCCTATAGCTCTAATCAGGTGCTTCAAAAACACCCCCCCGCCGCTGTAATTCAGGCACCTGGCGCCCGGAAAGGGGCTGGACACCTAAATATGGGGGTGGCAGCGGTGGCCATGGATAGATTCATGCTATGCTATTCATTGGTCATAGAAGGGTTGGCTGGAGAGAGGGGGCAGCGTTTGTGCGCCCTTATGGATGCACTGCCACTGATAAACACATGCACATACATGCACACTCACATACATACATATGCATACATACGTGCACACACACATGCATATATACACATACATACATGCACACACACACATACACACATGCATCCTGTAGGGCTTAACTCCAATGTAAAAATGCGTATAAAAGCAAAGGAGAAGGCCTTCAACAAATACAAGGTTGAGGGATCATCATCAGCATCAGTGGCGGAATTATAGGGGTTGCTGCGATCGCCATGGCGACCGGGCCCCTTGAGAGAGCTCCCCGATCATCAGCCGATTCCGAACTGTAATAGGCACTGTGCAGGGAGCTTCTCACATTAACCTAGTGAAAGCAGTGTGTGCTCTTTGTCTCAACCTACAGTGCGGTACCCGGCAGGAAGAGCCAAGGTAAATGTCTGCTGTTTTTTTATAAGACTATCTATCTATCTACTGTATGTATGTGTGTGTTTGTGTGTGTGCATGCATGTGTGTGTGCATGCATGTATGTGTGTGTGTGCATGCATGTGTGTGTGTGTGTGTGCATGCATGTATGTGTGTGTGTGTGCGTGCATGTGTGTGTGCATGCATGTGTGTGTGCATGCATGTGTGTGTGTGTTCATGTATGTATGTGTATGTATGCATGTGTGTGTGCACGTATGTATGCATATGTATGTGAGTGTGCATGTATGTGCATGTGTTTATCAGTGGCGGTGCGTCCATAAGGGAGCACAGACGCTGCCCCCTCTCTCCAGCCACCCCCTCTATGACCAATGAATAGCATAGCATGAATCTATCCATGGCCACCGCTGCCACCCCCATATTTAGGTGTACAGCCCCTTTCCGGGCGCCAGGCGCCTGAATTACAGCGGCGGGGGGGGTGTTTTTGAAGCACCTGATTAGAGCTATAGGCACTAATAAGCTTCAAAATCGGTGAACTGCGAGTGCCATGCTTGACGCTCACAGTCCACCCAGGTGTGTTAGAGAAGTGAATTCATATTCACTTTCCTAACACTAAACCACCTCTCCACCAATCAGGTGTGCGGGTCTGTTACCCGTCACCTGATTGGTTGAAATGATAGGCACAGCTATTAGATGCCTATCATGAAGAAAGGATGGTAGATGAGTACGGCAGGAGAAGCATGGAGGACCCCGCTTGTGGCCGTCATCCGCTGCCCCACTGAGACAGGGTAAGTGCTGGGCAGACGGCGAGTGGGCCGGGGGGGATTCACAGTGGCAGCATTCAGTGGCACAGTTGCAGCATTTGATGGCACACTTGCAGCATTTAATGGGCACACTGGCAGCATTTGACGGGCACACTGGCGGCATTTAATGGGCACAGTGGCAGCATTTGATGGTCACAGTGGCGGCATTTGATGGCAGAGTTTGATGGGCACAGTGGCAGCATTTGATGGGCACAGTGGCAGCATTTGATGACACAGTGGCAGAATTTGATGGGCACACTGGCGACATTTGATGGCACACTGGCGGCATTTGATGGGCACAGTGGTGGCATTTGATGGCACAGTGGCTGCAATTGATGATTTTTTTCTGAATTTTTCAGTTAGCTTGCGCCCCCCTAAAAATGTTGATCACCAGCCGCCACTGGTTTATATGTGCGTGCATATGTTCATTTATATATACGTGCGTGTGTGTTTTTTTATATATGTGTGTGTATGTGTGCATATATATATATATATATACAGTATATGTGTGTGTATTATGTGTGTGTGTGTTTATATATGTGTGCGTGTGTTTACATGTATGTATGCACATTTTATGTATGCGCTTTTAATCCAGACCCCCTATATGTGTACAATCAGAACCGATTTTTTTATTTTTTTGCTTGTTCATAGTACCAGCAAAATAAATGCTGTTCCTCCTAAAAGTGATCCATGCTCAGATGGCTTTTCAGAGGCATTTGACAGCCGGTAAAGAGGCAATATGTTGCCTACTGACCGCCTGTTTTAACCCCTTAAATGCATCATGCAATGCACACAGTTGCAGGGTGGTTGCAGTGCAGCCCCATTCACCTAGGGGTGTACTTCAAGGGTGCCCTGACTGGAAAAAGATTGAGAAACACCGACATAGAGGAACCCATCTCTCCATTTTCCTCCTGCAGCCGCTGAATGCCTGTGGGAGGGAGAGGAGTAGAGGAGAAATAGCGGGGGGAAATGGAGAAATTGGTTCCTTTATATGCAGCCACCCACTTGTGACTGGGCCCTGGTGTTCCACCATCGGGCTCAGAGAAAAGAGCCCTGCCCGGGGGTCAGGGGGGCCCTCCATGGTTTCTTGCATCGGGGCCCTGAGGGTTCTAGCTACGCCACTGATCATCATTCAGACTTTATAAAGAATGCAACAAGAAATCTAAGGGTGCAATTAGGGCGGCTAAGATAGAACATAAAAGACACATAGCGGAGGAGAGCAAAAAAATCCCAAGAAATTCTTTATGTATGTAAACAGTAAAAAAGGGAGGACAGACAATATGGGCCCCATAAAGAATGAGGAAGGACATCTGGTTACAAAGGATGGGGAGATGGCGAAGGTATTGAATTTATTCTTCTCTTCAGTCTCAGAATCGGGGGGCTTCAGTAACCAAAACTGCAGTGTTTATCCTTATGACACATCACAGGAAGCACCTCCATGGTTAACAGAGGACAGAATTAAAATTAGACTTGGGAAACTTAACATTAATAAATCACCGGGACCAGATGGCTTGCACCCGAGGGTACTTAGGGAACTCAGTCAAGTAATTACCAGACCATTGTTCCTAATTTTTAATGACAGTCTACTGACTGGAATGGTACCAGGTGATTGGAGAAAAGCCAATGTAGCACCAATATTTAAAAAGGCCCAAAAAACATCCCTGGGAATTACAGACCAGTTAGCCTAACATCAATAGTATGTAAACTCTTGGAAGGGGTGATAAGGGACTATATACAAGATTTTATTAACGAGAACGGTATAATTAGCAGTAATCAGCATGGATTCATGAAGAATCGTTCTTGCCAAACCAATCTATTAACCTTTTATGAGGAGGTGAGTTGCCATCTAGATAAAGGAAGGCCTGTAGACGTGGTGTATCTGCATTTTGCAAAAGCATTTGACACAGTTCCCCATAAACGTTTACTGTACAAAATAAGGTCCGTTGGCATTGACCATAGGGTGAGTACATGGATTAAAATGTGGCTACAAGGGCGAGTTCAGAGGGTGGTGATAAATGGGGAGTACTCTGAAGGATCAGGGGTGAGTAGTGGAGGTCCCCCAGGGTTCTGTGATGGGACCAATCCTATTTATTTTGTTCATAAACTACCTGAAGGATGGGGTAAACAGTTCAATCTCTGTATTTGCGGACTATACTAACCTGAGCAAGGCAATAACTTCTCTGCAGGAGGTGGAAATCTTGCAAAAAGATCTGAACAAATTAATTACATGGCAAATGAGGTTTAATGTAGAAAAATTTAAAATAATGCATTTGGGTGGCAGAAATATGAAAGCAAAGGGGGTCCTAGTAGATGATAGGCTCAGCAATGGCATGCAATTCCAAGCTGCTGCTAACAAAGCAAGCAGAATATTGGCATGCATTAAAAAGTGGATCAACTACAGAGATAAAATGATAATTCTCCCACTCTACAAGACTCTGGTCTGGCCGCACCTGGAGTATGCTGTCCAGTTCTGAGCGCCAGTCCTCAGGAAGGCTGTACTGGAATTGAAGCGAGTACAAAGAAGGGCAACTAAGCTAATAAAGGGTCTGGAGGATATTAGTTATGAGGAAAGGTTGTGAGCACTGAACGTATTCTCTCTGGAGAAGAGACGCTTGAGAGGGGATATGATTTCAATTTATAAATACTGTACTGGTATTTACCAACCCCACAATAGGAATGAAACTTTTTTGCAAAAGGGAGTTGAACAAGACTTGTGGCCACTCATTAAAATTAGAAGAAAAGAGGTTTAACTTTAAACTATGTAGAGGGTTCTTTACTGTAAGAGCAGCAAGGATGTGGAATTCCCTTTCACAGTCGGTGGTCTCAGCAGGGAGCGTTGATAGTTTCAAAAATCTATTAGATAAGCACAATATACAGGGATATACAATGTAATACTGACATATAATCACACACATAGGTTGGATTTGATGGACTTGTGTCTTTTTTCAACCTCACCTACTATGTAACTATGTAACTACTATGTATGTACTAATATCTTTCAAAAGTGATCTTTTCAAGTTTGAAAATATTTTTTTAAAAATGCCTTCCTTTTTTAAATTTTTTTTTTTTTTTCCTACAAAGGTTTACATATTTTTTTGACTTTCCAAAGAATATTCATCAATTACTTACCCTTGTCACTTGCACAGCTGCCATTCAAAGAACACATTGTAGTTCTTTTCAATTAAGGCATTCTCTAGTGATTGGATGAGATGGAGATGAGAGCAAATGACCCCATCCAATCAGAGAACTCTTTGTATTCATTTAAAAAAATAAAAGGTGTTCTCTGAATGGCAGCAGTGCCAAATGAGTGATCATCCCCTGTGAGCAACCCCTTGTGTTATTTTAAACACACCAGATGGGCCTCAGGATATCAGGTATGGATACTTACATTAAGCCAAGATGGCCCAAAGTAAGTTTGCAGAAAACCACAATCACCTTGTAAAACAACCCATTAAGTTTAAAATCGAAATGAAAGGCAAAACATTTATGTATAGATATAAAAATAAAATGTGTGTTGTCATCACTTTGGATGAACCTGAGGCGCCATATTGGATTCCCTTTACTAGCTAGTGTCTGAGGATTAAGCTGTGCATTAATGCTTTTACCATATTGAGGATTGTAAGTGCATTTTTACCCTTTTAATATATATTAATAAGTATTGAGTGTTTTTACACTATGGAGCTTCCTTTTGATTTATGCAATGCCCTGGATTGGAACCATGCTTAATGGAATGGTGGATGACAGTTTTTGAACATGGGTATCAGCAGCCCTATAAATTGAAAATCAGGAAGAACTCCGGACAGCCGCACACCGGGAATAAAATTCAAAAAGGTTTATTTAAAAGCCAGAACCACTTCAATCCAAAACTCGACAAAAAGGGGGGTACAGAGCTGACGCGTTTTGCACTGTATTTCAGTGCTTACTCATAGCTTATGAGTAAGCACTGAAATACAGTGCGAAACACGTCAGCTCTGTACCCCCCTTTTTGTCGAGTTTTGGATTGAAGTGGTTCTGGCTTTTAAATAAACCTTTTTGAATTTTATTCCCGGTGTGCGTCTGTCCGGAGTTCTTCCTGATTTTCAATTTATTGTGCTGTTAGCCAGCACCTGGGGCTCTCACACAGGAGCAGGAGCATTCGCCCAGAAGGAAAGCCCTAGAGCGGTGGTTACCTGTTTCTATCAAACTAAAAATCTCTGGACTCTTATCAGCAGCCCTAGGAGGACTATCTGGGGAGCATACCTATTTTATTAATAGTGAGGTCCGTCATTTAAAGAGGTTGCAACCCTAAAAAATTAATAAGAGCGAGATCTTGTAACTTTAGCCCTTTCTCTGCCAGAGCAGTTTTTGCATTTTTTTTCCATATGTTTAAAAAATCATTTTAGGCCTGAAGACTACATAAAACCCCAAAACATTATATATTTATATATTTCCTGAAAGCGGACATCCTAGAAAATAAAATAGTGGTAGTTCCAATTTTTTATGTCACTTGATATAACGCAAAATTTCTGTAAAAAACACACTAAAGTGAATTTTAGGGCAAACAAACGCAATAAACTACCCACATTTTTGGTAAAATATAAAAGACGAGATTGCACCGAGTAAATAGATACCCAACTTGTCAAACCTTAGAATTGTGTGCGCCTGTGAAATGACAACAAACTTTAGTACCCTATATTTTCTATAGGCAACGCTTCAAAATTATTGCACTCACTCCGGCGTGCGCAGCCATATGTAATATGTGTACCGCAATCTACATTTTCACATGTAGGCACCCTGACGCGTGCATTCATGTTCGTACATGCGTATATATGGGGGTGGGCTGCCTCAACATTTTTGGGGGGGATTTTATGTGTTTGGGTGTAACTGTAGTTTTTTGCCTTAAAAGTTTTTTTTTTTTTTTTGCTTAACCACATAAGGACGGAAGATGTTCCCCCTTAATGACCAGGCCATTTTTTCCGATATGGCACTGCGTCGCTTTAACTTACAATTGTACGGTCATGCGACACAGTACCCAAACAAAATTGGCTTCCTTTTTTTCCACAAATAGAGCTTTCTTTTGGTGGTATTTGATCACCTCTACAGTTTTTAATTTTTGCGCAAAAAAGACCGACAGTTTTGAATAAAAAACAATATTTTTTACTTTTTGCTATAATAAATATCCTACAAAAAATGTTTAAAACAAACTTCTTCATCAGTTTAGGCCAATATGTATTCTACATATTTTTGGTAATAAAAATCGCAATAAGCGTATATTGATTGGTTTGCGCAAAAGTTACAAAATAGGAAATAGATTTATGGCATTTTTATCATTTTTCTTTTACTAGTAATGGCGGTGATAAGCCATAGTGGGACTGCGACATTGCGGCGGACAGATCAGACACTGTTGACACTTTTTTGGAACCATTGACATTTATAAAGTGATCAGTGTTATAACAATGCACTGATTACTGTATAAATGTAACTTGCAGGGAAGGGGTTAACACTAGGGGGCGATCAAGGGGTTAAATGTGTTCCCTGGGAGGTGTCTATAACTGTGTGGGTAGTGTACTGACTGGATGGGGAGAGAGATCGCCGTTTCTAATCACTAGGAACAGACGATCACTCTCTACTCCCCTGTCAGAATAGGGATCTGTTTGTGTACACTGACAGATCCCCATTCTGCCTCTCTGTGGATTGATCGCGGGTGGCCGGCAGACATTGCGGTCACTGGCGACGCATATCAGCTCCACCGACGGGCGCGCGCGGGCCTGCTATAGCTGTTTAAAGGGCCGACGTACAGTTACGGCGATTTGTGGGAATGAGACGATCTGCTGCAGTATAATGACGGCGGCTGGTCGGCAAGTGGTTAAAGTGTTACTTAATACAGAACCAGCATTTACTATATCTGGTCTCCCACAGGGCACAGAATATTGAGATGCAATTATTTTAGTAAATATATATAATATATAAGTAAATAAGAAAAAAATTGAAAATCATATAATCATGTTATCAAACTTTCACACAGGGTCAGATTCCTCTCTTTCATCTAACCCCTATGTACTAATTCAGACAATCGGCTAATATTACCCGGGTTCCATCTCATTCCCTTCCTGTCTCGAGTTTTTTCCATTCTGTTATTAACCCCTTCATTAAAAAAAAAAAAAAAAAAAAAAAAAAAAAAAAAAAAAAAAAAAAAAAAGAAAAAAAAAAAAAAAAAAAAAAAAAAAAAAAAAAAAAAAAAAAAAAACCCCCACCAAAAGGGGGAGGGGGAAAAAATCCACAGCATCCCCTCCCTCTCCCTCCAAACCGAGGTAAGGGGGTTGATATAGGGGGGACAGAGAACGGCGAGGGCACCCCCATTGAACAGTCACTACTTCCCTACTCTCCCCGTTATCCCCCTCCGAGCTATGATACCCTTCTTTAGTCGACTACATCGCCTTCAAACAGCGTCCGTCCTTCGTCTGAGAATATATACACATTCCAGGGTGTCCATGTTTTAATATATTGTTCCTTTTGATGATCTTTCGAGAGGATTAATTCCTCCATCTTCTTAATTTCTTCTACTTTTTTAGCCCACATGCCTATGGTAGGTGCCTGTGTAGATTTCCAGCATAGGGGTATGCATGCTTTAGCAGCTAATCACTAGGAACAGACGATCACTCTCTACTCCCCTGTCAGAATAGGGATCTGTTTGTTTACACTGACAGATCCCCATTCTGCCTCTCTGTGGATTGATCGCGGGTGGCCGGCAGACATTGCGGTCACTGGCGACGCATATCAGCTCCACCGACGGGCGCGCGCGGGCCTGCTATAGCTGTTTAAAGGGCCGACGTACAGTTACGGCGATTTGTGGGAATGAGACGATCTGCTGCAGTATAATGACGGCGGCTGGTCGGCAAGTGGTTAAAGTGTTACTTAATACAGAACCAGCATTTACTATATCTGGTCTCCCACAGGGCACAGAATATTGAGATGCAATTATTTTAGTAAATATATATAATATATAAGTATATATAAACAAATAAATACCTTTTTTCATCAGCTGTATAAAGCAGTCTTGTGACTTCTATTAGTTCCTAGTAAGGTTTGTAGGAGGAGTTTTCATTTCTCCCATGATTGTCCTGTTAGGATGCAGGATCCCTGACCCTGTGTCTGGAAAGTGCTGATTGGCCCTGTGCTGATCACATACACCTCCCAAAAGAAAAACCCTCTCTAGCAATACACACCAAACTGAGCATGTGCAGCCTGACTCTATAGACTCTGTAAACATCAGGTGGAGTCAGTTGAAGAAGAAGATGGTTAGAGAAGACAGGATCACACAGCCTTTTTACACAATGCAGAGGATTAACACTAAGGGGTATAACAAGCATGCTTTACTGCATATACAGACTATTTTTACTGTTGTGGGTTTAAAGCAGTTGTATACCCCTTTTTTAAATATTTACCTACAGGTAAGCCTATAATAAGGCTTACCTGTAGGTAAAATTAATATCTCATAAACCTACATGGTTAAGGAGATATTCCCCCTGCATGATGTCAGCGGCGCATGCGCAGTAAAGGTCCGGCATATTATGCCGGACCTTGCCGGAACTGAGAACTCCTGTGCACATGTGCGGGAGTGACATCATCGTGGCTCCGGCCACTCACAGTGCCAGAGCCGTGAACCTGAAGAGACGCCGAGGGGAAAATGTCAGCTCCCTCTGCGTTGACCGGGATGCAATGCGAGGACCTCGTTCTAAGGTATGTACAGTGGTGTGAAAAAGTGTTTGCCCCCTTCCTCATTTCCTGTTCCTTTGCATGTTTGTCACACTTAAGTGTTTCGGAACATCAAACCAATTTAAACAATAGTCAAGGACAACACAAGTAAACACAAAATGCAATTTGTAAATGAAGGTGTTTATTATTAAAGGTGAAAAAAAATCCAAACCATCATGGCCCTGTGTGAAAAAGTGATTGCCCCCCTTGTTAAAACATACTATAACTGTGGTTGTCCACACCTGAGTTCAATTTCTCTAGCCACACCCAGGCCTGATTATTGCCACACCTGTTCACAATCAAGGCATCACTTAAATAGGAGCTGCTTGACACAGTAAGGTCCACCAGAAGATCCTTAAAAGCTACACATCATGCCGAGACCCAAAGAAATTCAGGAACAATTGAGAAAGAAAGTAATTGAGATCTATCAGTCTGGAAAGGGTTATAAAGCCATTTCCAAAGCTTTGGGAATCCAGCGAACCACAGTGAGAGCCATTATCCACAAATGGCGAAGACATGGAACAGTGGTGAACCTTCCCAGGAGTGGCCGGCCGCCCAAAATTACCCCAAGAGCGCAGCGACGACTCATCCAAGAGGTCACAAAAGACCCCACAACAACGTCCAAGGAACTGCAGGCCTCACTTGCCTCAGTTAAGGTCAGCGTTCATGCCTCCACCATCAGGAAAAGACTGGGCAAAAATGGCCTGCATGGCAGAGTTCCAAGGAGAAAACCACTGCTGAGCAAAAAGAACATCAAAGCTCGTCTCAATTTCTCCACAACACATCTTGATGATCCCCAAGACTTTTGGGACAACATTCTGTGGACCGATGAGACAAAAGTGGAACTCTTTGGAAGGTGTGTGTCCAAGTATATCTGGCGTAGAAGGAACACTGCATTTCAGAAAAAGAACATTATACCAACAGTAAAATATGGTGGTGGTAGTGTGATGGTCTGGGGCTGTTTTGCTGCTTCAGGACCTGGAAGACTTGCCGTGATAAAAGGAACTATGAATTCTGCTGTCTACCAAGAGATCCTGAAGGAGAATGTCCGACCATCTGTTCGTGTACTCAAGCTGAAACGAACTTGGGTTCTGCAGCAGGACAATGATCCTAAACACACCAGCACTCCACCACCGAATGGCTGAAGAAAAACAAAATGAAGACTTTGGAGTGGCCTAGCCAAAGTCCTGACCTGAATCCTATTGAGATGTTGTGGTATGACCTTAACCACTTGCCTACCAGGCACCAACACCCCCCTCCCATCCAGACCAATTTTCAGCTTTCGGTGCTCTCACGCTTTGACTGACAATTACTCAGTCATGCAACACTGTACCCAAATGAATTTTTTGTCCTTTTTTTCCCACAAATAGAGCTTTCTTTTGGTGGTATTTGATCACCTCTGGGTTTTTTATTTTTTGCGCTATAATTGAAAAAAGACCGAAAATTTTGAAAAAAAAACGCATTTTTCTTTGTTTCTGTGATAAAATTTAGCAAATTATTAATTTTTCTTCATAAATTTTGGCCACAATTTATACTGCCACATATCTTTGGTAAAAATAACCCAAATTAGCGGATATTATTTGGCCTTTGTGAAAGTTACAGACTCTACAAGCTGTGGTGCGAATCATACAAAATTGATCACACCTGATGTACTGGTGACCTATCTCATTTCTTGTGACCCGAACAAGCCAGGAAAGTACAAATACCCCCCAAATGACCCCTTTTTTGAAAGTAGACATTCCAAGGTATTTAGTAAGAGGCATGGTGAGCTTTTTGATGTTGTCATTTTTTCCCACAATTCTTTGCAAAATGAATTATTTTTTTATTTTTTATTTTTTTTCTACAAAATTGTCATTGTAATAGGTTATTTCTCTCACATGGCATGTGTATACCACAAATGACACCCCAAAATAAATTCTGCTACTCCTCCTGATTATTACGATACCACATATGTGGGACTTTTCCACAGCCTGGCCACATAGAGAGGCCCAACATGCAGGGAGCGCCATCACGTGTTCTGGGAGCATAAATTACACATCTAACTTGTTGACTACCTATTACACTTTTGAAGGCCCTGGAGCACCAGGACAATGACACGTGACACTGACGTGGCACTGATGACACGTGACACTGACGTGGCACTGATGACACGTGACACTGACGTGGCACTGATGACAGATGGTACTAATACGGGGCACTGATGACACGTGACACTGATGACAGATGGCACTAATATGTGGCACTGATGAGAGATGGCACTCATACATGGCACTGATATCACGTGGCACTAATATGTGGCACTGATGCGAGATGGCACTAATACGTGGCACTGATGACAGACGGCACTAATACGTGGCACTGATGACACTGATGACAGATGGCACTGATACGTGGCATTGATGACAGGTGACACTGATAACAGATGGCACGTGACACTGACAGGTGGCACTGATGACAGATGGCACTAATATGTGGCACTGATGACAGATGGCACTGATGACGGCACTGGGGATGGCACTGGGGATGGCACTGGGGATGGATCTGGCAGATGGCACTGGGGATGGCACTGGCAGATGGCACTGGGGATGGCACTGGCAGATGGCACTGGGGATGGATCTGGCAGATGGCACTGGCAGATGGCACTGGGGATGGCACTGGCAGATGGCACTGGCAGATGGCACTGGGGATGGCACTGGCAGATGGCACTGGGGATGGCACTGGCAGATGGCACTGGGGATGGATCTGGCAGATGGCACTGGGGATGGATCTGGCAGATGGCACTGGGGATGGCACTGGGGATGTCACTTTATTTATTTATTTATTTTTTTTAAAAACTTACGGCGCTGCAGCCGTTCATCTCCCCTCCTCACACGCTGTCTCTGTGTGAGGAGGAGGAGCGGCGCTGAGAGATGATCTCATATGTTTACATATGAGATCATCTCTCATTGGCCAGGGCGATCGCACTGTAAACGGCCGCTGTTATTGGCCGTTTACAGCGATCTGTGATTGGCCGTGTCCGAGGGACACGGCCAACACAGAATTTCCCTGCTGCGCGCTCGTGAGCGCGCACAGGGAACGAGGAAAGGGGAGGCCGGCATATGACGGCCTCCCGGGATTTGGCATCCGCGCTGTGGCCGTCATTCGGCTACGGCCGGATGCGAAGTGGTTAAAAAGGCCGTTCATGCTCGAAAACCCTCTAATGTAACTGAATTAGGACAATTCTGCAAAGATGAGTGGGCCAAAATTCCTCCAGGACGCTGTAAAAGCCTCATTGCACGTTATCGCAAACGCTTGGTTGCAGTTGTTGCTGCTAAGGTTGGCCCAACCAGTTATTAGGTTTAGGGGGCAATCACTTTTTCACACAGGGCCATGATGGTTTGGATTTTTTTTCACCTTTAATAATAAACACCTTCATTTACAAATTGCATTTTGTGTTTACTTGTGTTGTCCTTGACTATTGTTTAAATTGGTTTGATGTTCCGAAACACTTAAGTGTGACAAACATGCAAAGGAACAAATACCACTGTATTTCATAGTGAGCTAGTATGCAGTGCACACTAGCTCATTATGCCTTTGCCTTACAGTTTTTTTTTTAGTTTGCGGGTATACAACCACTTTAACATCCCTGGCAGTATAATTATGTCAGATTTTTGAATCTGAAAGTCGTACATTGTTTTACATAAAAATTTGGTGTTTTATATTTTAGGCCTGTAATTCTTAGGAATAACACACTTAAATCTGTCCAAACAAGAATCTAGTAGACATCCCTGGTATGATAAAATTTGAAACACGAAATCATAAAATTATAATATAATAAATAATTATAAAGAATAATAATATAATACAGTGGAACCTCGGTTTGCGAGTAACGCGGTAAACGATTGTGTTTCGCAAAACGAGCACTGTATTTCTTAAAATCGGTTTGTGAGTGTTTTCTCGCAAAACGAGCAGGATTCAGGCCAAAAGCGGTGTGCAGTACTGCTCTTGGCCTGAGGTGGGGGGCGCCGGAGTCTTTCCGAGGTTTGCCAAGGTCAGCTGAAGTGTGCTTGGGACTTTTCGGCCATTTCCGAGGCTCTCCGGCGCCCCCCGCCTCTGCGGTACTGCATCCCATTGAAGTCAATGCCGAACAAATTATTTTCATTTCCATTGACTTCAATGGGAAAACTCGCTTTGATATGCAAGTACTTTGGATTACGAGCATACTCCTGGAACGGAGTATGCTCGTAATCCGAGGTTCCACTACATAATGAATTTCCCCACGAATCACTATCGCTCAATTCTGCAAGTGTTCTAATTTTTTATCTGTTTCCAGACAGAAAGAACAGTATATATAATAGTGCGTGCAGGGCACTGGACAAAGCACTAGAGACAAAAGGGAGGTGAAATGATTTGATACAGTACACTGTAATCTTACAGATTACATTACTGTATGTGTTATGTTTTTGTACTTTTTAAATTTGCCGCTGGGCTCCGCCCCCATGCATCGCACGCTCACAGGGAACGGAGTATCGGGTGGATGATCTGGCGGAGGACACAGCGGGGGGATATCGCAGGATCCTGGGGACAGGGTAAGTAACCTCTGGCTGGGGCTTACCGCTAATGGTACTGAAATTTAACCCCGAGCCGCACTCAGGAATACCACCAGGAGGGTTAATAGGTTATGGGGGGGGTGAGGATGACAGGAGGTAGGGTGGGTGTTAGCAAGGTGGCAGTGGGGTGCAAGGTGTGATGAGGATAATCACATCGCATTTCAATACATCCCTTCCCGGTTATGCTAGCCAGGGACACTGAGAGGCTGACCCGTAAGTGACCTCATAGACGTTGCTTTCCAGGTCACAGCAAGAAAGTGAGGCGAGTGTATTTGTGTCCTCTCTTCTCCCTCCACCCGCCGGCACCAGCCTTGTCGTCCCCGTGCCCACAGATTGGCACAGAGTAGAACTACTACCAGCCCCTCTGTTATACCAAGGTATACTACACAGTGTAAATGTATGCTATAACAGAGGCTGGCTGGCAGTAATCCTACTCTGACTTTACAACCACTTTAAGGTGAGGGTACATCTATAGCACCATAGTGATGGTGACATTTTTTAAAGGCATGGTGAAGATTTATTTGTACCGCTTGAGTTCCAAAGGACTGTTGTTTTATTCACATACATTTAAAAGTTATGTGGACACTGTAATTTGTTTGGACTGGTCACTCAATGTTTAAAAAGAATATTTGAACACTGTGGGGGAGATTTACTAAAATTAGTGCACACAGAATCTGGTGGTGCTGTGCATGGTAATCAGCTTCCAGGTTTTATTGTCAAAGCTTGACGTTAGAAGCTGATTGGTTAATATGCACAGCTGCCTCAGATTCTGTGTGCACCAGTTTTAGTATATTTCCCCTGTAATTTTCTATATATTTTTTTGCACAATATATTACCGTATATACTCGAGTATAAGCCGAGTTTTTCAGCACTTTTTTTGTGCTGAAAGTTCCCCCCTCGGATTATACTGGAGTCAAGCACTTTTCTTCAGCAGAAAATTAAATTTTCCGACCCGACATTGGGGCCCCATATCTCGGAGCCACTTGGTGCTAGGAACCCCATTTTCCCCCATTGGTATGCCAACCCAGTGGACCTAGCACTACAACATATCTAAAGATGAGGTTCCTAGCACTAAGTGGACCCGAGATACGGGGCCCCAAAGTCGGTTCGGAAAATGTCATTCTCTGCTGCAGAAAAGTGCTTGACATTTTCCGACCCGATTTTGGGGCCCCGTATCTCGGGGCCACTTGGTGCTAGGAACCCCAAATTTGGTATACCAACCCAGTGGAACTAGCACTACAACATATCCAAAAGTTCCTAGCAACAAGTGACCCCGAGATACAGGGCCCCAAAGTCGGTCAACTGTGTCCATCTGCACATGTGTCATTTCGGGGCCCTTTGGGTCCAGAGACCCCAAATTTTGGCTGCAGCTAGGAGGCATTTAGGATTAACTACCAAGTTTGAAGTTTGGGGGACCTATGGCTGCAAATGGGCACAGTGAGGCTGCAAATGGGCATTGTTGACCCTCTTTTCCACTTACAGTAGCTGCGCATTTCTCACCCTAGGCTTATACCTGAGTCAATAAGTTTTCCCAGTTGTTTGTGGTAAAATTAGGTGCCTCGGCTTATATTTGGGTCGGCTTATACTCGAGTATATAAGGTATTCTGATTTATGTAAACCTATGTCATATATGTAAATGCATGTTATAAGGGGTGTTGGGTTTTTTTTTACTACCAAATGCACTTTTGGGTTTTTTGCTTTTTTGGGGATAATAGAACATTTCAATATTTTTTTCATTAAGTCCAGCTACATTGCTGAGGAGAGAGTGACAATGCTCTTTGAACCTCAAAATGCCTATTACAGCATTGTCACCCTAGAAAAGGAAGAGGCCCAGAGAAATTGGTAGTTAACAAAGAAGGAAGCATAGGCGTGCGCAGGGGGTGTGCCAGGTGAGCCTGAGCACACCCTAAGCACTCTGTGATTGCCCCCCCCTACTGCTCGAGCCCCCCCCCCCCCCCATGGAGTGCTGCTGGCTTCCCTCCTCTCCCCTCAGCTGCTGTGGGGGATGTTACCGGATGGAGAGTGGGGGAAAAGGCTCGTCAATATGTCATTTACCGGCCCCTTCCTTTTCTAAATGAACACAGCCACTTACTGTGCTCATTCATAACTGGAGCATAGTAAACAAAATGTTTACTATGCTTCCGTTTGTGAATGAACAGGAAGCCGCTCAGCACAGAGCACTTCTCATTCATTCACTGTCCAGTGCAGCTGAGGCTGCAGAGAAAGGTATGTGTGTTTGAGCTTTGGGGTGCACACCTAATGCAATAGGCTGCACACACCTATGGCAGGAAGCATTTCACTTCTTAAATGTAAACTGGACCTTTTTATAGGATCTGTAAGCCCAGGGGATGGGAAAGATTTGTGAACATGTGACCACTCTGATTGCCTGTCACAGTGGTCACGTGATCGGGAGCCGGTCCCATTGGCTATTAATCATTAGTGGGGACTGAGAGCTGTCTATGGGAGTGAGCAGTCAGCACAGAAATATTGGCCGCCCAGTAACTCATATGTGCAATGTGTGGACATTACATTTCACCCTTTGCAGCCACATGTATGTGTTATGTGGACAGCAACAAGGTTAAAGTTTATATACGATTTTAGTTATTGGGTTTACATATACTTGTGTACTTTCAAATTATCTCAGAATGGAAAATATTTCCATGCACTCATGCAACATTCTGACTATAGATTCAGGTTTACTAAGCTATCCTAAAACATAGCTTTATTTAAAATGATATTTCATCAGTCTGTTAGGTGGAAATGCCTCAATCCAGAGCATTGTGATGACTGATGAGGTAATGCTGCTTGCCCTACCAGTCAGATGTTTGAAGAGCTCTGATGCTACAACTGCTTTGGTAAAACACAGCATGCTCTTGGATTCCCATTTAAACACATAAGCCATGTGGCTCTGGGCTGCAATAGCCTGTAAGCTGCAGGACATCCCTGTTCACAAAGCTGATTGGTGGAGATAAGAACAGAACTACTCATGTAGTTAGCACTGTAGACAAAAATAATGGACTCTTCAGCCAATAAATGGTGGAAGACCTCTTTATTACAGCAGTGCAAAGAGCAATGATGGCATGCAAAGTGCATACCTCCCAACAGTTTGAGATGGGAATGAGGGACACCTACTAGCAAACGTATGTAGGCATAGGACACGCCCCCTGTCACGCCTCTTAAAGGGGACATAACCAAAAAAAAAGTTTATTAAATCCACAAGTACTTTTTTTACCACTTATATTGGCTTTTAGAATTTGGATGAAATGTTTAGCACTGGAAACGACTTTTTGAAAGATAAATGAGAAGGAAAGAGGGACAGAGGGAAAGTGTTCCAAATCAAGGACAGTCCCTCGAAATCAGGGACAGTTGGGAGCTATGAAGGTTCAGTAATCCTCGGCAACCAATCAGATATCATAGTTTACCCAGGTGACCACAGCAAACTGATATCTGGGTTCCTTTATAAACCATACAGTGGTAGATCATGCAAACAAAAATATTTAAGAAAAATAAAACAATGCAGCCCCTTTAGCCTACAAGAATATTGTTTCCAAACTAAGGTCCCACCAACTAAATGTTAGATCTGTCACATGTGTTCCATGAAGAGATCTTCACTACTGTTTAAGAATTTCACTATTTGTGCTTGCAATGCAATGCTCACTCCCTTGTTCCATATTATTAACATTAGCACAAGGCAGGCTAACATGGTTACAGTTTTTTTTACAGTGTGTTGAAATTTCCTAACACATTATTATTATACTGGAAAGAGTAGAGAAAGTTACTAGAAAGGAAAAGGTCTCACTTGGAAAACTTCTATGCATGCAAAATCACCTACTGCAGAATAAGGAAAGGAGGGAAGAAAGGGAGAAAAAGGGAAAGCAAGAAGGAAGAAAGAAATGGAGGAAAGAAAGAGAAAGAAAGAAAGAAAAGAAAGAAAGAAAGAAGAAAGAAAGAAAGAAAGAAAGAAAGAAAGAAAGAAAAGAAAGAAAAAAGAAAGAAAGAAAGAAAGAGAAAAGAAGAAAAAGAAAGAAAGAAAGAAAGAAAGAAAGAGAAGAAAGAAAGAAAATATATGACCTCCGCCCTTTTTTTAAAATGCTCTTTTTTTTAATGTTTCAGAATATCACTATTGTATCATTCTGTATTTTGTTTATTAAATTATTCATTACTTCTTCATTACATAACATAAAAGAAGCTGCAGGCTTTGAGGGTCAGATAGAAGACATTGAATAGATAGTTAGATAAAAACAGATAGATACATGGATGATGAAGATTCGATAAATAGATAGATATAGGTAGATATATATCAGTAAATTGTATATAGGTATATTTTAGGAATAAGTAAAGATACATTTCCTTTGAAATGCTGAGTATTATAATAACACTTGGTTGTTTTTATTTATTAGATTTACTTAATAATCTGCTTATAATATTCTAAATCGTGTAACTAATAGTATAATTATTTCTCTTAAAACCACACTGTACAAAATTACAATCCACTGTTTATTATTGAGTGATTTTAAAAATATTTCGGACATAAATGGGTTCCACACTGGAATATCATTATTTCGAATCACATATCAGGATATAATGTTTGCTTGATTTTTCTTTTTTCTGTTATATATCTAGCGATGAACAGTAGGAACTAGATGTGAACACAAACCTGTTTATTTAAGTTTCTGTCATTTTTCTTTTGTTAATAAACCTGCAGCGCTGATTCCCATCAACTCTGAATGTTTTTAATGAGTTTATTAATATATCTAATTACAAAGACTCCCCATGGCTCAGGATCACAGCGCTTCTACTGTGAACCCCAACACACGATCCATCCAGACTTCTCTATAATCAGTATTATTACATCAACATCATGATCAGTCCTCCCAGACACCATTCCTTGCCCTGCCTGAGAACACAGGAATAGAAAGACACCATTCCACCTCTGCTACATGTCATGGGTTGTGTGCCATCACAGAACAGAGCCCCTCCCCATAACCCAGACATCCTACAAAACTGATAGAGAATGGAGGATCGCAATTATTATTACATTACTTAAATAACCACACCACTCATAACCCGTGCTCAAAATGTAAAAAAAATGGATCAAATACATGGTATTATTATTATTATTTACATGATATTATTATCATTATTATTATTAAAATTATTATTGTTGCTGTTGTTATTCTTTACATAATATTATCAAATGCTATTAATATTATTATTGATGGTGGTATTATTATAGTATTATAATATAACAAAATTCCAATATTTTTATTGTTGTTTTTAATAACACCCACAATGCAAATACTGATGCTATACTTCTACAACTATTACTCATAATTATAATAATATTAATAATACAATTTTTGTTTTTAAAATAATATCAAATAAGAAAAAAACATTTTTTTTAGTGCAATACAGAGAAACTGAAGTGTGATAATCTAATGATAAAAATACGATGCCAGATACATAATTATATTTTGCCAGCTCAGCACACTTGATGGCATTAGGATGCTGCTACTAGTATTACTGATTATGATTACTATTATCATTATTTCATTATTTTTTGTTATTTTAAATAAATGTATTGTGGTTTTTGTTGCTGTTGTTGTTCTATAATCTATATTATTCTTATTTTATTTATTTTTTTAACGAAAAAACTGAGTAAATTAAATGCAGGCTTCGTCCGCTAGGTGGCGCCCGAGCAGTTCAGATAAGCGTCCCCTGCAATGACAGCCTAGCTAGCAGTCTTTCATTGGAAGTCTTGATTCAGCTCTAAGCGTGTAACGGATCAGTTAATCATATAGAGGAATTAGCTCAGTATTGTATGTGAGTGCATGTTAAATGGTATTTTATGTCTGTGCACTGTTTGGTCTGGCTGTGATTGTATTAGTATTTATGTTTATATTATGGATTCTGGTGCCTTGCAGGGACATAGCTTGCCAGGCAAGGACACAGGAACACCCATGCCAGGAGCAATGGTGAGGCCAGACTTTCACCCCTTTTAAAGTGCCATGCATTAGAAGCTGTCACCTTCCAAAGGCTTCTTTGTTCCCTCTTGCTGTGTCGTTTGACAGATGTGTGATGCTCAGAGGCCAGTGTGTCCTGCTCTGCTGAGTTGTTGTTTAAATTGTTTTCTGCAAGTTGACAAAGCAAAGGGAAAAGTTGTGGGTTCTTGTAACCCCACATGCTCAGCTCTGCAGTCCTAGGGGACTCTGGCATGTACACAAATTGTACCACAACATGTGTCAGATGCCATAGGAATGCAACAACTGCAACACATTTCAGCAATCCAATACAGCACCAGCCTCCATTTAAATAGCAGGATATTGGTTTCATCGGGGCAGCAGCTAAACTCTTATGTTATACATGTTAGGTGTGCCTATTTTTCTGCAATGGACCGCAGTATATCTCCAACATGTTGTAGCAATGCCCAATACCCAAAATGTTGTTACAGTACATGATACTTCCAACATGTTGTGGCAGTGCCTGATACCTTCACAATGTTGTGGCAGTGCCTGATACCTTCACAATGTTGTGGCAGTGCCCGATACCTTCAACGTGCTGTGCCAGTACCTGATACCTTCATGTGATGGAAGAAAATGGTAACTTAAACATTTTGTGATAGCGCCTGATACCTTCTGTAATAGCTGTTCCTGATACCTTCAACATTCTGTGGCAGTGCCTGATACCTTCAAAATGTGATGGCAGTACCTGATACCTTTAACATGTTGTGGCAGTGTCTGATACCTTCAATGTGTGGTGGAGTTAGCTGATACCTAAACATTTTGTCGCAGTGCCCACTGCCTGGCAGTGGTACCTTCAACATATTGTGATAGCAGCTAATAACTGCCTGTGGTGCCAGTAACTAATACCTTAAACATGTTGTGGCAGTGCCTGATACCTTCACATTTTTGTGGTGGTAGTACCCAACACCTTCAACGTGCTGTGACAATACCTTCAGCATGTGGTGGCAGTACCTGATACCTTAAACATGTTAGTGCCCGACACCTTTGTTACAGTACCTGATACGTTCCATATGTTGTGTCCATGACCCATACCTTCAACATAATGGGGGTTATTTAGGAAAGGCAAATCCACTTTGCAATGAAAGTGCACTTGGAAGTGCAGTCGTTCTAAATATAAGGGGAAGATCTGAAATGAGGGGAAGCTCTGCTGATTTTATCATCCAATCATGTGCAAGATAAAATTCAGTTTTTTTATTTTCCTTGCATGTCCCCCTCGGATCTACAGCGACTTTACTTCCAAGTGCACTTGCAGTGCAAAGTGGATTTTCCTTTAGTAAATAACCCCCATTGTGTCAGTGCCCCATACCTACAACGTATAGGGGCTGATTTACTAAGGGCAATATAACTTGCAGTTGCTCCACGGCTTAGTAAATGAGGTAAAGCTTCACTTTGCCAAGAATATTCAATCACATGCAAAGAATTTGTTTTTTTTTTTAATGCATTTTTTCTGGCAGGTGATTGAATGATGGAAGCCAGCAGAGCTTTTGCTCATAAGCTCTGGAGCAACTGTTCTTGCAGAGTGCAACTGCACATTGCAAAGTGCACAGTCTATTAGCCTTTAGTAAATCAACCCCTTTGTGTCAGTGCCCCAAACCTGCAACATAGTGTGGGTTATTTACTAAAGGCAAATCCACTTTGCACTACAAGTGCAAACTACAAGTGCAAAGTGCACTTGAAAGTGTATTCGCTATAGATCCGAGGGGGACATGCAAGGAAAAAAAAATAGCATTTTAGCTTTCACATGATTGGATAATAAAATCAGCAGAGCTTCCCCTCATTTCAGATCTACCCCTCGGATTTACAGCGACTGCACTTCCAAGTGCATGTTCAGTGCAATTTCAAGTGCACTTGTAGTGCAAAGTGGATTTGCCTTTAGTAAATAACCCCCATGTGGCAGTGCCCCATATCTACAACATGGGGTTGATTTACTAAAGGCAAATCCACTTTGCACTGAAAGTACACTTGGAAGTGCAGTAGCTGTAGATCTGAGGGGGAAAAAATAATCTGAAATGGGGGGAAGCTCTGCTGATTTTATCATCCAATTATGTGCAAGCTAAATGGCTGTTTTTTATTTATCTTGCATGTCCCCCCTCAGATCTACAGCGACTGCACTTCCAAATGCACTTTCAGGGCACTTGCAGTGCACTTGTAGTGCAAAGTGGATTTGCCTTTGGTAAATAAACCCCATTGTGTCAGTGCCACATACCTACAACATATTGCCCATCCAACAGCATCACCGTAGAGAATATCACAACCTGGAGAGAGCAGAGCAGGGGGTGTTCCAGTTCCACCATAGGAGCTATTTTTTTATTATTATTATTATTATTATTATAGTCCATTATGGAATATTGAGGAATGTAACATACAGGAGAACAAACTCACATGTATCCACCTGAGAGAGCACCAGAATAGAACATAGATTTCAGAGGATATAATGGAGCAGAGCTGTACACCAAGAAAGTCAATGTTGAATGTAATAAATAAGGTGAGCCTATGTTCAATGTGAACACCCAATCAAAAATAAAATAAGAAAATTATTTTTTGCTAGCACATAAGTAAGTATACAAAGTGAACCCGACTTTACCCCAATTGTTAATATTTCTTTTACTAGGTGGACAGCTTCTACTACTTTTGCAAATTAACCCCATCGTGCCTATTCTATAAACAGCACTTGCTGTTCTTGTCCACCTATAGAATTGTCTACACTGAGGAGTAAAGAAGTAGAATGCTTTAGATACAGTATGCCTGGCATTTAGAGGCTTTGAAAACACCTATTGCTAGTTGTAGTAGCAGTTCATAAATCACACTGAGCTAAACTTGTTCTGTAATGTTTCCTCCCTCATCCAAGAAACTGTCTCAAGGTCACTATACAATCTGATTGTACAATCTCCTTTAGATCTACCATCAACTATGCAGTTCAGGGGCCAGACTCATTTTATACTAATGACATGGATCTTTTTTGGTTTAGCTTTGGTAAAAACGAGTTTGCCCAGTGTATGGGCAGCTTGTAAAGTATGTTTGTTTTGCAGAAGAGTCTTCCTAAACATGGAATGGAGAAGAGAACATTTCCATGTATTTCCATGTGTTATTTCCAAGAGCTCTGGGAAGATGACCCCCCAACTTCAAGGGGATGATTGTGCCTGATCGAAGCTGCTTTTTTAGGTCTTTCTCCAGACTGAGACATTTCTCTTGTGCTAATAGTTGCCATTAACAGCCTACACACGTAGAAAAAGGCCGACATCTGCCTGGTAATAGGAAGGCGAGCAGAGGACTGACATGGCAACATTTGGGATCAGGGGATGGACAGCTTACAAAAGGGAATCTTAGAAAGTGGGACTCGCCTTCATTATCCCCCCTTTTCTTCTCCCAGGCGCTATAAAGTGTGAATAAAGCATTGTATTACCAAATAAAAGGAACTGGGAAAATTCGTGTACAATTGGTGATAGGTATTATTTCTAAAGAGGACGAAAAAAAAGATTAGTAAGACAGCTATTAAAAAAATCCTATGTGTGTGTGTGTATTTTTTTAAGCCATCATTTTTTTTTTTTTTTTTTTTTTTGTGGAAAGGAGAAATTTAACAGCTAATTGGCTTACACCATGTGTGTGCACTTGTTGCACCTCTTAGGTACAGAAATTAGGGGAACGATTAATTATCTCTCCTTGTTAATTAGCTGCTGGTGGAAGGGTTAATCTATTTGATTTATTTGACCAGAATTGGTTAAATCATAAGATCTGGCTCTAATGACTTGGACAGGAGAGACATGAGAATTTCCTAATTTCCTGAAATGCTGGGGTAAAAAAAATAAAAAATAAAACTCAACGAATATTAATATCGATGCTCCGGCAAAATAAAGACAGATTGAAGGGATCAGATTTGGAGACCATTTTTGTTTAATAAGTAGATTTTATTGCTGTTCAATAAGCGGTGTGATTTTAGAGAAATTACCAATTTCGCCATCAGTGAAATATTTCAGAAGTGTAAGATCTCGATTTCGATTATTAGGTTGCAAAATTTGGTTGAAAAAAAAAAAGATCTACTTTTTCTTTATGCAAATAATACTTTTTTTTTTTAAATTCATTATTTGGCGTATTTAGAGTAGTTTTGTTTATTTTTACTGTTTTATATATTTTATATTTATAAAATGATTTCTATTTTTTTTGAATGTGCGTTTGATTATTTTATTCTATTGCCTTAAATTTATATTAAATTTTTCTTTCATTTTCAGTTGTTTTTTTTCTTCTTTCAAACAAATAATAAATGAGGCCTTTTGGCACAAAAACAAGTCCAGGATAATTAAAAGGAGCTTCACTAAGCCATTTTAAAGAGAATTGCAATCCTAAAAATTATTTTAATGTCTTCTTCCCGATTGACTGCAGTGTTTTTTTTTTTTTTTTTTTTTTGCCCAAATTTTGCAGAAATCTCTTAAATTTCGTGTACATTTCTGAGAAATAAAAACTCTCAATTTTGTTCACCATTTATTTCCGAATCTGAGAATTGGGTCACACTATTACCGCCCATGTGCAGGCCCTATAATTTTCATTTGTGATAAACAGATCAATGGTAGATGATCAATCAGAAGAAAGCGATTCTTTCCATTCATTTAGGCGGAGACATTCAGCGGGTATTAAACTATATCAGCTTATCCTGTGCGTTGGCTGTTTATTTGCATGGAGGCTTAGAGTACAGCATTAAAAAAATGAATCCCCTTTAAGCAAATTATAGGCACTTTCCCCGGCCAGCGTGAGCGGTGGAAATGATTAGCTAGTTGGATCAAATGTAAAAATCAGCCAGAGACAAATCCTTCCAGAGGTAACACATAAGGATATAGGAGTAAAATCAATAGAGCTTGGCAGGTTGGAGGAGGCAAATACCATGGAATGAAACGTTTGTCCTGTAGGTGGCGCTATGTTGGCACTGTTGCTTAGCCTTTGTGGGTTATCCATTCTAATAAAGACTTGCTGGAGGAAAAAAATAAATAAATAAATAATATTTCACTCTATTTAATTCTCTTCATTTACAAGAAACCCCCTCAAATTCATAAACTGAAAAATGTGTTTCATCTCCACATGCCTGTGAATAAAAAAAAACTGTTTGAATAAATAGCTTATTTCTAAACATGTTGTTGTCAGTGTTAAACACCCTATGTCATTTTTATTCAAACACTAACATGATTACACCCAATTATATATTCAGCAGTCTTCCTTATTTTAGAGTAAATTTGCCTGTCTTTAATAAAACCAGACATAATGGATCCCTTTTCCTAGATCCAGCCTCCTTTTCTGTAATTTGATTGAATTACACCTCCAATACGTCTGCGTTTATTTATTTTTTTTGCTACATTATATTCAAAGATCCTTTTAGATTAGCAAATATCTGATTCGTGCATTGGTGCGAACTAGAGAACGAATTTTTTATTTTTTTTTATTTTAGGATTTGCAATAAAAAAAAATCCCTTTTATTTCAGAATATTGCTCATGTGTGTGTTGATGATTTCCTTGTGGACTGTTTGTTACTAATGTAACAGAAGCCAGTTAAGTATTGTTTGGGGATCTTGTTGTTTTTTGTGTTTTGTATATGGTTTGGTTGTGGATAACGTTGCAAAACAAAGGAACAAGTACAGGCAGGTTATAATATTTATCAAGGGATGTTGGATATAGACACAGTTCAACAGAAAAAAAAAAACCTAAAGAAAAAAAAAAGCCAATTACATTTATCCTAGCAATTAGTGCAATTATCTATATACTGTTCTTATGTTGTTGTAGCTGAGCTGGTGTATTAAGCTCGCCTCGGGTCTGGATAGTATTAGATTAGACTGTTACAGGTTGTGTTTATGAACATACATGCGGTTTATAGAGATTACACCTTTAAATGACATAAGATTATCAACTTTGTATTGAAGATTCCAACTGCAAGACTAAAGGAACACAAACAACAACATGATAATCACTTGGCATAATAAAGAATAGATCCATACCTCTGTGCCATATGGTTACAATGGAAAGGGTTCTCTGTAATAGGAATGTGTCGCTATTGTTGATAAGGAAACAAGGGGTATTAAGTGATTTTTTTTTATATATAAATATTGCATTTTTATATTTACGATTTTTTATTTTAGGTGTGAAATATACACAATTTCAGCAATGTCGCAGGTTGACTTTGCAAGCCAATGAGCAGCTTTTTAATGCAAAAAGACACTTTATTTTATAGGACGAAGCATTTGCGAACATTCTGCAATAGTGTTTGCAGTCTGGATGATGATTGTGTCTAAGCAAAGCCTGGCCGACGGTTAAAGTCGATTATTTTGCACGTCTATCATGGCGTGATCACTCTGTTTTTATTTCCCGTGAGCTAAAGTTATTTATTTGTTATTTTTTCTGAAGATATGCAATTATTGTAATGACTAATGGCTGTTTATGCCCTTGTTAGCTGCATTAAGCACAGCCCTTTGTTTTAGGGGGGGGGGGGGCATTTAAAATGTATTGTACAAACAGATCCAGGCAGTGAGCAGAGGCAGAGTGGGGACAAGGAGTAAGGCTTGTCACCTCTTCATTCTAGGTGACATCACAATAGGTAGATACAGCCAATTTACTAAAGGAGTCGTGTTCAAATGTGAATGCCTTCCTTTCTATGATCTAACTAACAAAGGGAATTTCCCCTGAATCTGATTGGTGAATCGGCCCAATAATATACATGTTGCAACTCAAAGGAAGTTTCCAATAATTGTATTTATTTATTTATATATATGCGTGTAATCTAAAATCAATGTCTTTTAAAAACAAAGGAAATGTTCTTTAAATCCTTTAATTCATATATATATATATATATATATATATATATATATATATATATATATAATATAAACTAATGTATTTTAAAAATAAATAAATTATTTAAATGTTTAATTCATAATATAATATATATATATTATATATATATATATATATATATATATATATATATATATATATATATATATATATATATATATATGTGTAATATAATATAATATATGTTAAATATACATATGTGTTTAATATAATATAGATATGTTTTATCTATCTATCTATCTATCTATCTATCTATCTATATATATATATATATATATATATATACACACACACACACATATTTCTATATTTCTATTATCCGAATCAACCCCATAATGTATATAGATCGATAGATAGATAGATAAATAAACAGATAGAGTTTCATAGTTACATAGTTAGTCAGGTTGAAAAAAGACCATTTAGTTCAACCATAAAAAGTAAATTAACATAGATAAAGATATAGATAGAATTATTTTTTTATTTTTTTTATGATTTACTAGCAATTAAAATCGTTAGCTTTTTATGCTTTAACGTTTGCACATTTACATGTGAAAATGTGTATGCTGTTCTTCCTCCCTTAAATGAATTCAGGTTACTGAACACTGAGCCCAAAAAATCAGACTGGAAGATCAAATGCAGTAGGGTTCCCATGGCTGGTAATGGTCCACTCCACATGGCCCACCATCACAGCTTAATTCGTGCCTTTCAGTGGGTGGAAGATGGCTCAGCAATTGAGCACAGTGCACTCCCGTGAGCCGTGAAGGGTCTCAGGAAAAATCAAGCTCTATTCTGTCCCCCCCCCCCCCCCCCCCCCCCCCCCTCTTCAAAGAACATCCATAATCATGAACTGCTCACCGCTCTCACCTACCCATGCACCACTCTAGAAGTGACATCCAATAGAAGGGAGGGTCACCAGGCACAAGGAAACAGTTACAGTTTGCAGTTGACTATAAAGTTGATTTTGGTTAGCATACAGGGTCGCCATCATGAAGTGCCCAAGTGTTATGAACCAATCTTTCATCCATAGGGCTTAAATTAGCTCCTACTACAAAGACAAGAGAGAGAGTCGGAGCTTGTAGACCATCTTATAGAGCTCTTCCCAGGAGCTCACCAGCAGATGTCATTTTACATCAAGTTTTTTTTTTTCCTTCACTTTCTGTAGCAGTCAGAATCTTTCTGTCTTCGTTTATCTATATGAGAAAACCACTAATACAATAGGAACAGTTGTTCTGGTATTCTGTAATGGGGTGAAGGTAAAGGGATTGGGAAAATTCACTTGGATAAGTAAATGAGGTTCTGTTTTGGTAATATATCAGTTAATCCCCAAATTGATGCCTAATATATATATATATATATATATATATATATATTTATATAAAGTGAAGTGAGGGAGGGAGAGAGCTACTAAACAAAGGTATTGGGACATACACTTGGATAAGTAAATGGGTCTTCAGGTTTTTTTGTTTCACTAATACAAAATAATCCAAACAAATTGCTTATTGCATAGCCTGCCTACAATATATATATATAGAGAGAGAGAGAGACTTGAATATGCACAGTAATAAATGGGGCTGGGGTTATAGTGGGGCAGGCAAGCAACCTATGGAAGATTCCATATATAAGTGTCTGTGTGTGTTATAGTATGCTCTAGTGTAATAAATGTATTATTATTTATATTAATAACAGTAATAATAAAAATAATAATAATCATCACTGACATAGAGCTGGCACTGAAAATATTTTTTATCATAAATCACAATATTCTGTTTTATTATCTTATTTTATTATTAAATATTTGCATTATTTATTTTATTTCGCACAGTTACTATTACAACTACTGCTTTTACTGTGACTATTTCTATGAGTTTCTGACTACTACAGTTTTTTTTCTGCTGCTGCTTTTAGCACAAATACCAGCACAGCTTCCCTCAACTCCTTCCCCAGTATCCGGGCTTGTAGGTAGAAATCATTGTAAACACTGCAGCCCATCCAAGGGAAATGTATGTGGAGCTCGGGCACTTTGCACTTTCCCATTTGCTGGTTGTGCCCCTTCCCAGGACACAGGCAGGCAGAGTATACAAGAGAATAAGAGCTGCACTGCAATCTACATATTAATGTTCCACACTGAGACTTCATTCAGGAGCTGCTGCTAATCCACATGTTCTTCTCTGATTTGTGGCGACCGTTTTTTTTTTTTTTTTTTAACCAGAATAATACAAGTTTAAAATAAAAGAAACCCCTGAGAAATATAAGGGATTCCTTTCTCTTTATTATTATGATATGGGCAAGCTTCCCACAAGCGTGTCCTCCTGCCTCTGTGCTCAGGCTTTACATTAACTGGTGTAAGTGCAAATTAATCAGCAGGTCCACCTAAATACACAGCTCATGCTCGGAGGCAGACACTACTCGATCTGGTTATGAATTACTAGACA
Organism: Lithobates sylvaticus; assembly: GCA_028564925.1. Taxonomy (NCBI): domain Eukaryota; kingdom Metazoa; phylum Chordata; class Amphibia; order Anura; family Ranidae; genus Lithobates; species Lithobates sylvaticus. The sequence goes on from CM053038.1 coordinate 133,480,173, forward strand.
GGTTAACACCTTTGTTGAAAACACTGGCAGTTCTCTGTTACGTTTTATAGGCCTTGTTTCATGAAATGAGCTGGAGGGAGCGAATTCTCTATGCATAATGCTAAAAGTGGGGTTGGGGGTATAATGAAGGCAGGCAAGCAACCTATGGGGGATTTCAGAGGTCCCATTGCCTCCAGTGCTGAGAGACTGTGCAGAGCCCTGGGTAGAACTAAAGGTTCCCTGGCTGTAGAGGGTTCCAGAAGTTCTGTAGGCAGTTATCCTGGAGTCTGTACAGACATTTGAAGAAACGAAAGGTTTCCTGCCTATAGAAAGTATCAGAGATTCTATAGGCAATAGTCTACAAAATATGTGCAAAACCATGGGTTGAGGTGAAGGCTGTCTGTCAGTTAAGGATCCCAGAAGTTTAAAAGGTAAAGCCCCTGGAGTCCTGGGAGCTGGACAGGAAAGTGAAGGAAACCTGCCTATAGAGAATTATAGAAGTTTTATAGGTAATGCTCCATGGACCTCTGGAAGCCTGCTTTACAAAGAAGTGAAGGAACCCTGCCTATGGAGAATCCTAGACATTCTATAGGTAATGTTCCATGGAGCTCTGGAAGCCTGTACAGAGAAGTGAAGGCACCCTACCTATGGCGAATCCTAGACATTCTATAGGTAATGTTACATGGACCTCTGGAAGCCTGTACAGAGAAGTGAAGGCACCCTACCTATGGAGAATCCTAGACATTCTATAGGTAATGTTACATGGAGCTCTGGAAGCCTGTACAGAGAAGTGAAGGTACCTTGCCTATAGAATCCTAGACATTCTATAGGTAATATTCGATGGAGCTCTGGAAGCCTGTACAGAGAAGTGAAGGCACCCTACCTATGGAGAATCCATGACATTCTATGGGTAATGTTACATGGAGCTCTGGAAGCCTGTACAGAGAAGTGAAGGCACCCTGTCTATGGAGAATCCTAGACATTCTATAGGTAATGTTCCATGGAGCTCTGGAAGCCTGTACAGAGAAGTGAAGGCACCCTACCTATGGAGAATCCATGACATTCTATGGGTAATGTTACATGGAGCTCTGGAAGTCTGTACAGAGAAGTGAAGGCACTCTGCCTATGGAGAATCCTAGACATTCTATAGGTAATGTTCCATGGAGCTCTGGAAGCCTGTACAGAGAGGTGAAGGCACCCTACCTATGGAGAATCCTAGACGTTCTATAGATAATGTTCCATTGAGCTCTAGAAGCCCAAAGAAGTGAAGGCACCCTGCCTATGGAGAATCCTGGACATTCTATAGATAATGTTCCATGGAGCTCTAGAAGCCCAAAGAAGTGAAGGCACCCTGCCTATGGAAAAACCTGGACATTCTATAGATAATGTTCCATGGAGCTCTAGAAGCTCAAAGAAGTGAAGGCACCCTGCCTATGGAGAATCCTAGACATTCTATAGGTAATGTTCCATGGAGCTCCGGAAGCCTGTACAAAGAAGTTAAGGCACCCTGCCTATGGAGAATCCTAGACATTCTATAGGTAGTGCTCTGTGGAGTTCTGGAAATCTGTTAAAAAATAAATGCCAAAAAATAAATGTAAAAAAAAAATGCCTCATACAGAGCGTTTTGTACAGGAGTTTAGCGTGCTTTTTTCTGCCTTTATTTTTTTGTAAACTAGAAGGGTTATGTTTATAGACACATAGGGGTGGATTTACTAAAGACAAATTGACTGTGCACTTTCTGTGCACAATCTGCAAGAGAAGTTGCCCCAGAGCTTACTAAATGAGCATAAGCTCTGCTGACTTCCATCATCCAATCTGGTGCAAGCAAAAATTGTGGTTTTTTTTTCAATTTTCCTTGCATGTGATTGGGTATTCTTTCAAAATTAAGCTGTACCTCATTTATTAAGCTTTGGAGCAATTGCACTTTGCAAAGTGCACCGTCTAGTTGCCAATCAACCTCATAGGCTTCACACACACTGGGCTTAAAAAAAAACGCTAATATTGTTTTTGTAGGAGTTTGGCATTTCTTTTGCCAGAAAGCCCCAATCAAAAACACAAACCAGAAGGTTTTTTTTTCTAGTTTAAAATATGCCTGTAATCGTCCTAATGTGCATGGACACCTAGGGGGTTATTTACAAAAGGCAAATCCACTTTGCACTGAAAGTGCACTTGGAAGTGCAGTCGCTCTAAATCTAAGGGGTAGATCTGAAATGAGTGGAAGCTCTGCTGATTCTATCATCCAATCATGTGCAAGCTAAAATGCGTTTTTTTTATTTTTTTTTTGCATGTCCCCCTCTGATCTAAAGCAACTTTACTTCCAAGTGCACTTGCAGTGCAAAGAGGATTTTCCTTTAGTAAATAACCCCCATTGGGTAACATTGAGTTGCTTCTACAGGCAAAACACAAAACTTCTGGGGGAGCAGACATTTTAAGCCAGCATGCATGGACTCCGCTCCATACACACTCTCTGCTTCTGTGTTCACCTGTAGAAGCAGCTCAATGTTATCCTATGGCTCCATGCACACTGGCTTAAAAAAACGTGTTCTGCCTGTAGAAGCATCTCAATGTTATCCTATGTGTCTATGCACATTAGGACGATTACAGGCATATTTTGAGCTCAAGGTAAAGGCAGAAAAAATTAAACCCTTCTGGTTTGCTTTCTGATTGGAGCTTTTTGGCAGAAAAAAAAACAAACATTTTTTTAAGCCCAGTGAGCTTATAAACATTTTTTTTCTGCCAGGGGAACTGTCCCTTTTTTTAGCCCAATGTGCATGGAGCCTATAGAGCGTTTTTTGTACACAGGGGAGTTCAGTGTTTTTTTCTGCCAGAAAGCTCCAGTCAAAAACAAACCAGAAGGTTTTTTTATTCCTGGCTCTAAACTCTGAGCTTAAAATATGCCTATAATCGTCCTAATGTGCATGGGCACATAGGATGACATTAAGCTGCTTCTACAGGCAAAACATTGGGAGCTTGTACAGAGAACCGAATGTAACTTGCCTCTGAAGACTTCCAGATGGTCTATATTACTCCATGAAGACCTGGGAGTGTGTACATAGAACTGAAGGCACCCTACTTGTGGAGAATTTCAAAGGTTATACATGCAGTACCCCATCCAGTCTTGGACCCTGTACATAGAACCGAATGCAGCCTGCCTATATAGAATTCTAGAGGTTCTATAAGTAGTACTCCATGGAGTCCTGGAAGCTTGAACATAGAACTGAGGGAAACCTGCCTATTGCGAATTAAAATTTTTTAGGCAGCAATCAATGTAGCTCTGGAAACCTGTGGGTAAACCTGAAGGCAGTCTACCTATGAAGAATTCCAGAGGTTATATACAGGCAGTAATTCATTGAGCCCATGGAACGTGTACATAGGATTGAAGGCCTGCCTGTGAAGAATGCAATAGGTTCCACAGGCAACTCCGTTAAGTCCTAGAAGGCTGTACATAAAACTGACTGAAGGCAGCCAGCCTAAGAATTTTAAGAGGTTCTATAGGCAATACTTCATTGATTACCAAAAGGCTGTACGTAGAACTGACCGAATGCAGCCTACATATGAAGAAATCCAGAGGTACTATAGGCAGCACCCCATTGGGTCCTAGAAGTCTGTACATAGAACTGAATTCGGCCTGCCTATAAATAATTCCAGATGTTCTATATGTACTCCATTTAGTCCTACAAACCTGTATATAGAAATGAAGGCAGACTGCCTATGAAGATTTCCAGAGGTACTATAGGCAGTACTCCATTGAGTCCTACAAGTCTGTACAAAGAACTGAATACAGCCTACCTATAAGAACTCCAGTGGTACTATAGGCAGTACTCAGTTGAGCTCTGGTAGTTTGTACAGAGGCATGAAGACAGCTCTGAAGAAGGATTATTAAATAAGTAGGATTCCTGTGGAGCACTGGCAGGGCAGAAGTGAAGGTAGGCTGCCTGTTGGGGATCCCAGTTACTCCCTGGAGCACAGAGAAGTCTCTACAGGGAGTGTGGTGTACCTATGCTAGACAGGAGGGTGCTGATCCCATGCAATTCTGCTACTTGTGCTCTTCCCTTTCCTCTCTCTTGGTTTTCAGGCAAATTTGCCTGTGCCACAATGTTATGATGGAAGGCTGCTGCAATGACAGGCCAGGAACAAGCTTGTCTTAATCATCAGCTTCTTAATTTAGTGTGTGTCTCTGTTATGTGTGTATATACGTGTGTGTGTGTGTGTGTGTGTGTGTGTGTGTGTGTGTGTATGTGCTCTCTCTCTCTCTCTCCCTCTCTCTGAATCTGCTGACAACCTGCAGATTTCTTAATGAGTGATAGGGCTGGGCTGCTCACAACTGCCACAGTTTGTGGTGTGAATGCCCCTCACTGAGAAGTTTGGTTCTCTCCTGTTCCTGCAAACTTAATCGTATAACCTGTAACCAAAACCCACAGAATGAGGACTCAACACACTAAACACAGTAACATCTAATCACTGCAGATTTTAGCACCCATACCAGCTGTTCAGGATTATATAGGATTTGAATAAGGAGGCATGAGGATAGACAGAAAATCGTGTTAATTATATTTTTATGGCGATAAATTATATAGTCTGCTCTTTAATGAATTATCTGAGATGAAGCTTTGGCTTAACGCTAATAAAAGAATTCTCCGACATTATTTGCATGTTGGAGGCGACAAGGAATTTTCTTCTCTTCAGGCAAAATCGCAAGCGACTCTCTCCTTTCCTTCAATCCCCCTGAATAGAATTCTATATAATAGACTGAACGTGATTATCCTACTTATATCTGCATCAGAAAGTGAGGGCTATAAACAGCCACTACCCTATGATAGTGGAAGTGGAGGGGTGCCGTTACTCATAGTAACCCCCCCCCCCCCCCTTCATCTCATACAGAGGGACAGAAGAGAGAGAGTTTGGAACCCTTATTATCCCCTCTTCTCCAGTATTTTATATAGTGAATAGAGACCAATCTATTATAGACCTCTTCATAGAATGCTATTCCCTCTTGTTGGACCCTTTTCTTCCTTTATTATTTTTTTTACCCACACTTAATAATCCACTCTTCTGTGGGTCTTCAGAAGAACGTTACAGGACTTCGTAGTTAGAAGTTGTCTTATTAAAAATATTTTTATTTCTTCTGTCTTACTATGAAATGAGAGGTCCGGAAAATAAAGGAAAAACGTATTTACACACATTTACATATTTGTATTTATATTTGGGTGAATTATTTATGTGAAAATGTGCGTGAATGTATCAAATATTATTCCACGTATTGATAGCAACGTTGTCAGTCCGTATAAATATACACAACAGAAACTTCAGCCCTTTATTGGATAACAATTTACAGCCTATCAATTCCCTTGGATCTTTATATCCATAGGGAGTTATATATTATTATTATTATATTAATATTATGGATTAAAGTATTTTTAGATAGATAGATAGATAGATAGATAGATAGATAGATAGATAGATAGATAGAATAAATGTTAGGGTGAGTGCAAGCATATTTATGTTTACCTATCTATGTATTTATCTATAACTTATACAGAAAAAAAGTCTAATAATAAATAATTAAATAGATACATAATAGATAGATAGATAGATAGATAGATAGATAGATAGATAGATAGATAGTGTCTACCTATCTATCGACATATCTATCTAGTTACATTTATGTGTATCTATCTATCAATATTTATCTATTATCTATTTATCTATCTACCTCTTAAAATATCTATCCACTGTGTCTACCTAAATGGATGGCTAAGGTAGGCCATACATTATACAATTTTTTTGTTCAATTTAACAAAACCATATAATATAAGGTCAAACCCAAATACGTTTAATGTGTAAGCAATCAGGCAGGCCCTAGCACTACATAGTTGAAGGAAATCTAAAGGAAATTGAACAAGAAAATTGTGTAATATATGGCCAGCCTAATATAAATTTACTTACACACTTTCTATC